>FR990044.1:18245994-23245994 GCA_905404095.1 Glaucopsyche alexis
TCGTTGCATCGTAAAGACCGGAAAATGAACCATGATGATACTCGGACCTGCAGGTATCGGTAACTGAAATAGAAACGGAGGTCCTTTCTTTAATACGACCGGCAAACGAGCAAATAGATCTCCTGATTGTAACTGAATATATTGCATACTTGTTATTGCCCGCGGCTCCGCTTGCGTAACTACAGTCTCACACGGGAATACTGTACTTCTTTGGGGTAAAAGTAACTTATGTTTTAATCCAGAGCCTAAATTACTACCATACTAAATGTTATAATATCTATCTTTAAACGAGCAATACTTGTATATATTCTGAATCTCGGAAACGGCTCATGTAAATGCTCAACATTAATATTCAGGCGGTTTCGGGGGCGATAAATCGGTCTAAGTAGGTTTTATACCTGGGAAACTGCGCATTTTTAAGTTAGGTAAAATAATCAGAATCTCGGAAACGGCTCCAACGATTTTCATGAAATTTAGTATACATGAGGCTTCGGGGGCGATAAATCGGTCTAGTTAGGTTTTATCCCTAGGAAACTACGCATTTTTAGGTTAGGTATATATTCGAACCCTGGTGAAATATTTTGTTTTTTTTTTAATCTACTACAGTTTCGAGAAAAGCTCAGTAAGTAAGTACCCAGCTAAGTACCCAGGTACTTAAAGTAATAGGATAATATTTTTCAATAAATTCTGCATACTTTTAAATAACATCTACTACTATTGACAGTTACCTACGGGAACGATCTAGTAAAATAAAAAAGTGACGGGCTTGGAAGAAACAATGTAAAAGAGTGAAAATTTAGTACTTAATATGAATCAATCCTTATGCTGTTTTTCCACTTACCGTCACGGCCCGGCACGGCCACGGTATGCCGTAGCTGCCGGTGACATGTCTGTCAGTCTGAAACTGTATCATCCAGAATCTGGAAGGCCGGTGAAAATTCAGGGCACTAAAAATTAGAATTCTACGCAAAAATAGAGCTGAAAATCGAACACACCAATGCAAAGTGAAATTTCAATGTCAAATGTGATAACTCGACACTCATGTGTTCGATTTCAACTCGATAAGTCAAGAGATCATTAATGCTGTGAACTTTCTCCGGACTTCTTAATTCTGGACAATAAAGTCTCAGCCTAAGAACGAGGCTCCATTGGTACGTTGCGCTGTGTCGTGATGTGTTGTTGCAATGTCGAAGCTGCGTCGTTTTTCAAAGATTTTTATGACATGCCCTATTAATGTACGCGCACATTATGCCGGGCCGCAGCGTGTCGGAGCGGAGCGCAAAAATCCGCTCAAATCGCTTTCATACAATTTGTATGAAGTATCGCACACTGTGTCGGGCCGCAGCGGCTCGCATTATTGCGAGGCGGATTTGCGTCCGTGCGATACTGCCCGCCCCGCCTCGCTGCGTCCCGTCAACAGTGTGCTATAGCAAGCGGATTTGTTTTATGCAGATCCTTCAAATAATTGAAAACATCGATCAGGAGTCATCTGAAAATATCCTCAAAACAAAAAGGTATTCGCCGAATACCTTTCTCTTGGAAAAAATTGGATGTTTCCATATTTTTTTTTTGACGAACTTCTTGTCTGTGCTGTTCATTATCTTCTTTTTCTAACATCAGTAAAAAAAGAAAGTTCTTCGTCAGAGCCTTTGAGTATATAACCACGTCAGAGCTATCTATAACGTCAATGCACACAAATTCTGACAGTACACTGTACTAAAATCAGTCAATGCGTTGCGGCCCGGCCTGTTACCAATGTGCTAGGTGCATTTTGCGTTGCACTGCAGCCCGGCATAATATGCGCGTACCTTTAATGCGTTGTATCATCGAACGTGACATTTCATCGGAATGACGCGACGGATAGATGACGAAGAGGGAGGGTGGACGATGGGCTCCGCTGCGGATGAAAACTTTCTTGTATTTTGATGTCGTGCGTCAACGCAACGCAGGTATGGCATACTTAATTTGTTGCGACGACGTGACGTAACGTAGCGCACTAATGAGGGTTTTTAAATTTGTGACATGTAAAAGCTTTTTTACCCAACAAGGACCGTCGTGCTACCGAGCGCCTGGTGACAGAAAAAATTCTTAGTGTTTATTTTTGATGCCACTTACGCCACTAACGCTGAGATAACGCTTTGTGTACGTTGGCTCTGCCCCCTAACGACAGAAAATATATTAAACATACTCATTAAGTCTCAGCTTAAGTAGAAAAACAGCTATTGACATAACAATGAATACATCGAAAACTTTGGTAAGATTTGAATTTAAGTCCTTCTATTAAGAGTAGGTGTAACCTTTCTTCTTGTTAAGGCGCACCTTCAACGCTAAAGTACTTATGAGGAAGTTACAATACACTTAAGGTGATTAGTGAGTAAGGTAAAGGTAGTTCTTTTGTAACGACTTACTAAGTAGCAAGAGTAAGTAATCGCAAATACAAAATAATGCAATCTTTTGTAAAGTATTTATGTTTGAAGAAGGGGCATTTTTGTATGGAGCCTATCCCCACTACTGTAGCACTACAAGATATAATAATATATAAAATATATCAAAAGGCTTAAAAAGTGTGTCATTTTGTTGTACAACAAAAAATCTCTAAACCATGGGGCAAAAAAGTTAATGAGGGTTAAAAAAATCATTCTGTTTAATGCACCATTTCATAGCGCTCAGTTTTATTTCTGCTGATTTTCATACTTTTTTTAAACCTATTTTTTTTTCTCCCATGGTTTAGAGATTTTTCGTCATACAATAAAATGACACACGTTTTAAGCCCTTTCATTTGATATAATATTGTCTTGTAGTGCTACAAGGGGGGGATGTTTTGCCCCTTCTTTAATAACAAAATTCGAGGAGATAAGTATCTATGTTTTGTTTGTATTACATTATATTTCTACGATCTCGATCCAAAATTCTAAATATCTGATTATATTAAAGAGCTAAGCTATGACTATGACTATAGCGTACGGGTTATAGCGTCTTCGCCATGTTTAAAGTCAACTTGCTGCATTAGGCTGGGACTATATGATCCGAAATCCGGAGGGCTGGAGTAAAGAACAGAACGCTGAAAATAAAACTGAGCGCTAATCCCAATTTTACAGTAAAAAAAAACAAATAAAGCAAATCGATTGGCTACATTTTTTAATGTTAAGTATGTATATGTCACCGTAAAATTGTAAAAATTGTTAGATTGTAATATTACTAGAGATAATGTAATATGTCGATTTATTGTGAAATAAAAATTTCTTCTTACATTTTACACGTAATTTTTTATTATATTGTAATATTTACTGTGCGGATTGGTTAAACGGCAAGTGCCGCGCAGCCATACTTATTTGTTTTCTTTTTCATAATAATAATTATAACAAAAAATAATGCGTACAATTGTAAGGAGATGTTTTTATTTGACAATAAGTCGACATATTACAATATCTCTAGTAATATTACAATCTAACAGTTTTTACAATTTTACGGTGACATATATATAATATGTTAGTGCCCGTGACTGTACTTACCAAATCATAAAACAAAGACAATGAAATTACCAAACAAAAGTTTAGGACGGTAACAAAGTTTATGACAATCAAGCGGGAGATTCGGAGACCCCGTCATTACTCTGTTCGTCTGTATGTAACCGTACAGAAAATCATAATTCACTTGTGATGTTTGGATAAAAGTTAAATATGAAATGATTACAATAAAAACTCAAAATATATTTTTTCGTATATCATAAGTTGGTAATTATAACATCTGATAGATTTATTTATTAACATTGCTATTTTGATGCTGGTATATAATATTCTACTATTATTTTGATATCTATACTAGCGTTAAAAAAGGAATGATTTGTTTGTTCATTTGCTTTGAATAGGCTTCGAAACTACTGGACTTATTATGATGAAATGTGGCACATAATATATAAACTTTATCACGTAGAGTGTATCGTGATAAAATGTATAGTACCCGCGGGATTTCCTAGTTGTTGCCAATATCTAGTTAACTATAAAAGTATGCTATGGAAAATCACAGGAATACCTACTATAGACAGCTGTTACTTGCTGATTTTTTAAATCTACTTTTAAGTGTACAGTTATTGTCAATGTGTAAAGTAATATTTCGAGTTTATCTGAGACCATTAAGTAACATTGAATCTATAAATGACTTTAATGCCAATAAATAACTTTTAAACAGCTATTAATAAAGAATTTATCGAATACATTAACAACTTAAATTAATAGTTTATAATGGGGATTAATAATAAAATACAATTTTTGGACTGTGTGTCGTTTATTTATTTAGTATACGAATCCCACAGAATTGCTACACTACACTATTTATAACCTTAGCGATGGTAAACTTACATCAAATACGTCGACATAACAATTAAATAGTATATTATTATAACAAAATCAACAGTTCAATCTATTTATTCCACAAAATATTTTTTATGACGTACTTTTACTATGCTGTATAGTAAAAATGTTAAGTAGGTACGTAATTTTAAATTATATAAGCAAATATAATAAGTGGGTAGTAAATAATAGATACGCAAATTTTTACAGTATTACAATATCAAAAATCAGAAAAAAAAATTAACATATTACACATTTTTATTACAAAAATCTAACCAGCCTTGTAAATGAATTTAATAGTCATAGTTATATTTTTTAATTGACTGATCCACCTACAAACATAATCCATATGAATTTACATTTTAACAATTTTGCAAACGAAGTAAACTCGACTCACAATGTAACGACAGTTAAGTTCGAGCTTTTGAGTTTTGATACATAAAAACTTTTAATAAACTGTGTCAAACTATAGCAACAGCAAAACTGTAATTGTTACAATTATTTTACTACCTTGTATTACTGCTTATAACATTGATATCAATGCAACACTATAGTAGTATTTATTCATGATTTGCGCTTTTTCAACCTTATAAACTTCCCAAAATTTATTACAAGCCTTTGAATACACTGCGACCTCAGAATCTATTAAATTAACATAGAACATAAACTTTCTATTAGAATAAGATTAACGAAAATATGTAACCTAAATTGCAGTGTCTGTAATCTCAGGATTTTTTTTATATTCGCCTTAAGCTAATTTCGTATTAACTTAAGGTTGAATGGGCCAAGAGAGCATATTTTCTATTTCTTTCCATGTCAAGAGAAACATACTTTTGTAAAGCGCTAGACAAAATTTCTTATCTTATTATATCTGACTATATCAATTTCGTATAAGAATCAAGTTTATTTCGTTTACAGTGAACTTTTAATATACAATTGCCGTACAGTAGTCGTTTGTTTACAAAGTGTCCAGGAGGTAGGAGTCGTCGGCCTGCTGCGATCGCCTGTAGCTGTCCATCTGCCAAACAAATTGTAACATTAGGTATAAAAAGTTACAATAGGCTACTTGACTCATACTTAACATCATACATTGAATGAGTATTTCCTTTATACTTGGCTTGGGAAAACGCAATATAGCAAAATTAAAGAAATAAAAGAAAAAATGGATAAATAAACTCAGTTTGAAAAAAAATAATTTAGTTTGAACTGACGAAAACACTTATCTGTGTATTGTGCAATCGGCCATGATGTGACGTCATAGTAATAGAAACAAATAAATGTCACTTGTCAACCGTGGATAGTGAAATGAACTGTCAAATGATTGTTTACTATTAGTATGACGTCATAGCCAGATTATCTATTGACAAACATTGCGGGAGGCGTTTTTAAAACGCATATTTTTTAATAAAAGTTGTGTGGCTTTTTATTGTATTAGAATAATATTCTATGTGTTATTTTTTTAGGTAATAGAACAATTATTAATCGTTAAGGTGGTTCGTTTCCCATACAAAAAAACAATGGACATTATTTAGGTAATTTCATACTATTACTACATAAATTTATATGCACATCTATTTATTTTGCAATACAATTGTCGCAAAATATATTTAAAATACTTTATTTCACACAGAAGTCACATTTTTATTGAATTTTCGACAAAAAGTGACATAAGTTACAAATGTCACTTTTTGTCGAAAATTTAATAAAAATGTGACTTCTGTGTGAAATAAAGTATTTTAAATATATTTTGCGACAATTGTATTGCAAAATAAATAGATGTGCATATAAATTTATGTAGTAATAGTATGAAATTACCTAAATAATGTCCATTGTTTTTTTGTATAGGAAACGAACCACCTTAAGGATAAAAATAAAAAAGGAGTCAAAATGCTTATCATTTCAAGTTGAAAATATATCCGTTTGCTTTATTTTCCTAATAATTAAGCTACTGGTAAGTGGTATGTTAGGAAAATAGATATCTGTTATAGCAATTATTTTATATATAAGTTTCTCGACAGTCGACACACGTTGTTTTGTCTAAACTATAAACCTCCGAACTAAACTATAAACTCTCACCGAATAAACCTTCTCTGAACTTCCATAATTATTTCAAGACCAAAATTAGCTAAATCAGTCCAGCCGTTCTTTTCAATCCATTTCATATAATATAATATGAGATTATTTCCTACACAAGATTCTATGTTCAACGTGAATTTACATCAATTCTTACCCAATGTTTAAAAATATTCTGTAGCTTTATTTTCATGACATCTCTGGCACTTTGTTCGCGATCGAATACACCTGTAAAAAAGTAAACATAAGAAAAATAATGCAATAATTTCGGATGCACCAAGCGCTTATTTAGAATTCGAATAAGTATAAAAAGTAAAGAAAATCTTTAATGTCAGATTAAAGTATTAGCTTAGCCTCGAGAGAGGAGTCATCACTAAGTCATGGACTGTACCTCCGTCAAGAACCCCTTTTTGACGAAGGTACGAAATGATGAATTTGCTGGAGGCATAGATGAAAGAAAGACGAACATTATCTGTTCGATACATAGTTCGTTAACGATTTTATTGCACTACTAGAAGCATACGGTGTGTCGAAGACTGTGTGGACAAGTTGTGATCCGTTGAAGGAGAAGGTCGATTTGCATCGTTTTATGAAAGTTGTTTCTCTATATAACGCGTTTCAAATGAGAATAGGAACGTCAATGACCTTTTTCTGTCAAATATCATTCGAAAAGAGCGATTTTCAGAAAAACTAATGTGCATATAAATAATAATAGTCTTGCATCGAATTTAAATAAAAACGTTAAATAGTAATCAATTATCTAAACATAAATTTAACTATCATAACAGTCTAAATTCGAAACAATATGGCGCCGACTCGATCCTATTCTCATTTGAATCGCACTATACGTAATTATATATTTTCTACTCTGTGCTAAAGGGGAGCATGCCATGCCGTCCATCAATAATCAGTATGTAGGTACTACATGAGGCGGACAACTAACTAGACAAACTGGTATCATACGGGACTACATAGCACCGGTCTCTCTGGTACTGTACCTCCGTCCCGGATGGGAATAATGTCATCGCCGGAGGGGAGTATGCCGTAGTTGTGGGGATACACCGGGTGAGGCGGGGTCTCTTCTTGTCCCAGCTGGTTCCGCGCGATCAGCACCTCATTGCTTGACGACTGAGAAAATAAATGGTTGTCTGTTAAGCCGATTTACGGACGATAATTTTGATCACAAGCCCAACGCTTAGGTGGATCGTGCCTCTCTATCGCTTGTTCCGCGCTCTCGCTTGCTCACTCAACTTGGGTGCACTGAACGTGACAATCAGGCGGAACGTGTCAATTTTTTGTGCGTGCAGCCAGCGTTAATCGATTTATAAGACGTTATCACGTCAAAAAATTTAAGAGGATAGTGGGCATAGATTTGTTCTTGCATTGATAATAATCTGTCATGGGATACTCATCCCAACTTACCTGTCCGGTAGTTGTGGTATAGTATACGGGTATGCGACCCCGGCTTCCCTAGCTATTACTGTCCTATCCCTTGCCCTCCTGGGCGGTAATATCCTACATTTCCTATTTCCCACTCTAACTTACCAATCTTCCTTTCCACACCACCTATCCTTCCCTTTCCCTATTCCTACCCTCTCCAACAATATCTTCCTCTCGTAGCAAGTGGCAAAAAGTGGTCTCTGCCTACCCCTTTACGGGAAAAAGGCGTGATTATATGTATGTATGTATGTATTGATAATAATCAATAAAAATGAAGTCGCGCTGGGAAAGTCAAATTAAATTAAATATTAACATTAAATCATACCTGCTTAGCGTAAAATGGATAACATATGAAATATGGTGCTACTGAAACGTTAAAAGTAAATGCAGCAATAAAAATATTTATCAATGCAACTTTTTATATAGAGGTCTGCTATAATATATGCATTTTATATAAAGTGGACTGCAAAGCACTTTATAAATATAGAAAAAATATATTAATGCTACTGCTTCGAGAATCATGCTGCATTCTACGATTATGTCGACAATGTCTGTGTTTTCAAAACTAGACTACTTTTTAATTATTAGGTAAATAATGCTAATGCTGAAATTATAGTTAAAGTGTAGATAGGTATCTACACTTTAACTATAATTTCAGCATTGCATTAATATATTTTTTTATTATCTATACAAATGTACGTATATACGTATAATAGGTATATCCCTTAAAGACTATTTTGTTCTGTTTTTTTATAGTATTTGTTGCTACAGCGAACAGAAATACATTATGTCTGAAAATTTTAACTGCCTAACTATCACGGTTCATGAGATACAGCCTGGTGACAGATGGACAGATAGACAGAAGGACAGCGGAGTCTTAGTAGCAGTCATGTTTTATCATTTGGGTACGGAACCCTAAAAAAGTGAAAGACAGTCAGGACTATTATTAAATTGAATGCTAAAATAAATCCTATACCGTTTACTTCCAAAGCATGACCCTTTGAGTGTTCGGTGGGAAAAAAATCCCCTCTTCTATAGCTGATGATTTAACAATGAAGTTACTTACGCTTCCTAGAGGGGAATCCCCGGATCTTTTCCCATGCCCGCCAAAACAGGAGTGCCCGAACGCTGAACATCCGCCTGCAACAAAATTGACTTTTTAAATATTTGCTACTCTTTATGACGACTGTTGCAATAACTGTCGTGAAATAATTCTACTTTTTATTATTGTAGTTTTTACGATTACGATTTCAGCTGTTGCAATTATTTTGATTGCTAATTTAGAATGGTAATTATTGTAATTATTTGTTTTCAGTGCCTTTTAAATTAAGTATAAGTTAAAAGGAGATTATTTCGATCGGTGTGCAGTTGTAAGAGTTAGGATTGTTTACATAGAGTTGCGAAGCATAAAATATTACATACATACATACATACATACATATAATCACGCCTCTTCCCCGTAGGGCTACCCCTAGAGACCACTTCTTTCCATTTGCTACGATCTTTACATACTTGTTTCGCTTCTTCCACTTTCATTCTTTCCATCCATTCCTCCTCTTACATTCAACGTAGCGTAGCGGCTCTCCATGGGCCACTTTTCGCCTTTTGTAAACAAAATTGCCTAATTCTTACCTAATCTTTTAAGAGCCGGTCAAAAGGTTATTGTAATTTTCGTAACCAACTGGGATAATCGAATTATGAAGTATTTTAATATTAAATACACTCGACAGCTGCTAAAAGCTGGACCGCAGATTAAAGGTTTTCACCTTAATTTTTTCATAAATTAATTTTAGGTAAGTCTATAATGGGCTTCTAGTAAATAATTAGGAACAAAAGTTAGACAATATGGCCGAGAATTGGGATTAAAGATTAATATTAATTCACTCATAAGTTTTTACTCCAAAATCGAACACTTTACATAACAATTTTTTTTGGTAGGTATATCGGAAAGTTTCAATATAGAGGATAATTGTTTGTAAATTCAATAGGATTAGAATCACATTCGGTGATTACGAATACATTTTGGCCTATGAAGGTTTGGCCTATGTATATACAATAGCGCCTCCGTGGTCTAGTGGTTAGAGCTTGGCTCTCAACTCGAACGTCGTGGGTTCGATTCCCGCATTGGAACAACAAATAAATGTTGATTTTTTTATGTTTACGCGAATAAACATAAAAAATCAACATTTATTTGTTGTTCCAATTGTTTTAAACACTTACGGATTTTGTTGCACTTTTTTTTTTCCCGACGTTTCGGCTACTTTCCAGCAGCCGTGGTCACGGGAGGTCTGAGGTGTCAGTTGTCCTATTTGTTGAAGTAGTTCAAACTACCCGAAGATTCTTCAATTATTATTTGTGTTCCGATCCATGCAAAACATACTAACAGTACTGTACTGTTACTATGTTTACTGTTTTCTACATGCCCATCCGACGCATGGATCATAATCCATGCGTCAGATGGGCATGAGAAAAGTCAGACCTGCGCCTGATCTCTCGTCAGTCGTGTCGGTTCTCTGTCTCATTGGATTACGAGAGTAAAGGAAGAGAAAGAGTGCTCTTGGGTACTGCGCACACACTTGGGCACTATAAAATTACTTCTGCGTAACTGGCCTGGTTTCAATGAAACCGGCCACCGTCACCGATATCCGTGTGTGGGGGAGTTATTATCTATTATTTGTGGTATAGTGTCTCATTGTGTCAAATAAACGTTTATTTATTTTATATATTTATCGTAGGCATCCACTAAGGAAGGATTTTTCACAATTCAACCCCTAAGGAATGAAAGTTGAAATTCTAATTTCACGCGAGCGAAGCCGCGGGCAATTAATGCTACTATGAGTACCTACCTATATTTACATTAGTCATAAAATTATTACTCAGAATTATTGGTAACTTTAACACAATATCGACAGCCATGGCCTACATTTTCCTCAGCAACAAATATTTCGGCAGCGTCATCACGCTTAGGAACGGCATTGAAAGCTCGATTGCAAAAATTGATTTTTTTTTAAATAACATCCATCCAAACATTTTCGTTTAGTATTTTTATTATGTTTTAAGTTTTAACGAATGTTAGATTAAAAACTTACTTGATACCTAAATTTAACTTGCTACATAATAAATAACCTTCGTATATATTTTTACCTTTTTCTCATCAAAATTGTACCATGTCAATTTTCCTTGTTTTCTAATTATGGCTCATATTATGGCAGTGGCAGCAGGTAAAGTCTTCTTAGGATATTTTTCCCCTTGTACCATCCAAATATGTAACAGAAATAGAAAAAAAAATCCTAGTTCCAATATTACGATCATAAAAAATTCAAAAGTACTTAGGTAAATGTACATTCATGGGCAAAGAAAGATGACAAAAGAAAAAATCAATACTCGGAATTAGATTTAGGCCAATTTGAAATTTCACTCCCTAAAATATTATTGTGTCATTCCAAATTAGTCGTAAAAATAATAAGTCTTTTCCTATGAAATTGCCATTCTGCAGTACTGGCCATTTCAAATCAAAATAATTTTTGTTTGGCTAAGAATTCTAATTTCAAATGAATTTTATTTTAAAAACATGGAATTATTTTTCCAAAAGCAGTCATTTGTTTATTGATAAGTGTTACATTTTCATCGCATTTAAATCTTTTTCGTCATGAATATGTAAAAAATTTGAGTAATTATGGAATATGAGTACCGTCGTGGCAGCAACGCGGCACAAGCGGCACGCACCATCAACGACGTTTACGGAGCTAACACTACAAACCAACACACCACCTGTTATTGGTTTGCTCACTTCCGTTCTGGAAATTTCAACCTGAAAAATAAACCTCGCAGTCGTCCGAAGACTTTGGTCGACAATGACGAATTAAAGGCGATTGTGGAAGCTGATGATACATAATCTACGGCTGAATTTGCAGCAGCTTTCGACGTTAGTGTCAAAACAATTTTGGTCCATTTGCGTCAAATTGGCAAGGTAAAAAAGCTTGACAAATGGGTGCCAATTGAAGATTTTGTTGCCTCCCGTCCAGCTGATTTCTTTAAGAAGGGCATCAATAAACTGCCACTGCGTTGGCTAAGATGCTTGCATGGGTGATTACTTCGATTAATACAAAAAAAAAATAGGTAGGTACATGAAAAAATTCGTTTAAATTTTTTCATACAAAACGGCAATTTCATAGATAAAATCCTAATAATAAAGTCATCACTTGGTGATAGCAGCCATTATACTCGTAGTAGGTCAATATTTGAATACCAAGATTTGTATAATATTCTTTGCAGCAATTTTCACATATTTCCCCCAGAACCATACATTTTGATCGGGTAAAAGATACACAGCCTTTGGTAAATAAGGTAAATTTTTATCAAAACAATATTTGATAAAAATGTACGAAACGTCTACTCTATCACAATTTGTAAAACATGACTACATACTCTCTACTTTGATTTTCATACAGTAATAGTATCTTATTAGTTTTTTTTGCCAATTCATTATTTTAGTACAGTAGTCTAAAATATCAAAATATTGCTCTATTAGTACTGTAATTTAGGTATAATTATTATACGTAAGATTTAATGCGGCATAAATAACTTAGTATTAATCCTGTAAGCTGTGAATGGTTGTTAAATATATAAATCATTCTAGTATGTAGGCAGTACTAGTTATAGTTTTCCAGTAGGCGTTACGAAGAAGCGTTACTTCGTTCATTATACAGCATGACATTGTCCCGGTTTCAGCACGTTAAGTATTTAGGAGTAGAGGCGACGAGTCGCAGCTCATATCGTAAACATTGTGCATGGACAGATTACCTCTAACGAACGCCGTCATAGTCTTCCCGTGTGGTTTACTACATCGGAATGTATTTTTGTTTTTACAGTAAGTTTTGCGGAGAAGCGGATAAAATAAATGTAAAGCTGTACTATACGGAATCCGTAGTTATGATCGGGGAAAATTCAGAGCACTGACAATTAAACTCTGGACTAATACAATAGAGTCCTAATATAATCGAGTTGTCATATTTGAAATTAACATTTGAATTGACACTCGTGTTTGGTTTTCATCTCTAATGTATAAGCGCAGAGTTCTATTTTCAGCGCTCTGAATTTTCTCTAGCCTTCCGGATTCCGGATCATTTAGTCCCAGACTTCGGGAGAAAAAAATGTACTGTATTGAAATACTCGTCTGCGCATAGAAAAATATACGGATAAAAGATAGTCCCATCAAAATTTATGATAGATATATTGAAAGAAATTGGTGCAAAGAAATCATTGAAATCTAGTAATAGAAATATTGATTTACTACAATAGCTGATATCGTCTGTGCTATCGTCAAATGATGACATTATTATTATTATAACTAGTTTTAGAATGACACGGAAAAATTCTGTGGAGTGTTTGAACTTGGCCTATCTAATTCTGGGTATTGATTTTTGCTTTTATCGTATTTCTTTGCCTATGAATTTACATTTAGGTATTTTCGAATTATTTATGATTGGAACTTTAAACTTTCTATTTCTGTTATGGTCTTTTTCGGTTTCGATTCTAACTAATCTACTTAATATGAACAAATTTTGAAGCCTCGTATACTAAGCTGCAAAACGATGAAATTCCTTCATAGTACGTAAGGTTTTAAATTTTAAGGTATTGTTAATCGCCTTCGCTCGTGCTTTGAACGCATTCAATATTCAGCACGTTGTCTGGCGTATGTTTGCCACGGGACCACTGACTTAGTTCACTGTTAGTTGCATGTCAACTGGCGACAGGATTTGTGACTATACTCATTTTAATTTCGATAAAATAGCTAATTTTCTATTAACTACCACACTATTACATAAGAGTGATAAGTAAATAATAGAGCATTTCCTTTTTCTTTCCCGAGAAATTTTCTTTTTCAGTTTAACAGCTAATACTCGTATGAGATATTCATATAGGAACATATTTACAAGAAAAAAATATAAAGTGGCGCTTCTTCTAAAATGAATAATAATAATATATAATATAATAATATCTATGGACGCTTCACACCACGTCAATCTTATCCCGTGGTAAGTTCTCGATGAACTTGTGTTACGGGTACCAGACAACGGAAATATATTTAATAATTTAATACTATACACATATTTATGATTTTTATTTTATTATACACATATTTAATACACATCCATGACCCAGGAACCGAGAAAAACTATTTGTTCCTTCGGCGGGATTTGAACCCACGACCCCCGGCTTGAGGATCAACACCCTCAGCCAACTGAGCCACAGAGGTCGTCGAATATCCAGTATGTACGAGTTGTATTATTAAAATTCAAAAGTTATATGCATATATTCTACGTTGGCAAATTAAATAATTTAAGTTTTAATAGTTATAATGCGCTGGGACAATACGCGGCGTAACAAGCCCGGGGAGACGCAGCTTTGCAGACATGTTTGCATATTATTATCTCTAGACTTAGTAGTTAATGTTACATTCATACTTTATAGTTTAATCTGACTTTGGTAATGTAAGTATCATGTTTGACTGCAGGACTTTTAAGAGAATGTGAATGAAAAATGAAATTCTATTCAAAGTTTGAAATTAAAGAGAGTCACCGGAGATTTGTCGTTGCCAATTATTGTTTACTAGATGCTGCCTGCGACTTCGTGCGCGACGCGCGACTCCATATCTCTGCAAAATTTCATCAATATCGATCCAGTAGTTGTAGAGACTATTAAGCGCAAACAAATAAACATACAAACAAACAAATATTTCCTCTTCATATTATTAGTAGGTATATAGGCGTTAAAATTATTGAAATTAAAACTTTCATATTTAAAATCATTGAAAGTAAAACCAGTCAATTTTATTATTCTCTAGGGTCAGCCTCGTATGTTTTGTAGCATTTTATGTCCATACAAAGTAAGAGTATTTGTTTCATATTTCATTGTAGAAGATAAAGAAATGGATTATATTATTCATATACTTGACCAATACTTGACATTCTTTATCAATACTATAATCTTCGAAATGGTATAGATTTCTGGAACATTTCTTTTGTTATCACAAATAACTATGTTTTCGATACGAAGATTGTTCCTAGTTTTCTTATCTTAATCATTGAGAGTTCTCGGACGATTCTTGAAATATTTTCGATGTTGCTTTAATTTCGATATTATTTGTATTGGATAAATTACTATTTTAAGTATCAAGACCAGCTATTACTTCAATAATACACGATATTATCATTTGGTTTTACTTTTTTAACCGACTACGGCGAATCCAAAAGGAAGTGTAATGATTTTGTCAGTACATGTAAATTGTATGTATGTATGTTTTCTCCGCGCTAGCGCCTAAACTACTGGTCCGATTTTGTCCGGTATCAATATATTCTTAAAAATAGCTCGGGTAACATAGGCTATAATCATTTACGTAGTCGGAATAACCCGAGGTTTTATAAAAAAATATAATCATTTACTATGGAAAATATAATACTAATACGAAAGGTTCAGTACAATTTTCTTTGTATACTAACATTTTCAGGGAATAATTTATAAGTCAGAATATTTTCATGACTTTTAAATGTTCGATTTGTACCACAAAGATAAAGTTTTCAAAGAAACGGTCTCGTAGGGATGCGTACAAATGTAAATTCATTTTTATGTTCTACTTTCACTTTACTACTTGTGTTTACGCGTAGAATCGATATTCAAAGGATTTAGCTCCTTATGAGTTTAAAAAACATTAGCATCAAAAAATATTCGAATATTGATGACGAATAAATACCATATTGCCGACATTCACAATAAAAACACCATAATAATTTTACGGCAAATATAGCGATTACATTTTCTATTGCCTTGTGTATTTGCAGATGTCATAACAATAAAAAAAGCGAACAAGACGAAAAAATTCAATTAGCCTAATGTAATTGAGTCAAGTGACAGTCCTCTGGTTGGTCGTAGACGGTCCACAAACTACGATACTTTGTAAATAAAAGATATTTAAAAATGTTTACTAAGTTAGATGCACCTTTTTAAACATCTACAATTTATAGTATAGTTAGTAAACTATCCATACCAATCCGTGGAAATGCAATGGATAATCATAGAAATAATTTAATTATCCAAAATGGCGGCGATGTGATTCGCCACCCATCACGTCTCGTTTCTCGCGGAGGCGAAAAGTGGCCCATGGAGAGCCGCTTCGCTACGTTGAATGTAAGAGGAGGAATGGATGGTAAGAATGAAAGTGGAAGAAGCAAACAAGTATGTAAGGATCGTAGCAAGTGGAAAGAAGTGGGCTCTGCCTACCCCTACGGGAAAGAGGCGTATCTGCCTACCCCTATGGGAAATAGGCGTGAGTATATGTATGTATATATGTATGTAAACTATAATAAATTTACCAAGACCGTGATTGACTTCGTAAACAATTATACATATTATAAAATAATTGTAGGAAATAACGTCCTGAGCCTAATAACTACTCGTATAATATGTGGCTAAAAATACTATGGGCATATTTAAGCCTGTAGTTTATTATAAGTAAATAAAAAAGTATAGGTATATTATAATACGTATAGGTAATAATGATTTTTACTTTATAGTCCAGTGTACCACGGAATCGTATAAAAAACATATGGATCAATTAAATAAATACGCTACGGCATTATAAATCTATGTATATTTCAGAACAAACCTGAATATAAAAATTGGACCCAACTTTTAATAAAAATAATGTTCATAGGTACTTAACGGTAGAAAAAAATTACGTACACTTTATTATTCTTTTTGTGGTTTAGGGCTTAGGCAGAGTTTAAGTAGGCCTAGGCCTACTTAAAATTAACTTAACTTAACTATGATTCAAAGGTTGTGTTTTGCTTACTTCAGTTACTTTTAATATTATTACTTCTAATATTTTGACTATTATATAAATGTGACTATTATATAAATTGTTATAACACTTAAGTACCTACAGACAAGTATCGAGTATAATATTTACTCTGAGCATCAGCTGCAACTCAAACCGTTATTTTATACTTAACAACATAAACACTAAGTTTGTTTAGCTTCACTAACTGTGAAGTTAGACAGTAAATTTACATTAAAATTTAAACATTGCATACTTGCATAATAGCTTAACTACACTCTATAGAGAAGGATTAGTAGCCCAAGCAGAAATAATTGACAATGCATTCGTAACGTTATCGAATGTTTTTCATGATTTTTTTTTTCATCTACATCTAAAATATTTAGTTTTATTAGTATACTCAGATATACTAATTACTTGGTGAATGTAAAAATATATAACATTGTATGTATAGTATAATAATTAGATAAGTACATCAAAAGTACAAAAAAGTTTTTTTTTTTTTGCTAAATTAGTAAACAAAATCATTTGTGTACTTACATCATAATATACAAACATATTCATTATGGTGAGTATGAACCTAAACGCACAAATATCGGAAATATTTACAAATATGTTCCTACAGTCTTATATTTCATACACTTTAACCCAGGCTCCGTGACGTCACAGCTAGGTACGACTTTAGTATGGAGCGTTTTCACGAGACTTGCGAATTTTTGTATACAAATCGCTATCTATACCTTTGAAAATATTGACTTTTAATATACCCAGACTTACTGATTCTCCGAAGATGTTACTCATATTTAAGAGTTACTATTCATTCATGCATTAAATATCGTCTAGCCTATTCCCTTAAATATATCTTTCTAGTAAACACAGGTGTTGGCGTATCGTGAACTTAGGTCGTGAATGAATGAGTTTAATGTCGTTATAGGTTGCTATCCCACGTTTCCATGACAACAGCAACTTAAAATGTAAATTAGAAAGTTAGTAACAAAAACTTATTAATTGCAGTTGAGGCTTTTAATGTTGCCCACTTGTTAAGAAAAGTCATAGAAGGGTTGATTTATTATATTGTGTTACCTTTTACCTTCTTATTTCCTTTTTAGGGCTTCATCTAATAACTTTGCCATTACACATTAGCAGTATTTTAAACTGTGATTTTAGTTCTTGTGTCAAATAAAGGAGATGGCCAAAATGTACCCAGAGTCGCCTTTTTTTGTCAAAGGATTTTTGTAATCTTCTGGATATTCTTTTATAATCCATATCACTATCACCATCCTATACGTTGACCTCAAAAGATATTGTTTTTGTCTTTTATTTACCAAAAATAAAAAGATAAAAATTAACTTCAATATAAACAGCATTTAAAACCACTCAGATTTGTCCAATTCTGCGAACAGTCTTTTTGGCAATTCTAGTCTTAATATACAGTTGCATAAGTGGTAGGTAGGTACTTGTACATTTCAAAATTAATAAGAGAATATTAAACCATTTGGAACCAACAGAATCTGTATACATATTTTAGGCTTTCTACATTAGTGTTCTAATTTTCGATAGGTAAGTAATATGATTTTAATTTGCATCCTAATCAAGATTGAAATTTTGTTATTGATTCCAATGAGTTATGTAGTAAAGAAAATGCTAATATTCAATACTAGGTAGTATTTTTCAATAACTCGTACCTTTTCTATTTTAATCGACTACAGTGAAGCCAAAAGGATGGCTAATGATTTTGGCAGTCTATGTATATTTTTTCCACCGTATCACCTAAACTATTGTTCCGATTTTAATAAATGAGATGTCAATAGATTCGTAATAATAGCCCGGGGAACATTAAACATACATACATACATACATATAATCACGCCTCTTTCCCATAGGGGTAGGCAGATACCGCCTCTTTCCCGTAGGGGTAGGCAGAGCCCACTTCTTTCCACTTGCTACGATCCTTACATACTTGTTTCGCTTCTTCCACTTTCAGTCTTACCATTCATTCCTCCTCTTACATTCAACGTAGCGAAGCGGCTCTCCATGGGCCACTTTTCGCCTTCGCGAGAAACGAGACGTGATGGGTGGCGAATCACATCGCCGCCATTTTGGATGATTAAATTATTTCTATGATTATCCATTGAGTTTCCACGGATTAGCGGAGAAGGTAGGAATAGGGAAAGGGAAGGATAGGTGGTGTGGAAAGGAAGATTGGTAAGTTAGAGTGGGAAATAGGAAATGTAGGATATTACCGCCCAGGAGGGCAAGGGATAGGACAGTAATAGCTAGGGAAGCCGGGGTCGCATACCCGTATACTATACCACAACTACCGGGCAGGTAAGTTGGGATGAGTATCCCATGACATATTAAACATAGGCTATGTTATTAACGTAATTGGGTTAGGTTAGGTTAGTTAAAGTAAAAATTATTATACTTTTTACTTTTATAACTCCAAACCGCACACCCCTTCACAACTTCACACTAGGAAGGTATGATTACACAATTAATGGAAGATTCAGTTACGTTCGGGATCGCAGACCGTCCCCCAGGAAGGCATTCGGACCCTTATTCTATCGGTTTTAAGATAATTCGAGTAACACAACACTTTCAACTTTCTATGTAACTTTACTATAATCATCAACATCTTAGTTTTTTTATGTTGTTACTAACATAAAAAACTATATTCCTTTATCAACATCTTATTTATAGTATTTTACGGCTATTTCGTCCAAATTGAGTATTCTTTTACTATATGTATCTAATATTAGGGGGAAGTCCCTTAGTGCCGGACACATAAGGTTTTCGGGAAATAAAATCAAAAGTACATTGAGAAATATATATTTATTTATGAATTACTTAACAAAACACTAATCAAAATCAAATAACAAAAATACAACTTCAACGTAAATATAATCTAGGAATGTTAATTAAGTTTTGGTAAGAAAAAATTAAGTCTTTGACATTGGCACCTAGTACCGGACGGGTTAATCTTCGAACCCCAAGCGTCGGACATTCTATAATATTGTGCTTCTAACACATAATATGTAGGTATCTCCACATTCCGGAACGTCTGCATGTGCTTCATGAGCCCATTCTTGGCAGCAGGAGCATTGTATCCAGTCAACGTCATGGTCGTCTTAACACACTTAAGCAAGTCGTTTTTTATCTTGTCCATCGCAGTTTTGAAACTTTGCTGATCCTATTTTCCTTTCCTTTTAATAATATTCCGTAATACTTGAGAAACCCTCATAGTTTCGCTCTGTCTGTCCGTCCGTCCGTCTGTCTGTCTGTCTGTCTGTCTGTCTGTCTGTGTGTCCGCGCTTCTAGCGTCGGTAATTATGAATATAAATAGATGAAATTTGGTATAGTCATAGATTGTGTATAGATATTGAATTTGGTATCATAAAATAATAATAATTTTTATTCTAAGGGTGGCTCCCCATCCATGTGAAGTGGGGATGAATTTTTTTTTTCTTTCTACCCCATCGTGTGGAGTATTTTTGAATAGGTATTTTAAAATAAAGGCAAGGTTTCATACATAACTTTCTTTTAATGTTAACCATTTTCAAGTAATCGGCCTCCAAAGTGATTTATAAGTTGTCCCCCCCCCCTGGCATTTCTAAACTATAAGACTTAGAAACTTGTAATTTTCTATGCTGATAGATCATGCTAAAATCTCTTTAGGAAAATTATTTTAAACCTAATCAGACAGTAACTTTTGAAGTAATTTGAAATAAAAAACATATTATGTGTTAATTGTTACGGAACCATCCTTAGACATTTCTTCACATGCTCTTGGTTAGGTTATTTGTCTTTTCCGTTTTCAAACATCTACTTCCTTCTATCTTGTAAAACAGCAAACAATCATCATTATAATACGTACACATGCTGAATAAAAAAGCCAATCTATAAACTGTCCGGTGGTAAGGGACACTTTTGTGTCCGAAACTAGGGGACAGGAAATGTCCAAAATTACTTATTTCACACTAAAACTGTTTAGATATTTCATAAAAACTTTCACAATATAATAATTATAATGGAACACTGTCTTTATTAACAAATAATAAAAACAATTAAAGATAAAACCATAGCAGTAATAGTCACTTGAAATTTGCGTGACGCAACGATTTCCCGCCAAAAACAGTTGTCCACCACTCCCACCGCGGCTGTGCACCTCACTGGCAAATCGCGTCGCGTGATCCTGTATGGAGGATGGATGGATGTTCCCCCACATCCCTTTCACCGATATATGAATAGATCGCGTTGACGTTTGTCGAGATAGTACGAGTGTCCGGCGCTAGGTGCCGTCCGGCGTTACGGGACTTCCCCCTATTCAATTTGTTAGTTATACGGACTTTCATAAAGTTTTTGTATAAAAAAGCTAAGTACCGTGTATACTTTGATATGCAAGTAAAAGCTGTTAATTACAACCAATAAAATTACAAACAGAAACCTCAATTTATTTATTTGTATAGATTTTATGATCGAATATGCTGTAGAATATATCCGATGCGTTATATTCGTTCTATTTCTCGATAGGCAAATGCTCTAAACAGCCTATCTCGCAACAAAGTGGATTAGTGATCAGTGACACGTTACCTTACTACCTGCAGTACACGCGCGACACTTGTTGTCAATTTCCTTCATTATCCTCACGTCATTTAATTTGCTTTATAAACTAGATGTTTCCCGCGGCTCCACCTGCGTAAATATACTATTGTGTGTGTTGGAAAAGTGTGTATAAAAAGTTGTGTTATATTATTATGAACATGAAGTTCCACCAAGAACCAACAGTACATTCAATCAGTAATATACTGTTGAATATCCCGCGGAAATACTGTACTTTTCCGAAACAAAAAGTAGTCTACGATTTAATCCAGAGACATAACTACTACCACAAATTTCAAAATCGGTTCAGTAGTTTTTGCCTGAAAGAGTAACAAACATCCATCCATCCATCCATCCATTCATTCTTCCATCCTCACAAACTTATATATTTATAATATTAGTAAGACTAGACGATGCCCAAAACTTCGTTCGCGCAAAAAGAGCGGCGTCTCTTTTGAACTGGGTACTGTACATTTTGCTACGTTAAGTAGCCTATGTCCTTCTCCGTGGTCTACTTTATATCTGTGCCAAATTTCATTATGATCGGTTAAGTAGTTTTTACGTGAAAGAGAAACAAACTCACTTTCACGTTTATAATATCACTAGTAAGGATAAACTATAATTACTACTATTTTAAAATATGTAAAAGTTTGTGAGGACAGACGAATTGGATGGATGGATGTTTGATACTCTTTGCCTCAAAAACTACTGAACGGATTTTGATAAAATTTGATATGGTAGTAGTTTACGCTCTGGATTAACATATGAGTTCCCGTGGGATACACTATTTACGCGGTGGAGCCGCGGGCAAAAGCTAGTAATAAATAATATTATATATGTATATACCTCAAAATCGCCATTTTGGCGCTTCAGTAATTTTGCTTTTCCAGTGACGATATCAAGTTTTAACCAATATTTTTTATTGTTTTGCGTACCTATTGCAGTATTTTTATCAGTGTTTGTTATGATATATCTCTTCTTTTATCCTCATTTTTAAATGTATTTCTGTTTATACCTACCTTAGTATAAATAGAAAATAATTTAAAAGTTAACCGTGAATGTTTTCGTAATGAATATCCATTCTGTACTTCCCACTAGATATTTTTTGATGGCTCGGGTTGTGAACAGCGGGGTGTGTTAGCCAAGCAATTCCACCGGAGTAAAAAAGTGTAATCAACTCGAATGTGGAGAATACCCGTGAGCTTTTTGTTATCAAAATAAATATCCGTTACGACGAAATGGAAATTTATTTGTGATTGGTAACTGATATTATTTTTATAATTTAGGTCTTGGTAGATAGAGTGAAGTTGTTTAATGTCGATAATAATATATATTCTTTCCTTTTTTATGTTAGATAATTCCAAAAAAGGGTTAAGGACTATATTAATTAGTCATCGATCGATACAAAGGAATTGGAACTTGGAACACCCCCTTTGAATCATTTTCTATTGCTTAGGGCTTTCGCACTTTTTTCCTTTCGAGGTACGGAACCCATAAAAAAAGTACAAAATGTGTGAAGGAAACTTACGTTTCGCGCCAACGCCGACGGACACCACTAGTATGGCGATCACGGAGAATGTGAACATGTTCTGCGCCATTGTTGCCTGAAACAATATAATTAAAAACGTAAATTAAAAACTTAAAAAATGGGTTACTAATAACATATTTTAGACAATTGTCCTACATTATGTGTACCGCCAGTTCGAAAACTTAAAACTAAATCAGAACCAGCGTAAGAAACTCGCGCGGGCCACCTTTTAGTAAAAAGACACAAACAAAGTTTGCAATTTTAAGTATGTGCCTTCGGCCTTCTCTTCAGCGACATTTCACCGCCAGAACTACTGCAAATATTACATACAAATCCTATTGCAAAGCGACACTGCGACGGTGGTATCGTGGGCGCCGTCAGCCGTGGTACGAGTGTACCTATAGTCGACATTGTCAAGAGATAGCTAAGAACCACCTCGATTAAATCAGCTTTCAAATAAATAAAAAAAAACCCCATAAAATTTTGTACATTCGTTTAGGAGCTACACAAACATATAAGACGTGAGAAACTTATAAAACCACCAAAGCGTAGTTTGCATTATAAATCATACGAAACTACGTTTATGTTACAAAATATATTAGTTCGTTGTTACGAACCAATATATTTTGAGTTTAATTTTAAGTATGTTTACTTACCTAAGATGTACGAGTAATTCAAAATATTGCAAATGATAAAATCTAGGCGATATCGTAGCGAACATCTATTTATAGTAAATCTTGTATTATGATTATTTAATACATTCAAAAATTATATATATTATTATGAAACAAAAATTGTACAAACAAGTAAAATTAAAATCATGTTGTGAAACTACACATTCAGAATATTTAAATCCTTTACAAAAGTATGAATGATGTTAATTTCGTGAAAGATGAAGACAATTTATCAACATAAAGTAATTAATTGGTAGATCAGTCCCTTTACCCGACTCAAATGGCCTCCAATGAAATAACTATCCCATATCGGCCATTAATTATACGATTATATTTTCACTTATAACTTTTAGGGTGAAATCTATGAGAGGATTTGGTTGAATTTTCTATTCTTAAGTTATACACCTCTTCGTAGAATTTACGCCCGCGACTTTTTTCGCATTGAAAAAAAAATCGTCTATCCCGAAGGATCCGTACATAAAAAAAACTTAGGCCATTAATGGGTAATTTATAAAGAATTCTCCAATCGAAGTAACCACTCTTGAAATACTGTAGTGCCTGGGACAGTATGTTTTTAAATGTCGTATGGTTGTCCAAGCACATACGGCATTCTCACAACACAGTCAGCCTAGTCCAGAGGAATGACTGTATTGACCAGTCATTCCTCTGGACTAGGCTGATTAGTCTGGGGCCAACTATGTGCGGCTTTCCTCACGATGTTTTCCTTTACCGTTAGAGCATCCGTATAATGTACTTGAGATCTGAAAAAGTCTCATTTGTAAACGCCACAACCTGGGATTCGAACTTGCACTCTCTCGAATGCGAACCAAACGGTCTACCCGTACATAAATATATAGATTTTAATAATATTATGACACCCGCATTTTTTTCCGCCAAACCCCGTAACGGAATAGCGGCGAATAAAGTACTTCAACTGAATAGAGTTTTTCAGTCCTTCCCTATGTAAACATGTCACATAGCCACCACACAATAAGTTTATATTTAAAATAAATAACCTGTGAGGTTACGTTAAATAACATTACATATTTACACGCAAAAAACATCAAACGACGCTTTGATTCATTAGGCTTCGCAATATTAATTGTTTTTTATACCTACACGTCTTGACGGTTTTCTTAAATATCAAAGTGTAGTGTATCAAAGGATGACTTTATATTTCTTATACTCCAACCACCACGTTAGATCTTATATGCTTAATAAAGGCAATAAACACCTTTATATTAACTAGCGGTCGCTATGTGTGCTAAATCTGTCGATAATAATTTATATAATTTTTAAGTTTTAATCTTTTTAAGGGTTTCTTCTGATAAGGTTAGATTAGGTTTCTTAGATATATCAAAAATTGACAATAACAAAGTGACAAATTTGTATCAAACACATAGTGTGAGTTTTTAATCAGAGGTGTGTATATGCAGCGTTATTTCTATTAATTTAACGTATTTTTATATAGAGGAGAAGTGAATTACACTATAATATATTAAGAAATATATTAGTGTAGGTCACTTCTCCTCTATATAAACTTTAAATGTGCCAAATTTCATACTCCTGCGTTTGCATGATTTTTGTAAAAAGAGGTACAAAGTAAGATGTTAGCTATTTTTGCTGGGGAAGTTTGTTTCTTTAATTTTCTTCCTTAACCAAAGATTCACTGTACGAAAATAATATTCTGTCACTGTTACTCGCTACTTCGATATCGAGCAACACAACTCATTAGCGAGGACATAATTTTAACCAAGAGATCGAGGTGTTTCAGTTTACGTAGCAAGTGCTACGAGGCTACGAAATATGGGTAGCGCAACTTTTTTATCACTCATTCACATAAGGACATAAACTATTTACTCGGTACTTCGATATCGAACAACATAACTCATTAGCGAAGACATAATTTTAACCAAGCGATCGAGGTTTTTCAGTTTCCGTAGCACGTGCTACGAGGCTACGAAATATGGGTAGAGCAACTTTTTTAGTATCACTCGTTCACGGACATGAACTAGGGCAAATGGTAACGTACACGTATCGTAGGTAGTTATTTTTGTTTCAGTCCCTGTCTTTATTTAAGACTAGATATAGGCCGCAACTTCGTACCGCAACAAGAAATCCCACAGGAACCGTATATTTTGCTGCGATAAAAAGTAGCTTATGTCTATAAATTTAATTAAAAATATAACCCTTATAAAGGGTAAAACTGAAAAAAATATATGAATATTGAGCGAATTTCGGCCACTACTAAAAATAATTAAATATATTTTTTAAATTCGTTATAACTATTACAATGTATCCTTGTCTAAATAAAAAAATATAGCTCATCTAATACGATAATATAACGTGGTTTATCCATTTTTATCCTATACGTGTTAGAATAAAACACATCCCTATAAGTTAGTAGTATAGTATATCCGCGGATATCCGATACGCAACTTCTGTGATACGATCACGACGTGGACGCCCGGACTATCACCACAATATAAATAATAATGTGCAATAGCGGAACTTAGCCGTGTTCTTGAAATTATTACCTACGATTGAGCGTGGCCGAGCGGAGCGCTAAGGCTACGTCTACAAAAATAAAACAGTACTGATATTCATTTTATTTCTAATTGAATTTGTGGGGTTTGAGTTTAGGAATGACATAAGATTGTATATATATTTTATTTACATGACCAATATTCATTAGATTTACATGCTAAGGTAATTTATATTTTACACAAAGCACAATAGTAATTATTACAAAGTGTATAAAATTCCTTAAAGTAGATAACCATATTTTGCTTTATTATTTATTTATTCGTAACGCGAGTAGGTTGCGTAACTAATGTATAATTTGTTTGTAGTCAAAGAAGACCCAGTACCCAATTATCGCAGCACAACTAAACTAAAACTCATTAGTCATTTAATGCAGTGCCAAGTCTCGACCTGCGGTGTTACGCTGTTTGTGCACAGCTAACGTCAACGAGAAGAACATGACGTCATCGATGTAGCAATACATATGCCGTTAAATTGTAAAAACCATTATATTGTAATACAATAACTAGTGAAATTGTAAAATATTTATAGACGACGCGAATATTCTGCCCAAAATTTACCACAAACTCAAACTCAAAATTTTTATTTCCATGTAGGTTATAATATAACACTTATAGAATTGTCCTACATGATGCCTACCACCGGTTCGGAAACTAGCCCGGCGAGAAGAACCGGCGTAAGAAACTCGCACATTATTCTTTGTTATATTATAAATATATAGTAATTAATCTTTCGAAATTTTTTTTCAATCTCGTTAGTTATTTTACAATCTAACGGTTTTTATAATTTTACGGTGACACATACATTTACTAGAGCCGTGTGTCTACCTCACGCCCGTCCCGTCCATCTAATCCATGCTTCTGCTATATGAAGTTTCGTTAGCGGCCGTGTAAATGACGCTTGTGTAATGCATCGATTCGGGCGGTCTAGTATGAAGATGTACATTATTTATAATATGCTATCACGTACCGATAGCAATCAGTATCAATCGCTTATGAAATGACTGCTTATGAAAGAATTAATTTTGAAACTAAAGATTTATAAATAGTGAAAATATATCTGACAGATAGATTTGATGTTTCTCAAAGAAATATATCAACTAGAGGTCGCCTCGACCATAGTTCATATTTTCAAGTTTCAACTTTGTTAGGGATCTTTTTCATATTAGATACGCAAAAAATGTGAATGTTGTCGTTCCATGTGTAAAAGAAAGATTAACAATTGTGTGAAAAAAACTTAGGCCTTTGCATCCGTTAATGGATGATTTATACAGTATTCTTCGAGCGAAGTAACCACTCTTGAAATACTGTAGTGCCTGGGACAGTTGGTTTTTTAAATGTCGTATGGTTGCCCAAGCACATACGGCATTCTCACAACATAGTCAGCCTAGTCCAGAGGAATGAACTAGTCAATACATCTGGGGCCAACTATGTGCGGGTTTCCTCACGATGTTTTCCTTCACCGTTAGAGCGTCCGTATAATGTACTTGAGATCTGAAAAAGTCTCATTAGTACACGCCACAACCTGGGATTCGAACCTGCACTCTCTCGAGTGCGAACCAAACGGTCTACTCACTAGGCTACGGAGCTCTTTGTGTGAAACCAACATATATTTGTTATAAAAAAACGCATGGTTGTGTAATTTACTAATCTGAGGTAGTGTGTGTGACTTTATTTTTATTAATTTATTTTATGCATTATTTTTAAAATATATTAAACTTTCTGCACACCTTCCTCCAGATAAACTTTAACCGTGCCAAATTTCATACTCTGCCTTTTGTATAAATTATTATGATAAAAAGGGAAAACAAGTTATCACTTCACGTATTAATATATATTTATGATGATAACGATATTCTTTAGAAGCTATCGTCAAAGGTTCTTAAAGATATCGGTGAGTGCCCACTTAACCTCCCGAAGCCGTGTAAAAAGACAACCTGTAGTAGCTTCTAACTAACTATCTACCTACATAGCATGTATGGTTAAGTCAATGGGAGACGTGAAAGGTCATTTTACACCGAGACGTGATGCAACGCAGCACGCTTTTTTAATAGCGATACAAAATCAACGCAGCGCTACATAATAATAAGCATTAATATAAGTGTTCCATCATTATCATTCAGGAAATATCAACCTCTGTACGTTCCCCCAGTATCAACGAGCTATCGTTGGAATTCCTCTGTTTTTAAATCAAGCAGAGCATTCAATGAAGCGTCTCTGAGCATCGACTTTGACTTATATTTTACTAGTATCAGTACACTAAAGAACAACCTCAGTGACTACTTTTTTAAGCAATAACTATTATTGTATATTTGTCTTTAAAATGTATTATTATTATTATTAAATTGTTACAAATAGTGTTTAATTCTTTTTTTGTTGTTTGTTTGCTGTCTAACATTCTTTTTTTTTTTCTATATAATAATAATATAATAATATTTATGGACGCTTCACACCACGTCAGTCTGGCCCCGTGGTAAGTATCCGAAGAACTTGTGTTACGGGTACCAGACAACGGAAATATATTTAATACTTTTTATACTATACTTATATTTAAGATTTTTATTATATTATACACATATTTAATACACATCCATGACCCAAGAACACAGAAAACTTTTTGTTCCCTGGCGGGATTCGAACCCGCGACCTCCGGCTAAGGCGCCACTGCGCTCACCACTGAGCCACGAAAGTCGTCAACGTATACTTTACTTCTATCCGTGAAAACTTCTTCTTCTACTATGTCAAAAGTATATTATGTTCTAGCTGTTAGTTTTCCTAAATAAATAAATACTGCAGTATCTTCAAGCATCATCGCGTCATCGTCGCGTCGCATGACGCGTCTCAATGAAAACTGACACCAACTGGGTCAGTTTTTTTTTACTTTCCATAATATTATGTGTTAGTTGTTACTGCTTTTTTAACACTAACTTGTTTCACAAAGTGCTTTTTACGAGCTTTTTATCAGCTTTAACAGGCATATTATATCAAACTAGATTTTGCTTGCATCATAAAATAATAATAATATAAATTTTTAATATAATTAATCTCTATAAATGTGAAGTAGGGATTTAATTATTTTTTTATTCTACCCTATCGTGTTGGGTATCGTTGAATAGGTATTTTCAAATAAAGGCACGATTTTATACATTACATTCTATTACATTACACTATTTTTAAAAGTCAACCATTTTCGAGTACCTAATCGGCTTCCAAAGTTAGTCCCCCGGGCATTTCTAAACTATAGTATAACTTGTAAGTTTCCATGCTGATAGATCATGCTAAAAACTCTTTACGAAAATTTGAGCGAATCGGGTCATTAACTTTTGAAGTAATTTGAATAAAACCTACTGCGCGTTGATAGTTACGGAACCCTCCTTCGACATGTCCTGACATGCACATGGTTAGGTAATATTCATAATTATTATAGAAGTTAGAAGAGTGGACAGACATACAAATGGACGTATAGAGCAAAACTATAAACACTGATATTACGTACTTAAAGTAACAAGAAACCTTAAAAGGCGTTTTAATTTGATAACTTTGAAATCAATATTCCCGTACATAAGTGCAATTATTGCTTAATGCTTATTATGACTGGAGTGATTGGTCACGAACTCGGTACTGCACACGTCACATGTGACAAAACCTAATGTCACATAACACGTCATCAGTTCTATGAACTGTGACGCAGGTATCTCATTACCATAATAATTAAGTAATGATGGATTTAACAATATTCTCCCAACGCTTGCAAACTACTCTACAAATAATAACAATTACTATAAAAACTACGATAAAACTGTACTAGCTTCTTCAGTGTGTAATGAAGCTTAACTGTAGATGTAGCTTTTACAAAATGCATCTAGTATTTCAATGGTCAATTTGAACTATATTTTAGTTGGTATCATGGGCGTAGCCAGGGGGGGGGTTTAGGGGGTTCAAACCCCCCCCCCCCCCCCGAAATGGGCCGGCTGGTCCATGTGGATGACCCATATACAGAGGCGTATTTAGAAATTTTGCCCCCCAGGCCAATTTACATATTTTGCCACCCCATTAACCCTATCCGCAAGATGATTTTTTAAAGTAATTTTAGAAAAAAAATCAACAGTGTTTATGTTAAATGCGTTCAAACTGAAAAAGCGAGCGAATGTTTTTACGCTTTAACCTGTTAAAATCTTTTTATACTTTAAGCCCTGAAAGAAAAAAAAATCAATAGCCTAAAACAGAGGGGCAATTCTGCTAAATAAAGCCTGCATTAATACAATTACAATCAAGTCCCGATACGCTTATACTCCCAATAGGTGTTTTTATGAACGTTAAACCAACGTGAAACGTGGTCGAAACGTTATAAAATCCGTTCATCGTAACATGACGCTACACTTTCAATCCAAACAAAGTGAAATTGACTGTTTAAATTATCTACTTTAAATACGAGAATTGAGGTTCAGGGATCGCGAACCTATGGCACGCGTTCCATCGAATCCCCGAACGTATAGCATGCGACACGATATTTTGGGCACGTCACTGATCACAAAATTTTGTAATTATGTACGACGAAAAAAGCGTGAAATAGGTATTATATGACAAACCTAACATAATATGTTATTTGTCATCTATTTTGCAACATCAGAAATTACACTAATTTTACTTTAATTTAAATTAAAAAATCATCCTATTTTCACAGTCTTTTAGGGTTTGAAATTTGAGATTTGAGAGAACAGATTAACTTATTAAATAAGAAAAAATTTTGCTCGCTCGCTTCGCTCGCTCGCGTTTATCATAAAGAACATATTATATTATTGAGTAGCGATGTTTTGTTTTAGCCGGTTCATTTTATGATATTTTTCCAAACCGTTATAATAATTAACCTAAAGAATAGGTAAAAATTTTTGCTCGTTTGCTTCGCTCACTCGTGTTTGGCTTACAGAACATATTACTATAAAATTTAGTACCGACGTTCAGTTTTAGGCTTTTGATATTTGTATTTTTCGAATTACAGTCTTTTAGGGTTTAAAGTTTAGAGCAGATTTAACCTATTAAATAGGAAAAAAATTTTACTCGCTCGCTTCGCTCGCTCGCGTTTAACATACAAAACATATTATATTAATTAGTAGCGATGTTCTGTTTTAGCCGATTAATTTTATGACATTTTTCCGAAGTTCACCGTTATTCAGTGTTTAAGGGTTTCCCTGAAATAAACAGGTAAAAACGAAAACAAATATCTAATGTGCCCAGGGCCTCTAATAGGTTAAAGACGACCCTGGTAATTTAATGTACTTGTAGTAGTTTTATTTCTTTAACCCCCCCCCCCCCCCCCCCCCCCCCGAAACTAAAACCTGGCTACGCCCATGGTTGGTATAAATACTTTAAATACCTAGCACCTAAAATATACGAGTAGTTGAGGGTTATGGTTGAAACGGTGGTAGCTTTTTCTATTGACATTCCGAGAAAAGCTTTCATTTGGAGCTAAGATCACTGAGATCTAAGTTTTTCCATAATAGGTAATGTAACTGTTAATGGATACCCAACTAACATTTTGGTAATAAGAATAAGCGCTAAATGAGCTACTTAAGAGAAACTTAAAAACCTTAGGTTCTATAAAAGGTCTAACAACTAGTGGTATAGCGCGCTATAACTATTTTATAACCCTCGATTGGGCCCACAATTTTAGAGCTTAGAGTGACATAATAGTTGCAGAAAAGTGATAAAAAGGTGGGAATAAAGAGTTACAATAGTGCTATTGAAGTAGTATTCACCATTTTAGGTGTATTATAAGCTATACACAGGTTACAACTGCACCCTTTAGTAATAAATAATTTATAAAATTCACTTAATTAGCTTTTTTAACAACATATGAGTGCTCCTACGATACTATTTATAGCTCGATTGTATATTGTGCATAATAAGTAGTAATAAACATCACCCAAATTTTTTTTTACTTTACGTTTCTATTACCGTCAAAAATGATAAAATATAATAGCAGTGCGCATATTCATGGCCGACATCAATTAATAATTTTATACATTATCGGTTTCATAATTATGAATTCTCCCTGCGGTGATAAGTATTCTGTGATAATATATACTAGTTTTCATCTCAATTTTGAAGCGCCTCAAAAATAAACAACATTTCATATTATTAGGTAAAATAAATCAGTGCCACGGCATTTTTTTATTATTTTAGTTGTGGTTGTATATAACAATGCTCAGTACGTCTATGTATATTTTAATTGAAAACAGTAAATAATGTAAATCATTAAGTCGGAAAATAATATTTTGACCATAAATTTACTTTTAAAATTTTATAGGTTATGTTTATTTAATGACGTAAAATCTACATTACCTAAGGTTCCTGATAACTCTTTTATTCCCAACGCAGTGTTAAAAAAACTATAGCTAGCTTTTTAATGCCACTTGGACTTTTATAATGTGGGAGTAAATCCTATTATATAACCTGTAATGATTTAAAGGTGGTTTCTGACACTTGCAGCATCTAGATCTATAACACCTATAGTTATCACTTCTTTAACTTCTATAGCTCTATAATACAAATAGTTATCACTACTATAACTTTCTTTTAGCTCTTAGGGCTCCATAGAACTCGTTAGGTGGTACAAGGTATTAACTAACTCCATTTAAGAACTTTAATCGTTTGTAAGTATTAGCAGACACCTTACAATTGGTGTTTTACGTTTCCTAAAGATGTAAGAGTAAGTTATACAAATGTTCTGACAAACTCCAAGTTAGCACCTTAAGTTATATATTTTTCCTTTATTTCTATTATGCCTCTTGAAACTTTAATTATTTATTTCTAACGCCGCAGTAGAGTCCAAAGCTATTGTCAGAGCTCTTATATGTCGTTTATAATACTATAAGTGTCAAAAAAGGTTTCCCTTAGCGCCAAAATGTTAGTTGGGTATAATTATACCCAACCATTTTCGAGTACCTAATCGGCTATAAAATTGTTGTCACTTGCAATTGCAAGTGACAACAATTTTATAGCCTGAAAAATTAAAAGCCTGCAATGGCTTCATTTTTAATTGGAGCAACACTATAAAAAGCTAGGTTATAATTGAATATCCAAGATTTGACAATAATTACATCTCAATTAATTTTTCGCAACATGGCGATAATTTTAATTTTTTCTGGTCATACTATTAGTATATAGATGAAGGTCCTGCTCAGTATTTTAATACTGAATAGATTGAATGGGCCGGCAATAAAGCTGTCACCGTAGTAACGCTCTGACAAATACACATAGTACAGGGCAGCTAATAAACGGACCCTCTGGCAAATATTTTGCCTAATTAATCCCACTTAACTGTACCGACTGCAAAAAGCGAAAAAGAGTTCACTAACGTAATATAATATTTAAACATACCCCTATTAGTCATAAAAATATTTAAAGTACTGACTTTACCTTTCTATTTCAAATGATACAAGTAGTGTCTGTGATAAGCACGTTAAAATAAATTAACAATCAAACTCTTTCGCTTTATAATTTTTCTATCGCATTGAGGAAAATCTGTAATGATTTTTCCCAATAATTATGGAAAATAAATAAATAAATAATTATTTTAGTGTAGACAATATTAGAGTATAGCTACAAAATATTATGTGGGAATTCGGTACCTACGACGATTCGACTAACAGTATATTTGGCGATTACGCAGCTAAAAAGGCAAAATGTCCCAACTACCATAAGCTTACTTATGAAGGAATATATTTTTCAAAGGATCGTATTTGCGAACCGCGTTTTATTTATAGGATCATAAAAATAATCCTTCACATTCTTACCACTGTAGTATGGATGCTCAAACAAATTCCAACCAAAACTTTTTACCTTTTATCACTTTGTGTAGGTTCGATTTCTGTGATTCTTATATAATTCATTCATTCAATAAGAGCGTAATAATATTTATTTCTCTTCCTGCGCAAAGAGGGCTATAAAATTCATCTTCTTTTAACCTGTCATAACAGCCGAATTATTCTTTGGGCCTGGTTCACAATCGCTTAGTAAATGACAAATAGCTTATCGGTTAGATGTCTTGTCACTGCTTACTTTATACTGAGAGACAGACAAAACTTCAGAATAAGCTGTTTGTCACTATAGCTTACGAAGTAACTATTTATTACTCTGTGCTATAGCATAGAGACCCGAAAGAAGAAGCATTTAATATCTTCCCTTATCTTACAAAGCTAACACTTATTATGAGTGCGATTAATAAAAAAAAAAATTGGCAAAATTTTATCAGAACTGTAATTTTTAGTTGTTGGCCTGAGAGGAAATTTTGATGCTGCCCGCATTGTCCGACATGGCAGTTATCGTGTTAACAAAATCTGAGGCAAGGCAATTGCACTTCGTAAATTTTAAACGGAATCCTTCTTTTATTATGGCCTTCAACAACTGCTTTGAGTGATTGATGTGTTCATCGAAATCCTTTGAAAAAATTAAAATGTCATCAATGTAATTAGCCGTAAAGTCAGTAAGTTTATATAATCTTAATGTGTAAGTACCTACCCTTTGAAAAATTGCTGATGACATTTTCAAGCCAAAGGGAAGGCATGTCCACTGGTAATGTCCTTCTTGTGTTACAAACCCAGTTTTTTTTCTATCTTCGACTCGTAACGGTATACGATTATCTTACCTAATTTAAAAATGGACAGTTTCCCAGGAATAAAACCTACCTAGACCAATTTATCGCCCCCAAAACCACCTGTATTCTAAATTTCATATAAATCTTTGGAGCCGTTTTCGAGATTCAGATTATATATGTCACCGTAAAATTGTAAAAACCGTTAGATTGTAATAAAACTGTAAAATGTTGATAAACTTCCGACGCGAATATGCTGCCTTTAATTTGACACATTATTTTTCGTTAAATTATAAACATTTATAGTTTTTAATCTTTCGACATACGTCATCGCATGTTAAGAAACATAAGAACCAGATAGTTCTGCATACAAAGGCAGGATTTTTGGACAATGTGTTCAATTCAGAACTCGAAAACACGACAGGGGAAAGAGATAGAAAACAGAATGATGAGGTTCCTTTGCCTAATATTATTAACAGCACCTTGTCTTCAAGAAGTCCCACCCGATTGTTGAGAGACATTCCTCGTGTAGATTATAGAAGTTATTTATAAGTTAAGTTTGTAATATACTAAGATGTTATTTTGTTTTGTTTAATATGTTAGGTTAGACAGTTAATATTTTACTTTAAATTTAATACATTATTTAGATTCCTTTGTACGATATTCCTTTTTACTATGGGGGAGAAATGTTGTATATGTTTAACTAAAGGAACAGGGATCGTCTTATGTCATGTTGCTAGGCAACGGGAATAAACATTCTATTTTATTGCATGCTGTGGTATCATTTCCTTTTGCACAAATTAGCGCATATATAACACCATAGTTTAAACATCTTCGAAATGAATCCAGTAAACTGTTTCAAGTGTGACTACAAGATAGATGTTAAATTGCCTCGGGTGTCATGTAAAGGCTGCAAACGCTCTATTTGCAACAAATGTAGTGGATTGTCGGCTACTGAGCTCCGTGTGTTTGGTCTGCAATCTTTTATATTGTCCTATCTATGTGAGGACTGTGAAGTTGGCCTTAGACAGGTGCCTGAGCTACGTAGATCAATTATGGAGCTTCAAAAACAAGTCGAAGAACTCAAGACAACTAAGCCTACATCAATAAATCTTGATAGTGTGATTAATGAGTGCCGTGTGGTGTTCGGCCTTAGAATAGCACCAGCCCTTACGATGGACTAGGGTATCGTAAAAGGCGACTGATGTCCTCTAGCGAGCGTTCCTACATCTTTTGCGCTTCGCCATACAGGGGTGATGGGCTTCTAAGCATTGTGCTGCAACCCATCTAGGAGAAGGAAAACTCCAAAATATAACCCGGAACGGGATCTCCGTAAGGCGCAAGTAGGGTACAACTCGAAAAGAGCGGCTGATTCCTGCAGCCGGCCCGGCACCACACGTATCGGCTTGCCATTCCTGTGGATTCAGCCGGTGACGCCGAGAGGGTAATACAGGATCTAGGCAACCCTGTGTTTCCTTAAGTCCGTCCTAGGCGGCGTAGTCTGTGGAGAGGTCACTCCACCTACCAGCCTGTATGTGTGGTTAACAACACGGAAAGTGACAGTTTACCAGTGATAAGTCCTAACGTATGGGCGTAAGTAAGGGCGCTAGGGGTCACTTTCGACAGTGGAAAAGTCCATCGAAGGCTTATGTTTGTTACCGCCCGCTTTAACTGGGCAGCCCCCGGTCAATAAGGTACGTTCCGTCCCGTCGCTGGTTTGTTCCTTTAGGGTGTAGGGAGCACTAGCTTGGCTAGACGGCTGGCGACGTTAATTGAATCACCTATCCGTAAAGAAAAAAGTAACAAGAAGACACTTCCTCGTCAACTGATGCGAATAGCTACATGGAATGTCCGTACTATGAGGACAGGCCTCCCGGACAACTGTGGGAGTTCACACTCAAATCGCGCCCAAGACCTGCGCAAAACTGCTTTGATTGATATAGAGCTGAGCAGGCTTAACATCTCAGTCTGTGCTCTCTCTCTGAGGTACGCGAACGTGGAGTTGGTTTCGCAGTCCGCAACGACCTGATACCCGCTATTGTGAGCCCTTGCGGAATATCGGAACGCATCATGGTCTTAAGACTCAATAGCACTTGCGGCTACGTGTCTATTATCTCCGCCTATGCTCCGACTCTAACATCCTCCGAGGAGTCAAAGGACCGGTTCTACAGCCAACTGAGTGAAACAGTCAGAAGCATCTCTAGAGGAGATCGCCTCTACATTTTAGGCGACTTCAACGCCCGCGTTGGCCGAGATTTTACCGCATGGCCTAATTGAATTGGTTACCATGGGATTGGCAACATGAACGAGAACGGCCAGAGGCTGTTAGAGTTTTGTTCCGAGCATTTGCTGTGTATAACTAATACATACTTCAAGGGCAAGTTGTTGCGTAAAGTCTCCTGGAGGCACCCTCGATCAGGTCACTGGCATCAGTTGGATGTAGTTCTTTCCAGAACCAGCAATCTTTGTGAAGTTCTCCACAACCGTTCCTTCCACAGCGCCGAATGTGACACCGACCACTCACTAGTAGCAACAAACATAACCTTCTCGCCCAAAAGGATACATTCATCCAGAGTACCGGGTAGAAGAAAGTTAAATCTTATTAATATCCGGAATGATGAAAAAATCCGAGACTTTAAGTGCATGGCTAAAAATATGCAAGCTTCATGGGATAGTAATACACCTATCAGTGTTGAGTGGAACGATGTTAAACACCTGCTTACGGCGAGCGCCGGTGATGTCTTTGGCCACCTCAAAACTAAATCTCAGGACTGGTTCGCAGAAAATGCTGTACATCTACAACCACTGCTGGATTCCAAACGTGACGCTGCACTCGAGCACCGCAACAATCCCTCCTCAAACACCGATAAAGCACTTCGTGTCAAAAAGGCAGCCCTTCAACGGAGCGCGCGGTACTTCGCGAACTTGTATTGGTTGGAACTCGGTCGCACCATTCAAACCTGTGCAGACAAAGGGGACGTCGGCGGTGTCTACGAAGGCATTAAACGGGCTCTTGGACCTATCATTAAAAAGACAGCTCCTCTAAAGGACGCAAATGGCGCTGTTATAATTGACGGTATGAAACAATTTGATCGTTGGGTCGAGCATTATGCCGGCCTCTACTCTCGTCCCGTGTCCCTACAACTGAATACTTGGTTTGATCTAGACGAACTACCATCCACGGAGGAATTTATCGCTGCTGTCAATCAGCTCAAGCATGGAAAGAGTCCAGGCTGCGATGACACTCAAGCTGAAATAATTAAGCTCCAATGTGTAAGACCAATGAAAATTAAAATGAAAATGAAAATGAAAATTTTTATTTCCAAATAAAACTTAAAAAGCTATTTTCGGAAAGTCAACAAAAAAAGGCTACCACCGGTTCAACCCTAACCCGCCGAGAAGAACCGGCGTAAGAAACTCGCACGGGCCCATCTTTTAGCAAAAAGATGGAAAATTGTTCTTTTAAAAGAAATATATATTTTACATTGTAAACTTAAATCTATGTTAAATATAACAAAAGTCAGTACACAAGTACATAGAGACAGCCTTGCAGGGTTGCATCTTATTCCCAAGGTGTGCAATCGTTAACAAAATCGTTTACTTTATAATAAGCGTTCTTTGACTACTTTTTTAAATTTATTAATAGAAAGGTTTTGAACGTTTTCTGGGATCCTATTGTATAGGCGTATACATTGGCCCTTAAAAGATTTACTTATTTTACTAAGTCTTATCACTGGTACATCTAGCTTATTCTTATTTCTAGTGTTTATACAATGACTATCACTTTTCTTCTTGAAATTGCTTAAGTTTTTTCTAACGTATAACAAATTATCCAAAATATACTGAGAGGCGACTGTCAGTATGCCTATTTCTTTAAACTTTTCTCTCAGAGATTCAATAGGGGACATTTTATAAATAGCACGAATAGCTCGCTTCTGCAGCACAAATATTGAATTTATGTCGGCAGCATTTCCCCATAAAAGTATGCCATAAGACATTCTACTATGAAAATAGCTGAAATAGACCAGGCGCGCCGTTTCTTCATCTGACATTTCTCTAATTTTTCTGACTGCATATGCTGCAGAACTGAGTCTATTCGCTAAGTTAGCAATATGAGGACCCCACTGTAATTTACAATCTAGTGTAATACCTAGGAATACAGTGGAGTCTACCATGTTCATTCTCTCATCATTGAGTAGTAAATTGGTTTGTACTTGCCTAACATTTGGCAAGCTAAATTTTAAACATTTTGTTTTATTTGCATTTAAAAGTAAATTATTAAACTAAACCAGTTTACTATACTTGAGAGAGCACTGTTTACCTCGTCGTAATTTAATTGTTGTCGCTTCACTTTAAATATAAGTGAAGTGTCATCAGCAAAAAGTACTATCTCATGCGTATCTTGAACTAGATAAGGCAAGTCATTTATGTAGATGAGAAAAAAAATGGACCTAAAATAGATCCCTGTTTTCTAAACCAATGTTCTGAAACACATAGAATGTCGATATTTAATTGCTTTAGAAACAACTCAACTTCAAGTTCTTTACCTACCATTCCTTGTAAATTTTGATGTACCAGGTTAATTACATTTTCCTTCTTATTATTACATAAATTCTCATTATTAGCTTTATTGGTAGGATTTTGTAAATTATTAACTAACTTCTTGCAAGAAACATCCTCTATAATTGTCTTACAATCTAATTTAAATAATTTCTTGGAACATGTTCCAAATCGTTACTAATACTAATTCTCTGCTCAAAAGAAGCAGAAGTTGGTATAGCCAAATTTTTGGCTTGTAATAAATATATAAAATTTGATAGCGTCTTAGCTATATGTCTCTTACAAAAGTAAGGTAAGTTATACTTATCTATAGTCAAATTACTAAATTTAAAATTATTAATATCAACAACATAACACTTTTATTGTTGGGTATTACTTACAACTAGGCAATTATTATTTACAGCGCTGTACAAAAGGCTGTTTAAACTATATCTAACAATCTTATACAATCTGCTGTGTAAATGTTGGGAAGCGGGAAGTGTGCCTCAGGATATGCGCGATGCCAACATATTCACGTTATATAAAGGGAAAGGTGACCGCGGCGATTGTAATAACTATCGTGGCATATCCCTTTTGAGCATAGTTGGCAAGCTTTTTGGCCGTGTCATACTTTGTAGACTCCAAAAACTTGCAGAACGCGTTTACCCTGAGGCGCAATGTGGGTTCCGCTCTCAGCGTTCCACAATGGACTTGGTTTTCACTCTCAAGCAGTTGCAAGAGAAGTGTAGAGAACAAAACTCTCCTCTGTACGTGGCCTTTATCGACCTTAACAAGGCATTTGACACGGTTAGCAGGGAGGGTTTGTATTTGGGTTTGGAGAGCATTGGGTGCCCGCTTAAGCTCCTAAGCTTCGTCAGATCATTCCACGAGAGTATGAAGGGCACCGTAGTTATTAACGGCTATACATCTCAGTCGTTCGACGTTTGTAGAGGTGTGCGTCAGGGCTGTGTCTTGGCTCCCACCCTGTTTGGTATATACTTTTCGCTTTTATTACACACAGCTTTCGGTGATGACCAACAGGGTGTACACCTGCATACGAGGACCGACGGAAAGATATTTAACATCTCTCTCCTCAGATCGAAAAGACATCGCGAGGACCTTTTCGTCAATAGTCTTTTGTTTGCTGATGACGCGGCCTTTGTGGCCAATTCCGAAGTTAATCTGCAGTCTATGGTGGACAAATTCTCCAAGGCCTGTTCCCTGTACGCCATGTCCGTTAATACTAAAAAGACAGTTGTCTTAGCGCAAGGCACTCACGAGGCCCCTTTCATTACTTTAAACGGAACGCAGTTAGAGGTGGTTGACAAGTTTTGTTACCTGGGATCGACCGTGTCATACAATCTTTCATTAGACGCAGAGATCAACACCCGTATTGGCAAAGCGGCAACCATGATTGGGAAACTTAGCACAAGAGTATACACAACAAATATTTAACTATAAAAACCAAAATGGTTGTTTTTCAGGCTTCCATTTTAAGCATACTCCTATACAGTGCTGAAACCTGGACCACGTACGCCAAACAAGAACGTCAACTAAACACCTTTTACATGCGTAAAATTTTGGGCTTAACATGGCACGACAGAGTGACCAACGAGAGGGTTCTAGAAATCGCACAGCTACCTAGCTTGACTGCACTACTGAAACAGAGACGCCTAAGATGGCTGGGGCATGTGCACAGGATGGAACCCTCTCGTTTACCACGACGCATCCTTCTTAGTGAGATAGCGAATGCAAAGAGAGATGTAGGACGGCCTATGCTTCGCTTTAAGGACTGCGCAAAGCGTGACATGTGTGCTTTTAAAATCGACTGCCGAGGCTGGGAGAAACTCGCAGAAGATAAAACGGTCTGGCGGAGGCGGGTATCGGAGGGTCGCAGGATTTGCGATGGCGCCTGGTTTCAAGCCCTTGCCGACAAGAGACAGAAACGACATGTAGGTCCCTTACCATCCACCACCAGTTTCTCTTGTCGGCTCTGCGGTAGGGTATGCCGTTCTCTTATCGGCTTGCACAGTCACGAGAATAGCTGTTCCACGGTCCGCAATAATTAAACAACACGCCATAAATCGTCTGCAATAGACGTAAAGGCCAATACGATTAATGAGATCCAAGAGAGGGAGAAGCGGAGTCGTAATATTATTGTTTATGGTATACCAGAATCAAGAGCAACTACTCCTGAGGAACGTATATGCTCCGACAAAGATAAGATGTCAGGCGCATTTCATACTTTACCTTTTCCTGCACCCGAAATGGTCTCGCTTATCCGTCTCGGTAAGCCAAACAGCAACGATAAACCAAGACCGCTAAAAATTATTCTTAATAGTAAACATGCTGCAGTAAATATTCTGAAGAATAAGAGTAAGCTGCCGAAATCTGTGAGGATCTATTCCGATATGACACCATATCAATGGGACCAACTCAAGAAGTTACGTGAGGAATTGTCATCAAGAATCGATAATGGTGAAAAAGACCTGACTATAAAATATTTTAATAATATTCCTAAAATAGTCAGTTCCACAAAAAACTAGCTTCACCAAAGCTTATCGAATTCCGAATCTTTTATATGAACCTGGCATCCCTCATGGCAAAATTCGATTTGTTTCTTATTAAAGTTAAAGTACATAAACCCGCCTTCATCATAATTACTGAAACCCACCTAAATAGTAAAATTAATGATAGCCTTATTGCAATTCCAGGATACTTGACCTACAGATTAGATAGGTATAATAGAGGAGGCGGGGGTGTGTTGATATATGCGGCATATGAGATTAACAACATAAAAGCTACGACTAAAGTGAACAATCTGTACCTCGACTCTCGTGTTGAAGCTTTGTGGCTTGATGTTGACTTTAAAAATACCAAGATTTTATTGGGTTGCATATATCGCCCTCCTTCCAGTTCTGACCAGTATGACGCTGTTTTATATGATATTATTGAGAAGGCTTCGTTTGATAATACAGTAATAATTGCCGGTGACTTTAATTTACCCAATGTTAAATGGCCACTTAATTCTATAAATAAACAGGACAAACAAAGCGAATTATTTCTCAATATGTACACAAATACCAGTCTAAGTCAGTTAGTTACGCAAATTACCAGAAAAAGAAACAATGAAGAGTCATTACTCGATAAGGTCCTGTGTAACGACGAAACACTAATTAGCACCTTAGAGTACCATCCACCTGTAGGCAAAAGTGACCATGTCGTGATAGCACTATCTGTACAAATAGTAGGCTCTGAAATGGGAAAAACTTCAAACGAAATGAAATATGATTTTTACAATGCTGATTATGATGGTATCAATCAGTACCTATCTGAAAACTTCAAAAATTCCCCTGATTCTAGTGAGACATGGTGTGACCTTAAGAATACTATTATTTTTTCTTTTAAGCAATTTATACCTATGAAACATAAAATGGAGAATAATAAATTATATAAACCTTGGATAAACAAACACATATTGGACTTAACTAAACAGAAGAAGAAGCTGTGGCGTCTTTATAGAACAGACAATTCTAACAATATTTACTAGGAATACAGAGCTATAAATAACAAAATCGTAAAAATAACGAGAGCTAGGAGAAAGGACTTCGAATCAAATGTCATCAAATCAGGTCCTAAGGCTTTTCATGGATACATAAGAGCACAATTAAGCTCAAAAGTAAAAATTCCCTCTATTTTTAAGAATAACTCTGGTGACCTCGTGGATGATCAAGAGCTCATAGCTGAAACATTTGCCGACCAATTCGAGCGCTGTTTAGTAATGGAACCAACTGGACCTCCGCCCGATGTAAAACTTTCCAGAGTTATTGACTCATTCGAAAGTTTTGTTATAACTAGTGAAATGGTCAAAAAAACATTGCTTTCATTTGATATTGATACTGCAGCGGGACCAGACGACATCCCAAGTATAATGTTAAACAAATGTTCGGACGTATTATCAGAGTCTTTAGCTAATATTATGAACTCATCTCTTGAAACAGGATGTGTACCTGTCGACTGGAAACTAGCATCTGTTGTACCTATATATTAAAAAAGGTGACAAATTGATGGCGTCAAATTATAGACCCATAAGTCTTACTAGTATTGTCTGTAAATGCATGTAGAAAATAATAGCTCAGAAACTCAGAGACTTCTTAATCAAAGAAAATATCATTCCAAATGAACAACATGGTTTTGTGTCTGGACGTTCGGTGACTACCAATCTTCTCCTTTGCTTTAACAAATGGGTCACAGCCTATGATAAAGGTTGTCCAACAGATGTTATTTATCTTGACTTTGAAAAAGCATTCGATCGTGTTCCTCTGAAACGCCTTCTAGAGAAGTTAGAACACCTTGGAATCCGAGGAAAAATGCTGTCATGGATCAGAGACTTCTTAACAAATAGAAAATTTAGAGTACGGATTGGAAATAAACTGTCTACTCCGCGTTTAGTTCTGAGCGGTGTACCTCAAGGCTCCGTACTTGGGCCACTTCTATTCATACTCTACGTAGCTGATCTAAAGAATACAATCATTACGTCCTTCTCCATGTTTGCTGATGACACAAAATTCTTCGCGAATCATGTTACACACTTCCAAGATATACAAAATGATTTGGATTCTATAATGTCCTGGACTGAAGAATGGTTACTGACACTTAACACATCGAAATGTACTGTATTGCACATAGGAAAGAAAAATCCCTATAAAACTTACTTTCTTGGACAACAAAAACTAACGCCAGTTGAGACGCAAAGCGATTTAGGTGTCACTATTAGCATGGATTTGAAATGGGAAACGCATATTACGTCAATCGCTAAAAAAGCTAACTCTCTACTGTTCTTGGTCAGAAAGGCATTTAAACATCTCACCCCCGAGACATTATTGATGTTATATAAAACATACGCGCGACCTCTATTTGAGTATGCATATGTGGTCTGGAATCCATACTTTAAAAAAGATATCCAACTTCTTGAGAAGGTTCAAAGAAGAGCGACAAAGTTAGTCAGAGGCCTGAAAAACCTAGAGTATGAGGAACGATTGAAGTACCTTCGACTCACCACGTTGGAAAAGCGTAAAATGAGAGGCAGCCTTATTGAAACATTCAAAATACTTACTGGTTACTATAATGTCAATGGAATTGAGAACTTGTTTGCTTTAAATGAAAATTGTCATCTTAGAGGACACACACTTAAACTATGGAGAATACCCCATAACAGCAATCCATTAAAGCTCTTCTTACCAAATAGAGTGGTTTCTGAGTGGAACAAGCTACCTGAGACTGTAATAATGGAACCCACAGTTAATTCATTAAAAAATAGACTGGACAAACTTTAAATCGTGTGATACACACGCATCAGCTTTTAGCTGCTAGTGTGCTTACAGATATAATAATAATAATTAATCAGATTTCATATTAATAACTACAGTTTTATAAAAAACTACGTAAACTATTCAGCCTATATTGTAAACCAGGCTATTATCATGAATATACTTAATACTGATACCTCGATTATTAAAATCGCATCAGTATTTTAGGTGTTGTGGTGGAACAAACATACATACACAGACCGCCAAAATTCTCTTTGGCTTCACCCTAGTCGGGTAATAATAATAATAAGAATAATAACAATATCTATGAACGCTTCACACCACGTCAATCTCGTCCTGTGGTAAGTTCTCGAAGAACTGATGTTACGGGTACCAGACAACGGAAATATCTATACTACTAATAATAAAGAGGAAAACTTTGTTTGTTTGTTTGTTTGCTTCGAATGGGCTCCGAAACTACTGGACCGATTTTGATGAAATTTGGCACAGATATAGAGTAGACTACGGGGAAGAACATAGGCATATTTTTATCGCGGAAAAATTTACAGTTTCTCCTAAATTAGCTTTTGCGCGTACGAAGTCGCGAGCTGTCTAGTATTTAATACTTTTATACTATACACACATTTAAGATTTTTATAATACTCATCTTATACACAATATATTTAATACACATCCACGGAAAAGTTTTGTTCCTTCAGCGGGATTCGAATCCGCGACCCCAGGTTTGAGCACCAATATGCTCAACCACTGAGCCACAGAGGTCGTCGAGGGTAAAATAATTCAAACTTAAAAAGTATATTACGAATTATTATGGGTGAATTAATCCACAGGGTGACCTCTAGTAATAAAGGAATACTTTAAAATATGCAATTAAAACAAAATTACCCTTAAATGACCAATAAAATTATAATTTGACAAATAGCCATATTAAAGAGATCATGAAGCAATAGGTTGAAGCAATGGGTGTTAAAATTTTAATTAGGTGAGTAGGTATGTCATTTAAATATAATGAATACTCATTTTAGATAAAATGTTGATTTCTTTTTTAACGTCATATTTTTGTCTGTTAATAGCTCCCCACACCGAATTCGGTGACTGGTGGCCGGTTTCATTGAAAACCAAGCCAGCTACGCAGGAGTTATTTTATAGTGCCCAAGTGTGTGCGCAGTACTATAGAGCACTCTATTTTCCTTTTACTCTTGTAACCCAGTGGGGCGGATGACCGACACGACTGGCGAGAGATCAGGCGCAGGACCGACTATTTACATGCCCATCCGACGCATGGATCATCTTTCTTGTCAGACAATCAGGTGATCAGCCTGCATTGTCCTTACCAAACTTGGAAACAACATTTTTTGTTGTTCCCATGCGAGAATCAAACCCACGACCTCCGAGTCGAGAGCCAAGCATACATTATGGTTTTTCCTTAATAGGTCAAAAAATATTTAACTGAAATAAGGTTATTCAACTGTTACAATAACGCTGACCATAATTTCACTCAGCGTGGTTTAATAATAATACAATCGGTATGGAATAAACGGAAAATAAGTAATATTTCTGAGGTTCCTATCCAAAAGTCACATTTTAACCTACAATTTTCCAATTGTCGAGGTTTACCAGAACCCCAATTTTCGTTATTAGCTTACTTTTATTGAATTAAAAATTAATCGTCTTGATATCATAAACTGGTTTTTTGAGTTTGGAACGTGTTCGACGTTTATGAGAAAACAATTTTGCAGTTTAATAATGGTCTAAGATACGAACTAAGGTCGACCTTCACTGATGTGTTAACCAGATGAAAGTGATATTTTATCAAATAAAATAAGTTTCTGAACATAATTTAATTAGGCAACCCCTTAAAAATGGTCAAGACTATAATTAATTCAAAGTATTTTTTTTTTAGTAAATACAACGTGTGACATATAAGGTGTATCCATCCGAAACCCATGAAACTGAACAACATTCTCCGAGGAATACAGGTCGAAATATGAAAAAAAAATTTGGTTCTCCCATACTATATATCCTGTTACTGGGCTAGTAGAATATAATATTACTTATATGTATTAAGCACTATAAATTTATCTGTTTATATGTATATATTGTGATAGTTGCTATGAACAAGTGTGTCTTCTAGCCAGGCGTGCGTCTGCCCCTTGCAAAATAACTATGGTTTATGGGACTAAGGAGGCCGGAGGTGTGCGAGGGGAGTGCGGAGGGCGCGGGTGGCATGATTGCTGCATTGTCCATAGCAATGACTCACATTATTATCTTATTGTATTTTATTCTTACGTACTTTTTAACCATAATATATATAATTAGGTATTATTATTTCGTTAATCGTTAATGTATATATGTAACTGTTTATTTGCTGTTGCTGAGTGTATTAAATCTGTCCATCAAACGACAACAATACGGAACCGCATAATACCAGGCACTGTGGTGTTACGCCGCAGTGATACGCCTGAGCGGCTTCCTTTTTGACAGTTAGGCATTACACTACCTACCTTCCGTGCCATTATAGTACTTACCACTTGCGTATAAATTTGTTTGAATTGTATGTGTTTTCTTCTCTTTCCAATTTAACCATGTTATGTTAATTTTTTTCTGTCCTATTTTTGTATTTTTTTTTTAATGTAAGTTATTGTATTATTTGTGGTGTAATGTCTCATTGTGTCAAATAAACGTTTATTTATTTATTTAATTTGATTAGCTGACCATGCGGTTTATATGGGAGGTCCAAATTTTTTTTTTTATATTTCGACTTATGTTCCTTGGGAAAAGTTGTTCAGTTTCATGGGTTCACTGGGTTTCGGATGGATATACCTTATATGTCACACGTTATATTTACTTTTTAAAAAAATAGACTTTGAATTAATTATAGTCTTGACTATTTTTTAAGGGGTTGCCTAATTTAAATATGTTCAGAAACTTATTTTATTTGATAAAATATCACTTTCATCTGGTTAACACATCAGTGAAGGTCGACCTTAGTTCGTATCCTCTACTATAATATCGGGACTGGATCGTAACTGCATTATTACAGGAAACTTTTAGCAAAATTATTGACTTCTGATTAATTTACTTAATAGGCTAGTTGACAAAAAAAATATTTTTCGTCTATTCAATGCTAGACAACATGATAGTAAACAATTTAAAACCCAATTTTATAAATCTTAAAAATTAACGAAGATACAAACAATTTAAATTTACAATAAGAAAGAGAGCGACATATCGGCCTGTGACGTCACGCCGTGCTACCGCCATACAATTGTCTCTAAACAATGTATGGCGGTAGCACGGCGTGACGTCACAAATCGTTTTGCGAGAAAGAGATGGGCAATACTTTTTATTTGCTTATAATTCTTTATTGCGTCAACCTAAATAACTTTTTCTTTTGTATTTATGTATCGCTATTCAACAATTTTAAAATTTAATTGGTATGAATGTGATATTCGACTTTAGGACACAACCCTATTGAATGTTAAATTTATTTACTTTACGCAGGGCCGGATCTACCTAAGGGCTACTTGGGCTGCAGCCCAGGGCCCCGAGGTTACAAGGGGACCCCAGACCCCGCTAAAAACAATAGGCGATAATTTGAATTTAAAAAATGGTTGTCTGTAAAGTCGGTTTACGGGCGATATTTTTACGTGATATTGTCATAAGAAAACATTGTAAATAAATTGCATACTTCTATGAATTAAGTTAAGGCGGAAAATACGTATGAAAGGATGTTTTCATGCTGATTTTCATTAAATTTTTTAAGGTATTAAAAATGAATACGATGAAATTTTTTCCCAATATTTTTAAAATTTAATTGGCTTATTTAGCTTTGTGTCTATTTTTTACTAAAGCATTCAAAAATAAAACGTAACTCTTTTAAAAATAGGCTATTTATTTCTAATGTAAAATTTATTTTTGGTGACTAATTTTGGAATATGCTAGTTTATTAATTTGACTTTTAAAATTAAAGGTAAATTAGAATAGAGGACACTAAAAAAACTTTTATTTTGTGCGTAATAACGATAAACTTATACCTAATTTGTATGTATTAGGTATCTTATATTTTGTATGTTTACCGTATACATAAAAAAATAAGGTACATAAGTTACCGTGGCGTCTTCCTATCAAAATAATGTTTATTATGCAGGAAAATGAAATGCTTTTTAAAAAAGCCTTTCAATATCAGAGTACAATATTAATTATTATCGACGGGGAAATTTCATCATCATCAGTCTATGGACATATGGATAGCGCACTGCTTAACGTAGGCCTCGACTAATGAGCGCCAATCATCCCGATCTCGAACAGCCCTCATCCATCTGCTGCCAGCCAACTTTAAATCGTCGGTCCATTATGCCGCAGGTCGTCCTACACTAGGTTTGCCTAAGCGTGGTCTCCACTCTAACGCTTGTCTACGCTATCAACCGTCTGTCCGTCTGCAAACATGGCCGACTCACTTCCAGTTCAGCGTGCTTATTCTATGAGCAATGTCAGTGACTTTAATTCGTAGTAGTTGTCCTGGAGCTTCCCGAATGCAACTTAGCTCAAGCTTATTCTTCTATTTGCCTCGGCCTCAAAGGTATGCCGCCCTAGTTGAATGAGAGTTTACGCAAGACATACGTATTCTTGCTTCTTAACTTCAAGACTAGTACCATTTACGACGACAGGTCCCTGAAGAATATGTTCAATATGCGTAATTTTGGTTTTGTTAAGGTTCATCCCGAGACGCACCCGTCTTGAACGATCACTTAGGCTGTTCAGCATCTCTTCCAGGTCCTGCAGATATTCTGACATAATGATTATTTCATCCGCAAACTGCAAGTGTGAGATGTATTGGCCGTTTATGCTCAGTCTCAGGCCGTTCCAATCAAGCGACTTGAAAACGTCCTACGACGCGTAAGTAAACAGTTTCGGAGAGATAATATCTACCTGTCTCATTCCTTAACGAAGTTGGATGGGTTTTATGGTCTGTTCTTTTACTTGGACGTTAAACGTTACGGCCTTGAACAGACATCTTAACAACTCGAAATATTATCGGCAGTAAACGAGGCATTTCTGCATGAATTCCAGCACAGACCGGAACCTCAATTCTTATATTTAAAATAGAATTTAATTTTACTTTATGACGTTTCGACCAATCAGAGCGCGTTTCACGTTGGTTTAACGTTTATAATAACACCGTTTGAGATTAGCATATTGAGACTTGATTGTAATTGTATTAATGCAGGTTTTATTTAGCAGAATTGCCCCTCAGGTCTTGACGGTATCGAAGGTTTTCTCATAGTCCACATAAGCTAAGCAGAGAGGCTGATTATACTTCTCGATGTATGTGTGTGGTCCCCGGTCTGCTCCACTGGCTGAAAGTCGTTGAACTTCTGGGAAGGATGATTCGAGATAACCTTCGATAATAGCTAATAAACGTGGCTCAGGAGCGGAATGGGACAGTAGTTTCAAGTCGCGTGTTATCGCCTATTTTAAAAATGAAATAACCATATTCATGCTCCATGCTTCCAGGGTAGTACTAGCCAGTGTGAATGACGGAATTAAGGAGCTCAGTCAAGACAGGTGTTCCTCCTGCCTTAAGCAGCTCTGTGGTTATTTCGTCATCTCCTGGTGCTTTATTATTATGTAGCGGCCTGAGAGCTATTCTAATCTTACCCATGTCAATATCAGGAATCTAATATGTAAGGTGGCGCATAAGTCTGGCTCGTGAATCATCTGCAAGATGGGTTTGGGGTAGGCTCGTGTTTTAGGTGTACTATTCCCCATTTCGACTTCATCGGGAATCTCCAATTTCGTGGTGACAATAGTGTCTTGCAAATTACGGCTGCGTTTTGTCAAAAATGACAACATGAGTTGAGTTTAGCAAATAGCTTCGATTTGTTTCGCACGTAAGCATAGTTTACTTGATGGGCCTAAATACCCAATATTTTTATATTTATAGAAAAACCCAAACCTTAAATATCTTCTATACGTTTAGGTTTTGCTGAAATCAACTTTTCTCGTATTGTATTTTCATTCCGATTACATTTTAATAGTAATATAACACAACTGTCACACACATAACCTGTAAATTCTTTTACTAATTCATAATAAATAAATAAAATTATTTTATTGTTCTTTATATTCTTATACACATCACTATTTCGGTTTCTCTCTCATCCAAAGGTTTTCTGGAAGAGATTGCTACCACAGCAATAAAATTGCCTTTTGTACAACTATTACTTGCGTACATTTTAGTAATATTTATGTTTTTGTGCAATAAAGAATATGTATCTAGTAATATCATTATAGAAACAATTTTTTGACATGGCTATTAGTTGAGTACTTAGATAGGCCCCTAAGTAGTTACAGCCCAGGGCCTCACAAATTCACGATCCGCCCCTGACTCTACGTCAGCAATACGGTAGTAATACTGGTACCACGAGACTAATACTCATTCTTAAGAAATAAAACAACAATATAGTTATGTCGTTGTTACACAATAGTTGTGTCACGTCTGCAGTTCATGTAAAAAGGAAGTTAAGAGACATCACGTTTAAAGTCCTATTAGGTACCATAATGTTGGCTGTATACGCTACGGTTGATCAGAGAGGTCTAAATGCGCAGGTGATGAAGCAAGATCGAAAATCAATTATTTCGAGTGACACCATAAGGTTTACCTGTGCGTGCTTGCGTGTACTTCCAAAAAATGGCACTGCGTCATCATGTCTAATCGATGCCATCGCAAAAAGAATCGAGGACCGCACCGGTACACCGGAACTTCTCAATACACGCTACATTCGCAGACGAACCTGTACAGGTAACCTCTCCGGTATACCGTAACGTGTATGGCTTACTTCAGCTATAAAAACTTGCATAAAACTGAAGTAACAATTAAATAAAAAGAAGTAAAAATTTTACATACCTTATAACATACCCCATGTTATAAGGTATGTAAAATAACTTGTTACTTTGTTTTTTGTTTCATTTAAAAATATTAAGTCATTATGATTTTACACGCGTTTTCGAAAAAATTCGAATCCCGCTAACAGTAGCGTGACGTCACTACAGATTAATAAATAGTTACTACGACGTCACGCTATACCTCGACCAATAATATGACCATATAGCCCAGCTACGGAGTTCGCGCCGTACTCAGCATATGAGTGTTGCCAATTTAGCTACTTTATGGCTAGAATCTTGAAGAAACTTGTAGCCAAACTTTTTAGCAACTTTACAATGACGTTATAACAATTTGTACTTCCAGCAGCTCGAACAAGAACTTTAACTGAGCTTTTTTTCAGTATCCTGTTTATGGTATTTAAAAGGTCAAAAATGCGTTCTTTGCCGCCGTTTTTTCAACAGGGCCAAAAAGAATGTAGTTAATTTCATAGATTACTAAAAAGTTACTAGTTAGTTATTTAATGATAATTATAGGATCGAAGTAATTATAATATAAAATTAAATATTTTTATTATTAAAAAATAAATAAGACGGATTTTTTAATTATCTTAAGCTTTTTTCATATGAATTACGCGAATGTTATAATTATTATATTATGGCTTTATAGCTGTCTACAAACTTTGAGTAGCGATTAGCATTTAGCTCCTTTTTTGAGGAAAAAATTGGCAATCTAGCTGTACTTTTTGCCACATGTCTAGCAACTTTCTAGTGGTAACTGTTGGCAATAATGTCTAAGCTCCTGTTAGTTGCAAGTTAAATATCTTGGAAACTAACTGACGTATCGAAATAATGCTTCCACGCATATTTTTTATTTTCCACGAATAATACAGAAAGCTTACATTTAAAATAAGTGAACATTCTCCATTACACTTTACAGTTTTGCTTCCAACTTTCGTCTGCTGTAGCTGCTTAGCCGGTAGGTACATTACCTACCGGCTAAGCTTAAAAAGCTTAAAGATGTTTTAGCCTGAGCTGACGTTCACCACTGACTTGGAGATTTCCTTTCGTTAGTAATGCATTTAAGTTATAATTATATAAATCCATTTAAATAATAAAATATGTTAAAATAGCACTTTTGGTCTATGAATTCTTAGGCGTAGCATCAAAAGTTTATTAGTTTTATGATAATTTACTACAATAACTATTTATTTGGATACAAGGCAGAAGCTATGAAATGTAATTATTTGTAGGTAGGTAAATCCTTTCAATATAATAGAATTTTCTGGGCCTCTAGTCAAGATGCATTCGATAATTTCGATCGCGAACTTCGAAATCAAAAATGTATGGGATTTGACAAAAGTCATCGTTAAGTGACATGCAAGTGACATGTCGCTTGCAATACCTTATGTCAAATCCCATACATTTAGTTTTCTAACTTCACCGTCAAAATTACCGAATGCATCTTGACTCTCTAGTCAAGATGCAATCTGGGCCTCTGCCCAGATTATTAAATCGTAAATAAACTAAAACTACAATAACAAAACGATCCTAAAATTATAATACCTTTACTAAGGATATGTGTAAGTAAATATTCTTCGAACAACTTCGCTCTCGTACACCCGACTTAAATGTCAAAGGAAGTCATACCCTTATTATAATTTACAAGCAGGTCATCCGTGCCTCTAAGAGTTACTTAATATTTTATTATCGAAAATAATCCTTGATTTTATTGACATTTCATAACGAAGTTGTTTTTATTAAGAATTTTGTACCCTAATTTTAAACAATTTATTACTTTTTAAATAATCTATTTTTGTTCCAATTGTTTGTCAAGTTTCTTTCACGACTTTGAGCACTGATGCTTTGCGCCTTCATCCACGAAAAAGCTCGGGCAACTGTCGAGGAAGAACGAATAAAAAAAAATACGGAATGTATGTATGGTTTGTTGTTTTGATCTCGAAATATGGTATTTCCTTCCTTATTCCTATACTTAGAAAATGGCACTCTCAACAGTATTTACGTTTTTAGGGTTATTATCTTCATTTATAACTCGAATTAAGTTGCCCGTGGTTCGCGTTTAAAAAAAAACTTTTTATTTTACGGGAATTTTGATTCTGCTGGGATAAAAAGAAGCCTTTAGACAATTTAATAGTTTATGCAATAACTATTATCTTAATACATTCAGCAAATTTGGCGTAAATAAATTAGATAGTAACAGATTCAAATTGTCACTTGTTCTAGTAAGAGCTCTCCTATCATTACATTTTAAATTTCAGAAAAATCTTCTTGTCATGTCATGTTCATGCCTGTATCATAGATGTGTATTAAAATACTGAAATGTGTAGTAAAAATCTTAGAAATAAAAGTGTATAAAAGTGTACAAAAAGTGGCCCATAACACAAGCTCTGTAGATGCGGACAACATAGACGTGGTGTAAAAATATATAACCATTTAAAATCTCGTCAAAAATAACATTAATTAGCAAGGATTGATTTTATATGGAAAAAACTCTCGATCGAACTCTCCTTGGCCGGAAAACCCTTTTTAGTACAAAAACGGACACCTAACTTCGTTTGCTTGTCAGTGTGTGATTGAACGGAAAATTCTGTCGATATCTCAAATACAAAAACTTCCTTTAAATATTTTTATTTTATCTTATCATACCACAAGCCCACATCTGTCGGTTTTAGAGTAGCCAACATAATTGTGTAAATTTTTTAAAGACACCAAAACACAATAATTCAGACCTCAAATGTATGTTTTTTTACGAATAGAAAAGTGTAAAATACTTTCTCCTTGAAATATTTTTCTAACGGTGATTTTAAATGAATTTTTTCGTATTCTGTGTAGCAAAAATTACTGGTACGAGTATAAAAGAAGGTTCTCAGTGGGGTCAGCAGGAAAATAGACAACTACGTGCTCGTAACTTTAACGAAAGTGAATTAATTATTGTACCTATGGAAATTACGATAGCGACAGTCCATACAATTGATATTCGATAACGTACGAATACGTAGTTGTTAATTGTTCCTGCTTGGGATACAGAAATCAATTTTCAACGGAAGTGATGACTTGGTCACATTTCGATAGACAAATTGATTGAAATTGTTAATATCAGACCTACACATAACCTGTATAGAAAAACAAAATCATAAGCATTCGTTGTTCTGTGACATGTTCAGGAGGGTTAATATTAAATACACAAAAAATGTTATTTAAATTTCCAGTTAAAGGTACGATCTACAAAAAATATATTGTGTATTGTCTATTAAGTTATATAAATCGGTCAGGTGTTTTTTATTTCTTTATTTATTTATATTTAATAAGTCTATCAACATTTTACAATTTCACTAGTTTTATTACAATCTAACGGTTTTTACAATTTTACGGTAGCATATCTACATTACGATCACCATAATGATATTCCATTATGTTTCCTTTTAATAATCTACGGACACTTTCGCACACCGTGGTAAGTTCTCGAAGAATTTGTGTTACGGGTACCAGACAAAGTGAATATTGTATTTAATACTTTTATATTATACACATACCACAATACACATGCATATTATTTAAGATTTTAATTAAGTATGTTAAACACATATTTAATACACATCCATGACCCAGGAATATAGAAAACTTTTTGTTCCTTTGGCGACCTCCGGCTTGAGCTCTGACGCGCTCAACCGCTGAGCCACAGAGCTGAACCTCTTACAGTAGACTTTCATTTTACTTTGATTGTATTTTATGTGAAGCGACTTGTCATCATGAACTGATTTTGTGAAGTTTGGACCAATTTTGAAAAAAAAAAAAACAAAATTGAGCTCCGTAGCCTAGTGGGTGGACCGTTTGGTTCGCACTCGGGAGAGTGCAGGCTCGATTGATTCCCAGGTTGTGGCGTGTACCAATGAGGCTTTTTCAGATCTCAAGTACATTATGCGGATGATCTAACAGTGAAGGAAAACGTCGTGAGGAAACCCGCACATAGTTGGCCCTAGACGTAATGACCAGTTCATTCCTTTGAACTAGGCTGACTATGTTGTGAGAATGCCGTATGTGCTTAGGCAACCGATACGACATTTAAAAACCAACTGTCCCAGGCATTACAGTATTTCAAAGAGTAGTTACTTCGCTCGGAGAATACTGTATATATCATGCATTGACGGATGCAAAGTTTTTTTTTTAAGGACCAATCAGGTGCAGGACGCGTTTCGCGCTGCTTTAATGTTTACCAGATATCGGTTTGATAGTTTTAGTGTATCGGGACTTGATTGTAATTGTATTAGTGCAGGTTTTATTTAGCAGAATTGACCCTCTAGTCTACATTGGTATGTTCAAGGCATTGATCTAAACAAATTAATAAAGTTTAAGCGTCTGTTTGTAATTTAAAATTAACAGCTTCTCACTCAATGCATATGAAAGTATCTACCGTACTTACAATAAAAAATATTTTTTTATTTTATTTGGTCTGACCATCTGTCTGTCTGTTTGTCAGTTTGTTTCAGCTAATTTCTGAAACGGTTGGACCGATTTTCACGGAACTTTCACTGGCAGATAGCTGATTTTATGAGTATCAGGTTTAACTTAAGCTACTTTTATTGTAGGGTTCCGTTTCCGTTAGTTGTAGGGGCCAACAAACGAAGAATGGACAGACGGTGTGTTCCACAAACGAAGTTGAAGATGAAAGCTGATGAGCTGGTATTCAAATATTACAACAAAGCATTTTACCGATAGTAAGTAAGTTTAACATCTTATTATACTGATTATTTAGGTTTGATTTAACAAAAATGTTATGTTGAGTAAGATAATTATTTCCAACAGAAATCTATGGTGTTAGGTATTTGGTATAGGACGTAAGTAAATAAACCACCAAAACGTCCTTGGTTTGCAGATATTAATTTAAGTAAGAGAGATTTAACACTTTGTTTTCGTATGCCTTCCACTGAATATTTTTTATTTCTGATGGGCAAAATAGATAATCCTAATTGCAACGTTTGTAGACCATATGAAGATCTACACGTCCTCATGGAATGTGAGAGGAACGAATCTTTACGTCGTAAATTCGTACATTTAACTAAATGTAATGACTTGTGCTTCTTTATTCATCATATAATGTATGTATTCAAATTTTAAAACCGAATTTAGTGGAAGATTATTAGTATTGTAATTAACTCTTGACACTTAAGAGAACTAGATTTAGTAAGTTAATTGTTGATTACAAAATCAGATTGACATAATCTATGTGATGAAAAGCCTATAAATAAAAATTGAAAAAAAAGGAAGTAACAATCTATAGGTAGTAGGTAAAGTAAATACCTTAAAAAATAATTAGTGGTTTTCAATAGGTAATTTATTCGTATTTTAGCAAATTATTCCAGACTTCATAGACAATCAATAATCTTTTAGATTTTTACTTTTATGAATCATTAAAATTAGTATACTTTTATCTGAATAGCCGCTATTATAAATGGAAATAACAACGTAACGAACGTTTTAACATAAAACTAAATACACACAGTTTTAAGTTGTTTTGTTCGTTTATCTAGCGTTCGTGAAAAGTGGATTTCGGATGGAGAAATTTTCATGTTTTATGAATAATATTATTGAACATTAGATAATATTACATTTACGAGATTATTTTAGATATTTGTTTACTTCATAGCCTTAAACAATGAATTGCAAAAAATTTGCATGATGGGTAAGTAAATATCCTATGTCCTAATCGGAAAACAGCCAGTTACTTTTTTTATTGCCATTTTAAAAAGGAGATACAATTATAATTGTTTTATTGTTATAATACTTTCATATCTATTATATATTTTGTAACTAAAGAATTTAGCTTATGAGAAAGGATAACATTTTTTTATGATTTGAACACGGAAACGAGCAGCTTCGGCTGATGGTAAGCGATTACCGCCGCCCATGGACACTCATAACACCAAAAGTGTTATACTTGTAACTCCTCTGATGTAATGCGATTTGCATTCCTGGTCCTTAAAGTCCCCATTGGGCCTCCGGTAACCTCACTCACTTTGGCGAAACATAACGTAAGTTAGTTATTTCACGCCGGTATTCTGTGAGGTCGTGGTATTTATCCGGTCGAGCCAGCCCATTCGTGTCGAAGCGTGGCTCTTCCACAGTAATTGTGAAAAATCTAATATTATACGTTATAAAATAAAATTAGCTCTAACAAAATCAGTCGAAAATTACTTTTAAAGTAAATCTTTTGATTTTCTAACTATTATAATTATGTAGATTAAATTGATTAAAGTAATAATCTTTTTAATTTATACTTAAAAAGTTTTTAAGAATGTAAAGTTCTGAAAATGTTTACTTTGAGTAAAATTGTTCGATGATGACGCGATGATTTAAATATTCTCTAAATTCAGAAAAAAAATCTTTGAAAAATATACTCAAAGATGCATTAAAAAATATTTTCTATTTTATTAAGAAATATACTTACAATTTAAAAAAATAAGAAATTTATTTCCCGATTTTTTTATTTTAAGTTATTAAACACATTTTACCACTGTGATAATATTTTAAAATCATTAAAACCAAAATTATATTTTGAGTAATTAATAAATTAATTAGAATAAAAAGTATGCAAAAGTTAGTTACTCACAGCTAGGTGGAGTCTCGTCGTCGTGTGGGCGCTAGAGTGAGCTCGGGCGGGCGGGCGCGCGCTTATAAACCGCCCAGCTGCGTGGGCTATGTACTACATTATGTACTGCGGTTAGGTATTTATACCTACAGGTAAATATTAAACTTAATGTATTTTTTGCAAAAAATCCTAGAATACGAAAATAAATTTGGTGTAATTTTTAGTAGCTAGCTATCAATATCGCTAGGTTATTTGAATGCATTTTATAAAACTTATCACATAAAAACTTTATTTCAAGTATGTAATTAAAATAACACAAGAAACATACAATTAATACAATACAAATAAAAAACTAAAAATTAATACCTACTAATAAAAAGAAGACATCTATAAATAATTTATCTCCAAAAAAGTCTATAAATAGAAAAACTTCCCCAGGTCGTCTCCATCTGACAGAGTACCTAGCAAACTGATAGCATTGCCTCGTTGGATAGCAATGGCTATCCGTTGTGCCAGGTAGTTCCCGGCTCTGGGGTCTCGGGTGGCTTCAGTAAGCTTTTTGGAGATCTCTTTAAAAAGCTTATGTGCTCACTTAAACTAAATAATTATTAAAGAAATATAGGCATATGTATTTTTTTAAATTAAGCAACTCATTATACAGATAAAACTTTTCATACACACGATGGTAGTAACATCCAATGATTAAGTGCCTTTAAAAGACAATAGCGGTATTTTGAAAACTTAATGCAATATTATGTTTCAAATCTTCCCCTACACGATGCTACATTATTGCAAAGGTTCATCACATAACATTGGCACGAGGTCAGAAATCCTGCATAATTTCAGCATCCGACAGTCGGAGGTCGCGGATTCAATCTCCGCTGTGGAACAAGTCGATAAACAATTATTGATTTGAAGTGAAAATGAAAATGATCCATTGAAAAAAAAATCGCGAATCCTTACATAAACAGTAAGACATACATAGTAAGGTACGTACACAAAACTGTCGTATATGTCTCAAAAAATCAATTACGGATACTTCGGGGCCTTCGAGCATATTATCATCTACTATTTATGTAAAGACATTTATGCAGAAAAATAATTGTCATACTCAAACTAAAAAATGTATGGGCACAGAATAAATAATAGTACTCCGTAAAACGTAAACTCGCCCATACTATACAAATGACTGGTATGACAATTATTTTTCTGCTTAAACATCTTTAAATGGTTGTCCAACAGGTGTAGATAATGTTTCGGCATTGGTTATAAAAACTGCCGTGACAAACTTGATGAACCCTATGACATAATATGCTTCTCTACTGGAACTTTCCCGGAGACCCTTAAACATGCACTCGTTCATCCCATTCATAAAGGTGTTAACAGAGATTGTGTAAGCAACTATAGACCTATTTCTGTATTGACTATCGTTTCAAGATCCTAGAAAAGTTTCTAAATACTATGTAGGTAATAATTGGGTTCCAAAGCAAGAATCATATTATTGCTGAAAATAAGTATGGATTAAGCAGTAGACAGTAGATCATAATATGACCGAAGTATCCGTAATTAATTGATTTTACCACACGTTTTACAGACAACTAATGTCGTCTCGTTTCGTCTAAATTAGTACCTACTTGTATTGCATGTGCCTGTCTGAATGTAATTATTGTAATATAGGTGTCAGTTAACACCGAAAAGAACAATACGCGACGCGGCGCGTTTTTAAGATTGCGATTCAAAATTGAATTAGTTCATGACAAGAAGATATACGTTTCATTGCAAGAGCGGTGCCGCGCTATGCAGAACTAGTCTAGTTTGACATTCGAATACTTAAAATCGCTATTTTAAAAATGCAGCGCCACATCGCGTATCGTCCCGTTTCAGTGTGAGCTAACCCTTAAGTTTGTGTTCAATAATGGATTCGTTTTCGTTCTAAAAAATACGTACTTAAAATAAGTATTTTGACACTTTAAATAACCCTAAAATGATTGTTCGAGCTTATCAACTAGAACACTTGTTATTTCAAACACATTTCTAACATTTATTTGCGTATGAATCGAGGGTCTTAGAATAATATATACTAGAGGTTGCCCTGTAGTCAAAATTCAACCATTAATTCACATTTTAAGTTTCAGTTTACGCTTAATTATTTTTTTCGGGATTATTACATGGTTAATTTGATGTGTTTCCAAGCGTTATTAAAAATGTAGCTATCTGTAAAAGTTATATGCCTTCCGCCAAATAAATTTAAGGTATGCCAAATTTTATATACCTTCGTTCACACAATTTTCTTTAAACGGAACTGAAAATTTGTGACTTACGTTATACGTATTAATACTGACTTACGTAATGATAAAACCTCTCAAACTCGACATTTTTGACTTACGTATTAATACTGACTTACTTAAGGATACCCCTCAAACTCAAAGGCGACCAACCGTTTAGGCTTTAATAAATAAGAATTTACTTTTGCTCGTGGCTCTACCCGCGTAAATACATTATCCCGCGGGAACTACTTTTTCCGAATAAAAAATATCCTATATCCTTTCCCGGGGCCCAAAGTATGTCTATACCAAATTTCATAAAAATTAGTTCAGCGGTTAAAGCGTAAAAAGGTAACAGACAGACAGACACACTTTCGCATTTATAATATTAAGTATAGAAGTATAGATAATAATAAAATTCAAGCTTTACATACATACATACATACATTTAATCACGCCTTTTTCCCGTAAAGGGGTAGGCAGAGACCACTTTTGCCACTTGCTACAATCCTTACATACTCGTTTCGCTTCGTTCACTTTCATTCTTACCATCCATTCCTCCTCTTACAATCAACGTAGCGAAGCGGCTCTCCATGGTCCGCTTTTCACCTCCGCGAGAAACGAGACGTGATGGGTGGTGAACCACATCGCCGCCATTTTTGATAATTAAATTATTTTTATTATTATCCAATGCGTTTCCACGGATTGGTAAATAGGGTAGGAATAGGGAAAGGGAAGGATAGGTGGTGTGGAAAGGAAGATTGGTAAGTTGGAGTGGGAAATAGGAAATGTAGGATATTACCGCCCAGGAGGGCAAGGGATAGCTAGGGAAGCCGGGGTCGCGTACCCGTATACTATACCACAACTACCGGACAGGTAAGTTGGGATGAGTACCCCATGACATGAGCGTGCAAAAAACACAACCCTCCTTCTGGCACAGTCGGGGAAACGTATGATTCATTTGAATTTTAAGTTTTGCCCTTGCAAAAATAGAACAGGTTTGAAAAAAATATGAAAATGTAACAAAACTTCATTATAAAATAACACGGTGTTGGAACTTGGAACACCATGACTGAGGTTTAAATCCCTGCCTCTTAAACGAGCTTAAAAGCAGCAAAACACCGCCATTCTTCACAAAAAACAGTATCATGATCATGGCACAGATTTTCCTATGCGCGAATGAGACAGCACCACCCTGTCTCGCTCGCGCTGGAACTCACATGGTGTTATTAAAGCCGCAATCAGTTGATTATGGTGTTGTTTTGAGCAGTTTATTAGAGGAGGCACTCGAGGCATTTTTAATTACACCCGTATTGTTGCCGGCGTAGTTCCATAACTTGTTGATTCTTTCCCGATTCTAACAAATCGTAGATAAGCTTCTGAATGGATTATGATAAAACTAGTATCTGGGTTACCGAGATTTGCTAGCAGCTCTATTGGATTTAAAAAAAAATGAAAAGCATTCACAAAAATATTTTAACGGGTTCGAATCCACCACATAACGAGTTTCTGAACAATGCAAAAATTAACCAAACTGCCAATCGGTCTGACTTAATAGATATTTAAATTTAATTTTAATTGAATTAACATAATTATTGATATTTTATTGCACGACGAAAGAAAAACATAGTCTAAAATTGCAGTTTCCCAGGGATATTAGTTATGACCTAACTAGAACAATTTTTCTCCCTCAAAAGTCCCTACATACAAAATTTCATTGTAATATATAAATAAATAATAAGCCGTTTTCGAAAAACCGGTTTAATAATATATTATACTTACACAAGTTTTTTTTATTTAAAGATTGGGTTCATAATTTATAACTGCTACCGTGAATCAGTTGTGTTTTGAGAATTTGGATGTCCATAGAGCTTCATTGTTTATAGAGTTTCCCACCTTTATTGATATTTTGCGCACGTATTCCTCGTATGACGCATTCACTAAGGAAGTATTTTTCAAAATTCAACCCCTGGGTTAAAATAGGGGATGAAAGTTTATTAGTATACGTGATTTAGGTAAAATTAAGGATTCAAAATTATCATTTAATACGCACATAGATCATATTGTTAAAATTAGTTTTCTGTCAACTTGAATTTAGGTATACTAAGAATTTCGAAACCGTTTAAACGCACACATTAAAAATAAAGTGAAATGAAAATATACTTTATTGTCCACAATTAGTAGATATTGTGTATGTAGTACACACCTACACATAAATGTACAAAGAACACTACGGTAGTACACAGAGGCGGCCTTATTACTAAATAGCAATTATACTTAAGCCCATACTACGCTAGTCATATTGCCCGTATTGAGAGGATACAAAAGAAATCTATTAAATCCTTAGAGTTTGTTGGAAATCGCGAATATATTTCATATGAAATTTAACTCCGTCGACATTCACTAACAATCTTGTAAATGATCGGAAAATGTATGACCAAGTTTATCTTTTTAAAATCTAAAACAATAACATTGACGCTCCTCACGTTTTAGAAAATATAAATTTAAGAGTACCTAGACCTGATTCTCAACCAAAAAATATATTTTCTTTACCACTATATGTATATAGATCAATTTACATTACTAATAACTTCCTCGCACGTAGTGTTAAAACTTACAATTAAGAGTTTGAAGATTTACATTTATTTAGCAACAGCTTGGTTGTGTAAAAACAAATTTACGCAATATGTTAAAAAATAAATGACTATATTTACTTGTTTTCTAGTTCGGATTTAGTATTGCAATGCCGAATTTTTATACTTTTCAAAAAATCTATGGAACTGTTAGTTTTTAAGTATTTTGATATTTATAGCTTAAGAAAGACGTAATCGACTTTTTTTTTCCTGAATAAAATAAATAAATACTTATAAACAATTACAAACAAAACGTTATCTCAAATGAATCCACAGGTATCTAATTCCGATGCCCCATCAACAATTAAAGTCCTAAAATTACTTTTGAGAAGTTAAGTCGTGTTTTAGTTAAGTGTAGTTCTTACAAGATTACCTAAGGGCTAAGAAAGTGAATAGTATAGTAAAACCAGTTTTATAATGTACTAGCTTTGGCTCGCGGCTTCGTACCTACGCGTAAATATAGCATCCCGCGGGAACCGTATATTTTTGTGAGTAAAGTAGTCAACTCTTATTACATCTGTGCTAAATTTCATGAGAAGTTTAAACGTGAAAGTGTAACAACCGAAAAAACGTTGATTGCCGAAAACTACTAGCAACATAGTCGCACTGTGAATCCATATGAAATTACTAGCATTAATTGCTCGCAGCTTCACCCGCGAAAAATGAGGTACAAGGACAGAATAACTTCCTTTCCGTTTAAAATCAAAAAATCAAATTCTTTAACTCGGCAAACTCCATTTTTTCACTAACTGCTGCATTTATTCCATACCCTTTTCCGCTGCTAGCGCCGCTCGTGGAGGATTTTTCAACTGCTTTTTTATTTGATCTGAGGGTGTGTACGCTAAAGTTGTCATAATTATACGAACTGGAAAAAAATTATGTGTTTCATCATTGGGTCAATTCTGCTAAATAAAACCTGCATTAATACAATTACAATCAAGCCCGATACGCAAAAACGGTATTCTCGTAAACGTTAAATTAACGCGAAACGCGCTCAGTCAAAACTTCATAAAATCAGTTTATGCCTGTCGCTTCACTGACAATACAATCAAAGTAAAATTAAAGTCTACTTTAAATACGAGAATTGAAAAAAGGTCTTAAATGGCCACAAATTGTATTATGAAACATCAACAGTCTATTCAATGTCAATAGATGATGTTTCATAAACGATCCAGTTGATGTGATCATTTTAGACCCTAGATGTTTGTTACAATAGGCAATCGGACTGATTTTGTTTTATTGCATAAATGAATACATACATATAATCACGCCTTTTTCCCGTAGGGGTAGGCAGAGGTCGCCTCTTTCCCGTAGGGGTAGGCAGAGACCACTTCTTTCCACTTGCTACTATCCTTACACACTTGTTTCGCTTCATCCACTTTCATTCTTAACCATCCATTCCTTCTCTTACATTCAACGTAGCGAAGCGGCTCTCCATGGGCCACTTTTCGCCTCCGTGAGAACGAGACGTGATGGGTGGCGTGCCACATCGCCGCCATTTTGGATAATTAAATTATTTTTATGATTATCCATTGCGTTCCCACGGATTGGTGGAGAGGGTAGAAATAGGGAAAGGGAAGGATAGGTGGTATGAATATTACTCTTAAATATGAGTAACTTCTCAGAAAAAACCGTATATCAAAAGTCAATATTTTCAAAGATACAGCGATTTGTATAAAAAAATTCGCGAGTCTCCTAAAAACGCTCCATACTAAAGTCGACCTACAAATGACGTCACTTGTAGGTTATGGTGTATGAAGTATATGGCCGCCGGAATATATTTGTAAATATCTCCGATATTTATGCGTTTAAGTTTATACTTACCATAATGTTTTTGTATATAAACTAATGATGTAGGTTTTGTTTACCAATTTCGAAAAAAAATGTTTTTTGGTACTTTTTAAATGTATTTAATTGGTAAACTACACGTAAAATAATATATTTTTTTACATTTACCAAGTAAGTAGTAATGCCTCAATATTTCTGAATATATTAATGAAACTTAATGTTTCAGATGTAGTCCGATCCCCTATTATTTAAACTAGAAGTCGCCCTGTGGCTGAAATTTGACCATAATTTTTCATATTTTAATTTTCAAGTTTTCAACTTTTTAGGTTTCTTTTGCAACTTATATATTATTAAGCAAATAAATATTATGTAAATGTTCTGTTTATCTAGAATTTAATACTTAGCTCTACATAATCTTACAAGTCAGAGTTGGAGATATAATTAAACCAATGATTGTTGTTTATGGAATGTGAAAGATGCTCTTTGTCAATTGAGTCAAACCTTTTTTAATTTTTAAATATACGTTGTCCGTAATTTCGTCATTCTTACCTGGTTTTTCATCCTTAAAATTATCATAATTTATAAACTAATGAAGATATGATGAAAACATATACATAAACAATTACAATTGCTATAAATTAATTAATAAAGAAATTAGTAACAACTAAACTTTTTAGCTGAATTTATTCTTTAACTAATGAAGAATAAATAAGTCGTAAGTGTTTTCATCATATCTCCATTAGTTTATAAATTATGATAATTTTAAGGATGAAAAACCAGGTAATAATGACGAAATTACGGACAACGTATATTTAAAAATAAAAAAAAAAGTAAAAAAAATAAAATAAAAAACAAAACAAAATCATGTCTGTTTTTGTGACAATAAGAAGAATAGGAAAAAAAATAAAAGGTAAAAATTTATTTGTTTATATAACAAATTGTTTATTACATAAACAATGAAAAATTAAATAAAACATTTCTTTATATATTATATCAAAAAGAAAAATAAATAATGATTTAAAAAAGAAAATGGTTCCTTAATATTAATTACAAGTGGGAGAAAATAATTTTTAATCAAATAATGCGTTTTTCAGCAATAAAAATTGTTTTTTTTAAGAAACTTTTTTTTTTTATCATAACTTTATCGTTAAAGATTATGTGATCAAAAAAAAATTTAAATTATTTCATAAACAACGCATTTGTTTATAACAATTATTTATATCAATTTTTTTATAACAATAGGAGATAAAAATTATTAAAAATAATTTTTAAGTAGTTTCTGATCATAAGAAAATAAATCAATAATAATATTATTAAAAAATATTTTTTTCAATGTTTAATAAAGATTTATAATTTTTCATCTTAGTAAATTGTTAATAAAAAAAACGAAAATTAATATTTTTTTAATTTTTCCAACAGGTATTTATTTTAAGACCTTTGAGAAATAGCTCTACGAAAGGAAAAAAATCTCAGATTAATAGTTTAACAAATATCGCACTTGCAATGTTAATGTTCATGCTACAAAAAATTGTTAATTAATTAATGGATAAGTTATTGAAAAATCGGGATAAAAATTTTTTGACCACGGATTATTATTTATTGATCTATCTTGCAGGTGCCTGAATTTTTTCAATTTTTAATTTTCATATTTAATAAGTTTAAATGAATAAATATAATTAAAGGTCCGAAGGGTGCGTGGCTTGCGAAAGCCGAAGTACCCGTTTTCGGGCGTATTTTCAACCCTCTGGGAAAAATATTAATATTTGTCCTACAATTCCGGGAGTTAGAACTTTTTTTAGGAGATATCCTCTTCTTTTTAATCTTTTTTCAAATTTAAAATTTTTAATCCGTTTTTGAGAAATTTGCAAAAAACTAAATCCCCTTTTTTGTTTTTAGTTAATAATTGTTAATAACTTTTCCAATGTTTGCAAGCGGAACTTCATTTTTTTCAAAAATCATCTAGATGCCATTCCAAAAAAGTTGACCAAAAAAGGCACTTGTTGCCTAGGCTATACTGTAATTTATACAAAAATACTAGCTTGAGTGAGGTAATTTGTGTTGCTGATAATATATTCAATAATTTCATGTATTTCTAAGCATTATTAAAAAAAAATTAGCTTTTCACACGCTTTCCTCAGCATAAACTTTAAATGTGCCTTTCACACTGATCCGTATGTACAATTCTCCCGTACTTGATTTTTTTTCTTCACGTATTAATATAATGATCTCGAAATATGTTAGTGGTCTTGACTGTACGTGTACAGTGCAAAATAATGTCGCCAAATCCAAGACAGGCAGTTCACTAGAAGATAATAATTGATGCTCATTGACAATTGAGTCAAACCTAGGACAAATGAGTGAGGTAGTTTGTGTTGCTGATATATTCATTAATTTCATGTATTTCTAAGCATTATTTAAAGAAATTTTAGTTTTACGCACGCTTTCCTCAGCATAAACATTAAATGTGCCTTTCACACTGATCCGTATGCAGAATTTTCCTTAGGTACTTGAAATGTTTGCTTCACGTATTAATATAATGATCTCGAAATATTATGTTAGTGGTATTGACTGTACGTGTACAGTGTAAATAATGTCGCCAAATGCAAGACAGGCAGTCCACTAGAAGATAATAATTGATGCTCATTGGCAATCGAGTCAAACCTAGGACAAATGAGTGAGGTAGTTTGTTTTGCTGATATATTCAATAATTTCATGTATTGCTAAGCATTATTTCAAACAATTTAGCTTTTCGCACGCTTTCCTCAGCATAAACTTTAAATGTGCCTTTCACACTTACCCGTATGCACAATTTTCCTTAACGCCCTCCCCCGAGCAAAAGACCTTGAGGCGGTCAGCCGCATAAATTTTTCACATAACTTAGTTAAAAATTGACCAAAAAAAAATTTTAACGGCGAATATCTAGCTTATGAAATTGCCGTTTAAATTTTTTTTTGGTCAATTTTGAACTAAGTTATGTGAAAAATTTTCAACTGAGTTATGCGGCTGACCGCCTCAAGGTCTTTTGCTCGGGGGAGGACCTTAATTGAATATTTTGCTTCACGTATTAATATAATGATCTCGAAATAATATATTAGAGGTGTTGACTGTACGTGTACAGTGTAAATAATGTTACCAAATCCAAGACAGGTAGTCCACTAGAGGTGGACGGGTTAAAATGTGTCGGCCGGTAACAAACGAGCGCACCACATCACAATAGTGGCCATTATCTCTAAGGATTTTCTATGGGACTGTGAAAGCGTTTGTACATCACGTGTGGGTACTTAGTTCTATAATCCCCATTTATTAAATTACACAACATGATATTTGGACAAGATTAACGTTAAGTGTCTCGAACATTGATACATCAGCATCATCGATACAACACAGACAATAGAAGGATGTTTTAAGTTTGACGTGTCTATATGTGTGTCTGTGAGAGTGTGTGTGAGTACGAGAGTGCATAAAGCTGATGATCAGATTGAACCGATCTTTCTTAATATAATATATAATCGAAAGTGTGATTCATAATCATCAGCTCGCTAAATGCTAGACGATCCGGGGTTACGTGGATTTTTTATTTTATTTTGTTCATTAGTCATTACAGTTCAAGTTCGTTATCTATGGTAGTTCGTAGTTATCGTGGTAGGTCTATGGTGTTAATTATTGTAGATATTATCTCAAATCCTTTACGGTATGGTAACTATCAAAATATTATCGTACTTAAAGCTTAAATAATTGCAAACCTTCTTCAAAAGTATATTTTTACAGTCGGTACTTCTCAAAAGGCACGGAGATATTCAAATGGCTTATAAATTATTGTGGATAAGTTAAGCGCTATTTGCATTTTACCTGTTTTTGAATTCTTTATAATTCAAATGATTCTCACAATTCTTGTTACTCCTTAGCACTAATGAGCTATCGTTAAAATATGACAATGCCCTTTTGCGTTATAAATTTTCTACGTCACTGTCCCTAATTAAAGCAACACCGGATTTCTGGACCATTACAACCTGCAAAGTGCAAACCTTCAAGAAGGGAGCGTATTCTCTCCTAAAACGCACTTGCACCCTCTGATGTTGCGGTGTTTATGAGCGAGTGTAATCGCCTTCCATCAGGTGATCCGTTTGCTCATTTGCCCCTAATTTTATTTAAAAAAAAAACACATTATATTTTACTATCTGTCCCCGACAGACGGTGTTCTGTCTTTACTATGAACTGGAATAAGTAAATAACCACCAACAACTACACTAATAAGCACCACCTACTAGGGGAAACCACCCAGAAACCGGCCAGTTAAGCGACTTAGGCCATTCAATTAACCACAGCGCTCAAACTATTCACAACAAAAAATATTTAAAAATATCCTCGTGTAGGTCATATCTTTGGCTTTCAGTTTTAGGTATTATCAATTGAAAATAATAAAATTTTCTATATAACAGAAAATGTTGTGTAAAAAACATGCATTTTGATAGTAACTGGTCACAAAATCATAGTAATTGGCCACCTTACAGGTAGTAACCGGCAGCATTGAATGAGGTCCCAAAAAACCACTTAAGACAGGTTAATCAACAATATTTACTATAGGTAATCTACACAATCATGTAGGTAGGAAAAATTAACAATCAGTCAATAACAAATCAGTCTTCTTCTTAGAAAAATAAAAAAATATTTAGCAGGCAATCATAACAACATAAATCAAATCAATCACGGCATATGTCAGACTATTACAGCTGTAATAGACACTTAAAGTTACCTTATATATTATGGCCATATACCCAGATGATCTCTACAGAGCTAGGCTATATAAAAATAAACAGAAATCAGTCTTCTTCATAGAAAAATAAAAAAATAGATCAATAAATCAACAGGAACATAAATATAATCTAAGTTTAGTAGTTTAAAAACCTAAACTTTTAGCCTCTAACATAGATGTGTATAATTCACCAATGTCACCTTCAGATGAATCCGTGTTACTAACTCTATAGCAAATATGACACAAATATTCATCATCAGCATCGTCAGGGATATGCATTCGATGGTTTTCTGGCACACATGTCAAATGGAACTTTTTATGAACACAGTTTTGAATGTCTTCTTTATTTCGCGGAAAACCTTGCTTGGCTAGTTGGATTATGAAGTCTGTTAAGGCTTCTTCTTCAGCACTGGTCAGAAAGGGAGTACCTAGGCCCAGACGTATATCTAGAGTCCGGTTTTTGAAGTTTGTATTGAAGGCTAGTTCTTGGAATGCCAAATCTTTTAGAAGCGTTTCTAACAGAACCATTCTCTTCTTTGATATATTTTAAAGCCTTTTCAAGGTCTTCTTTGGCATATTGACGTTTTTTAGGTGCCATTTTTATCATACATCTGTAAGAGAAAAAACACATTCAGTAACTGGCCACCTGAAAATCTAAAACTGGCCACCTATGCTGGAAACTGTTAAACGTTGATATAATCACGTGAAATTTTGCTATCCTATATTAGAGTTTATGTAGATTCTATTTAGAACTCATTTTTGAACAAACAACAACATGTTAAAAAAACATAGTTATCGGCATAGGTGGCCGGTTAACCAAAAAAATTAAATTTTCAAACAGTAACTGGCCACCCCACCTATCTCTGCTACTAGCGAACTTTAGCTCAAACAATGATTGTCATAGTATTATTTCATTCATATGCTACGCAAATAACATTAAACCAACACAAAAAACCAGAAAAAACACAACAAATTGAATTTATAAAAAACTCACCTGCTTAAGAAATTGGTAAGAAACCACCTGTTTTCACGAGTGACACCGGCCGAGTGGCAAAAAAATAACCGTCATTTCGGCGCTAGTGGCGATAGCGATAAAAATGAGAACTATTACGAAAGCTGATGAGTCGTATTAACACCAAAAGTATATAGATGGCGTGTAGTAACTAAAGTTTTCTTATTTTTTGCATCGTAAGTTGTGAGTGGCCGGTTTCCGGGGGGGAGCCGGTTTCCCCCGGTATTACCCTACCTTATTAACTACACCCACACCTACGCCTACACTTTTGCCTACACCTAATACCTAATTCTATAACCTACAGGTGATATTGTGTGAAAGAGGCTTGAAGATTTTAAAGCATTTATATCGCTAACAAACAAAGGGGGTTTGGTTTTAGAAGGCTGGAAATTTAGGGTTATAATATGTATTGTCAAATCATAAAATAATTTAAAAAAAATTAAAAACATTACACCAACGATCATCCGTATCATTAAGGAGTATAAAAATAGTATGCACATACTATATTTTCATACATAATATATAGAATTCCCCCGTAAAATTTTATGAAAATCGGTCAAGCCGTTTTATAGGTGTTCTCAACAAACACCGAGACGCGAAGATTTTTTATCTAAGATTACAATTTACAATCAACGTATTTAAAAATTATACGTCAATGTTTAAAACTTTATCAAGTATTTATAGTACTAATAAGAAAGTAAGTAGCTTTTATAAAAATAAATAAATGATGTAGAACTTACAGCATGTAAAATAAAGAAAAATGCTCATTTGGCTTTATATAATAAAACTTATATAACATACAGATAAGTATTATAATGTGTACCGATGTCATGTTGTCCCTTTTATACGACCAAATTAAAAGTCAGATTCCGTATCTTCGACGTCGGTATATTCTGTCACTTTGTTTCTTCTCGTATCCATTTTCTTCATCATGTCTACTTTCTGCAGCGTAACTCTGACTAAATCCTTCAGTATAGAATTGATATCCCCATCATGGGTTATGACATTTTTTATATAATCTCGCGTATTCAAATCCCTTCTGGTATTCCTGGCTCGAGATATATTTAAACTATTGCTTTGCAATTTAAAACCTGTTGCTGTCTTTATGAAACTTTGTGTTAGTGTTCCATTCCCTACCCCAGACAGTGATATATTTTGTGTTATAATTTTTAATGGCCCTTCATAAGTAACTTTTTTTGTGCCATGAAATTCAAGCCCTGGAAACGTATTTGTTATTGGATTCTTCCCTGTTTCAATTGTAAAAACATTTGTTGGGAAAACTTCACTTTCTTTTTCTGTTGTTTTCTTTGATTCGGGGACAACCGTGGTGCTCTGGGGCATCAGCTGCTCTTTGCACTTGCAGTCATCCCCGCAGCACGTGGTAACACATGTTTTACATTCCGAGTGCTCCAGCTGGAGAACCGAGGAGCTCTGCGTCATCGGCTGCTCCTTGCACTCACAGTCATCGCTGCAGCACACGGTAACACATATTTTACACTCCAGCTTCATCACTTGCCTCGGTGGAGACGTAGGTGGAGGCATATGCCTGGGTTCCTTTGGTTTTTTATTTTCATCATTGTCTTCCCTATCGGATCTAGCCCCATCATAGTTGTTGTGATTTGACAATAAGTAATCGCCTGGCTGCAATGTTGTACCGGTTACCTTACATTTTTTGTAATAAAATATGTTTTTTTCTAAACTAGGATCTCCTATTATAGTCGCAAATTTTACCCGTCTTTTTGCCATAACGTTTGTTAATTGTAGAAGAATGATCACCTGTAACATAAAATTTTCATTTTTATAGACATAGACATAGACAATAGACAAAGCTTTTCAATTATTATTAATTTTGTTATCAACATTAAATCATCATCATCATCATAATCAGCCTATCGCCGTCCACTGCTGAACGTAGGCCTCCCCCAATGAGCGCCAACCATCCCGATCTTGGGGGGCAGCCCTCATCCATCCGCTGCCAGTCACCTTCTTTAAATCGTCGGTCCATCGTGCCGCAGGACGTCCTACACTACGTTTGCCTAAGCGTTAATTTTATTTAACGTTAAGCGCTAATTTTGTTATCAACATTAAATAATCACATGTAATTTATATTGTTATTAATAATTAATTTTAAAACGCCGAAATTCATTTAAGTTATACGAGTATATGCGACTCTGACACTTACAGTCTGGCTAGTCTCCACAATATATATTTTTACTGTAGCTGTTTCCCACGGCTACGCCCGTGTAAATATACAATCGAGTATCCCGCGGGAAAGGGAACACTGTACTTTTACACGATAAAAGTAGCCTATGTTTTAATTTCGAGCCTAAACTACTACCATACCAAATTTCATCAAAATACGTTCAGTAGTTTTTACGTGAAAGAGTATCCATCCATCCGTCCATCCCAAAGAGAATATAATCACTACGTGGTCCATCCATCCATCCTCACAAACTTTCGCATATATAATATTATTAAGATTGTGGAGACTAGTGACAGATAATACGCATTCGGTTATTATGATTTAAAAATAATTTAATACCATATGTGTCTACATATTAATATATTCTTAGAAAATACCTTCCGCACTATTATACCCAGATTCATCGCTCACTGTACTGCCTACAAGAAAGAGTTCATAATCAATGTTTATAAACTTGCGAGATTTTTACCTTTTTTATACATTTCTATTTACAGAATAAACTTTGCGCGTCAGCGATTTCCTCTATGATTTCTGTTTCTTTTTTTTTCTTTTAAATTGAAAAACCATCCTATGCATTCTTTTCTATGGCCGTTGCAAGGCCGTTGCCTATTTAAAATCACTTAGATTTTTTTTTTTTTATAAAATTTTATTAAGTGATTGTGATTTCTCTTACACACAAGACTAGGCTGCTGTTTTGTAAAACATCGGATTTGAGTATCGAGTATCCTAACTTTTAAGTATTTTATACAAGCTACAATTTATTTTTCACCTGTGCCTTCGCGTGTAACCGAATCTTGCGATTTAAACTGGTGGTTTCCGATAGAGTGGAAAAATTACACGCATATGGTATCTATGTCGCATGACAATAATGGTCTATCATCGGAATTGATCGGAACACAATAATAAAATGATGTAACTACATTGAGATTTGAGACAGGCTCATAAGATTTATCTTGACGGGTACTTTGCCGAGACAAAGAATTCCTCTGAATATCTTAAGAGTTATCATATAGCTGGAAGGTGCTGATAGAAACTCGATTAAAAGTGGTTTACTTTTTAAGTTTTTTATCGTCATTTTGAAGTTTTAGGCACATTGTGAGTAAAATTAGATATTTTCGGATCAATAGCACAGATTAATAATAGTTTCACGAGCGTTACGTATTGAATATTTAAATACCATCTATCGGACATAACTTTTTAAAGTACTGTTAAATAAATCGATGCGGTGAATATATTTAAATTTTTAAATTCCTTTTTCAAGTTTTGAAAATACTTTAGGCGGTTTGAGAGTATTTTTGGAATTTGAAGTTTCACATCTACCACGTGTACTACGTTTTCACGTCATGGTATTTTCTATTTTTGTTTGTTTTTTGAGATAAATATGTTTAAATTTTTACGTTCCAAAATGTGATATTAACGGACCATAACGTATTTTAATACAAATAGAATAAGCCTACGCGCTGCATATATTGATGCTCGCCGCTCGATAGGACGAGGCCACAAGCCCACAACACTGCGGTGCGGTAACGCAGCACAAAAATCGTCAACACCACACCACGCGTACATTACGTACAACGTCTTTACAACCATATAGGGGAAAGCCAGGATAGTTGAATGACTTTTTGAAATCACTCCATATCCCTTATAAAATAAAGTTAAATGCTTTATTTATTTAACCAGCTGATACTTCCGGTTTTCATTGACCAATTTATAAAAAATAAAAAACTTGAGAGGTGTCAAGGGACACCCGGATGGAACGAAGTTCCGGACGAAAATATCTGGCTTGCTTTATATAAGAGAGAGAGAGAGAGAGACAGACAGAGAAACATGCGACGCCGCATAGCTTACAATAGCTTACTATAGCAAAAAAAAAAAAAGACATAAGGTCAGATTGGGAAAGACCGGCATTTTTTCATTGAAAAATTTACTCAATTTAATAAAACAAATATTTGGTATGTTCTAGACCAATTTTAAGTATTCCATGTGCTGAAACATATTAACAGTAACAATTTTGTGCTACATAAATTACAATATAATAGCACATATTTCAAATACAAACCCTTTTTTAAAATTCGGCGTGCAGACGGTCTTCCCGTGCTATTGGAGGCAAGACCGTCTATTGACATTTAACACGTCACTTGGTATGTTATATGTATTTATACCAACTTATATCTAAAAATTGTATTTTACCTTCAAATATGCACTTTAACTGTAGGATAATAAAGTTAAAAGTCATATGAAATTCTTGTTTTCATATTTAATGGACATTCAAAACCCAAATAAAACTGGCGGCAAATTTTTTACCCATCATAGTGTTGCCAGCGACATCTATGATTATAAATTTTAACCAAAGTATGATACTGTTTTACCGACTGTCAATTCAAGCTGCATAGCTATTCATAAATATAAGTTATTGCGTGCAGACGGTCTTGCCTTGTAGACGGTCTTCCCCAACCTGACCCTACAGACAGACAATTGTACATGTATATAATATAAAATAAATAATAATACAATATCCGAACCGATATTATCCATACATACATTACATGTATGTATATACATACATACATACATACACACATACATACATACATACATACATCAATATAATAAATATATACGCGTAAATATTTAATTTTTATAAAAAATAAAATTATCTTTTGTAATTAAAAAAGTGTCGTCACAACTTTTCGTAAGAATTTTTTCCGTCTAGCCCCCTTTCACAACGCGCGATAAGGAACTTCGTTCCAAAAAACATATCCTTTATTTTCAGAGTATTAACGACTTTTGACAGACCTCTTAATTTTGTGACATCCATCCCACGTATATAGAGTAGCCTGATTCATATAATACGTATAGGATAGATGCCATCTCTCAAAACGAGGCAAGTATTCCTGAAAAACTTTTAACGCATTTTGCCTTCCCATGCAACTACATAGAGACATAGAGAATTACGACAGAGTCAACTGAGTGGTAGCTAAAACGTATTTTTCGATAAATAATAATTGAAACAGTATACAATTCTGTCGCAAAACTAGTTATTAAATATCTAATCGGATCGGAACTATCCTGATTCCTGAATGTCAATTCTCATAATATTTAAAGTAGACTTTCATTTTACTTTGATTGTATTATAAGTCAAGCGACTTGTTATCATAAACTGATTTTATGAAGTTTGGACCAATCAGAAGGCATTAGACGTTAGTTTACGAGATTACCAGTTTGGCAGTTTTAGCGTATCGCGAGATGTAATTGTAATAATGTAGGTTCTATTTAGCAGAATTGACCCTCTGGTTTTACCCTACAAAGGTGCGTCGTCGGTTTTAGTGTTGCGACGCCGCAACGTAGTGTTGTGGCCTCGTCCATACGGCGCGCGTACGGCCGCAATTCTATAATTGCATTACCTGTGATTCAGATTAGTTACCGCTATCAAATATGGGATACTATTTCAAATGTTAATACATGAGGGACGTGAGATACTTTAGACATTTGTATATCGATTTCAAATTAAGTACACAGTTATTTACAGTAACACGGGATTCAGATTCTTTTTGGAGTTGAAACTTTTTTAGCTTCAGTGCAATTAACGGCCCATTTCAAAAACCTATGTTCCAATAAATATTCGTCATTTAATCATTTGCCGGTTAATTGCGATACAAATTTGACTTTTTTAATAAATAGTTATTGGTAGATGGTTAGGTTATTGAATCAGGCCGTTAATTGATTAAATGTGGGTTTTTAATATTTTTCCTGCCGCTAGGAGGCAGACCCGACTCACATAATGTGCTATCTGGTCGTAGAAGTGATTTCTAATAATGTCGAATATTAACAATTTATTAGTAGATAAGAATTTTCGACACTTTTTCTGCCACCAGGCGGCGCTTCGTAAAAGTCGGTCCAACTCAAAGAGTCGGTCGGTCCTAGTTCTGTCAAATGGTTGTCCGATGTCACAAACTTAAAAACCCTCATTATGAGTAATATGAATTTAAAATGTGATAGCAGCCAGCTTAATTATTCATGGGACAAAAGTAAACTCGACCCAAATTATATTTATGGGGCTATCTGACATATTCCATACATAAGTACTTTATTTATTACGCCTACTTGTCGGATCCCCTCATTAAAGGCGTTACACATATTGTATTAATTGGCTTAAGAATCTTGGTACTATCAAACAAGTTGCCGCTCGACCAGGCATAAAATGAAAATTGCTTTACACCTCCTACCTTATCCCAAGCAGGAACAAATGACAACTACGTATTCGTAACATTATCGAATGTCCGTTGTATGGGTGCTGTAATATTTTTATACGATTTGTTCGTGCTTACTCCTCTGTATTAAAATAAACGGTTGGTTCTCGGTAGGCATAAGCATTTGTTTTGTCATTACTCGTTAACATTTGTTTTAAAAAAATGCATGTGCGAATGCTTTAAAGTAAAAGTTACTGTAAGAGCAATATGTCCTGAGTACGAGTAGTGGCATTGTCATTGCTTTATAGTCACTATTGCCGACTCACTAATAAATAATGCCTGCGAAAAAACTAACAGCAAAACCTAATCTATGCAGTAAAATATATAGGTAGCCTTAGCTAATAGCTCAGTACTTAGCTACCTACGATGATTACGTAGGTTGTCCTTAATTAGTTTACTATATAATAATCGTAATTCATAATAAGTTAGTTTAAGACATTTTGCATATTTAATTTAAAGTATTCAATGAAATTGTTCTGGCCGTTCCTATACTTGGTGTAGTATCAGGGAATCTAATTCATTGCTTAAGAATGAGTGAGAGTGTTTTCATAAATTGTTTGTAATATAATGACGGCATGCAGTCACATTATTACAAAAAAATATAATTTCATACATCATCCTTTATTCGTTCAGTATTTAATTTATGTAAAACTAGTTCATTGAAAACAGAATAAGTACAGTTAACAATAAAGCTACTTCCGTTTCGCTTTTGTTATTGTCTATGGAATGAGATCTTGATTTGACCGCGAGGAATGATTGGCATGTAATCTTTGTCTGATAATATCGTGACAAAAATATGCAAATAACGCTTTATTAGTTAGAAGCTAAACATGTAATACATTATTAGCAGCCTCCGTGGTCTAGTGGTTAGAGCATTGGCTCTCGACTCGGAAGTCGTGGGTTCAATTCCCGCATTGGAACAAAAAAATTGTGTTACCAAGTTTGGTTAGGACAATGCAGGCTAATCACCTGATGATCCATGCGTTGGATGGGCATGTAAAAAGTTGGACCTGCGCCTGATCTCTCGTCAGTCGTGTCGGTTATCCGTCCCACTGGATTACGAGAGTAAAGGAAGAGAGAGTGCTCTTGTGTACTGCGCACACACTTGGGTACTATAAAATTACTCCTGCGTAACTGGCCTGGTTTCAATGAAACCGGCCACCGTCACCGAGATCGGTGTGGGGTTATAATATACATTAGGTACTTATAGGTACTCTATGTATAGCATTCTTTTTTATGAGTTCATTCTTCAAGAAGCTACGATATGTCATAAACAGTTAGTTTTTTGCCTTGCACAGAACGGTATCGGTGCAGTTAACAAATATTCGGGAGCTTGCAACCATTTTTTGATCCAAAATCAAAAGAAAAAAAAAACATTATTTGGACGTTTACAAATTTAACATAAAACATTTAACAATATTGTTTATTTTATTAATTGCCGCAGAACAAACAATGGTTTCAAAGTTTTTCAAAAAATTTTCTAATTCTCATTAGACAAGAGCAAGGCAAATCCACTGTACCTAAGTCTGTAACCAACCATATTATGATGTTTAACAGTAAAAAAGAAAAGTCTGCGATCTCTGTATACTTAATAATTACTAATAATTACTATACAGGGGTGGGTTCCCATGGGAAAACGGCGTGAGCTGTAAGCATAATATTATGTATGTACTATGTTTGACTGTTTGTACATTATGTAAGGAAACTTGTAGAACTATGGAACCCTAAAAAGAGCTGCAACTTAAGAGTAACATTACTAACATCACAGAACATATAAAAGAGGTATACCTCTACCTCTTTTATATGTTCTGTGAGTAATATGATACGGAAACAAATGCAAGTGATCTTACAGAGCTTCAAGGTCACAGCCACCAGTTGCCGCGACCACCTTTTGTGAGGCTGCAGCAACTGGCAGCATGGCATCTCAACCATGCGATTCACAATACGCCCGAGTCACTACGCGCATGCGCGCCATTAAAAAAAAAGCGCGATTCTTAAATTGAAAAATCTAATATTTAAATATTACTATGATTACTTGCGTAATAGAATAAAATATGGTTTTAAAAAAATGTTTAACGCCCCGAGGGGGTGACAAAGTAGAGAAATTATGGTTTATCAGGACAGTACGAAAATTGAACAGTTTTACGAGTCTACATGCGGGCTTTTTTGTGTGTTTTGTTTATGTGCCATTTGTGATTAGTGTAACAGGTGAGCAAAATAATGTGAAAAGCTGTAACATTCACAATTATGTAGTTATTATAATTAGACAACTGTAGCTATCAATAGCTATCAATAGCTATCAATGCAACTTTTTAATACTTTTGCAAAATAGGTATACGTAGTGTTAGTAAATATTTGATGAGCTCTATTAAAATTATAATAAGTTATTATCAAATATCTGTATAGCTATTGAAGCTTTAAATTTCTGTAGTTTATTATTATTAGTAATTCTTTTTACTTTATCACTCTACATAGAGTAATAGCATAATATATCAGACAAGTATAATAATAAATAAATAACTCCCTACACCGATTTTGGTGACGGTAGCTAGTTTCATTGAAACCAGTCCAGTTACGCGGGAATAATTTTATAGAGCCCAAGTGTGTGCGCAGTACACAAGAGTACTTTTTGTTCCTTTACTCTTATAACCCGGTGGAACTGCGATTGATCAGGCGCAGGTCCGACTTTTTACATGCCCATCTGACGCATGAATCATCTTTCTCAGACAATCAGGTGATCAACCTGCATTATCCTAACCAAACTTGGAAACAACATATTTTTGTTGTTCCAATGCAGAAATCGAATCCACGACCTCCGAGTCGTGAGTCAAGCTTTAACCACGTGACCACGGAGGCATAAAAACGTAAAACATAACGCGAAAGAGAAAATTGTAATCCAGCGCCTATTTTATGTTGCGTAAACGTATTTCTATTGCCGTAATTATTTGCCATGATGCCATGATTGAGAGAATTGCATGGTTTAAAAACAATCATTGTACAGTTAGTGAATAACTAAAACAAAATACGCGTAGTATTGCCCCATTTTCATCATGGTAAATGCAAGATGAACTTAGGCCTTTACATCCGTTAATGGATGATTTATACAGTATTCTCCGAGCGAAGTAACCACTCTTGAAATATTGTAGTGCCTGGGACAGTTGGTGTTTAAATGTCGTATGGTTGCCCAAGCACATACGGCATTCTCACAACATTGTCAGCCACTAGGCTGACTATGTTGTGAGCCAGCCACTAGGCTGACTATGCCCCAGACGTATTGACCAGTTCATTCCTCTCGACTACGAGAGGAATGAACTGGTCAATACGTCTGGGGCCAAATATGTGCGGGTTTCCTCACGATGTTTTCCTTCACCGTTAGAGCGTCCGTAAAATGTACTAGAGATCTGAAAAGTCTCATTGGTACACGCCACAACCTGGGATTTGAACCTGCACTCTCTCGAGTGCGAACCAAGCGGTCAACCCACTAGGCCACGGAGCTCTAAACATGCAAGATATAACATCAGACAATTGTTTGAATACTTACATAGTACCTGGGTAGCCGATCTTTACTCGGAGTTCTAGTAAATTTGAAGAAAGAATCACATAAATGTTCGTTTGCTCGAAATTACGCAAAAAATAAATTTTACTTTTCATGGAAATACTTGCAGCTGTTTCCGAGATTCTGATTTTATATATATACAAGATTTACTCGTTTAAAATATAAGATTATAGTGCCCTATTGAATTCAAACAACGTTTGAAAAGGGTAATTTGGCTAGAGACGGCATTGTAGAGATTGAGGTAGAGACTAGATCTTTCTCTTACAAAATATGTAACATTGGTACTTGGTAGTATTTGACACAGGTGTTGCTGTACTTATACACTGAAATATGAGAATTTATACTTACTAGGGGACGCCTTTTGGTCAACATTCGCCGATAGTAATTCATATTATAATAATAATAATTATAATAATATATATGGACGCTTCACACCACGTCAATCTGATCCCGTGGTAAGTTCTCGAAGAACTTGTATTACGGGTACCAGACAACGGAAATATATTTAATACTTTTATATTATACACATATTTAATACACATTCATGACCCAGGAACACAAAAAAACTTTTTGTTCCTTCGGCGGGATTTGAACCCGCGACCCCAGGCTTGAGCACCAACACGCTCAACCAACTGAGCCACAGCGGTCGTCAAAATTTTATATTTTTATTTTTATTAGTATTATTATTATTTTTTGAGTTTGAACTTCGTATGGATTCATACTTCTTTATATATATTAAGAAATGTTAATTTTGTGACAAACTGCCAAACGCTACATGTTACAAAATTATATATTATATCAACCGCATGGTAGTGTGTGTTAATAATTTGAGGTACTGTGTGTTGTTGTTATTTTTATTGATTTTAAGGGAAGTTAAAAAATGCTTAGAAATACCTAAGGTATTTTTTATAATATTATTATATTTCCCGCTAAGAAAATCTGACACCCATATCATTAGTTGTTACCTCGAGATTTCCTCCACTCGACTCAACCTCAATCCACGAAAGTTGTATCATTAGTTCAACAAAATTCCCTCGACTTGAGGAATTTCCTTACGCGAGTCGAGGGATCAACTGTCAAACTTAAGGTACCTCAGGACTTACCTTGAGGCTCCCTCAAGCGTCTATTTCCGACATTTATATCAATTCTTTTTACAAACAGATTGGAATTATTTGAAGCAATTACGCAATTATAGAGGGATACTTATTTAAAGATAAGCATGGTGGATTTTTTGGATGACCTTTACTTTACGAAAATCCGTATAATTATACAGCGCATACATATTCATCATTCTGTAAAATTTGGCTCGAGTTTTAATGGTTATTATTGGTGTTAACATAAAAAATATATTTTTCCATGATTATTTATGATGTCACACCCTCACTCAACCTTACTGGAGGAGCAAACAGCTGAGGTAGAAATTATGTTTAAGAATACCAAACTCGAGGAACTTCTCAAGGATACCTCAGATGAGGTTGAGTCGAGGCGGATCTGAGGAAAAGACTAATGATACGGGTGTGAGATTTTAAAAAATCGGGAAGTTATTGGTTTTACCCCGTTTTGCAAAAATCGAATTCTCATCAGATTTCGACGTTCTGAGGTCACAGGAAGCTGTATGTATGTATGTATGTATATAATATATGTGTGTGTGTTGTGTAAGTATATAAACCTCTTATAACTTTTGAACGGTTTGACCTATTTTATTGCGGCAAGCACCATTTAAAAGGGCTTGGCCAAACTTAGATTTTGAATTTTAAAATTTAAGCACATAGCGAGTTGCACGGATGGCCTTTAGGTCAACTGTTTTTCTAATTTTTTTTAAATATTAGACTCCTGTATACCTGCCTCTACTTTAATCTAATTTACCAGCTAAATTTCATACTCCTCCGGTTGCACGACTCTCGTAAAAATGTACGTCGACCCACTTACACTTACACCCCACTTTTGGGATTGTTTGGGGTTGAGGTTTGAAATTTGTTATCTTGACATCTTAACATTAGGCACTTGCTTTCCGTAGTTATTATCCCACCAAAACATTTTCATGTAAAAAAATTATGCCAAGACGATACCATATGACTAGCACTGTCAAAAAGTTATGAAATCTCATGTAAAACCAAGCTTCTTACCCTACACGCCTTAACTCTGCAAGCGTAACTTCACAAACTCTACACCTTAGTCATTTTATGTGGCCTGGCCATTTCGCTACATTCACTTGGCCGTAAGGAGAAAAATTTATAATCGACTGTTTTTCTATTATACTCTCTTATAATAACGAAATGGCCAAGCCACATAAAATGACTAAGGTGTAGAGTTTGTGAAGTTACGCTTGCAGAGTTAAGGCGTGTAGGGTAAGAAGCTTGGTTTTACATGAGATTTCATAACTTTTTGACAGTGCTAGTCATATGGTATCGTCTTGGCATAATTTTTTTACATGAAAATGTTTTTGGTGGGATTTCACTTCTTTTTGTAAGTTGTTATAACATAATTGTTATTTTCTTTTTCTTTTTTTTTTTGGTGTATTTCTTTCACAACAGAGACGATTTTTTTCTGCCCACTCTCCCTTTGCCTTTTTTAGGGTTCCGTAGTACTTAAGGAACCCTTATAGTTTCGCTCTGTCCATCTGTCTGTCTGTCTGTCCGTGCCTCTAGCTCCTGTAATTATGAATATAAATTAATGAAATTTGGTGCAGTTGGTATAGATCGCGGTTTTGGGATCATAAAAAAATAATAATTTTATATTTTAAGGGGCTCTCCATACATGTGAAGTGCGGATGAAAAATATTTAATTCACTCTACCCCATCGTGTGGAGTATCGTAAAATAGGTCTTTTAAAATAAAGAATAAAGGCAAGGTTTCATACGTTACTTTTTTATAAAGTTGACCATTTTCGAGTAATCGGCCTCCAAAGTAGTTTGTAAGGTGGTCCCCCCCCTAGCATTTTTTAAACTATATAAGATAGAAACTTGCTAAAAACTCTTTAGGAAAATTATTGTGAACCAAATCGGACAGTTACTTTTGGAGTAATTAAAAAAAAAAAAGGATATTACGCGTTTATAGTTACGGAACCCTCCTTAGACATGTCCTGACATGGGGCCGTGTATTAATCACGTGATGTTTTTAACAACTTTTTAGACCCCTCCCCTCCCCCTGGTGATACGTGGTGAGGTTTTATACTACCCCCCCTCCCCCACCTAAGATCACGTGTATTTTTTTTACATAGTAAGCAGGTCATGTTTAAAGAAAAACTTTAACTTAAAAAACAATTTAATCAAATATTTTAAGCAATTAAAAACTATACGAGTCATTTGTCTTGTAATATTTAAGCAACACTACGAATCTACAACCGATAATAATTTCGGTATGCATAGACTAGATTCGAAAATTAATACACGTGATGTCTCCTTATACCCCCTCCTCCCCTTGGTGATACTTGGTGATTTTTTTTCGGACCCCCCTCCCCCTTTAGGCATCACGTGATTAATGGACGACCCCCATGCTCTTGGTTTGGTTTTTCTTTGTTGGCTTACTATTTACAATAAGTGGCAGATTAGGGCGATACTTGGCTCTTAGTCGATTATATTCGACTACAGCTGACTCTTGTGTTTTAATACAACTGAAGTCAATATTTAACTAGGTGAACGCCTTGCGAATTGGTCACTAGAGAATGCTACATAAGCTGCTCACAAGAGTATGTATAGTACGTACATACGAGAGTACAAGTATTCTTGGGCAACAGTAGTCGCTTTTCATCAGGCGTATCACGTTTGCTCCTTTTTATCATATTAAACAATAATATCACGGTATTTCCGTAATATTACACTGGAACAATCTATCTATCTTCTAATATATAAAATTTCCAAGTCTCAATGTTAGTACTCCTCCGAAACGGCTTTACCGATTTTTACCAAATTTAATATGCGTATTCAGTAGGTATGAGAATCGGCTACTATCTATTTTCCATACCCCTAAGTGATAAGGGTTGTTCACCCTTAATTTTTTTTTTTAATTTTTGGACGAAATCTTTTGTTTTTATTTTTTTATAATGTGGCATTAAAAATACATACAATCCTAAATTTTTACTTTTTTATCACCATTTTTATTTTTTTTATAGCCATTTTAGTAATTTAATCATTTTTCATCCCGCTCGATAACTGATCAATTATTGTGTTTTTCAGTGACGGATTAAGACTACTTGATGCCCTAAGCAATCCACGCCTGTGGGCCCCCGTCTTTAAAAAGTACCATGGGCGTAGCCAGGTTTTAGTTTCGGGGGGGGGGGGGGGGGGGGTTATTCGAGAAAATAAAACGACTACAAGTATATTAAATAACCAGGGCCGTCTTTAACCTATTAGAGGCCCAGCTTTAAAACCTGAAAGACTAAACGTCAGCACTAAATTATATAATACGTTTTTTAAGCCAAAAACGAGCGAGCGAAGCGAGCGAGCAAATTTTTTCCCTATTTTACAGGTTCAAACGTTCAACTCTGTTCAAATGTGAAACTAAAAAATAAACTTCGGAAAAATACCATAAAACTAACCGGCTAAACAGAACATCGGTAATAAATAATGTAATGGCCTTTATGTTAACCGCGAGCTAGCGAGCAAATTTTTTTCTTAATTAATAGGTTAAATCTATTCAAACTTTAAACCCTAAAAGACTGGAAATAGGATCATTTTATAATATACATTTGAATAATGGGCGCCCATTTTTTTCGTTTTTACCTTTTTTAAGCTATGAATGTTTCGCCTTAAACACTGAATAACGGTGAACTTCGGAAAAATATCATAAAATGAACCGAATAAAACAGATCATCGCTACTAAATATTATAATATGTTTTCTATGTCGAACGCGAGCGAGCGAATCGAGCGAGCAAATTTTTTTTCCTATTTAATAGGTTAAATCTTTTAGGTTAAATTTTAAACCCTAAAAGACTGTTACCCTGAAAGTCTGTGTAATTCGAAAAATACAAATATTAAAAGCCTAAAATTGAACGTAGGTACTAAATTTTATAGTAATATGTTCTGTAAGCCAAAAACGAGTGAGTGAAGCGAGCGAGCAAAATTTTTTTCCAATCTATAAGTTAAAATATATTCAATCGTTAAACTTAAACATTAAATAATGGTGAACTTCGGAAAAATATCATAAAATGAACCGGCTAAAACAGAACATCGCTACTAAATAATATTATATGTTTTAAATTTTTTCCTATTTAATAGGTTAAATCTGCTCAAATTTTAAACCCTAAAATACTGTGAAAATAGAACCATTTTGTAGTTTAAATTAAAATAAAATTAGTGTAATTTCTGATGTTGCAAAATACATGGATGACAAATAACTTATTATGTTAGGTTTGTCATATAATACCTATTTCACACTTTTTTCGTAGTACGTAATTACAAAATTTTGTAATCAGTGACGTGCCCAAAATATTGTGTCGCATGCTATACGTTCGAATATTCGATGGCACGCGTGCCATAGGTTCGCGATCCCTGTTTTAGGCAATTTATTTTATTTTTTTTTTTTCTAAAGTACAATATTCTTTCAGGGCTAAATGTATAAAAAGATTTTAACAGGTTAAAGCGTAAAAAAAACATTCGCTCGCTTTCTCAGTTTGAACGCATTTAACATAAACCAGTGATAACTATATCATACATCTATGACATAAACACATACATATAGTATTAAAGTTCCGTTTTAGGCTGTTTTTTTTCTAAAATAACTTCAAAAAAATCATCTTTCAGATAGGGTTATGGGGCGGCAAAATATGTTAATTGGCCTGGGGCGCAACATTTCTAAATACGCCTCTGTATATGGGTCATCCACATGGATTAGCCGGCCCATTTCGGGGGGGGGGGGGGGGGTTGAACCCCCCTAAACCCCCCTCTGGCTACGCCCATGAAAAGTACCGCCTAAATACATTAATTTCTAGGGTTCCATAATACATAATAATAAATTGAAGAAATCTGGTCCCGTGGTAAGTTCTCGAAGAACTTGTGTTTATTGCGGGTACCAGACAACGGTAGTTAATTGTATTACGTATGCATAGAAGCCGTCAGGTACAATTACCTATTACTCAAAAAACAAAACATTTGATAGACTTGACATAGATTTGCGGGGCCAGGTGGGGAGCCCGCAGGGAAGGGGTACTTTGTGATCGCAATTCCGGTACATTCGAATTGCTGAATACACTAGCGGGCACTCGGGCAGCGAATAGGCAAGCGGGAGCGGGGGGTCTTATGAGTCTAGGGCCGACTTTATGTCAACTTAAAATGCACGAATTTTCAATTTGTCCTAGAACCTTTTTTTGGTGTGGTTTTTGGTGACATGTTTGGTTTGGTGATGAGAGTGTGACGTGATGCCCTAAGGACGAATTCTTTTTTGGGCTTCTTCTGGTGCCCCCCCAGACGTGATGCCCTAGGCAATTGCTTAATTTGATTAAGGGTTAATCCGTCACTGAGTGTTTTTAACTTTTAATAAGGCAACAACGTTTGCCGGGTCAGCTGGTAATAATATAACTTTAATATATTGCAACGTACGTAATACAAATTAGAATACAAATTTTCATTATCTGATATTACTTCAAACAAGCAAATCTTGTAAATATGAATTGAGATTCTCGGAAACGGCTTTCAGTATTTCAGCTACTAGGCGACAGACTTTTGCGTTAATGGCAAATTGATCGCGGGTTCGAATCCCAGTCAGATGTTTTTTTTTAAATTCTATATTATTCTATGTAATAGGGTTTCGTAATACTCGAGGAAACCTTATAAATTTACTGTGTCCGTCCGTCTCCGTCTGTCTGTCTGTCCGTTGTTTCAGCTTCTGTTATCCTACTAATATTACAAATGTGAATGTTTGTGAGAATGGATGGATGTTTGTAACTCTTTCACGAAAAACTACTGAACGGATTTCGATGAAATTTGATACAGTAGTAGTTTAGGCTCTGGATTAGAACATAGGCAATTTTTTATTCTGATAAAGTGGGATACGGTATTTACGCGAGCGGAACCGCGGGCAACAGCTAGTTATGAATATAAATTGATGAAATTTGGAACAGTTATTTAATATGTAACTTAAATGTCAGTTTTGGCATCATAAAATACTTATTTTATATTTCAGGCGCTTCATACATGTGAAGTGGGGATGAAAAATATTTTTTCATTGTTAGCCATTACTGTGAGGGGTATCGTTGAATACGTCTTTTAAAATAAAGGCAAGGTTTCATACATTACTTTTTTACAAAGTCAACAAATTTGGAGTAACTGGCATCCAAAGTGGTTTACAAGTCCCCCCCCCCCAAGCCCTCCCCACCCTTTGCATCATACTAATTAATAAGACTTTTTTGTTCCCTGGCGGGGTTCGAACCCGCGACCTCCGGCTTAAGTACAAACGCGCTCACCACTGCGCCACAGTGGTCGTTACTTTCTTTCGGAAAAATATTTGAACTAATCGGACAATAACTTTTGAAGTAATTTAAATAAATACCTATTGGCAATAGCCATAATAACGCGTTTATAGTTACGGAACCCTCCTTAGACATGTCCTGACATGCTCTTGGTTAGGTTATTCCTTTTATAATTTTTCTTCTTCCGTACTATTGTTTAAACTCCGAGCAAAGCTCGATCTCCCGGGTCACTCCTGACCATGACTCACGTCTCCCAGGTACTAGTTACTACAAACAAGTAGCCGAATCTTTCAGGTAAAAAAATTATACTCACGTTCTATGACTTATGTAATAAAAGTCGAAGCACTGACATCTGTCGGTAACAGTAAGTACTACTTGAATGCCCATTTATAATTGATTATTGTTTATAAGCTTTGCTAGGTGGCGCTTTTACTACATTTTATTTATTGTAAGTTACTCGGATACTGTAAATATTTTGATGATACTAAAAAGTATGTAACTGTAATTTGATACATAGTTTTTTTTGTCATTTCATTCCCTTCAGTTAATTATTATTATTCGTTTTAATGATAACTCATAATATTTTTATAGTCTTGTGTAAAAGTGACATCTATCTCGTACATTATGAATTATGTTAGTTATGAGTTCGTCGCTTGAATTGGAATCTAATTGACGTAATATTTAAATAGGTACCTAATTATTTCCCGAGTATTCTTTAGTAATTTAAACGGAAAATACATACGGGTAAAATTAACAAGTGCAATAAAATATATCGATAAAGATTTAAAAAAATATTGTGTTTTTTGTTGTTAATAAAGGGATACATGGTTATTTTATTAAATTTTATTGTTATTATCGGATCCCTAATAACAACAACAATTTTCAGGCCTCTAGCTAAATTTGTGGTAATATTATAGAAACTTCCATCCTGTAGTTTAAGGGGTTGAAGGATAAAAGTTTATATGAGACTTCTTACCTTAATAATTCTTAACAAAATTAAATGAATGTTGCATATATGTTAAATTTTCCGTTCAAATTCAGTATATTCGGGAAATAATTATTTCAATCAATATTAGTCAATTAGTTTACAAGCCTAGCGATGAACAACACAGACAACAGACATAACTTATATAGTTCGTAATAACGCGATAGATGGTGCTTTCACGGATAATTAAATTTAACTCCCTTGTTTAAGGGGTTGGAAGATGAAAGTTCCAATTTTGAGAATTTTTATGTTGGTTGTGTATTAATACAATCTTACGTAACAAATTTCAGCTTTCGAGAACATCCGGAAGTACGATATAATTTTGTTGATCATCAGTGAGTCAGTGACGGAATCAGGGGTTTTTAGATATCAATAAAATCTAAAGTATAAGACGTAGGTAATCGAAACTTTACATGTTTAATGAGACCGCTGATGGGAACAAATCCTGAAAGTTTCATTTATCTGGTACAATCCAAACTCAAGTTATGAGGGTTCAAAAAATCGACGATACGCTTCGAGAAAAGGTGGTTTGGTAGTGCCCTTGCGCTTCGCTTGACGTCTTGGCATGGGGGCACTACCGTGCCCCCAGATATTCAATACGCATTAATTTGATAAAATCTTCTGAATTTAAGATGGCAAATATTTTTTTCTTGTTTATAGATTTTTTTCTGTAAAATATACATTGCACTTCATAGTACTTATTATATGTCATAGCCCCATCCATAATTTTGAAATCATTGTCAATATCTTACGTCTTATTTTAGGCTATAATAAATAGGTTGTGTTCGTGCTATCAGAGTGTGTCCTGAATAAAATAACAATAAAAAAGATGAAACGACAATTTGTAAACAAACAGTGACAATTTTATGTACTTCCACGTATGCCATTAAGTGGAGTATTTATGTTAATAACACGGTAGGAACCTAGCCTGACCTTAGGTATTGTCTATGTATGGGCTAGTACACTCGGCCGGACGTGTTTGAAGGAAAATCTCACAGTAGGTATTCTCAAAGATTTCAAAAAGAAAAAAGATTTCACGATAGTCTATGACGTACATTTGACAGAACAAATTTTCATACAATAAAAAGTTACGCCGCGTTAAATGTCAAAATGGTACCCAAAAGTTTCAAAAGTGTCTCAAAATCCATTTAACTGGAGACACTTTTTGTCTCAACATGCCTCGTCTGAAATTTATATATTACTAGCTTTTGCCCGCGGCTTCGCCCGCGTGGAATAGAGTTCGTAGGCCGAAGACTCAAACGCTACTTTAGTTAACAAGTAGCACAGATTTTAGAAAAAGGAACCGATAAACAGCTACGTAATTATATTAGCTTTCGAATTGACTGCACTACTACAATACAAGCATAAGGTATGTCCACGATTGTGTGAAAAAAAATTGTGAGCCATTGAAGGGTACTTTAAAATTTTCACATTTCGATTGTTTTGGTCGTCCTATGAAAGCTGTTTCTCTGTACGTAAGTTATTTTCTACCCTATGCTGGTAACAGTAACAGTAACCGGTTTTTTTTTAATGAAATAAGGGGGCAAACGAGCAAACGGGTCACCTGATGGAAAGCAACTTCCGTCGCCCATGGACACTCGCAGCATCAGAAGAGCTGCAAGTGCGTTGCCGGCCTTTTAAGAGGGAATAGGGTAATAGGGGAGGGTAGGGAAGGGAATAGGGTAGGGGATTGGGCCTCCGGTAAACTCACTCACTCGGCGAAACACAGCGCAAACGCTGTTTCACGCCGGTTTTCTGTGAGCCCGTGGTATTTCTCCGGTCGAGCCGGCCCATTCGTGCCGAAGCATGGCTCTACCACGTAAAAATATATATACCCCTATATGCATACCCCAGATACCGAAGGAGTTAGAAAATATGTTAGACCTAATAAAAATTTTGTATGTAAATAAACAAATACCTACCGACTAAGACAATCTTACATAATAATATCGACTTATGTGAAAGTTTATGATGATGGATGGGTGTATGGATGTACGGATGGATGCTTGTTATAACTCTTTCACACAAAAACTACCAGATTACGATGAAATTTGGTATGGTAGTATTTTAGGTTCTGGAATCTGGATTAATAGGCTACTTTTTATCCCGAAAAAGTATAATGTTCCTTTGAGATACTGTAATGACGCGGGCGGAGCCGCGGGAAACAGCTAGTCTCACATAATATAGACTTACTTCCATAGATATAATATAATATCTTACTTCCATAAATATGGTAAAAATATTCTATTTACTACTACATATTAATTATGTACCACTTATATGATTTATTATTTATGTAGTTTTATGTTTCCACATAAGCAATACGGATATTTCCTTTACGCATAATTATTGCAAAGAAGTATTGTTGACTTCAAACAATTATTAAGAATATCGAATAAACATAATGTCTTCCTTAAGGTAAGTGTACTGCAAGTTATAGTTTCGTGTTCGTGGGGCATAACGGATAAGTTAGCGAGTTCAATGCCTTTACTTATTAAAGAATTAATGCTTAAACATTGTGACATATTGGTTTATTGACTCCAAACCAATGATTTTGGACAGGCTGTGCTTGAGACATATTGGTTTGTTGACTCCAAACCAATGATTTTGAATAGGCTGTGCTTGAGACATATTGGTTTATTGACTCCAAACCAATGATTTTGGACAGACTGTGTTTCAGACATATTGGTTTGTTGACTCCAAACCAATGATTTTGAATAGGCTGTGCTTGAGACATATTGGTTTGTTGACTCCAAACCAATGATTTTGAATAGGCTGTGCTTGACACATATTGGTTTGTTGACTCCAAACCAATGATTTTGAATAGGCTGTGCTTATGACATATTGGTTTGTTGACTCCAAACCAATGATTTTGGATAGGCTATGCTTGAGACATATTGGTTTGTTGACTCCAAACCAATAATTTCATAAAGGAAGTTTGGACAGAAAAAATCTTCTCACAAGTAAAGCATCCCCTATTTTACCCACCTAGGTTTGTTGACTCAAAACCAATAATTTCATAAAGGAAGTTTGGACAGAAAAAAATCTTCACACAAGAAAAAGTTATGATATTATCTTGATTTTAGAAGGTTTTGTCAATTATATTAAACGGTTCGGATTCGGATGATTAGCCCTCGCTCCCACGACAGTATTTTTTTGTGGTTACGATAGAAAAAACAGCACTGTTAAACTCTTCGCTAATATCTGAAAATAGAAGTAGCAAGTGTTCGATTTGAAAATTTTGACATTTGACAGAGGAAAGCTAATGTAAAAATGACAATTAATCTCAAACCTCGACTGATCAAAAAACCTACAGGTAAGTCTTTGGGTAAGGCAGTTTATTGTTAGTTTAGGTATGTATGGACCTTTTTCGACATGCCTACATGGTCTATGCTCCAAACGGAAAAATGCATATTTATACAAAATTGCGCATTTAAATACAAAATAACCTTCTTTTAAAATTATTAATTTTGACACGCACAATTAATATGTTTACCAAACTAATCCACCGTCTAAAGAGGTCATCAAATGATATTCTGCCAAGCCTAAAAAGCTTAAACCTTGCACGTATTTTAAGTTTACGCCTACGAAATGATATGATGGAGATATTTCATTCAACTTGCATACAAGTCCGTTATGGTTTTGTAAAAACTTATAAAGCTTTCCAAGGCTCTTTAAAAAACCCAAGCTCATGGAGGTTCTGTGTTATGCAAAACATAATTCCTATTCTGGCAATGTTTGCGATGTTATGTTAGATACCTATACAAGTATATAAAATAATTTATTTTGGATAAGGCTGTAGCAATAATAGTGATAATTCTGTCTTAGTAGGTAAAAGTAAATTATATTAGCTTACTAGGCACGTACTTTGGATTAATAATAATAAACAAAAGTGGAAAATGAACGTAAATCTTTCTTCAAGGGGGAAAAAATTAAAAATAGTTTTTTCTTTAATTTCCAAATAATCACAAAATTAATGTAGGTACGTTTTTATGAAATGCTAGTATTAATTGCCCGCGGCTTCATCATTTCATCCCCTATTTTACCCACCTAGGGGGTGAATATTAGAAAATGCTGTAATACGTAATCCATTATTTTTCCGTACTGTACTAAATTCATACGAAATATTATGCAAATATGTGCAAGGAATAAAAAGTTTCATACAAAAATTTATCACCTATTTGGGTAAATAGATGATAAAAGTTTGTATGAAACTTTGGGGATTGAATTTTGAAAAATCCTTCCTTAGTGGATGTTTACGTCATACGAGAAATATACTTAGGTACGTGTGCACAATTTCAAAGAGTTTGGCCTGTACGTTGATACATCAGTCAATCAGCTTTGCCTTTTATATTTAAAATATAGATAGATAGATAAATAAATAAAAAATTGATAGATAGATGGGGCAAACGAGCAGACGGATCACCTGACTGAAAGCGATTGCCTTCGTCCATGGACACCGACAACATCAAACGAGTCGCTGTTATTATTATTAAAATCTTGAGGAATGAATTATTAATTATTAATAGCTCGTTTTTATAACAATCAAGACAATGCGAATCTGTTGAGTATAGCGTGACATGTTGTTCTTGAGCTTGTTTCGTTGTTAAATGCACAGAAATCTAAACTATCAAGAGTCAAGAACGATGGAATCCTATTTTTTACAGCTATCCATTGTTTAAACTACCTACTTAATAAATAATAACATTAACTATTTTCAAATAAGACATAAAATCTAAAAAGAAACTAACTTTACCTCTTATTACGTACACTGAATTAGGTAGTGGGTTCAAAATCATATCTCAACATTAAATCAATCAATAACATTGAATTTGTATCTAAGTATTGAATTTGTAATCTAAGAAAATTAATAAAATTAGTGTCTGTTTGTAATTTAATTTGTAATTTCAAATATTATCTTTTTTTTTTCAAATTATAATAATAACCTAACATTATATTAGGTGTAGGCATGTCGATGAAAAAGTGTCCACACTTACGTTTGGGGTTGTTTCATGTTTGGGGCAATTGAGGCATTTGCTTTACGCACTTTAATCAGTCCCCTTAAAATTGACAAAATCTTCTGAAATCAGGATGGCATAACTCTTTCTTTTATGAAGATTTTACATGATATAGCCCATCCTTAGTTTTGAAATTATTGACCAAATTTATATGCGTATGAATTATGATACGGTACCTAAATCAAAATATCTAAATTTAATATTTATGTCCGTCTGTCTCTTTGTTCCGGCTAATCTTTGAAACGGCTGGACTGATTTTGATGGGACTTTCACAGTAGAGTAACTTAGGCTCCTTTTATCTTAAGGTTCCGTTAGTACAGATTACCGTTTCCATTAGTTCCATGCAAACGGAATTGCGGGCACCGGCTAGTTTATACTTATTATTATAAAATACTATATAATTTTAAACAGTACCTATCGCTTGTATTTGAAGCATTATTTTGTTTTAAATTGCCCTGTTTTTGAAGAAATTTAGTAGCTCTAGTTAGCGATTAACAAAATATAGATTCACTCAGAAAGAACGGTTTAAATGGGATATGTAATTTACTCTATATAAACGAAATTGCAGATAAAAGTTACCTATATTATAACGATTAATCTTCAATATTTTATTATGTATTTGGTTTTTATTAACCTTGACCAGCGCAAAAGTAGTAGAATGCGAACAAAAACGCATCGAGAGTGTAGTTCAGTGTACCACAGCCTTTATATGGTAACGTAATTGTGTGTATAAAAGTAAAGTATGAGGAAGTTTGCCTCTATAAATTATGCCAGTGACAGTCGCAAGCGGTTTACCTGTCTATATATATAAAAATGTTATGTTGGTTTGTGTACGCTTCAAAAACTCAAAAGTTCTGCACCGATCGAGCTGAAATTTTAGCATGATATATAATCCGCATCAAGGATAGTTTTTATCCATTTTTAGTTACTGTACTAACGCGGGTGGAGCCGCGGGCATCAGCTAGTATTTTATAATGATAACTCCCTACACCGATTTCGGTGACGGTGGCCGGTTTCATGGAATCCATTACGTTACGTTACATTACGCAGGAGTAATTTTATAGTCAGATGGTTGCACGCCTTGTCGTGGCGGTGGGGCTTAGTAACCGTGGACTGGTCACCCACGGTGAAGCTAAGAGGCAACCAGGGCCGGCCTGTTTGCCGCCGACTGGCCCGAGGAGGGCGCTCCCAGCGGGCAGAACATGCCCGCGGAGGACGCGCGTAGAGGTGGGACCGCAGAAGAAGAGGAGTGCCGGTATTACGGTGCGCCGTTCTCCCTATCTTCTGCGGCCGTGGAGGGATCGCAGGGGGAGAGGCGTGATGGTATTACGGTACGCCACTCTCCCTACCCCCTGCGAGCTGGCGGGGCCGTTCCGTCGAAACGGCGTTGGTGGGGCCGCAGAGGAAGAGGCATGTCGGTATTGCGGTGCGTCGCTTGCCCTATCCTCTGCGACCGAGGTGTGGCCGGTGGCAGAACCACAGACCTGATCTGCCACCAGGTACCAGCTTACCCATGGCCTCCTAGTAGCAGACTCGGGGGGAGTCTGCTACAGTACTGGTGAAGGCCGAGGAGGGAGGCGCACCTTACCATCTGGTGCGCCCATCGTGGAGGGCCTTCGGGCTTCTGTGATGGAGCCGCTTGTAGGCGGCTGCCGCCAGCGGGGTCGCGGATGTGTGTATCGTTCCCGTGGCCCCGTCAGAGGGCGGCGAGGAGGAAGATGGGGGGGTTTTTAGTGGGTATACCGTGGGTCTCATTAGCCTATACGGGAGTCCCACATCACCACTTGGGTGACCCCTGCGCCTGGGTGGTATGCGTAAAGTATTTTCCCCCCCGGAAACAAAAAAAAAAGGAGTAATTTTATATTGCCCAAGTGTGTGCGCAGCACTCTCTCTCCCTTTACTCTCATAACCCAGTGAGACGGACCGACACGACTGGCGAGAGATCAGGCGCAGGTCCGACTTTTTAGAAGCCCATCCGACGTATAGATCATCTTTCTTGTTAGACAATCAGGTAATGCCTGCATTGTCCTAACCAAACTTGGAAACAACGTTTTTTGTTGTTCCAATGCGGGAATCGAACCCACGACCTCCAAGTCGAGAGCCGAGCTCTAACCACTAGACCACGGAGGCTGTTATAATACAACTAGCCGGTGCTCGCACCTTCGTTCGCGTAGAACTAGGCGAGGTACAATGATAGGAGAACGCCTGCTTGTACAGCTTCTTTCGCTAAAACATTCTAGCTAAAGTAGATATGAGCACAATATGAACATACCTAAGTATAAATGCCAAATATTCAAGTAACACAAAGAATCTGTAGAGGACCACTAGCGCTAAAGAGTGCTGAGTGCTATGTGAGTTTTTCTTTTCGCATTCGCTCGTGAGCGCGTTTGGCGTTTACTAGGAATTTATATGTGATTTGTACAGCGCCACCTACTTATAAACGCAAGAAACAGAACATGTTATTGCGAGTCACATACAAATTCCTTGTAAACGCCAAACGCGCTCACGATCGAATGCGAGAAGCAAAACTCACACTTAGCACTCAGATTGAATTTTGTCACAGAATCTTAAAAAATTAAATCGTTATATTATTTGTAAATTTAACGTACAGTGCCTGTTTAATTAAAATACAATCTAACCTTTTTGTAAACAAAAAATATAATTTTGAAAAAAATTAGCGTCAATGATAGATTAATTTATTACACGCGGTAAATAGGTATAAATTGGTAGCAATAAAATGTACTAAGTACTCTGTATAATAAAGTAATACTCATCGTGACTGTACCCTTAGTTTTTTCTAACTGGTAGGTATAGTCGTCACCAAAAAGTCCGTTCTGCTAATTAAAACCTGCAATAATACAGTTACGATCCAGTCCCGATATGTTAAACTGCAAAATGGTTTTCTCATAAACGTCAAACCCGTTTTTATTGGTCCAAACTCCAAAAATCAATTTATGATATCTAGAAGATTCGTTTATAATTCGGTAAAAACAAAATGAAAGCGTAAGTTAATACGAGAATTGGGTTTCAGGGCTGGTGAAGCTTAACACTATGAATTCGAAAATGTCTAAATAATTGCCTCAGTCACGGCTCACTAGGTACAGCCCGGCTAAGTAAGGAAGGCCTGCCAAAACCTAGAGAATTCATGACGTCTCTACTATTTAAAAGTAAAGCTTTTTAGGATCCCTTAGTAACTAAAAGGAACCCTAATAGTTTGTCTCTATCCGTCCGTCCGTCTGTCTGTCGTCATTTGATAATATAAATATCCTATATGCGGTAATTATGGATATAATAAATATTTAAAAATGTTATATAATTATATATTACATACCTATAGACGATATTTTTGGAATCATATAATAATTATAATTTTGTATTTCAGAGGTAAATTCTTAAGATACATGTGAGTGATTTTGTTTTCATTTCTTCACTATTTTGGTTAGGTTAGGTTAGATTTTATTTATCATCGATTATTAAGTAGATACCACTGCTTGGGTTTTTAGGTGTAAGTAGATGAAGATTGTAGGTATAGGTGTATGTAGTAGGTGTAGGGTGTAAGTTTTAGATGTAGAGTGTAGGTGTAGGTGAATGTAGACTTTTATTAATTCCAGTTCATAGTTAAGACAAACAAGCTGTAAGCCGTATTAAAACTAGCTGTACCCAACAGAACAAGCCTGTTGGGTACAGCTAGTCTCCAGCTAGTTTTAAGACAAACAAGCTGTAAGCCGTATTAAAACTAGCTGTACCCAACAGAACAAGCCTGTTGGGTACAGCTAGTCTCCAGCTAGTTTTGATAAAAAAAATAGTTTCTATTTGATTTCTGTTGGATTGTACATCACTCTACAAACTATTTACGATTTTACAGCAAAATAAATTTGTGTGGGTGGGCTCTCTAAATTGTGGTCGCGTAACAGTGTTAAATTTTATTGAACCGTGTAAAAATATTGAACTGCACGTTTACCAGACTGTACTTTTATACATTTTTTTTTATAAAAGGCCGATTACCGATATTCATAGACAGCATGTAACTTGTTACATGCTGTCTATGAATATAGGTAACCATGCAAGCATGACTTGTCATACACGTTGGCACCTGGCCAACTCTTAACTAATGGCCTATACCAGTGTTTTTCAACCTTTTTCATGATGCGACCCCCCTTGTATGAAAAAATATTTCGCGATCCCCCGACCTTTCGCATTTTTATCATGTATGTATGTGTATGTTACAGTTAATATTCATTCCATACGACGTTTTTATATTAAATATTATATATAATTAGGATTCGGATATAAGTAAGTACATAATATAGTACGTCAAACACATTATTTTACAATTACATAAATCTATGATATCGATGATCGATTTATGAGTATATCCTTTTGTTAAAATTCTCTTACTTAATAAATCAATATTTTTAATCTTCATTGGTTTTTTACTAAAGTTCTCTCTACCTCCGGCGACCCCCTCAGGGGGTCGCGACCCACAGGTTGAAAAACACTGGCCTATACGACCAATCACATCTATGATTTGACACCACAGCTTCTTGATCAAACACAAAATCATTAGAGCCTACTTATGAATTTGTAATGACAAAGCAAACATTGCATTGAATTCGGGTCAAGATTTAGCTGAGCGCTTGAGTAATTTGTTGACATATTAAGTGCATTTTAAATATATTTGTAGATTTCTAGTAGCACAAACTACAAACTAAACAAGAAGTGATTAATCACAGAACAGGTGCAAGACTTAAGTCATTGGCAAGTGTAAAGAAAATTAAACAAAACTCCGTACATCTCTTAGAGCATTTAGCGAACGTTCATCTAGGTACCTACTTAAAATAATATGTTTCAAATTTAAATAACCTAACCAAGAGCATGTCAGGACATGTCTAAGGAGGGTTCCGTAACTATAAACGCGTAATATGCTTTTTTTAAATTACTCCAAAAGTTACTGTCCGATTTCGTTCAAAATAGTTTTCCTAAAGAGTTTTTAGCATGATCTATCAGCATAGAAATTTTCATTTATCTCCTATAGTTTAAAAATGCTAGGGGGGTACCAACTTACAAACTACTTTGGAGGCCGATTACTCGAAAATGGTCAACTTTATAAAAAAGTAACGTATCAAACCTTGCCTTTATTTTAAAAGACCTATTCTACGATACCCCACACGATGGGGTAGAGTGAAAAAATATTTTTCATCCCCACTTCACATGTATGGAGAGCCACCCCTAAAATATAATTTTTTTATTTATTTATGATCCCGAAACCGTGATCTATACACAATCTATAACTAAACCAAATGTCATCAATTTATATTCATAATTACAGGAGCTAGAGGCGCGGACAGACAGACAGACAGACAGACAGACAGACAGACAGACAGACGGACAGAGCGAAACTATAAGGGTTCCATAAGTATTACGGAACCCTAAAAATTTCTTTTTAGGGTTCCGTAATACCTCAAATTTCGTTTGTGCTAGTAGGTATCTACTATTTAATCATTAGAGAGTAGATACACAAACAATTACTTTAGTTTCTGCTCTGCTGGTATTTCTAAACTATGAGACTTCAAAACTGGGGGGGGGGGGGGGCAACTTATAAACCACTTTAGAGGCTGATTTCTCGAAAATATTCGACTTTGTAAAAATAGCCATGTACGAAACCTTGCCTTTATTTAAAGGTCTTTTCAACGATACCCCATACTAGGGATAGAATGAAAAAATATTTTTCATCGCCATTTCACATGTACGGAATATTGGAGCGCCATCCTTATAAAATATTTTTTTCTAATTTATAATGCAGAAACCGAGATCTATAATAGTTAATACACATTATACACTGCTGACTATACCCAATGGTAAATACTTATAATGCCAAGGTGGCAATATTTTACAAGATGAACTTAAAGGTCTTGAACCTACTTAATTGAGTAATCTAGTCGTGGATTTATTATTTATCTACAACGGCAACTGGCAAGCATCTTATTCATAGATACATATTAAAATAGATTTTTAATAGATTAAAATAAATTAAAATAGATACATATTAATAAAGAGGATCTTATTGCAATCATTATGGTATCACTACTTACTAGCATTAATTGCCCACGGCTTTGCCCGCCTGAAATTAGGTTTTAATCTTTAATCCCCTATTTTATTTAATTGGAGGTTGAATTTTAAAAACTCCTTCCTTAGTGGATGCCTACGTCATATGAGAGATCCGTGCGCAAAAGATTGGTCTGTGCGTTGATACATCAGTCAATCAGCAGTCAGCTTTACCTTTTTGCCGAAGCAGCTTCTACGTCATTCATCTGACCTACATTCATAATTTTGACCGAAGAATAACCACGGCTTCACAGAATACTGGCGTTAAATAACATTTGCGTTGCTGAGTGAGTGAGAATAGGTACTGGTTGTCCAAGAAGGGATTTTAAAGACCGGCAAGTGACAAGCACTTCTTTCTTTTCTTTTCTTTTAACTGGTGAAAATAGTTTATCTCAGTTTTTTTTATCCGTCTGCTCGTTTGCCGCTCTTTAATCAAAAAAAAAAAAAAATTGCTAGACAGTAGATGTACCAGTATCCATGTAACAATGTTTCAAGAAATATGCAAGGTTTCCGCGAGATTAACTTTTGTACGCACGAAGTCGCAAGCATGTGGTATAGGTACGATAAAGAAATTAATGCTTTGAAGTTTGGTGGTGCTCTTAAACGAATCAGAGATCCATCATGCAAGACAGCTACTTAGTAGATTCGGTAAAGACTAGATATTCCTCTAGAGCTGTAAGATAGTTTGATGCTAAAACGTTTGAATATTGCCCTAGGGAAGCGGTTTTGAGGTTAATAACATAGACGTATATATTATTATAGAGATTTTTGGGGCCATTTGACATTTGAAGTATGGTGAAAACAAGATGGCTGACATTTAAAGTATAGTGAAAACCAAGATGGCGTAACTTTTTATTGTATGAAGATTTGTTCTGTCAAATGTACGTCATAGCCTATCTTGAGTTTTAAAATCTTTAAGGTTATTTATAAAACTATTACTAGAAACAGATAAAAATGTAACTATGTACATAGTTATTGAAATAAATAATAATCTTAGTAATAATATGAAACGTAATAAATTAATACCAAACCTTCTAATACTAAAATATCATCCGAACGATCTTTTTTCGTATCGAAATCAAAACATTACTTACCAATATTAAGTACGCACACAATAGCATTACGATCCCTCTAGATTAGTGATTGAGACCATTCATTTTCGTACTCGGACGAAATGAATGCATATCCATTCTGCGTATACAATTAGAGCGATTGTTCAGGATTTTTTAGTGCGTGAAATGTTTTATCAGCGCTCCGCAATGGGTCAAACGTTACGAATTGTGTTACGTGATCATTGAATATGATGGCATACGCGTAGGACTTCTGCCGCTGTGCAGTCCATCGTCGATAAGAGCGAGAGAGTCGAGAAGATATCAAACACATTGGATTGGGGACTCCACTCCAAAGACTATGTCACACTTTGACGACTTTCTACTCTCTCTCGCTTAAATTTTACGGATTGTGTTACGTACCTACTCACTGAATATGATGGCATACTCGTAGGACTTCTGCCACTGTCTAGTCCGTCGTCGATAAGAGCGAGAGAGTCGAGAAGGTTTCAAACACACTGGAGTGTGGACTCCACTCCAAAGACTGTGTCACAACTTGACGACTTTTGTACTCTCTCGCTTAAATTTTGCTATGGGTGCTCCCTAAAAATTCACTCAAACTGTATCCATGTTTAATTACTTTTCCATTAAAATTTACTAGAAGTAAAAATCAGGTAAATAAAGTACTTACATTTGTATACAATTGTTTCAGATATTGAGTGGAGACGCGTTACTTACGAAGATATTTATAACACCACACAGTACGCCCAATTACAAGATAGTAGACCAGAGACGCCATACAATGCTAGCCATAGCTTTAACTACAGCACAGAAGATACCAAAGAAAATGACGTAGATGAGTACAGACTTAAGGATAAATACGAAATTAGTAGTAAGGAACAATTACTTGTTGGCTTCGCTCGGGCTCCCTTCAGATTTTCAATCCCTGAAGCAGACTATTTAAATGGAGTAAGGCAAGTTATAAATTTGCATTCTCTCAACTTGTAATATTATGTAGTTGATAAATTAGTAATTGATTGACATTTCGTACTAAGTCTCGTATGTGAGATAGGCATATTTGTAGATTCTAGTAAGGTATGCTCTTGGTCGACAACAAATTAAAGAACGTCCCAAAAACAGAAAACCTTTATTATATAATAAATGTCACCGTAAAATTGTAAAAACCGTTAGATTGTAATATTACTAGAGATATTATAATATATTGACAGATTGTCAAATATAAATTTCTCCATACAATTGTACGCATTATTTTTCGTTATAATTATTATTATGAAAAAGCAATCAAATATGGCGGCGCGGGGCACATACCGTATATAACCAATCGGCACGGTAAATATTACAATATAACGAAAAATAATGCGTACAATTGTATAGAGAAATTTGTAGGTATTTGACAATCTGTCAGCATATTATAATATCTCTAGTCTCTAGTAATATTACAATCTAACGGTTATTACAATTTTACGGTGGCATTTACTATATAATGCAGCTTATATTTATTTACAAAGACGATATCAAGGATATATACCTACGAAATATCTGTATTTCAGAGAGATAGACCCAAAACAATACTCGAACAAAGGTGAGCGTGGCAAGCGCGGTGTTGCGCACTTATACAACATGCTGCTCTGCGCCACCGGCTGCGAGCCCCTGTCCTACCAGGGCTACGGGTGCTACTGCGGGTTCCTGGGCTCAGGCAGGCCCATGGATGGCATTGATTAGTAAGTTTCATTTGAGGCCTTTTAAGGGCATTAGGACAATAACAGCAGTAGCGAAGGCTGGTTCTCCTTCATGGGAAAGCCCTAGTATGTACGATAGGTAGGGGTTTGGATGAGGGTCTTCATAAACTAAGCAGTAAGTGAAGCCGATAGGAATGGAGTTATAGGAACCTCACGCCACTGGCCAACAGTATATTGGTATGGCTGGTGTCGAGTTAGTGTCGAGTGTTGACAAATATTGACGGAAGTGAAGCTTAAATCATCTGGTAAGATGAGAGTACATAATATCGAGATATGCCGGAGTTCAAATAAAATATCGCTATTCTCATCAAACTACCGTCACCAATATGATTCCCTGGCTGATAGCTACCACAAAACAGGTTACAACATTTTTGAGTCCAGACACTTTTAAAAGAGATTATATGAGAGCAACAACAGCATCTGAAAAATATTAAATAGTTAAATGTGTGTTATTTGTTCCATTTTTTATACCAAGCAGTGACTTTACTGAAGCCTGGCTATGGCAAACTTATGGCAAATGGTAGCGAATTATCGTAACGATTTGCTATACTCATGAATCATGATCGATAAAACGGTACAGTTCGCCTTATGCTATCTACAGACACACGAATTTGGTACGGAGCGTACAGCGGACCATATCCGGAGACCAAATCCGGTGTCGCTACACACGCACGGATTTGGTACGGTGCAGTGGACCGTAAAGCTCGACACTCGTGTGTTCGATTTTATGCTCTATTACATTAGCACAGAGTTCTATTTACAGGTGTGTGCTTAACGTTAGTTTAAAATACAATATCTTCTTTTTCAGCTGCTGCAAACTCCACGACGAATGCTACAACAGCGTCTCCTGTCCGTTCTACTCGGTCTACTTTCAGCCCTACTACTGGACTTGCTACCATGGGGAGCCGCTTTGTTCCCCGAAGAACTACAGGTTCAAGAACGCTTTCATCCATGGCTGCGCAGCGAGACTGTGCGAATGCGACAGAAGATTGGCCAAGTGCGTCCAGAGATACTCTTGCCCGCACCGCCGCCGTCGGCCGCTCTGCAAGTCTTCGCCAATACAACTGTTACAGAACTTGCTTGCATTTGATTAATAGTATTGGATAAAATGGGGTGGATGTAAGTTTGAAAATGAAAAGATTATTTTCGTTGGATCAGGTCGTTTTGGTGTCTTATCAAACCTGGAATTGATATGAATTAACATTGAATGTAGAACCGTAGAACCGATGGCCACTGAAGCCGAAAGGTTATCGAGTGGATACCACGAACTGGACGTCGTAGCGTATGATGGCCTGTCACCAGGTGGACACACGACCTGAAAAAAGTCAAAGGGAGTTAGTGAATACAGGCCGCGAGCACCCGGTCGAAATCTATAACTATGTCCCGCAGTAGACGACACCAGGCTAAAATGACGCACATTGAATCTATAAGCCTATATGATCCGGAATCTGGTAGGTCCAGGAAAATTCATAGCACTGAAAATAGAACTGTAAATAAGTTGCAAATGAGTTCAAAAGTTAACTCTGCTGTCGAGCTGTCAAATATGACTTTACCATTTGACTCGACACTTGTGTGTTTGATTTTATTAGATTTAGGGGAGAGTTATAATATACTATTCGATTAAGGGGCGAGTGAAAATATTTTCGGTGCTTTGAATTTTCCCATTCTTACGGATTCCGGATTCCGGAAGTATGCAGCCCCGGCCTAACTGAAACTAAACGTTGTACATAGCACACTGTGCTTTGACTACGTAAACCTAAGTACCTAATCTACATTCTTGGTACATAATATTATTATTTCGTTATCATTTTTTTTTTTATTATGTGACATATACATAATTTTGTATGTATAAATGTAAATATTAAATAGTTCACTGGTAATAAAAGCATCCATGTCTAACGTTTGCATTTTTTAATATCCATATAAATGATCCAATCATACCAATTAGGTATTCGTATTTCGTATATAAAAAATATATTTTGTTAAAATCGCAAAATATTGTCAAAATCTATTAGGTACCTAACTAGGAACACATCTATTACACGACTTTCTTTTATATATATAGAATAGCAATATAATGTTTGCCGGATCAGCTAGTATAAAGAGTTTTTCAATAGGGACGCTCGAACTTTTACTGATATTTTATACAGATTTTTTCCTCGTTCTTCCTCGACTTATTTACTCTTCTATCTTAGATCTGCATTTCATTTCACATAATATATGCGAATATTGGCTATTATTAAAGAGCTGTAAACTCCACCATAAAAGTATCTCCGCGAAACATCTAAAACCTTTTTAGAGCTTAAATATTAGCATAACCATAATTCTTCACTACACCTATAAAATAGCGTCCAGGTTTTTAAAAGGTACTTACTATGTACTTACCTACGAACTTCGTCTTTTGTTCATCAGAAAATATCATAAAAGTAGGAACTTTATATCCTAAGATAGCACAGCACATACTTACTAGTAATATTATTATGGTTATGTATTGTCCTAGTAGGTAGACCGTTTGATTCACACTCGATTCCCAGTGCAGGTTCGATTCCCAGATTGTAGCGTGTACCACTGAGACTATTTCAGATCTCAAGTACATTAACGGATGATCTCGGTGAAGGAAAACATCGTTTAGATGTGCGGGTTGCACATGGCTAGGCCCCAGACGTATTGACCAGACAGATTGCTAGATTGACTATGTGAGAATGCCGTATTTGCTTGGGCAACCATACGACATTTAATTATGATTTATAAACAAAAAATTAAACCAACTTCCTAATTAAAAGTGCACAAATAAGTATGAAATAAAACTTATTTTCTAAATAATTCCCCTTTTAAATTTGGCTAAAACTTTAACTATTCTCTGTTCAATCTTCATAATTTTAAAGGTACTTCGACTCGGTACCTCAACTCGGCCCTACACACCTCTAGAGTATGCTGGGCCCTCTAGTCAAGATGCATTCGACAATTTCGACGGCGAACTTTGAAAACAAAATGTATGGGATTTGACGTACTGCATCGCAAGCGATACGTCACTTATCGATAACTTACGTCAAATCCCATACATTTTTGATTTTGAAGTTCGCCATCAAAATTAACGAATGCATCTTGACTAGATATCCTGGTTCGTGTCCTCCGCAGCTCCACATTCATGGCAGGCTGGCGTAAGCTCTCTCCTGGCGATCTTAAACAGGTACGCACCGAAGCATCCTTGCCGGGTGAGCTGTGTAAGGCGGAAGGTGAGGGGTCTTTTCTTGCGGCACATCCACGCCGAACATATTATACCTGTCTTTGTCATCATCAGCGCGATATCGGATATCGGACTAGATTAAGGGATAACGCACGTATGCCGACAACATGAAAGCGTTTTCCGGTCCGATACGGCTATCGTATCGCGTAATGTTAAAACTTAAAACCCTCTTAGCCGTAGACATTTTTAAAGCAATAATAAGAAACAAAATAACATAGGCACAGCAAGTCTCATCGTATTTGACTTTACAACTAAACGTCTTACGGCCGAATACCGAAATGCTAATCAAAATTAAGAGGGTTATTCACAGGTTGTCGCTGTCTGTGCTAGCCGATTCGAAGCCGAATTTGAGATAAGTGCATACGTCATACGTGTCAAAATTGACCAATGGCGCTTAAACCGTGTTCACACTAACCAATTAAAGTAAGTATATACATCGATGATCCACTGCAAACTTAACGCGAATTGACTATATTTGAAACTACAAATGAGGCATAACGTCGTCAATTTAAGTTTTGATTAGAAAAAGATACTCTTTTGAGAGTTCTGCTATTGTTTAACAGCCTCCGTGGTCTAGTGGTTCGAGCATTAGCTCTCGACTCGGAGGTCGTGGGTTCGATTCCCACAAGGGAACAACAAAAAATGTTGTTTCCAAGTTTGGTTAGGACAATGCAGGCTGATCACCTGATTGTCTGAAAAGATAGATGATCCATGCGTCGGATGGGCATGTAAAAAGTCGGTCCTGCGCCTGATCTCTCGCCAGTCGTGACGGTCATCCGTCCCACTGGGTTACGAGAGTAAAAGGAAGAGAGAGTGCTCTTGTGTACTGCGCACACACTTGGGCACTATAAAAATTACTCCTGCGTAAAATGGCCTGGTTTCAATGAAACCGGCCACCGTTACCGAGATCGGTGTGGGGAGTTATTATTGTTTTAACACAATAGATGAATGTAGAGCACATGTAATAATATATTTTGGTGATTTTTAGAAGGGTCAGTCGTGCGTTATAGTGGACGATGATAATGATGAAAGTTTATTTGCATTAGCATTTGATAGAACTGTACAATAGTTTACTAATAAAGATCCCGATAACAGCATCCCGAATGCGATAATTCAGTTTTCTTACGAATTACTTTTTTATTCGGTATATTTATAGAAAATATACCGAATAAAAAAGTACTGTGCCTACTTTTATACAAATTTTATAAAGAGGAAACATTTGTTTATCTGTTTGTTTGTTAGTTCAATGAATGGGATCCGAACTACTATACCGATTTTGATGAAATTTGGCATAGATATAGAGTAAACCACGGGGAATGACACAGGCTACTTTTTATCGCGACAAAATATACGATCCCAGCGGGATCACCTTTTGCGCGTACAAAGACGCGGGTAACAACTAGTCTTTACATTAATAATATTATGAGGAAAAGTTTATTTGTTTGTTTGCATTGAATAGGCCCCGAAACTACTGGACCAGTTTTGATGAAATTTGACACGGATATAGAGTAGACCACGGGGAAGGACATAGGCTACTTTTATCGCAAAGAAAAATACGATTCCAGAGGGACCACCTTTTTCACTCACGAAGTTGCGGGAAGCATCTAGGATTCCAATAAACTTGTAATTGAAGTTGAGGGCAACATCTAGTATTCCAATTTTGTAATTAAAGTAATAACTAATAACCCTCTAAACAGGCATACCTATTGAGACTGCAAAATGTTGTCCTATGAACCTATATTAATTGTTAATGCTCAGCCATCACAATATTGCAAATCTAAAATCAGCAAAGAGCGAGTCGGCAAAATAATTTAATGTTTCGGCTCAGTAGTACCTACTCTATCCGAAATCAATTACAAACAAACTAACAAAGTTACAAAGTTCACCTTTTTATATTAGCGTTTCCTTAGAAAACATATTGCTGTTCACTTTGTTTTGATTGACTCGCTACTTTTGGCTATGAAGCTAACTAAAATATAATTTATTTGAACAAGCTATAAGTCCAGATAGGTTTTTTGTTAGGCTCTACGTCGGGTGGACATTGCACATAATATTATTGCCTTCACACTTTTTTTGGTATGTCAGGGTGTGTCGTTAAAAGTTAAAACATATAGTAGGTAGGTAATAAGAAATGAATCGGAAATTCTGACCTTGAATTCGTTGTATCTTTTAATAGACTATATAAAAATAAATTAATAATGGGGAATTATTAGCGCGATAATCAAAGGAAGGAGATTTCGAACTGCGTGGATGAACAAATGAAAATAGTTTGAAACCAGTAAGGAAGGTGCAAGATACCTTATCAATGGCGGGCCCAGAGCTCTTGAGGTAAAAATAGCTGTGTCAGAAGCCCAATTCTCGTAACTATTTAATATTTATGATAATAATCCCGTTTCGGCCCGCGCGCTGTCTCATTTACACATGCGTCTATCGCCTATGAGCGACTGAGATGTCGTGCAGACCGAAACAGAATAATAGGCAATCGGACAAATTTTTTTTTATTGCATAAATGAATAGTACTCTTAAATATGAGTAACTTCTCAGAAGAAACCGTATATCAAAAGTCAATATTTTCAAAGGTACAGCGATTTGTATAAAAAATTTCGCGAGCCTCCTAAAAACGCTCCATACTAAAATCGATATACACATGACGTCACTTGAATATGAAGTAGTATGAAGTAGTATATGAAGTATATGGCCGCAGGAATATATTTGTAAATATCTCCGATATTTGTGCGTTTAAGTTCATACTTACCATAATGAATGTTTTTGTATATGATGTGAGTAAACTAATGATGTAGGTTTTGTTTACCAATTTCGCAAAAAAAAAAAATTTTTTTTTGGTATAAAGACTCGAAGAAATTTTGTATACAAATCGCTGTACCTTTGAAAATATTGACTTTTGATATACGGTTTCTTCTGAGAAGTTACTCATATTTAAGAGTACTATTCATCTATGTAATAAAAAAAAATCAGTCCGCTTGCCTATTATGATCACAAATAGTTACAAGAATTGGTCTTTTGATCTTTCACTTGACATTTTTTGCATTAGTAATATAGACCAGGATACCCCAAGTGGGGGAATAGTCATCAGCGTTTTATTATATTTAATTCTGATAGAATTCCACACATTTGATATCTAGGGGTCAAAATGAAATGTATTAACTACTTAGGTGCTCCGTTATCTTAAAAGTTTAGCAACCTCTGGTATATTTATGTATAGGCAAAACTTATACAATATAATAACATAACAAAATACTTCTATGCTTCTACGTAATGGTTCTAGACACCACCCATTACTAATTTGTCCAATCATTCTTATATTTATAGACTTTCAGGCGAAAAATTGATTTGAAATTAATTAAAATTATCGATATGTATGCAACAACATTTAAAACTTCTCATTAGATACAAATAGTAGTATATAAAAGTACGTCTCGTCCCGTGCCCACGAAGGTCGCAAATCATGACAAATGTAAGTTATATGTAATCATAGTTATTGCTGAAATAATAACTTATGAAATACCTACAAAGTTACTAATAACTAGGACCTAAGGTCCTTACATAATATTAAATTAGCGTTTTGTCACTGTGTTGTTCTATACTGGCCACTTTGATCTCAAATATATTCTTCTTTGGTTAGGAATTCCAGTCTCAAATTTATACCGCTATTTACTCATGCATTTGTATTTCGAAAACCGTAATTCATTTGTTTTTTCCTCTTTTGGTTTTTTCTTTGCGTCACTCTGTTAACAAAATGGAAAACTTAAAATATCGTATTATTTTCGAGTACGAGTATCACCGTGGCACCAGTGCTCCAGAAACGGCTCAAAGGATGAATGATGACGTGTATGGGAGCGGTGTCGCAAAAGAAAACACAGTGCGTTTTTGGTTCCAACGTTTGCATTCTGGGAATTTCTAAATGCAGAACAAGCCCCGTGGACGGCCGGAGACCAAAGTTAATAATGAGGAATTAAAGGCTATTGTGGAAACGAGTCCATCGCAAATCACGTCCGAGTTAGCTGCAGGCAGCGGTGTTAGTGACAAAACTGTTTTAATCCACTTGAAGCAAATTGGGAAGGTGAAAAAGCTTGCAAGATGGGAACCTATGAATTAAGTGCAACAAACCGACAAACGCGCGTCGACTGCTGCGTTACATTACTCAACCGGTACAATAATGAAGGCATTTTAAATCAAATCATTACCTGTGATGTGATGTGGAAAAAAGGATCCTATACGATAATCAGGAACGCTCATCGCAATGGCCGAACCCTGGCGAACCAGCCAAAGCCTGTACCAAACAAAAATTGACTCAAAAAAGTTACTTGTGAGCGTTTGGTGGACTAGTACCGGTGTCGCTCACTACAGCTTTCTTAAATCTGGTTAGACGATTACGGCAGATATATATTAACAGCAACTGCAAATCGTGATGGAAAAGCTAGCTGCTAAACAACCGAGGTTGGTCGCTCTATGCCACTGCTGCTTCAGGACAACGCTAGACCATACACTGCACAACAGACGGCTACCAAATTAGAGGAACTTCAATGTCTAAGTCATCCGCCGTACTCCCCGGACCTTGCTCCAACACATTACCATATTTTTTTCGAAATTTGAATAACTTCTTACAAGGGAAAAAATCAACAGTCCAAAGCGGATTCAAAGATTTTATTCATTCCTGTCTAAATGTTTTTTTAGTAAAGGAATCAATGAACTACCTATGGCAAAAGTGCATAGATAGCATACAGATCAGTGTGAAATTGAGCACATTTAAAGTGCCTGCTGAAAGCTAATATAAAAAAAAAAACATTAGAAATACATTAAATTTATGAAAATATCAGCAACACACACTACCTCACTCATACTAGGATTTTTGTATACCTACTTAATACAAATACAGTAGGTTTACCCAATTATTGTCAATGAGTGTCAATTTTTCTTTCATATTCTAAAACAACATTTAAATCATAGATATATAATATTTAAATATTTTTATTGCGTAGGTATCTAATAGGCGAAAAAAACCAGAAAAGGTTGAAACTATAAAATTAAAACATTACGGTCGATTTTCGACCACAGGGTGACCTCTAGTAGGTAAAATATAAACCTGAAAGTTTTCTATACTTAATTATTTACTTACTTTTTCAGATACCACTAAAGCAACTATTAATCGTCTTCTTCATTGTACTGATCGCGGAATGTACAATCGCAGACGATACTAAATATGAGTACTGCGTCAGAAAAACAGGACCGGACAAAAAAGTCGAGATATTTTGCGTCCCCTATGGCTTGAACTCGCAGTATGGTTACTACTATCCTTACTACTATTATACCTACCCCTATTATGTTTATGGCTAAATTCATAATAAATAATGGACATTAAAGCTGGATTTTTAAGTCACACCTTAGCGAGATTCTGAACACTTAATTAGGTAATATTAAAATACTAATTTATTGAGTACCTTATCCGCACTCTAATATGACTCGACAGACCGAACTTGGTCTTGAATGTCCTATTTTTATTAAATATTAAATTAATTATAAAGCTTTGGTCTCTCTTTAATTGTTATTTTATGTCTAGCGTTTGAAGACGATTTTTCTCAAACGTTTTAGTCGTGCTTTAGATTATACTTGGTAGAACACCTGGATGACCTCCTATTAGCAAGCTCCTCCTAACACGCTGAGTCAATAGCGCAAAAAAAGACATCTGAACGTTGGTTCAGATGTATTTTGAGCACATTTTTATAAAGCAGATACTGTCCACCTTGTTTACGCTTGCCTTCTGCCAACTCAAAAAAATACGGCTTTAGGGTAGCGGTGGTACCTAATCTTGCTCGCACCATCTAAGTTGTAGCTGCATCAGTAGAGCTTCCATTCCATATAACTATTAACGAGGCGCGACGCAGGACGCTGTCTCTGCTAGCCGATTTGAAGTCGCATCTGAGATAAGTGTATGTGTCAAAATTGACCAATGGGGCATAAGCCGTGTTCATAGCTATTAACCAATTAAAGTAAGCCATGTAAGTAACATTTGTATTGATGAATGATTACGTGAATTGACTATAATATTTAAAACCGTATTGTACTGCAGTCTTCGATCAATTTAAGTAGGTAACTGCAGTCGCAGGCATTTGCGATGTACCTAGGTACCACTTTTGAAACTAATTGATATAGGTAATCGAAACGTCGTCGATTTTAAGTTTTGATTAGAATAAAAAGTATGTCAGTTCTGCTATTGTTTTAACACAATAGACGAATGTGGAGCAGATGTAATATATTTTGGTGAATTTAGAAGGGTCAGTCGTGCGTTATAACTTATAGTAGATGATGATGATGATAAAAGAATCTGGAAAGCATTTGATAGAACAGTACAAAATAGTTCACTAATAAATATCTCGCTAACAGTATCTCAAAATCTGAAGCTCCAGTTTTCCCACGAATTATTTTGTATTCGGTATCTATATATCTATAGACTATACTTCTAGACTAATTTTATAAACTACTAGACAGATTTTGATTAAATTTGGCACAGACAGATATAGATAGACCACGGGGAAGGACATAGGCTCCTTTTTATCGCGACAAAGTTTACGGTTGCCGCGGGTTCATCTTTTACACGTACAAAGCCGCGGGTAACATTATTGTACATTGTATTATTGTATTGTATACTAGCGACCCGCCCCGGCTTCGCACGGGTACAATACTAATACTACAGAATGTCGCCCACTTCGCAACGGGCCGTGCAGCAGAAATCGTAATATTTTAATTTCGCCATAACTTCAAAACCAAACGTCCAATTTTAATCATTCAAGGACCAAATATTATCTACATAAACTCTACTTAGTGATGAAATAATTTATTTTGATAAGGATTAACAGCATGAGTAAAATAAACGCGTTTAAATGTAGTCCAAAAAAAATTCAAGATTTCTAAATAAAAAAATGGTTGCTGTGCCTCACTCGACATAGATAGGTATAGTGTGTCGCGGACTTTTTTGTAGATATTTATAAGATCTACAATTAATTAGAACATTATATGTTTCTATCTTTTATAGTTTAGGCAGCGTACGCAAAATAAATAACTTTTCTGGTTGATTTTTACACCTTGTGTCCGAAAAACCCAAATATCTTACGGAACCCTATTTTTTTCCAAAATAAAATTTAGCCTATGTTACTCGTGGATAATGTAGCTTTCGAATGGTGAAAGAATTTTTGAAATCGGTCCAGTACTTTTTGAGCCTATTCATTACAAACAAACAAACAAACATACAAACAAAGTTTTCCTCTTTATAATATTAGTGTAGATAATATTGTACAGAAGAAAAGTTTGTTTGTTTGTATTAGTATTGTATATAATATTGTACAGAAGAAAAGTTTGTTTGTTTGTTTGCAATAAATAGGCCCCGAAACTACTGGATCAGTTTTGATTATCGAATAAGGTCCATCCACATAATTATTACGTCACAGCGCATGGGGGAGGAGGGGGTCATAATAAATGTGACAATGTACATGTTAAATCTGTATTTAACATGTACATTTCACGCTTTTTAGTATCCCTGTACCTGTGTACAGGGATACTAAAAAGCGTGACATGGGGGGGGGGGGGGGTATGTAGAGGCAAAACTTATACCCCCTTACTAATAATCGCTGTATAAGCTTTGAATAGTTATACAGTGTTTTGTCTCCTTCTATCTAATTAAAAATGTCACTTGTGTGACGGGAACAAAACACTGTATAACTATTCAAAGCTTATACAGAGTTTATTAGTAAGGGGTATACAATTTAATAGCATTACAAAATACTACGGTTTTAGACACCACCCATTACTAATTTGTCCAATCATTCTTCAGTTTATAGACTTTCAGGTGAAAAATCGATTTGAAATTAATTAAGATTATCGGTATTTATGTAACAACATTTTAAGACTTCTCATTAGGTACAAATAGTTGGGGTATTTTATAAAAGTACGGCTTGTCCCCCGCCCACGAACGTCGCAAATCATGACAAATGTAAGTTATCAATAATCATATTATCATAGTAATTATTGCTGAAGTAATAACTTATGAATTACCTACATAGTTATTAATTTTTAGTTCATCCTTAAACATTCTTTAAAATAATTTCATAATAGAGTAGATACTTAGTATCATAGACCAATATTCAATATCGTAATCGCAATTACTTTAATGTGGGTTAGGCTGAGCCTATAATATTATTATTCGGAATCTGGAGGGCCCGGGAAAATTCAGAGCACTTAAAATGGAACTCTGCGCTAATAATACAATAGAGTTGAAAATCGTATTATCGAGTGTCGAGCTGTCATATTAAATGACATTGACATTTGACTCGACACTCAAGTGATCGATTTTCAGCTCTTTTGTATTAGCCCAGTTCTAATTTCAATGCTCTAAATATTCTTAAGTCTTCTGGACAATAGAGTTGAAAATCGTATTATCGAGTGTCGAGCTGTCATATTAAATGACATTGACATTTGACTCGACACGCAAGTGATCGATTTTCAGCTCTTTTGTATTAGCCCAGTTCTAATTTCAATGCTCCAAATATTCTTAAGTCTTCTGGATTCCGGACGATATTATAGCCTTAGGGCTTATAAAATATTATACTATAAACGAGACAATAATTATATAATATATACAATATTCAATTGCGTGTGGATCGGGGAGTGAGGGTTGCAAGTTGCAACCCCCAAAAGCAGGGTGTTTTCTCGATAAAATTAAACCTGTTATAAAATTCTGTCAAAATATCTTAACCTCGGCCTCGAGACGACACACACTGTTGCTTGTATATGTCACCAAAAGAGTGTAAAAACCGTCAGATTGTAATATAACTAGTGAAATTAGAAAATGTTTAGGTATAGACTTCCCTTCAGGCGGTGCTGCCTGTGTTTACAGATTGGACCACGCAAAAGCGTCGTGTGACATTTCATCTTACACAGGTGCTGACAGGTCATGGGTGCTTTGGCAGCTACCTGTGTAATATTGGACGTGAGATGGCTTTCTGCTACCATTGTGGCGAAGAAGAGGATAGCGCCCAACATACGCTCGAAATGTGCCCGATGGAATGCTCAACGTCAAATCTTGGTCCAATGTATAGGACCGGATCACTCTTTGGCGAAGGTTGCCTCTGCCATGATTAGTGGAGACTCTGCGTGGAACGCGGTTGCCTCTTTCTGTGACTCTGTTATGGCGCAGAAGGAGGCAGCTGAACGGATTCGTCAAAGATCCAACCCCACTCGACAGGCGCGAAGTCGACACTGAGCGTCATCAAGTCGCATACAGGTCTTTATTTAATAGTTAAGGTCATGGATGTATAGTTAGGGTAACTTACACTATCCAAATAAGTGACCCGAGTGGTTGAGTACTAAGTACCACGTTGGTAGTTCTTGCGGACTATTAGACCCGATTATGAGCATAACAGCGAAACACAGGGGGCCGCGGATGTAATCCTGTAGTTCCCGTAGCCCTCAGTTGTGTTGAAGTACTTAGGCCGCCGCAGGGGTTTTAGTGGGTAAGAATCCCACATAACCTTCTAGCCCAACCCCCTGGCTTGATGTATCTTACCGAAGATTTCCCCTGCGAAAAAAAAGGCATAGACTTCCGACGCGAATATTCTGCCTTTAATTTACGTACGTAACGCGTATTTAACACAATATTTTTCTTTACATAGGTATACTTCGTAATGAATCTTTCGACATATTTTTACAATCTCGTTAGTTATTTTACAATATAAAGGTTTTTACAGTTTTACGGTGTCATATCGTGACACAGTAAACGGGAAATATCTTATGTTTTAGGCACTTTCAAGAGACGACAAATTTAGATATTTTGATAACAATTCAGATGACCAATAAACATAACCTAACTTTTAATTATTACCTATCTATTTAATTCATTAGAAATAAAATATAAATTTGAAAGTTTTCTTTATTTAATTATTTACTTACTGTTTCAGATACCACTAAAGAAACTATTAATCGTCTTCTTCATTGTACTGATCGCGGAATGTACTGTCGCAGACAATAAGAAATTTAAGTACTGCGTCAAGAAAACAAGCGACAAAACAGTCGAGATATTTTGCTACCCTTATGGCTTCAACTCGCAGAAAGTTAACTATCCTTACTACTTTTATTCCTCTCCCTTTTATATCAATTTATATTAATCCCTTTTATATTAATAAATACTTAAACATGTTTAAAACATATTTCTGTAGTACTTATGTCATAAGTTTTTAAGCAAACGCCTGCACAAGGCACTAAGTTGTATTAACTTATGTACCTACACTACTTGGTTGCTAATAAGGGGCCATCCATAAATAACGTCACAAATTTTGCAAATTTACATTTAGAAATTATTGAATAAAAATATTGGTTCCGAAACCAGTTTTATTTCCATTTAAATTATTTTTAATAAAATTAACATCAAATGAAACAATTAACAAAACAAAAATCTATTAATTATATTAATTAAAGAAATTAACTAAACAAATAATGATTGACTATATTAACTAAAGAAATTAATAAAACAAAAAAATATTGAGTATATTAATTAAAGAAGTTAACAAAACAAAAAATAATATGAATAGAATTATCTTTAAATTAAAGATACAAACTTAATAATCTTCAATCCATGGACTTTGAACCCTCTCCTTTAAATTAATTATTAACTGGCATAATATATGTTTTTGAGGTTTTTATAAAGTAAGTTTATAGTTCGTATTTTAACACTTAGATAATTTAATAGATTTTTAAATGTGACGTCACAATATTTTGGACCCCTCCCACCCCCTTGTCACACAATGTCACCCTTCGTCGACCCCCTCCCTCCCCCTTAACGTGTGACGTTATTTATGGATGGCCCCTAAAGTCTTTGAATATTTTAATCTATTTATTTAAAATAAATAATGCACATTAAAGCTGAATCTTTTAAGCCACAGCTTAGCTACACCCTTTTTAGGGTTCCGTAATACTTAAGGAACCCTTATAGTTTCGCTCTGTCCGTCTGTCTGTCTGTCTGTCTGTCTGTCCGCGCCTCTAGCTCCTGTAATTATGAATATAAATTGATGAATTTGGTGCAGTTATACATTGTGTATAGATCAAAGTTTCGGGATCATAAAAAAATAATAATTTTATATTTTAAGGTTGGCTCTCCATACATGTGAAGTGGGAATGAAAAATATTTTTTCACTCTACCCCATCGTGTGGGGTATCGTAGAATAGGTCTTTTAAAATAAAGGCAAGGTTTCATACGTTACTTTTTTATAAAGTTGACCATTTTCGAGTAATCGGCCTCCAAAGTATTTTGGTCCCCCCCCCCCCCCCCAGCATTTTTAAACTACAGGAGATAGAAGCTTGAAAATTATATAGTATTAAAGGTGACTTATCTGCGAGTGTTGTTAGACATGTTTGATGAAAATCGGTTGAGTCGTTTAAAAGTTGTGGGGGTTGAAAGTGGGGAAGAATAACTGAATGTCTGCAAATATTATACTCGAGTGGGGTCTCAAATGAAAGCGCACTGTAAGAGAATATTGATGACTTATTCTTTAGTTTTAGTTCTTAGCTTCGTTTGATGAGAAAATTGGTGGTGAGAAGATCAGCCGTTTGAAGATCATCATCTCTTTTCTAGTTGATGAGGGGATCTGACTACCTTCCATATTATGTTCTATCGATTTGAAATTCGGTACCGTGTTACTTCAATGATATTGAAAGTATATGGTAAGGTAACCATTATTTATACCTACTTTAAAAAGGACAAAATAAAAGTAAAATTAAAAATTTTAAAAACCCCCCGACACAAAAAATTAACTTTAAAAAACTAATAAATAACATTTTTAACCTAATATTTAAATTATTATCGTCACATATAATATTATGTAAGTTGAAATATTTTTATTTTTCAATCGTCGTCTCGTCGGGGGACCGCTATATGAGAAAAAGAGGTGTAGTCGCAGATTGCAACAAAAGAATCTACTCCGGGAAAAAATTCGCTCGTACCCTCTCGTACCTAAATGTAATTGGTAATAATTAATTGCATACTTAGCTGTTGTTGGAAAAACACTTTATAAAATTTAGCGGTCCCCCGACGAGGCGACGCGACGATTGGAAAATAAAATATTTCAACTTACATAATATTATATGTGACGATAATAATTTAAATATTAGGTTAAAAATGTTATTTATTAGTTTTTTAAAGTTTATTTTTTGTGTCGGGGGGTTTTTAAAATTTTTAATTTTACCTACTTTTTAACTGTATTTTTTTTTTGTATACTCAACGATAATTCCGCCGTTTGTGTCCACAAATTTTCAAAAATAAATAAAAATTGATATAATAGGGTATAATCCCAAGTTGGCCCCGTTTTCAAGATAGTGATGACCTGATGATGGGATCCATGAGGAATCAAGGGAACTCCTCGAAAGGAGAAAGGCAGGATCCGTACAGCATAATTTTGTTGTTGTTTCTTTATAGAATTTGTACAACTTATTAAGGCAATTGAGCCATTTATTTTGATATAGGTAAATAATTTTTAGAACTCCGCAATAATTAATAATAACAATAAAAACATTTTAATGTATTGACGTCAAAAAATGGTAAAACGGAACGCTGTTATATTTTTTGGAAGTTGCCATATGTAAAATAACAAATATCAAAGTGTTAATTAATCATTTATATACATTTATCATCAACTATAATTAAACTCTTATTTATTTTATAACTAAAAATACAAAAATATAATATAAAAACACATTAGTTAACAATAATTTAACGATACGAATGTTTTTGTCATCGATATTTTTTTTATTCAGGCAATTATTTATTGACTGATAGAGAAAATCATATCTGTCAATTCAGTTCTTTGCTGTTGTTTTGGATTGTGGCTTTTGAGTACATCTGAACAATTTAGCGAAATAACTGGCTGTTTTTACGTCGAGTTGAGCTGTTGAGCTCCTGTTCCTCCGTACCTACTCTTATCTCTTGATAGTGATTTCGCGAGAGGACGCTTTATTAATAATTAACTGTGTTGTTAGTGTGAACGTGCGTCTTGTTATTCAACATGGCGAGTTTGCAATGTGTTAATTGCAACGTACTTTTGTCCAGATTAAGAAGGCACGCTTTAAGCAATGAGAGTGAAGATCTCGTCAATATTATTCGACTGTGGACATATCCTAGATATGTAAGTACATAGTTTACAAATAACATTTTGCATCAACGAATTCTATAGGTACTTACTAAGTTTTAAATGTTGAAATGTTTTCCTTGCGATTTAAACCACACAATACTATATGTAATGTTAAACAAAACTCCTAATCACTAATATTATTTCTAGATTACACCTACTGATCATATTTGCCATGCATGCTGGCAGCTTGCTTATCATGCATCTTCCGAAAATATGCCAAGCAGACAGGTTGGCCATCAAAATATTTGTGTTGTTTGTGGGCGATCCATACTAAGAACAAATCGACGCAGGATTTTAATTGAAGGGGCAAATGAAGAACAACAAAGAGTGGCTTCTACAGTTTCTTCTTGGATTCAACCACGAGAGGTATAAAAATACATAGTACCATCACTATTACCACTTTTACTTCATTATTGATCTAAGAAATAAAATAATTTATTTTCCCATATTGTCATACCTGATTCAATAGAAGCTTTTCTCTAATTATATTTTTCATTTTAGCTTCGGTCTGAAGATGAAGCTTGTGTGCCTTGTTGGTTGAGAGCTAAGAGAACTAGGATAGTTCCACTAGTTGAGGACATTCAACCCTCTGCACCTGATCATATGGATGATGATTATACAGCTTTAATGTGTGCTGTATGTGGCCAGAGTCTGGCCACCACAACTTCGGATTTAGAGTGGAATCCTGAAAACATTGCTCGTTTGCTGGAGCAGCAACAGGTATTTATACTAGATTTGTATGTATTTAATCAACTTAAGTCAGTGTTTAATTTGTTTTTTATCAATGTTATTTTGATATCTATGGCCATCTCATGAAATTAATTATATTTACAGATGTCATCCATGAATGAAGTTTGTGGAGTTTGCTGGAACCAAGCTCGAGATGTAAGGTCACATATTCCAGAAGAATCAAATATTGCAAGACCCCAGCAAGATATTGTGTTGTCCAATATAAGAAGAGCGGCTGCAACACCAGGACATTGCATTTTTCAAGAATGCATGAATCCAGAGCGAAATGTTGTACCTGAAGAAACCAGGCAAGAAGTATTAATTAGGTACCAGTATTTTATACCAAGAGGTGCTCGTGTTTGTTCTCTACATAGGCAGGAGGCAGATTACAGTAATTTATACACTGCTGAGTATAGCCTCGATAATTTTACTGCAGAACACATTGAAGAGATCATTTTTATATTAATGGAAGGACTTCGTAATATATCATATGAGAATATTCAAAACTACCCCGATAACCAAGTGAAATATTTTGTAGGCTTAAGTAAACAACAACATCAACAAATATTAGAAGCAACGCCCAGGCTTAGGAATATGCATCGGGGTAGTTTTGCATTAACCGCCTTATTGTGCAAATTAAGGACTGGAGATTCTGGAGATAGACTTTCATGCTTATTTAATGTACCTAGACGGACTCTTGAAACATTAATGTCTGCAGCAAGAAATATCTTGTTAACGGACTATGTGCCACAATTTCTTGGTTTTTCCCATATAAGAAGGGAGCAGGTTGCAGAAAAAAATTCATATATTGCCGATCACATTTTTGGTGAGCCTGATGCACCAGCTGAACAAAAACCAGCAATCACAATAGCTGATGCAACATATATATATACGCAAAAAAGCAGTAATTATTTATTTCAAAAGGATACATATTCCTTACATAAATACAGGAATTTATTGAAACCGTTTATCCTCTGTGCTTCTGATGGATATATTATAGATGTACGCGGACCATATAGTGCAACCACAAATGATGCGACCATAATAAATAGTTTATTAAGTGAATTCGAGTTCAATGATTTTTATAATGAAAATGATGTATTTATATTAGATAGAGGTTTTCGTGACTGCATGGATAGCCTACATGAACAAGGATACATAGCTCATATGCCCGAATCTAAAGAAGACGGCCAGTCACAGCTAACTACCCTTCAAGGCAATAAATCACGCTGTGTGACGATAAACAGGTGGGTAGTAGAAGCTGTAAATGGCCGTTTTAAGAGGGATTTTAAAATATTCCGTCATGAATATTTTAACCGTGGTTGTCGCAATCTAATGACTGATTTTAAAATAGCAGCTGCTCTTCTGAATGCGTTTTCTTTGCCATTTGCAGAAAATAATAATGCAGAGCAGTTTGTTACAATTATATACGAGCGCCTGTTTTTAACCAACACAATTTCAGAGTTGGTTATGGAACATAATTTAAACAGGCGCGGTTCCTGGTTTGTACCCATAGATGCGACAACCATATCTTTTCCTCGGCTATCCATGGAGGAATTAATATTATTTGCTTGTGGTGTATACCAAATTCGCCAGGCCCGTTCATATGTGGGTGAGCACTTCCGCTTCTATGGAATATATAAATTAGAGGTATCCAGAGAGAGAATAAATGGTTTAGAAGGAGTAAATCCAATGTTGCTTCGAGCTAAAATAAAGTCCCGCCATTCTTCTGCTAAAACTTATTTTGTATTTATAGTTACTGAAAGAAACATGAATGGTCGGGATGCAATCAAAAGCTATTGCTGTAACTGCATTGTAGGCTTAAGAACAGTGGGATGCTGCTCACATGTTATGAGTATTATTTGGTATTTAAGCTATGCTCGCCATGAGGGTATGACCCGACCTGCCCCTTTCTTAGATGAAGTAGTATTAAGAATAAATTAATTATAATGTCCTTAAAAAATAAATTGTTGTTTTATTACCTATACCCAAACCTTTTTTTTTTCTACAAAGGTAGCAATAAATATATTATAGGTACTGCCTGGTGGTCAACCTTGAGTGAGATATAGAAAGAAAAAGAGGATTGTGGAATGGTAAGGATTGAAAGGTAAGGTAGGATTGGGAAGAGGAATTTGAGTATCCGGCTCTCTCACTCAACATATAGAAACACAACAGCTAAAGCTGTTATATCATGCCGTTTTTCTATGAAATGGTGGTACTTCACCGGTTGTGGCTGTCTATTTTGACTGCAGGACTAGCAGCATGGCACTACCACTACTAAACTTCATCATTATCGAATTGTTGCAGTCCACTTTAAATACTTTATACATAATATGTCCTAATGCGTCCCAGTGGGATGCATAAACATTTGGATAAGGGCGAACACCCTATATTCTTAAGTATTTATATATAAATAAATCGAATGCCTGTTTATTGGCATCGTTTGCAAAATATAAAAAGCCTAATAAAAGCCGGACACTGTTTATTTTGGCCGGACACGCAAACTAAAAACCTAACTATGTCCAGCTTTAACCCTATGTCCCACTGAGTGGGTGCGAACCTCATCTCAATTTATTTTGTTTAAGTTACGTAAAACGCTAAAAGGTAACAATTAGCAATCTACAATATTGAATTTATGACTAATACATCTTTTATGTACCTTTTTACAACAAGTATATTGGTACACATTGACATAACCTCAAAAAATAAAACTGGCTATAACTTTTATGTCCCAAGTTCTAAAAATCTAAGAATTTATAAAGTTCTTATCTATCACATTAGCTACCAAATAAGACTAAAATCAACTCAAAACACGAAATTTTATTAGCTGTACGAAGTTCCCATAGAAGCCTGCCATTCACCTTTATATGGAAAAAACCAAAACGTCACAAGAAGAACAAAATATATTGACTTAAATCTCCGAAATGATTTCGTACATTATGTCTATATTTTGTATTATATGCACAGAATACAGACTGTGATTATATTATGTAAGAAGTAGTATGTAGATTTTTATACTAATTTTGTAAGAAATTATTTTAAATTGTTTATTACTTTGAAATATTTAAACATTCTTTTTTTTACTAATAATCATTAAATACCTCAATATTATCATTTATTTTAAACTAATAATAATTTCATGTAGTCAACCACGTCACCTACGGCCTACGGCCTACCCTATTATTATAATTAAAATATGGATGGCTGTGTAACCCACGTCTTAAAAAGCCTTTTATTATTTACGGATTTTGCCTCAAGTCGTTTAATTAAAAAAAAATTTTTGACACGTCGCATCGACGTCACGTCAAACGTCAGCTGACGCCTGACAGTCACAAATGCCAAAGAGTTGTTTACTGAGCAGCTGTAAATAAAATAAAAAACTTAAAATTTTCATATATTTTTTATAAATATACATACAAAATAAGTTGAATAATAAAAATTATATTCACGGAGTTAATTATGGATGTAAGTTATAATAAAACTGATGACAAAATTGTGTTTAAACATAAAGTAAAGTTTTACATAAAAACCTTAATTTTAAACCTGTTTTATTATTTTAGGAAAGTAATATTCCTATCGATATTAATATTGGTAAGCTCCAAGATTGGTTAGTGAGTCGTAGACACGTAAACAACGATTGGTCAAAGAGTGTGATAGCAGTACGAGAGAAAATAAACAATGCTATTCAAGACATGCCAGCTCATGACGATATAGCAGCCTTGCTATCGGGAAGCTATATTAACTATTTCCACTGCCTGAAAATTATTGAAATATTGAAAGAGACCGAAGCTGACACAAAAAACTTGTTTGGTAGATATGGCTCCCAAAGAATGAAAGATTGGCAGGATGTTGTAAAAAGTTATGAAAAAGAAAATCTCTATTTAGCTGAAAGTGCCCAAATGTTAGTCAGAAATATCAATTACGAAATACCAAGTTTAAAGAAACAAATAACAAAAGAGGAACAAATACAAAATGTAAGTTTTGTCTTAAATGTTGTCTTTTATGTTTAAACAATAGTGCCCCTTTTACTTTATTATAATATGAACAAACATAAAGTGAAATAGTATACTCATACTATTTATTTTAGGAATGTGAAAAGAAATGTGCAGATTATTTGAAGAATGAAGCTTCCAGCAAATCAGAATTTCTTACACTATGTAAGCAACTTGGAATTAAAGGAGATAAAATAAAAAAAGAGTTAGTAGAGAGATTAAAAGAGCTACCTGAAATATATGACAAAGTAAGTGTTTTCCATTCACAAATCATAAAAATGTATTTTAGAGCTGTTGAATATTTTAATGAACAATGATAAATATATAAATATGTTTGTAAATCAGTTAATTGCTTAACAAATCATTTCTATTCATAAGATCCTACTACCATTTTAAATGCAAAGTTGTATAGATGAAAGGATGTTAGTTACTCTTTTACACAAAAACTACTGAACGGATTTTGGTTAAATTTGGTACGGTAGTAGTTTAGGCTCGGGATTAACAGTAAGGCTACTTTTGATCCTGAAAAAGTACAGTGTTCCCATGGGATACTGTATTTACACAAGGGGAGCCGAGGGCCAAATCTAGTTTACACATTATTTCAGATTGGGAAATCATTAAAACCTTTGAAAGCCGGAATTGAATTATACTCTGCGTTTACTAAATACATTCTTGGTGAAGAGTCTCCAGAAGTTTTGCCAATGTTACAATATGTTATTGAACATGGCAACACCACTGTTTATGAGTGGAGCTATGGTGAGCCACCACTGAGTGTGGAACCAGACCTGATACATATAGAAATAGAAGATGACAACCAAGCTGGTGATGGAAATCAGGTAGGTATTATCATACTCAATTTATTACAAAGCAGATTATATTAATTATAACCAAAAAATTTTACATGTTTTGTCAATGTGTAATCAAATATCAATTCAATAATTTGAAGTGAAACTCCTTTAGCAGCATTGAGAGTGTAATTTTAAGGTCACGTCACATGTCAAAACACGACCCTAGATATAACGCCACCTGTCGGAAGCTACGTATACTTCTTACATATAGCGCGTTCCACACGGCACTTATTTTGCCCAAAACGCTACGATAATTTTTACCACAAAATGGTGTTTCTTTAGCGAAATAACGTTAATAATGAAAATTTCGAAAATTTCGTTTTTAGCAATTTTTGTGACTAGTGGAACAACTGACAGCTGACGTTAAAAACGTCAAAAAGTGCTAATTTTAACCCAAGTACGGAGCTGGGTAAAAATATGCAAAATGGCGTGATCATTCTTAGCGTTTTTTGACAGATGACAGTTGCGTGTGGAACAGGGGTGAAAACAGTTACGAACGATCATAGTGGCGCTAAAGAAACAGAATGTGAATGAAAATAACAAAATATTCGTTCTGACCGTGCTAGTGGAACGCTAGGATAACAACTTTCTAAAGTATGGTTATACATATATTATACAATACACTAGTTGTACATTTAATGTTTCTATTATTTTTCAAAGTTATATTCTTTAAACGCGATGAGAGTATTTTTGGATTTTAAAAGATGAATAGTTTCACTTCTGCCATGTGTATTCTACCTTAAAAAAACATGACATGTACTATGTCATGTTTTTTTTAAGGTTTCTTTAAATTATTTTGTAGTTGAACAACACAAACTGAACTCAGAAAAATTGATTTATATTACTATTAAAAATTATTACTAATATTATTCAATAAAAATTATTACTTTATTCTTATAACATAATAATTGCAGATTGATTTTGGAGATAGTGAAATTGATTTTGGGGCTATTGATGCACCGGACGCTGGAGATGCTGCAGAAATTGACTGGGGAAATATTGATTTGGTGACAGATAATGTGGTATGTTACTAGAAAATATAGTGTGGAATCCGTTTTTTAATGACATTGCAGGGAAAAAACAAACACGTCATACTAAGCCGACGTCATACATAACATTTTATAGAAAATAAAAAAATCCTATTTTCGTTAAGTTCCTTTGCGAGAGATGAGTTGGATTTTTCATTTTCTAATCTGCATATTATTGCACCTTCTCTTCAATCGTAAATGATTTACAACGAGGTTTAGTAATACTCAAAATATACAGGTGTGTCCACACTTGTAACATTTTATCGAACATTATCCCGTAACTGTATCAGAAACGCGTGTCAGTACTGATAGTGTGGACGTATTTTGTTACGCGATCAATTGTTACAAGCCGCAGTTACGCTTCAATCCATTCCGAACACTGTAAGAAGCTGCTAGACACGGACTAAATGGCAAGACAATATACAGAGTTACGGTCTAGTAGCCGGGCCCAATGTGGACGGTGGTCTGTGTAAGTGTGTACTGTCACACGCCTATGTCACGTATTACGAGCCGATCCACCAAGAAACTTTTTTTTTTTCAAAGCATTTTCGCTATCTGTCTGCGTGACAAGAGACATCCACACTTGCATTTATGACACGCGTTGAAGTACGTCTGATGACACAGATACAGACACGGGGTAGGAGTGGATCACAGCGTGACGTATCCTGATCGGTACGTCCCCCGCCCGCACCTCGCCGCCTCTATGTTTTCTCATTCTCGCAGCGATGCCATGCCACGCAGTCTAGTTCAACACCATGCGTCTATACTTGTAACATTTCATCGTACATTGTTCGTGACCGTGTCAGCATGACCTGTAGACCGTCCACATTTAGTGTCCGGTCCGTCGTCATGTAACAAGTGTGCCCGCAACAAGCCATGCACGTGCCGAACGTCGTTGCGTATCACGTGACACTCCCGAACACTGCAGAAGGTGCATGGAGAATAGAGGTAAAGAGAACCATCTCGTTGATTAAAAAGTGTCCGTTGAAATGGAGCAATATAAGATGGCGCTATAGTAGCATGTGGACGAATTTTAAAAAGAGCGCCACAAAATGGCCACAAATTATTAGAGTAACTAACCATTAACTAACTTTCAAATAACTTGACTCCATCTCTTATTGCTAACTTCATATCATACTCTCTTCTGACTCTAGCGCTATTATGGCCTTTTTTGGAACTCTTATTTGGTTAAATTTGTCGGACACTTTTTAGCTTTTCTGCCCTAGAGAGATGGTCCTCCTTACTTCTATTCTCCGTTAGAAGGTGTTACGAATCATGTCGGTCAATATAACCTGACGCAATCAATTATAAGTGGGTCACAATAAGCGACATGTCACTATAAGCGAAGTCATTATATCCGACTTAATTATATAGAATAAATTAATATTATGATAACCAAACTTCGCTGTATAATTACTTCATAATAAGCAGTTGGTCAATATAGGCGGAGTCTTAATAAACATATTATATTGTAATAAATAATATTTCTTAAACTATTTTCTACTTCCTAGCCAACCTGTAAAGAGTCTCAAACACATTAGAAAACTATATTATATGAGAAAGCATTTCGAAGATAACATTATTTTAAATATTTTAGGATCTATCAGCTGAGGTTGCGGAAATAAGCTTGGACGAGTCTGGCATAGTTGTGGAGGAGCAGGGCGTTTGCGGAGGGGTTGCTAGGGGCAGAGATGCGCTAACCTTACTGGACAACCCACCCACACGGAACCAGTTTATTGATCAGTTAGTTGAGGTAAGTTCATAAGGTTGAATCCACAGTGGCGTGCGCATTCGTCTGAGGTGAACGAAGCCAACACTGTATGCGAGATGCGACAAAGAAGTGTGAATATCGTGTTTTAGTATCCTAACTATGGGAGAACCATGCTTCGGCATGAATGGGCCGGCTCGACCGGATAAATACCTCGACCTCACAGAAAACCGACGTGAAATAACGCTTGCGTTGTGTTTCGCCGAGTGAGTGAGGTTACCGGAGGCCCATGGGGGTATAGGGGATTTTAAGGACCAGGAACGCAAGTCGCAACACCAGAGGAGTTACGCCGTTGCGAATGTCCATGGGCGGCGGTAATCGCTTACCATCAGGCGATCTGTCTGCTCGTTTCCTGGTACATAAAAAAAAATATCTCACGCTTTTGAACGCCATGCGCACGCTGAGCACGCGCGTATCTGACGTGAAATCGCAGGCGATGTAAAATACAGCCTTATTACACATACATTTCTTTTGTATGTTTTAGGCATTTGTGTCTATAACTTCATAATATACTTTTTCTCATTCCAGCTGGAATCGTTTTTAAAAATGCGTCTTTATGAAACCAATGCGTCGAATGAAAGTCAAAGTTTCTCGCTCATTCAACAACTGCCGACGGAAAGTACTGCGGCTCTGGCAGCTATGTTGGACGCAGTTCATACCGCGTCCTCTGCACTTACAGCGCCAGAAATTGCACATCTACACAATGTGAAACATTCCCCAAGGTCAGGTTTTACACTTACTGATCCCATTGAAAATGCAGTGTCGAAAAATCTACTTTAAATAACTTTAATAACTATAAAAATCTACTTATAACTATAATATAAAAATATTCATGTTCAGTACAACCATGAATAATAGGCAAGCGAACTGTTTTTTTTTTAATTGCATAAATGAATAGTGCTCTTAAATATGAGTAACTTCTCAGAAGAAATATACAATATCAAAAGTCAATATTTTCAAAGGTACATCGTTTTGTATACAAAATTTCGCAAGTTTCGTAAAAACGCTCCATACTAAAACTTAACCTACAAGTGACGTTACTTGTAGGTTGTATATGTAGGTAGGTGTATGAAGTATACGGCCGCCATGGACCTAGGAATAACAACAGATCTATTATGGCCGCAGGAATATATTTGTAAATATCTCTGATATTTGTTCGTTTAAGTTCATACTTACCATAATGAATGTTTTTGTATATGATGTAGGTTTTGTTTACCAATTTCGCAAAAAAAAATTTTTGTACATTTACCAAGTAGTAATGCCTCAATATTTCTGAACATATTAATGAAAATAAATATTTCAAATGTAGTCTGATCCCCTATTGTCAATCTGTCTCAACTCGAGACTCCTTGTGGTGAATTTTATTTTTTAGTGTTACAAAATTTACTCGAACCGTTGCAGATACGTGGACGTACTGACAGCACAGTTGCAGCAAAAGCTTGCGCTATGCGGCAAACTGTCGCGATTAGCGGAGCGTGAGCGTGAGCGACAGCAGGCGGCGAGCGAGCGGGCAGTCTCACTGCGCCCATTGGTCGCGCGACTTATCGAACGCACCAAGGAGTTGCAAGTTAATGTAAGTTGTAAGATTTGACGTTGAAATTTGAATAGAAAAGTGCACATATTCCGGAATAATTATTTTAATAGTTAACTTAAGGGAAATGGAAGTATACTAAACTTATTTAAGTAATGCAAAATAATAACTAAAAACAAGGCTACAGCTGATTTTTGCTCCTTTACTTCATAATAAAAATCTATTGTTTTTATTACAGATTGAAAAAGAAATATCTAAGAAATATAAAGGCAGACCAGTAAACATCATTGGAGGGGTAAAATTTTTATAAACTTGTAAAATATGTGTTATAAAATGTACGTTTATATTGTACTGTTTAATATACAAAATTGTCATTTTTAAAGATGTTTCTTATTACCCTAATTAATGAGTATGTGTACCAATAATTATAGGTTGGTTTTAGCTTTTTATAGAACCAGACTCCACGAAACCTCAAACCATCCAGTGTGCCCGCGCTGTATTTTTTTTTATATTTATTCATCAAAATATACATAATACAAACAAGTTATCATCTCGCCAAACAATTGTTTGAGGGGCGAAACGCGCTTTCTTTTCTTCCTACGTACATTCTTGCCATAGGCATTATACGTGGTAGAGCCATGCTTCGGCACGAATTGGGCCGGCTCGACCGGAGAAATACCACGGGCTCACAGAAAACCGGCGTGAAACAGCGTTTGTGCTGTGTTTCGCCGAGTGAGTGAGTTTACCGGAGGCCCAATCCCCTACCCTATTCCCTTCCCTACCCTCCCCCATTACCCTATTCCCTCTTAAAAGGCCGGCAACGCACTTGCAGCTCTTCTGATGCTGCGAGTGTCCATGGGCGACGGAAGTTGCTTTTCATCAGGTGACCCGTTTGCTCGTTTGCCCCCTTATTTCATAAAAAAAAAAAAAAAAAAAAGGCAGCGTGCAGTGCAGCGGTGCGAGCATTATTTTTGGGGAAAATATATTTGGGGTAAAAGTGGTTTAATATCTGCCAATACCGATGGAAACGGTAAAGACGTAGACTTACATATAAACCATACCTCAAGAAAATAAAATGACTACTAGTACATTAAATAACCGGGGCCGTCTTTAACCTATTAGAGGCTCTGGGCACACTAGACATTTTTTTTTTCGTTTTTACCTTTTTACCTGTTTAAGCTTTAAAGCATAGTCTTTCAGGGTTTACTCTCAAAGACTGTGTAATTCGAAAAATACTAATATCAAAAGACTAAAACTAAACGTCGTCGGTACTAAATTTTATAGTTATATAAATAAGTAATAACGGTGAAAGTCGGAAAAATATCATAAAATGAACCGGATAAAACAGAACATCGCTACTAAAAAGTTAATAAAATATGTTCTTCATGTTAAATGCGAGCGAGCGAGCAAAATTTTTTTCCTATTTAATAGGTTAAATTTTAAACCCTAAAAGACTGTGAAAATATGATCCGGTTTGAACCCCCTAAAACCGCCCCTGGCTACGCCCATGCATGTACATTGTACATATTGCCGTCTTCTCTTGAAGGCATCCTACTTATATTCCATAACCGTGGTGAATGATTTGGCGTATAGGTCTACCAGAATCTGATGGCATTTAAAAAAAAATAAAAAATGTGATTTTCATATGGCAATGTCAAGTATGACCCGTCAAATAAAAGTACGTGATCTGTCAACCGCTGCTAAAATTTTGTGATTATGTTCTTGGAATTTGTTGTTTTTGTGAAAATATCCAAAAAGGCAATTCGATCTCAAGCGAGAAATATTGTTTTCTATGTCTATAGTAAAATACAGAAATAAGAAGGTGTAAATCGAACTCAATCTTATAATTTAAAGCTCGTGGTAGAGTTGACCGGTAAGTTAGAGTGAGTTGTTTTGATACTTTTAGTTTTTTTGTATTTTCTTAGGTAATTATTGTGACTTCTTTAAAGGTATTTCCAGTATTACTATACGGTGAATCGTAGCTGGCACATTGAATGATGGTTTGTTTTCCATGCCTGGTAAAAGGAGGAGAGGAGGAAAAAAGAAAATCAACATAAGACAGTTTCGATTTATAGTTGATAATAGGAATAAAGAAAACGAGTTCTATACAGTTCGGAAGGAAATTCCAACATTAATTGAACTGTTTTGCCAATTTAATTGTATGTTATTCGTAATAAATAAGTATATAAAGTAATTCACGATTGATTTATTTTTTATGAAATATCATTATCATTACATAGTATAAAACAAAGTACCGTTTTTGTCTGTCCCCTATGTATGCTTAAATCTTTAAAACTACGGCACGGATTTTGATGCCGTTTTTTTAACAGATAGGGCGATTTAACGGGAAGGTTTTTAGGTATATAACATTCATAACATAGTAGAGGTACACAGATAATTTTAGAGGTTTCTAAAGTCCTAAAAAATCACATATTTTGCGCTTACATAGAAAATGCTGGCTGAACACTACGAGATAGATCAAAATTATGTACTACAGTTTTATTCATCTTAAAAAAACCTACAAAAAAGTCGGCGATGGCATATGTCTATCTCTTAGGGATAACCCACAATAACCATTTATTTATCATTTACTTTGATTTTAATTTAATAGCTTATTTACAAAGCGATTTTAAGCAATACAGTATTAATCCTTATCCAATTAAGTACCTTAAATACATTGTGCATTTAAGATAGATCAATACTGCCCTTTACGGCATGTAATTTAAATGAATATTTTCGATGATATTACAGATTTAAAATGCAGGGTATAGTGTTGCTGCGCGGCGCGGGCTCTCAAATTTCTACATCGCGCTATCGAAAACGCGGGACGTATACAGTATAAAGAGGTTCACTAATATTTTGAACTGCAGCACAGAATACATAATAGTAACTGCAGTTCTTAATTCTTATGGAATATCCAGAGGTGGTTTGTCAATTTTGTTGGAATGTCAAATAACTTTACTTACTACATAGTACATAGTATAAAACAAGTCGCTTTATCTGTCTGTCCCTATGTAGGTATAGTATATCTATTGTATGCTTAGATCTTTAAATCTACGCAACGGATTTTGGTGCAAGTTTTTAAAATAATAGTCTTTAAGTATTTAGTCTTTAAGATATAAGATTATGGTAAAATTTATATTCAAGTGCGATAAATATAATATTATGTAAGTATATTATCAAGTGGTCGCGCATGTCGTGTCGAGGTGATACGGTCCCATTTTTAACAATTTGCATTGGGCAAACCTAAAAACATTTTCAATATTGTATCAGAAGTATACCTATTGCTGTAAGTAGATAGAGAGTTATTCGCCGAAGTAGTTTTTTTCTCCAAGAACACTATTCCACGCGGGCGAAGCCGCGGGCAAAAGCTAGTTTTCTATATTATACACCGAACACTCTTCATACAGTCATGTTCAATAATACTAAAGACAATTAAAAATTAACCAGTATCAAGATCGTTTAATCCAATTTCCCCAGTATTGCACACTACAAAATTTTATTTCCCTATTTGCCATGAGATTCTGGTACACCTATAACAGCTAGAGGTTTGTCGAGGGGTATGACGCAAACTTGCCATCATACAAAGTTATTAGGTATATTAAATTAAATTAATTAAATATTCAAGGTCTTTTTAAATCAGCTGTGATTTGTGAATCATTCAACACAAACACTTTTTTACCAAAACTAGATAGTAAACTAGTATCTCAAACATATACAATTAACAACAAAACTAGGGGTAAAAAAAAACTAAAAATTAGTACTAATAAAAAGAAGACTTACCTACAAATAATCTATCTCTAATATTGAAGGTATGTTTTATTAATTATTACATAAAATCTGTATGGTGACAAAATATATAAGTAAAGTCTTTATGTTCAATTACTGGTCCACCTAAGTCCTGGAACCAGCTCAGGGGGTCATGACCCCCATGACCCACCCCCTGGATCCGCCGTTGACCCTGACTATTTATTTGGACTTAGAAATAAACACAACATTAACACTGGCAAATTGTTATATGCCGACGCCATTTATTAAAAAAGGTCACTTGTCAATTAAAGAGGAAGATGAAGAAGATAGAAGATTTTAGATTTGTGTTCATGCGAAACCATTACTGATTGCGAAACAAACTACGAAATACGAATTTCAATTCTATTAATTCAATAGGTACCTCCTAGTGAATTTTTTTAAAAATGTATGAAAAATAATGTATTACTGTTACTGTGGTATAAAGTTAAATAGGTAATGAGTAAAAAATACTAAACCATGTCTACTTTTCAGTTGAACTAAGATTAGTTGGTATAAGTATGTAACGAAAATTAATGAAACATTTCTATTAAAATTTATTCAAGAATTCAATATTAAAAATGGCTCAAAGCACGATTCCTGCAAATATATTAGAGTAAGTATATTATTATTATGTTAAAAAAAGAAAATGGCATAGTTAATATTAAAAGTATATAGGAAATAACTATAGTGTATTTAATACTAAGCCAGTAACTGCTAGCAGGTTAATGACCCAAATAGATAATTTAATACATAACTAGAGTATGTAATATTTTTACTATAGGTACAATATCTGTCCTGACACAATATGTTGTTCATGACACATGTTCAGTCTTAACTATGTTTAATCGTAATGTTTAGTGTTTTCCTCGTTACTTTTACAATATTTCTCACCGATTAATCCTTCCCTGAACTTCCACAATTATTTTAAGACTTAAATTGGCTAATTTTAATTAATCTGATTTGGCTAAATTGGTTCAGCCGTTTCAAGTTTTAGCCACACAACAGTTTTGCAATTTATTTTTTTATATTATACATAATCAAATAAGTACATATTGTTGGGAAAACATTAAACTTAATTTAGAATTTGTGGGACAAATAATATTAAGAGCCCATAATATAATATTGTTATTTATTATTTAAAAAATCTACTGACTTATGTATATATTTTTAAATTTTATAATTATAGATCCACTGATGACATAACTGAAGAACCAATAAAACTAACTCTTGCCTATGAAAAGTTGTATGAGATACCAAAAGCAGTTGTCACCAGGTTCTCTGATCACATCCAGTATTTGGATATAAGCCATAACAAAATCATGTAAGTACTTTAGGTAATAATAAGTATGTTGCATTTTTTTTCGTCCATTCTATGTAAGATAACATGTTAATAAACAATCTTGAACCCATTTTTGTGTATCATAAAAAATAATGAACAAACAAACAATTTAATTTTACAATAAGAAAGAGAGTGTAACTTCACGAGTTGCTCCCTCCATACATTTGTTTAAAAAAATGTATGGTGGCAGCAGTTTGTGACATAACGAAATGTTTTTTCCACATTTTCCTCTGATTCTTCGCTCCTATTGGTCGCAGCGTGATCTTATATAGCCTAAAGCCTTCCTCGATAAATGGACTACCCAACACAAAAACAATTTTTCAATTCAAAACAGTAGTTCCTGAGATTAGCGCGTTCAAATAAACAAACAAACTCTTCAGCTTTATAATATTAGTATAGATTATGTTTTTTCCTTAGGAATCTTGATGCACTGGTGCATTTCAAACATTTGACATCACTTATCGCCGACGGAAATCCAATAACAGAAAACTGCTGTCTTCCCACACTGCCTAAACTGGAAATATTATGGTAACTAAAAACTTGCTATTGTTCATACATAATATATATAAAAGCAACCTAACAATTGCTTGATATTTATTTTCAGGCTGAATAGGTGCAAAATAACATCTATTTACCCATGGGTGGGTAAACTGCGGGATTCATGTCCCAACATAACATACTTGTCATTGATGGGCAACCCAGCCGCTCCAAGCTATCTCAATGGGGGAACATTCTATGAATACCTACAATACAGGTGAGATTAAATATCAAAGTTTTTTATGGTTAGGTATCAAATAAGAATAATTTGTTTTTAAATTATTCTTATTTGATACCTAACTATAAAAAATTTAAGTATATATTTTTTAAGGTCCTGTACCGAAATGGTAAAAGCAGGACCTATATAATAAGACTTCAATGTCCATCTTGTCCATCTGTCATCAGATTCTTTGTGTCTCATGAATCGTGATAGAAAGTTGAAATTTTCACAAAATAGGTATGCTGTATTCCTGTTGCCGTTAAAATAACAAATACTGAAAACCGAATAAAATATTTATGTGGGGCTTCTACACAACAGACAAGATCCCTTTGGTACAGAACCCTTTGTCCACGAGTCCGACTCGTACTTGGCCAGTTTATTACATTATACTAACGCCCTTACTAATAAAAATATTTATAGTCTATAAGCTATACAATGATTTGTCTTTGTCTGTCAAGCCATTTTTCCAATGTATAAGACAAGGACAAAACATTGTATAGCTTATCCACTGTGTTAATGTTTTAATTAGTATGGGGATAATTGTATTATTTTTGTTGATTGTAACTTATAAATTTATTATGAAAACGACACTCTAATGTAACATTTTACATTATTACCATTGCATTGTGCAACAATTTAAGTTTAAGGCTGCGTTCACACCAAACTGACTGTCAGCCGCCGAAAGTGAAAGAGAAGCGTTACGCAGTTTATGGTATTTCCATACATATCGTCGCCGCGCTTGCAAAATCCGTTATGTAAAAAAACCCAACTTTACAGGAGAAGCAAAAAACTGATTATATCTTAAACGAGTAAAAAATTTGGTAAACTGAGTATACAGAAATTTTTATTTGATGTCGATACATCAAGAAATGTGTGTGTTTTTTATAAAACTATGGTACCTGTAGTGCAATTTGGATTATTTGTCATTTTTGGCACATATCTGATTTTTTTTGCGCCATAATTACCGCTATGTGACTTTTGATCACATAGCGGAAATATTCTCTTACTAGATGACATTTTAAGTTAACCCACCTTAGACACATAGAGCATTTTCCAAATAATTTTTTAGTTAAATAAGAACAATGTTTTTCAAAAGTTATTATAATTAATAAAAAAATAGTAAAACATAACTTGTAACAAAAATAGTAATACTTAACTTCTATTACAGTATACTCGGAATAACTAAAACAGAACAGAGATTATTAGTAAGGGGAACAATGTATAAGATTAAGAAAAAAAAAAATAGTATTTTAAAGTTTAAATCCATACCCCCTTACTAATAAAAATATTTATCCAGAGATAAGTCCTTGTAGATTTTGTCCTTGTCATAAGCGTTGGAAAAGTCACTTGACTCTATAGGTAATAAAAATAATAATAAAGTCTCAAAAAGTAGTGAACTATCAAATTTGTTAAAGAAAGACTGATATAAAATCACACGGATATGAAATAACTTATTAACATGTACATGATACATTTTGATGTTATTTGTTTTCTTCATTAACAACTTCTTGAGATTATCTGTTTTCTTCATCTTATAATATTGTTCTGCATTACGAGGACAGATTGTCATAAAATGAATGATAATAATCACTGTGCATAAAAGGTTTCAATGATTGTAAGCTGTCAAATTTACTTTTTTCTATCATTCTTGGTTGAGCGTACAAACACCGGGGTTCCTCATACAAATCAGCCTTCCTCCTCTGTGGTAGGAGGGTCCATTCGGTTTCACTGTGGCTTAATTTATAGAAAGTTTCACCATTCCTATACAACAGTGATCTTATATCGGTCACAGTGGGATCACCAGCTTTTTTCCCGGGGCGTATTGATGTAAAATTGTTAGGCACTGCTTCAAAGTTCTTAAAAAACGTATAGTCCACATGTCTAATAATGTAGGGTTGACTTGGTCTCGCTAATTGCATTCTCCGCTCCGTATTACACACGAAGCGAATTTAATTGTTTGCGAGTCGCGCGGTTACGCCGCTGCACGTACACCATGGCGTTGGTGGCCAACGAGTTGCTGGCGTTTATCCAGCACGCCATCGACACTATGGACGAGGTCAGCATCATGCAGATCTGCAAATCTTCTTTCACAAGCGAGGAGATTTGCACGAGCAAGCAGCTGCTCTATGAAACGCTCGGCCAGAGCGCGAATATGCCATCACGAAGGTGAGATGGCGGCGAACGAAGCGTGCAGGACATCATCTCCCTGCTGAAGCAGACGGATCGAGACGACGTGCCGACCTTTGTAGCGAAAGATCTCCACAAGCTGCCGGTCGTTACGATGGACCACGTCGACGTCTCCAGCCTGCTGAAGAACTTCAACAGTATGAAGGCAGAGCTGGACGAGATGCGAGGTAGGTTGGATGCATCGGAATCTACCATCCGTGACTTACGTAGTGAATTACTACAAAAAAAATAATTCAGTGAGTAGGTCACCCGATCATTCAATCGCCTTTGTCAACACACGTCGTGGCGGCGCGGGCGCGCGCGCTGACACATCGTTTTGCGTGTCAGCGGATTCCGACGAGTCGGTGATCGCCGCCGCCCCCGCCCGCCTTCCCCTCCGGGTCGTGCAGAAGCCGAGTCAACCAGCGCTCAGCAGAAAACTTTTGCGACTGTCGCCGGTCGCCCCGCACCTCCCCCGCGGGCGAAGACAAAGGGGGTGAAGGAGAGCCGTAAGGCTGTGTAGAGCCGTAAGGCCGAACCTCCTCGACCGAGCAAGGACGATAGCAGGAGGTGCGATTAGGAGGGCTTCATACTGGTGGAAAGAAAAAAGAAGAAGAAGCCCGCCGCCCGCAACCACCGCGGCACCGCACCTTACGTACCGGATCTGCGCCTGCGGTGCGAGGTACCCGCGACGCTTTTGTACGTATCCCGCCTGCATTGGTCTATGCAGGTCGAGGACGTCGTGGACTACATCCGCCACAAGACGTCCATCGCCTTGAGGGTCGAACGTCTGGAGTCTCGCCACAAGGTCAATTTCAGTTCCTTTGTGGTGAGAGTGCCGACGCATCTTTTGCCGACCTTCCAGGTGGAGGAGTTCTGGCCGACGGGTATCGTCTACCGGAGGTTCCGGGGGAGACTCCGGAACGAAGCGCTCATGTCGCCGTCAACACGTCACAAAGTGTAGTTTTTAAGTATATACTTAATATGTATGTTAGTCTGTAAGGTATTTATAATATGGGCCTATGCCGCCCGAAATAAATGAAATTTAATTTAAATTAATAGTCTGCCGGAGAGTACAAGGGTGGAGTACAGCATTTCTCTATGGTTGAATGAACACTATCCACCTCCATCATTGTATGACCCTTCTCTAATATTATTTGTTGAATTTCTACTGATTTTAACCTCGAAACGTCTGCCAACGCACACATAATACCTTGTTTCGGTTTTGGTAACCACAACCATCTGATATCACGCTAATTTTTTTAAAGCCTTTGGTAGCATAAACCTCCATTAATGTAACAATGCATGTAACAAATTCGTTGGCCGTAACACCACCATCGCCTTCATGCCAAGCAAATATATGAACATCTTTGGTATTATTTATATATATCGTAAAGACGTGAAGCTGAAGTTTTTGCTTGTATTGTGAGGATACAAGAAACTTGGGATACAGCTGTACACTTTGAAGATCCATTGTGAAAACCAAATGTTCGTCAGACAACGAAGCTATGACTCGTTTCTTGGCTTCTTGGGCCTCATCTTTTTTCAATAGATGAGCTTGGTAAGATTCTGCGTCTAAGTTTCCTTCCTTGAAAGAAACACAAGTGTCGCATTGGTCCTTCCTAGGTTTGTAAATAGAGATTTTCTTTCTTTCTAAGATTTCGCAAAACTTTTTGCGTTGGACGAATCTTTTAGACTTTGTTTGACACCAGGAAACGTATTCCTTGTGCATTTGTGTCTTTGAAGTAAATGCATCATCGACGTACGTTCTTGATGTTGATGAGCGACGTGCTATTCGCCTGTCTCGCTCGCTGTCTGTTTGAGAAACCCGCTATGTGCAGTTGCCGGGCGCAACTGCATGAGGCGCACTCAAAAGTAATATTGCGTTATGTGCATCTTGTCCACATAGAGCACTTTGCACTGCCGAATTAGAATAAAAATCACATAGCTGAAAATGTTATCTCTTGAACTAACGGTGACATTAAAAAGCGGGTTTTGTAGGCACACGCGTCTTTTGAAATTGAACAAAACTGCATCAAAAACAGATTTGACAAAAAAAACACATAGCGGATTTTGCAAGCGCAGCGACGATATTCACCTTTTCGTTCACACCTAACCGACAATACGTTATTACGCTATGCGTAGACGCTGACATTCGGCGGCCGATTTGTCAGTATAGTGTGAAGTTTTGAACGTAAAATACCGTTTATTTTCACGTTTACACTGGGGCTCACAGTGAGCCTGCTCACATTCGGCGGGTGACAGTCAGTTTGGTGTGAACGCAGCCTAACTGAATATAGAAGTCCAGAGTGTAAAGCCAAAAAAAACTAATACAGTAAAAATCTGACAAATTCCTTGTTTGGAAAATTCTAAAATAATCTTTTAGGTATCTTTCTAGGATAGATTAAGTAAATTGTTAATACTTTTGTAGGCTATTCGTCATCTCACATTTTCCATACCTTACTCATCTGGACGATAGAAAAGTGACGGAAGACCAAAGGACAGAGTCGGAGAGGCTGTACAAAAGACCACTCTTGGAGCGCATAGTGAACCCTAAAACTGGAAGTATACCTCAGATGATGATTAAATCTGTGACATGGAGTTCTGTTCATAACAAACTGAACGCTCTACTGGGTACAGAGAGAAGAGAACAACGAAATTTATTCATTTAGAAATAACTATGTAAGTAAGATAGGATAATATGACTACATCCTACTGTTGCTAAAAAGTTGTTAGATTGTGCAAATTGAGGCCTTATTAAGTAAAGGAAAGGTTACATTGAATAACTACATCAAACAGGAAGGGACGAAACGTCCCAAGCCCAACTCTCATAGCACTACCACTACCTACTACCACACTTAGGTACTACATGAAATTAAAGGGCTTCAAAAAAGTGTTTATTTTATTATATTCTTCAAAACATGAAGCAGTTTGTCAGAATATACTTTTCTTAAGTTTGCTATGTACTATTCTGCCGTCCTAACGAAGAGTGCAGTAAGTCGAGTTTTTGGGCAAATCGAGTTAAGACCATATTATACCATAATATAAGGTCTTAATCCAATTTGCCCAAAGGCTCGACTTACTGCACTCTTCGTTAAGACGGCAGTATTACTTCTCAGAAATTGTTCCTATCTACTAACTAACGTGAAGCAACACTATGTAATAGTGGAATCACGGAATAGAAAAAAAAGTGGAAGGGAGAAGTAGGCGTGGTTCGCCTGCCACGACTAAGCGTTCTTACGCATACTTACTTTCATTCAAGGTTCAACAAATTTTATTTCCCTTAGAATATAAAATGTAGAATATAATGTCTATACTAAAACTAAATATAATAATATACTAAAGCTAAACTTACTTTTTTACTTTAAACCATCATTAAATTTTTTCTGCTATGGATTGGAGGTTTTTCGTTATACAATAAAATGATACACTTTTAAAGCCCTTTCAAGGGTTATATTACTAATACTAATTACAGTGGGGACGGGCTCCATACATAAAACGCCCATTATTATTGTTAAGTATACAATTTTACACTATTTTCTGAGCGCACTGATATTTCTTTTCCATTATAATATTATGCTCAAATTGTTTTTCTAGTCTATCTCTTTTCTATATAGGTAGTTTTGGTTTAGGTTTTTTTTAACGATTTCAAAATCTTTTAAAGCTTTTAAATTACAACAAACTTTCAGAGTTTTTAACGAGTTAAGTTTTCCAAGCCTAGTAACGTTATAATAATATCTACTATTTGTTTGAGAAATACATACTGGGATTTTCGATTTTATTTATTCTTTAAGATACAAGTATCTTAAAGATACCTTAAAATGACTAATATTAAAGTAATTATTGTTAACATAAATACAATGTAGATTATTTTTAATTGATTGAATAAAATAACTGTTTTATACTATAATAGGATATTATCCTATGATGATAATATATAACAATTGATATTTTATCACTAAAACTATTTAAAACCAATTTAACCAACAAATTTAGCGTTTTGCCGGTTTTATTGATTAATTTAACTTTTATGCTGATTTGCAAGAAAAGAAATTCGCGAGGAATGGTCTGGACCATTCCTCGCGAATTTCTTTTCTGCAAATGTATTATTATTACCTAGTTGTTTTTCAAAAACCAGGAAAATACCCTATTATGAAGTGCGTTTGGAAATAGTGCTGGAATAAGGTACAAACGGTAATAGTTATAAGCTAAGGGGCCATCCATTAACGTCACACGAATTTCATTATTTTTGACACCCCCCCCCCCCCCCCCGTCCTTGTCACACTTGGTGACATTTGACGTTTGACATTCCCTAGTGTGACGTCACATTTTACAATTTTATATCTAGAAATAATTATTCAAATAAAACAGCAGTTCCGAAATTTGTTGCAACTTGGAAAAAACATATTTTGTTGTTCCAACGCGGGAATCCAACCCAGGATCTCCGAGTCGAGAGCCAAGCTCTAAACCACTGGACCATGGTAGCTTTAGCTAGTGATGTCACAAAATTTAGGACCCTTCCCACCCCCTTGTCACACTATGTCCACTTCGTCGACCCCCTCGCTCCCCCTTAAACGTGTGACGTAATTTATGGATGGCCCTAACCTAGTGTAAGGGGATCATTTGATTTTCATAGCTAGGAAGCTGGTGGCGTCGAAACTAACACTTATGTAGTCTGCGACTATGAGAACTGGAGAAAGTCAGTGACGAGCTCTAGCAGCTCTGATTTTTATAAATAAGTTCGAAATCTTAGGAAATAAAATATAAAAAAAATCTACCATCAATAATATTGATATTATTAAATACTCCATAAAATAAAAATAATAAAATTAATAAAGAGAGTTTTTACACTTTAATATTTTTTTATAAAAACATTAAAACAGCACTATCCTGATTTCTGTCAGCTTTAATTTTACTATCTTTAAACGGATGGGCATATTTGGCTTATTTTGATCATAAAATAATCGTAGAAGAATAAGGTAGGTTTAAACAGTGAGAAATACTGAAAAAATGTGGAAAGTACTAAAAACAATGATTGAAATTTTCCATACTAATTGTTCCTACCTGTCAAACATTTGATGTTCATTCCGGCGGTACCGTAAATTGAATCTGTATATTTATCTAGGTATTATTATATTTATATAAAAATGAATGTTTGTCTGTATGTCCTTTATACAATCGTATGTAAACTATGCATTTGATCATGTGATGATATTATTTAGCATTGTTGTTGTGTATGAGCCAAAGATTCCAAAGACGGTTTCTGAGTTGGTACAACCAATTTTAGACAGACGGCGCCACTGTCATTCTTAATTCTAAGGCGGTACAAAGTTGCCGGGAAAGCTAGTTATTTATAATTGTTGGCAGACATGTTAATATATTATTTTTACATATAATATCGAACTTCTTGATGTAAAATCTCTGAGCTTCTATTTTTCTGTACTTATTTCACATAGCTGCAGAGAAAATATTAATAACGACGATGAAATCATATACGTACTATATTAGTATATTAGTACATAAATTAACACAAGTTCACTAGCTATTATTAAAAAGAAATAAATAAGTAGGTATAATAATAAATAACAGTATATTCATATCTACCAAAAGTTTGTGCTTACATTTAAGTACATTCTAAACAATATTGTATCACTTGGAATAGCTGTGTTTGACGGAACAAAAGCGCTTGACATCGCTTGCTAGCGCTTAACATAAAATACAGCTATCGGCCACTACACGTTTACTGACTTCAATAGTGCTAACACAATCCGCCATTTTGTTTATTTACCGCTTAGCGATCGCCATTTTGCTTACAAGCGCATCTGAGTCCTCTTTCCACCTAACGCAGCCAATGGCTGTGTTCCGCGGAAAAAGCGTTTGTTAGCGCTTGCTAGTGCTAAAGAAAAAAATATATATTATCAACGGAACATAGCCAATGGCTGTGTTCCGCGCAAAATAGCACTAACAAAAAAACGTAAGCAAAATGGCGCATTATGTTAGCAGTATTGAAGTTAGCAAACGTGTCGGCCGATAATCTGTTTTTTTTTTCTTTAGCTCTAGCAAGTTTATCCGCGGGAACACAGACAATGTTGTTTCAGTCGTACAATTCATATTTCGGTCTCTTCCACGCGGTCAAGTCGACGTAAGGTATGGAGTTGTAGTCCCCACAACTGTATTTCGGATTGTATTGCGATTCCAGCTCAAATGCCCTCCTCTGAATATATTGTACGTCGCTGTTATCGCAAATAAGTCTAGCCATAGACGCCTTTTTAATTTCTCTCAGTTGTTCTGAAATTAGGTAAGTAATGTTTATTTTATTAAATGTATTACGTATTATATTTATTATTTTATTTATGTTTATTTTTTGTTATGGCCTTACAGCGAGCCACATCTTCTCTTTAATCAACATTTTGAGGAAAACCATTATCGCATTAATACATTAGGTATTAATGTAAATATAGTAAATTATGTGCAAAGAGTCACGTTACAAATTGCTGATTTATATACTAGATAGTAAAAGGTCCATACCTAGGTATGTAAAGTTAAATATTGTTTAGCTAACGAAATCAATGATTGATCAAGGTTAAAACCAGACCATTATAACGTAATACTGCTATAAACAAGAAAAACCTTGCAATTACTTGGTTCTCAGAATTAAAAGTTCATGGAAATTCCGAATCGATATTTGAATTAATTAATTTTTAATAATGTACGCGAGCGATGCAACCAACAAGATAATAAGTAGTAGAATGAACTCAGTATTAAAATGAGCTCTTGCTTTTAGACCAATAGGGAATATGCATAAAATATAAAAATAGCTTAAAACATAATAATATGATACTAGACTGAAAAATAAAGGAAATGGCGAAAAAAATTTCAATATCTGTTGATAAATGAGCAAGATATGAGCGGTCAAAGTTTGTACTCTATCTCTTTCTAACAAAACGAAATTTAGTATGAACTTTCTATGAAAATCATGTTACGTGACGTCACGATACACGTCCGATCTCTCTGTCTAACAGACTACTTTAAACGTTCATATCTTAGTTATTTTTAATGATATCAAAAAACTGATTTTACCATACGATTTACCAAACAAGATAGATCTTTATAAAAAAATAAAAAAAATACGTGCATATTCCCTATTGAATCTGTGAACACAAGTGTGAATATATGACCTATCAGGAGGACCATAGGATATACCCCTCCTCGTATCCTCTCGTTAGCTCCACGGGAATAAAAATTACTCGTGGCCTTACTAAACTTTCCCGGAGTAAAGACTTTTCCTGAATCATCTTTACTCACCTGGTGTAAATGAATGTGGCATTTCGCTATTGTCATAAAAGAATCTGTCTCCAATCCGAGTGCGGTAGAACTGCTCCGCGACTATACACTGGAAAGTCTGACCTAGGATGGAACCCTGGATATCACTCTCCAGAGCACCACCAACGAATAGGTCTATATCGTCGACATGCTCGTAGTATTTTGATAGTAAATTAATACGCTGAAAAATAAAGTTGGCTCATATACTGTTGCAACAATTTAGATGGTCTTCTTCAATACTGTCGAAATATTTTTTATTACTCACATCTTGCGGTATCTCGCTTGCTAAGTCCTGGAAATTCTTAGCTCTTTGCAGACCACACGTTTCTCTGAAAAAGAATAACAATGTTTTAAACTTTTAAAGCCCCAAAAAGTTAAGTAGGTACTCAATAACCTTTCCTACCTCAACTTACCTAAAATCATTATAAGAGCCAATACCATGGTCTCTTCCCCTTTGTATGTCCATAGCAATAAGGTCCAATCCCCATTTGTTATGAGATTTGAACAGCATGTTCGTGATTTCTCCTGTACAATAGGAATCGGCTTCCCCCGCTCGCTGTGTCACTATTCCTCTAATTATGTCATCAAATGACTCCGCTGATGACTCCAATAGATAAGGATTAAAGTAGTGGTCGCTTAACCTGAAATATTTGGATAGAAATAAATAATATTTGAATAGAGATAGCGCTTATTTCAAAACTTAATTCAGGTTTCCTAGTGAGATTTAATTCAAAATAATAAGATATTTTAAGGCCGTCCCGCGAGCAAAAGACCTTGAGGCGGTCAGCCGCATAACTCAGTTCAAAATTTTTCACATAACTTAGTTCAAAATTGACCAAAAAAATATTTAAACGGCGAATATCTAGCTTATGAAATTGCCTCTATTGGTGTGTGTCCCAAATAAAACTAACTTGTTAATACTATGGAGACGCTGAAACTATAATCGAATGTTACATTCAATCAAATTTGAACTAAGTTATGTGAAAAATTTTGAACTGAGTTAAGCGGCTGATCGCCTCAAGGTCTTTTGCTCGGGGGACGGCCTTAATGTGTAATGATTATTTTTCCCACAGTTAATAGCAAGTACTTGACAAATACACTTTTTCGTCAATAATTCTGTATTGTGAATTATAAAGATAAGACGAATAAGGAATACAAATAGCAATAAAATCATGTAGCAAAAATATTGTATTACTTGTACATATACGCGGACTGATATGAAGAGGGACATGTCATAATGGAATCAGGGATGACGGTGTGGAGAAACCGGAATGCTCCAGACCCAAAACCGTTGATTATTCCAGGATTCACGTCTTCGTTGTAGTCTCTATTGTAGAGAGAGGTTGGTGATATTCTATAATATCGCAGGTAGCCTTCCCCTGAAAAACGTAGTGCTTTTAGCTTTTACTCTTCATGGTTTTAATGAGATTTGATATTATTTATTAATATATCTCTACGGTACTCTTATTGTTGATATTACCGAAATTCAAAGGCAGCCATTCCTGGTAAGTGATATGCTGAATTTCCGCAATAACTATACGTCTCGCTTCCTGATATAGCTTTTCATCGTTCCAAAGTGGGTTGAGATTGCTCAGGATGTCAGCGACGCGGTTGTGCTCTCGTAGTAGTAGCGTGTGTAAAACAGCTAGGGTAGGTGTCTGATTTATTCTACTATCACCTGGAACATTATTAGTGACGTCACTCGACATACTACTTTAGTATGGAGCGTTTTACGAGACTTGCGGAATCAAATACAATACAAATCGCCATGTTGGCAACATGGCGATTTGTATTGCCAATGCCAATGTTACTCTTGAAAATATTGACTTTTGATGTACCTACTGTTTCTTCTGAGAAGTTACGTTATATTTAAGAATACCTACTATTCATTTATGCAATTTAAAAAAAGTCCGATCCCAAATTATAGTGTCGAGATGCTATCAAAAAGCGACACATTTTACACCACTACAAATACTGCTTCGTGAATCCTGATTTGCTTCACGTCTCGCAAGTCTCATGTGCTTATCGCGGCGAATTGTACTGGGGAGGTAACTATCTGTCTTCGGAACATACTATTATTATTTTTGCAAGATTACGAATTTATAATAACCTGCTAAGTAACATGGTTCTGAAATATTTCGCAAATCACAAACTGCTAGTTTATCGTCCACGGATGGAAGGAATCCTCTCTTTCCCTTTTTCTTTTTGTCTTCTCGTAATCTACCCCCGCATCGCGTTCTTAATTTTGATGCTATTTTAGGATCGGATCCATAAATAGGTGACCCGTCTAGATAACTTGTCACAGTATTCATCTGAAATAGAAAACAATCTGGTATTTGGTACCTTCAGCGCTTTTAAAAGCTAGACGGTTGCATTGGTTATTAATTATTATACAACATCATCCGCCTGTAACTATTGTATTGAGCAAATATCAATTCTGATGTATAGGTTTTGCAATTTTTACATTATTTACCTGTTCTGCATGTCCCAAACTGCAATCGTCTCTCGGCGTAGTTACACTCCTCACAAAATTGAGACATTTCACTTTCTGCTTACTGTAAAACGGGTCGTCCTCGGGAATGCAAATAGGAATGCACTTATCGTGCAACATGTCTTGTGGGAGAATATCCCGACCATTTCCCAAGCAACACTGAATACCACCTTCGTCTAAAACCAAATATTTGTGATAGGATCTAAACTTCAGAAAAGGACTTTTATAAATTTCGAATGCCCGAGGGGTGGGACTTCATTTCATCTTGCTACGGGTGTCCATGGGCAGCGGTTGTAGCGTCATCTCATAAAAAGAAATTTGGATGTTGGCTCACCAGTTACTTCCATTGTTTGGAACACGAGATCGTGAGTAATAAATTGTCCCCACTGCATGGATAGATATGAGAGCACATTGCTGGCTACGGGACGATCCGTGAACAGTCCAGTCGACAGAACCCTCGGATTAGGCAATGGACGACCGCTTCTCGCTCTTGGCATTGCGTATATGCCTACAAAAAATATGTTTAGATATATACTACATTAGGTATACCCCTATCTGTTTATCTGCAAACATTAGGTATTCGATATTCAATGACCTGCTTGAAGACTATTATATTATACCCTTATCTGTTTATCTGCAAACATTAGGTATTCGATATTCAATGACCTGCTTGAAGACCGTGTCTCTCCAGTCTCAAAAATAATAATAATATCTATGGACGCTTCACACCACGTCAATCTGATCCCGTGGTAAGTTCTCAAAGAACTTGTGTTACGGGTACCAGGCAACGGAAATATATTTAATACTTTTATACTATACACATATTTAAGATTTTTATTATATTATACACATATTTAATACACATCCATGACCCAGGAACACGGAAAAACTTTATGTTCCTTCGGCGGGATTTGAACCCGCGACCCCCGGCTTGAGCATCAACACGCTCAACCAATTGAGCCACACAACCTCTGTGGTCAAAAAAGATCGTAGAGAGTTATCTACGTGCGGAATCTAGTTTCCAAAAGATCTAAAGTATGATTTTCCATCATGATCTACTTCACAAGAGTACAGTCAACGCCTTTTTAACTTAGGTAATATATGGCACCATTAGGTACTTAGGTCATTTGCGAGAAACAATGCTATACTCATTTTTAAGCATCATAAATAGCTTTTTTATAAGTAATAACTTTATTTATTTTTCGTTAAGGGCCTGTGCCCCAAGCAGGAACATTTTGCGGTATCGTTACGTGTACGTAAGCGAGAAATATTGTATGAAAACCATGAAAGCGCCTCTAGCGGACGTAAAAGTAACCAACATTTTCATACAATATTCCTCATATTTCTCGTTTACGTACACGTAACGATACCTCAAAATGTTTCTGATTGGGGTACTGTTCCACAATCTTCTATGTGTTGTGACTTGTGAAGTTTCGTTGCTGCTTACGTTATATCGAGTGACAGAGACAGAACATGCAAATAATAATCTGACACATATAGAATACTAATAAAACACAATTTTTCGTGCACTTTTTCCACTATATTACGATATAATTATATTTTTTTATAAATAACACGACCGGTTTCGAATTAAATCATCATCAGGTGTTAATTTAATTCGAAACCGGTCGTGTTATTTATAAAAAAAAAATATAATTATATCGTAATATAGTGGAAAAAGCGCACGAAAAATTGTGTTTTATTAGTGTTCAACATGACTATCCACCAAGAACCGACAGTACAATCAATTACATACATTATAGAAGATTTTGCGATAGGCTCTAAGCAAGTATTGGATTCGTAATGGATCCTACCATCAGCATATATCGGAGCGGTGATGCGAGTGAAAGGCGCGCCGCGACGTCCCCACGCCGGGTGCTTCTCGTTGTTACAAGTGCCGTCTATGTTGCGGTACTTGCCGGAGCCAATGCAGCTCACGCTCACCGGCTTGCAGTATATATCGTGTGGACGGACGCAATGGTTCTCCAAGAATGAAATAAACGTGTTTGGAGTGACTTCGGAACTAAAAATTGGGGTTAAAGTATAAAATGTAGAGCGAAATTATTAAGATCAACTTACACGGCCGAATTCAAAAACGCCTCTCAAATGGAGAACATGCATAGAAATAGAAATAATATTTATTTGTGAAATGCAGGTATATATACAGCTACAATGTTACAGGTGTTAAAATTTATTGATTTATTTATTGAATTTTCGAAAAGTACATAATAAGCCAGGAAATATTGTCTTTGCAATGGCATATCTACGGTCAACATTTGACGAAATACAGTCATCACAAAAGTGAGATCGTGAGCATCAAAAAAAGCTCTATACAAAAAATGTAGCAGGAGTGACGTCACAGCTGTTGTGTCACAACAAAAATGTATAAAGGTAAAAATACAAAATTGATATTATTAAATTAAATACTGCTTTTATGTATATCATTGTATTAACAAAAAATGACACAAATAACGTAAGGTTTTAAACAGTAATGTTCGTTTTGCGATCAAAGCAAAAAAAATCGATGTTTTTTTTATCCTATGACTTTTTAATTTAGCACAAATTATTGCACTTTTTGCATTTTACGGTCCATATTTAATGCATGTTCTCTAGGGCTCTTATCAGTATATCGTTGGTAGAATGACATTATTGACAGCATGTGACTAGAGAACTTTTTAATTGAAGAAGAGTCTGAAAATTCGGCTGGTAGACAGGTGTTCATAGAAAACATACCTCAATTTCATCTGCATAAGTTTTGTTGCAGCTAGTAATTCGTGGGATACTTCTGCTGACTTTTTTACATCATTCGGCAACTTGGAAGAAAAAAAGTGGAGAAGGGCTGGGGAGCAGGCTTCCAAACTAACGCCATTTTTGACGAGCTGATTGGCCCTTTTTCTAGCCTCCCGCGACAGCTCACGACCACATCGCATACTGTCAGATATTAAATCTTTAGTAATTGGACAGTCGTCTTCTGAAATCATAAGAGAAACACTCGTCACCCCTATTAAAACGAAAAAGGTGTGAGATGTCACCTGTATGTGTTCTTTTACTGTGATTTTCACGTTTATTTTTGAGATATGAAGTGTAGTATTTCTTATTTTAAGTAGGTAACAAAATATACATAGCCGTACAAAATGAAAGCATATTTTGTACCTCGAGTTGAATACATTTACCTTATACCTATGTACTTATGTTGCAAAAGCATGTAATGAAAATGAGCATTATGATAAGAGCGGTTGTCATCCGAACCTACTCAGACCAGCCAGGAAGTTAAAGTGAAATAATACTTACCAATGACATTGGAGAATAGAAGATCAGTGACAATCGTCGTGGTACTCGCCAGTAACGGACAAACGTCTGAGAACAGATCTTCTAGCAGAAAGTCCCATCCGGAGTTAAAACAGCCACTCACAGAAGTAAACAGTGAATAAACGATCACTGGTATTGATACAACATTTTTACTAAGTAACATGTTTCATCTAAATGCGTTATCTACAATATTTTAAGTTTTTTTTTTTGCCTTGAAGTTGTTAGTTTATTTTTGCACTTTATTAATTGATTTGTTTAGTGATACGTTAGGTCGAACGAAAAGGAGTGAATTGATGTTAATTGAACGAAATTCTCTTATCAGGTCACGTTCATTACAGTTCTACTTTGCATAATGTGAACCAACCTTTTACATAATTACTTATGTAATATTTATTTATCTGTATTAGTCATTGTTAGTTAACTTTTTTGGTTTACGATACTTAAGTTGCAACTTGCTTAGATATCAAAGTAATCTAGATATTTATTAATGGAACATAATAATAACCTTAATATTTACAAAGCCAGAAAATGAAAGTTTTATTGAATAGTTACTGTATAATGTATATCTGTGCCAAATTTCATCAAAATCAGTCCAGTTTCGGAGCCTATTCAGTGCAAACAAACAAACTTTTCCTCTTTATTAAAGTAGTATAAATAATAATAATGTTATTATTATAATATACTAATTAACTGGATAGGTACTCAGAATTTATATAAGGTACCTACCTTTTCCGGGAAAAATAAGCCGACACTAAAAACATTCATTACTATAATATTTATTGCAAATCATAACTGTTATCCCCACCCATGTGGGAATTACCAAAGTAAATCGATAAATGCTTTGGATTTAAAGCTTAAACTTGATTACTGATATATACCTACTTATTTTTATGGTGATGGTGACAATACTGTTTAGTCAGTTGGAAATACAATTCTTGTAAATAAATATTACATCTTCTAATTATTGTATTATTCATAGATGTATAATATTAAAAAAGGGTATTATTACTTTACAATATCTGGCGACGGGGATGACTACAGATCTACATATTATATTACCAATCTTAAAATAAAACATGTACACTGTACAGTAAACAATTTAATGTAGTTACATGAATGATCTATTAAGCTAATAATATTATCTATTGAAGATTGCTCCTCCAATGTAAACTTACGGCCAACTTGCGGACGTTCACGAATGTTTTGAAAACGTGATCCCACATTTTACTGGTTATACCGAATGCTGAAACAAACAATAAGTGCCGTTGCACATATTCCGGTTGCCGGGTAGTCGGTCGCGAAGTGTATGGCCATATACACCGGTACGTCTAAAAGCTATCGTACCTATGTACTACCAGCAAAGTTCCTGGTCGACCAGTTTTGAAAATTTTCCCTTGAAGTACTGGGATGACTCAAAAACTCTTAGGCCGCTGCCTCAAAAATATAACAACTTAAAAACGCCTAATATTTTATAATTGATATTTGCAAGCACATTATGTTTGCCAGGCGTTTGGCGGCAAGCACCGACGCTGACCAACATGGAACTCATGCCGTGCCATCTGGCAGGACATATTTTATTCGCATGTGTGTAGTAATTTGGTGTCCGTGCACAGTTCGCAAACGCACACACCTATGAATATCCGAAGGCGCGACTCCCGCGGCATGCTATAGACTTCGGCAGCTGTCGGGACTCGAAGCAATCGGAAATATTCGTTGCCTATAATCCGAGTACATATAATTGACGTAAAATCTAATAAATCACGTATGCACAATGCACATTATGCATTTTTGTTTAGTTAGCATGGTCTAGCGGCAACTTTGCTGAGTGTACATGGCCATACATTTCGCGACCGACTACGCGGCAACCGAGACGACACGACACTAGGCCGGACTACATGCATCCGGAATCTTTGGCCGGAAAAAAACAGCGCTGAAAATAGAACTCTCTGGCCTAATATAATATATCTAGATACAAATCGAACACACTCGTACACTCGGCAGCAATTTCAAAACTAGACGCTAGTGTGTTCGATTTTCATCTCTATTGTATTAGCCCAGAGTTCTTTTTTCAGCGTTGTTTTGTTCCGGCTGGAGAATTCTGGATGCATGAAGTTAGAGCTTAGTAATGTAAAAATATTCTAGTTGGGGAAAGAAGCCCATAGGTATAATGCGTTTCAAATGAGAACAGGAACGTCAATGACCTTTTTCTGTCAAATAACACTTGAAAAGTGCGATTTGCAGAAAAACTTATGTGCATATAAATATTAATAGTCTTGCATCGAATTAAAAAAAATAAAAATAGTAATAAATTATCTAAACATAAATTTAGACAAAGGTACCTACCTAGCAGTGGCGAAGGCTGGTTCTCCTTCATAGGGAAGCCGTAGCCTGTAAAATAGGTAGGGATTTGGATGAAGGTCTTCAAAAGGTAAATGGTAAGTGAAGCCGATAGGAATGGAGTTATAGGAACCCCTCGCCACTGGTACCTATATAGCTCGATATTACAGAATATCGGGATTTTTACAAACGTGGTGACTTTGTTACCCTTTACTCTACTTAATACTCACAATAAATACTAAGTTACCTTTGTCGTGATTCAAAAAATGGTGATTCGAGTGATATCTCTTCATAGCGTAGAGGTAGGTGCCGTCTCTTGGTGAGCCGTGATGCACATAATAATGGATCATATCGTATACAAGATATCCTGTAAAATAAAGAAATTAATAATAATTTGCATAATTATTTTGCTACGTGGATTGTATTTAGAAGAGGTTAAGTAAATTAAGCAACTTACCTATTAACCCCCCGGTTAATTTTATCATGGGATATGTAAATAAATATTTTAAGAGTGAGTATATAGCAGTTGTCAGCGCGGCCGCTGGAATCGGCGGAAACACTTGACGTAGTCCGTCAAAAGGGACCTGAAAATAACATATAAATGTACATAAAACCCATGAAAAATAGAGTCCCACCCAAAAAGCAGAGTCTAATAATCTAATTCAAACAATAGTTAGTCGGAAAATATTATGAGTTAGAAATCAGAATGCAATTAAACGTTCATTACACTGACATAAGTAAGTGTCGGCACAAATCGAAGAATTATATAATATGTGTCCCACATAAACAATTACTTCATGGTTTCTTATGTTTACGCGAATATTGTTCATTGTTTTAAACACTTACGGATTTTGTCGCGGTGCACTTTTCTTTTTCCCGACGTTTCAGCTACTTTCCAGCAAGCCGTGGTCACGGGAGGACTGCCGTCGTCGGAAAAAAGAAAAGTGCACCGCGACAAAATCCGTAAGTGTTTAAAACAATGAACCATTACTTAAATGAAAAAGAGCCAAGTCTTTTTCACGTAAAAAGTATTGAGATATCATAGAGGCCAAGTCTAATTTAGGTTAGTCCCTAATTATTCGTTATTCATTGAAATTTTGTGACTACATGTGGATAATTTTATTTTTTAAATATTTTTTAAGGTCCGGACGCACTAGGCGGAACTGAACTTCGGCGGAACTGAGCGACACGTCGCGTCAAAATATTCTTTATATGAAATTATATGAGATAACACGCACTAAGCGGTAACGGAACTACACTGCAGCGAACTGCGCGTCAAACTTGATCAACTGACCAAAAGTGTCGCGAACTGCAGTTCGGTTTGGCCAACTTCATTTTCATAGTCAGTCAACCGAGATACTTGGGAGCGCGATAATCGTTCGTCAAAAATGTCGATAGATGAATAAAATGTATTGTACTCGTGGGCCAGTATCCGGAGACATAATAATATCTGTGATAATATTATGACTTCCAGCATAAAAAGTACATGAACACTTCTATGAAAAAAAAAAAACAAATTTGGAGTGAAACGACCTCTGTGGCTCAATGGTTAGCACGTCGGCGCTCAAGAAGCCCGGTCGCGGGTTCGAATCCCACCGGGAGATAAAGTTTTTTATGTTCCTGGGTCATGGATGTGCAAAAAAGGTGTATTATATAATAAAATTCTTAAATATATGTATAGTATAAAAGTATTAAATATAATATTTCCGTTGTCTGGTACCCGTATCACGAGTTCTTCGAGAACTTACCACGGGACCAGATTGACGTGGTGTAAAAGCATCCATAGATAGATATTATTATTAAATAGTTCTGTGGATGGATGAACCACGACCTCTCCAAGTTTAATTGGTTTCATAGTGAAAATTATAATAATAATAATAATATCTATGGACGCTTCACACCACGTCAGTCTGGCCCCGTAGTAAGTATCCGAAGAACTTGTGTTACGGATACCAGACAACGGAAATATATTTAATACTTTTTATACTTTACTTTTATATAAGATTTTTATTATATTATACACACATTTAATACACATCCATGACCCAGGAACACAGAAAACTTACAGGGAGAAGGTGGTAATGTGGCCCCCCATTTTGTTTTTAGCTTATAAGAAATTATTTAATAGGTCTATTAATAAACAATATACCTTAAAATGTTAGGCATTTATCTATTTATTCGTGTCTGGGTCTGTATTGAATGAAAAGCAATTATTTTTTTATAAAAAACGTTTTTTTCGAAAAAGTAGAGAAAATGTGAATTGAGATATGAGGATGGTATTATGGCACCCTGGGGGCCATATTAAATGTAAGAAACAATAAATACAAAAATCGCAGATATAATGCTCTCCTTCAGGGCCCGCGCAAGCGCTATGAGCCCACAGAAGGCAGCTTTGGCACTGTATCCACTCTTCACCTCGACAATCATTGGAGTTTCACGGCTATCCTGTATGCAGACCGCCGAATAGCTTGCCTAGTCTATCCATAATAGGTACTTGGCTTCCATGAACATAGTCTAATAAACTTTTCTCTAAATTATGTGGCAGGATAGACTTGATTCCGAGTGGTTTTTTTCACTGCCAAGTCTAATGATTTCTCAGCATCCTTTACAAGATGTTTCAATGTGGACCTCGGAACAGTAAAAGCTTTGACTGGCTTTCTTGTAACCCATGGGTTTGTTTCGGATGGCCTGAACTGCTTGTTTCATTTTTTCGGGATCTCAGGTTTTCCTTTTTTTAATCGAAGTTGACGTCAAGGTCTTTCATGGCATCTTAAAAAATAATTCATCATACATATAATATGACCCCCGGGGTCATATTGCATACTATATTAGGTCATAATACCAAAATGAGACATTTTGCGACAACATAATTTTTTTTTATTGAACAACTATTGAATGATAATTACCTTAAAATCGAAGACTCATGCGTCCAACACGTTGAATTAATACATCAGATAAATCCAGAATTACTTTTAGATACAAATATTGAATTTTAAAAACGCACACGCAAAGTTTTCGCCCGGACTCAATAAAACTTGCCTGAATAACTAAAAATGAAATACCATCTAGCGGTGACTTTGGGTATTAATGATCATTTTGGCATGTTACCTACTAGTTAACCTGCTTTTGAACTAGATGACGCTGTTTAAAAACCAAAATATTGAAGGGGGCCAAAATACATGCAGGGGTCACATTACCACCTTCTCCTCTACATATTAATTAAAAAAAAACCTTTTAAATTTTAATCGTCCATTCGTTCATCTTGCTCGGAGGTTGCCTAGCTACTGAATATATTTTTGTAGCGTCGCTGCAGTTCAAGTGCGACTTACCAAAACGTGTCGCTCAGTTCCGCTGAAGTTCAGTTCCGCCTAGTGCGTCCGGATCTTTATAGTGACTTGGCAATGAGCACTACAAATTTATCTTTATAAACATACACAATACATACTTACATTTGGGTTCGCCGTAGTCAGGTAAAAGAAGTTATGACTGAGTTTTAAATTTATGTTTTTTAATTTGACAATTATTTAAACTTTATACTTACTAGTACCTATAAGAGGGGATATAATTAATCTTGCGACCAAAAACAAGTTGGCGTCTGCACATGAACATATTGTGTTACTGAATTTGGCAGCGAATTAATATTATGTTGGGTACTAAATTACTAAACTGGCGAAACCACTCAGGTGACAACAAATACAAAAATTGGCATATAAAAAGTGGCGAAATTTAATGATAATGATGCTGATTAGGATTGATGATTATTATAACAGTAGGTATGTTATGTAGTTCGAAGTATCAGCTATGTCAGCTATAGAAATTTTGGTTAATCACTACATAAACAAAGTCTTTTTTCTGTTTGCGATAAACTCAAAAATTACTCCACGAATTTCCATGCCGTTTTTACCAATAGATAGTTAAGTTAGAGTTATTCTTGAGAAAGGTTTATTTATTTATTTATTCACATTTCTTGCACAACAACAGGTACAAAGGCGGACTTTAAATGCCATAATATGGCATTCTCTACCAGTCAACCTTTAGGCGTACAAGAGTAAAATTGTGCAGGTGCTAATAGTGAAAAAATTTAATGTGAGGGAGTAATAAAATGTAAAAAAACAAGTCAATAATAACATAATAATAACTCCCCACACCGATTTCGGTGACGGTGGCCGGTTTCATTGAAACCAGGCCAGTTACGCAGGAGTAATTTTATAGTGCCCAAGTGTGTGCGCAGTACACAAGAGCACTCTCTCTTCCTTTACTCTCATAACCCAGTGGGACTGATGACCGACACGACTGGCGAGAGATCAGGCGCAGGACCGACTTTTTACATGCCCATCCGACGCATGGATCATCTTTCTTGTCAGACAATCAGGTGATCAGCCTGCATTGTCCTAACCAAACTTGGAAACAACATTTTTTGTTGTTCCAATGCGGGAATCGAACCCACGACCTCCCGAGTCGAGAGCCAATGCTCGAACCACTAGACCACGGAGGCTGTTCTCTAGTGAATCTAGTTCTAAATCAACTACCTAATAAGATGTAGCTATACAACTCATACATAAATTAGTATAATATAAAATACACAAAATATATGAATATAAGTAACTAATTTTTAGTATTCTTATGATAATAATATTATAGTTGTCATTGTTAGTCTTAATGCACTTGTTTTTATATCTCTTCCATAAATAAAACGATTACCGGCTGCTTGTGCTTATGACAATTTCATACCAAAGGGCGATCAATTTGCTCGCTTCCATAGTTTCCAGATCTATTCCATAATAAAAACGATTACCGCCGCTCATGGACATCCGTTACACCAGAGGAGTAACCAGTGCGTTTCCGATCTTTAAAACCCATTTCGAGCCACTGGTATCTTAGGCAACTTCCCGACGCAGCGACATACAACGCAAGTGCTATTTCCCGTCAGTTTTCTGTGAGGCCATCTTATTTATCCGGTCGAGTCGGCCCATTCGTACGAAAGCATCAACTCGAACCCTTAATAACCTACCACTTATAAATGTATGAGGTATACGTATAGGTACTCGTATTCCACCACGAGGTATATGGTGTCGTTGCATACTTTATACAAAATCTCTCCCCGATCACACGATGTACTAAGGTTGACAGAAAATCGACGGTTTGCGCGGACTCTACATAAATATATTTTTCAATCACTTATTTATTTATAAACGGCTTTCCGAACGCGACGGATTCCATCAGTTATTAATTAATTCAGCTTTTGCGTGTTGATAACATATTGATAAGTATATAATTATACTTATGTTTACTTGTAACCCCGCGTTGCTAAATAATAATGTATTTGGCTGTTAAAACTGTCCTTGCTTCCATTTTTTAAATTCTTTCACTTTTTCTAGTTTTATAAATAATTACAAGTATGTTTTTACTCTACATCTATATATCATAGACAAACCATTGGTCTCGTAGATGCTCTACCAGCGAGACCAATCATTTATCTATGATCCTTAATAATTTATCGAAAACTTTAAATATTTTGCAACACAAAAGATTAAATAATCACCTTGTGATGTATTCCATGTAACAAAAAATGTATTTTGATAAAATTCAAGGAGGAACCAGGGTTGAAATGAAAGAGCCATCTATGTAGAGAATACTCTAGTATCGTCCACAGTAAAAAGCCCGTAGCCAACTGGCTGAGGTACTGGCACACGTGTAGTCCATCCTTGCAATCCTCTGAAATGTAGAGTCATCTTTAGATTTATAAGTAATAGGTAGGGTTTTACAACCTTTTAATAAGTGTCGGATAGCTTATTCGTAAGTTTTTTCGCTGTTTACTTTATATCGAGTGACAGAGACAAAATATGCAAATAAGCTATTTGACACTTATCAGTAGACTAGCTGGACCGTGTCCACTTCGTTGGGCGGTAATAGTAGATTATGCACCAAGGGGATAAAGCAGTGTCTTACATCACGGGCAGCATATTGGACCCTGAGCGTAACGAGAGACTCTAGGAGTTAACTCCCGAGCGTAGCGAGTGAAGCGAGGGGTTCAAGCTGCCCAAGACGAAGACAGGCTTTATCCCAGAGGTGCATACTCTACTTTTCATACCTACTGCGAGGCAATAAAAACCCAGGGCTACAAAAATAAAACATTTATTTTGTTAAAAATTAATATTGATATTGGACAATGGACATATTTGTCCAGTTATGGAGCGACAGCGTAATATTTTTATTCGGAACATTTATTTGAGCAGTACTTAAAGATTCAGGAACTTGTGACTGACGATTTTGACACGTGAGAATGTTAAAATTATAGGTTAGTCTAAGAAAATTAGTTTCAGAATCGTCGATCTGACCGAATAATTCATGTAGTTTTGAAAGTTGCTACAGTTATTCCTAAAGGTGTCCAGATGAATATACTAAAAGCCCCCGAGGGAGGGACACGAGCCGGTGGTGGGGGAGGGGGAGAAAGGTCTCTTTTTCAAGGTTTTTGCTTGTGACTCGAAAATTATTTATAATATCTCTTTAGTGACTTCCACATTAATTATCTACATTAAATTTACTATAAATTACGTCTTAAAATATTTACTGTACGATCAATACTTTAGGAGATACAGAGTATTAAAGGTGATAAAAATAAGAAGCTAAATCGTTTTACAAATTTTAATTATAAAAAACGACATACGCATATCGACACTCAGCTGTTGGTGTTTTATGAAAAAACTATATAATATTTTTATCTGAAGTAAAATTATCTCAATTGCTGAATAATCGAACTGTGTCGGTATTTGCTTGCTTTTTTATTATCATTCTTTGTTTAATTTTTATTTACGTTCAAAGTTGCGCTAAAAATGCGATGTTTGGAGGCTATTATCTTCTACACTAATTTGAATTTCAGAAATATAAGCAAATACCGACCTAGATAAGTGTCATAAAAATCGATATTACATAAAAATTTGAGTCTACAATGATTGACTTTGAGCAAATCACCAACAGCGTTTGTATGGAGAAAAAACCGACTAGCGCAGCCTTAATACTCTGTATCTCCTAAAGTATTGATCGTACAGTAAAAATGTAAAGACTTAATATATAGGAAATTTAATGTAGATAATTAATGTAGAAGTCACTAAAGAGATGTTATAAATAATTTTCGAGTCACAAGCAAAAACCTTGAAAAAGAGACCTTTCCCCCCCCTCCCCCACCGCCGGCTCGTGGTCCCTCGGGGGCTTTTAGTATATTCATCTGGACACCTTTAGGAATAACTGCAGCAACTTTCAAAACTACATGAATTATTCGGTCTGAATTCCTTAATTTTCCCAGACTAGGTGGCCAGTTCGATTTTCGAATAAACTCTCTTAGCAATACCTACCATATTATTATTGAAAAACTCCTTGATATATACGTATCTATTAGGAGTTTTCATACGAATTTTAACGTTCCAAATTCAGATCACTTTAATCCCTTGGGAGTTTCATACAACATTCTCTCCCTTGGGAGTCAATGACATGCTTTACGTTGAGATTGCGTGATATATAATGGGACATTGTCGAGCAGGTGGTATGAAAACATTTTTCCTTGTGATGAAATTATGACTGTGGTTCGGTTATTAACGTGCTATGGTTTATTGTAACTGCTTATTTGAGTGTATTTGCATGCCAATTTGGCTATATTGACGGGTTTAAAATGAGATAATTAAATCATTAAAATTGAATAAATTATGTTTAACTGTTCAAAACTTCTCTGTATACTATATTAGATGTAAAGTTATTATTTGGTACCAAAATATATTGTCTTTCAGGATTTCCAAACTTCCAAACCGAGATAAGAAAACATAGCATAATCTAAATAGAATTTCCTTGCTGATAGAGCAATTTATTTATAATACACGTCAATCTATGACGTGTTGTAAAAGAGTAAGAGAAATATCACTCAATAAAACCCTGTTACGATTAGCCAATATCTTGCCAACATAAATTTCAAAAAATCAATTTTTTAATTTCTGTCCACGATGAATCGTTTGTGAAAGTTTGTAACACAATTTATTTTTTTATTTTTATGACTAATTATTAATAAATTAATGTTTTAAACACTTACGGATTTTGTCACGGTGCACTTTTCTTTTTCTCAACGTTTCGGCTACTTTCCAGCAGCCTCGGTCACTGAAGGACGGGACGGGAGGACCACGGCTGCTAGAAAGTAGCCAAAACGTCGGGAAAAAGAAAAGTGCACCGCGGCAAAATCCGTAAGTGTTTAAAACAATGAACAATATTCGCGTAAACATAAGAAATCAATATACTAATTAGTTAAATAGTAATGAATTTGTTCATTAAGAGCTTACGATAAGTCAACTTTTTTTTAATTAATCTGAAAATAGAATCCCACCAAAAACATTCTGTAAAAAACTAGCCAAGTCTCGATGGAGCTGCTTGTTTATCTCTAAAAAGTAATGAAATCTAGACAAAGTCGTGCCAAGTCTAAGGTTCCTTACTGCGATTTCTTTATTATTTTAGTTAATGTTGTGTGATTCGGCCGTTGAACATTCTTTATACATTAGTGGGTACAAGTCAATTTTGTTTACACGTAATGTATATCTGTTGTAACTACCTATGTTTGTTAAGCGAGATAATAGCCCATACTGGTATTGGTAATTGGACGCTAGTGTCTCATTTTAGGCTGTTGTTGATTGTACAACACATGTATTGGAGCAATGGTGTCATGGAGCCCCTTTTGTACCCTCGTGTACCCTTCAACGGCCAAGTCACACAACATTAACTATAATAATAAAGAAATCGCAGTAAGGAACCTTAGACTTGGCACGACTTTGTCTAGATTTCATTACTTTTTAGAGATAAACAAGCAGCTCCATCGAGACTTGGCTAGTTTTTTACAGAATGTTTTTGGTGGGATTTCACTTCTTTTTGTAGAAACGTGGGCATATTGATTTATTTTACTAGATTTTAGTGTAATTTGTTTATTTAAGTAATTTGTGTAATGTTCGAGTAGAATATAGTTATTTGTTCGACTATTTCTTCTTGTAAACTTGTAAGTTTAAACTAATGTAAGTATACTAATAGTTTGGTTAGGCTCTTGTGTTTTCTAATCAGGGTCACCAGGTACTCCAGGTCTTCGATTATCCTAGTTTTTATAGTTTTTCCTTCATGTGGCCATTAAATCCTAACTCTGTACCAAATTTCAGCTCTCTGAGTTTATGGGAAGTACTAGTTCTATTCTGATGATCATGAGTAAGTGACTGAGTGAGTGAGTGTCATAAATGCGAAACTTTGCTTTCGCTTAACTTCGGAACTAAATGACCTACAGACTTAAAATTTTGGATTTTAAGTATGTGATTATAGCTTACTGGATGACGAAAATTTCTGCGTTCTGGTCTTATCCAGAGGTTCTCAAATAGGGGCCTGAAAATGCGGCGAAATGGTTCCAGTAAGGAATGGTACGGCAGTGTTTGCTTCGCGCTCGACTTGGTGGGGGTACTGCCGTGCCCCCAGATCGACGTTCTGGTCTTATCCAGAGGTTCTCAAATAGGGGCCTGAAAATGCGGCGAAATGGTTCCAGTAAAGAATGGTACGGCAGTGTTTGCTTCGCGCTCGACTTGGCGGGGGCATTGCCGTGCCCCCAGATCGATTATCCTAGTTTTTATAGTTTTCCCTTTATGTGGCCATTAAACCCTAGCTCTGTACCAAATTTCAGCTCTCTAAGTTTATGGGAAGTACTAGTTCTATTTTGATGATCATGAGTGAGTGAGTGAGTGAGTGAGTGTCGTAAATGCGAAACTTTGCTTTCGCTTAACTTTGGAACTAAATGACCTACAGACTTGAAATTTTGGATTTTAAGTACGTGATTATAGCTTACTGGATGACGAAAATTTCTGCGTTCTGGTCTTATCCAGAGGTTCTCAAATAGGGGCCTGAAAATGCGGCGAAATGGTTCCAGTAAGGAATGGTACGGCAGTGTTTGCTTCGCGCTCGACTTGGTGGGGGCACTGCCGTGCCCCCAGATCGACGTTCTGGTCTTATCCAGAGGTTCTCAAATAGGGGCCTGAAAATGCGGCGAAATGGTTCCAGTAAAGAATGGTACGGCAGTGTTTGCTTCGCGCTCGACTTGGCGGGGGCATTGCCGTGCCCCCAGATCGATTATCCTAGTTTTTATAGTTTTCCCTTTATGTGGCCATTAAACCCTAGCTCTGTACCAAATTTCAGCTCTCTAAGTTTATGGGAAGTACTAGTTCTATTTTGATGATCATGAGTGAGTGAGTGAGTGAGTGAGTGTCGTAAATGCGAAACTTTGCTTTCGCTTAACTTTGGAACTAAATGACCTACAGACTTGAAATTTTGGATTTTAAGTACGTGATTATAGCTTACTGGATGACGAAAATTTCTGCGTTCTGGTCTTATCCAGAGGTTCTCAAATAGGGGCCTGAAAATGCGGCGAAATGGTTCCAGTAAAGGATGGTACGGCAGTGTTTGCTTCGCGCTCGACTTGGCGGGGCCACTGCCGTGCCCCCAGATTCAGGGTACCTACTTCATTTATCGGAAATCCATGACCCAGGAACACCTTTGTTCCTTCGGTGGGATTCGAACTAGCGAACCCCGGCTTGAGCACCAATACGTTCAACCATTGAGCCACAGACGTAGTCAAAATATTATAATATAGTGTATGGAACTTAAACTTACCTTCGCACGGAACGTGTTTGTAAAATAAAGAAACTGCTAAGTAGGTTATTATAGGTATCCAGAAAATTGGTACGATGTACCAAGGTGTGTAAGTGAGACTTTCAAGCATCGGATTGGCGAAAAGACGACATTTTCTATGCACCGCGCAGTTAACCCATTGTTGGTAGTGTGGTGCTATTTTATGCAGCTGGCATAGAAGAGGCTTGGTCCAATCCAGTCTACTCTGAAAAGAAAAACGTAGAGGAATAAATGTTGCCAAATACTCTACTAATACCGTAATAACTTAGTTGTTATAAATTACTTCCTATTCAAAAGATTTTCGAAATCATTAAAAAACGACGACGAATATATCCTTACTACGGGGAAAGGACATAGGCTACTTTTTATTGCGGAAAAATGTACGGTTTCTGCGGGATAAACTTTTGCGCGCACGAAGTTGCAGGCAACATCTAGTAGTTGATAAAGGGAAATAACTTAACCTCTAAGAAGGTAACGTTCACTTTCCGGAATACCTGTATGCGAATCTGTTTCGCTGATTGGCTGTTTTTCCACTCACCGGCTCGGGCGGTCGACTACATCATGCACGCAGTACCTAGTCGATCACCGCCGGTACTTTTTTTCGCTGAGAAAATGTATTTAAGCATCTCCCGGGGGATGGGGGTAGTCTACCTACACCTACCTACCTACCTGACACATGTAGTCTACCTACATGTGTGGGAGACATCGCAGTGCCAGCACACAGTCATGCTTTAAATTTTCATACATTTTTGCACCAATAAAGAGGCAAACAGTCATATTATATATAACATCATATTCCTAAAATAATATTGCAAAATATTATTTAGCTGTGTGCGTGACATTGCTTATTAATATTATAATAGGATAACGCCAAATTGGATAAAAACATTTTTGTGTTAAATATGCAATGAATTATCACCAGTGGTTCGTGAAGGTTACGTTACTAAATTAATTAAAGCTATTATGGCACGTTCGATCATTATCTAGTATTTAGTAAGTAGTTCATCGTACATACTAGGTACACGAATATATTTAGTTAGACGTATATAGGTATAAGTACTTACTGTTTTGAAATCTTTGTCTTCGATTTAAATTTACATAATACGGTCTACTTACGATCGATTACTTACGGTCGAATCTTTTTTGATAATAACAAAATAATCATAGGTACGTGATCAATGAGTTATTTCCCAGGATCCTCCTAACAGATTGCATTTTTTTTTGTTTTAGTTAATACGAGAACAAAAATTTTTTGAAAGTTCCGAAAACTAACTTGTTTTTTTGTTGATTGCTATTAATATTTATTATTCAGTACCTACCTATTACGCGTCGTAGTATAAAAAAAACTGTTATTAACACCTTTAGCGATTAAAAAATTATAAAGGTAAGTAGGTAATTATGAATGGGGCACGCTAGTCCCCCGCCAAGACGAGCCAAGCGAAGCGACAGCCGACAGAATACTACCAGACCACCTTTTCTCGAAACATTTCGTCGATTATTTGAAGCCTCACTTAGGTTTGGATTATACCAGATAAACAAAATTTTCAGGATACGTTCCAAACATGTAAAGTTTTGATTGCATACCTTAGATTTTATTGATATTAGATTAGAAGTTTGGTAGAGTCAGAAGCTTGGTTTTACATGAGATCAGAGGGTCAATTCTGCTAAATAAAACCTGCATTATTACAATTATAAGCAAGTTTCGACACGCTAAAACTGTCGAACCGGTATCCTCGTAAACATCAAACCAACGTGAAACGCGCTCTGATTGGTCGAAACTTCTCAAAATTAGTTTATGATAACATGTCGCTTCACTTATAATAAAATGAAAGTAAAATGAAAGTCTACTTTATATACGAGAATTGAGGTTCTGATAGCTTTTTGATTGGGCGAGTCATATTACATGGTCTTGGCATTACTTTACATGAAAAGGTTATTGGTGGAACACTTATTAAGGTACTCGTAAAATATGACAATGCATTTGGACGAATTAATCATAATTAATAAGTATTTTAACTTTCTTAAAAAATTCAAACTTTCTTTACCTAATCTTTTGTTACAAGTTACAACGAGGAGTAGGTACAGCCTCGTATAAAGAAGCCTGTAATAAAAAAAGGGATATAATTAATCGAGCGAACAAAAAATAAGTTGGCGACTGCACGTAAGCATACTGTATTACTGAATTTGGCAGCGAATTAATATGTTGGCGATTAAATTACTAAACAGGCGAAAGCACTCAGGTGACAAAAAATACAAAAATCGGCGGATAAAAAGTGGCGAAATTTAATCCAAAGTGGCACCGAAATTTATAAGTTGGTGACTTAATTTCCGAGTTGGTGACCATTATACGATGTAGGAGGCTATAAAACCAGATTTGGTTGATAGATTAATGGCTGCTAAAATTCAATTTTAATTTTTTTAAAATTGAAAATTGAATTTCAAAGCCTATCGAGTTTGTAAAAGAGTACACCTATCTAGGCCAACAAATCTCAACCACCAATATGATGTCGAAGGAAATAGACACAAGGTTCGGGCAAGCCTGGAAATGCTACTGGAGGTTCAAGGATATAATGAAGAACAGGCAAACGCCTGTTCTTCATTATATCCTTGAACCTCCAGTAGCATTTCCATTCTGTGTATTAGTTTTAATATAACCATTAAAACAAAACTATATAACACCTGCATACTTCCAGTCCTGACATACGGTTGCCAAACTTGGGCACTCACCAAAGAACAAAACCACAAACTGAGGACCTGCCAGACAGGGATGGAACGAAGCATGCTAAATATAAGAAAGTGTGACAGAATAAGAAACAAAACCATTAGAAAACGCACAAAAATTGAAGACGTAACAACAAGAATTAGAAAACTAAAATGGAAGTGGACTGGCCACATAATAAGAGGCAATGAAAAGTGGGCTAAAAATATTGTATTTTGGTACCCAAAGAACAGAAAAAGAAAGAGAGGCAGACAGTTCCGAAGGTGGGAGGACGAAATAAAAGTCATAGCAGGGAAAACATGGACTAAACTATATACGTAGCACTTAATAGAACGGAGTGGAAACAAATGGAGGAGGCCTTCGCCAAACTTGGGCAAACAGACCGGGATGTCGGTGTCACTGACTCGACAGAGTCGTTAGGTTAAGCTAAAATTGTAAGAAAATGAAGATTGTGTCTGAAATAAAGGCTTATATTATTATTATTATTATTAAAATTTAATTTTTGGATAGGTACTGCTGGAGTTTGTTTTTCTTTGGCATGGGTGTCGTTTTCAAGGTTTTTGTGGGTGCAGAATAATATGAACATAAATCCTTTTTGAAATTCCAAAATGGCGTACTTTTTTTTTATTAAAATTAATATGGGTGTCCTTTTCCAGTTTCCAGCTGATTACAAAATTGTCTTCTTATTTCAATTTCCAAAATCGAGAATTTTCATTCTTCTGAAAATTGACATGAGTAATAATTTAAAAGTTCTTGGGAATGCTGATTAGGATTAATGATTAAATTTACATTATGTTATGTAGTTCGAGATACCAGCTATGTAAGCTAACGTTTTTGGAAATTCAGGATTTACAAATTACTGTTTCTCCCATCATGAAGAAAATATGTGATTGCGTGGTTATTAAGGGGGAGGAAATTTTCATTATTTTTTCAGTAGGATGCACCGTTTCCGAGATATAATCAATTTTATAAAAAAAATGTAAATGCTCTACATTGCGATACGAGCGATGTTTCAAGCTATAGAAATTTTAGAAAATTTCACAAAGAAAATATTAGGTTGCGGGGTTACTAAGGCGGAGCATTTTTTCATTATTTTTTGAGTAGGATGCACCGTTTCCGAGATATAATCAATTTTACTAAAAAAATTGTAAATGCTCTACATTGAGATACGAGAGATGTATAAACATACATACATATAATCACGCCTCTTTCCCGTAGGGGTAAGCAGAGACCGCCTCTTTCCCATTAGGGTAGGCAGAGACCACTTCTTTCCACTTGCTACGATCTTTACACACTTGTTTCGTTCGTCCACTTTCATTCTTATCATCCATTCCTCCTCTTACATTCAACGTAGCGAAGCGGCTCTCCATGGGCCACTTTTCGCCTCCGCGAGAACGAGACGTGATGGGTGGCGAACCACATCGCCGAGAGACGTATAAAGTTATAGAAATATTGGAAAATTCATTATTTTCAAATTTCTTTTTCTCCCATCATGAAGAAAATATATTGTGGTTGCAAGAGTAATAAGGGAGAGCAAATTTTTATATTTTTTTCAGTAGGGACGCACTGATTTCAGGATAGAATAATTGAATCTACACAATATCTAGTTATCTACACATATTCGGTATTTTTACATCAAAATTTGATTGTTTTGTCGCAAGTTTAAATACATGCCATAAAAATTTGGAAAACAGTTGACCCAAAGGCCATCCGTGCAACTTCCCGCTAAGCGCTTAAATTTTATCTAATGCGTCATTTTGAGCTTATCGAGGTCAAAAATAAGTGCTTCTAAAAATTTTCGCTGATAATTTTCTTTCATAAAATATTCCTATATGTATATATTTTTTTTAAATTTTTTAATAAAATACTTTACCGTTTAATAAACTACTAATTTTTGAAATTTCAAACTGTCATAACTTTGGAATGAATCAATATAGACGGGTCTGGATAAGTTTTGAGGGTGCAAAAATTCTAAAGTCTTTTATTTTTTGCATATAGTTTCCGGACCTTCTTCTTAGTCTAAAATTTGATTTTGTGCCATTTTGGATGGCTGCGTTTGTAGCAATTTAGTTTTTTGTGTCTTTCATGGATATTGGTCCAAAAGTAAATTATAGCTAAAAATTTTACTTTCACGATATTAAGGAAAGAGTAACCGATGCACATATGCAGTTTGAGTCGTATCCAACCAGGGGTTTTCTGATATTCGGCTGCTATATAAAACATGGTCCCACCAGGCCCACATCTATTCTAATGTCTGACAAATCTTAAAAAATTGTTCAGAGTGTTAATATCTGAGTCTGTAAGAAAGTTGTGCCACATTCGGCAATTTCGTATAAAGATATTCCATTTTTTTTCCTCAAACTCGCTATAAAAACTACTAATGAAACTTTTATTTAGTAGAGTTCATATCTATATGATGATTATGGTGTTACAAAACACTTTCTATAAGTTTAATCATGTTTATCCGCGGGATTTTTTATTAGAATGTAAAAAACTAACTTTTATCATGTATCAATGGCGAATACGGGGTGCGGGCCTCTCGCCACGCGGGGAGGGGCCCAAGTTTCATATTAATACGACAAAATGAAATGACAATTTATGTGACAACTTGACAAGTAATAATGTTCTAAATGCGAAATTTATAATTTCAATTTTAAATTTATTTCATGTTTAATGATGCCAAGACGAGACCATAATATTATGACTCGCCAATAAAAAATGTCTTCAGATCTCGTCTAGAACCTTCTGACTCCACTCTACGTTCTCTAACTCTATAAAGCTTGAATTTACTAACTCGTAAAGTAGAAAATAGGCTTAAGATAAAAAATATTTTAGTCACTGTTCATAGCTTTTATGTTAGAGAATACAATGTTCTGGCACAACGACGACGCTCGAATATTGCTAGTGTGGGGTGTGCCTTATACCAAAGCTCATGAAGTAATGAAACGCTCAAGCTATGCATTTTGACTCATTAGACGGATTGCGCTAGCTGTTTTTAGTGGGAAGTGGAAAAATTCTAATGTTGCTGATTTTTTTCTGTACCTATATGTAGTTGATAGAGTAGTCCCTAGGGAGTTAATAATTAAGTTTTGTGCCATGTCTGCCTATTGCCTTTTCAGCAATTCTATTATTTGTGGTTAATTTTTCCGTGGCTGCGTAACGTGAGACTTTAAAAAAATAAAAAGTCAAGGAGTGTTCCCAAAATGGCAAGCAAAGTTTAAAATTGATGTAATTCAAAGGTCAGTTATACAAAAAACAAAATAACTTAAAGATAAAAAAATCATAGCTTCTAATACTACTTACTGTACCTACGCGGGCGGAGCTGCGGGCACCAGCTAGTTTTAACATAAAACTAACAAGCAATAATAAATAAATAAAAAAAAAAACATTTTATTTCCAGTTTCACAAATTAATGCTTTTTATAATACTAATTATAATAAAATTACAAATTAAATTAAGACTAACGTTAGGTATTATAAATCAATTATTTTATAAGACTAACATTATTATAAATTAATGCTAAACATAGTAAACATATAATATCGAAAAGCAGTACAAGGATCGGTCCACATTCGTACGTAGTGCTCTGATGTTTCACTAGGCTCGACTTGGCGGGGCCCTGCCGTGCCCCTAGATATAAAATTGTCAACGGGATGAATAACAATATAAACAAATATTATTTTGTTGGTTTGTAAAATGTATTTAATTATATAAATTATTACAATCAATTAATAACCTAATAAATAAGTCCTTAACCACGAGTATTAGAAACATGTATTCAGCAACCTACGTATAAAATTCAAGCGTTGAAATAATTTATTTATTTTTTATTAAATAATACTATATATACAATAAATATGATGTAGCTGAAGAGACTATTCGGTTAAACGACTAATTTCAAGAACTAAAATTAGGTATTTGAAATTGTAATTTTTTTGGTGTTAGATAACCGAAGTTTCATGTGGAAGCCTATCGGATATCAAATTTTATTGTGCATTTATGTATTGTATAAAATCAGGCTACAATTACATTCAGCTTCGTCATTCGTGCTACGCAAACAAAGTTGCGGGCAAAAGCAAGTTAAAATTTTGTAATCGCTGTAAAATGTGAAATATAAAAATTTTGAAATGTAGTCGAATGAATGACATTTTATCACACACATTTACGTATAATATGTGTAATGTGTATGTTGTAGTGCGAATATTCCACAATACTTCGACCGCATATTATAATAATATTATTTTTGCATTTTATTATTTAAACCCTCAATGAAAAAGGCACAAACTTGGAATATAGATTCTTTATGACTTAATAATATTGAATACGTGAACTTTATTTAACGATTATGTGTTTTTGGAACGCTTTTAGCTTAGGGAAACTAAAAAACTTAATTTCTCGAATCGCAGTCGCTTAATGTGGCACAAAATTTGGAATTAGGCCTATTTTAGTGGTCTTAAACAGAAAATAGTCGTTTATCACACTTTAGAATTTTTGCCGGTACTGTTTTCAAAAAATGACCCTAAGTCATTTTTTACTGGACGAAAACGACGCAAATTAAGTCTCCATACTCTGGAAGCTGTCCCAGTTAAGATACCATTAATATTTTAAACTTTAAATCAATATTGCCACTTTTATAGCCATATAAAAAAATCAACCACAAATAATGGAATTGCTGAAAACGCAGTGGGCAGAAATGGCACAAAACTTAATGATAAGCTCCCCAGGGACTACTTTATCAACACACAAAAATTCAGCGACTTTAGAATTTTTTCCACTTACCACCTCGAATACGCCTAGCGCGACCCGTCTAAATAGATTTGCACGCGATCCGTGGCGGCACATTTTTAGATTAAAAAATTCGGAGTAATTCCGAAAAAACATTTTTTTTCGGTTTTCTTTCCTTTGCGATATCTCTCGATTCTCGAACCTTACTGATCTAAGTCTCGAACGGATCAACCAATTTTGACTGGATTGGCGGCAATCGACGTGGTTTTTCAAGGTATAGCTTAGCTGATTATTTTTGTTGTTGATTAATGAAGCCGTTTAAAAGTTTTTTTGAGATTTTTTTTTTAAAGATAGAGGTTTACATACTTACACACACACACACATACAGACATAGTGACACCCTTGCGGGGTTAGTCAGGGAAGCTTCCTATGACCTCAGAACGTCGAGATCTGATGAAAATTAAATTTTTGTAAAACGGGGTAAAACCAATAACTTCTCGATTTTTTAAAATCTTAGATTTTCTTAGCGGGAAGTTAAAAAAATGTACAGAGCACAACATTTAAATGCTTTAAGTTTGTGACTGTATACCGCGCCGTGCATTTCCGTATTATTAATAAATCCTTATAGTACAATCCACAGCAATTACGCTAATTGACATTGTAGTGGCGACGGCGATGGCGAGACAATCACCAATAATTCTTTGATAATAATTAATCGATCGGCCTGAAAGCATGACCTCATTCTCGTCGCCTAATGAAAAAATAAGCGCCTTGAACTGATTTACTGTATTGTAGCCACCAGCCTAACTTGTTCCTCACAAGTTGTACCTTGGCCAGTTGGCCTTTTTCTAGGTATTCCTGAGCTTTTGAATTCTAATACCTATTGTGTTCGCTACGTCTCTACTCTACCGGCCATTTTACATAGAGTTAGTCAATTGCCGCCATTAAGCCAGTCTTTGATTTCAACGACATTTGAATTTTTTGGGTATCAAAAGTTAAATTTTACCATTACTAGAAGCTAACATAATAAGTTATTTGTTATCTATTTTGCAACATCAGAAATAACACTAATTTTACTTTAATTTAAATTACAAAATGATCCTATTTTCACAGTATTTAGGGTTTAAAATTTGAGCATATTTAACCCATTAAATAGGTAAAAAAAAAATGGGCGCCCATTATTCTAATATATATTATAAAATTATCCTATTTCCACAGTCTTTTAGGGTTTTAAGTTTTAACCCTAAAAGAACAGATTTAACACCGTGGGATTAAATGGGAAATATATTATTTATTACCGATGTTCTGTCTTAGCCGGTTGAGTGTATGGTATTTTCCGATGTGTATATTTTAGTTTAACGTTTGAACAAAGTTGAACATTTGAACCTGTAAAATAGGAAAAAAAAAATTGCTCGCTGGCTTCGCTCGCTCGTTTTTGGCTTAAAGAACGTATTATAAAATTCAGTGCTGACGTTTAGTTTTAGAATATAGATATTTGTATTTTTCCGAATTACACAGCCTTTCAGGGTTTAAGCTTAAACAGGTAAAAACAAAAAAAAATCTAATGTGCCCAGGGCCTCTAATAGGTTATAAAGACGGCTCTGGTTATTTAATGGACTTGTAGTAGTTTTATTTTCTTGAAACCCCCCTCTGAAACTAAAACCTGGCTACGCCCATGATTTTTTATAAACATTTTAACCCTCCTATATAAATTATATAGCCTGTTACTTACCCGGGCTATTAATATGTATCTACTGACACCTAATTTATTAAAATGGAATCAGTAGTCTAGGCGCTACTGTGAAACAAACAGACATACATACATACATACATACATATTACATACATAGACTGTCAAAATCATTACCCTTTTGGCTTAAGCGTAGTCGAAAAAAATCGTAATTCTCTACAGATAGTAAAAAATAATTAAAAAATAAAAAACTGCATAAAACAAGACAGATACCTAAAGCAACGCATGATTTTTATTATTATTTATTTTGTTTTACATTTTTTAGTTTATCTATCACACACTTGGTCGATTTATAGCAAAAAAACGACTAACTGAATGCATTAATTACAAATATAATCGAATGATTTAATTAAGTATCTAATGGTTGTAAATTATTCCTGATTAAATTAAAATACATGACATAATATTATATGTATTTTTTTTAAACCTTCTTGTAATTTCCTTTATTTTGATACTCTACAGAGCCCTACTCGACAGGTTCAGTTATTTTTTTTTTTAATTAGTCAGGTACTTACAAATTTGGCGCCAAAATCCGCTATTTTGTATTTTTTTTCGACTAGCTATTTATGGACACTTGGGTTTTTTAAAACAAATCCAACGATACCTTAATTATCGAAATTCATTCAGCCGTTTGGAAGATATATGGGAATAAAGGAATTTACAAACTTAAGTACATACATACAAGATACACGCAAAAACATAACCTAGTCGGCTAAAAAAATGCACCTAATGTTTTCACAGGTAGAGAAGATTTAACTTTTGTCGCATCTCTTATCCCGCCAAATAGGTACATGATATAATCTGATTTCTTAATTTAAACTGTTTCATTCAATGTGTTACCTCCAGCTCCTCTAAAAAGACGATATCCTCTGCATCCCGATCATTCTCCTCCCTGGTCAGTATCCTTCTATTCTCACTCAAACTCCCAGTCAAATTCGCGTCGTTATCAACTTTAAAATCATTCAACATGTGATAAGCGCTAACACTGTGCCCATAAGCTTCCATCACACTCAGTATGGACTTGCCCCTAAATTTTTCCAACGTATTCGTTCCGCCCGGGTGGTCGCGTAAAAATGTTTTTATATCGTACGTTTCAGCGCCGTATTTTACAGGAAACGCCATGTTGCCCGCTCCGAAGGACGTTTGCTACTAAAGCATGACAAGCTTATCAAGTGTTGTTTTCCCATGTAGTGGTGTAGTGTAACAGGTGCTATTGAGGGCTAGTAGTCGGTCTGGTCAAGGTGAATTTGCAGTTATCATATCTATTATCTGTTTATCACCCGAAATATCGATATCGGGTACGGTCGTCGGCGATTATTCACGGTGGATTACGGATTACAACGGCGGAGTTCACTTTTAATCTTCGCAAAATGTTCCTGCTAGGGCCTACTCAATAAACAAGCGTGAAGCGGCGAATTAGTTTGGATAAAATCACCGATTGAAAAACCTTAACTACCAAAAGATTACTAAATAGTTACTACTTTCTACCTACATATTTGAAGGGGCTTCGTCTGTTCAAATTATTGTTAATAAGGTTTGCAGGAACTAGGCTTATTACCCGACTGCGCAGCGCAAAGGAGTGGTAGGGGAGACCGGGGGTAGTTGACTATAGGGGTAGGTAGACTAAGCAGTAATAACTCGCTACTGTCACGTGTTTTTCGTCAGCCAATCACAAGCGTAGACGCGCCTCCGCGATCCGCTGACCACAAATTTTGTTTTTGCTCTTAATAAGTTTTTTTTTTGCTCATACTTTATTTGTTTTTGTGTCTGTTTATCTATTTAAAACACAGTTATCACTGTGTCAAATGTAAATTTGATAGTCCTTTACTATATTATACTGAATTGATTTTATACTAGCACCAAGGTGTAGTCAAGCCACGGTGCTAAAATTTAAAAAGGTGTAATGGGCTTGTTGACTAACTTTTTACGGGGTAGGTAGACTTTTTAATTGACCATAGTAATTAACCAAATAGGTTTACTATTTTACGTCAAATTTGTATTTTTATAGAAAATAAGGACGGACGTATAAAAGAAAGGCATAAAAAGAAAAAGAAACAATAGATTTGTAGTTTATACTATTTATTAAGTTCGTTTTCTGAAAAAATGATTTAATTTATACAATGTTAAGTGTGTTGATTAACGTTTTTATATTTCTGTACTAAATGGAAAATCATTGTCCTAAGCAATTTTATATAATAATTTTTAATATTTCTTAGTTTTTTGTATGAATTACGACATAGAATTAGGTATTCTTGCCAAGCCATATTCATTAATTTCATAATGTAATATTTAATACAAATCAACCCCAAACACCTTAAAACACAATCCTCTGGTTTATCCCTATTCCCAAATACAAGTCTTGTGACCAATATTGTTTATTTTTACCGTTGATAACTGAATAAAAATATTAAAACGCTTAAAAAACAGTAAGAATCTCTATGAATAATATATTTACTAAAAATTTAATCAATAAATCTATAAGTACTACATGAATGCTGTCCTCAAAAATCTCAACAGTCTCCTGATAAAATTTCTAAACCGCGCTTATGTATTTTTTTAGTGGCACGAATTTAGATATAATCGTCTATTCTATATAAAAACCAAATCGAAAATCAATGGGCTCCTTATCAAGTATAATTAATTTAATATTGTCCTTTATTTCATTAACAAATATTCTCAACATTTAATAAAATTTGCTTAGGACAGTCTTGTATGGGCGAGTTTTCAAATAGAACACCCAGAAAAGCAAGTATTGAATATTAATATCAGATTTGATTGAAAGAAAGCTATTACCATTTTTATTTAATCCTCTTTATTTACGTGAATTACTACCTAGGTCGACTTACCCGTACTTACAGTCAACCAAACCCGGATATGGGGTAGGTTGACCAAGAGGCAGAGGTTTAGAAAATCGATTAAAAAAGTACCATAATGATTAAAATATGCATTAAAATTACTAATACCTGAATAGTTTATCTATCTGGTGAAATCGTTATTTGCTTTATATTAATTCAAACATCCAAGTTATATGAGCTGAAGTGAAAAGATAGTCAACCATCTCCGGTCTCCCCTAATGTGTTTATCCAGTTTATCAGCCTATGTATGTATGTTTGTATGTTCCTTTGAAGCACGATATAGACTAAACGACTGGGCCAATTTTTATGATTCATACGTCAATCGATTCCGCTTAGTCCGGCGAGCAAAGCCGGCGAGTGTCACTAAAAATGACGTTAGTGAAAATTCAATATGGCGACTACTTGGCGTCCAATAGTTGCCATATTGAATTTTCACTAAATTGTGAATAAAACGATAATACGAAAAAACGATACCCCACTTGATAAAGTTAACAAACTATATCAACGATACCCCGTTGAATAGGTATTTAAAAATCATTATTGGCTTTCTCCCAACATTTTTCGATTCGACTGACCGTTTAGGATCTATATCGATTTAAAGTTGCATAACAATCATCATTTAGGTACTATGAAAGAAAAGACGAAAACGTGCGTGTGAATGTGGATGGACATAATATACTAAAGTATCTAGTAGGTATATTCGACTACCTAGTATCTAATGTCTGACACGGTGGCCCATCCCTAACTTCAACCGGTCTGGTAAGTAGCTAGCTAAGTAATCATAACTAAAAAAAATAAAAAAAAAAATAAATCAAAAACCCGACTGTGTAAAAAGTGAACCAAACTACGTACTTACATAATAAAAAAAACTGAAAAGAAAGCACTTAGATGTCCGGTGGTCTAGAATTCTATAATATAATTAATATTGAATGAATACTATTGAAAAAAATATTGTAATATTATAATCTAATAATGGAACAACAGTCAACAACTGAACAGTCGGGATCCATTATTCGACAGCCAATCTAATTTTTCAATGGATCCTGAGTTTAGTTGTTATGTTTCATTATTAGGATATATTTTATTTTCTTCAATAGCATTCATTCAATAATCTATACTAATATTATAAAGAGGAAAACTTTGTTTGTATGTTTGTTTGTTTGTTTGTTTGTTTGTTTGTTTGTTTGTTTGTTTGTAATGAATAGGCTCAAAAAGTAGTGGACCGATTTCAAAAATTCTTTCACCATTCGAAAGCTACATTATCCACGAGTAACATAGGCTAAATTTTATTTTGGAAAAAAATAGGGTTCCGTAAGATATTTGGGTTTTTCGGACACAAGGTGTAAAAAATCAACCAGAAAAGTTACTTATTTCGCGTACGCTGCCTAAACTATAAAAGATAGAACCATAAAATGTTCTAATTAATTGTAGATCTTATAAATATCTACAAAAAAGTCCGCGACACACTATACCTATCTATGTCGAGTGAGGCACAACAACCATTTTTTTATTTAGAAATCTTGAATTTTTTTTGGACTACATTTAAACGCGTTTATTTTACTCATGCTATTAATCCTTATCAAAATAAATTATTTCATCACTAAGTACAGTTTATGTAGATAATATTTGGTCTTTTAATGATTAAAATTGGATGTTTGGTTTTGAAGTTATGGCGAAATTAAAATATTACGATTTCTGCTGCACGGCCCGTTGCGAAGTGGGCGTCGCGTCGTCGCCAAGGCGTGCGAGTTTAGATCTATGAGTAAATTTTTTGTTTTGTGTTCGTTGTAACTATGATGGATAGATACTTGAGTAACTATTTATTTAGTGATTGTTGTATTGTTAGTTCTGAAAAGTGTAGGAATTTCATACGATAAAAGTATACCCACTTACTTATTTCATTAAGTATTAGTAGGTACCTATATTAATTAGTTTCTGTTTGTTTTGACTAAATTTCACCCGTTTTGTTAGAGGTTTAAAGACATTCTGTTATCTGTAGTATTAGTATTGTACCCGTGCGAAGCCGGGGCGGGTCGCTAGTATACTATAGAATTTTAGACCATCGGACATGTAAGTGCTTGTTTTTTCTTTTCAGTTTTTTTTTATTATTATGTACGTAGTTTGGTTCACTTTTTACACAGTCGGGTTTTATGATTTTTTACTTTGCTGCACCTATTTATTAGTACGCATTTTTTAACTTGTTCAATGACTTTCCCACAATTATGGGAGAAGATGGACCTTCGATCCTTACCTAACCTTAGAAGCCTAAGCCTACACCTGCGAGGGAGCCTCTTCTTTTTCTTCTTCTTTAAAATGGCCTCCCTTGAGGAATAGCCAGTGTCAGTGTTATATGAGGTAAATAAATAAAATAAAAACACTTTGTTGCTGATGACGATAACTTTGCGCAAAAGTATGGCTTAGTGAAAGTACAAGAAAAAAATAGTTAAAAATATCATGATTAAAAAAGTTTACAACGTATCGTATTCCTTATTACCTGGAACAACAAGACAAAAACAAAGTGTTAGTTAGAAGACACACACTAATCTATAATCTAATGTTATTATGGTTAATAAAATTACACAGAACATCAACAAAGGGGGGTATGGACCAAAGACAAAAGAGATTGGAAATCAGAAGGACGAGGGATATTAGGGGGAAGTGAATCGTATAGCGAAGAGGGACGATTTGGGCAGCTGAAAAACATATGTTCAAGAGTGCCTTCGTCAAGTCCACATTCACATAAAGAGGAATCCCTAACCCTAATTTTGTTAAGGAACACTGGAGTACAGGAATGGCCTAAACGCATGCGGCATACTGTAGAGATGGCAATTTTTTTACCCTTCCTGTATTTAAAAAACCAAGGCTTAACCAACACCTGCTTTTGCAGGGAAAAGAAGAATTTGCCCTTAACACTCCCTGATGCAGTCCAACTCGCATTCCAGCTGGTTATCAAATGTTCCTTAGCCAACAGAATAAGGTCGCTGCAGTAAAGTTTAAATTGGTCAGGGCCACCTGTGTAAGTGGCTTGTTTCGCATAAAGGTCCGCACTCTCGTTTCCTGATATACCACTGTGGCCTGGGATCCAAACCAACTCAACACGAATATTTTGTGAAATGCATTTTAGAAGAAGATGCCTTATTTTTATTATAAACGGGTACTTATTTAAATTTAGACCGGAAAGGGTTAGCCAGAATATCTTGTAGGCAGCTTCGCAAATCAGAAAAGATTACTGAGTTGTTAAGTCGATGAGACTCTATAAACGATAGAGCCTCAAAGATTGCAATTGCTTCTCCAGAGAATACAGAAGACAAAGGAGGTAATTTAAAATTTAATACTACATTGACTTTTGGTATCTAGACCGCTGAACCTACACACCCTTGGTTTTCTAATTTGGATGCGTCTGTATAGATATGATACCAGTCTCTGTATATTGTATTAATAATTTCCATAAACTGATGGTTTGCATACTGAGAACCTTTTAAAATACCAGTATCAAGGGAAATGTGAGGAAATTTTACTGAGGGAGCCTCAATGCAGAGTCTGAACTCTGACGTATGGGACGTAGGTACGACTTTTAGTGTGGCTACGTCGGTAGGTAGTTCGATAGAACACGATATCAGCAAACTTTTCCAAATAGGGATAATAATTGTTAGTTAAGTATGAAATATGGATGGCACTTTTTTAAATAGAGGAGGAAAAATTATTTTGTAGAAATCAATTTTTATTTTGTAAATTTTTATTCTAATTTAACGGTTACAGTTTATAAACTATAGCTTTTGCCCGCGGCTTCGCCCGCGTGGAATAGTGTTCTTGAAGAAAAAACTTCTTCAGCAAATAACTTTACTCACTGCTATATACTTCTAAATACAATATTGAAAATGTTTTAGGGTACCCAATGGGTAAACACAGGACCCTATCATATCGACACGTCACACGACGTGCGAGATCGCTTGATATTTATTATATTAAAAGGATGAGTATATCTATACTAATATTATATATTATAGTTTGCATTAAATAGGCTCCGAAACTACTGGACCGATAAGACCACCATAATATAGATTAGACCACGAGGATGGACATATTAGGCTACTTTTTGTAGCGCCAAAATAAATATATCCTCGCGGGAACCGTACATTTAACCGCTTTCCCTTAGCACGCACGAAGTGCCGGAAAACATAAAACGAAGAATGTAATGAATATGGCGGGAAATTTAAGATACGTAAATAAACTCTAATTAATAGACCGGGAACTGGATAGAGTTGAGTGTGCAAAATATGAGGACCGCATTCTGTAAATTGTTTTGAACTCAGAAAAGCTTGCAGATTGTGATTCTGAATATTGCCAGGAGGTTTCTCGGTCCATTTTTTTTTATATCACATCCCCTTGGATATCGAGTAAATGAAAGAACCTACAGTACAATCAATAACATATCGAGTAAATGGACTGAACAAAATATGCTTTACAACAATTTTAATTGTTGTTGTTTTATTGAAAATATCCAACAGTTTCTTATGATTAAAGGTACTTACAGCTACTCAATAGACATAAAAACAAAAAATTCATAATTAAACAAAAATTGTAAAAAAAAATTACAAAAAAGCAAAATTTTACATACTTACTTAAGTAATAAAAAAAATAGTAACCTTTTTTTTGGCAATCATTAATAATACATATGCATAACAAAAAACAATTCAGTTGTAATTTTTTATAAGAACAAGCCTTTGTTTGACAATTTGCTGTACATTTACAGGGTTGAATTAACAATTCGGGAAATGGTGGCTTCGTCAGTGGCCGTGGGAACAATTTACTATATTTTTTTTCATATCCTAATAAGGTGTAATCAATAGGCTGTAGTAGTGTTTGGTCGGCATTTTTCCATACATATGTTTGTGCTGAAGCTCCAAATGTAAATGTTACTTTTAACACATTTAATCCGAAGCCGATATTTTGTGAAATTTTACGGAGCAAAGGTCAAATAAAAAATACAAATGATCACACAAAAATTCCAACTAAGTAAATTGTAATAATTTTTTTTCAAGCACTGAAAATAAGTTACAGCTCGTTCGATTTCTCTGTGCTGCTGCAGCTCCTCCCCTATTTGTGGAGGATTTGATGATCCAACAAAATGTTTTAAATTACAAGGTTCTTCGTTTTTTGAAGTACCTGACTTAAATTCAAACCATTCAGAAGCCGATTTAAGTCGGTTTTGTCACATATTTCACGTAATTAAAATTCAATATGTCCATATCATAATCCTTAGCGCTGATACAGATGTTTTTATCTTGGGTACTTTTGGGACTTTATTTTTGGAATAAGCTTGCACGTCTAGGTTGTTTAGGTTTATGGCTCGACGGTTCTTATAAGAAGAAATATATTTCAGGTATCATCATCATCATCAATCATCTGACTGCTCAATCCCTTGGCGAAAACATTTGTCGTATTTTGCCAGCATTACACTCACTAACTGGTTGCGATTCGACTAGCAGATTAGGTTAAAAAAAATGTTTAAAAAGCTGGATCGTTAAATTTTGTATAAAAAAAGCTCTAACACATTTAGGGAATCCATACCTAGTGTCTAACAGATAACAGAATTAGAAACCATTTGCGCCTATCTTTTTTCACAAAAAAATAATTAACTAATGATCAACTTCGGTTTAAATTAATTTCTCAAAATATCGGCTTCGGATTAAATGTATTAAATGTAATTTGCACATCAGATGCTCTACAATTTACATTTGTTAAGAGCTTCAGCACAAACACATGTATGGAAAAATGCCGACCAAACACTACTACAGCCTATTGATTACACCTCATTAGGGTATGAAAAAAAGATGGTTAATTGTTCCCACGGCAACTGACGAAGTCACCATTGCCCGAATTGTTAATTCAACCCTGTAAATGTACAGCAAAATGTCAAACAAAGGCTTGTTCTTGTAAAAACTCACAACTAAATTGTATTTTGTTATGCAAATGTATTAATAATGATTGCCATAATAAAAAAGATTTATCATTTTTTTATTACTTATGTAAAATTTTGCTTTTTTGTAATACATTTTTTAAACAATTCTTGTTTAATTTTTAATTTTTTTTTATGTATATTGAGTAGCTATAAGTACCATTAATCATAAGAAACAATTCGATATTTTCAATAAAACAACAATTAGGTAAAATGGTTGTGAAGCATTTGTTCAGTCCATTTACTCGATATCCAATGAGATGTGATATAAAAAAAATGGACCGAGAAACTCCTGGCAACATCAGAATCACAATGGAATTCTTTTTTTTTTTTTTTATGAAATAAGGGGGCAAACGAGCAAACGGGTCACCTGATGGAAAGCAACTTCCGTCGCCCATGGACACTCGCAGCATCAGAAGAGCTGCAAGTGCGTTGCCGGCCTTTTAAGAGGGAATAGGGTAATGGGGGAGGGTAGGGAAGGGAATAGGGTAGGGGATTGGGCCTCCGGTAAACTCACTCACTCGGCGAAACACAGCGCAAACGCTGTTTCACGCCGGTTTTCTGTGAGCCCGTGGTATTTCTCCGGTCGAGCCAGCCCAATTCGTGCCGAAGCATGGCTCTACCACGTATAAATTTTCTATTCAAATCTTTTCTGATTTCAAAACAATTTACAGAATGCGGTCCTCATATTTTGCATAAATACTCAACTTCCTTCAGCGCCTGCACTATAACTATTAAATTTTCCATTAAAATGTTATTTGACATTCCAACAATACTGATCAATTACTTGCATAGAAAAATCCTAATTACTGCTGTAGAAAATATTCGTTATCCTCTAATACATACGTTCCTCTAGTACATCCCAGCGTTTTCGATAGCGTGAACCAAGTGGGCTGTACTTGGTTCGCGCTATCGAAAACACTATGTTCCTGCATTTTTAGACCGACTTCCAAAAAAGAAAGCGGTTATACGTTCGGCTCTATGTGTGTGTGTGTGTTTTTTTTTGTATGTTCAGCGAAGAATCAAGGGAAATTTATATGGATACATATTATGATGATTTCGAATTTTTCTGAAGTAGTATAAGCGTATGCTACCAAAAAGTAAGATATTACTCCAAGGTATACCCTGGATCCAAAATTACTGAACAGAACTTCTGGCTCCTTATAAATACATGTTTGGGGATTACTGCTAAAGAACTGCAAGCATATGCCACTATGTCAATTAGAGTTATCATTATCATCACCACCATCATCACACATTATGATGGTGTGGGAATATGGTGGCAATCCCCAAAGGGAGATCTCCGACCGAGCGAGGTGGTATGCTCGGTCAGGCTGAAGCCCACTTGTATGCGTTTCAGCTGTCTTATATATACTTCCGAACTCAGAAACTTCGATAGCGCGATTCAGGACTGTGCGCTGATTGGTCCGCCACATCACTCCCCCTTGAAGACCGGAGGTCGAACCATTTCTGATGAGTCTTGTTGCTTGAGTCGCCAGTGCCAGTGGAGAAAGTCCCTGAGTCGGAACTGTGCTGCTGCTGCACGGGCTCCAGTGAGTCGGAGTGCTGCCGTGCGGGGCCGATGCTACGTGCTGACCAGGAGAGATGTGCTCTGCTTGCTGACCGGTCGTTGTAGTGAGAGTGCCCGTTGAAGCCGATGAGGGTTCGACCAGGCCGCGGTGTGTTAAGGCTGGTGGTCGAGGTACCCGAGGAGGCTGAAGCTGGCTGGCGTAGTGCGGAGGGGTGAGGAGTGATCATGATGATGTCCAGAAGGAGGCGTGTTCTGTCGAGGGTCACCAATGTGGGAATATGGTGGCAAGCCCCAAAAGGAGATCTCCGACCGAGCGAGGTGGTATGCTCGGTCAGGCCGAAGCCCACTTGTATGCGTTTCAGCTGTCTTATATATACTTCCGAACTCAGAAACTTCGATAGCGCGATTCAGGACTGTGCGCTGATTGGTCCGCCATAATGGTATAAAAGGTACTTCTCATAGTATTGTAGTAGTGCACCGACACGGATATCTTTGAACATTACTTTGCCATTTATGGACCTATTTGCAAAATTATTTTGTTGTTGTAAAGGGTCTAATTCGAAATTGGTCCTTTACTTGCTATGGTGGAAACCTGATGATTCGACCCATGAGAAATCGAGGAAACCCCTCGAAATTTATATGGACCTATATGGTGATTTTGACTTTTATTGAAGTAGTCTAAGCATCGTTAATTATTATGCTACCAAAAAATAAGACTTGGCACCAAGTATACCCTGGATCCAAAAGCACTGAACAAAACTCGTCAGTCTTTAAAGAATAGGTTTGAAGAAGAACTAAAGGGATGTGGAGGACAAAATATATTATTTTATTTTGATGATAATAACTAACTAACTTGGAAATATCTTGTATATTTTGTAGCGTTAATGGTACAGGCAAATCCTAATGGCTAGGAAGTTTATTTCTATGTCTAATTCGTTAAATTTACACAGAATACAGAAATCATCCAAAAACCGTCGACGCGCTTGAAAGTGAAGCCGTCACGACTACTCCAAATTGGAGTGACTATCCACACATAATAAGTTGCCACAGAATAACGGAATATTTTACGCAACCTTTTTTCAATTAATTTTTACTGAATACCTAATAAATTGTCGTAACATAATAACGCGATTTATTTTGTAAGTGTAAAGAGTAAAGTAAAGTAAAGACAGGCGGGGCGGTGTTTCGCCGTGTTTTTGGACACAGTGCGCTGCGTACAAATAGAATCTAACACTCATTCTGGATGTTCAGTATTATGTGATAATTGATAAGGACTCAGTACAGTCGGGTGTAAAACATTGATTTTTGCAAATAAAATAGCATTATGTATGTCATCGATGTCGAAAGACGTTAGGATTATAGCTTTAGAAGGAATGAGATAAGGAGTCGATTTGAGTTTTTAATGTAGCTTATCATGTGTGTTAGAAACTGAGTCTATTTTATTGTATTATTTCCATATTTTCTAAGAGATGCTTTTCATTTAAGTTAACTTTAGAAATAATTATTAAATGATGAAATGGTAGATTGAATAACGTGAAAATTATCTTTTATAAGATGAGCGAGATGTTTTCCATCCATCTGTCACTATTTATAGCTTCCGAATATTTGATAGCATCTTCGGCGTCCAATGTACCGAAAATAGTTTTTAGGATGGATCCTCCTAAATCGATAAGACCTCTTTTAAAACGCTCTTTAGTTTTATCATTGCGGATCAAATATGATACAGAATAAAACTTATTAACATTAATGAGATGCTGATTTTTCAGCGCCGAGAGTGAATGAATGCAGTCCGACTGTATCTTTGACAGTCGGACTGCATTAATTCACTCTCGGTGCTGTGTGGCCCGTGTGCACCAGTACCCTGGCGCCCTCTAGTAGGAGCGGGTTCAAAATGGAATATTTACAGTTATATTTTCAAACGGAAATTCGGGTGCAAATAGTGCAATGATGTCGGGAACCAAAAAGTGTAGGAACCCCCTTCAGGTTACAATAATAAAAAATCACAACTTTGTAGTTGTTTTAAAAATATTTAATTAAAAACTATACATATTACAGGACGCTCGTACGACGTACATACGCATCGTACGACGTACGTACATATGCAATGATACACACACACAAATAAAAAACCAAGTTACTTTTCGTGCTTTTGCATTAGCGAAATCTTCAACAATGTCACTGATTTCAATTTCGATTTCATGTTCAACACTTATTAACGATAAATTTGTCAATCTACTTTGCGACAATGTTGATCTAAGATAGTTCTTAATTATTTAGTTTAGAAAATAACCTTTCGCTGTGTGCTACCGTGACTGGAAGTATCAGGTATGGTGCTGTGGACAGATTTGGGAATACTAAAATTAATTTATTTGTACCTAAACAAGTAATTTAAAATATCTAACGGCGTAGTAGAATCATCAATAAATATACCGATATTACCGAATAATTCGATTTCATTAAAGAGCTCGAACATTTCCACATCTGAAGAGCCAGCATGGCAAAGTTTATTTTCTAAATTAGAACAATATGCTTTTTTTGGCTCCGGCACAAAACCCCATAATAACAAAACGGCATACTCTTTAAAGGACGTTTTCTCAAAACGACGTATTCTCAAAAGGACAGAAGTAGGTAGGTACAGTCGTCAAAACATTAAGTTTACTAGCTTTTGCACGCGACTTTGCACACGTTAAATTGAGTTTCTTTGGACCGTTTACCGGTCATGAAATATGTTCCTACATGACATTTCATAACTGTACTCTCCTTCTCTTTTAACTTCGTACTATAAACTAGCTTTTACCCGCGGCTTCGCCCGCGTGAATTAGTGTTTTTGGAGAAAAAACTTCTTCAGCAAATAACATTACTCACTGCTATATACTTCTGTATACAATATTAAAATGTTTTTAGGGTTCCGTACTCTTTTATAAAGACGCGTCACGCGACATGCGAGACCGCTAATTAAATTATTGCTATTATTATTATATTAAAAGGATGAGTATATTATGATCTATACAAATATTATAAAGAGGAAAGATTTGTTTGTTTGAATTGAATAGGCTCTGAAACTACTGGACCGATTTTGATGATATAGACCACGAGGATGGACATATTAGGCTACTTTTTGTAGGCCGTTCCTCGCTGGAACCGTACTTTTTTTGCTTTCCTTTAGCGCGCACGAAGTGGTGGGAAACATCAAAAGAAGAATGTAATGAATATTGAATATGGCCACATAAACCAGAATACATAATAGTACCACGTAATATGGCGGGAAATTTAAGATAGGTACCGTAAAACACTGCAACATTGCCAATAACACCCAACATTGCCTATTTTCTTCCATAGCGATTATATTAGCGTATACTTTTTTCAGAACTCTATGCTATATGCAATAGAGCATAAAACCGAACACACTAGTGTCGAGCTTTTCGGTCCACTGCACCGTACCAAATCCGTGCGTGTGTAGCGACACCGGATTCGGTCCGCAGATATGGTCCGCTGTACGCTCCGTACCAAATTCGTGTGTTTCTAGATGCCATGAGATTATTATGCAGCATTATATTTATAAATATATGTGACTATAAATATATCTCTTCTTGTTTTTAAAGATAATATCATTAAAGGCGATTATGTGCTGGAGGAAACATCTATCAGTACGCCAACCCCTTTTAAAATTAACCTATTAACACAACATTTCATATTAAATAAGTGTTAACCTATTGGTTTTATATTTAATAAAAGATCTATGGACGCTTCACACCACGTCAATCTGGCCCTGTGCTAAGTATCCGAAAAACTTGTGTTACAGGTACCAGAAAACGAGAAGTATATTTAATACTTTTATACTATACATATATTTAAGATTTTTGTTATATTATACACATATTTAATACACATCCATTACCCACGAACACAGAAAAACTTTTTGTTCCTTCGGCAGGATTCGAACCTACGACCCAAATTCAGCGCTTTGAGCACCAAAGCGCTGAATCACTGAGCCACAGAGGTCGTCGCAATGTTTAATTAATTAAAATTTTAATGCTGATATAATAATAATAAACAGTAACTTTTAATAGTAAAAATAATTGATACTTATTTTTATAATCATATACGATAAATATAACTACATAGTAATAATTATATTTAGGAATCCTATTATTAGTAATAATCTTTGTGTTAATTAAGTTTTTTGAATAAATTCAAGTTAGTAAAATATTTTTTGTAATTTAGCTGTTTTCTTGTATACTCCGAACGAAAGTCCAATCTCTCGCGTTAAAAATATATGCTAACATAATTTCTCATCACTTTGAGATATTGTGATGATCGATCTTAACGGGGGGTTGTTATATCGCAAGTAGCATGAGTAGAGATGTGATAAACGGCTGAAAATCAAAAGTTAACTTATCCGTTATTTAATATTCAAAAGCAACTTATTTTAGCTGCTTAGCTGCTTATCTGCTTATCTACTTATTGCCACTTATAATGTTTTTTGCACTTATTTGCGATCGAAAAACGTTACGTTTTTTGATCGCTAAAACTGATTTCAATGAACTTTCCTTCGTCCTTTGCAGGCTTAGGACTGTCTGAAATCTGAATAATTAATTTTTATATTAAACAGTACTTTCGACAAAAACTTAATAAACTTAATACTAAAACACTGCACGAAAAGTTTATATTACGTCCATATGGACCATTATTATATTTATTATTTACAATAAAAGTTCACGTTAAACCACTAACACACCACTATTACGATTAAAATACGAATTATTGCGTAACGTTATATAACGTGTTTTCGTCAAGCCGCAAAGCACAACTAACAAGAAGTAAATAATCATGAAACAGCATATTATAAGTTAAAAGTACAAAAAATAAGCCGATTATTAAAACTTTAAATTTAGTGATGAGCTACATTAAAGAATTTTCACTCTTATTGCGCTAACATAAGAACAATTTTTCTTTGCTCATACCACACTTATAGCTTAATGACTATAAACGATATAACGATAAGTATAAGTGTAAAGCGCTTACGTTTATAAACGACTTTTCAACTTATTTATAAAAGCACGCTTTTTAAAACGTTTTTCGTTTAAACGGCCATCTCTAAGCATGAGTGCATATGTATATGATATACTAAAATTGCTGAGTTTCCCTCTGTAACAAAGACACCATGTATATACTCTAAGCTCTGTAAACTTTCTTTTTTTATATAATATATTTCGTGTGTCAAATAAATAGTTTTTTTTACAACCAAAAAACCACGCCGTATCATTACGATGGGACTGACTTACGCTGTGCGTCAATCCCTAAATAAATAAAGAAAAAAAATTGTGGAAGTTTAGGGAAAGTTTAAAAGGTGACAAATATTGAAAAAGGTGTAGGTTGTAGAAGTAGATGTAGGTGTAGAGCCATGATTTAGGTTTCATTGTAGGTGTAGATATTTATTCATTCCAGTTTATATTTAATAGAGCTAGCGCTCGCCGTCGAAAAAGGTCAACGAGAACAAGCATTGGACCACTGCAGATCGCTAGGGGCCCTAAAGCTTGATATTAAACCGCCGGTCTGGCGATTCTAAGCCTAGCAGATTCTTTTTTATTGGTCATAATGTGTGAAGATTATTTGAGTAAGAAAAGCTCATAAGGAACAAGAAAACTGTTGTTATACACGACTGCGCGCCAACCAGAAACCGATAAAAATTATTATTTTTAAACAAAAAATTAAACCGACTTCCAAAGTAAAAATACACAAAAAAGTATGAAATAAAACTTAATCTCTAAATAATTCCCCTTTCAAATTCGGCTAAAATTTTTACTATTTCTCTACTCAATCTTCTTAATTTTGAAATCGGCACCAGCCCAAACAATATTCTACAATATTTTATACAACTTACGTTCATATTTGCTGGTACCGCCTTCAAAATTAATAAGATTGAGTAGAGAAATAGTAAAAATTTTAGCCGAATTTGAAAGGGGAATTATTTAGAGATTAAGTTTTATTTCATACTTTTTTGTGTATTTTTACTTTGGAAGTCGGTTTAATTTTTTGTTTAAAAATAATAATTTCACCCTTTTTAGTGATATATTTTGTTAAGTTATTAATACGTCTTAAGAACGTCTAAACTAAACGATCGAATGTATAATTAAATACTCGCCAAGCTTCCATTAGGTATTGCTATTAAGATGATGATGATGATTACTGTAAGTTATAAAGTGGCATATGCTTGCAGTTCTTTAAACAATGCCGAAATTTCCAAACGCACATCTTTAAAGACTGAGGAGTTCTGTACAGTGCTCTTGGATCCAGGGTATACCTAGGTACAATATCTTATTTTTTTGTAGTATATGCTTGTGTTACTTCAGTAAAAGTCAAAATCACTATATGTGTGGATATAAATTTTGAGGAGTTCCCTCGATTCCTCATGGCTCGCATCATCAGGTTTCCACTTTAGTGACTAAAGGACTAATTTCGAATTAAACCCTTTACAACAACAAAAGAATTTTGCAAATAGGTTCATAAACGGCAGAGTAATGTTCAATGATCTCCGTGTTAGTGTAAAATACTATGAGAAATACCTTTTATATCATCATAATCTGATGATGTATGGTGTGATAGTGGTGATGATGATGATGATTACTCTAACTGACAAGGTGGCATATGCTTGCAGTTCTTTAAACAACGCCGAAATCCCCAAACATGTATCTATAAGGAGTCAGGAGTTCTATTCTGTACTTTTGGATCCAGGGTATACCTTGGAGCAAAATCTTACTTTTTGGTAGCATATGCTTGAACTACTTCAGAAAAAGTCAAAATCACCATATGTGTCCATATAAATTTCGAGGAGTTCCCTCGATTCCTCATGGATCCCATCATCAGGTCACCACTTTGATATCAAAAGGACCAATTTGGGATTACACCCTATACATCACAGAAAAAATTTTGAAAATCGGTCCACAGGCGGCGGAGTAATCGTTGAACATACAAAAAAAATAAAAAAATAAAATATATATATACAGCCGAACGTATAACCGCCTCCTTTTTTGGGAAGTCGGTTAAAAACATAACTCTCTAGGTTTTATCCGACCCCTATTCTCGTAATTAACTTACACTTTCACTAAATTATAAATTTATCGTCTTGAATCTCGCTAATTTTTGGAGTTTGGACCAATCAAAACGGGTTTGACGTTTGTGTGACGTTTATAAGAATACCTACCATTGTGCAGTTTTAACATATCGAGACTGGATTGTAATATTATAGAAACTCAACTTTCAACTTATAAATATTAAAGAAATTCAACAGCCTCTGTGGTCTAGTGGTTGGAGTATTGGCTCGAGAGGAACTCGGAGATCGTAGGTTCGATTCCCGCATTGGAACAATAAAAAAATGTTGTTTCCAAATTTGCTTAGGACAATGCAGGCTGATCACCTGAACCTCAATTGTTGTATTTAAGTAGACTTTCATTTTACTTCATTAGTTTTGTAAATGTTAGTGATATATTTTGTTAAGTTATTAATACGTCTTAAGAACGTCTAAACTAAACGATCGAATGTATAATTAAATACTCGCCAAGCTTCCATTAGGTATTGCTATTAAGATGATGATGATGATTACTGTAAGTTATAAAGTGGCATATGCTTGCAGTTCTTTAAACAATGCCGAAATTTCCAAACGCACATCTTTAAAGACTGAGGAGTTCTGTACAGTGCTCTTGGATCCAGGGTATACCTAGGTACAATATCTTATTTTTTTGTAGTATATGCTTGTGTTACTTCAGTAAAAGTCAAAATCACTATATGTGTGGATATAAATTTTGAGGAGTTCCCTCGATTCCTCATGGCTCGCATCATCAGGTTTCCACTTTAGTGACTAAAGGACTAATTTCGAATTAAACCCTTTACAACAACAAAAGAATTTTGCAAATAGGTTCATAAACGGCAGAGTAATGTTCAATGATCTCCGTGTTAGTGTAAAATACTATGAGAAATACCTTTTATATCATCATAATCTGATGATGTATGGTGTGATAGTGGTGATGATGATGATGATTACTCTAACTGACAAGGTGGCATATGCTTGCAGTTCTTTAAACAACGCCGAAATCCCCAAACATGTATCTATAAGGAGTCAGGAGTTCTATTCTGTACTTTTGGATCCAGGGTATACCTTGGAGCAAAATCTTACTTTTTGGTAGCATATGCTTGAACTACTTCAGAAAAAGTCAAAATCACCATATGTGTCCATATAAATTTCGAGGAGTTCCCTCGATTCCTCATGGATCCCATCATCAGGTCACCACTTTGATATCAAAAGGACCAATTTGGGATTACACCCTATACATCACAGAAAAAATTTTGAAAATCGGTCCACAGGCGGCGGAGTAATCGTTGAACATACAAAAAAAATAAAAAAAAAAAAAAAAATATATACAGCCGAACGTATAACCGCCTCCTTTTTTGGGAAGTCGGTTAAAAATACAAGACTGGCAGAGGACTGCCAGAAGTGTCAGACTTGCATCTTTATCGGTTTCTAATAGAAAGTAGGAACTCTTGACCATTTTCCAGCCAAGCCGCCCTGAACGTGTAAGACTTTTCAGTAAAAATAGCTCATAGAGAACTAGGTCAAGTTGTATGTCAATCTCTTCGTCTCCCAATCCTTTTTCGAAAACCGTCGGTCTGGCATGTTCAAACCTGGCCAAAACTCAGCCAGATCGGGATGAAGTTACCTCCTGTGATGCTTACTAACAGGTAAAGAATGGGTAATTTACACTTTATGAAGCGTACGATTATAATATATTTGTATGTATTCTTTTCGAATTTAAAATTTGATATCTTATATTGCTACCATTCGATCCGCCATCTTCAAAAAATAGCGTTGTTTTACAATATTTTGTTTATATTTTCTTATCAGACAAGATCTTACGATAACATACTTTACGATAAAAATATATTCTACGAATATGAACTAGATGCTATTTTCTACAGTTAGTTATATAACAACACTGAAGTCCCTAAACATGTATAGAAAAAGTCGAAATCACCATATGTGTCCATATAAATTTCGAGGAGTTACCTCGATTCCTCATGGATCCCATCATCAGGTCACCAATTTGGTGAAAACGGGCCCAACTTGGAATTATACCCTTTACATCAAACAAATAATTTTAAAAATCGGTCCACAGACTGCGGAATTATCGTTGAACATACAAAAAAATATAAAGCCCAATGTGTAACCGCCTCCTTTTTAGGGTTCTGTAATACTTAAGGAACCCTTATAGTTTCGCTCTGTCCGTCTGTCTGTCTGTCTGTCTGTCTGTCTGTCTGTCCGCGCCTCTAGCTCCTGTAATTATGAATATAAATTGATGAAATTTGGTGCAGTTATAGATTGTGTATAGATCACGGTTTCGGGATCATAAAAAAATAATAATTTTATATTTTAGCGGTGGCTCTCCATACATGTGAAGTGGGTGAAGTGAAAAATTTTTCACTCTACCCCATCGTGTGGGGTATTGTAGAATAGGTCTTTTAAAATAAAGGCAAGGTTTCATACGTTACTTTTTTATAAAGTTTACCATTTTCGAGTAATCGGCCTCCAAAGTAGTTCGTAAGTTGGTCCCCCCCCTAGCATTTTTAAACTAAAGGAGATAGAAACTTGCAAATTTCCATGCTGATAGATCATGCTAAAAACTCTTTAGGAAAATTATTGTGAACCAAATCGGACAGTAACTTTTGGAGTAATTAAAAAAATCATATTACGCGTTTATAGTTACGGAACCCTCCTTAGACATGTCCTGACATGCTCTTGGTTAGGTTATTTGGAAGTCGGTTTTTTCTTCCAAAATATTAGATGATTGGTCCACCAACACCAAGTTCCTTGTGCTTTATTTTATTACCCTGAATGAAATAAAGTAGGTTGTAGGCCTAAGCATTGCTCTATGGTACCTATAATATCTAAAAAAACAAGGGCGCAGATATAGAAGCTCGCACAGGGCGCAGAAAAGGCTATTTACGGCACTGCTCCTATGTCCTATGAAAACAAACTCTCTTCATAATAAGAATAATTAAGAATAAGAATAATTTATTTTGCGAAAATTTACATCCGTATATGAGTACAGTACCTAATTATTTAATCAACATAATTATTTTATACACTCATTAATTATTATTTGTTGGCGGTGTTGATAAGGGCAAAGAATAAGATATTTAAGGACAGTGCGGTATATACTTAATATATTATATACAAGGTGTAACAAAAATAAGTGATAATACTTAAAGGTGTGTTTGTGTTCCTTATAAAGAGTTCACTGTGGATATAGCAGCGCTGAAAGAGCAAAATTTTTTTTGCGATTTGTATGGGAAAGCACTCCAGCGTCGCGAGTTTACCCATACAAAAGTGAAAAAAAAAATGCTCATTCAGCGCTGCTACTTTCACAGTGAACTCTCTATTAGGAACACGTACACACCCTAAAGTATTATCACTTATTTTTATTCGCTCGATATACGAAAATTATGGCACAAAGCGCCCCACGCTTTTCCCTCAATTATACTAGTATTTTTTATATACCACTGTTTTAAGTTTATTTTTAAAATTTTAAAAATTATTTTTAACTTTTTAGTTCGATATTCTTTAAAAGGGTGTTTTAAAGCTGCCAGAGCCGAGGAAGGGAGCAGGCGCGCAAGAGAGATTTACATACAAGCAAACAAACAAGCTTACATACAGGTGAAGTTAATATAAGCGTGTTAATAAAAATATTAATATGGTAGTAAACTAAAAAAAGCCAAGTTTCTTTGTGTGCGTGTGGTTTGAGGGACCTAGCTGAATATCCCCAAAATAAGTATAGCAAGTTTTAGTAGAAGTCTAAAAAAAATTGTAGAACAAATCTGGGAATTTGTAAAAAGATGGTTTAAAAGATATAGCCCTCAGAGTGTGGTCCCTCAGTTCACACACCGCTATTTTTCAGATCTCGAAAAGTATGTGGAAAATTATGGTTTTTTCACTACATAAAAAAATTTCTACTAAAATTTAAGTATAGTAGACTTTCTGTTAGTTTTCTCGTTTATTAGTTATTTGAGTTTTTCTTAAACACAAGTGTGTGAACTGAGGGACCCAACATAATGGTATATATCTTCCAAATGCGCCGATAGATTTTGCTGAAATTTTGTCTACAAATTCTACAAATTTTCTACTAAAACTCTACGTAGAAAAATAATTAAAAAAGTCAGTAATATATCGCGAAATGAGTATGTCATTTTTGTGTGAACTGAGGGACCACACTTCGGTGGTTGTAGCTTTTTTATTTCTAATGCTATGTATTTGATAAATTTGTAAAAACTTTTACAAAAGTTCTACTAAAATTCTGTAGTGAAAAAACCATAATTTTCCACATACTTTTCGAGATCTGGAAAATAGCGGTGTGTGAACTGAGGGACCACACTCTAAGGGCTATATCTTTTAAACTATCTTTTTACAAATTCCCAGATTTGTTCTACAATTTTTTTTAGACTTCTACTAAAACTTGCTATACTTATTTTGGGGATATTCAGCTAGGTCCCTCAAACCACACGCACACGAAAATTTGTAGAATTTGTAGACAAAATTTCAGCAAAATCTATCGGCGCATTTGGAAGATATATACCATTATGTTGGGTCCCTCAGTTCACACACTTGTGTTTAAGAAAAACTCAAATAACTAATAAACAAGAAAACTAACAGAAAGTCTACTATACTTAAATTTTAGTAGAAGTTTTGTTCTCTTGGATTAGCACATAAAATATTTAATTTCTTGCTTCCTAGCTGAGATAATGTTAATTTTTTGATTGTATGAAAATGCAGAGTAGGTTACCACACAAGAGGCAAAATGAGGACAAGTCCTAATATTATTGTGTATGTTATACCTTATTAAATTTACGTTTTGCTCGCGGTTTCGCACCTTTTCACTATTTTAGGGGTTCATAGTACTACAAACACCCCATATACTTACCAATTATTAACTATGTACCTATTTATGGTTTTGCTCTGCCCGCCCTTTTCTCTGTCCGTTCTTGCTAACTCCTTATATGTAATTACATATTATGTATTATATGAATAAAAAAACTGGCCAAGTGCGAGTCAGGCTCGCGCACAAACGGTTCCGTACAAAACGGCAAAAAAAATCACGTTTCTTGTATCGGAGCCCTCGTCCTCGTCTCGTCGTCGTCTCGCCCCCAGCACCAAAGATTATACATACTCAATGTAATATTATGACTGCACCTAATATTTTTGTTATACTAGCTTTTGCCCGCGGCTTCGCCCACGTGGAATAGTGTTCTTGGAGAAAAAATTACTTCGGCGAATAACTCTCTAAGTCTCTACTTACAGCAATATACTTCTGATACAATACTGAAAATGTTTTTAGGTTTACCCAATGCAAATGGTTAAAAATTGGACCCTTTCTAGTTTCGCCTCGACACGATATGAGCGACCGCTTGATATATACATAATATTATATTTGTCGCGCTTGAATATACAATTATTGCGTCATGCTTTCGTTGTTGGACATCTACGAAGTGGTAAAAAATACTAAGACCACTCGTGAACTGTATTTTAAAAAGTGGAATGCTGTCGTGTTGGTGTACCTACAAAAAAATGCACACAAAAAAAGCACACACACTTAAGAATAACATTATGTACACCGTACATCCCACAAATTAACTTTTTCCTTTTCATAAAAGCTTGACATTAATTTGAAGACCTAAGATTTCTATATATTTTTTTTATAGAAAATAGGTAGGTATAATAAAAATATGATCAATGAGGGTTCCGTACCCAAAATATTATTAAGACTTCGCTGTCTGTCCGTCCGTCTGTCTGTCACCAGGCTGTATCTCAGGAACCGCGATAGCTAGACAATTGAAATTTTCACAAATTATGTATTTCTGTTGCCGCTATAACAACAAATACTAAAAACAAAATAAAATAAATATTTAACGAGGGCTCCGATACAACAAACGTAATTTTTTTGCCGTTTTGTACGGAACCGTTTGTGCGCGAGCCTGACTCGCACTTGGCCAGTTTTTTATTCATATAATACATAATATGTAATTACATATAAGGAGTTAGCAAGAACGGACAGAGAAAAGGGCGGGCAGAGCAAAACCACAAATAGGTACATACTTAGTTAATAATTGGTAAGTATATGGGTTGTTTGTAGTACTATGAACCCCTAAAATAGTGAAAAGGTGCGAAACCGCGAGCAAAACGTAAATTTAATAAGGTATAACATACACAATAATATTAGGACTTGTCCTCATTTTGCCTCTTGTGTGGTAACCTACTCTGCATTTTCATACAATCAAAAAATTAACATTATCTCAGCTAGGAAGCAAGAAATTAAATATTTTATGTGCTAATCCAAGAGAACAAAACTTCTACTAAAATTTAAGTATAGTAGACTTTCTGTTAGTTTTCTCGTTTATTAGTTATTTGAGTTTTTCTTAAACACAAGTGTGTGAACTGAGGGACCCAACATAATGGTATATATCTTCCAAATGCGCCGATAGATTTTGCTGAAATTTTGTCTACAAATTCTACAAATTTTCTACTAAAACTCTACGTAGAAAAATAATTTAAAAAGTCAGTAATATATCGTGAAATGAGTATGTCATTTTTGTGTGAACTGAGGGACCACACTTCGGTGATTGTAGCTTTATTATTTCTAATGCTATGTATTTGATAAATTTGTAAAAACTTTTACAAAAGTTCTACTAAAATTCTGTAGTGAAAAAACCATAATTTTCCACATACTTTTCGAGATCTGGAAAATAGCGGTGTGTGAACTGAGGGACCACACTCTGAGGGCTATATCTTTTAAACTATCTTTTTACAAATTCCCAGATTTGTTCTACAATTTTTTTTAGACTTCTACTAAAACTTGCTATACTTATTTTGGGGATATTCAGGTGGGTCCCTCAAACCACACGCACACGTTTCTTTTTGTGCACATGAACTGAAATAGAATAGCAACATTATAGAAAACGCTGTCAGATATTTTTAAATTTGAAAAAAAATAACTTCAACGGTCATTCTCCAATTCCGCGTTATTTGCCTAATTACCGTAACCTTTTTTATTTTTCACTGATTTGACTTAAACATAATTAAATATGAAACAAATCAAAGATACGAATTCAATAATTAATGAGGCACGTAACAATTAATTGTGGTTTTCTAGATAATGAGACTTAAAAATTTTGTGAGTATGGTAATTAGAAAAAAATCATATTTAATGTAACGGTAATTAGAAAATATCATCAAGTATATGGGGTAACCTGGTCTAGGAGTACGCACTTAAGGATCAAAATGTTCTAAATAAATAAAACGAAGGCGAATAGACGAATATTTAAATACCATCAAAACCCTTAAAAAATCCACGGAGATTCGTTTAAATTTTTATAAACCCTTAAGTGGCAAGTATGATGGGTGATGTAAATAATGAGGTACCGCTATGACGCTTATTATATTTGTGAATTAATAGTTCGCAAATCACTTTAGCTCATTCTGATACGGCCGTATCTGCGAATTAAATTGATCCTTAAAGATTAACAAATATGGACGAATTTCTAATACGTTTTACAGTGTATTACCCTTGCCGCTGAAAGATCGTGTCATTACTTGTTAGTTTTCGTTAGAAAGAGGTCAGTTTTTGTAATTAATGTGCAAATTAATAAAAATCCAAGTGAATTAAAGTGCTACGTGGTTTTATTTCGTGTTTTGCCATTCAGGTAAGTCCTGTGAAAGTATAAGAAAGCATGTTTTTTTTATAAATGTAAAAAAACTTTTGTTCTTTCGAAATTTTTGTGTTTTCTGTTAGATAGGTACCTACCTAGGTTATGATTTACCGTTGATGTGTTCTAAATTACGCATATTTATTTTTGAATACGATAGACATTGTTTTTGAAGAAATGAGTCCTGTAATGAAACCCATAAATGAGTACCAAAAGAATAGGTTAAATGACATGAAAACTTTCTTGCGGCGCACTCGTGACTCGATGACAACATCGTAAAATTGAACTTTATTTGCTATACCATAATGCCATGATCGCGGGTGCCGTCGTCGCGTCGTTATTAATAATAACATTTATTAGTAGGTACCTATTTAACATAACTTAGATTGATGTAATTAATTAAATATATAGACCTCGTTTATCAAATAATTTGTATTTAGAAATCATGAATTTACGTAAAAATTAAATGAATTTTGTTACAGAAAAACTATGTCTCAAAGAAATACGAAAATAATGATGGCATTGGCACAGAAAAATAACGTATTGAGAGAAAAATTCAAGGGTTCAAAAAAATTAAAACATAATATTCAAAGTATTGATCCTGACTTTTTCCCTAGTAGTGACGATTCGGATGATGATTGTCCATTTTCAATATACAATACCTAGTACAGGTCAATCACTGGCCCGGATTAATCAATCATCAAATAATTCTGACACTAAAGATCAAGACCTTTTACCGGGACCATCGACATCAAAAGTTTATTATTTCAGTCAGCAACAAGACGATCAAGAATCTGAAAACCGGGACAACAACATATCAACGAAAACTTTGTTTACATTAACAGCTGTGCCGATTACTGAAGATAATGATGATTTAACTGAAAAATCATCGTTAGTACTTATTCCGAAAAATTGTCCAGATAAAAATTGTGCGCTATGGCACATTAGTTGCTGGGATTGAGAGAATTAAAACAGTGACACAGTAAATTTCCTTTCAGAAATCTTCCTTTATTCTTCTTACTATTTCTTCTTACAGTAGTATGTAGCCGAATACTGAAGTGCCGAATGCCAAAATCGATCCAATATTTATATGGATCCGGCCACAGAATTATCTAAGCTCTTATTGGTCCAAAAATATACACCAATCAGAATGAATTTACAATTCACCAATAAGAGCGTTCCTATCTAACTCTTACTCTAACATATTGCCTATCTTGTCTAACAATACAAAATCTTTACATCGAAATTTCTTATAGAATTACTTTATAATGTAAAAATATTATTATTAATTATCAAACTTAAAACAGAGTAGAAGCTAAATAACACGTTTATAATTACATAAATTAACATTATCATATTCTAATAAGACTTTTAAAGTTCCCATACATATTTGCATCTTTATTACACATATGCAATAAGAGCGGGACAACAAGCTATAAGGTAACCTCGGTTGGGGTACAACCGATAGGGGCTAAACAAGTTATTTAGTAAAAACTTATGTGAACTAACTTTTCTATGACTTCTAAGATTCTAATATGAATTTATGTTATCAAATCTTATTGGAATGACTAAGTATTTTATAATTGTAAGGATCTAAACAAATATTTACATTCCTATCACTAAATATGAATCTTATATCGATATTAAACTATATTTACATGTCACGTTTCGGTGTCGTCCTGCACATTCCTCCCGCCGTGTGGCTCCGTCACACCTTCTTCCGGTGCTGCGACGACGCTGTTTTCGATGGGCAGGATCACCAGCTTCCGAACCGGGCGCCGAAGTACTCCGCCTCTGGTCCGGATGTCGACTGTTCTTACGACGTTGTCCGGTCCAGGAAACGTTGCGACGACTTTCCCCTTGAGCCATACGTTGCGCGGTGAGTTCGGGTCGACTAGCAGAACGAGATCTCCGACTTGTATCGAGGGGCCTCGGCCATGGGGCTCCCGCCGGTTCTGGAGTTCGGGGAGATCCTCGCAAAGCCAGCGCTCCCAGAAGGTTTTCTGAGAAGTGCCCGAACGCTGGTACTCTTCCTGGTCCTCCCAATAGGAAGTGGTTGGGAGTTAGAGCTTCTGGATCTTCTGGGTCGACTGATACGTGTGTTAGAGGTCGGCTGTTGACGGTGTATTCAGCCTCTGCCAGTAGCGTTGAGAGTACCTCTTCAGTTGGATGTTGCTCGTGGAGTGTCGACGTCAGGCATGTCTTTACTGATCTCACCATTCGTTCTCAGGCGCCGCCCATGAATGACGCTCCAGGAGGGATGAACCGCCAGTGGATTTGTCGTCTCGCTGCTTCTTCAGCCGTTGACTCGTCGATCGCTCAGCGCAGTTCCTTGTCTGCTGCTTTTAAGTTGGTCCCATTGTCTGACCAGATCTCCGTTGGACAGCCTCTTCTGGCCATCATCCTTCTTAGGGCCATGACTGCTGAGCTGCTACTGAGTGAGCCGGCTATTTTCAGGTGTATCGCTCTCGTGGTCAGACAAGTGAAGATGGCGACGTATCTCTTCTGGTGCGAGCGTCCTACGGTGACTGAGAGGGGTCCAAAATAGTCCACTCCTGTGAAGGTGAACGGGCGTTGATGATGAGCCAGTCGACACGGTGGCAGGTCCCCAGTTCTTGGAAAGGGTGGCGCTTGTGTCTTCATTCTGCAGTGTAGGCACTGTCGTATGATCGTGCGAGTTATAGGGCGTAGACGGAGAACCCAGTATTGTTGGCGACACTCGTTTACTGTGGTTTCTACCCCGGCGTGCTACATCTAGCTTGCAGTGAATGTTCTTGATCCATAGCTTCACCGTGGGATGATTTCCGTCTATGATCATAGGACTTCTTTGGGCTTCAGAGACTTCTTGTACGGCTGATATGCGGCTTCTTAGCTTGAGGGCCCCGTTCAGGTATTCTATACTCAGCTGATATAGTCGGCTATCTTTACAGATGGGTTTCCCTCTTCTTATGTCTTGAAGTTCTTGAGTGAAGGCTTCTTGTTGAGAAGACCGCATGAGAAGTTCTTCTGCCTTGATTAGGAGCTCTGCAGGAACTGGAATAAATTTTATTTCTTCTTTCTTCTCTTTCTGTCGTGGCTGTACTCTTTCTGCTCTATTACGCGTATTTTTCCAATTCGGATCAGCTTCGGAGTTTCTTGAGTTCCTTTTGTAGTGAACTTGTTCTGTTGGCCGGCAGAGTTGAAGAAACTGGAGTACTCTTGCTGTAGTGTAGCGTAGTCTATCCCAGTTGGAGAAGCGTGAGACCTCGGGTAGGGCTTCTGCTAGCTTCGGAGTATCGTCGACTGAGATGTGATGAATCCTTTCTTCTCCTGTTTCTTCTGCTTCCACACTGGTAGGTTGTTCCATTGGCCATGAGTCTTCGGGCTCGTAGAGAAACTCTGGACCTTTGTACCATCTATAGTTCCTGTCGAAGTTGGGTGGTACATCCCTTGTGGCGTCGTCAGCGACGTTTAGCTTAGTCGGAACCCATCTCCATTCATTTACTGTGGAGCATTCTTCAATGGCGGCTAGTCGGTGCGCAACGTATGGCTTGTATGAGCGGGATCCGGTCTTGATCCAGGTGAGTACAGTTCTGCTGTCCGTCCAGAAGGTCTTCGAGTCTGGCTTCCTTTCGTGTTCATCGATGGCTGCTTCTGCGAGTCGTGCTCCCATGACGGCGGCTTGTAGTTCTAGTCTTGGTATTGAGGTTACTTTCAACGGTGATACCTTTGCCATGACGAGTGACACGTTGATTTCGCCATTTGGAGCTACCGTTCGCCAGAATAGTACTGTTGAGTAAGCAGACTCGCTTGCATCTGTGAAGACATGTAGCTGAAGAGATACGGCGTTGCTGTAGCCTAGGTAGCATCTTGGTATGGCCACATTCGAGAGGTTCTTCAGGTGGAGTAGCCAGGTCTGCCAATCTTCCGAGAGGTCCTCGTCAATCTCGTTGTCCCAGGATGTTCCACGTCGCCATACTTCTTGTAGTATTTGCTTGACCTTGATGGTGACTGGTGAGGCGAAGCCAAGCGGGTCAAATAGAGACATGACGAACCTTAGTGCTTCTCTCTTGGTTGGCTTCTTTCCCTCGGACAGTGATGACGGTATTCGTGTCATGTCGAGATTGAAGGTGAATTCGTCTCTTTCTGGCTTCCAGATGAGTCCCAGTACCCTCTCGATTCTGTCTTCAGACTTGTAGAGCTCGATGTCTTCTTGGCCATCTGATTCCCCTATGGCTTCTAGGAGCTTCATTGAGTTAGACTTCCATTGCTTCAGCTCGAAGTTGGCTTCTTTATGAATGCTTCGGACTTCTGTGGTGATGCGTATTGCTTCTTCTAGACTTTTGAAGCTGTCCACGTAGTCGTCTACGTAGTGCTTCTTTACTATGGCTCTTGCGGCTTCGGGATACGTTTCTTCGTATTTCTTTGCGTTTATATTCTTCACGAAGATTGCTGTTGCTGGAGAGCTTGACGCGCCGAAGATAAGCGATGTCATCCGATATTCATCTGGTGGTTGGTCATCTCTCCTGTCCTTTCGCCATAAGTACCGCAAGGCGTCTCTATCTTCTTCTCGAAGCTTCACTTGCATGAACATCTCCTTGATGTCCGCAGTCACAGCGACGGTATGCTGTCTGAACCTCATGACGACTCCTGGTAATGATTGCAGAAGGTCTGGGCCTTTGAGGAGTTGGTCGTTGAGTGATGTTCCTCTTGTCTTGGCTGCTGCATCATGGACCACTCTGAGTTTGTCCGGCTTCATTGGGTTGACTACTCCGAAGTGTGGTAAGTACCATGTCTTGTTTGGTGTCTTCGTCTTCGGAGCTGGCTTGGCATATCTTTTCGTGATGAGAGCTTCCATTTGTTCTGTATATTTCTGCTTCAGCTTTGGATCCCTGTCAAGCTTCTTTTCTATATTGTGAAGCCTTTTCAACGAGTTTTCATAGTTGTCAGGGAGGTTGATGTCTTCTGTCTTCCACAAGAGCGCCGTTTCATACGTTCCTGTCTTCGTCTGGACTGTATTCTTTTCAAGGATTCGTAAGGCTTGCTCTTCTGGATCCGTCTTTGGCTTCTTAGGGTTGATGCATAGGGAGTCCATCGCGAAGTATTGCTTCATTAGTTCTTCTAAGGAGTCTTCAGCTGGATCTTCTCTCAGGTGGTGGATATAGTTGATGCTTGAGCTTCTTGTGTGGCTTCCATGGAGCACCCATCCGAGTGGTGTGAGTGACGCCACTGGTTGCTCTTTGTTTCCTTTCTTCACCGTCGACATGAGAAGAAGATGCCAGTTGTCTTGTCCTACTAATATTTCTGGCTTCGCGTATGTATATGTGATGAACTCGCTGATGTCTTGAAGATGTTGACATTCTTCAATCTTTTCTTTCGGAACCCTTTGAGTGGCCACATGAAGATTCTTCAATGTTCTTGCTTGTATATCTTCTTCATGTTCATTTACTACCTTTAGTTTGATGTTGACTCTTCTTGATTTATTTTCGGATGTCTTTAACTCGTTGATAGCTTCTATGCGAAGTGGGTCGATGGTTCCTCTTGCTCCGATGCGGTGAGCCAGGTTCTCGTCAACGAGTGTTACTGTCGACCCATCATCCAGCAGGGCGTATGTGTTGACTGCTCCTGCTGGTCCCGACGCTGTGACTGGGACGATCTTCAGGTAAGATTGTCTTGTAGCTGAAGTCCAGGCGGAATTGATTGCTTCAGTTGTCTTCTGGTCGTCTTCTTTCCTTTCAATGTTCTTCGTGACATGCAGCATCCGATTATGATAATATTTACAGTTCTCGATGCCGCATGTCTGTTGACGACACGTGTGGTTCTTGCTCCTGTAGCGTAGGCATCTGAAGCACAGTCGACTACTCTTGGCAATATCCCATCTTTTGTGAACATCTTCTTTCTTGAACTTCTCGCAGTTCATTGTTGAGTGTCCTGTGGCCTCGCATACAGGGCATTTGACTGTTGGTTGTTTTTCTGTGACATGGTTCACTCGCTGATGACGTCTTGGTGCAGCGGGCTGCGGCTGTGAACCCACTTGCTCTAGGTTGTGCGAATGGTCCGCATAGTTCGGCTTCTCTTTTCATGAACTTGTCGAACTTCAGAAGTGCAGGCTCTTCCTTTGGTAGTGTTGCAGAGTAGTCGAAGTATCTGTATCTAAGTGTCGGTGTTAGCTTATCCACCATGGCCCTTGCGACTTCTGTATTGTACAGATAGTAGACGCAGTTCAATGCTTGTAGTGTAGACACGGCGTTGGTCACCCTAGTTGAGAAGATGCAGATGTCCCTCGGTGACTCGGAGAGGCGCGGCAGTGCGCGCAGTGTGTCTATTTCCATCATGGCGATTGATTCTGGTCTTCCAAATCTTGATTCCAGAGTCTTCATAATGTCAGCTGGGTCGGCGTTTGTGATAAGCAGACCATCGACGGCTTCTTTGGCTTTTCCTTTCAGATTTCTTCGAAGTCTATTGATGTTCTCCGTCTTCGAGTAGAGGTTTTCTGTTTCTTCGTAACCGGCTTTGAAGTGAAGCCATTCTTGGTGAGCTCCATTGAAGACGGGTAGTTCCATGAGCCTTGGACGCGCGGACTTGACAGCGAGAGTGATGGCTTCAGTTAGCTGAGAGAGCTCTGACTGAGGATGCTTCGCTTTACATTTTTCTTCTATGAAGACAGCTGGCTCCGATTTTCTTTCTTCAATTGTATTCGGTGGCCCCGATCTTCTTTCTTCAGACACGATGACAGGTTCTCTGAAACTTCTGTCTTCTGTGTTGATTGGCTGCCCCAATATCCTTTCTTCTGTGGTGGCAGGTTGATGAGGTACATGACTGATGGCTAGTACTGGTGGCTCTGCTTGAGCCTGCAGCCATGTGTCGACCCGTGTGGTGGCTTCCATCTTCGAGCACACGGAGACAACATCTTCTTCTTCTTCATCCGAGTCCGCTTCTAATACGGCGAGGCGAGCAGCGGCTAGCTCGACTTGAAGGCGCGCTAACTCTTCCTTTGCCTTTGCTATTTTGTAAGCCTTTCTTGACTTGACGGATGCGGCTCGTTTCCTTTCTTCATGCTTGCTGGCTTCAGGTAGGCAAGCAATAGTAGCGCTTGCTTTGCGCACTATCTGCGGTGCGTCCCGACTGGCAGTAGTCAAGGGGCGCGGCTCTTCATTTGACTCAGTATCCGGTCTACCAGTCATCTCGGTGACGTTCGATTTCGTTGTGTTGGTACTAGTAGTTAGTGTGGTAGTACCGGTGCCTGAGGTGGCTGTATCACCAGATGTTTGAGTTCGGTCTGAACTAGTGGTTTCGTAGGACGTGGTATGCTCAGTCTCCGAGGCAGACTGTTGCGCCCCCATATACTGTTGTGCTTTACGGGTGACCGGCATGTTCACTAGATCACTTTCACTATCACTTGGCTACAGCTATCAGTCAATCAGACACACTATTCAATGTTCAAACTATTCACCGAAAATGTACACTATTTACAAGACACGGATATATTTACACTATTTAAAAATTAAAATGTCAATTCACTATATACTCGACGCGGATACTATACGCGGACAGGCAGTTGTCTTGACACGCATAGATTTCACACTTATGCTCGACGCGGACACTATATATACTTGACGCGGACACTATACGCGGACAGGCAGTTGTCTTGACACGCATAGATTTCACACTTATGCTCGATGCGAACACTATATACTCGACGCGGACACTATACGCGGAGAGGCAGTTGTCTTGACACGCATAGATTTCACACTATACGACGAGCAGAGATTTCACACTATACGACGAGCAGGGATTTCACACTATACGACGAGCAGGGATTTCACACTATACGACGAGCAGGGATTTCTTCTCTATAATCCGGCGACCGAAGGACCATAAATGTGCGCTATGGCACATTAGTTGCTGGGATTGAGAGAATTAAAACAGTGACACAGTAATTTTCCTTTCATAAATCTTCCTTTATTCTTCTTACAGTAGTATGTAGCCGAATACTGAAGTGCCGAATGCCAAAATCGATCCAATATTTATATGGATCCGGCCACAGAATTATCTAAGCTCTTATTGGTCCAAAAATATACACCAATCAGAATGAATTTACAATTCACCAATAAGAGCGTTCCTATCTACCTCTTACTCTAACATATTGCCTATCTTATCTAACAATACAAAATCTTTACATCGAAATTTCTTATAGAATTACTATATAATGTAAAAAGATTATTATTAATTATCAAACTTAAAACAGAGTAGAAGCTAAATAACACGTTTATAATTACATAAATTAACATTATCATATTCTAATAAGACTTTTAAAGTTCCCATACATATTTGCATCTTTATAACACACTAGCGACCCGCCCCGACTTCGCACGGGTACAATGTATATATCTGTATAATCTATGGGTACAATACTGATACTAATACTGCGGCTACCTCATAGATCTAAACCCCCCCCTCCCGCACGAACACCCCCGCCTTGGTGACGCCTACTTCGCAACGGGCCGTGGAGCAGAAATCGTAATATTTTAATTTCGCCATAACTTCAAAACCAAACGTCCAATTTTAATCATTCAAAGACCAAATATTATCTACATAAACTGTACTTAGTGATAAAATAATTTATTTTGATAAGGATTAGTAGCATGAGTAAAATAAACGCGTTTAAATGTAGTCCAAAAAAAATCAAGATTTCTAAATAAAAAAATTGTTGTTGTGCCTCACTCGACATAGATAGGTATAGTGTGTTGCGGACTTCTTTGTAGATATTTATAAGATCTACAATTAATTAGAACATTTTATGGTTCTATCTTTTATAGTTTAGGCAGCGTACGCAAAATAAATAACTTTTCTGGTTGATTTTTTACACCTTGTGTCCGAAAACCCCAAATATCTTACGGAACCCTATTTGTTTCCAAAATAAAATTTAGCCTATGTTACTCGTGGATAATGTAGCTTTCGAATGGTGAAAGAATTTTTGAAATCGGTCCAGTACTTTTTGAGCCTATTCATTACAACCAAACAAACAAACAAACAAACATACAAACAAAGTTTTCCTCTTTATAATATTAGTGTAGATATGCAATAAGAGCGGGACAACAAGCTATAAGGTAACCTCGGTTGGGGTACAACCGATAGGGGCTAAACAAGTTATTTAGTAAAAACTTATGTGAACTAACTTTTCTATGACTTCTAAGATTCTAATATGAATTTATGTTATCAAATCTTATTGGAATGACTAAGTATTTTATAATTGTAAGTATCTAAACAAATATTTACATTCCTATCACTAAATATGAATCTTATATCGATATTAAACTATATTTACATGTCACGTTTCGGTGTCGTCCTGCACAAAAATGTTTTTGATTTAGATGTAATCCCTAGTACAGAAACTCTGTTGAGTGATCCTGAAAATGATCAAGAAAAATCATGTTATTCTCAAAACGATAAAGATCAAAATATGATAATTTTGAAAATACGATTAATACTTCTGAAACCCTGAAAAATAACGCAAATGTACCACTAATTGCTGTTAGCAAGGAATCAATTGAGTCTCCGTCCGAAGAAAGCGAATTTACAAGAAGCACTAATTTTGGAGATACTGAGAATCTCGCACAAAATGAAATGTGTGAAGATAATGCTAATGATCCTAATACTTATACTAAAGCAGGCACGTTTAGGAAAAGGAAAAGATTCAACCAACCACTTAAAGTTAGAGAAGAAGCAAAGAAAAGGGATATAAGGAAGAAACATGAAGTGAAACCACCTTGTTCGGCTTCCTGCAAAAAACTATGTACACAGAATAAATAAATAAATAATAAATAAAAAATCTGTTTATTTCAATAGTAACAAATTACAGAAAAAATAAGACAAAAACTTATGCTATGAATCTCTAGTGAGATTTTTATACATAAGGAGTTGCATATACTAAGGTGAGAGTGGTGTGCAGGGGTACATATGTGTGTGTGAGTATGTGTGTGTGTGTGTGTGTGTGTGTGTGTATGAGTGTGTGTGTGCGTGTTGTGTGGGTGTGGGTGTTGGTGTGTGTGTGTGTGTGTAGGTGTTGGTGTGTGTGTGTGTTGTGTGAGATAGAGAGTGAGTGTCTGTAGCACCCTAGCCCTACGACAAGTCTTGGGATCAGTCATGATGACTACTAGGGTGCCTACTGTGTAATTGCTTATATATGTTGTGGAGTGTGTATGTATTATGTGTCTGTAAGAGTGTGTATCTGTGTAAGTGTGTATCTGTGTGTGAGTGGGTAACTAGTTCTCTAGCCCTACGACAATTCTTAGGACAAGTCATGATGACTACTAGAGTATCTACAGAGTTCATTATTACATTTTTCTTATTCAGATTTCAGTGCTTTTATTGTTTAACACAGATTATCCTATTGTATATAAATAAATATACATACTATTTTTAGGTATAAATCTTACAAAGTACAACTTAAATATGATTGTTTAGAAAGTATTGTTTTAGCACATTCCGAACTAAATGCCTTTTCTTTTTATTAAGTATCTTATCGACTAACGTTTTTGGCAATTCATTAAATATTTTTGGTAATATACAGTTCCATACTCTTTCCCCATATTCATTATTACATCTAGGTACTTCATACAATGGCAAATATGAGAGTGACGACTGTCGTGAGATACCGTCATTTGGCGCACCGCGCAAGTGGCATGAGTCCCTACCGCTCGATTTAGGTGGTAGTGACGACTGTTGTGAGATACCGTAACTTGGCGCACCGCGCATGTGGCATGAGTCCCTACCGCTCGATTTAGGTGGTAGTGACGACTGTTGTGAGATAGTGTGACTTGATGGAGTGGAATGAGTTACTATCGCTCGATTTAGGTGGTAGTGACGACTGTTGTGAGATAGCGTTACTTGATGGAGTGGAATGAGTTACTATCGCTCGATTTAGGTGGTAGTGACGACTGTTGTGAGATAGCGTTACTTGATGGAATGGCATGAGTTACTATTGCTCGATTTAGGTGATAGTGACGACCGTAAGGATTGATACTGAGTAGACTGTACGTAGAGTTAAATTAAGAGTAAAGTGGTGTGTGTGGTGGTAAGAGTGGTGAAAAAATTGGTGTGCTTGTATGGTTGTAAAAAAATGTGGTTGTATGGTGTGTGAATACTAGTCAATGGCCAGTTAATTGTTATTTGATGATTCGTAGTGAAGTTAGCAAAATTGTGTGAGAAAAAAGTGTTGATTCCTTGTAAAAGTTGTTTCAAGTAAAGCACCATACCCAAGCGAGTTAATCAGGATAGGCCGAGCGAAAGACTTGTGATATTGCAGCTGGGTTTTCTCTTTTTCAGGAGCATCACACGGGGACGTGTGACTGGTCAGAATGGCCGTGTCGGAGAACCACAGCTGAGAACGGAATTGAGACGTAAATCTGCAACTGATTTGACGAGTTCGGATGCAATTGGCAGTTGACAGCTCGATATTCAATATCACTTTTGACAACGATGGGAGAATAACGCTGGTCGACTGGAGGACTCGGAGAGAAGATACCGTGAGCGGCGCACGTATTGCCAAGTTGTTTCCGACTTCGCCACGTCTCGATATTAATCCGTTTGCATTAATGTCGTGTGTGAATATTTTAGTTTGAAACTTTGTTATTTCTCGAACAATATACCGGTACAGTGTATGAGAACTATTATTTCCTGACAACTTGACGATTGAAGACAATCTAAACAACGCCCACAAGGAGCCTACCGCGTTATATATATATATATATATATATAACGCGGTAGGCTCCTTGTGGAATACGTGCGCCGCTCACGGTATCTCCTCTCCGAGTCCTCCAGTCGACCAGCGTTATTCTTCCATCGTTGTCAAAAGTGACATTGACTATCGAGCTGTCAACTGCCAATTGCATCCGAACTCGTCAAATCAGTTGCAGATTTTACGTCTCAATTCCGTTCTCAGCTGTGGTTCTCCGACACGGCCATTCTGACCAGTCACACGTCCCCGTGTGATGCTCCTGAAAAAGAGAAAACCCAGCTGCAATATCACAAGTCTTTCGCTCGGCCTATCCTGATTAACTCGCTTGGGTATGGTACTTTACTTGAAACAACTCTTACAAGGAATCAACACTTTTTTTTCTCACACAATTTAGCTAACTTCACTACGAATCATCAAATAACAATTTACTGGCCATTGACTAGTATTTCACACCATACAACCACACTATTTTACAACCATACAACCACACCAGTTTTTTCACCACTCTTACCACCACACACACCACTTTACTCTTAATTTAACTCTACGTACAGTCTACTCAGTATCAATCCTTACGGTCGTCACTATCACCTAAATCGAGCAATAGTAACTCATGCCATTCCATCAAGTAATGCTATCTCACAACAGTCGTCACTACCACCTAAATCGAGCGATAGTAACTCATTCCACTCCATCAAGTCACGCTATCTCACAACAGTCGTCACTACCACCTAAATCGAGCGATAGTAACTCATTCCACTCCATCAAGTCACGCTATCTCACAACAGTCGTCACTACCACCTAAATCGAGCGATAGTAACTCATTCCACTCCATCAAGTCATGCTATCTCACAACAGTCGTCACTACCACCTAAATCGAGCGGTAGGGACTCATGCCACATGCGCGGTGCGCCAAGTGACGGTATCTCACAACAGTCGTCACTACCACCTAAATCGAGCGGTAGGGACTCATGCCACTTGCGCGGTGCGCCAAATGACGGTATCTCACAACAGTCGTCGCTACCACCTAAATCGAGCGGTAGGGACTCATGCCACTTGCGCGGTGCGCCAAGTGACGGTATCTCACAACAGTCGTCGCTACCACCTAAATCGAGCGGTAGGGACTCATGCCACTTGCGCGGTGCGCCAAATGACGGTATCTCACGACAGTCGTCACTCTCATCTCATCTCATCTCAACACCATTTCATTCTCATCTCATCTCAACACCATTTCATTCTCATCTCATCTCAACACCATTTCAACACCAACAACTTTCACACAATTTACACTCAATAAACTACTTCGCAATTAGTTGGTTGAATAGTGGTCAATGGGTTACACAACTTATTCTGCACCGCTATTTTCGCAATCTACAGGAGTCTCATGGTCAGGCATCTTTCTCAAATATAATTCATACTTGTAACTACGCTTAGAATTTACAGCTTTTAGTGTATAACGGTCTCTCTCTAAAATTTCTAATTTTCTCTGATTACGTCCCTTATTTTCAATTAATAACAATAACGAATCGAAAATCTATTTACTTCCGCTTTACTGCTTTTCAAAACGTATTTTTGTAACAATTTTACTAAAGACTATACCGAGTCTTCACACTACAGTCACGAGATAAACAATTACGCTCACCAAATATCTTTAGTTCCAAATCCGATACTTCAATGAAGTACAGAGTGCAGATCCCTGGCCGCCGCGGCACCCCGTCGCACGGCCTACACCACCTGCTGCGTCGCGTCGCGTCACGTCGCGTCTCGTCGCGTCGCGTCTCGTCGCGTCTCGTCTCGTCGCGTCTCGTCTCGTCGCGTCTCGTCGCGTCGCGTCTCGTCGCGTAGCGTCGCATCGCGTCGCGTCGCTAGCCACCGCTCGCGTACTGACCCCACCTGTACACGAAATAAAAGAGCACAAAAATTGTCCAAACTATGTACAATTACATTCTTTTTAGTGTTCCGTATCCAAAGGTAAAAACAGGAACTGAAAAATCTAAGACTTTGCTGTATGTCTCTCTGTCACCAGGCTGTATCTCAAGAACTGCGATAGCTAGAAAATTGATTTCCTTTATTGAGATAAAATGTCAGATTTGATTATGCAATAAAGTTAATTTCATTCCCTTTCAACAATCTAACTAATTGCATGAAGAACAGCTATTACAGTAAGAGTCTTACGATACCAGAAGACTCACAAGTGCGTTTACAACCTCTTACATGATAACCAAGTTCACCGGAGTTCACGTGTGCCGCCGCCATCAGCACCAAACAGTCACGGCCACCACACCGTAGAGTGCGTGCCACTATCACGCCGCTATCACCAACCGCCACAGGAACCAGCCGCTCCGATGCTGCGCGTCTCGTTCTACAGGACACCGCCACTGCATGCTGTTGCGCGTCGCGTCACAAGTATTACAGCTTGGACACCAGACTGCAATATGTTCCATCTGCACAGAAAACACAACAGCAGAACAACTGAACACTAAATTGTAAAGGTTATTTTGAGATTTTAAGGAAGCAATTTCATGAACACTTGAAACACGAGATAAATCACTAGCTTCTATGGTCTTAAGAATTATTGCAACGAATAAAAAGTTGGCTACCGCCTTTTACCAAAACCACCGACTCCATAACCAAAGCCTGTCATTGCCTCGCCACCACGCTCGTGTCGCCACCACGCTCGTGTCACCACCACAGACGTAACGTTCATGACATGCCACCGTCGTCACGTCACCACAGTCAACACGTTGCCATTGTTGCCGCAATCGTCACGTCACCGTCGTCACCACGGTCACCACGTCGCTATCGTCACCGCGGTTGTCACGATGCCATCGTAGATGCAGTTGTTACCGTTGTCAGTATCTACGTTACCGCCGTCAGTACGTCACCATCGTCAGCGCCGTTGCAATCTCGCCACGAACAACGGGTTATTGGTACAGGGTCACCTTGCAGCACTCGGTTCGCTGCTGTCCCGATTCTCTATTACGCCGTATGCATGGCGTGCTGCCTTGTTGTACATACTGCCAAACTCAATCCACAACATTCGCAATGATTATTATCACTTTTTGTAGCTTTGGTACGGGCTACACTTTTTTTTTCACTACCCTCACTTTTTTTTCGTAAAATTCCACAATTCCACAATTTTAAAATTGATCGTTCCATTTTGTACCCATAATTAATAATCTATCTTGATTTTCTGGGTTACATCCCAATTCTGATAACGCGGTAGGCTCCTTGTGGGCGTTGTTTAGATTGTCTTCAATCGTCAAGTTGTCAGGAAATAATAGTTCTCATACACTGTACCGGTATATTGTTCGAGAAATAACAAAGTTTCAAACTAAAATATTCACACACGACATTAATGCAAACGGATTAATATCGAGACGTGGCGAAGTCGGAAACAACTTGGCAATACGTGCGCCGCTCACGGTATCTCCTCTCCGAGTCCTCCAGTCGACCAGCGTTATTCTTCCATCGTTGTCAAAAGTGACATTGACTATCGAGCTGTCAACTGCCAATTGCATCCGAACTCGTCAAATCAGTTGCAGATTTTACGTCTCAATTCCGTTCTCAGCTGTGGTTCTCCGACATATATATATATATATATATATATATATATATATATATATATATATATATATATATATATATATATATATATATATACTGGGTGTCCCAAAAATACCGTCTCATAGTGACATGGGAGATAGATTAGCCTTATATCTCTCGGATAAAATAAAAATGACCTTAGTAAAAGTTGCTTAGTTTTCGAGATATTTGGATTTTTTTGGTTTTATTCAAAATCTCCATTTTTAGTTAGTTTTTATTTCCGCATTAGTACAAATTCCTTTAATTTATTCATTTTTATTTTTTTTAAGTATCTCGAATAGTTGTTTGATGCATACAAAATAATTTTTTGTCAAATAGTAGTGTATTTTTTAAGAAAAAAATATTTTTGTGTTGCGTTTTAGCTCTCCCAAAATTTCGAACAAAATTTTGACAATCTGCCGTGAAAAAAAAATGTACTAAAGTAAACTGGAAAATTATTTTAAAAATTACTCAATTTATTGCAGATTTAGAAATGGTATAACACTTACATAAGAATTTTACAGAAACTTAGAAATTGCCATTTTTATCATTAAAGTCTGATTCAAGCCAGACTCTTATGTAGTAAAGAAGATGAAAAAGTACCAGGAATTTTCATCGCAATCTTATTATCTATCGACCTTTATTATCTTTTGTATCTGTAGACTTGTAAAACTGAATGTACTATTGCAACCCTAATTTGTTATTTCGTTCTTTCCTTCGCTGTTATGGGGCACTGTGATAGTAAATAAAATTAGAAAAAAACTTTAGAACTTAGATTTATTACAGTAAATGCTCGAACTGTCGACCTCCAACACGAATGCACAATCGACATCTTCTGATAAAATTATTCTTTAATCTTCTCAAACTTATCTGAGATATTTCTTGAGCCGCTGCGGTGACTCTGTCGCGTAGTTCCCTTTCGTTGCGTATTGGTTTACCATAAACTTTGTCTTTAAGACATCCCCAATAAAAAAAAACCAGGGGATTAAGATCAGGGGATCGTGGTGGCCATAAGATTGGCCCCAGTCGCCCAATCCACCTTCTCGGGAACCTGCGGTCCAGGTGTGCTCGAACGTCTCGAGCGTAATGTGCTGGGCAGCCGTCGTTTTGACACATCGTTCGTAATGATTCCAGTGGCACATCCCCGAGGAGCGTTGGCAATTGGTTTTCTAAAAATTCCAAATAGGTGTGACCATTTAATATTGGAGGCAGCTCCACTGGTCCTACTATTGTACCGTTGTAGATTCCGGTCCATAAATTTATATTAAACATGTGTTGCGACCGATCTTCTCTATTCTCGTGTGGGTTTTCTAGCTGCCAGCTATGAATATTATGAAGGTTTAAATAACCATCTCTTCTACATTGCGACTCGTCACTCCACAGTACTTTATGAAAAAAGTCGGGATCTTCCCTATTTTTTTCCAACATTCGTTGACAAAATTGTACCCGTCTGGCATAGTCACTCGTAAGGAGAGTTTGCACTCTTTGTATGTGGTACGGATGATACCTGTTCCTTTTTAAAACGCGATGAGCAGATGATTTCGGTATTCCAGTCCGACTTTGAATCAAACGAACCGAAGTTGACGGATCTTCGGTAACTTGCTGTAACACGACATCTTCGTCGGTTGTTTGCGGTCTCCCTTCACCACCTCGAGTTCCTGGGACTCTACCCTCTCTGTAGGCAGAATCCAATCGTTCAATCACATGATACGATGGCGGTGTACGGTTTGGATAACGTTCCGCGTACAATCTTGCAGCTAATCTTGAATTTAAAGTTACTACGCCTCGATTAGAAACACGCCTGGTTTCCCCATAAATTAAGTACATGTCGGCGTACTCACGATGAGTAAATTGAGTAGCAGCACCTCGTGGATTTTCCATTCTTAGCACAGTAAAACCAGCCAGCTGTCTGTAAGAGCGCAAACCGTCGTTGTTGTCACCAAATCAGTTCAACAATAGTCCAAATCGAAAGCAAATCAGAGTCCAAAAATAACGCCTAGTAATAAAAAAAATGAGAGAAACGAGAGCAGTACAAAATAGCACGTGTATAGCACAAAACGGAAGAGAACGTACTAAAGTCCACGAGATCGTTCGTGGAACACGGTGTTGTAAAATGTGGGAAGAGAGTAGCGCATATTGCGCGCTCCCTTGCACTTATTAGGCCTTTAACAAACATTACCGTTGATCATTGACAGCTATCTCACTCAGTTTTTAACCTAAGAACAGGATCACAAACGCCGAACACAAAGGACAACATGTGGCCTTTTCATTGTGTTTGAATATTGAATATTCACTTCATAGTTGAGTCCGGCTTGAATTAGACTTTAATGATAAAAATGGCAATTTCTAAGTTTCTGTAAATTTTTCATGTAAGTGTTATACCATTTCTAAATCTGCAATAAATTGAGTAATTTTTAAAATAATTTTCCAGATTACTTTAGTACATTTTTTTTCTACGGCAGATTGTCAAAATTTGGGTCGAAATTTTGGGAGAGCTAAAACGCAACACAAAAATATTTTTTTCTTAAAAAATACACTACTATTTGACAAAAGTTTATTTTGTATGCATCAAACAACTATTCGAGATACTTAAAAAAAATTAAAATGAATAAATTAAAGGAATTTGTACTAATGCGGAAATAAAAACTAACTAAAAATGGAGATTTTGAATAAAACCAAAAAAATCCAAATATCTCGAAAACTAAGCAACTTTTACTAAGGTCATTTTTATTTTATCCGAGAGATATAAGGCTAATCTATCTCCCATGTCACTATGAGACGGTATTTTTGGGACACCCAGACGTTATATATATATATATATATATATATATATATATATATATATATATATATATATATATATATATATATATATATATAACGTCCTGTATATATGTATATATATAATTATATATACAGGATGTCCCAGAAGTCGACGTCATCCCTTCGAAGGCTGATAGACCAGCTCATGAATCACTAGAATATCATAATATGACCTTAGTAAAAAATCTTTAGTTTTCGAGATATTGGCACTTTTAATATTTTTTTAAAAATTACACCTCATGTCAGTTTTTCAACTGCCACAACTACAATTTCCCGAATTGTGGGATACAAATTTATATTGCGGAATCCTGACCAGTTCTGCTATCGACCACGGTTATCAACAAAGCTAATAGAGTTTGAACTTTGTAGAAAAAAAGAAAACTTTTTCCTAACCGTGATTTCAAAAACTTTTTCTCCTTACTTTCACTATCCATACTGGACAAAAAATACACCACACTAACCTGGGTTGTTACTTTAAAAAGTTGCTCATTTTATGTAGTTTTCGAAATAGTAAAATAGTTGCTATTACGCTACGTCAAAAAAATTTTTTGCTATTTTAAGTGCACAGAGAACATATTTTGAATGTTTTTCTTTAGTTAGAATTTCGAACAAAAACACTCGTTATATTGAAATCACCCAGATGTTTACTTAAAAATTGTACGTTGAAGTGTAAGATGCTTACTAAACTTAGAAACTAAACAGAATACAAGGATTTTTTTTAAAACTGTAAGGAGAAATGCAAAGAAGGAGAACACATTAATAATATCATATAATGAGTTAGACTCATTAGAATGAGAGAATAGGTGACGCCACGCATGTCTTTTGTTTGTTCTATACATGAGTTTCTTGATTAGTTACTAGTACGTTACGCTATTGATGTGCATCGTTTTGTTGTTTTCTTACTTTTAACGGATTTTGCATTGTAATTTGGACTTCTTTTGCCTAGTGACTCGGACTTAAGTGTGCTTGGAGACAGTAAAGAACTGACATGGCTCTCTTCTGGGCTTTTATGTTTCTGTGATACGCGTCTTACTACCAGTCATTATGGCGTATACTATACATTAGTATGCTAACCTGCATTACATTTACGGGGAATACAGAGGCAACGGTGCTGCTGCAGCTAATCTGTATCGCGAAAGGTTAAGGTACTCAAGTCCAGATTACAATGCAAAATCCGTTAAAAGTAAGAAAACAACAAAACGATGCACATCAATAGCATAACGTACTTGTAACTAATAAACAAACTCATGTATAGAACAAACAAAAGACGTGCGTGTCGTCACCTATTCTCTCACTCTAATGAGTCTTACTCACTAAATGATCTTATTAATGTGTTCTCCTTCTTTGCATTTCTCCTTACAGTTTAAAAAAAAATCCTTGTATTCTGTTTAGTTTCTAAGTTTAGTAAGCATCCTACACTTCACACGTACAATTTTTAAGTAAACATCTGGGTGATTTCAATGTAACGAGTGTTTTTGTTCGAAATTCTAACTAAAGAAAAACATTCAAAATATGTTCTCTGTGCACTTAAAATAGCAAAAAAATTTTTTGACGTAGCTTAATAGCAACTATTTTACTATTTTGAAAACTACATAAAATTAGCAACTTTTTAAAGTAACAACCCAGGTTAGTGTGATGTATTTTTTGTTCAGTATGGATAGAGAAAGTTAGGAGAAAAAGTTTTTGAAATCACGATTAGGGAAAAGTTTTCTTTTTTTCTACAAAGTTCAAACTCTATTAGCTTTGTTTATAACCGTGGTCTATAGCAGAACTGGTCAGGATTCCGCAATACAAATTTGTATCCCACAATACGGGAAATTGTAGTTGCGGCGGACTAGAAATTGACATGAGGTGTAATTTTTAAGAAATTATGAAAAGTGCCAATATCTCGAAAACTAAAGATTTTTTACTAAGGTCATAATACGATATTCTGGTGAGTCATGAGCTGGTCTATCAGCCTTCGAAGGGACGACGTCGACTTCTGGGACATCCTGTATATATATATATATATATATATATATATATATATATATATATATATATTATGTTCACCGGTTAGGTACTCGAAGACGCCTGGACCAATTTCTTTTTTTAGTTGATAGAAAAGTTCATCTATATCTGTTGTGTTCTTTGGTGTTGAAGTCGGTTTTTGATTTTGAAAAATTTCATATTATAAATAAAGTTTCGTAGATTTCATAGAAAACGTTTTTTCTTTAAAACAATTACTATGTTATAGTAAACATGTATAATAAAAGTGTTAAAAATACGGTTTGTTCTTTTTTCTTTATTATATAATATGTATTTCATTCAATGACAAATTCATATTTATTTCTATGGAGACATGTATAGGAAGAGTTAATACAATGGCGGCAACTCAAATTAAAATTCATAAGAGACTAAGCAGGATGGCAGTATCTCATGAAAAAGGTATAAACACATACATTTTTGATATTTTGATTTTATGACAAAATAATATACCCAATATAATATGAGATTCCTATTTAAAAACCAAAAATATCATTGTGTTAAGAAAAAATAAAACTATAATCACAAAATCTAAATTTTCTCAAAATTCACTTTTACTGAGATACTGCTTTTGCGCTTAGCAGGGCAGAATTACGCTCGCTGCATGCGACCGGTGCATCCTTGAAAACTCAGCAATCAACTTCATTTTTCGCAAAATAATTGCAGTCTAGTCTCAAAAATACGTTGAATATTGTAAAAATATTTAAGATTTTAAGAAAAATACTTTAAACTTACGTAGTTTCCGTGTTTTCGTTCAAAATTGATTTTTTTTGCAAAGCACTTGTTGTCACTCACGAAATCAAAATACGACTTAAGTTAGCCGCGTATCATAAACAGCTTCACGGTATCTGCTGTTGCGTACTCTTACCGAATGCGTACTCTTAGACCAGGTTACTCTGTAAAATATGATATAATGAAATTATAGTAACACACATTAATAATTTCTACCATAGAATTAACGATGTCTCTCATAACCATAACCTTGCAATAGTAAAAAAGACACTTTATCATTGCTATAATAAAAAAAAATTAGACACATTTTTTGACATTTCTATTGATTGCTAAAACAAAACAGGGTCATTTTAAAAGCTGTTATTTAGCTCGCAATGTATGTTAGTTCGGGTAGAATCTTGCTACTCAATTTTGAAGCAGATATCTTCAACCGATTGAGCTGAAATTTTGTAAACACGTTTAGTTTGGATGACAATATTTAATTCGTTCTCGGCGTTATCGAGCGGCAATCCTTCTCTTTTCTTTAATTTCCTCTTTGCTCTTTTTGGGTTTTCCCAGTCTATAAATTAAATAATTTAATGAATGGTCAGCATATAATATAGACATATTTACGGACAATGATAATAATAACCTAAGAAAACCGCGGGAAAACTTTCCATTGGTACGTCATCGCGACTTCAGTTAGTAAACAAGTATTAATTTTTCATACAACGGTAATTATAAACATATGGTAATTAGTATACGGTAATTAGAAAACGACAGATTTTCTTAAAAATTTCGAAATCTGACACAGCATGCAAATACTAGCTTATTATAACGTACAGAGGCCAAAGTAGTGTCTCCATTTACATGATCAATTTGGGTCTATCTTAAAAAATCAAGTATTAAAATAAAAACAAGTAATTAGAAAAGTTTTTAACCAAGGCTACGGTAATTATATACTCACGTGCTTCATTGGCGGTACACTAACGTTAGAGACGTGAACTGCTGCTGGGCCTCGGCACACACCGAGGATACGCGACTCGTATGGTAGTGATGTGCTAAATACTTTTATTTAGGGATGTGCACCCGGGAACAGCAAATGTTACGGCAATTATAACTTGCGATTGGACATGCGATTATTTCATGATAATTATTTATAGACTGGTTCTATTGAGTCGACATTTTGTTATTCGATACACGTTACTATTCGTGATCATCATCATCACTATAATATTATATTAATTAATGCATATTGCTACCTACTTTTTTCCACCGACTACTACAATAGATAATTAAATTAAATTTTATAGTATCTAATAATTATCATCATTGGTGATTGTATATTAGGTCCACAGTTATTATGGGAATATACTTATTTGGGGAAATACCTCTCAGAAAAGTGGCATAAAATAACGCTTGAGTTTGCTTTGCCGAGAGAGTGAGAATAGCGGGGGCGTTTTTGTATTTATAACTTTCTTAAAATATGTTAAATAATAATATAATAAATATAAATAAAAAGAGAAAAAATATTATTTTAAACAAAAAGTGAAATCCCACTTAAATAGTAAAAATGCACAAAAATGTATGAAATAAAACTTATTTTCTATATAAAATCCCCTTTTAAATTTGGATAAAATTTTAACTATTTCTCTACTCAATCTTCATAATTTTGAAGTCGGTACGAGCCAACTTGAACGTGAGTTCCACTTTAAATATTGCTTAATCAGGATGTTATTCATAAGGACAATATTGGTAAGAAATATAGAAGGGGGAAGAGGGGTAGGGGAAGTCCAAGGAAAAACTATACTAGTTTGTCTAGGAAAAGCTATATTAGTCTTACAACTTGTAGAAAATGTAAATGTAATGTCCTATTATAGAGAGCTGTGTATTAGTGGAGGATAGAGAAAAGTGGCGGAAGCTTCACCTTCAAGGGCCCTGTCCATAAATTAAAGAAGAGAAGAAGAGGATATTGTTTGGGCTGGTATCGACACAAAAATTATGAAGATTGAGTAGAGAAATAGTTAAACTTTAGCCATATTTAAAGGGGAATTATTTAGAAATTAAGTTTTATTGTATACTTTTTGTACATTTTTGCTTTGGACGACAATGTTGTTTTTTTAATATAGGTATATTATTTAGATTATAATATTATATAGTAACATGTCCTAACTGACTGATTAATCAACGCCGAGGCAAAACTACTGAAGCTAGAAACAAATATTTGGACCGTGGCTTCATTTTGTGACATGTAGGTTCACTGAGAAGGGATTTTGCGAAAATCACCCCCTAAAGGATTAAAACAGGGTATCAACGATTGTATGTAATTTTTTTTTGTGGTCAAATCTGTTTGAAATTTCGTGATATTGCTCTCTGACATGGTCTACTAGACCCTAATTAAATTTTTTCAAAAATTCACAATCAGACTCATACTTACTTGACTATATTTTTTGGAATGCTCTTTATTTTGATACCCGTAGTACCCAGTGACACACGAGCGGACGAGTTAAGCCGGCTACTCATACACCTGCTGCAGGGGCAATATGGGAATTGGACCCTTGATTGCCTCCTTAATTGTGATGTGTGTAGGCACGCAGGGGCAATTTTTAGATTGGGCCTGCGGCAGGGCGCTAGGAACACAATCTAGGGAGCTAGGAAGGTCTTGCGCCGTAGTAGGATTGCGGCAATTCCAGTCAGTTCATTGGTGACAACCGAGCGGAGTGGACAAAAATGGAAAAAGAGAGTGAAATATGGACGCGGGTTATAGACGTCTATAAAGACCGGCCCCACATGTGGGATAAAAAACATAAACAAGACTTTAATAGATTCTTTCATAATATTCATGTGGCACAATTTGCTTCGTTTCTGCAATTAATTCTTCACCCAATATCTTCTCTTCCTTTTTTTTTTGGTAGCACCACAGAAAGTGCCAAGGCGATACCAATCCTCTGGTCCCAACTAACATTTTGGCAATAAGAATAAGCGCTAAATGAGCTACTTAAGAGAAACTTAAAAACCTAAGGTTCTATAAAAGGTCTAACAACTAGTGGTATAGCGCGCTATAACTATCTTATAACCCTGGATTGGGCCCACAATTTTAGAGCTTAAAGTGACATAATAGTTGTAGAAAAGTGATAAAAAGGTGGGAATAAAGAGTTACAATAGTGCTATTGAAGTAGTATTCACCATTTTAGGTGTATTATAAGCTATACACAGGTTGCAACTGCACCATTTAGTAATAAATAATTTATAAAATTCACTCAATTAGCTTTTTTAACAACAAATGAGTGCTCCTACGATACTATTTATAGCTCGATTTTATATTGTGCATAATAAGTAGTAATAAAAATGATAAATAAAATATAATAGCAGTGCGCATATTCATGGCCGACATCAATTAATAATTTTATACATTATCGGTTTCATAATTATGAATTCTCCCTGCGGTGATAAGTATTCTGTGATAATATATACTAGTTTTCATCTCAATTTTGAAGCGCCTCAAAAATAAACAACATTTCATATTATTAGGTAAAATAAATCACTGCCACGGCATTTTTTTTTTTATTTTAGTTGTGATTGTAAATAACAATTCTCAGTACGTCTATGTATATGTTACAGCCAAAGTAATAAATCCGGATATTATATATACTATCCAGCCATTATTTATAATGTCTACTCAATTTAGACAAAGTGATAAATGACACAGAATTAATCACATTGACTGGCCATTTTATATAATATCTTCGAAGAATTGGATGAAGTAATAAAAAAAGATTATAAAATTGTATTTCAATCTGCCTTTATATAATAATAATTATTATGTTTATTATAATTATTATAATAACATTGTCATAGATAAGTACAATTTTATTGTGATCTATATAAAGTAATTTAACTTAATGAAATATTTTTTTTATAATAATTTTACCCCTTTTAGGGTTCCGTAATACTTAAGTAACCCTTATAGTTTCGCTCTGTCCGTCTGTCTGTCTGTCTGTCCGCGCCTCTAGCTCCTGTAATTATGAATATAAATTGATGAAATTTTGTGCAGTTATAGATTGTGTATAGATCACAGTTTCGGGATCATAAAAAAATAATAATTTTATATTTTAGGGGTGGCTCTCCATACATGTGAATTGTGAAGTGGGGATGAAAAATATTTTTTCACTCTACCCCATCGTGTGGGGTATCGTAGAATAGGTCTTTTAAAATAAAGGCAAGGTTTCATACATTACTTTTTTATAAAGTTGACCATTTTCGAGTAATCGGCCTCCGAACTAGTTTGTAAGTTGGTCCCCCCCCTATCATTTTTAAACTATAGGAGATAGAAACATGCAAATTTTCATGCTGATAGATCATGCTAAAAACTCTTTAGGAAAATTATTGTGATCCAAATCGGACAGTAACTTTTGGAGTAATAAAAAAAAAGCATATTACGCATTTATAGTTACGGAACCCTCCTTACACATGTCCTGACATGCTCTTGGAAAGGTTTTAGTGATATATGTTAAATTATTAACTAACGTTTTAAATAAACAATCGAATATATAATTATTGAATACGCGCCAAGCTTCCATTAGGTATTGTATATTTGTAAAAATAAGATGACGATGATGATTACTGTAAGTTACATAGTGGCATATTATGCTTGCAGTTCTTTGAACTCAGTTCTTAAGTTTGAGTTTGAGTTTGAATGCCGAAATTTTCAAACGCGTATATTTAAAGACTGAGGAGTTCTGATCAAAGCTTATGTGATCATCAGGTCACCACTTTAGTGAAAACGGGACCAACCTCGGATTATAATCCGAGGTTGGTCCCGTTTTCCCAAAACGAAAGTGAAAAGACATGCAGAACTTCCGCGGAAGCAGAAGCAGAAGCAGAGTTCTGTTGCATCACTAAGTTGAATCGTGTTTATTACTTTAGCTAACTTTGGCCCGCTATTATGAATAATATCCGGACAAAGTGATTAATTTATCACATTATCTAGACAATATAGTTATTATATATAATGACCAGTCATTATGTATAATAGCTATTTAATCACATTGACTGTAACATATATTTTAATTGAAAATAGTAAATAATGTTAATAAATAAGTCAGAAAATAATATTTTGACCATAAATTTACTTTTAAAATTTTATAGGTTATGTTTATTTAATGGCGTAAAATCTACATTACATAAGGTTCCTAATAACTCTTTTATTCCTATCGCAGTGTTAAAAAAACTATAGCTAGCTTTTTAATGCCACTTGGACTTTTATAATGTGGGAGTAAATCCTATTATACAACCTGTAATGATTTAAAGGTGGTTTCTGACACTTGCAGCATCTAGCTCTATAATACCTATAGTTATCACTTCTTTAACTTCTATAGCTCTATAATACAAATAGTTATCACTACTATAACTTTCTTTTAGCTCTTAGGGCTCCATAGAACTCGTTAGGTGGTACAAGGTATTAACTAACTCCATTTAAGAACTTTAACCGTTTGTAAGTATTAGCAGACACCTTACTATTGGTGCTAGTGTTTTACGTTTCCTAAAGATGTAAGAGTAAGTTATACAAAAGTTCTGACAAACTCCAAGTTAGCACCTTAAGGCGCTGTGAGTAGTCAACTATGAAGTATTCGAGGGGGTGAAGGAGATGAGTGGGGGACGTGCCGCCCCCGTTACTGCGGGGGGTTTCATGCGATTGACGTCAAAATGATGTGTCTATAATGTACAAAAGCGTAATTTCGATAATATCGTAATATGCTTCATAGCCTAGCGGTATTTTGCCCGCCTAAAGCAAAGCGTAGCGTTTAGGTTCAAATCTCATTACAATTATATTATATTATATTTCAAAATGTCTATTTTCTGTCTAGGTCAATTTAAATAATAAGTCTAATTCCTAATTTTGTGCCAAATTTAGCCATTGCGATTTGAGAAAGTTAAGCTTTTTAGTAAGTAGTTAAAGGGTAAAAAAATCTAAAAAAAGCTCAATTTAGTCACTGAACTCCTAAACGGCTGGACCGATTTTAATAAAAAAATTTGTGTGTCTTCAGGTTGATTCGAGAATGGTTTAAATTTGCAATTGGACCTGGTAGGTGGCGCTGCTGTCAGTAGTCAGTACGTCAACAAATTTAATTCTAAGGCGGTACGAAGACTACGAAGTTTCCCGGGATAGCTAGTATTATTATAATATGCGGTCGAAGTACTGCGGAATACGCACTACAATATGTAACACATTACACAATACACATTATGACATCACACACATTGACGTTTCTTCCTAGGTCGACATTTCAAAATTTTATATATTTCGCATTTTTCAGCGGTTACAAAATCTAAACTTGCTTTTGCCCGCAACTTCGTTCGCGTAGCACAAAGCTAAATGTTATCGACTGATTTTATACAATACATAAATACACAATAAAATTCAATATCAAATATTCCCATTCTACATACATGAAACTTCGGCTATCTGACAGCAAAAAAAATACAATTTCAAATACCTAGTTTCTGACATTTGTGGTTTAACCAAATAGTCTCTTCGGCTTCATCATATTAATTATAAATATTGTTTTATTTAATCTATTACTAATATAATACAGAGAGAAGGTTTATTTGTTTGTATGTTTGTTTGTTTGCATTGAATAGGCTCCGAAACTACTGGAATGATTTTGATGAAATTTAGGACAGATATAGAATAGACAACGGGGAAGCACATAGGCATACTTTTTATTGCCGAAAAATGTACGGTTCCATCGAGATTTCCTTTTGCGCGCATGAAGTCGCGGGCAACACCTAGTCTAAATATATAAAAGGCAAACCTGACTGACTCATCTATCAAAGCACAACCGAAACTACTGAACAGATGTTGCTAAAATTTGGCATACAGATAGTTGTAATGACGTAGGCATCCGCTAAGAAAGGATTTTTGAAAATTCGCCCCCTACAAAGGGGTTAAAATTTTGTATGGAAACCGAACTTTACGCGGACGAAGTCGCGGGCAAAAGCTAGTAAAAAATAAACGTAGATTACTGAATAAGTACATGTTCCTAATATCTGCTCATGGTGATTAGAATTAGAATTGATTATAATAATTGATATAACTTTACAAACCAACAGAATAATAATATTTAGGTATATATATTATATTTACTTATTCTGTTGTCAATCAATGTTGTCAATTTTGAATCAAATATGTTTTTTCTTTCGTCGTGTAATAAATTATATCAATAATTTCGGTTATTTTACGTCAGTCTGACTGGCAGCTCGGTTTGCATACCGACGTTTGATTTTTGGTGGTGAGTTCAAATCCCAGTAAGATAAATATTATTTTTGTGATTCTTATAATGTCTTTGTTTTTCTTTAATATTTATTTTATTTATTTTTTATTAATTTTTATCGTTGTACTAAAACTACGACCAAAGCTCGATCTCCCTAGTACCTACTTATAAAGAGTTTTTGTACCTCCATCTTAAAACTTTGGACTAAAAATTTGGACATTCATCGAATACAATCTTTTCATATTTTATATAATATAATCTACACTAATATTAACAACAACTTAAAGTAACTAATAATAAAATAAGTACATAATTAACCATATACTTTTATTACTGCGAAAACAAGCATTGCTCGGAGTTTTATAGTGCGACAAAAAAAAAAAAAGAAAAAAAAATCGTCTGACCGGGATTCGAACCCGAGACCAATCGGTCGCAACAACGCAAAAAGCCAAAGGGCTACCAAGCGTCTTACGTCACATAGCGAAATTACGTATATATTATAAGTATTACACGACGAAAGAAAAACTAATATGTAAATATTGACTTGACCCCGACTTGACCTTTATGCAGACGACATAAAGGTCCATTCGGGGGTAAAATAAATTTGAACGGACTTTCAACAATAAATTCGAATAATTTTTGAGCAGAAAAGAGGGGAAAAATTTGACATACGTCTCATTAGCAAGAGGCCTAAGCCGGTACTGTCTTATTCAATAGATATGAAAGAGAAGGAATGACAGGTCGCCATTTCGCGATGTTTCATTCGACTCGTACGAATTATTTATCATTGAAATAAATTAATACTAACAAATATCACATTCTATACGAAAAATCAAAACAACAATTCCCTTCCTTTTATTATATTTTACGAAACTGCAAATAATTTTCTCATTTCTGTTCACAAATAATACAGTTACAACTCCAAGAATTTCTATTTTAATGGTAACTTTATGATTTTTTTTCATCGAGAAATTTTTCAGATAACGTGTTTTGAAAATGAAGGTCCCCTAGCAAATATGATCAAAATTAACATATATTTTTTTGCTGCACTAAAATGTATCCATTCGTCTCAAAAAAATTTTGAAAGAAGCGCATTTCTAGGGTAACAGCGCCTTAAGTTATATATTTTTCCTTTATTTCTATTATGCCTCTTGAAACTTTAATTATTTATTCCTAACGCCGCAGTAGAGTCCAAAGCTATTGTCAGAGCTCTTATATGTCGTTTATAATACTTTAAGTGTCAAAAATGGTTTCCTTTAGCGCCAAAATGTTAGTTGGGATGTTTCGACAATACAGGAGGCATTCTCGTGGATGTGCGTTCAGTGGGACTATCAGTTACACACTGAACGACAGGCTAGTGTGTAGAGAACAGCCTAAAATTGGTCCAACCGCCGTGCGACCGGTATTGCCCCTGCAGCAGGTGTGTGAGTAGCCGGCTAGACTAGGTCGTGTGCGGATGTCCGCATACATGTGAAGTCACAAAAACTCGCTTTAACAATAAACATAGAGTCCATTTTAGAGGTGAACAGTCTCCTGAACAGTTTAAGAATTGTTGTTCAAAATAAGAAATGGCGTTTTCCCTACAATTAATGGTAAAATTTTTTTTTCGTAAAATTACTATTCCGCAAAGTTTCGCAACAGTGTTGCCATTACTTACAAAATTCACTAACGCAGTTTACCTTGATGCCGCCAATCTCATCACTAAGCTCAGAAAGGTTATGTGAGCGTGCCATTTTGACCCCCAAAAATGAAAACGAAGATATAGTAAAATATAAACTTTTACTCAAGGCATTTGAAGTAAATGAAGAACATTATATAATAAGGTTCAGTAAAATCAAATATGGTTATTTTGGGCGTATGATCTACTGCTTATGTATAGACGTTTAGGCAGAAAAATAATTATTGTCATACTGGAAAAATAAACTACTCCTTTATATTTTTGTTTTGTAGTGTGAGTTTTTATTTGTAAATTAACAACAATTTTATATTATTTAAATTATTAATTAAATTTTACGTCATGTCAAATTATTTCAGTGCATATAAATATTGAATCGTAGTATCTGTAATTAAACTAATAAGTAAAGGAGACCGAACCCATTTCATACATTCTTGGGCTAACAATGCAATAAGATAAAAATGGTATATATAGATAGATTTACATTAATGAGAGCCTTGTTGAAAATTGTGTAACTTTTAGCAATCTGAGAATAAAGTTATGAGCTGTTTAGTGAAAGTGAGATGTTTCAAATCCAATGAAAAAAACTTTATAACACAGTAGGTGGAGAATACGTGAAAAGTGAAAATGATAGGCTAATATCTATCTAAGTAATCATAAATAATATTATGATGACTTATGTATTAACAATATATAATATAAAACAGGAATATAATCTTTATAAGAAACGGAAAACAAAACAATTTTAATGTTGTATAATATAGTTTATTCGTTATATAATTATTATCAGCGTGGTAAGATCTAATAACTGAGATAGGTTTGAAATCTGTTGATGAATGGGGGACACTGCGCCTGATTTTTAAAGTTATTTTAGAAAAAAAATCAACAGCCTAAAACAGAACTTTAATACTAACTTATTCCATATATGTATGTGTTTATGTTAAATTTGTTGAAACTGAGAAAGCGAGCGAATGTTTTTACGCTTTAACCTGTTAAAATCTTTTTATATTTTAAGCCCTGAAAAAATATTGTACTTTAGAAGAAAACAATAAAATCAATAGCCTAAAACAGGGATCACGAACCTATGGCACGCGTGCCATCGAATCCTCGAATGTATAGCATGCGACACAATATTTTGGGCACATCACTGATCACAAAATTTTGTAATTACGTACTACGAAAAAAAGTGTGAAATAGGTATTATTTTAGGGTTTAAAATTTGAGCAGATTTAACCTATTAAATAGGAAAAATTTTGCTCGCTAGCTTCGCTCCTTCGCTCGCTCGCGTTAAACATTAAGAAAATAATATTATTTATTTAGTAGCGATGTTCTGTTTTAGCAGGTTGATTTTATGGTATTTTTCTGAAGTTTATATTTTAGTTTAACGTTTGAACCTGTAAGATAGGAAAAAAAATTGCTCGCTCGCTTTGCTCGCTCGTTTTTGGCTTAATGAAACGAATTATAAAATTTTGTACTGACGTTTAGTTTTATACTACATATATTTGTGTTTTTCCGAATTACAGTCTTTCAAGGTTTAATGCTTAAACAGGTAAAAACGAAAAAAAAAGAAGTTTATTCTAATGTGCCCAGGGCCTCTAATAGGTTAAAGATGGCCCTGGTTATTTAATGTACTTGTATTCGTTTTATTTTCTTGAACCCCCCCCCCCCCCCCCCCCGAAACTAAAACCTGGCTACGCCCATGCACTGCCAATACAATTTTTTGCATGGTCCTTTTTAATTCTTAGAATGAAAACAATTGTTTTTTTATTATTGAAGTACCTATGTATAATATAATAAAATCAATCATAGGGGTCCACATATTACATCACAGGATGGGAGAGGGGGTCATACTAAATGTGACAGTAAATGTTGAATTTATTAAATTGCTGTTATTGAATTATTTATTAATGATTTTTATAGAAGTAATATTATAATAATGATTTTGTTTATAAAATGAAACAAAATGTATAAATATAGTTTTTATTAATTAATGTTTAATATTTGATACAACTTATTTAATGTAAAATGTAAATCAATCAATTTAACTGTATGTAAAAAAAATGTCTGAATAAAGAGACTTATAAATAAAAATATTGAATATTAAAAAGCGTGACAAGATCCCCACCATCCAGGACAAGTCGAAATTATGCGTGACGTAATATGTGGATGGCCCCTAGTTAGAATAATTACTATAGTTGATTGCAGAATATGTATTGATGAATTCGTAGGAAATAAGGCAAAAACTACAATTTTAAGTAAAATTACACTGATAGGGCGGCAATTCCTTCAGTGCCCAGGGCGGCACTAATATTAAATCCGGCCCTGTGTAGGAGCCTTTGTTTTGCAATGATTAGTTTGACACACACTTGCGCACGCATTGGTTTATTTAGTTAAGTTTCAAACCATTTTTAACCCCCGACGCAAAAAGAGGGGTGTTATAAGTTTGGCGTGTCTGTCTGTCTGTCTGTCGGTCTGTCTGTCTGTCTGTGGGTGTGTCTGTCTGTCTGTGGCATCATAGCTCCCGAACGGATGAAGCGATTTCAATTTAGTTTCTTTTATATTAAAGGTGACTTACATGCGAGTGTTCTTAGACATGTTTGATGAAAATCGGTTGAGCCGTTTAAAAGTTGTGGGGGGTGAAAGTGGGGAAGAAAATCTGAATGTGCAAATATACTCGAGTAAGGTCTCAAATGAAAGCGCACTGAAAGAGAATAAGGTCCAGCGAGGCTATTGTAACTAAAAAAGATGCCACCAAAAATTCAAACTTTTGCATCATCATCAGTACAAAATTTGGCGTAGAAATAAGAAAACATATAAGTTGCAGATATATCAATTTCTACTCTTGATTTATCAAAAAGAGATAAAAGACTGCTTTATAGCGTAAATTTACATTTATTCTCAACATTTGACGTAAATAGTTACAATAACCCCAAGCCGAGGTAAATGCAACTAATGGTAGTTGGTATGACTGTCATTACTGTTTAAAACATAAAATTGTGGTTTATCATTCAAAAACATATTATTTATTTAAATATGAACTTTATGCAGCGGTGTGACGGTTTAACTTAGAGGAAATTAAACTAAAAAAAATAAAGGGGCCAATACGACTTTTTTCATAGTCACTAGTGTTGGATATGACAAGATGGGAAATTTATCGACAAATTAAAGAATATTTTTTTATTATCTACAAATCCCTGGCTCTCTTTAGTTAGGTATGTACAAGTTTGTACTTTACGGTAATTGGCTAATACGGTATTGATTTATTAATTAACAAAATAGTAAAAGCAATTAAATTGAGGTACTTCGGGACAATAAAGTTTAATAAATAAAATTAAGTATTACATATTTTTTACAATTCATGATTCTAACAAGATATATATTTTTTTCCTGCGTAAAACACAAAGCGATTTCTATTAAGTTTATATGGTACCACTCCTTAGAGTTACCCTATCGAATAGTTATTTGCGAACACATATAAAATAATAGGGACGGTACGGAAACGCACATAAAAACCTCTTCCTTTTTGAAGTAGATTTAAAATAAGCCTTTCACCTAACTGAGGGTAGAGATATACGCACTGGAATCCGGAAGGCCGTAGAGAATTCTGATCATTGGAAATAGAAATCTATGCTAATGCAATAGAGTTGAAAATCGAACACATGAGTGTCGAGTTAAACGTCAATTTCATATATGACAGCTCGACACCTAAAACTTCAATTTTCAACTCTATTCTATTAGCGCAGAGTTCTATTTTCAATTTCTAGAATTCTCTACGGCTTCCCGGATTCCGGTGCATATAGTCCCAGCCTGATTCAACTTAAGAAGATACCAGAGTATTCGCAAAATGAGTGTTTCGGTCGACAGATTTAAATATATTCCCCGCTACTCTCGGGAGTCTAACCCGCAAATGTATATTCCACAGTTAAGTAAACGTCGAATGTGCCTCGAGAATGTCCTAAAATAAAAATATTCTTATAAAATATCATTACGGTACCTTACTAAAATATCGACCATGAGGACAGCACTAGCTTTTTCAATTTCATACAAATTAGATGGGGTCATTGCAACTAACCTAAAAGTCACAATAGCCACTCCAATGTGATTTCAAGGGGTAAATGTATCTGTAGCCATATTACTTATTTAATGAAACATTTTATGAAGTAAATAGTTAAAAGGACTCACCTTAAACTTAATCTGTTCACCACTTAAAATTCAAGTTGAAAAAACAGCAATTTACAATTTTTGCACGGATAATTTTAACACCGGTTGTTTTGTCAACATTGTCGTAAAAATGGCGGATTTTAAAAGAGACTGTAAGTAAAACAGTTTACACAGTGGTGGCTCAATCTATGTTTTTTTACAAAGACTTGTAGTTCATCTAACGATTCTAGATGTTACTATCTTAAAAAAACTATTGTATCGAAAAATATATAGATTAGTTGCATTTTCCCGATAGTTACAATAGCCTCGCTGCACCTTATTGATGACTTAATCGACAGTGTTCGTAGCTTCGTTTGATGAGAAAATTGGTGATGGGAAGATCAGCCGTTTGAAGATGATCAGCTCTTTTCTAGTTGATGAGGGGATCTGACTAACTTTCCAATGTCCGATCGATTCAAAATTTGGTACTGTGTTACTTCAAAGATATTCAAAGAACATGCTAATGTAACCATGACCTGATCAGCCGTTTGAAGATGATCAGCTCTTTTCTAGTTGATGAGGGGATCTGACTAACTTTCTTATGTCCGATCGATTCGAAATTTGGTACCGTGTTGTTTCAACGATATTTAAAGAACATGGTAAGGTAACCATGACCTGATTAGCCGTTTGAAGATCATCTTTTCTTTATTAGTTGATGAGGGGTCGTCCACATGTCCTTTCGATTCGAAATTTTGTACCATGTTACTTCAATGACGTTGAAAGTAAAAAATAATAATGAAAAAAAAAATACTTTAAAAAAGATAAAATAAAAGTAAAATTAAAAATTTTAAAAACCCCCCGACACAAAAAATAAACTCTAAAAAATAATAAATAATATTTTAAACCTATTATAATTATATTATCACATATAATATTAAGTAAGTTGAAATAATTTTATTTTCCAATCGTCGTCTCGTCGGGGGACCGCTGTGTGAAAAAAACACGTGTAGTCGCAGAATGAACAAAAGAATTTACTCCGAAAAAAATTTGCTCGTACCTACTTAAATGTAATTCGTAATAATTAATTAGCTGTTGTTGTAAAAATACTTTATAAACTTTAGCGGTCCCCCGACGAGGCGACGATTGGAAAATAAAATTATTTCAACTTAATATTATATGTGATAATATAATTATAATAGGTTTAAAATATTATTTATTATTTTTTAGAGTTTATTTTTTGTGTCGCGGGGTTTTTAAAATTTTTAATTTTACTTTTATTTCGTATTCGAATCATTTGATATTTCGAAGTCTCGATTATGCGTAATATTTTACGAGTCCCCCGATTTTCGAATTAACGAGAGTCGACTGTATATCTATACATATAAAATCCTTTGTCCTGAATGACTGACGGATCAACGCACAGCCTAAACCGCTGATCGTAGAGACCTGAAACTTGCAGAGCTTTCTCTTTGTAATGCGTAGGGATCCGATAAGAAGGGATTTTTCGAAATTCGATTCCTAAGGGGGTGAAAAGGGGTAAAACAGTTTGTATGGGGCAACGTGATTCCTTGGTCCAATCTACTTCATATTTTGCACAAACATTATGTAACAGAATTGATGGAATTCGTGTATCATAGTTTATTGAAATTCGTCCGCTTACGGGAATAAAAAGGGAAAGAAAGTTGCTTGGGAACGATTTGCTTTTAAGTTGATATAAATACTCCTTAGTGCTTTTGATATAAAGCTTCCCACACACAAGCGATCGATCGATTCAGTCTTTACAATTTAAACATTTACTGGATTCGTAGTTGCAAGTAAATCGGTTTAGATAAAAATTAAATATAGTCTGAGATCCTAGGACCACCTTACTATACTTTTTATATGAAACTCGTATATATACGCGTAAATTTTGTTCCACTAGCTGGTAGGTCTTACAGTAATCATTTTGTGTAATAGTTTGTCGTTAGCAATTTACTTTCAAATACGAATTATTTTCCAATTTGATCGAAGTAATCGATAGCCCGTGAGTGGGAAGCTTTATTTTTATTTTGACATAATATATTGTCATCATGTTGAAAAATAAATCTGACAAGAATGCCAAAGTTAAATTTGATGAAAATCTCTTTGAAAAACTAGGCACCTAAATATTTGCGATTGTTATATTAATTATATTCATAATACTTATTATATTACATACCTACTATTTCAGTAGAATATTTTGAGTGTAGGTATTATATTTCTTTCTCTTTTGTTGTTATACTTAATATGTAATATTTAATTTATTTGTGCCTGATTTATCAGTGTTTAAAACATAGGTTTTTAGTTTTTAACTCAGATTTTTGATCTTTATTTTTATAAAATTTGCTACCGTAGTAGTTTAGCCCTTGGATAAATACATAGGACCATAGCATAGGACTCGCTTTTTATCGCGGAAACTTTTTGGGTACCTAACTACCTACGCGGATAGGAATTAGGATAGCTCTGCTTATAATTTTGTGTAGGTATTTCAATTCAATCGGTTCATACCTACAGAAAGTTTTATCAATCTAAAAAATAACGTAGTATAAAATGCTATAAAATAACCAGATAGGTATTTAAATTGGTTAAAACTTTACCTAGGTTAATCCTAATCATTAGTGTGTATGATTATTATATGAGGAATAAGTGAGAAGCTAGATGGCTTCGTGGTCGTACTGTAAAACTCAAAAACAAACTCTGTCGTGGTCCCAACTAGGATGGGCGATCACAATCCAATTTATTTTTATTAAGTTCAAAGTCCACAACGTCTTCCCATTCAAAAATTTTTCGAAATCGTTAAAATGCTAATTATCGGCTACAAAGAAATATTTACTTAATATTATACCTAAACACGAATGTTTGTATATACATAATAATATGTTTAGTTTTCCATGCAATAAAGTAAAGTAAAGAAAACACGTAAAGAATTTTGATGAAATCAGGTATGGTAGTAGGTTAAGCAGAATTAACACAGAATACTTTTTGCAGCAAGCTTATTAAATTTTATTAATGGTAGTTCTCGGTAGATTTCTTGAGTGTATCTACGAAGTCGCAGGAAACATTCAAATAAAATACAACTGATACGGCTGTCCAGTGCCTACACCATTATGTATTCAATTTTGGTATTGGTATTTTCCCGAACAAGATTTCCCTCTGACGCGAGCGAAGCTGCGGGCAAAAGCTAGTTATTAATATAAATGGCTATAATATTATGATATGGATCATTGGTAGATGGTTTCCACATTGCGATACCGGTAGAGTGGCCAACGAGAGCTGTCCAAGAAAAGAGGGCGGGAGGAATTTTAAAAATCAAGAGCTGTTGGCCCTGTCTATGCACTGCTAGAACGGAGTTGATACTATTTATTATTCAGCAAGTAGTATTAACTCTATTTCTAGTATCAACTCCGTTTAAGTGTATCTTAGAGCAGGTTAGCAGCTCTTGATTTTTAAAATTCCCGCCTTTTTTCTTGACAGCCTGTTGCCAGACTCTATTCGAAAACAGACCGGACACACTCTTAAGTGTTTGGCACAGGGGCGTTTTTTTTTTTTTCAATTTTTTCAATTTCCAATCTATTATCTGATATCGCGCTGATAATGACAAAGACGGATATAATGTTTCTTTTATATCGAAAAAATCATATGATTTTCTAATATGAATAAGCAATATCATAGAAAGTTTGTTGATTGCTTCTTCTATATTCTTATATTCGAGCCGGATCTTGGCATTCCCCTTTAAATTTTTTATTAAAATTAATACAATAATATAAAAAAAACACCAAGTCACTTTCGCTATGACAAAGTTCTAAGATTCCTTCTACTTATCATAGAACTTTAGGAATCGTGGAATAATGAACACAATGCCATAAACTTATAACAGTAGCAAATATAAATTAAAACAATGAATTTTTTTTTCTTTCGAACTGTAATTGAGAGCAGTGACAATGCCTCAATCACAGCCTTAACGACCGCCCCGAGAGACCGATAGCGACCGAGCGTACGAGACATAATATGCGGTCCGGTCTTGACGTATTCCGCTCTCGCTTAACCCCACTTCTCCAAAGGGACCTAAAATTGCCTTCTCGCAGTGGTCATCTTAGCTGGAGAGCTACTAGGAAATTTAAAGAAGGTATTTGAGGCAAGCTGAAACCTTGTCCTGTACTTCTCCTATTCTACCTCAACACGAAAATGCAGCTGGTGTGGCTGGTCAGAAGTGGAACTTAGCCAGAATACAAATTTTTGAAAAGTAAATTTTATAATGCCCAAAAAACATGTTTGAGGTAATTTGAAATTTGCTTGCCTCAAATACATTCTCTTTTCCTAATAGCTCTTGAACCGATCTGCCAGTGGGTTTTTTGAGGGTTTTCCCCCTCCGACATGTTTTATTTTTATCAGTTTAGTACAAATATATTTTATCATCTACTAGCTTTTACCCGCGGCTTCGCCCGCGTGGGATAGTGTTCTTGGAAAAAACTTCTTCAGCAATAACTTCACTCATTGCTATATACTTCTGTATACAATATTGAAAATGTTTTTAGGGTTCCATACCCAATGGGTAAAAACAGGACCCTATCATAAAGACCCGTCACGAGACGTGCGAGACTGCTTGATATTTATTATTATCTAAGGATGAGTGTATTATGATCTATACTAATATTATAAAGAGGAAAGGTTTGTTTGTTTGAATTGAATAGGCTCCGAAACTAGTGGACAGATTTTGATGATATAGATCAGACCACGAGGATATACCGTTCCTCGCGGGAACCGTACATTTTTTCGTTTTCTTTTAGCGCGCACGAAGTGGTGGGAAACATCAAAAGAAGAATATTGAATATCGCCACAGAATAGGAGTACATAATAGTACCACGTAATATGACGGGATATTTAAGATACGTAAATAAAGTCTAAATAACCGTCGAAACCATTAAAATGTTATTTGAATTTTGAAATTTCAACAAAACTGATCAACTACCTCCATAGAAAATAATTAATTACTACTGTGCAAAATTTTTCTTTTTGAATGGGTCTACGTTAATGGCATTTAAGTCGCTTTAACTTAGTCGGACTGGTGACTGCCATTTGGCTAGTCTTTAAGGTATGAACTGTATAAAATATTCATAATTCGTGAGCCTTCATATACATGTTACGGGCAATTTGATGCACCGGGCACTATCAATAATGGTCGGTCTGTATTCATAATGCCCGACTCTATTGGGCAATGTGAATAAAACAGCATGATAAATCACTTTTCCCGGCCATTATGAATAATGCCCACCCTATCTTGGGTTCCCTTCTGTCATGGGATACTCATCCCAACTTACCTGTCCGGTAGTTGTGGTATAGTATACGAGTATGCGAGCCCGGCTTCCCTAGCTATTACTGTCCTATCCCTTACCCTCCTGGGCGGTAATATCCTACATTTCCTATTTCCCACTCTAACTTACCAATCTTCCCTTCCACACCACCTATCCTTCCCTTTCCCTATTCCTACCCTCCCCACCAATCCGTGGAAACGCAACGGATAATCATAAAAATAATTCAATTATCCAAAATGGCGGCGATGTGGTTCACCACCCATCACGTCTCGTTTCTTGCGGAGGTGAAAAGCGGACCATGGAGAGCCGCTTCGCTACGTTGAATGTAAGAGGAGGAATGGATGGTAAGAATGAAAGTGAACGAAGCGAAACGAGTATGTAAGGATCGTAGCAAGTGGCAAAAAGTGGTTTCTGCTTACCCCTTTACGGGAAAAAGGCGTGATTATATGTATGTATGTATGTACTATCTTGGGCAAAGTAATAAAATAGGTGAAGTGTAGTGTTTTTCTTTATTAAATAAAATTAAACTTACATACATTTTTTGAAAAGTTAACAAAATAATAAACTATTGAACAGAGTAGTTAAAAATAAACAGTTAAAAATCTAAAAACATTAGTAGCTACCTACTTTTATTTTGATAAAAATATTACTTAATAACAACAGTTTAAAAATTAGTAAACAGAAACTGGGGAGGACTGTGCAGTAGTAAGTTACTGAGCTTAGAATTATTTATTCTTGCAAGATGAGCTTTTGTGACATTTTAAATTGCAAAGAATGTTTGATTTTTTGCATTTACAACGTTTTGAATTGCAGTCACTACTACAGTTACAATGCAGGAAGCTTTGTCCGTCAAAATGAGAGTCTCTTCGAGCACATTCTCGAAGAGTAATATCAACTTTTGGAACATTGTTGATCGAAATGAACTTTTATTTACACACAGTTAACTCATTTCTGGAGTAAGTTTGTTTTAAAATACCGTGTTTAGTTCCTAGTTTGTAAAGTTTTTCTTTTTCGACAGATATAATAATAGCAATTATATTATGACTATCAGTATTGGCTCGATCTACATCTGGTATCCTTACTCGAACGCTTTGGCCTATTTCTTTTTTTTTTCTAAAGAAATTTTGCATTTGAACGCGCCAACATTTTTCCAGCTTGCTTTTAAAGTGATACTTTAGCTGCGCTACGAGCCTTCCGAATTTCGTTTGATTTTGCGTTGAGTAAAGCTGCAGCCTTTTCATTATCAGATATTTCCTTTTCATTACTTATATCGGCAGAAGGCTGTTTATTGGCTGCTCGAGGGTTTTCATTTATTATGTCCACACTCACAGTAGGTTGCTGATTTTCTGGTAGACTATCGGCAGAATGATGTTCCATTTCGGGACGAGCCTCCTGAATTTTGCTTGAAATTTCATTTGTTAAAGATGCAGCGTAAATATCATCAGAATTTTCCACTTCATTGATCATATTATTGCTGTCGGCAGAAGAAGGCTGTTGATGGTCTGGTCAAGGGCTTCCATTTATTATGTCCACAGTAGGTTGCTGATTTTCTTGTTGAATATCGACAGAATATTGTTCCCGTTTGGAACGGGGTCAGGTTCAATCGTGACAGAAATAGAACCAGTAATAGCGGCTGAGATTTCATCTGTGTTATCGCTGTCTTCATTTACTTCATCATCCGCTCTGTCCACAATTACGTTTTGACCTTCACTGGAATCGCCATCTTTTAACATTGCCTCAAAGTTTTACTGTCTCTTACTGTCTCCGTTAACCCATCAAATTATGGTAAGACTGATTTTAAACCTACTTTGGGTTTGCAGCCAAACATAGCTTCGTAAGGACTGCGATCGATGCCGGAGTGGTAAGATCTATTTTTCATGAACTGTACGAATCTTAACCCTTCCGACCATTTTGTAGTTTCATTTGTCTCCAACCATGTAAATATCATCTTTTCTGTATCCTGACTGGCTCTTTCTACTGAACCTTGAGATTGGCTATGACGGAGTTTGCTGTATACAATTTTGGGTTCTTCCCACATTTGGCACAGTTCGACAATAACTTTATTTACGAATTCCCTGCCATTGTCACTGTGCAAAATACATGGAGCTCCAAATATTGTGAATATATCTAACAATTGATATGTGACTTCTTCGGCTCGTTTTGTTTTTAATGGTCTGAGAATCACAAATTTGGTGAGGTTGTCTTGATATACCATGATGAACTTAAAATGCTTGTGTTTGCATGTCGATTAAGTCGACTTGGCATCGTGAGTTCAATTCACTACTTTTTATGGGCTTAACCACTAGCCCTTTTTTGGAACAGTTAATATTTTTTTGACATAGTTCACACAAAGCCAAATACAACACCACAAACTCTTTAGTAATATTTTTGTACTTCTGTTTGAGCTCTTTCATCATCATATTTCTACCTCCATGCCCGATAGAAATGTGAGTTTCATGAATAATATCAAACGTTTATTCTAAATAACAGTAATATTGAATTGATTCTCTGTCATTTTTTACTGGTACGATTAATTTTTGAACTGTTCCGATCTTCACTATGTCATACCTCGACAATCGCTGATATTCCTCCGGATTTTTACTTGCGAGCTTGTCTTTTGTCACTTGCACTTTTAATAATACTCATCGGGAGAAAATGACTGAGTATTTTTCCCCTTTGTTAATTTTAATTTATGAATTTCTTCGTTAAAACGTCTTTTCATATCCATGGATGCCGCCATTTTGCGAGATAAACGTACTCAATGCGCTCACGTGTTCTCGTTCCGAAGTATTACTGCCTACTAATACGTCGCTGCGTACGCACGCAGGCCTCCCCCCGCACAAACGGCCTAATTTATCACATTGCCCGGCTACAAGTAGGGAATTCAAGTTATCTCAAACACTGACTTATTACATGGACCACGGGCCGTCGGGCATTATTAATAATAGCCAGTCAATGTGATAAATTAATCACTGTGCCCGACGCTCTTGGGCATTATTAATAATGGCCGGTCCTTATTAATAATGCCCAGTTAATCACGTTGCCCGTAACATACATACGTCCCGCGTTTTCGATAGCGCGATATAGAAATGCGAGCGCCCGCGCCGCGCCGCAACACTATGTCCCTACATTTTAAATCCGTAATATTATCTTCTAAAATATTCATTTAAATTACATGTTGTACAGGGCCGTATTGATCTATATTAAATGCACAATATCTTTAGGGTACTAAATTGGATAAGGATTAATGCTGTAATGCGTAAAATCGCTTCGTAAATAAGCAATCAAATTTAAATCAAAGTAAAGAATAAAAAATAGTCATTGTGGGTTATCCCTAAGAGACCATCGCGGACTTTTTTGTAGGCTTTGTTAAGGTGAACAAAACTGTAGTACATTATTTTGATCTATCTCGTAGGGTTAAGCCAACGTTTTCAATGTAAGCGCGAAAAAATGTGTTTATTTAGGACATTAGAAACCTCTAAAATTATCTGTGTTTCTCTACTATGTTATGCATGCTATATACACTCTATCTATTTAAAAAAACGCATCAAAATCTGTTGCGTAGTTTTAAAGACTTAAGCATATATAGGGACAAACAAAAAAGGGACTTTGTTTTATACTATGTAATCTACACTAATATTATAAAGAGGAAAACTTTGTTTGTATGTTTGTTTGTTTGTTTGTTTGTAATGAATAGGCTCAAAAAGTACTGGACTGATTTCAAAAATTCTTTCACCATTCGAAAGCTACATTATCCACGAGTAACATAGGCTAAATTTTATTTTGGAGAAAATAGGGTTCTGTAAGATATTTGGGTTTTTCGGACATCAGGTGTAAAAAATCAACCAGAAAAGTTACTTATTTTGCGTACGCTGTCTAAACTATAAAAGATAGAACCATAAAATGTTCTAATTAATTGTAGATCTTATAAATATCTACAAAAAAGTCCGCGACACACTATACCTATCTATGTCGAGTGAGGCACAACAACAATTTTTTTATTTAGAAATCTTGCATTTTTTTTGGACTACATTTAAACGCGTTTATTTTACTCATGCTATTAATCCTTATCAAAATAAATTATTTTATCACTAAGTACAGTTTATGTAGATAATATTTGGTCTTTGAATGATTAAAATTGGATGTTTAGTTTTGAAGTTATGGCGAAATTAAAATATTACGATTTCTGCTGCACGGCTCGTTGCGAAGTGGGTGTCTCCAGGCGGGGGTGCGCGTGCGGGAGTTTAGATTATTGGGTATTTTTTTTGTTTTGTGTTCGTTGTAACTATGATGGATAGATACTTGAATACCTAATAAATAGGTATTCAAGTATCTATCCATCATAGTTGTTGTTAGTCCTAAAGTCCTATCCTAGTCGTGTTTGTTGTATTGTTAGTCCTAAAGAGTATAGGTATTTCATACGATAAAAGTATACCCACCTACTTATTTCATTGAGTTTTAGTAGGTACCTATATTAATTTGTTTCTGTTTGTTTTGAACTTTTGACTAAATTTCGCCCGTTTGGTAGAGGTTTAAAGACATTCTGTAGTATTAGTATCAGTAGTGTACCAGTGCGAAGCCGGGGCGGGTCGCTAGTGATAATGATAAAGATGATACACTCGGGCGAGATAACTAGTTAGGGGTCGTCCATTAATCACGTGATGCCTAAAGGGGGAAGGGCTATCATAATTATTAATTAAAATTTAATTTTTGAATCCAGTTTATGCATACCGAAATTCTTATCGGTTGTAGATTCGTAATGTCGTCTAAATATACTCGTGTAGTTTTTAATTGCTTAATTAAATTATTCGATTAAATTGTTTTTTAAGTTAAAGTTTTTCTTCAAACATTACCTGCTTACTATGTAAATACACGTGATCTTAGGTGGGGGAGGGGGGTAGTATTTTAAAACCTCACCACGTATCACCAGGGGGAGGGGAGGGGTCTAAAAAGTTGTTAAAAACATCACGTGATTAATGGACGACCCCCAGACCCCTGGCTCTAAACTCAACCCGCTCCCCCGCGCAGGCTCCGCTCCCGCCATACGATGAAAGACGCAAGTCCAGACTTCAGCACTCAGCAGTATATCTGTTACCGCCGACCGGTACACGTATCCTTTAGTTTGCGTTTCGAATTCATATATTAGGTAGCTATTATTTGTTATTGTTTTCTGATTTTTGTTATCTTCGTTTAAATATGTATTTTGACAGCCAGTGCCATTTATAGTGCACAGTTACAAAATGAGTATTTCGTAAATATTGATATATTATGTTTCACTTAATGCAAATTGTTTCTTTTTGCATTCGGTACTTTAAGCAAACGTAAGTCGAACCTGTGTCCAAATATTCACCCGAGTTAAATGGTTTAATAGAATAATAATAGCTGTTGTAGTCATTTTTAAGCGCAATTTATATTACTATTTTCCTTAATTAATACGTATTCAATTCAATCCCACTACTAACAATATGTATTATTATTAGTTTTAAATGTTTATGTGTCAATAAAGTGAAAGTGTTAATGTGAAGAAATAAACGTGATGTGTGATATAAGACAGGAATACCCAGTTGACCCTGGGAATGAAAACTTACGAACAATATTATTCATACAATAATTATTATAAAGCTAATAAGTAACGATGTTACTGAGGGTGAAGTCTATTGAGAAGTGGTATGTGTTGTTGTTATTGTGGGCAGTAGGGTGTGTCGAGTCTGGTATTCGCTGTCCGCCTGCAGCATCCCAGGACGAATGTGAAGTCGACTTAGAAAATGAAAGTGAACATTTTTTTAAAATTTGCGGTAAGTAGGTAAAGTAAATTGAGGATCAGAATATAATATACTTATACTGGCTGTTACCCGCGGCTCCGCCCGCGTAAATATATATAGTAGGTATCCCTCGGGAACACTGTATTTTTCGGGATAAAAAGGTAGCCTATGTTTTAATCCAGAGCCTAAACTACTACCATACCAAATTTCATCAAAATCCGTTCAGTACTTTTTGCGCGAAGGAGTAACGAACATCCATCCATACATCCTCACAAACTTTCAGATTTATAATATTAGTAGTATTATAGCAATTTAAAAAAATAATAATATAAAGATTGAAGTCACATAAAAAGAGTAAGATTTTTTGAGTCATATCAGTCTTGCTTTGCTAGTTAGTTCCACGGCATGAAATAAAAAAGTACTCTGTGTTCCACGGAGAATAGAGCTAAGGAGGACCATCTCCATACATGAAAAAGTGTCCGTAAATAGCGTTAAATAGGGGGCGCTACAGACGCAAAGGTTAACTAAATCTTAGCGTCTTCTTCGGTTATATTTATAAAAATACTAGCGACCCGCCCCGGCTTCGCACGGGTACAATATACTAATACTGCGGGTACCTTACTCATAGATCTAAACTCCCTCATACCTTACTCATAGATCGCACGCGCACCCCCGCCTTGGTGACGCCCACTTGGCAACGGGCCGTGCAGCAGAAATCGTAATATTTTAATTTCGCCATAACTTCAAAACCAAACGTCAAATTTTAATTATTTAAAGACCAAATACCTATTATCTTCATAAACTGTACTTAGTGATGAAATAATTTATTTTGATAAGGAATAATAGCATGAGTAAAATAAACGCGTTTAAATGTAGTCCAAAAAAAATTCAAGATTTCTAAATAAAAAATGGTTGTTGTACCTCACTCGACATAGTTAGGTATAGTGTGTCGCGGACTTTTTTGTAGAAATTTATAAGGTCTACAATTAATTAGAACATTTTATGGTTCTATCTTTTATAGTTTAGGCAGCGTACGCAAAATAAGTAACTTTTCTGGTTGATTTTTTACACCTTGTGTCCGAAAAACTCAAATATCTTACGGAACCCTATTTTTTTCCAAAATAAAATTTAGCCTATGTTACTCGTGGATAATGTAGCTTTCGAATGGTGAAAGAATTTTTGAAATCGGTCCAGTACTTTTTGAGCCTATTCATTACAAACAAACAAACAAACAAACAAACAAACAAACAAACAAACAAACAAACAAACAAACAAACAAACATACAAACAAAGTTTTCCTCTTTATAATATTAGTGTAGATATTCGACTACACGAGTAAGTAGAATATTCATGATTTACTGAATTAACTACTTTTAAGTCTACTAAAGTCGTCAAAAATTTTAAATAACTAAACTCAACTCACTTCACTCCATCACTTATTCCCAACTTCATATCATACCCTGTTACGACTCTAGCGCCATTATGGCCAGTTTTGGACGTTAAAAACGCTAAGAATGATCACACCATTTTGCTTATTTTTACCCAGCTCCATAAAATTAGCACTTTTTGACGTTTACAAGGATTTGACAGATTTCATTGAGTTGATGTTTTATTTTTAGGTTAACATACTTAGAGATATTTTTAATAAGTTATTTTAATTTGTTGTTGTTAATGTTAATTTAATTAAAGTAGAAATATTAAAGTACATTCTTAATGTCGTACGGGAATAGTCGTTTTTCATACATCGTGTGTCAATTCCATAAAACGAAGATTGCCGATAAACATTAAGAAGTTTTACTGTCCTGTGTACATAAATATAGGGGATACAACTTAGTTTTAAAACAAAATAATCCTGCAAATACAATAAATAAAGGATGATGCCAATTTTGGGCCCACTCTCCAATAGATATGTGTGATACATCAAAAGAAAGGTAATTATCGAGCTGATTAAAAGTTATCTTAGCGGTAAAAGCCAAATCTTAGTCCGTTCAGAGTTATTATTTACTAACCATGGTAGTTTTGGCAATAGGTAAGTTACGCTTTTTACGCATTATATTGCATTTTTGTGCATATAATACACGAGTGTAGATACTAAACCATAGTTAGCAGTCACAATCCTAATTATAAGTCTATCTCGCTCGCACTCAATTATAATAACTCCCCATACCGATTTCGGTAACGGTCGCCGGCTTCGTTAAAACCAAGCCAGTTACGCAGGAGTAATTTTATAGTGCCCAAGTGTGTGCGCAGTACACAAGAGCACTCTCTCTTCCTTCACTCTCATACCCCAGTGGGACGGATAACCGACACGACTGACGAGAGATCAGGTGCAGGTCCGACTTTTTACATGTCGATCCGAATTTCGACGCATTCCAATGCGGGAATCGAACCCCAAGCTCAAACCGATAGATCACAGAGGCGGCTTTCGCACTTACTAGGTATTCTTACGGTCGCTCAAGATAATGAAACTGGTTAACGGCACGGACGGGCAGGACTGATGACTGGAGGGATTTATAGGCCCAGCCTTATTTTCAAATGAATTAATTGTAAATTGTCAATAGTTAAAATGTTTTTTAAAAAATACAGTATTTTTATATTTAAAACTAATTAAGTATTAAAAATTAAAACTAAACAACACAAAATATGAATTTATTAAATTTACAATTAAAATTACAAAGAACTTTCACGGACAGAGTAGGTACGAACGTAACGAGCACGCGAAAATGTGAGAAGAAAATGGACGAGTCGGTGGGAGCGGCCCGTTTTTATAGTCTGATCGCGCGGGGGGAATCTTGTTCTTCAACCGGTAGGGGGCGCAGCTAACACGGCCTCTCCTGACAGGCCGGCGTCCTCGCAGGCTCCAGACGAGACCCTCTCGGTGATAGCGGCGTCTTCGGCAGCCGGTGTAGCAGGTGCCTTGCCAAGGGCCAGCGTCGAGGGTCGCTGACGTGCCAGGTGGAGGCTCAACACGGGCGTCATCATCTGTAACAGTAAACACAAACATATGAGCCTCTTGGTAATGTCCTGAATTGCACATACAAGCGTTGTAGAAGTATTTAGCGCGGTGCTTGTGAGATGCAAATGAAAACATAAATAATGTTCTAATGGTCTACAGTTGCTCCGAGTCCGCGGCGGAATTTACACAAATATCATCGTTAGGATCTTTTATCGTTGCGTTGCGAGTCAACCTCAGTACCTTTACTTACATATGTTTCAGGGTTTACATAGGTCTTTTCTCGTCATGAGTCAACCAATACCTTTTCGTGTGTGACACAGGGTTTGCATAGGTCTTTTCTCGTCATGAGTCAACCAATACCTTTTAGTTCGTGCCTCAGGGTTTACATAGGTCTTTTCTCGTCATGAGTCAACCAATACCTTTTAGTTCGTGCCTCAGGGTTTACATAGGTCTTTTCTCGTCATGAGTCAACCAATACCTTTTAGTTCGTGCCTCAGGGTTTACATAGGTCTTTTCTCGTCAGGAGTCCACCAATACCTTAACGATTCCGGCCAGGAATAGAACAAACGGATGCCAAATGCAACTAAGTACGCATCGTTCTCAACAAGCAAAGCGTCTAAATAAGAAATAGGTACAGATTACCACTACATTTACATAACAAAGAAGTAAATGAAAATCTTACAATCAAAAAATGCTGCGCAGGTCTCGGGTGTCCATTCGCCTTGCCATGAAACCATATACTCGGCAGCGGCCTGTGTGGTTTTCCCGTAAGAACCAGAGATAAGCCGAAGTTCATAGCGACCATTTGGTAAGATTTTTGTAACGCGATATGGACCCCGCATGCCACGATCTAATTTTCCTGCACATTGAGACCTTTTGAGTCGTTCAGTGCAAATGTTTTTGGCGTTGTGCGATTTTGGTTAACTCGCGCGTCTTGGTTAGCTTGGTTTAGTGACAATAAATTCTCCGCCCGCTGTCGACGCAGCTCGCGCCAAGCTTCACGGTTTGAGCTACTGCCCGTTGTGGCTGTCTTTAACGTACGACCGTATGACCGGTGTGGTAGATTAGTACTAATCAACAGGTTTAGAGCCGATGTCTGGGTTGTCTTTTGTTTAGTGATGTTAAGTACTAACTGAAACTTCCATAGTACATTAGACCATGCCTCAGACCTGTCATTTACCTCAATTCGTTCGCGTTCAATCTGTCCGTTTGATTGATGCATTTCAGGCGTGATGAAATGCAATTCTATCTCAAAGTTAGCAGTTCATCTAGTGAACTCTTTACTCTCATACATTCGTCCGTGATCACATACAATAGTACGTGGTGTACCAAAAATAGAAATAGCATGTGTAACTACACGCTTGAGCTTGGCACTTTCTTGCCTATAAATTGGGTATAGAAGATAATACTTCGTAAAGGAATCAATTAACATTAAAACAAACTTATACCCATTAGATTCGGGGAAGGGACAGAGTACGTCCGTATGTATTGTATCGAAAGGAGTGGACGGCTTAGTCCATGACAATAGGTTGTAATAAATAAGGCACGAGGTATTTTCTTATGGGTTATACATACCACACAATAAGACATGTATTTTCTTACAAATTCACGAATACTAGGTAACCAAAATTAATTTTTTTTTTTGGTTGGGACTGCTATAGGAGCTGTTTTAGCGGCGTAACCCGGGACGTACCGCCTGAAATAGCCGGCCAAAAAATTGCCTCATTTGTTTAACATTTTGAGGCTTAGGAGATTTAGCTAAAGCCTCGACTTTATGGGTGCTCGGCCGTACCTGACTATTACTTATGGTCCTCCCGAGATATTCCACTTCAGTGGTCAGAAAAAAGCATTTGCACAAGTTAATAGAAAACCCAGACTCCATCTATATGGTCGTCGATCAAGGGAAGCTGGAATCTATCCTTTACCGTAATATAATAGAACGCTCTGTAGTCAATAACCATCTTATCTTCGCCATTCTTTTTTTTTTTTTTACCAAAAGAACGGGGCTCGCGTACGCGGACTTGGACTCACGAATTATACCTTTCCGTTTAAGATCACTAATATTATCGCTCGTACACGTAACTTTTCTCCGTGGGACATATTGTAAGGACGATAGTTAACTGGGGCAACACTAGTGACAAGAATATGCATCGGTCTTTACTGTAGTAGTGGCCGTTCCACTGAGAAAGAAGTCCGAATATTTACTTAAAACATCGTTTAGTCGTTCCTTGTATTTGCCACACAAAGGATTTTTTTTATGTATTAATCGAGTCGTAAACATTAGAAATCAAATTATTTACAAAGCCGCTATTTCTAATAATATGCTGCGAATCACCTGTACAATTGTACGCTATACCAGGACGGTTCAACACATCGCTACCGATTAGCACCGGCGCGCCGTGCTTATACAACCGGCGGGTACAATATAAAAATCAATTTCTAAGGTTACCTCATCGAATTCAATAGGGAGCGTGACGTAATACTTAGTTGCATCGTATTTAAGTACCGTTCAAACCGCGTAGGATCTGTGCATTATGATTCATTCGGTAAGGAAAGTGTTTTAATAAATCTTCTGAAATAAGCAATATGCACGAACCACTGTCGATTAAAACATGTGGGTACTCTGCACAAAACTGCACTAATTACATCGCGATTGTTACACTTGTTTACAATTTCGCGGCAAAAATTATTTTTAATTAACGTTCGCTTTATTACGTGAAAGTGACCTTTGTTTAGTAAAACATTCTTCCTCCGAATGACCTATCTTCTTACAAAAATCACACTTCGGTCTATCTACAAACGATCGAGAGGTATTATTTGAATTATTAACGTTTGTCGCGTCATGAGGATCGGAAGATAATTTCAAACTTTTACTACAATTAACACTCTTGTGACCGAATTGATTACAAGTGTAACATTTTAAGGTCCTAGCACCGTCGCTCGCACTCGCGTTTCGCTTCCTATTGTTCTTATCGCGGTGCACGGGAACACTCGAACGTAAATTGTTATTGCGCGCACTGTTATAATTAATAACACTTGCACTTGAACGGCTTAGTGGCATAACGTATGTCGATAAAAATCCACAATCGTATCGGGTGTCAGCTTCGCGTTTGTAGCCGATGCGCGAATTTGAGGATCTTTGATTCCTCGTAAAATAATTGCACATAATAGCTCGTCGCTTAAACCATTTACAATACGCAATCGTAACAAAGACTTACGTGCGTAGTCCGCGTATGTGGAGTATTTATCGGATTCTGTACACATAACTTCGAACAGTATATTCGCGATGTCAATTCGTCGAGGACAGAGGGCTTTTAATTCGGATTTAAAATTAGACCAATTTCGATCTCTGGAACCCCAATCGCGCAGCCATGCACGTGCATCACCCCTTAAACAAGAACCGACTCGAGACAAACACTCTTTTTCGTCCCACTTATTTTGAGCACGTGCACGGTCAACCTCGTCACACCACGTGTTGACATCGTGGATACTCGGATCAAAATCGGATACATAATAATGGTTTGATCTCACCGGATTGATGCCTTTTAGCGCCTCGATAAGACGCTCCGTCGTGTCCTGGCTCGATGAGGGCGTTGCCGGCGGCAGCGGCGTGTTCGGCGCAGCAAACGGCTCGCTCGGCACCGCTGAGTTTGCGCGTGACCCGGCCAGCCGTGGCGGTGAGCTCGTCTCGCTGCCGATGACCGCCATGTCGAGGCCGGCGCTCGTGCTGGGGACGGGCGCTGGCGCGGGCCCTTGCACGGTGGGGTGTCCCTCCGTGTCGGACCGCACCTCGGGACTCGGGCGCTGGTGCTCCAGCGCGGTGAGCCGGTTGAGGATCGCCGCCATCGTAGCGCCCAGACGATCTATACCTATAGGAGGAGGCGTGCGCTCTCGTTGACGTTTTTTACGCGAATTACTTGCCATTCTATTTAATTAACAGAAACTTTTACTTAATTTAAATCGCAAAAATCAGAGATGACACTTGGCGGTATTTTGGCCTCCAGATCCCAATTCTGATTTTATATTTAAAACTAATTAAGTATTAAAAATTAAATCTAAACAACACAAAATATGAATTTATTAAATTTACAATTAAAATTACAAAGAACTTTCACGGACAGAGTAGGTACGAACGTAACGAGCACGCGAAAATGTGAGGAGAAAATGGACGAGTCGGTGGGAGCGGCCCGTTTTTATAGTCTGATCGCGCGGGGGGAATCTTGTTCTTCAACCGGTAGGGGGCGCAGCTAACAGTATAATTATTTTATTTATAAAACCATATAGTCACACAAAATGACAAGACTAATTGCGCTTGAAATCTCCCGCCTGACTATACGAAGCAGCTGATAACTATGGTTTAGAATCTACATTAGTGTATTATGCGCACAAAAATGCAATATATTGAGTTACTTGCCTATTGCCAAAACTACCATGTTTAGTAAATAATAACTCTGAACGGACTAAGATTTGGCTTTTAGCGCTAAGGTAACTTTTATTCGGCTCGAAAATATTCCTTTGATGTATCATACATATCTATTGGAGGGTGAGCCCAGTTTCCAAAGAAACCCTGGCATCGTCCTTTACCTAATATACGTATGTACTTTCATATATACGAATTTTGGAGCTTCCATGTCAGTATTCAGAGTATTCTGAAGGTGGGTAACATTAGTTTTCAAATTATATAGTATTTTATAATAATCAGTATAAACTACACTCTCGATGCGTTTTTGTTCGCATGGCTTAATATCGAAAAAGGTGTTGTACAGGGATGTATAGCGTCACCGTGGCTGTTTAATATGTTTATGAACAATTGCTTGACAGATTTTAAAGAGAGTGAAAGTGGGTTGAGAATGAATATTACTATAATTATAATACTTACTCGCGTAGTCGAATATATTTTTATAAATATAACCGAAGAAGATGCTAAGCTTTAGTTATCCGTTTAACTTTAGCCGCTTTACACCCCGTTGCGTCTGTAGCGCCCCCTATTTAACGCTTTTTACGGACACTTTTTCATGTATGGAGATGGTACTCCTTATCTCTATTCTCCGTGAATGGAATGAAGCAATAGCCGGTCAAAAAAGTGTAGAAACGAAAATTATTTTTTTATAGCGGCAACATTCTCACAGAAATGACGTTTCCTGAAATTTAAGACTGCGCCGTGCGTAACTCGCGGGCGCTGTTTGGCTATTTCTCTAGACGTGTGCGTGAACGCACACAACAGTTAGTGTGCGTGTGTTTCTGATGGAACGACCGATCGAAAAAGGACACAACTCATAGTTTTTACATTTTTGAGTATTCAATGATAACACAATATATTTTGTTTATTAAAAATAAGTAATCTATCTATATCTATTACATATAATAAAACAGTAAAAAAACGTATGTCTGTCTGTCTGTTTTTACATGCTAATTCAGAAATACTGGACGGATTCTAATGAAACTTTTTTTGTTATGCAGCTGGGCAACAATAGGGTATAATTGATCTTGGAAAATGGAACACCTGATGCAGAACTAATGGTCCAGCTAAACTATCCATACTAATATTATAAATGGGAATGAGTGTGTATGTTTGTCCGTATTTCACGCCAAAACTACTGAACCGATTAAAATGTAATTTGGTACACAGATAGCTTCGATCAATACAACACAGATAGTCTAGAGCCTAACAAAGGACATAGGCCACTTTTTATCGCGGGGAAATGTACGGTTCCCGTGGGATACTTTATTTACAGTTTCACGTAAAAACCACCAATATAGACAGATGGGAATTAAGAAACCGGAGTTTATTCTAAAAGTATTATTACTAAGTTTATGCAATAAAAAAAATTTGTCCGAGTGCCTATTAGTTCTGGAAGAATACAATTAAAATAGAACTTCTTTAATTCTTCTTCCATATCATTCCAAAGTAGTATATTTTCATTCAATAGCATTTTTTGATGATTCGCCATCTTCATTATCATGATTTTTAATCCTGAAACGGAATTATATTATGTAATAATATAGTATATGGTATATTGTAGTATTTGTTAATGTAGCAGTATTAGGGCTGTTAGTAGTAGCATAGTGGTATCATCTTCAACATTTCCACGATGTTTCATACAAACTATAGTTATGCTACAACTAGACAAGGATATATATTTAGAAGCTATGTTGAAATAATGATACTCACATACATACTTACACACGGAAAAAAATCTTACCCTTAACAATTTTTACAGTGATATTTGTGACAACCCTCACGGTTAGTAAGTACATAGTATTAAAAATTTATCAAATCGTTGAAGGAACAAATAAATCTGTGGTATTAATATCATTAGTGTAGACCGTGCTAACCGTGTCAAATGTTTTTTTTCGTGCATACCTACTTACATACGTGTAGTCTAAACACATTACACTCCTTATATGGGCAGTCGTGTAAAAACTAGGCTTTATACGTGGAATCTATTACTGGCAATCCTATTTAGACATTTGGTAAATAGTACTTTATTTTATACATACACGTTATTTATCCATTTTTTCTTAAATCTGGAGTTGCTGAGAGCTTTATAATATCTTTGTTTATGTTTTCTCATTTCACTGCAATAAGAAAATATTGAAAACAACATCTCGTATAATAGAAGTAATAGTTGCTAATAAATATAAAATTCTCAAAAAAAAAATTACCTCATTTTACCGCGGCGCGGCGTTTACGAGACGGCGGCGTGCCGATGGTTCGCTCTGCAAAGTGACGTGCGCCCGCTCTGGATACACGGGGACGACTGAATTCAGGGTGGTGAAACTCTCATACATGCACAAATTAACAGAGAACAGAGACATCTAAAAATGACTATCCGGTACTAACAGTTTGAAAGTTTTCGGATAGTCACAACAGATGCCACTAAGCGACTTCTACATCGCGCTATCGTTAACACAAGGCGTATGTATAAGGGCTCGCGAACATTTTACTACGCAGCAACCATATCCCACTATTAAAGAGGGACTTGGTCGTTGTTGCGTCTACGACTTTCGGTAAAACTTAATTTCTGTCCATAATTCAGTTCAATAAAATTTATCAGGCGGTACTACTTCCATCTAGCGGGTTTGATAGTGACTAAAACGGTACAACGCCATCTAAAAACGACATTCCGAAACTTTTGCAAGACTCAGTTTCAATTTTAGAGTTGCGCATCTATACTAATATATATCTGTATTATCTATGACTGAATTGCTGAGCCCGTGCGACGCGTATTTAAATCCACTCGCGGCCGCCATAGTAAAAATGTATGGGGAATTTAATGCACTTATTGATAAATATGTATCTTATATTGTCTGACAATATTTAAATATTTAAAACGGACAAACTGTAATATACCCTTTCATGTTTTGTTTCATCAAAAAATTATGTTAGATTTTGACTTTTTTTTTTTTACGCCGAGAAAATGCTCTTCCGCATCCCGCGGGGAATGGGGATTCCTGCCGCGGGTATGTGGGACTCGCTGCTGCCCAAAGATGGTAAGTGGAAGCAGCCTCTACCCACTAAAAACTCGGCAGTACTCCGTCTGTACCGCCATTGACGGAGCCACGGGAACTATTATAAACTTCCGCGACCCGTTGGTGGCGTTCAACCGCCCCTCAGGCCGAACAGAGGCCCAAAAGAAGCTTGCATAGGCCTTCCATCACGTCATGTGTCGCGATGTGCAGGAGTACGTTGCGCATCGCGACCCTCTCGGGAACTCGGTGCAGTGGGCGACGGCGTCCCCACGCCGCCTCCACCCCGATCTCCCCGGCTAAGGCGGGACGTTACGGTCATTGCGTACCGCTCGTCTTCGTCTCGGCCGTCTACGTTGGAATTCGAGCGCCGCTCTTTCCCTAGTGCGCTCGGCTTCCTCTTTAGCCCCGATGACCTGTTCTGCGAAAGTCACCGCTGCGTCCCATTTTGTCTTGCTCACCAGCATTGCTCGAAGAAGCGCCGGGAGCGTTACGTCTTGTCCGATAGCGGCTATAAGAGTCGCTCGTTGTGTTGCCCAGGCGGGACAGGCCGTAAGAGTGTGCGCGGCCGTGTCCCTAACCTCTGTACAGTGGTGGCAACGCGTGTCGTCTTCTCTTCCCACTATCTCACACAGGTACCGGCCGAAGCAGCCGTGCCCGGTTAGCACTTGCGTGAGACGGAAGGAGAGTGCCCCGCTATTTCTGCTTATACACTCTTTAAGGACTGGGCGGATAGCCACCACTAAGTCCACACTCACTTGCGGCTCCTGTAACCGCTCTTGCCACAGTTCTAGGCACCTCTCTTGCGCTGAGTCTCTCCACCGACGTACGGCGTTCGGTAGGGGATTGCCGCCCTCTGCGCGGACCGCTGCGCAACGCCAATAGACGTCGGCGAGGGCTCGCGCGTCCAAATCCCACGGGATGGCTCCCGCGAGTAGGCACGCCGCATCTTTAGAAATGGTGCGATAGCCACGAACCGCTCGCGTAACCATCACCCTCTGCAGCCTTCGTAGGGCTAGCCGATTTTCGGACAATGCCTTGCGCTAAGGTTCGGCCCGACGCGTTCCAGGTGTTTGTTGATACGCGCCACGAGCACCCTCTCAAGCATCTTGCAGGCCTCGTCTAGGAGGACGATGGGACGATACGCCGATGGCTGGTCTTCTGGTCGTCCGTTCTTTCGCAGAAGGACCAGCTTTCCCATCTTCCAACGCCGCGGTACTCGGCCCTGGACCAGACAGCTGGTCAAAACGGCGAGTACGCGCGGCTCCATCTCTTTCATGGCCAAAACCCAGGCGCGACCGGGAATACCGTCAAGGCCGGGAGCTGTATTTTTCATGCCCATTTTGTGCACAGCCACTCCCAGCTCTGAAGACGTTACAGGTGGTACTACTTCTTCGTCGTCGTCTGACTCTACATTATGTGGCACCATTGACGGTGGGGTCCATTCAGCCCTCGGCGGAAACAGGGTCGAGACGACGGTTCGACGCAGGTTAGGATCCAGGGTTTGTGTGAGTGGTGGAGCAGCGGGACGGAGCTTCTGCCTGACCCACTTGTACGGCCTGCCCCAGGGGTCTTGTTCAAGGCTCGCCAGCCACTCTTCCCAGGCCTCTGTTTTTGCCTTTGTGATGCTGTCTCGCAGAGCAAGACAGGTCGTGCGATAGGCATCATAAATGGCCTGCTCTTCTTCGGACGTTCTGTTTCGTCTGCGGCGATAGTGTGAGTACCGGCGCTGAGCCGCCGCACACTCCCGTCGTAGTTGGCGTATTTCAGGGCACCACCAGTAGATTTGGCGCCTCGGCTTGAAAGGCCTCGCGCGAGGCATGGAGGCGTCGCAGATGTTGTGCAACGCCTCATTCAGCCATTCCGCTTCTTCCTAGACGTCGTCCGAGGGGAGAGAGGCCCAGGACGCGACGATTGCCGCCTCCATTAAAAGGTCCTTGTCCATCCTTCTCAAGGCCCATCTTGGACCACCACCAGTTGAAATCGGGTGGCCCAGCTCCGACGCGTGAGCAGATACATCAAATCGAATGTACCTATGGTCGGAGAGGGTCTCCGTCTCTTCATCGACCCACCAGTTGGTAATACGGTGGGCAGCAGCTGAGCTAACAAGGGTCAGGTCTACGATAGACTCACCCTGTCGACGAACGCAGGTACCAATCGAGCCTCGATTGACTGAGACGAGACCAGTGGACGCTATCCAACTTTCGACCGCACGGCCCCTAGCGCTCGTTACCGGGGAACCCCAGAGCGTTGACTTCGCATTGAAATCCCCGGGAACGATCACAGGACCGGTCGCTCCGCCTACGAAAGCGGTCAGCCGCAGGAGAAAGACCTCAAAATCGGCCAGAGGTCTATTAGGGGAGAAGTAAACCCCCACCACTGTGAAGGCCCCCAGGTTAGCAACTACAAAACCCTGACCCCTGGTCGTGTTTCCGGAAGATGGTAACACAATCCTTGGGCCGAAAACCAGCGCGACTGTTGAGTCAGCGTCTCCAACCCTTACTCTTTTACTGTTACTCTTGGGTAGAACGCGGAACGGCTCCGACACTATGACAACGTCGATTGACCACTGCGCTGCAGTTTGATCCAGAAGATCCTGCGCCCTAGCGCAGTGATTCAAATTGCCCTGTAGAAATCGATAGGTCGCCGTTATTAGGCTTCCATCGGGGCCTCTCGCACTGCAGAAGCAGCCGCCGTGGATGGTATGGCGGGCTTCTGGGCTGCTTGGCTCTTTTTGAAACCCCTCGCTTTCAGCGCAGACTTACCGCAGGCCTTGCTGCCCACGGTGTGGTCCGCTGGTTTTCCTTTTTCTGCGCAAAGCGTACAGTGTGGTGCGTTATGGCACTGCGCAGATAGGTGGCCTGGTTGACCGCAGCGGAAGCAGAGCTCGCTGCGGTCCGTCTCACATGAGCAGGTTGCCCGTGTGTGCCCGGTCTCGTGGCACCGGTAGCAGCGCATGGGGCGCGTGGATAAAAGTACCACGCGCACCACAGTCCATCCGACGTAGACATTTGTGCTTGGCGCCGTCACTCTTTTGGCGGCCTCAACCGGGCATTTTACCCAGGCCGAGCCGCAGCCGTTCCTCTCCTGTCGTATTTCGCCGACTTTTATGTCGGCTGCTGCGCAATTCCCGAGTTTGGAGATAGCTTCCGCGATTTCAACCGCGGTAGCTGAATCATCCAGCCCCGTTATGCGCAGCTCGGCGCATTTCTGTGGCCTGGAGATCCGCACATACTCCACGCCTACGACTTCCTTCAATTTAGACGCCAGGGCGTCTGCCTTTTCCTGACAGGCCGCGCCTGAGACCTCCAACATACGGGCCCCGGTAACGGCCAACTTGAACTTGACGGCTGGGATGTCCAGAGCCGCCAGATCAACGCCCCGCTTCGCTTTTTCCAGGACATCTTTATAAGTGACGCTATTGTCTGCTGCGCCCGGCTGCAACGTGATGATTACGGCTGCAGACTTAGGAGCGCGTAGATTTCTACCCCTTTTTTTTCCTTTCTTCTTTCTATTTATATTACTCTTTCCTTCCTCTTTCCGAGTTTTTCCCTTCCTTTGACTCACCTATGTCCACTCTTGTATAGTCGGTGGTCTCGACGCTGCTGGTGTTTTAGCGGCGTCGTGTCTCGCAGCGGCTGCTTCTACTGCAGCTGCAGACTTCTTCGTCTTTGTCTTCTTTTGGGCCGGACCAGGATTTAGCGGGGGCGCCAGAGTGGACACGGCCGCTTCCGGTTCCGGATTCCTCTTCGTGGCCCTCGACACGGATGGTTGTGTGTCTTGGGCTGCCTCTTTCCTTTTATCTGCAGCGAGAGGAGGACGCAGGCGCGGCTCCGGGGGAAGCCGAGCCTCCAGGGACTCCAGACGCGCATCGAGCCGTGCGCTTGACAGAGAGACCGCCTCTCGGACCGCCCGCTCCATCATCTCTTCTACGCTGAGCGAGGGGGCCGCAGGGGCATTCTGGAGTTGTACATTTAGGAGCTCGCGTTTCACAGCCACGAGCTCGTTCCTCATATCTGCGAGCTCCCTGGAAAGGCGCTTGTTTGCTGTCTCCAGGGCTCTTGTTTCTTCCGACATCGAGCGTTTAAGGAGGGTCACGCATGATTCTCGGATGAGGCAAATTGCCTCTTTGAGAGCCTTAATGTAGGTACCACTTAAATTTTTGGACGTTTTGGCCACTTTGGTGATGGATTCTAGACCCTCGGTTATTTGAGAGCCCAGTTTCGCCGCTGTGACCTCGTCTTCCTCCACCATTATAGCGTCCGATAAATAAGAGGACACCGACAAACGGTTTGAGCGCGTCTGTTGGAATCTCCTCGTCTCATCCAAGAAGTCTTGTTCAGCCTGGACCTTGAGGGCTTCCCGCTCTAGAGCAATCTGTTCCTTTTTGGCCTTGGCCAGGCCCACGTAATCACCGGTAGTTGGCGGCCTGCCCCTACCGCGTTTTGTAGTTTTCGGAGTGGGCGCGCTCTTTCCTTTCTCCGAGCCTGTATCATCATCTACTTCGCTCCCACGTCTTTTGCGAAAGCGTCGCCTCATCCTCTCTTTTTCTTCCTCTTTCTCTTTTTCCTCGCGACTCTGAGAGACGGCGGTCTCAGTGCCACTCTCAAAGTCGTCCGAAGTTCCTCCTTCTAAGTCAAAAAACTTGCTTAAGGACACGGGCGTCGCCACCCGTGATCCGCTTTCAAAGCCATCTAACCTCTCAAACTGTACCTCGGAAATCAACGATAAGTCCGTATCCGGTGCGGTTATGGGCACCAGCCCCGCACCGACGCGCGCCATTGCGACTCTCTCTGCACTCGCCGTCGCAACGGCCACCTCCTCCACCAAAGCAACCCCCGTATACGTGGGGCGACCCCCCGCTGAAGCGGGAGTGTGGGATTCCCTCATAAGAGGACCCACCCGGGGAATACTTTCCTTGTTGCATCCATTATTGCTCAGATATGGGTTGATGCTGACCCGATCCATTAGGGGGGATTCTGCCCCAGCACCCTTGCGACGCAGCCTCCCGCTCGCCACGCATCCCACGGCCGGGCGCCAAAACCCTGGATTGGGGACCCACGGGTCCATCCATCCACAGACACACACAGATATTCACACGCAAACACACAATTTGGTAAAGAAGAGTTAAATAAAAAGGAAAGATAGTAAAAGAAAAGATGGTGAAAAATAGATAAAATAAAACGGACGAAACAAAAGAAGAGTAATCTATAAATAGATGGTGAAAGATAGACATAGACCAGCGTTCAGCCACCTGAGTACCTCACCCGTGTAGAGAGCGGAGTGGCGCACCCAGGTGTTGCCCAGGGACACCAACGTGGAGGAACCGATATCGCCCCCATGTTAGATTTTGACTGTTATGATATAAAATATCACTTAACGGCAGCTTATGTTTTTACAGTTTTCGACTAACTTTACGTAATTTTGTAGGCTTAAATATTTATTATTTTCAGTTTTTTCCACGGAGTAATTGTTAACATATTCTTAGTCATTGTAACTGTATTTTTTATAAATATATTGAACGAATACTTTTGATTTTATCAACTTAACGGTGAGTGCCATTTCGGCATTTTCGCACGGCGCAGTCTTAACGTAAACAAAACTTTCAATTTCGTTCCCATAAAAAATAAAGTCTAAAAATCATGGTAAACTAAGTGAAAAAGTAAACAAAATTAATAGAACAGTTCGAAGTTCTGCTCGGGAAATAATTTATAGAGTGTACAGAAGATGTCTTTTGGAGTATGATGTCAAAATAATACTTCCTGATCTAAACAATCTGTTCGCGCCAGAGCGCGACGTTTATAAACTGGTCACACAGATCGTTTAAATCGGCCAATCACGCACGAGTATTGGCTGTCAGTCCTCAAGCCGCTGTTCCAGAGAGTGACACACTTGCTCCTGAGATTTCACCCGCGTCGGAAGCATCCCGAATTATAAGTATCGTGACGCGTCAGCACATATTGTGCATTCGAATATACAAAACTCAGCTCGCTAGCGACACGCGATAAACTACCGATAAACTCCACTCAGTTGTGTAGTGCCTGCTGGAGAAGAATCCGCCCATATCTGGAACCACAGCTTCAGCCAGCTCACCATCAAAGGTTAGTGCTAGTTCTATCCAACTATTCCTAAAATCTCAGCCCCAAACCCCAATTCTCCGCGTGTACCTACCTACTTTCAGCTCATAGTCGTGTGCGCACACACTTGCGCATACACAATCTTTGTAAAAGAACCGCTGAAATGACAGGTATTTGTGGCTTTTATTGTGTTAGATCGAATAATAATTCATCCACCCAACGCTATTATAAGTCACTGCCAAGCTTAATAATTGTCATAATTAGATTAATCATTTTTCACTTAGGTTATGTTTACAAATGTCGATGACAAGGCGTTTAGGCTGTGTCATAGACCGCATAAATTATTTGATACTTTGACATGTTTGTGTTGTAGCCTGTAGGTCATAGACTCTTATCACATTAAATTAAGTCCTATTTCAAAAAAGTATTTTTTACATTTGCTTTAAATCATCATTATTAATAATATAAAAGTACTTATTTTGTGGTTTATTCAATCAGGAAAATCTAAAACTACAGTAAGAAGAGTTGTTTTGGAAAGGCATGGAAATAATGGCATATTTTCAACTCCTGAGAAGCAAACAAGAGGTCGACCGAAAAAACATTTGGATGATTTTAATTAACTTTAACATCCGACAAAAATGAAATTTTTATATACAGTAAGGAAGCAGGTAATACATATTTTTAGTATTAATTTCAAGAAAGAAATAAATATATTGTTATAAGTATATATATTCTAATACCAATGTCATTTTCAGGCACCAATGTTGAGAAATTTAATTCCAATATTAAGAGGAGATTTGGGGAACGACGGAAGTCATGAGGTTTCAAGTAGGTATAATATGAAATGCCAGTCCGAATGTGCTCTGATAGAAAAGCTACGAAGTGAGCAGAATATCTCAAATAATATTTTATAACAGAAATTTGCCCAAGGAGCTATGAAAATACATTAGATGAAAAGTATGTCCACCAGTCAAATAAATTAGAAAAGTGCTGGCAATATATTAATGTCCCCGGTAAAAAAACAATCATAATTATTCATGATGGAAGTGAAAGGGCATTATCCCCAACGCATTTCTCATATTTACTGGATCAAAAATGCAGACTACCATTCAGAAATGCATAGAACCAATTTTACAAAATGGGTCACAGACAAAATATTAATCATAAATTATTATTATTATTCTCTACGTCACGATATTAACTAGCGGGAATTAACGCTTTACCACGACATAGTAGTAATTAATTTAAGGGATAGCAGCAGCACTACCTCTGATTCTTAGTTCGAAGAAGCAATCATAGAGCGAATAGAGGATTTAAATGACGGAACTGATTTTGAGGCCGCCGATTGTGGCCATGAAAATATGGGAGTAGAATACATAGATGAAAAGTTTCTTTTAAAAAATAAATTATTATGATTTGTTGTTTATGATTTATATACCTATACCCTTTTAGTGAATAAGATCGCAGCTAGAAGTAATCTCTGTACAATGTGATAGTTTGTGATAGTTGGATGGATGGATGGCATTTGTTACTCTTTCACGCATCAATAATTACAGATATTGATGAACTTTTGTACGGTATTACCTTAAGTTGTAACACAGTATGATAAAAATTGTAAATGCAAATACATAGTATAATATTAATAATAATTAATGGATAGAGTATTGAATACTCTATCCATTCATTATTAAAGATTTTATTTAAAAAGTTTTTAAAACTGCATTTAATCCAAGTATCAAAGTCTTATAGTAAATCTGGCAAAATCTTGTAAACATATTTTTTGAAAATTCATGGGGTACTCATCCCAACTTACCTGTCCGGTAGTTGTGGTATAGTATACGGGTATGCGGCCCCGGCTTCCCTAGCTATTACTGTCCTATCCCTTGCCCTCCTGGGCGGTAATATCCTACATTTCCTATTTCCCACTCTAAATTACCAATCTTCCTTTTCATACCACCTATCCTTCCCTTTCCCTATTCCTACCCTCTCCGCCAATCCAACGTCTGCCGCGCGGATAGATGCATGGCTAGGGGCAAGCTCTAGTCGTTAGCGTGCGACACTGCCCTGGGACCGGGCGCACCCAAAATTAGGCTAGCCTTACCCTGGCATGCGGGGCTCTGCTGGGGTGGACAAACTCTTCCCTCGCTACTCGTGGGAACGCAATGGATAATCACAAAAATAACTTGATTAACCAAAATGGCGGCGATGTGGTTCGCCACCCATCACGTCTCGTTTCTCGCGGGGGCGAAAAGCGGCCCATGGAGAGCCGCTTCGCTACGTTGAATGTAAGAGGAGGAATGGATGGTAAGATAGATGAAGTATGTCGGATGAACGATGTATAGATATTCTGTGCGTGAACGAAACCAAGAGGAAAGGATGTGACACCACGGTTCATGGTCCCTACATGGCATACTGGTCGGGAGTTCCCCAAACCAGCCGAGGCTGTCAGGGAGTTGGTGTGATTCTTTCGTCTCGGATAGTTGAATGTGTGATGGAGCATGAATGTGTAAGCCCAAGACTCCTCTGGGTTAGGTTAAAAGTCGGACTCACTCGCCTGTTCATCCTTGGGGTCTATACACCGACGGATCTGCGCGGAAGTGGGTCAATAAAAGCCCAACAAGAGAGAGAGGAGTTTTGGGATAGCATGAGAGAGGTCTTGCATAAATGCGGAGAAAATGAACGGATCGTGATGTTAGGGGACTTTAATGGGTGGGTTGGAGTAAAGCGTGATGGGTATGAAGGAGTTCTGGGTACGTTTGGGGACGAGAGAGTGAATGACAATGGGAGAAGCCTGCTTGAAGTATGCTTGGAATGGAATCTGTGCGTGGCCAACACAATGTTTGACCACAAAAAGATCCATTTGTATACAAGAGATGAGGGTGATTCTAGAAGTATGATTGATTTTATAATTGTGGATGAAAGACTGAGGAAGAAAGTGCTAAACACTCGGGCTTACCGCGGTGTAGGACTCGACACAGACCACTTTCTGGTCATAGCCCGAATGCGTGGCCTCTTTAAACGGTGGCGACACCGACGGGCCGAGCCTACGAGTGTTTTGGACAGAGTGAATGTGGAATGCCTACAGGAAAAAGAAAAGAGGGACGAGTATGTAGAGAAACTGAAAGAAAGTTTTAAAGGCATAGAAGAGATAGGTGTGATTGAAGAGTTGTGGGAGAAATTAAAAAAGGAATAGTGAATGTTGCTATTGAGGTATGCGGGGTGGCTAAAAGAAGGAAAGGAAGAAATAACTATAATGTGAGGATGGATAAGGATGTACAAAGGGCTGTGCAAGAAAAGAAGAAAGCGTGGTTGGATTGGTTAGCAACAAAGGCTAACCAAAAAGTTCAAAAGGCAACGGATGATGAGATAAAGGAAGCAAGATCGAAGTATAAAATATTGAAATCAGCAGCGAAAGAAGTTGTGTCTAGAAAGAAAGAAGAACGAAAGGATGATTTTGATAGGAGACTCACTGAAGATTTCCAGTCAAACATCAAGTTTTTCTGGAAATCCATTAAAACAGTCAAAGGAAAAACTTCTACCTCGGAGCTGAGTACAATCAGGAGTCAAGATGGAAGCATTATAAAAGGAGAAGAATGTGTGTTAAAGAGATGGAAAGAGTATTTTGAAAGTTTGTTTGAAAGAGAGGAAGTGCAGGTACAACATCCGGCACCTTCCATGGAAAATCATATAAATGGTGATGAAAGTGAGATAAGCATGGATGAAATAGTGAAAGCAGTGAAAAGTATGAGATTAGGTAAGGCTGCAGGATATGACAGGATTACCGTCGAGATGCTGAAGGCTGGACAGGGCATAGCGGCTAGCCAGCTGTACCGCCTTTTTAATTTATGCTGGCGAAATGGGCAAGTACCAGGAGACTGGTGTAAAGCCGTAATCGTGCCATTGTATAAGGGAAAAGGGTCGCGGCAGGACTGCATAAATTACCGCGGTATAAGCCTTCTCAGCGTCGTCGGTAAACTATATGCGAAAGTGTTGATTGAAAGAGTTGTGAATGAAACAGATGAAAAAGTATGGGATGCACAAGCGGGATTCAGAAAGGGAATGGGATGTACGGATCAGGTCTTTTCCTTGCGGTGCATAGCCGAAAAGTGTTTGGCTAAAAACAAGAAGGTCTACTGCGCGTTCGTGGATCTAGAAAAGGCCTATTATAGAGTGGTGAGGAATGAATTGTGGTCAGCTTTGTCCGTGAACGGCGTGAGCAGTATCCTCATACGAGCATTACAATCTCTTTATAGGGATTCTAGTGCTTGTGTAAGGATAAACGGGGCATACACTGAATGGTTCAATATCGAAAAAGGTGTGACAGGGATGTGTAGCGTCACCGTGACTGTTCAATCTGTTCATGGACAATTGCTTGACAGATTTAAAAGAGAATGAAAGTGGGCTGAGAATGAATTAGTTACTCGTCAAATGTTTTCTCTATGCTGATTACCAAGTATTACTTGCGTCTTCGGCCGAGGAGTTGCAGGAGATGGTAACTGCGATAAGTCGAGCTCTAACTAGAAAGGGAATGAAGATGAATGTAAAGAAGGCGAAAGTGACAGACTGCAATATCGTGATTGGAGATGAACAAATTGAACAGGTGAATGATTTTGTGTATCTGGGTTCAAAGTTTACAAGAGATGGAAAGTGTGAGAGTGATATTGAAAGAAGAGTGAATGCAGTAAACATGGTGAATGGAGCTTTGCACTCCTTTATGAACAGTCGGAAGGTGTTTAACAAGGCTCGTTTGGCTGTGCATGCGGGGGTGTTGGTTCCGACACTCATGTACGGAAGTGAAAGTTGGGTATGGCAGAAGAAACATGAAAGCAGAATAAATGCAGTTGAGATGAGAGCATTAAAAAGCATGATAGGAGTTAAACTGGGTGACAGGATAAGAAATAGTGAGATAAGGAAATGTTGTGGTCTGAAAGAAGATGTAGTGACAAAAATTGAGAAAGGTATGCTGAGATGGTTTGGCCATGTTGAGAGAATGAATGAAGAACGATTGACGAAAAAAGTGTATAATGCGAGTGTGAATGGAAGTGTTGGAAGGGGTAGACCTAGGCGGACGTTCCAAGACCAAATCGGGGACGTCTTGAAAAAAGGCCAGGTCAAGAGTACCCTAAACCGAAGAGCATGTATGAAGGGAATAATGAAAGTGGATGAAGCAAAACAAGCATGTAAGGATCGTAGCAAGTGGAAAGAAGTGGTCTCTGCCTACTCCTACGGGAAACAGGCGTGATTATATGTATGTATGTATGTATGTATCAAAGTCTTTTATAGTGCACCGGAAATGGTGTGGCCAACGACCGATGGTGGCGACCCTATTATTTTCTACTCTTTCTTGACAGACTTTTGTCTTTCAGACTGTATATTCGAATTTGATTCGAATATCTATCTATACATATAAAATCCTTTATCCTGAATGACTGGCGGATCAAAGCACAGCCTAAACCGCTGATCGTAGAGACCTGAAACTTGCAGGGCTTGCTCTTTGTAATGCGTAGGCATCCGAAAAGAAGGGATTTTTCGAAATTCGACTCCTAAGGGGGTGAAAAGGAGGGAAAAAGTTTGTCTGGCGGAACGTGATTCCTTGGTCCAATCTACTTCATATTATGCACAAATATTATATAACAGAAATGATGGAATTCGTGTATCATAGTTTATTGAAATTCGTCCCCTAACGGGGTTAAAAAAGGGAAAGAAAGTTGTTTGGGAGCGATTTGCTTTAAAGTTGATATTAATACTCCTTAGTGCTTTTGATTTAAAGCTCCTACTCTACTACTTTAGATAAAAATTGAATATAGCCTGAGATCCTGTGCCCGCCTTACTACACTTTTTTATATGAAACTCGTATATAATATATATATCTACGCGTAAATTTTGTTCCCACTTTTGGCGCCCACCGCAAAAACTAGCTGGTACGTCTTAAGGCCCCCACAGACGAGAGGCCGATCGTTTCAGTTAGAACTGACGTCAGTTCGGCCTGAACGTATTCGAGCACACACACGGAAAAAATCGCATCCAACCCAATTTACGTCAGTTCGGCCTGATCTGATTCGGGCCCACACACGGAACAGTCGCATCAGTCCATTCTGGTTTGCCGCGCGCTACGGTCGTGTTTATCAATTTTGTATTTAAACACCGCGAAAACTCATACAACGCTTGTACACGATACATGCCCGCACGGCCGCGGCTCGGGCAAGAACTGAAACGATTTGTCCACACACGGTCAGGACAGGCCGCGCGTTCAGGCCGCTCGGTCAGGCCAGAATTAATGTTGCCAACTTAGTTATTTTACAAAATTTTACTAAATTGAGTATTTTATTCCCTCCTTGGTAGAAATTTAGTTATTAGTAGTGTTTTAGTAGGAAAGAGCCAGACAGTAATCATATGCAAAATGGCCTAGGTTAAACACAAAAAAAAACCTATCATAATAATACATTCGTCCGTAATTTTCTTAAAACTACCCGTTTAATTACTATATACGTAATATTTGCTAGTATAATATTTTAATTTAATGGTAAAATTTATAGTAAAATTCATTGAATGAAAAAAATTTAATATAACAAAACCTAAAATGCAATGGTTTTTGGGGGGCTTCAGGAATTCCTAAGTAGCTTCTTTAGTAGTTATTTACTACTTTTTACTAGAATTCAATACGAGTTTAGTAGTTTCACAAAAACAGAGCTGGCAACACTGGAACAAATCGCTTCAGTCCGTACGGCCGACTGACGCGATCTCGATATTGCACACAGACGATACGATTTTGCATCCGTTCAGGCCGAACTGAAGGCAGACCGGATCATGTATGGGGCCCCTTATACTAATCATTTTGTGTAATAGTTTGTCGTTAGCAGTTTACTTCAAATACGAATTAATTTCCAATTTGATCGAAGCAATCTATCGATATCGACGGGCATCGCCCGTGACTGGGGATCTTTATTTTTATTTTGACATAATAATATATTGTCATCATGTTGAAAAATAAATCTGACAAGAATTCGAAAGTTTTTGATGAAAATCTTGACTCTTTAAAAAACTAGGCATTTAAAGAAGGTTATGGTTCATTAAACTACTATAATCACTTCAATTACTCTTTGCTTTAATGTAATTTAAAATTGTTTTCTTTCTTTTCAGGCGAAAAAAATTTGAAAATTCATAATGTTCCCAAAATATTTCAACTTATATGTCCAGAAAATGTAACATTAGAAAGCGAATTCCTTCCTACATTTGATCAACTGGAGACTTTCAATTCTGTAATACTTTCAAACTGTTCCCTACCCTCAATCGGTTACAGAGAGGCCCTGCTCTCACTCAATATATCTGTGAGGTCCATTCTAGAATTGACCCCCTTAAGGGGAGATGCCATACTGGAAGCAAAACACTTTGAATCTCTGAACATCAGCACCTTGAAGGTCGAGGGCGATGCGGTGGCGTCGACACGAGCTGAGCCGACGTTCCTCGAGCCGCTGCCGGAGCTGGTGGACCTGCGCCTGACGCGTGTGGCTCTGGACGACGCAGTCGTGTTGCGCCTGCCGCGCTCGCTCTCGTTACTGAAGCTGGAGAAAACCGGCGTCGAGCGACTTCCGCCCGAAGTGTTCGTGCGCCTCAACCGACTCCGCTCGCTGTTCGTGGAAGAGAAGCAGCTGGCGAGCTTGGACCTGAGTGCGGCGCGCCACCTGAACATGACGGATATCAAGGCGCCGGTGAACGGACTGACGCTGGGGCCAGCGCTCGACTCGCTTTGGCTGCTGGGCGCTCGCGGGCTGGGGCTGCGCGAGTGCGCGACGCTGCGCGTATTGCACGTACAGGGTGGAGACGCGAAACTGCCGGACGGCTGGTGGAGGGGCTGTGCCGTGCAAGAGGTGCAGGTCTCCGGTGTGGGTGCGAGCCGCGCGGCAGGCGAGTGGCGCGGCGCCAGCGCGCTGCGGACCCTGGACCTGCGCTACTGCCGACTTCGGGACCTCCCCGCCGACTGGTTGGAAGACACGGTCAATTTGGAGACCTTAGACCTCTCGTACAATGTAATCGAGCATCTTCCTTGGTGAGTAAAGGTGTGGTGGCGGCGCGGGCACGGTTGGCCACCAGTACTAACGGTCGTGTCGTGCGCAGGAACCTGTTTAGCCAAGCGACGCGGCTGCAGAGTCTGGACCTGTCGCACAACCGGCTGCGGCACAACGCGACTGAGGCGCTCGGCTCGCTGCACGAGCTGCGCTTTCTTTCGCTTGGATACAACCCCCTGGGTAACCTGTGCGAGGTCAAGCGCGACTACCTGGTTACAGGTGAGTGATGCGGAAACTCCAGGAAGACTCCAATTAACATAATTCAGATGGTCTTATAACAAAAATAGATACCTATTCAAGTAGCATAATCAGTATTCAATTCTCGTTCTAAAAATATGTACAACATATGACCTTCAATTTTGACCCAATGATCCTAATGGTATCTACAGACACACGAATTTGGTACGGACGTTTGGTACGCCATCTTAAAATTAGGGAAAAAATCTACGGGGTTTACTAGGGGGCTGGATTTTTAGAGTTTACTCCTTAAGAATCAACTAGCTGCTGCCCGCGGCTCCGCCCGCGTAATTACAGTATCCCTCGGGAACACAGTACTTTTCGGGATAAAAAGTAGCCTATGCTTTAATCCAGAGGCTTAACAATTTCATCGAAGAGTTCAGTACCTAGTTTTTTTTTTTGTGTGAAAGAGTAACAAACACCCATCCATCCATATATTCATCCATCCATCCATTTTCACAAAATTTCACATTTATAATATTAGTAGGATTTTATATGTGTATATAGGTCGGGATATGAAAATTTATAGGGAGTGAAATCAGATTAAGACACGTTAGTTTTATGTTATTCACGCGTAAGTATTTGTGTTAAATAACCTTGGTTTCTAGCATATTATCCCTTAGACCTGTCAATGGTATAACTAATCAGGGGTAAAGTTTGGGGAGAAATATTTTTGAGAGTTGGTATCAATGAATTGCGGGAATCATCGACGTCGTTGAAAAACAGCACTGTAAATAGAACTCTGTGCTAATGCAATAGAGCATAAAATCGAACACACGAGTGTCGAGCTTTCAATTCGGTCCGCCGCGCCGTACCAAATCCATGCGTGTGTAGCGACACCGGAATCGGTCCGCGGATATGGTCTCCGGACCAAGTTCGAGTGTCTGTAGACACCATTACACCCATATATCATTAGTTGTTTTCCTCGAGATTTCCTACACTCGACTCAACCTCAATCCACGAAAGTTGGATCATTCGAGGAACTTCTCAAGGATACCTCAGTTGAGGTTGAGTCGAGGCGGATTTGAGGAAACAACTAATGATACGGGTGTTAAGATTTTATTCATAACGCATGGCCAGGCGCGTGACTTTTAAGCCGGTGCGTAGTACGGCATCGGCAGTTCGAGTGATAGACACTCGAACTGCCGATGCCGTACGGCGAGTTATCAGGAAATGTTAATCATGTTATTTTTCTGTAAATTTAATAATTATTATTTGATACGGATAAAAATACACCTGTATAATGTATATTGTTTGAACGCAGACGAGTCTCCACTGCGGTCGCTGCGGTCGCTGGAGACGTTATGGTTGCCCAAAACTGGTGCCACCACGCTGTGCCTGGACTGGCAATTCGAGCTGCCGCGCCTCAAAGAGCTCGTTCTGCGCTATAACCACATCACCGAGCTGCGCGTGAGTACCTTACCTTATCAGAATAAATAAAAGAAAGTATGTACCTATAATATTATTAAATCAAATCACTCTTTTAGCAATATGATACAACTAGCTGTTTCCCGCGACTCCGCCCGCGTAAATCTGCCCTCATAACAAAAAAAGACGCATCTACAGTTTTTTTCGAAATTGAGTTATATATATATATATATATATATATATATATATATATATATATATATATATATATATATATATATACAGATCTGCAATAAGAAATTATAACCACTAAATAGAAAAGTCGCTTCTGATAAAAACTAAGTTAAAAAGACGCATTTAAGTAGAAGCGTCTTATTTATTTATAATAATAGGGAATATGCACGTATTTTTTTTATTTATTTATATAGATCTATCTTGTTTGGTAAACCGTATGGTAAAATCAGTTTTTTGATATCATTAAAAATAACGAAGATATGAACGTTTAAAGTGGTCTATTAGACAGAGAGATCCGACGTGTATCGTGACGTCACATAACACGACTTTCATAGAAAGTTCATACTAAATTTCGTTTTGCTAGAAAGAGATAGATTACAAACTTTGACCGCTCATATCTTGCTCATTTATCAACAGATATTGAAAATTTTCACGCCATTTTTTTTATTTTTCTGTCTAGTATCATATTATTATATTTTAAGCTATTTTTATATTTTATGCATATTCCCTATTGTACTTGCTCATAAAAAGAAAAGACGTTTCTGCATGATCGTAAGAAGAAAAGACGCTTCTGCGCAGATGCGACATTTCATCGTAGTATGACTACTACCAACTCAGACGCATGTGGCAGTCGCGTCTATTCTACTTAGTATTGGTTAGTGGGCGGGGCTGGGAAGGGGAGCGTTTTGTCAGTTGCGTCCTAAGTATAAAATATATATGTAAAATATAAAATGTGGAGTACCACCACCAAACCCCAAGACGGAATATAGAGGCATTACTCACGAGCGCAAGTCAGCAATCATACAACTCTGACACCATTGGCGTAGCTAGGGATTTTGTCTAGGGGGGGCAACCGTCCGTGGGGGGGGGGGGGTGTATTTAAAAGTATATTAAATAACCAAGGCCCTCTGTAACCTATTAGAGGCCCTGGGCACATAATGGGCCCCCATCTTTTTTAGTTTTTAATTTTTAAGCTTTAAACCCTGAAAGACTGTAATTCGGAAAAATACAAATATCTATAGCCTAAAACTAAACTTCGGGGCAAAATTTTATAATATTATGTTCTTTAAACCAAAAACGAGTGAGTAAAATGTTTTTTTCCTTTTTTACAGGTTCTAATCTGTTCAAACGATAAACTAAAATAAACATCGGTACTAAAATATAATATAATGTTCTTTATGTTAAATGCGAGCGAGCGAATTTTTTTTCCTATTTAATAGGTTAAATTTATTCCAATTTTAAACCCTTAAAGACTGTGAAAATAGGATCATTTTGTAATATACATTAGAATAATGGGCCCCCATTTTTTTTTCGTTTTTACCTGTTTAAGCTTTAAGCCCCGAAAGACTATACAATTCCATAAATACAAATATCAATAGCCTAAAACTAAATTTCGGTGCTAAATTTTATAATGTGTTATTTAAGCCAAACACGAGTAAGCGAAGCGAGCGAGCAAAATTTTTTTCCCTTTTTACAGGTTAAAATCTGTTCAAACGTTAAACTAAAACACTGAATAACGGTGAACTTAAATAGAATATCATAAAATCAACCGGCTAAAACAGAACATCGGTACTTAATAATATAATATTCATTATCTTAAAAGCGGCGAGCGAAGCGAGCGAGCAAAAATTTTTTTCCTAATTAATATATTAAATCCATAAAATCCATCCGATTTATGGAAGAAACGAGAGGATGCCTTTGCCCAGCAGTGGGACACAACAGGCTAGCATAATAATAATAATTATAAGAGGTTAAATCTATTCAAACTTTAAACCCTAAAAGACTGTGAAAATAGGACCATTTTGTAATTTAAATTAAAGTAATATTAGTGTAACTTCTGATGTTGCAAAATACATAACGAATAACTAATTATGTTAGGTTTGTCATATAATATCTAATTATCTACCTATTTCACACTTTTTTCGTAGTACATAATTACAAAATTACGTGCCCAAAATATTGTGTCGCATGCTATAGGTTCGAAGATTCGATAGGCACGTGTGCCATAGGTTCGCGATCCCTGTTTTAGACTATTGATTTAATTGTGTTTTTTTTCTAAAGTACCTACAAGTCTTTCAGGGTTTAATATTTAAAAAGGTTTTAACAAGCAAAAGAGTAAAAAACATTCACTCGCATTCTTAGTTTGAACTATCTTTTTAATATTATTAAACATCTATGGTTTGAACGCATACATTTAACATAAAGACCATGATAATATAGTACTTAGTATCAACGTTCTGTTTTAGGCTGTTGATTTTATTTCTAAAATAGCTCTTAAAATCATCTTTCAGATGAGGTTTGACCTAGTAAAAACCTAGTTCAGTCCTTTTTTTCGCGGTTAAACGGTAAGTAATTCATCAATACTGTCTAGGATCTAGGGTGGGCAAATAAGTTTCTAGGGTGGGCATTGCCCATCCTGCCCCCCCCCCCCCCCCCCCCAGCTACGCCTATGTCTGACCCTTAATACCTGACAACCGAAAATTATTTTGGTATGATCCACCAACTAATAATAATAGTGTTGATCTCACTAAAAATGATGAAGACAGATATTTTTATTCTTAATTTTTTTCCCAATAGATTAAATACACCAGGGTATTAGAAATAAGCATAACTTACAGTCTATTTTGTATAAAAAATTTATTAGAATTAAGAATTAAGGAAAGTTCCTACTTAAAAACTAATTTTAGATTTATGTAAGAGTTATTATCGCAATACGGCGGAGCCAAAAAGTGTTTTTTTAATAATTGATAAAAAGTTATGTTAAGTTTTAGAATTGCTCATATTTTCTTTTTCAAATATAAAATAATGTCTTCTCTAAAATATGTCTTTTATTACGTACGTTTTTCTCCTTTAAACTGAAGAGCTGGGCTAATATGATTCAAAATTAATGGTTATAAGGTTTAAAATGTTATTTTAAAATAGGGTATAGGGATGTTTTTAGTCAAGTATTTTTCAAGTTCTTCGAAAAAATTTAAGAGATACTAAATTGAAAAGCAGCATCTGGCTAGAAATGACTTTATTATTTAGTTATTTAAATCCTGGTTTCGTAATAAAACTAAGTAGAAAAGAACGCTACATAAATTACTAAATTGAAAGTCGCATCCAGCCAGACGCGACTTTTCATTGTAGTATTACGATTTTTTTTTTAATATTTTTTACTAGGAAGAAAAGGAAAATGTCTAATATTTACAATAAAAAAATAATTTATTCATACTTTTTATTTACAACGTAAAAGATTTAGTTTACACACGCATTATTGAATTTCTAAATTTTGTTTTTTTTTTTATTATCTTACAAGCAGCGAATTTTTAAAACATTTTTTACTCTGATTGAAGCTCAGTGTAGATGCGTCTTCCTTTCTTATGACGGCAGAAATATGGTATCAATATCCCGCGGGAATACTGTACTTTTCCGGGATAAAAAGTAGCCTATGTTTTAATCCAGAGCCTAAACTACTACCATACCATCATCGAATCATCATCATTTCATCGAAATCCGTTCAGTAGTTTTTGCGTGAAAGAGAAACAAACATCCTCACAAACTTTCACGTTTTTATTATTAGTAAGAAGAGTAAGATAGCTAAACAACCCTAAGCAACCCTACCGATAACTTGACATTGTAAAGTCTCCCGACTAAAAATTGTAAATTATTTAATATTTTAGTATAATTGTTTCGAATTGTTGATAATAATTATGTTATTTTAAGTGTTAGTAATAAGACAAATAATAAGTATCAGTGCTGTGAACAAGTATAATTGTGTAATCAGCAACATAAAGGTCCCCACAGATGAGAGGCCGATTGTTTCAGTTAGAACTGACGTCAGTTCGGCCTGAACGGATTCGAGCACACACACGGAAAAAATCGCATCCAACCCAATTTACGTCAGTTCGGCCTGAACTGATTCGGGCCCACACACGGAAAAATCGCATCAGTCCATTCTGGTTTGCCGCGCGCTACGGTCGTGTTTATCAATTTTGTATGTAAACACCGCGAAAACTCATACAACACTTGTACATGATACACGCCCGCTCGGCCGGGGCTCGGGCAAGAACTGAAGCGAGTCCACACACGGTCCGGACAGGCCAGAATTAATGTTACCAACTTAGTTATTTTACAAAATTTTACTAAGTAGTAATTGAGTATTTTATTCCCTCCTTAGTAGAAATTTAGTTATTAGTAGTGTTTTGGTAGGAAAGAGTCAGACAGTAATCATATGCAAAAAAATTTTTTGTGCTTAACCTAGGCCAGGTTAAGTACAAAAAAAAAATACATCTTATCATAAAAATACATTCGTCCGTAATTTTCTTAAAACTACCCGTTTAATTACTATATACGTAATATTTGCTAGTATATTTTAATTTAATGGTAAAATTTATAGTAAAATTCAATGAATGAAAAAATTTAATATAACAAAACCTAAAATGCAATAGTTTTTGGGGGGCTTCAGGAATTCCTAAGTAGCTTCTTTAGTAGTTTTTTTAGTACTTTTTAGTAGAATTCAATACGAGTTTAGTAGTTTCACAAAAACAGAGCTGGCAACACTGGAACGAATCGCTTCAGTCCGTACGGCCGATCGCATCGATCTCAAAATTGCACACAGACGATACGATTTTGCATCCGTTCAGGCCGAACTGAAGGCAGACCGGATCATGTATGGGACCCTTAAAGTTAGTGCCTTACGTCAACGGCGATCAGCTGTCAAGGTAATTCAAATTTTCATATTCTAAACGCTTAGAATTCTATATAAATGACTGTAAATAGTAATTAATATCTTTAATTATTATAAGCTGATTAAGGTTGACGATAGGCTATGATAATAAACGTTGTAAGGAAGCAATAGATCAGCTGTTTATAACTAATTAAGACATAGGTTACTAAGGCCGGTCAGTGGGATAAATGGACCTTGTTATTCCTTTTCAACAACTTATTCACTCTAGCTTGCGTGACCCCTATACGCCGAGCAAATATCTCAACATCTATAGATATCGAGTGACAGGATCATTTATGGAGGACTGGGTATTTTTGATTCCACCGCCACTGTAGTTTATTTCGGATTTTAAACTCATTTCCTTTTGTGATTTGCAAAATAAAATTCATTGTTAGGCTGGTTTGTAGGTTTGGCATAGGCTGATATCTTCTTTACCATCTTACATACCCCACTACAGCTTGCGTGACCGATTTACACCGAGCAAATATCTCACCATCTATAGATATAGAGTGGCGGGGTCTACTTGGAGGTATCAGAAAGTGTTAAATTTGCTGGCTAAATAGGTAGTTGGTTCATTGATAGACAAATTGGTCAATTAATTAACTAATTATCTTGTAGTTTTTAACTTCTTATACATAAATATGATGACTAGAGGAAACCTGGCTCGTCAGACTGAGGAACAACTCCGTCTGACCCTTCAGGAGCTTAAACAGTATAAGAAACAAAAGCTATTGCTTTCTGAACGCGAGGATCATGAAAAAGAAATGTTAAATATTATCCAAAAAAACAGTAACTTAAAGATGGAGCTAAATAAGTTAAATGTAAATTATGAAGATTTGTACCACAAAAACATAGAATTACAAGAAATTGTAGACAGCTTTGACCGGTGCAGGGACGAGTACGAGGAAGCTCTGAACAATACTAGTATTTGGAAGCGGAAACTAGAGGAAGCTCATACACAAATTGATGTATTGGAAAGTTAAATACAGGAGCATAATTACTTACAAACTCAAAACTTGTTCCAAGAAATGTTTGGGAGGGATCCTAGTATTCTTAAAAAATATGTCACAAAAACTATATCAGTAATTGACTTGACCGGTGACAATACTATGCCCTCCCGTACATTTCAAAGTAAAAATAAGTTTAAAAAATACATAAAAGTAAATAAACATATTAAAAAAAACAAAAAAGTAAATTGTTAATTAAAAACAAAAAAATATCTTAAAACTGTCGAAGCTGACAAAAGAATAAATCACTATTGAAAATAAACACTTAGACAGTGTTTATCTATGAGGCAGACGTATGCAGTCTCCAAACTGAAATTACTGGGCGCCTAGACAAATTACCTTCGTTAAAATTCGGAAAAATCTGTCGTATCGACTTCTCTTTTGAGATCACGACATTTTGTGCCTAGCCAAACGCACACTGTTGTTCCAATCGCAACAACGAATTGCTCAAACGTTAGTTGTTTATGATTTCAAGAATTTATCCGTCAGTTGTGAAGTTGTCAAATGTCATATATATTTTTTTTTAATTATTGATGGCGTTACGGCATAAAACTATTTGTCAGTGTCAAGTTAAAAAGGCAGACAACTAGATTTAATGTAGGTACCTATATGATTTCAACACCGTATTATTTTCAAGTCTAATGTCTAGTCAAAGTTCAAAATACAAATAGTCAGTGCAAGTCAGTCGATTCAGTAAAACGGTACCTAGAAGTTTTATTGAAAATTCCTGGAGTGTTTTGTATAAAATGGAATCAAATTTCAAGTGTAGAAATTTACAAAAAGAATAAAGTAGGTACTTATTTAACAAGGCCGATTATTACGGTTGTAAGGCTGGAACATGAAGCATAGATACCAGGAGTCCGAACGGTATAGGCTTTTTAATAATAATTATGTACACAATAATAGGACCAGATCTTAGTTCTCTTTTCTGCCGCTAGGCGTGCGAGACCGACGAGTACCAAGTGTTGCCAATCCTATTATACCGAGTGTTGCCAATACTATTATTTATTACAATTATTTTTAAATTACCGTTAGGCAATTACCGTGTTCTACGGTATCTTTTTTTCGAGAACAGTTTCTAAGAATTTCCTAAAACTTTTATATAATAAGATTTCAATCTTTCCAGAGCTGTCAATAGCAACTTTAAACTTCCCGCGTAATTTCAAACGAGTGCATGTCGAACCGTCGCGCGCTCTACCGGCAAAAATCTGTCCCCGTAATTGAGACCATTATTTTAACATTACGTTCGGACTCCTTGTTATCTATACTTCGTGGGCTGGAACTTCAATATGCACCGAAATCCGAAACACCGGGAAAAATTCAGAGGATTATAAATTAGACACACAATTGGATAACTGTTTATCTATTGTATGACTCCAGAGTTCTATTTTGAATAATTATATTATATAATACATTATTTAATTAATTATCTTCTAGTTTTCATTGATAATACAGATTTTATACAGATTTCTTGCCAAATGGTCATAGGACACACATTATAAACAGATTTTAAGAGATTACACTAAAGGCCATACTCACGGTGCGTCCAGCAAATCCAGCACCGGTACTATTATGAATTTTAATATTATCCGGTGTTCAGCATAAAATATGTGTACAGTCTGACAAGGATCTTTTGGCACGTGGACAAAATCAGAACTAACATCGCCGTCTTGTAAAATGTCACTTTTAGTATTATGTATTGTTTTGTAGTTGCGACACTTACCTTTTGGCACGTGGATAAAATCAGTAATAACATCGCCGTCTTGTAAAATTTCACTTTTAGTAATAAGTATTGTTCTTATTTGCGACACTCACGCCCCCATCCAAGTGCCAAAAGATCCTTGTCCGACTGTAATGGCGTACTATTCTATTGTCTTGCGAATGATACCATCTAATAAAAAAGAAAGAAAAGGTTTTAATGTAAACTGCATTTTTATTTAGTATTAAATGACTATTACTAACTGTTTTAATTAGAATATGATATAGTTATAAACATTTGTTAAAATAATAATAAAGTACACTCGTTTTATCTAAGATTTTTCAAGTTACTTTTTAAAAATACCAACATTTTTCTGGTTGGCAACATGCAAGAACGAGACACACGGCCTCCCTTATGGCTATCTCGCTCGGCTCGGATTTGCCTCTATGATACGTGCATTGTGAAATACACTCTATTACCAAAGCAATACAGTTCTTTTATTTTTTAGTTTTTTACAAAATACGGAGTCTTCTATCCTTAGGACTATATCCATGTCCTGGTAACACTTTAAACTGGCCAGAAGAAGAAGAAGAAGAAGATGAAGTACAATAATTTTTGTTTGTTAACAAAATAACAATTTACCTAACTTAGGCCTTTACATCCGATGATGGATGATTTATACAGTATTCTCCGAGCGAAGTAACCACTCTTGAAATACTGTAGTGCCTGGGACAGTTGGTTTTTAAATATCGTATGATTGCCCAAGCGCATACGGCATTCTCACAACATAGCCACCCTAGTCCAGAGGAATGACTAGTCAATACGTCTGGGGCAAACTATGTGCGGGTTTCCTCACGATGTTTTCCTTCACCGGTAGAGCGTCCGTATAATGTACTTGAGATCTGCTGGCCGATTCTGTATCTGTGCAGTGGCATAGGGTTCCTATAACTCCATTCCTATCGGCTTCCCTTGTCACATACCTTTTGCAAACCTTCATAGAAATCCCTACCTATGATACAGGTTCCGGCTTCCCTTTGAAGGAGAAGCAGCCTTCGCCACTGATAGTGAGAAGTGATATAAATCATAATGTAATTATTAATGTATCAAAACCGCTAACAACCTAAGTTAATTTGTATTCATTCTGTGACAGGCTCTAACTAGTTTGTATAAATAATAATTATTATTAGCTGTGTTGATTTTTAAATTGTATAATGTTATTATTGGTTATGTGACTTCAAGATTATTTAAAGAAATCTGCATTATGTAATTCCTTTGCAAGAAATAAAAATATTTTTACATTTTAAGTTTATTTTCTTACTAAAACCATGTAAAACTTACTTAAAAAAGTAAAATAAAATGTAGATACTCTTGTATTGTTATTATTTAATCAATCCTAATACGGACACTTGATACGGCACAACAACTTTAATAAAGGAATAATTGAAGGGATGGTAGTAGAAAACATGGAAGGCCGAGAAGAACTTTTATGGACAGGTGTAGGCGAATGTGATGGTCGTGTCGTATCAGGAGGTCAAGAGAAGGGCGGAGTATAGAGAGGAATGGAGAAAGCATCACTGACAAGAGCAAAGCTCTTAAATTAGAATGAATGAATAATTCTAGCAAGACAATGCTTATAACAAATTCAAAGTGCTATGGCCGCATTGTAATATTTTGTCTACAATATGTGGTAAGTGTTAGGTTTACTTATTTATTGCAATAGTACCCTGTACAGTCAAGGTACTTTAATAACACTTCCTTTAACGTTATAGTTCTGTAAAATTGTAAAGACTTTCAATTATTTAGTCACAAATATACTATAGAGATTAAATATTAAGTATTTAATTGGTTAACACTACTTGACTGTTTATAATAGGTGTAGGTATAATAGCATAGATATATAATATTAAAGTAATAATTAATCAAAGTATAATAGCAAATATTTCAAAACTTTTATGAGGTGTTTGTGTCCTTCTAACCCATTTATAAGACGAAGGTGTTGAGCATCGATGACAATAAAATATCATTACATTGAAAAACTTATAAATTTTAACTATTAAATACAAATCTTTATTTCTAAGGAAGTTTCAGAGAAACTTGCTTAATTATGAACTCCATTTGTTACCTACTATAATTTAGGTACCTACTATACACCTAAAGATTGCTTTCAGCTGATATAGTAGCGTGTAAAGATTAAAAACTGCAAGTAAGCTACAAATTAAGAAATTTATATTTTAACAAAGTGTTGAATTATACTTGAATACAATGAATTACATATTAGGTATTGACAATAATTGTGATTTATTGAATACTTTAGATTGAATTCTTTTGACTTTATGCAATATAGACTACTAGCAGAAGGTGTTGTATAGACCCTTTAGGCAACTTTAGGCAAATCATTATTATTTACAAATAACAGCTGATCAATAAAAATCCGCCATATTGTTCGTTGAGGCGATAAAGGTAGCCCCCTGGGTATCTTTATCGTTAGGTCGATAAAGATAAAGATCACGATCTACTAAATGTCACTTACGGCCGCTTGTCTAGGCATTGTATGGAGAAACACGTTAGAGCAATTCGTTATATGAGTGCATCGTTAGCGTATTCGTTCAAAGTGGCTGCTTGGCTACCAATTTTTTTAACGATACGACTGAATATGTCATTTAACGCACGCTTATGTCAATCCCATACATTTTTTATTCACGAAGTTCGCCGTCGATATTATTTAATGCATCTTGTCTAGCCCTCCTGATCTTAATGACACTTTAAAATTCATAACAAAAAATATGAAGTGGCCCAATTAGAAATATCTAGTCACATATCTGCGTTGAATATTTTACTGGATGATAGGTATTATAATGAAGAAAGAGTTAAGTCTTTATTAAGTCACAACTCACTATGTCAGCATCTGGTAAATAATTCAATTAATAATAATAATTGTAATTTAGGTGTGGAGGCTCATGCTATATCCTCCTATAGCGAATATTTGATTGCACCATCGGCCTCAGGTCCGGGCATAGTCACTATATACAGCGATGAGCTCGGTCGGGGAGTATATTTGTGAATTCAAAATGTTCGCCGCCATAACTTGGCGCTCTTTATTATTTTATTTACAAACTTCTCGATATGGGTATCATCTGAAAGAGCATAAAAAGGAGAATATAGTCAATGTAGTTGTAAGAGTAGAAACTGTAGGTTTATATATTTAAAAAAAAGTGTCTATACGTATTTATATAAGTAGTAGATCATATACCTAAAATATCTGTAGTTGATTTTACCAAACCTTATATAGCTAAGACAACACAAAGTCTTTTTGGGTACTGAATACTGATAGTACCTATGGTATAGAATTACTATAAGATGTTTTTGAAGTTATGATAGTTAATTTTCAAATTTAATTTTTAACGAGTTAAAAATTAAATTTAATTTTGAACTCGTTATAGTCACTCCAGTACAAACGGATTTCGCTTTACCAGTGAGTTTACTAACTAAATAATGTAACCTTTCGTGATTTGTATCAAATTCTGGTATTGGTAGTAATTTCTGTCTATCACGCCCCCATACATTATCGAGCACAGGTTTCGATTCGGCGTGGGCTTCCAACGACTTGGCTTGGACACGTTTTATGCGACAAACTAAATTTTCAAATGACGACAAGGCGTCATAATTAACCAAAAACCCGGGTTTAAATCTAATTCAAGGGTATTGATTTTATCAAGTACATTTTCGAAATCCACGGTTTAATTGGGCACAAAAACATCGGTACTAAAAAAAATAACTTTTTTATACTTTTTAGATGTATCTAATGTTGGATCCATATAAAGCATCATATTGTAACACCTTTATAAACCACATTTCATGCAATAAATGTTATTCTATTCTATTCTAATTACTACACATAAAATATTATATTTTTTTTTACATTTACCAAGTATAATGAAACTAAATATTTTAGATGTTAGTCATTATTCCTATTTCCAGTACGGTGACACGGTGTGGACGCGCGACGACGGGGTGCGCGTTAAGGTGGACATTAGGGGCAGCAGAGTGACGTCCCTGGTGTACACCCAAGAGGACTACACCACCGCCGTCGCCGCAGCCGCCGCGCCCGCTGCCCTCAAAGAGCTCGAGGCCGATTGGGCGCTGTCCTGTGACTGCACGCAGTACTGGGCGGCGCGGGCGCTGCGCGAGCGGCCCGAGCACGCGCCCGCGCTTCGGGATGCGCGGTGCGAGTCCGGCTCGCCGCTGGCCGAACGACCGCTCCGCGACTTCACGTGCGCCGTGCCTGCTGACAAGTGTCCGGAGGGATGCGCGTGCGCCGCGTCGCCCGTGCACACGGAATTGCGCTGCGCCAGCGCGGGGCTGAGCGCGCTGCCGCGGGTCACCCACCTGCCGCCCGTCACCGAGCTGCGCGTGCCCGGCAACAACATCACCGCGCTGCACGTGCAAGACCTCGCACACATGGCGAACGTCACTGTGAGTATGATATTGTATTACTGTGTATCTAGGGGCTCCCGCCAAGACGCGCCAAGCGAAGCGCAAGGGCACTACCAGACCACCTTTTCTCGTAGCGTTTCGTCGATTTTTTGAACCCTCATAACTTTTTTGGATTATACCAGACTAGCTATTGCCCGCGACTTCGTCCGCATCAACTGATGGCGCAATAATGCATTAATTTCGACTAAATTTGATTACCTATCATAAAAAAGGTTATAGTGTGTCAATCTTAAAAGATAGGCATATACTGTCGCGGACATTTTTTTAGATCATTTAAAAGATAAATAATTCTTACATACATATTTTTGGGTAACTTGAACTGTTTACGCAGCCCACGCCACGTAAGCCCTCAAATATGAATAATTTTCCCCGTTTTTGCAACATTTTTCACTGGTACGTCGCTCCTATTGGTCACAGCGTAATCTTATATAAAACCTAAAGCCTTCCTCGATAAATGGACTATCCAATACAAAAATAATTTTTCATTTCGAACCAGTAGTTCCTGAGATTAGCGCGTTCAAAAAAACAAACTCTTCAGCTTTATAATATTAAGTATAGATTAATGAAATTTTCAGGATATGATCCCAATAGCGACCTTATTAAACATGTACCCCCTTACTAATAAACGCTGCATAAGCTTTGAATAGTTATACAGTGTTTTGTTCACATTACACAAGTGACATGTTTAATTCGATAGAAAGAGACAAAACACTGTGTAACTATTCAAAGCATAAACAACGTTTATTAGTAAGGGGGTTAAAGTTTAGATTGCACAGGTTTTCTTTAGATTTTATTGATATCTAAAAACCCCTAATTTCGTCACTAACTCACTGATGATCAACAAAATTATATGGTAGGTAGGTATTTCCGAATGTCCTAGAAAACTGAAATTTGGTCTGTAAGATTGTATTAATACACAACCAACATAATAATTGTGCGCTAGTCAACGGCTCGAACTCAGTACTGGGCGCGGGGAAAATGCTTGTTATTTCACCTAACATTGGGGAAAATAGTATAAACCCATAAAATAGTAATCTATACTTATAAGAGAAGCTACACTGCACACATTTATGCAGCTGTGTAAAGTATTTTAGAAAAGGCGTCATCAAATTACGCAAATCGACATTCAGCTGTTGGTGTTTCATGAAAAAGCTATATAATATTTTTATCTGAAGTAAAATTATCTCAATTGCTGAATAATCGAACCGTGTCGGTATGTGCTTGCTTTTTTATTATCATTCTTCGTTTAATTTTTATTTACAGTCAAAGTTGCGCTAAAAATGCGATTTTTGGAGGCTGTTATCTTCTAAACTAATTTGAATTTCAGTAATATAAGCAAATACCGACCTAGATAAGTGTCATGAAAATCGATATTACGCTAGAATTTGGGTCTACAATGAATTAATGAATGAATGAATGAATATTCTTTATTGTGTTCATACTTACATACAATAAATAAACTTAAAATTACAAATAACTTAGTACAAACACAAAGGGCGGCTTTATTGCTATGCAGCAATTTCTTTCAAGCAACCCACAAGCAGGAAACTATTTAAATTGTATCACACAGACAAACAAAATGGGCAATGTGCAAAATCAGTTAACATACACAGGAAACCCCACGAGTATAACTAATATTAAACAAATCTAATTAAATAGATACCTAAATAGTACAATATTCTTATACTATGACTCTAAGACTTATAAATACATACAACAAATACACAGATACATACATAAATATGTCAAACATATATTTTATATTCAATAATAATATTTCAAAACAATACTATAAATTATATCATATTATATACAATATCACTACTTATATAAATAATACTTTTTAATAGATGATTTAAAAGAGTCGACACTTTTAGCTTGCCTGAAATTAACAGGCAAAGAATTCCATAAAAGTATAGAATTCACAATAAATGAAGAGCCAAAAACTTTGTATTATGAACCGGGATATTGAGAAGGAGGTTAGCAGATGATCGTAGTTCTTTCTTATTTGATCGAAAGACAAATTTATCTTTAAGGTAAGAAGGTGTTCTTGGATCGAAGAGTATAGAGTACAGAGAAGAGAGCACTCGAGAGTCTCGCATAAGACGTATAGGTAACCAGGAAAGCCTGGAACAATAATCTGACACGTGGTCATATTTTCTCAAACTGAAGACAAAGCGGATTGCTAAGTTTTGGAGACGTTCAAGTTTATTAAATTTGTCTACAGTAAGATCGACAAAGCACGTCTCAGCGTAGTCCAATATAGGTAAAAACAAGGATTCGGCAAGCAAAATTTTAGTTTTGTTTGGAAGCAAGTTCTTAAGTCTTCTGAGGGAGTGCCATACCGCGTGTACTCTCTTACCGACTGATGTTATATGGTCTGACCAAGATAAATTTTCGTCCATTAGAACACCTAAGTTTTTAACCTTTCTGCTATATGGAACATGAGTACCGCAAACCAACACCGGGGATAGATTAGCCCGGTCAACTTTTGAAACCAACCCTGGACTGCCAATAATAATAACCTGAGATTTTGCAGGGTTAATTGAGATGCCGTTGCACTTACTCCATTCACAGATAGCATCAAGGTCATTATTAAGATCGTTAATTTTACTTGAGAGACTGTCCAATGAAGATTGGGTGTAGATCTGAAGATCGTCTGCATACAGGTGAAAGAGAGAAGAAATACAGGCACATATGGAGTTAATGAATAATGCAAAAAGAAGGGGAGATAATACACCACCTTGCGGAACACCGGCAGTGTTATTGGACCACGACGAAAACTCGTCGTTTACACGAACACGTTGCCGGCGTCTCGAAAGGTATTCTGTAAGCCAACCAATCACCGAAGGCGACAGATTAAGTGTTCTAAGTCTGCTTAAAAGAATGTCATGATCCACGGTATTAAAAGCATTGCTAAAATCCAACAAAACCAGAATAGTTAGCAATTTAGTGTCCATAGCACAACGTATATCATCTGTAACTTTAACTAGAGCCGTAGTTGTGCTATGTCCCGGTCGGAAGCCAGACTGAAAAGGTGATAAAAGGTTGTGATTATTGACGTATGGCGTTAACGGATGTGTTGTGACGGACACTTACCATTCGTTAGCGAGAAGTTAAAGATATGAGTTACAATTGGAGCATGTTTGACTTTGGAGTAAATCACCAACAGCGTTTGTATGGAGAAAAAACCGACTAGCGCAGCCATAGGCGCAGCCAGCTTTTAGTTTCGGGGGGGGGGGGGGGGGGTCAAGAATATAAAACGACTATAAGTATGGACATTAAATAACCAGGGCCGTCTTTAACCTATTAGAGACCCTGGGCACATTAGAATTTTTTTTTCGTGTTTAACTGTTTAAGCTTTTAACCCTGAAAGACTGTAATTCGAAAAAAAAATATTTTGTCTAAAATTAATAATTTTATAAAACGTTATTTAAGCCAAAAACGAGCGAGCGAAGCGAGAGAGCAAATTCTTTTTCCTATTTAATAGGTTAAATCTGTTCAAACGGATCATTTTATAATAATGGACGTTCCATTTTTTTTTTCGTTTTTACCAGTTTAAGCTTTAAAGCACAGTCTTTCAGGGTTTCCCCTTAAACACTGAATAACGGTGAACTTCGGAAAATTATCATAAAATGAACCAGCTAAAACAGAACATCGCTCCTTAATAATATAATATTATGTTCTTTATGTTAAGCGCGAGCGAGCGTAGCGAGCGAGCAAAATTTTTTTCCTATTTAATAGGTTAAATCTGCTCAAATTTTAAACCCTAAAATACTGCTACCCTGAAAGACTGTATAATTGGAAAAATACAAATATCAAAATCCTAAAACTGAACGTCGTTACTAAATTTTATAGTAATATAATATGTTCTGTAAGCCAAACACGACGTGAGCGAAGCAAGAGAGCGAATTTTTTTTTTCTCATTTTATAGGTTAAAATCTATTCAATCGTTAAACTTAAACACTGAATAACGGTGAACTTCGGAAAAATATCATAAAATGAACTGGCTAAAACAGAACATTGCTACTAAATGTATGTTCTTTATGTTAAACGCGAGCGAGTGAAGCGAACGAGCAAATTTTTTTTTTTTTTATTGGGAGGTTAAATCTGCTCAAATTTTAAACCCTAAAAGACTGTGAAAATAGGATCATTTTGTAATTTAAATTAAAGTAAAATTAGTGTAATTTCTGTTGTTGCAAAATAGATGATAAATAACTTATTATAGACAAATAACTTAGGTTTGTCATATAATACCTATTTCACACTTTTTTCCTAGTACAATAATTACAAAATTTTGTGATCAGTGACGTGCCCAAAATATTGTTTCGCATGTTATACGTTCGAGGATTGCATGGCACGTGTGCCATAGGTTCGCGATCCCTGTTGATTTTATTTTATTGTTTTTTCAAAAGTACAATACTCTTTCCGGGCTTAAAGTATAAAAAGATTTAAACAGGTTAGAGCGTAAAAAACATTCGTTCGCTTTCTCAGTTTGAACGCATTTAACATAAACACATACATATAGAAAAAGTTAGTATTAAAGTTCTGTTTTAGGCTGTTGATTTTTTTTTTGTTCTAAAATACTTTAAAAAACTATCTTTCAGATAGGGTTAATGGAGCGGCAAAATATGTTAATTGGCCTGGGGCGCATAATTTCTAAATACGCCTCTGTATATGGGTTATCCACATGGACCAGCCGGCCTATTTCGGGGGGGATTTGAACCCCCTAACCCCCCCCCCCCTGGCTACGCCCATCTGCGCAGCCTTAATGCAATGGAGCTAAATATATTATCATGTACAAAGATATTTCTCGCTTCGCTTGACTAGATGACGCACTTCCTAATAAATTATAAATCACCTTCGTATTTTGCGGCAACTCATTAGTGTCGTGTGTAAAGTGACAATTTATATACGTTACTAATTCTAGTGTGCGTGAAAAATTGTGATGCCAGCTACTTAACTTTGCCCGCTTTAATGGAAAAAATATTTTAAGCTGTATTCTGTTAGTTAAGTTATTGGTTATGAATGTAGGTAAAATTATTATTTTTAAACAAAAAATTAAACCGCTTTCCAAAGTAACAATACACAAAAAAGTATGAAATAAAACTTATTTTCTAAATAATTCCCCTTTTAAATTTGGCTATTTCTCTACTCAATGTTCTTAATTTTGAAGTCGTTACCTACCAGCAAATATGAACGTGAGTTCTATGAAATATTGTAGGGTATCGTTTGGGCTGGCGACTGTCAGCCATGTCAGCCTTTTTAGTGATATATTTTGTTAAGTTATTATTAATACGTCTTAAGAACGTCTAAAATAATCTATCGAATGTATAATAGAATACGCGCCAAGCTTCCATTAGGTATTGTTATGAAGATGATGATGATGATTACTCTAAGTTACAAAGTGGCATATGTTTGCAGTTTTTTAAACAATGCTTAAATTTCCAAACCCATATCTTTAAAGACTGGGGAGTTCTGTTCAGTGCTTTTGAATCCAGGGTATACCTTGTTACAACATCTTATTTTTTGGTAGCATATGCTTGTGTTACTTCAGTAAAAGTCAAAATCACTATAGGGCCCCATACATGATCCGATCTGCCTTCAGTTCGGCCTGAACGGATGCAAAATCGTATCGTCTGTGTGCAATTTCGAGATCGATGCGATCGGCCGTACGGACTGAAGCGATTCGTTCCAGTGTTGCCAGCTCTGTCTTTGTGAAACTACTAAACTCGTATTGAATTCTAGTAAAAAGTACTAAATAACTACTAAAGAAGCTACTTAGGAATTCCTGAAGCCCCCCAAAACCATTGCATTTTAGGTTTTTTTATATTAAATTTTTTTCATTCATTGAATTTTACTATAAATTTTACCATTAAATTAAAATATACTAGCAAATATTACGTAATTAAACGGGTAGTTTTAAGAAAATTACGGACGAATGTATTATTATGATAGGTTTTTTTTTTTGTGTTTAACCTAGGCCATTTTGCATATGATTACTGTCTGACTCTTTCCTACTAAAACACTACTAATAACTAAATTTCTACCAAGGAGGAAATAAAATAATCAATTTAGGAAAATTTTGTAAAATAACTAAGTTGGCAACATTAATTCTGGCCTGACCGAGCGGCCTGAACACGCGGCCTGTCCTGACCGTGTGTGGACAAATCGCTTCAGTTCTTGCCCGAGCCGCGGCCGTGCGGGCGTGTATCGTGTTGTATGAGTTTTCGCGGTGTTTAAATACAAAATTGATAAACACGACCGTAGCGCGCGGCAAACCAGAATGGACTGATGCGACTGTTCCGTGTGTGTGCTCGAATCCGTTCAGGCCGAACTGACGTCAGTTCTAACTGAAACGATCGGCCTCTCGTCTGTGGGGGCCTTAAATGTGTCGATATAAATTTCGAGGACTTCCCTCGATTCCTCATGGATCGCATCATCAGGTTTCCACTTTAGTGACTTAAGCTGCGCGTCCACTGCATCGGAATCGGAGCGTACGCAGCGTACGGAGCGTCGGCATTTACAAAATGCCGATGGGGTGCGTCCACTGCATTCGGATTCAGCATCGGCAATTTAGTTATTTTTAGTCCGTCAGCCTGAACGTGCATTTGCATTATGGAGGATAGTGACGAGATATATTGTTGTAATCTCAGACCGAATAGGTTGTAATTAGCTGTATTTTATCAGAAGAGGAAAAGAGAAACAAGAGGAAACGAAAGATATGGGTTCATAAATCATAATATAAACTCAAAAAGATTAATTTTCGGAGAATTTCATACATTATACTCTGATTTATTAGAAGATGAAAATAGATTTTTTGGGTACATTCATATGACTCGAAAAAAGTTTTTTGAACTTCACTATATTCTAAAATTTTTATTTATTATTTGCCCAATTTCATCCCAAATATCGTCTCTCCTCAGTTGGTTATGATAATGTTGATGTTTTAGATTGTAAAGTTTATCATATTTTTCCACTAAAGTAATTAAAATATCGTCATTCATCGTGAATAAGTATTTATGTATAGCCGTCGCGTCATCGCAAACACGTCAGAACTTGAAACGTTCGGAATCCGAATGACGGGTTCACTGCCGATGACGTCATCGGCATAAATACCGGTCGCAGGCGCAGAAATGTCGATCCAGTAGACGCAGTACCATAGAAATCCATACAAAGCAACAAATCCGTACGCTCCGATTCCGATGCAGTGCCGTCGGATTCCCTCCTCACCATTTTTACCCGCCGGAAATACTTGATTTCCTTAGAAAAAATAAAAAACAGAATTTTTCTAAAATTGTTTATTCCACTTTATAAACAACATCGCCATTTTAAGGGGTTGCGTGTGGTTGGGGGGGGGAGGGGGGAGGGGTCGGATTCCCCCCTCACCATTTTCACCCGCCGGAAATACTTGATTTCCTTAGAAAAAATAAAAAACAGTTTTTTTTTTCAAAAATTGTTTATTCCACTTTATAAACATGTTTTATAGCTTTTATTAATTCCACGAATGGATCTTTTCTATATTTCATGTTATTTCGCCGCCACAAATATTCAAAAATTGTATATGTTATTAAAATTGTCTATTTGTCTTTTTTAAAAAATCTTTTAACGGCCCTCCACTGGGACTCAATTCGTTGAGTATGAGTCCCATCTTCAGCTATGAATGGGTTGTCACGATCCGAGTGGTTGACTTTTCTGTGTATGTAGCCATGTTCTGACACTGACAAGCAATCATATGCTTTCCAAAAATCAGTGTGGATGGTGGTGCCAATTTCCACATTATTTAATATAAGTGGCACCAAAACCTCAGCAGAGCGAATATTGTCTGGACACACTTCCAACCTCAAATCTTCAGATCCATCCTCAATCATACCTAGAACCCAATGGCCCTCAATAACAACTGGCTTCAATTATGAGTCGACGGAGCCCCGCTACGCGGGGCTCCTACTTCTGGGTGGTTTACAAAAAATAACCACGATGGCTAAGGCGGGAGCGTAGCGCAGCGAATCTAACCTAACCCAATGAAGTCGTATTGGGCCAACTCGGAGTAATACATTGCTATTAATTACCTAAGAATTATATACTGTTCCCATACATTTCCTATATCACATTATATATAAAATATAATTCTCTCGATTATATTTTCTTTTTCCAAATTTCAATTCCATACATTTTGATCGGCGATTCTTTAAAGAAGCGATAAAGAAAAGATCTTGGCTCACCCCCCCTGTACTAAAGCATAAAGATTACGTTCCGTTTTGAATAATTGCAATAATATTTAAGAATTTTTGAAAATTGTTTAAAAATATTTAGACGCAACTCCGGCAGCCAAAATTTCTTTGGGGGGTTTAAGACTAACTTCCTTAAGCCCCCTACACAACCAATACTCTCAAATTCAGGCGACTCGTTATAAAATCCAACCCTTATCTGGGGGCACGGCAGTGCCCCCGCCAAGTCGAGCGCGAAGCAAACACTGCCGTACCATCCTTTACTGGAACCACTTCGCCGCATTTTCAGGCCCCTATTTGAGAACCTCTGGATAAGACCAGAACGCAGAAATTTTCGTCATCCAGGAAGCTATAATCACATACTTAAAATCCAAAATTTCAAGTCTGTAGGTCATTTAGTTCCGAAGTTAAGCGAAAGCAAAGTTTCGCATTTATGACACTCACTCACTCACTCACTCACTTATACACTCACTCATGATCATCAAAATAGAACTAGTACTTCCCATAAACTCAGAGAGCTGAAATTTGGTACAGAGTTAGGGTTTAATGGCCACATAAAGGGAAAACTATAAAAACTAGGATAATCGATCTGGGGGCACGGCAGTGCCCCCGCCAAGTCGAGCGCGAAGCAAACACTGCCGTACCATTCTTTACTGGAACCATTTCGCCGCATTTTCAGGCCCCTATTTGAGAACCTCTGGATAAGACCAGAACGTCGATCTGGGGGCACGGCAGTGCCCCCGCCAAGTCGAGCGCGAAGCAATCACTGCCGAACCATTCTTTACTGGAACCATTTCGCCGCATTTTCAGGCCCCTATTTGAGAACCTCTGGATAAGACCAGAACGTCGATCTGGGGGCACTGCAGTGCCCCAGCCAAGTCGAGCGCGAAGCAAACACTGCCGTACCATTATTTACTGGAACCATTTCGCCGCATTTTCAGGCCCCTATTTGAGAACCTCTGGATAAGACCAGAACGTCGATCTGGGGGCACGGCAGTGCCCCGGCCAAGTCGAGCGCGAAGCAAACACTGTCGTACCATTCTTTACTGGAACCATTTCGCCGCATTTTCAGGCCCCTATTTGAGAACCTCTGGATAAGACCAGGAGGGCTAGACAAGATGCATTAAATAATATCGACGGCGAACTTCGTGAATAAAAAATGTATGGGATTGACATAAGCGTGCGTTAAATGACATATTCAGTCGTATCGTTAAAAAAATTGGTAGCCAAGCAGCCACTTTGAACGAATACGCTAACGATGCACTCATATAACGAATTGCTCTAACGTGTTTCTCCATACAATGCCTAGACAAGCGGCCGTAAGTGACATTTAGTAGATCGTGATCTTTATCTTTATCGACCTAACGATAAAGATACCCAGGGGGCTACCTTTATCGCCTCAACGAACAATATGGCGGATTTTTATTGATCAGCTGTTATTTGTAAATAATAATGATTTGCCTAAAGTTGCCTAAAGGGTCTATACAACACCTTCTGCTAGTAGTCTATATTGCATAAAGTCAAAAGAATTCAATCTAAAGTATTCAATAAATCACAATTATTGTCAATACCTAATATGTAATTCATTGTATTCAAGTATAATTCAACACTTTGTTAAAATATAAATTTCTTAATTTGTAGCTTACTTGCAGTTTTTAATCTTTACACGCTACTATATCAGCTGAAAGCAATCTTTAGGTGTATAGTAGGTACCTAAATTATAGTAGGTAACAAATGGAGTTCATAATTAAGCAAGTTTCTCTGAAACTTCCTTAGAAATAAAGATTTGTATTTAGTAGTTAAAATTTATAAGTTTTTCAATGTAATGATATTTTATTGTCATCGATGCTCAACACCTTCGTCTTATAAATGGGTAAGAAGGACACAAACACCTCATAAAAGTTTTGAAATATTTGCTATTATACTTTGATTAATTATTACAAATTTAATATTATATATCTATGCTATTATACCTACACCTATTATAAACAGTCAAGTAGTGTTAAACAATTAAATACTTAATATTTAATCTCTATAGTATATTTGTGACTAAATAATTGAAAGTCTTTACAATTTTACAGAACTATAACGTTAAAGGAAGTGTTATTAAAGTACCTTGACTGTACAGGGTACTATTGCAATAAATAAGTAAACCTAACACTTACCACATATTGTAGACAAAATATTACAATGCGGCCATAGCACTTTGAATTTGTTATAAGCATTGTCTTGCTAGAATTATTCATTCATTCTAATTTAAGAGCTTTGCTCTTGTCAGTGATGCTTTCTCCATTCCTCTCTACACTCCGCCCTTCTCTTGACCTCCTGATACGACACGACCATCACATTCGCCTACACCTGTCCATAAAAGTTCTTCTCGGCCTTCCATGTTTTCTACGTGTGCGTGTGGTTTGAGGGACCTAGCTGAATATCCCCAAAATAAGTATAGCAAGTTTTAGTAGAAGTCTAAAAAAAATTGTAGAACAAATCTGGGAATTTGTAAAAAGATAGTTTAAAAGATATAGCCCTTAGAGTGTGGTCCCTCAGTTCACACACCGCTATTTTCCAGATCTCGAAAAGTATGTGGAAAATTATGGTTTTTTCACTACAGAATTTTAGTAGAACTTTTGTAAAAGTTTTTACAAATTTATCAAATACATAGCATTAGAAATAAAAAAGCTACAACCACCGAAGTGTGGTCCCTCAGTTCACACAAAAATGACATACTCATTTCGCGATATATTACTGACTTTTTTAATTATTTTTCTACGTAGAGTTTTAGTAGAAAATTTGTAGAATTTGTAGACAAAATTTCAGCAAAATCTATCGGCGCATTTGGAAGATATATACCATTATGTTGGGTCCCTCAGTTCACACACTTGTGTTTAAGAAAAACTCAAATAACTAATAAACGAGAAAACTAACAGAAAGTCTACTATACTTAAATTTTAGTAGAAGTTTTTTTCTCTTGGATTAGCACATAAAATATTTAATTTCTTGCTTCCTAGCTGAGATAATGTCAATTTTTGATTGTATGAAAATGCAGAGTAGGTTACCACACAAGAGGCAAAATGAGGACAAGTCCTAATATTATTGTGTATGTTATACCTTATTAAATTTACGTTTTGCTCGCTGTTTCGCACCTTTTCACTATTTTAGGGGTTCATAGTACTACAAACAACCCATATACTTAGCAATTATTAACTATGTACCTATTTGTGGTTTCGCTCTGCCCGCCCTTTTCTCTGTCCGTTCTTGCTAACTCCTTATATGTAATTACATATGTATTATATGAATAAAAACTGGCCAAGTGCGAGTCAGGCTCGCGCACAAACGGTTCCGTACAAAACGGCAAAAAAAATCACGTTTGTTGTATCGGAGCCCTCGTTAAATATTTATTTTATTTTGTTTTTAGTATTTGTTGTTATAGCGGCAACAGAAATACATAATTTGTAAAAATTTCAATTGTCTAGCTATCGCGGTTCCTGAGATACAGCCTGTTGACAGACAGACGGACGGACAGAGAGCGAAGTCTTAATAATATTTTGGGTCCCTTTGGGTACGGAACCCTCATTGATGAAATTTCATATTTTTATTATACCTACCTATTTTCTATAAAAAAATATAGAAATCTTAGGTCTTCAAATTAATGTCAAGCTTTTATGAAAAGGAAAAAGTTAATTTGTGGGATGTACGGTGTACATAATGTTATTCTTAAGTGTGTGTGCTTTTTTTTGTGTGCATTTTTTTTTATGGACGCCAACACACGATAGCATTCCACTTTTAAAATACAGTTCACGAGTGGTCTTAGTATTTTTTACCACTTCGTAGATGTCCAACAACGAAAGCATGACGCAACGAATGTATATTCAAGCGCGACAAATATAATATTATGTATATATCAAGCGGTCGCTCATATCGTGTCGAGGCGAAACTCGGAAGGGTCCAATTTTTAACCATTTGCATTGGGTAAACCTAAAAACATTTTCAGTATTGTATCAGAAGTATATTGCTGTAAGTAGAGACTTAGAGAGTTATTCGCCGAAGTAGTTTTTTCTCCAAGAACACTATTCCACGCGGGCGAAGGCGCGAGCAAAAGCTAATATAACAAAAATATTAGGTGCAGTCATAATATTACATTGAGTAATCTTTGGTGCTGGGGGCGAGACGACGACGAGACGAGGACGACGGCTCCGATACAACAAACGTGTTTTTTTTTTTTTTGCCGTTTTGTACGGAACCATTTGTGCGCGAGCCTGACTAGCACTTGGCCAGTTTTTTATTCATATAATACATATTATGTAATTACATATAAGGAGTTAGCAAGAACGGACAGAGAAAAGGGCGGGCAGAGCGAAACCACAAATAGGTACATAGTTAATAATTGGTAACTATATGGGTTGTTTGTAGTACTATGAACCCCTAAAATAGTGAAAAGGTGCGAAACCGCGAGTAAAACGTAAATTTAATAAGGTATAACATACACAATAATATTAGGACTTGTCCTCATTTTGCCTCTTGTGTGGTAACCTACTCTGCATTTTCATACAATCAAAAAATTGACATTATCTCAGCTAGGAAGCAAGAAATTAAATATTTTATGTGCTAATCCAAGAGAAAAAAACTTCTACTAAAATTTAAGTATAGTAGACTTTCTGTTAGTTTTCTCGTTTATTAGTTATTTGAGTTTTTCTTAAACACAAGTGTGTGAACTGAGGGACCCAACATAATGGTATATATCTTCCAAATGCGCCGATAGATTTTGCTGAAATTTTGTCTACAAATTCTACAAATTTTCTACTAAAACTCTACGTAGAAAAATAATTAAAAAAGTCAGTAATATATCGCGAAATGAGTATGTCATTTTTGTGTGAACTGAGGGACCACACTTCGGTGGTTGTAGCTTTTTTATTTCTAATGCTATGTATTTGATAAATTTGTAAAAACTTTTACAAAAGTTCTACTAAAATTCTGTAGTGAAAAAACCATAATTTTCCACATACTTTTCGAGATCTGGAAAATAGCGGTGTGTGAACTGAGGGACCACACTCTAAGGGCTATATCTTTTAAACTATCTTTTTACAAATTCCCAGATTTGTTCTACAATTTTTTTTAGACTTCTACTAAAACTTGCTATACTTATTTTGGGGATATTCAGCTAGGTCCCTCAAACCACACGCACACTTTTCTACTACCATCCCTTCAATTATTCCTCTAATAAAGTTGTTGTGCCGTATCAAGTGTCCGTATTAGGATTGATTAAATAATAACAATACAAGAGTATCTACATTTTATTTTACTTTTTTAAGTAAGTTTTACATGGTTTTAGTAAGAAAATAAACTTAAAATGTAAAAATATTTTTATTTCTTGCAAAGGAATTACATAATGCAGATTTCTTTAAATAATCTTGAAGTCACATAACCAATAATAACATTATACAATTTAAAAATCAACACAGCTAATGTTTTTTTTTCTATGAAGGTTTGCAAAAGGTATGTGACAAGGGAAGCCGATAGGAATGGAGTTATAGGAACCCTATGCCACTGCACAGATACAGAATCGGCCAGCAGATCTCAAGTACATTATACGGACGCTCTACCGGTGAAGGAAAACATCGTGAGGAAACCCGCACATAGTTTGCCCCAGACGTATTGACTAGTCATTCCACTGGACTAGGGTGGCTATGTTGTGAGAATGCCGTATGCGCTTGGGCAATCATACGATATTTAAAAACCAACTGTCCCAGGCACTACAGTATTTCAAGAGTGGTTACTTCGCTCGGAGAATACTGTATAAATCATCCATCATCGGATGTAAAGGCCTAAGTTAGGTAAATTGTTATTTTGTTAACAAACAAAAATTATTGTACTTCATCTTCTTCTTCTTCTTCTTCTGGCCAGTTTAAAGTGTTACCAGGACATGGATATAGTCCTAAGGATAGAAGACTCCGTATTTTGTAATTGCTAAAAAGAACTGTATTGCTTTGGTAATAGAGTGTATTTCACAATGCACGTATCATAGAGGCAAATCCGAGCCGAGCGAGATAGCCATAAGGGAGGCCGTGTGTCTCGTTCTTGCATGTTGCCAACCAGAAAAATGTTGGTATTTTTAAAAAGTAACTTGAAAAATCTTAGATAAAACGAGTGTACTTTATTATTATTTTAACAAATGTTTATAACTATATCATATTCTAATTAAAACAGTTAGTAATAGTCATTTAATACTAAATAAAAATGCAGTTTACATTAAAACCTTTTCTTTCTTTTTTATTAGATGATATCATTCGCAAGACAATAGAATAGTACGCCATTACAGTCGGACAAGGATCTTTTGGCACTTGGATGGGGGCGTGAGTGTCGCAAATAAGAACAATACTTATTACTAAAAGTGAAATTTTACAAGACGGCGATGTTATTACTGATTTTATCCACGTGCCAAAAGGTAAGTGTCGATTTCTTGTGATGGTGTAGAATTTTCGGGCAGAGATTCACTTCTGGCTTCCATTCTTGATATTTTCTTGAGCAGAGTCTTCGGGCAGTATTTTCTTCTTAAAGGTGCTTGTTGTTCTTCGGGGTCACCACTTTGGAGGTAGGTACTCCACTTTGGAGGTACTTGTCGAGGCAGTTTAGGTAGAGAGTAAAACTCGATCTACAGTTGTGAAGAGAATTGAAGTGAATAATTTATTTACAAAATGTACACGTATTTATACAAAAAAATAACATAATTATTATTATTAAACTAAGAATTTACAGTCTAAAAATTGAACCTGATTGGCTGTTTGTTTACAACTTTAAAAGGTTATTTGTTATTGGCTGTTCGTTTGTGCAAGTTCTTGCGCCATTATTCCACAGCCTCTATGTCGCGACACGCGACGCTTGGGTATAAATATAACCCGCGACGCCGAGCGTCGTTCATTTCGGATCGGGCCTACGCGGGAACACGATGTCGCGCAGTACCTCCGACCTCGGCGCACCGACTGTTGCCGTGTGAAGAAATGAAGAGTGTTCGTGATGTGTAGTGCTTCAAAGTGATATTCTTATTAGAAAAAGTCCTTTTCGGGGCTGCAACGCTGTCACGATGAATGAAGATGTTTCCAGTCGTGGATTACTACTCGGATATTCGTTTTATTCGTACGAATGTCTTGTTCTTGGTTTCGATCGACAAGCGACGTAAAAACGCTCTTATCAGAGCGATGTTCTTGTTTCACGTACTTCGAGCGTATGCTACAGTTTAAATCTTAGCCGAATTTAAAAGGAGAATTATTTAGAGAATAAGTTTTATTGCATACTTTTTTGTGTATTTTTACTTTGAAAGTCGGTTTAATTTTTTGTTCAGAAATAATAATTATACCCTTTTTAGTGATATTTGTTAATTTATTCTTAACTAGCTGTTGCCCGTGGCTCCGGCCGCGTAAATACAACGTGTACCGGCTAAGATATGCTATACCTATAACAGGATTTAGAGCATAATGAATAAAGCAACTTTTGTTTTGGCACTTCATTGAATTAATTACCATAACGCGACAAATCACAATTAAAGATCTTCATAAAACTCCAAAAAAACAGAAATGTGTCAACCCTTGTCAGCTGTTGGGTCAACGACCGGTTCGTTCGTTCGTTCGAGTGTATAGCTTATGATACTTATCTTGGCACGTATACACATAGATAGTACGTATGTGTGTATATGTGTATAAAAGTGTACAGGGCCGGATTAACCTTAAGGTATTTGGCCTTAGGGCCCGTGCCTTTTGACGGTAATGTATGCAAAATTCTTAAGTTGTTAACTTACGAAACAAAATACGGACCGCCAAGATACAGACTCTGCCTAGTTTGGGGTCCAATGCCTCAATCTTTCATGGATCAACATACCATATTTTAGCATAATACTATATTAAACGCCTAAATATGTATTTTTTATGTATTGCATGCAACTTATTGTAAACTGTGTTTTATTTTTGTGGACTGGTAAATAAATAAATTTGATTTGAAATTTGAAGTACTTTTCAAATGGAAAACAGGTGGATAGCATTTCACCACAATTACAATAGCTCCGACGGTCAGTCCGCTTCTACATGCTTGGTGCTTTATACATTTATCTAACTCATCACACGGTTCCTTGAGTACTTACTTGCAGGTTGTATTTTTTTTGGCGGGATATTAGAGGCTAGATAATAATTAAATTGTATCCTCGAGGAACTTGTGTAACGGGTACTATAGACAACAGAAATGTACAATCCTTTTAATACTTTTATATAAGGTTTGGTAAAATCAATTACGAATACTTTGGGCACATGATCTACTGCTTATGTAAAGACGTTTAAGCAGAAAAATAATTTTCGTACTCGAAATATTTTTTTTTCTTTATATGGGCGAGTTTGCGTTTTGCGGCGAGTCACCCACACATGAGATGATTTTTTAGTTTGAGTATGACAATTATTTTTCTGCCCAAACGTCTTTACATAAGCAGTAGATCATGTGCCCGAAGTATTCGTAATTGATTTTACCAAACCTTATATTATCTATAGATATATTTAAGATTTTTATTATAATTATTATACATTTAATGATCTTAGTATTATAAACATCCATAACCTAGGAATACAGAAAACTATTTTGTTCCTTTTGTTGAAATACCAAAACGCTCAATCAGTTAGTCATAGAGCTCGTAAAATAACAGCAATGAGTCAAAATTTTTAATTAAAACTGTGTACATAATATTTACTTGGTTGGGAATAAATAAAAACAATTTTGTGTTACTTATAAAATGTAAACTGTTTTATTAGTAGCATACCTATTATACGGTATACAATATAAAAATCTGTCTATTATCGGCCGATTCACTAGTATTGCCGAGACTAACCGCGCAAAGCTTATGAAGCTCATGAGGTCTATTCTTCTTTTCCTAAAGAGAATTGACAATCGTAATTTAAATAAATTTCTAGTATTTTGCACCTAGGTAACGAATTTGCTCCGAGTTCTGAGGGCCTAAAACCCGTGTTTCATATTATGTTTCATATATTTTGATGATTCATCTTATGTTCACCTAAAGTGGCCTTTTAGACCCCCTGGTAAATAAAAAATAAAAAAATTATCGCAAAAATATTTATCTGAGCAGGGCCCTGTGTAATAAAAGTTAAAAGTTGACAATTTAGTAAATAAGTGACAAATTTGTTAAGTAGTATTACAAGTGGTGCTGTTTAATAAACCTTACAAATAAGTAAGAATTTTACATATAAAATATTGTAATTACAAGTGATGTTTAATAAACGTTTACAAGTGTAGAAAACGTCTGTAGATTTCGATAAAAAATTGTATCTGTAGAAGACATGGGATATACATGCTTCAAATATCGCACTATATTAAAATACTGGCTTTCAAACTAACACTGTGGGCTTATTGTGGGTAATGTTGGTTACAAAATGAAAAGAGGAGAAACAGCATTACTCCACCATTATTCTCAATAGTACTAAAGCTAAACACTTCACACTGTTTTAATTACTTTTCACTGTCTATTAAAATAATAACGACTGCACTCATTTCATTACTTAGCACTTATATTCACTATCACTAACAAGAACACCGATAGTCCCCGAGCCGAAACTGCCGCCACGACGGTTGGTAGTATAATGTTCTATGATCATTCCTTGGAGGGAAAACGTGATCACAACTCCCGCCACACCGAGCGCGCAAACTGGTCGACCGGATTCTATCAACACCAAACAACATGGCGCTAGTGTTCCCGTCGATTATACTTCCGTACTATTGACTTGCTTGTCAATTCAGCAACAAAATATTAACCTCTTCGACACGGCCATCCTGCGTGACTCACGTCCTCGTGAGTAAATCCTGTAACCAAACCTAAAACCAAGGTATTAGCTTTACCCTAGCTCGGCCAACCTGACCGTTTTTATCACATCACGTACTTTGTTTGATTTAGACAATCTATTACCAGATTATCTCCCGCACATAATGGCTAGACCCAGGTACAACATTACGGTAACCAAATGAGAGATCAATTGCTCACTCATTTGCTTTTGCTTAAACCCACTTAAATCCATTATTTCATATACACCTAAGGTCAATGTTTCCTATCCAGTTATAGCACCCATCGCATATCTTTTATGCCGTAGACCAACCGCATTAAAAACCGCATTAAACATTCGAATTTAGGATGTTAACGTAATTCTTTGACGCAACGCAAAACATGTGACCGTTACTATATCCTCATCACTAGGTACGTGTCATTTAAACCTTGTCACTAAGTGACAATAGAAACCCAAAAATAATACCATTTCTCATCATGACCTTGTATCAAACAGCAAGTAATAGCGTTGTACCGTCAATAGCAACATCATCACTATGTAGTAACGACAAACATACCTACATGCCATCGTCACTACACAGCAATAGGATACCAATACGAGCCGCATAATACTATGCCTTTGTCACTACTCAATGTGTATTAATAAGTAGTGACAGGATACCACCATCAAAATCATTATGCCTTTGCCACTACTCAATGTGTATTAATAAGTAGCGACAGGATACCACCATCAACAACATCATTGGTGTGTAGTAATGACGTACATACTTGACATCATTCTTACACAGCAACGGAATTCCATCATCATCAACTCATTACTATGTAGTAATGGGATACCATCAACAACAACATCACTACTATGCTGTAATGGGATACCGTAAATACTGTGTACTCGTATAACGCATAGTGCAAATTACGTTTGAAACGGGCGTCACCACACCATATATTTCCACCATTGTAACTCTTGTAACTGTTGTAACTTTAGGATCAACAGCTGTAACCACCAAATAAAAACCTGTTGATGTGATCTCAGGGGTGCCCTAGGGGCATGCTAAAGCTGTTTTGAGATCCTCGATGAAACTAGAAGAAGATTATAGGAGGAGTAGGTACGCACCACGTTGCAATGGCAAAAAGCCAAAGAACATTCTCGTGGTGCTTACCACGAGAATGAAGATAATTGCTGTTTATTAAGCTGCTACCGGGAAATCAAAATGCTAATTCGATTAAACTTCTTTAAATCGCGAACGCTTTTTTTTAACCTCTTAAATTTCCATTTCCATGTAGGTTATAATATAACGCTTATAGAATTGTCCTACATGATGCCTACCACCGGTTCGGAAACTAGCCCGGCGAGAAGAACCGGCGTAAGAAACTCGCACGGGGCCACCTTTTAGCAAAAAGATGGGAAAATTGTTCTTCTGTCTTGTTTCAATTAAGCTTTGATGTCCGATAGTTAATGTAACCCATCGTGTGTATACTCATGGACGTACCAAACAAACTATTGTAATGTTATGATCATCGAAATTAGCATTGTCTAAAAGTAGGTATATAAGATTCCAAATTCACAGTTTACAACAAGTTTTAGCTTTTCTTTAACTTACAAGCAGACACACTGTGCTTTAACAGTATGTCATACGGTAGACCGTAGCGAGAGTGGCTACCATAAGCGATAAAGTGACAAAGTTCCTTAACACTCTTGGAAAAAGTTCCAACATACACGATGTTCTTTAAAGTCCACTTTTGAAATTGATAATCAATTATTATTTTGTGTTACTACATGTACCCAATAAAGAATTAAAACTGTATGTCTATGCTTCAAAAGTAAACAGCAAGTTTGAGCTTCATTAAAGTAACTGCAGGCGCCGGTGGCGGATTATCCTAAAGGCGAACTAGACATGTGCCTAGGGGCGCGAGGGTACAAAGGGGCGCTCCGACCAGGCGAGGTGGTATACCCGGTAAGGCCGAAGCCCTGGGCGATCACCCCCCGCCCCCAGGGGCGCCGATGACATGTTTGCCTATGGAGCTCTCAACATTTGATCCGCCTCCGGTAGGCGCCTAACAATTGTAACAAACAACCGGTGTAAACACCTAACCGCAACATGTATCATACCGTTAAAAATCAAACGTTAAATTCTTATTTGTCATCTTTACCGATTCCGCCTGATATAAAAAGATTTATAGTGTGTCCAATAAATAGGTGGTAGTTTGTTTAAGGACCAACTTAATAATCACTGAAGTCTGTTAAGTCAGTATCGACTCGACAGGTGTTATTCACTTTCTTATAAGATCAGTATGAATGTATGACACACCCAAAACAAAAAGCATTGGTAATTTAATTATGAGAAATTGTAAACTGAAAACTATAGTCGTCTCATTTATCATCTATTACCATGTTACAAATTATTTGATATCACGAAATGAAATCTCGATAATGACAATGTAATTGCCAAAAGATAAGGTAATTAAACTTTAGTACTGCATTTTCCGGTGTGACCTTCAGCGGTCATTCAAACAATAATAATAATAGGCTTTAAGATGTATGTACTATGTACTCGTTTTTACTTTACGTTCCTTTTTACTCATTTACTTGAACTTCTAAAAACCTTTGCTTATAAATCCAGCATAATTAAGCACCACTAATTATGATACAAAAACAACTTCACCAAGTATCTCCCATCATTGTGAAGCGACTAGACCAGTCCACTAAAGATGTGCACTTGGCGCTGTCGCCCAAGCTGCTCGGTCACACAGCGCTGCTCGCTGCATACCTTGGAGCGCCCATCGGTACTCGGTTGCCGTTACCGCTCGAACGTCGAACTTCTATCTGCACATAAAAATAACGGCACGACAATAATGTTCTACTAAAGAACTTCTTTAACTTTAACGGGAAAATGTAGAAATCATTATTCAATAAATTGAATTTCAATTTAACGATCTAAGATTTTCTAAAGAAAATGTAAGTACTGTTAGACCCTCATAATACCAAAGGAGAATACAAGTGCGTTTACAATCTTTTACAAAGTAACCAAGTTCACCGGAGTCCAATGCTGAGCTTTCCGACCCGCCGCAGTCACGGCCACTGGACCGTCCATAGCGCGTGACACCGCCGTCGTCATGTATTCATACCATCACCACCAGCCACGGTTTATACCACTATCTCTCGATTGTAATAAATACAAAGCAGATACACCTGCACATATTAAAAAACAATAAGTTAGGGGCCCCGCGGCCCATCTTTGAGCTTACCGAGCTATTGCCACTACTACACCGCAGTCTGCCACTGCCACGGCACTGCAGCACAGTCATTGTAGAACTCCCGGCACGATCCACTCTTCAGAGAATTCGGCCCGCTGTTGTCCCATCTTTCCGCAATTACGCCATACATTTAGCGTGCTGCCTTGGTTGCACACTACTAAACTCGATCCACATTATTAACACTGATTTTATTTTCACTTTTTGTAAACCGCACAAGATTACACATTTATTTCAACTACCGTCACTTTTTTTTTAAACTTGAACAAAGGATTAAAATTCTCATCTTGAACCAACATGAATCCCACTTTCTGATGTAGAAGACATGGGATATACATGCTTCAAATATCGCACTATATTAAAATACTGGCTTTCAAACTAACACTGTGGGCTTATTGTGGGTAATGTTGGTTACAAAATGAAAAGAGGAGAAACAGCATTACTCCACCATTATTCTCAATAGTACTAAAGCTAAACACTTCACACTGTTTTAATTACTTTTCACTGTCTATTAAAATAATAACGACTGCACTCATTTCATTACTTAGCACTTATATTCACTATCACTAACAAGAACACCGATAGTCCCCGAGCCGAAACTGCCGCCACGACGGTTGGTAGTATAATGTTCTATGATCATTCCTTGGAGGGAAAACGTGATCACAACTCCCGCCACACCGAGCGCGCAAACTGGTCGACCGGATTCTATCAACACCAAACAACATGGCGCTAGTGTTCCCGTCGATTATACTTCCGTACTATTGACTTGCTTGTCAATTCAGCAACAAAATATTAACCTCTTCGACATATCTATAAATTTGTAGTTGTAAATTACAATTTACATAAAATGTAAATTTTTGTTTAAGTAATTCACGAAGGTAGTTTTGATTTTACATCTGCTTTAATATAGTATTGTGAGCCATAGCCTATTCAATGCAATACACACAAAATTTGCTGAGTGGGTGTAAGTGCTACATATCTGTTAGTATCGTGTTCGAAATCATGTACTCTTTATGTTACCAAATATTCGACGGCAGTTTTGCTGACCCGAAATTTTTCGTTGCGTGTAAAGTTGAGGCAAAAACTGTCTCCACTTAAACGGCCCCAAAAATCTCAAAATTATAGGTATAATATGAAATATCCAAAATTGTAGGTACAATTTTACAAATTTGTAAATTCTGCACCATGGTAAACTTGTTAGTTGTATTCAATAAGCTAATAAGCTGTAACCTACAACTACGATTTACAATTTGTAACGTTTATTAAGCAGGGCCCAGAATTCGAGCCCACCACATTCCGAATTTTCAAACAAGACAAAAATTATACATGCGCATGCTAAACTGCCAATCGGACTAACATAACAGAGTCGAAATTAACACAACAGTACGACGAAAGAAAAAACATATTATATAGCTTAAAAATGCGCAGTGTCGCTGGCCAGACCTAGCTAGATCAATTTGTCTCCTCCAAAACTCCCTGCATATTAAATTTATAGCAATACTTGCACAGACAAGAGGATCGCATGAAATGACGTTTGCGGGCGTAAGGGGTAGGTGCAGGTCACAATATGTCAATATTCTTACTCGACAGTATTTTATTTATCATCTTACAGTGTTAGTTACTAGCGCGTTTCCTAAAGAAATAAATGGCAACGTCGCGTAAGCATTCTAAGATCAGTACCTCAATTCTCGTATTTAAAGTAGACTTTCATTTTACTATGACTGTATTATAAGTGAAGCGATGTGTTGTCATAACTGATAAACCAGAGTGCGTTTCACGATGGTTTGACCTTTACTAGAATACCGCTTGGCAGTTTGAGCGTATCGGGATTTGGTTGTAATTGTAATAGTCCAGATTATATGTAGCAGAATTGACCCTCAGGTGTATTAACTTTTCAACCTTATTGCCAAGTAGTAACGTTGATAAAATATTGTACACTATAATCCGGACGATTCCATAATTCGAAAGGGGTCTTGTTTTTTCCCTCGCCGGATAATCTTCTGTATATTGATACGTGTGTACCTAAGTAGAAGTATACTTCCTGAATGCTATTCGATTGTAGCTGTGTTAGAAATAAGTTGTTGTCAAATTACTTAACTCAAGCAACTTCGTCCTAACAATTTTATATTTTCGGGTGTTTCCTCAATATATTAAGGAGTTAAGCTATAGTCAGCTCACACTATCTACTTATGAACCTTTACCAGCACATTAAAAAGCAATAAAGATTACTTCGATAGGTTGGCACCGAAGAAGAAACGGGCCTTGGGCCTCATTTTGGTTATGCCGTCCCTGAGCGCTCTAAGTTCTGTTTACAAATACAGCGTGATAGGTACATAATATTTTAAATTTGTTTATCAATGACGGTCACTTGTCAAATTGATACTTTCTAAGTGAAGTTTTGCATATAAAATGTCTTCTGAAAAATTGGTTCCGGCAAAATATTGACAGGACAAAACAATTATCATACTGTACAACAAATAGATTTTTTTAAATAGTTGTGACAGAAAAGGCTGCATTCTAAATAGAACTCTGCGTTAATGCAATAGAGCTGAAAATCGTGTAGAGTTGTCAAATCTGGGCGAAGACGACAACATATTTCAATTTACCTTGTACTTAATGCCATTATGGGCTAGGAGCCCGTGAACCCCAGACCTTCGTCATTTTGTAAAGACTGAAAGCACCGCACCGCATGCTACCACCACAGATAAAAACGCGCGATGGCCAATCATGACCTTTGGGTAATCCTGGCTTTGGCAGATAAGCGGTAATAAAGATGTAAAATACCAACGTCAAATTGAAAAGGGTGATTTTTGATATTATTATCATAAGAGTGTTATGAAAAATCATGTCCGTCATTGTCAGACACTTTACAATTAACATCGTGAAAACCCCTCGCTAGACACCCTGAATGTCTCGCGAGTCGCGACAGGGTCCAATTTGGCTCATATATTGAGACTTGCGAGAAACATATGTACTCCAAATTTCATGAACATATCGCAAATGGCTATTTAGATATTAACGTCTAAATCGTCATTTTTATCACTATGACCTATAGATCAAAATTCTAACCCAGTTCCAGATGACCTATTTGTATGTTTAACGATTACTCCGCCGTCTATAGACTGATTTTCAATTTTTTTTTCTGTGGTATATAGGATTTAATCCGAAATTAGTCATTATGGCACCAAAGTGGTGATCTGTTGATAGGATCCATGACGAATCGAGGGAACTCCTCAAAACTTATATGGACACAAATGATAATTTCGACTTTTTCTGAAGTAGTCTAAGCATATGCTACCAAAAAGTAAGATTTTGCTCCAAGGTATACCCTGGGTTCAAAAATACTGAACAGAACTCCCGACTCCTTATAAATACAAGTTTGGGGATTTCGGCGTTGTTTAAAGAACTGCAAGTATATGCCACAATATCAATTAGAGTAATCATCACCATCACTACCATCATCACACTATACATCATCACATTATCCATACTAATATTATAAATGCGAAAGTGTGTCTGTCTGTCTGTCTGTCTGTCTGTCTGTCTGTCTGTTACCTCTTCACGCTTAAACCGCTGAACCGATTTTGATGAAATTTGGTACAGAGATACTTTGAGTCCTGGGAAAGGACATAGGATACTTTTTGTCCCAAAAATTTGCGGTGTTCCCGAGGGATAATGTATTATTATTGTGTGTACTTTGACTGTCTTTTACTGCTAAACGGTTGAATTGATTTGATTGAAATTTGGTATGGCAGTGGTTTATGCTTTGGACAGGGCACAGTCTACTTTTTATCCCAAAAACTAATATTATAAATGCGAAAGTGTGTCTGTCTGTCTGTCTGTCTGTCTGTTACCTCTTCACGCTTAAACCGCTGAACCGATTTTGATGAAATTTGGTACAGAGATACTTTGAGTCCTGGGAAAGGACATAGGATACTTTTTGTCCCAAAAATTTGCGGTGTTCCCGAGGGATAATGTATTATTATTGTGTGTACTTTGACTGTCTTTTACTGCTAAACGGTTGAATTGATTTGATTGAAATTTGGTATGGCAGTGGTTTATGCTTTGGACAAACGCACAGTCTACTTTTTATCCCAAAAATATACAGTGTGCCCGAGGGATAATGTTTTAATTTGTGTACATCCATACTTCCATATCCATACTAATATTATAAATGCGAAAGTGTCTGTCTGTCTATCTGTCTGTCTGTCTGTTACCTCTTCACGCTTTAACCGCTGAACCGATTTTGATGAAATTTGGTACAGAGATACTTTGAGTCGTGGGAAAGGACATAGGATACTTTTTGTCCCAAAAATTTGCGGTGTTCCCGTGGGATAATGTATTATTATTATGTGTACTTTGATTGTCTTTTACTGCTAAACGGTTGAATTGATTTGAATGAAATTTGGTATGGCAGTGGTTTATGCTTTGGACAAACGCGAGGTGTACTTTTTAACCGACTTCCCAAAAAAGGAGGCGGTTATTTTTTTTGTATGTTCAACGATTACTCCGCCGCCTGTGGACCGATTTTCATAGTTTTTTCTGTGATGTTTAGGGTGTAATCCCAAATTGGTCCTATTGATATCAAAGTGGTGACCTGATGATGGGATCCATGAGGAATCGAGGGAACTCCTCGAAATTTATATGGACACATATATGGTGATTTTGACTTTTTCTGAAGTAGTTCAAGTATATGCTACCAAAAAGTAAGATTTTGCTCCAAGGTATACCCTGGATCCAAAAGTACAGAACAGAACTCCTGGCTCCTTATAGATACAATATGTTTGGGAATTTCGGCGTTGTTTAAAGAACTGCAAGCATATGCCACCCTGTCAGTTAGAGTAATCATCATCATCATCACCACTATCACACCATACATCATCAGATTATGATGATATAAAAGGTATTTCTCATAGTATTTTACACTAACACGGATATCTTTGAACATTACTCTGCCGTTTATGGACCTATTTGCAAAATTCTTTTGTTGTTGTAAAGGGTTTAGTTCGAAATTGGTCCTTTAGTCACTAAAGTGGGAACCTGATGATGCGATCCATGAGGAATCGAGGGAACTCCTCGAAATTTACATCCACGCATATAGTGATTTTGACTTTTACTGAAGTAACACAAGCATATGCTACCAAAAAATAAGATATTGTACCAATGTGTACCCTGGATCCAAAAGCACTGTACAGAACTCCTCAGTCTTTAAAGATATGCGTTTGGAAATTTCGGTATTGTTTAATGAACTGCAAGCATATGCCACTTTATAACTTACAGTAATCATCATCATCATCTTAATAGCAATATTTTATGGAAGCTTGGCGCGTATTCAATTATACATTCGATCGTTTAGTTTAGACGTTCTTAAGACGTATTAATAATAACTTAAAAAAATATATCTCTTAAAAGGGTGAAATTATTATTTTTAAACAAAAAATTAAACCGACTTCCAAAGTAAAAATACACAAAAAAGTATGAAATAAAACTTAATATCTAAATAATTCCCCTTTCAAATTCGGCTAAAATTTTTACTATTTCTCTACTCAATCTTATTAATTTTGAAGTCGGTACCAGCAAATATGAACGTAAGTTCTATAAAATATTGTAGAATATTGTTTGGGCTGGTATCGATTTCAAAATTAATAAGATTGAGTAGAGAAATAGTAAAAATTTTAGCCGAATTTGAAAGGGGAATTTTATAGAGATTAAGTTTTATTTCATACTTTTTTGTGTATTTTTACTTTTTATCCCAAAAAGATATATAATATTGTTCCCGAGGGATAATGTACTATTGTGTGTATTTTTTTAATGTCTTTCATGGCTTAAGTGTTTAAACCATTGAAATGAAATATGGTATGATGGTGCTTCGGACAAACAATTAGTAATTAAAGAGAGAACGTAAGATAAGGAAGATACAGATTTAACTTAGAGTACAGTCGTAAGTGGCCAAAAAACCCCATTTCTCGCGGGCGGAGCCGCGGGCAAAAGCTAGTGATGGTATAAAAGGTACTTCTCATAATATTTTACACCGACTCGGATATCTTTGAAAATTACTCTGCTGTTTGTGGACCTATTTCCAAAATCTTTTGTCGTTGTAAGGGGTATTATTCTAAATTGGTCCTTTAGTAACTAAAGTGGAAACCTGATGATGGGATCCAAGAAAAGTCGAGGGAACTCCTCGAAATTTATATGAACACATATAGTGATTTTGACTTTTTCTCAAATAACACAAGCATATGCTACCAGAAAATAAGATTTTGTACCAAGGTGTACCCTGGATCCAAAAGCACGGAACAGAACTCCTTAGTCTTTAATGATACACGTTTAGAAATTTCGGCATCGTTTAAAAAACTGCAAACATATGCTATTATGAAACTTACAGTAATAATCATCATCATCTTATTAACAATACCTAATGGAAACTTGGTCTTCAATTATACATTCTTGGCTTGGCGTCTTCAATTATACATTCGATCGTTTATTTTAAGCGTTTTTAAGATGTATTAATAATAATAAATAAAAAATCACTAAAAAGGGTAAAATTATTATTTCTAAACAAAAAATTACCGACTTTCAAAGTAAAAATACACAAAAAAGTACCTATGAAATAAAACTTATTCTCTAAATCAGTGTTTTTCAACCTGTGGGTCGCGACCGCCTGGGGGGTCGCGAAGCTTCTGTAGGTGGGTCGCCGGAGGTCGAGAGAACTTTATAAAAAAAAACAATAAAGATTAAAAAGATTGATTTAAGAGAATTTTAACAAAAGGATATTCTCATAAAATCATCGATATCATCGATGTATGTATGTAATTGTAAAATAATGTGTTTGACGTACTATATTATGTACTTTTATCCGAATCCTAATTATGGAGACGCATAAAAACGTCGTATGGAATGATTAACACTTGTAACACTAACATACACATACATACATGATAAAAAAGCGAAGGGTCGGGGGGTCGCGAAATATTTTTTCATACAAGGGGGTCGCATCATGAAAAAGGTTGAAAAACACTGCTCTAAATGATTTCCCTTTTAAATTCGGCTAAAATTTTAACTATTTCTCTACTCAATCTTCTTAATTTTGGAGTCGGTACCAGGAATTATGAACGTGAGTTCTTTAAAATATTGTAGGATATTGTTTGGGCTGGTACCGATTTCAAAATTATGAAGCTTGAGTAGAGAAGTAGTTAATATTTTATCCGAATTTAAAAGGGGAATCATTTAGAGAATATGTTTTATTTCATAGGTACTTTTTTGTATATTTTTACTTTGGAAGTCGGTTTAATTTTTTGTTTTTCTACACTAATATTATAAAGAGGAAAACTTTGTTTGTTTGGTTGTAATTAGAGGTGAAAATTCCGGAAAGTTTCCGAAATTTTGGAAGAAAACTTCCTGAATATTTCCCCATGAGGAAGTTTTCAAAACTGATCATTTATCTATTAAAAATAGTTGTTTTAAATGTAAATTACACTAATATTAGATAGTTTTTATAGTTTAGATTCAATTGAACACAATAAGCACGAACCTTGACTCAACGCCATCTATTGACACCAACATGTAGGTATTTGGTTATGTTTTATAAGGTCGTATTAAGTCTATGTTTTCTTTTTATTTAAAATTTAACTTATTGATCGTATAGTTCAGTGTACCTACCGTGCCTATGTCTCGCAGCGATTCAGTACGCGATTTCAATTTTTAAATACCTACACTATCGCTTTATCTTCTTATTATCTTCTATTATACGAGTATAAAGTAACAACGCCTGACTGATTCATCAACGCCGAAGCAAAACTACTGAAGCTAGGAACGTAAATTTTTGACCGTGGCTTCCTTTTGTGACGTGTAGGTCCACTCAGAAGGAATTTTGCGAATTCATCCCTTAAAGGGGTAAAAAGGGGTATCAACGTTTGTATGTAACTTTTTTGTTTGTAATCAGATCTGTTTGGAATTTCGTGATGTTGTTCTTTGGCATGATTTACTAAAACTCTTATTAAATATTTTCGAAAATTCGATCTTTTAAGGGGTAAAAAGGGGTACTAAACTTTGTATGGGGAAAAAATATTAAATGAGCGTTTAGGCTTGGAACTTTGTAAATGGAGTCCTGAAAGAAATTAATAAACATGTGTTTAATTATTTTTCGATATTCAACCCCTAAAAGGATGAACGGGGGTATGAATATCTTTTATTTTCATCAACGCCGAGGCAAAACTACTGAAGTTAGAAACGTAATAATCGGACCGTAGCTTCTTTTTGAGACGCATAGGTCCATAATCGCGCGCGCTCGGCGTACGGATTATTAAACGAAGTTTATACACAATTATTGTTACTATTGCAAAATATTGCTACATATATTTGTTTTTTTGTGCTTAAAAATCCCTAAAAATGGTGCAATGTAAAAAGTGCCGATTGTTTTTGTCACTTGCGAAGGAGGATGTTATTAGATGCAAGGGCCCATGTGAATCAGTGTTTCATAAAAAATGTGTACAAAACATCAAGCAGTTTCAACAAAGCGAAATGTGTGAGATGTGCATAGCAAGTGAAAAAAGCCCTAAAACAACGGTACCACAGATCACCATTGATAAGAAGGCAACCGTGGAATTTGTGTTAGCTGAGGTTAATAAAAAATTAGAGTTATATACTTAATACAGAAAAAAATTGATGATCTAACTGAAAATGTGGATTTCTATGCTGAAAAATACCAGCAGATGATTGCTTTCAAAGAATCTGAGAAAAAAATCATATCTTTGGAGAATAAGAATACCCATTTGCAAAAGCTAAATTGTGCATTAGAAGAAAGAATATCTATGCTAGAACAAAAGGAAACTGAAAAGTCGATTGAGATATTTGGAGTTGATGAAAACAAGAATGAGGACACCATGGGAGTCGTAAAAACTATAGCACAAAAGTTGAAATTAGATGTTAATAATATTGAGGAAACAAGGAGAGTTGGAAAAAACAAAGATGGCCAAATTCGACCCCGGACAATTGTGGTTACTTTGCGCTCAAAGACTGCGAAAAAGGAGTGGATGCAGCAAAAAAAAGCTTGTCTCAGTAACGACAATATTTTTTCCAACAATAATACAAAAAGAATCTACATCAACGAAAACTTAACTAAGAATATGCGACAGATATTTTGGAATGCTAAACGATTGCTTAAAGACAAATATAAATACATATGGACACAGGATCAAAAAGTGCTAATAAAAATGGATGAAAATTCTAAGATTCGCTCGATTCGATCACTGGATGAGATAAATAAACTTTCCTTTAGTGGCGAATACACTAAGTAAACAAACTGCGGCTACCTGGGAGCTTTTTATTTATGATATGTGAATCTTATACTGTTAACATTCAACGACATAGTACTATCTAACTTAAGTTATGATACTGTTTATCAAAAATATAGTGATTGTAATGAATGGAGTTCATATTTGTCAAGGACAAACAAGGAATTGCAAGTTGTTCACTTGAACATAAGATCACTTAGAAAAAATTTCAATCAATTGCTTATTCTTTTGCAACGATGCGCATATAGTATTGACATCATAATACTTAGTGAAATAAATATTAAACAGGATGAGTTATCATTGTACAATATAAATAGCTATACAATGCATGCAAGTACCCGAGAGAAACAAAGAGGTGGTGGCCTATTATTTTATGTTAAAACCATTTTACTTCATTTTATTACTTACATATACTTCAATTTGAATACACAGGCACAGACAATAGAGTTAATACAAGCTAAAATAAATATTGAACATGAATCTGTACACATAATAGCCATACATAGACCACCAAGTACTAATAAGCTGTGTTTTATTGAGGAAATACATAGATTATTAAAACAAATACCAGGAAGAGAACATTTAATAATAATAGGCGACATGAACATTAATTTACTAAGTACCAACCAAACTGCAGAGAAATATAAAAACTGTCTTTGTGAATATGGATTACAAAGTGTTATCAATGAGCCTACACGGGAAGAAATAGTAGCCGACCAGCTGATGTCTACGTGCATTGATCATTTATGGGTGCGCAGCTCTTGGAGCACCTCGAGCCATATGTTTACCTGCAAGTTGTCGGATCACTATATGAAAGGAGTAAATTTAGCAGTCAGGAATGTGGCCAATAACAATAATTTATGCAGTGAGAGACATGTATTAAACAATAAACTGGTGCAGGATAAGTTAGATGACATTGAGCTAAGTGAATTATTAAACTTGGATTGTCCTTTGGTAATGTATATAATAAAACTATGTGATATTTTTAATAATATTTATGACCAATCAACATTTATAATTAAATGTAAGAAAAAAAGAAAAACACAACCTTGGATAACAAATAAACTTAAAATAATGTTAGACTATAGAGATCAATTGTTTAGGAGGTGGAAAGCTAACCCGAAAAAATAATATTTTTAGGCTTGAGTACACACGCTACAGAAATAGTGCAAATAAAATTGCCAATAAAGAACTTAAATTTAGGCAAAGTGATTTGGGGTACAATTAATAACTGGCTAGGTCATACAAAATGTAATGTAGATAATGTAATAATGCAATTTCTAGGAAAAAGTGACAATATGTATAACATAATTATGTACAAATTTTTCAAAAACTTTTACTGAAGAAATAGATAATATTAAACATCACTGTAATGTAAAATTTTTAGAACGTAAAAGTTATGTACAGCCTTGTAATATATCACTTCGTTTCCAAAAAAGTAACAACAACTGAGATGAAAAAAACTATAGAACAGTTAAGTAGTAAAAAATCAGCAGGGATAGATAACATACGGGTGCAGGATATAAAACAAATAAAAGATAAAATTAGTCCAATATTGGCAAAATTTGTCAACTTGTGTATAGAAACTGGAACCTATCCAGATTACCTAAAAAAATCCATAATAAGACCAGTTTACAAAGGTGGGAATCATTTAGAATATTCTAATTACAGACCAATTGCAATTTTGCCAGTAATAAATAAAATAGTAGAGAAAGTAGTTGTTAGAAAAATTAGTTTCTTCTTAGAAAATAATAAAATTATTACAGACAAGCAATATGGATTTAGAAAATTTAAAAGTACAGCCACAGCTTTATCAAAATTTACAGATAACATAAATATTCATTTAAATTATAAAAAATATGTAGTCGTACTATTTATAGACTTCAAAAAAGCTTTTGATACATTAGGTCATTTACAATTAATAGAAGCTATGAAGGAATGTGGAATCGGTGGACCGCTAAGGAAATGGCTAAAAAACTACTTAACTAACAGAACGCTTCGAACTAAAGTAGGTGAATACACAGGGCAAGAAGTAGCGATAAAGTATGGTGTGCCCACTGGATCTATTATTGAACCCACTGCGTACATAATGCATGTAAATAGCATGGTGGAAGTAGTGAAATCCTGTAACTTGTATATGTATGCTGACGACACATGCCTTATGTACGCTGATACCAATATTGATATAATAGAACAGAACATACAAAAAGACTTTGAAAATATACTTAAATGGTCGCATGATAATGGTATTATATTAAACTTAAATAAGACTAAATGCATGCTCATACATTCACCTTACATTAAGAAGCCCACCAAAGATATAACAATTATAGGTCACTCATATGAATGCTTACACAATAACATGCAACTATGTATTCATTGTCAAAAGATAGATTTTGTTAATCATTATAAATATTTAGGATTGATAATAGACAGTAATTTTAGCTGGAAATTTCATATAGAAAAATTATGCAGTAAATTAAGATCAATATTATGTAAATTCAAACAACTCAGTTATGTTACAAGTAGGCATATTCTGTATGTATTGTATTATGCGCTGGTAGACTCGTCATTGAGCTATGGTTTGAGTTCCTATGGGCGAACATTTAAAACAAATTTGGATAAAGTTTTGTATTTGCAAACAAGGTTTTTAAAAATATTAGTTGATAAAAATATAAAACACAAATATAGTAAAAATTATCTGAAACTGTACAAAGTATGCAATGTTCTGCCAGTGCATGAAAAATGCAAGTACATGTTGTCAGTTGAGCAATATAACAAACCTGAGTTTAAAATACCAAGATCTACACATAGTATGCTTAGGAAAGATGTTAGAAAGAAAGATGAGCCTGCAGTAAATAATTATTATGGGGAAAGAACTTGCTTGTATATTGTACCGAGATCGTTTAATATGCTTAGTATGATGTCAATAGAGGAAGAAAATCTAACACAAAAAGTTTTCAAAAATAAAGTTAAAAAAATGATGTTACAGGTTTATGATGAAAAACTAAACCAGTGAGTTGCTTATAATTTTTTTTTTTTTGAAAATAATAATATAACTATTATGCATATATTAAGAAACAGTTCTTATATAACAGGTGTAGGAATTGCAAGAATTTTAGAGATAGGGTTAAGTACTATACAGAGCTGGCACCCTAGTGGTAGGTACAAGTACCTACCGAACCCAAGACCTGCTCGTAGGGCTAGGGTGCCACACACACACATATACACACACACACGCACATATACACACACATACACACACACACATACATGACACACACACACACACATAAACACATACACACACAGACATCTTTATTATATAGGTATATTGGCAAACTGTAACTGTTGTTAGCTGTAATAGAAAGTTGTTAGCAGTAATAAAAATTGTTGTTTAGCTGTAGTCGTTTTTTTAAAATTAAGTGAGTGCTGTATTCGCCAACAAACTGTCATGCAGTTTGGCGAAATAATAATAATGTGTTACATTTGTTAAAATTTCTGAAATAAATGATTAAAAAAAAATTAAGAAGGGATTTTGCGAAATTCACCCCTAAAGGGGTAAAAACTGGTATCAACAATTGTATGTAACTTTTTTTTATGGTCAGATCTGTTTGAAATTTCGTGATGTTGCCCTTTGGCATGATTTGCTGAAACTCTAATTCAATATTTTCTAAAATTTGATCTCTTAAGGGGTAAAAAGGGGTACTAAACTTTGTATGGGAAAATTTTATTAAATGAGCATTTCGGGTTGGAAGTTTGTAAATGTAGTCCTGACATAAAAAATAAGCGCATGTTTCATGATTTTTCGATATTCAACCCCTAAAAAGATGAACGGGGATATGAATGTCTTTTTTTCAGAGTCAAACTTATGCTTGACCATTTTCCATATACATCTGTTGTATGTTTTTGGAATGGTCCTTTCAAGCTCTTTATTTTGATAACAAGCACCTTCTGCAGTCAGGTAATAATATCCACAGACAGCATTCTCCTATCCTTTCTTTTGACTTCGCCGTAGTCGGGTATAAAGGTTTTCGTTTCCATTTACTATTTCCACGCAAACAAAGTTGCGGGTACCAGCTAGTATTATATAAAGTAACAACGCCTGACTGATTCATCAACGCCGAGGTAAAACTATTGAAGCTAGAAACGTAAAATTTGGACCGTGGCTTCTTTTTGTGACGTATAGATCCCCTAAGAAGGGATTTTGCGAAATTCATCCCCTAAAGGGATATAAACGTTTATATGTAACTTTTTTGTTTGTGGTCAGATCTCTTTGAAATTTCGTAAGATTGTTCTTTGACATGATTACCTAAAACTCTAATTTAATATTTTCTAAAGTTCGATTTTTTAAGGGCTAAAAAGGGGTACTATACTCTGTATGGGAAAAACATATTAAATAAGCGTTTCAGCTTGAAACTTTGTAATCGTAGTCTTAAAGAAAATAAATAAACATGTGTTTCATGATTTTTCGACATTCAATCCCCAAAGGGTATGAATGAAATTTTTTTCATCAACGTCGAGGCAAAACTACTGAAGATAGAAACGTAATATTCGGACCATGGCTTCCTTTGGCAGGGATTTTTGCGAAATTCACCCCCAAAAGGGGTAAAAAGGGGTCTCAACATTTGTATGTAACTTTTTTGTTTGTGGTCTGATCTGTTTGGGATTTGGTGATATTGCTCTTTGGCATGATTTACTAAGACTAATTCAAAATTTTCTAAAATTCAATGTTTTTAGGGGTAAAAAGGGGTACTAAACTCTGTATGGGTAAGTTTTTGGAATGAGGCTTGGAACTGTGTCAATGTAGTCCTTAAAGAAAATAATTAGCACACGTTTCATAATTTTTCGATATTCAACCCCTAATGGGATGAACGGGGGTATGAATGTTTTTTTTTAGAGTCAGACTCATACTTGACCATTTTACTATACCTATATGTTCTAGATTTTTGGAATGGTCTCTTTAAGCTCTTTATTTTGATACCAAACACCTTCTGCAGTCAGGAAATAATATACATAGACAGCCAAAATCATTATCCTTCCTTTTGCCTTCGCCGTAATCGGGTAAAAAGGGTTTCGTTTCCATTTACTAATTCTATGCAAACGAAGTTGCGGGCACCAGCTAGTAGTTAATAAAACAGTTTATAATAAAATTATTGACTACATGAACTCACTCGTATATCTGGTTAAATTTGTCTTCATAATGAAATTATGTTATTTACTAAAATGATATACATAAATAATTATTTACTGAAATTATAATATAAAGCTATATTCTAAGGTGAAATTGAAATCATTCGACAAACTTAGATGGTGTGTTCAGACAATGAAACTGTCAGGCGTAAAAAGGACGTATATAAAACAAAATATACCTAGTTACAACTTTTCATACTAAAGTCAATCAAGTCTGATCTAATCTGAATAGTAATTTATTATCATTATTAGTCGTGACGAGTCGGGGGTCGACGTAAAGACAAAATTTTTGGTGACGAATCGAAGGAGTGACGAGTCGGGGGTAACTCTTGTATGGAGAGACAGATTTTTATTTAATTTTTCCTTAGGTAAATTGTTTAGATTTTAGGTACAATCATCTCTGGTAAGTTATATTATATAATATTATTCATAAATATTCTTAGTCATATATTTTGAAAACTTCCAAATTTGGAAATTTTCAGGAAGTTTTCAGGAAGTATTCCTTAGAAAAGGAAACTTTCCGGGGAATTTTCATCTCTAGTTGTAATGAATAGGCTCAAAAAGTACTGGACCGATTTCAAAAATTCTTTCACCATTCAAAAGCTACATTATCCACGAGTAACATAGGGTAAATATTGTTTTGAAAAAAAAATAGGGTTCCGTAAGATATTTGGGGTTTTCGGACACAAGGTGTAAAAAATCAACCAGAAAAGTTACTTATTTTGCGTACGCTGCCTAAACTATCAAAGATAGAACCATAAAATGTTCTTATTAATTGTAGATCTTACAAATATCTACAAAAAAGTCCGCGACACACTATAACTATCTATGTCGAGTGAGGCACAACAACAATTTTTTTATTTAGAAATCTTGATTTTTTTGGACTACATTTAAACGCGTTTATTTTACTCATGCTATTAATCCTTATCAAAATAAATTATTTTATCACTAAGTACAGTTTATGTAGATAATATTTGGTATTTGAATGATTAAAATTGGACGTTTGGTTTTGAAGTTATGGCGAAATTAAAATATTACGATTTCTGCTCCACCTCCCGTTGCGAAGTAGGCGTCATCAAGGCGGGGGTGTGCGTGCGGGAGGGGAGTTTAGATCTATGAGGTAGCCGTAGTATTAGTATCAGTATTGTACCCATAGATTATACAGATATATACATTGTACCCGTGCGAAGCCGGGGCGGGTCGCTAGTAAATAATAATTTTATTATAATTTTTCACTTAATTGATTATATTATGAACACTTAACTTTGGTATTAATTTTATTATAAATAAATACTTACTAATAATTTATGTACAAAAAGTAATGATCCTGTCAAAAACATAAATGTGAAATGAGAGCCAAGTTCAATAATATGACATAAGCCTTGGTTGTTGACTTCAACGAGAAAAGTGTGTTCGCGCGTTAGATCCGAACATATGCGAATTCCTATACGAGCGCGCACGACGGCGCGCGCTCCTCCGTCCTACTCACACGCACGAGAACGTTTGCGGCGATACCCGACGCGATACCACTACGCCTACAACCCTACTCGTGGACACTCACATTTTTAATTGCCTTACTTTTCTTGGTCTAACATAGCTACTTTTATTTAAGGGTTCCGTTTAAGTTAGTTCTACGCAAACGAAGTTACGGGCATCAGCTAGTTCTTATATATAATCGTTTTGTACTCTAGCTATATTATATGACATATTCTACAATTTCTCTCTAGAAACTTTCGGTGATAACCTCGTGGAGGGCGACCATTTGTTTATCAATATGTATGGCATCCAATAGGAACCTGGTTTATTTATCAGTCAAATTGCTCACGATATAGCATGCAACTGGAACACGTATCGGTAATCGATTAGCTGCGTAAACATTATTTTCAATGTTTGCATCAATTTTCTTCAAACATTTATGTATGTCTAAAGTATCCATGAATACAATTTAGGTATGGGGATTTTATCCAAAATCCGTCCACAGGCGTCCAAAATCGGTCCACAGACGGCGGCGTAATCGTTAAACATACAAAAAAACACATATAGCCGAAGGTATAACTGCCTCCATTTTTCGAAGTCGGTTAAAAAATAATTTAGAAAATCGGTCCACAAACGGGGGCGTAATCGCGTAACATACACACGAATTGAGAACCTCCTCCTCGTTTGGAAGACTGTTGAAAAGAGATCCCAACTTGTTAAAAAAAAAAATATTTTTTAATCCTTTGGTTGTGTAAAAGCCCAAGAGCTACTAAGAAATTTAGAGTAGGTATTTGAGGCACGTTGAAACCTTGTCCTGTACTTCTCCTATTGTACCTCAACACGAGAATGCAGGCCTGGCTGATCAGAAGCGGAACTTAGCCAAATTACTTTTTGAAAAGTACATTTTTTAATGCCCAAAAAACATGTTTGAGGCACTTTGAAATTTTGATATACAGTTAGTATAATATATAAAGAGTTGGGGAAAAAATCCATGCATCCATCCATCCAATCCATCACATCATAATTTAGTCGAAACTTTAACCTAGCCATGTCAGTTTAAAAGTAAATAGGGAAAAGTTTAAAAAGAGGTGTTTGAGGCACTTTGAAATTTTAGTTGGGTATTATTTATTATTAAAAAAAATACTATAAAAACACAGATATAATTTTCATGGAACTTTCCACCTGCCATATGACTTAGAAAATCGAGAAAATCTGGCTTTCGATTCATGATTTTCTGACATCTATTAGTCATTGTATGAAGTGCAATATACGTATGAACGGAAATGCGACATCTAGGAAACCCTCTAAGAACTACGTGGTCAAAAAATTAAATTGCGTATTGTGCAATAAACTTACTCGTCAAAATGTATTTATAAAACAAATAGGTATTAATGAAATAGAAATGGCATACGAACCAGCTTAACCTACCATATCATGTTTTAGATCAGGGTTTCTTAAAGTGGGGTCCACGGACCACCAAGGGGTCCGTAATATGTGTGCCAGGGGTCCGCAGCGTTCTAAGATTAATGAAAAAAAATTGCAGTAAAGTAACACAACTGATTAAAGATGACTTAATTGACATGAGATCAAAATAAGTGTGGAGAGCTGAATTTCACGCAAAAGGTCTTGGTGAATTTTGGTGTTCTTTGAGTCAAGCTTACACTCTTCTGGTCAAACGAGCTATGTCCGTTCTGATACCTTTTGCTACTACGTATCTTGGTGAGGCAGGGTTTTCGGCTCTAGTGTCGATAAAAACAAAAAATCTCAATCGATTGAATGTCAAAGGTGACATGCGCCTTGCCTTATCGAAGACAATCCCACAATTTAAAGTACTCATTGAGGCCAAACAACAGCATCAATCTCATTAGCAATTTCTATTTAGCAATTTAATTATTAAGTTAAGCATTAGTAAGTGTGAGATAAAACTCCCCCACACCCCCCCCCCCCCCCAAGGGGGTCCGTGGCATTCCAGAAATTCTGAAAGTGGTCCGTGACTGCACATAGTTTAAGAACCACTGTTTTAGATAATAGTTTAGTTACCTATAAACGTAAAAGTGACATCTAGGAAGGATCAAAGAACTACGTGGTCTTGATAATTTCCGCCTAAATAAAATAATAAAAAAAAGTAGATATGAGTCGTTTTTAATTGATTTTCCTATAAAAACCGAAGACATCCATTCGTTGTTTATACAATATTGTGTGCAATAAAATTATATATTGTGCAATAGTCTAATTTACTCGACAAATTGTATTTATAAAACAAATCTAGACACGCGAAGCCAAGTTCAAGTAACAGAACTGGCGAGCAGCACCGTGTGTAATAATTGCACGAACCATTTGGAGCCCAAACGGTTATTTAGATATTAACGTCCAAAGATCGTAATTTTTATCACTGACTGACCTATAGATCAAAACTCTAACCCAGTTCCAGATGACCTAAAAAATTAAATATTATGTTTGTTCGCAGATAACTTCGTCGTTTATGAACCGATTTTCAATTTTTTTTATGATGTAAAGGGTACCAAATTGGTCCGGTTGTGAAAAAAGTGGTGACCTGATGTTGGAATCCATGAGGAATCGAGGGAACTCCTCAAAATTTATATGGACACATATGGTGATTTTAACTTTTTCTGAACAAGTCGAAGCATGTGCGGTAGCATCTTGTATTTCTTGCAGTTCTTTAAACAACGCCGAAATCCCCAAACATGGTATACCTTGGAGCAAAATCTTACTTTAACAAAAAGTAAAGTAAGATTTTGCTCCAAGGTATACCCTGGACCTAAAGGTACAGAACAGAACTCCTGACTCCTTATAGATACATGTTTGGGGATTTCGGCGTTGATTAAGAACTGCAAGCATATGCCACCATGTCAATTAGAGTAATTTATAAACATACATCATCACATCATAGACCATACATCATCACATTATTATGATATAAAAATCTGACTTCGCTAGTTCTCATATACGAATTATTATGTTTGATGGCTAGTTTCTACCAACAAGCCAAATTTTCGGAATAATAAAATAAGAACCGACAAGTAACAGGTTTAGAAATTGCGAAGGTTATAATATAATTCATATATGAAAACTAGCCAAGTCAGACCTTAGGCTACAATATATTATCATCAGTTATAAGTAGAAATAATAATTTATGTTTTTATAAATAAATTTCAGGACTGACCATTGAACTTGGCACCCATTTAGATCTCACTTCTTTTGTCGTTGAAGTCAACAACCAAGGCATATATCATAATATTGAACTTGGCTCTCATTTCACATTTATGTTTTTCATAGGATATCATTACTTTTTGTACTTAAATTATAACAAAATAATTACCAAAGTTAAGTTTTCCTAATAGAATCAATTAAGTGAATTATTTTTAAACAAAAAAAGTCGGTTTCGAATGTATAATTGAATACGCGCTAAGTTTTCACTAGGTATTGTTAATAAGATGATGATGATGATTACTGTAAGATACAAACTGGAATATGCTTGCAGTTCTTTAAAGAATACCGAAATTTCCAAACACATATCTTTAGAGACTAAGGAGTTCTGTTCATTGCTTTTGGATCCAGGGTATACCAAGGATCCAAAAGCACCAAGTGCAACATCTTATTTTTTGGTAGCATATGCTTATGTTACTTCAGTAAAAGTCAAAATCACTATACGTGTCGATATAAATTTCGAGAAGTTCCCTCAATTCCTCATGGATCGCATCATCAGGTTTCCACCTTAGTGACTGAAGGACCAATTTCGAATTAAACCCTTTATAACAAAATAATTTTGCAAATAGGTCCATAAACGGCAAAGTAATGTTCAAAGATCTCCGAGTTAGTGTAAAATTCTATGAGACGTACCTGTATATAATGTGATGATGTATGGTCTATGATGTCATGATGTATGTTTATAAATTACTCTAATTGACTTGGTGGCATATGCTTGCAGTTCTTTAAACAACGCCGAAATCCCTAAACATGTATCTATAAGGAGTCAGGAGTTCTGTTCTGTACCTTTGGGTCCAGGGTATACCTTGGAGCAAAATCTTACTTTTTGGTAGCACATGCTTAGACTTGTTCAGAAAAAGTCAAAATCACCATATGTGTCCATATAAATTTTGAGGAGTTCCCTCGATTCCTCATGGATTCCAACATCAGGTCACTACTTTTTTCACAAACGGACCAACTTGGTATTATATCCTTTACATCATAAAAAAAATTTGAAAATCGGTTCATAAACGACGAAGTTATCTGCGAACAAACATAATATTGAATCTTTTAGGTCATCTGGAACTGGGTTAGAATTTTGATCTATAGGTCAGTCAGTGATAAAAATGACGATTTTAGGACGTTAATATCTAAATAACCGTTTGGCCTCCAGTTTGCTCGCCAGTTCTGTTTCTTGAATTTGACTTCCCGTGTCTAGATTTGTTTTATAAATACAATTTGTCGAGTAAATTAGACTATTGCACAATATATAATTTTATTGCACACAATATTGTATAAACAACGAATTCTTCGGTTCTTCAACGAAGTCTTCGGTTTTTATAGGAAAATCAATTAAAAACGACTCATATCGACTTTGCGAAAATTATCAAGACCACGTAGTTCTTTGATTCTTCCTAGATGTCGCTTTTACGTTTATAGATAATATATAACTAAACTATTATCTAAAACATGTAGATGGTAGGTTAAGCTGGTTCGTATGCCATTTCTATTTCATTAATACCTATTTGTTTTATTAATACATTTTGACGAGTAAGTTTATTGCACAATACGCAATTTTATTTTTTGACCACGTAGTTCTTTGATTGCAGTTCATAAAATGACCAATAGATGTCAGAAAAATCATGAATCGAAAGCCAGATTTTCTCGATTTTCTAAGTCATATGGCAGGTGGAAAGTTCCATGAAAATTATCTGTGTTTTTTATAGTAGTTTTTTTTAATAATAAATAATACCCTACTAAAATTTCAAAGTACCTCAAACACCTCTTTTTAACCTTTTCCCTATTTACTTTTAAACTGACATGGCTAGGTTAAAGTTCCGACTAAATTACATGGCTTTTTTTCCCTAACTCCTTATACATTATACTAACTGTATATCAAAATTTCAAAGTGCCTCAAACATGTTTTTCGGGCATTAAAAAATGTACTTTTCAAAAATTTTTAATTTGGCTAAGTTCCGCTTCTGACCAGCCAGGCCTGCATTCTCGTGTTGAGGTACAATAGCTTAGGAGAAGTACAGGACAAGGTTTCAACGTGCCTCAAATACCTACTGTAAATTTCTTAGTAGCTCTCCAGCTATAAACGGAATCCTTGTATGACTGTAAATTAGGTATTTAAAAACATGTTCTCGCATGCCTTCTTACCAGAACCATACAAAAATTGCTCTAATTTTAACGTAGAAGTTTAGCAATAATCACGTAATTTTTACCTAGATTATAATTAGATGACTATGCTGCGTTTATACGTAATAATATGCTGAATTGCTACAAAACAATAAAAATTCTAAATAACATTCCACATACTCTCTTCGCAGATTTTGGACTTGTCCAATAACTCGATATCTACGATGGACGCCGAGACCGTAGCCGCGCTGTTCCCGGAGGGGCGGCGCGTGTCCCTCGCCGGCAACCCGCTGCGCTGCGACTGCGGTGCGCTCGCGCTGCTGCGGGCCGTCGCCGAACGGCCCGCGCGCGTAGATAATCTCGCGCGCTGCGCCGACGGCACGCCGCTCCTCGCCGCAGCCGAGAGCGCCGCCGCCGCCTGCGCGCCGCTGCACGTGTGGCCGGCTGTTGCCGCCGCGGCGGCGCTGCTCCTGCTGCTCCCGGCGGCGCTGCTGGCGGGCGTGCTGGCGCGGCCGACGGTGCGCGCGCGCATAAAGCTGTTCCTGTTCGAGCGCGGGCTGTGCCTGCACTGGTTGCTGCGCGCGGACGAGGACGACGACGGATCGCGGCCGTACGATGCGTTCGTGTCGTTCTCGCACCGGGACGAGGCGTTCGCGGCCGAGCTTACGAGGCGGCTGGAGAGCGCCGGGCGGCGGCTGTGCCTGCACGAGCGCGACTGGACGCCGGGCGAGTGGATCCCGACGCAGATCGCACGCTCGGTGCGCGATGCGCGGCGCACTGTGGTGCTCCTGTCGGAGCACTTCCTGCGCTCAGAGTGGGCGCGCGCGGAGCTGCGGGAAGCGTACGGCGTGGCGTTGCGTGAGGAGCGGCCGCGGTTGCTCGTGGTGCTGCTGCCGGGCTGCGCGCCCGCCGCCGCCGGCGCCGCCGCGCCCGAGCTGCGCGCCTACCTCGCGGCCGTCACGTACCTGCACTGGGACGACCCGCACTTCTGGTCGCGTCTACATATGGCGCTGCCGCCGCGCGCGTCCGTTACTTCGCCGCCACCTACCGCCGCCGCCGCATGACGATCGTTGGTACATTTACTGTTGATATGAAAAATCGAATGCTTCCGATTTCGGAAAAATTTAAATGTCTCAATTTTTATTACCGAACATGGCGTACCTCATAACTGCATGTAGTAGCCAGACGATTCTCTACTTACTGTGGCTCGATGACTTTATTGTTGTTATATAGTACTGTTAAAAATGTGTTTACATCTGTGCTTTACATTATCTATGACTTGACATTGACAAGCGGATTTCGTGCTCTCTTCATTGATACTTTTTCTATGATCTTCTTCCCTTGCTTGTCTGCGGCTCACCGCCATGTATCAAGTTTAAATACTAGTCTGTATAATCCTTGGTATAATCCTACTTAATCTTTTAACAATGTTGACAAAATGATTTGAATAATAACATTTTGATAATGGTTTAATAAACATAGATGGATTCCATGAAGATTTTATATTTTATTTCGCACCTTGTTGAAAGTAATCTTGAAACAATCAACCTTGTTTTCAACCCAACGTTTACATTTTTTTTTCGTAGGGGAAGGCATTTACGCCCTTCCCAGAGGTTTGGGTGATCTCCCGGGGGCATGTGGGACTCACCGGCGAGCTAGTCACCGGAATACCGCACTAAACCACCTACGGTTGCCATCGGCCGCATAATGAGGTTACCCCGGATCTGTCAAGCACAGGGTAACCTCGCAACTGGCCGGTTCTACGAGAAGGACCGGAGGTTATCAGATACATTTGAAAACAAAGATTTATATCGTAGAGTTCTGCTATTGCGTCAACTTCACAGAATTGAATATCAACAGTTTAAAAATATGTCTGATTACATTGATGGGGTAATGCGATTAGTTCATCAACTGCATGACATTGGAAAAACTATTGAAGACGCAGAAGTTGCTGAAATATTGCTATCAGGCTTACCTCAGGAATTTGACGTACTTGTCTCAAGCTTGGAAACAGCACAATTGACGGACAGTTTGACCTGTGAACTAGTTAGGACCAGACTTCTCCAGGAAGAGCATAGACAAATCGGCTCCTCGGACACTTCGGCTTATTTTATCAAGAAAAAGATACCAGTGAACACAACATGTGACTATTGTAGAAAAATTGGACATAGCTCGAACAAATGTTTTAAAAAGAAACGAGACTTAAAATATATATATATATATATATATATATATATATATATATATATATATATATATATATATATTTTAAGTCTCGTATATATATATATATATATATATATATATATATATATGACTTCGAATAATTCTTCGAAAATTCTTTTAGATAATAAGAAATGTAAAAACATAGTGACATTCAGCCTGGTGACGTCCACTGCAGGACATAGGCCTCCCCCATAGATTTCCAGTGCGACCGGTCGCTCGCGGCCTGTATCCACCGACTTCCTGCGACTTTTCTCAGGTCGTCTGTCCACCTGGTGGAAGGCCGTCCTACGCTTCGGCGTCCAGTTCGTGGTCTCCACTCAAGAACCTTTCGGCCCCAGCGGGCATCGGTTCTACGGGCTATATGTCCAGCCCATTGCCACTTTAACTTGCTAATGCGCTGGGCTATGTCGGTAACTTTAGTTCTGCTACGGATTTCCTCATTTCTGATTCTATCACGTAGAGAGACTCCAAGCATAGCCCTCTCCATAGCTCTTTGAGCGACACGAAGCTTTTGAATAAGTCCCGTTGTGAATGACCACGTTTCGGCTCCATATGTCATCACCGGTAACACACACTGCTCGAAAACTTTTGTCTTCAGGCACTGAGGAATTTTTGACGAGAAGATGTTTCTGAGTTTCCCGAACGCTGCCCAGCCGAGCTGGATTCGACGGTTGACCTCTTTTTCGAAGTTGGACCTACCTAACTGGACTTTGTGCCCTAGGTATATATAGTCGTCAACAACTTCGAGCGTAGAATTTCCAACGGTCACTTGGGTGGGTACAACATGGGCATTAAACATAATTTTCGTCTTATCCATGTTCATACTAAGTCCCACCTGTTGTGAAACTCTACGGAGGTCTTCTAGCATAGTGTTAAGGTCTTCCAGAGTTTCTGCCATAACCACGATGTCATCGGCAAATCGAAGGTGAGTGATGTAGTCACCATTTATATTGATCCCAAGTCCTTGCCAGTCCAGGAGTTTGAACGCATCCTCCAATGCAGCGGAAAACAGTTTCGGAGAGATGACGTCTCCCTGTCTGACGCCGCGCTGCAATGGAATCGCCTTTGTGCTATGCTCCTGTACTCGCACGGACATGGTGGCTTTGCTATATAAACACTTCAACACTTCGATGTACCGGTAGTCGATCCGGCATCTCTGTAGAGACTGTAACACCGCCCAGGTCTCAATCGAATCAAAGGCTTTCTCATAGTCCACAAACGCCAAGCATAGTGGCAGATTATACTCCTCGGTTTTCTGTATAACCTGCCGTAGCGTATGTATGTGGTCTATGGTACTAAAGCCTCTTCGGAAACCAGCTTGTTCGGGAGGCTGGAAGTCATCAAGCTTCCGTTCGAGACGATTCGTTATGACTCTTGAAAACAGCTTATAGACATGGCTCAGCAGCGTAATGGGTCTGTAATTCTTCAGCAAAGTCTTATCTCCTTTTTTGAAGAACAAGACTGCCACGCCCCTGCTCCATGCCTCTGGCGTTTTGCCCTCGAACAAGGCGGAATTAAAAAGTCTCTGGAGCATTTTGAGTGTTGGTGTTCCACCAGACCTCAGCAGCTCCGAGGTGATCCCATCCTCGCCCGGCGCCCTGTTGTTTTTAAGCTGTTTAAGAGCCATAATAATCTCGTACAGGCTGATGTCGCATACTGTCGATGATACAGGCTAAAAAAAATCATGTTCTGTCTTTTTAAAATATATACAAGGTTCACATTTACTTTGTTTATAGTTATTTTATGTTAAAACATTATGAATTTTAGCATTCCACATACGACTTGCCTGTTTTAGTCCATAAATGCTCTTATGTAACAAACAAACATTGTCATTTTTCTTAAAACCTAGTGGCTGCTCCATTTATAATGTTTCATTTCTACATGGTCAATTTTTAAATCTAATTCAGTAGCTATACCAAATAAAATCCTAAGTGATGAGTGTCGGACTACAGGTGACAAAATTTCAGAGAAATCTATGCCTTCTTTTTGACTAAAACCGCGGGCAACCAATCTAGCTTTATACTTGACAAACTTACCCGTCGCGTCATATTTCTTTTTATATATCCACCTACTTTTCATCCTTAGGACGTTCTACTAGAGTCCAAACCTGGTTTTTGAGTGAAGAATCGTACTCACTTTGCATCGCGTTGTACCACTCCTCCTTCTCGGTAGAACTCATAGCCTCCTGATAAATATTAGGTTCACCTAGTGAACTTTCTCCGGCTATCATTGCAGACAAACCATAGTCTTCATAGCGCTTTGGAATCTTACCACGTGTGCTACGCACAGGACATAAAACTGACGCACCGGACACAACTGACGAAGTCATGTCTCCTCCTTGACAAGAGACCTCCGGTAGAGAAGACTCGGCGCACTTAGGTTCGTCGACTTCATCACCGCAAGAACTGTCTCGTTTATCACCAGTGGCGTAAAGATTGTCAGACTGTGGTGACCAGGCCGGTACAGTCACCTCCTCATCTGTAACATAAGAGTTGCTATTAGAAGAGCTAGTATCACAGTTGGATTTGTCATTTGAATTATTAATAATATCAATAATATTATTATCTGTCTCAAATTATTCAATGCATTTACACAAAGCGTTTACATCATAATTGACAAATTTATCATTTTGAATGCCATTAGAATTATTAGATGAAAAATATGAATAAAAATCCTTGTTAGTATCATGTTCAACATGTCTGTCCTTTTTACTATCTAGAAACTCATTTTCCAAAAAATCTGTTCTAGAGTAAATAATCTGTTTCGGATTTGTTGGATCACTGAGACGGTAACCCTTGCGAGTATCACTATATCCAACGATAACATAGCGTGAAGCTTTTGGATCGAGTTTACGTCGCTTAGCATCAGACTCAGTCGGGAATTATTTCAAACTCTCTGTGAGAAGATCATTCCTCTTTTGCGCCCGAAAAAGAATACTCGGGAAATTGATCCGGTATTACTTATTACTATGTAAAAGTGTTTTGTTTAATACACACCTATTTAGTGATTAACAATCACCTTTGGTGATTGTTAATACTGATGATATTGACATGTATTTATAATACATTTTCGCAGGTGCTTACATGCGCGGGGCAGTTATCAAGGTTCTGTGGCCAAAAACTTGGAAGCACGGTCAATGTCCCAACAGTCTGTGTCTAGATGTATAAGAGAAGTTACGATTGCCATCAATACAATGTTTTTCTATCATAGCTTTAAAAGATTTCAAATGAGAACTCACCTCAGATTTATACTTCATAAGATATCCGCTCGTTGCAAAACAACACCTACACATTGGTTCTCTCCACGAAGTATTTTCATACCTTTTTCTGATAAGTGGCCAAGATGCTTATGCCATGTAGATACAGGCACACTGCAGGCAGCATGAGCACTCACTGTCCTCTGCATGGAAGGCAGGGGCTTGGAATAATCCCGTTCAGAAATTGGCTCAACTTGCAAGAACTGATGTACATATAACCCATTTATCTTATTAGCTAATAGAATTTGGTTGCCTGAGATTTCACAATCATTATAGATCCTACACTCACCCTTACAAAATACAATTGTGAAGCCTTTATTGGCTAGTTGACTGACTGAAAGTAAATTACATGAAAGATTTGGAACAAAAATAACATTACCAAGGCTTATATTAGATGTAACAGGAACCTTACCAACACAGTTACTATGTAATTTTTGTCCATTGGCTATAGAGACTATGTTTTTACATTTCTTATTATCTAAAAGAATTTTCGAAGAATTATTCGAAGTCATATATATATATACTAGCTGACCCGGCAAACTTTGTTCTACCTTAGAGGCAATAAATGAGCAGATTTTGGATTTCATTAAGTGCAATTTTTCATTAGGATAATAGATATAATTAAAAAGAAATCAATTATTTTAATGATTGTTAAAATGGGCCATGTATTTTGGTGCATGGGTTGCAATCTTCAGTAAAGCATCTCGTAATAGACGACATTTTTCGTTTTATTATCAGGCGCAAGAATAAATAACGCAGATTGTCTTCCGATCCGTGAATATGCCACATATAATTGACCAGGTGAAAAACATGGATTTTGTAGATTCAGACCACAAACTTTCAAGAATTGGCCTTGTGACTTATTAATGGTCATGGCGAATGCAAGACGGATCGGAAATTGAAGTCGTTTGAACTCAAACGGCATATCGGTATTCGGTAGGGATCATCGGGATCTTCGGAATGAGAACTTCCTCACCTTCGAATTTTCCTTTGAGTATCGTCGCGTAAATCACATTATTTGTAAATCCCTAAATCTCCTATTTACTAAATCCCCAAACATATTTTTCTGCGATAAATAGTAGCCTATGCTCTTCCTCGTAGTCTACTCTATGTCTGTGCCAATTTTCATGATGATCGGTTAAGTAGATTTTACGTAAAAGCGTAAATACAGTATTCCACGGGAACCGTACATTTTCTTGCAATAAAAAGTAGCATATGTCCTTCTTCGTGGTCTACTTTGTATCTATAGCAAATTTCATGATGATCGGGTAAGTAGTTACGTAAAAGCGTAAATACAGTATTCCACGGGAACCGTACATTTTTATGCAATAAACAGTAACCTATGTTCTTCCTCGTAGTCTACTTTATATCTGTGCCAAATTTCATGATGATCGGTTAAGTAGTTTTTACGTAAAAGCGTAAATACAGTATTCCACGAGAACCGTACATTTTCCCGCGATAAATAGTATCCTATGTCCTTTTCCTGGTTCTAAGATACCTCCCTACCAATTTTCAGCCAAATCGGTTCAGCCGTTCTTGAGTTATAAATGGTGTAACTAACACGACTTTCTTTTATATATATAAGATATATATATATATATATATATATATATATATATATATATATATATATATATATATATATAAGTCATATATATATATATATATATATATATATGACTTCGAATAATTCTTCGAAAATTCTTTTAGATAATAAGAAATGTAAAAACATAGTCTCTATAGCCAATGGACAAAAATTACATAGTAACTGTGTTGGTAAGGTTCCTGTTATATATATATATATATATATATATATATATATATATATATATATATATATATATATATATATATATATATATATATATATATATATATATAAGTCATATATATATATATATATATATATATATATATGACTTCGAATAATTCTTCGAAAATTCTTTTAGATAATAAGAAATGTAAAAACATAGTCTCTATAGCCAATGGACAAAAATTACATAGTAACTGTGTTGGTAAGGTTCCTGTTACATCTAATATAAGCCTTGGTAATGTTATTTTTGTTCCAAATCTTTCATGTAATTTACTTTCAGTCAGTCAACTAGCCAATAAAGGCTTCACAATTGTATTTTGTAAGGGTGAGTGTAGGATCTATAATGATTGTGAAATCTCAGGCAACCAAATTCTATTAGCTAATAAGATAAATGGGTTATATGTACATCAGTTCTTGCAAGTTGAGCCAATTTCTGAACGGGATTATTCCAAGCCCCTGCCTTCCATGCAGAGGACAGTGAGTGCTCATGCTGCCTGCAGTGTGCCTGTATCTACATGGCATAAGCATCTTGGCCACTTATCAGAAAAAGGTATGAAAATACTTCGTGGAGAGAACCAATGTGTAGGTGTTGTTTTGCAACGAGCGGATATCTTATGAAGTATAAATCTGAGGTGAGTTCTCATTTGAAATCTTTTAAAGCTATGATAGAAAAACATTGTATTGATGGCAATCGTAACTTCTCTTATACATCTAGACACAGACTGTTGGGACATTGACCGTGCTTCCAAGTTTTTGGCCACAGAACCTTGATAACTGCCCCGCGCATGTAAGCACCTGCGAAAATGTATTATAAATACATGTCAATATCATCAGTATTAACAATCACCAAAGGTGATTGTTAATCACTAAATAGGTGTGTATTAAACAAAACACTTTTACATAGTAATAAGTAATACCGGATCAATTTCCCGAGTATTCTTTTTCGGGCGCAAAAGAGGAATGATCTTCTCACAGAGAGTTTGAAATAATTCCCGACTGAGTCTGATGCTAAGCGACGTAAACTCGATCCAAAAGCTTCACGCTATGTTATCGTTGGATATAGTGATACTCGCAAGGGTTACCGTCTCAGTGATCCAACAAATCCGAAACAGATTATTTACTCTAGAACAGATTTTTTGGAAAATGAGTTTCTAGATAGTAAAAAGGACAGACATGTTGAACATGATACTAACAAGGATTTTTATTCATATTTTTCATCTAATAATTCTAATGGCATTCAAAATGATAAATTTGTCAATTATGATGTAAACGCTTTGTGTAAATGCATTGAATAATTTGAGACAGATAATAATATTATTGATATTATTAATAATTCAAATGACAAATCCAACTGTGATACTAGCTCTTCTAATAGCAACTCTTATGTTACAGATGAGGAGGTGACTGTACCGGCCTGGTCACCACAGTCTGACAATCTTTACGCCACTGGTGATAAACGAGACAGTTCTTGCGGTGATGAAGTCGACGAACCTAAGTGCGCCGAGTCTTCTCTACCGGAGGTCTCTTGTCAAGGAGGAGACATGACTTCGTCAGTTGTGTCCGGTGCGTCAGTTTTATGTCCTGTGCGTAGCACACGTGGTAAGATTCCAAAGCGCTATGAAGACTATGGTTTGTCTGCAATGATAGCCGGAGAAAGTTCACTAGGTGAACCTAATATTTATCAGGAGGCTATGAGTTCTACCGAGAAGGAGGAGTGGTACAACGCGATGCAAAGTGAGTACGATTCTTCACTCAAAAACCAGGTTTGGACTCTAGTAGAACGTCCTAAGGATGAAAAGTAGGTGGATATATAAAAAGAAATATGACGCGACGGGTAAGTTTGTCAAGTATAAAGCTAGATTGGTTGCCCGCGGTTTTAGTCAAAAAGAAGGCATAGATTTCTCTGAAATTTTGTCACCTGTAGTCCGACACTCATCACTTAGGATTTTATTTGGTATAGCTACTGAATTAGATTTAAAAATTGACCATGTAGAAATGAAACATTATAAATGGAGCAGCCACTAGGTTTTAAGAAAAATGACAATGTTTGTTTGTTACATAAGAGCATTTATGGACTAAAACAGGCAAGTCGTATGTGGAATGCTAAAATTCATAATGTTTTAACATAAAATAACTATAAACAAAGTAAATGTGAACCTTGTATATATTTTAAAAAGACAGAACATGATTTTTTTTAGCCTGTATCATCGACAGTATGCGACATCAGCCTGTACGAGATTATTATGGCTCTTAAACAGCTTAAAAACAACAGGGCGCCGGGCGAGGATGGGATCACCTCGGAGCTGCTGAGGTCTGGTGGAACACCAACACTCAAAATGCTCCAGAGACTTTTTAATTCCGCCTTGTTCGAGGGCAAAACGCCAGAGGCATGGAGCAGGGGCGTGGCAGTCTTGTTCTTCAAAAAAGGAGATAAGACTTTGCTGAAGAATTACAGACCCATTACGCTGCTGAGCCATGTCTATAAGCTGTTTTCAAGAGTCATAACGAATCGTCTCGAACGGAAGCTTGATGACTTCCAGCCTCCCGAACAAGCTGGTTTCCGAAGAGGCTTTAGTACCATAGACCACATACATACGCTACGGCAGGTTATACAGAAAACCGAGGAGTATAATCTGCCACTATGCTTGGCGTTTGTGGACTATGAGAAAGCCTTTGATTCGATTGAGACCTGGGCGGTGTTACAGTCTCTACAGAGATGCCGGATCGACTACCGGTACATCGAAGTGTTGAAGTGTTTATATAGCAAAGCCACCATGTCCGTGCGAGTACAGGAGCATAGCACAAAGGCGATTCCATTGCAGCGCGGCGTCAGACAGGGAGACGTCATCTCTCCGAAACTGTTTTCCGCTGCATTGGAGGATGCGTTCAAACTCCTGGACTGGCAAGGACTTGGGATCAATATAAATGGTGACTACATCACTCACCTTCGATTTGCCGATGACATCGTGGTTATGGCAGAAACTCTGGAAGACCTTAACACTATGCTAGAAGACCTCCGTAGAGTTTCACAACAGGTGGGACTTAGTATGAACATGGATAAGACGAAAATTATGTTTAATGCCCATGTTGTACCCACCCAAGTGACCGTTGGAAATTCTACGCTCGAAGTTGTTGACGACTATATATACCTAGGGCACAAAGTCCAGTTAGGTAGGTCCAACTTCGAAAAAGAGGTCAACCGTCGAATCCAGCTCGGCTGGGCAGCGTTCGGGAAACTCAGAAACATCTTCTCGTCAAAAATTCCTCAGTGCCTGAAGACAAAAGTTTTCGAGCAGTGTGTGTTACCGGTGATGACATATGGAGCCGAAACGTGGTCATTCACAACGGGACTTATTCAAAAGCTTCGTGTCGCTCAAAGAGCTATGGAGAGGGCTATGCTTGGAGTCTCTCTACGTGATAGAATCAGAAATGAGGAAATCCGTAGCAGAACTAAAGTTACCGACATAGCCCAGCGCATTAGCAAGTTAAAGTGGCAATGGGCTGGACATATAGCCCGTAGAACCGATGCCCGCTGGGGCCGAAAGGTTCTTGAGTGGAGACCACGAACTGGACGCCGAAGCGTAGGACGGCCTTCCACCAGGTGGACAGACGACCTGAGAAAAGTCGCAGGAAGTCGGTGGATACAGGCCGCGAGCGACCGGTCGCACTGGAAATCTATGGGGGAGGCCTATGTCCTGCAGTGGACGTCACCAGGCTGAAACGGAACATGATTTTTTTTAATTTTACGTAGACATATAAAAATACAGACAATTATTAGGCAGTCTTATGTATTTATCTGTCTGTACTAGACCAGCAGGTCTAAAAAGGCCGTTTTGGCAATTCATTTTCAATTCTTGTTATGAATTACTGACAGCGATCGTAAAATGGCCACTTAAATTGCAATTCATATTAAGATTTGGATACAATTCATATGCAGAAATTAGTTGAAATGCATTCATTTGACAGATTTACAAGCAGAATAGGGTATTTTCCAAGTTTTTTAAAAGTATGTCAAATTGTTCCTAATACCAAAATACATAAGCAGTTTGAACCATACTTTGTGAATTTCTTTCTTTTCCTTGCAAATTAGCCTAAAAGTTTAAATTAATATTATAGGCGCGAAAACGCTTTATTGTGTTGTCATGACGTCACATTCTTGTAACATTGTAACTGTCAAGTGTCAAGTGTCAAATTACACTGAAAATGTCAAATACCTACTGTTTACGTTTGTAAATAAATGTTTTAAGCCTATTAAAAATGCCTTATAAATGGTGCGCAGTGCCAAAATGCACTAATAGGTCTATTAAAACACCGGGGAAAATCTCTGTAACCATACCAAAGAACACTGAAATGCGGAAAAAGTGGCTATTACTCGCTGACGCATGACGTTAATGATTCTGATGCTGGCTATTTTCTATGGAAATCAGGAGGCCATTAAAAAAAGAAGAAGAAGTACAAGAATATGACGTCACATTCCAATCTCGTGCGTTTTTAGTCACGTGGTCAAACGTGAAAAATTCATAATTTTATTTTTGGTATTTTATAAAAATCATACATATTTTTATGTAAAAAGTTGGTTAAAGTGGTTTAAATTAATGTTTAGCGATAAAATATCAACAATCTGATGTATATTTTCGTCATAGGATAATACCCTATTGCTTTAGTGTCAAATAGCAATATTACGATGATATTGCGTAAGTGGCCTTTTTAGACCCGCTGACATTTCTTATACTTGTAGCCTTAGATTAATAACGCCCTTGTAGCCAACTAAATCAATACAATAACTGTTTTCATGTATAGGTGTACCAGAATCTCATGGCAAATAGGGAAATAAAATTTTGTAGTGTGCAATACTGGGGAAATTGGACTAAACGATCTTGATACTGGTTAATTTTTAATTATGTCTTTAGTATTATTTAACATGAATTATAATAAGACTGTATGAAGAATGTTCTTATACCGATGTAACTAGAAATTATATTATAATAAGAGGATAATAATATAGAAAATATGTTATGAAAAATAAATCAATCGTGAATTACTTTATATACTTATTTATTAGAAATAACATACAAATAAATTGGAAACCATTTATTTAATGTTGGAATTTCCTTCCGAACTGTATAGAACTCGTTTACTTTATTCCTAATCAACTGTAAATCGAAACTGTCTTAAGTTGATTTTCTTTTTTCCTCCTCTCCTCCTTTTACCAGGCACGGAAAACAAACCATCATTTGATGTGCCATCAGCTACGATTCACCGTATAGTAGTACTGGAACCACATTTAAAGAAGTCACAATAAGTACCTAATAAAATATAAAAAAAACTAAAAGTATCAAAACAACTCACGCTAACTTACCGGTCAACTCTACCACGAGCTTTAAATTTTAAGACTGAGTTCGATTTACACCTTCTTCTTCCTGTATTTTACGATAGACATTGAAAACAATATTTCTCGCTTGAGATCGAATTGGCTTTTTCGACATTTTCACAAAAATAACAAATTCCAAGAACATATTCACAAAAATTTAGCAGCGGTTGACAGATCACGTACTTTGATTTGACGGCTCACACTTGACATTGCCATATGAAAATCACTTTTTTTCATTTTTTTTAAATGCCATGAGATTCTGGTACACCTATAAATCACTGGCACATTGCTAAACGCGTCTTACGCTATTTAGCGGATTATGGAATTTATTTTATTAAATCTGGTAATTTTAATTTGATCTCTTAAATGCAGATGCGGACTGGAGTCTGGACCAATGATTTACTTGACCGTAGGTCATACACAGGTTTTGCAATAAAAATAGGCAATAGTGTGATAAACTGGGAGGCTAGGAAGCAGCGCTGTAATGCTCTTTCTACCACAGAGGCAGAATACCTGGCAATAGAATAATGTTTGTAAGGACATTTGTTTTGAAAGAAATTTTATATCTGAAATTTTGAACAATAATTCTGCCCTGATATGGCAAAAGGCGGCTAAATGACAAAAAGAGTTTTTGAGGTAGAGCTAAAAAATGTGGGATTATTTTGAAATTGATGCTAGTGATTTTGTATAAACAATTGTTAATGTTTTCATGAATGTCTTATGACAACATTAACAATTGTTTTTAGAAAATAACTAGCATCAATTTCAAAATAATCCCACGTTTTTTAGCTCTACCTCAAAAACTCTTTTTGTCATTTAGCCGCCTTTTGCCATATCAGGGCAGAATTCAAGTGTTAGGGTAGAGATATACTAGAGATATACGCACCGGAATCCGGAAGCCCGTAGAGAATTCTGATCATTGGAAATAGAAATCTATGCTAATACAATAGAGTTGAAAACACACGAGTGTCGAGTTAAACGTCAATGTCATATATGACAGCTCGACACCTGACACTTCAATTTTTAACTCTATTCTATTAGCGCCGAGTTCTATTTTCAATGCTCAGAATTCTCTACGGCTTTCCGGATTCCGGTGCATATAGTCCTAGCCTTACTGTGTACAATGTTAGTCAGAGTGCCCAGAAATTACTGTACTATGTAAAATAATACTCACACAAAAAGACCAAGCGTATATCTGCGTTATGATTTTATTAAAGACCTTATTCAAAACGGCTATGTATATGTAAAGTATTTAGAAACTGAATCTATGATAGCTGATGTTTTGACAAAACCTTTGTGTACTGTTATACATAATAAATTTGTAAAAGGTCTAAATGTAGAGTCTGTAAGAAAAAGTTAATTTTTTTTGGTAATGTAGAGTCAGTTTGAATTATATGCATGGTAGATATAAAGTCTGATTTATGGCTTATGTAGAGTCAAGTATTGTAAAGTTTGAACTTAGTTTGAATTTTATTTGTTTTATAGACAAATGTAATGCAGGAGGAGTGTTGAAAAATGTGTTTACATCTGTGCTTTACATTATCTATGACTTGACATTGACAAGCGGATTTCGTGCTCTCTTCCACGAAGTATACATACCAGGAGTCCGAACGGTATAGGCTTTTCCATCGTAATTATGTACACAATAATAGGACCAGATCTTAGTTCTCTTTTCTGCCACTAGCTGTGCGAGAATTTGTTACGTACCGAGTGTTGCCAATACTATTATTTATTACAATTATTTTTAAATTACCGTTAGGCAATTACCTGTGTTTTACGGTATCTATACTTCGAGAACAGTTTCTAAGAATTTCCTAAAACTTTTATATAATTAGATTTAAATCCACGTTTCTCATAATATTTTCTTCCAGAGCTGTCAATAGCAACATTTAAACTTCCCGCGTAATTTCAAACGATTGCTTGTCGAACTGTCGCGCGCTCTACCGGCAAAAATCTGTCCCCGTAATTGAGACCATTATTTTAACATTACGTTCGGACTCCTGGTATCTATACTTCGTGCTCTCTTCCCTTGCTTGTCTGCGGCTCACCGCCATGTTTCATGTTTAAATACTAGTTGTATAATCCTTTGTATAATCCTACTTAATCTTTTAACAATTTTAACAAAATGATTTGAATAATAACATTTTGATAATGGTTTATTAAACATCGATAGATTCCATGAAGATTTTATTTTGTTTGCACCTTGTGGAAAGTACTCTTGAAACAATTAACCTTGTTTTCAGCCCAACGTGTACCTACCCTACGCATTCGCTCTGCACCACAAGTACATAGTAAAACAATGTTTGATGATGGTATGTTTAGACTTTAAATGATAGATATTTCAGCGCGACACGAGATTGCAACTATTGTTACCAAAAGTAACAAAGTCAGTGGCCTCATACTATACGACAAAAGTAACGCATGAAGCTTTCGTATCTTTATAACTAGAATCTCTAGATAACTGAACTCTCTCCAAAATTGCTTTTAGATGCGCCATTTACACATCATATTGCTAGCAGATGTGTGCCTTAATAGTTAATTATAAACCAAATATATTTATTATCTTTAAGAATTATTTTAATATGTTTACTGTTATTGTTGGGTAAGACGGTATGGAGATAATTTAGTGACGTAAGTGCAACTGTGCAACTTGCATACAATGAATAGTCAAATGTGCCTTACAGCTGTAAATATTTTTATAAGAATAAGTAGGTACCTGTCTAATGTTGATGGTTTTTTCTTATTTTATACAATAAATAAATGGATAAGAAAATTGTTGTTTTATTTATTAGAGGCAGCTAAACAGCCAAATAATATCAGAAATATCCTTAGGAAGAAGAAATAAACACGGTAGGAGCACTAAAATCGAAGCCTTAAGCAGCTACAGCTACAGCCTGACAAGGATCTTTTGGCACGTGGACAAAATCAGTACTAACATCGCCGTCTTGTAAAATTTCACTTTTAGTAATACATATATATTATTGTTCTTATTTGCGACACTCACGCCCCCATCCAAGTGCCAAAAGATCCTTGTCCGACTGTATCTGTCTCACAAAACTTCAATCGCAAGAACATCAATGGCAGAGTGAAAGAGACAGTAAATCTATGGTTTTTTTTCGATGACTTCTGTGGCTCAGTGGTTAAGGCTGGGACTATATGCACCGGAATCCGGAAAGCCGTAGAGAATTCTGAGCATTGAAAATAGAACTCGGCGCTAATAGAATAGAGTCAAGGAATTTGTAAGTATTATATACAACTGGAAAGAGCTCTCGGCATCAAATAAGGTGCCGAGAGGGAGATACTATACAAACCGCTCCGTCTCTTTTTAACAAGGGTGACAACAATATTTTTAATTTGGGGACAAATTAGTTGAAGTTTGGAAACATATGGTAATTTCAACTTTTTCTAAAGAAGTCCAAGTATTAGAGTCCGACCGAAACTGGTTTTCCGGCCGAAACCGAAACTGAAACCGAATATTCGGCCGTGGCTTCAGTTTCGGCCGAAACCGAAACTCACGTGGTCAAGTAGAAAATTCCTTAAAATACTGAAATTTGGTGCATTTTATCCATTATTCTGCATTAATTAGGACATTAAATGGAAACACGGTATATTAATTTTGTTGTAATCATTTATTTAATATAATATTATGAAATTTATTTAATATTATAATATTGTGAAAAAATTTTAATGAAATTTTAATTATGTTTTCAAATTTAGTTCTCATAGCAAAACATTTTTCAGTTATCAATAATCAAATTAGTAATTATTACTGTTTAATTAAATACTAAGTATTGGTATTTTGAAATCTTATTAATTAATACTTCTCTTTTAGTTACCTCTTATATAAAAATAATAATTACTAAAATTACTATTACCTACACTCTTAAGTTCCAGTCTCAACAAAGATAATTAAATCACACATTTAGAATTAACAAAGATACCTAGATCACAATTAGTAGGACTGTCATACTTACATTTAAAATTAAGTAACTCACTACTAAACTATAGTAAACATTTAAATTGAAAACAATTATAAAATTAAATAAAAAAAAAACTTCGAAATATCTTATTGGTTTTTCGTATTATTCATATTCATAATTAAAAAGTGTTATATTGTATGCCAAGAAAAGCAGTTTGTCTACGTTTTCGCCACGTAAATTATTAAACACTTCACATTTTTCATTTATAATCTCTTTTTTACATGTGACTTGATTTGTTAGTGTTAAAATTAGGCAACATTAAATTTATATAAAATAGTTTTATAATCTATGGTGCCCTCTCTGTATTGGGGTCTGTGTCTATGGGCTCGTATCTCTCTCTTGTTGATTCTTGGCGGGAATTTGAAAAGGCGCGCATCTTAAATTTTTTCAAAATTGAACAAAATTTTTATTAATTATTATTTTATTTGTAAATAAGTATAAATAGCTTTATTTTAAATAAATATAGTGTATAAATAATAAAAATGGACGGAGACGAGGCGGGCGGGGATAACCCGCCCACCTCAAAGAAAAGACCTCGGCCTCCTGATAATCCTCGGGGGGCTTCAAGTGCTGGCGGCGGAGGTGGTGAGAGTAACTTTTTAGCATATAGAAAACCAAATTATAAGAGACTATATTCCGAAAATTCGATCAACACAGAATTCAAAGTATTTATAGAAAGCAAACTAGCACAGGAGAGACTTGGAAATAAAAGTCCAATTTATCTTAACAGTATATTTTCAAACATAAAAGGAGTTGTGGCAATACGGCGTATTAACGCAAATAAGATAGTTGTGATATTTAAACAACATAACACGGCCAATAATTTTATCAACAATATTAACTTTCTTGAAAAATATGATATGAAAGCATATATTCCAGCTGCTCAAATTGAGAAAACTGGCATTATACGATTTGTACCGGCAAATATATCGAATAAAGAACTATTTACTAATTTAACATCTACATATGAAATAATTGCAGTAAGAAGATTCATGAGAAAAGTCGGTCATGATCTAATTGGTACACAAACTGTTAGCATTACATTTTTATCAAACACTTTACCTGACAATGTACAGTATGACTTATTTTCCTATAGAGTATTCGATTATGTTGCTCCTTTGCAACAATGTTATAAATGTTTTAAATTTAACCATTCAGCTAAGATTTGTAATGGCAAGCAGCGTTGCTCAATTTGTTCAGGCGAACACTTTTATAAAGAATGTAATAAAACAAATGAGATTTGCTGTATCAATTGCAGTGGGCCTCATCTGGCTATTTCCAAACAATGTCCAATTAAGATAAAGAAAATATTAGAAAAGAAAAATAAAATTACTTATGCAAGCGCTGCTACCACTACAAAAGAAAATGTTGACTTTCCTCCTCTGCCATCACGTCCCATCCCTGTAAATAAAAATGTAAATAGTGTAAATAATATGTCTCAAAGTGTAAATAAACATGTAAATAAATCTGTAAATATTAAGCCTATCTCTCAAGATGTAATTATTACTGATATTAAATCTCAAATAATTGGAAACAGTGATGTACTTATGGCCCTAGTACACACTCTGGTTCAAGTAGGTAATAAAAATGATGATGAACCTATTACCACATCATTAATTAAAGATATGCTTATTAAAAATCTGTCAACATAATGGATACGCAATCTTGTGATTCGTCATTTCTACGTATTGCGCAATTCAATGTTCAAGGAATAAATAATAAAAAACCTCTTCTTACCAAATTTTTAAATGAAAAATATATTGATATTTGTCTTATAAATGAAACATGGTTAAAAGACCATCAATCTTTTCGTATTTCTGGTTATAATTTTTACAACAAAAATTCTAAAAACCCACGTAATGGTGTTGGAATATTGGTTAAACCATATTTGAAATACAATATTATAAATACAACCTTTTATGAAGATATACAAACAATAGCTATATGTGTATATACTGAGAATACAACATTGACTATTCTCTGTGTATACTATCCTCCCTGCAGTGGGCACATAAGAATGAATAAATTGCGCAATATTTTAAGAGATTTACCAAAACCTGTTTTTATAAGCGGTGACTTCAATGCACATCACATTGCTTTTGGATGTCTGTCCACCAAAAGTCGAGGTCAAAATTTGTATGATATAATTGATGAATTTGACTTATGCATTTTGAATAATGGTAGCTTCACAACAGTAAATTATCCTACACGCAATCCCTCAGCAATAGATGTAAGTTTTGTTAGTCCACATTTGGCCCCACTTTGTGAATGGTTTGTACATGATGATACCATGGGTAGTTATCATTATCCAACAATTACAAACATTACAATGTGCATTGAAAGATACGCAATCAACGAGTATGATGACAGATTTTTATACCATAAAACAGATTGGGCTAAGTATAATGAATTATCTAGTTCAGTCTTTCATGAAATGATGGTTAGTGAAGAGGACCCAATGAAATCTTACGAGGAATTTTGTAGCAGGCTTGATAAACTTAAGCAAATGGTTGTTCCTAGATTTACTAGGACCAGCTTCAGGAGTAGACCACCAGCCCCCTGGTGGAACGCTGTATGTGAACAAGCCGTCATCAAATCTTATAAAGCTCTGAAACTTTACAGAAATGATCCTACATTAGACAATTACATCAATTATAAAAGAATAGATGCTTTAAAAAAGCGTACTATAAAAGAGCAAAAGAAGAATAGTTGGAATAGTTTTTGTAATAGTTTTAATAGAACTACTCCCATCAGCAAAATCTGGAATCTCATTAAAAGATTTAAGGGTATTAGAACTGGTAATAAATCATATACAAATGAGTTTGTACAACCACTTTTAGACAAGCTATCTGATAATTCCAATTTAGTCGATCCGAACTTATTAGAAAATTATTTTAATTCTAATAATGAAAATCCTCAATCAAGGTTTCTATTGGATCCTTTTACATGGTCTGAATTTTTAATGAGTATATGTTCTAGGAGAAATACTAGTCCTGGTTTAGATGATTTTCCATATTTATTAATAAAATATTTACCTGATACCATACAAAAAATATTTTTGAACGTTCTAAATAGTCTTTGGCATAAAAAGTTAATACCAAGTTCATGGAAAACTCAATGTGTGATACCCATACTTAAACCAGATAAACCTCCTGATCAGGCTAGTTCATATCGTCCAATCTCCCTATCGTCATGTCTTGGAAAGATATTTGAAAACATGGTGAAGTCTCGCTTAGACTGGTATGCAGAATCTAATACTATCATCCCTCATGTTCAATATGGATTCCGTAGAGGAAGAAGTTGTGCTGACAGCTTCATTTCCCTCATAAATGATCTGAAAAATGCAAAAGGTAATAAATTACACTCAGTTTGTGTATTTTTGGATGTGCAGGGTGCATTTGATAGTGTGGATCCTGGCATACTGGTGAAGGTACTGAGTAGTGCTGGTGTACCTGGATACTTATGTAAATGGATTTATGATTTTCTTACTAACAGAATATTATATGTTAAACACAATAATATTTTACATGGACCTAGAATTGTATCTAAGGGAACAATGCAAGGCGCAACATTGTCGCCATTGCTATATAATTTGTATATATGGGAGATATGTAAATATGTAAATATTAAAAATGTAAATATACTACAATTTGCAGATGACTTAGTGTTGTACAGTTCAGATGTTAACTTATCAGTAGCAATTGAAAATGTTAATGCTTGTTTAATGCGGTTATGTAATTATTACCAGCTAAGATTAAATTTGAAAATAAATGCAACCAAAAGTAGTGTCATGATATTTGGAAAAGACACACCTGCAATAGATGTTACTTATAATGGTGAGGTTATTCAAAGAGTAGCCTCACACAAATTCTTGGGTGTTTACATTGATCAGAAGCTATCATTTGAAGACCACATTAAATATATATCCAGAAATGCATTGAAAGGTATTAACATTTTAAGATGTCTAGCTGGTGTTACATGGGGCGCAGATCCCAAAATACTTTCAGTGTTATACAAATCTATTGTAAGAAGCCATTTTGATTACAGTTCTTTGGCCTATTTAAATAGCATTCACACTCAAAAATTAGATATAATACAGAACAAGGCTTTGAGGATTATATCTGGGGCAATGTGTTCAACTCCCATAAGGGCCATGGAAGTTGAAACAAATATTATGCCCTTGATATTGAGACGACTTTTGCTTGCAGAAAGATACTGTCTTAAACTTTTATCATCAAAAAATAATTTACAAATCATAAATAGAATTGTACCTCACCCAATAATTACAGATGGTCCACTAGCTTCACCTCAAGACCTTCTGACACATACATCTCCAACTTTATGCCGGATTTTCCTAGAAATACAGTCTCATTATTCAAACATCAAAACACATTCACACTGGCCATGTTACACACATCCATATAGTAGTATAATACATCCTATTATGATTTTAACTAAGTCTATTGACAACAATTCAGAGTTTCTTGCATTTTTAGAAGAAAATAGTAAGTATTATACAATCTACACTGATGGTAGTAAAGGTAATGAATATGTGAGTAGTGCCATATATGATCCACAAAAACAGATTGCTCAAAGCTTTGTTCTAGATAAACAGTGTTCGATATTTACGGCAGAGGCATATGCAGTTTTTGAAGCCTTAAAATTCATTAGTGCTTTAAATAATAATTGTAAATATTTTCTAATCTTATCAGATTCTTTAGGTCTCATTAATAGTCTAAAGCATATTAATTTTAATTTTAAAACGAATTATATTATATATTTTATTAAAGATTTTGTCTGGCGGTTACATAACAAAGGAGTAACAATTGCCTTTATGTGGGTCCCTTCACATAAAGGCATTTCTGGAAATGAAATTGCAGACAAAACTGCATATGATGGGGTCAACGCCCTGAATGTCAAAAGTGTAGTGAGGGTACCAATGACTGACTTTTATTATAATGTAAATATGTCTATAAGAAGCATGTGGGAGGATTTTTGGAATGAGGACCAAAAACTCAAAGGAAAGTGGTATGGACGGATACAAGAAAATTTAGCAATAAAACCATGGTACCATGAGCTGAAGATGGCTAGCCGTGATTTTATCACAACTATAAATAGACTGAGATTTGGCCATAACTCTGCACCTGCACATCTTAAGAGACTAAACATAATAAACAGTAATATTTGCACTTTTTGTAACGTTGGGATCGCAGACATGAACCACATTTTTTTCAAATGCCCAAACTTCACCATTCAAAGACTAGTGTTGGCAAGTGAAATAATTGAAGTCAGTGATACCTCCCGCCGCCAATTGTGTGATTTGCTCCAAAATAAAAAATATTATAGTGCGTTATTCAAATATATAAAAAATACTGTGGGAACTATTTAAGTGTTAATTTAAAAGAAACCTCAATAATATTAAGGTACAGTTACACATGCTAGTTAGTAGCATACTTTTTAGTATGCTCATTAGCATGCTTGTTTCGAGCATGCTCTGCACTTGTCTACATTTGCTAGATATAAGCATGCTAGTGAGCATGCTTAAAGCAAACACTCCGCTGCTAACGACTAAACGATGCTACCATGCTCAATAAGCAAACCTGTTCACACACGCTATAAGCACGCCCCCTTCCACCCGCGCTGCAGGTAGCATGCTCAATAATCGCACGACCGTCGATTTTTGAGCATGCTCGAAACTAGCATGCTCATTATTAGCAATGTTTCAATACACATGCTACTAATGAGCATTTGCTCAAAAGTAGCATGCTTTCGTGCTACTAACTAGCATGTGTAACTGTACCTTAAGACTTGGCTTAAAGGTCTTGTTACCAGGCCATTAAATCTTCAAAAAAAAAAAAAAATCTCTCTTGTTAATATAGCTCCTTGATCTTGTGCGCTAAGTCAAAAATGTAATAGTTTCTAAAAATAAAAATAAACGTTCTTTGGACAAAATAAATAGTGTTTTCTATAGCAATCCACTTCCACTGCTCGTACACATATTCTGCGAACAGGTTATGGTGCCCAGAATTCCGGATTGCTATAGATTAATATCGCGGTAAAGCGTGGTCGGAACAAAGAACGGGCCGGGTCAAACGGTATAGATAAAATGGAAGCTACTTCAGAAAACCAAAATTTACTGATATTGGAAGGATTATCGAATTGGATGTCTTGGAAGTTTCAAATTCGTGTAATATTAAAAGCACAAGGAATATTTGGAGTTGTAGACGGATCGGATATAAATGATGGACAAGATGGAAAATGGTCGACACGAGACGCAAAGGCACAATCTATAATTGTAACAAGGCTGAACAACAAAAATATTTTACAAGTGTCAAACTGTGAAACTGCTCAACAAATATGGGAAAAGTTATGTTCAATATATGAATCGAAATCTGACACGTCATTACACATATTGCAACAAAAATTTTTTGAAGCCCAATATATTAAAAATGAGGAAATATCATTATATATAGCAAAGTTAGAAGGATTGGCAAACAGAATAAATCAGGCAGGTGGAAAAATACCCGAATCCATGGTAGTCACTAAAATTATTAGTTCTTTGCCAGAAAATTTTAGACATTTTATTTCAGCTTGGGATTCAGTTCCTTTGGCAGACAGAAAATTATCTGTATTAATTTCTAGATTGGTGCTAGAAGAGCAACGTAATAATGTTTATGAGGAGAAAATGGCTTTATCTACACAATCAAGAAACAATGAAAGAAAATGTTTTAAATGTCAACAAGTTGGACATTATAAAAAAGACTGTAAGAAAAACATGAACAATTTCAACAATGTTAAAAATTATAAGCAGTGTAAAATATGTAAAAAGTTTAACCATAAAGAAAAGGACTGTTGGTTCAGAAATAAAAAGAATTCATACCAAAAATTTGACAACGTAAAAGGTAATACAAATGCATTCATTACATCAGCAATAAACTTTTCCTGTGCAAATAATTTTCAGGAAACATGCTGGGTGATGGACAGTGGTGCCTCAGAACATATGTGTAAGAATATTAATATGTTCAAAAACTATAAAACTTTATCAATGCCGAAAGATATTATAATTGGTGATGGTTCAATCATAAAAGCTCTTGGTCAAGGTGAAATACACTTGAGCGCTTACAATGGAAAACAGTGGATACATACTATTTTATACAATGTTTTATTTATACCAGAAATAAAAGTAAATCTGTTCTCATCATCGGCAGCAATGGATAAAGGTTATACAATGAGGTGTGATCAAAAGACATGCACTTTTATAAAAGATAATTTAATTAAAGCAACTGCATACAGAAAAGGTAAAATGTTTTTAATGAATTTTAAATATGAATCAGATATTGCTATGGGTGGTCAATCAAATAGTGGACTCGCTGAGTGGCATTCGAAGTTAGGTCACCAGAATATTGAGCATGTGAAGACTATTCTGAAACAAAACAATATTGAGTATAAAGAAGGTGATTCAGAGATATGCACATCATGTTTACAAGGTAAACAACATAAGTTACCATTTAATAAAAGTGACACAAGAGGTGAAAAACCAGGAGATTTAATACACATGGACATATGTGGACCGATGGAGTGTGTGTCACTGGGAGGTGCAAAATATTTTCTTTTACTAGTTGATGATTACTCAAAATATAGAAGAGTATATTTTCTACGAAATAAAAATGAAACAGCAGAACATATTAAGAACTATATAAGTGAGAGTGAAAATATAACAGGCCACACTATTAAGGTTATGCGGAGTGACAATGGAAAAGAATTTGTCAATAAAATTGTAGAAAAATTATTACATTCTAAAGGTATAAGACATGAGAAAAGTATTCCATATCTCCAAGAACAAAATGGTTGCGCAGAACGTGAGATACGCACAATTGTAGAATCTGCTAGATCTATGTTAGCAGAAAGTCAACTTGGAAAAGAATTTTGGGCAGAAGCAGTAAATACTGCTACATACGTTTTGAATCGAACAGGAAAAAGTAGAATAACAGACAAAACTCCTTATGAATTATGGTATAAAAAACCGAAATATAATATAACTAACCTGTACAGTTTTGGAGTAGACGTGGCAGTTCATATACCTGATCAAAAGAGATTAAAATGGGATTACAAATCAGAATTTGGTAAATTTGTTGGTTATGGAGAGACAAGCAAAGGATATAGAGTATACTTGCCAAAGAAAAATGATGTAGAATTGAAAAGAGAAATTGTAGTAATTAAAATGAAGTATCAGACACAAAATAATAAAAATAAAGATATATATGTACAAGAAGAAGACTTACCGATAGATAACCCCGAAGAAGAGGAACAGGAGGTTTCTAATATCAACTCATTCTATGAAGAAAGTTCAATCCAATCTGAAACAGAGGAAGAAAATGTAGAGTGTGAATTATATGAAACACCAGAAACAGATGAAATAAATTCACTTGAAACAGAAAATAATATCTTACCTGAGGTAAAAGATAACACTGACGATCAAACACAAAAGAGGAAAAGAAAGCCACCGAATTGGATGAAAGATTATGACACAATCTTTCTATGTCTAGGCGAAGAGCCAATATCTTATGAAGATGCAATGGCTAGTCCTGAAAAAACAAAGTGGGCTGAGGCCATAGAAAATGAAATGACTCAACTGGAAGAAAATGAAACCTGGGAAGAGGTGAAAAATGTACCTAAAGAGGAAAATGTTATAAGTAGCAAATGGGTTTTTAAAATAAAAGAAGCAGATGGCAACAAACTATACAAGGCCAGGCTAGTGGCAAGAGGTTTTGAACAGAAGAACTGTGACAACAATACATACACACCCGTAGCAAGCTTAGTAACTTTCAGAACTATGATGGCAGTAGCAGTACAAAAGAGGTTACCGGTATTCCAGATGGATGTCGTTGGAGCATTTCTGCATGGTGAAATTAAAGAAAAGGTATTTATGAAACTTCATAATGATAAAATTGTAAAACTTAAAAAATCTTTGTATGGTTTAAAGAAATCACCCCGTTATTGGAATGAAAAATTTAATGATTTTATGTTACAAGAAAACTTTGTGAGATCCAAAAATGACCCATGTTTATATTTTAGAAAACAAAATGACAAGTTTATATACTTATTGTTATATGTAGACGATTTAATTTATTTTGGAAATGATGATATAGAGATAAAAACATTTAAAAATTCATTATGTAATAAATTCAGTATGAAAGATTTGGGAATAGCAAACGCATATTTAGGTATAAGTGTAAAACAAGACATAAAAAATTTGGTAACAGTAATAAACCAAGAAAAATATCTTAAATCATTATTAATTAAACATAATATGTATAAATGTAAAACAGTGTCTACACCACTAGAGCAAAACTTTAATTTTGAATTGTTAAAGAGAAATAAACCAGAAAGCAAAGAAATTGAGAGTCATTGTAGAAGCATATTAGGTAGTTTATTATATGCATGTTGTACGAGACCTGATTTATCATTAGCAATAGGATTTCTTAGTAGATATTTAAACTGTGCAAGTATGGCATTGTATAAGTGTTTAAAGAGAGTTATGAGATATATAAGAGGTACTATTTCTTTGTCATTAGTGTATAAGTATAATAATAGCAATGTAACATTACAAGGTTATACTGATGCAGACTGGGCTGGGGATATAGCCGACAGAAGGTCAACTTCCGGATTTATATACTATATATTTGATTGTCCTATTTCATGGGGTACAAAGAAACAACAATCTGTATCATTGTCATCTTGTGAAGCTGAATATATTGCATTGTGTTTGGCTATAACTGAGGGCTGCTGGCTTAAGCAATTATTAATTGATTTTGGATATAATGTTAATATAAATACAGTGTGAGTCCTTATAAAGTGCACATATTAAAATCAGGGAAACTACACCCCATTTTATCGACGGGAATAATATTTAAAAAAATAAAAAAAAATATTTGAATTTTTTATGATGTTTTTAAAATTTTGAGTTGCACCTGTTGACCCTATTTAGATAAAACGTCATAATTTTTAAACTAAGTGTGTTATCGCAGTGGAATAAATTTTGTGATGATGACTAATAATAAGCCGTACCCATAAAGTCAAAATATCCAAGAAAACTAACCTTATAAATTTATAATTAAGTGAAACTTGAAGAAAATCTGGATTTTTTTTCATCATTTTTGCAATTGATTTACAATTTCTCCTAAAATCATGTTATTAACCCTACCTTTTTTTTATTCCAGCATATTCTACGTATTATTAGCTTTCTAAAAATAAAAATTGCACGATTATTACTTAAAAATAACAGTTTCTATGACCGTTTGAAAAAAGCATATGCGCATTGTTTGGCTACGCATCATTGCTTATCACAGGTAGAGACCTTTTTTTTGGTGAGTCATTGTAGAGGCACGCGGGTCGAAGTACGAAAGGGGAAGAGGGGGGCCTGTTGAAGGACAATTTGAACGTTCGTTATGCTTTGTAGCCTAGCCAGCCAGTCGCTCCGAACCTTTCGCCGCTGCTATTTGTATTTCTCCTACCAACGTTATCAGTTTTCGTATCCTACGTATCACGCGTTTGCTTTGTGGTCACCATGTCACGTATAAGTGATTTCCCTCCAGCACACATTGCCGATATCCATTATTACTATGGAATGTACCGAGGGAGTGCTAGAGCTGCTTGCGCAGCTTATCTAACTGCATTTCCGAATCGACGCCCCGTGCCATCAGCCCGTAATTTCCAAGAAGTCCATAGAAGACTGGCTAGCGCTGGACTTTTTGTGCCTCGGAATCGCCGCGAACCAGGTGTTATTATCGATGTTGCTATCGAAGAAGCAATTTTGGATGATTTGTTTCGTGACCCGACTACCAGTACGAGACGTTTGGCATTACGTCATGGCGTGTCCCAGAAATCAGTTTGGCGCATCTTAAGAAAAGCAGGGTTGCATCCATACCACTATCAAAGGGTGCAGCATTTACACCAAGATGTGGATTCACGTCCAAGGTGCGTTATGTCTTCATGGGTTTTAAGAAAAACAAGAGACAATCCACAGTTCCCTAAAAATATTCTTTGGACAGACGAAGCCCAATTTACTAGAGAAGGCATCGTTAATTGCCGAAATTTACATCGGTGGTGCCCGAAAGGTGAAAACCCTAGGTTGAAAAGGGCTTCTACGTTCCAAGTGAAATTTTCTTTAAATGTATGGGCCGCAATGATCGACCATTTTCTCATTGGTCCTATAATACTCCCAAGAACGTTAACTGGAGAGAGATTTCTTGTACTTCTGAGAGACGAACTGCCGTGGCTATTGGAAGATGTGCCACTTCTAACCCGTCGCAGAATGATGCTCCAAATGGATGGATGTCCCGCCCATTATGCGCTGATCGTCAGGTCATATTTAAATGACAATTATCCACGTCGCTGGATTGGTCGAGGAGGACCAGTTGGGTGGCCGGCGCGTTCCCCCGATCTCACACCTATGGATTATTTTTTATGGGGGACCATGAAACAAAGGGTGTACAGCAGTCAAATTAATACAGAAGCGGAACTTGAAGAAAGGGTTTTGCGTGTGGCCAATGAAATTAAAAATGATCCCGATATGATTCAAAGGGCAACGCAGCAAATTTTGCTTCGCGCTACAATGTGTATGCAACAACAGGGTGGTCATTTCGAACATTTGATGCATTAGGATAATTACTGATTTGATTTATTTTTAATTAGTTAAAGGTAATAAATGATTTATGCTTGAAAAATACTTTTGTTTAAATCATTCTCCAGCTCTAACTCAGATAACTGCATTTTTTAAACGCTGATTTAAGAAGTTGTATCTAAGTAATAAACTTGCAAATTTTACTTTTAGAAAGCTAATAATACGTAGAATATGCTGGAATAAAAAAAAAGTAGGGTTAATAACATGATTTTAGGAGAAATTGTAAATCAATTGCAAAAATGATGAAAAAAAATCCAGATTTTCTTCAAGTTTCACTTAATTATAAATTTATAAGGTTAGTTTTCTTGGATATTTTGACTTTATGGGTACGGCTTATTATTAGTCATCATCACAAAATTTATTCCACTGCGATAACACACTTAGTTTAAAAATTATGACGTTTTATCTAAATAGGGTCAACAGGTGCAACTCAAAATTTTAAAAACATCATAAAAAACTCAAATAATTTTTTAAATTTTTTTTAATATTTTTCCCGTCGATAAAATGGGGTGTAGTTTCCCTGATTTTAATATGTGCACTTTATAAGGACTCACACTGTATTTTAGAAGATAACTTAAGTGTAATAAAAATTTCATCATCTAGTGACAGTAATAAAAGATTAAAACATGTAGATATAAAATATCATTATATAATGGAAAAGGTATGTAATGGTGAAGTTAATGTTACTTATGTTAATACAAATGAGAATATTGCAGACATGTTTACAAAGCCATTGGGCAAGCAATGTTTTGAAAAGTTTAGAAATTGTATAGTCAAATAAAATAAGTATTATATAATATTTGTTATTCATCTGTAAGAAGTCGGTCAAATATTTTTTTTTAGGGTTCTTAACTGTACTTATTAAGGGGGTGTGATAGAAATAAAAAATTGTTAAGGGTTATAATATAATAAAATTTATTGTTGAGGGGGTGTGTTAAAATTAGGCAACATTAAATTTATATAAAATAGTTTTATAATCTATGGTGCCCTCTCTGTATTGGGGTCTGTGTCTATGGGCTCGTATCTCTCTCTTGTTAGCTCCTTGATCTTGTGCGCTAAGTCAAAAATGTAATAGTTTCTAAAAATAAAAATAAACGTTCTTTGGACAAAATAAATAGTGTTTTCTATAGCAATCCACTTCCACTGCTCGTACACATATTCTGCGAACAGTTAGTAACAACAAAACAAAGTTACTGACTCAATATTTAACTATATAAATCATTCAAGTACAGAAACGAAACAAAAACTTACATGTAATCAGTTCCATCAAAACAACCTCTAAAGAATGTTTGCGTCGGGCGATAACGCACTGACTAAGTTGTGTTGCTACAGAGCTATCCGAACGGCGCACGACAATTCCCGAACAGGGCCGCCAGCGTCCGCCAAAGCGTTGCCGCAAGAAACGAAGTTAGGCGAGCGTGCACGACAACTTCCGAAATCAGTTTCGGTTTCGGCAAAAGTTTCGGCCACTTTTGGCCGAAACCGAAACTGCCGCCGAAACTTGATTTTTGGCCGAAACTCGGCCGAAACCGAAACCGAAACCGAACTTTCGGTCGGACACTACCAAGTATATGCTACCAAAAAGTAATATTTTGCTCCAAGGTATACCCTGGATCCAAAAGTATAGAACAGAACTCCTGACTCATTATAAATACATGTTTGGGGATTTCGGCGTTGTTTAACTGAGCTGCAAGCATATGCTACCCTGCAAGCTGCAAGCATATGCTACCCTGTCAATAAGAGTAAACATCATCATCACCACCACTATCACACCATACATCATCACATTATGATGATATAAAAGGTACTTCTTATAGTATTTTACACTAACACGGAGATCTTTGAACATTACTCTGCTGTTTATGGACCTATTTGAATTTTTTTTTTTTTGTTGTAAAGGGTTTAATTCGAAATTGGTCCTTTAGACACTAAGGTGATGCGATCCGATCCATGAGGAATCGAGGGAACTCCTCGAAATTTATATCGACACATATAGTGATTTTGACTTTTACTGAAGTAACACAATGCAGCATATGCTCCTAAAAATAAGATGTTGAAACCAAGGTATACCTTGGTTTCAACATCTTATTTTTGGATCTAGGCAGAACTCCTCAGTCTTTAAAGATACACGTTTGGAAATTTCAGCATTGTTTAAAGAACTGCAAGCATATGCCACTTTGTAACTTACAGTAATCATCATCATCACCTTAACAACAATATTTAATGGAAGCTTGGCGCGTATTCAATTATACATTCGATCGTTTATTTTAGACGTTCTTAAGACGTATTAATAACAACTTAACAAAATATATAACTAAAACGGGTGAAATTATTATTTTTAAACAAAAAATTAAACCGACTTACATACATACATATACTTCCAAATTAAAAATACACAAAAAAGTATGAAATAAAACTTATTTTCTAAATAATTTCCCTTTTAAATTTGGCTATTTCTCTACTTAATCTTCTTAATTTTGAAGTCGATACCAGCCCAAACGGTTTAATTTTTTGTTTAAAAATAATAATATGTCATAAATGATAATACAAGTTGCTGAAACGTATAATAAAGTGACTTTTAATTAGTGTAAAACACTTTACCACGTGATAATGCTCATGATAACAAACATCTTACCCAAATAAACTTTTTAGAGCATTTATTATAAGTGAAAATTCCTTTAGCGGCACTGTGCACTTTTCTTGGGATGGGTAAAAACTGTTAAACTCGAGAACACGTGAATCTGATCGAAAAGTCATAAGATGCAACTTGCAAAATGCAATTGTTTGCTGTCTTGGTTTACGCGAGCATGAAACTATTTTAGTTCGTATTTACTTTTGACCCCAACTATTGACCTTTGGCCTTGACCTTGACCGCCAATCATCCCCATCACATTGGCCTTTACCTCCAATTGTCCCCCCACGAAAATTGTCTCCAGTTAAATGGCTCAACTTTTGAGATTTTTGGGCCCATTTTGAAAGTTGACGTACGAAATCAGTATAGAGAAAAGAAGTGTCTCCAGTAAAATGGCCCCACTTTTGAGATTTTTGGGGCCATTTTGAAATTTGACGTATGGTGAAAACACCATGGAGAACAGAAGTGTCTCCAGTTAAATGGCCCCACTTTTGAGATTTTTGGGGCCATTTTGAAATTTGACGTATGATAAAAACACTATGAAGAAAAAAGTGTCTCCAGTTAAATGGCCCCACTTTTGAACATTTTGGGGCCATTTTGAAATTTGACGTATAGTGAAAACACTAAGGAGAAAAATGTCTAGTTAAATGGCCCCATTTTTGAAATTTTTCACTTCTACCGGCACTCCCGGAGTGCAACCCGTTGTGTTGTTTTTTATTATTATTTAATTCGCTACCTAATGTTAAGTTGAGGTGGATTAATTAAAAAAGTTTCTTTGGGAAAGTTTGTAATCATGAGCACTACCACGTGGTAAAGTATATTTTGCACTAATTAAAAGTTTGACGACCTCTTTGGCTTAGTGGTTGAGCATGTTGGTGATCAAGCCGGTCGCTGGTTTGAATCCCGCCATTTTTTCTTTTAAAACTTTTACTATCAACTTATAACGTAATTACACAATTTATATGTTATAAAAGCTTGTCGAGAATCAAATAAATTGTCTCATAAATCTATCAGATCAGGTTACTTGATTTACTTCTTTGATTTGTTTGATTCTCGACAAGCTTTTATATCATATAAATTGTGTAATTACGTTTATTCTTTTTAGCGCATTCAAATAAAAGCTTGTTTTTTTTTAAAGTTTTTTTTTTACTTTTAATTTATTTTTTACTTTTTAGTTATCGCTAGATAGGTTTCTCAGTCTGTTCATCTCATTTAACGCATCATTGTTGCAAGGTCGTTTGCCGTTTAATTTAGTACAGTCAAGCTCTTCAATAAGGAGAGCTCCTAGAGATTTTACTCTACTCAGTAAGGACCTCAAAAACCCCAACACACCATACTTTCATTTGATACCCATATTGTACGAGTGCATTAAAAATAACTTGTCGGCCATCTTGGGTGTTCTGCCATGTTGGATTTTCGAGTTATTCTCAGCAAGCCCTTTCATTTGATACCCATATTGTAGGATTGCATTCAAATTGACTGTCGGCCATCTTGGATGTTCCGTCATGTTGGATTTTTGGGTTTTTCTCAGCAATCCCTTTCATTTGATACCCATATTATAGGAGTGCATTAAAAATAACTTGTCGGCCATCTTGGATGTTCCATCATGTTGGATTTTCGAGTTATTCTCAGCAAGCCCTTTCATTTGATACCCATAATGTAGGATTACATTAAAATTGACTGTCGGCCATCATGGACGTTCCGTCATGTTGGATTTTCGAGTTTTTCTCAGCAATCCCTTTCATTTGATACCCATATTGTAGGAGTGCACTAAAAATAACTTGCCGGCCATCTTGGATGTTCCATCATGTTGGATTTTCAAGTTTTTCTCAGCAAGCCCTTTCATTTGATACCCATATTGTAGGAGTGCATTCAAATTGACTGTCGGCCATCTTGGATGTTCCGTCATGTTGGATTTTTGGGTTTTTCTCAGCAATCCCTTTCATTTGATACCCATATTATAGGAGTGCATTAAAAATAACTTGTCGGCCATCTTGGATGTTCCATCATGTTGGATTTTCGAGTTATTCTCAGCAAGCCCTTTCATTTGATACCCATATTGTAGGATTACAATATAATTGACTGTCGGCCATCTTGGACGTTCCGTCATGTTGGATTTTCGAGTTTTTCTCAGCAACCCCTTTCATTTGATACCCATATTGTAGGAGTGCATTAAAAATAACTTGCCGGCCATCTTGGATGTTCCATCATGTTGGATTTTCAAATTATTCTCAGCAAGCCCTTTCATTTGATACCCATATTGTAGGAGTGCATTAAAAATGACTTGGCGGCCATTTTGGATGTTCCGTCATGTTGGATTTTCGAGTTATTCACAGCAAGCCCTTTCATTTGATTGCATATTCACGCCAACCAAGATACTCGTCAAGACGAATCATACGAGCCCAAACTCGATGGAACCCCATCGTCGTTTAATTACAGAGTTCCTATGGCCATATTCTAGCTCCCTGGTTACCATATAGTATCAAAGTACTCGTCAAGACGAATTAAACGAGCCGAAACTCGATGGGTTGTGTCGTTTAATTACGGAGTTCCTATGGCCACCTTCCAGCTCCATCATCAGATCCTGGTTACCATATAGTATTAAAGTACTCGTCAACATGAATTAAACGAGCTCAAACTCGATGGCGTTGCGTCGTTTAATTACAGAGTTCCTATGGCCACCTTCCAGCTCCATCACCAGACCGGTTACCATATAGTATCAAAGTACTTGTCAAGACGAACTAAACGAACCCAAATTCGATGGGACTATGTGGTTTTATTTCGGAATTCCTGTGGCCACCTTCCAGCTCCATCATCAGATCAGCTCCACATCATCATAATATTGCATTGTCATGCGGTTTACATATTCGTGCAAAATTTCAACTCAATTGGAAACCGGAAAGTGGATCAAATTTAACTTGCAAGAATCCATTACAGACCGACAACGGGACAGGTAAAACTAAATAAAAGCTTAAGAAATTAAACACAATTTGTTCTTCGAGAACTTACCACGGGACAAGATTGATGTGGTGTGAAGTGTCCATAAATATTATTATTATATTATAAGTCATCCTATACAGATAAACCTACCTACTAATATTATAACTCTGTCTGTCTGATGTCGCCCGCCCGCCCGCGAGGTTCTCACGTAACTATGCGCACATATTACATAATAGCTTTTGCCCGCGACTTCGTCCGCGTTGAACAATACTTTGGGATATCGCTGAAATTTACCCGCGACTTTATTTATGACTAACGAAAGCGGAATCCTATTTTTTTAAACGGAACCCTAAAATAAAAGTAGCCTATGTTAGATCCTATAACATCAGCTATCTGCTAGTAAAAGTCCCGTGAAAATCGGTTTCCGTTTCAGAGATTAGTCGGAACAAACAGACAGACAGACCGACTGACAGACAGACAGACGGACAGACAAAAATTAAAAAAAAAAATGTATTTTATTGTAAGTACCGAATATACTTTCAGATTCATTATGTAAAAAGCTGTTAATTTGAAGTTACAAACAGACACTTAAATTGTATTTAACTGTATATATGTATAGATATTATAATGTATTATATTTTAAGATATTATCAATTTGATGTTTATAAAATAACTAAACTATTTAACTAAAGTAAACTAAACTAAACATTAACCCGCACGCGCACCCCGCCTTGGTGACGCCCACTCCGCAACGGGCCGTGCAGCAGGAATCGTAATATTTTAATTTCGCCATAACTTCAAAACCAAACGTCCAATTTTAATCATTCAAAGACCAAATATTATCTACATAAACTGTACTTAGTGATGAAATAATTTATTTTGATAAGGATTAATAACATGAGTAAAATAAACGCATTTAAATGTAGTCCAAAAAAATTCAAGATTTCTAAATAAAAAAATGGTTATTGTGCCTCACTCGACATAGATAGGTATAGTGTGTCGCGGACTTTTTTGTAGATATTTATAAGATCTACAATTAATTAGAACATTTTATGGTTCTATCTTTTATAGTTTAGGCAGCGTACGCAAAATAAGTAACTTTTCTGGTTGATTTTTTACACCTTGTGTCCGAAAAACCCAAATATCTTACGGAACCCTATTTTTTTCCAAAATAAAATTTAGCCTATGTTACTCGTGGATAATGTAGCTTTCGAATGGTGAAAGAATTTTTGAAATCGGTCCAGTACTTTTTGAGCCTATTCATTACAAACAAACAAACAAACAAACAAACATACAAACAAAGTTTTCCTCTTTATAATATTAGTGTAGATAAGCACTCAGGGATTAAGAATTTTTCTACCGGTGAAAGAATTTTTCAAATCTGTTAGGTTTCAGAAATTATCAATAACATACAAACATACAATGGTTTCCTCTTCACAATATCATGAAGGTAGGTAAAATAATATAAAATATGTCGTATATTCCCTATTAAATCATATTGTCACCCGAACATCTAGAATGTTCCAAGGGAAATACACGGCGTTTTGTGTTGCAACTATTTTATTTTCATTTCTTCCATTTTACTCTACCAAAATGCAAATAATCAAAAAATAAATAACAAATTTCTAATTATCGGTTAGTAGGTAGGTTCTAAATAACTAGTGATTTTTATTTTACATTTCTCTCTCAGATTATGAATAACATAATATTTAACCGATTTTATTATTATTTCTTGCTTATACACCATATCGCACACAAAATCTACCAAACCTGAAATTTAAGGAAAGATATAAACTGGCTACACTAGGTTACTTGTTAGAACGAGACACAGGGATAACTTATAGCTATCTCACCGGGACCGGTTTTTTTATTGCGCACGTGATAAGCTTTAAGTCTGAGTCGTAAAGATCATTTTTGATTGAATTAAAAGAAAATAAAGTTTGAAGTACTCTTTCCTGTTGTATATAATACTCACAAATTCCTTGAATAGAGTTGAAAATTGAAGTGCCAGGTGTCGAGCTGTCATATATGACATTGACGTTTAACTCGACACTCATGTGTTTTCAACTCTATTGTATTAGCATAGATTTCTATTTCCAATGATCGGAATTCTCTACGGCCTTCCGGATTCCGGTGCGTATATTCCCAGCCTAAACCATATTTTTTATGCCTTAGAGTAGAGATATACGCACCGGAATCCGGAAGGCCGTAGAGAATTCTGATCATTGGAAATATAAATCTATGCTGATACAATAGAATTGAAAATAGAACACATTAGTGTCGAGTTAAACGTCAATGTCATATATGACAGCTCGACACCTGACACTTCAATTTTCAACTTTTGAGTATCCGACCATACGGAGATGGCATTGTCAGGCGTTCCCCGCTGCCAAAGGTTAGACCAAAGGTTAGACCCTCCGGTCGTGAGGGATGTATAAAACTAGTTGCTGCGCGTTTTTGACGTATTCGGAAAATTACAGCGAGGCGGAACGAACCGGAGCAAAAAATGCCGACTTGCTGTATTTTTTTCCTGCAAAAACAGATCGGAAACATCAAATAAACAAAAAGATGGTGTTACTTTCCATGTGTATATATTATTTTGCCTAAATATTAACAATAATTACGATAAATTAGCAGAAATCCAAAAATTTTACTCGATGAATAAATGTTGCTACTAAATCGTACAACATCCAAATTTAGGGTAATATTTAAAAGTAGTAATATATAAAAACTTCTATTTCATATTCGTTCTTGTTTTTACTATTTTATAATGAAGAAACATGACTAATTAATTAGTACACTTTTTACAATTTTGTTTTTATTCATGATATAATTTCACGAAACACATTCAAAATTTGCAAATTATTATAAAATAATTATCCAATTGTAATAACAAACTTTTGTTTATATTAATTATTATTTATTACAATAAAATATGTGCGGATAAATTTATCCTGAAATTATGCATTTTTAATTTATAAACAGCCACACTTCATAAAAACTGAGGGTTGTGACAACGTAAAAGAAATATCGATATCAACTTTATCAGTATGTTATTCTGACCATTATTTTTTTTAGATTTCCTAAAAATAGGATGATTAGGAATGTCTGGGTCCAAGCTTGCGCTAATAATTTTTCTTGGTCTCCCAAACGTACGAGTACAATTTGCTCGGTGCATTTTGAAGTTTCATGTTTTATCGTTCAGGAGGAGATTAAAACAGTGCGCCTTGCCAGCTTTGAAATTATTAAAGGTGAATTTTATTATTAACTAGTTTTTGCCCGTGAATTTGAACCAGTCTTTGAACTACTTATGGTGAACATTGGTGAACATTGAGGTGGAGCAGAACTATTATAAATGCAAAAAAACGTATTTAGGGTGGACCCTAGTTATCAAAACGATTCCGCATTTTTACTTAGCTCTACCTTTTTAACCGACAAAAAACCGAAGGAGATTCTCAAGTCTTTTTTGGTAATATATTTTTTTTATTTGATAATATAATATATTTTAAATATATATGGATGCTTCACGTCATGTCAATCTGGTCTCGTGGTAAGTTCTCTTGAAGAACTTGTGTTACGGGTACCAGACAACGTAAATATATTTAATACTATACACATATGTACTTAAGATTTCTTTTTTATTCTTCACACATTTAATACACACCCATGACCCAGGAACACAGAAAAACTTTATTTACTTCGGCGGGATTCGAACACGCTCAATCACTGAACCACAGAGGTCGTCTCATTATTATTGTAAAGATTTTACTTCTAAATTCATCCTATTGTCACTAAGTGGTAGACCTGGTGGTAGAATTCATGAGGAATCCACGGACTCCTTTTTTACAACAACAAATAAAAAGCGTGAAGCGTGCTAGATAATGGGTTTCAAAACGTATGAGGTTAATTCTTGAAGCTATTATCTATTTTACTTTAGTTATTACGGCTGCTCCACCCGCGTAAATATACTATCGGTTATCCCGCGGGAATACTCTATTTTTCCCATATAAAAGTAGTCTATGTTTTAATGCAGAGCCTAAACTACTACCATACCAAACTTCATTAAAATCCGTTCAGTAGTTTTTGCATGAAAGAGTAACAAGCATCCATCTATACATCCAACCATCTATCCATCCATCCATCTTCACAAATTTTAACATTTTATACTATTACTAGGATAGGATGTGAAAGTTAGTGAGGATGGATAGATGGTGAATGTATGGATGGATGGACGTATGGATGTTCTTTAATATTATAAAACATACTTTTAAATTAAATTAAACTAAATTTCATTTATTTCGGGTGACATAGGTCCATATTATAAATACCTTACAGATTAACATACATATTATATACTTCAAAACTACACTTTGTCACGTGTTGACGGCGACGTGATCCACGCTTCGTTCTGGAGTCTCCCCCGGAACCTCCGGTAGACCACACCCGTCGGCCAGAACTCCTCCACCTCGAAGGTCGACGAAAGATGCGTCGGCACTCTCACCACAAAGGAACTGAAATTGACCTTGTGGCGAGACTCCAGCCGTTCGACCCTCAAGGCGATGGATGTCTTCTGGCGGATGTAGTCCACGACGTCCTCGACCTGCATAGACCAGTGCAGGCGGGATACGTACAACGGCGTCGCGGGTACCTCGCACCGCATAGTCCGGTCAAATTAGATCAAAAAATAAGAGTAAAGTTACATAAATTCCCACCAAGCTGAAAATCGGTAAGATTGTTTGAAATGTCATTAAAAACAAAATTTGAAAGTTCCCCATCTTTCCCCTGTAAGGAAAAAAAATTATTCAAGGTCAAAGGTAAAAAAAATGAGTTTTTCGCGATTTTCAGCAAAACGGTAAGTTTTATCATAAAAATATCTCAGACAAAAATTGTAGATCATAAAATTATCTACAAAAAATTAATTAATACTTTTTTTCTACGAGCCACCGTTTTTGAGATATAACGATTCAAAAAGTTGTAATCGTCATAATATGCATGAGTACGCCACGTATATATACATCTCTATAGTTGAAATATATGTTAAAATATTTTTCTATCAGTTATTGTAACTTACACTACTAATATAAAATATAAATAAGTTATAACTATAAGAATATCAGGTAAAATGAAACCCAGTCCCTTAATTTATACGCCATTGAAACCTTGAGAAAACATCTGTCCCCTGTTCAATTGTGTTTTATACCTGCTATAATAAATGAAATACTGTTAGTCTTGAACGCCAGTTAGTAGTGAAAACACGTGTTTATCCTAACCTATATTGTGCTGTTTTGAGTTTTATAACAAAAATGTCAGATCATTGTTTTATTTGCGCTAAACTTTTAACTGAAAGTGAAATTGTTACTGTTCAACGTGGTATGAAGACATTAATTAAAAAGTCGGACTGTTCTGTTCTCCGGCATGTACACATTATCAAGGCCGGTTGTGCTCTAATATTGAATCACCAACAGTAGAGGATCCGTTTGATTCCAACGAGGCAACATGCGATACATCGCTATTAACGCAGTTTACATGCACTCAGGATGAAGATGAAGAAGAACAAGAACAAGAAGAACAAGAACAAGACGGACAAGAACAAGAAGATCAAGAAGAAGAACAAGAAGATGATTTTGAAAGTTACGACTCGAATGATTAAATTTCACTACTTTTTTTAAACTGAAATTGCTTTTATCTTTTCAATCTCTGCTAATATCCATTATTTTTCAATAGTTTCAAATTAAACAGGATCAAAACTGACCCGTGGAATAGGCCTACTGGGGAAACCACAAAAAAAAACGCGCTAAGTGCACTACCTCATAGGTGGCGAGGAAACGTGTGCATATTATGACGATTACAACTTTTACAACTTTTTGAATCGTTATATCTCAAAAACGGTGGCTCGTAGAAAAAAAAGTATTAATTAATTTTTTGTAGATAATTTTATGATGTACAATTTTTGTCTGAGATATTATTATGATAAAACTTACCGTTTTGCTGAAAATCGCGAAAAACTCATTTTTTTTACCTTTGACCTTGAATAAAATTTTTTCCTTACAGGGGAAAGATGGGGAACTTTCAAATTTTGTTTTTAATGATATTTTAAACAATCTTACCGATTTTCAGCTTGGTGGGAATTTAGGTAACTTCGAATGTCTAAATTGACCGGACTAGCAGACGCAGTTCCGTTACGTAAGGTGCGGTGACGGTGACTTTGTAAAAAGGTAATTTATGAATTCTTACTTCAATTTTAAAATACCTATAAACTATACAACATTCCATTTATATAAATTCATAATTACACATGCTAGAAAGACGGACAGACAGACGGATGGTCAGGGCAAATTTATTAGGATTTCTTGAGTATTACGGAGTGCTACAAATTAGTTGTACGCACCAGCCGCTCCGCAACTAAGATATTCGCAACACTGCTAAAATGCTAAAATTCTTCTTCACGCTGGATGACGCTTCCATTTTTGCATGTTTCAACATTTTAATACTTATTTACTTTATAATACTGTAGTTAATTGATAATAGATATAATTTTTAAAATTTACTTTTGCCACACATAATTATTACTAGCCGAACTCATCGATAGTGCCAAGCACTAGCGGTGCGGTCGTCCCCCCCGCAGAAAGTGGTGAGACTTTTTCGCATAGAAATTAGCTGTCATGTCGTGTCCGTATAGTTGGATACTCAAAGGATAAAGTACTTATAAAGTACCTATAGATTCGCAGCTCTTGCCATGGATATAGTACCTATGGATAGAAGACTCCGAATTTTGTAATTGCTAAAAAGAACTGTATTACCTTGGTAATAGAGTGTATTTCACAATGCACGTATCATAGAGGCAAATCTGAGCCGAGCGAGATAGCCAGAAGGGAGGCTGTGTGTCTCGTTCTTGCATTTTGGTATTTATAAAAAGTAACTTGAAAAATCTTAGATAAAACGAGTGTACTTTATTATTATTTTAACAAATGTTTATAACTATATCATATTCTAATTTAAAAAAGTTAGAAATAGTCAATAGGTACTAAATAAAAATGCAGTTAACATTAAATCCTTTTCCTTCTTTTTTTATTAGGTGGTATCATTCGCAAGACAATAGATACGCCATTACACATATTTTATGCTGAACACCGGATAATATTAAAATTGAAAATAGTTTTTATTTCTTACTTCATGTATCTCCGTAACTATGTTTTTATTATTTATTTGATGATTTAACAGTCAAAATGGTGAAAAAATGTTGTGTATATTCTTGTCGAAGTGAAAGTTATGCTGGTTGCAATATTTCGTTTATTAGTAACATTAGTAAGTTAATTGTTAATGTCTAGTTATTCTAGTATAAAAGTGTTAACATTAAAGCAACTGACGTTATTAAGAGTTATAATTGTACTACGTTTTGTTATAAACTAGTCAGTAGCGACTCGCCTAGAATTGTAGAAGTACTGAGAAAAAAACGTGAAGTCGAGTAAGGCCTTTAATGATAATATAATACAGTTTTTATAGATTTCCCAACAATGAAGAAATGCGACAAAAATGGCTCAATAGTGTTTAAGTAAGGCAGATAATTACATAAAAATCTGTTACATATTAATGCAGCCGTCACTTCAAACCTTCTTCATTTTACACTATTCAATCTAGTCGACTTTTAAAGCCTCAGCTGTATGTCATTCAGTGTTTCACAATTTGTCTCACACAGCTTTGCATTTTGCCACAGCAGAAAATATTATTGTCACCCTACTAGAAAGGGAAGGTCTCTTTCAACCTCTCGCTCGACTCGTTTTTTTGCTCACAGTACTCGGTCCTGTTGTTATACTAGGTCCATTGCTCTTGCAGAGACATGATACTTATTTTACAACTAGACTGTGCACTATGGCGCAAAAACCGGTCCGAGCGAGAGGGCCCCCCGTGGTAGTGTGTCCCTTTCTAATGAGGTGACCATGACCAAACAGAAAATGGGACTATTACAACGATTGTGTACGTATTCTGATAATTTATATTGATGGTACCTAACTACACTACCTACAGGTATGTATGTACCTAATTTATTTAAAAGTTATTAAAAAAACGCCAAAACATCGTGTACATCACTTACTAGGAATACGAGAGCTGGACAGAAAAAAAACTGAAATTGTAATATTTTTTTTTTATTATTTGTTTCTATACATTGCGGAACAATACAGTTTTATGCAATTTTTGTCGTAATGTAGCCTTATCTCCCATGTGCTTGAGGGTCAAGGACTTCCCATAGCTTTTAAGTCTTTAACTCAAGTATTTTTGACCAATACATTTAATCAATTCCAATTCGTGAGTTTCGTCAGAGCTTGGATGGATAAGTGAAATACGATTGATTTTCGGAGAGAATTGATGTAATGTCATATTAAGCATCTTTTTCATATTCAAACTGTGTAAATCAGGAGACATTACCAAAAAAAGTTTCTCTGTATATAAGGTCTTTAAAAATCAATTACGGATACTTCAGACACGTGATCCACTGCTTAAGTAAAGACGTTTAGGCAGAGAAATAATTGTCATATTCAAACTAAAATAATCATCTAATGTATAGGCGACTCTCCGCAAAACGCAAACTCGCCCTTATAAAGACAATTTTTTTTTTTCGAGTATGACAATTATTTTTCTTCTTAAATGTCTTTACTTACCTAAGCAGCAGATCACATGCCAGAAGTATCCGTAATTGATTTTACGAAACCTTATATTTTACTACATCGAACACAAATGCTGAAGCATATTTTAGGCCTCCTCTGTCTACAAAGGCTGTAAAAGAAGAAAATTCACAAACATCAATCAAGTAGTTGTGATCTTTATGTGTACGATGCGATATGAGCAATGTTCGGCAATGTTGACATGTTAGTTTGTCTAAAATTTTCATCACAATGTAGCCAGATATGTAATATAAAATGTTATTTTTATAACTTGATAAATCGGTTCTGCCAATCAAGTGCATAAGTACATCACTCTTAACTGTCTCATTTTCTTTAGTGTAATTGTCCTCTACGATGGATCTTTTGGCACTTCGGAACTCTAATATTGCAGAATTTTTGTAATCCGGATCTGTGCAATTTGCGTTAACGCTTGATCTGAAGCTGTTACGAAATAATAATTTTCGCATGATAAACATAAAATCAAGAGCAGTAGGGTTATCGTTTTCCCCTGCTCTTGCTCTCACACACGAAAAAACATTTCGATGTGATCTTGGGAGGCCTTGTATGGTAATAAGTAGGTCATACCGGCATTAAACATATCAGTTGCTAATTCAGCAAAACTATATGTGTCTATTATCAAACCCAAAACCGGCGTCTTTCTTCTATGGGTCATTACATTTCTCCCGTCGACTTTAATTGTTGTCAAATATTGTCTTGATTCCTCGAAGACCTGTGTCCAGACATTTTTATTTTGAAGACGCAAAGGGGATTTGAAACCCACCCCAACGGGATTTTTGGCGTTAAGAATATCAAACAATCTATCCAAGTACCGTAGGTATTCAACTGTCGCTTCACTTCCAGCAAGGGTAGGATGACCGATAGACCTCAAATAGTCTATTGCATCCGCCGAAGAGGAACTAAGTACTTGGGCAGCTAGTTTGACTTCATTTTCTTGCCAAAAAAATCGACATGTACCCTAGTCAGTGCCGTAAATAGGGCGGTGCCACCGGTGCCCAGGCACAAGGCGTAGACTCTGGAGGGCGCAAGAATGGCCAGACCAGGCAGGACCAGCCCCGGATCTAGGGTTCTAGCCGAGGCCCATGACCCGGGCGGCATGTTCATGGGGCGGCAAATTCACACTTTACATACGAATATTTCGTGTGGTAATTGAAAAATCTTTGAAATTTCTTATATTCTACGCACAAAATGATATATTATACTGTTTTACAATAATCCATTAAAAACAACACCTTTTCATACTGTTTTTAGAAATCTACATTGGGCACATCTGTCGATACGCCAGACGCCAGTAGTGTAGTTTTATTCATTACGCAAAATTTAATCGAAGATATATAAATTAAATACCTACTATATTTACGTATTTAGTTCCAAATATAGCAGGGGCGTAGCTACCGCTGTATCGTAGGCGTAAAGTAACACGCCCTGTAGTGCGCGCCCCCGGGCTCAGGACGTGTTACTCTCGCGTTATTCCGCTCTTAATTTGATGTCCAGTCATTATTTTTCGAATTTCGAGGTTTTCAGAAAAAAATTCGTTTCGCTCGCTCGCTATTGCTTACATGTAGTATAGGTCGCGCAACGAATTAAGATCTTTCGACAAAAGTAGAGGGGGTATGCGCAGAAGTCAGTTTTTGGGTGTGTTTGGCGGTAGCGGGTGCGGGCGGGGAGGTGTGGATGCGCCGAACGCATGCCGAACATGGCTGCCGACACGCTATTGGTACGTTAGTAATATACAAAGGTCTCCGAAAATCAACTACGGATACTTCGGGCACATGATCCACTGCTTATGTAAAGACGTTTAGGCAAAAAAATAATTCTCATACTCAAAGTAAAAAATCATCTCTCGTATGGGTGACTTTCCGCAGAACGCAAACTCGCCCATATAAAGAAAAAAAAATTTTTTCGAGTATGACAATTATTTTTCTGCTTAAACGTCTTTACATAAGCAGCAGATCATATGCCTAAAATATCCGTAATTGATTTTACTAAACCTTATAATATATTCCTTGCTATTGGTCACATGCGCGAACGATCCCCTCCACTTTCACTGAGCGCTCATAAACCGTTGCGCGACCTAGGTATACCTTACTTAATAATATCATAATGTTTTAATAAGTTGGAACCGGTATTATATATTAAAGTTTGGAGCCTTCCAGAAAGAAAATATTATTAAATAAAATAAATATTTAACGAGGGCTCCGATACAACAAACGTGATTTTTTTGCCGTTTTGTACGGAACCGTTTGTGCGCGAGCCTGACTCGTACTTGGCCAGTTTTTTATTCATATAATACATATGTAATTACATATAAGGAGTTAGAAAGAACGGACAGAGAAAAGGGCGGGCAGAGCAAAACCACAAATAGGTACATAGTTAATAATTGGTAAGTATATGGGTTGCTTGTAGTACAATGAACCCCTAAAATAGTGTTAAGGTGCGAAACCGCGAGCAAAACGTAAATTTAATAAGGTATAACATACACAATAATATTAGGACTTGTCCTCATTTTGCCTCTTGTGTGGTAACCTACTCTGCATTTTCATACAATCAAAAAATTAACATTATCTCAGCCAGGAAGCAAAAAATTAAATATTTTATGTGCTAATCCAAGAGAAAAAAACTTCTACTAAAATTTAAGTATAGTAGACTTTCTGTTAGTTTATTAGTTTATTAGTTATTTGAGTTTTTCTTATACACAAGTGTGTGAACTGAGGGACCCAACATCCATACTAATATTATAAATGCGAAAGTGTGTCTGTCTGTCTGTCTGTCTGTCTGTCTGTCTGTCTGTTACCTCTTCACGCTTAAACCGCTGAACCGATTTTGATGAAATTTGGTACAGAGATACTTTGAGTCCTGGGAAAGGACATAGGATACTTTTTGTCCCAAAAATTTGCGGTGTTCCCGAGGGATAATGTATTATTATTGTGTGTACTTTGACTGTCTTTTACTGCTAAACGGTTGAATTGATTTGATTGAAATTTGGTATGGCAGTGGTTTATGCTTTGGACAGGGCACAGTCTACTTTTTATCCCAAAAACTAATATTATAAATGCGAAAGTGTGTCTGTCTGTCTGTCTGTCTGTCTGTTACCTCTTCACGCTTAAACCGCTGAACCGATTTTGATGAAATTTGGTACAGAGATACTTTGAGTCCTGGGAAAGGACATAGGATACTTTTTGTCCCAAAAATTTGCGGTGTTCCCGAGGGATAATGTATTATTATTGTGTGTACTTTGACTGTCTTTTACTGCTAAACGGTTGAATTGATTTGATTGAAATTTGGTATGGCAGTGGTTTATGCTTTGGACAAACGCACAGTCTACTTTTTATCCCAAAAATATACAGTGTGCCCGAGGGATAATGTTTTAATTTGTGTACATCCATACTTCCATATCCATACTTAATATTATAAATGCGAAAGTGTCTGTCTGTCTATCTGTCTGTCTGTCTGTTACCTCTTCACGCTTTAACCGCTGAACCGATTTTGATGAAATTTGGTACAGAGATACTTTGAGTCGTGGGAAAGGACATAGGATACTTTTTGTCCCAAAAATTTGCGGTGTTCCCGTGGGATAATGTATTATTATTATGTGTACTTTGATTGTCTTTTACTGCTAAACGGTTGAATTGATTTGAATGAAATTTGGTATGGCAGTGGTTTATGCTTTGGACAAACGCGAGGTGTACTTTTTAACCGACTTCCCAAAAAAGGAGGCGGTTATTTTTTTTGTATGTTCAACGATTACTCCGCCGCCTGTGGACCGATTTTCATAGTTTTTTCTGTGATGTTTAGGGTGTAATCCCAAATTGGTCCTATTGATATCAAAGTGGTGACCTGATGATGGGATCCATGAGGAATCGAGGGAACTCCTCGAAATTTATATGGACACATATATGGTGATTTTGACTTTTTCTGAAGTAGTTCAAGTATATGCTACCAAAAAGTAAGATTTTGCTCCAAGGTATACCCTGGATCCAAAAGTACAGAACAGAACTCCTGGCTCCTTATAGATACAATATGTTTGGGAATTTCGGCGTTGTTTAAAGAACTGCAAGCATATGCCACCCTGTCAGTTAGAGTAATCATCATCATCATCACCACTATCACACCATACATCATCAGATTATGATGATATAAAAGGTATTTCTCATAGTATTTTACACTAACACGGATATCTTTGAACATTACTCTGCCGTTTATGGACCTATTTGCAAAATTCTTTTGTTGTTGTAAAGGGTTTAGTTCGAAATTGGTCCTTTAGTCACTAAAGTGGGAACCTGATGATGCGATCCATGAGGAATCGAGGGAACTCCTCGAAATTTACATCCACGCATATAGTGATTTTGACTTTTACTGAAGTAACACAAGCATATGCTACCAAAAAATAAGATATTGTACCAATGTGTACCCTGGATCCAAAAGCACTGTACAGAACTCCTCAGTCTTTAAAGATATGCGTTTGGAAATTTCGGTATTGTTTAATGAACTGCAAGCATATGCCACTTTATAACTTACAGTAATCATCATCATCATCTTAATAGCAATATTTTATGGAAGCTTGGCGCGTATTCAATTATACATTCGATCGTTTAGTTTAGACGTTCTTAAGACGTATTAATAATAACTTAAAAAAATATATCTCTTAAAAGGGTGAAATTATTATTTTTAAACAAAAAATTAAACCGACTTCCAAAGTAAAAATACACAAAAAAGTATGAAATAAAACTTAATATCTAAATAATTCCCCTTTCAAATTCGGCTAAAATTTTTACTATTTCTCTACTCAATCTTATTAATTTTGAAGTCGGTACCAGCAAATATGAACGTAAGTTCTATAAAATATTGTAGAATATTGTTTGGGCTGGTATCGATTTCAAAATTAATAAGATTGAGTAGAGAAATAGTAAAAATTTTAGCCGAATTTGAAAGGGGAATTTTATAGAGATTAAGTTTTATTTCATACTTTTTTGTGTATTTTTACTTTTTATCCCAAAAAGATATATAATATTGTTCCCGAGGGATAATGTACTATTGTGTGTATTTTTTTAATGTCTTTCATGGCTTAAGTGTTTAAACCATTGAAATGAAATATGGTATGATGGTGCTTCGGACAAACAATTAGTAATTAAAGAGAGAACGTAAGATAAGGAAGATACAGATTTAACTTAGAGTACAGTCGTAAGTGGCCAAAAAACCCCATTTCTCGCGGGCGGAGCCGCGGGCAAAAGCTAGTAATGGTATATATCTTCCAAATGCGCCGATAGATTTTGCTGAAATTTTGTCTACAAATTCTACAAATTTTCTACTAAAACTCTACGTAGAAAAATAATTTAAAAAAGTCAGTAATACATATATCGCGAAATGAGTATGTCATTTTTGTGTGAACTGAGGGTCCACACTTCGGTGGTTGTAGCTTTTTTATTTCTAATGCTATGTATTTGATAAATTTGTAAAAACTTTTACAAAAGTTCTACTAAAATTCTGTAGTGAAAAAACCATAATTTTCCACATACTTTTCGAGATCTGGAAAATAGCGGTGTGTGAACTGAGGGACCACACTCTGAGGGCTACATCTTTTAAACTATCTTTTTACAAATTCCCAGATTTGTTCTACATTTTTTTATAGACTTCTACTAAAACTTGCTATACTTATTTTGGGGATATTCAGGTAGGTCCCTCAAACCACACGCACACCATGTATGTACGTGATGTTTATTATTTACCCCACCGCAACTTGAAAGGCTGAACAGGTTATTTGGATGTTTGAAATATGGACTAGAGGGTATCGTTATAAAATCAAGATGTTCCCAGCCAGAGGGACACAAGTATTCCTTGTTTGAAGCGCAGTTCATTTTTAGGGTTCCGTAATACTTGAGGAACGCTTATAGTTTCGCTCTGTCCGTCCGTCTGTCTGTCAGTCCGCGCTTCTACCGTTAGCCTAAGTATGAATATAAATGGATGAAATTTGGTACATTCATAAATCACAGATTAGTAATAGGTAGCTAGATCATAGATGACAAAAGCCTTCGACTTTGTCTGTCACAAAACTCTCCTGCTTAAGCTTTCTTCATATGGAATTCGCGGAAAAGCTAACGATTGGATAAAGAGTTTCTTAGAAAATAGACAACAATGTGTTGAAATTACAAGAAAATGTAATCATGAATATAAAATTTACAGATCAGATTTCAGACAAAATAACTGTGGCACGCCACAGGGAAGTATATTGGCCCCACTCCTATTTCTCATATACATAAATGACCTTCCTGATGCAATAGACAAAGACTCTATACTATTTGCCGATGATACTACATTCATAATTAAAAGCGAAAGTATAACACAACTAAAGAACGAAATTACTAATACTCTTGACAACGCCATTAACTGGCTTGAACAAAATAATCTTAGAATAAATATGACAAAAACAAACATTATCATATTTCAGACATCACACACAAACACAACCGAATTAAAAATTGAAATTGACTACAAAAATAGCAAACTTTTAAATGTTAATGATTGTGTATTTTTGGGTATAACCGTGGACAAACATTGCAGCTGGAAACAACATATAGAGAAAATTGTAAATAAAACAGATCGGTTTGTCTATGTTTTAAGGAGAATTAGGCAAATTGTTAATATACACACCGCATTGTTAGCCTATCACGCTTACATATCATCAATATTGAGATATGGCATAATTATCTGGGGTAATTCGGTTGAGGCAGATAGAGCTTTCAAAGCCCAGAAAAAATGTGTCAGAGCACTATGTGGCGCTTACATTTTAGATAGCTGCGAACCACTTTTTAAAAAGCACAAAATATTACCACTACCCTGCCTGTACATTCTCGAAATATGTCTATTTGTAAAAAAGCACCCACAATATTTTGAAACGTTTAGCGATAATGCTAATAGCCGATCTAGACATAAAGATAGACTGCGCCTACCTAAGACAAAATTAGAAATATTTAAAAAAATGTTTATTGTATGTGTATTATAATATTTAATAATTTACCTCGACATCTTATACAATTACCTTTGACATTATTTAAAAAACGATTTTATGATTTGCTATTGAATAAATGTTATTATAGTATTAGACATTTCTTACAAGATATACTATGACATTTTAATGAAATAATACAGTATATAATAATTTATGGACGATCGTATGTGATGCTATTAATGTAATATTAACTTATGACTCCTACAACATACCTATTATGTATTTAAACTTAAACTTATTTCTCAAATATTTGCACGCCATATGTGGCAGAACATGTTTGTAGTATTATAATTATTGTAACACCATTTATACCATATTCTCGCAAATAAACGATTTGATTTGATTTGATTAGATCGTGTATAGATCTCGGATTTATAATTTTAGTACCTGGGTGACTGTTTATTGTAATATCGTGGTGTTGAGGTGATAATCTACATAAACTTAAAAAGTAAAATGTGAACTGACAATTATTATTATTTACAATCGATTTCTGTGTAGATCAGGTGTTTGATCTCAAACATTAAGTACATTTTTTTAAACTTGTCTAAAAACAATAAATAATAAAAAAATACTTATAAATATATAAACTTGAACATATAAAAAAAAACAAAAGTAAGGCACCGAGCAGGTTTCGAACCCGTAACACTCGTTTCTTGCCTTTGGCGTCTTAACCCGCTGGACCAAACGAACAGCGGCCGGCAGGACGAAATTAGCGACCATATTCTGCGTGGAAAGAAAAACGCATTAAAACACGAACACGCATTTTCCCAAACATAAGATTAATCTAGATCGATTGTGTACCCCCGAAAACCCCCATATACCAAATTTCAGCGAAATCGTTAGAGCCGTTTCCAAGATCACGGTTATATAATAGATTGGGGAAAAAGTCTTTTCGCATTATAGTATGTATGAACTTGTCATAAAATATCTTGGGCTATACCAATTGTATCTGGCTGATTTTGGTATCATTAAAAAGTTTTAATTTTACAGAAGACAATTCCAAATTCAAATTAGGTAAATTTGAGATTTTCATTTGTTTTTCTTATTGTTAAAATGAGTGATTCTTATGAAGAATTTCGATACATTTTAAAATTTTATTACAAAAAAGGTAAAAATGCAACACAAGCCGCGAAAAAAATTTGTGATGTTTATGGACCTAATGCAGTATCTGTGAGAGTAGCGCAAATTTGGTTTAAGCGTTTTCAATCCGGAAATTTTGATTTCAAAGATGCACGTCGTTCTGGTCGCCCTGTTACGGACAAAACTGTTGCCATTTTTGAAAAAGTGGAGCAAGATCGGCATATTAGTAGTTACGATGTAGCTGAAGAACTGGGAATTGACCACAAAACGGTTTTGGCGCATTTGAAAAACGCTGGGTACACAAAAAAGCTCGATATTTGGGTGCCTCATGAGCTCACTGAAAGAAACCTAATGAACCGTGTACTCATTTGTGATTCTTTATTACGACGTAATGAAACCGAACCATTTTTGAAGAAGCTGATAACTGGTGATGAAAAGTGGATCACGTACGACAAGAACGTGCGAAAAAGATCGTGGTCAAAGGCCGGTCAGGCTTCACAGACTGTGGCGAAACCCGGGTTAACTCGCAACAAGGTGATGCTGTGTGTGTGGTGGGATTGGAAGGGCATTATTCATTATGAGCTGTTACCGCCAGGCAGGACCATCAATTCTGAACTGTACTGCGAACAACTGATGAGATTAAAGCAAGAAGTTGAGAGAAAGCGGCCGGAATTAATCAACAGAAGGGGTGTGGTTTTTCACTATGATAACGCTAGACCTCACACATCTTTAGCCACTCAGAAAAAATTACGGGAGTTTGGCTGGGAGGTGTTAATGCATCCACCGTATAGTCCTGACCTTGCACCTTCAGATTTCCACCTGTTTCGGTCGCTGCAGAATTCCTTAGGCAGTGTCAGGTTGACATCACAAGAGGACTGCCAAAACCACTTGTCGCAGTTTTTTCATCAGAAGCCCCAAAAATTTTATAGCAATGGGATCATGTACCTACCAACAAGATGGCAAAAAGTTATCGAACAAAATGGCACCTATATACTTTAGTCACTTGTAAATAAACTTTATAAAAAAACCTTTTGAATTTTTATATAAAATGCGAAGAAACTTTTTCCCCAACCTAATACATATAAATAAATATACAAGAATTGCTCGTTTATACGTATAAGATATTCTAGGTGTGGCTCTCCATGCATGTGAAGTGGGGATGAACTTTTTTTTCTTTCTATCCCATCGTGTGGGGTATCGTTTAATAGGTATTTTAAAATAAAGGCAAGGTTTCATACATAACTTTTTTATAAAGTCAACCATTTTCGAGTAATCGGCCTCCAAAGTGATTTATAAGTTGGCCCCCCTAGCATTTCTAAACTATAAAGACTTAAAAACTTACAATTTTCTATGCTGATAGATTATGCTAATAACTCTTTAGGAAAAATATTTTGAACCAAATCAGACAGTAACTTTTGAAGTAATTTGAAAAAATATTACGCGTTTATAGTTGTTACTTAAAAAGTGTGCTACGTGCAAAAAAACTGTAACTAAAAAATCGCCAGGATTGGAATGCAGTAGATGTGAAAAGGTTGTTCATGCCAACCCAGTGTGCGTAAAGTTGACCAACAAGCAGCTGAATACTCTCCAAAATTCCCCCGGGATCGAATGGAGCTGTGAAGACTGCCTAAAGAACCTCTCGCGCAGATCTTCATACATGATCCCAGACAAGGACGACGATCAGGATGAGGATGCTGCCGCGGGCACCGCCAATCAAAGCATCGACACACGTAAACTTGTACTTGACATATCATACGAAGTCAAAAAAACCCTCAAGGAGGAACTAGGAAGTATTGAGACGTCACTGGATTTTCTAAGTCATCAACTAAGTACATTGGAGCAGTCTATTAAAAATCAAGATAAAAAAAATCAAAGATCTCGAGAACAAAAACCAGGATTTAAAAATAAAAATAAAAATCTTGAACTGAGGGTATCTACGCTTAAACAAAACATGCAGAAATTTGATCAAAAGGCTCTGTCTTCGACCCTAGAAGTCTCCGGAATTTCAGATTTAGATGCTAAAAACCTAAACACTACCATTGTGAACCTAGCTATGAAACTGGATATGAGTAGCCGGGATATTCAATCGGCAAAGTACTTGGCAAATAAAAATGATAAGCCTGGAGTGATTCTCTTGGACATGAATTCCAAAGAAACATCCAGGAAGTGGATAGCAGCCGGAAAGGAAAAATGTCTCACTGTTGCCTCAATCAAAACTAACATATCTAAGGATAAAGCCGAGGATAGAATATTTATTCGAGAAGCCCTAACGAAGCATATCAAAACTATTTTATATCATGCCAAAACTAAATTGAAACCATTATTTGAATTCGTATGGTGTAAAGAGGGTAATGTTTTTGCCAGAAAAACAAAAACCAGTAAAATTTATTCTATTCGTTCACTACTTGACATTATGCAAATTGAAAAAGAATTTTCTAACAAAAATACCTCCTTAATAATATAATGTCCACTTTGTTCATTTATTTTTATCATCTCGTAACACTTATCTGTACCTACTTAAATCTATTAGATAAAAATGGCATCTGATATAAAAGAAATCTTTAAGTGTACTTCAATAAATAACTTTGTCCAAACGTTACCTCCAAAAAGTAATATTAAATTTTCATGTTTGCACATTAACATAAGATCTATGATAAAAAATTATGTAAATCTACTGCAAATAGTTCATAATAACTCATACCTACTAGACATAATCATAATTACCGAGGCTGGTATATCTGATAATATCTCTCATCTGTATAACATACCTGGATATAACATGCACACAAAACTACGAAATAAAAAGAAAGGTGGCGGAATTATTATTTATGCCAAAAACTACATAAAATTTACTCCTTGTTGTCTCAAAACATTTACATTTGAAAGCTTAACAGGCACCTTAAAACTTCCTTCCAATGAAATCGTAGTTTTGTCACGTTTTGTCTGCAATCTACAGGCCGCCTTCAACTAACAAGACACTTTTTATAAAGAACTAGATAGATATATCTCTAATTTTAACTATGAAAGGAATTTGATTTGCATTGGTGACACCAATATTGACCTTAAATCGACTAAAGCATACGTAGACTCATATAAAGAAACACTGAGCGCGTATGGATTGATGTGTGGAATCACTGATTACACTAGAGTGGAACTTCAATCAAATAAATTAACTAAATCGTGCATCGACCACATATTTGCGCGATTTCCCACATCAGATCCTTACGCGGCAGCGCTCGATGTCGTACTGGCCGATCACCGTGCAATAATATTTACCTGTGCACGCGACACTCCGCCTAGCCGTATATGATCGAAAAGAAAAACACTTTAATTATAAGCATTACTATGATGAACTTAAAAAGATAAACTGGACTCAGACGAATAACATGAAAAACCCTAACGATATTTTGAATTTTATTTATAACTCTTTTAATAACGCTAAACAGTTTGTAAAAAAATACAACTTACAATCCAAACATATAACACGTAAAAATTTTAAAGTCCCATGGATGGATGAAAATATAAACAGGTTCTGTGAAAAAAGGGATAAATTGTATTCACTTTGGAAAAATAGCTTATACGATCCAGCTTTAAGATTAGAATACAATAAAATTAGAAACAGAGTACACAAAGTTTTAGAAAATAAAAGAAATAATTACTACATTAATCTAATTAATGAGAATTTCAATAATACAAAAAAAATATTTCAGATAATAAACCAAATGATGGGTCGTGTTAAGCTTTCAATAGACGAAGCGATTTTAAAAGCATTTGATGCGCAAGGTTTTACGTCCAAGGAACTAGCTGAGAACTTTGCTAGTGAATTTGATAAAGCAGTTAAAATAATCTTTCCGAAATGTAAAATAAACCTCCTAAACTCTGCTAGTTACAGTAAACCAGTTGATTGCAGCATTTTATTCAAAAAAGCAAATTGTCATTCCATACATAAAATAATCAAAACACTTAAAACAAACAAAGCCCCAGGAGTCGATAATATTAAAGTATCGGATATAAAAGTTCTAGGAAAGGATCTAGCATTAGCAATATCGAATCTTATTAATAGGAGTGTGGTTTCCGCTGCTTATCCGGATAAACTCAAAGTAGGATGCGTTAGACCTATCTATAAAAAAGGAAAACGAAATGATTATTTTAACTATCGTCCAATTACACTACTCCCTACTATTAATAAAATAGTTGAAAAATTTTTCAGCAACCAAATTCATAGCTTCTACAAAAAACATGGCGTCTTATATAAAAATCAGTTTGGTTTTCAGAAAGGGAAAGGTACCACCGATCTGCTGTCCCTGTTTGCTGATGAGGTTAATGGAAATCTCGATAAAAAGAAAGTTGTTCTCGCTCTTTTTATCGATTTTTCATGGGCGTTTGATACCTTAGACCATAAAAAACTTATATGCAAGCTAAGTAATTGTGGTATAAGGGGTCCAATGTTGAAATGGTGCGAAAACTACACGAAAAATCGGTCATTCAATGTTAAACTTGATAACGCATTCAGCGATAAAATTACTGTACATGAGGGTACCGCCCAGGGCTCGGTGCTGGGGCCCACCCATTTTTTATCATACGTCAACGACATGAGTAATTGCGTCAGACACTGTTCATGTTATCAGTTTGCTGACGATACGTGTCTGGTGTCTGCTGACGAGGACCCTGACAAGGCACTTGAGCGCTTACAAACTGACTTCGATACGATTCAACGCTGGTGTCATGATGCCGGCTTAGTACTCAATGCGAAAAAAACAAAATTACTATTTATCAAGTCACCTTATCTTCGACGTCAATCCCTAAACACGCAATTAATTGCTCATGACCATAGCTGTTTACATCGTACCAGGGTTGATTCGTGTAGATGCACAGCTATTGAGGAAGTATAATTGGCCACAGCATCTATAGTAGATGGTTGTTGCAGCGCTAGTGGGTCGGTAGGATCCCACATCGTCGTTGATGGCTATAGAGCCCTATTGCGGCCCGGCATTTCTTGCCACATCGATTACACACAAATCGCGAATCCGTTGGAGGAGATGAGGCACAACGAAGCTTTTTTTGCTTAATATTCTCCAGCCACTTTTCGTCGTGCTTGGCAACTCCGATTTTGGTGTCATGGCGCCATTCAGATCTTATTTCAGCGCGATTTTCCCAGGAGTCGGTCGGGATTCCAAAGCTGATCATGTCCCGCTTGCAGGAGTCTTTAAACCGTAGCATTGGGCGCCCTACGGGTCTCTTCGCGTTTGCTATCTGACTCAGCATTACTTGGCGTGGAAGTCTCTCGGGGGCCATTCGATGTACGTGGCCAAGCCAACGCAATCTTCGTTGTTTCAGCATTGCGGTGATGCTGCAGCAGCTTGTTTTTGAGAGAACTGCCTCGTTGCTCATTTTGTCTCTCCAAGTGACTCCAAGTATAGTCCTCAGGCAGCGCATATGGAAGGCATTAAGTTTGCGTTCTTGTTTTCTGTAAGTAGTCCATGTTTCCGAAGCGTACAACAGTATACTAAGGACGCAGGTCTGGTATACAAGGACTTTAGTGTGAGTGGTAAGCTTGTTGTTTTTCCAAACTCGTTTAAATAGCCTTCCAAAAGCGGTCGATGCTCTGCCAATCCGAGTGTTTATCTCCTTATCGCTTGAGAGTGAGGAGGTGCTGGTGGAGCCGAGATAGCAGAAGTGTTCCACTACATCAAGGATGGTGCCGTCGAGTGTGATTTCAGGAGGCTGACTTACGCCCTGCACCATGATGACAGTTTTTTTGGTGTTTACGCTCATAGAATACATATGACAGGCGTTACCAAATCTCGTCACCAATTCTTGTAATTCGCGTTCAGAGTTTGCGACTAGTGCAGCATCATCTGCATACAGGAGTTCTCTGACAATTAGATCCAGGCGCTTGTTTTTGGACTTCAATAAATTAATGTTGTACAGTCTTCCGTCCTTTCTTGTATGCAGATGTACTCCGACGTCACAACCCTCGAACGCAGTCAAGAGGAGCGCTGATAGAAAAATCCCAAAGAGAGTAGGAGCTAGTACGCAGCCTTGCCTGACTCCGCGGTTAACGACGAAAGGCGTTGATTTTTCTCCATCAAATATGACAGAGCCTCTCATGTTGTCGTGAAAGTAAGCTCACAAAAATACCTTGGTATGATAATAGATAATAAAATCAACTGGAGTAATCATATTGAAAACGTATGCGATAAACTAAGACAGTTTCTGGCTAGTATCACTATCTTAAAAAATAGAATTCCATTTAAAGTGAAACTTATGTTATACAATTCATTCGCTGAGTCGCATATAAATTACGGATTAAATACTTACGGTCGTACATATTATAAAAGTTATTTAAACCAAATCTACAATTTACAACTTAGAATTTTAAAATTAATAGTTTCCCCGAACAAAAAACAAAAACTCGTAAACAATTACGAATTATTTAAACACTGTAAAATTTTGCCAGTATTCACTAAATTTAAATATACCCTGTTAAAAGAACAATTTTTTAACGAAAGTTTAAAAGTATTAACTGAACATCCTGTACGCACTCGAGCCGTCGCACAAAACCGGTTATGGGGGATTTACATGGGTGACTAAAGCCGCACGATTTCAGCCGCACGGCGAAAATCGACCGTGTAAATGCCAATTCGGCGAGGCCGCAAGTGACTAAAGCAGCAAGCCCCAACTTTTGTAGCGTTTACACGGGTGACTAGCCGCACGATTTCCGCAGCACGGTGAAAATCGACCGTGAAAATTCCAATTCGGCGAAGCCGCGAGTGACTAAAGCAGCAAGCCCCAAAGTTGGGTATCATTCGACTTTTGCAGCACGGCGCTCAGCTCGGCGGAACGCGGCGGGCAAAGAGTAAAAAATATATGTATAGGAACGTATCAACGTACATAGGAACGTACAGGATACGTACAGAGGAAGAGCTTTCATAGAAACTTCTAAATCGATACAAATTTTGTAAGGGATGTCATAGAAGATTAGGGTAAATTAAAGTCTAGCGTTAGTACCTAGTTAGTAGTCTAGTATTAGTAGTTATTGAGAAAGTCTTATACACACCACAACCCAGCATCGAACCTGCACCAGCACGTGTGTGACTCAAGGGGTCTATTCACTAAACTGTAATAATTATAATAAAGCAAGCCTATTATTGTTTATATATTATATGACACATTTTAAATATTATTTTAATGTTACCCGACTGCGCGACGCAAAGGAGCAGTAATGTGCTTATTAGCCTTCGAATGTATATACCTACATAATATGTATGTGGATTGTAACTTTGGCCACTATTTAGACCAAACGCGTAGGATTATTTCTTTACTAACTACCGTATACTTTCTATTATCTATATATTTATATTTTTTATATTAGAAACTATTTCATTGTTAGGAATCCATACTTATTAATATTATAAATGCGAAAGTGTGTCTGTCTGTCTGTCTGTCTGTCTGTCTGTTACCTCTTCACGCTTTAACCGCTGAACCGATTTTGATGAAATTTGGTACAGAGATACTTTGAGTCCTGGGAAAGGACATAGGATACTTTTTGTCCCAATAATTTGCGGTGTTCCCGAGGGATAATGTATTATTATTGTGTGTACTCTGACTGTCTTTTACTGCTAAACGGTTGAATTGATTTTAATGAAATTTGGTATGGCAGTGGTTTATGCTTTGGACAAACGCGCAGTGTACTTTTTATCCCAAAAATATAGAGTCTTCCCGAGGGATAATGTATTATTTTGTGTACTTTGACTGTCTTTTACTGCTAAAAGGTTGAATTGATTTGAATGAAATTTTGTATGGTAGTTGTTTATGCTTTAGACAAACGTGCAGTCTACTTTTTATCCCAAAAAGATATATAATAGTGTTCCCGAGGGATAATGTACTATTGTGTATATTTTTTTAATGTCTTTCATAGCTTAAGAGTTTAAACCATTTAAATGAAATATGGTATGATAGTGCTTCGGACAAACAATTAGTAATTAAATAGAGAACGTAAGATAAGGAAGATACAGATTTAACTTAGAGTACAGTCGGGAGTGGCCAAAAAACCTCATTTCTCGCGGGCGGAGCCGCGGGCAAAAGCTAGTTTATTTATATATGCAATTATTCAAGCAGCTCTTTAATAATTGCATAAGTAACAATTTCAATTCCGGCACGAACACCCATTCTGCTCAACATTTTCGAAGGAAATAACCAAGCCGCATGCTGCTTTAGTCACCCGTGTAAATGGGCTTGCGATTCGGCGAGGTGAGGCGATTTCTCAGACGGCTCGCCGCACGGCGAAAGCAGTCCCGTGTAAATGCCTCATTATGGGGGATTTACATGGGTGACTAAAGCCGCACGATTTCAGCCGCACGGCGAAAATCGACCGTGTAAATGCCAATTCGGCGAGGCCGCAAGTGACTAAAGCAGCAAGCCCCAACTTTTGTAGCGTTTACACGGGTGACTAGCCGCACGATTTCCGCAGCACGGTGAAAATCGACCGTGAAAATTCCAATTCAGCGAAGCCGCGGGTGACTAAAGCAGCAAGCACCAAAGTTGGGTATCATTCGACTTTTGCAGCACGACGCTCAGCTCGGCGGAACGCGGCGGGCAAAGAGTAAAAAATATATGTATAGGAACGTACATAGGAACGTACAGGATACGTACAGAGGAACAGCTTTCATATAAACTTCTAAATCGATACAAATTTTGTAAGGGATGTCATAGAAGATTAGGGTAAATTAAAGTCTAGTGTTAGTACAGAGTTATTGAGAAAGTCTTATACACACCACAACCCAGCATCGAACCTGCACCAGCACGTGTGTGACTCAAGGGGTCTATTCACTAAACTGTAATAATTATAATAAAGCAAGCCTATTATTGTTTATGTATTATATGAGACATTTTAAATATTATTTTAATGTTACCCGACTGCGCGACGCAAAGGAGTAGTAATGTGCTTATTAGCCTTCGAATGTATCTAACTACATAATATGTAAGTGGATTGTACCTTTGGCCACTATTTAGACCAAACGCGTAGGCTCATTTCTTTACTAACTACCGTATACTTTATATATATTTATATTTTTTATACTAGAAACTATTTCATTATTAGGTATTCAATATAATTATACTTAGGTCAAAAGTCCCGACTACTGGACTGATTTTTTCTTTTCGTTTTTACGCAGTCGGGTTTTCTTTAATTTTTTCATACACATGACATTTGCAAATTTTAAATCATATAAAAATATATGATTTTTAGGGCCGATAGTTTAATAAAGCACTTATTATACTCAGATACAAAAAGAGGTCATGTTTAGAATAATTTTTCTGGTCTTATTTGGTGGCTTACTCTGTGGCTCAGTGGTTCAGCGCTTTGGTGCTCAAACCGGAGGTCGCAGGTTCGAATCCTGCCGAAGGAACAAAAGTATTTCTGTGTTCCTGGGTCATGGATGTGTATTAAATATGTGTATAATATAATAAAAATCTTAAATACTTATATGTAAGTATAAAATTATTAAATATACTTCCCGTTGTCTGGTACCTGTGGCACAAGTTCTTCGGATACTTAGCACGGGGCCAGATTGACGTGGTGTGGAGCGTCGATAGATATTATTATTTTTGTTTAAATATACCCAATAACAGCGGATTTATTGACCTTAAAATTGGATAAAAAGAATCTAACGTAAGATAAAAAATGTTTTAGAAATCCTCAAAATCGGACATTTCTAAACTAAGCCCATGTATTCCAAACTTAAAAGTAGAACACCCGTGTACCAATTCTACTTAGTTTTTGAGATAAATAATTTGGAAGATGGTCATTTTTTCAAGTCATCGATTCATAAAATTAATTTATTACGTCAATTGCGAGGCGTTGTAAACTTGTTATATACTTTGTTCGATACACCAGTTAGATGCGCATTTATTATACTTTATTACGTTTCTACCACTTGAGTCCTTTGAGAGATATTTAATTTTTTTTCACTTTTCAAACTTTATTTTTTTTTCTTCGATACTAAGTTGTTTCCGCAATTATTTTTTATACTAAACCATACTTTGTCATAGTTTCTTTATTCAGGTTTTTTTTCTATTGCCAATCAAACTAGGAATGGGAGAAATAAGCATTCTTTTATTTTTAATTAGCCTTTTAAGAGCATTTTTAAGAGCAAAGTAATACCATAGATTTTACGAAAACAAAAAATTCATAAACTCCGATGAAAGGTTTTGTGAGCCCGGGAAGGGGTCCACCCTAGTTAGGCAATAACTAACCCGTGGTTATACATACAACCCGAGGGAGCGGAGGTGAAGCATCACGGAGCCGATCAGGACCCATGCCGCCGCTAGGCAATATATTGTATATAATATATATGTAATATATTGTAAAGAAAATAAAGAATTTTTGATTTTGATTTGATTTTGATTGAATATTAAAAAAATGTTATTTGTCGTCATGACAACCAACATTAATCAGTTGCATATGTACACATCACAATTCTCAATCTCACATGACACAAGAAAATTTTGCGTACGTAATTCACATCGTGATTGAGGTCATATTGTTTAACTACCATGAATAAAAATAACACCATCGAGTTTTTGGAATGCTATGAAAGGCATCCATGCTTATGGATTTATTGATTGATTTATTTATTTATTATATATATGATAGATATATAATATTAATCACTAATATATATGCAATTATTCAAGCAGTTCTTGAATAATTGCATAAGTACTTAACAATTTCAATTCCGGCACGAACACCCATTCTGCTCAACATTAATTATATTCTTACAACTCAATATAATATTGTAATAATATAATACGTGTCATATAATAAAAAATATAATAATATAATATTATATTACACGTAAAAGTTATGGCAGCAATAGAAAACTTCACATACATAAGTAGTAAATACAGTCTATTCACGTTAAGTTTGCAGTGAGTCGTCAGTACAATTTACAAATGTTAAACTGGCTTACCTTTATTGCCAAACGTGAACACGAGCTAAGCCGCCTAAGCGTCATTGCTTTCTAGACATTTGCACTGATGACTCACTTCAAACTTAACGCGTACCTATTCCATTCCGAATAATTCCGATATACATATTATTATGTATATCGGAATTATTCGGAATGGTTTTATTTCAACAAAATACATTATTTTCAAATAACGAAGATGTGACCAATACAAATTCATATCGACAATATATCGATATAATTTGTATTGGTAACATATTCACTTAGCATGCCAGTGTATTAGTGCGTACGCTACACTGTTATATTAGCGCGAGTCTTATTTGTGTGAAATAAATAAGCTAGTGTTGAAGTTTTATAAATGTGTGAGTTTGTAACGATTACAATATTTTTGTGAATGTGTGATTTTGTTTTCATTGTGGGAGTTACCCTCCCCGCACCAAAATTGGCAGAAAGTTTTGTTTGAAAATTTCCCCGCGTGCCTTATCCTGTAGTACAGTGTTTTTCAACCTGTGGGTCGCGACCCCCTGGGGGGTCGCATAAACACGTCGTATGGAATGAATATTTGTAACACTGTAACATTATAAAAAAGCGAAGCTTCGGGGGGTCGCGAAATATTTTTTCGTACAAGGGGGGTCGCATCACGAAAAAGGTTGAAAAACACTGCTGTAGTATATAATCTAAGGCCGCTATCCCCAACCCGCGGCCCGCGGGCCGCATGCGGCCCGCCGGGCCTTTATCTACGGCCCGCGTGAAATCTGTAACCGTTAGATAAAGTTGTGAAAAAGCGTCCACAATTCCAAAAATCTCACTGAGTGAACATAATTATTATAATACATTTGTTATTTTATTTTAGTTTGTGTCATTAGCTCATTTTGAATGTTTAGTTTCACTCTTTTAACTACCTTGTGTTATTCTATTATTAAATCGTTAAAAGAGATGTTCTAGAAATGTATGAGGCGTGGGCCAGCCCTATGTACACTATATGTAAATATAGCTACATAATATAGTAACTGTTTCCTATCCTTTATTTTATTTTATTTCACTTCGTTTCAATGTACATTTAAAATAAATTCCTCAAGGAGAGCAACACAACGTAAAATAAAACATGGCGGATTAGATCAGAATTAACCAAAGAATATCATTTTGACAATGACATGACTTTTCACAAAGAAAGACGTATGACACTCAAGAAGATGTCTCTTCCTAAAACTATCAACTACGTCAAAAGTCAAGTCAAAACAACTGCCGCCCTAAAATAGGGTTCTCGCATTAAAAAACTCTTCAAATAATCATTTTTGTATGCACGTACCCTTCTTCAAATTAATTTTTTTGTATTTTTATGAAATTACCTTATATTTTTCCTATTTGCCTATGTGGTGTACATAGAGCTGGCCCAAAATCAAACATATCTTTTAAACAACATATTTTTTTGCCCCTAAAAAATGTTGGTTGCGGCCCGCGACACCAGGAGTACAACGGGTTTGTGGCCCGCGTAAAAAAAAGGACCACTGATCTAAGGGTAAAAATGAAAAAAAAGATTAAAGAACGGTTAAAGGCGGCCCTGGTTATTTAATGTACTTGTAGTCGTTTTATTTTCTTTTCTGACCCCCCCCCCCTCCCCAAACTAAAACCCGGCTACGCCCATGAGGCCTATACATAGCATTGCTCTAGGGTACCTATAATATCCAAAAAACAAGGGCGCAGTTATAGAAGCTCGCACAGGGCGCAAAAAAGGCTATTTACGGCACTGACCCTAGTTAATTTATTTTTCAATTTCAGCCCCTCTTCTTCTTGAAAACATACAATTTATGTAAATGCGAACTTTATATCCCCCTTTTCCGATGATAAATAAGTTTCGGCGAACAAATTTCGGGCTAATTTGATCATATGGGCGGGGTCAAGTATGCAGTATACTTTTGAAGATTTAATTGGGTGATCAAAATAAGTTTTTATATTTGCAAGGGTAAAATTGCACCCTAAAATTTCAAATGTTTTTATGTTTACCTGTGTCCCATCCGCAGTCAAAGATCTCACCATTATAATAATATCACTTAGCATACGAATTGCTGTGAGGACAAGCTGAGATTGTACGTGCGCAGAAATCTTATCAATGAAGAAATAAGCGATAGGACAGACGAATTTTTCTTTTAATGAGACTATTTGAAACACCAAGGCTTCTGTAGCAAATGTTTCAGAATCGCTTGTTAATATTCCACCCAAATCAACGTCACTCCAATATTTGTCTGACCCTTTATCATATTGTTTGCCAGCTTTGATGGCCATTGCAGCAAAAATTAAAGCGACGTTTAATTCACCATTTTCAGCCTTAACTTTCAGGAATTCCATCACTTCTGTCATAAAACCCACGTTGCATTTATGCGTCGACAATATCCTTCGCAGTGTTGCAGGGTGAGGTAAAGGGATACGATTCCTCAAAAATAAATAGGCTTTACCCGAATAATAAAACAAAGATAAAGCGAACGATTTCATTTCATCTGTATATTTATTAGACTTTTTGGATTTTGTCGTATTTAGATTTGTGTGAATGTTTTCGAAATTATGTTGAACCATCTGTTCGACTTCAGAATAGTTATCACATTTTTTTAAATTATTTTTAACAAACAATTTAGATTATTGATACAACTATCAATAATCTAAATTGTTTGTTAAAAATAATTTAAAAAACGTACGTCTTTTCAGGCGTTGTTGTAAGACTTTGACTTCTCGACGTAACTTTTTTTTACGAGGTTGTAGCAGATGCTGTTTGCGTACTAACACTTCCACAATGATGAACTCCTTCCTAACACTTTCTTGCAGTTTAATTGTTTTCGGTGCTGGACCTTCCTGTATACATATATTGCTTAAAACATGTATTCTTTTTTCACTGGGCACTACCTGTAAAGAATTTTGAAGTTAATGGATCACGCTAGACAAATAGTAGACTGATGCGGAATTATGCAGATGACGAGCTTCTTCCAGCATCAGTGAATGGACAACAAATCACTTATATTTTTTTCCTTTAAAAAGGACCTTAACAAAGAATCATCAAAATCGGACAGCTACGTAAACAGTTACGCAATATCATACATTACAATCAGTGAGTGAACAATCAGTAATACACATAATATACAATATAGTACACAACACAATGTTCTAGTTTTAAGTCACTTGTAAATTAAGTTTTTTTCTAAATTTATATTGGACCAACCTCGGCATAACCCTTCAAACTGCCTTCAAATAAAACAATTAACAAAATCGAACTATTCTGTCAATAATTATGCGTAGTCGTACATAAAAAAAATGTACGCGTCGTATTGAGAACCACCTCCTTTGAGTATATATAACCACCTCAGTTTCTTTTTCTTCGGTTGAAAACGGTGTCGTAAGATTTGTATCTTCTAGGTTATTAAATATCCACTCGGAAAATGTAATCAATAATTTACCTTAGGAATCAATAATTTACCTCAGGAAATACCGACGGAACAGCATCGGGTTTCAACATTTTCCTAATATAACCAGGAATAAAGTCGTCGCATTTGAAATGCGCACTGCAAACAACAGACGACTTTGAGATTTTTCCAGGCACTACATTTTCCCACTTCAATTTCTGGTTTTCATTCTTCGGAAATCTAAGATACAAGAAATATACCTATGATAAACATTATCGGTGCAAAGTAAAATGACCAGATAACTTCAACAAAATAATTTAAGTGTTTTATAAAAAGTGTAATTTTCGGGTACTGACCCTTTTATATACTCTTGTCATTGACCGATACATCTTCAATTCAAATTCATGGTTACCCTAACGATTATGATTGTTGTTTTTACTTACCCGTGGAAAAAAAAAGCGACTACCGGGATAAGACTCATTATTGCACCCTGTTACACTACTCACACAACAAGAATTCACCATTTTTCATGGAAAAACAGTCAACTTTAGTATGAAAATTGACACAATCGCAAATCAAAACACGACAATCGACCAAACAACCAATTAAGCAAACCACCATCTTACATTTAGTATTACCAGTCCCAAACATCAAAGTACTACCTTTACTCAGTATTGAATTATTTTTTAACTACAACCAATTGATTTATTAATTATTGATTATATATAAAATACGTTTAAATTCGTTTAAATACGTTTCTAAGTTTACCAACCGATTCGTATTAGTAAATCATTAAAAAAAAGTATTTAATTTTCTACCATTTCTATTAAACGAAATGATTATGTGAGCTGGCAAGACGTCAGACAAGGACACACTACCGGCGGGAACGCTCTTGTTTGGACCGCTTTTAGCTAGCTACCGCTTAAAAGGAAATACCTACCGTAACTGTAACATAACATTTTGTACTAGTTGTAAATATTATGTCTCTGAGCTCTTGTAACCACTAGAGTGCATCTCGCTCACCCACTATGTGTTGCCATGTACAAACATAGCCTTCAATTGTAGCAGTGTTGCCAGATATACGGATTTCTCCGTATTTATACGGATTTTCGATCTGCGATACAGATTAGACGCGGATACGGATTTTTATACGGAATTCTAGCAGAAGCCCAATTCTTTTAAGTATTTTTAATAATAATCCCGTTTCGGTCCACGCGCTGACTCCTTACAGCACCAGTAGGTCAGTCTAAAATCATAACGAGATTTATTAACCGATAGTATTTACGAGAATTACCCCTAGTATAAATCTAACCAACATTTGAATTAAATGTCTGTGTTTTTCACTGCATGTATATCAACTGTAAATTCACAATCATCAAATTATATAATCCCTTGTCCTTTATGATCATACATTTTTTCATTCATCTTACAGATTTTATACAGATTTCTTGCAAAATGGGCATACAGATTTTATACAGATTTTAACGGTTTGCTATACGGATAAATTGTGCAAGGCACCTGGCAACACTGAATTGTAGTATTTTTGTCTTGATCTTAGGATGTACACGTAAGTTTTCTCGTTGTAGTCAGTAATAAATAAGAATCGTAGAACGAGTTTTTCCTTGCACCACTCACTATTAAAATAAGTAAATTTCAATATTTTAATACTGACGATTAAATTGTTCTAGTTATTTTTTATGAGTCAGAGGTTATAAGAAAACATGCGATTAAAGTACGATCGTACCTGAATTCTCAGTCTCGATCGAGACCTATTATAATAAGTTAACTCTAGGCCAAGACCGAGAAGACAATTCTTTAAGCGTTACTTTGTAACCAGTATGGAAATATTTTTTTTTTTTTTGATTTTGATAATAGTCAAATTAACAAAATATTATTCAGAACGTGGTAAAAATATTAACTCAAGAACGGCTGAACCGATTTGGCTGAAAATTGGTGGGCTATCTTGAAACCAGGAGAAGGAACCCTAGGAAGGAAAGGAGAACCCTCGTGAACGGGATAAAAAGTATCCTATGTATACTTTTTATCCCGTTCACGAGGGACTCACAACTCAAGAACGGCTGGATCGATTTGGCTCATTTTGATTTTAAAATAATTGTGGAAGTTCAGCACGCCAATCGCGCTAAGTTTTTTTAGTTGAACCGCAAACGAAACGTTGACGTTACTCGACTTTTTGAATGATTCGGTATCGCGCTAACGTTTTGACAGATAGTTGGGACGTAACTGCACCGCAGCTGAAGCGCAAACGCTGTCAAAACAAAAAGTTGATACGGAGCTTCTTTTCCTCGCACGTTACTGAAACGTTCGTTGTTTTTTGAGGTCTAAGAGTAAGAAAACAATTAAACAAAGTGAGATATAAAAATAAAAATTGTACCTAGATTTGTTGAATACAATACGGCAGTGGCTCAAGCTGTTTGTGAGGCTGTATGATGTATCCAGACGTGAGAATTTATGCGATCGCATCGAGTAAAAGAAATGCCTCCGATCGCATGTTTATACTAAAAGGAACCGAATTACAAAGGCAATAACAAAAGCCCTAATTATTATAGAAGTGGCCCCCCACATGCCACCAACCTTGTGTTTGGATGCTTTGGACGTAGAGACAAAGGTAAATTCCTATTTAGTAGTTCTTAGGGCCACACGCATTTAATGAATCTATTATATGTAAATAGAATGCCGGGGTGCTTGGTTTGCAATGATGGGCATCAGGTTACTCCTCATCTATGTTGATGGGCCATTGTGCATCCACATGAGCATGAACTATGAAGTGGGATACTATAGTCTATGATAGAAAAGATTACCATTCTCTGAATGTTCAAATAGTAAGCATAAGCAAGCATCTAATGTAAAATGTAAACTGGTACTTGAGAGATAATATTATACCTAATTTTAAATTATTTTTCTGTTACAGATGTGCGATGCAAAATTAAATATTACAGTGTCATGGGCAAGTCACCCATTAAATTCATACTTAAACCGGCTGCATGTTGTAGATGGAGATTGGAGAGGACATGATATATCTTTAGGTAAATACTAATTGCACATATTACACAATAAGACTTGAACAAAAAGTTTGTGCAACTTAAACTAACAAGAAAATAAGTTATGTCTGCTTTGTTTACTTATGTAGAATAATAAATAATTATAAAACTACAATAGTTTTCCAATAGTTTTCCTACAATGTCCAATAAGCATATAAGGATTGTGTTGCGGTGTACTTTGCATTGGTGCAGTTATAAAAATATTTTATTAAGATTTTCTTATTGATGTTTGTTCTATTTTAGGGGAATCAGATTATCCACTAAGGCCCATTATGATGACACCATCTGACCCACAGCCTAACAGCCCCGAAGAACTTGTGTTGTGTGAACAAGCTTACATTTGAATGCCATACTATGAGTTGGGTTGAGCCGATGTAATGTGCGAATATCTTTAAGGAGTTTAAAAATATGATGCCTATGGAATCTTGGTAGTTTATCAACTCCCATCTAATGATGAAATTTTAATTAATATGAATGTGTGTGAGGAATTAATAAAAAAATTTTGTATTTATAAAACTTGTTTAATTTAACAATAATTAGTCAACAAATTAACATGTAAGTACCTACTGTGTGAAAGAAACTAAAATAATAGCACCATTGACAAAAGTATTAAGACATACCCATTATAATATACTAAAAGTAATTTTAACACTGTTACATATAGTTTTAATTTTAACTCTTTACTTGTAGATGTCACTGTAAAATTGTAAAAATGGTTAGAGTGTAATAAAACTAGTGAAATTGTAAAATATTGATGAAGACTTCCAATGCAAATATGCTGCCTATAATTTCACACATTATTTTTTGTTAGATTATAAATAGGTATATAGTTTTTAATATTTCAACATATTTTTACACTCTCGTTAGTTATTTTACAAACTAACAATTTTACAGTGACATAATATATAAATCAGTCTATAAATAAATAATTATGCAAGTAGGTACTATAAGAAATTCGAATAACACTGTTTAAGAGCACCAGTAACACAAAATACTTACAACCATTAAAATTATTGAAAGTAGTTTGCACTAATTATATTCTTTTATACCTTAATTCTTAACAGTATATAAACTTGGTTAAAAATAAACAATTAAGGAATAAATATGTAAATACTATGACAAACTAGAATAAAAGACAATGTATTTATGTATTGTATAAGACATCAAATTCGCACCAGATTCACTCTTAATAAATATTAGTCAAGAGTGGAACTAATGCGTTTTTCAAAAGTAAAAAGAGCCTTGGGCTGGGACTATGCAACAGTTTTCATCTCTTGGTGAGGCTTCGGCTTGTCGTATACTGAAACACAATGATAAACAGATAAACAATAAATTAATTATTTATGATTTGTTTAGAAAATATAAATAAACAGTCATTGGAAAGGATATGTTTTATCAGCTTAGTTTAAATTTTATATATAAAATTAAACAATTACTATGGTCTTCGAGAAGTTTGTAAGAATTTTACATTACCTGTCTTGTAAATCTGTCTGTACTTTGAAACCATGTGCCGTAATGAGGACTGCTTCTAGTGTGCCTTAATTTTTTCGATATAAAATCATTAGCCAGGATTCTTGTAACGCAGTCCTATAAGCTGAAATTTAAAAAATAATAAATTAATCTTTTCTGATTAGGTTTTAATGCTAGTTAATAGAACACTAACATATTCTTAATAATAATAATAATATCTATGGACGCTTTCCACCATGCCAATTTGGCCCCGTGCTAAGTATCCGAAGAACTTGTGTTACAGGTACCAGAAAACGGAAAGTATATTTAATACTTTTATACTATACATATATTTAAGATTTTTGTAATATGATACATATATTTAATACACATCCATGACCCAGGACGTTATTAAAGTTGACGGCTGGACCCTTCTGGACTAGAGTAGCAAAGGACAGAAATCACTGGAAAGAGCTGGAGGAGGCCTTTGCCAATAGGCACACCGAAATAAGAGACTTCATTTAGGGATGAGACTTCTTTCTTCACCACCACAATGAAAAATTCGGAAAAAAAGGGCTTAATAATTAATAATAATGACCCAGGAACACAGAAAAACTTTTTGTTCCTTCGGCAGGATTCGAACTGAGCCACAGAGGTCATCTTACATTTTAATAGTAAAATGTCTCACATTAATTAATGAATTTTATGGAGGCAAATGGACCTTGCCAGACAAGGCTAGGGCCCAAAAAATAAAAGAAAAAGTTCTTTCAGTAAATGTTATAACATGGTTATATTATAAATTTATTAGGTACACATACCTTTGCCCGTTCTTGCGGGTCCATCGGCTTAAGTATGAGCGAGCATTCTCGCCATAATCTTGATGAAAGAGCTCGTACCTCGCCTCGTTTGACCTAACTCTTCCGAAAGTTAGTACCTACTACCTAGGTCTTTGTATTTTTCTTAATACTCCAAGATTAGCGTCCGCGACCGTTGTTCGACGACGGCATTCACAGTATAAGAAGACGACGGTTTCATAATTATTCACAGTATAAGAAGGAAGTAATTTATTGGAATAAAAACGAAATACCAAGGATGACAATAAAATTATAAGAAACTTCCTCTTCTTTTAAATCCATAAACCACAAATTTCAAAGCAATTAGTGCGGCGCGCAAGTAAAATAGATGTCGATTATGCTAAAATCACAGATATTTACAAAAATACTAGGTTCGCATCCCTAATGTCTACCAAAAGGTTACGTTCCGTTTCGTTCGAGTTTCGTCTGAGGTTGAGTTACTTCAAGAAGGATAGCGCGATACTGAAATTTGTTCAGACGCACCTCAAACGAACCGTAACTGAAACGCAACCGAAGCAGAGATGAACCTGAATTGAAACGTTGAAAAATAGCGCGATTGGGGTGCTGGGAAGGCTTCCGCAGTGAGAAATAATGAAAAAGGTGTAGGTTGTAGGTGTAGGACTAGGACGTAGGATGCATTATAGGTAGTCATTTATTCATTCCAGTTCATGTTTATGACAGAACAACGTATGTCGAGACAGCTAGCTATATTATATATTACTAGCTGACACCGACCGACGTCCCAACAAGCAAAGTAATCCTATAACGAAATATTATGAGTCTATCTCTTCTTATAATGTTCTTATTAAGGCATTGGTGCAGACTGTGTCTCTTATAATAGCATAAGATAAGCTCTAACATACTCAAGAGCATTAGGATTTATATCTCAGTCTTATAGTTTGCTACACGACTACTTACAAAACAGTTATAGGACTTTTTACTTATAATAACATTTCACAAGCGTATATATTCTCAAGAGCATTTGTTTTTATTACTCAATCTTATAGTTAACTACAAGATTACCTTATAAACCACTAATAGGAATATGTATCCTATAATTGTCTGCAGAAAGATTAAATAGTCTTGAAATCTTATAGTAGCATTTTGTAAGAAAAGAAGATATTACAACACTTTTAGCGTAGATAATTATAAGTTAGTCTCGTTACTGTCTTGTTTAAGACTCTTTTAAATGTAATAGTTCTTATTAAGAGCGTTATAAAATCAAACAACCTTATAAGCTACTTGATCCATCACATTATTAATAAACATTATACGTCTAGCTGTTCTAATTTGTCCTGAGAAAATAGTTTACTATCAGTTTATTATAGATATGGAATTGTTTTCTAGCAAAGTAAATTGAAAAATTAGTAAGTAGTCCGAATACATGAGGAACCCTAAACTTCTTTAAATATAATAATAATAATAATAATAATTTATTTATTTTCTCCCAAAAATTACAATCTAGTAATTTGTGGGAGACTTGGAGCCCAAACTAAGCCGAAGCCTGTATATTGGTGCCCCCCTCACAACTATTTTAACTTATTTTAACAATTTAGTGTATTTTAACTTATTTTAACCTAGAAATCTATTCTACTTTTTTAACTTAAAATTATTAGTATCTAATAATTATTAAATGCCATATTCTGTACTTTTACATATAATAAACTTTTACCATATATATTTAAATTATCATATTCGTCTGAGTAAAACATTTTCAGTATCCTGATAATTTAGGTTAGCTAGCCAGAGTGTCACTTTCTGTTTACACTTGGTTCTATTATTGTGATAAATTGACAAAATTTCATTGACCTTATTATGTAGGAAACTACCAAGAAAGCAGAAAAATCTTTGGGCAAAACTTGTTTTAAAAATGTGATCCATGTTAGGGCATATCTTTAGTCTACGTCGAGAGTTAAGTTTTAATTGTCTGTCGTAGTCTATAGAAGAATGTTTTTTTGTGATGCAGGCTAAAATAAACAGTTGGCGTACGTTTAGAACTCCGCATTTTACATATAATTCATCAGTGGGGTAGAGGTTTGGTAATTTCCAGCCAACTTTTAGAAGGCATCTTTGTGACCTTTCCAGACGCAACATTCTAGTTCTTGGAGCGCCACCCCATACGACAATACAATAAGAGAGGATAGATTGTACAAGTGCGAAGTAGATTTTTTTAATTAAATTTTTATCGCAAATGTGTCTCAGTCTATAAAAAAGAAAAGTGAGTTAGTAAAAAATATGGAGGAAATGTATCTTAATCGAAACTACTATAAGTACTAATTTACTTGAAATTGTTCTATAAAATACTCAAAGCAGAGTATTTAAAGAAAATGGCGAATGTTTCTAAAAATCATTGAAAAATTATTTTACAGTAAATACTACAACTGCTAGTTTTCAAAGCGTTGTAAAATTAATCAAATCTTAGCCCACATTTACAATAAAAATGACTTCCCCGTCGAGTTCCCACACCATATATATTACTAGCTTTTGCCCGCAGCTTCGCTCGCGTCAGAGGGAAAGCTTGTTCGGGAAAATACCAATACCAAAATTGAATACTTAATGGTGTAGGCACTGCACAGCCATATCAGTTGTATTTTATTTGAATGTTTACTGCTACTTCGTACACTCAAGAAATCTACCGGGAACTCTACCATAAATAAAATCTAATAAGCTGCAAAAAGTATTAGGTACCTATGTGTTAATTCTGGATAAACTACATACTACCATACCTGATTTCATCAAAATTCTTTACGTGTTTTCTTTACTTTACTTTATTACATGAAAAACTAAACATATTATTATGTACCGTATACAAACTTTCGCGTTTAGGTATAATATTAAGTAAGGATTTCTTTGTAGCCGATAATTAGTATTTTAACGTTTTCGAAAATCTTTTGAATGGGAAGACGTTGTGGACTTTGAACTTAATAAAAATAATTTGGATTGTGATCGCCCATCCTAGTTGGGACCACGACAGAGTTTGAGAGAGAGATGAGTTAGCAGTACGACCAGGGGGGTGAAACTCTCATACATGCACAAATTAACAGAGAACAGAGACATCTAAAAATGAATATCCGGTACTAACAGTTTGAAAGTTTTCGGATAGTCACAACAGATGCCACTAAGCGACTTCTACATCGCGCTATCGCTAACACAAGGCGTATGTATAAGGGCTCGCGAACATTTGACTATGCAGCAACCCACCCACTATTAAGAGGAACTTGGTCGCTGTTGTGTCTACGACTTTCGATAAAACTTAATTTCTGTCCATAATTCAGTTCAATAAAAATTATCAGGCGGTACTACTTCCATCTAGCGGGTTTGATAGTAACTAAAACGGTACAACGCCATCTAAAAACGACATTCCGAAACTTTTGCAAGACTCAGTTTCAATTTTAGAGTTGCACATCTATACTAATATATATCTGTATCACAGTGTAATAAAGAGATACAGTGGTCCAACGCGTTTGAAGTCGCGCGAAATGCCGCTTTTGTGTAGGTATTCGTCATTGCTGCAGGGTTGTCACAATAATGTGTTTTATTATAATCTGTTCTACATTTTGTGTAGGTATTCGTAGTATGTGTATGTAGAGTACTAGGAATAAAACAAAAAAATATATATATAGAAGTATTAATGAAGAGTTTTATTGTAAAAAATACAAATGCGTATACAAAAGCTCAGGGTTAGCATGATATATTATATCAATTGATATTTATGCTTGATATATTATATCAAAATTGATATTTATATTTAAAAATGTAAAAGAATGTTTTAAATGTAAAAAATCTTACATACAGGTCTTATTTTCCGAGAGTTTCACAAGCCTAGGTCATCAAAAACTTGCTATATGACACGACATTAACTAATCATAGCCGTCGACGCGGCTTGTAACGGCATATGACACCCACGTGACCCCCTGTTTTTCGGAAGAAAATTCATTGTTTGTTATTATACTATTGTTATACCATTTATACCATGTGTCAAATTAATTCGACTGATAAAATTAATACACTTTTTTTTCTTCTAGTTATAAACAAAAGTCATTTTATGGTTTTATGGTTTATTTAAATTGATACTCAAAAGTATCTATCGTTGATTTTTAATCGATTTGAAAACTTTTAATATCAATAATAAATAAATGAGTTTAATTTTACTTCCCTATCTTCAAATTATCAGACATACAAATTATTTCGATTCAACTATTACGAAAAAAACATATCAGAGTACCTATGAGATTTGTATGTAATTTTGAAAATACCAAAAAATCAAAAATATCGGATATATATAATCAAAGATATCTGATATTTTGATATTTATTATAAATATCGGATATTAACGAACCCTGCAAAAGCTACAAATGCGAAACTGAAAGGTATTTTCGACAGTAAAAGACAGTTTAAGACAGTTAGATTCACTAGTTATTAGATTGCGATTGTTGAATTTGACGATGTAGTTAGTAAATTCTCATACGTAGATACAATTTTACAAAAAATTCTGACGGGAAACAGGCGCATGGTTTTGTATTAAAATTAATCTTCTTTAGCTGTTCATATAATTGACGATTGTAAATAAGTACCTACATACAACTCAAACGAAACACTGTCGCAAACCACTTAAAACAATCAAATTAAAAAGCGTCAACCCCGGCTGACGTGTCCCAAGCGAGTGTATGGCAGCTTGCGCTCGCTACCGCCCCTCTCTCACCCCGCACGCCCCGCACGATTGCTCTGTCTAGACGTGTCCGTTGGACGACTGTAGGTAATAGTTCTATAGGCTGTGTCTGTATTATCTATGAGTACGACCACGAAGTCATCTAGCTTCTCACTTATCTACACTAATATTATAAAGAGGAAAACTTTGTTTGTATGTTTGTTTGTTTGTTTGTTTGTTTGTTTGTTTGTTTGTTTGTTTGTTTGTAATGAATAGGCTCAAAAAGTACTGGACCGATTTCAAAAATTCTTTCACCATTCGAAAGCTACATTATCCACGAGTAACATGGGCTAAATTTTATTTTGGAAAAAAATAGGGTTCCGTAAGATATTTGGGTTTTTCGGACACAAGGTGTAAAAAATCAACCAGAAAAGTTACTTATTTTGCGTACGCTGCCTAAACTATAAAAGATAGAACCATAAAATGTTCTAATTAATTGTAGATCTTATAAATATCTACAAAAAAGTCCGCGACACACTATACCTATCTATGTCGAGTGAGGCACAACAACCATTTTTTTATTTAGAAATCTTGAATTTTTTTAAGACTACATTTAAACGCGTTTATTTTACTCATGTTATTAATCCTTATCAAAATAAATTATTTCATCACTAAGTACAGTTTATGTAGATAATATTTGGTCTTTGAATGATTAAAATTGGACGTTTGGTTTTGAAGTTATGGCGAAATTAAAATATTACGACTTCTGCTGCACGGCCCGTTGCGAAGTGGGCGTCACCAAGGCGGGGTGCGCGTGCGGGTTAATGTTTAGTTTAGTTTAGTTTAGTTAAATAGTTTAGTTATTTTATAAACATCAAATTGATAATATCTTAAAATATAATACATTATAATATCTATACATCTATACAGTTAAATACAATTTAAGTTCTGTTTGTAACTTCAAATTAACAGCTTTTTACATAATGAATCTGAAAGTATATTCGGTACTTACAATAAAATACATTCCTTTTTTTAATTTTTGTCTGTCCGTCTGTCTGTCTGTCAGTCGGTCTGTCTGTCTGTTTGTTCCGACTAATCTCTGAAACGGCTGGACCGATTTTCACGGGACTTTCACTAGCAGATAGCTGATGTTATATTCATAGGCTACTTTTATTTTAGGGTTCCGTTTAAAAAAATTGGATTCCGCTTTCGTTAGTCATAAATAAAGTCGCAGGTAAATTTCAGCGATATCCCAAAGTATTGTTCCACGCGGACGAAGTCGCGGGCAAAAGCTAGTTCCTCATATAATAATCATACACATTAATTATTAGGATTAAGGCCGCGTGGACCCAATTTTACATGACTTTGAATCGATAATAAACAAACAAATAGTAACTTTAAAAAGCCAAAAAAAAAACACATTGTTGTTTACTTAATGTTCTTTTACAATTTGTGGTTCGAAACATAATATTGAAAACTTCACTCGATCAAAAATAATTCCGAAGAGGAGGCTAAATTTGAATATTTTTCTTATTGTTCATGAAGTTCATGATAGTTTTACTTTCAAAAATCATATCTATTAAAAGCTAATAACTTAAAAAAGAATAATTTCTGGTTACATTTTGCATGTTGGTTTAATTATTTTAACAATAAATTAATATTGAAATGCAGCGTGCGTAAGCCGCTAGAGTCGCCCCACAGTCGCCCGCTAGGCGTTGACGAGGACAGATCTATGTCAGTTTTGCCAGCGCACGGCTTACCCGCGTATTTATCGAACAATTCTTTCGTTTTTAACGCAGTGTAGGAAAGTCAGTTTGTTTGTTTTTTTTTTTATTTTTGAACTAAATTATACATATCATACACAATAACATGTTACATTTTATCGTCGCCGCGTCATTGCTTTTGCCAGATGAGACGACCTCTGTGGCTCAGTGATTGAGCGTGTTGGTGCTCAAGCCGGGGGTCGCGGGTTTGAATCCCGCCGAAGGAACAAAAAGTTTCCTGTGTTCCCGGGTCATGGATATGTATTATGTATAATACAATAAAAATCTAAAGGAAAGTCAGTTGGTTTTGTATTTTTTTATGTTTCTTTTTATTTTTGAACTAAATCTATACATCTATATCTATACATCTATTCTATACAGATAAATATAATTGAAGTGTCTGTTTGTAATGTCAAATTAACAGCTTATCACTTGATGCATATGAAAGTATATTGGATACTAACAACAAAATATATTTTTTTTTAATTTTTGTCTGTCCGTCTGTCTGTCTGTCTGTCTGTTTGTTCCGGCTAATCTCTGAAACGGCTGGACCGATTTTCACGGGACTTTCACTGGCAGATAGCTGATGTTATAAGGTCTAACATAGGCTACTTTTATTTTAGGGTTCCGTATAAAAAATAGGGATCCGTTTTCGTTAGTTGCGGGTAACGAAGTTATGCAAACGAAGTTGCGGGCATCAGCTAGTTATACATATAACCATACACAATAACATGTTACATTTCATTGTCGCCGCGTCGTTGCTTTTGCCAGATGAGACGACCTCTGTGGCTCAGTGATTGAGCATCTTAGTGCTCAAGCCGGGGGTCGCGGGTTTGAAACCCGCCGAAGGAACAAAAAGTTTCCTGTATTCCCGGGTCTTGGACATATAATACAATAAAAATCTATAGGAAAGTTTGTTATGTATTTTATTATGCTTCTTTTTATTTTTAAACTAAATCTATACAGATAAATAAACATGAAGTGTCTGTTTGTAACTTCAAATTAACAGCTTTTCACATAATGCATCTGAAAGTATATTCGGTACTTACAATAAAATACCAATTTTTTAAAAGTCTGTCCGTCTGTCTGTCTGTCGGTCTGTCTGTCTGTTTGTTCCGGCTAATCTCTGAAACGGCTGGACCGATTTTCGCGGGACTTTCACTGGCAGATAGCTGATGTCATAAGGTCTAACATAGGCTACTTTTATTTTAGGGTTCCGTTTAAAAAATAGGGTTCCGCTTCCGTCAGTTAGGCGCAAACGAAGTTGCGGGCATCGGCTAGTTATACATACACAATAACATTATCGTCGCCACGTCGTTGCTTTTGCCAGATGAGACGACCTCTGTGGCTCAGTGGTTGAGTGTGTTGGTGCTCAAGCCGGGGGTCGCGGGTTTGAATGCTGAAGGAACAAACATTTTTTCTGTGTTTCTGGGTCATGAATGTGTATTAAATATGTGTATAATATACTAAAAATCTTAAAAATGTGTATTATATAAAAATTATTAAATATATTTCTGTTGTCTGCAGGCTTAGCATGCGCTTAGAAGAAACAACGAAGAATAGAAAATATGACAGATTGAAGAAACATTAATACCATTCGGAGCAAAATAGGTCTTATTATAAGGTAGCAAGGTCGATGTATCATCGTTATGAGAAATAACGTTTCTTTTCTTCCCGAGCATGAGCGCACAAAATGGCCTGTTTTGACAGCTAAAGTAGAAACGTTTTCATAATTTAATGTCAAAAAGTCCCACAGTAATGTCAACCACTCCACATCACGGCGGACCTCGACAAAAAGTTTCTTTACGTTGAGTCATATACTTGAATATTTGTTCGTTTTTGACAGAAGATTTCCCGGCAACCATTTTAAAATATGGCTGTTTAGAAATGTTGACTTCTATTGACGACCTTGTTATCATGGATTAAGAACTATTTTGCAATGAACTGTTTTGGATAGAATATTTCTACTTTAAATGTATTTCTATGGATCGCCATGCTAAGCCTGCTGGTACCCGTAACACAAGTTCTTCGAGAACTTACCACGGGACCAGATTGACTTGGTGTGAAGCGTCCATACATATATTATTGTGTTGTGTATTATGAGAAAAAAGTAGCTGATGCGTGGAGTAGCCTTAGTACATTATTGAATAAGCCAGTAAACGGTTTTTATGAATTTGTAACATCTACCATCTTCTTTGCCGTACTTTTCGTTTCTTTTTATTTCGATTTCTGTTTTTACAATAATAATAATAAATAACTCCCCACGCGACCTCCGAGTCGAGAGCCAAGCTCTAACCACTAGACCACGGAGGCTGTTCTATTTACAATAAAATATAAGGATACGAGCTCAACATCTGTCATGCTTGCCTTTGCAGAACACACCAAGTCACTCGCAAGTAGGGGTTGCAATCCGGAAAAATTCGAAAAATCCGGATTTTTCGATTTTTTCAATCTTGGTTACTACTATGAAAATTACATATTTTAATTGTAATTAGTATGTACTCTAGACGTACAATATTTGAATAAGGGATATAATTAATCGAGTGAACAAAAAATAAGTTGGTGACTGCACGTGAGCATACTGTATTGCTGAATTTGGCAGCGAATTAATATGTTGGCGACAAAATTACCAAACTGGTGAAATCACTCAAGTGACAAAAAATACAAAAATCGGCAGATAAAAAGTAGCGAAATTTAATCCAATTAGCACCGATAAGTTGGTGACCATTATACCATGTAAGTAGCTAATAAAGATTTGATTGATAAATTAATAGCTGCTAAAAATTCAATTTGCAAGCTACGAAAAATCCCAGTTTTGGATACTATTGGAGGTTTTTTTTTTTCTTTGGTATGGGTATCGTTTTCAAGGTTTTTGGGGGTGCAGAATAATATGAAAATAAAATCCGTTTTAAAATTCCAAAATGGCGTATATTTTTTTTTTTTTATTAAAAATGGATGTCTTTTTCCATGTTTCATATGCTGATTATAAAATTGTCTTCCAATTTCATTTTCCAAAATGGAGACTATCCAATCTTCGTAAAATTAACATGTAGTTTGTAGAGGTACCAGCTATGTAAGGTATAGAAACTTTTCGAAATTCAGGATTTTCAAATTTCTTTTTTTGGTATTCATGAAAAAAATATGCGATTTCCGGGTTAAGGGGGAGGAAATTTTTATTATTTTTCCAGTAATAGTATTATTTTTCCGTTTCTAAAATAGAAGCGATTTTAGAAAAAAAATATGGCAATGTTCTACTTTGTCACGAACAGTGTATAAAGCTATAGAAATTTTGGAAAATTCCGGATTTTCAAATTTCTTTTTCTTCCATCGTGAAGAAACTATGGTGTTGCGAGATTCTTAAGGGGAGGAAATTTTCATTATTTTTTCAATAGGATGCACCGTTTCCGAGATAGAATCAATTTTATAAAAAAAAAAAAAAATGCTCTACATTGAGATACGAGGGATATATAAAGCTATAGAAATGTTGGAAAATTCAGGATTTTCGAATTTCTTTTTCTCTCATCTTGAAGAAAATATATGGTTACGGAGTTATTAAGGGGGAGGTAATTTTCATTATTTTTCAAGTAGGATGCACCGTTTCTGAGATAGAAGCCATTATAGAAAAAAAAATACGATAATGCTCTACTTTGAGACACGAACGGTGTAAAACGCTATAGAAAATTTGGAAAATTTAGGATTTTCAGATTTTTTTTCTTCCATCATGAAGAAAATATGATGTTGCGGAGTTTCTAAGGGGGAGGAAATTTTCATTATTTTTCATTAGGATGCACCGTTTCCGAGATAGAATCTATTTTATTAAAAAAAATATAAATGCTCTACATTGAGATACCGGGGCCGTGATGCATAAAGCTATAGAAATGTTGGAATATTCAGGATTTTCGAATTTCTTTTTCTCCCATCATGAAGAAAATTTGAGGTTGCGGGGTTACTAAGGAAATTTAAAATGGATGACTTTTTTGTAATCAGCACCCCCAGAAACCAACAAAGGGACAACCATATTATTTTTATAAAATTAAGTATGTCCGCCATATTGGAATTTCAAAATGAATGTCATTTTCGTATCCAGCACCCCCAAAAACCTGGTAACGACACCTATGTTCATTTTGCGAAAAATGAATAACCGTTATTTTTAAATTTCAAAATGAATCTACCCAATATCTACACCAAGTCGAGGAAAATAAAAAATTGGGAATTTTGTACGCTCCTTTGTTTTTTTTTATGTGCGCTGGTTTTGCTGCTTGTATGTTTTTTGAGTTACCTACATTACGGAAAATATATGTACCTAAATTAAATGTGTACTCACAAATTGTCGCCAAGATGGTTATTTGTTCGCTAATATAATATCTGTCTGCCAGTTTGGAATATTCAGTGGTATTATTTAGTCACCAGATTTGTAATTTTTTATTCCTTACATTCTTTAGCCAACATGGTAATTTAGTATTCAATATTCGGTATTTTCACATCCAAAATTTAATTGTTTTGTCGTGATTGTTTTAAACACTTACGGATTTTGTCACGGTTTACGTTTTACGGTTACGTTTACGTAACGCGACAAAATCTGTAAGTGTTTAAAACAATGAACAATATTCGCGTAAACATAAGAAATCAATATGTTTTGTCGTGAGTTTAAATACATGCCTTTGGATAATTTGATATTATTTGTTGTCCTGTTGAAATTGTTGACACATTTTTCCATTTATTCAAGTTATTTGGTAGAACATAGTCAATCCATTAAATGGAGATGCGAGGGATGAAGATCTGTTAAAATATTATGGCCGCTATATAATTATGTATATGTATGGACTGTTTCTAAGATACTTACAATTTTATATTTTTTCAGTAGTAGTACAGTTCAGTAATAGGTGATCCAATTTATAAAAACACTGAATATGGTTTCAGTTTCAATTGCACAAGTAGTAAGAAGTATAATAAGCAAATCCAAACCCAATTAAAGCTTTGTATTTTTATATTTATTGAATTCTTACTAACGAAAGTCGAAACATATTATTGCAATTTTAATTTCTACAATCATAGAATGCCAAATTAATATGACAGCTTAAAAAGAAATGTAGTGGTTTAACTATATTTAATTATCTTCTAAATAATGAATATCTAAGTCCAAATACCTAAATATTATCTCTATGATATCAGGAAGAAGTTTTGGAGTCGATAATACCTGACTGGTTGGTTTAAGATTAGAGAGAGTTTTGCCGAACGAGTCAGTAGCAAAACTAAATGAAAATCAACGCTCCTGTTTTTGCGTAGAAATAATTATTTTTAGTTAATATTTTAAAGATAAGATAATATAGGTGTCAAAAATAGCACCAACGATTTGTGTAAACCACTGTTATTTTTTTAAGTAATGTAGTTTTCATCTTATAGCGGAAACTTCAAAGTGCAATGAAGAGTAAGATGTTACTGTTTATTTGTAAGTAAAATGTTAAAATAAAGATCTTACAACAGTTATAGGTTTTAAATTGTGCTTAGAATTGCTTATTGTACTTCTGTTAGTTACCGAGGGAATTAAAAGCACCATTTACGTGTTTAATTATTACCCAAACAGGTGGGTGATTTTTACTTTCAATAACTCAAAAGTGGTCCAATTTCGTCCATACAAAATTATTTGTTCAGCCCCATGCTTCAAATGATTTGTCTTCACTCCCCGGATCTCGATTTAAAGGATTTTCAGTTTCCTACGTTTTATTAAACTGTATTAATTTTCCTACGTTAGTACTTTCACATAGAAATGGAACTTTACGAAAACGGTAGTGGTGAACTGTGGCGTAGATATGTAAAAAAAGCGTTAAAAAGATCTCAGGCTATTCCAATTTTTTATAATTATTTCTGCTGGAACATTTAGTAAATAACAATATATACATACCTTATTTAAAATAAAATACTAACTATAAAACTGAACATTGTAGGATTAGAAACGTAATCAAAAATATTTCTAAAAATGAAAAAATAAATATAATTATGTATATAATTTTGATATAATCTCATTATGTTTTTATTTATTCAGATTGTAATTCTAATACTTGCAACTTAAAATCAGAATTTATTTAAATTAAATTATAAAAAAGTAACTCTTTTTTTTACTAATGAGTGTAAGTTTTGCTACAACATAGTAGTAAAATAAACATTAAAGTTTTATAAAATATGCAACAAATTTAAAAAAAATGAAAAAATCTGAATTATCCGGATAATCCGGATTTTTGGGAGAAAAAATTCGGAAATCTGGATTTTCAAAAAGTCAAACGTTTGTGGAGGTTTGGATTTTGCGGCAAGTGGCAAACGTGCGGACTCGGCAGTAGGAATACATTTTTTGCAAGTGTCTGCCTAAGTAGTTACCATCAAATCGTCAGCACCTACCTGATACAGTATTTTTATCTCACGAAACGACACGTACTTTAGTGACCACATGAGCTAACGATAGGTACTCGTCTCCATGCACACATCGAACACAGCGTGTTTTTATACTTGTAACAGAACACACTGCATAGAAACTGTCAAAATAATTGAATAAAATTGAATAAAGCATTTTTTACTTAGGTAGGTACCTACCTATAATATCTATTCAAATTATGTGTGCTATGTGTTGCATTAAAACAGTTATCTATGGATTTTATTATCTTTTTCAATACAAATAATAAAATAAGATGACCTACTGCCGACACTAACACTGTAACACTTTGGGTTCATGTAAGTTCACGCCGGCGACGTAGGCGCGCGACTCGCTTTGCGGCAATTGCGGGCAACTCTTGGAAGCGTTAAATGCCTATTTCGCTTGGTCTACGCGGCCTTAATATTACGGGAGGTCACGACATTTTTGGTAACGATATCCAAAATGACTTACATTGCATTGATAAGATAAAGAGCAACTCTCTGATGCCAAATATGTCGGTCTGCCTGCGTAAAGTAGTTGCGTTCTCTGTATAGGGCGCCTGAAAACCCAGTTATCATGACCAAAAAAAAATGATAAGGTAAATGGCTGAGTAAGTTATATTAGGTAAGTACTAGTTGTTCTCATATCAGTAGCGTAAAAACTGACCAAATAATATTCGGTTGCGTTATGAAGCAACGAGCGTTCAAACGTGATTTATCGTGACCAAAAAAAAATGATAAGGTAAATGGCTGAGTAAGTTATATTAGGTAAGTACTAGTTGTTCTCATATCAGTAGCGTAAAAACTGACCAAATATTCGGTTGCGTTATGAAGCAACGAGCGTTCAAACGTGACTTATTGTGACCAAAAAAAATGATCAAGTAAATGGCTGAAAATTACAAATCGTAAACTGTCAGTACGTACTAGCTTATTGGCACCAAAACTGACCAAATATTTAGTTGCAATTCATAGTTATCGGCGACCTATGTCTGAACGTATATTCTTTAAGTATTTTACTAGTAAAGTGCTTGGTTTAAAAACGAAAAACACACGCTTTTATGACCGGTAAGGAAACTTTTCATCGATGATTAAAATATCTAATCGCTAAAAAATCTGAAATCTCACCCTGCTCCGTCATCAGACTCTCACCACCAACCAAGTGTAGCGAATTAGTTTTTAGTTCATCAGTAGAAAACAAATGAGCCCAAGCTCAAGGGGTTTCGCAACAGCCATGGAAGAGTTATATTGCCCACCACGACACCATCATCGATCAGCTCGATGGTAGCAATTGCAATTATCAACGGACTCTTATAAACTTCATCATCATCATCATCGTCAGCCACTAAGAGTCCATTCCTGGACATAGGCCTCTTCCATTTCCATCCATTACGGCGATCTTGTGCCCTCCTCATCCAGTCGTGACATGTGTTATAAACTTACAAAGTTTCAAATCGATACGATAATTAGAAGTAGGCTGAAATTGAATTCCAAGATTTTCTTACATTGTGACTCAGTTACAGGGGAAGCTAATAAAAAAGCGTGTTAAGATACCCACACAGGTGAGATTCTTCGATTTACATATGTACTTATCATGATCCCAATAATCGTGATCGTAGGGTCGTGGGTTCGAATTCCAACCCGGACCTTGTACCAATAAGTTTTTCAGAAGTTATATTCATTCTTGTCATAGTAACCGACGCTCTTACGGTGGAGGAAAGCACCGTGACGAAAACCTGTTTGGAGGTAGGTACTCCACTTTGGAGGTCTTGTCGAGGCAGTTTAGGTAGAGAGTAAAACTCGATCTACAATTGTGAAGTGAATTGAAGTGAATAATTTATTTACAAAATGTACACGTATTTATACAAAAATTTAACCTAATTATTATTATTAAACTTAGAATTTACAAGCATAAAAATCGCTTTTGATTGGCTGTTTGTTTACAACCTTAAAAGGTTGTTTGTTATTGGCTGTTCGTCTGTGCATGCTTCTGCGCCATCTCTACACACCGCCGCTGTGTCGCGACACGCGACGCTTGGGTATAAATATACCCCGCGACGCCGGGCGTCATTCATTTCGAACGAGCCGCCGCGCGCCGCGGGAACACGACGCCACGCAGTACCTCGGCGCACCGACTGTTGCCGTGTGAAGAATGAAGATTGTTTGTGATGTGTAGTGCTTCAAAGTGAAATTCTTATTAGAAAAAGTCCTTTTCGAGGCTGCAACGCTGTCAAGATGAATGAAGATGTTTCCAGTCACGGATTAATACTCGGATATTCGTTTTATTCGTACGAATGTCGTGTTCTTTGTTTCGATCGACAAACGACGTAAAAACGCTCTTATCAGAGCGATGTTCTTGTTTCACGTACTTCGAGCGTAATATGCTACACCTGCATGTATCAACTTTATCAGAATAGGTCATCCCAGCATTAAGACGTAAAAAGGCTGAACCGTCAATTTTGATAACGCTAGTTACCTATCTATACTTACTAAATAGGCACCAGTACGCGCAACTTTGCAGCTCCCCCTCTGACGCCATTAGATTCTTTACAATGACACGTAATCTTGTCTGCGTTTTCAAACTTAGCTTGTTCTTATTTGTTAGACTACGAAACGGTAGTAGAAAAAGAAAACTCTGGTAAGTAATTGGGAGTTTTTTTTTTTAATTAGGTAGGTATGCACTGCATACTATGCAGTGATAGTGATAAAAAATAACTGTAACCTAAACAACCTTATACCCATGAATTGCAACAAAATATTTGGTCAGTTTTTGGTGTCACTAAGCTAGCACATACTGATACTTTACACCAGCCATACTCAAAGTGTGTTCCGCGGAACCCTGGGGTTCCGCGAAGCCCCTGTAGGGGTTCCGCGAGAATTTAGAAAAAAAAAATCAATAAAACACCTGTCTCTGGTCGAACGTTTCTACGCGTCGTATGAAGGCGCAGCTAAACTTAGTCACCAATCACAACAGTAACAGCCAATCGGGCGATGAAGCGACACTCAGTCAACGATTAGCGTTTGGAGCGATAAGTACTTAAAAATAGCTATAAGTACGAGTACCAGCGAATTGAGAACTTTAAACGAAGTATTTATTGTTCTACTGCTGTATTCTGATTGTATCAGTTTTGTACATTCATTCTTCTTTCTTCAACTCTTTTACGCAGTAACGATCGTGCGTTATTTTCACCCAACCATCCTGACATTTACCATTATTAATAAAGAAGAACGGAACGTTGGCTTAAAAGCGTTAAACGAGTTGCAACAACGTCTTTAGGAAAAAAATTTTGCTCGCTCGCTTCGCTCGCTCGCGTTGACTATAAAGAACATATTATTTAGTACCGATGTTCAATATAGCCGGTTGATTTTATGGTATTTTTCCGAAGTTCACCGTTATTCAGTGTTTTACTTTAACGTTTGAACAGACTTTGACCTGTAAAATAGGGAAAATTTTGCTCGCTCGCTCCGCTCACTCGTGTTTGGCTTAAAAAAAATTATCAATTTTTATGTTTCCGAATTACAGGTTAAATTCAGGGTTTAAAGCAGAAAGAAACAGGTAAAAACGAAAAAAAATGGGGGTCCATAATGTGCCCAGGGCTTCTAATAGGTTAAAGACTTTATTTTCTTTTACTTGTTATGTAGTAACTAACTTATTACATACTAATAAGTTGTAACTGTTACATTGTACTTTTATTATGCTTATTTATAAGGAATAGATTTATAAAATAATTGTTTTATTGTAGGGTTCCGTCAAGTATTTCGCCTTCCAAAAGGGTTCCGTCACAAAAAAAGTTTGAGAACCGCTGCTTTACACTATGTTGTTTTCAGCCATTTAACTGATCGTTTTTTTTTTTGGTCACGATAAGTCACGTTTGAACGCTCGTTGCTTCATAACGCAACCGAATATTTGGTCAGTTTTTACGCTACTGATATGAGAACAACTATAGCTTGACCGCTGTAAAGTCGACCCTCCCGATGGTCCGCGGGACGCGGGGGCGGGTAGCGCTCAACCAATCAATCAGTCCGATGTCGGCCACCGACGTCGAATGACGTACGCAGCTAGAGCTCGCGCAGTTGAAGCATTGTGCCCGCTACACATGCGATTATTTTACTTAGTTACATCCAACAATAAATCTAACATAGTTGCTTAATTAATTGTGTATATATAAAAATAATATATAATAAAAATAAATATAGAATTAGTCTATTATTTGCCACACTCACATGACTCAAACAATTATAATCATTCACCTAAACAATAACACGAATATTTATCTTGAGATATCTCGAGATAAATATCTGTGGCCACAATGCCGTGTGTACCCGTGCATACCTCCCGCCCCGCGTCCCGCATACCATCGGGAGGGTCGACTTTACAGCGGTCAAGCTATAGTACTTACCTAATATAACTCACTCAGCCATTTACCTTATCATTTTTTTTTGGTCACAATAAATCACGTTTGAACGCTCGTTGCTTCATAACGCAACCGAATATTTGGTCAGTTTTTACGCTACTGATATGAGAACAACTAGTACTTACCTAATATAACTTACTCAGCCATTTACCTTATCATTTTTTTTTTTTGGTCATGATAACTGGGTTTTCAGGCGCCCTATACAGAGAACGCAACTACTTTACGCAGGCAGACCGACATATTTGGCATCAGAGAGTTGCTCTTTATCTTGTCAATCTTAAATAAGTCATTTTGGAGATCGTTACCAAAAATGTCGTGACCTCCTAATCTATAACCTAGGTAAAGTTTTAACCAATTCAAATATCTGGTTATTTTATAGCATTTTATACTAAGTAATTTTTTAGATTGATTAAACTTTTTGTAGGTATGAAATACCTACACAAAATTATAAGCAGAGCTATCCTAATTCCTATCCGTGTGGAACCCGTAGGTAGGTAGTTAGGTACCCAAAAATTTTCCGCGATAAAAAGCGAGTCCTATGTATTTATCCAAGGGCTAAACTACTACGGTAACAAATTTTATAAAAATCCGTTCCGTAGTTTCTGAGATTAGCGCTCACAAACGTACAGATCAAAAATCTTTTAAGAAAATCTTAAGACTGCGCCGTGCGAAAATGCCGAAAAAGGCACTGATAAAATCAAAAGCATTCGTTCAATATATTTATAAAAAATACAGTTACAATGACTAAGAATATGTTAACAATTACTCCGTGGAAAAAACTGAAAATAATAAATATTTAAGCCTACAAAATTACGTAAAGTTAGTCGAAAACTGTAAAAACATAAGCTGCCGTTAAGTGATATTTTATATCATAACAGTCAAAATCTATCATAATTTTTTGATGAAACAAAACATGAAAGGGTATATAACAGTTTGTCCGTCTTAAATATTTAAATATTGTCAGACAATATAAGTGTTCACGACGAACGTTTAGAAGGTAGCCGATTACTTGTAAAACCATGTAAATAGTTAATTTTAAAAACATAACAATTCGTTATAACTTAGAGCTTACAATGTAAAGTAAAAATAGTAGAAACTCGTTGCGTAATACGTAACAAATAACAATAGTACATGTAAAATCTTATTAGATACCATTGTCTCACAAAAGCCATTGTTTTAACATTCTTATTAGACTCATACTTATGATTATATAACTTTGCCCATTGTTCTCAATTCATTGTGATAGTAATTAGCGAAATATTGTTAAAATTGATAAAATATGACCTAGTTTTATGTAAGGGTATTAGCTGTGCGGGGGTTGAGTGAGTTATCTAGAAAGAAAGTCCATAGTTGCAAATTTTTGCTACTAGGGAGCGCCTCGGTCTCGAGAGAGACTTGCTATTAGTCCGTCCCTGAGCGAACGCCCGTTAAGTCAGGGGAGGACGAGGCAATATAAATACTGGAAAAACCTATTTTCCTCGCTCACTCAATTCCCGACAGTTTTCCAAGAATTATTCATGTTAAAATATATTGTAAATATGTCTTAGAATATTAAGAAAAATGTATTTTATGTAAATAATGTTGCCTTGATGTTAAATAAACGATATTTCGAGCTAAGGGGGTGAGGAATGGAATGTTCTAGAAGGTTGATTGTCAGACTAGTATAAAGATAGGGCCAATCGCCATACAAATGGTACTTCGCTCCGACAAGTCGACAAGTCAACAAGGAATCCCTGCCTCACCACAGCTCGAAGTAATTGGTAAACCTTTGCATTTTCCTTTCACTTTTCCTTTCTTTTTCATTGTATTTCCTACCTGTTATTTCCGTGTATTTTCCTGTGTCCTTTTCCAGCTTTCCCTTTTACCCTTCTACTATCCCCTCATTTCCACGTACCAGATATCGATCCCTTCCTTTGCCCTAGGTAATCTAGGCTTTGTCCCCCTCATTTCATGGTCCTTAACGAGCCGGATAGAAAATCCACGTAAGTATAAAATCCAGCGCGGGCAATCAAGATGTCGAAGTCCGGTACATCGAGCATCGTCGACGCGGCAGAGCGGGCGTACCACCAACAAGGAGTGCTGACGCGGAGCGGCGCACAAGCGACACGTCTCGCGCCACCACCACCACCGGCAGAAGAGGCTGCTGAAGGGCCCACCACGGCATCCACCATGATAACGACAGATCAGACGACCACAGCGACGTCCACCAGCGGGGAAACGGCGAGACACGAGGAGGACACGATTATAGAGAAGCGTGCGCCTCGTGCAAGGAAATACAAGAGGATAGCGGAGGCCGAAGAAAAGCTGGCGGAACTGAAGCTGGAGGAAGTCCAGGCGGCCCTCGTCCTGGCCCGTGCAAGGCTGGCCAAGGAGCGGGCGCTGGCTGCTGACGAAGATGGGGACAGTCAGTCTGGTGAAGAGGAAGACCAGGCTAGCCGGGTGGAAGAATGGCTGGAAGGGCAGAAAACAAGCCCGCCGGCCGACGTACGACATAACAAGGAAAAGCTTCAGGAAAATGAAGAGAAGCTGAAGGACAACGAAGGAAAACCCAAGGAAAATGGGGAAAACCTTCCGGAAAAATGGCCGCAAGGGCGGAATATAGGTCCGCCGGCCGACGTACGACATAACAAGGAAAAGCTTCAGGAAAATAAGCGGAAGCTCGAAGAAAATGGGAAAATGCCGACAGGAGACATCGCCTCGCTGGCAGCGGCCCTCACACAGGCTGTGCGCATGTCCAGGGATGCTCCGAGGTTCTTACAAGAGTTGCCCCTGTTCGCCGGACATTCTACAAGTTGGCTCGGCTTCAGGGCGGCGCACAGTGTTTTATAAACCCAAAAAAAGTGACATCGTTTTTTTATTGCAGTTCTTTAAACAATAGATCAAAGGAAATGCGAGAGTAGAATTCCCGATTTTCTAGTGTGCCTAAATCCGGAGATAGAAGCCTTCGAAAACGCGAAATTTTTTACCCGGATTTACAGATAAAAATTAATTAAAAATTACTGCTGCATATTAGCATCAACTGGATTTATTTAATCGATGAACACATTAAAGACGCACATAATTCAGTTACAAAATTTATTTTAAGTTTATTAGAAAATATTTTACAATCATTTTTAACATTTTAGATTTTATTTAATAACTCGAATAGTCCGCAAAATCGACACTTCGTTCTAATTTATAAATATAGGTATTAACTTGGTCTACACGTATAAAAAAAATCATAGATCGATCTTGTGAACTAACAGAGTTATGACGATTATACTTACACCCGGCGTATTACCAGGTCGGATTGAGGTTAGGGTTGTCAAATAGCAATGCCGATTTTGTAGTAAATATAGGCCATAAATCAAACATTGTAATTGGTTTTAGACTGATGTAAGAAATCAAATTTGCTAAAGCCATTGTTCTTTAGACTCAGTATGAACGGGGATATTATAGATTGAAAGTTACAAAAGAAGTTTTAAAAAATATCGTCCTATATTATTGTGCCATTTGAAAGTATTGCTAGCAAGGAACATTTTTTTGCTAGTAATGTTATATGACATTTTTTGTAAGTGATGTTATATCGAAAAATTTATAGAAATAAATTTATGCACGATATTTTCTATAGAGATCCAATAATTGCTGCACACTCACAGCTCAATAAAAAATAACAAGAAAACAGCCATTGCCTGCTGCTGCTCTAGCTTTACTGAAAGCCAATGAATATATGTTGTGATTTATTGACGAGATATGATCAGAAAATATTGTTAACATAAGATGAATAAATAGACTTTATTTAAATTAAAATTTCCCGCCATATTCATTACATTCTTCTTGTTTCCCCCCACTTTGTGTGCACTAAAGGAAAGCGGCAAAATGTACGGTTCCCGTGAGGATCGTACATTTTGCCGCTACAAAAAATTGCCTAATATGTCCATCCTCGTGGTCTAATCTATATCATCTAAATCGGTCCAGTAGTTTCGGAGCATATTCGATGCAAACAAACATTCCTTTACTCTTTATAATATTACTTATTAGTATAGATATACTCATCCTTTTAATATAATAATAGATCAAGCGGTCTCACACGTCGCATCGTTATCGCATTGATATGATAGGGTCCTGTTTTTACCCATCGGGTACGAAACCGTAATAACATTTTCAATATTGTATACAGAAGTATACAGCAGTGAGTGAAGTTATTTGCTGAAAAAGTTTTTTCTCCAAGAACGCTATTCCACGCGGGCGAAGCCGCGGGCAAAAGCTAGTAAATATAATGAGACGAAATCTAATATTTAAAGAATTGTAAAACCGTAGAAAAAACGATGTCACTTTTTTGGGTTTATAAATTAGAGTTTCATAAACGCGTGGGACGTCTGTTGCAAAAAAGTGGTCGAAATGCAAACAAATAAGTATAATAAGTAAAATAAAAACAATTCTGCCTATGGCAGACGTTTATATTAAATAGTTTCAACTTACCAACAAAAAGATTTGTGAGTAAACAAAAAATTTTAAAAATACATACCTATATATTTTTTTATTATTTTTAATTTACTCGAATTATGCATAAATTGTGTTAAATTATGCGTTAATGATCGAAAGATATTATAGATCACCATATTATATGAAAATGACGCAATCCCTATAATATCAAATTGATAATCTCTTTTTTTTTGTTGGTTAATATAGCATACAAGCGTTATGATAATATTGGCTCTTGCATAAAGTTTTAAAATTTTGTTTAAAAAATTACAATTCATAATATTATCAAATCCGGGTTTAAGTGACAACCCTACGAAAAATATTTGAATGCTTTTAACTCTGTTAGTTCACGAGATCGACCTTTGATTTTTTTTATGTGTGTAGACCAAGTTAATACCTATATTTATAAATTAGAACGAAGTGTCGATTTTGCGGACTATTCGAGTTATTAAATAAAATCTAAAATGTTAAAAATGATTGTAAAATATTTTCTAATAAACTTAAAATAAATTTTGTAACTGAATTATGTGTGTCTTTAATGTCTTCATCGATGAAATAAATCCACTTGATGCTAATGTTCACCAATTATTTTTAATTAATTTTTATCTGTAAATCCGGGTGAAAATTTTCGCATTTTCGAAGGCCTCTATCTGCGGATTTAGGTACACTAGAAAATCGGGAATTCTACTCTCGCATTTCTTTTGATCTAATCTTTAAAGAACTGCAATAAAAAAACGATGTCACTTTTTTTGGGTTTATAAAACACTGTGCGGCGTACGAAGAAACGGAAAGCATGTTTTCAAGCACGGAAAACATTACGAGGCTTAGAAGAAGCCTTAAAGGTGCGGCCTTAGAAGCGGTCAATAGCCTACTAATTAGCCAGCCGGAGCCGCGAACTATTCTTCAAGCATTGGAGCGAAGATTTGGCCGCCCGGACACACTGGCAATGAACGAGATACAAAAAATTAAGGCGCTACACAGACTTAACGATAGTCCGCGCGAATTGTGCGTGTTCGCAAACAAGATTGCGAATGTTGTAGCCACAATCGAAGCATTAAAAAAGGTGCACTACTTGTTCAACCCGGAGTTGGTTAAGAACATTGTAGAGAAGCTGCCACCTATATTGAGAAATAAGTGGTATGATTTTGCAGCGAAAAATCAAGATGATACGTCAGACCTGAAAAAGATGACGTCATTCCTCAATGAAGAGGCGGATAAATGCGGTGCCTACGCGCTACCCGAAGAAATAAACGAGGAAAAGCCCCGCCAGAAAAGATTCGAACGTACGTACTCAACCGCGATTGTAAATAAAAAATCTTGTCCAGTTTGTCAACAGGAACACTACCTCGCCGACTGCAGACGCTTCACCAACACATCCGTGAAGGAGCGCTGGGAGGTGGCGAAGAAGAACCGCATCTGCTACCAGTGTCTGCGGAGCACACACCGCCGCGGCAGCTGCAACGCGAAGAGGTGCGGCCAAGAAGGATGCAGCATGGCACATCACCGCCTGCTACACCACCCCAGGCCGCAAGCAGCGCCGACAGCACCAGCAGCGTCACCACCAGCCAGTCCAACGGAAGAAGTGGCGTCAACGGTCGAGGTGGTAAGTATAACCAGCCACATCAAGGACAAGCAAGCCTTCCTGAAGGTCGCTCCAGTCACCGTCACAGGTAAAAACAGCACCAGGGTGGATACCAACGCCCTCCTGGACGACGGCAGCACGGTGACACTGATCGACGAGCGGCTTGCTGACCTGCTGGACCTCGACGGCCCACGCGACAACATGTGGGTGAAAGGCGTCAGCGAGACTGTCAAGCATGAGGACAGCAAAAAGGTAGACGTCAGAATTAAAGGGCGAGACAGCGGCAACGAGTACGTCATGAAAGGGGCGCGAACGGTCAACAAGCTGACGTTCGCCAGTCAAACGGTCGAAAAAAAGGACCTCAAGGACTGCGTACACCTGAGGGATATAGAAGACCAGCTGCTGTACCAGGATGCCCGCCCCAGGATACTCATCGGGCAGGACAACTGGGAGATGCTGGTAGCCCTCGAGGTAAGGACAGGAAGAAAGAACCAGCCGGTCGCCTCCTGCACACGGCTAGGCTGGGTGCTGCACGGTTATCGCACGTCCTACGACAAGCCAGTAGCGTTCTGCGGTCACACCGTCGCGGCGAGTGAGGAACAAGGTATGGAGAACATGATGAAGAGGTTCTTCGACTTGGAAAGTCTAGGAATAGAGCCACGCAAGCCCAGAAACGATCCTGAGGAGCGGGCCCTAGAAATCCTGAGAAAAAACAGCAAAAGGACTCCTGACGGCCGCTTCGAGACATCTCTCCTATGGAAAAATGAAGAGGAAGAGATCCCGAGCAACTACCATGATGCTGTGAAGCGACTGAAGTCCCTGGAGAAAAAGCTGGACCGTGACAGCGAATTGAAAGGTAAATATGAAGAAAGGATAGAAAACCTGCTGAAGTCGGGGTATGCTGTGCCGGCGCCTGGAGCCCCGAAGTCCGGACGCACCTGGTACCTGCCTCACTTCCCGGTATGTAACCCGGCGAAACCAAAGATTCGCCTGGTACACGACGCTGCCGCCAGATCCCATGGCCGCAGCCTCAACGACATGCTGCTGTCCGGTCCAGACCTCCTGCAGTCGCTGCCGGGAGTAATTATGCGGTTCAGGAGGTACCCAGTAGCCGTAACAGCGGACATAAAGGAAATGTTCATGAGGATCAAAATACGCGAAGAGGACCGCGATGCGCTACGATTCCTGTGGAGAGGCAACGAAAGGGAAAAAAGGCCTCAAGAATATCAAATGACATCGCTGGTTTTTGGTGCTACGTCGTCGCCGTGCACCGCACTCTATATTAAGAACCGAAACGCCGAAGATTTCGTTGAAGAGTACCCGAGGGCCGCGGAGGAGGTAAAGAAAAGCCACTATATGGATGACTATATAACTAGCTTTACAGACGAGGAGGAGGCACTAGAGGTGTCTAAGGGCGTGGACCGCATTCACCGCCGCGCCGGCTTCGAGCTACGAGGATGGGTGTCTAACAAGGAGGCGCTACAACGACACTTCGCGAGTGAAAATGAAGGCGCAGTCGTCCCTCTCGGAGAAGCCGGCGCTGAGAAAACCTTAGGAATAACGTGGGAGGTCCGGGAGGACAATTTAAGCTTCAAAATAAACCGCGACAAGGTACCCACATTTATTATAAATAACGAGCGAGTCCCGTCTAAAAGAGAAGCCCTCAGCGTTATTATGTCCCTCTTCGATCCTCTCGGCTTGCTGGCACCGGTTACGATGCCGGCAAAGAAATTTATGCAGGAAACCTGGAGGTACGGTACCGCGTGGGACGAGCCGATACCGGAGGAGCTCGCCCCGAGGTGGACAACGTGGACAAAAACGCTGGCCGCAGTTGAAAAAATTAAGGTACCGCGCTGCTACGACACAAGCACGTCTATCGCTACGAGGGAGCTGCACACTTTCGTAGACGCCAGCGAAGAGGCTTACGCCGCGGCGGTCTACGTTAGAAGCCAGCGCTACGACGGGGCGGTCAACATCGCACTTGTGGCGGCCAAAAGCCGCGTAGCCCCTCTAAAACCGATTTCTATCCCCAGGTTGGAACTTCAAGCGGCTTTATTAGGAGCGCGCCTAGCGAAAACCGTGGAAAACGAACACGAGTGGAAATTCGTAAGAAAAACTTATTGGAGCGACTCGAGAACCGTACTGGCCTAGATCAGAGCTGAGCCTCGGGCCTACAAGACGTTCGTCGCGCACCGCCTCGCCGAAATTGAAGACGTAACAAAGGTGAGTGAGTGGCGGTGGGTGCCTACAAAGGAAAACGTAGCCGACGACGCGACTCGAGCGACGCCGGCCGACTTCAACGGGGAACACAGATGGTTTCACGGGCCTGCGTTCCTAAAATACGAAGAGGAACACTGGCCGACCGAGGAGAAAAGTGAAAAGGTAATTACCGGCGAAGAAAGGTGCCACGCGACGTATACAGAGGTGCGACGCGACTATTTGCCCGACATAACGCGTATACAAAAATGGCAAGTATTGTTGCGCGCCACCGGCCGAGTATTACAGTTTATAGATTTGTGTCGGCCGAGAAAACACATCGCTGCCGCTACGAGAAAACGCACGCTGAAAAATAAGGAGCGCGACGCGACATGGGATCCTCGGCGTAAAAAACAAGGTAAAGAAAATAGTGCAATCCCTCCACACAGCGAAAAAAGATACGTATGTCTCGACGCAGCGTACCTAGACCGCGCCGAGACGCTTTGGCTTCAAAAAATGCAAGCAGACTGCTATCACGCAGAGAAGAAAAGAATAGAAGACCATCGCACCCCACCGGCGGGAGATCGTCTCGCCTCGCTGAGTGTAAAGGTGGAAAACAATTTAATCAAGCTCAGAGGAAGAGTCGCGGCCGCGCAAAATGTAAGTAAAGAGGCCGTCTGCCCGATCATTATGGACGGCGGCCACGAATACACTGCAATGTGCAGGCTTGGGGAGTCCAATTAAAAGATGTTGTACTCGCGAGTAACGTTTATTAACTCTCTCTTAATACGCTTACAATTCAATATATAGGTAGGGAGGTAACACACACACTACACCTCCCCCGTATTTTTGAAAAAAAAATGATACATATATTTTTTTTTTTTTTTTACCTTAATAATAATAACATTACATTTAAATTATTTTGAATCCTTAATTATTTTTTACTATTTACTAATTCGAACTAAAACAATTATAAATACAAATCTGTGCCATTTATAGGTATTTAAAATTTGCAAAACATGTTTTTAATATTAATTTAAGTTATGGGATGTTGACGATATATTTAAATAAAATAAACGGAAATACCAAAACTAAGTTGCTGACTTAAATTCAAATTAAGATTTTTTTACATGGTTACATAATTGATTTTAATAAATTTAATCTTTTATAATATATTTAATTTAAGTAAATATTTCACATTTCCTAACAAAAAAATCCTTACCTTCTCACTATTATTATTTTATTTATATTCTGTCACTGAAAGAGAAATACAACCTCCATTTCACTATAAGTGAATCCATTTTCATATTCATTTCCTTATTATTTCATTTCACATAATATCTTTACATTTATTTTTACTAATACACTTGATTAGTGGACTGGCCAGTCACTTACATTTTACATCATTAGGTACCTAAATAATTATTTTCATAATATGCATGCTTTTTCATAAATCATGATAGAATACACTTTTATACACATTTTTATAATTTTATTTATAGTCGACTTTAAATTATTTATTTTTATGGTACTTTATTTATTTTTATACTTTATGTGCGCACTTTATTTGGTACAATACTTTATTTATTTAATATTTATACAACATTTAACGGGACCTATTTTAAGACTAACCAACACAATATAATAATATGTCTCCAACCATTTTTGTTAAGTGGAGGATTGTTCCCGCCGAGCATGCTCTAAGTACCATTTATTTTATTTTTGTACCATATTTGTACCATATTTTAATACCAAGGGTTTGTTTGTTTGACCTCCAACTATTCTCACAGAGAAATCTCGTTTACACCATGATCGAATGAAGGATTACCTTGTGTATTTTATTATTTATGCTTTAAGCATTTTATTTATTACCCATACATAGCATTTTAGCTAGTATTTAATTATAAATGCACTATGGCATTTTTCACCTTAATCTATCCAAATTCCTAACAAAATAACCTATTCCATAATTTTGATGCACTCAATATTTAAAATATCCATCAACTGTTGGGTGATCAAGTCAACAGCTACTAGACATTCCAAACATCGACACATCCCTGTCTACCTAGTAACAGTTCTATTTCAATCAAATAACTTCTTATAAAACTCAAACCCAAATCCTTATTTCAAAATAATATTTTCTTTACATCCCTACATAGACTACATATTCTATGTTACAAACTAAATAACACATTCCTAATTCTCTTCACAATAATATTACGCCATATCTCGTATGAACGTAAATATTTTTAAGTAAATCCATGTAAGTCATATCCAGTATAAAATCTCAGAAAATGTAGCTTATCAACTTACAAAGTAGTTAAAAAGAATTTAATACATTTCTAAGAAATAATTGTCTCGTTTTGAGATTTTTACATATCCTTTCTTTTTACTGATTCCTCCTTTACCTTACTTTTTCTAATATAATTGTATTATTTTTATAACTTCAAAAGTAACCATGAAATGAATTTTTTTTTTATTTTATTTAATAATAATTAATTTGCATGTTCTTAGCATACTTAATTGAATTGGATTGGAATACATAGCAACATTATATCTTAATATTATTTTTTTTCTCCTGTATATTAAGCAACTTATTATTTTTATTGAAACCTTTTTACTCTGCTTGTACTTTCCAAAAAGTTAAAGTTACTATTATAAAATAAATTAATATCACCTACTCAAAGTATGTTAACGACTTATAATTTACTAATTAATTATATTTTATTACGTTCCTATTTTTTTTATAATTCTTAGCCTGAAATAAAGCGACTCCCAGAGTTCATATTAAGGGGCAAATAGCCCCTAAATCGCTCAGTTTGAGTCCTAACTACTCCGAAAAATGGGAATAAAAAATTTCAAAAAAATATACATTTCACACTTCAATCCTTCATCTTTAATATCATCGTTAATTTTTTTAATACGACGAAGATTAATATTAAATAAATTAAAATTAAGTAGCCCTGTTTTCAGATTTCTTTTTCTATCTACTTACTACCTACTACGGCTATAAAGATGGTTCTTTTACGAAAATGTGAAGAATATAATTATCTAACATTTCATCGTTGGGTTTTTCGAAATACCGTTTTGTTTTCAAAATATACGTAAATAACTATTATTTTGTGAAAATATTTGTAAGCGGTGCGTGCGCGGGCGCGCGGGACAGTGAGCCGCTGACTTTCGTACGAGGAGGTTGTGTCACTCTCCGCGGTGCCGCTATTTCGCAATCGTATATTTTACTCTTGAAATAATAGGGAACAACATGCCGTAAAAAATAAATTATGAAAACCTTAGCGAGCACTCTGCCTGCGATAGAATGAAAATGTTCGATCGTTGAATGTACTTTTTTGTTCCTTCAACTTCTTACTTGAAATTTTAATAATATATTAATATACTTAATATTATATAGTGTATATTATAGTATAATATTTTATTGTATATGTACTTGTAAATTTCACAGAAAGTGTATAGTTCTATTTCTATGACGACCTCTGTGGCTCAGTTGGTTGAGCGTGTCGTTGCTCAAGCCGGGGGTCGCGGGTTCAAATCCCGCCGACGGAAAAAAAGTTTTCTGTGTTCCTGGGTCATGGATGTGTATTAAATATGTGTATAATATAATAAAAATCTTAATTATGTGTACCAATAGTATATAAGTATTAAATATACTTCCGTTATCTGGTACCCGTAACACAAGTTCTTCGAGAACTTACCACGGGATCAGATTGACGTGGTGTGACGCGTCCATAGATATATTATATTATTTCTTTTTTAATTGTCTATTTAGTATATCAACGCTTTGAGCTATATAGTATATGAGGTAAAAATGCCTAAGCGACATTTATTTATTTATTTATTTAACACACATACAACTACCATTACAGACCAAAACCAATTCGATAGCGTAGGAAAGCAAATTCCTATTTTATAATATAATACATATTATGATATTTCCAGTTTAAATAATAATAATTGATAAAAAATAATAATTAAAGAAATAATAATTAAAAAAGACATATATGACGCATAAATTTAGTAAACTTTATAGAAGAGTGATTTAAAGTAAAAATTTTTAGAAAAAAAAATCATTAAAAATCACAAAATAGTCGGATTTAGATGGTTTTAACATACATCTATATATCAATAAAATACAACGTGTATCTTATTTTTATAGCAATTTTTGATATTAAAACGAATCATATAGCTTTCGAATTACAGGCAGTTTATGTCGCTTAGGTAAAAAAGTCCTAATTCGAAAAATAGGTAAAATTATCTAAGCTATCAACGAAAGTTATGTAATAGCAAGTAAAATTGCCTAAATTTTATTTTAAAGGTTTTCAGCAAATTGTAAAAATAGATAAGCTATAGATACATTTTCTGTAGTAACAGGTAGAAATAACTAATTCCAAACAAAAAAAATTATAGGAGTATTCATCTAAATGGCCTTAGAGTTTATAAAATAAAACAAGATAAGTTACATAAATGTTGCTTCCATTAAGAATTTTCTACGGCTAAAGTTATCTTAGTAAAATTATTATTCAATGACATTGTAATTTTTTGCTCCTAACTGACAATATATTCCTTCTTCTTGTTTATAAAAATTTATTGCAGTTACTAAAACGAGCTAATTTTGATCTTGAAATAATAAAAAGTATAGAAATATAAAAACTCAAGGCCTAGGATTGCAGCCCATTGCTTTATACTTAAGCTGCGGCCCCATTCCTTGAGTTCTCTCTTGGTAGTGCTGGGAGATATTCCAAATACCGATTCTGGGCATGACACCGTGACACAATTGGCCCAAAGCCTACCCAGCTCATCCGCGGTTTTGTTGCCGGAGATGTTGCCGTTGCCTAGAACCCATACCAGACTGATGCTGTTGTCTCGTCCTAGCATGTTTAGCGTTTGAACACAAGCCATAACTTATTTAGATGAAAGAAGAAGGGGCAAAAAGTCCCCATCCTTGTAGCACTATAAAACATAATATATCAAATGAAAGGGCTTAAAAAAAGTGTCATTTTATTGTTTGACGAAAATCCTCTAAACCATGGGAGAAAAAAGTTAATGAGGGTTAAAGGTTAAAAAAGTTAAAAAAATCATTCTGTATTATTGCACCGTTTCATAGTGTTGCTACTATGGAACAATTTTTGGAAAGTAATGGTATACACTAAACTTTAGAAAAGTGTTATATTTTGATAAACTGCCTCATACTTTGATGAAATGTATGGAAAGATAATAAAATACTAAAAATAAGCTTTCCTCAATTTTTTCGCACATAATTACTTCTGGAAATGGTTTCTTACTTGCAACGCTATCGAATAGCGCAATAATACAAAATGTATTTTTTTCCTAATTTGCGGGTTTGAATCCTGGCCTGGAAAAGTGGTTTATGTAAAATCAAATAATTCAGATAAAATATTAAAATACATATAATTAAATAGCAAAAATAATTTTCAAACGATTAGGTACAGAAAAAAAAGACATAGTACATGGTAAATTATACTTCTGGGCGTTGTAAAGGAAGTCAAAAAAAATTAGCAATAGCAATTTAGCCCTACGGAATATCGAGTCCGACTTGATGAAAACTTAAACTCTTGAAACATGAAAATTTTTAATAACTCAATTTTCCTAGACAGGATTGGTACCCATAAATTATGAAAAAAATACATCCTTTCAATAGTATCGCAAGTAAGAAACAATTTCCATAATGTAATTATGTGCGACAAAATTGAGGAAAGAGCTTATTTTTATCATTTTATTACCATTCCATACATTTATCAAAATTTATCAAAATATTATAAACAGAGGTAATTTATCAAAATATAACACTTTTCTGAAGCTTGCTGTATACCATTACTTCCCAAAAATTGTTCCTTATTAGCAACACTATGAAATGGTGTAATAATACAGAATGATTTTTTAACTTTTTTTCACCTTTGGGTTAAAACTTTTTTCTCCCATGGTTTAGAGATTTTTCGTCATACAAAAAAATTACACGCTTTTTAAGTCCTTTCATTTGATATATGTCTTGTAGTGCTACAGTAGTGGGGACGGGATCCATACAAAAATGCCCCTTCTTCTTTCTGCTGCTGTCAGTGCCTTCAGCGCAGTGTTATTGTTTTGATAGACTGCGCTGAAAGCATTGACAGTAGCAGAAATATCATCTAAATTATCCTAATCTTCTCTATAAGATTAGGATGTTTTATGGACAAGGACAATCTGTAGGCTCTGTATCAGATATCTTCATCTAAACTGATTCAATTTAAGTCTCTATAACTCCTGAACTTATGAAGTTTTTTTGGACCGTTATAGTTTTCGTTCAAAGTTTATTACATGGATTACCATCATGAATTTTCCACATTTTTAGAGCCAGCCGTTTGGCTTTTAGAGGGGGGACGCCGTATTTTTTAAAAGTGGAATATCGCGCAAACGGAATGTACGTACATCAAAATATAATCTCAGAAACCTCTTAATGTTCTTAAAATATCTATGTACCTAATTATATCTCCCCTTTTCGTGTAGGTGTACCCAAAAAATATCTTCATTTATTTTAGCATTGTGTTGACGTGATAAATAAACTTACCCATTCAAAGTTTTATATTTCAAGCACCACCGTTTGGATGGACAGACGGACAGTCGGTCGAACGGAAGGACATGACAAAACTATAAGGATTTCGAGACATGAACTACGGAACCTTAAAAAAGGAATAATAATGAAACCACGCCGATTTCAGTGACTGTTGCCAGTTTAATTGAAAATAGACCAGCTTTAGGAGCTATTTTATTATGTCCAAGTATGTGCGCAAAGTTTACTCCCATAACCTAGTATATTGATATTTACTACTACCGACAGGACTAACTAGCGAAACTTTAGGCGCATAAATATAGAAATATATTTAGCAATGTTTGCGTTCATTTATGTTCCCACACACTATTTATTGATACTCATGCGACATTTTTGATTTCGTATTGTATCTTAGCGACGTAAGATAATATTTTGGGTACAGGAAAAAATTACATTTTTTTTTCGTCATTCTTGAACATTTCAAAGAAAAAAAAGGTATCCCCTTTTTTCGCATAATTTTAACTGTCATAATTTCATTTGGCATACCTCTCTTGGCATAATTTTGTTACGCATACTATAACTTTGGCATACTTAATGGTTTCTTGGCATACTACATCATTAGGCATAAATATAATTTAGACTAATATTTTTTGTCCTAATTTAATGAGGCATAACTCGTAAGGCATAATTTTTCTTATCATAATAATACTTTGGTATAATTGCTATTTGGCATAAACTCGTTAGGCATATTTTTTGTCATAATAAATTCAAGTAATTCTGTCACAAGGTACAAATATGCATAAAATGGAAGGACATAATAAAACACGGATAAGGTAATTAAACGCATATTTATATTTATGCTTTTTAATACTAAGCATAAAATATAATTATTCTTAATTAATATAATGCGTAAAAAATGTATGCCTTTTATAAAGTATGCCTAACAATTATTATGCTATTAGTAATTATGCGAAAAAAAATTAAGCTAAGAAAATTATGCCAAATGAATACTATGCGAAACTACTATTAGGTCAAATGAAATTATGCCAAGTAAAATTATGACATATGATTTTATGCGAAAAAATAGGGAACCAAAAAAAAATTTTACCGACATACTTAAAAACAAAAGTTTGAAATAAAAATATCTACATAGCACGAATAGTTATTGTGTTAAAACTATCTTTACGCCAATATTGTTTTATTTCACTGTGGGTAAAATTCTACAAGTTGCACAAATAATGGTATCAAATTAAATGCACTGTAAGGACAATTCACAAATAATTTGTATGAAGAAAATGTACAAAGTGTCCACGAAAATAATTTTTTAAACAAGTAAAAATATTTTTGTGCAAACAAAAAAAGTAAAAACATAAAAATAGACTAAGTTGATTTTTAAAATTCTTCAAAATATCCAAGTGATTTTTTTTTATAAATCGCTTTTTGTTGTCGCTTAGTGAACATAACATTCATGATTTTGTATAAATTTCACTATAATATCTAAGCGACAAAAAAATCGTCGTAGGAAGACGACGATTAGACCAATTGACGCAAAAAAAATACAAACTCATTGATATTTAAACTCATTTTCGGTATTTTTGTCGCTTAGGCATTTTTACCTTTCAAGCGTCGATATAAAACTTCTTTTTTAGGAAAGCGAAAAAACACCTAGCGGATATTTTAGTGATTCTGTCAATAGCACTAAGTATTGCATTTTGGTGGGCGTAGAGGTGGAAAATGAAATCAAATATGATGGGTTGGAAGCCGCATTGCCTACCAAATAATTTCCAGATTTCGGGAATAACCTCGACCGGCTTCTACAGAAGAAGGAGAAGCGGCTAATACATTCTACGTTTCTTCTTTGCTCCCAGACCAGAAATAAATTAATATTTTCAAGTTGCATTTAAATCAATCCTAAAGTCGTATAAAAGGGCCGTTCCTCAGTTTATAATTTGAGTCGCGGCGCGGCCGCGCGCGGAGATCGCGAGCGCTGCGCTGTATGCGGGTGGCGCGGCGGGAAGTGTTAGGCCACGCCCGAATCTGTGACGTCATCTACGTATATTTTCGCCTTAATTTAGAAATATTAATAGGTTGTGTTTTATTCAGTCACCGCATTACAAAACAAAAATAATGCACCTACTTATGTAGATATTGTAGTAAAAACAAAAGTACAGGTGTACTTACTTTAAATTTTCCTTTTTTTTATTTGTATAATACAAAAAGTTTAATTAATTCTGTTACTAAATATTTGAAAGTTTTATTTTAATTTTTTATTGTTATTTAAAATTACTAAAATTAATCGTCATTAAGGAAAATGTATGTTGTTGCAAGTTGCAACACAGTCTTTTGCACGTGTAATTCATGAAATCTTTCCATCCTAAATATGGCATGCTTATATGACACTTTTGAATGCATATTGCTTAAGCTTATGCATCGTATTGCTAATGTTTTGATTTGTACCACAAATGGTGCATGTAAAGTTGAGATGATCTGTTATACGACCCAATCATTGATGATCTCATATCATGGACATGGGTGGTCCATCTAGGTACTATTAATATTTCATTTAACTGCGACACTAAAAAATACTTTCTCGATAAGAAGGCAATATCTACTCAATATCAAAATTTTAACAAAATGTAATTACTTCAATATTCTGAACTTTTATCTATTTTAAGTAAATTACGAAAAAATAAAATTACCTATAAGTGACATACCAAAATATTTTAAAACACACTATTCGTTTTCAGTCTTATTTCAAATCAAAATAATCTAGTGAAATGAATTTAAATAATACTTAACATGAATGTTTTATCTGAAATAATATTATATTGTTTTTTTTTTTATACTTGCCATTGACATGCCTTCAAAATGCACATATTTTATTACGAATTGTTAGGTATGTATTGTAAATTAAAAATCTTTAAAAAAATATATTTTTGTACAACCCTAGCTTTGATTAACAAATAGTATCTACTTACATTTCGTTGCGCGAATGCTGTGCTGGCACCGCGGATATTTGACGCTTTCCCAGCAAAGGCGTTGTTTGCTGTGGGAACTTACCTACCTGCGTTAACCAACTGCGTAAAACATTTAGTTAGTAATGAGTTACTATGTATTCCCTATTCCAAATGTCTAAAATTCCAATTATGTATTAATACTTATTATAATAATTAATAATAACTGACACAAATTATTATAACTAATTCTTCAAAGTTTTCTTTTCTCACAACTAATATTACTATTTTTATTTGCTTAAAATATCGTTACGCATCGTCAACACCCATTTATTAATTTAATTACAAAGTTCACTTTCGTATTACGATTACCTCCTTAAAATATTATAATAATCTTGTATTCAGCCAAAAAATCCTTTTTAAATAGTGTAATTTCTACTAGGTACCAAAAATACCTACGATATAGGGCATAAGTTGCAAGATTATAACATTATAAATTAACTTCAACTTTTGAAAGTCACTTGAAACTAATGAAATTACAAAAGCTTTACCTAATATCATTACTACAAACATACTAAAATTTTTAAATTGTAATATTTAATTATTTATCTTATTCAATGTAATTTAATTAATTTTGACATAGATTAATTTAAATCTAACTGTTTTAATTTAATTTATTTGTATATTTTTTTAAATATTTTCATAGCCGATACATATCCTGTAATTAAAAGTGCAATAACCATTGTACCTAATACCAATCAACCTACATATTTGCAAATTTTGTTGGCTATTCATAACAATGATTCAACATTTTTAATAGATCTAAAAATTTACTAAAAAAATATATATATATTTATCAGAATACTTGATTCCAATAACTTTAAACGACAACACATTTTAATAAACATCAATATTACCTACTTGCATAATATGCTTTTAAGATTTTAATTTAACTTTACCTCACAAACCAATTAGGTATCTGACACTTAAATTTAATATCTCTTCATTTAAAAATCAAATTATTTACGTCTTTTGAGTATATACTTAATACAATTTAAATTTAGTTTATTCCCAATAGTTCATTAAAATGCTTTTCCTTTTACTACTTTCATTAATTTTGTAACTCTTTGTATATTACTACATACTACTAAATTTTATTATAAATTAATTAATCTAAATTTTTAACATGTTAACTGTACACGATTTTTTTTTTTATTATTACCATTAATGATATAAGTACATAAGTACATAGGTACATTTTTAATTTGTAAAATAGTTCAATTAAATTTATATTATAAAATTAAGAAAATGTTACGTAATAAGCCTAGAAAAAAAAATCTGACGTCCAATTATTCTTATCTATATGCTCTGCTCACTGTTCTCCCGGCTGCATCCACTTCCGACTCGAACTTCTCCCGGCTGCCTGCTCTACATAATATCCACTCATCTGACACCAACAACTGCCGGCTGCCTGCTCATCATCTCTACTCATCTGACTCCAACAATTCCCAGCTGCCTGCTCGACATTTCCACTCATCTGACTCCAACAACTCCTAGCTGCCTGCTTATCATCTCCACTTATCTGACTTCAACAACTCCCAGCTGCCTGCTCGACATTTCCACTCATCTGTCTCCAACAACTCCTAGCTGCTTGCTCTTCTTCTCTCAAATGTCTTCAAAATTATTGTCTTCAACTGATGGCCAATATATCGTTTTGTACTCTAACTTCTGCATCTATTTTTTTTTGTTCAGCCCCTTTTTTATGATGCCTATGATTATAATATTTTTCTTGCAACTTTTTGGATTTAATCTCTGAGCTCCCTTATTTTTGTCCACACTTTTTATTTCCATTAAAGTTACAGTTTTTTTTTCGCAAATTATTTTTATAATTAGGTATAGCACTTTTAGATTTGTATTTATTTTCTACAATATTTATTTAATATATTAAAATCTACATTATTTATTTCCTAATTAACGGCCGTTAAATATTAATATTTAATTAGTTCATTTTTTTTTTACAATTAGGTAAATGTCCACATTTTTCCACCGTATTTAAAGTTCACATACTTTCACATCACTTTCTATAGTCATACGTTCAATTAAATTGTTCCTGTTCCATCAGCTCAGCGCTGCCACGGGGCAGCACTGGCAGGGTCGCCATGCAATGTGCAGGCTTGGGGAGTCCAATTAAAAGATGTTGTACTCGCGAGTAACGTTTATTAACTCTCTCTTAATACGCTTACAATTCAATATATAGGTAGGGAGGTAACACACACACTACAACACAAAGAAATACATACAACACGTGCACGAGCAGCTACTACACGGCGGCGTCGAGGCGACGGTGAACGAGCTACGACAGCGGTTTTGGGTAACCCGTATTCGCCCCACAGTTAAAGGTGTCATCCGTGCCTGCCAAGTCTGCCGCCTGAGAAAGGCGAAACCGATCAGCCCAGCCACGGGCGATCTACCAGCGGCGCGCCTGACACACCATGCGCGCCCTTTCTCCTTCACCGGGCTCGACTACTTCGGGCCGGTCGAGGTGACCGTCGGCCGCCACCGAGAGAAGCGGTGGGTGGCCCTATTCACCTGCCTCACCGTGCGAGCCGTCCACCTGGAGGTGGTGACCTCCCTCAGCGCGGACTCAGCCATAGCCGCGCTGCGGAGGTTCATCGCAAGAAGAGGACAACCGACGGAGCTCTGGACGGACAACGCAACGTGCTTCAAGGCGGCAGAAAAGGAGCTGAAAGAAGCCTGGCGAACGTTAGAAGAAGTGGTCAACGCCCGCCGCATCAACTGGCGGTTCATTCCCCCCGCCGCTCCCTTCATGGGCGGCGCCTGGGAACGACTGGTGCGGAGCGTCAAAGAAGGCCTACGAGTCACGCTGCACGAGAAACATCCCAGCGACGAGACCCTCCACACCCTACTAGTGGAGGTCGAAAACGTCGTGAACTCGCGGCCCCTCACTCATGTGGCCGTGAGTCCCGAAGATCCAGAGGCACTGACCCCAAACCACATCCTTTTGGGGTCCAACTGCCACGTCCCAGCGCCTGTGCGCTCAGAAGACGACGGCATCACTGCGCGCCAGCTGTGGAAGCGCGCGCAGCACCTGGCGGACGAGTTCTGGCGGCGGTGGGTCAAGGAGTACCTGCCCCTGCTCCAACACCGGCGGGAGCCTCATTCCATTGGCTCCGCCCCCGAAGTCGGCGAGGTCGTGATAGTGTGCGACCCCAACCTGCCCCGCAACGTGTGGCCGAGAGGCCGTATTAAGAAGACGTATCCGGGACAAGACGGCGTGGTACGAGTAGTGGACGTCGAGACCAGCAACGGCCACGTGCTCCGGCGGCCCTGCAAGAAGATCGTCGTGCTGCCAGGAGTAGTGTCGCCTGCGCGACCGGCGGGAGAAATGTTCACGACGAACGTTTAGAAGGTAGCCGATTACTTGTAAAACCATGTAAATAGTTAATTTTAAAAACATAACAATTCGTTATAACTTAGAGCTTACAATGTAAAGTAAAAATAGTAGAAACTCGTTGCGTAATACGTAACAAATAACAATAGTACATGTAAAATCTTATTAGATACCATTGTCTCACAAAAGCCATTGTTTTAACATTCTTATTAGACTCATACTTATGATTATATAACTTTGCCCATTGTTCTCAATTCATTGTGATAGTAATTAGCGAAATATTGTTAAAATTGATAAAATATGACCTAGTTTTATGTAAGGGTATTAGCTGTGCGGAGGTTGAGTGAGTTATCTAGAAAGAAAGTCCATAGTTGCAAATTTTTGCTACTAGGGAGCGCCTCAGTCTCGAGAGAGACTTGCTATTAGACAGGGACGGAGCGAACGCCCGTTAAGTCAGGGGAGGACGAGGCAATATAAATACTGGAAAAACCTATTTTCCTCGCTCACTCAATTCCCGACAGTTTTCCAAGAATTATTCATGTTAAAATATATTGTAAATATGTCTTAGAATATTAAGAAAAATGTATTTTATGTAAATAATGTTGCCTTGATGTTAAATAAACGATATTTCGAGCTAAGGGGGTGAGGAATGGAATGTTCTAGAAGGTTGATTGTCAGACTAGTATAAAGATAGGGCCAATCGCCATACAAATGGTACTTCGCTCCGACAAGTCGACAAGTCAACAAGGAATCCCTGCCTCACCACAGCTCGAAGTAATTGGTAAACCTTTGCATTTTCCTTTCACTTTTCCTTTCTTTTTCATTGTATTTCCTACCTGTTATTTCCGTGTATTTTCCTGTGTCCTTTTCCAGCTTTCCCTTTTACCCTTCTACTATCCCCTCATTTCCACTTACCAGATTTCGATCCCTTCCTTTGCCCTAGGTAATCTAGGCTTTGTCCCCCTCAATAAGATACATATTTATCAATAAGTGCATTGAATTCCCCATACATTTTTACTATGGCGGCCGCGAGTCGATTTAAATACGCGTCGCACGGGCTCAGCAATTCAGTCGTCCCCGTGTGTCCAGAGCGGGCGCACGTCACTTTGCAGAGCGAACCATCGGCACGCCGTCTCGTAAACGCCGCGCCGCGGTAAAATGAGGTAATTCTTTTTTTGAGAATTTTATATTTATTAGTAACTATTACTTCTATTATACGAGATGTTTTTTTCAATATTTTCTTATTGCAGTGAAATGAGAAAACGTAAACAAAGATATTATAAAGCTCTCAGCAGCTCTAGATTCAAGAAAAAATGGATAAATAACGTGTATGTATAAAATCAAGTACTATTTACCAAATGTCTAAATAGGATTGCCAGTAATAGGTTCCACGTAGAAAGCCTAGTTTTTACACGACTGCCCATATAAGGAGTGTAATGTGTTTAGACTACATGTACGTATGTAAGTAGGTATGCACGAAAAAAAACATTTGACACGGTTAGTGCGGTCTACACTAATGATATTAATACCACAGATTTATTTGTTCCTTCAACGTAGGGATGAGACGTATTTACGTTACCAGGTTTTAATACCAGGTTTTCACTTCAAAGTACGGCACCCTGGTACGCGCAGAAAATACTTGCAAGTATAAAAGTACGTGCTTAGGCGAGAACTTGAAACACAAAACATGAAAATACTTTCATAGGAAAACAATCTACATGGTAATATGAATAAGACACACAATCGCATTTATGAGAAAAAATACTTCATGCTTTAAAGTATTTTTATTTATTTACACGATTTTGTTCCCTATTCCCCATACGATACAGATTGAATTCCTATGCAAGTATTTTCAGGGCGCCTTGCGGGGCTCGGTGCGTTCGCATTTGCGAGTCGCAACTTGCTACGCCCGGCGCCCGAGGAGCGGGTTGCCACTCGCCATGCCCGTTCCGTAACAAATACTTGCAAGTATTTTAATACCTGGTTTTCGACCCTGGTATTTTTACGTACTCGTACTTGGAAGCCCTGGTATTGAATTTTGCAAGTATATCCCATCCCTACTTCAACGATTTGATAAATTTTTGTAAATATATGTACTTACTAACCGTGAGGGTTGTCACAAATATCACTGTAAAAATTGTTAAGGGTAAGATTTTTTTTCCGTGTGTAAGTATGTATGTGAGTATAATTATTTCAACATAGCTTCTTAATATTTATCCTTGTCTAGTTGTAGCATAACTATAGTTTGTATGAAACATCGTGGAAACGTTAAAGATGAAACCACTATGCTACTACTAACAGCGGGTCTAAAAAGGCCACTTACGCAATATCATCGCAATATTGCTATTTGACACTGAAGCAATTCTGCTTGTAAATCTGTCAAATGAATGCATTTCAGCCAATTTCTGCATATGAATTGTATCCAAATCTTAATATGAATTACAATTCAAGTGGCCATTTTACGATCGCTGTCAGTAATTCATAACAAGAATTGAAAATGAATTGCCAAAACGGCCTTTTTAGACCTGCTGCCCTAATACTGCTACATTAACAAATACTACAATATACCATATACTATATTACATATAATTCTGTTTTAGGATTAAAAATCATGATCATGAAGATGGCGAATCATCAAAAAATGCTATTGAATGAAAATATACTACTTTGGAATGATATGGAAGAAGAATTAAAGAAGTTCTATTTTAATTGTATTCTTCCAGAACTAATTGTTTCAAGATTAGATAGACAGATAGGAATTAAGAAGCCGGAGTTTATTCTAAAAGCAATCAATAACAGAAATACAAATGAAATCAAGTGTAAATTAGATGACAGAACTAGAGAAACAAAACCGAAACGAAAACAAAAATAACGTTGATACAATTATAACAAACTAACTTTATACTAAGGAAATAAAATTACTTTCGCAATACGCATTTCTGTCGTTTGAATTCAATAGGCGATCGGACTTTTTTTTTAAATTGTATAAATTAATAGTACTCTTAAATATTAGTAACTTCTCAGTAGAAACCCTATATCAAAATTCAATATTTTCAAAGATACAGTGATTTGTATATGTCACCGTAAAATTGTAAAATCCGTTAGATTGTAATATAACTAGTTAAATTGTAAAATGTTGATAGACTTCCGACGCGAATATGCTGCCTATAATTTAAAACATTATTTTTCGTTAAATTGTAAATAGGTATATAGTTATGAATCTTTTGACATATTTTTACAATCTCGTTAGTTATTTTAAAATTTAACGGTGACATATATACAAAACTTTGCAAGTCTCGTGAAAACGCTCCATACTAAAGTCGGCCCACGAATGACGTCATTCATGGGTTAAAGTGTATGAAGTATGCGGCCGCAGGAACATATTTGTGCGTTTATGTTCATAGTTACCATAATTAGCAAAAAGAAAATTTTTTTGGACTTTTTAGGTGTATTTAATTAATAAATTACACATAAAATAATATATTTTTTTATATTTACTAAGTAGTAATGCCTCAATATTTCTGAGTATATTCATGATGCTAATTATTTTAGATGTAGTCCGATCCCCTATTATGGAAAACTTAACTAATGCCCGCTACTTCGTTCGCGTGGACTTTATGTCTTCGTCAGGTGTTCCAAATCTTCGATTTTTATACCTCAATAAGAAATGCTCATCAGGCTGAACAACTTTTGCTTTTTATATTTCTTACTAGCTGATGCCCACGGCTCCGCCCGCGTAACTTCAGTAACCCACGGGAACCGTATATGTCCCGCGATAAAAAGTAGCCTATGTCCTTTATCGTGGTCTACTTTATATCTGTGCCAAATTTCATGATAATCGGTTTGGTGGTTTTTACGTGAAACTGTAAATAAAGTGTCCCACGGGAACCGTACATTTCCCCGCGATAAAAAGTAGCCTATGTCCTTTGTTAGGCTCTAGACTATCTGTGTTGTATTGATCGAAGCTATCTGTGTACCAAATTTCATTTTAATCGGTTCAGTAGTTTTGGCGTGAAATACGGACAAACATACACACTCATTCCCATTTATAATATTAGTATGGATAGTTTAGCTGGACCATTAGTTCTGCATCAGGTGTTCCATTTTCCAAGATCAATTATACCCTATTGTTGCCCAGCTGCATAACAAAAAAAGTTTCATTAGAATCCGTCCAGTATTTCTGAATTAGCATGTAAAAACAGACTACAGACATACGTTTTTTTACTGTTTTATTATATGTAATAGATATAGATAGATTACTTATTTTTAATTAACAAAATATATTGTGTTATCATTGAATACTCAAAAATGCAAAAACTATGAGTTGTGTCCTTTTTCGATCGGTCGTTCCATCAGAAACACACGCACACTAACTGTTGTGTGCGTTTACGCACACGTCTAGAGAAATAGCCAAACAGCGCCCGCGAGTTACGCACGGCGCAGTCTTAAAAGTCATTGTTTTGAGTTAAAAACTAAAAAACCTATGTATTAAACACTCATAAATCAAGCACAAATAAATTAAATATTACATATAACAACAAAAGAGAAAGAAATTTAATTAGGTATACCTACACTCAAAATATTCTACTGAAATATTATACATTTATGACTGAAATAGTATACAAATGTAATATAATACATTAGTATTGTTACGTGCTAGGGTTCGAAGATTTGAAAAAAAGACCTGCTGACTCTTTTGAAGACTTTATTCACTAGCACTAGGTCCAACACAAAGCACTAGGTCTAACACTAAACACTAAGTCCAAACACTAAGCACTAACGATGTCCTATGTCGTAGCCAAGTCGTGGGTTTCACTTGTATTAATCACTGGTATCACTTTAACTTATCGCCTGTTTCGCCTCGAAAGAAGCTCGAACTGAACTCGTTCGCATCTCTGCGGCGTATTTATATGGGCCGAATCGAGTTCCAGACCGTTCCAGAAATATTCGCGAATCGCGTGAACTGGTTGGATTGTTCCGGAATATTCGCACAGTAGCGCCATCTAGTATTGAGTAGACGGTTTCACATTGTCCCTGTTCGCACCAAGTGGTTTCATTTGTTGATGCTAGATGGCGCTAGTCTTATTGTTCGTAACACTACTCCCCTCTTAGAGATGCTCGTCCCGAGCATCGTTGTTACTGCCATGGTACCGCGCCAGACGGTCTATGTGTACCACTTTGAACGTCCCTCTTGGTTGCTTTTGGATCCTATAAGTCACATCATTTATTCGGGTAAGCACTTTGTATGGTCCGTCCCACTTGGTCTGCAACTTTGGAGATTTCCCTTTCCGGCGAGTTGGGTTATGCAGCCACACCAGTGACCCTTCCTCGAAGCCTCTCGTGTTCGATTTCCGGTCGTACTTGGTTTTCATGTTCTTACTTGACTGTAACCCATTTTCCCGAACCAAGGCGTGTATATAGCGCATTTTTTCCCTTAAATCGCAGACATAGTCTTGTACGGTCTCTGGTCCCTCCGGTGACCCTCCTGTCAATAGGTCTACTGGTATTCGTAGTTCTCTACCGTAGTTGACATATGCCGGGGTAGCTTTTATGCTCTCATGCTCGGCGGTTCGGTATGACAGAAGGAAGAGTGGTATATACTTGTCCCAATCCTTTTGTTTGTCGTCTACCAATTTCGCCAAATGCCTCTCAAGGGTCTGGTTAAATCTTTCTACCATTCCATCAGACTGTGGATGGTACGCGGTGGTCCTCGTCTTATGCATGCCCAAAATTCTGCACACTTCCTGGAACACCTGCGATTCGAAGTTCCTGCCCTGATCAGAATGGATTTCTAGAGGCACACCAAAGCGACATATCACTTCTTCGACTAACTTAGAAGCGACTGTTGTAGCTTCTTGGTTTGGTACGGCGAATACTTCGGGCCATTTGGTGAAGTAGTCCATGACGACCATAAAATACTTGTTTCCCGATTCCGTTACAGGAAATGGCCCAGCTACGTCAACTGCAATTCGTTCCCACGGTGCACCGACGTTATACAACCGCAGGTTCCCACGGCTCCTGGTCTGTGGTCCTTTTACAGCAGCGCAAGTAGTACATTTGCGGCACCAATCCTGTACATCATCTCGACAATGCAACCAGTAGAATCTTTCGCGCACTTTTGTTAACGTCCTCTTGACACCTAGATGACCTCCTGACACGCCATCATGTATTTCACGGAGAACATCTGGTACTCTCGTTCTTGGGACAATTATCTGAAGATGGAATATCTCTTTGCCGTTAGTCTTCTCCCATTTTCGGTAGAGTATTCCGTTTTGAAGTATCAGACTGTCCCATTGCGCCCAGTACGCCTTTGTGACAGCGCCAGTGGGTGCAACCTCACTCCAGATTAGTTTTACGTCACCTCGTTTCTTCCATGTAATGATGTGCCGAAGGTCGTCATCTCTTTCTTGGGCCTCCCTCATAGCATCATTCTCCCAGAGACCCAAAGGACTTGTTCTCGTTAGCTTCAATGTAAGTTCATTAGATTCCTGCTTAACACAATGTTTGCAGTCTTCCGAACACGGCCTTCGTGAAAGTGCGTCGACATTCCCATGCGTCTTTCCGCTGCGGTGTTCCGTCTTGAAGTCATACTCCTGAAGCTGTTCAATTCATCGAGCTACTTGACCTTCTGGGTTCTTGAATTGCAGTAGCCACTTCAAGGCTGCGTGATCAGTTCGCAGCAAAAACTGTCTGCCGATGAGATATTTGTTGAAATGTTGTAGCGTCTTTACAACAGCCAAAACAGCCAAGAGTTATCTTCTTGTCACGCAGTAGTTTCTCTCTGGCTTGGATAAAGATTTGCTGAAATATGCAATAACAACTTCTCTTTCACCCTGTTTTTGAGATAACACTCCTCCAATGGCCGTGTTGCTTGCATCCGTGTCGACTATAAACTAAAATAATATATAATATAATCCATAGTTATTGTTGTTTGCTGAATCTGCGCTTGTCATCGAACTACACTTTTTCATCCAGACAACTTCCTCGCACTTTCCAATGACGTCACCTTTGTTCAAGCAGATCTCGCGATCACCAAGATTCAAAACCTTGACCACAGCGTTACTGCTTCCACTAACAAGAGTTCTCGCCGTCATCAGTTTTTGCGCCGATGTCTTGGTAGGTGTGCCTTCGATCAACACGCATCTGTTTGACTTTTTCATTCCAACTGGCGGCAGTTTCACTAGCACCCGAGCTTCCGCTCGTCCAGGTATGATGACTTTCTTTACACATGCGACTTTCCCGCAGGCGCCTCCAAGAATGAAGATTTCTTCTTCACCACACTTGAAAACTCCGTCAGCGACATTAATTTTGCAGTTGTGTTTCTTCATGAAATCCAACCCCAAGATGCAATCATCCATAATCTCGGCCACGATAACGTTATGAGAGTATGAGGACCCCCCTACATACATCGTGACTGACGTTTCTCCCAGGACGGGTATTGGCTGACCGGAGGCAGTAAGAAGCCGACAGTGAATTTTCCTCTTGTGCCCCCTTGCGGCTTTTACCAGCTTTGGGTTCACTATTGTTCTAGAGGCTCCTGTGTCTAGGGTCATTTTGCAATCCGTTCCGTTAATAGTCCCCTGAATCACAAGACTATTCCCGCTGCATGCCTGGGAAATAACAGTTATCGGGGCTTCCTCCGCGTCAGCCAGTACTCGCCCCTTAGTCCTGGCTTTTATTCGTTTCCCTGATTCCGGGCAGGGCAAGAAGCCCCCTTGCTTCTTCAGCTCCTCTATTTGTTCCTCGATCCTTTTCATCCTTGCCATCTGGGTCTCCTTCTGCGGGCAGTTGAGCTGAAGATGGCCCTTCTCGCCGCACTTGTAGCACATGGCTCCAGAACTTTTCTTCGTAGGAGCCTTAACCTCCTTGACTTCCTCAGAGACCTCGCGGATCTTACAGGTCTGCCGTATGTCATGGCGAACAGCCTCGACCTCCAAAGTATGTGCCAATGCTTCCCTTAGCGAGGTATGGTGACGAAGCCTCACTGCAGCTCTAACCTCCAGGTCTTTGATTCCGTCGACAAATGCTTGAACCATATTCGTGTCTACCATCTTGGTGTCGGCTCCTGGGTGTGCCTTCCTGACGAGTTTTTCAATTTCCAACGCCCATTGTTGTAGTCCTTCTCCTGAGCGTTGGACTCTGTCACGCAGTTGGGCACGGAACACGTGCTCCAGGTGTCGCTCCCCGTATCTGGATTCAAGTGCCTCCATCAGGTCTTGGAACCTCTTTCCTGTATGTGGCAGTGCTTCCAGGACCGACAAAGCATGCCCTCTGAGCGCAACAGTGAGAGCGGTCAGGCATTGTTCTTCCGTCCATCCGTTGGCAGTAGCAACAGTCTGGAATTGCTGACGATAAGCGTTCCAAGAAGTAGTGCCGTCGTACGGCGGCACTTTCACTCTCGGTCCTTGTGCCACACCGGTAGTTCCACTAGACATCGCAACTCCCGTGGTTTCAAGGCGCACTACTTTCTTCTGTAGTTCAGTGAGGCCGGTTTTCACGTTTTCAACATCCAATCCTATCCCAGTAACTCGTTCTTCCACTACGTCGACATCCTTTCGAAGCGTAATCACCGTGTCACTGACATCATTTATAGCCCAAAGCGCTTTTTCTTGGAGGTCTTTTTGTTGCTCTTGCGATTCTCGAATCGCTCTGATTTCAGCCTTTTGAAACTCTTGAATCGTAGTCAGCTTGCGTTCTTGTGATTCTTGCAAAGCACCGAGCTTGCGTTCTTGTGACTCTTGCAAATCACTGAGCTTGCGTTCTTGTGAGTCTTGCAAAGCGCCGAGCCTGCGTTCGTGTGATTCTTTCATTGCCTGAATTTCAGCCCTTTGCAGCTCCATTAATTCAATTAAACTTCCTAATTGAAGAGCCAAGGTACTGCTGGTGGGCGTGGCCAGGTGGATGGAGTCAGTGGGCGGGACTTGAGCGGGCGTGACCCGGTGGGCGGGGCCAGTGGGCGTGGCCTGAGTGGGTGTGACCCGGTGGGCGGAGTCGGTGGGCGTGGCTTGGGTCAAAGTGGGCGGAGCCTGGGGCGTGGTCAGTGGGCGGGTCCTGGTGGGCGGGGTCAGTGGGCGGGGCTTGGCCCACAGTGGGCGGAGCTTGGTCCCCAGTGGGTGTGGCCTCCGCAGCTCGTTAGGGATAGAGGGCGCTAAGGGGATTTACATCGTCTCCGTATTTAAAAATCGATATTAGTGAGAAAAGTGTCTTTAAATATGTGAACTGAGTTGTGTCATAATCAGAAACCTTCGAAAACTTAGTGACAGTGTTATCCACGATAAACAATAGTGAATTGAGAAGATATTCGTAAAATAGTTTCAAGACTAACAAACTGTTAAATAATGAACAAAATCAGTCTATGTACTTTTAAAACTTGTGTTATATAATTATGTGGTAATAAAATATAGAACGTGAATAATAAAAAGGACAAACAGGCAAGTTAATAAAATAATCTAAAGAACAAAGAAAATTTGAATACAATAATTTAACGGTTATTATGAAAGTTGCATGCTATTGAACAAGAGATGTCGCTACTAAACAAGACAAATGAAGACACAAGAACTTAAACTGAAAAAAGTTTTCACAAGTGAACATAGATGTCGCTTTTAAATGCTGACTTTCCGTAAACTACTATAGATGTCGCTTTTTAATTGCTGACTTACATCTACTCGACAAAAGAGGGCTCTCCAATGATCTACTACGATACATTTTTATCTACTCTTACTATTCAACTGGACAGTTTAATCTAATTGGTGATCACGATGAATTTTCTTGACAATATTACGTTTCGTAGAAAAAAAAGGACTAGTTTATGTAGCCACGAGACTAGTAGTTCAGAAGAAAATGAAGATCCTCCTATCTCAACACTTAACAATGTATTAGATGGCAGTTCATACAGCCTCCCTAATTTGTCAACGGACGTCTACGAAATTACAGCACTAAAAGAAGAAATTTTAAAGCTGAAATTGGAACTAGAGAGCGCACACGAAGAAATCTCAATTATTAGTTATGAAAATGCAAGACTAAAAGCAAGAACAACAGAATATGAAAAACAGAACAATATATATAAGGAAGTCATTAGTACGTTAAAGTCAGACGCTACTCCAAACACAAATAGAAAAACGAATAAATTCTATACACCTACTATAAAACGGGTACAAGTAACGTCGCGAGGATTGTTTCGAACTCCAAATTCACTTAATGCAAAAATAAGCAATTGGTCCAGTTCTCTACAACTCAATAAAGGTTCACCTGATGACAACATAAAGAAACAAGCCAGTATCACAAGTCAACTATCACATCTTGATAATGGACTAACTCAAAGCTCTTATTACTCTCTAAAAGTGAACAACAAAAGATCCGAAAATAATAAATTGGTTATCTTAAGTTGCAACAAAACAAATAACATTCTAAAAACTGTGAAAAAAATATTCAACAATTATGATATTTGTCATTACTGTTCACCAGGTGCTGGCATAGAGCAGCAGCTCGCTGGAATAGAAAGTAAAGTAAGCGATCTTACTAGTAAGGACTACTGTGTTATTTTCATAGGGGAAATTGATTTTCAAATTACAAAAAACTATTTAAATATTGTAAAACTAATGCAAGAAAAGCTGATGCTATTACAGCATACAAATATAATACTTATTCTTCCGACATTCAGAATTAATACTAATGCTAATTTGTTTAACTATAGGATTGAAACATACAATAATCTTTTGTATTTGAACAATATGCAATACAACTATGCATATTTATTAGACGCAAATCGCACTCTCTACTATAATAAAAAACATTTTTCATTTAAAAATGGTACACTTAACAATGTAGGACTCAAAAATATTTTTACTCGCCTAAATACACTGATCAGAGACATTAATAAATATAACTCTATGATCGGTGTGAATAATAATATAAATAAAGACACATTTATGAACGATAATAATGATAATGTAAGTAATGACAGTACATTTTTTCGAAACTAAATATTTGACTATTATGCACCAAAATATATGTGGCCTAATTAATAAAACTGATTTTTTAACTGTAATTCTACAAAACTTCACATCGAATAATAAACATATTGACATTATTTGTATTACTGAACATTTTATGTGCAAAGAGGACGAAAATAATTTAAATCTTCTAAACTATGGGTTAGTAACTAGCTATTCAAGAGATATTCGTAGAGGAGGTTCATGTATATTACTATGCCATGGTCATAAACATGAAATAATTAATGTATCTTCTTTCTGTGTAAAAAATGTGTTTGAATGCTGTGCTGTTAAACTGACTAACGAAAATCTTATTGTTATATGCATTTATAGACCGCCTAATACTGACATTGAATTATTCACGAATAAGCTTGACCTATTATTAAATAAATTAACTAAACAAAACTGTAAAATTGTAATCTGTGGTGATTTTAATATAAATATATTGAATAAAAACAAACTAACTGTAGATTTTGAGAATTTACTTTCTAACTATAATTTTAAACTACAAATTAGACTACCAACTAGATTAAGTAGTGGTTCTTGTATTGACAACTTTGCTGTAAATTTTCGCGGCTGCATAAGTAATGTAACGGAACTTGCACTGTCTGATCATACTGCTCAGGTAGTGCAATGCCCTGTGAAGAAAACATGTCTAATTAATTCATGGAGAATAAAAAAACGTGACTACTGTAAAGAAAACATGTTAAAATTTAAAGAAGCTATCGAACAAATTAGCTTTTCTGATGTGTATGTGACGGACGATGTCAACTTAGCTTATCGTTCTTTTATTCACATTGTATCACTATTTCATAATCTATGTTTTCCTTATAAACTGATAAATGTCAATAATAAAAGAAAACCAAAATGGGTTTCTAGAGGAATACGCACATGTAGCAAAAAGAAAAGACAACTTTTATGGACGTATAGATTATCCCCTACGGAAATTAATAAATCAGCACTCAAGAACTTTTCTTTAAGATACAAAAAAATTATCAATCAGACGAAACGAATACAAAATAATTACTCTATAAAAAATGCGACGAATAAATCAAAGGCAACATGGCAAGTAATTAATAAAAATAGAAAACAATATCCGACAGAAACGATACAGCACATTGAAAATGAAGGAATTCAGATAACTGATGGTCAACACTTAGCTAACTTATTTAATAACCACTTTGTCGATTCTATAAAAAAATGTAAAGAAGGCACTAGTCACTTCACGTATTCAGTGCTCACTCCAATTGAGAACTCTATATTTATTTCACCAACAACACCTGAAAAGATAATTAAAACTATCAAATCTCTGAAAAATACTAACAGTGTTGGAATAGATGGTATACCAACTAGGATTATTAAACAATTTGCCCAATACTTCGCTTCTCCATTGAATTACATAACTAATTTAGCAATATCTAAGGGCACATTTCCAGACGATTTGAAGATTTCTATCATAAAACCCATTCATAAGAAAGAAGATAAAACTAAATTAACAAATTACAGACCTATTGCTCAACTGCCTATATTTTCCAAAATTATCGAGAAGATATTGTATGAGAACATTTACAGGTTTTTTGAAAAGTATAAGATTTTCACAAAAGAACAATTTGGTTTCCGCAATAATAAAAACACCACTAAGGCTATACATGACTTTTTAGATTTAATAATGACTTCCGTTGATAAAAGACAACACATATGTGCTCTACTCATGGATATGACGAGCGCATTCGATCATGTGTCTCACAAAATACTATTGTCTAAGCTCTATGCATATGGTATTAGAGGGATGGCTTATAAACTACTGGAAAGCTATCTTAGCAATAGAAAACAGCATACGGCTATCTCAAAAATATGTAAGAAAACTAAAACTAAAAAAGAGTACCTATCGGCATGTAGAGATGTAGAGTCGGGTGTTCCTCAAGGAAGCATTCTCGGGCCGATACTGTTCATTATATATATAAATGACCTTCCAAATTCAATTGAACATCCTTTAATATTATTCGTAGATGACAGTACAGCGCTAATTAAATGTAATGATATATTGACATATGAAAATGAAATTAATAAGAGCAATTACTAATCTTAAAATATGGTTAGAAAAGAATCATTTAATACTCAATCCGAAAAAAACTAAAATTATGCACTTTCGGCAGAATACTTCAATGCCGAAAGTAACTCTCAAGTATAAAGAAGAAATTATCGAGCCTGTTGCTGTTACAAAATTTCTAGGATTGTTAATTGACTACCAACTCAACTGGAAGTCTCATACTGAAAATGTATGTAGTAGAATAAGTAGCTTTATTTTTGCTTTAAGTAGACTGTCTAAAGTAGCCAGCACAGAAACTGTAATAACAGCTTATCGAGGTTATGTTGAGTCTGTATTGCGGTACGGAATTATCTTCTGGGGCAACTCAACAAACAAGATACTGTTATTTAAAACCCAGAAGAGATGTATCAGAGCCATGAAAGGACTTAAGTCAACTGATAGCTGCAAGCCAATATTCAAACAGATGAATATCTTAACCTTGCCATGTTTATACATATATGAAGTAGCACTTTATGTATTTCAAAATAAGCATCGATTTATTTCCTTTTCTGAAAGAAACCCTAAAAGAAAATACAGAAATGTACATAGAATATGTGCAATATCATGCAAAACGGAACTATTAAATAGTAGCTTTTTTGGTATGGCACATCGAATATATAATAAAATTCCGAATAGTTTGAAGACTTTGCCAGTTTAGGCCCACTTGCGCCAATCCGGGTTAAAGTTAACCCTGGGTTAAAAATCATGTTATCTCTCTCGTTCTTCGTATCTGTGGAAGAGAAAGCATGATATTTTAACCCAAGGTTAACTTTAACCCGGATTGGCGCAAGTGGGCCTAAGTCTTTTAAAAAACGTTTGACATTGTTGCTTATTGAAAAGTCATATTACTCGATTACAGAATATCTAAATGACAAGGCCCTGAAATAGTTGGACATGTTTTAATATTTACTATTTTATACACTAAAAATGGTTTTGTTTTTTTGTTTCTATTGACATGTGTATCACTAATAAGCCTCAATATATACATTATTAAATATTTGTATACCTTGACGAAGGTGGAAATGTAATGGAACTATTTATTATTAAGTTTTAACACCTGTAACATTGTATATACCTGCATTTCACAAATAAATATTATTTCTATTTCTATTTCTATTTCTATTTCTCGTTGTACCCTTGTTCTGACGCCCTCCTTGAAGTCCTCTCTCGGAGTCAATGGCATCTCCAAATCTCACTTCCGACACCAGTTTTTACGTGCGGGTTCGAAGATTTGGAGAAAAAGACCTGCTGACTTTTGAAGACTTTATTCACTAGCACTAGGTCCAACACAAAGCACTAGGTCTAACACTAAACACTAAGTCCAAACACTAAGCACTAACGATGTCCTATGTCGTAGCCAAGTCGTGGGTTTCACTTGTATTAATCACTGGTATCACTTTAACTTATCGCCTGTTTCGCCTCGAAAGAAGCTCGAACTGAACTCATTCGCATCTCTGCGGCGTATTTATATGGGCCGAATCGAGTTCCAGACCGTTCCAGAAATATTCGCGAATCACGTGAACTGGTTGGATTGTTCCGGAATATTCGCACAGTAGCGCCATCTAGTATTGAGTAGACGGTTTCACGTTGTCCCTGTTCGCACCAAGTGGTTTCATTTGTTGACGCTAGATGGCGCTAGTCTTATTGTTCGTAACAGTATTATGAATATATTTTAATGCAGCAATCTCAAATATTTAGGTGCCTAGTTTTTCAAAGACATTTTCATCAAATTTAACTTTCGCTTTCTAGTCAGATTTATTTTTCAACATGATGACAATATATTATGTCAAATTAAAAATAAAGCTCCCCACTCACGGGCTATCGATTGCTTCGATCAAATTGGAAATTAATTCGAATTTGAAAGTAAATTGCTAACGATAAACTATTACACAAAATGATTAGTGTAAGACCTACCAGCTAGTTTTTGCGGTGGGGGTCAAAAGTTGGAACAAAATTTACGCGTATATATACGAGTTTCATATAAAAAGTATAGTAAGGCGGTCCTAGGATCTCAGGCTATATTCTATTTTTATCTAAACCGATTAACTTACAACTACGAATCCAGTAAATGTTTAAATTGTAAAGACTAAATCGATCGATCGCTTGTGAGTGGGAGCTTTAAATCAAAAGCACTAAGGAGTATTTATGTCAACTTTAAAGCAAATTGATCCCAAACAACTTTCTTTCCCTTTTTATTACCGTTAGGGGACGAATATCAATAAACTATGATACACGAATTCCATCAATTCTGTTACATAATGTTTGTACAAAATATGAAGTAGATTGGAGCAAGGAATCACGTTGTCCCATACAAACTGTTTTCCCCCTTTTCACCCCCTTAGGAGTCGAATTTCGAAAAATCCCTTCTTATCGGATCCCTACGCATTACAAAGAGCAAGCCCTGCAAGTTTCAGGTCTCTACGATCAGCGGTTTAGGCTGTGCGTTGATCCGTCAGTCATTCAGGACAAAGGATTTTATAGGTATGTAGGTATAGATTGCAGTTACTATAAATTAGAATGAAGAATACTTACATATTTAATATTTCGTTTTATCATAAGCAATAACCAAAGTTTATAAAATGTACTTATAACTAATAACTTAACTAAGTATACCTACAGATATTACTAGAGCATTATAAACAAGATTGCTTTAGTAAGATATTTATGTCAGATACTAATAAGAGTGTTTGTACTTAAAAATGAGTAGTCTCATGCCGCGTCCGCACGTTTGCCAAACCTCGACAAGCTCTCACAAATTCAAACGTGCGGATAGAGCGTTTGCCATGGTTTGCAAGCGCTTGCAGCCGTTCCGATCGAGTGTCGGTTTTTTGACACAAATCAAAGGGAATTTGTAGCAAGCGCTTGCGATTAGAGATGTGATAAACGGCTTAAAATTAAAAGTTAACTTATCCGTTATTAAATATTCAATAGCAGCTTTTTTTAACTGCTTAGTTGCTTAGTTGCTTATTTGATTATCTACTTATTGCCACTTATAAGTTATAATATTTTTTGCGCTTATGTTACGTTTTTCGATCGCTTAAACTGATTTAAATTAACTTTCCTTCGTACTTTGCAGGCTTAGGACTGTCTGAAATCTGAATAATTATTAATATAATAATATGAACTCATAAAAATGTTTTTACATGTTGATAATATGCATTAATCTTAAATGTTGCTTATCATTAGTAATAGTTGATTTATAGGATAACAAACATCGCCACTTTTTCCACCTCATTTCTTTCAAAGTAGTTCCATAAATTACTGTTCCAATTCACGTCGTTTATTCGTCATCTTACGACAAAAACTTAATAAACTTAATACTAAAACACTACACGAAAAGTTTATATTACGTCCATATGGACCATTATTATATTTATTATTTACATTAAAACTTCACGGTAAGCCACCAAAGCACCACTATTATTACGATTAAAATACGAATTATTGCGTGACGTAATATAACGTGTTTTCGTCAACCCGCAAAGCGCAACTAACAAAAAGTGAATAAACACGAAAAAGCTTAATAGTTATAAGTACAAAAAATAACCCGTTTAAATAAGTGATGAGCTACATTAAAGAATTTTCACTCTTATTGCGCTGTCATAAGAACTATTTTTCTTTGCTCATACCACACTTATGGCTTTATGACTATAAACGATATGAACGATAAGTATAAGTGATAAACGCTTAAATTTTTAAACGACTTTACAACTTATTTATAAAAGCACGCTTTTTTAAACGCTTTACGTTATAACGGCCATCTCTACTTGCGATGCATCCACACGTTTGCGCTCGCTCAGTGTTCATAGATTATACAGATATATACTAGGTCTGGTTTGTGTACTGGAGACGGGCAGACGTGCATACGCTCGCACAAAATGAGTGGTAATTGGTCAAATATTAGACATCTTGTTTTTTCTCGAATGTTATCAGGCATGGTTCATGCATTTGGGACCCGAAAAACAAGCATAATTATTGTATCTAAGTGTATAATACACTTAGATACAATGAAAATCTTAAATATGTATATGTCACCGTAAAATTGTAAAAACCGTTAGATTGTAATAAAACTAGTGAAATTGTAAAATGCCGATAGATACAATAAAAATCTTAAATATGTATATGTCACCGTAAAATTGTAAAAACCGTTAGATTGTAATAAAACTAGTGAAATTGTAAAATGCCGATAGACTTTGTTCGCGAATATTCTGCCTACTATAATTTAACACATTATTTTTCGTAAGATTATAAATATATAGTTATAAATATTTCGACATATTTTTACAATGTAAATAAATAAATAAATAAATAAACGTTTATTTGACACAATGAGACATTACACCACAAATAATACAATGACTTACATTAAAAAAAAAATACAAAAATAGGACAGAAAAAATTAACATAACATGGTTAAATTGGAAAGAGAAGAAAACACATACAATTCAAACAAATTTATACGCAAGTGGTAAGTACTATAATGGCACGGAAGGTAGGTAAAGTGCGCGCCAGATAAGTCTGCGCACAGTCAAAATCCCCGGGCCGCACTACCAAATTTTATGTATACTCGTAGTGCGCGCCAGATAAGTCTGCGCATAGTCAAAATCAGATACTAATTTTTCCTATTAGAATTTAGAGCTTAGAACAAAAGAAAGTACTGTAATAAGCAAAGAAAACACCCCAGTCACGCGCAGAGTTATCTGACACGCACTCTAGTGTAATGCCTAACTGTCAAAAAGGAAGCCGCTCAGGCGTATCACTGCGGCGTAACACCACAGTGCCTGGTATTATGCGGTTCCATATTGTTGTCGTTTGATGGACAGATTTAATACACTCAGCAACAGCAAATAAACAGTTACATATATACATTAACGATTAACGAAATAATAATACCTAATTATATATATTATGGTTACAAAGTACGTAAGAATAAAATACAATAAGACAATAATGTGAGTCATTGCTATGGACAATGCAGCAATCATGCCACCCGCGCCCTCCGCACTCCCCTCGCACACCTCCGGCCTCCTTAGTCCCTTAAACCATAGTTATTTTGCAAGGGGCAGACGCACGCCTGGCTAGAAGACACACTTGTTCATAGCAACTATCACAATATATACAATATAAACAGATAAATTTATAGTGCTTAATACATATAATATTATATTCTACTAGTCCAGTAACAGGATGAGACAGTAAGTGTTTGTTATACATTTAGTTTTGAACTTTATAAATATTGTGCATAGACTACTTATAATAATAATATATATTTATATTTTAGGTGTTTGCTACATAGGTAATATCATAATTCGTCCGCTATCGTACAGAGAGAATTGAGTAGGAGGTACCTGACCCTGAAGCGACTAAGGGCTCCCGGCAAGCCGCCATGTGTCGGCTCATACCCGAACGGTAAGTAATGTCATGATAATTATGTAATATTGTAATAAGATAAGTAAATACATCATAAAATAATTGTAATATATTAATAAATTAGGTACATGTCATAATATTATTAGGAATTTAAGCATTAAAGGAAAAAATATTACATAGGGGAAATTAATTGTTCTCGTAGCAAAAGAGATTTAAATTTTAATTGTCGTTTAGATTTAAATTTAAATTTTAATTGTGTTGTTAAAAATGTCGTTAGTTACTTTACAATCTAACGGTTTTTACAATTTTACGGTGACATGTATAATATAAAAGTATTAAATATATTTCTGTTGTAACACAAATAGGCAAGCGGACTGATTTTTTTTTATTACATAGATGAATAGTACTCTTAAATATGAGTAACTTCTCAGAAGAAACCGTATATCAAAAGTCAATATTTTCAAAGGTACAGCGATTTGTATACAAAATTTCTTCGAGTCTTTATACCAAAAAAAAATTTTTTTTTTTTGCGAAATTGGTAAACAAAACCTACATCATTAGTTTACTCACATCATATACAAAAACATTCATTATGGTAAGTATGAACTTAAACGCACAAATATCGGAGATATTTACAAATATATTCCTGCGGCCATATACTTCATATACTACTTCATACTACTTCATATTCAAGTGACGTCATGTGTATATCGATTTTAGTATGGAGCGTTTTTAGGAGGCTCGCGAAATTTTTTATACAAATCGCTGTACCTTTGAAAATATTGACTTTTGATATACGGTTTCTTCTGAGAAGTTACTCATATTTAAGAGTACTATTCATTTATGCAATAAAAAAAAATTTGTCCGATTGCCTATTCTTCGAGAACTTACCACGGGACCAGATTGACGTGGTGTGAAACGTCCATAGATATTATTATTATTATTATGAGAAAAAGTAGCCGATGCGTGGCTAAGTACATTATTGAATAAGCCACTATACGGTTAATTTGTAACTTAATCCACCATCTTCTTTGCCGTTGTTTTTGTTTGTTTTTATTTATGTATTTTTTTTACAATAATAATAATAATAACTCCTCACACCGATTTCGGTGACGGTGGCTGGTTTTATTGAAACGAGGCCAGTTACGCAGGAGTATTTTTATAGTGCCCAAGTGTGTGCGCAGTACAAAAAGCACACTCTCTTTTACTCTCATAATCCCAGTGCGGGAATCGAACCTTCGACCTCCGAGTTGAGAGCCAAGCTCTAACCACAAGACCACGGAGGCTGTTGTTTTTACAATAAAAATAACTCAAAGCAAATGCTATAGCCGATACCTACGAGCTCAACATCCGTCATGCTTGTCTGTTCAGAACACAATAACTCACTCGCAAGCGTGCGGATGGCGACGTTTGATTCCCTTTTTCAAGTCAAGCGTTTGTGGAGGTTTGGAGTTTGCGGCAAGTGGCAAACGTGCGGACGCGGCATCAGAACATTATAGAAGTAATTGCGCTTCCTTATGTATACTATAGGGCTAATTGACATTGTGTAAGTTGATTATAAGATAGTTATAAGAAAACAATGCTCCTATAACTGCACCCAAATCCAGCAATGTAGTAAACTATAAGTAAGTATCATAAAAGCACAAGAAAAAGTAGTGTTGAAGAATACTTCAAATACTGATTTTGCTTCTTGGGGTTGTTACTAATATAGTTGGATACTCAAAGATATAGTCCCAGCCACGAAGTATAGATACTTCGTGGTCCCAACCTTACCGCCAGGAGTCCGAACGTAATGTTAAAATAATGGTCTCAATTACGGGGACAGATTTTTGCCCGTAGAGCGCGCGACAGTTCGACAAGCATTCGTTTGAAATTACGCGGGAAGTTTAAATGTTGCTATTGACAGCTCTGGAAGAAAATATTATGAGAAACGTGGATTTAAATCTAATTATATAAAAGTTTTAGGAAATGCTTAGAAACTGTTCTCGAATTATATATACCGTAGAACACGGTAATTGCCTAAAGGCGTGACTCCTGTTCGAAACATTACACAGAAAACATGAAACATTGGGGCGTGGCTATACACATTTGTCTAGGAATAGACAATGTTTTTGTTTTCGGAGACGGACGAAAAACATTCCCGCGCGGGTAGAGAGGGGAAGAAATGTTTAATTTCTTATCTAGTGTTCACATCGTTCACATGACACCTAGGTACAGGTTTTTTAGGGTTATAGTTTTGCGTTTTTTGTGTTTGTTTTTGTGATCGCTCATAATATATAGTCTGACTTAATTAAAAAACAAAAATTTTGTCAGTTTTCAATAGAAATGCGTAAAATGGCGCACATATTTATGAGTTGAAAAAAATACTTTTATGAAACACCTAAAGTGGCCTTTTCAGAACCCCTCTTTTCTCCTAGATTCTACACCTACAATCACTAAAACTGTGAGCGCTAATACGTCTTCCTCGTCGAAACTTAGATCGTGTCTGGACAAAATGTTTTGTTTCGACCAAAAACATTTTCTGTTGCTGGAGACAGCTTGTGTATGAAAACAAATGTTTTTGTTTCATGTTTTCTGTGTAATGTTTCGAACAGGAGTCACGCCTTCACGGTAATTTAAAAATAATTGTAATAAATAATAGTATTGGCAACACTCGGTATAATAGTATTGGCAGCACTCAGTACATAACAAGTTCTCGCACAGCTAGCGGCAGAAAAGAGAACTAAGATCTGGTCCTATTATTGTGTACATAATTACTATGGAAAAGCCTATACCGTTCGGACTCCTGGTATCTATTCTTCGTGAGTTGGATACTCAAAGGGAAAAGCCTATACCGTTCGGACTCCTGGTATCTATACTTCGTGCTTACCGCCCGCGCCATCGCCGTAGGCGCCATATTATTTACAGAAAAATAATAATAAAAGAAGGCGAAGAAGAAGTTGCCTGTGGGTTTTTTTTGGGTTTTTCTCCCCTCTAATGTTTTATTTTTTTATTGAAACTACATACAAGTTAAAGTCTGTAATATATATTACTATTTTCCTTATTTAGTACATTCAATTCATTCCCATGACTTACAACATAATATATTGTACTCTGTGACTTACAATATTAATCGTTTTTAATGTTTAGCTATCAATAAAGTGAATTTTTTTGTTATTGAACAATGAAAAGAAATAAACGTGATGTGTGATATAAGACAGGAATACCCAGTTGACCCAGGGAATGAAAACTTACGAACAATATTATTCATACAATAATTATTATAAAGCTAATAACTAACGATGTTACTGAGGGTGAAGTCTATTGAGAAGTGGTATGTGTTGTTGTTATTGTGGGCAGTAGGGTGTGTCGAGTCAGGTCTTCGCTGTCCGCCTGCAGCATCCCAGGACGAATGTAAAGAGGCACATTCGAGTGCAGATGAATATTTTTTTAAAATTAGAGGTAAGTAAATTGAGGATCAGAATATAATAGGTTGGGGAAAAAGTCTTTTCGCATTATAGTATGTATGAACTTGTCATAAAATATCTTGGGCTATACCAATTGTATCTGGCTGATTTTGGTATCATTAAAAAGTTTTAATTTTACAGAAGACAATTCCAAATTCAAATTAGGTAAATTTGAGATTTTCATTTGTTTTTCTTATTGTTAAAATGAGTGATTCTTATGAAGAATTTCGATACATTTTAAAATTTTATTACAAAAAAGGTAAAAATGCAACACAAGCCGCGAAAAAAATTTGTGATGTTTATGGACCTAATGCAGTATCTGTGAGAGTAGCGCAAATTTGGTTTAAGCGTTTTCAATCCGGAAATTTTGATATCAAAGATGCACGTCGCTCTGGTCGCCCTGTTATGGACAAAACTGTTGCCATTTTTGAAAAAGTGGAGCAAGATCGGCATATTAGTAGTTACGATGTAGCTGAAGAACTGGGGATTGACCACAAAACGGTTTTGGCGCATTTGAAAAAAGCTGGGTACACAAAAAAGCTCGATATTTGGGTGCCTCATGAGCTCACTGAAAGAAACCTAATGAACCGTGTACTCATTTGTGATTCTTTATTACGACGTAATGAAACCGAACCATTTTTGAAGAAGCTGATAACTGGTGATGAAAAGTGGATCACGTACGACAAGAACGTGCGAAAAAGGTTGTGGTCAAAGGCCGGTCAGGCTTCACAGACTGTGGCAAAACCCGGGTTAACCCCCCCTTTAGTCACAGTAAGGGGTCAAAGTTTTTAGACTATGGTCAGTGTCTTTCTAATAATTTTGACGGTAAAAGGCATAAAATCGAGAGGTTTCGGGGTAGGCGGGAGGGGGGAGGGGGTAAACCTTTAGGAAACCCTCTCTTAGCCACATTAAGAGGTCAACTTTTTTGTGTATGTAGCCATGTTCTGACAAGCAATCATATGCTTTCCAAAAATCAGTGTGGATGGTGGTGCCAATTTCCACATTCTTTAATATAAGTGGCACCAAAACCTCAGCAGAGCGAATATTGTCTGGACACACTTCCAACCTCAAATCTTCAGATCCATCCTGAATCATACCTAGAACCCAATGGGCCTCAATAACAACTGGCTTCAATTATGAGTCGACGGTCCTCCTCCCACATCTTATGCATATGTCACCGTAAAATTGAAAAAACCGTTAGATTGTAAAATAACGTAACGAGATTGTGCGAACTAACGAATATGTCGAAAGATTAAAAACGGGTTGGGTCTCAATACAAGTACCTTTAATTTGAATAAAATAATGATGCAGGGGGCTTCGTGAGTCTTAAATTAGACCCCCCCAATGATTGTTTTTTTTAGGAAATGCTTCTAAATTTAGATAATTACATTTGAAATAAATACATGTAGTAGTCAAATGGAACGTGGTAGCCTGAATTTATATATTTTGATGGTTGCCGTAGAGATGAAAATTCCCCGGAAAGTTTCCTTTTCTAAGGAATATTTCCTGAAAACTTCCTGAAAATTTCCAAATTTGGAAGTTTTCAAAATATATGACTTGTAGAATATTTATGAATAATAACTTATCAGGGATGATTTTACCTAAAAACCTAAACAATTTACCTAAGGAAAAATTAAATAAAAATGTGTCTCTCCATACAAGAGTTACCCCCGACTTGTCACTCCTTCGATTCGTCACCAAAATTTTGTCTTTACAACGACCCCCGACTCGTCACGACTAATAATGATAATAAATTACTATTCAGATTAGATCAGCGGGTCTAAAAAGGCCACTTGCGCAATATCATCGCAATATTGCTATTTGACACTAAAACAATTCTGCTTGTAAATCTGTTAAATGAATTCATTTCAGCCCATTTCTGCATATGAATTGTATCCAAATCATATTATGAATTGCAATTCAAGTGGCCATTTTACGATCGCTGTCATCTTTCATACAGTAATAGGGAATATGCACGTATTTTTTTTATTTATTTATATAGATCTATCTTGTTTGGTAAACCGTATGGTAAAGTCAGTTTTTTGATATCATTAAAAATAACGAAGATATGAACGTTTAAAGTGGTCTATTAGACAGAGAGATCCGACGTGTATCGTGACGTCACATAACACGACTTTCATAGAAAGTTCATACTAAATTTCGTTTTGCTAGAAAGAGATAGATTACAAACTTTGACCGCTCATATCTTGCTCATTTATCAACAGATATTGAAAATTTTCTCGCCATTTTCTTTATTTTTCTGTCTAGTATCATAGTATTATATTTTAAGCTATTTTTATATTTTAATGCATATTCCCTATTCATAACAAGAATTGAAAATGAATTGCCAAAACGGCCTTTTTAGACCTGCAGATCACCTGATTGACTTTAGTATGAAAAGTTGTAACTAGGTATATTTTGTCTGACAGTTTCATTGTCTGAACACACCCTCTAAGTTTGTCGAATGATTTCAATTTCACCCTTAGAATATAGTTTTATATTCTAATTTCAGTAAATAATTATTTATGTATTTCATTTTAGTAAATAACATAATTTCATTATGAAGACAAATTTAACCAGATATACGAGTGAGTTCATGTAGTCAATAATTTTATTGTAAACTGTTTTATTAACTACTAGCTGGTGCCCGCAACTACGTTTGCATATAATTAGTAAATGGACACGAAATTCTTTTTACCCGACTACGGCGAAGGCAAAAGGAAGGATAATGATTTTGTCAGTCTATGTATATTATTTTCTGACTGCAGAAGGTATTTGGTATGAAAATAAAGAGCTTGAAGAGACCATTCCAAAAATCTATAACACATACCTATAGTAAAATGGTCAAGTATGAGCCTGACTCTAAAAAAAAAAAACATTCATACCCCCGTTCATCCCATTAGGGGTTGAATATCGAAAAATTATGAAACGTGTGCTAATTATTTTCTTTTAGGACTACATTTACAAAGTTCCAAGCCTAAATGCTCATTTCAAAAACTTACCCATACAGAGTTTAGTACCCCTTTTTACCCCTAAAAACATTGAATTTTAGAAAAATTTGAATTAGTCTTAGTAAATCATGCCAATATCACCAAATCCCAAACAGATCAGACCACAAACAAAAAAGTTACATACAAATGTTGAGACCCCTTTTTACCCCTTTTGGGGGTGAATTTCCCAAAATCCCTGCCAAAGGCGGCCATGGTCCAAATATTACGTTTCTATCTTCAGTAGTTTTGCCTCGACGTTGATGAAAAAAATTTCATTTATACCCCTGTTAATCTCTTTGGGGATTGAATATCGAAAAATCATGAAATACATGTTTTTTTATTTTCTTTAAGACTACGATTACAAAGTTTCAAGCTGAAACGCTTATTTAATATGTTTTCCCCATACAAAGTTTATTACCCCTTTTTAGCCCTTAAAAAATCGAACTTTAGAAAATATTGAATTAGAATTTTAGGTAATCATGTCAAAGAACAATCTTACGAAATTTCAAACAGATCTGACTACAAACAAAAAAGTTACATACAAACGTTGATACCCCTTTAGGGGATGAATTTCGCAAAATTCCTTCTGAGTGGACCTACACGTCACAAAAGGAAGCCACGGTCCAAAATTTACGTTTCTAGCTTCAGTAGTTTTGCTTCGGCGTTGGTGAATCAGTCAGGCGTTGTTACTTTATATAATAGAAGATAATAAGAAGATAAAGCGACAGTGTAGGTACCTATTTGAAATCGCGTACTGAATCGCTGCGAGACATAGGCACGGTAGGTACACTGAACTATACGATCAATAAGTTAAATTTTAATTAAAAAGAAAACATAGACATAATACGATCTTATAAAACACTAGATGACGCCCGCAACTCCGTTGCGCCAAAATTCGTTTATCGCGGCGGAACGTACATTTTTCCGGGATAAAAAGTATCCTATGTCCTTTCTTAGGTCTCAAAGTATCCCTATACCAAATTTCATCAAAATCGGTTCAGCGGTTTGGGCGTGAAGAGGTAACAGACAGACAGACAGACAGACACACTTTCGCATTTATAATATAAGTATGGATTATAGTAAATAGTAAATAGTAATATAGTAATAGTAATATAGTAATAGTAATATAGTAAATAGTAATATAGTAAAGTATATAGTACTAGATGACGCCCGCAACTCCGTTGCGCCAAAATTCGTTTATCGCGGCGGAACGTACATTTTTCCGGGATAAAAAGTATCCTATGTCCTTTCTCGGGTCTCAAAGTATCCCTATACCAAATTTCATCAAAATCGGTTCAGCGGTTTGGGCGTGAAGAGGTAACAGACAGACAGACAGACAGACAGACAGACAGACAGACACACTTTCGCATTTATAATATTAGTAAGGATTAGTAAGGATGGATAACCAAATACCTACATGTTGGTGTCAATAGATGGCGTTGAGTCAAGGTTCGTGCTTATTGTGTTCAATTCAATCGAAACTATAAAAACTATCTAATATTAGTGTAATTTACATTAAAAAAAACTAGATAAATGATCAGTTTTGAAAACTTCCTCATGGGGAAATATTCAGGAAGTTTTCAAGTAAACTTCCTGAAACTTTCCCGAAAATTTCCAAAATTTCGGAAACATTCCGGAATTTTCACCTCTTGGTTGGGTTTTGTGGAAGGTATTTACACCATCATTTTGCTACCAATTTTAAGGCAAGGAAATAAGTGTTTTACTTTTTATACCCATTTTAGTGATAAAAATTTTAATATTTTTTTTGACAAAAGTTACTTACGTACCTAAACTGTTTTCATTACTAAAATGTGTATAATAATGCTGGTTTCTTAGTACAAATATATATAAATTTCGTTTTATGTGTAAATATACAAAATAAATTAATTGTAAAAAACATGTCAACCTCAAAAAACCCAGCGTAAAATAAACTCGGTGTGATATAACGTTTGTGTAGTTTTGGGTTAGGTTAGGTTAGAACTTTTTTATCACGTTAAAAACGTCTTCAGGCGGTAACACGGCCTCGCAAAAACCCGGCGTGAAATAACCTGTGTGTGGTTTTGGGTTAGGTTAGGTTAGAACTTTTTTATCACATTAAAAACGTCTTCGGGGCGGTAACACGGCCTCACAAAAACCCGGGGTTGGATTTTATAACGAGTCGCCTGAATTTGAGAGTATTGGTTGTGTAGGGGGCTTAAGGGAGTTAGTCCTAAACCCCCCAAAAGTAATTATATTTTATATATAATGTGATATAGGAAATGTATGAGACCAGTATATAATTCTTAGGTAATTAATAGCAATGTATTACTCCGAGTTGGCCCAATACGACTTCATTGGGTTAGGTTAGATGGCTAAGGCGGTAGCGTAGTGCAGCGAAGCTACCGCCTTAGCCATCGTGGTTATTTCTTTGTAAACCACCCAGAAGTAGTTACGCGGGGCTCCGTCGACTCATAATTGAAGCCAGTTGTTATTGAGGCCCATTGGGTTCTAGGTATGATTCAGGATGGATCTGAAGATTTGAGGTTGGAAGTGTGTCCAGACAATATTCGCTCTGCTGAGGTTTTGGTGCCACTTATATTAAAGAATGTGGAAATTGGCACCACCATCCACACTGATTTTTGGAAAGCATATGATTGCTTGACAGAACATGGCTACATACACAAAAAAGTTGACCTCTTATTGTGGCTAAGAGAGGGTTTCCTAAAGGTTTACCCCCTCCCCCCTCCCACCTACCCCGAAACCTCTCGATTTTATGCCTTTTACCGTCAAATTTATTAGAAAGACACTGACCATAGTCTAAAAACTTTGACCCCTTACTGTGACTAAAGGGGGAGTTTCCTAAAAAACCAACCTTGGGGGTGGGCTCTACCCTTATACAAATCGCTGTACCTTTGAAAATATAGACTTTTGATATACGGTTTCTTCTGAGAAGTTACTCATATTTAAGAGTACTATTCATTTATGCAATAAAAAAAAATTAGTCCGATTGCCTATTGATATGTTTTGAAGAGTACTTAGTGTATCTTATAGTATCGAGGGTCTGTATATAATAGAGCTGTAAGGATAAGTAGGTAATGGATAAAAGGTGAAAAGTGGTCATGGACAAAGCAGCTAGTTCGAGGTGGTGCACCGCAGCAAATTGTACTTTATTGACCAGGCCACAAAGTGCAACCTGAGGGCAATCACCCAAGCACACAGGGCCAGGGTTGTGAAAATGTACACATTGTATTAACTCATTGTGCTTAAATTAAAATTAAATAAAAAAAATTAATAATGAGTTATGTTCATAGGTATGTAAAATTACTTGAAAATTCGTCACAGTAAAGCTTTTATATATACAAATACACTAGTTTTTGTTTTATTTAAAAATACCTACTTAGTAGTTTAAATTTTACGATCATTCAAAGTTCGCGTAAATTTATTGTCCCGCTAGAGTCACTGAACAACCAATGACGTCATTTTTAACGCTCCGTGCCGTCCCCGCCCGGCTGTAGCAGTGTATAGGTCCCGCGCAGTGTTTACTATTTTTTCTTCACGTAAACAATATCCCAAACAATATCCTACAATATTTTATAGAACTCACGTTCATATTTGCTGGTACCGACTTCAAAATTAAAAAGATTCAGTAGAGAAATAGTTGAAATTTTAGCCGAATTTAAAAGGAGAATTATTTAGAGCAGTGTTTTTCAACCTTTTTCATGATGCCGACCCCCCTTGTATGAAAAAATTATTTCGCGACCCCCCGACCACGGGCGTAGCCAGGTTGTGGTTAATTCAAGAAAATAAAACGACTAAAAGTAAGTACATTCGTTTTTACCCGTTTCAGCTTTAACCCTGTTTTTAATTTGATAGACTGTGTAATGCAAAAAAATACAAATATCAATAGCCGGTCGGTACTGAATTTTATAATATTATGTTCTTCAAGCCAAACACGAGTGAGCGAAGCGAGCGAGCCAATTTTTTCCCCATTTTACAGTTTAAAGTCTGTTCAAACCAGCTAAAATAGAACATCGGTACTAAATAATATAAATAGTTCTTCATGTTAAATGCGAGCAAGCGTAGCGAGCGAGCAAAATTTTTTCCTATTTAATAGATATTATTTTTAATAGATATAATTACCTATTTCAATTTGTTCAATATAAAAATAGGATGATTTTGTAATTAAAATTAAAGTAAAATTTGCGTTGTTGCAAATAGATGACAAAGTAAAGTTAGGTTTGTCATACAATACTTATTTCACACTTTTTTCGTCGTACATTACAAAATTTTGTGATCAGTGACGTGTCCAAAATATTGTGTCGCATGCTATAGGTTCGAGGATTCGATAGCACGCGTGCCATAGATTCGCGATTTCTGTCAAATTAGTATCAAAGTTCTATTTTCGGGTGTTGATTTGTTTTTCTAAAATAACTTCAAAAAACGTGAACGCAACGCAAAGGCGCAAAATTTCTAAATATGCCTCTGTATATGGGTCATCCACATGGACCTGCCGGCCCATTTCGGGGGGGGGGGGGGGGGGGGGGTGTTGTGAATCCCAAACTCCTCCTAGCTACGCCCATGCCCCTTCGCTTTTTTATCATGTATGTATACAAATTTTCATTCCATACGACGTTTTTATGCCTCTCCATAATTAGGATTTGGATATAAGTACATAATATAGTACGTCAAACACATTATTTAATAATTACATACATCGATGATATTGATGATCTTCTGTTAAAATTATCTTACTTAATAAATCAATCTTTTTAATCTTTATTGTTTTTTACTTAAGTTCTCTCGACCTCCGGCGACCCCCCAGGGGGTCGTGACCCACAGGTTGAAAAACACTGATTTAGACAATAAGTTTTATTGCATACTTTTTTGTGTATTTTTACTTTGGAAGTCGGTTTAGTTTTTTGTTCAAAAATAATAATTATACACCCTTTTTAGTGATATTTGTTAATTTATTCTTAACTAGCTGTTGCCCGCGGCTCCGCCCATGTAAATATAGTGTCTCTCGGAAACACTATTTTTTTCGGGATAAAAAGTACTACCTATGTTTTATTCCAGAGCCTAAACTACTACCATATCAAATTTCATCAAAATCCGTTCAGTAGTTTTTGCGTGAAGGGGTAACAAACATCCATCCATACATCCTCGCAAACTTTCACATTTATAATATTAGTAGGATACATCTTAAGAACGTTTAAAATAAACGACGCGCCAGGCTTCCATTAGGTATTGTAATAAGATGATGATGATGATGATTACTGTAAGTTACATAGTGGCATTTGCTTGTAGTTCTTTAAACAATGCCGAAATTTCCAAACGCGTATCTTTAAAGACTGAGGAGTTCTGTTAAGTGCTTTTGGACCCAGGGTATACTACTACTTCAGAAAAAGTCAAAATCACCATATGTGTCCATATAAATTTCGAGGAGTTCCCTCGATTCCTCATGGATCCCATCATCAGGTCACCACTTTGATGTCAAAAGGACCAATTTCGGATTATACCCTATACATCACTGAAATTTTTTTGATAATCGGTCTACAGACGGCGGAGTAATCGTTGAACATAAAAAAAATATATATATTATACAGCCGAACGTATAACCCCTTCTTTTTAGGGTTCCGTAATACTTAAGGAACCCTTATAGTTTCGCTCTGTCCGTCTGTCTGTCTGTCTGTCCCCGCCTCTAGCTCCTGTAATTATGAATATAAGTTGATGAAATTTGGTGCAGTTATAGATTGTGTATAGATCACGGTTTCGGGATCATAAAAAAAATATAATTTTATATTTTAGGGGTGGCTCTCCATACATGTGAAGCGGGGATGAAAAATATTTTTTCACTCTACCCCATCGTGTGGGGTATCGTAGAATAGGTCTTTTAAAATAAAGGCAAGGTTTCATACGTTACTTTTTTATAAAGTTGACCATTTTCGAGTAATCGGCCTCCAAAGTAGTTTGTAAGTTGGTCCCCCCCCCCCTAGCATTTTTAAACTATAGGAGATAGAAACTTGCAAATTTCCATGCTGATAGATCATGCTAAAAACTCTTTAGGAAAACTATTTTGAACAAAATCGCATCATAATTTCTATTTCTAGAGCAATTATAGACAAACAAATTGGCATAAAGCAAATCAGAATAATTATTATACATAATGTGAAATGATTATTTAAAATAATGTTTCAAAATTGGTTGCATAATTAAAAAAAAACTGAAATTAATAATTAATAAAAAAAAAACGAATTAATAATAACTAAAACGCGCTGTCGGGTTTGAACCTACATTCAAGGACAAACACTGTGATTAACTGAGCTGCAGTAATTATATTGATTGTTACGAATTTATGTTTCTTTACCTGAATTAGAGCTAAGTTTTGAAACACATGTAAAATTTTAATTAATAATTAATTTTACGAATATGTGCCTCTTTTACCAATTATTACAATAATTTAATAACACTGAAAACACATTAATATGTATTATTAATAACCATAGTATTATTGTTTTTTATTATAATTTAATACCTACCTTTAATATTAAAAGCATCAATTTGCTAGTAAGAAAACAATATGGCGCTAGTCTCCTGTTTAAATCGTCGATTGTTTTTGAAAAATAATACTAGATGTCGCTGTGTTATTGGATTTAAATTCTGAATCACGCTATCGAAAACCTCGCTGATATTATGTATAAGTAATAAGTATTAGGTTGTATTCTTTTTACATTGAGATAGGTGATATCGTATTAGACTAAAATATGCTCAAATGTTAAGTGATTACTGATTAGCGAATATTAAAATTAATAAAAACTCTTTAAAATATTTAATATCATCGAAATCGAATAAAAATTAATCTTAAAGAACATCTGGTTACTATTCACTATATAATTATTTTGATTATTAATCAACATTCAAAATAATAAAGAAATAATACATAATATTACATAATAATATTAAATATTATTATTAATTTATCATACGTTTATTCTATAGTGTACTATAGTGTATAGTAAACTTAATAGTTTACGGAACCCTCCTTAGACATGTCCTGACATGCTCTTGGTTAGGTTAGGTTATTTTGGAAGTCGGTTAAAAATATTAATCAAATTTATAACAACGTTGCTGACTGACTTAAGTTAATAATAGGGTTTTTACTTTTTACCCATTGGGTACGGAACCCAAAAATCAATCGGTAATAGATAATAACTCTATCGATTCCAAGATAATATTATTTATTCATAATATGTCCCCTTCAAAGTCAGTTAAACCACAGAATAAATATTAGTACAAGTAGGTAGTTAAACTAAGTGTAAGTACCTATGTTTAAACACAGCGAAATAAAGTTTTTGATACCAAAGGTTTTGCACCTCTGACCTGATTCTATGTTTGTCTATATTTATACAACAAGTAAATGAAAATTACAAAAGATTATAATAATATACAGGTCGCGCAACGATTTAAGATATTTCGACAAAAGTAGAGGGGGTATGCGCAGAAGTCAGTTTTTGGGTGTGTTTGGCGGTAGCGGGCTCGGGCGGGGAGGTGTGGATGCGCCGAACGCATGCTGAACGTGACTGCCGACACGCTATTGGTACGTTAGTAATGTATGTTCTTTGCTATTGGTCACATGCGCGAACGATCCCCTCCACTTTCACTGAGCGCTCATAAACCGTTGCGCGACCTATACCTATGTCTATTGTCTACATAAAATTATACTATACTTACGTCAAAATGATCTTCACAACCGACCTAACCTCTTCATGGCATTTAGGTAACCATTTTCGTATTTTTAAGTCCGTTGGAACTAGGAAAAACAACTTTTCCGGCGTCTTGATAGTAGTACTTGTACATTTTGGCACAACAAAGGATTTTCGAGAATTAGGATTGGTCATATCCAATGATTTTTAGGGAAACGTAAGGCCAGCGGTACGGAAGAGCTCGAACGGACTTAGGCTGGGACTATATGCAACGGAATCCGGTAGGCCGAAGAGAATTATGAGCACTGAAAATAGAACTCTGTGTTAATACAATACAGTTGAAAATGGAAGTTTCGAGTGTCGAGCTGTCATATATGACATTGACATTTGACTCGACACTCGGTTGTTTGATTTTCAACTCTATTGTATTAGTGCAGAGATCTATTTCAATGCTCAGAATTTTTCACGGCCTTCCGGATTCCGGCGCCGTATAGTCCCGGCCTAAATGAGTGTTACAATATGACGTCACGCGGCAGGAGCGTGGCCCAGCGGCTTAGCGGTCGCGAGCTCACTTTAAATTCTATAACTTGGAAATTATTTTACGTATCAAAATAATTCTTTCACATGTATTTTTTATTTTTGACAGAGAATACATTAAGCTAAAATTCAAAATTAGTAAACATTCTTCATTGAAGGAGTATTTTTTTAACAGATAAACAATGTGGCAAGTCTCATGACGGAGTTTTTATCAAATGGTTCATGTAATTATGTTTTAAAATATGCTTCATTAAACTAATATAATGTAATTTAAAATTGTTTTCTTTCTTTTCAGGCGGAAATAATTTGAAAATTAATTATGATCCCCAAAAATTTCAACTTACATGCCCAGAAAATGTAACATTAGAAAGTGAATTCCTTCCTACATTTGATCAACTGGAGACTTTCAATTCTGTAACACTTTCAAAGTGTGCCCTACCCTCAATCGGTTACAGAGAGGCCCTGCTCTCACTCAATATATCTGTGAGGTCCATTCTAGAATTGACCCCCTTAAGGGGAGATGCCATACTGGAAGCAAAACACTTTGAATCTCTGAACATCAGTGCCTTCAAGGTCGTGGGCGATGCCGTGGCGTCGACACGAGCTGAGCCGACGTTCCTCGAGCCGCTGCCGGAGCTGGTTGACCTGCGCCTGACGCGTGTGGCTCTGGACGATGCAGCCATGTTGCGCCTGCCGAGCGCGCTCTCGTTACTGAAGCTGGAGAAAACCGGCGTCGAGCGACTTCCGCCCGAAGTATTCGCGCGCCTCAATCGACTCCACTTGCTGTTCGTGGACGAGGAGCGGCTGGCTAGTTTGGATCTGAGTACGGCGCGCCACCTGAACGTGACGGAAATCAAGGCGCCGGTGAACGGACTGACGCTGGGGCCAGCTCTCGACTCGCTTTGGCTGCTGGGCGCTCGCGGGCTAGGGCTGCGCGAGTGCGCGACGCTCCGCGTATTGCACGTACAGGGTGGAGGCGCGAAACTGCCGGACGGCTGGCTGAGGGGCTGCGCCGTGCAAGAGGTGCACGTCTCCGGTGCGGGTGCGGGCCGCGCGGCAGGCGAGTGGCGCGGCGCCAGCGCGCTGCGGACCCTGGACCTACGCTACTGCCGACTTCGGGACCTCCCCGCTGACTGGTTGGAAGACACGGTCAATTTGGAGACCTTAAACCTCTCGTACAATGACATCGAGCATCTTCCTCGGTGAGTAAAGGCGCGGCGGCGGCGCGGGCACGGTCGGCCACCAGTACTAACAATCGTTTCGTGCGCAGGGACCTGTTCAGCCAAGCGACGCGGCTGCAGACTCTGGACCTGTCACACAACCAGCTGCGGCACAGCGCGGTAGCGGCGCTCGGCTCGCTGCACGAGCTGCGCTTTCTTTCGCTTGGATACAACCTCCTGGGTAACCTGTGCGAGGACAAGCACGGCTACCGGATTATAGGTGAGTGATGAAGACATTCCAAGAAGACTGCGGTCCAGTTAGTATAATTCACGATGGTCTTAAAACAGATATTGATGTTCAAGTAGCATAATCAGTATTCAACTCTCGTTCCGAAAATATGTAAGCATATGACCTTCAATTTTGACCCGATTATCCTACAAAATACTTGATTCAATTCATAATACACGGCCGATACAGCGCGCCGTCTGGGCGCGTGATTTTCAAGCCGGTGCGTAGTACGGCAGTTCGAGTGTCCATGCGTAGGGCGAGTTATCAGGAAATGTTAATCATGTTATTTTTCTGTTAATTTAATAAATATTATTTGATTCGGATAAAAATACATCCTGTATAATGTATATTATTTGAACTCAGACGAGTCTCCACTGCGGTCGCTGCGGTCGCTGGAGACGTTATGGCTGCCCGATACTGGCGCCACCACGCTGTGCCTGGACTGGCAATTCGAGCTGCCGCGCCTCAAAGAGCTCGATCTGCGCTATAACAACATCACCGAGCTACTCGTGAGTACCGCCTCGGTGCCGATGCACAGACTGGTTTTACATTATCAGAATAAATAAAAGGCTAGCAATTGGGTGTGTAAGTAACCCTACTTACACACCCAATTGCTAGCACTACACTAAATTATCAGCACCGAACAAATAGCAGAATTATCTATTAGCTTCTCGCTAATTAATATTTGTTTCCACTTAATGATAAAAATTTTATGTTTCTAGAATCCACTGCTGGCGACACCACACTTTTTGATTTAAAAACAGCTACATTTATGTAAACGAGTGTTGGTGTCCTACAGTTAGCATTTTTAGCAAGTTCCTTGTGATTGACTGTAACTGTAAGCTCACGTGTTTTCATATTATGCTATTTTTGACCTTTTACATATTTTTACTCAAACTTTTGGTTTGACTCGTATCTGAGAAGTAAGATGTTTTATGAGGCTTATCTAATATAGAAGGGAGTTATAGCAATATTAATGATAAAACATAAACTGGTGCTGTCATCTAGGTCCAATATTTTGTAATTTCCAATTTATAAGCCCTTGTGGTATAATATGGAACAAACGAAGGTTATATCAACGTTTTAAAAACTTTTAAATTATATAGTATTTTTATAGGGGATCAAATCTCTTTTATATGGGGACACAGTACAAATCCGTGTCTTTAGTTTTAGCAGGTAAATTAGTACTTATTTTGACTGATACTCTGTTGGTAGATGCCAGCGACCACATAACCTATAGACGCCTAATGCAAGGCAAACACTTTCTGGCAACACGTTAGACTTATACGTCTTACTTAGACACCGATCGTGAAATCTGCTTTAGTATCGACCACATCCGTGACCCGTGTACATCTCATGCGTTTATTATAAAATATGAAAGAGGAGAAACATGGCTCCCTGTACAATAAAATGTCTGAATCCGTAATAAAAGCATGTTTATAAGTACATCCCTTTCTTTCAAATACAAATATGTATTGCTTGTCATTTTAACCGACTTTCCAAAAAAAGGAGGCGGTTATACGTTCGGCTGCATATATTTTTTATTTTTTTGTATGTTAGACCACAATTCCGCCGTCTGTGGACCGATTTTCAAAATTATTTTTTTGATGTAAAGGGTATAATACCAAAATGGTCCCGTTTTAAAAAAAAGTGGTGACCTGATGATGGGATCCATGAGAAATGGAAGGGAATTCCTCGAAATTTATATGGATACATATGGTGATTTCAACTTTTTGGACTACATTAAGTAGTCCAAGCATGTGCTACCAAAAAGTAAAATGTTGCTCCAAGGTATATCCCGGATCCAAAAGTACAGAACAGAACTCCTTATAGATACATGTTTGGGGATTTCGGTTTTGTTTAAAGAACTACAAGCATATGCCACCATGTCAATTAGAGTAATCATCATCACCACAACCATCACACCGTACATCATCACATATAAAAGGTACTTTTCATAGTATTTTACACCAACACCGAGATCTTTGAACATTACTGTGCCGTTTATAGACATTTGCTAAATTATTTTGTTGTTGTAAAGGGCTTAATTCGAAATTGGTCCTTTAGTCACTAAAGTGGAAACCTGATGATGCGATCCATGAGAAATCGAGGGAACTCCTCGAAATATATTGTGATTTTGACTTTTACTGAAGTAACACAAGCATATGCTACCAAAAAATAAGATGTTGTACCAAGGTATACCCTGGATCCAAAAGCACTGAACAGAACTCCTCAGTCTTTCTAGATATGCGTTTGGAAATTTCGGCATTGTTTAAAGAACTGCAAGCATATGCCACTTTGTAACTAACAGTAATCATCATCATCATCTTAATAACAATACCTAATGGAAGCTTGGCGCATATTCAATTATGCATTAAGACGTATTAATAATAACTTCACAAAATATATCTCTAAAAAGGGTGAAATGATTATTTTTAAACAAAAAATTAAACCGACTTCCAAAGCAAAAATACTTACACAGAAAAGTGTGAAATAAAACTTATTTTCTTAATAATTCCCCTATTAAATTTGGCTAAAATTTTAACTATTTCTCTACTCAATCTTCTTAATGTTGAAGTCGGTACCAGCAAATATGAACGTGAGTTCTATAAATTAATATTGTAGGATATCGTTTGGGCTGGTAGCGACTTCAAAATTGTTAGTTCGATGTGCTTTTTAGTTTTTTAAGCTTTATTTTTATTTCTCCATACAAACGATGTTGGTGGTTTACTCTAAAAGTCAAACATTGTAGACCTAAATTTGAGCGTAATACCGATTTATATTACACTCATCTAGATCGGTATGTGCTTTTGTACTTGTGTTTGTACCTTCGATCATTATTACAAGTTTGTACCGACTACCGACACAGTTTGATATTCAGCAACTGAGATAAATTTACTTCAGACAACTTCGAATTTGTTTAATAGTTCTGAGCAATGAATTGAATTAGTGTATATCTTAAAGAGGAATCATAAATCGGGAATGTTACATCGTTCTTCGAGCGGCAGAATATGGTATATTTTGTTTGCTTCTAAGTAAACCCTGGACTTGAACTGTATATATAATATTTTTAAAACTTTTGTTTGAATATTCTCAATGCGATTAATGTAGGTAGCGATCGAATAATAATTTCCAGTACGGCGACACGGTGTGGACGCGCGACGACGGGGTGCGTGTTAAGGTGGACATTAGGGGCAGCAGAGTGACGTCCCTGGTGTACACCCAAGAGGACTACACCACCGCCGTCGCCGCAGCCGCCGCGCCCGCTGCCCTCAAAGAGCTCGAGGCCGATTGGGCGCTGTCCTGTGACTGCACGCAGTACTGGGCGGCGCGGGCGCTGCGCGAGCGGCCCGAGCACGCGCCCGCGCTTCGGGATGCGCGGTGCGAGTCCGGCTCGCCGCTGGCCGAACGACCGCTCCGCGACTTCACGTGCGCCGTGCCTGCTGACAATTGCACGGAGGGATGCGCGTGCGCCGCGTCGCCCGTGCACACGGAGTTGCGCTGCGTCGGCGCGGGGCTGAGCGCGCTGCCGCGGGTCACCGACCTGCCGCCCGTCACCGAGCTGCTCGTGCCCGGCAACAACATCACCGCGCTACACGTGCAAGACCTCGCACACATGGCAAACGTCACCGTGAGTATGATATTATTGTATTTCTGTGTTTTATGTACCACCAAAAACATTTTCATGTAAAGTGATGCCAAGACTACACTGTCAAAAAGTTATGGCAGATTTAGCGAATCGAGACTTGATTGTAATTGTAATAATGGAGGTTTTATGCAGCAGAATTGACCCTCAGATCTCATGTAAACCAAGCTTCTGACTCTACAGTCTACACGTATTAACTCTACAAGCCTAACTTCACAAACTCTACACCTTATTCAAGAAGAACTTAAAGTAATAAACTCTAAAATAAATTTTAAATATTATTTAAAGAAAATACTAAGTTAACATTTTACAAAAAGTAAAATATTGCTCTCAAATATATATAAATCTGAAGGTCTGTGTTATGTGACTTGGCCATGAAAATGTTTTTGGTGGGATTTCACTTCTTTTTGTGAGTTGTTTTTTGTAAGGGTGTATTTCTTGCATAACAGAGGCGCCTTTTTACAGGCTACTGCCCACTTTTTTATCTTTGGCAGGGCGATTCTTGGCTCTTTGACTATAGCTGTCTGTTGTGCTTTAGTATTAACTTTAGGTTAATACCTATTTATGAACACCTTGCAAATTAGTCTCTGTAGAGAGTGCCCCATAATCTTGTCCACAAGAGAACATAAATGACCCTATAAATTATTTGATCTGTTAAGTAAAAATTGCCCATACATGATAAAACGGTAGCGCGATTTAGCAGGACATTTTTTTATAAGGTTCACAAACCGGCTGTATCACAATACAAGTTAATAAAAATGTGCAATATAATTAGTCGAAATGTACACTGTACAACCTCCTAGAGTGAACACAACATGCACTGAAGGTATTACGCTCTTAAATAACTAAAACATATATTTAAAGAATAAAACAATATTGGTTTTAAAATTTACAATTTTGAACATAAATGGTGTTTAATCGATTTGACCGATGCATATTCAATGTCGAGTTTTGACAAACACTATTATAAGTTGATCAAAGACGGTAAAATGGCGAGTGTCGACCATAGTTAGTTCGATGCACAGGTAGGTGTAATGTTTTTATGTTATTTAGTCGGCTTCCTATTCGCGGTACGTAGAGTTGTATTTTTTCTAGTAGTTCGGTGCTGTCTATCCTGCCAGTGAGAATTTTCTGTAGAAAGACAATATCTTGCGTCTATCAGCGAGCGAAGTAATCTTGTACTGATCAAGTCAAGAGTAATACGAACTAAGATTGCGACAGAGATTATTAGTGTAAGTGAGGTGATAAAGGAATGTTTTTGAAGCCTTTCTATTCTATTAATGTGGTTGGCGTAGAAAGGGTTCCAGACCGGACTGCTATATTCCAACAAGCTGCGGACATAGCAGAATTTCAGGGTCTCCAAATGTCTTAGTTTGTCTGATGACGAAACTGGCCAGCCTACCTCCTCTTTTAATAATATGGTCAAAGTGATGTCGAAAATCTAACTTCTGATCCGTAATAACACCGAGATCGCGTGTACTCGTTACCTCGTTAATCGGTGTGTTGTTAATTAAGTAAACTACATTAGTGTTGTCTTTACTTCTTTTTCGAGTAAATTTCACGTGAAAACATTTTGTAGAATTGAGTATCATTTTATTTGTTATAATACACCAGACATTTAGTGCATTCAGATCGGTTTGTAAATGTGCAACATCGTCCTCGGAGTATATTATTCTGTAGATTTTTAAGTCATCAGCAAACATTTTAAATTTAGAAGTTAAATGAGGAGCAGAAGTCGTTGATAAAGAGAAGGAAAAACAAAGGCCCGTGGTGTGAACCTTGTGGCAGGGCTTGATTAACGTTATTAAATTGTTAACGTTACCTGTGTTTCACAGAATAACGTTAGGAATAAATATTAACGTTAGGAAAAATAAATTTATTTTTATCGGTACATGAAAGTAACGTTAAGAAAAAGTATTGTTATTAATTAACGTTATTTTATATAACGTTACGTATTTCCCTGCCTGCGCCCCGCCTCGAAATGACAGAACGAACATGCACTAGCTTCGTCGCGTCGGCTATTATATTGTTATATTCTTAAATATTATTGTAACCTACCTCAAACATGGATAAAACCGCTGCGCTACCGACGCTCCCTATATTATAACGTTATATATACCATAAATACTGTTATTTACAAAATAAAATAACGTTAGTATATAACGTTAAAAATATTGTTAAGTATCAAATAACGTTAAAATTAATATCGTTACCAAAGTATTTTTATAAAATTACCGTTAATTAACGTAATTTTTTGGTGTTATTTGGTAACGTTAACAAGCCCTGCCTTGTGGGACACCTAAAGGCACCTCTTCGGCTGGAGACTTGTCGCCACGAACAATGACGAGTTGAGAGCGATTTTTTAAGTTGGACTCGCACCACCTTAGTAGAGAGCCGCAAATACCAAGCATTATTATTTGTATAAGGATAGTGTGGTCTACCATGTCGAACGCCTTCGAGAAGTCAGTGTATACAGCGTGGACTTCATTTCTATTTTCGTCGTTGACGTAACCGAAAAGGTTTGACGTGGTCGACCTCCCTGGTAAGAAGCCATGTTGCTGTGATTTAATGTATGGTTTCAAGTGAAATAGTAATTTCTTTTGGATCATAGACTCAAATAACTTTCCGAAATAGGTCTGTAGTTGGTGCCATCGCTCTGGTCGCCCTTTTTAAGGATCGGAATAATGTGAGCCATCTTCCATTTTGTAGGAAAAATGCCACACTCGAGAGACTTCTTTAAAAATTATATGCAAAGGCGTAACCAGCTGGGAAGCACAGGATCAGAGGAAGATAGGTAGAATAGCATCCGGTCCGGGACCCTTATTTGTATTTGTCAGTTGGAGGCATTTCAATATCTCGTCCTTAGACAAAAAGTAGCTACTGAGTGATGTATGCGAGTTCGAGGTAGTCGATAACCCTATCGACTACCTCGTCATCCCATCTACCCAGATGAGGAGGTTGCGACCGAGCTATCGCTGTGAATAGAGGAGAAATAGCTGGATAAATATTAATCTTAATTTAATATATCGATTATTGATATCTATCGGCAACATTAATTAAACAGTAATTCTACATCCATTAAATAATGCCGTATCATCAAAGCGCCATCTCACGCGATGAGGTACTAGTATACCAAAGGCCGGCAATGCGTGCGATGTTTTTAACACGCTTTTTTGATTATTTATTTATTGATAAAAAACAAGTTTGTATATTGAGAATCTCGGAAACGGTATTTCGGTATTTCAGCTACTAAGCGTCATATATTTTATTTTCTATTTTTTTCCTTTATTTAGGAAACAAACAATTATTTAATATGAATATTTTTAAAAGGTAATACATATTACATAGTTAAGAAACGTAAACCCAGAGTTCCATAAAAATAAGTAGTAAATACCTATAATAAAACTTAAAGCAACAACACATGCATTCAGATCAGCTTAAAATCATGTTTCTAATTTTGTCATTTGCATTTTGTTTCATTTTATTTAAAGAGCAATTAAACAAATTTTTATTTTTTGGGTCTATTTCATGTAAACTCATTTCTAATTCAGAATTATTGACACTCCTAATTAACTCTTTTTTTGAGCGGTCATTATCTTTATTTTTGAACCAACACACAGATTCTGAATGATACCAAGTTCCTTTCTTTTCTTTTTCACATATTCTGCATGGTCGGTCTTTGAAACTTTTTTCTTTTATTTTATATTCCGAATCGATTACTTTTTTATCCACAATCCTTTTATTAATTATTAAATGTTCTAAGCCCCGAATACTACAAAATAAATCCTCAGTGTCTCAATTTATTTCTATCAATTTCATCTGCAATAAAATTAGGTAGCCCAGTTACAATTAAATTGATTAAAGTAGGTTTATCGATTAATTTATTTATTTCTAATAAAAACCTCTCTTTTTTGAGAGCATATTCCAATAATGAACCCTGTCTATACTTAAACAAAAAAGCATACCTTATTGGTGACCAGCCTTTGTTCACATACGTTTCACAAAATTTATTTTTCCAAACACACCATTCAGAATTTATTGAATATTTTATAAGCATAGAGTTATACCAATCTTGACAAGAATCCTCCAAAAATAACCGAAATATTTGTATCTTTTGAATATCTTCATTTACACCTATATGTGAACATTCAGTTTCAAAGATATTCATCCATTGTGTTACACTTGATGTTTTTTTTTTGTGAATTTTTCTAAGACAAACTTTTCAGATAAGTTCTTCACATTAGATTGTTTAGATTCCTTCTTCAATTCAGGAAAACTTTCCAGAATTTTTGTAAAAGTTTCTGTTGAAGTTTCATTCGTAAAAACCTGTTGTGTTTTTGATGTAATTTCCTCCAGTAAATATCCCTTGAACTGCATATTTCCATCTTCGTCCAAATAAGTATCACGTAATTCGGGTGTTACTGAAATCCATACTAGTCTTTTTTCATGTCTTCTTTGTAGTGTAGCTTTTACTTTTTGAAAAGTTTGAGTTTTTATCAACTCAGTATGTAGCCTTATCGGTTGCAATTGTTCCGGAATTAAGAACACGTTTTTATCGGCATCCATAATTGAGGTTATGTAGATCACATTTGTCTTTGGGTCTTCACCCGATTTTACAACAAATTCAAATTTTAACTTCTCTATTGTTTACAACAGCTATAAATAATGTTGTTTTGTAATATTTTGTTTATTGAAACAAAACTTAAGTTGTTGCTCTGTAAAGAGGAATTTATTCTTTTATGAAAAATCATATTTAATTTTAGCAAACACCACTACTCTATTTACTTAATCTAAAAGATTTACATAAAAATATTTACTAACCTGTAAAGAGAAACAACATTAAAAGCTACTGCTTCAACTATGATCTCTTTATATCACAAATTATTTAAATTTCTGATAAACCTCGTTATCGTTTCTAAATTCTAATTTGTTTTTTTTTTTTTTTTTTAAATAAGATTTAATGGCCTGGTAACAAGACCTTTAAGCCAAGTCTTATATTTTTGAGGTATTTCTTATTTGTCTTATTTCTAATATCACCGTAATGCTAAATCATCAAGTCCAAAGTCTAGTCAAACTCCTAATAAATAGTCACGGTAGTCAATCAGTCAAGTCAGTCGATTCAGTAAAGTGGTAGACGCTTTACTGAAACTTCCTAGGGAGTTTTGGCGGGAAACCCAATTTAGCACGCATTTTGTAGTTGCTATATCACTCCTCCACATTAGTGCACGTCACGAATAACTATTGGTTAATATTCCACCAATATTACGCATTAAAAACCGCAATAACACGAATTTAGAAAAATAACACAGAAACACAACATTGCTGATTGACATTCCCGGCAAAACTCCTCTAAATTCTAATGTCCAAAGCCAGAGACAATTTCTAGGATGAACATAGTGCCTAAGATTAAGAACCCTTAGATACGCAGCACTTGTAACCACTAGAGTGCATCTCGCTCACCCACTATGTGTTGCCATGTACAAACATAGCCTTCAATTGTGGTATTTTTGTCTTGATCTTAGGATGCACATGTAAGTTTTCTCGTCGTAGTCAGTAATAAACAAGAACCGTAAAACGAGTTTTCCCTTACACCACTCATTATTAAAATAAGTAAATTTCAATATTTTAATACTGGCGATTAAATTGTTCTAGATATTTTTAATGAGTCAGAGGTTTTAAGAAAACATGCGATTAAAGTACGATCGTACCTGGATTTTCAGTCTCAATTAGAAGTCTTTGGTCTCGATCGACACCTATTATTAAGTAAACTCTAGGCCAAGACCGAAAGTAATAGATATATTAAAAAAATATTATGAACGTGGTAAAAATATTTTTAACTCATGAACGGCTGAACCGATTTGGCTGAAAATTGGTGAGGTATCTTGAAACCAGGAGAAGGACATAGGATACTTTTTATCCCGTTCACAAGGGACTCAAAACTCGAGAACGGCTGGATCAATTTGGCACATTTTATTTTGTTTTGAAATAATTGCGGAAGTTCAGGGAAGGCTTGAACTTAAAAATAATGAAAAAGGTTGTAGGTGTAGGACTAGGACGTAGGATGCATTATAAGTCATTTATTCATTTCAGTTCATGTTTAAGACAGAACAACGTGTGTCGAGACAGCTAGTTATATATTATTATTAGGGGTTATAATAAAAAGAAAAAGATACAATTTGTATGGTTAAATGGCTTCAAATACCTAGTAATTTTGTTAAAATTAACGATAATTCCGCTGTCTGTAGACCAATTTTCGAATTGTTTTTTTTTTTTATGTAAAGGGTTCCTATGGGTGTAAAAAGTGGTGACCTGATGATGGGATCTATGAGGAATCGAGGGAACTCGTCGAAACTTATATGGTGATTTTTACTTTTTCTGAAGTAGCCCAAGCATAAACCACCAAAGTCTTACTATTAATACTGTTAGGTAGGGTAGGTATTTCTCTTAATATAAAAATTAAACAATAAAATGAAATTATATTAAAAATTAAACAATATCAAAAAAGTAAATAGTTTTTTATTTAAGTAGATGTTTCAAACATTCTTCATTCACTTCAACACATTTAAAAAATTACAGTTAAAATACATATAAAAGAAACTAGCCCGTCGAGAAGAACCAGCGTAAGAAACTCGCACGGGGCCACTTTTTAGCAAAAATATTTTTACAATGTAGTAACTTAATCTATATGTCACCGTAAAATTGTAAAAACCTTTAGATTGTAATAAAACTAGTGAAATTGTAAAATTCTGATTGACTTCCGACGCGAATACTCTGTCTATAATTTAACACATTGATTTTCGTTAGATTATAAATAGGTATATAGTTTTTAATCTTTCGACATATTTTTACCATCTAGTTAGTTATTTTATAATCTAACGGTTTTTACAATTTTACGGTGACATATAATATAGCAAAAGTCAAGATAACTTAATTACATGGAAGCAGCTTTGCAAGGGTCTATCTTATTCCTAAGGTGTGCAATCGTTAATAAAATCATTAATGAAATAACTTTTTTAAATTTGTGGCACACCTAGTCCTATTTTGGTCCCAGTAGACCTTGTAGAATTTACTTCTACTCTCTGCGTTCTAATTTTAAGATAAGAACTTAAAAGTTTAAGTGCCGTGTCCCTTTATAATTTTCTGACCAACGACGTAGCGTGCTCGACACAGTCGAAAGCCTTGGATAGATCACAAAAGACACCAAGTGCATCATGTGATCCCTCTCAGGCCCCAAATATACTGCATAGAAGACTAATACCTGCGTCTGTTGTGGACCGACCTAAAAGTAAAACCGAATTGATTACTATATTATAATAGATTATTTAAGTTAAAGTGAACGAGCAATTAATTTAAGATTATTTTCTATTTGAATTGATTAGGTATGTATCCAAAATTTATGTTTAGTGAGGTTTGTGGAGGTAAGGGTTAGCTGTCGCCTTATTACTCCCAACTAAAAACTTCAACCACTAATATCTCAGTAACTGTGGGTTTCCTGGTGGGGAGAGTGGGGGTTCAACCTTCCCCCTCCCCTCCCCTCTTAACCCCCCCCCCTCCACAAATCGTGGGATCGTGGGACATTATACTAAATTTTTACCGAAAGAACTTTAGTCAGTATATTTTGGTACTAAATTAAATAGCAACACTAAGACAAATATATTTTTAGAATAAGTTACGAATTATGTAAAAATACAGATTTCATCTCACTTTCTATGGAAAATATGATTGTATTTACGTCCATATAACATTATTCTTAAATAATATGCAATCACAAACTAAAAAAACACGAGCTATAGCTACTTACGAGTGAAAAGTTACGGCAGCACATTTTCCTTCGCTGCGACTTTTGCACCTCAAAATACTGCATCCACCCATTGTTAAAATACTTAAAAATACATGGAGTCTCTATCTCAAAAGAGTATATAACTTAAAACACACCAAAAAACAAAAGATTTCAAATAATACGAAACCTCACTCTTCACAGCTGTTATTTGTTTGGCACAAGAGTGTCAAATTTGACAGCTTTGTGCCAAAAACCCGGTTACAGCGAAAGGGACAAAACATAACATTTTTGTCTCGTTTCTTCACAAGTATTGGCCAATTTACGTTCTCTCTCTAACAAGCTGTGACGTCAGGAGCTATCCTGCCCTGACATAGTGCAGTTTTTTTTTTTATAAGATTTAATGGCCTGGCAACAAGGCCTTTAAGCCAAGTCTTATATTTTTGAGGTATTTCTTAATTGTCTTATTTCTAAATAGTCAAGTCCAAAGTCTAGTCAAAGTCCTAATAAATAGTCACGGTAGTCAATCAGTCAAGTCAGTCGATTCAGTAAAGTGGTAGACGCTTTACTGAAACTTCCTAGGGAGTTTTGGCGGGAAACCCAATTTAGCACGCATTTTGTAGAATGCATCACTCTTCCACACTAGTGCACCTCAACGAATAATTAATGGTTAATATTCCACCAATATTACATATTAAAAACCGAAATAACACGAATTTAGAAAAATAATACATTAACACAACATTGCTGATTGACATTCCTGGCAAAACTCACATAGGGCAGAGTGCTGTCACCATAGATAATGCCTCGATGTATACGTCAAAGGTAATGTGCGGGAAACTTAAATTAAATGAAGATTCTATGATCTTCATTTACACATATACAACACGTCACGTTTATTTATCAGAACTACGATTAAAGCTCAGTTACCCAGGTACTAGGCATTTATATTATGTACATGTTGAATTAGATTTGTTTAATTGCTACAAAACAATAAAAATTGTAAATAATATCTCCACATTCTGTCTTCGCAGATTTTGGACTTGTCCAATAACTCGATATCTACGATCAATGCCGAGACCGTAGCCGCGCTGTTCCCGGAGGGGCGGCGCGTGTCCCTCGCCGGCAACCCGCTGCTCTGCGACTGCGGCGCGCTCGCGCTGCTGCGGGCCGTCGCCGAACGGCCCGCGCGCGTAGATGATCTCGCGCGCTGCGCCGATGGCACGCCGCTCCTCGCCGCAGCCGAGAGCGCCGCCGCCGCCTGCGCGCCGCTGCACGTGTGGCCGGCCGCCGCCGCCGCGGCGGCGCTGCTCCTGCTGCTCCCGGCGGCGCTAATGGCGGGCGTGCTGGCGCGGCCGGCGGTGCGCGCGCGCATAAAGCTGTTCTTGTTCGAGCGCGGGCTTTGCCTGCGCTGGTTGCTGCGCGCGGACGAGGACGACGACGGATCGCGGCCGTACGACGCGTTCGTGTCGTTCTCGCACCGGGACGAGGCGTTCGCGGCCGAGCTTACGAGGCGGCTGGAGAGCGCCGGGCGGCGGCTGTGCCTGCACGAGCGCGACTGGACGCCGGGCGAGTGGATCCCGACGCAGATCGCGCGCTCGGTGCGCGACGCGCGGCGCACTGTGGTGCTCGTGTCGGAGCACTTCCTGCGCTCGGAGTGGGCGCGCGCGGAGCTGCGGGAAGCGTACGGTGCGGCGTTGGGTGAGGCGCGGCCGCGGTTGCTCGTGGTGCTGCTGCCGGGCTGCGCGCCCGCCGCCGCCGGCGCCGCCGCGCCCGAGCTGCGCGCCTACCTCGCGGCCGTCACGTACCTGCACTGGGACGACCCGCGCTTCTGGTCGCGTCTACACATGGCGCTGCCGCCGCGCTCGTCCGTTACTTCGCCGCCACCTACCGCCGCCGCCGCATGACGATCGTTCATACATTTACTGTCGATATGAAAAAGCTAATGCTTCCGATTTCGGAAAAATTTTAATGTCACAATTTTTACATTGTCACAATTACTGAACATGGCGTACCTCATACCTGCATCTACCAGGCTGTGGCTCTACTTACTGTGGCTCGACGACTTTATTGTTGTAATATAGTACACAGCAAAACGATGTTTGAAGATGGTATGTTTAGACTTTAGATGATAGACCTTTCGCGCGACACGAGAATGCAACAATTGTTACCAAAAACAACAAAGTCAGTGGCCTCATACAACAAAAGTAACGCATGAAGCTTTTGTATCTCTACTAGAATCTCTAGATAACTGAACTCTCTCCAAAATTGCTTTTAGATGCGCCATTAATTAACACATCATTTAGCAGATGTGTGCCTTAATTATAAACCAAATATATTTTTTTATTTTTAAGAAATATTTTAAGATGTTTACTGTTATTGTTAGGTAAGACGGTATGGAGATAATTTTGTGACGTAAGTGCAACTGCAACTTGCATACAATGAATAGTCAAATGTGCCTTACAGCTGTATATATATTTTCATTCACAATTCTTATAACAATAAATATCTATGTTGATGTTTTTTTTTTATATTTTATACAATAAATAAATTGATAAGTACATTGTTGTTTTATTCATTAAAGGCAGCTAAAGAAGTCAAATAATATCAGAAATATCCCTAGGAAGAAGAAATAAACATGGAAGGAGCACTAAAATCGAAGCCGTAAGCAGCTGCTATCTGTCTCGCAAAACCTCAATGGCAAGAACCCGTACTCCAGTGATTTTAGCTTTAAGGGTCGTCTTTGGCAATCGAGGGTCGGGAATATAAGAGAATTATACAGAAAACGATACTCCACAACCTTGAAAAAAATCACAAACATTATACATCTATGCGGCTTGCCAATGAATGTTACTTGCCGCAGAAACTTTCGAATTTAAAGAATGCATAAGGTTAAGTGTAAAAAAAACTGAATATCACTGTAAGTGTAAATCGCACTACCGTAATTATCAAGAATCATTAAATGAATTTTATCAATTACTAGCTTTTGCCCGCAGCTTCGCTCGCGTTAGAGGGAAAGCTTGTTCGGGAAAATACCAATACCAAAATTGAATACATAATGGTTTAGGCACTGCACAGCCGTATCAGTTGTATTTTATTTGAATGTTTCCTACGACTTCGTAGGTACGCTCAAGAAATCTACCGAGAACTGTACCATCAATAAAATTTAATAAGCTGCAAAAAGTATTCTGTGTTAATTCTGCTTAACCTATTACGGACTACCATACCTGATTTCATCAAAATTCTTTACGTGTTTTCTTTACTTTACTTTATTGCATGTAAAACTAAACATATTATTATGTACTTACATACAAACTTTCGCGTTTAGGTATAATATTAAGTAAGGATTTCCTTGTAGCCGATAATTAGTATTTTAACGATTTCGAAAATCTTTTCAATGGGAAGACGTTGTGGTATTTGAACTTAATAAAAATAATTTGGATTGTGATCGGCTATCCTAGTTGGGACCACGACAGAGTTTGAGAGAGAGATGAGTTAGCAGTACGACCACGAAGCCATCTAGCTTCTCACTTATTCCTCATATAATAATCATGATTAGGATTAACCTAGGTAAAGTTTTAACCAATTCAAATATCTGGTTATTTTATAGCATTTTATACTACGTTATTTTTTAGATTGATAAAACTTTTTGTAGGTATGAACCGATTGAATTGAAATACCTACACAAATTATAAGCAGAGCTATCCTAATTCCTATCCGCGTGGAACCCGTAGGTAGTTAGGTACCCAAAAATTTTCCGCGATAAAAAGCGAGTCCTATGTATTTATCCAAGGGCTAAACTACTACGGTAACAAATTTTATAAAAATCCGTTCAGTAAGTAGTTTCTGAGATTAGCGCGCACAAACGTACAGATCAAAAATCTGGGTTAAAAACTAAAAACCTATGTATTAAACACTGATTAATCAAGCACAAATAAATTAAATATTACATATTATAACAACAAAAGAGAAAGAAATATAATACCTACACTCAAAGTATTCTACTGAAATCATAGATATATAATATTAAAAAGAGGACTGAAATAGTATGTAATATAATAAGTATTATGAATATAATTAATATAGCAATCGCAAATATTTAGGTGCCTAGTTTTTCAAAGAGATTTTCATCAAATTTAACTTTGGCATTCTTGTCAGATTTATTTTTCAACATGATGACAATATATTATGTCAAAATAAAAATAAAGCTTCCCACTCACGGGCTATCGATTGCTTCGATCAAATTGGAAAATAATTCGTATTTGAAAGTAAATTGTTAACGACAAACTATTACACAAAATGATTAGTGTAAGACCTACCAGCTAGTGGAACAAAATTTACGCGTATATATACGAGTTTCATATAAAAAGTATAGTAAGGTGGTCCTAGGATCTCAGACTATATTTAATTTTTATCTAAACCGATTTACTTGCAACTACGAACCCAGTAAATGTTTAAATTGTGAAGACTAAATCGATCGATCGCTTGTGTGTGGGGAGCTTTATATCAAAAGCACTAAGGAGTATTTATATCAACTTAAAAGCAAATCGCTCCCAAGCAACTTTCTTTCCCTTTTTATTCCCGTTAGCGGACGAATTTCAATAAACTATGATACACGAATTCCATCAATTCTGTTACATAATGTTTGTGCAAAATATGAAGTAGATTGGACCAAGGAATCACGTTGCCCCATACAAAATGTTTTCCCCCTTTTCACCCCCTTAGGAATCGAATTTCGAAAAATCCCTTCTTATCGGATCCCTACGCATTACAAAGAGCAAGCCCTGCAAGTTTCAGGTCTCTACGATCAGCGGTTTAGGCTGTGCGTTGATCCGTCAGTCATTCAGGACAAAGGATTTTATATGTATAGATTAAAGTTAAAACTATAAAGAAGTAGATGAAATCTTCGTTTCTTAGTAAATAAATTCTTATTTTGTGTTAAAAAATCATAAACTTGCCCAATTATTTTAGAGGGGGGGGGGGGTTCATGGGAAGACGTTTTGTGGGGTCTAAAAATGTCCCTAGAGGTTTTTGGGGTATATTCCGGTTGCCGACAAGAACTTGGGGAATCTGTCTAAGGAGACAAGGATGGCTGAGACCACGAAGTATAGATACCAGGAGTCCGAACGGTATGCCTATACCGTTCGGATCGTTCGTTTCGTTCGTTCCATAGTAATTATGTACACAATAATAGGACCAGGTCTTAGTTCACTTTCCTGCCACTAGCTGTGCGAGAATTTGTTACGTACCAAGTGTTGCCAATACTACATATTATTTATTACAATTACTTTTAAATTACCGTTAGGGAATTACCGTGTTGTACGGTATCTATTTTTCGAGAACAGTTTCTAAGAATTTCCTAAAACTTTTATATAATTCTCTTATTTCTCTTAATATTTTCTTCCAGAGCTGTCAATAGCAACATTTAAACTACCCGTGTAATTTCAAACGAGTGCTTGTCGCACTGTCGCACGCTCTCCCGGCAAAAATCTATCCCCGTAATTGAGACCATTATTTTAACATTACGTTCGGACTCCTGGTATCTATACTTCGTGCTTCGTGCATATAGCCTTTCAAAAAAGTGTAGAAACTTGGTAGAAACGGAAACTTTTTTTTATAGCGGCAACATTCTCACAAAATACTCCCTTCCTGAAATTTTAGGTAAACAACTTTCAATTTCGTTTCCTTATAAAATATAAGTCTAAAAATCGTGGTAAATATGTGAAAAGTAAATAACATTAATAGAACAATTCGAAGTTCTGCTCGGGAAATAATATGAAGCGTGTAGTGTAGAAGATGTATTTTGGATTATTTCTGATCTAAACAATGTTTGTAAAATAACCGCTGAAACGACTACATGTATGTCACTGCCAAGCTTAACAATTGGTATAATTAGATTAATCATTTTTCACTTAAGTAAAGGTATTTTAAGGTACTAAATCAGTAATTTATTCTTTGCAGCGACAACACGAGCTTGAAGTTTGAACACATCTAAATGGAATTATCGGCGACGCAGTACGTTTTTTACGTTCACTAAAGTCTGGAGTGGTTACAGGTCTGCACTCTTGCATTCCAAACCGTTTCAAAATTTTCTTGACATAGGCTGTCTGGTGAAATCTTACATCACCACCTTCTCTGGTTTCTACCTCTATTCCCAAAAAATAAGAGATTGGTTTCGTAGTAATTTTGAACCTCGCTTTTAATTTCTCAAGGAACTCCTCAATTACTCCTTCATTTGAACCAGCGATCAGCCTATCATCGACATAGAAAGCCACTATCAGCTTTCCATTTACATTATCTCTCTTGAAGAGGCATGAATCTGCCTCACTGACTACAAAAGCCGATTTCCTTGAAGAAATCAAGAATAGTCCTGTTCCAGCAACGAGGAGCTTGCTTTAGACCGTATAGACTTTTCTTTAGCAGGCAAACTCGACCCGTCCCGTCATTATATCCTTCTGGCTGCTTCATATATTATATCTCTTCGTCAGATAGAGATCCATATAGGAAAGCTGTTGAAACATCGAACTGACTTAACTTCATGCCCTCACTAGCTGCAATACTCAAAATAGCTCAGACTGTTGCCATCTTGGCTACAGGGCTAAAAGTCTGGTCGTAGTCTTCTCCCTTTCTTTGTCGAAAGCCTTGAACCACTAGTCTAGCTTTGTACTTGCTGACTGTACCATCAGGGTTCTGCTTTACCTTATATACCCATTTGCATGGAATAGCTTTCCGGTTCTTGGGTAGTTTGCTTAGAATCCATGTTTTATTCTCTTTCAGGGATTCCATCTCGCTTTCCATAGCTTTATTCCACAACTCCTTATCAGGGCAGGCTATTGCTTCCTTTTAAGTGTTAGGCTCTACATAAGAATCTGTGCCGACATATGATACATACTTAATCATTGAATTTACCCGGGCGTCTGAGGAGAGAGCGGTTTCTTAAGCGCATCTCGTATCTTGCTAACTGCTCAATGATCTCGCCTTCATTATCTCTTTCCTCCTCATTCTCTCCCTCTAATTCAATAGATTCGTCTTGTTCTGGCAACTCAGGCAATGCATCTCCAAACTCTACCTCGTCACTGGCAACAGGGGCTTCAACAGCGTCTTGGAATTCTTCCAGTGCTATATCGCTGTGCCTCTCAACCAGTACGTCCTCGTTCACTTCAGTGTCAGAGGTAGGTCTAACTTCCAACTCAGTCACATCTTTCCCTACTTCCGAATCTTCGACATCAATCTTTGATTCTATAGGTCTTTCGTCGAATGTGACGTCTCGAGACCTTACCAGAGAGTTTGATTCCTTGTTCCATAGTCTGTACCCATCGTCATTATCATAGCCAATTAGGATGCACTTTTGTGCCTTCTTCTGCATTTTCCTCCTTTTTTGTTTGGGAATATGCACGTAGCACGTAGAGCCGACAATCCTCAAATGTTTTATTTGTGGTTTCTTCCCAAACCACAACTCGAAAGGAGACTTATCTTCCACAGAGGTTGGTCCTGTTCTGTTTAAAATATAAACCCATGATGATTGATGATTATTATATATCTATGTATAAACCGCAGTCTTCACCAACTGGGCCCATAACCTTTTAGAGAGAGTCAATTCTTGGCTCAATCGGCTCCGTGGAGTAAAGTAACTTCATAATATACAAATTAATAAAACCCAACGGACATAAGATAATAATATAATAGGTTTTTCAATAGAGACAGTAAAAACTTAACCAGTGACAGATATCAAAATCAATATATGAGAACATCTTCTAAAAACAGAATGCAGGTCACTACATCTAACACTAAAGAGGTTTTACCTCAATAAAAATCGCTAAAATCAGCATGAGCCCCACGAAGTATAGATGAGAAACTATTCGATGAAACGCACTCCTGCTGCTAATAGTGAATTATTCTGTTAATATAATTTAATAACTGTTCTTTTACTAACTGAATAATATCGTCTGTTAAGTGTTAAGTGTTATTTTTAAATACGTGTTAGTTTTACCTGTGAAGATATGGAAGATAATAAGGAAGGTGAAGATATCATATAGATATATATCATATAGATATATATATATATATATATATATATATCTATATGATATATATGATATATAAGATATCATATAGATATATATATATATTTTAGAACCTATTCCTAGGTCCATGGTGAAGATAAATATTATATACTTCTGCCACGAAGTATTATAGATACCAGGAGTCCGAACAGTAGGTATAGGCTTTTCCTTAATAATAGGTTGGGGAAAAAGTCTTTTCGCATTATAGTATGTATGAACTTGTCATAAAATATCTTGGGTTATACCAATCGTATCTGGCTGATTTTGGAATCATTAAAAAGTTTTAATTTTACAGAAGACAATTCCAAATTCAAATTAGGTAAATTTGAGATTTTCATTTGTTTTTCTTATTGTTAAAATGAGTGATTCTTATGAAGAATTTCGATACATTTTAAAATTTTATTACAAAAAAGGTAAAAATGCAACACAAGCTGCGAAAAAAATTTGTGATGTTTATGGACCTAATGCAGTATCTGTGAGAGTAGCGCAAATTTGGTTTAAGCGTTTTCAATCCGGAAATTTTGATATCAAAGATGCACGTCGCTCTGGTCGCCCTGTTACGGACAAAACTGTTGCCATTTTTGAAAAAGTGGAGCAAGATCGGCATATTAGTAGTTACGATGTAGCTGAAGAACTGGGGATTGACCACAAAACTTTTTTGGCGCATTTGAAAAAAGCTGGGTACACAAAAAAGCTCGATATTTGGGTGCCTCATGAGCTCACTGAAAGAAACCTAATGAACCGTGTACTCTTTGTAGTTCTTTATTAAGACGTAATGAAACCGAACCATTTTTGAAGAAGCTGATAACTGGTGATAAAAAGTGGATCACGTACGACAAGAACGTGCGAAAAAGATCGTGGTCAAAGGCCGGTCAGGCTTCACAGACTGTGGCGAAACCCGGGTTAACTCGCAACAAGGTGATGCTGTGTGTGTGGTGGGATTGGAAGGGCATTATTCATTATGAGCTGTTACCGCCAGGCAGGACCATCAATTCTGAACTGTACTGCGATCAACTGATGAGATTAAAGCAAGAAGTTGAGAGAAAGCGGCCGGAATTAATCAACAGAAGGGGTGTGGTTTTTCACCATGATAACGCTAGACCTCACACATCTTTAGCCACTCAGAAAAGATTACGAGAGTTTGGCTGGGAGGTGTTAATGCATCCGCCGTATAGTCCTGACCTTGCACCTTCAGATTTCCACCTGTTTCGGTCGCTGCAGAATTCCTTAGGCAGTGTCAGGTTGACATCACAAGAGGACTGCCAAAACCACTTGTCGCAGTTTTTTCATCAGAAGCCCCAAAAATTTTATAGCAATGGGATCATGTACCTACCAACAAGATGGCAAAAAGTTATCGAACAAAATGGCACCTATATACTTTAGTCACTTGTAAATAAACTTTATAAAAAAACCTTTTGAATTTTTATATAAAATGCGAAGAAATTTTTTCCCCAACCTAATATTTATGTACACAATCACGAAGTATAGATACCAGGAGTCCGAACGGTATAGGCTTTTCCATAGTAATTATGTACACAATAATAGGACCAGATCTTAGTTCTCTTTTCTGCCACTGGCTGTGCTAGAACTTGTTACGTACCGAGTGTTGCCAATACTATTATTTATTACAATTATTATTAAATTACAGTTAGGCAATTACCGTATTCTACGGTATCTATACTTCGCTTTGAGTATCCAACTATACTATGGTTGGATACTCAAAGATACTTCGTGAACAGTTTCTAAGAATTTCCTAAAACTTTTATCTAATTAGATTTAAATCCACGTTTCTCATAAAAAAAATTACCAGAGCTGTCAATATAGCAACATAACTTCCCGCGTAATTTCAAACGAGTGCTACTGGGACTCGGACGCGCTCTACCGGCAAAAATCTGTCCCCTAAATTGAGACCATTAATTTAACATTACGTTCAGACCTCAGTTATCTATATGCTTCGAATAGACCTAGGATAACAACAGGACCGAGTACTTTGAGCAAAAAAAACGAGCCGAGCGAGAGGTTGGAAGAGAGGCTGTGTGTCCCTTTCTTGTAGGGTGACAATAATATTTTTTGCTGTGGCAAACTGCAAAGCTGTGTGAAACAAATTGTGAAACACTGAATGACATACAGCTGAGGCTTTAACTCTTTTCGTCATAGTGGTCAGTAGAGTTAACCACCTATTTATTCGAGTGTTTTATGATATAGCGACTTCTATTGGTTACAGTTTGTTTAATTATGTACGACATTAATATAGTAACATTTGAATAGTGCTAATTGTCATACTCTGACGGCCAGTAGGAGAACTAAACTATCAAACGAAAACTGGTGAAATTTGAATTCGTAGTTCTGCAAGTGTTTTATTTCATTGGTAAGTTAATATTTACAACTATGAATTATTTTTATGCTCAAATTGTTGAAATATGATGAATCATGTATAATAAGTATAAATATCACAAATTAACATAAGAGGTTCTTGAAAATTACACCTTATTTAAAGTGGTTAGCAGCAGTTACCACCGTGATGTAAATGTATAATTTTTCTATAACAAGTAGTTTTTTTTTATATTGTTTTTTTTTTTTGTAGCTAATGAAAAGAACAGGTTTATCAACCCGGAATATAGAGAATGCTTTATTGGAATATGTCAATATACCTACTGATGATGACTCTGACATGATGGTGAAGATGAGCTCATCGTCAAAGGTCTAAGCACCATGACTGGAGAAACTTCGAAGGAACTAATCTACCAAACTCTGAATTTGAATCAGAAGATGACACAACTCTAGCCAGATTACCTTCTTCTCGGCCGTTGCCTTCATCATCAGCACCAGCTCCACAATCAGGACCATCTACTGCGCGGGTTGATATACAGGTTCCAAAATGGAAAAAATTGTACTAAATTTTGCCTCCTGACGATTATGACCCCTCCAAACATCACACGCGATATACCTACTGACTTGTCATCTCTGGCTGCTAACAGAGAACTATTTCCACTTAGCATTTATTCAGTTATTCTGGCCAAAAGAACTTATCACATTTCAGACTAACTTATGTAAAGTCCTCTCTGAAATCCTTATTCATATCCAGTGATTAAAACTTCAAATAAATAATATACAGGATTTATTCTCCATAAATTAACATAACATGTGCCTCCATGGCCGTCTCTCGGTAATAATGCCAATACAAAACAAGCGACGATACTGATCTTGCATTTTTTATACAAATTGAACATGGCACTGAATATTATTTCTTATGCCTAAGAAATAAACTATAAAATCATTTCATCTCATAACCAAATAATAATAATTATATATTAATGCACATTTAAACCATTCATTGCACGTTTACATATTATTAATTAGAAGTATTTTATGAAACCTTCAACTATAAGCTTACAGCTCGGCCTTCCTGCAAGAAGCGAGTCCCTTCGCTTCAGTTATATAGATAGATAACACTTTATCTACACACCATAATATTATAACATACAACAATAGTTAGTAATAGTTTACTAACTATTTTTTTGGTAGTTTCTCTAGTGAGAAACTACCAAAAAAACGCTCAATTTAATGAAATATCCCCTTGTCTGTCGAATGCCATCTCATGGCGTTTTTATAAACAGGCGTATCGATAGATGTGCCAAATATATATTTTTAAAAAGCTTGTGGTTTAAAAAAATACAGTATGTAAAGGTGTTGTTTTTTTTTTTAATGAATTATTGTAAAACAGTATATCCATTTGTACGAAGAATATAAGAAATTTGAATGAATAATTTTTTTTTTATTATCACTCGAAATATTCGCGTATACTTTCACTTACTTTCACCTATTTTCTCCTTAGGATTACAAAATATTTTAGGGTAAAAGAATATAACTTGTATTAATACTGTTAGTTTACATTGCACAGATTCTAACAACATATGTTTTATATAATTATATCTTTCATACAAAATTAGGAAGTTTTCGTCATTTTAATGCGACGGGGCGCTATTTCTAGACCTAGACCGAAATCTAGTCCGACAGATACAAAATGGACACTTTTGACAATTGAGAGGTAGAGATATAACAACGTGGTTATATACTCAAAGATAACAACTATGAATTTCTTACTGACTATTGTTATTAAAATATATTTATAACTATTAGGACCACTTCTTCATTCTCAGAAACATCATCGTCACCACTAGTATCTAAATAGGCTACTTTTCGTGACAAAATTTTCTTTGCGCGTATGAACATCTAGTATGACATAATTTACATTTACTTTGCAGTATACTCCCCGATAGGGACTTATTTGAGTAGTAATTTTGAAACTGACCATCTGCATCGTGGGGAATCTGCCTCTCTACTTGCGCTTCCTACTACTATAATTATATTTTTTTTAATTTTTATTTTTATTCATTTTTAGGGTACCTCGAAAGGAAAAAACGAAACCCTTATAGAATCATTTTGTTGTCCGTCCGAATGTCTGTCAAGACCCTTTTTCTCAGGAACGCGTAGAGGTAAGGTCTACGGTCCTTTAGAGCTGTGAAAAAAACAAACTTCTAAGCCAATGCAATCAAAAGATACAGCTGTTAATGCCGCAAATTTCCGCAAATTTTTGAAGTTCACAAACTCAAAACCAACAGGCTACTTCCCGTGAACTCAGAATATTGAAATTTGAAATACATAGAGTAACGTCTTATAGCACATATAAAGGAAAAATTACGAAAACCGTAACTTTTTAGTTTTTACATAATATAATAAAAATATTTTTAATAATTTTAAACTTACTACCCCTTTCCTCATGAACGCGTAGAGATATTAAATTGAAATTCATATCAAACACTCAGGTTTAAAGTACATTTAAGGTGTAACAAAATCAGTACCGGTTTGTACTGAACCCTCGGCGCGCGTGTCCGACTCGCACTTGGGCGATTTTTTATTTTGTTATGAAAGCTTACAGCAACAAATACAATGATAATAAATTAACATATTAAAAAAAATAAAGTACCAATAACAAGTTTTCACAACTACAAAACAAATTAGCAAAGCTCAAGTTAAGCCCCTGAATGTGTCAAAAAAATATCCATATATACCTTAAAGTAAAAGCAGTCATAACCACAAACATAATAATTAATAAACCGAATGAATGTTAATATTAAAATTCAAAACTACACTCGTACACATAATTATTTGATAGTCTTATATTTGTTTAGTAATTAAGATTAATATTTAAAATGGTTTATTAGTTACAATTGAAGAAGGGTATCAGTTAGGAGTCTCCTAATTTTAGGTGGATTTAATGAAAATATATCTTCAAGTGGATTTTCATTAAGGAATGTATTCATTTGAGCGCTTGATCTAAGGATGAAAGAGTTTCGACGATAATAGGTGTTAAATGGTGAGACATAAAAAGGCATAAAACTATGATTACCTAGTGGGAACGTTAAACTGTATCAAATTAGTAAGTCAGGAACATCTATTTTGTTAATAATTTTACATAAGTAGACTAGATCGGAGATGTTCCTACGATAATGCAGGGGAAGAAAGTGGAATCTTTGCATCTAGTACCTATCATAGTCCGCAAGGTCAAGGTGATATTTAAACTGTAAAAACCTAAGAAAACGTTATTATTTATATTGTATACTATAAATATACTTTCTCTATCACTTGTCTATTTTTTAACCAGCCAGCTCGGTATCCTCAAGTTCGATTATTATTTCGGTCAGAAGCCCATATTTAAAGCCAAAGCCCAAAGAAAATATTAAACTATAATTATTTAGTTAAATTTTCATTTTAGATAAGTAGTTATTGTCTATTCAAGTCAGAATGACAATTATACAAAGTTTCGTCTCTTTAAGTTTTACAAATTGTAATCGTTCAAGTACACATGTTTTTTAAGATTTTAGTTTTTTAGTCTTTAAAATTTTACAATTGCCTCACGTCATATGTTTATCACCCTATCTTTTATACCTTACAGCTGTTAAAAATCTACCTTACATCGATTTAACAAGTTATTTTTTTTACATACCTAGTCGTTCTATTCGATTCATTAGAACAAAAAGCCGTGTGGTGTCGTTGGACACCAGATAGGAACGAAGTTCCTCATTATAAAATGTTGATTTCAAGTTCTATTTGAGGTTTATAGAAAACAACATTAATTTCCTGGGGCTTCGCCTGCGTATAGTTAGGTTTTAAACTTTAATCCAATATTTTGCCCCCTTGGGGGGTTGAATTTTGAAAAATCCTTCCTGAATTTTCCAAATTTTCTACCGCTTTATACACCGTTCGTGTCTCAAAGTAGAGCATTGCCACATTTTTTTTGTTATAATACTTCTATCTCAGAAACGGTGTATCCTACTTGAAAAATAATGAAAATTACCTCCATCCTAATAACCCCGCAACCAATTCCTGTCATATGAGAAATACATGTGCAAAATTTCAAACTTCTAGCCATGGTCTGTGCATTAATACATCAGTCAATCAGCTTTACCTTTTAAAACTGTACTTTGTCTCGATAAGGGCTACGATCGCTTCCGATATGAACCCTAATAAAGTACCGTTTCTAGATCACAGGTGGCGTTTTACGTAACATTGTTTGCAAAAATATTATTTTTATGTGAAGAAAGTTTGTGTAGGTCACATTATTATTATTAAGTGATAATTATAAATACTTATTTGAGTTAAAAAAAATGTAAAAGTGTAATTCGAATACTGGAAATCAAACGCGAGCCTCCTGGGTGAGAATCCAGGTATCCTTGCCACTAGACCATAATGTAGGATGTCAATTGATCGAAATTTTGCTATTAGGAACTTTCATGCCAATAACTAATACTTTAAATATTACTTGTAAGCCACATTAACATTGTCTGCTCTTTAGACATAGGGTCAACTCAATATTTATGGTAAAAGTAGGTTAATAAATTTTTGTCTATCCAAACCGTTGACTGACTCTATTATTGTCAAAACCTTGTTCTATATTGATTCTATAAATTCATTTAAATCTCATATATAATCTCTTACTATAAGCCACATAAACATTGTCTGCTCTTTAGACATAGGGTCAACTCAATATTTATGGTAAAAGTAGGTTAATAAATTTTTGTCTATCCAAACCGTTGACTGACTCTATTATTGTCAAAACCTTGTTCTATATTGATTCTATAAATTCATTTAAATCTCATATATAATCTCTTACTATAAGCCACATAAACATTGTCTGCTCTTTAGACATAGGGTCAACTCAATATTTATGGTAAAAGTAGGTTAATAAATTTTTGTCTATCCAAACCATTGACTGACTCTATTATTGTCAAAACCTTGTTCTATATTGATTCTATAAATTCATTTAAATCTCATATATAATCTCTTACTATAAGCCACATAAACATTGTCTGCTCTTTAGACATTGGGTCAAACTCAATATTTATGGTAAAAGTAGGTTAATAAATTTTTGTCTATCCAAACCATTGACTGACTCTATTATTGTCAAAACCTTGTTCTATATTGATTCTATAAATTCATTTAAATCTCATATAATTATAATCTCTTACTATAAAATTGATACAAACAAAATCTGTAAATAAATCCTTACTTCTCTCACTTTTACACCTCGTTTCAAATTCAATATTTTTATATCGTTCTCTCCACTCTACTCGAACTGTTATGTCGAAAGTACTATATAGTGCTCTTAAATAATTATGATTGATCTCTATCACACTTTTGGTGTTCCATGGTAGACCCACGATCTGGCCTGGCTACGGCAGAAAAATACACCATCCTCACTCCTCATACTCAATGAATAATCAAAACGTTTCGTGATCGACACACTCCATTAATCCCATCCTCAAATCTCGTCTGGAGTAGGCGCTCTCCGCCAATGCTCTTGAATAGGCACCCACCAATACTCTCTGATAGGTGCTCTCCGTCAATACAGTCCTCGTCTCGTTTCGTCTCGGATCGGCCTCCACCAATGCCCTTACAATTTGTTTCGTCTCGGATTGGCCTCCACCAATCCTGGGATCGGCCTCCACCGATCCCCTTACAATTCTGGTCTCGGTAGCGCTACTCTCCTGCGCCACCCCTGACCACTCACCTCCACCGGCTGATCTAACCACTTACACCTGGGTCGTCCTGAGCAACCGGCAGTAGTCTATTTCCTGACCCTGTCCCAATAACCTTGGGCTCCCTGGGTATCCCTCTGTATTGCTCCACCGGCTGATCTAACCACTTACACCTGGGTCGTCCTGAGCAACCGGCAGAAGTCTATTTCCTGACCCTGTCCCATTAACCTTGGGCTCCCTGGGTATCACTGAGTATTTCTCCACCGGCTGACCTGACCGCTTACACCCGGGTCGTCCTGGTCAACTGGCGTATTAATTTTGGCATTTAATTTCTCACCTAGTACTTTCTAATGGTATTAGGAACTTCCTGACTTTCACTCTCATTTTGGGCTCCCTGGGTCCTTAAATACCCAAAATAGATAGTCGTAATCGGAATTCCATCTGATCTGAAACTGACAGAATACAGCTTAATACCATGTCACTCCAAATAAAAAGAAATTAAGAATCTTAAGCGTTATTCTATATTAAAATTAATAAATCATATATATTGAAGTTCAACTAATAAATGCTCTTTTAAACATAAATACAAATCTTTTGCTCCAGTCGAAAAAACCCATATTATTATTTTGAGTTCTATTTCGATCAAGTTGTCGTAACATTTATAAATTATAATAGTCAAAATTATAGAAATAATTATATTACATTGTTACAAGACGAAAAAAAAACCATATACATAATGTAGCAAAAAATGCACAGTTCTCCAGATATAAGCCTTAGTGAGATCGATTTTACTCCCCCACATTTCTCTGCAAATTTCATGGTAGGTAATACTTGCAACTGTTTTCGAAAAACCAATTGTACTTACATATTAATAAACAATAATTATGTATAAACAATATCGTCTCGATTAAAGTATCTGATATAATATCATAAAATCGCAAAATAGTACTATTTAAATTATTATTTTAATAATAATATCTCTTCCATCATCATTCTATCTCTTTTGCACTCATGTGACGTCATGACTCATGAGCACGTTCGAGAATAAAATATGTATTCCATTTTCAAATTTCCTCCGATTCTCTATGCCCCTTTTTCACGATATGCATCAAAAATTTAATTTAATCCCTTTAGATAATATTACGATTTTTCACTTTACTATTATCTAAGCAATTAATTATAGTTTACCATAACATTAATCATTATTAGGTAGGTAGTTAGGTACCACAAAAACAAAGAAAAATTTTCAAAATAAATGTCGATATAAACAACGATACTTACGTAGGCTCAGAGCGAAAAAAAATATAATTTTCGCCGATCACACTTCTGAAATGTAAAGTCCTCTCTGAAATCCTTATTCATATCCAGTGATTAAAACTTCAAATAAATAATATACAGGATTTATTCTCCATAAATTAACATAACATGTGCCTCCATGGCCGTCTCTCGGTAATAATGCCAATACAAAACAAGCGACGATACTGATCTTGCATTTTTTATACAAATTGAACATGGCACTGAATATTATTTCTTATGCCTAAGAAATAAACTATAAAATCATTTCATCTCATAACCAAATAATAATAATTATATATTAATGCACATTTAAACCATTCATTGCACGTTTACATATTATTAATTAGAAGTATTTTATGAAACCTTCAACTATAAGCTTACACTTATATGTTCAACAAAAAGGGGGAAGGATCTTATAAACCTGTCCCAGAAGAAGAAATATAAGTATTTATTGGTCTCAATGTAGTCATGGGAATAAAAAAGAGCCCAAGTTACAGAGATTACTGTGTTACTGGTCTTTCAACCAACCAAACTAAGGTTCATCAACCAACCTCCAAAGTTCCCTTATGCTATCGAGAGGGCAAAACTTGTTTTGAGGACCACCACAAATAACAATTTATCTTTAGAAGACTTTGTAATACTTACGTTTTAGTATGTAAGCATTTTTTGTTACCAGATTTGTATTTTATAATAATAAAAAAATCTTACTATATTTAGCTATTTTCGTCACAGTGGTCACCCACGATAACCACCCCATATCTGACCCCCCCATCAACCCACATATGAAAATCCGCAAAATCTGCTTATAAGTAACCCTAAGTAATAAAGAATACACAAAATTATTACTTATGCTCTGAAAATAAAAATCTGTGACGCAAAGAGTTAAAAGTCGACGAGATTGAATAGTGTAAAATCATGAAGGTTTGAAGTGACGGCTGCATTAATATGTAACAGATTTTTATGTAATTCTTAAACACTATTGAGCCATTTTTGTCGCATTTCTTCATTGTTGAGAAATCAATAAAAACTGTATTATATTATCATTATTTAATGATAATATACCTTACTCGACTTCACACGTTTACTACGATTCTAGGCGAGTCGCTACTGACTATTTTATAACAAAACGTAAAGTCAGATTTTTAATTCAAGATCAAAAAAACTACTACAATATTGCTACTGCAATAAAATATGTGTGCAAGAGTAAATTCCTTTTTTCTAAAAACAAGGCTTAGATAATTTTAATTATTAGTAATTTTAATCAGATGATTTAAATAAGTAACCTGAGTTATTTTATTTTACATAAATACAAAACGCCCTAATAAAATCTTAAACATCGGTAATTTATGGTAGTATACCTGGTATTTTACTGGTATCACTTCAGGTATTCATAACATATTTTGGTGCAATAATTTACAGGCTAAAGAAACATACTTAATATAATTTAAATATACATGTACCTAATTTACAAAATAGCAAAAAAATTGTGTAGCTCGCTTTATGGTCGTTATCTTATCGCCGCCATCTTTTTCGGCCATGACACCATGATATTGTTTATCCCTTTGAGTATATAACCACTAGAGAGAGTTTTAGCCAGCAATCGCGTGTCCTTTTTCTGCTTGTGTGCATTGAAATAGTGTACGTGCAGGGATGTAACGTATATCGATATAATATCGATAAACTACTCGACTATTCTAGTAAAAACCATTAATATTAATAAAGCTTATATCAATAAGGGTTATTTGACAAAAACCTTGTTTAATCATTATGTTGACCAGTAATGCCAATAATAAATAAAGTAACATATTGCAAAAAGGATGGCGAAACCTGAAATATTCACTTGACAATGACATAAGTCACTTTGACACCTTTGACAGTGACGTATCTGTAGTAGCTTTTTTGATCTTGAATTAAAAATCGGAGTTTAGTACAATTATAACTCTTAATAACGTCAGTTGCTTTAATGTTAACACTTTTAAACTAGAATAACTAGACTAACATTAACAATTAACTTACTAATGTTACTAATAAACGAAATATTGCAACCAGCATAAATTTCACTTCGACAAGAATATACACAACATTTTTGCACCATTTTAACTGTTAAATCATCAAATAAATAATAAAAACATAGTTACGGAGATACATGAAGTAAGAAATAAAAACTATTTTCAATTTTAAAATTATCCGGTGTTCAGCATAAAATATGTGTAATGGCGTATCTATTGTCTTGCGAATGATACCATCTTATATAAAAAGAAGGAAAAGGATTTAATGTAAGCTGCATTTTTATTTAGTATTAAATGACTATTTCTAACTTTTTTAAATTAGAATATGATATAGTTATAAACATTTGTTAAAATAATAATAAAGTACACTCGTTTTATCTAAGATTCAAGTTACTTTTTATAAATATCAACATTTTTCTGGTTGGCAACATGCAAGAACGAGACACATGGCCTCCCTTTTGGCTATCTCGCTCGGCTCGGATTTGCCTCTATGAAACGTGCATTGTGAAATACACTCTATTACGAAGATAATACAGTTCTTTTTAGCAATTACAAAATTCGGAGTCTTCTATTCATAGGTACTATATCCATGATGCTTCGTGACTTCTGCTCTCAAAATTAAAAAAAATACTAAAAAGCTGGAAGCTTGTGACCAGTGTGACCGTTTACGGTAGATTGACTACTGCAACAGTAGATTTTCGTTTTAAAATTGGTAGTGCAGTAGATTTTCAGTATTTTTTGAAAAAGTAGCGGATTTCAGTAGAATATCCTGGCAGTATTTTAAACTTTAGCAAATATTTTTCTCTTAACACGGCAACATCGGAAATGTAAACAAATTTACCTCTGATAGCTGTCAGTGATTCGTCGCTTACTTCGTCGGATAATCGACGCTTGATAATTATAGTAAAAGATAAAGTCAAATGGCAAAGTTTGTAGGTAATAAAAAGATCTACAACCTATGTATACAACTTTTGTATTTACGTTTTTTTCACATAACCTCAAAATTTATGTGAAAAATTAAAAAAAGAAATATTTTGGTTTTTTATATTTATCTTATCACTAAAAAATATTTTTTTCATGAAATTTGGTGAAAACTTACCTCTTTATGTTCCAAATATACTGTAATTTTTTTTATTTAAAATATTTATTTTTTCACCTTATTTTTATTTAATTTCGAAAATTTAACCCGAATTTTTAAACGAAAACTCTCCCCATTATCAGAAAGGAGACATTTCAACGAACAAAAAGCCCACCGACATTTTTAAAAAAGCTGGTATTTTGAGGGGAGAATTTTCTATTGAAAATTAGGGTTAATTTTTCGATATTAAGTCAAAATAAGGTGATAATTTATTTATTTTTTAATAAAAAAAATACAGTATATTTGGAACATAAAAAGGTAAGTTTTCACCAAATTTCCTGATTTTTTTTTATAAGATAAAAATAAAAAACTAAAAACTGGGTTATTTGAATTTTTCACATAAATTTTGAGGTTATGTGAAAAAAATGTAAATACAAAAATTTTAGACCTACAACTTTTTTCCATAGAATTTGTAGTTTTGCCGGAAATCGCGATAAATCGTACCCTTAAACCTATTATTATAATATTTTTGTAATATTCTCTTTCTTTTCGAATGGGTTTCATCCTACTTTAAATTCTTTTCACTTTAGACCTTTTTCAAAGGTAGCTTAGTCTAATAGGTTTTTAAACATTCATCATGTATCATCGCTTTTACATGTAAAACAAGGTTTATTTGACAACGGCGGTAATTGTACTCCAACAAGAAAAAATATGGTTAAAATACCTAATAAAAAAAAAATCGAAACGACAATGATGACTAGGTAATTAATTAAGTACGTGTGTATCTTATAATTTATTAATAAAACCTAACTAATAATATTAAATTTGTGTTTCATATATTCTGTCTCATCAAAAATTATCAATTTATGTGAATTTAAGCCACAAAGTAGGTACGTCAGTACAATTTCAGTAGGTTTTCCAAAACGTTAGTAGATTTCAGTAGAAAAGTTGAGAAAAGTAAGTTACATTTGGTAGTTTAGCGGTTTTTGAAAACGGTCACACTGCTTGTGACATACGTAGTATCCCTATGTAGTTTGTGCTTGTGACTTGATGAATGTTTGTGAAATAATAAGTCGACTGTCGAGTAAATCTTCCCAAAATCGCAATAATTAATACATGAAATTGAATTGTAACATTTATATGTTGCTGATATTGTTGTGATGTTGACACAAGTGATACTGTGTAGTTAATTGTGGAATACAGAAGTGCGTTGTTTGGGTGTTATTCTGACATTATACTTTATTTGAGAATTCCCAAATAGACTTGATGTCGGGGCCGTGTATAAAAATAACATTGGTTGATGCGCCCGGTCTGACTGCAGTACCTGATTCCGTCTGTGTCTCCATTCATAATGATTTCTAAAACATATATCCTGAGTTCTTTATTACTGGTGCTAGGTAAGAATAAAATATGTTTCTTATTATTAAAAACGTAAGGATTCCAGTTAAAATAAGTCCTACGTTTAATTTGAGAAAAATGTCACTATCAATAATAGAAAAACAATATATGTACATACTTAATTCAAATAATAATATAATGTATGTATTAAAATTATTTTAAATTTTTAAATTTATTTCCTTAAGTAACAATTTCATAATATTGAATTCAAAGACGTATGTCCTGAGTTCTATAATATACTAGGTAAAAATGTTTATCCTATTCCAATCATTATAAAGTAAGGATTTATGCACAATACACAAGAGCACTCTCTTCCTTTAGTCTCATAATCCACAGACAGATAACCGACACAACTGATGAGAGAATTTTGGGACACAAGGCATTTTGTATGGAGACATTTGCTACAGCGATCAAAGATAAAATAAGTTTAGATGTAAGCGTAATTACACCTGGATTATAATGATGTAGGTCGCATATCTGTAGGATGTGGGGTTAATGAGAAAATGATAATTAAAGATTAATTCATACATTTACAAGCAATATATTACTCACTTCATATTCATTAACGCATTAGCTCGTAAATAGAATTTTAGTTTGAAAGAGTATACTACTAAGTTGGTCCCACGATCATGAAGTCAGGATCTGACGATCGGAAGAAATATTTATAGGTTGTTTTTTTCTGTATGCATAGTTATTAATAATTGATAATATAAATAAGTGAAGTCCTACATTATTAGCTGCGGTTGCTGACTGGTGTAGCAACAGCAAGAGTAGTGTTATATATGTCACTGTAAAATTGTAAAAACCGTTAGATAGTAAAATAACTAACGAGATTGTAAAAATATGTCAAAATATTAAAAACTATATATTTATAAGTATAAATATATTTATAATAATCTAAAAACGAAAAATAATGTGTTAAATTATAGGCAGCTAGCAGCAAGTCTATCAACATTTTACAATTTCACTAGTTTTATTACAATCTAATGGTTTTTACAATTTTACGGTGACATATTATACGACACGGTGACATATTATATACGAACCTGGCATCCCTCATGGCAAAATTCGATCTGTTTCTTATTGAAGTTAAAGTACATAAACCCGCCTTCATTATGATTACTGAAACCCACCTAAATAGTAAAATCAATGATAGCCTTATTGCAATTCCAGGATACTTGACCTACAGATTAGATAGGCATAATAGAGGAGGCGGTGGTGTGTTGATATATGCGGCATATGAGATTAACAACATAAAAGTTACGACTAAAGTGAACAATCTGTACCTCGACTCTCGTGTTGAAGCTTTGTGGCTCGATGTTGACTTTAAAAATACCAAGATTTTATTGGGTTGCATATATCGCCCTCCTTCCAGTTCTGACCAGTATGACGCTGTTTTGTACGATATTATTGAGAGGGCTTCGTTTGACAATACAGTAATCATTGCCGGTGACTTTAATTTACCCAATGTTAAATGGCCACTTAATTCTATAAATAAACAGGACAAGCAAAGCGAATTATTTCTCAATATGTACACAAATACCAGTCTAAGTCAGTTAGTTACGCATATTACCAGAAAAAGAAACAATGAAGAGTCATTACTCGATTTGGTCCTGTGTAACGACGAAACACTAATTAGCACCTTAGAGTACCATCCACCTGTAGGCAAAAGTGATCATGTCGTGATAGCACTATCTGTACAAATAGTAGGCTCTGAAATGGAAAAAACTTCGAACGAAATGAAATATGATTTTTACAATGCTGATTATGATGGTATCAATCAGTACCTATCTGAAAACTTAAAAAAGTCCCCTGATTCTAGTAAGACATGGTGTGACTTTAAGAATACTATTTTTTCTTCTTTTAAGCAATTTATACCTATGAAACGTAAAATGAAGAATAATAAATTATATAAACCTTGGATTAACAAACACATATTGGACTTAACTAAACAGAAGAAGAAGCTGTGGCGTCTTTATAGAACAGACAATTCTAACAATACTTACCAGGAATACAGAGCTATAAATAACAAAATCGTAAAAATAACGAGAGCCAGGAGAAAGGACTTCGAATCTAATGTCATCAAATCAGGTCCTAAGGCTTTTCATGGATACATAAGAGCACAATTAAGCTCAAAAGTAAAAATTCCCTCGATTCTTAAAAATAACTCTGGTGACCTCGTGGATGATCAAGAGCTCATAGCTGAAACATTTGCCGACCAATTCGAGCGCTGTTTTGTAATGGAACCAACTGGACCTCTGCCCGATGTAAAACTTTCCAGAGTTATTGACTCTTTCGAAAGTTTTGTTATAACTAGTGAAATGGTCAAAAAAACATTGCTTTCATTTGATATTGATACTGCAGCGGGACCAGACGACATCCCAAGTATAATGTTAAACAAATGTTCGGACGTATTATCAGAGTCTTTAGCTAATATTATGAACTCATCTCTTGAAACAGGATGTGTACCTGACGACTGGAAACTAGCATCTGTTGTACCTATATATAAAAAAGGTGACAAATTGATGGCGTCAAATTATAGACCCATAAGTCTTACTAGTATTGTTTGTAAATGCATGGAGAAAATAATAGCTCAGAAACTCAGAGACTTCTTAATCAAAGAAAATATCATTCCAAATGAACAACATGGTTTTGTGTCCGGACGTTCGGTGACTACCAATCTTCTCCTTTGCTTTAACAAATGGGTCACAGCCTATGATAAAGGTTGTCCAACAGATGTTATTTATCTTGACTTTGAAAAAGCATTCGATCGTGTTCCTCTGAAACGGCTTTTAAAGAAGTTAGAACACCTTGGAATCCGAGGAAAAATGCTGTCATGGATCAGAGACTTCTTAACAAATAGAAAATTTAGAGTACGGATTGGAAATAAACTGTCTACTCCGCGTTTAGTCCTGAGCGGTGTATCACAAGGCTCCGTACTTGGGCCACTTCTATTCATACTCTATGTAGCTGATCTAAGGAATACGATCATTACGTCCTTCTCCATGTTTGCTGACGACACAAAATTCTTCGCAAATCCTGTTACTCACTCCCAAGATATACAAAATGATTTGGATTCTATAATGTCCTGGACTGAAGAATGGTTACTGACACTTAACACATCGAAATGTACTGTATTACACATAGGAAAGAAAAATCTCTATAAAACTTACTTTCTTGGACAACAAAAACTAACGCCAGTTAAGACCCAAAGTGATTTAGGTGTCACTATTAGCATGGATTTGAAATGGGAAACGCATATTACGTCAATCGCTAAAAAAGCTAACTCTCTACTGTTCTTGGTCAGAAAGGCATTTAAACATCTCACCCCCGAGACATTATTGATGTTATATAAAACATACGTGCGACCTCTATTGGAGTATGCATATGTGGTTTGGAATCCATACTTTAAAAAAGATATCCAACTTCTTGAGAAGGTTCAAAGAAGAGCGACAAAGTTAGTCAGAAGCCTAAAAAACCTAGAGTATGAGGAACGATTGAAGTACCTTCGACTCACCACCTTGGAAAAACGTAGAATGAGAGGCAGCCTTATTGAAACATTCAAAATACTTACTGGTTACTATAATGTCAATGGAATTGAGAACTTGTTTGCTTTAAATGAAAATTGTCATCTTAGAGGACACACACTTAAACTATGGAGAATACCCCATAACAGCAATCCATTAAAGCACTTCTTACCAAATAGAGTGGTTTCTGAGTGGAACAAGCTACCTGAGACTGTAATAATGGCACCCACAGTTAACTCATTAAAAAATAGACTGGACAAACTTTAAATCGTGTGATACACACGCATCAGCTTTTAGCTGCTAGTGTGCTTACATATATAATAATAATAATATTATATCACTTAATTTATTCTCAAAAACATAAAATATGATTATATTTTTATAACTTCATTCCTCCATGGACCTGAATTAAAATAACTTCCGAAAATGAAATGTGGATGTAAATAGGTAGAACAGTTTAAATGTATTTTGGTTTGTGGTCATGATTTTCATAAAGCGGGTCAAAAACGCCCAGTGTCTTTTGGTATGGTGATTTATAGTTTAGGCTCGAGATTAAAACAGGCTACTTTTTACCCCGAAAAAATACAGTATTCCTGCGGGATACCCGATAATACATTTACGCGGGTGGATACATGGGAAAATGCTAGTGTTCTTATATGCCATATTCTCGTACTAATAGCCTTTCCTTGCTTCCTTATTCCTATACATACATAATTAAAATATAACAATTGCCGAAGGACATTAAGGAAGTAGTTAACACCGAGATGTGACGCAGTGCTGCATTAGATAGTGATATAGACATTTCATTGCAAGAGTTTGAATTTCGAGTGACGCGAGGCAGCGTGACGTTTCAATGAAACGAAAACGTTTCTTTTATAGTAGTGAATAAAGTGCAATTTTGAATCGCTATCTTTTAAACACTGCGCCGCGTCGCGTCCCATGTGAACTGAGACCTACTTTGATGCTAATTTCAGTTTGTACATTTGATTATTGTTAAGCTTAAAAATTAAATATAGGTATTTAAGTATATTAAAAAATAGTATTTTTAGGAGCATCTGCCACAACATTTCAAGGAGCTATTCAAACTGATCAAAATTTGCCACCGAGGCCAAAGGAGGGTGGTATAGAAACAAGATATTGTGAGTTCTACAATGGCACTTCACCCGATACATGCGACCCCACTGAGAACACAACCTGTCCGCCACAACCCATCATTAAAGATGCATGTCAACCTATTGAAGCATATAAGAGTAACCACTGCTTTGTCATCTGGTACTACGACAATACCACTAACAAGGCAACAGTTCAGGTAAAGGGGTGTTTCATTGACACCGTCGCTTGTAACCAGCGAGCGTCGAAATGTCGTATTCACAACAATAAGCGTCCTCTACTGCACTGCTGCTGTGAGGGTGACATGTGTAATGCAAACATGACATTTCCCGGATATGAAGCTGGTATGTCCACTTCGACTGAACCGCCTCCCGAAAGGATTCCTACATCGCCTTTGCCGACTCCAGACAGCGATACGAATGCTGTAATTGCCTACATTTTGACACCATTGTTTCTGCTATTTGCATTACTTGTGGGATGCTACTTTTTGTACCGGAAGAGAAAAAGTAGCTCCTTTGCCGAGTTAGCGAGTGGAGAAGTATCATTGTCGAGACCGCCGTCTGCAGGTGGAGGTATGGAGGAATCGGGTGGTTTGCTAGGCCAAGTTACACTCTGTGAAGTTCGCGCGCGCGGACGCTTCGGTGCCGTATGGAGGGCTAAACTGGGGCCTCGCGATGTTGCCGTAAAAGTTTTCCCATTACAAGACAAACAGTCTTGGCTAGCAGAACAGAAAATCTATAGGCTCCCTAGAATGGATCATCCAGATATACTACATTTCATCGGTGTTGATAAGAAAGGAGATAATTTGCAAGCTGAATACTGGCTTATTACTGCTTATCATGAAAAGGTATAGTGTTACTTGTTTATCATGTAAAACAATAATTGTGTTGGCATGTTTTGTGATTTTTATTTTATCTATTACACCAGTCATATAAAAAGGTAAATTATAGTTAAATATAACCAGAATTTTAAAAAAATTACAGGGTTCCCTCTGTGACTATCTCAAGGCCCACACTTTGACATGGGCTGAGGCATGGCGGGTGGCCGCTGGCGTAGCTCGTGGTCTCGCGCACTTGCACGAGGAAGATGGTGGTAAACCTGCAATCGCACATCGCGACTTCAAATCCAAGAATGTTTTGTTGAAAGCTGACTTGAGTGCTTGCATCGCTGACTTCGGACTGGCTTTGGTGTTCGTTGCGGGGCACGGCTGCGGAGATGCCCACGGTCAAGTCGGAACCAGACGATATATGGCGCCAGAAGTGCTGGACGGCGCTATCAACTTCACTAAAGATGCATTTTTGAGAATAGACATGTATGCGTGCGCACTGGTTCTGTGGGAGATTGTTTCAAGGTAAGAATATGCTAAGAAGAATATGTGTCAAAAATTTAGTAAAAAAAGTAGCAGCACAACTAGTGTTGTTAAGGATTTTTTTTTGTGTTTAATATAAAATTTAATAATCACATTCGTGCTATCTATACATCTATCTATACATCTATACAAATAAATAAAATTGAAGTGCCTGTTTGTAATCTGGGGGCACGGCAGTGCCCCCGCCAAGTCGAGCGCGAAGCAAACACTGCCGTACCATCCTTTACTGGAACCATTTCGCCGCATTTTCAGGCCCCTATTTGAGAACCTCTGGATAAGACCAGAACGCAGAAATTTTCGTCATCCAATAAGCTATAATCACGTACTTAAAATCCAAAATTTCAAGTCTGTAGGCCATTTAGTTCCGAAGTTAAGCGAAAGCAAAGTTTCGCATTTTCGACACTCACTCACTCACTCACTCACTCATGATCATCAAAATAGAACTAGTACTTCCCATAAACTTAGAGAGCTGAAATTTGGTACAGAGTTGGGGTTTAATGGCCACATAAAGGGAAAACTATAAAAACTAGGATAATCGATCTGGGGGCACGGCAGTCCCCCGCCAAGTCGAGCGCAAAGCAAACACTGCCGTACCATTCTTTACTGGAACCATTTCGCCGCATTTTCAGGCCCCTATTTGAGAACCTCTAGATAAGACCAGAACGTCGATCTGGGGGCACGGCAGTGCCCCCGCCAAGTCGAGCGCGAAGCAAACACTGCCGTGCCATTCTTTACTGGAACCATTTCGCCGCATTTTCAGGCCCCTATTTGAGAACCTCTAGATAAGACCAGAACGTCGATTTGGGGGCACGGCAATGCCCCCGCCAAGTCGAGCGCGAAGCAAACACTGCCGTACCATTCTTTACTAGAACCATTTTGCCGCATTTTCAGGCCCCTTTATTCTACTCGAACATTACACAAATTAAATAAACAAATTACACTAAAATCTAGGAAAATAAATCAATATGCCCACGTTTCTACAAAAAGAAGTGAAATCCCACCAAAAACATTCTGTAAAAAACTAGCCAAGTCTCGATGGAGCTGCTTGTTTATCTCTAAAAAGTAATGAAATCTAGACAAAATCGTGCCAAGTCTAAGGTTCCTTACTGCGGTTTCTTTATTATTATAGTTAATGTTGTGTGACTTGGCCGTTGAAGGGCACACAAGGGTACAAAAGGGGCTCCATGACACCATTGCTCCAATACGTGTGTTGTACAATCAATAACAGCCTAAAATGAGACACTAGCGTCCAATTACCAATACCAGTATGGGCTATTATCTCGCTTAACAAACATAGGTAGTTACAAATGTAAACAAAATTGACTTGTACCCACTAAAGTATAAAGAATGTTCAACGGCCAAGTCACTCAACATTAACTATAATAATAAAGAAATCGCAGTAAGGAACCTTAGACTTGGCACGATTTTGTCTAGATTTCATTACTTTTTAGAGATAAACAAGCAGCTCCATCGAGACTTGGCTAGTTTTTTACAGAATGTTTTTGGTGGGATTTCAAATTAACAGCTTTTCACTTAATGCATATGAAAGTATATTCGGTACATACTGACATAGCATTTTTTTTTTAATTTTTGTCTGTCTGTCTGTCTGTTTGTTCCGGCTAATCTCCGAAACGGCTCGACCGATTTTCGCGGGACTTTCACTGGCATCTAGCTGATGTTATAAGGTCTAACATAGGCTACTTTTATTTTAGGGTTTCGTTTAAAAAAATAGAGTTCCGTTTCCGTTAGTTCTATGCAAACGAAGTTGCGGGCATCAGCTAGTATTACATAAACATAAAATATCAGTAGCAGTAAATGGTTTTCAATATGTTTAATATGATTGATTTCCAGGTGTATTGAAGGTGGAATCGATCCAGCAGCTCAGTATCGTCTGCCACTAGAAGAGGAAGTTGGTTCACACCCTGGCCTTGAAGAGATGCAAGAGACCGTGGTTCAAAGAAAAATGAGACCACAAATACAGCCACAATGGAGGAATCACCCTGTAAGATTTTTGCGTATTCTGGCCTCTTAGTTCGTTAAAATTGTATACTCTTTTAATTTTATCATTGATAACAACTGACACTAAATAATTTAATAATTATTAAGTTGAAATAGTGAAGAGATATTTTACGTTTGATCCGGAAAATTTATTTTCTTAAGGTGAATATGTGCATAATTGTGTTGTGGATATAATAGTAAATTTGCTATATCTGATAGCGCGGCAACGGTATCGCCAAGTATTAAGCGGCCGTAACTATCTTTTATCGAAGCATTACGCGGCTTTTTCGGGCCCCCATATTTTTGTTTGTAATTAAGCTTGCGGTCTGAATTTATGTCGCAGAGAAGTCGTTAGTGGCACAAGCTAATGTTTTAAATTTCATAAAAATCAAGTGCTTAGTTTAGGAGATATTAATCAACAAATAAGGAAAAGCATACTCCTGGCAGACTTAGAAATGTCAAATTTGCTGTCAGGATAGGTTATTATTAGCTACTTAAAAAAAGGAAAATATAGAAAAAGTAAAACTTTTGAAAAAAAATAATGATTTTAGAATTTATAATTTTACGAATTCACAGGAACAAAATTTATGAATACAAGTTCACTGATAGCTTTGTAAATGTTATTTATATAACAAATCTCATAAATTGAGATTGGTAGGTTATTTTAGGTTACAATAGATGCTTCGGGACAAATGGGCTCACTTGAACGGATAAATATGACGGCCTCACAGAAAACCGATGGGTAATAGCACTTGCGTTGTGTCTCACTGCATGAGGAAGATTTTTTAACCTTTCGCAACACCGGAGAAATTATAAGTGTGTCCGCGGTCTTTAAAACCCCAAATTCCATGGTCTTCGGGTAACCTACAAAAAGAAATGATATCCCACAAAAACATTATCTAAATGAAAAAAGCCAAGTATTTCCTTATGTATAATAATTATATAAATAAAATTTTCCACATATGGTTACAAGTTTTTTATGTGTAAGTAATTAAATTGACTGTCTTGAATTTTACTTGGTTTCTACGACATTAATTCCTTTTTGCAAAGGAAATACTTGGCTTTTTTATTTAGGTAAAGTTTTTGTGGGATTACGTTTTGAGATTGACGCTTCGCTGCGCTTCGACTCTGTGCTAGTATAAATTGGCCCTGAATAATTAAGTTTCTGGACCACACAACAAAATTTATTTTCTATAATATTGTATGAATCCACCCTTACCATATTTGACATACTTCTAAAATTCGTCAAGTTACTGTTTTTTCCGATGCTAATGAGAAACGCACAATCATAATATTGCTACTAAATTCTACTGCTGAACAAAATTCAATTGTTCAGGGCCTGGCCGTGCTCTGCGACACGATGGAGGAGTGCTGGGACCACGACGCGGAGGCGCGGCTGTCGGCGTCGTGCGTGCTGGAGCGCGTCGCGACGCAGCGCCCCGCCCCGCCCGCGCCCGCCGCGCCGCCCACGCCCGACACCACGCCCCTGCTCATACACGAGCTCGCGTGATCGCCGTGTAAGCGCGGTGACGAACTGCCGCTCATCCTGCTGTAGGGGTAATGTAATAGAGGGAGACAACACATCCTGTCTAATGTAGGAAAATAATACACTGACAAATACTGTGCAAGGGACAGGTTGTTTTGAGTATAACGCGTTTAAAAGGAGAATAGGAACGTCAATGACCTTTTTCTGTCAAATATCACTTGAAAAGTGCGATTTTCAGAAAAACTTATGTGCAAAACTATTACCCTCTTATTAATAAACGCTGTATAAGCATTGAATAGTTATACAGTGTTTTGTTCCCGTCACACAAGTGACATTTTTAATTCGATAGAAGAAGACAAAACTCTGTATAACTATTCAAAGCTTATACAGCGTTTATTAGTAAGGGGTCGTCCATTAATCACGTGATGCCTAAAGGGGGAGGGGGGGTCCGAAAAAAAATCACCAAGTATCACCAAGGGGGGGGAGGCGGTATATGGAGACATCACGTGTATTAATTTTCGAATCTATTCTATGCATACCGAAATTATTATTGCTTGTAGATTCGTAGTGTTGTTTAAATACTTACAAAACAAATGACTCGTATAGTTTTAATTGCTTAAATTATTCGATTAAATTGTTTTTTAAGTTAAAGTTTTTCTTCAAACATGACCTGCTTACTATGTAAAAAAATACACGTGATCTTAGGTGGGGGAGGGGGGGTAGTATAAAACCTCACCACCTATCACCAGGGGGGGGGAGGGGTCTAAAAAGTTGTTAAAAACATCACGTGATTAATGGACGGTCCCTAAGGGGGTTAATATTTATATGATATTAATAGTTTTGCATCGAATTTAAATAAAAACCGTTAAATAGTAATCAATTATCTAAACATAAATTTAAATATAATCAGTCTAAATTCGAAATAATATGGCGCCGACTTGATCCTATTCTCATTTAAATCGCACTATACACATTACCTATGTTAAGTGAGAACACTAAACTATTATAGCAATTCTTTTGTTTGCATAATGTTAGGTTTGGTTTGTAAAGTGTTTTCAGTATTGATTGCACTATCAAGGTTTAGTTATCCTTTTCTTGCCATTGGCAATGTAACCAAACCACGAAGTACGTGCCATGCATGATACTTGCACCTGTTTACCAGCCTAAAAAATTACAACTTTAATTTAATGATTATCATTTACAGTTTTCACAGTTAACTATAGTGTATGTAGAAGCTAAAACTCCTTTGGAGAGATTGAAGTTTTCCGTTTTACGCCACTTACTTACAGGCGAAAAAAAAACGTCATCACAAAAATTATTATTTTAATTATTTACAATAATAAAGGACCATGATGATGATAGGTTTAAAATCTGTTGGATGGTTACGATTTTTTGCATGGTCCTTTAAGAATAAAAATAAATAAGATTATCAAAGAATAACAAAAAATAAATTTTACGGCGAAACGAAACGTTTAAAGTCCATGTAAGTTCGCTAGTAAATCGTAAATACTCGTTTATGTTTGACGGCGATTGGAAATATGTTTGGTTTCAACAATTAACACAACTTTTTATACACACTTTTCCACTTTATTTAGATTTTTTTACAACGGTTTCGATTAACTCATCATCAGTGGTGATGATGAGTTAATCGAAACCGGTCGTGTTATATTTAATTATTGTAAAAAAATCTAAATAAAGTGGAAAAGTGTGTATAAAAAGTTGTGTTATATTATTATGAACATGAATTTCCACCAAGAACCAACAGTACATTCAATCAGTTATATCAACAATTAACATTTCGATGCAACATTAATATCGATTATCCTTCATAAGGACACATGTTACAACACTACAAACTTGAAATGCGATGTGTCCAAAGTAGCTTTAGCTTTTACATACACTATAATTATATTATTATTATAACATAGCAAATAGGTTAGCGCTCCCTCTATGCAATTTACTACTCTGAGATGTATATTGTAATTTGTAAGCAATGTGATTAACGACGGCTATGAATGCGGATAAATCTAAAGAAGTATGTCAGAATCTTACTCGACGGAGGACTATATCCTACCCCTATGATTAGGATTTATAGTGAAACATATTTTTTATATTACTAAAATAGTTTTTTTAATAGCCATTTAAATGATAAACAATACCCAGATAAAAAGACATATGAAAAATTATTGATTTCTGGCAATATAATATTTTTGTCTAGATATTGTTTATCTATCTGCAATCGAACAAAAGTAATAATAGTTAGAGTTGTTTATTGTTACCATTGAAAATGTTGAGGATCTTAAAGAGTTTCAAAAAATCTCATTTAATTATAAAACTACAATTACAACACCAAAATAGATCGATATTTATAAATAGAGGAAAAATATTATATCGCCCTGTATATAATACAATATTATATCTGATGCTTTGATTTTTGAATAATGATTTAACATAAACTTACTTTAAATATCAATAAAATGTTACATAGCACTCACGAAGAAGTAATCAGTAAATTTCATTTAAATTGTATAATTTATTAAACATTTGACATAATAATAATATAATTAATCCAGACTGAAATAAAAGGGGATCTTTTGACTTCGTCAATTCAAAGGAATTGACCAAATCAAAAGAATAAAGGTACTTCTCACCACCCACGTGAGGTAAATAAAGTACGACTTTTAGCCTGACATGAAAAAGTTTTTTGCTACATGAATTTATAATGTAGCAAATCCAGCTATCTTTTAGTAAGTTTAAAAAAAAATGTGTCCAATAAACATTTCAGTAATTGTATAGATTTTTTAGTCATGATTTGCTCATGGAAACTTAACTTATTCTTCCAAAACTAATTTGTTCGTTTGCCAAAACCTCATTGGTGTAAATACTCACTGTACATTGTGCAAATCATCGCCATCAGTCGCATTTAATACTTTGTATTATATTTTTGTAAAGTTTATTTGAATGATGATTGTCGTATTATAATATGTAATCATGATGATATTTTTACAAACTAACATTATTTTTCTACTTATATTTTTTGTATTTGACCTGTTACATCTGAGTAAAACATTAGGTTTGAAAAAAAATCAGTCTCCAATCGCTGTTTTAACATATCCGCCTCATTTTGGCGTTTTTGGTTGTTTATTAATAATTGTAAAAACTCGGTAAGGTAGTTTAAGTCCTTTTCAATTATTTCTACTCCGATTTATACAAAAATATGTATGGCCATCGAATGTTTTAAATAGATGTGACAATTTTATTAAGGCTATTATTATATTTAATTTGTTAGTTCGTATTTATATTTGGGGGTTCTTATATTATTATTGGTCGATATTGAACTCCAGTAGATCTCGCCCGAACACGAGCCCCGCTAGATCAAGACTGTATTCTATTATTGGCTTTAGTTTTGTAACTACGAAGTGCAAATTTAAGAAATCGAAGCAATGAAACTAGATGTAAAGTTATCGGATAAGGTACATTCGATTAGGACATGAATTAGAAAGGATTAATCTTAGTAACTTGTAAGGTACGACATCTATTTGTTAAAATATATGAAATATCTACTCAATACCATAATAATACCGTAATTTTAATATACCGCAAGTTATTTTAGTTAATTCACTTCCAATAATAATTAAAATTAAAATGTTAACAACGATATCTAGCAGTAGTTAACGACAATTTGTTGGTGTGAAATCGATTATAGTTATTTATAATAAGATATTGAGAGTGCAGTGTAAAGTTAAAATCTGACTGAACTAAAAAAAATACATTTTATTTGAGTAGATATTTAATCGAAATCAGTGGCGTAGCGTAGTAGGGGCGAGGGGGGCGGCCCGCCCCGGGCGGCACTTTTAAGGGGGCGGCAAACCTAAGTAAGGGGGCGGCAAAATCTAAGTAAGAGGGCGGCAAAACCCAAGTAAGGAGGCGGCAAAATTGACGTCCACCCCGGGCGGCAGACACCCACGCTACGCCACTGATCGAAATACAATTGGATATTTAGCATGAAGGTGTTTGTTGTCTTGTAAATGTTACATTTTGTTTAAGAAAATAATATCATGAATCAATCAATGCTATCAATGAAAATACATATTGTTATACAATTATCGGCAGGAAATACGGTTTGATTTCCTACGCGGAGCATATCACCACTCATAGGATAAGGGAAAGTTGCCAAATGTAAATACATTATAGTTAATTTTTAAGTTAGATAAACAATTTCTCTGAATGTCAGTTGTAAGTTGTGGACACATATTAGATAATTTGCAATGGCCTAATATTTCTGTGTCAAAATTATCTCTAAAAAAACAATAGGCTTTTGTAAATTATGAAATTACGTCATAGGGCTACCGGCACTAACATTTTTTGTCCTTTAAACTTAAAGTCACGCCCTAGTCTGTATCATGTAACTAGCTAATACTTGAGGCACAAGAGAATGAAAGTAAAAAATATGTATCAAAATTTTGCTTAGAGGTTTGTTTAGTCTCTGTGTAGTGTGTACATTAGCCGTTATTTATTGAAATTGTTATTGACACTGGGATCGATTGTGTATACAATGTTTATATGTAAAAAAAATAAGTGCCATTTAGTTTCGTGAGTTTTAAATCGTAGGCAGCATTATAAGAGAAGTATGTTAATGTTTTTGTACTGACTATTAGTTAAATATACCTACTTTAATTTTAAAATGTGTGCAAAACAGTTGTATCGTAATCTGTCCAGTTGGGTAAAAACTCTTGTTTTGTACTCTGTTACGCTTTATAACAACTTTATATGTATGTTAATCGTTGTTTAAATATGTTTTAGAGTAATCGATGATGTGGTGCAATAATTTATTGTATTACGTATTGCAGCTTTAAAAAGTTGTGTCCACAGCTTTAGATTAAATATTTTAAGATAACATAACATATTGTATTTGAAATTTGTAAAATGAGCTCTTTAAAGTAAAGCCAACTAGTGGTAACATTAAATCACATTGAGTGCAGCTAATGCTAACTAAAATGCTTTTGACATCGTCTAGCTAGCTAATGTTAATGGGAAAAGGTTAGTTCTTACCCGTTAGGGGCGCCCATTGATCACGCGCTTGCCTTAAGGGGGAGGGGGAGTCCGAAAAAAATATCACCAAGTATAACAAGGGGAGGAGGGGGCTTAAGGAGACATCACGTGTATTAATTTTCGAATCTAGTCTATGCATACCGAAATTCTTATCGGTTGTAGATTCGTAATGTTTGAATTACTTACAAGACAAATGACTCATATAGTTTTTAATTGCATAAATTATTCGATTCAATTGTTTTGTAAGTTAAAGTTTTTCTTCAAACATTACCTGCTTACTATGTACAAAAAAATATACGTGATCCTAGGTGGGGGAGGGGGGTAGTATAAAACCTCACCAAGTATCACCAAGGGGAGGGGAGGGGTCGAAAAAGTTGTTAAAACATCACGTGATTAATGGACGGCCCCTTATACGAAACGATATCGGATATAGCACCGATAAATAACGAAGGTGTGAGAGAGACAGGTACACGTTTCAAATGACACATTCTTTGACACTATCTTTGTAAAAATCGGCGCGATATCCGGTATCGAACTGGATATTGAAAAAACGCACTTACGCCAAAGACATAAGAGCGGAAACGCTCTCACAAGAAGTCAAAGTTGTATTTTTTTTTCTTCAGCAAAAACATTCACTGGTTGGCCTTGCAGTAGTCGTTCTATCTGATATAGTAGTCGGTTTGTGAAAGTTCGTGACGCATCTATTTTTTTTTTTCATCTAATAATAATGTATGTTGAAATTTATGTACTAAAATATATTTTCTAGACAAAGTTTTTTTACTATCCTAATAACATACATACATACATATAATCACGCCTGTTTCCCGTAGGGGTAGGCAGAGACCACTTCTTTCCACTTGCTACGATCCTTACATACTTGTTTTGCTTCATCCACTTTCATTATTCCCTTCATACATGCTCTTCGGTTTAGGGTACTCTTGACCTGGCCTTTTTTCAAGACGTCCCCGATTTGGTCTTGGAACGTCCGCCTAGGTCTACCCCTTCCAACACTTCCATTCACACTCGCATTATACACTTTTTTCGTCAATCGTTCTTCATTCATTCTCTCAACATGGCCAAACCATCTCAGCATACCTTTCTCAATTTTTGTCACTACATCTTCTTTTAGACCACAACGTTTCCTTATCTCACTATTTCTTATCCTGTCACCCAGTTTAACTCCTATCATGCTTCTTAATGCTCTCATCTCAACTGCATTTATTCTGCTTTCATGTTTCTTCTGCCATACCCAACTTTCACTTCCGTACATGAGTGTCGGAACCAACACCCCCGCATGCACAGCCAAACGAGCCTTGTTAGACACCTTCCGACTGTTCATAAAGGAGTGCAAAAACTCCATTCACCATGTTTCCTGCATTCACTCTTCTTTCAATATCACTCTCACACTTTCCATCTCTTGTAAACTTTGAACCCAGATACACAAAATCATTCACCTGTTCAATTTGTTCATCTCCAATCACGATATTGCAGTCTGTCACTGCCTCATCTCTTTCAAACACCATCACTTTCGTCTTCTTTACATTAATCTTCATTCCCTTTCTAGTTAGAGCTCCACTTATCGCAGTTACCATCTCCTGCAACTCCTCGGCCGAAGACGCAAGTAATACTTGGTCATCAGCATAGAGAAAACATTTGACGAGTAACTCATTCATTCTCAGCCCACTTTCACTCCACTATCCTAATAAATAATGCCTAAAATAAGTATAAACCAAGTAAATAGTGTGATAGGTCAACTACTTTTTTGGAAATAATGAAACCAGTAAAGAAAGTACGAAAGATTTATTTCTCAATTATTATGCGGCTATGGTAATTTTACAAGGCGATGGCAACACAAGTAACCGCGCAGCTGTTTAATATACAGAAATAAATGTATTTTGTACAATGAGGACTCTATTGAGACTGGTCGCACTCGTTTATACCAACATCACTTGATTGTGAATATCAGAACAAAAATCATTACGACATGAACTGCCTTAAAAATCTACACCGGAAGACTTAACGTCAAAATATTTTTTTACAAAAGATACGGTTTTAAGATATGACGTTTAATTTCCAAATACACACAGTTCAAAAATGAAAACTTAACTGTTAGAAGTTTAGACGAGTTACACAACGTTGGCAGTACTGTTTAATACTATAAAATCTCACTCTCGGTATCATCGCTACGAAACTAACGAGTCGGAATCAAATGTATAAATCATTAAACATAATTATATTGTGTAACGGTATATACAACAACAAAGTCTTCGATGATATCAAAACAAGTCGAAGTGGATCAGGTGAAGGTCAAGTGGCGTGGTGCGGGGCGTGACGTGTCATGTGGCGTCGCGGGGCGTGTTGTGGCGTCGCGGGGCGTGTTGTGGCGCGCGGTGGCGTGTCGCTACGTGGCGCGCTCGTCGGGCTCCTGCGCGCGCGACGCGGACGCCCGCAGGCGGTCGCCGTGCGCCTTGTACTCGATGGGCACCGACGCCGGCAGCTGCAGGATGCGGCGCATGGCGTCCCGCACCCGCGCCGACGCCGCCGTGTCCGCCGCCGTTCTGTGCCACACTGCGAGGTGGTCCTCCTGCAACGATGAGATGAAAAATAAAATTTTTATATAGTCAACAACCACCTTCTAATACACATGGATAAATCACGCCATACAAAAACAAAGCGTACCTAAGACATGACACGTGTTTTTTATATTTCACCTTATTGTGATTCAACTGCCCTAGATTCATACATTGCCGCTGATGTTCGTGTCCTTTTTTATTGAAATTTCAGTGCTTTTTATACTTTTTTACACGTTTTCGCTTGTTATCTTTTATAAATAAAATCAACTTACTGGTGGTAGGTCACACCACCTTTTTTGGGTTGTTCTAGTATTATTTCTACACTTTTTCACGACACACTTCCGCATCCTTACTGTTTTGCGCTCAAAACACGACTAACTTAAAAAGTGTGCGCACTTCGCATTTGAGCACAGTTCTGCCGTGCCGTTTACAGCGCGCTCATGCAATGTCATGTGTATAGAAGGTTGTGGCGGACCAATCAGCGAGGCTTGACCGAGCATAGCACTTCGCTCGGTCGGAGATCTCCCTTTGGGGTCCCACATTGGTGACCCTCAACAGAACACGCCTCCTTCTGTACATCATCGAAGTTTCGAGTTCGGAAAGTATATAATATACGACAGCTGAAATGATTACAAGTGGGCTTCGGCCTGACCGAGCATACCATCTCGCTCGGTCGGAGATCTCCCTTTGGCTTACCAGTTACCACCACATTCCCACATTGGTGACCCTCGACAGAACACGCCTCCTTCTGAAAGACATCATCATCATCACTCCCTACCCCTCCGCACCACGCCAGGCATCATTCAGCCTCATCGGGTACCTCGACCACTAGCCTCAACGCACCGCTGCCTGGTCGAACCCTCATCGGCTTCAACGGGCACTCTCACTATAACGACCGGTCAGCAAGCAGAGCACATCTCTTCTGGTCAGCACGTTGCATCGGCCCCGCACGGCAGCACTCCGACTCACTGGAGCCCGTGCAGCAGCAGCACACTTCCGACTCACTGGGACTTTCTCCACTGGCACTGGCGACTCAAGCACAAGACTCATCAAATGGTTCGACCTCCGGTCTTCGGGGGGGAGTGATGTGGCGGACCAATCAGCGCACAGTCCTGAATCGCGCTATCGAAGTTTCTGACCTCGGAAAGTATATATACGACAGCTGAAATGATTACAAGTGGGCTTCGGCCTGACCGAGCATACCATCTCGCTCGGTCGGAGATCTTCCTTTGGGGCCTACCATATATCCCAAAAGGTCATTGATAGTCAATCATAATAATTTTTTTTAACGATCAATAGTACAGGATTTTACGGATTTACAAATACATACTCTCTTTGGAATAAAAAAACGGACGGCAAATTACTGATTTTCGCCTTATTCGCACCTTTTATGATAGTTATGACTGATCTTTGATCTTTGTTTAAATCATAACATGTTAAGTAAATTATTGTATTAAAATAATTGAGAGTTCATTATGCTTGAATTTCACCTGTGTGCTAAGTAAAATGAGATTGTAGCCTGCCTTAATTCAGGGTGCCCGCCCAGGCGCCCACGTCCGATAATAATCAGTGACCGATTTTTTTGTAGGAGAAAAATAGAACATACTGATTGCAATAGTGCAACGCACACGTCATACAAAAAGTCAGTAAGAAATAAAGTCGGTGCATTTCGACCGATCCGATTGTCGGTGAAAAATGGAACGTCCGGAAATGTATGCGTTAACAGCACACTGCTCATTGACAGTTGGCCGCTTGCACTCTACTACTCCCTCGAAAGCTACAGACAAAGTTACGACCGTGTGTGTTGAGTCGGTCATAAGAATCGGAAGAAAAATCTGCCCGATTATCGGTCCTACAAAAAGTATGACGTGGGCGGGCACACTTAGGCAGATTAGCGAGTTTACTATTTAATTCGTATACTTTTTATGATTCTCACGTAAGGTTGCAGCCAAAGATGTTCAAAGCCACCCACTATCCACGGAGTAAGGTAAGGCAGTAGGCATGAAGATGACTGTGTATATTAGCAGCGTGAACACCAGTGGCAAAGGCAAAGCTGGAGCCTGTATAATAGGTAGGGATTTCTATGAAGGTTTGCAAAAGGTAAGTGACAAGGGAAGCCGATAGGAATGGAGTAATAGGAACCCTACGCCACTGGTGAACACTACTGATAATGCTGGATAGGCTAATTGCTGCATATTCTGTCTGATCGATATTATTATCATTGGAAAAACTGCGATTTCGGTAACGATTGACTAATGACTCCCATACATACATACATAGGTATATAGTTGTATTTGGAAACCAGGGCTTGTTCGACGGTACAATGGTATCAAAACTTGATTTTGATACAATTTTCATTTGATAATGTTACGAATACCTTGCTGCCAATTGTTCATACTAAGTCCCAAGGAAGCATATTATCTGGACAGGACAAAATAAATAGCCTTAGTGTCTTTACACACGCATTGCAGCTCCCGCGGCCGGTAGAAAATCCGTATAAATCTTGGAGTGATAGCACACCGCGTATTTTAAACGCACAGAGGTCGCGCGTTTTAGGAACGCACGCTTACGGCGCCGTAGATTCCGATTGTTGGATATAGAAATCCATTGAAATCTCGTTTGAAGTGACGCGCGTCATCTGCTCGTCCTCAGCGCGCTTAAAATACGCCGTGTGCTATGGCTCTTAGTGCAGCGTGAGGTCGGGCGCGTGAAAAATATTGCTGGCAATGTGGACTCATCAAGTCCAAGGTCAAGATATATATGCCATTATTTTAAAGTGAACTATGTTTTATATTTGTTGCATACCTGAAAACGAACGGACAGCACAACACCGCATAGCTCAGGGCCCACCATGAACTGTTCACCCAACATCGCCATGCACAAGTCCTCCCAGGCCCGTACAGTTTGACACTTACGAAGCCTCACTGTCTGTAATAATTCGAAAGTTTCTGTAACTATTTAGTTAATTAACAGCTAGCAGTTGAAATGTTGTACAGCACTTTCCCTTGATTATAATTGATATAGTGCAAATTGGGGTCTAAAGCACTTAGTAGTTGGGAGTCAATAAAGATTTTTTCCACAATGAATATATATTTGGTCATTACATATGAAATTGGCGTCTTGTAAAGGAGGAATGTCGATTTTTTTTAAATATACATAATATATTTATTTAATCAAAGTTGTCTAGTACAAGTCTCCAAAATTCAATTATGGATACTTCAGGCACATGATCCACTGCTTATGTAAAGACGTTTGGGCAGAAAAATAATTGTTATACTCAAACTAAAAAATCATCTCCTTTATGGGTGACTCTCCACAAAACGCAAACTCGCCCATATAAAGAAAAAAAATTTTTTTTTAAGTTTGACAATTCTTTTTCTGCTTAAACATCTTTACATAAGCAATAGATCATATGCCCATAATTGATTTTACCAAACCTTATATACCATTGCTATCTATGCACTTTTGCAATCTCATAGGTAGTTCATTGATTCCTTTACTAAAAAAACCATTCAGACAGGAATCAATAAAATCTTTGAAGGCGCTTTGGACTGCCCCATTGGAGTTGAATTTTTTCCCTCATCTTTATTGCCTTGCGAGAAGTTATCCAAATTTCTAAAATAATGGTAATCTGTTGGAGCAAGGGGAGTATGGTGGATGTCTTAGTCATTCCAATTAAAGTTCCTCTAATTTAGTAGCCGTCTGTTGTGCAGTGTGTGGCCTAGCGTTGTCCTGAAGCAGCAGTGGCCTAGACCTAATGACCGACCTCATTAATCCTTCGAGCTGTTTCTGCAGCACTGGTGCCACAGTGGAACTCATACTCGAAACTAATAAGATATTTGAAGTTTTCCATTTTGTAAACAGAGTGACATAAAGAAAAAACCAAAAAAGGAAAAAACAAATTAATTACGATTTTTGAAATACAAATGCTTATGTAAATAGTGGTATAAATTTGAAAGTGGAATTCCTAACAAAAGAAAATATATTTGAGATCAAATTGCCAATTTCATATGTTAGGACCTAATATAATATGTATTCATTAACTCAGGTTATGTGGAAAAGTTTAAAAGTACATGCATGGGCATGTTTACAAATTTGACATAAATTGCCTTTTTTGAGGTACATTTTGCAATCAAATGAAACCTTCTTTATGTAAAAATAAGTTAAAAATATTATGAAAAATTGTGATTTTTTTGTATAACAAAAAATAAATATTCCAGAACCTCTACATCCATCCCTTTAGGGGGTGAATATCGAAGTCATGAAACATGTGCTTACTTATTTTCTTAGAGGACTACATTTACAAAGTTCCTAGCCAAAATGCTCATTTAATATGTTATCCCCATACACAGTTTAGTCCCCCTTTTTACCCCTTAGAAAAATAACTTAAAAAATTCAAAATTATGCCAAATGTTAACACCACAAAATTCCAAGCAGATCTGACTGACCACAAACAAAAAAATTACATGATACAATGAATGGATGAATCAGTCAGGTGTTGTTACTTTATATAATAGATAAAGATTAAAAAATTCTAAAAAATAATAATAACAAAATACTAACCCATTTACCTCCATTGACGTTAGCTGGGTCTTCCCACATAGGTTTAATTCCCAATTTAAAAAGGTGCAAATCTGATAAGGGTGGGAGTTCATATGGCCGAGCTAGATGAGTGTACAGACCCCACCACTGTTCCACAGACCCCACACGACCAACCATCCTGAGAGCCTGAAAGGCAAACAGAGCAAATTAATAATATAAAATTTCACTTTTCCGCAATATCATTATTACAGTAGGTACCGAACAACATATAAGTTGCATCTAATAACTGTATCAAGCTGTTTGCAATTTACCTGCCCATAACCTGTAGTAGCAGCAAGTTCTCTAGCGGGTGGTCGTCTAGAGAACCACATCCAGTAGCTATACTCAAGTCTGTGCTCGTGTGGGGGCACGTAGGGTTCCAGTCCAGGTTCCCTCTCGTCGGGATTGCGGTCGTCCTCATCGTTATGTCCGTGGTTAAGGCCCACGCTTTCGGCAGTACGGCGTTCAGGCACGTTCAAATTATAGAACTTGCACATTTTTCTTTCTGTCATGTTATTCCAATAATAACATGATGCACTAACGGCCTAACCTAGGACAGGTAGATGGCAATATTTCACACGAAACGTAGTCCAAAGTTGCCCAACTGTATATTTTATTGATCTGTTTAGTACGAAATATTTTATTAACGCTATTTATTTTAATTAGTAATATTTTTATAATAATTCAACCTATTCCTTCTTTTTCTATGTATAACCTTTTTCTTTCCGTCATCAAATTCAAACTGTCAATTGACAGCCAGTGTTGCCAGCTCTGTTTTTGCATAACTACTATCTTGCTGTTTTCTTGCTAAAAATCTACTAAAAGAGATCAAGAACAATTTATTACTATAACTACAATTTTTATAATAAACTATAACCCGAATACCTAAATTATATAGTGTATGTTACACGGGCTACTATTACGATTCTATTGAGACCTAATTTATTAAAAATAGACCAGTAGCTTAGGCTCTGCGGTGGAACAAACATACATATTGTACAAAGACTGTCGTAGTCGGGTAAAAACAGCTACTGTTCTTGAAAATCCCAAAAAAAACTATATTTGTGGTTTATTTAAACGCCTTTACTCACCGTCCAGCCAGCAATTCCAATATAGCGGCCATGAAGCGGACTTGTAGGCAAAATGTTTAAATGATAAGTACTATCGACTACTGTCAATAAGGTGTTATCAGTGTAATCTCCCTCTAAAGATCCGGACGCACTAGGCGGAACTGAACTTCAGCGGAACTGAGCGACACGTCGCGTCAAAATATTCTTTATATGAAATTATATGAGATAACACGCACTAAGCGGTAACGGAACTACACTGCAGCGAACTGCGCGCCAAAGTCATATCTCATGTATTTGCATATAAAGAATATTTTGACGCGACGTGTCGCTCAGTTCCGCTGAAGTGCAGTTCCGCCTAGTGCGTCCGGACCTTAATAATCTCCCGATTTTTCTAAGGATTTGGCGTTTTATTAACACTTTTAAATCGGAAACCCTTTTCATAGATCATATTTTATATATTAAGTCACCGTAAAATTGTAAAAACAGTTACATTGTAATATTACTAGAGATATTCATAGATGTATAATACTGGGAGATATTATAACATGTCGACAGATTGTCAAATAAAAATGTCTCCTTACTTTTAATAAATCCGTAGTAGAATTCTAAAAATGGGTTAGGTTAGGTTAGATAATTTAATATTATTTTATTCAACATAACCCATTAATGGATCTAGTAGTTAAAGTGACGCTTATGACCCCATGTTGTATGCCGAAGCTTAAATGAAGTTTTTTAATTTTATCATTGTTTTTGTTAGAATATAAACCTGAACCCTGCCTGAACCGAATGAAAGTAGATTTCTGTAAAATATTTTTTTGTAAAAAGCTAAAGGGCTTGTAGCACCGACACTCGTGTCGCGATAACATTCTGTAAGACTATTTAAAATAATTATTGGGCTAGTAAGTCGCAAGCTTATGAGACTGTAACCGATTGCACTATGTTACCAATTATGGTTATTTAAAATTATGTGCTAGGATGCCGTAAGCTTACGGCATCCTAACCAATTGTATTACGTTACCGCTTGCGGCACTCTATAGTCTATACACTTCCAAAATATTTTAGTCTTCTTAGGCTGGGTTGAGGCTGGGACTATATGCACCGGAATCCGGAGGGCCGTAAAGAATTCTGATCATTGAAAATAGAATTTTGTACTACAATAGAGTTGAAAATCTAACATAACCTCTCGACCGTCGGGCCGAAAAATGGCCGAAATGAGCTGGCGTCGGGCCATCGCGGGCCAATTTGGCGAATCACGGGCGCGACTCCCGCCTTGTTGTTTTTCAAGATTATATTGATAAATTGTAACTTAAACCTATATATATTATACATATTTAGAAACTAGATTAAATTGCCTACGTGATGAGGGAATTATAATTTTAAAATGACTAACTAAATAAAAGGAATCTTGATGCAAAAAATACGAGTTCTTTTTTTTTCAAACTTATTTATTTCAGACCCCAAATAATGCCATATTTATGTGTTAATATTGTAAAATTTGCTTTATTTACATAGGTGGATACTTTAGAAATTTAATTTCAATACAAAACATCTTGTACTATTACTACGATTGGATCTCAGAGATATAATACAAATTACAGTTTTTATGAAAAACAGGACATGGTTTGTTGCTCAATAAACTGTAGCTGGGACATATTTATTCACTTGTTTTAGTATTTTTAAATAGTTCAATATATTTTAAATCAATTTTGTGCCACTTTTGTTTGTTTTCAATGCACAATGAGGGAGTAAAAACCCTCGGAAAAAAGGCTTTTTTGACGGGACTGTCTTACAAAAACAATAATTGTAACTAATGTACTTAATTCTATCATTAATTAATGACATTCCTAGGCACTACAATACATACTATTTCTAATAAAAGTGTTAAATTTACATTCCTATTCGAAAACCAATTTTTTTCATACAAACCTAAAGCTGTCAAGTACTGAATGTCGCGTGCCGGGGGCTGGCACGACGGTATGTCGCCTTAGATTATATACTACAAGATAAGGCACGCGAGGAAATTTTCAAACAAAACTTTCTGCCAATTTTGGTGCGGGGAGGGTAACTCCCACAATGAAAACAAAATCACACATTCACAAAAATATTGTAATCGTTACAAACTCACACATTTATAAAACTGCAACACTAGCTTATTTATTTCACACAAATAAGACTCGCGCTAATATAACAGTGTAGCGTACGCACTAATACACTGGCATGTTAAGTGATGTTACCAATACAAATTATATCGATATATTGTCGATATGAATTTGTATTGGTCACATCTTCGTTATTTGAAAATAATGTATTTTGTTGAAATAAAACCATTCCGAATAATTCCGATATACATATTATATTATATTACACGTAAAAGTTATGGCAGCAATAGAAAACTTCACATACATAAGTAGTAAATACAGTCTATTCACGTTAAGTTTGCAATGAGTCGTCAGTACAAATTACAAATGTTAAACAGGCTTACCTTTATTGTCAAAAGTGAACACGAGCTAAGCGTCATTGCTTTCTAGACATTTGCACTGATGACTCACTGCAAACTTAACGCGTACCTATAGGCTGTATTTACCACTTATCTATGTGAAGCTTTTTAAAACCGCCATAGCTTCTACGTATACTATAGACTGCACATACGCACATACATACGCTAATATAACACATACGTAGATATTATTATGAACACTAAACATACAACTCTCCTTTTTTGCAAACATCAAAGCAAAAAATAACCTAACCAAGAATATATCAGGACACGTCTAAGGAGGGTTCCGTAACTATAAACGAGTAATATTTTGTCAAATTACTTCAAAAGTTACTGTCTGATTTGGATCAAAATATTTTTCCTAAAGAGTTATTAGCATAATCTATCAGCATAGAAAATTGTAAGTTTTTAAGTCTTACCCCCTTACTAATAAACGCTGTCATAAGCTTGGAATAGTTATACAGTGTTTTGTCTTCTTCAATCGAATTAAAAATGTCACTTGTGTGACGGGAACAAAACAGTGTTTAACTATTCAAAGCTTATGACAGCGTTTATTAGTAAGGGGGTTATAGTTTAGAAATGCTAGGGGGGGCCAACTAATAAATCACTTTGGAGGCCGATTACTCGAAAATGGTTGACTTTATAAAAAAGTTATGTATGAAACCTTGCCTTTATTTTAAAATACCTATTAAACGATACCCCACACGATGGGATAGAAATAATAATATAATAATAATAATATCCTATGGACGCTTCACACCACGTCAATCTGGCCCCGTGCTAAGTATCCGAAGATATCTATAATAGATAATCCGAAGACCTTGTGTTACAGGTACCAGACAACGGAAATATATTTAATACTTTTATACTATACATATATTTAAGATTTTTATTATATTATACACATATTTAATACACATCCATGACCCAGGAACACAGAAAAACTTTTTGTTCCTTCGGCGGGATTCGAACCCGCGACCCCCGACTTGAGCACCAACACGCTCAACCAACTGAGCCACAGAGGTCATCCCCACACCTAGAATATCTTATACGTTTAAACGAGCAATTCTTGTATATTTATGTATATGTATATAACCATGATCTTGGAAACGGCTCTTAACGATTTCGCTGAAATTTCGTATATGGGGGTTTTCGGGGGTAAACAATCGATCTAGATTAGTCTTATGTTTGGGAAAATGCGTGTTCGTGTTTTAATGCGTTTTTCTTTCCACGCAGAATATGGTCGCTAATTTCGTCCTGCCGGCCACTGTCCGTTTGGTCCAGCGGGTTAAGACGCGAATGGCAAGAAACGAGTGTTACGGGTTCGAAACCTGCTCGGTGCCTTACTTTTGTTTTTTTTTATATGTTCAAGTATATAATTATATTTTTTTTATTTTTTATAGTTTTTAGACAAGTTTAAAAAAATGTAGTTAATGTTTGAGATTAAACACCTAGTCTACACAGAAATCGATTGTAAATAATAATAATTATCAGTTCACATTTTACTTTTTAAGTTTATGTAGATTATCACCTAAACACCACCCACCATATTACAATAAATAGTCACCCAGGTACTAAAATTATTATTATTTTATGATGCCAAATCCGAGATCTATACACAATCTATGATCTAGCTACATAATACTAATCTGTGATCTATGACTGTACCAAATTTCATCCATTTATATTCATAATTAGGCTAACGGTAGAAGCGCGGACAGACAGACAGACGGATGGACAGAGCGAAACTATAAGCGTTCCTCAAGTATTACGGAACCCTAAAAATGAACTGCGCTTCAAACAAGGAAAACTTGTGTCCCTCTGGCTGGGAACATCTTGATTTTATAACGATACCCCATAGTCCATATTTCAAACATCCAAATAAACTGTTCAGCCTTTCAAGTTTCAAAGTTGCGGTAGGGTAAATAATAAACATCACATACATACATGCACACTTTATACTCCTTGCTTGATCTGTCGTATAAAGTGTAAAAGCAATCCAATATTTTTACATCACAAAATATAAAATTAGTATACCAAGAAAAAAATTAATTTTTATCGACATCGTTATTCTAGTGATTATCACGTCACTCAAAAAGTAATAAAAAAATTCCGCCATGTTTCGAGAATTAAGTGCCATAGTAAAATTCGAATCTATTGCATAGGAAATAAAGACCAAAATTCTATATCTAACAACAAAGTCTCGTGGGGAGTACGATCGAATATTCTACGATTATCTGTCTCGTGTACACCGCTATTCGATACATCGTCGATTTTTACGAAATTACATTTAAATAGAAATATACAATAATTAAATAAAAAAATACTCATAAATGAAAGGTTATTCCATCTTTTTTAAGATTCGACGTGTTGGACGTGTTTTTACAGGACATAAGAGCACAAATCGGCATTTTTAGCGGAGCACTTCGGACGTCCTTTCGATGCTATACCGATGCACATAATGATTAAAATCGATTACGCAAATAGTTTTTATGAACGCATTAGATTCAAAAATCTTATACCTCGGCAGAGGGGAAAGCTCATGTAAGGCGTATCCCGTAGTATAAGATCTAAGTATGTCGCAGAAATTATTAAAATTCCCTCTAAAAATTTTAAATTGTCAGATAACTCTTCTTCTTCTTTAAAATGGCCTCCCTTATAGGATTAGCCAGTATCAGTATAATACAGGAAAAAATAACTTTGTAGCAGGTGGCGAAAACTTTGCGCAAAAGTAGGGCTTGTGAATGTACAAGGGAAGAAACAGTTTAAATTACGTAATATTGTAAAATTTGCCCTTGACATTTCCTGATATAGCCCAACTAGCATTCCAGTCGGAAATTAAATGCTCCTTAGCCAATGGGATCAGGTCACTACTGTAAAGTTTAAATTGGCCAGGGCCACCTGAGTAAGTGGCTTGTTTTGCGTAAAAGTCTGCACTCTCATTTCCTGAGATACCACTGTGGCCTGGTATCCAAACCAATTCTACATGAGTGTTTTGGGAAAGGCATTTCAGGAGTAGATCTCTAATTTTGATGATATAAGGGAGTTTTAATTTAGCACGGAAAGGGTTAGCAAGTATAGCCTGGAGGCAGCTACCAGATAACTCTTACCTGAGGAATAAATATGTGACATTGACAGATTGTTCATACAAAATCTGTCAAAGTCCTCAGGTAAGAGTAAGTGTCGAGTTAAACGTCAATCTATACTAATATTATAAAGCTGAAGAGTTTGTTTGTTTGTTTGTTTGTTTGTTTGAACGCGCTAATCTCAGGAACTACTGGTACGAATTGAAAAATTCTTTTTGTGTTGGATAGTCCACTTATCGAGGAAGGCTTTAGGCTATATAGCATCATGCTAAACTCAATACGAGCGGAGTACCAATCAAGAATGTTACAAAATCGGGGGTCTTTTTTCCTTTTGAGAGCTTTCGCTACGTACGCTGCGGAAACGGTTAAAGTTTCGCTAAAATGATGTATGGCAGAATTGTTCCCCTTTAAAAGTTCTAAAAAAAAGTCCGCGACAGTATATGTCTATCTTTTAAGGTTGGCTCACTATAACCTTTTTATACTTACCAAATTTGTTCTAAAAGTAAGCATTATTTGTGAAGGTGTTTTCATAAAGATTATATTAATCCTTATCCAAGTAAATACGTTATTCATTACAAGCATTTAATCATAGCTGGGCACCGTTAATCAAATAGTTAACTTCGTTAATCGTTAATCCGCTACAAAAAAAGTTAGCTTCGTTAAACGTTAAAGCGTTACATTTCGGAAGAATTAACGCAAGTTAACGTTAATCGTTAATCCGTTAATATGTGTAAAATTGCATTTTTATATCGTTGTGTTAGTGAGTGAACTTAGAAAACCTGTTGGTTTAGGTTCTGAAAGTTAACAGGTTAGGAACAAAACAAAATACTTGTATAATTCAAATGTGAAATTTAATTGTCAGACATAAAGTGCATATTCCCGTTCATGAACATTAACATGTTGTAGTCAAATGTGGCCATGGATTCTCATCAGGACCGCTGGAATCTATATAGTTTTAATTACTACACTGCACAGTACACTTTTTCTATGTAACTAAAATATTACACGGCACTCTTCTTTATTAACACGCAAATGATCACTGACAGTAATTTATCCTATCAAAAACATAAATGTGAAATGAGAGCCAAGTTCAATAATATGACATAATATGCCTTGGTTGTTGACTCCAACCAGGGTGTCGCAACTTCCTATCGTAAATATTGGCGTTCGAAATCCAAAACTATACCTGACTATCGTCTGTGCAAACCATGTACCTTGCTCGCTCTTTTATCGTGTATACTCTTTCACACATCGCCTGTGATTGGTTAAACAGAAATAGAGGATTAATTTTAAATTTCAAACTACGAAATTCTATTCTATTAATAATTTGAAAAATTATTTTCAACTTTTACAAAATTTGTTAACTCATGTTTTGTTATTTGCAAAAAACTGTAATTTTTAGTGAAATGACCTCGAAATCATATTTATTATGATGAAACAGTGATTTATATAAAATAGGTTCATGTATATAACCACTATATAAACATGCTTTAAGTCAAAGAATGTCGGTGAGTACTTATTTAAGGTATTTGTATAAAATTTTACCATATTTTAACTTCTCGTTTTATTGAAAAGAGACATTTAAAGATTATATTTGTTTGACGACCTCTGTGGCTCAGCAGTTCAGCGCTTTGGTGCTCGTGCAGGTTCGAATCCTGCCGAAGGAACAAAAAGTTTTTCTGTGTTGCTGGGTCATGGATGTGTACCTAAGTATATATGTATGTGTATAATATAACAAGAATCTTAAATATACTTAAGTATAGTATTAACATGGTATTAAATATTAATTAATATACTTCCTGTTTTCTGGTACCTACCTGTACAACAAGTTCTTCGGATACTTAGCACGGCGCCAGATTGACGTGGTGTGAAGCGTCCATACATATTATTATTATTATTTGTTTCAATAAATGAATTTTATTGTATAGTGATTTTAATATGCATGCTAAGATTTAAGATTGTAAAGTTTATCTATTAATAATATAAGATTCGAATGTTTATTAAGGCACGCAATATTGTTTAAAACAAAGTCATATTGCTTTACTAAACTTTAAATAGGTACATACCTATTATGTAGGTACCTACTTTATTTTTAATACTATTGTACAGTTTTACCGCATACTTATTAATCTAATTTTAACATTTAGTTTAACCTTTGTTAGTATTGCGAATAAGAAGGAATAAGTAAAATGTAATATAAATTCATAATTTGCAGGTATTGGATTATAATTTCAAGGGCACGCAATAATAAATAAGACAACATGAAAATATTTGAAGATTCTCATTCGTATAAAATGTACCTATCTATTTTGCACCAAAGGATAACCGCTGAAGTTAATCAGGCTATGTCGTATAATTATGTGGTAATCTGAAATTTTTTGGTAACCAACTTTCAGCCCTCGTATCCACGAGAGTTTTTTTGTGGTCGCGAGTCGTGACTTCGTGAGTCGTGACGCGACAGGAAAAACTGCACTGTAAATAGAACTCTGCACTTAATCTACAATAGAGCTGAAAATCGAAGTGTCAAGTGTACACGATTTTCAGCTGTGTCGTATTAGCGCAAAGTTCTATTTATAGTGTAGTTTTATCAGTCGCGATCACATAAAAACGCTCGTGGGAATGTAGCCTTACTTTTGTATTTCTATAATGCAATAAAAACGATCGGATTATTGTTGTTTATTGTTTTATTTACCTTTTTAACCTAATAATTGGGTCCTAAAAATAAAATTGAAAACAATAACCTACGTATAGTTTTTTTATTTTTTTTTTATTGTAGGCTTGAATCTTTTGCACTTTAGAAGATATAAATACGTAAAAAAGCTACGGTATAATTTTGAATTTCGAAATTATTATTTTTTATTCGGAGTGCCACCTCTTAATACGTAGTATAGCTTTACATTCTCTTTGACTCCAACGACAAAAGAAGTGATATCTAAATGGGTGCCAAGTGCAATGGTCAGTCCTGAAATTTATTTATAACAACATAAAATATCGTTTCTTCTCATAACTTAGGTAATATATTGTAGCCTAAGGTCTGACTTGGCTAGTTCTTAATTCTCATATACGAATTATTGTGTTCGATGGCTAGTTTCTACCAGCAAGCCTCGGAATAATAAAATAAGAAACGACAAGTAACATGTTAAGAACTTCCGAAGGCTATAATATAATTCGTATATGAAAACTAGCCAAGTCAGACCTTAGCCTACAATATAGTTTCCTAATTTATAAGAAGAAATGATTTATATTGTTATAAATAAATTTCAGGACTGGCCATTAAACTTAGCACCCATTTAGATCTCACTTCTTTTGTCGTTGGAGTCAACAACCAAGGCATATTATATCATATTATTGAACTTGGCTCTCATTAAACATATTTTATGTTTTTAATAGAATATCATTACTTTTTGTACATAAATTATTAGTAGGTACTTATTTATAACAAAATTAATACCAAAGTTAAGTGTTCCTGAAAATGAAAATTAAGTGAAAAATTATAATGAAATTATAAAAAATTACCAGTTTATGATCTATTCCTGTGTATTCACCAAATTACCTATCTGCATGCCAAATTTGAACATTCTAGGTCATCTGGAATTGGGTTAGAGTTTTGGTCTATAGGTCAGTCAGTGATAAAAATGTCGATTTTTGGACGTTAATATCTAAATAACCGTTTGAGATGTTTTTACTAAATTTGGAGCACATATGTATCTCGCAAGTCTCAATATATGAGCCAAATTTGACACGTTTATGTGGAATAGTTTTTGAGTTATGAGGGGGTCAAAAGTGGCTCCATATGGTTTGTGTAATATTACACATCGTGCTGCTCGCCAGTTCTGTTACTTGAACTAGGCTTGACACGCTACCGCGTGTCTAGATAATAACAATAAACATAACACTCGTCACTCTAAGCACCGGCGCTAAATAATGAAATGATCAAACGAAATAAATCTCTTCGCAGTTCTCTCACTCGAACGCGCCGGCAAAATATATTATCTAGTTTTTTTGTTTCATTCGCTGCCACGCGCCGCCCGTCTGAACCTGTTTTTCGCGCCGCGCGAACGCGCCGCGGTGCCGTGCGGTAAATAGTAGGCATTGGATTAACGATTAACGGACTTATGTTCGTATTAACGGAAGTTAACGTATCCGTTAACATTTTTAAAAGTTAACTTAAAAGTTAATCCGTTAATCAAAATGTTAACTTCGTTAATTAACGATTAACGGATTAACGAGTTAATGCCCAGCTATGCATTTAATCTAGAAGAAATTTGCCGTTTACATCATTTGATTTCAATGAGTATTTTAGAAGATATCGCAGTAATAAAATAATCATGCGCGCTATAGTAAGGAGCGCGGAGCGGGCGGGCAGTCGTGAGGTGGAAGCGCTTCTTCTACGTAAATGAAGTCGCGGGTAAATTTTAGCGATATCCCAAAGTAACTATTCCACGCGGACGAAGTCGCGGGGAAAAGCTAGTGTCATATATGACAGCTCGATACCTGACACTTCTATTTTCAACTCTATTGTATTAGCACCGAGTTCTATTTTCAATGCTCAGAATTCTCTACGGCCTTCCGGATTCCGGTGCATATAGTCCCAGCCTTAAACTAGTCATCAGTGTTACCAGATACACGGTAATTACCGTACAAGCACGGTATTTTTATGGGCCATACTGACCATCCAGCCCTCCTACTTCTTTGATCCAGCCTGCAAGCTCAAGGCCGCGGACTTGTAGACAAAAATTTAAAATGATTGACACTATTGACACAAATGCCGGCTTATTAGTATCGGTGCTGGATTTGCTGGATTACACGATGATTACACGGTAGTTTATATTTTTCATCTGGTAGCATTGCTTGTCATGAGATTGTCATTTATACATCTTGTCAGTGTCAAACATGGTCAAACGTAGATTTCATTTCAAATCGTTGTTTGAAAATTGAAATCACGAAGTACGATTGAAATCTTCGGCGTGATGAAATTAATACAAATCAATTTTCAAAACGCAATATACGCTACAAAGATTTTATTAGAGAAAATTTAATAGTAATTTTATATTAGTTAAGTGCAATGGCTAAAGCTGAATGTACAGGTAGAAGTACTGATGAATGTTTAAACGTAGATTTTATGCGTTCTTTAGTAAAACAATATTCCGAATTGGTAAGTGTATTATTATAACTATTTTCGAAGTTATTATTTAATAAATTTGTACGCCTCAAAATTGTAAACTGTTTCTTTTAACCTTTTTAACACATTACGTCCCAGTGGCAAATAATTTGGTTTAATATTTATTAGTAGGCGGTAGGTGTCTTGCTGAATGCCGGCATGTAAAACCTTAGGTGAAGAAAGTAACAAAAAAAAACTTATTACAATGTAACACAAAGTATAATTAATCCACATCTTTAAGTATTGAGCATGTTAACAAAGTACCTACATAATCTTACTAATATTAGAAATGTGAAAGTTTTTATGGATGTATGGTTGGATGTATGGATGGATGTTTGTTCCTCTTTCACGCAAAAAGTACTGAACGGATTTTGATGAAATTTTGTATGGTAGTAGTTTAGGCTCTGGATTAAAAGATAGGCTACTTTTTATCCCAGAAAAGTACAGTGTTCCCGCCTGTACTCGATAGTATATTTACGCGGGTGGAGCCGCGGGAAACAGCAAGTTGATTTTTTTTCTCTAAAATGAGAATTTCTCATTTTAGGGTCAATGGACCAGTGCATTTTTCTGGGCGGACGCAGCAGCAGCTGCATGTGGAGCAGAGGGTGCGAGTGGAGATGATATCTGGCTACTGTCCAGTGCGATGCTGGCACGTGGGGAACTACATAGAGCTGCCAATGCAGTCACATCAAGAGATTTACACAAGTAAAATTATATCATACTTTTTCTATTTAGCTATAGTAGGTAGCACTTTAATCCTAAGCCTCACAGTTTGAATTATACACACAAGCCATTGGAAAGTTTCTATAAAACATTCATAAACTTTTTACTTATTTTTCAGGAGGCATTTGCTTTGTCTGGGTGTTGCAATGAGGGCATTTATATCTGCTAAGGAACCACAAGCAGCACTCAATATTTTAGATGAATGTGAACCAACATTACTCGAAGTTAGGGAAATGGATCAAACACATAATGTAAGTTCTGAGTAGTCAAGTTTAAAAAGATTACAAGGGTAGTTTTCAAATATTTGCCGATTTAACCTGCCAGATTATTTTTACTTGTAATTATATTGTTTATCAGTTTAGGACTACACAACTCGTAGGGATGGTTATAAGAACATTAGTAACATCAAGGCAAATGCTTTTTATTTATTTTTAAAGAAAGTCTGATACTCAAATTTTGATTTGTAATTGCATTTTCTAATTAACCTGCGTGTCCAAAGGACGAGTACCTGAGAATTTTATACATAAAATATTATACATAAGAGATAAACAAAATGCAAAAATACACCTTATTAATGAAAGTTTTAGCTATTATCTCTTGAAACTTGGGACTTCTAAATCAAGAAAGAACGAAACAAAAAAATAAAAAGTTATTGTAAACTAAATTTTCTACATCACCTGTCACCTACAATATTTTTGACTGGTGACAATACTAATTCCATTCGGGCGTCCGTACTTCACCCGCACTTCACTTTAGTTGTCCGCTAACGGTGGGAGCGGTGAGAAGTTTAAGAGTCTATTCATTGTGACAGTAAAAAAACATATGCTGTCGCCACATGGATTTGTAACCGTAAGTTCTGTTTTTTCTGCCTATAATAACTTCAATGCTTATAAACGTTTCTAATTAAAGTTTCAACTTAATAATATCGCATGAGGTCTGCTTTGGGGTGGAGTAGGTATAACCGCGCTGAATTAAATATTTGCTCTATCTGACGAAATAACGGTAGTTTTCTCATTAACCCGTTTCTAAATAGCCTGCCACTACTGCACAGGTGAATGAGATGTGTTCGAGTGAATGAGACGCTTCAGCTTTCAGACACTAATTCTTTTATTACGCCTTATATATGTAACCGTAAAATTGTAAAAACCGTTAGGTTGTAAAATAACTAACGAGATTGTAAAAATATGTCGAAAAATTCATTACTATATGTTTATAACGTAACGAAAAATAATGTGTTAAGAGCATTGATCGGCGCGAGACTCAGATTTCACGAAAAACACTACTTTTCAAATGCGTCTATATCTAACAAAACCTGGTTATTCTGATTTTTACATGTAGAAAAACACTAGAAAATATTGTATTCTAATTTTTCACTTATCATTTATTTTAAAATAATTTCAAACTTTTGAATAAAACTGACAAAACTAACCAGAAGTTTTTACAACTTTAGGTTCAGGGGCAATTTCAAAACATATAATAGCTAAAACCGCTTACATTTTTTAAAAACAAAAAAATCTTTACAAACTTTTTGGATCCTCTTCTAGATTATCTATTTGTCAGATTATTTTTATATACGTTTCTATCTCATAAAAATAAAATTTAAAGAATGCGAAATTATCAGGAATTATAGTTATTTAAAATGATGATATTTATGTATTTTACAATGGGTCGACAAAAATTATTTCGAAGACTACAGAAGAAAGAAAATAACGCAAAAGAGAATTACAACGAAAGCGATACAGAAAAATTAAGGAAGATCCAGTGTAATACGCTCAATATCAGCTAAAAAATAAAACTAAATATGAGAGAAGGAAAGCTCAGACGAAGGTTATTCCAATTAAAGATATGACACCAAAAACTGGCGTGAGGTCTTCAATGCTTATTATAAAAGGAAGAAGGATGCAAAAGCCGAAGAAAAATTGATGGAGACTAATAACCCTACAAATATTGAGGTTAGACAGATCGAGCAACAACGTGTGGATGTATCGAATAGGAACTCTCCATCTCCTTCAATCCACAAGGCCAACACAAGACGAAAGTTTCGTTCAACAATTTTCCTCGAACTTGCCTGAACTGACCAGCTCTGCTAAGTACCCTTTAACTAAAGAATTTGTTAATGACGTACCTATCTTTCCGCTATTATCTTCTGATGCTCGTCGTCCTGGCGTTGATTCTTCTGTACCTGCAATAACTCCTGCCATCTGTTTGAAAATATCACGTTTGTATATCGCTAAACCATTGATTGCCAAATATGTGAGTCCAAATATGACGCGTTCACATCTAAGAGCAGGATCGTCAAAAATTAGAAGCAAAGAGAAAAAGAAAGGACAGATTCTACCACATACATCTAAAAGGAATAAAAAACTGAAAGTTACACGTGAAGCAATAGAAAACAAAAGCAATAAGTCAGCGGCTATTATAGAACAAAAGTACAACGAAGAGAAAACTAGAAAAAGGACAAAGAAAAGTAGCGAAAGTATAAGTTCCGATGGTAAAATGACTTTACCTTTACCTTCACTTGAGTCAGATTAATATAATATGGAAGTTGAGGTAATAGAGAAAAGCGAGTCCGAAGAAAACGACGACAACAATGATGTTGATGAGGATAATGTCCATGAAGGTAATTGGGTGGTGGTGAAGCTAGTTTCATAGACAAATGATTGTGATAATAGGTTTAGTTAATAATCAAGTCCAGTCTTGAAGTGCAATCAAGTGAAGTGAAGGCTAGTGTAGTTTAAATGCCATATATACTAACGATTTATTAATAAAAAGTCTGATTTTGAAGCTTTTTCTAATCTAACCTGCCAGTATCTAATTTAACCTGCCTGTTTCTAATTAACCTGTCTCTTACCTGCTAAAAAACTGGCAATTTCTAGTTCCCTTACAATGAAACGTATTCATTTTTACTAAACAAATCGATTACAATATCATTTAAACTCCATCCGAACATTTTTTTACTTTTTGTCAAAAACGGCAATTTTTTGAAAACTACCCACAAATACGTTTTATGTATCTAATTATGTTTGTTACTTTGTAATCAATGTTCTATGGAATGTAGACAAAATTTTTTGTTCTACCTTTCTCATTGGAAAAAACCATTAATTACATTAAAAAACCTAGGTGCATTTGAAAACAGAATAGTTATTTTAGTTTACTACTATAAAAATACTACACAAAATATTAACTTCACAGTATCTTAAGAACAGCCAAATGGTAATTTTGTAGAGGGCTCTAGCAGGAGTGTTGGTGTGGCAAGCTCGGGCACTGTCAGCTCTGGAGAGGCGAGAAGCGTCGGCCGTTGCACTGACTGCGGCACTGAAGGCTGACTGCGCCTGCTATGAGGCTCTGGACTTGCTGTTAGAACAACACGCTTTGACACCAGATATGGGTAAATTTGTTTTGTACTATAAGAAGAATTTTTAACAATATTTAAAAAAAATCCCTTCTATATAATAGCTGTTAGAACAACACGCTTTGACTCCAGATATGGGTTTGTTTTGTACTATGAGAAGAATTTTAACAATATTTAAAAAAATATCCCTTCTATATAATACTCTCAACAAAGTCTACATTAGACCTTAGATTATAGGTAAAGACCAACTTCAGACTATTAATGTCTCACTATGATTATTTTCAGAAAGCGAATTAATAGATTCATTGCCAATAAATCGTCAGATGAACTTGCCAGAAGCAATGCTCTTGAAGACTGCTTACAGAGAAAGGCTTCTGAGATACTCCCCATTGCATATGGATTCAGAAAGCGTAAGTAACTGGTTGTAACAACACTGCTATAAATGTTAAAATAAGAAAACTTATGTAAAAACAAGTAAAGTAGTATAGCTGCATAAGTATAATTTATATACTTTAATATAATCCACAAACTACAAAAATCGGCAGCAAGGAATTTGTATCAAAATATGAAATGTAAAATTATTTCTTATCCCTATCTTAGAAATCAGATTCATCGCCGACCACTGATATGGGCGTGTCGGAAGCGGTGCGGCGCGTGCGCGCGCGCAGCGTGGAAGGGGCGGAGTCTCGGGCGAGGCGGCTGGCGGCAGCAGGGTCGTGGGCCGAAGCCCTAAAAGCGTTAGACGCGGCGGGGGGCGGTGCGCCCGCTGTACGCGCTGCCTGCCTAGTCGAACTGCGCCGCAGTGCAGACTTGTTCGCCTTTGCCCATTCACTAGTGGATGCGTACCCACAAACATGGACGTCGTGGTATGCAGTCGGACTCTATTATTATTTAATCGGTGAGTAATGACTAATGTATATATTTCGCACGGCCTGCATCGCGAGCTTTAAACCGTTAAATTCACTTATTTGGTATTTTTACCTTTACTCTAAGTACCTAAGTATAAAAAAAAACATTCCAGGCAAAAGCGAGGTGTCTCGGCGGTACCTGAGCAAGGCATGCGCGTTGGAGGCGGGTGCGGGATGCGTGTGGCTCGCGTATGGACACAGCTTCGCCGCTGACAACGAACACGATCAGGCCATGGCTGCATATTTCAAGGTCAGATTTTTTTTTAATTTGTTTAAATGAAAGCAAGTATTGATGTGCCAATGTGCTCCAACCTATGTTTAGTTTATAATAAAATGAGCTGACCTGATACACAGTGTTCTGTCATAACTGTTAACTGGAACCACGAAGTATAGATACCAGGAGTCCAAACGTAATGTTAAAATAATGATCTCAATATAGGGGACAGATTTTATGCCGGTAGAGCGCGTCCCAGTAAAAGAAGCACTCGTTTGAAATTACGCGGGAAGTTATGTTGCTATTGACAGCTCTGGAAAAAAATATTATGAGAAACGTGGATTTAAATCTAATTAAATAATTGTTTTAGGAAATTCTTAGAGACTGTTCACGAAGTATAGATACCGTAGAATACGGTAATTGCCTAACGGAAATTTAAAAATAATTGTAATAAATAATTGAATTGGCAACAGTCGGCACATAACAAATTCTAGCACAGCCAGTGGCAGAAAAGAGAACTAAGATCTGGGTCTATTATTGTGTACATAAATACTATGGAAAAGCCTATACCGTTCGGACTCCTGGTATCTTACTTCGTGACTAGAACCAATAAATAACTACATCTACACTAACACGTCACAACGTATTGGGGCTGGTCGATTTTTCTAAAAAGGTACTGCAGTCCAACCAAACAGATAAACTTATAAATATTTAATGGTCAAATGACACTAGAGACCCGAATACCGCTACCGACGAAACGAAACTCCTTACTAATATTATAAACGCGAAAGTTTATATGTATGGATGTGTTAATGTTTGTTACTCTTTCACGAAATAACCACTGAACGGATTTTGACGAAATTTGGTATGGTAGTAGTTTAGACTCTGGATCAGCACATAGGCTACGGCATGGCATGTACGGTTCCTGCGGGATTACTATTAACGGGTACGAAGTCGGCGCAATGTTCCGATCGTTTGAACCATTCCTGAACTTCTCCAATATTTCAAGATTAGCTAAATCGGTTTAGCCGTTCTCGAGTTTTAGCGATACAAAGGAACTAGTCCAGGACTATAAATTATTGTATATAATAAAGTCTAGACTTGTTCGTTATATTTTGTGTTACGTTGTGCTAGGGTGGAGAGAGATAGGCAGTGTTTAAAGGCAAAAGTTTCAAAACTCAAGACAGGCTATGAGAATTTTTTTTTCTATTTTACAGAACAAATCTTCATAAAAAAATTATGCCACCAAAAAAGACAGCTGACATTTGAAGTTTAAAACCAATTTAAACTTCAAATGTCAGCTGTCTTTTTTTCACCATACTTCAAATGTCAAAATGACACCAAAAATCTCAAAAGTGGGGCCATTTAACTTGAAACACTTATTGCCTCAACATGCCTCATTTATAATATCTTATACATACTAATTATATAAGAATGTTATGTTGGTTTGTGTACGCTTCAAAAACTCAAAAAGTTTTGCACCGATCGAGCTGAATTTTAGCGTGATATATAATCCGCATCAAGGATTGTTTTTATCAATTTTTTGCGTCAGTCACATATCCGCGACCGCGAAAAAACTATATTTACGCGGGCGGAGCCGCGGGCAACAGCTAGGGCATATACTATATAATAATAGGTTGGGGAAAAAGTCTTTTCGCATTATAGTATGTATGAACTTGTCATAAAATATCTTGGGCTATACCAATTGTATCTGGCTGATTTTGGTATCATTAAAAAGTTTTAATTTTGCAGAAGACAATTCCAAATTCAAATTAGGTAAATTTGAGATTTTCATTTGTTTTTCTTATTGTTAAAATGAGTGATTCTTATGAAGAATTTCGATACATTTTAAAATTTTATTACAAAAAAGGTAAAAATGCAACACAAGCCGCGAAAAAAATTTGTGATGTTTATGGACCTAATGCAGTATCTGTGAGAGTAGCGCAAATTTGGTTTAAGCGTTTTCAATCCGGAAATTTTGATATCAAAGATGCACGTCGCTCTGGTCGCCCTGTTACGGACAAAACTGTTGCCATTTTTGAAAAAGTGGAGCAAGATCGGCATATTAGTAGTTACGATGTAGCTGAAGAACTGGGGATTGACCACAAAACGGTTTTGGCGCATTTGAAAAAAGCTGGGTACACAAAAAAGCTCGATATTTGGGTGCCTCATGAGCTCACTGAAAGAAACCTAATGAACCGTGTACTCATTTGTGATTCTTTATTACGACGTAATGAAACCGAACCATTTTTGAAGAAGCTGATAACTGGTGATGAAAAGTGGATCACGTACGACAAGAACGTGCGAAAAAGATCATGGTCAAAGACCGGTCAGGCTTCACAGACTGTGGCGAAACCCGGGTTAACTCGCAACAAGGTGATGCTGTGTGTATGGTGGGATTGGAAGGGCATTATTCATTATGAGTTGTTACCGCCAGGCAGGACCATCAATTCTGAACTGTACTGCGAACAACTGATGAGATTAAAGCAAGAAGTTGAGAGAAAGCGGCCGGAATTAATCAACAGAAGGGGTGTGGTTTTTCACCATGATAACGCTAGACCTCACACATCTTTAGCCACTCAGAAAAAATTACGGGAGTTTGGCTGGGAGGTGTTAATGCATCCGCCGTATAGTCCTGACCTTGCACCTTCAGATTTCCACCTGTTTCGGTCGCTGCAGAATCACAAGAGGACTGCCAAAACCACTTGTCGCAGTTTTTTCTTCAGAAGCCCCAAAAATTTTATAGCAATGGGATCATGTACCTACCAACAAGATGGCAAAAAGTTATCGAACAAAATGGCACCTATATACTTTAGTCACTTGTTAATAAACTTTATAAAAAAACCTTTTGAATTTTTATATAAAATGCGAAGAAACTTTTTCCCCAACCTAATATATGGATAATGTACATATTTTGCAGGCGTGCCAGCTGATGCCGGGCAGCTACTTACCGCCGCTGTACGTGGGTGTGGAGTGCTCGCTGCTCAACAACGTCAGCATGTGCGAGCGGTTCATGCTGCGCGCCGCAGACCTGCATACCTACGCCGAGGTCATATCCACGTTATATTTCTAATGAAATGAAGGCTATTTTATTATTATTTTAAACAGTAGTCTGTTAAAATATATAAAAAAACCTAATATTAAAATAATGCATTTATGTACTTAAAAAGTATGTTATTTTAATTATATACAAAATATATTCAAATAAACTTAGGCCTTTTCATCCATTATTGGATGATTTATACAGTATTCACTGAGCAAAGTAACCACTCTTGAAATACAGTAGTGCCTCAGACAGTTTTTAAATGTCATATGGTTGCCCTTAGCACATAATATGGCATTCTCACAACATAGTCAGCCTGGTCCAGAGGAATGACTGGTCAATACTCAATACGTCTGGGGCCAAGCCATGTGCGGGTTTCCTAACGATGTTTTCTTTCACCGTTAGAGCGTCCGTCCGTATAATATACTTGAGATCTGATAAAGTCTCATTGGTACACAACCTGGGAATCGAACTTGCACTTTCTCGAGTCCGAATCAAACGGTCTACCCACTACCACAGAGCTCTTCAACAAAATATATTTTATCGATCTAATAAGTAATAACCCATTTCTTTTTAGGTGGGCGGCATTGTGTGCACTACGGAGGGCGGCGGCGGATGGGAGCGGCTGGCGGCGCGCGTGCGGTCCGCGCACGTGGCCCACGAGGCCGGCGCTGCGGCGTTCGCGGCCGGCGACCCGCGCGCCGCGCACGCATTGTGGCGCCGCGCGCTCTCGCTCGCTGCGGCGCCCGGACAGGTAATACCAAAGATTTCAAAACTCAAGATAGGCTATGACGTACAAATCAAAATCAAATCAAATCAAAAAAGTTTTATATCCATATGGGTTACAAAGTAACGCTTAAAGAATTGTCCCTACTTGATGCCTACCACCGGTTCGGGAACTAACCCGGCGAGAAGAACCGGCGTAAGAAACTCGCACGGGGCCATCTTTTAGCAAAAAGATGGAAAATTGTTCTTTTTAAAAAAATTAAGTTGTTTACAATGTGAAAACTTAGGTCTATATAATATTGACAAAAGTCAGATACATATAGTACATAGAAGCAGCCTTGCAGGTGGCCATCCTATTCTCAAGGTGTGCGATCGTCAATAAAATCATTGACCTTATAATAGGCTTTTGCACACAAACGTTCTTTAACTACTTTTTTAAATTTATTAATGGAAAGATTTTGAACGTTTTCTGGGATTCTATTATATAGGCGTATACATTGACCTTTAAATGATTTGCTTACTTTACTTAGTCTGATCACCGGTATATCTAGCTTGTGCTTATTTCTAGTGTTTCTACAGTGATTGTCGCTTTTAGTTTTAAAATTACTAATATTCTTTCTAACATATAATACATTATCCAAAATGTATTGAGAAGCGACGGTCAGAATACCTATTTCTTTAAACTTTTCTCTCAGAGATTCAAAGGGGGACATTTTGTAAATTGAACGTATTGCTCGCTTCTGCAGCACAAATATCGAATTAATGTCTGCGGCACTTCCCCATAAAAGGATGCCGTAAGACATTCTACTATGAAAGTAACTAAAGTAAACAAGTCGCGCCGTGTCTTCGTCAGAAATTTCTCTAATTTTTCTGACTGCATATGCTGCAGAACTGAGCCTATCTGCAAGATTAGCAATATGAGGACCCCACTGTAATTTACTATCGAGTGTTATACCTAGAAATACAGTGGTGTCCACAAGATTCATTTTCTCATCATTTAATAGTATATTGGTTTGAACTTGCCTAACATTGGGCAATGTAAACTTTAAACATTTTGTTTTTTTGGAATTTAAAAGTAAGTTATTAACATTAAACCAATGTACTATTTTTTGAGAGAGCACTATTTACCTCGTCGTAGTCTAACTGCTGTCGCTTCACATTAAAAATTAGTGAAGTGTCATCGGCAAAAAGTACTATCTCGTTATCATTATCTTTAACAAGATAAGGTAAATCATTTATATAGATGAGAAAAAGAAACGGGCCCAAAATAGATCCCTGTGGGACACCTAATTCTATTTTGGTCCCAGTGGACTTTTTACTATTTATCTCCACCCTTTGAGTTCTATTGTTAAGGTAAGAACTCAAAAGTTTGAGTGCAGAGTCCCGAATGCCATAGTGGTGCAATTTTCTGATCAATGTAGCATGCTCAACACAATCAAAGGCCTTGGAGAGATCGCAAAACACACCTAATGCATCCTGTTACCCCTCCCAAGCTTCAAAGATACTACAAAGAAGACCTATACCAGCATCCGCTGTGGATCGACCCTTAGTAAAACCGTATTGATTATTATGTAATAATTTGTTTAAATTGACATGCACTAATAACTGTCTTAAAATAATTTTTTCAAATATTTTACTAAGAGTGGGTAGAATTGATATAGGCCTGTAGTTTGACGGATCAGATTTATTTCCTGCTTTGAATAAGGGTATTACCTTGCTATGCTTCATTAAATCAGGGAATACACCACTTTTTATACATTCATTGAATATTGTCGCTAGATAAGGAGCTACGATGTCAATTATTGATTTAATAACTTTTGTAGACATGCCCCAGAGATCAGCAGTATTTTTAATATTCAACAATTTAAATGTGTTAATAATATCTCTGGAGTCAATTTCTTTAAACTTTAAATGGACATCACATTCCTTTACATTATCTCTGAGTAGTTTTTCAGCAGCTGCAGGTGAGGAATTTAAATTTTTTGTAGTTGAGACCGGAATGTCAGCAAAAAACTTTTCAAAGACCGTCGCAACTTCCAAATCAGTAGTAATTTTTTTTATTTTCAAAATAAAGTTCAATTTCAGAGCTACGACAGTCTCACCAGCTATTACCTTCCATGTAGTTTTAATTTTATTTTTAGAATATTTAATTTTATTCTTTATATAAAGAGCCTTAGCAGCTTTACATACCTTTTTGAAGGTTTTTGAATAGTTTTTAACATATGTTTTAAATGTTTCATTATTATTAATACTTTTTTCAGCATATAATTCATATTATAGTCTTTGCCTGCTAATTTTAATTCCTGCAGTTGCCCATTCAATAAAGTTACTTTTTTTCTTACAATTTCTAACCGTTTTAGTTGTAAATACTGAATTAAATTGGGTTCTTATTACCTTAAACAATTTACTAAAAGCTTCATCTGAGCTATTTGACCCATCCAATAATTGAATATTTGAACTTAAATTATTTCTAAATTCCTCAATACGTTTTGTATTCACAGGAATAAACACAAACTCTTCCTTTTGGTGACGGTCATATTTAATATTAAAAGAAGCTAACTGTCCACAGTGATCAGAACTGAGCTTATTAATTATTTATTTTTTACATGGAGTAATATTCGTGAAAATGTTATCGATACAAGTAGCAGTTGTGTCACACACTCTTGTCGGTTCAATATATAAATTAAAGAGGTTATACGATTTAAACAAAGATGTGAATCTAACAGTTGTGGAGTTTAAATCTAATAAATTTATATTAAAATCGCCACATATAATAACTTTTTTGTTAGATGCACATATTTTTGACAATACTTGTTCCATAGTTTGTCCAAATGAATCGTATAACCCTGATGGAGGCATTTACATTTGACAAAACAAATCTTAATACAATAAAAAGTTACGCCATCTTGGTTTTTACCCACTTTTGAAAATTTTGGGGCCATTTCGACATTTGATGTCGAAATGGCCCCAAATTTTTCAAAAGTAGGCCATTTAACTGGAGACACTTTTTGCCTCAACATGCCTTGTCTATAATAATACGTCTATGGTAATATCAATGATGGAGTGGAAAGTGCATTGAGTTATTTTTTACCGGTATTTATAAACTATTTTTGTTTTATAGTTATTTACTTTTATAGGTTCTTGGGTTTTTAGGGTTCCATAGTAATTACAAGAAACTTATTTAGTTTCGATCTGTTTGCCCGTCCGTCTTGTAATTAACTTCGGCACTTATGAATATAAATAAACGAAATTTTGTATAGTTATAAATTCCGTATAGCTTTATTTTAGCATCATTAAAATATGTATTTTCAGAGTGGCTCCTGCTCATACATGTGAAATGAGAATTAAATTGTTTTCACGATGTTGTAGGGTATCGTCGAATTGGTATATTTAAATAAAGGCGAGGTTTCATACCTGACTTTTATTTAATGTAAACATTTTTGAGTAATTAACCTACAAAAATTTGTAGGGTAGTTGGGTCCGAGCCACGTTAATGTAATTTGTAAACATTAAAGCAACTGGAGTCGTGCTGGGCGGCGACGCTGGACGCGCTGGGGCACGCGTCGCGCGCGCTGGGTCGGGCGGCGGAGGCGCTGCGCTGGCACGAGCAGGCGCTGGCGCTGCGTCCGGCCCGAGCGAGCTCGCTGGCGGCGGCCGGGCTGTGTCTGGCGCTGCTGGGGCGCGAGGCGCGCGCGGCGGACTGTCTGCACGCGGCACTCGCCCGCGACCCCGACCACGCCGTCGCTGCACACCTGCTCGACGCCGTCATGGACCGCGTCGACTCCGCGCTCTCCGGTCAGTATAATAATCTTACTAATATTATAAATGTGAAAGTTTGTGAGGATGTATGGATGGATGTTTGTTCCTCTTTCACACAAAAACTACCGAACGGATTTCGATGAAATTTGGGATGGTAGTAGTTTAGGCTCTAGATTAAAACATAGGCTACTTTTTATCCCGGAAAAGTACAGTATTCCCGTGGGATACCCGATACTATATTTACGCGGGCGGAGCCGCGGGAAATACGTCGCTTTATACTACGTCAGTCTAGCCCTGTGGTAAGTATCCGAAGAACTTGTGTTACGGGTACCAGACAACGGAATTTATATTTAGTACTTTGATACTATACTTATATTTAAGATTATTATATATTATACACATATTTATTACACATTCATGACCTAGGAACACAGAAAACCTTTTTTCGTTACCTGGCGGGATTCGAACCTGCATCCTCCGGCTTGTACGCCAATGCGCCACTGAGCTACAGAGGTTGCCAGTGTACATAAACATAATATTGCAGATAATTTATAGCCTATGACACTCCAAAATAGCTATTGTGAGTTATTGTACTTGTTTAAAGTCGTCATTTACCTAGAATAAGAATGAAATGTTTGTAATGTACCAGCTATTTTACAAATAATCTCACAATAATAATTAATGCTAAGTGACAGCTTTTTACCCAAGTTTTGTGGCTATTTCAAGTGACAAAACTTGTGAATAAGCTATCCAACACCACAGAGTATCCTGATAAGGGGTGCATATGCCAAAAGATGTACTACATAGTACATACCCAACACCTTAGTACACGCTATTTATAATAGCTACGAATTCGCTCTTTCTGGACAAGGTCTTACCAGAACCTCAATTCTTGTATTTAAGGTAGACTTTCATTTTACTTTGATTGTATTGTAAGTGAAGTGACATGTTAACATGAACTGATTTTATGAAGCTTCGACCAATCAAAGTGCGATTCACGTTCAAGAGAATACCGTTTGACAGTTTTAGCGTATCGGGACTTGACTGTAATTATTGTATTAATGCAGGTTTTATAAAAGGGCCTGAATAAACATAAAATATCTGTCAACAGAGGAGGAGATCCCGCAGTTCCCGTTCCCGCCGGTGCAGATCTCCGCGCCGCCCGCGGCCGAGCCCGAGCACGACGCCACCAACACGTCCGACATGAGCATGAGCTTTGACTAATATACTGTTGAGATATACCTTGTGTTTTATTAGACTTCCAATCCAGACAATTTTAGAATGATCAAATATTTGTAAACAAATGTTTACTAACGTATGACTAACGTTAGTAGACATTTTCTAAAAGCAATGTGAGAGCACCTAACTCACGGTCCAGCCTGCAAATCCAGCACCGGTACGAATGGCTCTACATTTAGTAGAGTCAATCATTTTCAATTTTTGCCTACAAGGCCGCGGAAAGCTGGACGGTAAGCTTAGAGCATTCAATGCTTTTAAGACTAGGCACGCAAGGCACGTAAGGCACTTAAGATTGCAAGAGCACTAATGGCTATAACAATATTAGGCCAAATCAAATGTGTTAAGGTGGTTAAGCCTTATATCCACTAGGCAACATTTGGTGTGCAACATGATGTCCACCATGTTGAAAGTGGGCAAAGAACTTTTGTTTATTAATATTCTGATTTTTCATCTATTTACTACTATTTACTGATCATTGTTTTGCAACGTAGCCAAATAGCGAGTCAAATATTGTCTAGTGGATAAGGCTTAAACCACGGGACTCAGCCCAAGTACAACATCAAGGTAGATGTCTGAAGATTTTGAAGCAATCTCTACTCCATCTCTATTGGCCGAGACTATCAGATAGTGTTCTATGTGAGACACTTAGAATAAAAAGACGAAAGTCATATTGTACCATGTTTTATGTGAATAAATGAATTGAATTGAATAAAATAATGAAGTAAATATTTTTTTATTTCTATAAATTTCACATTTCATGGAAATTTTCATGTCATCCTTGGCATATAATACAAAAATAGATACATCCAGTTTATTTGTGACAGTCAAGGCAATTTTGGTTCCAAGCCTGTGAATAATATTTTACAGGACTAAAACTATAGCTATTATCACAGTTTGAAAAGCTACCGTTAAGGTACAGTTTACAGGCCATAGTATATTCCTTTCGCTCCTTTAGCTCACAAATCTTTTGTAACGTGGAATCCTCCTTGTCTATATTCAATATTTGTTGCATTTTTTCTATGTCAAAACATTTAAAAGGACAGCCCCCTTCAGAATATGTATTGTCAGAGTTTTGTATGAACTGACACTTTTTTGCTCTGTATATTTTTCTACCACCTTCTAATCCATACAGATGCCTTATTCCGTACAAATACTTTTTCTCATCTTTATTCCAGTTGTGACAACAGACACATGTTTGATTAGGTTCTTGGCAGTATTCTAGTTTCCAAAATTTTACAGACTCCTCCACGGGCATTCCTATATCTTTTAAAAAAAGGCTATAGTAAAATCTTTCATTATGTGACAGTCTATGCCTTGTTCTTAAATGTTGATGCAAGTTTAACATACACGGTGGAAAAAACTTACTATGGCTATCGACCTGATGACTTTTTAGAATGTTAATATTTTCATTGTATTGAAAGTGATTGAATTTCTTCTTTATTGTTTCATAGACCTCATTTATTCTAGGATCATCTTTTATAAAACTTGCATGTGTTTTATAGATTCTATGCTTAAGAAGCTCTGCAAATGTAGTTACCATAAATTTTCTCCACTGACAACAATGTAAAGATGCCACACCATTCTTTAATTCTACTTCCCTTTTTGCTACTAATTTAAGACAATGTTTAAAGTTCATTTCAATTTTGTGCAAAAAACATCCATCACTGCATACTGTAGTGACATGGTGAGCTACACTCCGTGCAGACAATTGTCGGCAAAGTAAATACAAAGGATCTAGCAACTGTAAATCAATATTTATCTTTTTTAACCCCTTTAATATATTTCTTGCTAGACATCGCAAATCATAGGCCGGGAGCTGTGTTAATCTATGTTTAAATAGTGCTTCTTCGGCTTTAATTATAAATTTACTGAAATCTGAGCTACCATCTAAAATAGCTAAAATACATGATATATAGTGACCTACGTTGTCGTAGACGCTGCCCTCAATTGTATACTCATTGTATGAAATACGCTGGTTCTCGTATATGGATTTTAAATAGCTCAACCTGTTCAAAACAATAGTCTCAAGTAAATGAACAGGTATGTAACCTTTTGCTGGGCAAAAATAGAAAAAAGACATGTCTTTGCATCACATGATTGCAATATTACTATAAAATTGCAATTTTCAACCACTATGCTTTATTTAAATTTTTAACTTCATAAATACCACAATTTCCAACTTTGTTTAAAATTAGTTTTGTTTAATGTTTATAAAAATACGACAGAAATGAAAATCGTGTATAATGTCAATTGTCAAATTTTGAATGACTTATGACAATGACGTTTTTTTATTTTTTTATTTATATATGGCCTCGGCTTAAAACCATTTGCCAGTGTCAAGTAAAAAAAGCGGGAAATATTCGTTAAAATTTTCGTCACCGTATTGCTAAATCATCAAGTCCAAAGTCTAGTCAAAGTCCGAATAAATAGTCGGGGTAGTCAATAAGTCAAGTCAGTTGATTCAGTAAAGTGGTAGACGCTTACTGAAACTTCCTAGGGAGTTATGGCGGAAAACTCAATTTAGCACACATTTAGTTGTATTACTTGCCCACGCGTCTTGTGCACGTTAACAATTATCTAATTATTAATATTCTAGCAATATTACACATTAAAAACCGAAGTTACGCCAATTTAGAAAAATAACACAAATACTGAAGAAAAATAACGCTGATTAGGCGGGTCCACATTGGTCCACACAAAGCGAGAAGCCTCGCGCGAGGCCTGCCGCGCGGCATGTGCCATTATTCTAGCGAGACATGCTCTGTCGAAAAATCTTACATAGCGAGGCCGCCTCGCTCGAGTAGCCCGAGCCATATTCGCTCAGTTCAGCACGAAGACACGATGGCGAAAAATTAGTTTAAACATTACGATTATTTAATATAATATGCGAAACCATTATATTTTTTTATATTAATATGTATTGATTGCATATTCTCTGTATAAATAAATAATAAATAAAATAAAAATTTAATAAATATTTAAGACGGGCTTCTATAAAAAATCTTATTTTTTCATTGTTGCTCTATAATATGTACCTATTAGTGCTCAATTTTTACTTAGTACTCAGTTTTGATACGGTAGAGTACCGTACCGTAGTAGGTAGAGGTACGGAACCGTAAGTGCGCGGGTTCCATTCAATATTTGCTACAATCACAGCTTTATCAAGTGGTTTTTGAAATTAAAACAAGTGCTATGGAATATCAATAATTTATTATTAGTTAATGTACAATTAAAAATCAATAAGCCATTCTTAAAGTTAAAATCAGCATTATATACTTTATTTGGCTAAAATCCCATAAAATTGATACATTTTTAAAAGCCTTTTAAAATGATCTAAAAATGTAATAGCGAGTTAAAACCAGCAGGCGTTAAAATGTTTGATTTAAAATTTCACCTAAAATTATGCACAATTTCTTTTAATTAAGGAATGATTTTACATCTCGTAAATCACAGCCTATAACACGCTTCGGGTCAAATAAAATTGTCAAATTCAAGTCAATTAATCGACAATGTTTCCAAGAAGCACGCTATAGTTTAATTAGTATTAAGAATCAGAATGCCGTTGGCAGGGGTTAAAAAGCTGACGATACGCCGAACTTAATAGCGACTCGACAACGAATCCGCGCCCTCGCCCGCATCCTCCACGGAGCCGCTCGCGCCGCTCGTGGGTGGGGACGGCGTCGCTGAAACAAAACAAACGTTAAAATATCCATTCATAATATCCATGTTAGTTAACCGTGAACATTCACTGGCTGGTGAAAGTTAAGAGGTCAAACGCAATTGATATAGATGGAGCACTTCAGCAAAATGTTACCTAGGTGTAAAATAAAATATTAAGAAATGTATAACGTTAAAATATCCATTATTTTAATACACATTATTCTTCTATGCATGTGAATAGAGCCTCCGTGGTCTAGTGGTTAGAGCATTGGCTCTCGACTCCGGAGGTCGTGGGTTCGATTCCCGCATTGGAACAACAAAAAATGTTGTTTCCAAGTTTGGTTAGGACAATGCAGGCTGATCACCTGATTGTCTGACAAGAAAGATGATCCATGCGTCGGATGGGCATGTAAAAAGTCGGACCTGCGCCTCATCTCTCGTCAGTCGTGTCGGTTATCCGTCCCACTGGATTACGAGAGTAAAGGAAGAGAGAGTGCTCTTGTGTACTGCGCACACACTTGGGCACTATAAAATTACTCCTGCGTAACTGGCCTGGTTTCAATGGAACCGGCCACCGTCACCGAGATCGGTGGGGAGTCATTATTATTATGCATGTGATTTTAATGAAATTTTTATGCGTCTCTTCAGGTGGATTCGAAAATGATTTAGATTTGCAATAGGCAATCGGACAATTTTTTTTTTATTGCATAAATGAATAGTACTCTTAAATATGAGTAACTTCTCAGAAGAAACCGTATGTCAAAAGTCAATATTTTCAAAGGTACAGCGATTTGTATAAAAAAATTCGCGAGCCTCCTAAAAACGCTCCATACTAAAGTCGACCTAAAAATGACGTCACTTGTATATGAAGTAGTATGAAGTAGTATATGAAGTATATGGCCGCAGGAATATATTTGTAAATATCTCCGATATTTGTGTTCATACTTACTATAATGAATGTTTTTGTATATGATGAGAGTAAACAAATGATGTAGGTTTTGTTTACCAATTTCGCAAAAAAAAAAATTTTTTTTTGGTATAAAGACTCGCGAAATTTTGTATACAAATCGCTGTACCTTTGAAAATATTGACTTTTGATATACGGTTTCTTCTGAGAAGTTACTCATATTTAAGAGTTACACTATTCATTAATGCAATAAAAAAAAAATCAGTCCGCTTGCCTATTGGATACGGTAGGTGGCGCTGCTGTCAGTACGTCAACAAATTTAATTCTAAGGCGGTACAAAGTTTGCCGGGACAGCTAGTATCCACGTAAAGAGATAGATTACCCGTAAACATCACTGGCTGGTGAACGTGAGAGGTCAAAAGTGATTGATATAGATGGAGCACTTCTGCAAAATGTTATCTAAGTGTAAAGTAAAATATTCAGAACTGTAAAACGTTAAAATATCCAATAATATCCATATTAGAGAGATTCCCCGTAAACAGTCACTGGCTGGTGAACTTTAGAGGTCAGAAATAATTGATAGAGATGGAGCACTTCTTCAAAATGTTATATAGATATAAAGTAAAATATTAGAATGCCTTTACCTTCATTGGGGCCGAAAGCGCCATTATAGAACTGATTGTTCGCGTGATGCGGTGCGCTGTTGTTGAGCGCGCTGTTGTTGAGCGCGCTGTTGTGATACTGCGCGCTGTTGTAGTGCGGCGCGCTGTTGTCATAGTGCAGGGCGTCGTTATTCAGCGCGTTATTCGTATGCGGTGCGTTATTCGTTTGCAGCGCGTTATGTGGCGTATTCGGCAGCGCGGGCAGGTCGAGGCGCGGCGCGTGAGTCTTGGAGCTGCGCATGAGCGGCTTGTGCTCATCGCCTGGGTGCTGCCACGCCCAGCACGACCGACAGAAATACCTAGAAATGGAAAATCAGGGTTAGTTAATTAAAACATGGCTCGCCTACACAGGTTGTTAAGGCGCTCTTACCCTAGAAATACGCTTCTTTCAAAAATTTTTTGAGACGAATGGATACATTTTAATGCAGCAAAAAAATATATGTTAATTTTGATCACCTTCGTTTTCAAAACACGTTATCTGAAAAATTTCTCGATAAAATAAAATCATAAAGTAACCATTAAAATAGAAATTCTTGGAGTCGTAACTGTATTATTTGTGAACAGAAATAAGAAAATTATTTGCAGTTTCGTAAAACATAATAAAAGGAAGGGAATTGTTGTTTTGATTTTTCGTATAGAATGTGATATTTGTTAGTATTAATTTATTTCAATGATAAATAATTCGTACGAGTCGAATGAAACATCGCGAAATGGCGACCTGTCATTCCTTCTCTTTCATATCTATTGAATAAGACAGTACCGGCTTAGGCCTCTTGCTAATGAGACGTATGTCAAATTTTTCCCCTCTTTTCTGCTCAAAAATTATACGAATTTATTGTTGAAAGTCCGTTCAAATTTATTTTACCTCCGACTTGACCTTTATGTCGTCTGCATAAAGGTCAAGTCGGGGGTAAATATTAGTTTTTCTTTCGTCGTGTAATACTTATAAGATATGCGTAATTTCGCTATCTGACGTAAGACGCTCGGTAGCCTTTTGGCTTTTTGCGTTGTTGCGACCAATTGGTCTCGGGTTCGAATCCCGGTCAGACGATTTTTTTATCTTTTTTTTTATCTTTTTTTTTTGTCGCACTATAAAACTCCGAGCAATGCTTGTTTTCCCAGTAATAAAAGTATAAAGTAATTATGTACTTATTTTATTATTAATTACTTTAAGTTGTTGTAAATATTAGTGTAGATTATATTATAAAAATATGAAAAGATTGTATTCGTCCAAATTTTTTGTCCAAAGTTTTAAGATGGAGGTACAAAAACTCTTTATAAGTAGGTACTAGGGAGACCGAGCTTTGGTCGTAGTTTTAGTACAATGATAAAAATTAATAAAAAATAAATAAAAAAAGATTAAAGAAAAACAAAGACATTATAAGAATCACAAAAATAATATTTATCTTACCGGGATTTGAACTCACCACCAAAAATCAAACGTCGGTACGCAAACCGAGCTGCCAGTCAGACTGACGTAAAATAACCGAAATTATTGATATAATTTATTACACGACGAAAGAAAAAACATATTGATTCAAAATTGACAACATTGATTGACAACAGAATGAGTAAATATACCTAAATATTATTCTGTTGGTTTGTAAAGTTTTTACATATTATTATATCAATTATTATAATCAATTCTAATTCTAATCACCATGAGCAGATATTAGGAACATGTATTCAGTAATCTACGTTTATTTTTTACTAGCTTTTGCCCGCGACTTCGTCCGCGTAAACTTCGGTTTCCATACAAAACTTTAACCCCTTTGTTACACCCGTAGAGGGCGAATTTTCAAAAATCCTTTCTTAGCGGATGCCTACGTCATTACAACTATCTGTATGCCAAATTTTAGCACCATCTGTTCAGTAGTTTCGGTTGTGCTTTGATAGATGAGTCAGTCAGGTTTGACTTTTATATATTTAGACTAGGTGTTGCCCGCGACTTCATGCGCGCAAAAGGAAATCTCGATGGAACCGTACATTTTTCGGCAATAAAAAGTATGCCTATGTGCTTCCCCGTTGTCTATTCTATATCTGTCCTAAATTTCATCAAAATCGTTCCAGTAGTTTCGGAGCCTATTCAATGCAAACAAACAAACATACAAACAAATAAACCTCTCTGTATTATATTAGTAATAGATTAAATAAAACAATATTTACAATTAATATGATGTAGCCGAAGAGACTATTTGGTTAAACCACAAATGTCAGAAACTAGGTATTTGAAATTGTATTTTTTTTTGCTGTTAGATAGCCGAAGTTTCATGTATGTAGAAGGGGAATATTTGATATTGAATTTTATTGTGTATTTATGTATTGTATAAAATCAGTCGATAAAATTTAGCTTTGTGCTACGCGAACAAAGTTGTGGGCAAAAGCAAGTTTAGATTTTGTAACCGCTGAAAAATGCGAAATATATAAAATTTTGAAATGTCGTTCTAGGAAGAAACGTCAATGTGTGTAATGTCATAATGTGTATTGTGTAATGTGTTACATGTTGTAATGTGCGTATTCCGTAGTACTTCGACCGCATATTATAATAATACTAGCTATCCCGGCAAACTTCCTACCGCCTTAGAATTAAATTTGTTGACGTACTGACTACTGACAGCAGCGCCACCTACCAGGTCCAATTGCAAATCTAAACCATTCTCGAATCAACCTGAAGACACACAAAATTTTTCATTAAAATCGGTCCAGCCGTTTAGGAGTTCAGTGACTAAATTGAGCTTTTTTTTAGATTTTTTTTACCCTTTAACTACTTACTAAAAAGCTTAACTTTCTCAAATCGCAATGGCTAAATTTGGCACAAAATTAGGAATTAGACTTCTTATAATTGACCTAGACAGAAAATAGACATTTTGAAATTATATTAAATTGTAATGAGATTTGAACCTAGACGCTACGCTTTGCTTTAGGCGGGCAAAATACCACTAGGCTGTGAAGCACATTACGATTTTATCGAAATTACGCTTTTGTGCATTATAGACACATCACTTTGACGTAAATCGCATGAAGCCCCCCGCAGTAACGGGGGCGGCACGTCCCCCACTCATCTCCTTCACCCCCTCGAATACTTCATAGTTGACTACTCACAGCGCCTTAAATCATGAACTGAAAATTAGAGTATATTTAGTAACTAGTACTTATGTGTGGAATTAAACCAGCCTATTATAATAAATGACGACCTGTGGCTCAGTTGGTTGAGCGTGTTGGTGCTCAAGCCGGGGGTCGCGGGTTCAAATCCCGCCGAAGGAACAAAAAGTTTTTCTGTGTTCCTGGGTCATGGATGTGTATTAAATATGTGTATAATATAATAAAAATCTTAAATATGTGTATAGTATAAAAGTATTAAATATATTTCCGTTGTCTGGTACCCGTAACACAAGTTCTTCGAGAACTTACCACGGGATCAGATTGTCGTGGTGTGAAGAGTCCATAGAAAAAAAAATATTGGAAGTGATTACTTAAATTTCTTAAATAATAATATCTATGGACGCTTCACACCACGTCAATCTGGTCCCATTCTGAGTATCCAAAGAAGTTGTGTTACAGGTACCAGATAACGGGAAGAATATTTAATACTTTTATACTTTACATATATTAAAGATTTTTATTATAATATACACATATTTAATACACATCCATGACCCAAGAACACGGAAAAACTTTATAATAAGCTCACACCGATTTCGGTGACGGTGGCCGGTTTCATTGAAACCATGCCAGCTACGCAGGAGCAATTTTACAGTGCTCATGTGTGTTCGCAGTACACAAGAGCACTCTCCTTTACTCTCGAAACCCAGTGGGACGGAATGACCGGCACGACTGGAGAGAGATCAGGCGCAGGTTCGACTTTTTACATGCCGATCTGACGCACGGATCATCGTTCTTGATAATCAGGTGATCAGCCTGCATTGTCCTTACCAAACTTGGAAACAATTTTGTTGTTTCAATGCGGGAATCGAACCCACAACAGAGTCGAGATCCAAGCTCTAAACCACTGGACCACGGTGGCGGTTTTACGTTTATTATTAAGTTATCGACCCACCTGAAGCACATGGGGTCCCTGCAGAAGTACGGCCCCTGTTTGAGGTTGCACACCGAACACATCGAATCCTCCAAGTAAGGATCTACTTGCACCTGAAAAAACAACATTCATATTATTTTAAGCGAATAAAACAAATGAAAATTTCTGTACTTTCATCTCGTTAAAACGTTCACGTGCTCTAATCAGTTTCGTGAAGCTTAGCGAAAATGAGCGAACGGACCGTAAGTACGTTATACGTATGGTTATCAGAGGAATAATTTTTGCATTAATTCACACAAGGAGCCGTGTTGAGATTTAGTTTCTATAAAACTTAGGCCTTTTCATCCTTATTGGACGATTTACACAGTATTATTCTCCGAGCGAAGTAACCATGGCACTCTTGAAATACAGTGCCTGGGACAGTCTGTTTTTAAATGTCGTATGGTTGTCCAAGCACATACGGCATTCTCACAACAGTCACAGCCTGGTCCAGAGGAATGACTGGTTTTTACGTCTGGGGCCAAGGCTTGTCCCAGACGTATTAACGAAACCCAAACCATGTGCGGGTTTCCTCACGATGTTTTCCTTCACCGTTAGAGCGTCCGTATATAATTATAGGTATTACTCGGGCGACTTAACTTGATATATCTTGACATATATATATCATTCTATAAAAAGGACATTAGAAAATATCAAGGCAGTTACCTTTTTAGTGAACTTGTCTGTGCATATCTCGACGTACGCGGCGGAGATGGCGCGCACGTACGAGCGCACGTTGCTGAACGTCACGCGTCCGGATCCGATCGGGTACTTGTTCTTGTCCGTGTCCAGACCTGCGATAATCGTTACGACTATGTGTAAAAAGTTTATCTATATTAGTTTACGCGGGCGATTTAATCAATGAATCTATAATTTTATAATGTAAAAAAGTTTGTTTATATGTCACCGTAAAATTGTAAAATAAGTTATATTGTAAAATAAGTAACGAGATTGTAAACATATGTCGAAAGATTTATAACGATATATATTTATAATCTAACGAAAAATAATGTGTTAGATTATAGGCAAAATATTCACGTCGGAAGTAACATTTTAAAATTTCACTAGTTTTATTACAATCTAACGGTTATACGGGTACATATTAAATTTGTATTATAAAGAGGAAAATAAGCTCCGAAACTACTGGATGGACTTTGATGAAATTCGGCACAGATGTAGAGTAGACCACGGGGAAGGGCATAGGCTACTTTTTATCGCAGAAAAATTTATGGTTTCCGTAAGATTAACATTTGCGCGCACAAGTCGCAACAACTTCTAGTCTATATATACTAATATAATAAAGAGGAAAAGTTTTGTTTGTTTGCATCGAATAGGCTCCGAAATTACTGGACAGATCTTGATGAAATTCGGCACAGATGTAGAGTAGACCACGGGGAAGGGCATAGGCTACTTTTTATCGCAGAAAAATTTATGGTTTCCGTAAGATTAACATTTGCGCGCACAAGTCGCAACAACTTCTAGTCTATATATACTAATATAATAAAGAGGAAAAGTTTTGTTTGTTTGCATCGAATAGGCTCCGAAATTACTGGACAGATCTTGATGAAATTCGGCACAGATGTAGAGTAGACCACGGGGAAGGGCATAGGCTACTTTTTATCGCAGAAAAATTTATGGTTTCCGTAAGATTAACATTTGCGCGCACAAGTCGCAACAACTTCTAGTCTATATATACTAATATAATAAAGAGGAAAAGTTTTGTTTGTTTGCATCGAATAGGCTCCGAAATTACTGGACAGATCTTGATGAAATTCGGCACAGATGTAGAGTAGACCACGGGGAAGGGCATAGGCTACTTTTTATCGCAGAAAAATTTATGGTTTCCGTAAGATTAACATTTGCGCGCACAAGTCGCAACAACTTCTAGTCTATATATACTAATATAATAAAGAGGAAAAGTTTTGTTTGTTTGCATCGAATAGGCTCCGAAATTACTGGACAGATCTTGATGAAATTTGGCACAGATGTAGAGTAGACCACGGGGAAGAACTTAGGCTACTTTTTTTCGCGGAAAAATACGAAATTAACTTTACGACGAGAAACTTCTAGTTTATAAAAATTTAGAAAATTTCATAGTTTCTTGCTATAAAAAACGTACCAGCATAAACAACACCAGAGAACAAGTCGTTCATGATGTACGCGAGCGCGGCGGCCGACAGCTGGCCGTGCAGCGCGCCCACGAACACCGTGCGCGCCGGCTGCAGCCGCACCGAGCCGCCGCCGCACCAGTTGCTGTCCGCCACGGCCCACGGGATCACCTGCGCCTGTACACCGTCTGATGTTACGTTCTAGCCATGGCTAATATAAACTCCTTTAAATTGACTCGTGTTGACATTCCAATTGTAGTGGTCTACCGTCTTTACTAACTTTTTTGGGGTCACGCTATAACGACGATAACCGTGGCTCAGTGGTTAGCACGTCGACGCTAAAGCCGGAGGTCACAGGTTCGAATCCCGCCAGGGAACAAAAAAAAATCTGTGCTCCTGGGTCATGGCTGTGTATTAAATATGTGTATTATATAATAAAAATCTTAAATATATGTATAGTATAAAAGTATTAAATATAATTTCGTTGTCTGGTACCCGTAACAAGTTCTTCGAGAACTTACCACAGGACCAGATTGACGGTGTGAAAGCATCCATAGATATAATAATATGACGACCAAAGCATTTAAAAAATATTACCGGCTGAAAGCAGCCATACAAAAATATGAAGCTTTTTAGTTCTCGGCAAGGCCATAGTATAACCCCAATGAAGCCAGTAGCTGCTTCTACTAGGTAATAGGGATATGCACGTATTTTTTATATTTTTTTATACATATATTTCTTGTTTGGTAAACTGTATGGTAAAATCAGTTTTTGGATATTATTAAAAATAACAAAGATGAACGTTTAAAGTAGTATGATAGAGAGATCGGATGTGTAACGTGACAACACATAACAGGACTTTTATAGAAAGTTCATAAGTAATTTCGTTTTGCTAGAAAGAGATAGATTCAAAACTTTGACCGCTCATTTATCAACAGATATTGAAAATTTTCTCGCCATTGCCTTTATTTTTCAATCTTGTATCATATGTTTGAAGTTATTTTTATGTTTTATGCATATTCCCTATTACAAGCATAATACCTCTTTAGTCCTGGTGTTCCTGGAGCTGACGCGGTAGTACCAGTCGGCGCCGTCGACGCGGCAGGCGGCCAGCAGCGCACGCACGCGGCGCTCGCTCTCCAGCGTCACGTACGCAAACCCGCGCGGACACCCGCCGCCCGCGCCGCGCCCCGGCCACTCCACCCTGGGTCACAGATAATTTAAATATAATAATTAAGTTAAATAAAATATTTTAAATATGCTATTATCGTTGAGAACCAATAGGAAGCAGGAGCGGATAGGAACAGTAGCGACATCTAGCGGCTGCATACGAATATGTAATTTCTCGACCTACATTTTCTTTAATCCAATTATAGTCATTGTTTTGCTAAAGTAACTTAGTGCAAACTAGTGTTGCCCAATTCAGTCTTGGTCTTGGTCTCGCAGCAAGAGTCTCGCAAGAGTCTCGCAAGTCTCGCAATTACCTATTAGCCTATTGCTATTTATTAAACGTTATTTTAGATATTAGAACAACGTAATATAACAACGTAACTTAATACCTACTCTATTACGTTGTTCTGAGATCTAAAATAACGTTTCATCCAAATCCCTACCTATACAGGCTATGGCTTCTCTATGGAGGAGAACCCAGCCTTCGCCAACGCTATACAATTATACATATTACAAAAATAAGTGAATAAAGATAAACAAAAAATCATTAATTTTCTGTTTTTTAATGTTCCGTAATATTCTGTTCTTTATACATTAAAATATACTTGTTTTCTACAGATGACTGTTCCAATTGCATGTCGATGTAAGAGTTTAATAGCATAATGAAAATAAACCCCCTAAAAATAACTAAACAAATTGAGTTTTTAGAAATTTGGAAAAGGAAAACCATGTAGATATTTTTCCCCAAAATCGAGGACTACTCTACATAGGTCTGATTTGGTTCGGAAGCGAACCAGATACGTGATTCAAAATCTCGAAACCAAATCTGAGCGGCTGTTAGCACTATTATACTTGGCAACATTATTAGGGTCCGGCCTAATGTCTATACAATTAAAATACGGTATGCTACCGTATTGAAAAAGTGCAAACTATTATGTTTGGCTGTCCATAAAAATATGGATGAATGTATGAGCAGTATGGTACTCACTTGAGCGGCTGGAAGGGCTTGAGAGCGTGCAGCAGCGCGTGCTCGGAGATGTCCCAGGGCAGGCCGCCGAGGAACACCTTAGGCGAGAATCCCGCGCTCGTGTCCAGCGGCCGCGCCGGCAGACTGCCGCTCCAGCGCACGGGGCTGCCCGCGCTGTCCGACACCACGCCACCTGTATCATAACATTTATCGTACTGAAAAACATAGCAATAAGCTTTTCCTTTCTGGGGTTTACTCCTTAAGAAACGATTTGAGTTATAAGGCCCGGTACGGAAATTTAATGAGTAAAATAAAGTGTAACACGGAAATTAGAGGCGTTACGTAGAAAGAGATATCAGTGCCCCAAGCAGGAACATTTTGCGGTATCGTTACGTGTACGTAAGCGAGAAATATTGTATGAAAACCATGAAAGCGCCTCTAGCGGACGTAAAAGTAACTAAAATTTTTATACAATGTTCCTCATATTTCGCGTTTACGTACACGTAACGATACCGCAAAATGTTCCTGCTTGGGATACTGTAGGATTGAACGTGCAAAAGAATGAGATGGAATCGTTCAACAGCGTATTACGACCCATTTCCATTTTTAAATTTAAATATGTTCGAATTTGTTCAAACCAGCTCGTTATTACCGTCAGCTTTATTACAGTCGTACAAGGATCTTTTGGCACTTGGATGGGGGCGTGAGTGTCGCAAATAAGAATACTTATTACTAAAAGTGAAATTTTACAAGACGGCGATGTTAGTACTGATTTTATCCACGTGCCAAAAGGTAAGTGTCGCAACTACAAAACAATACATAATACTTAAAAGTGACATTTTACAAGACGGCGATGTTAGTACTGATTTTGTCCACGTGCCAAAAGATCCTTGTACGACTGTACTATCATTATTATGTAACATACTTATGTAATACGCTTTTATTGAACTTTTTATTGAAATATAAAAATCCGAATAATTACAGATATGTTTGTTTCTCTTATCATTTTAGAAGATGCGTTCTTTACCCTCTTTTTCTATTCGATATATATCATAATTATCGTTCGTAAGGAGGAAACTCCAGTCGTACGTCGGAGCTGACACACTTTTTTAATTTTGAAAATCTATAAGAGATGGCGACACGGTCGGGTTTTTAGGAGGTATATTCACTACAGAGAATTGTTCCATATTATGGTCATATCAGAGACTTCAGTTTGAGTGATAATTCTTTTAACGCCAAATAATTAACTCGAGTGAGCTGGCTATTACGGAATGATAATATAGAATTAATGAACATTCACTTTTCGTGTGTATTGGAATCAACGTAGCATTATCGCCTACAGGATTCGAGACAAAATGAAAAAAAAGCGAATAAACATTCCTCAGTGTTCGGACCGATTTCTAGCACCGATATCTCACCGTGTTCAAGTACCTACTTGAACGCATATCTATGTTTGTCTCTTAAGTGAAATTTTACACAGTTTTACAGAGCTGTTTGACAAGCCGACTAACTAATAGGGGATCGGACTACATCTGAAATATTTAGTTTCATTAATATATTCAGAATACTTGGTTAAATGTAAAAAAAAAATATTTTATGTGTAGTTTACTAATAAAATTCATTTAAAAAGTACCAAAAATATATATTTTTGCGAAATTGGTAAACAAAACCTATACATCATTAGTTTACTCACATCATATACAAAAATATTCATTATGGTAAGTATGAACTTAAACGCACAAATATGGGAGATATTTACAAATATATTCCGGCGGCCATATACTTCATATACTACTTCATATACTATAACCTACAAGTGACGTCATTTGTAGGTCGACTTTAGTATGGAGCGATTTTAGGAGGCTCGCGAATTTTTTTATACAAATCGCTGTACCTTTGAAAATATTGACTTTTGATATACGTTTTCTTCTGAGAATATTTAAGAGTACTATTCATTTACGCAATAAATTAGTCCGATTGCCTTTTGTCTAGTAATTATATAGCTACCATTCTTGGCCGGATACAGCTGTTTATAAGCAACGCGAGTAAATTGTAAGTTGACTTGGTAAGTAGGCATTAGCACCTATTGACTTTATATTACTAAAATGTGTATATGGTACTTATAATGAATACAAAAGTGTAGTAAATGTGCTTATGGTAAAAGGAAATAAATCGTGCACTTACAAAAGGAGGCGCGACGTGAGGCGTCACGTTCGCGGTCCCGTTTCTGCGAGCGAGCGCCCTCTGGCGGCCAACGGTCTACCTGCGGAAAAAAGCGGATTAAAATGCAATGTGTAGGAAATACAATGCAAAAACATGAACCACTTAAGATTTCACTAATGATTATATTATTTACAGAAAGACCAACCGAACTAATTCACGTTCTAGAAGTATAAGCTACTAACAGTATTTTAGTATTACGCTCATTTCAAACCACGCTATACTATTGTGCTATATAGTATAGCAAAAAAGGACCTAATGCTATACTATATAGCATGGCGTTCACATTACGCGATATTATCGCAAGCATTTATAATATCAAAATAAAATTTAAAAAACTTTATTTCAACAAACAAAATAAATTCTTACAGAAAATAATATTTAAAAAAAAGTCCAAAATGGCGGCTTTACTGCCGAGTACCTATACTAGATGTTGCCCGCGACTCCGTGCGCGCAAAAGCTAATTTCGCAGTAACCGTACATTTTTCCGCGATGAAAAGTATCCTATGCCCTTACCCGTGGTCTACTCTACATTTTCTACATCTGTGCCAACTTTCATCAAAATCAGTTCAATAGTTTCGGAGCATATTCAATGCAAAGAAACACTTCCTCTTTATTATATTATTTACTATAGATAAAATCGGTCCACTAGTTTCCAAGCCTATTCAATTCAAACAAACTTTCTCTTTATTATATTAGTATAGTATAGATATGCTAGAATATTATGCTATTATATTATAGCGTAGTCTGAAAGCCGCTTTAGTTAGAGGGTACTTACAGTATCGAGGCGCTCGCAGCTGAGGCGCGACTGGTACATGTTGGCGCGCAGGTTGTTGCTCGGCATCGCCAGCGCCTTCTGAAAAGCCCCTCTATCATTACCATACTCAATAACTTCCTTACCGATATCGGTGACGGTGGCCGGTTTCATTGAAACCAGGCCAGTTACTCAAAAGTAATTTTATAGTGCCCAAGTGTGCGCAGTACACAAGAGCACTCTCTTCCTTTACTCTCGTAATCCAGTGGGACAGATAACCGACACGACTGACGAGAGATTACTGACGCAGGTTCGACATTTTACATGCCCATCCGACGCATGGATTATCTTGTCAGCAATCAGGTGATCAGCCTACATTGTCCTAACCAAACTTGGAAACAATGTTTTTCGTTTCCAATGCGGGAATTGAACGGTTCCCTATTTTTTCGCATAAAATCATATGTCATAATTTTACTTGGCATAATTTAATTTGACCTAATAGTAGTTTCGCATAATATTCATTTGGCATAACTCTCTTAGCATAATTTTTTTTCGCATAGTTACTAAAAGCATAATAATTGTCAGGCATACTTATTGTAAGGCATACATTTTTTAACGCATAATATTAGTTAAGAATAATATTTTTAAGCATAATATTAAAAAGCATAAATATATTTACGCATAATGGTATTTAGGCATACTACTATATTTACGCATACTTCTTTGAAGCATTTTTTTCACATACTAATGAATGATTAATTCTACTGGATGTGCGAGTTAAGACGTAATTTTCGACTGATTACGAAATTAAACTCGGACAAACAACACGAACTGCTATCTAAGAACATGCCAAGCCATAACCACGAGCCCAATGCACTTAAGGATAAAGTAAGTTCTTAAGAATAAATTTTAAACATGTTAGCGGCTTACGGGTGGCCCAAGGGCCACCCCGCCGCAACTTAACCTACTGTTGTACACATGTTACACTAGGTATAATGAGTAATACTTGCTTTTAATGTTTCATAAATATGCGTTTAATTACCATAACCGTGTTACGTTATGTCCTTTCATTTTATGAAGATTTGTGCCTTGTGAGTTGTGACAGAATTACTGGAATTTATTGTGACAAAAAAATATGCCTAACTAGTTTATGCCAAAAAACAATTATGCCAAAGTATTATTATGACAAGAAAAATTATGCCTTACGAGTTATGCCTCATTAAATTAGGACAAAAAATATTAGTCTAAATGAAATTTATGCCTAATGATGTATGCCAAGAAACCATTATGCCAAAGTAATAGTATGCGTAATAAAATTATGCCAAGTGAGGTATGCCAAATGAAATTATGACAAATAAAATTATGCGAAGAAAAGGGATCCCGAATCGAACCCACGACCTCCGAGTCTAGAGCCAATGCTCTAACCGCTAGACCACGGAGCCTGTTACTCATATCTTCATCATAGCGAGCTAGTAGGTACAGCTGGCCGATTCTGTATCGTACATTTTGTGAGTTAATCACCGAGTTAGTAACGAAACGGAGGAGTGAGTAACGGAAAGTCTCACTTTTTACCGACTTTACGTTACTCACTCCTCCGTTTCGTTACTCAGTGATTAACTCACAAAATGTACGATACAGAATCGGCCAGCGGAGCGGCTCTATCTCGGTACTAGTTCGCAAAAATAGACTAGCTCAGTAGCTCATTAATAAATAATATGATTTTAATAGTGCTAAAGGTGGGTCCACACTTACGTGACGCGCCCTCATAACAGAAACCTGCCATTTAGATGTGGTCGATATTTGTCACATGTTTAAAACTCACGACATACAATTTCGGAGCGAGACCGTAAAGCTCGGGTTTTCTAGGGTAGCATTGCAGTCATATAGCGCAGTAGTACAGGAATGAGCCTTTTTATGTCAAATACGGTGACAATCACCGCTCTCTAGGAAACCATACCTTTTCGTTTACATGGAAAATGTTCCGTTTATCGCTGTATTACGGACGCTATATGACGATTCCCGAAAGCCATCGAGATCAATAGTGGTCCGGCCTAACCGTCCACACGTTCGGTTAGCGAACCACATCCGATGCGGACCGCAGCGAACTCAGTATTATTATCTATGTTCGCCAGACTACTCTATTAACTGCTCGGAGTTAATAAATAGGGTAGTCCGTCGAAAATAATAATAATGAGTTCGGTTAACGCAACTTTCAAAAAATCACGACAAAAATCTTAATTATATGTACTCACTAAAGAGGCCACGAGGCTCGTAATGTCTTGTCCGGGAGGATCGTCACTCCAGTTTCCGGGCCTAGCGCTTTCACTGGAAAATAATTAAAAAAATACGTAAAAATAACTGATTCTATCACATACTAAACATTTAAAATTGCAAGTTTATGCCGGCTCTAATTCGCAGCTAATATTCAATGCGTTAAAACCTTTCGAAATCAGTACGTGGTACGACCGTTCGCAGGGCTTCGCGATACAAATTGTAGAGCCGCCATAAAATAGCATTTAACATTAGGTACTTTAAGAGTTTTGCGTAAATGTGGAAGTGTGAAGTTTTCCTTTTTTGCCTTTTTATTATATTCCATACCACATTAAGTGTGGTCAAGTGGTACAACTTCAAAAATCGAATTTTATGTTCCCTCCAAAACTCCCTAGAAAGTATCAGTAGCGTCTGTATACTTTACTGAGTATACTGACTTGACTCATTCATTGAACTGACGATTTATTTGGTCTTATTAGATTTTGGTCTTGATTTAAAAAACGGCTTTCAAAACTTAACTAAGTACGTATAATATTTTATTTTCCCGCATTTAAAACTGACACTTTAAGCAAAACCATTCCCGGTTTTGCTATACCGCCATTAAAAGAAATGGTTAAACTCTGATTGCCTCTATCTAGTGTTGCAGTTTTCCTAGGATAGCGTAACAAAAAATAAATTCTTATTCTTCTAACAGTATACAAGACTGACAGAATGAGCGTCGCTGGGAATTCATAGTATGTAGCATAGATTATACAGATATACTATGTAGGTATGAAATATGGACCTCGACAGTTCACTTAATTATCATGCCATCTGATGACGACTTCTGTGACTCAGTTAGGTGAGCGTGTTGGTGCTCAAGCCGGGAGTCGTGGGTTCGAATCCCGCCGAAGGAACAAAAAGTTTTTCTGTGTTCCTGGGTCATAGATGTGTATTAAATTTGTGTATAATATAATAAAAATATTAAATATGTGTATTGTATAAAAGTATTAAATATATTTCCGTTGTCTGGTACCCGTAACACAAGTTCTTCGAGAACTTACCATGGGATCAGATTGACGTGGTGTGAAGCGTCCATAGATATTATTATCTGAATTAAAGCAGCAGCTTCAATTCAGATTCAGACGGCAACGATATCCTAGGGTATCGTTGCAGTCATTCACCGCTGTTAGGCCTCTATGACGTCTATCCTATCCTAGGAAACAGCTAATAGAGTTCCGATAGCATGATAAGTGAACTGCCGCGGGCCCTTTACCTACCATATTTCATACCAACTATGAATTCCCAGCGCCTATCGTTCTGTCCGTCTGTAAACTGTTCAAACTTCAGTCTTGCCTATCGTTCTGTCCGTCTGTATACTGTTCAAATTTCAACATGAACTGTACCTGTAGCTCACGTAGTGCGTGGGGTGCTGCGGCGGGAAGCAGGCGGCGGGCACGAGCGAGCGCGGGGTCTGCGCCGCCTCCGGGCTGCCCGGCGACTCCCAGCGCCACTCGTTATCACCACCATCCTATATATAATTTTATATGAAAAACGCGAGGTGAAAGAAAATAAATAACCTAAAAATTATTCTATTGTTTACTTTTGCACAGGACTGGAGGAATCTCATGGTACACAAAAATTTATAGAACCAAATTAAGCATTTGCTATACTTTCTAATATTTTATTAAGGCGAAAGTTTGTATTTATGGATATGGAAGTTTGTAGTCTTTCACGCAATAAATACTGAACAATTTTTTTATGAAACTTGGTATAGTAGTACTTTAAACTCTGGACAATATTTTATCGCAGTAAAATACATGGTTTCCGCAGGAATTTTTTTTGAACGTACGAAAACACTGGCACCAACTGCAGATAGGTAACCTGCTAGTTGTTGCCCGTGGTTTCGGACAATATTCTCCGTATTCTATGGAATACGGTGGGAATAGTAATTGACAAAATGTGAAAAGTCAAAAGAGCTAAAAGGGCGGCGCTTGGCATGCGGTTTTTGATCGGGTTTAAAATGAAAATTGAGCATTGCAAGTAAATAAATGAAGTACCTACCTAAGCGTTATCCAGAATTAGCGGAATATTTAGGATTTAGCGTTATATTTTACCGAGCTGATGAGCTAAAAATGAATTAGGGCATGCCAACATTTCGATATTACACCGACATTAGCGATGAGCGATATTCTTACGTTAATATGTAGCTAGAAATGGGCAGGTAGAGGTATAATATGGGTAGACATATCAATTAGCTTTAAGGAGATATTAAAACGGGTACCTAACAACTAACATCGGACATCCAAAACGGTGCAAGTATTTCTTTCTCATCGATACTTTTTGTTTGTTGAATGCCTATAAAACTTATCTATTTAATTTTAGAAAACTCTCGCAACTACGCCAGCTATTTCTTGTTCCGGAAATAGAAACAGATTGTCAATACATCGGCTGGAAATAAATTAAGTTATTAAACTAATCTCCGCATGTATCTAAGTTCCAAGAAATTTTCCGGGTCGAATACGCGGGCCGATTAAGCCGCGGCGCTTGGCATGTGGATATTAAATTGCCAACTCCATGCCAATGCTCCGGAGCCGCCAAGCGCGTTGCACATTATAAATTGGCTGTAAAAATGTGCGAAAACTGGATTAATATGCAAAGGGTTGACACTTTCATTTGGCTGCAGCGTTTTATTGTTCTAAAGATTTATTTAAAGTACATTCTCAAAATATTAACTTTAAATAGCGCTTTTGAACACCAAATTAGCTTTATTTGAATTGGCCATCTAATTTGCACTATTTTTATTAATAAATCTATGTAGACGCTGTTTCGTAGAGTCATTTTATTGCCATTTTATGCGCTACTATACATTCGGTATAGTGTCTTTGTTGCTCACAATTTTAGGAAGGCGATAAAAAACAAAAATTGTAACCAGCCAAGGACAATTTTTTTCACAACGTTAATTTTAGCTTCAAAAAGGACAATTAAAATAGACGTCGCATTAAAAATTCAAAGTTAAAAAAGGTTCGATGTTCTATTCCCGTATCAGAATCTGGGTCGCGCCTGTACCTAATTCAGAACAATCCGCTTCATTTCGGCCCTAAAATAACAATTTATTATTTCAATTGTGGAAACAACTATGAACCAATTTCCTATCTATTTCCGCAGTACGAGAAATGTTTACGACAAAACGGTTCTCCATTTATAGGTTTAAAATGAAGCTAATTAACTATGTAAACCCGTGTCTATTTAAGTACAGCTAAATACAAAAAAAAATGTGTTTAAAATAAGCAATTCCCTGCAAGGGCATTTGAGCAATAAAGTAAGCACTTCATCAAAATTTTAACGTTCAATTGCTGTCCCATAAAAACGCAACTAATTATATTAATAGACTGCCAAGTGCCTCTCACAGGCCCGTGCATGGGGAATGGATTTATGTCGCCACTGCGTAGGGGTCGCGGGCTCAAATTTGCACAGCGAAAACTTGGATTAGAATACTTAATTTGCTCCTTCGATGATTACTATCGAACAACCAGAAAATTATGGGTGTCACAGACGGCGAAGATCAGTCTGATAGTTCATAAAAACCCTAGGTGTAGCAAGCGATATTTTAAGGGCTTCACACACGGCAGCTTTAATGTAAAGATGTACATTATAGCACGATACATCTCATTTTCTCTATAGAAATAGACTCCTGACGATTTCTATGGAAATATGTAATGAGATGTATCGTGCTATAATGTAAATCTTTACATTATAGCTGCCGTGTGAGAAGCCTTTTATATTATTAAAATATACTATTTTCGTCATCTGCAATGCAGCCTACTTAAAGATTTTAGGGGAAAATCAAATCCTAAAGCCCGGCACAGACGTAGCTATAATATATAATAATAATATATCGAGATATATATTATAGTATAGCAAGGTAACTACCACACGGCAGCTATACTATAAATATATATTTTGCATTCTGCGGTCGTCTTTTGCAAGCGTACAGTTAAAATATATATTAATATGCAAAAGTATATCGAGATAATATATCTGTAGATATTTTGATGACGTCATAGAAATATATATTATAGCTGCGTGTGCGGACATCGAAATTTTATATAAAATGGTCGTAATATGCCTTGCTAGGATTCATATTAATATAATATATTATAGCTATGTCTGTGACGAGGCTTAATGATACGCCCAACATACCAATTTTTACCAAAAACATTACCATAAAAGCAATTAGGAATAATAAACCTTAAATAACGTCAAAAATAAGTCAGTTTTACTGCAACTTTAATACTCTAAGAACAGTTTAGTAGAGTCATTAAGAGTCTTGGAAGATTTGAATAGGCAGTGTTTTAAACTTTCAATCCAGGGCTAACGCGGGGCTCGCGTGCACTTGGCAAGGCCCGCCCATTGGATGCCGCGCTGGCACCCATCTCCCACATTAACTGGCATCAAAACGGATGTCGTACGGGACATTATGAACGGACAATAAAACTGTCGAGCACTTTGTATAGTCTTGAGCTTTTCAAATGCAGTTATGACGGAATGCTAGCTTTCAGGCTTTTGTATTTGGATTCGATTATGAAGTCTAGACGCAATGAAAAGCTTTTTCGCCGCCAATTTTGGCAGTATTCAGATAAAATGCAATTTCAGAAAACCAAGAGACGAGTTACTTTTGTAATTAAGGACTGAGCTCTACATAATCATATAGGTACAATACGGCCGATGTATCTTGGCGAGTCTGAACTTCGTGCAGAAGGTTGCGCATTAGCTGTTTCTAAGTGTTTTCGTATTTATTTTATTTGTACTAATTGGTCAACTGTATTAGGGAATTTTATTAGTACATAGGTATATAAAAATAATACAATAACAGTTTTCTTCACGAGTTGTACATGCGCTAAAGTTCGCAGAGCCTATGTTCAGACCCGTCAAGATACAGCGGCCGTAGTGTACTTTAGGAGAGTAACGTAAACATTGGAAATAAATTTGTCATTTGTGTTCCGCCTTAGTTATTTTCAGATTAAAATAAGAATAAAAGGAAAAAAACGAGGGTAGGATAATTATTTTGAAGCGAAGAGAAAATATACAGAGATCGCCCGGCAGCTATCACGAGTTACAAATAGAAATCTCATAAAATAAGTTAACATGAAACTACGATGTTTAAATTATATGAAAAAGTCACAACTTGCAATATAAAACCATTCGTATAGCAATTCTCCAAAAGAATAGTCAATTGCCGAGCGTAGAGTATCACAAATAGAACCGCAAAAGTCATACTTTAGCTTAGGTGAATAATATTATCGTTTAAAAAGTAATAAAAACAATTGAAACTACTCACATGTGGCCCGCTAGTTTTGGGGGTAGCGGCGGCTTCGACGAACTGCGTGGCGTCTAGACCGAAGTCTCGGGACCGACGGTTTTCTCTGGAGCCGCCACTGCGACTATTATCCTGGGAAACGACACTTAATGGTCACGTCTATACGGCACTCTCGAATTACATGATACACGAAATGTGAAAAAGTGTTAAATAAATGTTGCAAATAATTTATATTCCACATTAAACTTCAAAGATACTTGTGGAAGATCAGGATATTGTCAGTTGAAAATATGATTGCGGGTAGTTCTAACGGATTTCACGCAGATGTTTCAATTTTTTTACAATACATAATTGAATGTAAATTAACAATTAGATATGCTGCAAATAGAATACTTGAAAAACTAATTTTGAACAGTAAAATTGATTAATTATAATTTATAATACAAAAAAGAAAACTATCGGAAAATCTAAATGACCACGAGTTTAAAAATATTTCAAACTACCCGCCAAATATTTAAATTTTGCATTATAGGGCGGTGCGCCACTTATTTTCAATAAAGAAAATCTGAAATAAAAATTTCTAAATGTCAAACTAGTAAATCTGAAAAAGCAAATAAATTGGCAGAGTGTATGAAAAAAAACTCACCTGATGCAAAAGCGGCATAATTGCCGCGAAGTAGCGTGAAAGTTTCTTCGGCTTCGAATGGCGATCGAGCAGAGTGCTGTCGAGGTTGTTGCCTAACCGGCGGCTCAAACTCAACTAACCAAAGAAACTGTGCGCGACCAACAACGAAATCACACCCACCCCTGCTTTTCCCCCACTATTCACAGTTTCGTCAGCAAAGCCACGCCCCTTAGTAAAGATTTGTGTTGAATTTAGCTGAAATAATTAAAATATTATATTTCATAATAACAGATTATTTATAAATCAATTATTTTAATTTTTTAAATATGTTTTCAACTTCAATAAATACCACTTTAAAATGTTAGGCGTCAACATAATTCGCGCGTTTCCGTCTGATTGGTCCGCCATATTGAATTATCCGACATGCGCATCAAAGCTAAAAGTTTTTCACTGACTTTTTTCGAAACTTTCTTTTTATTTATGTAGATATTTTAATTTGTATTAGACAATATCATTATTTTTAAATTACTAAAGGCGTATACGATTTTTATTAAATCATATTCTTGCAAAAGTAAGCTAAGTTCCGCTGAAATTAGTTTTAAAAAATAATAAAAAATATAGTAATTTGAAAATAGAATTTAAATAAAAAATATTATTGTCAAAGGTGTTTAATTATCTCAAAATTGTTATGGGGGTTTTGCCGGGAAAGTCAATCAGCAATGTTGTGTTTCTGTATTATTTTTCTAAATTCGTGTTAATTCGGTTTTTAATGTGTTATAGTGGTGGAATATTAACCATTAATTATTCGTTGAGGTGCATTAGTGTGGAAAAGTGATACATTCTACAAAATGCGTGCTAAATTGGGTTTCCCGCCAAAACTCCCTAGGAAGTTTCAGTAAAGCGTCTACCACTTTACTGAATCGACTGACTTGACTGATTGACTACCGTGACTATTTATTTGGACTTTGACTAGACTTTGGACTTGACGATTTAGAAATACAGTACCTACGTTGATGAAAATAATATACTTGACATTGGCAAATGGTGATAAGCCGACGCCATAAATAAAAAATAAAAAATAAATTGTTATGTAACTAGGTACATGAACAAATGATTTAACATGTTCTACATGAAGCATAGATACCAGGAGTCCGAACGGTATAGGCTTTTTAATAATAATTATGTACACAATAATAGGACCAGATCTTAGTTCTCTTTTCTACCGCTAGGCGTGCGAGACCGACGAGTACCGAGTGTTGCCAATACTATTATACCGAGTGTTGCCAATACTATTATTTATTACAATTATTTTTAAATTACCGTTAGGCAATTACCGTGTTCTACGGTATCTATTTTTCGAGAACAGTTTCTAAGAATTTCCTAAAACTTTTAAATAATAAGATTTCAATCTTTCCAGAGCTGTCAATAGCAACTTTAAACTTCCCGCGTAATTTCAAACGAGTGCATGTCGGACCGTCGCGCGCTCTACCGGCAAAAATCTGTCCCCGTAACTGAGACCATTATTTTAACATTACGTTCGGACTCCTTGTTATCTATACTTCGTGATGTTCTAACTCAAATATTTTAACTATTTCGTAATATTTGTTTGTAGTATTAAATTTTAGGTAGGTAACATACTACAATACCAAATACGATATCGATGATTTAAAAAAACATCAAAGTGTTTGAATAGATATAAAATTATTAAACTGAGTAAAGCTTTTCAACGTAACTCTATTTTTGACCACAAACGAAAACAGACGGGTGTTTGTTTAAGTTTGACGTGTAGAGTTTTTTCGTTTAGGCTGGCGTGATCGATAGTGTCAGGTCATAATTCATCATCATCAGCTCTATTGAAAATTTCGGGAGTTACTTAATTTTTAATTATGTTTATTGTGTCATGATATCAACTGCTTTTTTGCCAATGTAATTGTAAAGGCCTCCTGAAAAGGTAAAGTTTACAATAAAATACAACGTCTTTCATAATATATTCTAATAAAATATCTTTTATTATAAAAAAATTGCGTACCACACTTAACATAACACGGTCTCTTTTAGCTTAAGCTAAAGTAGGTTAACAACATTACAATTTGCATAGAAGAATATAATATACAAATATCGACACTTATAGTTTAAGAATACGTTGACGATGGATTTAGTTTTCGCAAAGTGCCACTACATATTTATTATGGCTATACACATGTTCATTTAATATATTAACCGATGCTGTCTTTGTTTAAATCAATTTATTACTTTTTTGGCTCCGCTTTGCAGCAACAAGCTACAGGTGAGCTTAACTAAATATAGTTTTTATTGGTAGCCTCTGCTGAAGCACCTTTTGTGGGGCCACTCTTTACTGACTGTTTTTATTGCCGACATCAATTTGGTGATAATACTAGCGATGCAGCAAACATTTTACTGATGGGGCCACCGATGTAGCAAACACAGGAATCTGTCTGTATTTTATATCATCTTTTTATGTCAATATCCATAAAATTAGCACACAGATCGCCTGATGGTAGCCGACTGCCGCCGTCTATGGACAGAGGAGTTACAGTCCTTGGCCCTTCGGTAACCTCACTCACTCGGTGAAACACAACGCGTGAGTTTTTTTACGCCGGTTTTCTTGGAGGTCGTGGTATTTTTCCGGTCGGGCCGGCCAATTCGTGCAGAAGGATGGCACTCCCGCGTTACTCCTGCAAGCCGAAGTGCGGCGGCAGCAGCGCGCCGGGCGGCTGCGGCGAGAGCGAGTGGCACTCCCGCGTTACTCCTGCAAGCCGAAGTGCGGCGGCAGCAGCGCGCCGGGCGGCTGCGGCGAGAGCGAGTGGCACTCCCGCGTTACTCCTGCAAGCCGAAGTGCGGCGGCAGCAGCGCGCCGGGCGGCTGCGGCGAGAGCGAGTGGCACTCCCGCGTTACTCCTGCAAGCCGAAGTGCGGCGGCAGCAGCGCGCCGGGCGGCTGCGGCGAGAGCGAGTGGCACTCCCGCGTTACTCCTGCAAGCCGAAGTGCGGCGGCAGCAGCGCGCCGGGCGGCTGCGGCGAGAGCGAGTGGCACTCCCGCGTTACTCCTGCAAGCCGAAGTGCGGCGGCAGCAGCGCGCCGGGCGGCTGCGGCGAGAGCGAGTGGCACTCCCGCGTTACTCCTGCAAGCCGAAGTGCGGCGGCAGCAGCGCGCCGGGCGGCTGCGGCGAGAGCGAGTGGCACTCCCGCGTTACTCCTGCAAGCCGAAGTGCGGCGGCAGCAGCGCGCCGGGCGGCTGCGGCGAGAGCGAGTGGCACTCCCGCGTTACTCCTGCAAGCCGAAGTGCGGCGGCAGCAGCGCGCCAGGCGGCTGCGGCGAGAGAGAGTGCAGCGCGGCACGCGGCAGCGGCCCGCGCTCGTCGGCGTACACGTACGGCAGCCGCAGCACCCAGTACGCTGACGCGCTTAGCTTGATCGGCGGCTCGCTCAGCGGCTGCGGGATGAAGATCGGCCCGTCTGGCACCGGCTGCGCCTATGTATTGAAGCTTATATTACTATATTTTTGTGCCTATTATTAGTGCTAGTTAGTGCTTATAGTGTCTATACTAATACGAGTATAATAAAGAGGAATAAGTTTGTTTGTTTGTTTGCATTGAATAGGCTCCAAACCTACTTGACCGATTTTGATGCAATTTGGTACAGATATAGATTAAACCACGGAGAAGAACATAGGATACTTTTTATCGCGGCAAAATGTACGGTTACCGCCAGATTTCGTTTTGCGCGCACGAAGTCGCGTGCAACGTCTAGTTAAGTATAAGGGAAAAAAAATAGGACTTTACATGGAATGCTGTCTATAAAACTATTCAAATTAGTAATTCGACAAATACTCTATCTCACAACATAGAGTGATTGTTGAATACTAATTCAACAATTAGTTGAATACTAATTCATAAGTTGAACTAAAATATTTGTATATGTTACATATACTTACCTATACTAATTCGAGTAATTATTGGATTAGTATATTTGTAACATATCTAAATATATAAAACGCAAACCTGACTGACTCATCTATCAACGCACAACCGAAACGATTAGGTAAACGAATTTCGCTGAAATTTGGCATACAGATAGTTGTAATGACATAGGCATCCGCTAAGAAAGGATTTTTGAATATTCATCCTCTAAGGTGAAAAAGGTGTTAAAATTTTTATATGGAAACCGAAATCCACGCGAAGTCGCGGGCAAACTACAAATATAAAATGACACAAACAATATTAAATTATTGTTTATTTGTAACACTAAATTTACTTTTATAATTCCTTCCTTCTTCCGGTTACTTCGTACTTACCACTTACAAAATTTCGCTTACCATGCTCCACTCAATCACTTTCATTTTTTATTTAACAATTTATTGCACACTAGAAACATTTGAAACATTACAATTAAAAAGGAAAAACGACACCAAGGTTCTGCTTATTTCTAAAAAGAAATAACTTCCAGCAGCCCTATGGAGAGAAATACTGTATGAGTATCACCTGTATAATATGAGTGATTAAGTGGCGTTCAACCGTATATTACAATGCAATACCATATATAAAAGGCACTGGTAGTTGCGTTGCAGCTCTTTAATTCTAATTAAACCTGGTATGTTTTGCTCCCGTAAAGGGAGTTTGTTTTCATCAACAAATATCAATTACCTTAGGATGTAACGTAACGTGCACGGGCGCTTTGGGCGTGACGACGTGCAGGCGCATGAGGCGCGCCAGCTGCGGGTTGCGGCACGCGCACGCCGCCCGCAGCGGCAGCGTCGCGCCCGCCAGCCGCGCGCCCTCCTCGCGCGACCATGCCCCACCCGCGCTGCCGCCGCCGCCGCTAGTGCCGCCCTCCGGTGACGTCATCATGAATCTGCAAAAGTATATTATTATTTGACATACATTTTTGGGAATATGTATATGCATCAAAAAAGTTAAGTTACTAAGTTATGTACGTAAAAAAGTAAAGAATTTTATTTCAGTAGCAAGTCTTAGGGCCGATTCATACCGAAATGGTAGCGACCGGAAGCGAAGCGACGTGCACTTTGTGTGGCCGCGCGAACTTTTAGAACTTTTTTAAACGATACTAAGTCTTATAAGCCTCTGCCACTGACGTTACGTCTAACAGACACCACGATACTTATGAGTAGTTGCCACGTTGCCAATTCGAGCCGTATAGTTTTGTCTCTTTCTGTACCTTCTTGCGTGGACGCAAGCCCCCCACCAGTACAGTGTAGGCAGCTGCGGAGCGCGCACGTGTGGAGAGAGAGCTGTTTGGTGTCCACAGGACGTAAGGTCAGTAATAAATGATGGATCTGGTAGACGTAATGTCAGTAATATCGTTATAATTCCATAGTGTCTGACATACGTCTGGTCAGTAAATTAATTATCACATTTTTAGCGCAACAAACACGCATATCATTAGTTGTTACCTCGAGATTTCCTCCACTCGACTCAACCTCAATCCACGAAAGTTGTATCATTAGTTCAACAAAATTCCCTCGACTTGAGGAATTTCCTTACGCGAGTCGAGGAGTCAACTGTCAAACTTTAAAGGTACCTCACGACGTACCTTGAGGCTCCCTCGAGCGTCTATTTCCGACATTTATATCAATTCTTTTTAGCAATTACGCAATTATAGAGGGATACTTATTTAAAGATAAGCATGGTGCATTTTTTGGATGACCTTTACTTTACGAAAATCCGCCACTGCCTTTATGAAAATCCGTATAATTATACAGCGCATACATATTCATCATAATGTAAAATTTGGATCGAGTTTTAATGGTTACTATTGGTGAATATAAAAAAATATTTTTCCATGATTATTTATGATGTCATCATACCCTCACTCAACCTTACTGGAGGAGCAAACAGCTGAGGAAGAAATTATGTTTAAGAATACTAAACTCGAGGAACTTCTCAAGGATACCTCAGATGAGGTTGAGTCGAGGCGGATCTGAGGAAACAACTAATGATACGGGTGTTAGAATATCATTATATATTGCTTTTAGATGGCAAGCAGCTCTCAAACTAGACCTTCGAGGAAGAGGAAGGCTGCTGATGCAGTTAATTTATCTAATGAGCAGCAAATTCTCCAGTGGATAGATGAAGATCAGGAATTTAGTGATTATGACGATGATGTTGCAGACGAAGATTTTATTATTGAACAGGAAATTCAACAGGACAGTGAAATGTCAGCAGAAGAAGGCGAAAGTTGCGAAAATGAAGATGAGAATTTGAGGGAGGAGCCTAGAGTTACCAATGACGTTAGGGATACCGAAGGGGAGAGAGAGGCAAGTAGAGGTTCGATTTACGGATTCACAAAAGATTTAACTTTGCTCTCTTTTGTGTCGAAAAAGGATAACAGTAATAATACACAATACTTCTTGCACTATTTCCACTTTTGCAAGTGCAAGAAGTATTGTGTATTATTACTGTAAAACATGAATTTCCACCAAGAACCTACAGTACAATCAATAACATATTTGAAAAAGGATAAGGCAGTTGTCCTTCTGTCTACTTGCCACCATAGTGCCAGTACTGATGAAAGCACTGGAAAACCAACGATTATTGTTGATTATAATCAGGCAAAAGGTGGCGTGGACGAGATAGATCAAAAATGTGCCATCTATTCCTGTAGTCGTAAAACACGTCGTTTTTTTTTTTTTTTTTTTTTAATGAAATAAGGGGGCAAACGAGCAAACGGGTCACCTGATGGAAAGCAACTTCCGTCGCCCATGGACACTCGCAGCATCAGAAGAGCTGCAAGTGCGTTGCCGGCCTTTTAAGAGGGAATAGGGTAATGGGGGAGGGTAGGGAAGGGAATAGGGTAGGGGATTGGGCCTCCGGTAAACTCACTCACTCGGCGAAACACAGCGCAAACGCTGTTTCACGCCGGTTTTCTGTGAGCCCGTGGTACTTCTCCGGTCGAGCCGGCCCAATTCGTGCCGAAGCATGGCTCTACCACGTATTCGTCGTTGGCCTCAATCAATTTTTTATCGTTTTCTCGATATGACTGGAGTTAACACATTTGTGTTATACGGTAACTGTGAAGGAGCAAATTTGAGAAGTGAATTTATCTTGAATTTGGCTCGAGAATTGAGGATGACTTTACGTCGTGTACTAGGTAATGATTTACCTCCTCCACCAACCCCTAGGGAGCATGAATCATCATCAGCAAGGAAGTTGTGTCGAGTTTTCCCAAGAAAATTGAAAAGACGAACAAGATTTGCCTGTTGTGCTTGCGCAAAACCATCTGTCTGCAATATTCCTCGCAAATTTGTGAAGACTGTAAGAGAGAAGTTTAAGGCCGATTAAAAAGAAAATTATCCTAAGGATTTTTTTTATTTTATTATTTTTTGTTAATTTTGTGTTTGAACTAGACTAATTTAAGTTAAAAGTGTTGATTTTATGTTCTGTTTTTTTTAAATATTTAAAAGATGGCTGTGTCAAATATTCCTATTATTACTATGATAATAACAAGATTTAATATTTTCGTAATTATTTGTTTCATTTAACCAAATTTATATTTACCTGTTTTATATAATACTACAAATATTATATGTAGACAATTAAATTATAAAAGTTAACCATAACAAAAACATTGATAATAATCAATGTTCACGTCTGACAGACTACTCCTTAGTAGAATGTTTTTTTTTTTTTTCTATGAAATATGGGGGCAAACGAGCAAACGGGTCACCTGATGGAAAGCAACGTCCGTCGCCCATGGACACTCGCAGCATCAGAAGAGCTGCAAGTGCGTTGCCGGCCTTTTAAGAGGGAATAGGGTAATAGGGGAGGGTAGGGAAGGGAATAGGGTAGGGGATTGGGCCTCCGGTAAACTCACTCACTCGGCGAAACACAGCGCAAACGCTGTTTCACGCCGGTTTTCTGTGAGCCCGTGGTATTTCTCCGGTCGAGCCGGCCCATTCGATGTTTACAAGAATGCCACCTCAGTGGCAGAGGGATAAGTATGTAAATAAAGTTTAAAATTATTTCATGGCGACGCGAACCTACCGCTGCCGGCCTTGCCGGCCTCGTCGCGCCACAGCCTCGTCGTTGCCGGCAGCGGCCTGCAGCGGCCGGCAGCTTCTTTTGAGGGGGGCAACTTACTTGTGCACCGATAGTCTATACTCGTATGTCTCAATAGGGGGATACCTTACCTGTGTCCCTTAGGACACTCGTACTCGAAGCCGATGAATATTTTGACGGTGAGGTGGTGCGCGCCCGGGCCCTTCCCGCGCCCGCGACTGCTCGCCGCCCGCCACGCGTTCGCCTGTTCCAGTCTGTAAAACATTATTGTTGCTATACTATGACGCGGTAATTTAAAATTGGTCTACTTCATATGTGCCAAATTTCATGATAATCGATTTAGTAGTTTTTAAGTGAAACTGTAAATAAAGTATCTAACGGGAACCGTACATTTCCCCGCGATAAAAAGTAGCCTTCCTGTGCTATATTTATATATTATATCTGTGCCAAATTTCATGGTAATCGGTTTAGTAGTTTTAGCATATGTCCTTTCTCAGGCTCTAGACTATGTGTGTACCAAATTTCATTTAAATTGGCTCAGTAGTTTTGGCGTGAAAGACGGACAAACAGACACATACTTTCCCATTTATAATATTAGTATGGAAGTATGGATCTATCGTCTATGGTATAGTTTGCGTAAAAGAAAAATACCTAGCCGTTTCAACACCGACTACTAAAATAGACTCTAAGGTTGGCTGGTAGAGAATTCCACAAGGCAAATGTAAATTCTCGACTCGGGACTCGGCTCCTGTATGATGATGAAGCAGATACGCATGAAAACTTTAAAAGTTTTAATTCGTATCAATATCAAACGGGTCGTAGCAATTTTCCCAATAGCTTTAGATTTCGCCTACCGAGCCCACTGCTAGCCTAGCCCTGTCTAAAAGGCTACTTAGCAGAACATTAGATGAATCATACACAAGTTACACATTAGCAGAATAATTTTTGGAGTTTACTCCTTAAGAAACAATTTGAGTTATGAGGCCCGGTACGGAAATTTTATGAGGAGTAAAATCAAGTGTAACACGGAAAGTTTATTTCTACGTAATGAGGCGTTACGTAGAAAGAAACAAACATATATATCTGTAGGATTGAACGTGCAAAAGACTGAGATGGAATACATTACAGCGTATCTTATTACGGCCCATTTCTATTTTTAATACCCTTAGTAGGAGCAAAAACCAGCTCGTTATTACCGTCAGCTCTGAAAAAATCAAGCGGCTTCAACGAAAGCAAAAAATATTAAACGATGTAATAATCCGAATAATTAGAGATATATGTTTGTTTCTGTTATCATTTTAGAAGATGCGTTCATTTACCCTCTTTTTCTATTCGATATATATCATAATTATCGTTCGTAAGGAGGAAACTCCAGTCGTGCGTCGGAGCTGATACACATACACTTTTTTTTGTTTAATTTATAGATGCCCATGGATACAATGTCCTTCAATCGTTTTTAAAACATCACTATCATATTATTTTATAGCAAATTCAAAATGTACGTATAGAAAAAAATGTATGAAACATAGTATGAAACACCCAAAGTGGCCTCTTTAGACCTCCTGTACGCACCTGACGTTGCAGTCCCAGGGCACGAGGTAGTTGGCGTGCTGCAGGAAGCCGGGCTGCAGGTGGTCGGGCAGGCCAAGGCTGTGCGAGTACAGCGAGGACGGGCCGAGGCACACCAGCGACCAGCTCGGGTACGCCGGCAGCAGGCCCGCCGGGCTGGCCGTGTGCAACATGCCGGGCAGGTACTCCGTGGTTGACGGTTGACGGGTAATCACCTTCTCTGGAAGCCAAATTGAACATTATATGCATTGTAATAAGGTCGAATTGTTTTTAACATGCTGTGGATATACACGTCCGTTAACGGCTGGCGGGTCACATTCTCTGGTCATTTTAAACCGTATTGTTATAGTAAAAAGACGAATGTGTTACACCCAGTTTGTCGGCGACTGTACAGTGAGCCAAGTAGACCTACTTGAATATAGGAAATGAGAAGAAAATACAACTACTGTTTTCCATTCCGATTCATTTTGTAATCCAGAAAAATTAGGAGTTTCGCCTCGGAATGAGAGATAGTGAGTTATTATTTTGTATAAACCTTTATTTTGACACCCTAAAACTTTTCTTCAAACCTACTTATCGTAGGGTGTCCGCGACTACTGATATTCCAAGGTCGAAGATAAAAAAATCCATTTTTTACAAATATCTCGTTTCCTATTAAAACCCATAGGTATTGTTATTTATATTTATGATAATAAATAGCAAAAAAAACCATAGTGTCGTGCATAGAGCGCTAGCAAGCGGTCGCGCTCCGCAAATCGGCACATGTTGCAAATATTAAATAATATATTTTAATATTTCGCGAGTCGGGGCTCACTGCCGCTACGTCACCATGGCGCTCATTGCGAATGAGTTGCTGGCGTTTATCCAGCACCTCATTAACACCATGGACGAGGACGGCATCGTGCAGCTCTGCAAGGCCACCTACACCAACGAGGAGATTTGCAAGGGCAAGCTGATGCTGTATGAAGCGCTCGGCAAGACCGCACAGATGTTACCATCAAGAAGAGATGGGGGTGAACGTAGCTTACAGGACATCATCAACCTGATGAACCTGAACTAAGAATCTCCACAAGCTGCTGGTGGTCTCCATGGACCACGTCGACGTCTCCAGCCTGCTGAGCAAGTTTAACACCATGAAGGCAGAGCTGGACGAGATGCGAGATAGATTGGATGCATCCGAAAGTATCATCTGCGATTTGCAAAGTTAATTATTGCAAATAAAAAGTAATAATTCTTTAAGTAGGTCACCCGATCATCGCTGTTGGCCATGTCAGCGTATTTGGACGGGTCAACAACCGCCGAAGCCTCGTCGCTAGCGATGGAGCCGAAGCTGAAGAATCCATCGACTCGGCAGAAAAAGTATGCCAGTGTAGCTGCTTACCCCGCACCCCCGCGGAAATCAAAGCGGGAGATGGAGAGCCGCAAGGCATGTGTGTTAAATAAAGAATTTGAATTTGAATAGGTGTAGGTAGTATGTTTAGATAGTCTGTATAGGTACTAATATGTGTAGGTTGTAGATGTAGGTAGCATGCGTAGAAACTGTAGGTAGGGTATTAAAAAAACCTAACAATAAATTGAAATAAATAAAAAACTACATATAGCCTGTAGGTAGTTTTTTATTTATTTCAATTTATTGTTAGGTTTTTTTAATAATTTAATAAAGAAATATTTTCATTTGCGACACAAGTCATACACTTATATAAGACTAGATAATGCCCGCGACTTCGTGCGCGCGAAAGGAAATACGGCAGTAACCGTACATTGTGCCGCTAAAAAATGTAGCCTATGTTCTTCCCCGTGGTGGTCTAAATTTGTGCTAAATTTCATCAAAATCTGTCTAGAAGTTTCGGAGCCTATTCAATGCAAAGAAACAAACAAACCTTTATAATTTTAGTAAAGAAGTAAAGATAAAAATCATACAGATACATTAATCGTGTTAATCGAAAAAACAAATCGAAGTCGAATCGTTTGGCAATTCATTGTATGTTTTCGCATCACTAAACAGTCTCTGATCGGGTCTGCGGCTCATTTGTTTACGTTTGGGTTAAAATTTATCGGAATGGAGTATACGTTGTCGGTGATATTTTCCTGTGGTCTTTATTTCTTTTATTTTATTATTGGAATTTTATTACTTTAAAGTAGTAGTCGAACTACCATTTTACTACTACGTTATTATACTAATAAAATAAACATTGACCCCCTTATTAATAAACGCTGTATAAGCTTTGAATAGTTATACAGTGTTTTGGTCCCGTCACACAAGTGACATTTTTAATTCGATTGAAGAAGACAAAACACTGTATAACTATTCAAATCTTATACAGCCTTTATTAGTAAGGGTATCCAAGGGTAGTAAGTATCCAACCTGTAGCGGTTTCTTCTCTGACAGTGACAACATCGATGTCAGTGTCACTGCAGGCGGGCGCTTCTTCTTCTTCGTCCCTCTCGGAGCCGGGAGACAGCTCGTCGGGGGGCGTGTACGAGCTGGAGCGGGGGGAGGGCCGCGAGGCAGCCGCGGGCTCATCCGCGTCCTTACTGTCCAGCACTTCCGGAACCTCGTCGTCGCCTTTCACTGATGCTGCCCTGGTAAAGTATCGTGAGTATAACATTTAGAAAACTAAACAAAATTCTGTATACGTTGTATGTAAATTGGTAAAAAAAGAGTCGTTAAAGCTTTTAAAAGTAAATTTAAATAAAATCAATCTTGACGATTTTTTTTGGTTTGTTTACATACATATGACATATAATCACGCCTCTTTCCCGTACGGGGTAGGCAGAGACCGCCGCTTTCCCGTAGGGGTAGGCAGAGACCACTTCTTTCCACTTGCTACGATCCTTACATACTTGTTTCGCTACATCCTCTTTCATTCTTACCATCCATTTCTCCTCTTACATTCAACGTAGCGAAGCGGCTCTCCATGGGCCACTTTTCGCCTCCACGACAAGCGAGACGTGATGGGTGGCGAACCACATCGCCGCCATTTTGGATAATTAAGTTATTTTTATGATTATCCACTGCGTTCCTACGGATTGGCGGAGAGGGTAGGAATAGGGAAAGGGAGGGTAGGTGGTATGGAAAGGAAGATTGGTAAGTTAGAGTGGGAAATAGGAAATGTAGGATATTACCATCCAGAAGGGCAAGGACAGTAACAGCTAAGGAAGCCGGGGTCGCATACCCGTATATATACCACAACTACCGGACAGGTAAGTTGGGATGAGTATCCCATGACTGTTGGTTTGTTTGATCTCTAATAAAACAAAATAAATACGTGTACTGTAAGCAGTCTTTAGCGAGACAGAGGAGCGGAATAGAAACTAATAGTGGTTTACCTGTAACTGGTGGTGGACGGCTGGAAGACCGGGAACTGTATGGCGGGCAGCGCTTCGCAGGCGGAGCAGGCGGCGGCGGCGAGCGTGTAGAAGCCGCAGTTGGCGCGCCGCACGGAGTAGGGGTCGTCGCGGCCCGTGCGCACGCGCCCGCACGCGCACGCGCTCGTGTACCGCACGCCCGACGAGTGCTCCTTAGACGAGTCGCTGTGGGTATTGAAATTATTATTATTTCACTCGTCTCTTTTAGCTTACATTATAAAATCATTAGACACCAACAATATACAAACAATTATATTTCATTTGGTAGGTTTTAAGGTACATTAAAATATGACGTGGTGTGGAAGAGTAGTTTATATTTCCCCGGTTCCGCCCGAGTAACTATCTAGTATCCCGCAAAGAGCACATGGGTGCTCTTAATACTAAACAAAATTCTAGCACAAAGGTAGATATTTTTAGGGTTCTGTAATACATAAGGAGCTTATAGTTTCGCTCTGTCCGTCTGTCTGTCTGTCCGCTCTTCTAGCTTCTGTAATTTTCAGTATAAATAGATGTTTGGTATAGTTATAGATTGTGTATAGATCTCGATTTTAGATTCATAAAATAATAATAATTTTATATTTTAGGGGTGGCTCCTGACATGCTTTTGGTTATTTTTAAATAAACCAGGCTGCTAATACTTCACGGTATGATCTGCCAGCATACAGTAGCATTGTAAAATAAGTAGCTTTTTGGAGCTTAAACTTTACATTTTTGTACCTTATTAGGTACTGTAAAAATGTTATAAGTACTCTATTATTTATTATCTTTGTAAGAAACGCAGTAAAATTGTTATTAAAAAATCTTAATACGGAGTTTGTGTGTATGTATGTACGAACGTATGTACCTATGTATAATTGTATATTGTATGTTTGTCTGTCGTCTTACACGCTTAAACGGCTGAACGGATTTATATAATATTATAATATATATTTCAGAGATAGTTTGTAGCCGGGATTATCATATAGGCCACTTCTTATCACGAAAAAAATATGAGGTCCCCGCGGGATTTCCTTTTGGGTGGACGAAGACACGGGCAACATCTATCTATCGCGTAAGGGTCGGGTTTTAAATTGTCTTATTAGTGTCGATTAGCTTATTCGGATGTTTTGTCAATTTCTTATTTTATGTTAAGTGACAGAGACAAAACATGCGAATAAACTATCTAACGGTTAATATAGCTGCTACCCGCGGTTCCGCCTGCGTAAATATAGTATCGGGTATCCCGCGGGAATACTGTACTTTTCCGGGATAAAAAGTAGCCTATGTCTTAATCCAGAGCCTAAACTACTACCATACCAAATTTTGTTGAAATCCGTTCGGCAGTTTTTGCGTGAAAGAGGAACAAACATCCATCCGTACATCCTCACAAACTTTTACATTTATAATATTAGTAAGAAGTAAGATAAAAAAGAATAAATAAATACTGACTGGTTAGGGTGTATACAGGGGTGTCCGGTGAGCGAGGGCGCCTCGCACAGGCTGCGCGTGCGCCAGGCCGCGTCGCACGCCGCAAGCAGCCGCTCGCGCGCGCCCTCCGCCAGCGGCCCGCGCGCCATCGCCTTCACCACGCCCATCGCCACGTGCACCTGGGGCGAGTGTCAAATACCAGTGGGTCAATAGGGGATCGGACTATATCTGAAATATTTAGTTTCAATTATATATTCAGAAATATTGAGGCATTACTACTTGGTAAATGTAAAAAAATATATTATTTTATTGTGTAATTTAGGTACTAATTAAATACATTTAAAAAGTACCAAAAAAATTTTTTTTTTTCGAAATTGGTAAACAAAACCTACATCATTAGTTTACTTATATCATATACAAAAACATTCATTATGGTAAGTATGAACTATGAACATAAACGCACAAATATCGGAGATATTTACAAATATGTTCCTGAGGCCGTGTACTTCATACCTACTTCATACAGTCGGGTTACAAGTGACGTCACTTGTAACCCGACTTTAGTAGGTATGGATTTTTACGAGATTTGCAAGATTTTGTATACAAATCGCTGTGCCTTTGAAAATATTGACTTTTGATAGATATACGGTTTCTTCTGAGAAGTTACTCATATTTAAGAGTACTATTCATTTATGCAATAAAAAAAAATCAGTCCGCTTGCCTATTCTGCAGTCTGCTCAATAAAACCTGTATTAATACAATTACAATCAAGTACAGATACGCTAAAACTGTCAAACCGGTATTCTTGTAAACGTTAAACCTCCGTAAAACGCGCTCTGGATTGGTCCAAACTTCACAAAATAAGTTTATGATAACATGTCGCTTCACTTATATTAAAATCAAAGTACAATGAAAGTCTACTTTAAATACGAGAATTAAGGTTCAGACTTCAGAACCTCAATTCTCGTATTTAACATTGGGCTCAAGCCACACTGGATTAGAAGCGACGAGTTAATTGTATATTCTACCTTGTGGTGATGGTGCTGTCTGGAGTAATGTGGAGGTAAACCTTCCGCGTACGACGCTTGTGCTATTGGAAGAACCTAAAATTAAATAAAAAATCTTCTGTTTATTTTTAAATAATTATATATAGGTACCTAAATATAAGTAAATCACAAAAATGTAAATATAATGTAGAGCCGGTGACCCAAACGCTAGTACCTACTGCACCAAATTATCAGCACTCCGAACAAATTGTATAAAAATAGCTTTTCACTAACTAATATTTGTTCCCACTTAATAAATTAGACATTTTTAAGCTACTGCCGGCAATACCACACTTTCCTATTTAAAAACAGCAACATTTATGTTAATGACTTTTGGTGTCCTAGTTCCTACAGTTAGATTTTATTGCCTGTTCCTTGTGCTCGTAAGTTCACGTGTTTCCATTTTATGCTATTTAATAAATAATACCTAAAAGGTCAGGTTTTTAATAAAACTTTTGGTTTCTCTCATATCTGAGATATTTTGTGAGGCTTGTTTAACAGTGGCGAAGGCTGGCTCTTCTTCATAGGGAAGCCCTAGCCGTATACCTAATTGGTAGGGATTTAGATTAGAGTCTTCAAAAGTTAAGTGGTAAGTGAAGCTGATAGGAATGGAGTTATAGGAACCCCACGCCACTGTTGTTTAATTAAAACTAGAAGTTATAGTAAAATTATGATAAAACATATTGTGGTGCTGACATCTGGGTCCAATATTTTGAAATTTCCAAACTGGTGGTGGCAAAATAGTATGTTTATAGTTATTACATTTTTCCAATTGTATACCGCGTTTCTAAAAGAATCGCGGTTTACATAGAAACCAAATTTCTTGGAAAAAGTAGTACATTTCTTCGGAATCCAAATCCTAGCTGCATTTGCCACTTTTATAAATAGCATATGCAGCATGCTTACGCATGGGCTAAAAACTGGATCAAAAGCATGTTGATAATTGTTTTTTTTTTTATGAAACTAGGGGGCAAACGAGCAAACGGATCACCTGATGGAAAGCGACTACCGTCGCCCATGGACACCCGCAACATCAGAGAAGTTGCAAGTGCGTTGCCGGCCTTTTAGGAGGGAATACGCTCCCTTCTTGAAGGTTTGCAGGTCATAATGGTCCGGAAATACTGCTGGCGACAGTTCATTCCAGAGTTTTACAGTGCGCGGCAGAAAGCTTCGGGTAAAGCGCACGGTGGAGGACTGCCACTCATCAAGGTGATGAGGATGATAATTATTTTGTCGCATGGAGCGGTGGCGAAAAGTTGCAGCAGGTATAAGTCCGAACAATTCCTCGGAGCACTCCCCGTAATATAACCGGTAGAGGATGCAGAGCGATGCTACATCTCTACGTAGCTCTAAGGTGTCAAGCCTGTTTGAAACACTATGGCAGTCGACAATTCGAGCGGCCCTACGTTGGATATACGATCCAGAGGGAGAAGCTGGTACTTTGGTGCCCCTGCCCAGAGATGAGAACAGTATTCCATGTGAGGCCGAACCTGCGCCTTATAGAGTTGTAGGCGTTGGACCGGACTGAAATACTGCTTTGACCTGTTCAGAACACCAAGCTTCTTGGAGGCTAACTTGGCCTTGCCCTCCAGATGATATCGGAACTGGACCTCGCTCGATATGTTAACACCAAGTATTCCAATGTTGGAGGAGACAGTTATGGGTATGCTTTCAAAACGAGGACATACGACCATTGGCAACTTTTTAGCGGTGAACGCGCAAACTTGTGTCTTAGAGGGGTTGAATTGGACTAAGTTAAGTCTACCCCATTCAGAGACCTTCTCCAATGAATTTTCAATTTGAGAGACAAGTTTGTTTCGACTCTCAATGACATTTTGCCGAGAGATATTCGCGTGGCCGGGATATAAGGCATCACCCGTGCTGTCATCTGCATAGCAATTAATGCCATTGGTTTGTAACATATCATTGATATGCAGTATGAACAGGGTAGGTGACAGCACACAGCCTTGTGGGACACCAGCATCAACAGACAGAGTATCTGAGCATTCACCGTCGACTACGACCCTTATGCTTCGGTCTGCTAAGAAACTCGTGACCCACTTGCATAATTTCTCGGGGAGCCCATAGGAAGGAAGCTTCGAAAGAAGCGCTTTGTGCCAAACCCGATCAAAGGCTTTCGCTATGTCCAAACTTACAGCCAATGCCTCTCCCTTAGACTCGATCGCCTGTGCCCAACGATGAGTTAGGTACGTCAGCAGATCACCAGCCGAGCGACCTTTACGGAACCCGTACTGTTTGTCGCTTAGCAACTGCTGAACGTCTAAGTATCGAAGGAGCTGTCTTTTAATAATGGACTCCATTATCTTCGAGAAGAGAGAGGTTATAGCGATTGGTCTGTAGTTGGAAGGATTGGAGCGATCGCCTTTTTTAGGGATCGGGTGCACTAAAGCTGTCTTCCAAGATGCTGGGACTGTGCCATTGTTCGATGCTCCAGCCAGGATCTCTACGTTGAATATATTGGGGATTCTTCTTATAAGTTACATGGAGATACAAATGATACAAATCATAGCATCACAATATGTTGATTTATTACTACACGTACAACAGATACAATTAATATATAACTCATATATCGGAGGAGCATACTAATACATGTCTATACTATACATAGCCTTTCGGCTAACTGAATAAACTATCACAGGCATCAAAGGTACGAAGTTTGGCGTTGACATAACACACTCTTAAATAATCATCATGTTATGTAACAGCCATAAGAGTAGGAAAGCCGAAAAAGACGCGTTAAGACCGGTGCCAACTCTGGAGCACACATTTTCAACACTATAGGAGGGATTCCGTCAGGCCCAATCGACTTTTGGGTATCAAGGGATCGCAGAGCAACTCGCACTGAGCGCTGATGGAACCGAATATCCGACATGATGCTCTTGCATCGCGGTATAGTCGGCGGTTCCTGTCCCCCGTCATCCAGGGTCGAGTTGGACGCAAAGAGCTTGCCAAGAAGTTCAGCTTTCTCTTTTGCGTCATGGGCCAACGAGCCATTTCCTACGTGTAGGGATGGAAGAGATGGCTTACAGAAATTCCCTTCGATAGCTTTGGCGAGAGACCAGAATGCACGGGTTCCCGAGGGGAGACGCTCGAGTCTCTCGCCAATTCTACTGATGTGCTGTTTCTTCGCCCAAGCGATCTCTCTTTTGAAGGACCTAGAGGCAAGGTTGTACTCCTTTATAAGTACGCTGGTGTTTAAATCCTGTGCTGACACTGCATTAGCCCAGGTTTGGTAAGCTTCCTGCTTCCGGCGAGAAGCTTTTTTGGAAGATGAACCAAACCAGGGACGTAATCTGCTGCCAGTAGCCTGCAGCTGCCAGGACCACAGAGGACGGAATGAAAAGTTCCATTCCTTGTAGCACCACGTTGGCAACAGAGTTGGCAGCGGCTTCAGGATCATCCGGCGAGAAGCACAACTGCCCCCAGGGGTAGGACGCAAAAAAAGACCGCATCCCATCCCAATCTGCTAACTTGTAGTGCCACACACGACGGTGTTTAGCAACACGCTGTCGCAACGCGCTCGTGAGTTGCACAGAGCTGCGGACAAGGCAATGATCCGATGGGCCAAGTGGTGCGGCCACGGATACTTGGTAGCCGTCCGGATGTGACGTTAGCAGAAGGTCCAACAGGGAAGGAATCTGACCGTCCACATCTGGAATTCGCGTAGGCGCAGTAACCAGTTGTGTAAGGTCATATGCAAGGGCAAAGTCGCAGGCAGATCTCCCCGCATGATCAGTTTTACTGGAATTGAGCCAGTCGGCGTGGTGGGCATTAAAATCGCCAAGTAGTATGATCTCTGCGGATGGGATCTGCCGCTGCACGAAGTCTGTAGCTATTTGCAGATGCTCAAAGAGTCGGTCTATTTCGGGATCACCGCTATGGGACCTATAGAGGCACGCATAGACGCGGGGATGGTCGTCGCACTCTATGCGGAGCCAAAGGATTGAAAGGTCCCTAATTTCAAGATTGCTGAGGCGGCGAGAGCTGATATCATCTCTGACGTACACACACACTCCAGCTTTAGGCAGAAAAGAGTGCTCAAGGTTATACCCAGGGTGGGAAAGGTATGATGTGTCAGCCGGAGACGATATCTGCGTCTCGGTTAAGAAGAGCAACGCCGGCTTTGCTGTCTCAAGATGGTAATGGACGGCATTGAGGTTTGAGTGTAGTCCCCTGATATTACAGAAGTCCACTTTCAATATCCAGGGGCGCCTGAGCATGGACGTCCAGAGAGGGATTCTCCAACGCAGTTGGTACCCTCCTGGGGTAACAAATTAGTTTTCAACTGCGGCATCATAGGGGGGTAGGGGGATTGGGCCTCCGGTAAACTCACTAACTCGGCGAAACACAGCGTAAGTGCTGCTTCACGCCGGTTTTCTGTGAGTCCGTGGTATTTCTCCGGTCGAGCCGGCCCATTCGTGCCGAAGCATGGCTCTCCCACGTACTAAAAAACACGTTTTCAAAACGGATCGCCTGATGGTAAGCAATTTCCGCCACCCATGGACACACATTACAAGTGCAATCAAGTTCCTTAATCCCCATCAGCTATATAATAAGTCACAAGTCATTTAAATACTTATTTATAAAGATATGTTTTTGTTAAGTTCGTAAATACATTTCTACTATGAATTAATAATTATTATTAGTATTTTTTCTGTGATGCTTCACTAAGACATAAGAATATTAGTAAAATTACTCTAAAATATAAAATTAAAACTTGGAATTACCTACGTACTAAGCATACTGAATCAGACTTGACTTATTAAAAAAACTTAAGACTTAGACTATATTTAAAAAAATACTTATTTATATGAATCTTTGATTTTATCCCTTTTTATTCAAAATTAGAGAAGCTAGAATAGACTGACAAAAGAAGGGCGAACACTGGATAGACCGACAGACGGAAGGACAGAGCGAAATTACAAAGGTTCCTTAGCACTAATAAAAAGAGATAATGCTCTGAACATTGTTTTATTTTATATTTCCTGCCTAATTTCAATACTACTATCACAGTGTTGATAATTTGCTAGATCAGTGTTATTAATTATTGGTTATTATGGTGCCAATAAACAGTGGCAGGGTTATATTTAAGTTCTGCTTCTTTTAAAAAAATGTGGATGTAGAGAAATTATTTTTATATGGTTTGTTACGGCTTACCTTAGCACACCTCGCCTGTGAGAACCGCACATCGGTGGCGAGCGCGTCGAACAGAGCCCCGCCCTCGGCGTCGCTCACATCCGGCGACAAGTATATTGGCGCCAGCGCTTGCGCCACTGCGCGCCAGCTACTGGCACTGGGCAGCTAATGGTAGCAAAAATTTGTATCAATTCGGAGTTTCTGTTTACAAATTAACTATTCATATTATTAGCACCTTCTAGTTTTATAATCTAGTATAGTCTTTACGCTCATTACATTTTGTAGCTTATCCATTTAGCAACATTTGATCCTGTTAAAAATATGATCATGTGATGGGAGAACAACACATAATAATAACATTTTTGTGTGTTGCAGGCAACATTTAGTATTTAATATTAACAATACAATTATTTAATTTACCAATGTTAAGAGGAAACCAGGGCAAAGAGTAATTAATATCACAAGTGACCAGGGCAACGAAATGTATGAAAAAACATACAAATGTAATCCTGTTACGTCCCTGGATAATGCCGGTAGAGAAACAGTTTTTTTCCTGAATATATACTATTAGTATGTCCCTATGACTTCTTTTTTTTCATAAATAATTATTAAAATAAAAAAAATTAAAACATAGGAACACAGTTCAAGCCTTTTTTAATTTTTAATTAAAAAAGTACTTAAATCAGTTAAGTTTTGGAGAAGGAATCAGGGGACTACGAATCGTTGATTTTAATAGGTATTTTCAGTTCAAGTTGTAGTTGTCCCTATCGCACCTATCACACATTGATTGCGACACTGCGGGACAGCAATAGATTTTACAAATACCTATTTTTCATTTCTCTAAGCCTTGGTGTTTCCTCTTAATATAATATAAAACAATAAGGACTGTATGTGTTCTGCAATAAATAAAATAATTGAGTATCAAACAAAAGTAGTTCTCACCTCGAAGAAAGATGTGCTCATGGCATATTTTCCTACATTATCATCAAATCCTTCTCCAAAAGCAAGATCAATGTGTCCCTGCAGAAATTGGCCAAAACTGTTCCTTTGTGGAGTTGGATCATTCTCTATGCCAGTACACAAGTGAACCAGACCTCGTAACAGTGAGCTTACATCACGAGCATTACCCATGTCATTATCAGCACTTATATAAACGAATTCTTCATTTTTAGGTATAGCAAAAAGAGACTTTGCACTGAAAACATTGTTATAATAATGTTAAAGTATTTGTAATTAAAAATTATAAAGTGGAAAAGAAAGCATTGGGTCAGTGCAATTAATACTCTCATTAAATTGATTTATTGCTAGATAAGTTTATATAGCTATTCATATTCATTTGGGATTGCATAAAAGCTACCTTGCATATTATGTTCACACTCCGGACAAACCTTAGTGGTTTATGGAGTGTACAATTTTATAAAATGTATGTTTCTTTATGAAAAAAAAAAAATAAAAAAAAAATAAGAAAATCTTTTTTAATGTACTATCAGGGAATCACATTTATAAGCATGTTGTCTGTTGTCATAATTTTTTCCTATTTTATTAATAATAATAGCAAACTGACAAATCATTGATAATTATTGTGACCATTTTAATACAAACAAGTTATTAGAACAATAATAGCTTATGAATTAGATACCCTGATAGTACTTTCTTACCACACATTTGTTATAATTCTTGTCTTTCTCAAAATGAAATATATTTGATCTTCAATAGCATGTTCCAATCTTTTTAAGGCAGCTGGAGCTTTTCTTAGCGGCACAGGTGCTCTATGGAAGTGAAATAGAAGACGAGGGCAGCACAGTCTCCCATGGGCTTCCCAGATACCACCCACACTAGTAGCTAACAGTGCAGCAGTCTTCTGACTAGCTAGTTCTGCTCTGAAATAAATTTACCAATTTTTTATTTATATACAAAAAAAAAATTTTTGGGTTCCTTATTTGTAATTTTTTTTCTTTAACACATATTATCTAAAAAAGTATTAAGCAGCTACTTTTATTATTTTTGCGTTGTTCGCAAATCGGTATTGTTGTTTTAGAATACTGGATTGATGCCAGATGAATATTTTTGTGATTCTTTCAGACTCCAAGTAAAGGTTTGTCTCCCATGCCCATGTATTTTCAATGAAATGAGTAGGTCTTATTTATTGATCATATACTCTTCTAAAAGAAATAAATTAAATATTATACTAATGGTAATTGTTCTGACTTCGTTTTAAATTTATGTACTTTCATTTACCTACATAAATAAAAACATTAAATATGTTCAAATGCACTCACCTATAAGCATCTATGGCTTTAAACAGTTGAAGATAACCAAGATCAAATACCGGTGTAGGGGAAGAGAGGATTACAATATGAGCCAACTGAAATATCAACGCTATTGCTCGACATGATTCTATTGCCAATTCTCCAGAAGCAACAAGCCAATGGGCCGCATCTGCATCCTTTACAGTACTTTTGGAATTCCCATCAAGATTTGCAGCTAATTTTGTTAAATTAGCACTGTCCAAGTAAGTGCTTGTATGCAAGTATAAGATACTTTTCCTTTCATCCCAGTAACATTCAATCCCATCCTACAATAAGAGGTTATAAAAATTTATAAGTAATTACCTAGTAACCTGCTGCACTCCTAGAATTATTTTCTAAACTTTTATTGTTTTACTCTCAAGAGCCAGGATATCTTAACAGATGGCCCGTGATGGTTAGAGTGTAACGAGGGGTGCACAAAGAGAAGACTTCGAAAAATTTCAACTTAGAAAAAAACAATAAGAATCTTAACTCTAAGAATTTTTTTCACTGTGTAATATTCACCAACAAGACAACAACAAAAATATTTAACTTACTTTGTTGTTTTCCGCAGAAGATAGTAGTGGTGTAGCTTTATTGGGATACCGATAGGTAGACTTTCCAATAATCCCAATAACAACAATACGCTCTTTTTTAGAAAACTCAGGAATGTCATTGATAGAAAATATTTTCATTTTTACGAAAATAACGTTAACTACTTTATAGAAAATTTTAATAACATGATAGCAATAATTTAAATTAAAGTAAACAAACAAGCAAGTTGAGCCGAGCCGAAATTTAATTTACTACTTCTTCTTCTATAGACACTTGACAGTTGACAACTCAGAGGCTGTACAGCTGTCAAATCTGACATTTGAATTTTCAGTTTAATTTTTTTTATATTTATATATGGCTTCGGCTTTTTAACCATTTGCCAGTGTCAAGTATAAAAGGCGGAAAATAGAATATTCGTTCAAATTTTCAGCTCCGTATTTCTAAATATTAAAGTCCAAATAAATCTATAGTCGGGGTAGTCAATGAGTTAAGTCAGTCGATACAGTACAGTGGTAGACGCTTACTGAAACTTCTTAGGGAGTTTTGGCGGGAAACCCAATTTAGCACTCATTTTGACTCTTAACTAATGGATAATATTCTACCAATATTACACATTAAAAACGAAATAACACAAATTTAGATAAAATAGCACGAATATGCAAAATGCTGATTGTCGTTCCTGGCAAAACTTTTTAGTTCTATCATCTATGTAAAAAGACTTTTGACCCCGTAATTATAAAATGAGGTATGTTCATAGGTATGTAAAATCACTTGAAAATTCGTTACAGTAAAGCTTTCATATATACAAATCTTTGAGTATCCAACTATGGATACTCAAAGATACAAATACACTAGTTTTTGTTTTATTTAAAAATACCTAGTCGTTTAAATTTTACAATCATTCAAAGTTCGCGTAAATTTGTTGCCCCGCTAGAAGTCACTGAACAGCCGATGACGTCATTTTTTGACGCTTCGTGCCGTCCCCGCCCGGCTGTAGTAGTGTATAGGTGCCGCGCAGTGTTTACTATTCTTTCTTCACGTAAACAATATCCCAAACAATATCCTACACTAGCTTTTCCCCGCGACTTCGTCCGCGTGGAATAGTTACTTTGGGATATCGCTAAAATTTACCCGCGACTTCATTTACGTAGAAGAAGCGCTTCCACCTCACGACTGCCCGCCCGCTCCGCGCACCTTACTATAGCGCGCATGATTATTTTATAACTGCGATATCTTCTAAAATACTCATTGAAATCAAATGATGTAAACGGCAAATTTCTTCTAGATTAAATGCTTGTAATGAATAACGTATTTACTTGGATAAGGATTAATATAATCTTTATGAAAACACCTTCACAAATAATGCTTACTTTTAGAACAAATTTGGTAAGTATAAAAAGGTTATAGTGAGCCAACCTTAAAAGATAGACATATACTGTCGCGGACTTTTTTTTAGAACTTTTAAAGGGGAACAATTCTGCCATACATCATTTTAGCGAAACTTTAACCGTTTCCGCAGCGTACGTAGCGAAAGCTCTCAAAAGGAAAAAAAGACCCCCGATTTTGTAACATTCTTGATTGGTACTCCGCTCGTATTGAGTTTAGCATGATGCTATATAGCCTAAAGCCTTCCTCGATAAGTGGACTATCCAACACAAAAATAATTTTTCAATTCGTACCAGTAGTTCCTGAGATTAGCGCGTTCAAACAAACAAACAAACAAACAAACAAACAAACAAACTCTTCAGCTTTATAATATTAGTATAGATTATTTTATAGAACTCACGTTCATATTTGCTGGTACCGACTTCAAAATTAAAAAGATTGAGTAGAGAAATAGTTTAAATTTTAGCCGAATTTAAAAGGAGAATTATTTATATATCCTACATTATTTTATAGAACTCACGTTCATATTTGCTGGTACCGACTTCAAAATTAAAAAGATTGAGTAGAGAAATAGTTTAAATTTTAGCCGAATTTAAAAGGAGAATTATTTAGAGAATAAGTTTTATTGCATACTTTTTTGTGTATTTTTACTTTGGAAGTCGGTTTAATTTTTTGTTCAAAATTAATAATTATATTACCCTTTTTAGTGATATTTGTAAATTTATTCTTAACTAGCTGTTGCCCGCGGCTCTGCCCGCGTAAATATAGTGTCTCTCGGAAACACTGTATTTTTTCGGGATAAAAAGTACTATCTATGTTTTATTGCAGAGCCTAAACTACTACCATACCAAATTTCATCAAAATCCGTTCAGTAGTTTTTGCGTGAAGGGGTAACAAACATCCATCCATACATCCTCACAAACTTTCACATTTATAATATTAGGAACGATTAAAATAAACGATCGAATGTATAATATTAAAGACGCGCCAAGCTTCCATTAGGTATTGTAAATAAGATGATGATGATTACTGTTAGTTACATAGTGGCATATACTTGTAGTTCTTTAAGGGGCCCCATACATGGTCCGGTCTACCTTCAGTTCGGCCTGAACGGATGCAAAATCGTATCGTGTGTGTGCAATTTCGAGATCGCATCAGGCGGCCGTACGGACTGAAGCGATTCGTTCCAGTGTTGCCAGCTCTTTTTTGTGAAACTACTAAACTCGTATCGATTTCTACTAAAACTACTAAAAAACTACTAAAGAGGCTACTTAACTTAGGAATTCCTGAAGCCCCCCAAAAACCACTGCTTTTTAGGGTTTATTATATATATTACATTTTTTTCATTAATTGAATTTGATTATAAATTTTATCATTAAATTAAAATATACTAGGAAATATTACGTATTTAGTAGCTATTTTGCATATCATTACTGTCTGGCTCTTTCCTACTTAAACACTACTAATAACTAAATTTCTACCAAGGAGGGAATAAAATACTCAATTTAGTAAAATTTTGTAAAATAACTAAGTTGGCAACATTAATTCTGGCCTGACCGATCGGCCTGAACGCGCGGCCTGTCCTGACCGTGTGTGGACAAATCGCTTCAGTTCTTGCCCGAGCCGCGGCCGTGCGGGCGTGTATCTTGTACAAGCGTTGTATGAGTTTTCGCGGTGTTTAAATACAAAATTGATAAACACGACCGTAGCGCGCGGCAAACCAGAATGGACTGATGCGACTGTTCCGTGTGTGGGCACGAATCAGATCAGGCCGAACTGACGTAAATTGGATTGGATGCGATTATTTCCGTGTGTGTGCTCGAATCCGTTCAGGCCGAACTGACGTCAGTTCCAGCTGAAACGATCGGCCTCTCGTCTGTGGGGGCCTTAAACAATGCCGAAATTTCCAAACGCGTATCTTTAAAGACTGAGGAGTTCTGGTCAGTGATTTTGGACCCAGGGTATACTACTACTTCAGAAAAAGTCAAAATCACCATAATATGTGTCCATAAAAATTTCGAGGAGTTCCCTCCATTCCTCATGGATCCCATCATCAGGTCACCACTTTGATGACAAAAGGACCAATTTCGGATTATACCCTATACATCACTGATTTTTTTTTTGAAAATTGGTCTACAGACGGCGGAGTAATCTTTGAAAATACAAAAAAAATATAATATATTATACAGCCGAACGTATAACCGCCTCCTTTTTTGGAAGTCGGTTAAAAATATTAATCAAATTTATAACAAAGTTGCTGACTGACTGAAGTTAGTAATAGGGTTTTTACCCATTGGGTACGGAACCCAAAAATCAATCGGTAATACAAAATAGCTCTATCGATTCCAAGATAATTATTAATAAATAATTATTAATAATAATGTCCTCTTCAAAGTCAGTGAAACCACAGAATAAATATTAGTACAAGTAGTTAAACTAAGTGTAAGTACCAATGTATAAACACAGCGAAATAAAGTTTTTAATACCAAAGGTTTTGCACCTCTGACCTGATTCTATGTTTGTCTATATTTATACAACAAGTTAATGAAAATTACAAAAGATTATAATAATACCTATGTCTACATAAAAGTATACTATACTTACGTCAAAATGATCTTCACAACAATAAACCATTCTTTTTTCACTAATGGGATCTAACCTCTTCATGGCATTTAGGTAACGATTTTCATATTTTTAAGTCCGTTGGAACTAGGAAAAACAACTTTTCCGGCGTCTTGATAGTAGTACTTGTACATTTTGGCACAACACAGGATTTCCGAGAATTAGGATTGGACATATCCAGTGATTTTTAGGGAAACGTAAGGCAGCGCTACGGAAGAGCTCGAACGGACTAAGTGAGTGTTATAGTGCGATTCAAATGAGAATAGGATCGAGTCGGCGCCATCTTGTTTCGAATTTAGACTGTTATGATAGTTAAATTTATGTTTAGATAATTGATTACTATTTAACGTTTTTATTTAAATTCGATGCAAGACTATTAATATTTATATGCACATATTTTTTTCTGAAAATCGCACTTTTCAAGTGATATTTGACAGAAAAAGGTCATTGACGTTCCTATTCTCATTTGAAACGCGTTATACAATATGACGTCACGCGGCAGGAGCGTGGCCCAGCGGTCGCGAGCTCACTTTAAATTCTATAACTTGGAAATTAATTGACGTATCAAAATAATTCTTTCACATGTATTTTTTATTTTTGACAGAGAATACATTAAGCTAAATTCAAAATTAGTGAACATTCTTCATTATAATTTGCACATAGCGCTATACTTTTATCATCTATACACTACGGCCGCTGTATCTTGACGGGTCTGAACATAGGCTCTGCGAACTTTAGCGCATGTACAACTCGTGAAGAAAACTGTTATTGTATTATTTTTATATACCGATGTACTAATAAAATTACCCTAATACACTTGACCAATTAATACAATAAAATAAAAACGAAAACACTTAGAAACAGCTAATACGCAACCTTCTGCACGAACTTCAGACTCGCCAAGATACATCGGCCGTATTGTACGTTAGTAAATTATATTTCCATTTGGGCATAGTTGGGTTTGGAAGGATTTCATTAAATACAGACATAATTTTATACTTTTTTATTTTAACTAAAATTTTCATAAATAATAAAATTAAATACTTAAATTTATATTTTTATCCATCGATCATCATTTCCAATATATTAAACATACCTAAATTTATATTTTTATCCATAAATATTAATATCGGTCGATCAGCATTTCCAACATATTTTTATTTTATATTATGTATTACATGTGTGCACATGTTTTACTCATTCGCCATCGGTAGTCGAAGTGGGGATCGGACATGTCGAAACACTGAATCATGGATCATAAGAAAGTCAAGTTTACTAGCAGTATACACAATGCTGCTTACGTGCTATCCAAGCATTTCTTTCGTGTCGTCAATTATTATTTTGAACATATACATTGTTTTTAATGTTTATGATTCAGTGTTCGCGCGCGATGTCGGAGAAGGCGTCGAGGATGTCCTGCGTGGAGAGCGGCATGGCGAGGTGGGCGCCGGGGTAGCAGGCGGCCAGGCGCGCCTGCAGCGCCACATGCTGCGCGATGAACTCCTCTTGCATGGCGCGCCACACCACCTGCAGCAGCCCGCCCTCCTCGCTCAAGTGCTTCTCCACCGTGCGGTACAGGCGGTGCAGCGCGCGCCGCACCTCCGCGGCCGGATACAACGCCAGCACGCGGCGCGCCTCGTGCTTGCTGAACGCCGCGCGGTAGCACACCTCCTCCTCGCGCACGCCCGACGCCACCGCCTCCGCCACGCGGTCGAAGAACGCCGCCAGCTTCTCCAGCGGCCGCCCGAAATACTGCGTTACGTACGAGCGCAACGCCTCTGCGTAGCGCGCCTTTGCGTCGCGTCGCACCCCTTCCAGCGCCGGCACGCGCAGCGCGCTCACCACCGCGTGCAAACGGTGGTAGTTTTCCAGCTGCACGACGGCGCGCGGCGTACGCGGATGCTGCGCGGCGGCCACGGCGCGAACCATGCCCGTGCACAGCGACAAGTACCAGCGGTCGAGGTCAGCGCGGCGCCCGCCCGCGAAGATCGCCTCGCACACGCCGCTCATCTCCTCCAGCTCGGGAATGAAGCTCAGCACGCCGCACTTGGGCCGGCGCGCCGCCTGCTTCACGGCGTCGGGCAGCGCCGCCAGCCGGTCCGCCACGGCGCGGTCGGCGCCGCGCTTGGCCGCCACCGCCGCCGCCGCCAACGCCGCCCGCGCCCACCGCGCCTCCGCTCCGACCACCACCTCCCCGCTCTCGCCCAGCACCCGCCGCCCCGCACATGCAAGCGCACGCATGGCGCCGCTGAAAAGTATTAAATATTACCGTCTGTCATTCTAAGCGAATAAAAGTAACTCGCCGTTGTTAAAAACTCACTAAGGCTCCAGGCGCTCGATGAAGGCCACCAGCGCGACAAGTTCGGTCTCGAGGGCGGGGAACAGCTCGGCGCGCAGCCGCCGCGCCGCGGTCCCCCCGCGACGAGCGCCCGTCTCCGACCCCGCCGCCTCCGCCTCGACCCCGTCCGCACCCGCCGCTGAGTCGCCGCCCTCCGCGACCGTACTCTGCCAGCCATTAGACATTATAAGAATAACATGGAACATGTTGGCCGACGACATTAACCTGGTCTAAGGGTCCAGACAAAATGCAAGATAGAAACGATAACGAATTCTTAAATGTCCCATACTTAGAGGAGTGAGACATGCCTGACTCACCTTGGGATCGTAGTCCAGGTGAAAGAACTGCATGCAGAAGTCTTGCTCAGCGTTGCACAGATTCTCGGCCAAGGTGAGCACCTGGTCGAGCGTGGGATCGATCTGGTCGTGCGGGGCGTGCTGCAGCGTCGCGCGCGCCGTTTCCGCCGCCGCCGCCAGCTCGCGCTCGTAGCTGCGGCTCCACGTGCCCACATACACCTTCAGCAGCCCGTCGAACGCCTTCTCGTCCATGTCCTTGAGCCAGCGCATGAAAGGAGCGTACACAAGCAGGCCGGCGTGGTGCGGCTTGCGCTCGTTGGCCAGGTGGATCATGACGTTGTTGAGGTGCCGCGCCAGCGCCGCCGACAGCGAGTCGCGTGCGCGTGCCAGCCGCCGCAGCCGCTCCCGCACGGCGCCGAGGCGCGCGCGCCCCGCTGCCGCCGCCGCGTCGCCGCCCTCGGGCCCGCCGCGCAGCGCTGTACGCAGAGCCTCCGCCGCCGCCAGCGCTCGAGCCCGCCCCTCTGACGTGGCTAGAGATATCTAGTACACCAAAAAAACAATATTATTTTCGTGAAAATCTTACAGCCAGTATGGTATTAATGTTTGTTATATAGTGTTTATGTTTGTGACATAGTAGCACCTCTTTCTCAAACAATGTTCAAAGACAGACATTATGGGTACCTCCGGTAGGGCGTCGAGGTCGGTCAGCTCGGGCGGGTCGAGCCAGCGGTAGAGCGCGGCCAGCTCGGCCAGAAGCGCGCGCGCCGCCGCGTCCGCCCGCGCCGCGCCCGACCGCGCCGACAGCGCCGCCGGCGCCGCTCGCGTGAGCGCCTCCAACCGCCCCAGCCGCGCCGCCACGCCCGCGCTCGCCGTTACACCCGCTGTATGCAGTTTTATACTTTATTGTACTTGTGTAATTAAAACGTGCCTCGAGACCATAAGTTAAAATAACTAGACATATGGTATAGTATTAGGGCCCCCAGATACGGAAGTCAGGTATAGAGAATCAGATGTCAGTTTGGCCTGAACGGATTACTGATTAGAGCACATGCATGGAAATAACGCATTAGTTCGGTCTGGTTTGACGCAAGGACACGGCCATGTTTATTCATCTTATTTTCTTTTTGTCTTAAAATAATGGTGCTCGACAATGGATGAAAAGCCACTGTGACTCTAAAGTTTTAAATAGTTCAATGTTCTCATTGTGTTTTTGTTTATAACTGTCCTGTTTATTATTTATACCTTCTAGTTTTTCAGCAAGGCGTGCTCCACCGCCGTCGGTGGCGGCGGCCAGCATGCCAGCCACATTGAGCGCGTCGAGGCGCGCGAGTGTGTCGCCGAGCCGCTTGACGCGCCGCTCGGCGTCATCGTCGTCGGGATCCGCATCGTCCAGCAGTGCCGCGAGTGCCGCGTCCGATGGCGCGCCATCCGCCACGACTCCTGCTGTTGCTGCCGCCAGCGCCGAACGTGACCGCTCGTCAGCACAGCTCCAGCTTAAAGTTTCTCCTTTTGATTCTATGGAGATCCCACCATCCTATTTTCCACATTAATATGTTAAATAAAGTAAAATGTAGCCGTTGTTTAAAAATCATAACAACAGTAATCATCAACTGGAGTTAGTTTATTTTTTTACTTATTGTGAGCCTTTGCTATAGTATAGTTTTGGTTCCAATTAGCTAGATCAGTGGTTCACAATTGATTTTTTCTACGTACCACTTCTAGAAACTTAGAGACCTCAAACTCCCATACCCCCTTGCAGGCCATACCTATTGCAGGAACGTTAAATAAAAAATGAAATCAGGTATTTTTTTATTAATATCATGAAAAGACAATGGCCATGTTCTGCGAAAAATAGCGCTAACAAAAAACTTAAGCAAAGGGTTAAAAATATGTTAGCGGTATTGAAGTTAGTAAACGTGTCCTGGCCGATAATCTGTTTATTTTTTCTTTTGCTAACAAGCACTTTTTTCCATGGAACACAGCCATTCTAATGACAGAGAATACATGTTTGATTAATGTGACAAATGTGTACATTTTTCTTTGCACAATTCTGAAAAATCTGGTTGCAGTCTAGAGTTAAGTCTACTGTTGTATGACATATCTATAAATTTCTCTTGACCTGAGATGGATAGGTGGTCAGTGGAACAGTTTCCACCAGAATAGTTGCTGGAGAAGGTGCTTGATGCATACGGTTGACTTACCTATGGATCGTTTAATTAAAATGAATATTTTTTTTATATATTTTTAGTTAAGAGAAGGGGTACGACCCCTTGCAATCTCACATACCCCTGGAGGTATGCATACTACTAATTGGGAAACACTTGGCTAGATAACAAAATATGTACGATTATACTAACTGATGAGTATGAGATGCCCTTTTTGTAAAATATGAGTAATAGGAGACTTACCGGCAAATCTGTCTTGATGCGGACGGAGTGTAATGGCCACGAACGTAATTTTGTAGCATTATCAAATAGAATAAGAAGATTTCCATCGACAGTCAGACATTGCTTTTTATCTCCACTCACTACTTCCACATTTATTGCCCCAGAGTCGACGCCTTCCATTCGACCACTAAAACTATCTTCTAGCTTCATGTTTGGTTTCGTATATTGATTATATATAGCTCAAAAACAGCATTACATATCTATATTAATTTTAAAATAAATGTATGTATCTGTTTACTTAAAGTAAAAAATATTTTGTGTAAGTACGAAATTTCGCTCTTTTTCATGATGTAAAGCATGAAGCATAGATACCAGGAGTCCGAACGGTATAGGCTTTTTAATAATAATTATGTACACAATAATAGGACCAGATCTTAGTTCTCTTTTCTACCGCTAGGCGTGCGAGACCGACGAGTACCGAGTGTTGCCAATACTATTATACCGAGTGTTGCCAATACTATTATTTATTACAATTATTTTTAAATTACCGTTAGGCAATTACCGTGTTCTACGGTATCTATTTTTCGAGAACAGTTTCTAAGAATTTCCTAAAACTTTTATTTAATAAGATTTCAATCTTTTCAGAGCTGTCAATAGCAACTTTAAACTTCCCGCGTAATTTCAAACGAGTGCATGTCGGACCGTCGCGCGCTCTACCGGCAAAAATCTGTTCCCGTAATTGAGACCATTATTTTAACATTACGTTCGGACTCCTTGTTATCTATACTTCGTGATGTAAAGTTGTCATTTGTCATATCTGACGTCTATCAAAATCATGTCAAAAAGAAAGACAAATCATAGAGTATAGACAAATATACTCTATGGACAAATGCATAGATTATAGACAAATGGATTATACTCTATGGTTTACAGCTGTTTTTGACGTCTGGAGTTTTGCCGGGAATGTCAATCAGCAATGTTGTGTTTCTGTGTTATTTTTCTAAATTCGTGTTATTGCGGTTTTTAATGTGTAATATTGGTGGAATATTAACCATTAGTTATTCGTGACGTGCACTAATGTGGAAGAGTGATATAGCAACTACAAAATGCGTGCTAAATTGGGTTTCCCGCCAAAACTCCCTAGGAAGTTTCAGTAATGCGTCTACCACTTTACTGAATCGACTGACTTGACTGATTGACTACCGTGAGTATTAATTAGGACTTTGACTAGACTTTGGACTTGACTATTTAGAAATAAGACAAATAAGAAATACCTCAAAAATATAAGACTTGGCTTAAAGGTCTTGTTACCAGGCCATTAAATCTTATTAAAAAAAAAAAAAAAGTTTTTGACGTCTCATTTGACAATTGACAATGACATTTGCTGTTTTTGTTCGCAGTCGAGATTTATCAAATTTCTAACCTTTTGAAGAGTATAATAATTATGATCAAGGTCTTCAAGAATAAAAACAAGAATGGGAAAAGTGATAGTTATGAAATGAAAATCCATCAAAGTGAACGTAGGTCGCTGCTTTTGCCTGAATATCTTAGATAACCTATCGCAAATTGAGAATTTTTTCGTCTGGCTGTATCAAATAAATAAAGCTGAATATAATACGATGTCATCAGTAATAGAAGATATTTGTGAACTACTAGATAGTTATAATGGTCGCGACAAGGTACAGTATGCGGATATGCCTCAAACTTGATTAATTTTTAGTAGGTACATTATACAAGACGTGTAAGTTTTAAATTTAAGTTTGATTCGCGCTCAGTTTATTTGAGAACGTATGTCTTATTATTATTATGTTTTAAAAGAAACATACAGTTTTTTAAAATTATGATACTAAATTGGGACTACTTATTTAAGAATTTGAAGTATTTTACAGTGAAATAATTATTGTTTAAAAAGAATTTTTTTTTAGGTTGTTCGTCTTACATGTTATGCTTTCAAATTATATGGTTGTATTAAGGGGGAAAAATCATGGCAAAGTGCAGGATCAAGGCTATCAAATGCAAGAATGATGTTAAGATTATTTGATGATATTCCAATGATAAGGCACACATACAATTATGGATTAGGAAAACATGTAAGTTTCTGTTTAATCAGAATTCACAATTCACCCTAGTTAATCCTAGTCATAAACTCTGGATTGAAGGAAATATTTAAGCCACTTTCAATACCAAATATTAAATTTTTTTTAAAGATTAGAGAAATTATAAGGAACACTATAATTAACTTCTTATTTATTTCAGGAAAGTTCAACAACAGCAGCACTTTTGGGTGTACTGGCAAACACGGTAGATCAAGCATTCTTGCCTGTGGAGAAAGCTTGTTGGTTGTATGATGTTGGCATATTGAAGTTGTCTCCGAACACAGCAGACAAATTAGAAATATTTAGCACGGCACTATGGGCAGCCAGCTTGTACATATCACTTCTACAGTAAGTATTTCACATCTTCTTAAAAATGGATTGCAATTCCAATGTCTCACTAAAACTCGAGAATGGCTAGACCAATTTGTTTTTTAAATGATTGTGGTAGTTCAGGGACGGTTTAAATGGTAAAATATATTGGGACAATTGTAGAGAAAATACTAAAAAAGACAATTTAATTTTCCCATACTCACTGTACAACATGTTCAATTTGTCGCTTGACTGTCAAATATTTAAAGATAAGTTCAGTTTACTTGTTTGGTTATTAATTTACTCGAGTTCATAGTTAAGACCAAGTTAAGACAGAACAATGTGTGTTGGGACAGCAAGTATGAAAAAAATACAGGCTAAAAGCCATCCAAATATTTCAATCATTGAACATTTTACAGGACATTCCGCTCTCTACAGCATCTTTGGTGGAGTAGAGATTGTCTTAGCCCAGAAATTGCAGTGGAAGTCAGAAGAAAATTGAACATAAATTTAGTTCTTCAAGCAGTTACTGCAGGCAAATTATGTTTAGATATAACCCACGCTGTGAGCTGTTTGCCATCTGGCTGGTTGTGGGGCGAACGAATTGGAAGTACTAATGTTTCGGCTATTGCAACAACCTCCTCAGTAATTGGTATTGCAATGTATTTTGCTAAAAAAAGGCTACAAAAGTGAATAGAATACATGTCACGGTTTGCAAAAAATTCAAATCTGTACTTATATGATGTCATAAAAAATCACTAAAACTAAGTTTGTACAGAGAATAATGTCAGTGGTACTTATTGTATTTATTATATTTGTAAGTACACTAGCTTATTAAGCTGATTAGTGTGTATTATATGATTTAAAGTTAGCCCAGCTTGTTTTTTTATGATTTTATTTTTTTGGGTGCCATTAATGTTGTCTCAGCTAGTTTTTTCTACTCAGAAACCACTATTTGGTAGAGTGCTGTAAGAGGTGGCAATTATGGGGAATTGTCCATAGTTTTTTGATAAATATTAATATTTATTTGACCGTTAATTTTTTTATATTTGTAAGTACTGCCAAATTGAATGATCTTTTAAAAGTTATTGATGTAGGTACTTGTGTAATTTACTAAATTGAGGTAAATATGATAAATACATAGGAAGAAGATATATTTTAAAGGAAAATAGACTTGAAGGAAACTTGAGTGTGTGTATCTATGTTTAGTTTATATAAAATACATTTCTTTGATAATTTTTATCAGATTAAAAATAATTATTTGCTTAAGTTTTTTATTATTATGTTTAGTATAAAAATATACTAATTAATAATTATGTACCTTTAAATTTGATGATACAGCAGTACAAAGTCAAATGAATTTTAATTAAGTTTGGTTAGGACAATGCTACAACATGCAACATGACAATAGGGTATTTTCCAAGTTTTTGAAAAGTATGTCAAATTGTTCCTAATACCAAAATACATTAGCAGTTTGAACCATTCTTTGTGAATTTCTTTCTTTTCCTTGCAAATTAGCCTAAAAGTTCAAATTAATATTAAAGGCGCGAAAACTCTATAATGAGTTGTCATGACGTCACATTCTTGTAACATTGTAACTGTCAAGTGTCAAGTGTCAAATTACACTGAAAATGCCAAATCCCAGAATACCTACTATTTACGTTTTTAAATAAATATTTTAAGCCTATTAAAAATGCCTTAAAAATGGTGCGTAGTGCCAAAATGCACTAATACGTCTATTAAAACACCGGGGAAAATCTTTGTGACCCTACCAAAGAACAATGAGATGCAGAAAAAGTGGCTATTATACTCGCTGACGCATGACGTTAATGATTCGATGCTGGATATTCTCGGAAATCTACGGAAAGTACAAGAATATGACGTCACGTTCCAATCTCGTGCGTTTTTAGTCACGTGGTCAAACGTGAAAAATTCATAATTTTATTTTTGATATTTTATAAAAATCATACATATTTTTGTGTAAATAGTTGGTTAAATTGGTTTAAATTAATGTTAATCGATAAAATGTCAACAATCTGATGTATATTTTCATCATAGGTTAATACCCTATTGTCTTACAAGAAAGATAATCCATACGTCAGATGGGCATGTAAAAAGTCGGACCTGCGCGTGATCTCTCGCCAGCATTGATTTAATATAAGATAGTTGCTTACCAGTCGTGTCGGTTATCTGTCCCACTGGGTTATGAGAGTAAAGGAAGATAAGAGTTCTGCGGTTTACGGTTAAATTCTCTTACTCCTTATATTAGTCAAGGAGTTCTGTTCTGTACTTTTGGATCCAGGGTATACCTTGAAGCAAAATCTTACTTTTTACCCCCGACGCAAAAGAGGGGTGTTAAGTTTGACGTGTCTGTCGGTCTGTCTGTCTGTCTGTCTGTGGCATCATAGCTCCCGAACCGATGAAGCGATTTCAATTTAGTTTATTTTGTATTAAAGATGACTTATCTGCGAGTGTTCCTAGATATGTTTGATGAAAATCGGTTGAGCCGTTTAAAAGTTGTGGGGGGTGAAAGTGGGGAAGAATAACTGAATGTCTGCAAATATACTCGAGTGGGGTCTCAAATGAAAGCGCACTGTAAGAGAATATTGATGACTTAATCGAGAGTGTTCTTAGCTTCGTTTGATGAGAAAATTGGTGGTGGGAAGATCAGCCGTTTGAAGATCATCAGCTCTTTTCTAGCTGATGAGGGGATCTGATTAACTTTCTTATGTCCGATCGATTCGAAATTTGGTACCGTGTTACTTCAACGATATTTAAAGAACATGGTAAGGTAACCATGACCTGATTAGCCGTTTGAAGATTATCAGTTCTTTAATAGTTGATGTGGGGATCTGACTATCTTCCATATGTTCTATCGATTCGAAATTTGGTGCCGTGTTAATTCAATGATATTGAAAGTATATGGTAAGGTAACCATTATTTGCACCTACTTTAAAAAGAACAAAATAAAAGTAAAATTAAAAATTTTAAAAACCCCCCGACACAAAAAATAAACTTTAAAAACTAATAAATAATATTTTTAACCTAATATAATTATTTTATAGCGGTCCCCCGACGAGGCGACGATTGGAAAATAAAAATATTTCAACTTACATAATATTATATGTGACGATAATAATTATATTAGGTTAAAAATATTTTTTATTAGTTTTTAAAGTTTATTTTTTGTGTCGGGGGGGTTTTTAAAATTTTTAATTTTACACTTTGGTAGCATATGCTTGGACTACTTCAGAAAAAGTTGAAATCACCATATTATGTTTCCTTATATGGAAAGGAGTTCCCTCGATTCCTCATGGATCCCATCATCAGGTCACCACTTTTTTGAAAACTAGACCAACTTGGGATTATACCCTTTACATCAAAAAATAATTTTGAAAATCGGGCCACAGACCGTCTCCTTTTTTGGAAGTCTGTTAGAAATAATAATTGTCACGGTGAACGGTTCCCGCGGGATTTCCTTTTGCACGCACGAAGTCGTGGGCAACATTTAGTATTTATTATTTTTGTTATCCTTTGTATGTTTATCCTCATGCTCTATTAGGTAGCGTGCAAATTAACTACATACTCGAGATATTAGGTTGGGGAAAAAGTTTCTTCGCATTTTATATAAAAATTCAAAAGGTTTTTTTATAAAGTTTATTTACAAGTGACTAAAGTATATAGGTGCCATTTTGTTCGATAACTTTTTGCCATCTTGTTGGTAGGTACATGATCCCATTGCTATAAAATTTTTGGGGCTTCTGATGAAAAAACTGCGACAAGTGGTTTTGGCAGTCCTCTTGTGATGTCAACCTGACACTGCCTAAGGAATTCTGCAGCGACCGAAACAGGTGGAAATCTGAAGGTGCAAGGTCAGGACTATACGGCGGATGCATTAACACCTCCCAGCCAAACTCCCGTAATTTTTTCTGAGTGGCTAAAGATGTGTGAGGTCTAGCGTTATCATGGTGAAAAACCACACCCCTTCTGTTGATTAATTCCGGCCGCTTTCTCTCAACTTCTTGCTTTAATCTCATCAGTTGTTCGCAGTACCTACAGTTCAGAATTGATGGTCCTGCCTGGCGGTAACAGCTCATAATGAATAATGCCCTTCCAATCCCACCACACACACAGCATCACCTTGTTGCGAGTTAACCCGGGTTTCACCACAGTCTGTGAAGCCTGACCGGCCTTTGACCACGATCTTTTTCGCACGTTCTTGTCGTACGTGATCCACTTTTCATCACCAGTTATCAGCTTCTTCAAAAATGGTTCGGTTTCATTACGTCGTAATAAAGAATCACAAATGAGTACACGGTTCATTAGGTTTCTTTCAGTGAGCTCATGAGGCACCCAAATATCGAGCTTTTTTGTGTACCCAGCTTTTTTCAAATGCGCCAAAACCGTTTTGTGGTCAATCCCCAGTTCTTCAGCTACATCGTAACTACTAATATGCCGATCTTGCTCCACTTTTTCAAAAATGGCAACAGTTTTGTCCGTAACAGGGCGACCAGAGTGACGTGCATCTTTGATATCAAAATTTCCGGATTGAAAACGCTTAAACCAAATTTGCGCTACTCTCACAGATACTGCATTAGGTCCATAAACATCACAAATTTTTTTCGCGGCTTGTGTTGCATTTTTACCTTTTTTGTAATAAAATTTTAAAATGTATCGAAATTCTTCATAAGAATTACTCATTTTAACAATAAGAAAAACAAATGAAAATCTCAAATTTACCTAATTTGAATTTGGAATTGTCTTCTGTAAAATTAAAACTTTTTAATGATACCAAAATCAGCCAGATACAATTGGTATAGCCCAAGATATTTTATGGCAAGTTCATACATACTATAATGCGAAAAGACTTTTTCCCCAACCTATTATGTAAATCAGTAAAAATTCCACAAAAGAACCGGCTTTTAAGTAAACGTTTAGAAAAAACCCAAAAATAAAAATTATAATATATAAAACGCACACGGTCTGAAGAGTGCAGATCCTTAAACACTTTAATTCCGAACGAGTTAGAGGAGAGCTTGGTATTAACAAACCGATTAAGAATTTATTAAGTGACTATATGATGAGAATTCCCAATTTATTATCTACATAGACATTACCTTAATACCAAGACTCTAAATCAATAGTTATATAAAGCAAAGTTTACCTAATGTGTATATCTACGAGTGTTATTATACATGTAGTATAATAACACTCGTAGATATACATGTACAGTATAATAACACATGTAGTATACGGTCCAAATAGTGAAATGAATTTGTGGATTTAAAAAAAAGTTCCCTTCAAGTTATAACTATGAAGAAAGTGATTGTTTCTGAAATTATGAATATTTCACTGCCAAAGGTAAAGGAAACAAAAGCCGGTAAGAGATTCTATACTAATACAATAAAGAGGAAAAGTTTGTTTGTTTGTTTGCATTGAATAGGCTCCGAAACTACCGGACCGATTTTGATGAAAGGCACAGATGTAGAGTAGACCGCGGGGAAGGACATAGAAAACTAGCTTTTGCCCGCGGCTTCGCCCACGACTTTTTATCGCGGAAAAATGTACGGTTGCTGCGAAATTAACTTTTGCGCGCACGAAGTCGCGGGCAACATCTAGTTTATAATAAGAACGTCATATTTTATTGATAGGTACCACCAAAGATTGGTACCACTTATTTTTCAGTTTAAGAGCTCTCAAGAGTAGGTACCTTCTATATATGTCTTTTTCTTCATTCTTCTTTTCTGATCCTAATTATTAGGCCTACCATCCCAATTTCAGGGACCTACAACCTAGGTTGTAGTGTCAATCATTTCGTAGCTTTAAAGTTAAAACTTTTATACCGCTTAATTTAATTCAGTTTGCTATTATCTACTTATAGTCTTATCGATATAATTATCGATAACTATAAGTAGGTAAGTACTTCAGTCTGTTCCCCAACAATAGTTAAATTTTCAAGGAGCCATGGGCGCCGGCAGGTAAAGGTTTAGGTAAGTACTTTCAGAGGGATGCGTTTGTGATTCGAGATAACTAAGTACTTACTTACTTAGATTTAATAATAAGGCTGAAAGCTATTGGTATCTTATACTTTAAACGAGACAATCTTGTATTTAATATATAATCGTAATCTCGGCAACGGCTGCAAATATTATATGAAATTTAGTATACAGTTTTAGTTTTGGAGGAGAAAAATCGGTCTAGTTGGGTTTTATCCCTGGAAAACTGCGCATTTTTAAGTTGTTTTTTTTGCTTCGTGCACAACATTATATCAATAATTTCGACTCTAATAATGTCACTCCGATCGGCAGTTTGGTATTTTTTTTTGCGTTGTTCGAAAATTCTTAATGTGGTGGGTTCGAAACCCAGTAAAATACTTTTGTGATTATTTTTTAATATCTACCCAAGTACTGACACTCAATAGCCAAGATAAAGGATTTTACCAGTTTATCAGATTTATCGTACTTTTTGTTTCATATTTTTCTATCTAGGTATAATCTTTTTATTTGTGTACGTATGAAGTACCTACCTATCTAATCTACACCGAATTTGATAATAAAATGATTTCTTTTGTGGTCATTTTATGTAATACCAGTCGTTCCCTATAATTGATAACTGAATGTGTGATAGGTGACGGTGTGATAGGCAGTTAAATTTGATAATGACTGTTGTTCATGAGATTTGTGAGTTGTTGCAGGTGCATAGTAATCGTGATAAGGTCAGTTTGGTTATACAACAAATTAATAACAGTCATTATCATCATCTTCTTCTATGGTCAACACTACTGTCGTTAGTAACATATGTTCTTTGCTACTGTAGAGTAGAGGAACTGGAAAATATTTATCCCCTTATTGCTCATAACTCAGATTTAAGAAATATAGCGTTAATAAATTTCCTTGGAAGTACTAATGTTTCGGCTATTGCAACAACCTCCTCAGTAATTGGTATTGCAATGTATTTTGCTAAAAAAAGGCTACAAAAGTGAATAGAATACATGTCAAGGTTTGCAAAAAATTCAAATCTGTACTTATATGATGTCATGAAAAATCACTAAAACTAAGTTTGTACAGAGAATAATGTCAGTGGTACTTATTGTATTTATTATATTTGTAAGTACACTAGCTTATTAAGCTGATTAGTGTGTATTATATGATTTAAAGTTAGCCCAGCTTGTTTTTTTATGATTTTATTTTTTTGGGTGCCATTAATGTTGTCTCAGCTAGTTTTTTCTACTCAGAAACCACTATTTGGTAGAGTGCTGTAAGAGGTGGCAATTATGGGGAATTGTCCATAGTTTTTTGAGTGATTTGATTTAAATATAGCTAGGTACTTATTATACTTAGTAACCGTTTCCTATTCTTTATTTTGTTTTCTTTATTTCACTTCGTTTACATGTACATTTAAATTAACTTCGTCAAGGAGAGCAACACAAAGTAAAATAAAACATGGCGGATCAGATCAGAATTAAGTAATTATAATGTCATTTTGTCAATGACATGACTTTTGACAAAGAAAGACGTATGGCATTCAAGACGTCGTCTCTTCGTGAAACTGTCTACTACGTCAAAAGTCAAGTCAAAACAACTGTCATGGCCGCCCTAAAAATAGTGTTCTCGCCTAAAAAACTCTTCAAATAATCATTTTTGTACGCATGTACCCTTCTTCAAACTATTTTTTTCGTATTTTTATGATATTCCCATATTTTTTTCCATATTTACCTATGTAGTGTACATAGAACTGGCCCAAAATCAAACATGTCTTTTCATTTCAATCGGTTCAGTAGTTTTGTCGTGAAATACGGACAAACAGACACGCACACTTTCCCATTTATAATATTATTAGTATGAATATTAAATTAAAAACTGTAGTATGAATTCATGTGAATTATATTAATTTTGGTAGAGGACAATATTGTCTTCATAATGACCAAATGACGTGGTTGTTATTAGAATACCCCGACGCGTGACGTAAGCGGTAACATTTATATCCATGATTTATGGATAAACCAAGTGGAGGTAAACAATATTAATTCCCACACAGTCATAGCCTGTACCTTACCTACGTGGTCTACTTAAGTCTTAAAACCTATTCTCGTTTACTAACATATTTTCACAGTAAAAACTTTTCGGATTTATGGCGGAGAAATAAGGCTAATTAAACCGACTTGTGAAATAAAATTTATTTTAATTAAGTTTTATTTCACACTTTTTTGTGTAGGTATTTTTACTTTAGAAGTCGGTTTAATTTTTAGTTTTAAAAATAATAATTTTACCTACCCTTTTTAGTGATTATTATTAAAACATTTTAAGAACGTTTAAAATAAACGATCGAACGTATTAATATTGAATACGCGCTAAGCTAACAACATTGAAATAGAAAAAAAGAACAAGTGAAATCGAGTTCGTAATTTCGGTAATTTAGACAAAGTTGACGTCACACTTGCGTCACATAGTAGACGTCATCGAGCCGAGCGTTTTGGCGGTAAATTCAAAAGTAAGTATTAAAAATGAATTCGACTTTTAATTAGTTTAATGGAGAAAATAAGACATTAATTAATTTATTTTTCTGTTAAATCATTCGTCCCGATTCCCAATATTTAAAGAAATATACCTAAGCAGTTTTCAAAAAATTTGAAAATACCCTATTGCAATCTGTTATTTTTTTTTCTATAACTAGAACTCCATGCAAAGCTCGGTCAAGGCTCGGTCACCCAGGTAACTACACAAAAACTCAAAAGCCGTGCATAAAACTTTCAACCCTTATAATTTTATGCTAACAAAGCCTGAAATGTATTTAAGAGCTCAATCTCAATTTCTATCGAAATCGGTACAGATTTAAAGTTTTTTCCATAAAAAATTTCAACCCTTCGAGCTTCGGTGTGAATTCACATTAGAAAAGATACAATTTTTTTTATTGGCTTTTCGAAAAGTAGGTACATAATAAGCCAGGAAATATTGTCATTGCAATGACATATCTATGATCTGACTGAGGGACAGAGCAAAACTATAACGGTTCCTTATAGTTACTACCGCGTCTGTTAGTCAATTACCTAGGACCTAGGTAATTAAGTATACCACATATTTTTTTAATCCTCAGGTAGTGTCGCTTACATGCTACGCCCTAAAGCTATATGGGTCGTCTGCGAATCGCCCAAGTCTGTTGAAAGCCAGCGCTGGGCTGGCGAACACCCGAGCTACCCTACGTTTGTACGATGATGCAACGGTTCTGAAGGCAGTTTATAACTATGGGTTGGGAAAGCAGGTATGTTACTTTAGTAATTTTGATGTGAATTAGTCTTAGGACCTAGGCTATATGCTCGAATGATAGATGTCGCAGCCGTTCGTGTGGTAGTCATTGAGTTAAAAAAATAAGACTCCATTTTAAAATACTAAAAAAGGAAATGGATTGAGTAAAGTTATCGGTTATCTTTGTGACCTTGTGTATCAGTAAACTTATTACTTTACTACCTACATATACATCAACTGTTTTATGTAGACACTTAGTACCTATATGATCTAAGTAGACACTTCACTGACTCAGTAGTCTCAGCGACAGCTTTTTACTTTTTAGCGAAATGGCTTATTTGCCTAGTTGGTTATTAGAATCCGCCGGGCGTCAGTTAAGAAATTTAGATTACTGTAGTTTGTTCGATACCCGTAACATCCAAATATCTAACTTGGAATGCTTAACACGAGATTTGAGACAACGCCAATGCAAAAGCGTCCTACTTATAATTTTCTTATCAAATCAGGATGGCCCATTTTGGGGCGCGCTGGGCATGTCGAACGGCCTGTTCATGCTGGCGTACTTCCAAGCCGAGAAGCTGATGTGGCTCGCCGACACCGGCTGTCTCGAGCTGGGCGACACAAACCTGTACAGGGTGAAGACCGCACACAAACTGTTCTGGTCGCTGTACACGTTTGTTGGACTTATAAGGTACTAGCTTTTGCCCCTACGCCCGCGTAAATACATTATCCCGCGGGAACACTACTTTTCGGGATAAAAAATATCCTATGTCCTTTCTCAGGACCCAAAGTATGTACTACCATGTACTACTATACTAAATTTCATAAAAATCGGTTCAGCGGCTATAGCGTGAAGAGGTAACAGACACACACTTTCGCAATTATAATATTAGTATAGAATATAGTATAGATAATATACAATACAAATGTTCCCTATACCTACGGAGTAAGTCTACATATAAAACCTAACCTAACCTACTTTGAGATCGAGCCGTAGGTAGTTGATACAATCGCATTTAATTGATTTGTTTTTAAGGATTCTAATTCTATTTTTATTTCTCTTAATTTCTAAAAAAATCGAATAAGAATTCAGGAGTCAATTTAAATTGAACAATTTGATATGCCCTCAAGCGCGACGAAACCAAATGTGTATTATAAGTATCCAGTTTCTATCAAATGATGGACGTCATTCATCCGCGAATCGCGCGCGACACCGCGAAAGGTCCACGAAAATAAAGTGAAACTACCTACACGAAAAAAGGGTATTTTCCAACTTTTTGAAACTTACTTAATATATAATATTATGCACCTACAAAAAACAAAAATACCATAAGTACCTTAGATATAACTTCATCTCTGCCTTAAATGCGAAGTTTTAAATTTTTTCGTCTTGCTTTTAGATCACTGCGAGCTCTACACATAGCAGCGCAAAACCTACATAAAGCGAAGCGCACGAAATGCGCTCCTCGGCGGTTCCAGTACGCCACGCTGACCACCACGAAGTTGCTGCTGGACTTCGTACACGCGGTCACGTGGCTGCCGCGTGGCTGGCTATGGGGCAGCACGGTGCCGACGTCACACGCCGCCGCCGTAGCCACCGCCGCAGCCGCGCTCGGGATCGTGCTACATTATGAGGGGAAGAAGCTTCAACAGCGATAGTGCAGTTGAGTCTCGGACTACATTATCCGGAATCTACCCCGTCGGAAAAAGCTGAAATAGAACTCTGCGCTAATACAATAGAGTTGAAAGTCGAACACACGGCAACACATGGAAGCAAAATTTACAAACTCGACGCTCGTGCTTTCTAGTTCTATTTTCAGCGCTATTTTTGTTCCGGCCGGAGAGAAACCGTACAATGTTGTCCGAGACTAATAGTGAATCGCGTAATTGACACTCTTAGTTAAATTGCAATACCTACTTGTGAATGTGATGACTGATGAGCCACATCCTTATTTCTCGAATGGAGAATACGTTAAAACATTTAAGTATAACAGCTATAAGTATTTCTAGATTCTAAATGGGGTTGCGTTTGGTTAAGGCTGAAACTATATGAACCGGAATCCGGTGGGCCGGGGAACGTTCAGAGGATTGAAAATAGAACTCTGCACTATCTAGAGTTGAAAATCGAACTGTCGAGTGTCGAGCTGACATAAATTATGACATTGACGTTGGCTCGACACTTTGTGTTCGATTTTCAGCTCTATTGTATAAGCACAGATTTCTATTTTCGGTGCTCTGAATTTTCTCAGGCGTTCCGGATTCTAGATCATATAGTCCTAGCCTTATAAATCCCCAGAACAATGGGCGAAATTCCCTAAATAAAATAACATAGCATTCAGAAATAATACAGGTAGGTGATATTTTAAAATTTCTCATCTAGTTAGTTAGACAAGTGAATGGTAACATGCTGCATTAGTAGGTGTAGTACCTGTTGTCACAATGCTTTATATAGATTTACTTCACCAATAAATACAATAGTACACTATCCGAAAGATTAAAACACCAGCATATCTTATCCAGTAGATAGATAATGATGAGATATTATATTATGTAGTAAGCTGTAACATGTGACCTGCGTAATGGCTAGTTTAATACTTTGTATACTCAGACTAAATAAAAGTGGAGACAGAGCTCTGTCACACAAAATATGAGGCTGGTTTTTAATTATGTAAGTAGTGCGCGTTTTTATAGTGCGCGTGTGGCTGTCTGGCTGAGCACTACATAACTACATACATAAAAAAACTATGCACCGCGACAGCTCACCTTACAAGGTTAGGTGTAGTTTCGTTACAGGGTATGCGTAGTGTAACTACACGGCGAGGCGTAGTTTAGACTTGCCTCACCGTGGAGTTCGTAGAAATCTTCAGTTTTTTTATTTGGTTTGAGTTTGTGTCTTATTATGTTACATGTTATTGTAAAATACATTATCTTAATCTATCATTATATTTTTCGCGTCACGTGATACCGTCTCCTAAACACCCCGAACATTATAATTACTTACTGAGAGTTTTATCGTAGAAAAGATTTATTTACACTTTATACATTCAGATAATAACAATAAATAAGAGTTGTTATTAAAATTTAATTACGTACTTCTCAAGGCAAGGACGAAATAAAACTTACGTTATACTTAGTACAAAATAAACATTTGTAATTCTTTTAATCACAGAACAAAAAGACTAACCTATAACTAAATTAGATGTTTTTTTCTAATTAGTATGAGTTAATATATAGATAATTATATTAACAATTTACAATCACTAACCCAAATATTATAATAGAAAGCTAGATTATTTTATTCTAAATACCAAGTAACATTACAAATTTTTTATAACGCAAATGGCCTACGAGTTACGACCAATTTTTATATGTATATAATATATATAAATATATATTTAGAGAAACGAAATTATGTAACAGTTCAGCATAATTTATTTTATAATAATGTAGCATGATTTACGTAATTAAGTATAGCTATAAAAATAAAAAGATTTAATAATAGCTATCCGAATATTAGTTAAGATTTTCATTATTTAATTACGTATAATACCTATGAAAAACATGTTTTAATCTTTAAAATTTTAAACAATTAACATATTTTGTATATATATTTAATAAGTATAACACACACTTAAATTTTGAGCAAATTAAGAAATTTAAATTCGAAGTATAGTTCAGACTAGAGATTTATTTACAAGATAAAAGTTTAAGGTGAAAATGAATTATGTAACTACATAATATGTAAATATATTCGAATTAAACAAGTAAAACATGTGTGTTATTTTATTAACGTCATATAACATATTAATATTGAATATACCACAAAATTAGTCATTAACAGTTTTAGTTTCTTAAAAGATCAAAAGATTGAACCTTACTACCTACTTTTATTAAACTTATAGAAATAAACTTTCGATCATACAAAAAAAATGAAGAGTATAGTTGAACCGTCTAAGTGCTTATAGAAACTGATAGCACACAACACTCAGTCATCGGACTAGGATATTTTGAAAAACTAAATCTAATCAGGCTTTTTATTTTAAGCACAACAGACTATGTCCAGAAAGGGCGTATTCGCCGCGAAATGTAACGCATTGCATACGTGCGAGTCGAGGTACTAGGCCCCCTGCATACATTGCGTCCAGAAGCTACATCTCATCTTCTGAAAATAGACATTGTTGAACGCGCGAGTCCAGGTACTAGGCTGCCATACATTGCGAAAAGAACAGTGGCGTAGCGAGTCTTATCAAATTTTTTTGGGAGACCAAGGGTAAAAATTCACAAAATTAAAAATAAATGCTTGTAGTAAGTGATCTGATAGTTTTTAAATACTTTTTTTTAATCGGGGATCTTGTCACTCTGAAAGAACTGGTCATTAAATCAGCAGCGGAGTTGTTAAATTGGTACTTAAATCATTAGCAGGTCCGAGCAGGCCAGGCATTATTCAAAATATTTTACCAATTCTAATTTTCGAGCGTTTTACGAAATGTAAAAAAAAATCTCCCTTTAATTAATAGTACCTACAGTTCCCGCGGGATTTCTTCTGGCGCATACGAAGTCGCCGACATCATCTAGTATTATTATTAAATACCAAGCAGTGATAATTTAGATGGCAGAACAACGTGTGCTGGGTCAGCAGTAATTATTGTTCTGTAATTGATACACTATATTTTAACACTTAAAATACTTTATTTTCTTCAGGTTCTGATTTTAATTATACGACAAAGCAGATTAATTGCATAATTAAAAACTGTTTCACCTAAAAACCCCTGTAGAGACATTTTCTCCTTAAATTTAGTGGAAAAGTCCCAAGTTGGCATCACAGCTAAGCCGCCATACATTTCGTCTAGAAGCTTTACGGACGTATAATTTCGTAGAGAATTCCCCTTTCTGGACAAGGTCTTAGCGCTTAGGCGCGATATGTAGCGTACCCCATGTCATTTGATAATAAACCTTATCACAATCACCGAAGGAACAAATTTCAAATTGAAAGGCTTTTAACTATGAGTCGGTGGGTGCTAAGCAGAGTTCCTCTTCAAAATAGATCTTACGATCAGGAAACAGCATTACAGCCAGGCGGGGTAAGTAGCTGGGCTTAGGAGATGGACCCCACTTAACGATATCACCCACATTAACTCCTAAAGAAGTGGACGATTGGCACGCATTTTCGTATTCCTTATACGGCGACTGGACGCCTGTAGATGATAAAGTGCTCAAAATGCACAGGCCCAAGAAGCAGAGCAGACGATGCCTGAAATAAATACTGACATTTTACTTCGCTATAAAAATGCCACACAACCATGCGAATGCTAAACTTCGGTAATAGGCCGGCTCGACCAAATCGAATATCAGGTCTGTAAAACTGACAATGTAAAATCAGCGAAGATTAAAATAAATATATTCTGAATTTGTTGCTAATTAATTGCCAATCATCATTAAATTTGGCACAGCGTAGAGTAAACCACGCGGAAGGAGGAAGGACAGCCTTTTTATTGCGGAAAATATGTGCTATTCCCATGGGATAGTTTATTAACGCAGACGGAACCGTGGGAAATAGCTAGTATAATAAATAATTACAATTTTACGCAACAAGGCATGTCACCTTATTGTCAAGTACCATCGACAGTATTTTTTTCGAAAACGGCAAGAGCAACAAAATCGATTATTTGGCAACTAATGAGCGACAAATTCAGAATGTATTTATTTTAATTTTTGCAGATTTTTCATAAAATTACATGCCAGCTTTATGTCATCGGCGGCGAATTTTCGAAATCGGCAAGAGCAAAATCGATTCTTTGGCAACTAAATAGCAACAAATTCATTTAAAATATATTTATTTAAATTTTCGCTGAATTTACATTGCTAGTTTTACAGACCTTCGAATATCCAGATTCCAGACCGCAGAAAACTAGCGTGATGTAACGAAAACCTTACCTCTGCGTCGGTACAGTGGCGTGTTGCAGCGTGACCACTTGTATAAGGGAGCGCTTAAGCCCCGCCCACTTGGCGAGCAGCGCGCACACGTCACGCGCCGCCGCCGCGCTCTCCGCTGCTTCGCCGTCCGCCGTCGCGGTAAACTCGCGCGCGACGCGACACAGCGCACACACCCATAATGATATTATCACTTCGTTCTCCACACTGAAAGTTTGTTGTATTTTATTTATTTTTGTAGTATAAATGAACACATCTTAAATCTTTCACTTTTAGATTCGAGTTGTTAACGGTTTTATAAATGAATCTATATCCACCGTAAGTACTAATCTAGGTATTAAAAATGTTAAAATTTCAAGAGATGTGAAGGCCCACTTAATCAATTTTTTTTTATTTGTTGGTCCATTTAATTCTTTTTCAGTCAATTAAATTCAGTTTGGAGTATTTGTTGTTATAGCGGCAACAGAAAAACACCATCTGTAAAAATTGTCTAGCTATCAAGGTTCATCAGATACAGCCTGGTGACAGACAGACGAACGGACACGGAGACTTAGTAATAAGGTCCCCATTTTACCTTTTGGGTACGAAACTCTAAAAAAACAAAATGACTCACAAGTTTATAGTGGCAGCGGAGAGCGCGGCGAGTGCGGCGCGCGTGTCGTCAACAGCGAGCGGCGCGGCACGCAGCAACGCGTACGCGGCGTGGTAGTACTGCTGTCGCAGCGCCGTCGCCGAGCCCGGCCGCCCTTGTAGCGGCCACCACACCGCGCTCCACCCGCCGCTGTCTGTGATTAACGTGTTTAGTGAAAATACATACCGAATACTTTTATATTGTACTAGCTGACATGGCAAATATTGTTCTGTCATATAAATTAAATATTAATAAAAAAAAAACATAAATAAGAATCGGTCAAGCCGATCCGGAGTAGTTCGGATACAAACTCAACTGTGACAAGAATTTTATATAATAAATTTTGTATTATTAAGTATTCCACGGACTTTATAAAAATCTTGCTAAGATAATTGCAAGTCGTAATAAAATTTTATATAAATACTCCCTAGTCAGCCTAGTGTAATGAATACTCAATAACCGACGCTACAGATTTCACTCTTTAAACACATTTTGTCAGATCTTAAGACTATGTCCAGAAACTGCGTAAGCCTGCGTAAACCTACGCACGTAGAGATTCTTATCTTATCACAACAAAATTTCTGCCGGTCTATCTGTGATGCCAACTTGGGACTTTTTCCCTAAATTTAGGGAGAAAAGTATCTGAAGGGGCTAAGAATCTTATGCTTGTGTTATTTAAATATGCAATTAAACTGCTTGTCGATAAGTATATACAGCACACTATTTTTTTAACCGACTTCCAAAAAAAAGAGGCGGCTATACGTTCGGCAACATATATATATATTTTTATTTTCGTTTGTATGTTATACCATAATCCCGCCGTCTCTGGACCGATTTTCAAAATTCTTTTTTTGATGTAAAGGGTATAATTTCAAGTTGGTCCCGTTTTGAAAAAAGCGGTGACATGATGATAGGATCAATGTGGAATCGAGGGACTCCTCGAAATTTATATGGACACATATAATGATTTAGACTTTTCCTGAAGTAACATAAGCATATGCTACTAAAAATAAGATTTTGCACCAATGTATATCCTGAATTCAAAAGCACTGAACAGAACTCCTCAGTCTTAAAAGATACGCGTTTCGAAATTTCGGCATTGTTCAAAGAACTACAAGCATATGCAACTAACTTACAATAATCATCATCATCATCTTATTTACAATACTTAATGGAATCTTAGCGCGTATTCAATAATTATACATTCGATAGTTTATTTTAAAGGTTTTAAGATAATATATTAATAATAATTTAACAAAATATATCACGACAAAGGGCGAAATTATTATTTTTAAATAGAAAATTAAATCGACTTCCAAAGTAAAAATACCCAAAAAAGTATGAAATAAAACTTATTTTCTAAATAATTCCCCCTTTTTATTCGACTAAAATTTTAACAATTTCTCTACTCAATCTTCTTAATTTTGAAGTCGGTACCAACAACACCATGTCACACATACGCTGAGCCTGGCCACATACGTTCTTCATTGACATTCTTAAAGTTCGAACTGACATTTAAGAATCTGAAAGATTATGCACGTGTGTGGGCTATGCGTGTTTTGTATGGAAACTTTGCCTTCGACCTGAATTTGACGTTCTTAAAGAATGTCAAATTTAGAACGTCTGTGGCCAGACTTATGGGTCATCCTGACCACACCTACAAGCACAAGGCCGCGGATTTGCAGGCAAAAATTATAAATGATTGATGATGATGATGATGAATGACACTATTGACAATAATGATACTGTTATACTATAAGTACCGTTGCTGGATTTACTGCTTGGCCCGTGAGTATGGCGCTTTAGGGTAAATATTATTTTTGTTGGTTATTTTATAATTATAATCGAATTTAAATAATAACGTTAAATTATCTAAACGTTTAATTTTAATAATACATATTCACAATTCGTTCTTAAAATCATACATTAACATTTTGTTTTTCATTGTTGGTGCAAGGCAACTTGCCAAAATTATATTGTTTTTGTTATTGTCCTACTCATTTTGCTCGAAAATGAGCAATCATCGTTTTTTTTTCTACGGAAATGACGGATGTTGGAAAGCATGTGTGGGACTTCCGAAAGATATTAGCAAAGTAGTTTTACTGTATAAAGATCTTTATAGGTATGTTTTTCTAAATAAGTAATACTTACATATTTGGTATGTAACTTTTTTGATTTTTAACGGTAAGTACCTATATATTTTATCGTATTATGTAACTTTATGAAGTTTCGATATGGCATAAGTACTTTAATAATTATATTTGAGAGTCTTCGCATGCTAGGTAAAATCCACGGGAACCGTACTATTTGTTTTAGGGAGAAATATTTTTTGAAACTTGGCAACTCGATCTTACTACGCTTTCATTGCACTCCAAAATACAGGGGATGACACTTTTGACTATTTCAAATCGATATCAATTGTGTGTTGAAGGTTTTAATATAAAGTGTCTTCAGAAATAATTGGTTTTGACAAAACATTGACAGCACAAAATTTCGGAACACTCTGTAAAGTAAAATGCCAACAGTGTCAACCGATCTGAATGCTGTGTAACGAATGAACTGAATACTTCTGTCTCACTTTGAATCATACAATCGGAGCGAGAAAAACATTTTTCTTTCACTTTGTATATCGCGCGTACTCGAGGTAGCTGCGTAATTGCTGCATCTATTGAGTCAGGGGCGAAGCACCTATACGTGTGGTATGGGCATACCCACAACCCCAACAGCCTTGTGAGTGCATACTTTCAAGGTCTATTACTTTATAATCAAAATAGGTTCAGTGGGTAGTAGTATTGGTATTGTTAGCCTTTTGAGTCTTACCTGGTGCTTTTTACCTGCTGGTCATACTTATATTATTGTTAAAATACATATTTATAGTAGTGGATTTAGTGTTAAGCGGACCTTTAGTCAGGTAGATTGAAGAAAACGCAAAATTTGTCACCTCTCCATAAATTTTCGGCCCTTTTTTATTTACTAACCAACAGATTTAAGAAAAAATAATACTTTGTTTGAACCGATAGGAATTACTCCTGCCGATGTTATATAATCTATAATTTGTGTATGTTTCTTTACTATATATGCATATATTTTTTATTTAATTAATTTATAATCTTAGTTGATGTTAATTTGTTTAAGGTACCTATATTGAAAGCTTATTTTTTTACCAAACATAAAATAATTTTTTTGCTAAATAAGCGAAAAACTTTCTCACTCACTCCGCGCGTTAGCTTTTAATTAACATAATATTATAAAGAAAATAATAAAATTCTTTTTTTATATTCTAATAACCATGTTATGAAGGAAATAATATAATCAACATTTTCGGGCCACATCTTCGTTTGAGAGCTGGATCCGTGCCTGAATCAACCAAAGCGGTTTAATAGGTCAATTTTGTACGATACGCGCATAGCTAAAATAATACGCACGTAGCTTCTGGACGCAATGTATGGGGCCCTAGTACCTCGACTACGTGCGTAGACTTTGCGTGCGTAAGAATACGCAGTTTCTGGACATAGTCTAAGCCTTCAAGCAAACATGACTGCAACAACTAACCTGCGTCATTTAGCATCTGCGATGCGAGTGTGTCGACGAGCGGCGCGAACGTGTGGGCCGCGCCCAGCGAACCGGACGCCACAGCGACCGCGCGACGCGTGCGCGCAGAACATGAATACACCCACTTCTGCCATACCTACGTGTATTTATTGTTTAAATACAAATAAAGGTATCATTACGAAAAATAATGTATGTGTAGAATATTAAAAGCGCTTTTTTTTATAAAACTTTGTTCATGAAAATAATTAAATTAATTTGATGAAAAGTTATGAAAATTAGTACTTAGTAAAATTAAAAAAAAAGCTTTATTTACCGGTAACGCTTCATTAGCGGCTGGCTCCATACATAACATCACAATGGCTCGACACATTAGTTCCTCCAGATAATTGCCGCAATTCTCAATTCGTGGTGCTATAAAAGATGATATAAATTTAATAAAGTGTATAATAACAAACTATTTGTCACACCCAACAACTCAAAAACAGTGAAGTAGATTGAATAAAATTTGGCTATTAGGTAATACCCACTGCCTACATATTTTTATATACTTTTCTTGTGACATAGCGAGCGAAAAACAATACTAGTTTTATATGTATAACGCATTGGGGATATTAAGGACCAAGAACGCAAGTCGCAATACCAGAGGAGTTACAAGTATAACTGCTTTGGTTTTGCGAGTGTCCATGGGCGGCGGTAATCGCTTACCATCAGGTGATCCGTCTGCTCGTTTCCTGATTCATTATATAAAAACATACCTGTGTCGTGTATTTCTTGCAGCAGGCATCGCGCGTGCGAGTGCACGTGAGCGCGCAGTGCGGGTGCGGCCGCTCGGCTCGTCCACGCCGACACGCCCGCGCAGCGCTTTAGCTGGGCGATCTCATCCAAACCGCATGAGGCGCCGAGCTCGGAGACACGTAATACTAGCCTAGTAAAACACATTTGATTAGAAACAATAGATTGTAAACTTTACGATGAATACTTAACTGTAAACTTTATACTTAATCTACGGTTTGTTGAGCTGTACAGGCTTTTCTAACGATGAATGTAAAGAAAATCAAAAGTCTTCGTCTCTCTCTTTTGCTGAAAGAATCTCACTTGAAGTGTGGTAGATCGTGGTAGGGCTGCGCGGGGTTGTGGTAGGTGGAGTAGTAGGCGTCTAACAGCTGCTCCGTCAACTGCGGTAGTAGCATGTGCCACGGCAGACGACACGCTTCCTCGAGTGCCTGCAAAATCACAAAAAAATATTTTTAAAGATATTAAAAAAAAGCTGATCAGCTAAATTAAGCTAACTAGTATTTAAAAAAAAACTCAGGCCTTTTCATCCTTATTGGACGATTTATGCAGTATTCTCCGAGCGAAGTAACCACTCTTAAAATACTGTAGTGCCTGGGACAGTCGGTTTTTTAAATGTCGTATGGTTGCCCAAGCTCATACGGCATTCTTACAACATAGTCAGCCTAGTCCAGAAGAATGACTGGTCAATACGTCTGGGGCCAACCATGTGCGGGTTTCCTCACGATGTTTTCCTTCACCGTTAGAGCGTCCGTATAATGTACTTGAGATCTAAAAAAGTCTCATTGGTCACACACACCACTGGGATTAGAACCTGCACTCTCTCGAGTGCGAATCAAACGGTCTGCCCACTAGGCCACGGAGCTATAACAGTACAGTAATTATGCAACTTAGAAAAAAAAATGTGGCTCTATAATTCAGTTTAAATATTTAAAAGATGCAAAATATAATATATAATTAAAAAATATAATTAATATATAATATAATTAATAACAATTTACAAAACAGTTTAAAATAAAAACAAAGGTACCTGCACAGACAACTCCAAGTACTTGGACGTGAATATCTGGAACACCACATGCAACACTTGGCACAGCTGGTCGTGCGCGACGCCGGCGACCCACGCGGACGCTGTCAGCGCGTCCCAAGTGTGACTAACCCACGCGTTCAGCTCCGGCAGGTTTAACCAGGCCACCTGTAAAGCGGTCGCTTATTAGGAAAGGTAAAACTACTAGTCTATCAGTTTTTTCCCACGGCTTCGCTCGCGTGGATACAGTATCCCACGGAAACAATGTACTTTTTGGGGACAAAAAGTAGCTTATGTGTCTATTTCCATCCATATATCCAGAGCCTAAGCTACTACCATATTGAATTTTAATCAAAATCCGTAGTGCATTTTTTGCGTGAAAGACTCGCAAACATCCACCCATTCTCAATTTTCGCATTTATAATAGTATCGTAGGATATTGTATACCTACTCTGTTCTGATACAATTTCATCTAAACGTAAACAAAAATATTAAATTCTTCCAAATTAATGTGTCATTGTGTTACTTTTTGCGCTGTAAATAAGCTTTAAAGTGCGCTAATGTCTCTACGTATGTTTATATTGCCGTATTACTACTATGGACATTTAAATGTATTATAACGCAGCGACAGCGTATTTGAAGTCATAACGATATTTCAGGCCTTGTGGACGTATATAATATTCTAGACGAGGAATGTAGGGCCAAAAAGTATCCCTAGTTGAAATGCCGGTGGCCCCACTTTTGAAATTTTTGAGGACATTTGAAGTATGGTGAAAACCTAATTTGCGCAACTTTTTATTGTATAATTATAGATTTGTTCTGTCAAATAACATACTTCACATCATAGCCTATCTTCCTTCAGTTTTGAAATCTTTGCCTTGTATATTACTCAGTACTCACCCTGTGCGCCGCGTGCAGGGCGGCGGTGACGCGCCACTGCCGGGCCCACGGCAGGCGCCGCAGCTGCGCCAGCAGGGCCGCGGCCCGGGGCGCGCGCTGCGGCTGCTCGTGCGAGCTCAGGTAGCTGTCCACGGCCCACTCCCATGCGTGACGAAGCAGGAACACGTCACTGCCTAAAAGTAAAAAAAAATTAGAGTCATGATACAACATAACAAAAAAAGTTGTTATACGTTAAGGTAGGATTCCACCAAAATAGTGTGCAGCACATTTGCTTACAAACATTTTGTGCAAAACTCCAGCAGTGCAGGCACTAAGCTGGTATCGCATTTGGCCTCCGTTTCCACTGGTAAGGCTGTGCGTAACTTTTGTAAGCGTACAGTTCAGCACACTTGTGCGCGAGCATATTCACGAGCAGAGTTTCTGGCGAAGACAGTTCAGTAGTTAATATGGACGGGCAGGACGTAGTGATTTGTGCTGTAGCATGCGTACGCGCACAAATTAACTGTTTTTACTCCAGTAGCGGAAGCAAGACTGAGTTCGCGAACAACAGGTTTGTACGCGTCGACGCGAGTCCACTGCCTGCTTGTGTGCCCGCACAAAAGTATACAGATGTTTGCGAACATTCTTGAATGTTCGCGCACAATTTGTTATTGTTTGCTTTAGTGAGTCGACCAGAATAAACTTTTGTCTCACACAATGTGCATTGCAGTGCCGCACAGTGCAGCACACTGGTGGAATCCCATCTTAAGAGCGCGATCACACGAAACGTTACGGCACCACGCCGCAGCCGGCTTGCCATACAAATTGCTGCTGCCGATGCCAGCCGCTACAAAATTGTATGTCGTTTGTAATGCGTTGCCTTAGTGCCTTTTAAGCCTTAGGGCGCGAGCACGCACCGTGTGCTCGCGCCCTAAGGCTGTTAAACATTTAAACTGTTAAACATAGCGGCTGAGGAAATTTACCTCTGAAACAACAGTATTCCTGCCTCGAACTTACACTATGGCCGATGTATCTTGGCCAGTATGAACATAGGCTCTGCGAACTTTAGCCCATGTACAACTCGTGAAGAAAACTGTTATTGTATTTTTTATGTACGAATAAAATATCCCTAATACAGTGACCAATTATCCCTATACAGTGACCAATTAGTACAAATAAAATAAATACGAAAATACTTAAAAACAGTTATTGCGCAACCTTCTGCGCGAAGTTCAGACTCGCCAAGATACATCGGCCTTAGTGTACATGAATTATTTCTAGGTAAAATTAGGGATTTTACAAAAGTAAGTGTGTACTTACCGGGACAACCGTCCATGAGCAGTACCAGCGTGTCGACGAAGTTGTCCAGCATTGTTGTGTAGTTCAGTATGTTAGTCAAGAGATGCGGCGCGCCCGGCAGCAGCCATGGCGCCCACGACGTCACCGCCGCCGCCCACACGCGACCACCGACTGCCAAATAATGACCATATATGTACAGTAAAACCATAATTATGCTTAATCTTCATTTTCTACGGGAAAGACATAGCCTAGGCAACAAGTGCCTTTTCGGTCAACTTTTTTCAGCAGTCTCCGAAAATTATGATTGAGGTATCATTCGATTCCGAATGGCATCTAGATGATTTTTGAAAAAAATGAAGTTCCACTTGCAAAAATTGCAAAAGTTATTAACAATTAACTAAAAACAAAAAATGGGGTTTAGTTTTTTGCAAATTTTTCAAAAACTAATAAAAAATTTCAAATTTGAAAAAAGATCCAAAAAGAGGAGGTTCGATAAATTCGAAAAATAAGTGATTCCTAAAAAAAGTTCTGACTCCCGGAATTGTAGGATAAATATTTATATTTTTTCCAGAGGGTTGAAAATACGCCCGAAAACGGGTACTCCGGCTTTCGCAAGCCACGCCCCCTTCGGACCTTTAATGATATTTATTCGTTTAAACTTATTAAATATGAAAATTAAAATTTGAAAAAATTCAGGCGCCTACAGGACAGATCAATGAACAATAATCCGTGGTCGAAAAATTTTTGTCGCGATTTTTCAATAAGTTATCCATTAATTAATTAACAATTTTTTTGTAGCATGAACATTAACATTTGTTAAACTATTACCCCCTTACTAATAAACGCTGTATAAGCTTTGAATAGTTATACAGTGTTTTGTTCACATCACACAAGTGACATGTTTAATTCGATAGAAGGAGACAAAACACTATAACTATTCAAAGCTTATACAGCGTTTATTAGTAAGGGGGCTAATCTGAGATTTTTTTCTTTCGTGGAGCTATTTCTCAAAGGTCTTAGAATAAATTCCCGTTGGAAAAATTAAAAAAAAATGTTTTTTTATATACAGGATGTCCCAGAAGTCGACGTCGCGTCGTCCTTTCGAACGCTGATAGACCAGCTCATGACTCACCAGAATATCGTAATATGACCTTAGTAAAAAATCTTTAGTTTTCGAGATATTGGCACTTTTAATAATTTCTTAAAAATTACACCTCATGTCAGTTTTTAGACTGCCGCAACTACAATTTCCCGTATTGTGGGATACAAATTTGTATTGCGGAATCCTGACCAGTTCTGCTATTGACCACGGTTATAAACAAAGCTTATAGAGTTTGAACTTTGTAGAAAAAAGGAAAACTTTTCCCGTCATGATTTCAAAAACTTTTTCTCCTAACTTTCACTATCCATACTGGACAAAAAATACACCACACTAACCTGGGTTGTTTCTTTAAAAAGTTGCTCATTTTATGTAGTTTTCGAAATAGTAAAATAGTTGCTATTAAGCTACGTCAAAAAATTTTTTTGCTATTTTAAGTGCACAGAGAACACATTTTGAATGTTTTTCTTTAGTTAGAATTTCGAACAAAAACACTCGTTACATTGAAATTACCCAGATGTTTACTTAAAAATTGTACGTTGAAGTGTAAGATGCTTACTAAACTTAGAAACTAAACAGAATACAAGGATTTTTTTTTTAAACTGTAAGGAGAAATGAAAAGAAGGAGAACACATTAATAATATCATTTAATGAGTTAGACTCATTAGAGTGAGAGAATAGGTGACGCCACGCACGTCTTTTGTTTGTTCTATACATGAGTTTGTTTATTAGTTACTAGTACGTTACGCCATTGATGTGCATCGTTTTGTTGTTTTCTTACTTTTAACGGATTTTGCATTGTAATTTGGACTTCTTTTGCCTAGTAACTCGGACTTAAGTGTGCTTGGAGGCAGTAAAGAACTGACCTGGCTCTCTTCTGGACTTTTAGGTTTCTGTGATACGCGTCTAACCAGTCATTATGGCGTATACATCAGTATGCTAACATGCATTACATTTACGGGGAATACGGTGCTGCTGAAACTAATCTGTATCGCGAAAGGTTAAGGTACTCAAGTCCAGATTACAATGCAAAATCCGTTAAAAGTAAGAAAACAACAAAACGATGCACATCAATAGCGTAACGTACTAGTAACTAATAAACAAACTCATGTATAGAACAAACAAAAGACGTGCGTGGCGTCAACTATTCTCTCACTCTAATGAGTCTAACTCGTTAAATGATATTATTAATGTGTTCTCCTTCTTTGCATTTATCCTTACAGTTTAAAAAAATCCTTGTATTCTGTTTAGTTTCTAAGTTTAGTAAGCATCTTACACTTTAACTAACAATTTTTAAGTAAACATCTGGGTAATTTCAATGTAACGAGTGTTTTTGTTCGAAATTCTAACTAAAGAAAAACATTCAAAATGTGTTCTCTGTGCACTTAAAATAGCAAAAAAAAATTTTGACGTAGCTTAATAGCAACTATTTTACTATTTTGAAAACTACATAAAATGAGCAACTTTTTAAAGTAACAACCCAGGTTAGTGTCGTATATTTTTTGTCCAGTATGGATAGTGAAAGTTAGGAGAAAAAGTTTTTGAAATCATGACTAGGGAAAAGTTTTCTTTTTTTCTACAAAGTTCAAACTCTATTAGCTTTGTTTATAACCGTGGTCAATAGCAGAACTGGTCAGGATTCCGCAATACAAATTTGTATCCCACAATACGGGAAATTGTAGTTGCGGCAGTCTAAAAACTGACATGAGGTGTAGTTTTTAAGAAATTATTAAAAGTGCCAATATCTCGAAAACTAAAGATTTTTTACTAAGGTCATATTACGATATTCTGGTGAGTCATGAGCTGGTCTATCAGCGTTCGAAGGGACGACGTCGACTTCTGGGACATCCTGTATATTATATCAAAAAGAAAAATAAATAATGATTTAAAAAAGAAAATGGTTCCATAATATTAATTAGAAGTGGAAGAAAATAATTGTTAATCAACAAATGTGTTTTTCAGCAATAAAATTTGTTTTTTTAAGAAACGGTTTTTTTTTAAATTATCATTATCGTTAAAGATTAAGTTATCAAAAAAAAATTAAAATTATTTCATAAACAACGCATTTGTTTATAACAATTATTTCAACAATAGGAGATAAAAAATATTAAAGATCATTTTTAGGTAGCTTCTGATCATAAGAAAATAAATCAATAATAATATTATAAAAAAATTTTTTTTTTTCAATGTTTAATAAAGATTTATGATTTACAATTTTTTTAATTTTGCTAACGGGAATTTATTCTAAGACCTTTGAGAAATAGCTCCACGAAAGAAAAAAAATCTCAGATTAATAGTTTAACAAATATCGCACTTGCAATGTTAATGTTCATGCTACAAAAAATTGTTAATTAATTAATGGATAACTTATTGAAAAATCGCGATAATTTTTTTTTTTTGACCACGGATTATTGTTCATTATACCTGCGCGTCCACTGGATCGGAATCGGAGCGTACGGAGCGTACGAAGCGTCGTCATTTACGAAATGCCGATGGGGTGCGTCCACTGCATTCGGATTCATCATCGGCAATTTAGTTATTTTTAGTCCGTCATAGCCTGAACGTGCATTTGCATTATAGAGGATAGTGATGAGGATGTTGTTGTAATTAGCTGTATTTTATCAGAAGAGGAAAAGAGAAACAAGAGGAAACGAAAGATATGGGTTCATAATATAAACTCAAAAGGATTAATTTTCGGAGAATTTCATACATTATATTCTGATTTATTAGAAGATGAAAATAGATTTTTTGGGTACATTCATATGACTCGAAAAAAGTTTTATAAATATTATCGTCTCTCCTCAGTTGGTTATGATAATGTGGATGTTTTAGATTGTAAAGTTCTTCATATTTTTCCACTAAAGTAATTAAAATATCGTCATTCATCGTGAATAAGTATTTATGTATAGCCGTCGCGTCGTCGCAAACACGTCAGAACTTGAAACGTTCGGAATCCGAATGTCGTGTTCACTGCGGATGACGTCATCGGCATAAATACCGGTCTCAGGCACAGAAATGCCGATCCAGTGGACGCAGTACCATAGAAATCAATACAAAGCAACAAATCCGTACGCTGCGTACGCTCCGATTCCGATCCAGTGGACGCGCAGCTTAATCTGTCCTGTAGGCGCCTGAATTTTTTTGAATTTTTACTTTCATATTTAATAAGTTTTAACGAATAAATATCAATAAAGGTCCAAAGGGGGCGTGACTTGCGAAAGCCGGAGTACCTGTTTTCGGGCGTATTTTCAACCCTCTGGGAAAAATATAAATATTTGTCCTACAATTCCGGGAGACGGAACTTTTTTTAGAAAATATCCTCCTCTTTTTGAATCTCTTTTAAAATTTGAAAAAAAAATTATTAGTTTTTGAGAAACTTGCAAAAAACTAAACGACGAATGCCGAATGATGTTTCGGTCGTGGGCGAACTATAACAAATATCTCGAGTCGTAAGATTTTCCGGTAAACGACAATGTGGTGTAGTTCTACGCCCGCGCCACTAAATCAACAACGTATATTTATTTGAAGAATATATTTTTAATTTCAAACAAATCAAGTCTAGGAAATAAGTGTCACTATACCATTTTCAGGCGTAAAGCTCTGATTGGTGAGCGCCATGACGTAGATGCGTAGCAGTGCTCTTAGCAGGGCCGCTACGTGCGGCGCGTACGCCTCGTATTGTTTCTTCGAGCCGGTACAGACGTTCCACATGGCCCCCAGTTCCGCGAACAGATGCTCCAACTGTTGGGTACCAGTCATTAAATGAAATATGTATCACAGATCTTATGTAGACACATAGACCAAAAAGTATCCACAAATTGAGGCTTTAAAGTCTCCAGATCAATATTCCATTTAGAACGGTTAAGGCGTTACTAAGATTTAGGGCACAAACTCCTAGTGGTTAGATCATTGGCTCTCGACTCGGAGGTCGTGGGTTTGATTCCCGCATTGGAACAACAAAAAAAAATGTTGTCTCCAAGTTTGGTTAGAACAATGCAGGCTGATCACCTGATTGTCTGACAAGAAAGATGATCCATGCGTTCGCGATGAGCATGTAAAAAGTCGGACCCGCGCCTGATCTCTCGTCAGTCGTGTCAGTTATACGTCCCACTGGATTATGAGAGTAAAGGAAGAGAGAGTGCTCTTGTGTACTGCGCACCAACTGGGGCTCTATAAAATTACTCCTGCGTAACTGGACTGGTTTCAATGAAACCGGCCACCGTGACCGAGATCGGTGTGGGGGAGTTATTATTATTATTAATCACAATCACTTTGTAATCACAGACATTGGCCATCTATGATTTGTATTATAATGATGGCCTCAAATAAAATTGTTTACCTACTAATCCATGTAGTAAATACCAGTCGTACCTGAGCGAAGTGTATCTGGTCGCGGTGGGCGGTGACGAGAGGCGTAAGGTGCGCGAGATATGTCGCGGGGAGGGCGGCGGCGGTTGCGGCGCGCGCGCACCGCGACACGTGCCGCAACGCGTCGCCCGCCAGACACACCTTAGCGCAGTGCACGCCCACCAGCTGCATACACACACATTCGTTAACATCACATACCCTATGAAAGGGATAGTATGTACTAAGTAGATGCAATAGGTAAACGACTCCACGGCGAATATTTAATTCCGTGTAAACGATATATTTCGATACCGTCTAGTATTCGCTACGCACATTAGGTTTAGGTTACGCAATCCTGACATACTTTGTTAGCTTTAGCATTAACAAATGTATTTTTGATAAATATAAAGGGGTTAAGGTATGTTTTAATTATTTCGTTTTAATATTTAGGCCATATAAATAGGCTACTTAACTCATATTTAATTTCATACATTGAAGGAGTAATTCCTTTAGTACTTGGCTTAGAAAAAGGTATTCTAGCGATATCATAAATTAAAAACTTAAGAGCGTTAACGGCGCGCGACTCAGATTTCACAAAAACGCTACTTTTCAAAAGCAAAAATATCTAACAAAAACTGGTTATTCTGATTTTTACATGTAAAAAAACACTAGAAAATATTGTATTCTAATTTTTCCCTTATCATTTATTTTAAAATAATTTCAAACTTTTGAATAAAACTGACAAAACTAACCAGACGTTTTGACAACTTTAGGTTCAGGGGCATTTTCAAAACATATAATAGCTAAAACCACTTACATTTTTTAAAAACAAAAAATCTTTACAAACTTGTTGGATCCTCTTGTAGATTATCTCTTTGTCAGATTATTTTTATTATATACGTTTCTATCTCATAAAAATAAAATTTAAAGAATGCGAAATTATCAGGAATTATAGTAATTTAAAATGATGATATTTATGTATTTCACTTGCTCTTTCTCTTTCTTACTTACATAATCTAAAAGAACAACGTTTTATCTTTAATATGCCATTTAAATTTTTAACTAAATTAGCTTGACGATTTTTTTATGAATTTTTAAAACTAGTGTATAAATCGAGGCGCACGAGCGTTTACAAATCAGACGGCCGCGAGCCATTACAGAGGGTGGACGTATCGCACGGCGCTCTGCATTGAACTCTGTTGACCTTTGTAGTGCGTACGAGATCCACCCCGATAAAAAGATTTTGATATTTGGAAAATATATTTTTTAATTTAATAATAAATATTGTTATTTAAGTTAATTTTTTTTATTGTAATACAAATTATTTTACATATATAATAGATAATATAATAGGAGATAAAAATAAGTTCGCACGAAAAAGAAAACATACACATTTTGAAAACTTGGCAAAGGCAAGAGCTGCTAAAAGTTTAGTACATTTTAACATAATTAGACCCAGTAGATGGCGCTGTTGTTAGTCTACATTTATTTATTCTAGCGCTAGTCAACGGCTGGAACTCAGTGCGGCGCGAGGGGAAAATGCTTGTTATTTCACCTAATATCTGGGAAAAAAGGATACTTATACCCATAAAATAGTTATCTATACTTATATGAGAAACTATAGTGCACACATTTATACTGTTTTGTAAAGTATTTTAGAAAAGGTATCCTCAAATTACCCAAATCGGCTGTTCGTGTTTTATGAAAAATCTATATAATATTTTTGTCCGAATTTAAGTCATCTCAGTTGCTGAACAATAAAACTGTGTCGGTATGTACTTGCTTTTTTATTTTCATTCTTGATTTGTTTTATATTTACGGTCAAAGTTGCGCTAAACATCCGATGTTTGGAGGCTATTATTTTCTTAACTAATAGGCAATCGGCCTAATTTTTTTTTATTACATAAATGAATAGTACTCTTAAATATGAGTAACTCCTCAGAAGAAACTGTATATCAAAAGTCAATATTTTCAAAGGTACAGCGATTTGTATAAAATTTTCGCGAGCCTCCTAAAGTCGACCTACAAATGACGTCACTTGTAGGTTAAGGTGTATGAAGTAGTATATGAAGTATATGGCCGCCGGAATATATTTGTAAAAATCTCCCATATTTGTGCGTTTAAGTTCATACTTACCATAATTAATGTTTTTGTATATGATGTGAGTAAACTAATGATGTAGGTTGTGTTTATCACCAATTTAGCAAAAAAAAAAAAAATTTTTTTTGGTACTTTTTAAATGTATTTAATTAGTAAACTACACATAAAATAATATATTTTTTTACATTTACCAAGTAGTAATGCCTCAATATTTCTGAATATATTAATGAAACTAAATATTTCAGATGTAGTCCGATCCCCTATTTGAATTTTAGAAATATAAGCACATACCGACCAAGATAAGTGTAATAAAAATCGATATTACATAAACTTTGGGTCTATAATGTTTGACTTTAAAGTAAATCACCAATAACGTTTGCATGGAGACAAAACCGACTAGCGCAGCCATAATAACAATATACTACTTTGCATGTTCATTTTGTTGTTAATATGCATCTGCTTTCAAATAACAAAATTCTTGTGTTTACGGCTTTGTGGTTTAACTTCAGACAATGTGCAAAACACTCAAGTAAAGTAAAACAGAAGAAGTAGAACTTCGAAATGAAGAGGTACGTATTTAATAATCCATATAATCCCCTCAGATAGCAGTAGATTCTTAATTTGTATGTACAAAGTAAACTTCTTAAACTTCTAACTCGGAGCTGCGTACAATCAGGAGCCAAGATGGGAGCATTATAAAAGGAGAAGAACGTGTGTTAAAGAAATGTAAAGAGTATTTTGGTACAAAGTAAAAACTACTAACTACTTAATTACCAAGTTTTATCTAGGTACATATATGCGGCAAACGGTAGTCTGGATTTCGAGCTTATGATTTAGAAACAAAATTGTTTCCAAATCATTTTGCCTCGAAAAGAAACAACTTATATAATATGTCACCGTAAAATTGTAAAAACCGTTAAATTGTAAAAAAACTAACGAGATTGTAAAAATATGTCGAAAGATTCATAACTATCTTATAGGTATTTATTATCTAACTATAAATAATGTGTTAAATTATAGGCAGCATATTCACGTCCGAAGTCTATTAACATTTTACAATTTCACTAGTTTTTTTACAATCTAACGGTTTTTACAAGTTTACGGTGACATATATAAATGATAAGTAAATCTAGATACGTACATCTAGATTAGTAACGAATACTTTTCTTCTTTAAAATAGCACCTAAATTGGTAATTTCGTATTTAATTTTTAAAACACAAATATTTTGACGACTTGATATAAGATGTTAAAGTACCTGGGAGACTGAGCTTTGTCCGGAATTTTAGTAGTGAAAATAATTAAAAATTATAACTAGAGGAACAATTATTAGTCATAAAAAATAACAAATATAAAAAAGTATATAAAATTGTCTTGTTTAAAATATAAAATGTTTATTTTGTGTTCCAGAATCTATGTAATGTAATGTATGCATATTGCATACATGCATACATTTATACAGTCATGCAAGATACGCGCGAAAAACATAACCGGGCGAAAAGCATAACGTCTTGACAGTCGGGTAAAAATCAAAGAGATTTAAATAAACACATTTCAGATGTATAACTAAATTATATTAATTAAAATAGTATAAAAGTATTATTTCAAGGTATTTTTATTTTCCATAATATTATGTTAGTATTACATTACCTACTAATATTGTATGTTTTGTGTAGATAATGTGTTATATTATATATTAAGTAATATGACACAGAATATAATTATTATTATGATATTATGTATACCATAATCAAAATTCAATAATAATTATTATCGTTATTATTATTATCGTAAAGTAATTAAAGTAAGGCAAGTATCAATGTGGGTTAGTTGGCTTACAGTCGTCGAGCTATTCACGCACACAAAGACGCTCGCTGCAGGCTGCAGCTGTGTGCGTATTTTTCACCAAAGCTGACTTCACGCGCTATGCGTTAATGCTCTTAAGATTGATAAATAAAGTTCATTTAAAAATATGTATTTTTTTTTTTTTAATTTATACAGGTGAAAACACAACGAAGTAACAGGAAAGGATGTGACGACACAAACACACTGAACACATATTATGTAGTAAATTAATAGTTCATGTCATCTTATGAAGTCGTTATTTATGTATTTTATTTCCTCTAATTTCCTTGCTATATTGAATTAGCTCAAAATGGTATTACTGTATTCTTTTCCATATATTTTATTCTAAAATTCTTAATTTTACATTTATGTCAAAACGTCAAACGGAACGTCACACCGGCATTTTACTACTACGGAGTAGAACAATAATTACAAATAGAACTAGTATGACGTCACATCACAGATAATAATCTATCAACCAACCAACATGGCGAATAGTGTTTTCGGCGGTTTTTAAAAAGTGAATTTTAAAACATATATTTTTTGTAGGTTTTTAGGTTTTAAATTAATGTAATTTTTTTTGTGTAATGAAACCATTATGAAGTCTTAAAAACAAGGTCAAGTAGTCTATTTGATAATACCTCTATCAACATCTCATACTCTTCACCGGAGTATTGCCCGTATCGCGCGACTGCCTCTAAAAGTGATTCCAAAACGTCTCGCCGCTCGTCCTCGCTCACTACAGTTGCCCAGTACGCCATGTCGAACTGAACAAACGAGATTAAAGTTAAATAATAAGCGTGAAGTGAAAACAGTAAAAACGTAAAATTCTAAATACGTTTGAGTACAAACACAAATTAATAAAATGCCACAGGACATTTATGTAAAAAGGATTAAAGGAAAAACAAAAAAAAATCTTACTTAAAAATACGACTTAGTATTGACATAAGGCCGATTTACACTTCCATGAGTACAGTAGCGAGTTTAGTTACAGGGCAGTTGATAGTTAACAGGTAAGTGGACAGTACCGTTCAAACGTGTTTTCGTGGCGAGTTTAGTTAAAGTTCATTAGTTCATAGAATTCGTTTGAGAATGACACGTCAAGAGAGGATTTTTCTTGTTTTGAGTGAAGATGGATCTACGATTATGTCAAGAATTAAATGATATAGGTCATCAGAGAATTATTACTGGTCGTTGAAAGGCCCACAAGACTCTGGGTAAAAAATGGATTGGTAGAAGAGACGAACATGGCGCGACCTATCAGTTGTTTAAAGAATTATTTGAAGAAGATCCTCTATAATTTAAAAAAAAAATACTCGAATGTCTCCATTCTCCAGTATTATTTTAATTTCTACTGAGTAAAGTTGGGCCTATGATTCAAAAGGATACTTTTACTATTATTAAAAAAAAAAACAAAATATCTAATAGACACAATTTTATTGAGCACGAATTGCACGTCAGATATGTCGCGTCCGGTCAGCTTATGGCTTATGCATACAACTAAACTCGCTCATTCACACAAGCGGCGAGTTTAGTCAACGGGTGGCGGGAGAGGCGCGGGGGGCGACACTTCGAACTTAACTCGCCGAAAAATAGACAGGCGGGCTATCCCGTTGAACTTAATTGTTAACTTACTACTTAACTCGTTTTTGCCGTTCAAACGACGATAAGAACTTAACTCGCCGAAGATGCAACTTAACTCGCTACTGTACTTATGGAAGTGTAAATCGGCCATAAGTCGTATTTTTAAGTAACTGCCAATCAAATTGACAGACTGTAGTACAGTTTATTGGTAAACAAATACTTTTTATTCAATGTTTTTCTACCTATGTGGGTTTTCGAACTATCGTTACAATTTTCTATGAAATGTATCAACACACACAATTATGTTTAATGCATCTATATCAGTTCTCATACCCTGGACAAATAACTGAACACGGCCGTCGGCGGTAGCGGCGCGTGCAGCAGCGTGACGTATAACGCACGCCAGTGGCGCGCGTGCGGGCGCTCGGGATGCACGAGCGCGCCGCAAAGTGCGTGCGCGCCCGCACTGCTCCACTGCTGCAGCAGTCGAGCACTCGCCGCACCATCGGAACACACCCACCTCTATTATCAACCAATATTTGTCATGCTTTAACACTACATTTATCTGGTCCGTAATGCACTTACATAATTTATATTTTTTATGTTTATTAGTATAAACCGTCATTTGAATAAGAATAAAATTATACTTTAATTACTGTATAGGTATGAACCAGAAAAGTTAAGGAAAGTATATTAGCATTACAAAAACTATGTAACAAACTTTACCTCAGCAAGGAAATTAATGAAGGAAATAAGAGAGCGGTGCGCTGGCGCTTTTTCATCATTCACGCTGCAGTACATGGTCTCAAGCACTCGCACGGCAATGCTCTTGTCGTTGATTCTCCTGAACAAAAACAATAGTTTTATAGACTACGCTTTTATACATAATATAAAAATACTAATATATAAAGTACTTTCAGTACCTGCTAATGGCAATAAGCGCGGCCGTCACTCTGGCAGCACGTGTTTTGGGCTGGGCCAAGCGACGCACCGCGGCTACGGCACTGCGCCTATGCATTATAACGCAAACAAAAATATGAATTTCATTTTCCAAAACAATGAAAAAAATCAAGTTTAAGGCTAAATGGGTTTTTTCACTATTAATAGATATTAACTTTAATATTCAAATTACAATTACCTATTTTCTTCTATTTCACGTTCGGCTGCGTTTGACAGTCTCCACTCGTGTTCCTAAATATCATTATCAGTTATTATTCATTTCAAATAAAACGTCTATTGTAATATTTAACATTGAATAAAATAAATTATTAAATATCAAGTACTCTATGATTTAAAACCGCAGTTAGTAAAATGACATTTCTAGGCAATTCACCTCACTTTCCTTGTCTGTCAGTAATTTTACTCCCTTCAAAATCAGAGACTACATAGAGGTAGATTAGACTAGACCTGTATTTTAACAAGCACGGGTCGGCAGCCCTTAGGGCACGGAATCTTGACGCTCGGCAGCGGGCTGCGCGTGCGCAGCCGCCCAACCGCCGGCCACAGCTGCTCGTCCAGCGTGCGCGCGCGACGCGCTTCCGACGACCAACTCCTGCGTAATTATATTTATACTAGCTGTTGCCCGCGGCTCCGCCCGCGTAAATATAGTTTTTTCGCGGTCGCGGATATGTGACTGATGCAAAAAATAGATAAAAACAATCCTTGATGCGGATTAAATATCATGCTAAAATTTCAGCTCGATCGGTGCAGAACTTTTGAAGCGTCTGCACCGATCGAGCTGATATTTTAGCATGATATATAATCCGCATCCATTATTGTTTTTATCTATTTTTTGGATCAGTCACATAACCTCGACCGCAAAAAAACTATATTTACGCGGGCGGAGCCGCGGGCAACAGCTAGTATTATATATATTTACTTGTTATGCTCGCTTAAACATTTTCGTTTAGTACCGATATACGAATATTTTATGATGTGTATACGAGAATTTATTTACAAATTTCGAAAGTTTCGTATTTAAACAACGATGTTAAACGCTATTTTGTTCAGAAATGTGATAAACATTTGTATTACGTTATAGTAGTATACGTACGCTACTAGTTTCTCTACGGCTGCTAAATGTTTTTCGACCTGAGCCACCACGGACCTCTGGTCGTTGTAGTTAATGTTCGGCAGGGAAGACGATCTTCGCACAGTTTCTCTGTAATTAATTTTTGAAAATTAATCATCACACCTAGCTTTATTTATGTACGACGAACGTGAATACATTTCTGGACCTTTAATTTAAGTTTGACTATCTTCAAAAGTGTGCATGGAAATCCCAATACGCAAAGTTACCTCAAACTAGGGATGGGCGTTGAATGAACGAACTGTTTTATTAAACTGTTTATTTGTCATGAACGGGTAAACTAGTTTAACGTCTACTGATAAACTAGTCTATGCGTGAACGGTTGCCATATGCCGGAACGGTGCGTGCGACAGAGACCGTTCGTTGCGACGCGACGACACAATCGGCGGACGGGCGCGGGGCACAACGACTCGGCACGAGCAATACGTCTATCTCTGTTCTTCACAACCGACGACGTGCTCTAGTCTATGTAATAATTACATTCGTTGAGTGGGCGGTGTTTTAATAAAATGAACTTTAAAGTAAGATAACAAAGACGCAATTCTAATTTTCAATTTTTCAATTCAAAACAAATTCTGAAATAAATAAATCTTTGAACTTTGTTTACGTAATTTTATCTATGATATGATGACAATCAGTCTTGATTGGAATGCAATTTGCGTAGGTCAAGGATTCAAGGTTAAAACTTAAATGTTAACGGATATGCAATTTGTAAACCTGGAAAAAGTATGAAGGGAAGTTCATTTCCACCGCTCACAGATTAAACCGTCTCGTCGTTCGTCGTCATCACTAGTCGCGTCGATCAGCAAACGACAACAAGTTTGTCAAAACAGTTAATGCTGAAAGTCGTTCATTCAACAAAACTACTTTGTTTGTCATAGTTTATTGCTCAGTTCAGTATTCGTCGAACACGTAAACTAGTCGAAAAAAAAACTGTTTTTTCAACTAGTTTACGATGAACGATAAACGGTCTCGTTTCGTTGATCGAAAAAGCGTCGACGACCCACCACTACCTCAAACTGACGGCTCTTTTCTCGGCCGTGTGCGATGGGACTTCACGTCAAAAAGAGAGAGGTATATAAATATCCTTTACTAGCTTTTGCCCGCGACTTCGTCCGCGTGGAACAGTTACTTTGGGATATCGCTAAAATATTTCGGCGACTTCATTTACGTTGTAGGAGAAGCGCTTCCCTGCCCGCGAGTAACCGCGACTGCCCGCCGCGCGCCCCATTATATTATTACTGCGATATCTTCTAAAATACTCATTGAAATCAAATGATGTAAACGACAAATTTATTTTTAATTAAATGCTTGTAATGAATAACGTATTTACTTGGATAAGGATTAATATAATCTTTATGAAAACATCCTCACAAATAATGCTTAATTTAAGAACAAATTTGGTTAGCATAAAAAGGTTATTGTGAGCCAACCTTAAAAGATAGACATGTACTGTCGCGGACTTTTTTTTAGAACTTTTAAAGGGGAACAATTCTGACATACATCATTTTAGCGAAACTTTAACCGTTTCCGCAGCGTATGCAGCGAAAGCTCTCAAAAGGAAAAAATAACCCCCGATTTTGAAACATTCTTGGTTGGTGCTCCGCTCGTATTGAGCTTAGCATGATGTTATATAGCCTAAAGCCTTCCTCGATAAATGGACTATCCAACAAAAAAAGAATTTTTCAATTCGAACCAGTAGTTCCTGAGATTAGCGCGTTCAAACAAACAAACAAACAAACAAACTCTTCAGCTTTATAATATTAGTATAGATTAAACTGTATATATCACCGTAAAATTGTAAATACCGTTAGATTGTAATAAAACTAGTGAAATTGTAAAATGTTGATAGACTTTCGACGCGAATATTCTGCCTATAATTTAACACAATCATTTTCGTTAGATTATAAATATATAGTTATAAATCTTACGACATATTTTTACAATATTGTTAGTTATTTTACAATCTAACGGTTTTTACAATTTTACGGTGTCATATACAAACCTTTGATTCGTCGTATTTTGAAATTCGTTTATAGCCTGGATAATCTGCTCGTAGTGGGTGAGCGCGGGCGCGGGCTCGGGCTCGGGCGGAGGCGTGTCGGACGGACTGGCCACGTCCCGCAGCGACGCCTTCCATGCTGTGTCTAGATCCTAAATACAGAGGTGATAAGTACTTATTAAATTGCGATTATTGTAAGTTGTCTACTTAAGTATGTTTAATATAATATTTTTTGTGACAACAAATTTGCACGCTTAGCATGACCATTGACCAATATATATATTTTTTGTCTACAAAAGAATAGACATACTGACAGATAGCATGGACAAAATGACAGCTTTCCTTTGTCAACCTGTCATTTTGTGTATTCTTCCTTAGAAAGAAATCATCTCTACGGTGGCTAGCTAAGCGAGTTGAAATATCCCAGCAGAAACGATCCGTTTGACGGCTTTGACCACCCGTTGACATTCGCAAAACTTGAGGTTTTACATGTGTCAATGCCGGCTCTTAAATCTTGTTAGGGTTCCATAGTAACTAATAGAAACCATTAGTTTCGCTCTGTACGTCCTCCCTTGTTAATTTTGGCGTGGATAGTTACGGAACCCTCCTTAGACATGTCCTGACAGGCTCTTGGTTAAGTTTTATTCATGATAAGAATTCCATGAATGTATGTTTTCTAAGTATCTAATTAAAACTGGATTGTTCTATATCGTATGCCATAATTAACCTGTTCAGTGAGGAACCGCGAGATATCGGCGTGGTGCGGCAGCGCGCGAGCCTTCTCACCCTTGTTCAACCACTGATCAAACATTACCACCATCCTAAAGGACAGTATACAATTTTATTATTTTTTATAAAAAAAAATACATTTATTATTTTCTTGTTAAGAACTTTAAAATAAATAAAGCCAGGATAAAAGTATCTATTTTAGCTCCTCTGAAACTCGAGTGGATCTATTGTTAAAAAATACCTTTCAAAGTTTTTCTGTGTACAAATAATCGGATACTGGTTTGAATACAAAATGTTTGAAATACAAATAACAATGAGAGCCAGGCTATTTAAATAAAAAGTTGTAATAAATGTAACTTACCTCTCCGCTGCCGTGTGGTATGATAAAAGATTTGGAGTGTCGCTTATTACTATATTTCTCCCAGTCTCTGGGTCCTCACTTTGATTTTCAATAGATATTTCCGAATCTAAATCTGCTTCACCCCTCAAATCCTTCAGAGTTAACGTCGGTAAGATACAATCTTCAGATACATTGGCTAGTTTGTCAGGAGTTGACTCCTCAGTCGCAGTAGCTTCCAATTGAGATTTGAGCTCTTTAATGGCATTACGATGATAAGCTCCAGTTTCTTGAAGGCGTTTTTTTACTTTGTTCAGAGTACGTGTCTTGATGATTCCGCTAAAGAACCATGGTCCAGATGGTGGGGTTTCTTCGGATCTGTCAAAAATTATCTCAATTTTTAAAAAGTTAGTCCACAAATGATAGATACCATTTTATTCAAATTTCAAAAACAGTTTGCCGATTAGTGATTTTAAATACCGGTAAATCTTATAAGCGAATAAAGCTTGTTTAAAAAAAATACTAAGTTAAGACTTACGTATTATTATGTGGTCGTTGCAAATACAAGTGGAAGAACAGCGACCAGAGCGTGAGGTGCGAGGGGTCCTCCAGAGGTGCGAGCAGGGCCGCTGATGCCGCGCGGTGTATCACGAGTTCGTCGGAGCTCAACTTAGAGCCGATAAACTAAAACACAAGTTTTACTATGTTACCTTTCCTACAAAAATTACATGAAGACTTTTTCGCGAACCTACACCTACCTTGAGCGCATTGTCGACGTGTATCTTCTCGCTGGCGCAGCGTTGCTGGTCTAGCGTGGGGAGCAGACGCGTCGCCAGCCCCGCCCGCAGTTCCAACGCGAGTGCGCCGCGTAACGCACCGTGCGCGAGCAGCGGCGCGACATACGCGTGCGTCACCGCGTCACTCACTAGCTCAGTCTTACCTTCCTGTTAAAAGGTTATTAAAGTTGAATTTATAAATTGTGAAACTTTATTATTTTATATGAATGCTGATTTATTTTGTATGCTGATATGTCATTAGATACTTATCCCAACTTACCTGTCCGGTAGTTGTGGTATAATATGCGACCCCGGCTTCCCTAGCTATTACTGTCCTATCCCTTGCCCTCCTGGACGGTAATATCCTACATATCCTATTTCCCACTCTAACTTTACAATCTTCCTTTCCACACCACCTATCCTTCCTTTTCCCTATTCCTACCCTCTCCTCTAATCCGTGGGAATGCAATGGATAATCATAAAATTCATTTAATTATCCAAAATGGTGGACGAAACGAAACGAGTATGTAAGGATCGTAGCAAGTGGAAAGAAGTGGTCTGCCTACCCCTACGGGAAAGAGGCGGTCTCTGCCTACCCCTACGGGAAAGAGGCGTAATTATATGTATGTATGTATGTATGATTTATTTTGTTCCACACAGTATGTCTGTTAAGGTTAGCGAAAATATCCTAGTACACTAACATGGGTTTTTACAGTTCTAAATTAGTGAAAATTCAGGAAATACCTAGTTTTCTATACTTCTATACTGATATAATAAAACGGAAAGGTTCGTTTGTTTGCATTGACTAGGCTCCAAAACTACTGGACCCATTTTGATGAAATTTGGCAGATACAGAATAGACCACGGGAAATGACATAGGCTAGTTTCTATTACGGCAAATGTATGGCTCCCTCAATATTTCCTCTTGCGCGCACGAAGCTTCGGGCAACATCTAGTTAATAATAATATTAAACAGACTACACAAAATGTATATACCTCTAGCACGTACATAACGTGTGCGTCTAGCGTGCGCCAATCGCGAGTGGTACGCAGCGTCGCGTCCAAGATGGCGCGGCTGGCGGGCGGCAGCGCGGGACGCCATAGTGCGTGCAGCCACGCAGATAGGATCGCGCTACGATGCATCTCGTTATTCCTGTTTAAGTTACACTTATTAATTAGATAATTATTGTAACAAGCAATTACCGTTCTACAAAAAATACGGTGGGGTCACTAAATACGGTAAAAAACAATGCGTTTGTCGCGTTAGCTGTCGTTTAAAATATTCGACTAGTACGAAAAATTTTAATTTGTATAGATCTATTTATTTTAGAAAATTTGATTTTTGATAAGTTTTTTTTTCCGTTGTCTATTATGTAATTATCATTTTCAGGTTCATTATTTTCAAGATTTCTAGTACTAGTAAGTAACTAACTGGCATTGTCGTATTTTACGACCTTGATTTATCTCAATACGTTTCTAATCGCTAAGTTGAAGCGTCTTAATACCTATGTAACAGAAATTAGTATGTACAAATAAATGAGTATCTAATAATAACATTTACACGGGTTTTCACAAAATATTTACAACTGTTATTGTTTTAAACACTTTGATTTTGTCGCGGTGCACTTTTCTTTTTTTGTTGTTATATGAATGTAAAATATATTGAGCTACCTCATATTGCTGAATTATGTTGTATACATATAACATTCCCATAGAATTATATTCCTAAATACAATCTAACTTTGAGTTGTAAGTTGTATAATTTTTCGATTCAGCGAATGAAGTCCTATTCCCAAATTTAGTACACATTCATATAAAAGGCAATTTTCGTGTGGACTGTTGTTATTATTAGTGGTAACATTATAGAAAAGTTCAGTTTCTTTTTATGGACTTTTTAGAAAGGACGTTATAAGCTGGCAAATATAGTATGCAATGGCATATTATCCACATTCAACCTTTGACGAGATACAGTCATTACAAAATTGAGATCCTTGTGGGCCAGTAAAGACGCCATCATACTAAATATCGATTTATATAGTTCTCACTTTTGTATTACATCATTAGTATTAAAATAATATTTAATTAATAAGAAAAAAAAACTCATGACTTGTAGCTTTGATCACCTGTGCTCATGCAGCTGACCCATCACCAACTGCTGGAGCATCTGCTGACCGCTTCGCCCGCCGCGGCCGAAAGCGCGCTGAACCAGAGTTGGCCCCGCGTTTAATATTATCGTAAATACTTCCGTAAACCTAATAAAATTTTAATTCAATTAAATATTAATAATTAATCAACGTATGATATAGTGACAAATAATATTTATTTGATATCATTCACTGCATGTAACGTCTCCGAAAATAAATTACGGATACTTCGGGCACATGATTCATTGCTTGTGTAAAGACGGTTGGTTAGGCAAAAAAATTGTCATACTCAAAGTAAAAAATCATCTTATGTATGTGACTCTCTGCTAAACGCAAACTCGCCCATAGAAAGAAATAATATTTTTTTCGATTAGGACAATTATTTTTCTGCTTTAACGTCTTCACATAAGCAGTAAATCATGTGCCTGAAATATCCGTTATTGGTTTTTCTAGACCTTATATATTTTTTCCTAAAACCTTATAATTAATGTATATAAACCTAACGTAAAGTAACACTGACTCGGGAGTGAGAGAGATAGACTCTGGCGACAACGCGAGCACGCGCAGCACGCAGTCGAGACAGTGCACAGCGTCCGCCACCCGCGCCGCTGCCAGCCGTCGCAGAGCCGACACGCCCACACTGCAAACCTACAGCAAACATTTCAAAACTACAATATTTTATTATTTTTTTGTTTAGATCACAAGTGTTTCTAAGTATCGCCAAAAAATATACGAAATGACCTAACCAAGGCATGTCAGGACATGTTCCGTAACTATCAACGCGCAATAGGTTTTTTAAATTACTTCAAAAGTTACTGTCCGATTTTATTCAAAATAATTTTCCTAAAGATTATTTAGCATGATCTGTCAGCATGGAAAATTGCAAGTTTCTAAGTCTCATAGATTAGAAATGTCGGGGGTTTAGAAATGTTAAAAAAACAACAACTTAAAAAACACTTTGAAGGTCGATTACTCGAAAATTGTTGGAATTGTAAAAAGTCATGTATAAAGTCTTCCCTTTATTTTAAAAGACATTCAACGATGCCCCACACGATGGGGAAGAATGAAGAAATATTTCTCATCCCCATTTCACATGTATAGAGAGAGCCACCCCTAAATTATAAAATTATTAATATTTTAAGATGTCGAAACCGAGATCTATGCACAGTACACAACTGTACCTAATTTCTTCAATTTATCTTCATAATTACAGAAGCTAGAAGCGCGGACAGACAGACAGACGGACGGACGGACAGAGTACGACGGAACCCTAAAAAATGATTAATTATAATTAAATATTATTATAAGAAGGTTATTTTTAAATTATTATGGCAAGTAAAAATAAAGACATATCAACAACATACCAACGGCACCAAATGACCCCATTCGCTAGAAAGCAGCGCGAACGCTACGTCCATCAGTGATTCGGTATTTTGTGGCGCGGGCGCATCTAAAGGCAGGCCCCAGAGCGCGCGGTGCGTGCGTAATCGCCGTAGCGCCGACCACGCCCACTCTGCCTCGGCACGCCCACGGGCGTACTGACACAGCCACGACCCAACTACTAGCTGACTCTCCAGTAATAAACCTCTGTAGAAGTAATTTTAGCTATGTGACAGCCTTACAATAGTTTATTTACAGATATACGGTACATTCTTACGCATATGCGTATATTCATTAGCAATAGAGGATCGGACTACATTTGAAATATTTAGTTTCATTAATATATTCAGAAATATTGAGGCATTACTACTTGGTAATTATGTAAAAAATGTTATTTTATGTGTAGTTTATGAATTAAATACATTTAAAAAGTACCACAAAAATATTTTTTTGCGAAATTGGTAAACAAAACCTAGATCATTAGTTTACTTACATCATATACAAAAACATTCATTATGGTAAGTATGAAATTAAACGCACAAATATCGGAGATATTTACAAATATGTTCCTGAGGCGCATACTTCATACGCCATAACCTACAAGTGACGTCACTTGTAGGTGAAGTTTAGTATGGAGCGTTTTTACGAGACTTTTTATACAAATCGCTGTACCTTTGAAAATATTGACTTTTGATATACGGTTTCTTCTGAGAAGTTACTCATATTTAAGAGTACTATTTATTTATGCAATAAAAAAAATCAATCCGCTTGCCTATTGTCCAGATACACAGAATAGAAACTATATTTCGTTCAGTTGAGTATAATTTAATTTATTAAGTTTTCCTTAAAATAATTAATCTTACTTGTGTGGTGTGCAGTCTATTTGATGTAGTAATTGTTCGATGAGCACTGGACATTTTCGGGACCAGTAATCCAAAACCCCTTGAACATCTGTAGGCGAAGGACGCCATTTCTCCGGCGACAGCGATTTCACTGATAACGGATCTATGGATTCCACTGAAATAAAAAATATTGTCCTTTTTCCTTATATCAAATTTTTGAATGCAAAATAAATTATTTATCTTTCATAATTTCTTTACTCAAATTATCTGAAGTAATATGATAAAGAAAATATATATTTTTTTAAATATTAAGATTTTGATTTTGATAAAATTTGGCAGATATAGAGTACCACGGGGAAAGACATAGCCTACTTTTTATGGCAAAAAAACGGCTTCAGCAAGATTAGCTTTTTCGCAAATGAAGTCGCGGGCAACATCTAGTCTACACTAATATTATAAAGAGGAAAACTTTGTTTGTATGTTTGTTTGTTTGTAATGAATAGGCTCAAAAAGTACTGGACCGATTTCAAAAATTCTTTCACCATTCGAAAGCTACATTATCCACGAGTAACATAGGCTAAATTTTATTTTGGAAAAAAATAGGGTTCCGTAAAATATTTGGGTTTTTCGGACACAAGGTGTAAAAAATCAACCAGAAAAGTTACTTATTTTGCGTACGCTGCCTAAACTATAAAAGATAGAACCATAAAATGTTCTAATTAATTGTAGATCTTATATATATCTACAAAAAAGTCCGCGACACACTATACCTATCTATGTTGAGTGAGGCACAACAACCATTTTTTTATTTAGAAATCTTGAATTTTTTTTGGACTACATTTAAACGCGTTTATTTTACTCATGCCATTAATCCTTATCAAAATAAATTATTTCATCACTAAGTACAGTTTATGTAGATAATATTTGGTCTTTGAATGATTGAAATTGGACGTTTGATTTTGAAGTTATGGCGAAATTAAAATATTACGATTTCTGCTGCACGGCCCGTTGCGAAATGCGCGTGCGGGGGGGTTTAGATCTATCTATGGTATTTCATACGATAAAAGTACACCCACCTACTTATTTCATTGGTTTTAGTAATATTAATTTGTTTCTGTTTGTTTTGGCTAGATTTCGCCCGGTTTGTTAGAGGGGGGAAGGGGGAAAGAGGGGGAGAAATGCGCGTGCGGGGGGGTTTAGATCTATCTATGGTATTTCATACGATAAAAGTATACCCACCTACTTATTTCATTGGTTTTAGTAGGTACCTATATTAATTTGTTTCTGTTTGTTTTGACTAGATTTCGCCCGTTTTGTTAGAGGTTTAAACTTTAAAGACATTCTGTAGTATTAGTATCATTATTGTACCCGTGCGAAGCTGGGGCGGGTCGCTAGTATTTAATAAAACGTAATATTCGCTTAAATACATACCGTTACTTATGTCGGCCAGCATGTAAAACGCAGCAGTATGCAAGTGTGAGTGAGCGGCGAGCAAATGCGGTATAAGTTCACGCGCCGTGCTTTCGCATTTGTCTTTACATGTCTCACTTTTTTGTTTGATGCCAGTCTGTAAAAGCAAATCGTCCCATTAAAAAAGACTTAATTATGGTTTTATGTATCGAAACATTAATATTCAAATGTTAGGTTTGCTGTAAAGTATCCGATAGGTATATCGAAAACTACAATTAAGAAATCCGTAAATAGGTACTATTTCAGATAGGTACAACTCTTTTTGTATTTGAGACCAATATTCGCGTAAAAATAATAAATCAATAATATTAAAATACCTGCAACAGAAACTCGAGAACTGTGTTAGCGAGCGCGCTGTTCGGTTGCTGTGCGGCAGCGAACGCTACCGTGCGTACTCGCCCCGCACACGACATGACAGGCGCCTCCATAGACATCGACTCTATACGACGCGGAACGCTCACTAAAATAATACTTATGCATAAAGATCATAATAAAAAAAGTACTTTTGTACTGTATAAAACTAGTGTCAATTTTTTTTATAAAAAATCTACCGTGCAAGGAAGACATAAGCGTGAAGCAGTAGTCTGCAACGGTGTCATCACTGAGCAGTGTCGAGGGCAATAGATGTCTGTCTTTGTCGAGCATTGTAAAACCCAATACGAAACATGCTTCTAACTCTGCTGATATTCTTTCTTCAATATCTTTTTGGTAATTTGATCTGCAAAATATCATAATGAAGTAGGTAATAAATAATGAAATTACTATAATTTATTTTATTTACTGTAAATAAATACCTGGACTGCAGATGCAGCGCAGCGAGCGCTGTCAGCGCTGCGCGTGCGACGCGACGGAGCAGTGCGTGCACGGCAGCGTACGCGCGGTACTGCGGTAGCGCACGCGCCACCACGTGTAACAATACACGCACACCGCACGCGGCTTTCAGCACACCACCTCCCGTCGCGCCCCACCAGCACGCTACGTGCTTACCCTCCATCTCCTAGTTTATTTTATGGAGTGAATACTTTATTATAATATATTACTAATACTTAAAAAAACTTATAACACCACTCTTTTTGTGTCGGGGGTTAAAAATATTTTGAGAAGAAACAAAGCTGCAGAAACAAAGCAATGGCGACTATTATGCTCTAATCTAAATCTCACTTTTTTACCGCGCAATAAGGAAATGCAATTTAATTTACATTACATTGATTCGGAACGGAGTATAGTCGATGAATAAACTATTTTAGTAACTACCTGTTTAGACAGTAGCACAAGTGATGCAATAAGCTCTCTTATTGGAAACGCGTTCAGTAGAGCAAGTAGATCGCCTTCACGTAGCCTTCCCTTCCCCACCGCTCCCCCAGAACCGAATACATCCAACTCCTCCCAGGCCTCAGAAACTGCTTCCTGGACATCTGTAGTATTGTAGAAAATATTTTACATTAAAAATAAGAGGCAGGGCGTTTAACAGATAAGCATATTATAAATTACAAAATTATTTATTATAGTTAGAAAAATACCTTCCGTGCATTCTACAGCTGACTCAGGTACAGGCTGTGATAGTAAAATGTCGAGGAAGGCAATGAACCGCGCCGCTGTCTCCAAATCGTCTATGCGCACGCGCACCACACGCTCCGCCCACCGCACCGAGCGTGACTGTCTGTTATTCAAAGTACTTGTTTATTATTTTATTTCATATTTATCCCTGTTTACAGATTTGATATTATTACAACAGTAATACAGACAGTAACAACATCATAGGTACAAATTACAGTGTCAAATAATATATTATCATCCAAATCTTTTAGGTATGTAATAGTTGTGTGGTTAATAGTTGATATGTTATTTATTGTATTGTAGGTTCTTGATGAAAATGCATGGATTGTTAATAGTTGATGTTAATTTTATTAATTTAGCTCAGTTTATGCTTATATTTTCTTACAATTTGTACTCAAATAATAACAGCTGATAAAAATGTATTGATAAAGCAAATAATTACCTAAATAGCAGATGCATTAGATAAAGCAGATCCCTCATATCTAGTCTTTTATCAGAAAGAGAAGATGCAAGAGTGAACGCCCATTCTTGCAAAACTTTGACATACACATCACCAAATTCATCACTACATTTTAGTGATTGTAAGATGAAGGCCAAGCAATCTCGTATTTCCTCTCGACTTCTTTGTAATATTAAGCCAATTAAATCCTCTATCTAAAAAAAAAAAAAAAAATATTTGACCTTTTTTTAAAGTGACGACGTAGACCTCTGTGTTTCAGTGGTTAGAGTGTTGGTGCTCAAGGCCGCGGGTTTGAATGCCGTCTAATAAACAAAAAAGTTCTGGGTCATGAATGTGTAAATCCCCCACCCTCTGTAATCTGACATGGTTTATTACTTATTATTGAATATTTTTTTCTTATTAATATCTTCAATAATGCATGATTGAATAAGTTATAACTTGTACACACCACCACAATTGTGCTCGACGCATAGGGTAATGTTTTGATTCTGATTGGTTAGTTTGAATTTGACCCTCTATATATAATTTGTCGGATTACAAGGTACACTTTTGTAAAAAATCCGGATTATAGGGGGTGCTAGGCAGTACTCTATAATCCGACAAATTTGATAGTCCAACACTGCCCTGCAAAACGTTTGTCGGATTACCGGGGGTTCACTGTGTGTATAAAAAAATAAAATCTAAAATGTATGTATACAAAAGTATTAAATATACCCACAACACAAGTTCTTCGGGTACTTAGTACTGGGTCAGGTCAGTTGTGGTGTGAAGCTCCCATAGATATTACTTTATATTTTCATATATTATAAAATTCTATTTTTAAGACCATACCTCACAATATGTCAACATAGCCTCATGCTGGTGTCTACAATATGAGTCTAAAACATCCCTCAATAAAGATTCTAGTCGGAATTTTGCAGCTGCCAATTTATTTTTTTGTAACTCAGCATAATCATAGGTGACTAAAAATTCCACATCTGCTCCACAGGCACACTTTTCTGATATATTACTTTTCCTTTTCTCAACTTTCCACAGCTGTGACCTAGCTGCTTGTTCCTCTCTATAACCTTGACTAATCCTTTGCCTTTCCCTTTCTACTGCTACCAAAGAAGACCTGAAAAATATCAAGTGCTTAATGTAGGTTATTTTATTACAATAGCTAACATTTTGCATTACAATAAAAAATGACAATTATTCAAGGCATGCTCTTAAATTTGTAATTACTTACAAAAATATTATGTTTTTATTTGGTATACATTTTTACCTTAGGTGTGTGATCAAATCCACTAATGGATGTTGAGGATGCAGGTGACCACCAACCTCCACCAAACCCTCCTCTTGATCACTCCACTCCTTTACTGCACACATTTCTTGTTCACCAAATATTCTGATAGCCTCCTCCATTGTAAGACATGGTATTTTGGGTTTAATATTAAAAGCTATTTCTGCTGGAATGGTTGGTTCCAATGTTTGTGATGATTCATAGAATATTGGTGCAGACGGTGTACTCTCCTCTTTGGTCAACTTATCCTCATTTGTGATACTATCTAATTGTGTATTAAGATCTTTATATAGTACACCAGTTACATTCTCAGCTCGAATTTGTTCCAGTTTTAATTGAGATAATTCCTCCAATGTGTTTTTGTAAGCAAGTGTAACTTCATTATCACTATGTTTTTCACTTTTGGCCTCTTGTAAATTGTATTCTTGTAATGGTAACGTTTCACTACCAGTTGCTTGTTCATTGTCGATTTGTTGTGACCCTTTTATGTCTGATACTTGGGAATCTAAATTAATTACATCTACTGAACCTAATTCTGAATATGCTGCATAGTCGGATTGCTGCTGTTCTACTATAATGTCTAATGAATTAATCCTATCAACATAAGGATCTACTAAGTTTGACTCTGATTCTTCTGTGATACGGTGCTTAAAATCTTCTACTTCAACTGTAGCTTCAAGGCTTTTTAACTTTTTTCTCTGGAATTGATAAGTTATATTTAAACTGAGATACCTTTCTTATACGTCGAGAAAAAATATTTTTTATCCAAGAGCAAAAAGTTCATTAAGATATTTAAACAACATCTATTTATTAATTTTCAAGCATAAATACCAATGCGCAAAAACAGGTACAAACAATAACAAAGAAGTGTGTAGTGTTTACCTTCGGTTTCTTTTCCTTTACCATGGAGGCCATTGCTATTCAAATTTATTTTGAATTTCTAATTTTCTGTGCCCTTAATTTAAATTATTATTTTATTTTTAATTACGAATTACTGAAACTGCAAACCAAAATATTTTATTCCTTGTTCCAAATTCCCGTGCAAATTCCAATTACAGAAAATGTCAAAGTCAAACTTCTTTTTTGGCGTTGACTTATAACCATTTGTGTCAAGTTAAAAAGGCGGGAAATGGAATATTCGTTCAAATTGTCAACACCGTATTTCTAAATCAAGTCTAGTCAAAGTGCAAATAAATAAATAGTCAGGGTACTCAATAAGTCAAGTCAGTCGATTCAGTAAAGTTTCATAAACGCTTTACTGAAACTTCCTAGGGAGTTTTGGCGGAAAACCCAAAAAGCACGCATTTTGTAGTTGTATATTTGTCTACACTTGTCACGTCAACGAATATCTAATCACAGTAATACAATAACCCCCTTACTTGTAATCGCTGTTTAAGCTTTGAATAGGTAGTTATACAGTGTTTTATCTCCTTCTATCGAATGAAAAATTTCACTTGTGTGACGTGAACAAAACACTGTATAGTGTATACCTAGGTATTCAAAGCTTATACAGCGTTTATTAGCAGTGGCGTAGCGTAGTAGGAGCGGGGGGGGGGGCGGCCCACCCCGGGCGGCACTTTTAAGGGGGCGGCAAAACCTAAGTAAGGGGGCGGCAAAATTGACGTCCGCCCCGGGCGGCAGACACCCACGCTACACCACTGTTTATTAGTAAGGGGGTAAATGGACTACCTACTTGAGCGTCGCGTCCACATAGAGATGTATTCTTTGGTCATTGCCCGTCCATAGTGGTGGTTGGTCAGTTTTGTTGGAATGTCAAATAACATATATATGGCAAACTAAATGATTATGCACTACATAGTATAAAAGTAGCTTTATCTGTCTGTCCCTATGTAAATTGTAGGTATACGTCTTTAAATCTATGCAACGGATTTTGATGCGGGTTTTTTAAATAGTCTTTAAGTATTTACCCCCTTACTAATAAACGCTGTATAACGCGTTTCAAATGAGAATAAGAACGTCAATGACCTTTTTCTGTCAAATATCACTTGAAAAGTGCAATTTTCAGAAAAACTTAAGTGCTTTTAAATAATAATAGTCTTGCATCGAATTTAAATAAAAACGTTAAATAGTAATCAATTAACTAAACATAAATTTAACCATTAATTTTATTAATGGTTTATTAAAATTAATTTTAACAATAATTCGAAACAATATGGCGCTGACTCGATCCTATTCTCATTTGAATCGCACTATAATAAGCTTTGAATCAAAGACTAGGTAGATAAACAGTGTTTTGTTCACGTCACACATGACACAAGTGACATGTTTAATTCGATAGAAGGAGACAAAACACTGTGTAACTATTCAAAGCTTATACAGCGTTTATTAGTAAGGGGGTTAGTCTTTAAGATATACATAAGGTATCGTAAAATTTATATTCAAGCGCGATAATTATAATTATACATATTATTAACGTATTGCGTACCAGTGTCTAAGTTACAACTATGAAAATTTTGCATTATACATTATAACGTTTGAACTACTTATTTTACTAGACTATGGCGCGTTCCTTAAATTATGGCAACATTGAGTGTCATTCATTCTAATAATAGTTCACGAATCACAATTCATCAATGTTCATTCATCTATCAATATTCATTCAATTTGCAATTTAATCCACCAATCAGAAATCTCTATTCATTCTTATATTTCATTCATTCTTTATTTCTAAATTCAATCTTGTAGAAAACTTTGCGAAGTGAAGTTGTGTTTTGAGGAAACATTCAACTTTAGAATATTAGTTTTGCTGTAACATTTTAAATAAACGCACGAGTTAGAGACGAGAGGATCCTGAACTTGATTTGGTGTCTATTCGAGGAACCAATTTGTAATTCATATTTCATTTCTACAAGTACGAATAAGAGGTAGGTACGGACTGCGAGTCTGCGACCCCATTTTTAATTGCTAAAATAATTCTTCCTAAGTTCTAACTAGATTAATATTTCATCAAGGTACCTAATTGTAATTTAACTTTTTTACGATAATGATCTTCGTGTTAACAATATTTACAAATTTTTATCTTAATGTCGAATATCATAATTTGCCCCATGTTACAAATTTTTATCTTAATGTCGAATATCATAATGAGAAGTTTTAACTCTACATACTTATTACTGATTGACGAGAGACAAAACATCCGTTTATGCTTACTGACGCTATCAGTAGATTGTGAAACAGGTGTTTTGTCATACCCTCAAATAAATAAAAAATACTGGAAATAGATTTTTGTATAAAACTAAACATTGTCATAAGTAATGTGTACGTAATCGGTTTAGAAAGTAACAATAAATATATAGATTTAGATTGTTTTTGTGCCTGCATAATGTATTTCACTTGGTACAACTGTTTTATATTGTAGGGTAGTTAAATATGTGTGCATGACCAGTAATTTAAGGCTTAGTAACCAATAGTAAGTTTTTTTAATGTGTAACTTTTAAATTTTTTTAGATGGCCACAGAAGTACAGTCAGCGAATACTATGCCACAATTGCAGTCCATCCAAAAAGTGATGGCTTTTCCGACTGTTGGAGCAGCCGTAGAACAAGTGGGTGCTTTATACACAAGAGTCAAAGGTAAAAAGCATTATTCATTACTGCTAAATAAAGTTTAGTTTAAAAGTTTTGGTAATATTTGACAACTGTTAGTTCATTGAATCTTAGAATAGTAGAAACATATCAGAAAAGTTAGAAACTCAATATTTTACTCCTAACTATTATGTTGTGTAGTAAAAATATGGTATGCGTGGTGTAAATTTAGTTTTTAATAAAATGTTCTATCTTCTGTTTCTTTGTATTTGAAAACAGAAAAAAATTGATTTAAAATATTTTAAACTACCCTCCTGCATAAAGTTACATGAAAATTAAGTTCGTATAACATAAAATATAAATTAACTGAGCAAGCCTATTGCCCAAGTAGGTATTGTTTAATCACACTTTAATGCCCTACATTTTACCGAGTGATATGTTTTGCAACAACCACATTTAATAATGTTTGTAAATGAAAAATAAATGCAACTATGCATTATTACGTTCTAAATCTGAAAAGGAGCTTGATTTTACTATTATTCGAAATTTCACTTGTAAGTAGGGTTGCCAGGCGTCCGGATAAAGCCGGACGTAGTTAGGCTTTTTGTTTACGTGTCCGCCCAAAATAGTGTCCGGCTTGTCTTGATTTTATTAGGCTTTTTACATTTCGTAAACAATGCCAATGAGCAGGCATTCAATTGATTTATACATCATTTTTTGGTTAAAAATCAAAAAGGCATGATTTTAGAAACTATTTTACTGTTGTATTTATTAATACTGAGATAAAATACTCAAGAATGTAGGGAGTCCGGCCTTTTCACCCAAATGTCCGGCCAAACTGGCTGGTCTGTCCGGCTATTAGGTTTGGCGACCTGGCAAACAACAACTTGTAAGTATTCTAATGCTTTCAAATTTTTAGGTGCTCACTCGCTACTAGAATGGGCCCTTTCAACGGCCGAGGCTAGCGTGACGCGTGCAGCTTTCACCGCAGTACCGTATGTGGCTGTGCCACTAGCGGCTGGAGATGCAAGGGTAGCTGCGGCTATTGATGAGCTGGAACGCAGAGTGCCCCTCGTGCATGAGGAACCCAAAGTGATTGTGGAGACCACAAAACAGGCTGTACTCTCCAAATTGTCGCCACAAATAAATAAGGTATGATTCTTATGTAGGTACTTGTTAATATAGATTTTAAGTTTTTTCATAAATAAATAATATCTTAAATTATGATTTATGAAAAAAAAAACTATGAGTCACAATTTTTCCAATATTTCTCACCATTTAAACCTTTCCTGAACTGATATGATGATTACCTTTAAATCGATATTTTATGATATTAGTTTCGTCACTAATGTTATGCTGGTAAACTTTGTGTTCTACATTGGCCGTTTTGTTTTCAATACGTTTTCCATCAATTAAGTAAGTTAAGTGTCTGTATAATATGTTGTTGACAAAAATCTCAATGTTGGGATTAAAACTGCAGCTTTCTATCACTTAAGTGTTACTCTGAAGGCAGCTGGCAACTAGGCTACCAATTGGGCTACAGGTGCTCATTTATAATTCTAGCAGAGTTTCTTTAAACAACTTAAAAAAAGAGGTTCTATTTTATTTATGTATGTTTGTCCGCGATTTTCTCATTTATACTACATGATAATTGATTTTTCTGGAAACTTCATTTTCAGACAGAAACATGTTGATGATGATGACCAAGGGACATTAAGAAAGTGGTTATACTGTACATATTAATTACTAGCTTTTCGCCGCGACTTCGTCCGCGTGGAATAGTTACTTTAGGATATCGCTAAAATTTGCCCGCGACTTCATTTACGTAGAACAGTGTTTTTCAACCTGTGGGTCGCGACCCCCTAAGGGGTCGCGAAGCTTCTGTAGGGGGGTCGCCGGAGGTCGAGAGAACTTAGCAAAAAACAATAAAGATTTATTTATTTATTATTATTTATTGATTTATTAAGTAAGAGAATTTTAACAAAAGGATATACTCATAAATCGATCATCGATATCATCGATGTATGTAATTGTAAAATAATGTGTTTGACGTACTGTATTATGTACTTATATCCGAATAATAATTATGAAGACGCATAAGAACGTCGTATGGAATGAATACTTGTAACACTGCTGCACTGTAACATACACATACATACATGATAAAAAGCGAAGGCTCGGGGGGTCGCGAAATATTTTTTTCATACAAGGGGGGTCGCATCATGAAAAAGGTTGAAAAACACTGACGTAGAAGAAGCGCTTCCACCTCACGACTGCCCGCCCGCTCCGCGCGCCTTACTATAGCGCGCATGATTATTTTATTACTGCGATATCTTCTAAAATACTCATTGAAATCAAATGATGTAAACGGCAAATTTCTTCTAGATTAAATGCTTGTAATGAATAACGTATTTACTTGGATAAGGATTAATATAATCTTTATGAAAACACCTTCACAAATAATGCTTACTTTTAGAACAAATTTGGTAAGTATAAAAAGGTTATAGTGAGCCAACCTTAAAAGATAGACATATACTGTCGCGGACTTTTTTTTAGAACTTTTAAAGGGGAACAATTCTACCATACATCATTTTAGCGAAACTTTAACCGTTTCCGCAGCGTACGTAGCGAAAGCTCTCAAAAGGAAAAAAAGACCCCCGATTTTGTAACATTCTTGATTGGTACTCCGCTCATATTGAGTTTAGCATGATGCTATATAGCCTAAAGCCTTCCTCGATAAGTGGACTATCCAACACAAAAAGAATTTTTCAATTCGTACCAGTAGTTCCTGAGATTAGCGCGTTCAAACAAACAAACAAACAAACTCTTCAGCTTTATAATATTAGTATAGATTATCATTGTCATAAGTAACAGGTATTATTTATAATTATGATGATAATCTGCATCATATTATGTGATTAGATAAGTTATTAAAAATGCGTCATTTCATGGTCAAAATCCATATTATCATGAGAATTAATTTACTTTGATAAGTCGTAAGATGGCTCAAATATGATAACTTCAAAATACTTTACATTTACCCTCTTACTAATAACAATATTTACACAATGGATAACTCATACAATGTTTTGTCCTTGTCTGATATGTTGGAATAGTTGCTTGACAGACAAGGACAAAACTTTGTATACCTACCTTACCCATTGTGTAAATATTTTTATTGGTAAGGGGGTTAATGAAGAATGCAATGAGAATTCACTTCTTTATTCTGCGACGAATGTGATGACTGCAAACTGCAAGATCATGATGACTCTAATGGAAATGAAGTAATATTAGGAATTAAGTCGTTTATGATAGCCTGACGACTGACTTGACTCGAGGAAACTATTGGACAATCAAAGAGACAAAAAATTCGTGATTTTATTTGCGATCGAAAAATACATGATTTTAGTCGACAAAGTGCAATAAAATCATGAAAAATATCATTTTTTTGGGTATCTTTACACGTAAACTGGGTTGTTTTTTTTTCTCACCTCTACCACTTGTGATATTAATTACTCTTTGCCTCTTACACTTACACTTGTGATATTAATTACTCTTTGCCTCTACCCCATATTATTAGATGGGGTATAGATAGGTCTTTTCTTTGATTAATTATTACATTATTTTAATATTATATATCTATGGGTCTTAACATTAAGAGGTTGCTATGACGATTTTTTTTATTTATATCCGTTTGCGAGATATTCAACTTAAAAGCACAAGAGGGATTTATTTTAAACAAAATGTTGAAATAAATCCCTCTTTATAAGCTTAACGGCTGACTCGAAAAATCTGAAAAAATAATCCTGATTGTATAGTCAGTGTGATGAACTGTGATGGCGTATTCCCGATGTCACTGTGGTCCAGGCTAACTTGTAAAATACGCTTAGGAAACTTATTACTACTTGGAAAACTTGAATAAAAAATAGGTAAACAATTAATTTAAAAAAATCATAAATTGGTGACTACGGAACCTTATTCTATGCATGGCTTGATACGCACTTGGCCGGTTTCTATTTCTCTTACTGGCTAAAATCCTAGTTCGTCACAATAAAATCTATTTCGTTTATTCGTTCCGCGTTGCATCATCATAGTATCGATACAAATATAACATCCTGTTTTTTGTCCTCGATGCAATGCACGCCACGAAGGTCAGAACTGTATGCTATTCAACCTTTCTATTGAGAATCATTCAATCTATGAAGGGTAATTATAATTTTTATAAGCCCAGCCACACAATCGTGACTTCCGTGGTTTTATGTACATAGGCGACGGTAGTCCCCTTCCTCCCTGAGTATAATTTAATAAAAATAGTAAACGAATGAACTGTAAAAAATGTAATATTTTTAAACATCGCTTAATTTAACTGCATTATGAGCTTTTTGTCACATGTCGAATAACACATCCTCGACGATAAGATACGAGCGAGGATAGTGATAACATTGATAACGAGGCACTGAACTCCGAACCGGATTCTTAACGTACTTGTTAATCACGTGGACAAAATCGATATAGGATTTCGATTTCCATAAGAAACATCTTACAGATAAGGGAACGGTATGTAATAGAGAGCCAGGAGTGATCTTGAAGCTAAATAAAAGGAATCATAGTTCGAATCACGCTACAAGTCTACAACTAAGAATGTCTAAATTAGACGTTTTATTACATACCTACTAGCTGGTGCCAGCAACTTCGTTTGCGTGGAACTATTATGGAAATGGAACCCTATTTTTTTAAAACGGAACCATAAGATAAAAGTATCCTAAGTTACTCCTTATAACATCAGCTCGCCGGAGAAAGTCTGGACAAAATCCGTCCGACCGTTTAAGAGATTTACCGGAACAAACAAACAGAGAGACAGACAACATTTTAAAAGTTCTTTGTTTAATGTAGGTAGTAGGTACCGTATTTACTATCATGATATGACTATGCATTTAGTCCGAAGCTGTTGATTTGAAATAACAAGCAGACCCTTTTTTTTTTTACAACATACAGTTGAATTGATTGATTTACATTTTACAATGATTTTACATTAAATAAGTTTTATCAAATATTAAACATTAATTAATAAAAACTATATTTATACATTTTGTTTCATTTTATAAACAAAGTCATAATTATAATATTACTTCTATAAAATCGTTAATAAATAATTCAATACCAGCAATTTCATAAAATAATAATTAAAAAGTATTTGAAAATAAATTCTATAAAAGTTTTTAAAAGTATTTTTTTTTATATGAGTTAGGCAACCGCAATCATCAATCCATTCATAGTAAATCGTTACAATTATGTCATGGAAAGACTAGTCCGAATGCCTTACGGCAAAGGCCTCCTCCAGTTTCTTCCATTCCTTTGCATCTAGCGCTGCTCTATGCCAGGTCTTGCCAGCTCCTTGCTGGAAGTCATCTGACCAACTTTTTGGTTTTCTGCCTCTTTTTCTTTTAGTGCCTCTGGGGTACCAGTTAGTTATAGTTTTGCTCCACTTGTCTTTTCCACGTAACAGTTGCCCAGTCCATCTCCATTTGAGTTTGTTAGCCTGCACTGTGATGTCTTTCACTTTTGTCTTGCTTCTTATAGTGGATCCTCTTATTTTGTCAAGAAGTTTAATGTTGAGCATGCTCCTTTCCATGGATCTTTGGCAAACCTCAAGCCTTTTTGTGAGTTTTTTTTGTGAGAGTCCAGGTTTGGCAACCATATGATAAAACTGGTAGGACACATGCATCAAAGAGTTTGGATTTAAGTGGGAGTTCAAAGTCTCTACTCCTCATAACCTCCTTGAGAGACCAGTACCTCTTCCATGCATTATCTGTTCTCTGTTCTATTTCTTTTTCCATGGATTTTTGCATTGCAACTAGCTGCCCCAGGTAGATGTATTCATTGACATATTCTATTGTTTTGTTGTTTACTTGGATTTTGTCAGTTGTGCTGTTGGATGACCAACAGCACAACTATGAACACTGAAAAAACAAAAATTATGAAATTTTTGTTTTTTCAGTGTTCATACCAAGTCCAACTTTTGCGCCCTGGTTTACCAGTTCTGTAAGCGTGGCTTCCAAGTTTTTTGCAGAGTATGAGAAGAGGACCAAATCGTCAGCAAACCTCAAATGAGACAGAATAACACCATTAATTTTTATGCCGTAGTTTTCTTTTGCTTGCCAATCGAGTTCTCTGAATATCATCTCCAAAACGGCCGAAAAAAGGGCTGGTGATAATGGATCACCTTGCCGGACACCTCTTTCAATTTTAATGGTCGAGCCCTTCTTTTCAAACTGTATATTTGCGGTGCTATTGGAGTAGATATTCTTAATTAATTTTATGTACCTGTGGTCCACTCCTTGTGTTTTAAGCGCTTTCCAAATGCTATGGTGTTCTAAGCAGTCAAAGGCTTTACTGAAATCTACGAAAGCGCAATAAAGTTGCACTTGATATTCATTATGCTTGGCTACAACTTGATTTAAAGTGTGTATGTGGTCTAAGACTGAAAATTCCCTTCTAAAGCCTGTTCGATAGGTTGATTCTCTTCCAAAGTTGTGGTCATCCTATTCAACAACACCTTAGAGAAGATTTTATAGACATTCGACATCAGACTTATTGGACGATAGTTGTTTATATTGTGTTTGTCGCCTTTTTTATGAAGAAGGGTTATTATGGAGGATGTCCATTGTTCAGGTACAATTTCTGATTGTAGAATGTGATTAAATAAAGATGTGAGTAAACGTATTACGTCTGCTTTAGAGCTCGTTAGCATTTCATATGTAATAAATACCGTCAGGACCTGGGGCCTTGGGTTTTTGTGTTTTCAATGCCCATTCTACTTCGCATTCCAGAATCGGTGGAACATCGACATTGTCATCAAGGCTGATTTGATCAGGGATACAGCTTCTAGAGTAGAGTGTTCTATAAAAGTCTGTGGCTATGTTAAGGATATCTGGTCTTTTTATTCTGTAAGTCCCATTCTTGTTTTTCATCTTCGGTATCCATTCTTTGTTTGTGCATAGCTCTTTGACTGCTCTTTTAAAGCCACCTGTTTCGGCTATGTGTTTCTGAATGATTGACAATATTTTGGCATATCTGTCTTTTTTTATTGTTTTAAAAATTTTTTTGCTTAAATTTGCTATTTCTTTTCTGTTGGAGCTTTTTGTTAGATTAGTTTAAGTTATCACTTCTGTCGGGCGTCCCGAGACGCACACGTTTTTTATTATTATTACTATTTAATGCATTGACCATACTAAATAGCGTAGGTAAAACTCAAACTTTAATGGTAGACAAATCTTATAGTGTAATACATAGATATATAATAATTATAGTTATCACTGGTGTAATATGTTGTTGATATATCTACCATTCATAAATCACAATATAATATTCAAAACAACCGCTCATCCTTATTAATGTTAAATATGATAAGCTTTTGATGATTCACATACCTAGGTCAAAGGTGCTACAAAGGACCTTGTATCACGTAGGTTATTGGTCCTACCTATTGTATTTATCAATACCTTTGTTTTGCGACACAGTAAAGTCTCAATATAGGTAGGTGACTGTTTAGTTTGTAGGTAGGTGTTAAGTTTCTTCGTAACTAAGATTTACGTGTAACAGAATAACGCGGAATAAGGAATTTAACACTAAACCACTAGATTCAGATTTCCCACAGCTAATGTAGGTATTCATAATATTATTTGTCACACACAATGGTTAACTAACTACTTACTTACATGCGATGAGCGAAATAGGCCCAAAGAATCTAACTTAAAGCAGATTTTCATCATTCATAATAGCCTTGTCCTCGCTCTTGAATGCATGCTAGATGTGTATTTTAAGAGTTTCGTTCTAAAAGGGCAAGAACGGGACCCTATTATTGAGACTTCGCTCCGTCCGTCTGTCTGTCACCTGGTTGAACCGTAATAGCTAGCTAGATGAAAAATTCTGGTGTAATTTTCATCTGGCAAATGGCGTATTTCTGTTGCCGTTACAAGAAATCCTAAAAACAGAATTAAATAAATATAATATAATAGCTCCCATACATGAAGCGTGATTTTTTTTACAGTTTTGTTCGGGGAATCCTTCGTGCGCGATTGAGACTCGCACTTGGCCAGTTTTTAACTGATGTTTCATCATAGCGTGTCATCTTATTTCTCGTTAACTTATTGTTGGATTTGGAACTCCGCGAGTAATAAGTGTTCAGTGATTTGGAATATACTCTATCGCCCTTATTAATAAAATTATTTACACCACGGATTAGCTAATCCAACATTGCTGTCTTTGTCTATCAAGTGACTATTCTAAACTATCTGACAAAGACAGCCATGTTGGATTAGCTAATCCGTGGTGTAAATAATTTTATTAATAAGGGTAATTGTGAATAACACGCTTTATTTTAGCAACCTGAATAATATGATGCAATTGCACAAATACGTAATGTCACGAAGAGCTGGCCTCAATTTCAGCGGGGTTATTTTATTTTAAGCTAACTGACTCAAAATACTTAAATGCAGGGAATTTAATAATTGATTTATACACATTTCAGAAACGTTGACCAAGTAGATTTATGTTAGGTAGTAATTGTTACTTCTAGCATTTTTGTTGTACATTTTTCTATTTCGATAATAAACATTAGTTTCTGATCTTGGAATGAAAGATTCTTCAATCGATTTATCTAGCTATGTAATTCCGGATACCTATTGCAAGCCGAAGCATTCAAAAGAACTAATTACTTGATTACAACAAATCATATAAGGTATCTTAAATGTAATTAATATAACATTACAATTTAATCCGCTCAATGAATATTCAAGGTGACTTTCGAGTGTTTATCGCGCAATAAGAGCTATAAATCCGGTTTATGTAGGAAATTAAATTTTTCTCTACTCACAAATTACAATGTATACCTGCTTCAATCGTAAGCAATTTTTTAATATAAAAAAATTTGCCTGGTTTTTAAGAGCTAAGGATTTCATCGTTATAAAAAGATCTAAACCCAAATTAGGAGTTTCATATCAGAGAATATTTAATTCTCAACATTTTTGAGCGTTCCTATTCTCATTTGAAACGCATGATATTGGTTCCATTGTTGTAGTCGTCGTTTTTTAAATTTTCCTAACTAAGTACCTACATAATATAAACAAAAAACCAAAAACACCGAGACAACCCACTACATAAGCACTAAGCAGTATTCTGTATTTGCGCTTATACATACTGTTTTCTACTGCACAAAATAATTGAGGAAGTTGACGAGAGAAAGTATTACAAACACTTTTTTCATTTTCATCCTAGATTTTTCTATTACATAATTATTGCTAAAGAGTAAAGACTAAAGTCAGGTATTTAGGTACATTATTCGTGATAGAAAATTATGTTTATCGCAAATACGCTGTTAGTCTGTTACATATTAAAACGCACTCTTTTTGGTTTCATTGCACTGAGTTATAAACAGAAACTAGTTTTGTCAGCACTTGAACAATTTGCATGAATGACATTTTTTTCTTTTTCTACTACACCGGTAGCTTAACAACCTTGAAGCGAATGAACTTTCTCATGGCATTAAACTTTCCATTAATTAAAATGCGTGTACGGTGCACCTGTTTTGAAAATTGCATTTGAATTTGCCATAGTATTCCCTCTTTGTCTCTACTTACTATTGTTGCGAATACTTGGTTTCTAGCTCGCATTATGTACCTTGTAGGATTGGTACAAGATGGATTGCTGCATATTACATGCGTCTACATACTTAATTAAGCGTTTAAAACGCAACATAATTTATTCTAAATTCGTTTTCTTTTTAATTCGCTAATTAGCTCACGGAGCGCTAGGTGTTGTAGCTTGTTTATTTATTACTAGATGTTGCTCGCGACTTCGTACGCGTAAAAGTTAATTTCGCAAAAACCGTACATTTTTCCGCGATAAAAAGCAGCCTATGTCCTTCCCCGTGGTCTACTCTACATCTGTGCTAAATTTCATCAAAATCGATCCAGTATTTTTGGAGCCTATTCAATGCAAACAAACAAACATACAAACAAACTTTTCCTCTTTATTATATTAGTATAGATCACACCAACAGTTTGTGAAATAGTTACTATGTTAAGACCAGGTAGACCAAGCGAAATAGGCATTTAACGCTTCCAAGAGTTGCCCGCAATTGCCGCAAAGCGAGCCGCGCGCCTACGTCGCCGGCGTGAACTTACATGAACCCAAAGTGTTACAGTGTAGTCGTGTCGGCAGTAGGTCAATTTATTTTATTATTTGCATTGAAAAAGATAATAAAATTCAAAGATAACTGTTTTAATGCAACACATAGCACACATAATTTGAATAGATATTATAGGTACCTAAGTAAAATGCTTAAATTTTATTCAATTACTAGCTTTTCCCCGCGACTTCGTCCGCGTGGAATAGTTACTTTAGGATATCGCTAAAATTTACCCGCGACTTCATTTACGTAGAAGGAGAAGCGCTTTCACCTCACGACTACCCGCCCGCGCCGCGCGCCGTACTATAGCGCGCATGATTATTTTATTACTGCGATATCTTCTAAAATACTTATTGAAATCAAATGATGTAAAGGCAAATTTCTTCTAGATTAAATGCTTGTAATGAATAACGTATTTACTTGGATAAGGATTAATATAATCTTTATGAAAACACCTTCAGAAATAATGCTTACTTTTAGAACAAATTTGGTTAGTATAAAAAGGTTATAGTGAGCCAACCTTAAAAGATAGACATATACTGTCGCGGACTTTCTTTTAGAACTTTTAAAGGGGAACAATTCTGCCATACATCATTTTAGCGAAACTTTAACCGTTTCCGCAGCGTACGCAGCGAAAGCTCTCAAAAGGAAAAAAAGACCCCCGATTTTGTAACATTCTTGAATGGTGCTCCGCTCGTATTCAGCTTAGCATGATGTTATATAGCCTAAAGCCTTCCTCGATAAGTGGACTATCCAACACAAAAAGAATTTTTCAATTCGTACCAGTAGTTCCTGAGATTAGCGCGTTCAAACAAACAAACAAACTCTTCAGCTTTATAATATTAAGTATAGACTAGCTGATGCCCGCAACTTCGTTTGCGCAGAACTAACGGAAGCGGAACCCTATTTTTTTAAACGGAACCCAAAAATAAAAGTAGCCTATGTTAGACCTTATAACATCAGCTATCTCCCAGTGAAAGTTCCGTGAAAATCGGTCCAGCCGTTTCAGAGATTAGCCGGAACAAACAGACAGACAGACCGACAGACAGACAGACGGACAGACAAAAGTTTTAAAAATTGGTATTTTATTGTAAGTACCGAATATACTTTCAGATTCACTATGTGAAAAGCTGTTAATTTGAAGTTACAAACAGACACTTCAATTTTATTTATCTGTATAGATGTATAGATTTTGACAGTTTCTATGCAGTGTGTTCTGTTACAAGTATAAAAACACGCTGTGTTCGATGTGTGCATGGAGACGAGTACCTATCGTTAGCTCGTGTGGTCACTAAAGTACGTGTCGTTTTTTGAAAATCCGGATTTTTGAATTTTTTCTCCCAAAAATCCGGATTATCCGGATAATTCAGATTTTTTCATTTTTTTTAATTTGTTGCATATTTTATAAAACTTCAATGTTTATTTTACTACTATTTTGTAGCAAAAATTACACTCATTAGTAAAAAAAAAAACAGTTACTTTTTTATAATTTAATTTAAATAAATTCTTATTTTAAGTTGTAAGTATTAGAATTACAATCTGAATAAATAAAAACATAATGAGATTATATCAAAATTATATACTTAATTATATTTATTTTTTCATTTTTATAAATATTTTTGATTACGTTTGAAATCCTAGAATGTTCAGTTTTATAGTTAGTATTTTATTTTGAATAAGGTATGTATATATTGTTATTTACTAAATGTTCCAGCAGTAAAGAATTATAAAAAAGTGGAATAGCCTGTGATCTTTTTAACGCTTTTTTTACATAATTATCTACGCCACAGTTCACCACTACCGTTTTCGTAAAGTTCCATTTCTATGAGAAAGTACTAACGTAGGAAAATTATTACAGTTTAATAAAACGTAGGAAACTGAAAATCCTTTAAATTGAGATCCGGGGAGTGACGACAAATCATTTGAAGTATGGGGCTGAACAAATAATTTTGTATGGACGAAATTGGACCACTTTTGAGTTATTGAAAGTAAAAACCACCCACCTATTTGGGTAATAATTAAACACGTAAATTGTGCTTTTAATTCCCTCGGTAACTAACAGAAGTACAATTAACAATTCTAAGCACAATTTAAAATCTGTAACTATTGTGAGATCTTTATTTTAACATTTTACTTACAAATAAACAGTAACATCTTACTCTTTATTGCACTTTGAAGTTTCCGCTATAAGATGAAAACTACATTACTTAAAAAAATAACAGTGGTTTACACAAATCGTTGGTGCTATTTTTGGCACCTATATCTTATCTTTAAAATATTATCTAAAAAATAATTATTTCTACGCAAAAACAGGAGCGTTGATTTTCATTTAGTTTTGCTACTGACTCGTTAGTTTAGGTTAGTTTAGTTCAATCAAATTAATTTTAATAATAAAAAAAAAATATATTACTTTCATTCATTCGGAAAAACTCTCTCTAATCTTAAACCAACCAGGCAGGTATTATCGACTCCAAAACTTCTTCCCAAACTTTTTAAGAATTTATTCTGATATCATAGAGATAAGATTTAGGTATTTGGACTTAGATATTCATTATTTAGAAGATAATTAAATATAGTTAAACCACTACATTTCTTTTTAAGCTGTCATATTAATTTGGCATTCTATGATTGTAGAAATTAAAATTGCAATAATATGTTTTGCAGTGGCGAAGGGTGGTTTTTCCGCAGAGGGAAGCCACTACGGTCTTTATGCATATTAAACAAGTACATAGTAAATACATACCTAGAGGCTGCTTCGTGGGATTCTATCTATTTCGGTACAGAGTTAGAGTTTCGTTTGATTCAATATGTATTAACGCCATTTTAAGAAATTCACGATCGTTTCAATAATGTAAATACTGCCTACAAGAATCTACTCACCACAATAATGCAATTTACAATCCAAAGAAGTACACTTCACAATATAAATATAATATTTTACACTACAGTATACACTACAAATTACAATAATACAAGAAACTAGCGAATAATTTATAACGAAATTACAACGCATAATATGGAATGTAGTCGACTGTCGTTTGCATAAAAATGGAAAAAGAAATTTTCTAATGTTTGGGATTTTCAACCAATGAGAGACCATAACCGGTCTCCGAGCGGCTTATTTAATGATAATTTCGACCAATAAAATTGTACAAATACTTTGTCATTCATTTCCAAAACGTAATAAGAGCCATTAGGCCTACAGTTTGAATTTAACCTTAAAACAAACGAAATAATGACTATTATAGAATGAAACATATATTTCATTACTGAAACACTCATACACCGTATTACGATTTTCAAAATTCGAACTGGCCATCCAATAGGACGGCATATTTAAATTTCAACTTTATTTCGAACGAAATAAGGTCTTTTATACAATGCGATAAGCCGTTATTCATCGGGTTATGTGATATTGTGATGTCCGTTGCATAGATGGCGCTCGCGCGGCCCTACATCACGCTATAGCTTGTACAATAAGTCATTGCTGTAGTGAATTAGTTTTCGAACTAATTTGTCATAGTTACTGAAATGTATCCAACACAAAAGGGAAGCCGATGGGAATCGGCTTCTATACACGCTTCGCCACTGATGTTTTGACTTTCGTTAGTACGAATTCAATTAATAATAAATATAAATATACAAAGCTTTAATTGGGTTTGGATTTGCTTATTATACTTCTTACTACTTGTGCAATTAAAACTGAAACCATATTCAGTATTTTTATAAATTGGATCACCTATTACTGAACTGTACTACTACTAAAAAATATAAAATGGTAAGTATCTTAGAAACAGTCCATACATATACATATATAGCGACCATAATATTTTAGCAGATCTTCATCCCTCGCATCTCCATTTAATGGATTGACTATGTTCTACCAAATAACTTGAATAAATGGAAAAATGTGTCAACAATTTCAACAGGACAAAAAAATAATAATATCAAATTATCAAAAGGCATGGATTTAAACTCACGACAAAACAATTAAATTTTGGATGTGAAAATACCGAATATTGAATACTAAATTACCATGTTGGCTAAAGAATGTAAGGAATAAAAATTTACAAATCTGGTGACTAAGTAATACGACTGAATATTCCAAACTGGCAGACATATATTATATTAGCGAACAAATAACCATCTTGGCGACAATTTGTGAGTACACATTTAATTTAAGAATAGGCACATATATTTTCCCTAATGTAGGTAACTCAAAAAACATACAAGCAGAAAAACCAGCGCACATAAAAAAAAAAACAAAGAAGCGTACAAAATTCCCAATTTTTAATTTTCCTCGATTTTAGGGGGGTGTAGATATTGTGTAAATTGATTTTGAAATTTAAAAATAACGGATATTCATTTTTCGCAAAATTAACATAGGTGTCATTACCAGGTTTTTGGGGGTGCTGGATACGAAAATGGCATTCATTTTGAAATTCCAATATGGCGGACATACTTAATTTTATAAAAATAATATGGTTGTCCTTTTGTTGGTTTCTGGGGGTGCTGATTACAAAAAAGTCATCCATTTTAAATTTCCTTAGTAACCCCGCAACCTCATATTTTCTTCATGATGGAAGAAAAAGAAATTTGTAAATCCTGAATTTTCCAAAATCTCCATAGCTTTATACATCCCTCGTATCTCAATGTAGAGCATTTTTTTTTTATAAAATTGATTCTATCTCGGAAACGGTGCATCCTATTGAAAAAATAATGAAAATTTCCTCCCCTTAAAAACCCCGCAACACCATATTTTCTTCACGATGGAAGAAAAAGAAATTTGAAAATCCTGAATTTTCCAAAATTTCTATAGCTTTATCACAGTGTATGTTTGTGTCAAAGTAGAACATTGCCATATTTTTTTTCTATAATCGCTTCTATTTTAGAAACGGAAAAATAATACTATTACTGGAAAAATAATAAAAATTTCCTCCCCCTTAACCCGGAAATCGCATATTTTTTTCATGAATGCCAAAAAAAGAAATTTGAAAATCCTGAATTTCGAAAAGTTTCTATAGCTTACATAGCTGGTACCTCTACAAACTACATGTTAATTTTACGAAGATTGGATAGTCTCCATTTTGGAAAATGAAATGGGAAGACAATTTTATAATCAGCATATGAAACATGGAAAAAGACATCCACTTTAATAAAAAAAAAATATACGCCATTTTGGAATTTAAAACGGATTTTATTTTCATATTATTCTGCACCCCCAAAAACCTTGAAAACGATACCCATACCAAAGAAAAAAAAACCTCCAATAGTATCCAAAACTGGGATTTTCCGTAGCTTGCAAATTGAATTTTTAGCAGCTATTAATTTATCAATCAAATCTTTATTAGCTACTTACATAATATAATGGTCACCAACTCATCGGTGCTAATTGGATTAAATTTCGCTACTTTTTATCTGCCGATTTTTGTATTTTTTGTCACTTGAGTGATTTCACCAGTTTGGTAATTTAGTCGCCAACATATTAATTCGCTGCCAAATTCAGCAATACAGTATGCTCACGTACAGTCACCAACTTATTTTTTGTTCACTCGATTGATTATATCCCTTATTCAAATATTGTACGTCTAGAGTACATACTAATTACAATTAAAATATGTAATTTTCATAGTAGTAACCAAGATTCGAAAAACTCGAAAAATCCGGATTTTTATATGAAAATCCGGATTTTTCGAATTTTTCGAATTTCGAAGTATCCGGATTGCAACCCCTACTTGCGAGTGACTTGGTGTGTTCTGCAAAGGCAAGCATGACGGATGTTGAGCACGTATCCTTATATTTTATTGTAAATAGAACAGCCTCCGTGGTCTAGTGGTTAGAGCTTGGCTCTCGACTCGGAGGTCGTAGGTTCTAATTTCGATTCCCGCACTGGAACAACAAAAATTGTTGTTTCAAATTCATAAAAACTGTTTACTGGCTTATTCAATAATGTACTAAGGCTACTCCACGCATCAGCTACTTTTTTCTCATAATACACAACACAATAATATATCTATGGACGCTTCACACCAAGTCAATCTGGTCCCGTGGTAAGTTCTCGAAGAACTTGTGTTTCGGGTACCAGACAACAGAAATATATTTAATAATTTTTATATTATACACATATTTAAGATTTTTATTGTATTATACACATATTTAATACACATTCATGACCCAGGAACACAGAATTTTTTTTTGTTCCTTCAGCGGGATTCGAACCCGCGACCCCCGGCTTGAGTACCAACACGCTTAACCACTGAGCCACAGAGGTCGTCTCATCTGGCAAAAGCAACGACGTGGCGACGATAATGTTATTGTGTATGGTTATATGTATAACTAGCCGATGCCCGCAACTTCGTTTGCGCCTAACTGACGGAAGCGGAACCCTATTTTTTAAACGGAACCCTAAAATAAAAGTAGCCTATATTAGACCTTATGACATCAGCTATTTGCCAGTGAAAGTCCCGCGAAAATCGGTCCAGCCGTTTCAGAGATTAGCCGGAACAAACAGACAGACAGACCGACAGACAGACAGACAGACGGACAGACATTTTTAAAAATTGGTATTTTATTGTAATTGTAAGTACCGAATATACTTTCAGATGCATTATGTGAAAAGCTGTTAATTTGAAGTTACAAACAGACACTTCATTTTTATTTATCTGTATATAGATTTAGTTCAAAAATTAAAAGAAGCATAAAAAAATACAAAACAAACTCTCCTATAGATTTTTATTGTATTATATGTCCATGACCCGGGAACACAGGAAACTTTTTGTTCCTTCGGCGGGATTCAAACCCGCGACCCCCGGCTTGAGCACTAACACGCTCAATCACTGAGCCACAGAGGTCGTCTCATCTGGCAAAAGAAACGACGCGGCGACGATAAAATGTAACATCTTATTGTGTATGGTTATATGTATAACTAGCTGATGCCCGCAACTTCGTTTGCGCAGATCTAACGAAAGCGGAACCCTATTTTTTTAAACGGAACCCTAAAATAAAAGTAGCCTATGTTAGACCTTATAATATCAGCTATCTGCTAGTGAAAGTCCCGTGAAAATCGGTCCAGCCGTTTCAGAGATTAGCCGGAACAAACAGACAGACAGACAGACGGACAGACAAAATTTTTAAAAATTGGTATTTTATTATAAGTACCGAATATACTTTTAGATTCCTTATATGAAAAGCTGTTAATTTGAAGTTACAAACAGACACTTCAATTTTTTTTATCTGTATAGAATTAGTTCAAAAATAAAAAGAAACATAAAAAAATACAAAACAAACTGACTTTCCTTTAGATTTTTATTGTATTATACATATCCATGACCCGGGAACACAGGAAACTTTTTGTTCCTTCGGCGGGATTCAAACCCGCTACCCCCGGCTTGAGCACCAACACGCTCAATCACTGAGCCACAGAGGTCGTCTCATCTGGCAAAAGCAATGACGCGGCGACGATAAAATATAACATGTTATTGTGTATGATATGTATAATTTAGTTCAAAAATAAAAAAAACAAAACAAACTGACTTTCCTACACTGCGTTAGAAACGAAAGAATTGTTCGATAAATACGCGGGTAAGCCGTGCGCTAGCAAAACTGACATAGGTCTGTCCTCGTCAACGCCTAGCGGGCGACTGTGGGGCGACTCAAGCGGCTTACGCACGCTGCATTTCAATAATTATTTAATGTTAAAATAATTAAACCAACATGCAAAATGTAACCACAAATTATTCTTCTTTAAGTTATTAGCTTTTCGTAGATATGATTTTTGAAAGTAAAACTATCATGAACTTCATGAACAAAAAGAAAAATATTCAAATTTAGCCTCCTCTTCGGAATTATTTTTGATCGAGTGAAGTTTTCAATATTATGTTTTGAACCACAAATTGTAAAATAACATTAAGTAAACAACAATGTGTATTTTTTTTGGCTTTTTAAAGTTACTATTTGTTTGTTTATTATCGATTCAAAGTCATGTAAAATTGGGTCTACACGGCCTTAATTACTAAATTGATTTTTATTCCAATGGCCATGGATTCAATTTTGTTGCCACTACAAAGTTCATACTAGCCTACCAACTCTAAAGTCACCAAAACAACTAACGGCCCGTTTTAATAACTTATCTATCTATAACTATATTTTGTTAAGAAGTCGTCATTCAATTATTATTTGCCGGTTTTTCGCGATACAAATTTGACGTTTCTAATAAATAGTTATTGGTTAGATAGGTTATTGAATCGGCCCGTAAGTTATAATCATCATCCGGTTGACAACTTGGTACATCATTTGCATCATTTGACTACCTAATACTATAAGCATGTATTATTTCCAGGTATACGGAGCGCGTAACGTGGCCGAGCAGCGCGTCAAGTCCCTCAAGGAGCTGACATGGACGAAGGCGAACGCGCTGCTGTCCACCGCGTACGGGCAGAAGGCGATACACAGCGTGGACACAGGCGCCTTGTACGCCATGCGCCTGCTGGACCACTACCTGCCGCCTACACCTGAAGAAATTAGCGGTAGGTACCTTTTTTTTCTTTCGCCGAGAAATGCCATTCCGCAGGGGGATTGGGGATTCCATTACGCGGATATGTAGGACTTGCTGCGGCCGTGAAGATGGAATTGCTGTGGTCCCTACCCACTAAAACTCGGCGGTACTCCGACAGTACCGCCATTGCCGGAACCACGGGAATTACAAAACAACCGCGACTAGCGGTAGGTACCTAGTTAACAGTGGCGAGGGGTTCCTATAACTCCATTCCTATCGGCTTCCCTTACCGCTATCCTTTTGAAGACCTTCATCCAAATCCCCTATTATACAGGCTACGGCTTCCCTATGAAGGAGAACCAGCCTTCGCCACCTAGCCTTTGATGTTATTTTTTAAATTTATATGGGCACTAGGCAGAGAACCAGACGGCTCTGATGGTAAGCGAAATCGCTCATGGATACTCGTTGCACCAGAGGACTCTTCGTGGTGTATTGTAGTGGACGATATGGTGCAAACGTCAGACTGATGACGAGCGATGTCGTCGTCCATTGACAACACCATAGTTACAAATCAGTAAAATGCAGTGGCGATGATAAATTTGGATTGGAGTTCATTTTCTGTTTCAAGAAAGACTACCTTTTGTCGTCTTAGTTCGACCTTAACGGTGGACGCGTTTTGTTATTTGTTTGTCGTTCCTAGATGTTTCGAGATAACGATATCTATCTATTAAAGTAATCGCTGTCTCGGCGATAACCGCGGACCTTGATCGAAATAGTCTTTTGCGATTCTCGAACATTCTATTGCGAAATTATATTATGTGCAACAAGACACGTAGCCAATAAGAATTTATTGTGCCGGAATGTTTTCAATGCAGTTATATTTGTTGCAACTTTCCGCTTATGATAATTAATTGAGGAAATACAAAAGATATCTTTCGAACTGTAGGTTTGTAGGAGCGATGTTATTATATTATGTTTTTCTTTCAGCGTCAACTGATATGGTACCAATGGAGAACGACCCCGCCATGCACACGGTCCAGACTGTGGGACGGCTGAGCTCGGTGGCTGCCCGCCGCGTTTGGGCCAACCTGTCTGCGCGCGTCAACGATCTCAGACAAGCTGGTATGTGGCTCACATGAAATCTAACGTAAATCTAATGAAAAAAAAGTCTAAAATAAGACAGTTTACAAAAGGAATTTGTAGGTATACTAAAAGGTTTTTTACACTAATATTGTTTTTACTTTAGTTGTTTGTTTCAACTTTTTTGTGACTTCCAAATGCATATAATTACAAAACGATACATAAAATTTTAATTCTCTTTACTTTTATCAAGCTGTAATACCTAATTATTTCTTAATTTATTTAAAATACCCAATTATTGTACAACATGATTGTAATTTGTGCGTTATAACTGTAGGTGTGGAACTGGACGTCCGTCGTTATATCACTGCCCTGATGGCGGCGCTGCACCTCGCCAAGGTGACCAGTGACCAACAGAGCAAGGAGGCCGCGCCTGCGACCAGCCACAAGACCGAGGCAGCGCCAACTACCGAACCCCCGCAGCCGGCGCAGAACTCCGCCAAGAGCGCCCCCACCACCGTCCAGAAAGTCAAATCTACCCCCGAAGCCAAGTCCAACGGGAACGAATGATTGTTGTACTTCTATTTAATTTTGTATTCTATGTATTCTTAATTATGTTAAGTGAATCCACAGTGCAGATATATGAAAGTATATCACCTTTGATGGATATTAGTGATATGTTTAATGATTAAATCTATACTCATTATTGCAATACTAATTGGTGACTTTTGAGAGTTTTAAGAGTTTTTGATGTAAGTATTTAATCTTTTTATATTGTGATTATTTTTGTAATGTAATGAATCTACAAATATAACTTTTTTCTTATAATACTAGTTGGTTTTATTTTAAATACCTATAAAATATTTGCAATGCAGTGTAGTCGGTAGATTCTTTAAAAAAGAAAACTCATTACTAATTGCAATAAATTTATTCATCAGTTACAAATTTCAATATATACTATAGATCATTATTAACAATACTGTAGGCCCCAGATGTTGAAAAGATATGAGACCCGATATGACCTATGTTATTTATATTATAGTTACAGTCTTGACCCTTAAGTATGTTGATAGTTCTTATTTCTAAGATTTCATGAAAAATTATTTAAAATCCTTAGACAGTAGAGATATAGAATTTCTAAAGACATGTTGGAAGTACATAGTAATTTCTATTGGCACTTACTGTATGAAAATAATTGAAAAAAAAAACTCTTGAAATATTTTAGTTGCACAATATCTTTAAAGTAGTTACATAGTGCAAAAATATATTATAAATAAAAATAATTAAGTACATAATACCTATATGTTATAGAACGATATCAATGCTTTAAGTACATTTTTCTAATGAAAATAAAAATATGACAAAAGTAGAATCGATTTAATTGAAAATAATTAGCTGTCCATATATTTTATTCTTCAATAATAATAATTATTAATTATACATAATTACTTAGATAATATTATAATATGTATAGGATTTTTGCTATATAATGCCATCATGACACACGTCACTTAAAACTATAGGGTGCAGTTACGAAAAATTCTTATAACCATGTCCTAGCGTTGAGAATAAACTTATAAAGCGAAACTAAACCGTAATACTAATTAGCGATTATGGCTGAACTACAGACTACTGCCGCCGGCCGCCATCCCGTCTAGCCGAGCCCGTGGTCCTCGAAGAAGCCCTGCGGGGTCTCCTCCTGCAACAAGGTGTATCACTGAGCCAGTCTCGCTCGTGGCCGTGTTAGGCGAGCTATCGCTAGTCGGCAATTTACCAGAAAAAAAAGATCTAATAAGGGAACATACCCATATTACGTGACTTTTTACCCACCTCCCCCCATGGTGAATATCTATAGTCTGTAGTATATGCCGAGGAATCCCCTCCCCTTCTCACGTAATTATGTTAATGGCCGTCGCGCGAGATTTTCGCCTATGAAATTTTTACTAAGTACGTGACAAAGACCGAAATCACCTCCCGGTGACTAAGCGTAGTACTTTGAAGTTTGAGAACGTACACGTAGTATGGGTAAACAGACAGTATGGGTATGTTTCCTTATAATATGATTCGACATTGAGCTTGCTAACAGGAGGATGACATTTTTGGAGGCAGTTAGAATTACATAGTGGCTAGTGGCTACGAGAGATAGTTAAGTTAGTGGACCTGGTAGCAAATATATACTGACACAACAAAAATGAGATTAGCAAGCACAAGTACCTACACAATAATATAAACTTCTTAATTGCAAAATACTTACATCAAAATAAGTACCTAAATTTTAATTAGTCACTTAATCTAAGAAAAAAATATTTTCAACATTGACTGTATAGAATAAAAATCTGATACTACAAATAATAATATTTATTATTATGAAAAAGTTACAAAGGATAGTTCTAACATTTATCCGAAATGGCAATCACATAGGTATATAAGATTACAAATAGGTATAGGAATGATATTAAATAATTGGAATGTTTTTAAGACCTTTAAGCTTAGTGGATAATTATTTTTAGGTCCAGATTTTCCATTGATCAATAATTTCAAGGACAGTTTATCCTAAGCCATTGTTTCTTAACCTGTGGTCCGCGGACCCCGCAAGTACATGAATGTCTGCAGTCTCATCTATGGACCATTAAACAATAATAAACAAACTGCACCAAGTCTCATAATCGCTACTCTCAATTAAAACAGCCAACGTGCGCCAGCAGGCGGTGTCCGAGGACCGAGACTGACTCCCCCCGATGGTTGCACGCCTTGACGTGGCGGTGGGGCTTAGTAACCGTGGTTTGGACACCCACGGTGAAGCGAAGAGGCAACCAGGGCCGGCTTGTTTGCCGCCGGCTGGCGCCGGAGGAGGGCGCTCCCAGCGGGCTGGAGGAGTCCGATGCGGACGCGCTAGGAGGTGGGACCGCAGAAGAAGAGGAGTGCCGGTATTACGGTGCGCCGTACTCCCTATCTTCTGCGGCCGTGGAGGGATCGCAGGGGGAGAGGCGTGGTGGTGTTGTGCCACTTTCCCTACCCCCCTGCGAGCTGGCGGGGCCGTTCCGTATGGTTAACGGCATTGGTGGGGCCGCAGAGGAAGAGGCAAGTTGGTATTACGGTGCGCCGCTTGCCCTATCCTCTGCGGCCGAGGTGTGGTCGGTGGCAGAACCATAGCTCAGATCTGCCACCGGGTACCGGTTATAGTGGCTGGTATCCGTGGCCTCCAAGTAGCAGACTCGGGGGGAGTCTGCTACAGTACTGGTGGAGGCCGAGGAGGGAGGCGCACCCTACCATCTGGTGCGCCTGGGGCCTTCGGGCCTAGGATGGAGCCGCTTGTTGGCTGCCGTCGGCGGGGTCGCGGATGTGTTTATCGTTCCCGTGGCCCCGTCACAGGGCGGCGTGGAGGAAGGTGGGGGGTGGTTTTTAGTGGGTATACCGTGGGTCTCATTAGCCTATACGGGAGTCCCACATCACCACTCGGGTGCCCCCTGCGCCTGGGTGGTATGCGTAATGCATTTTCCCCTCCGGAAACAAAAAAAAAAAAAAAAAGGACCGAGACTGACTGAAGTGAAGAAAGAGTAAGTGAATTAAATGGTCCAAACATTTTTGATGTTTCTTTTTAATAAGGCCACCCTTATTAAAAAGGTCCTTGAAATTTTGCTTGATTTTCTAGGGGTCCGTGGACTGAAAAAGGTTAAGAAACGCCGACCTAAGCTTTAACTGTATATCCATTTTGTTTAAACTATGTAAATATCACAAGGACAAAAATAGTCATACAAATTCTTTGAATAGAAAAATAGGCTTTTAAAACTTTTGTACAAAATATAAATGGCCTTCTCTTTCTACGTTTACATAATGAAGATATGCTGTTCAATACATAAATGTTTGTAACAACGTAAATCAATACGTCTGTATACATAAGTGTCAATTTCTTTCTTAGGTAAATTAGTGTTTTACACGCAAACGGTGCCGCCCAGCCACGGCTGCCTTAAGGACAAAGACGCGTATCTTAAGTGAATAGGTAAAAACTAACTTTACATTAATAAATTCGATTATACATTTGGTCAAGGAGAAAACAGATTTATCTTTTCGATGTTTGAGCAGATATGCAAAAATCACTAATAAATTCGATAGAGGTACATAAATTAATAATAATTAACTAAAAAAATATAACGTAAAATAAAAACTTTTAAACTGAAATGAGTTATATAAACCTAAATTAGTTTTTACATTATATATTATATACAGAGTGTTCGATACACAGACCATTAATATCTTATATCTTTGTATGATGTTGCATCTTTTTAAACTTTAAATAAAAAAAAACTTGCATCAAAAAAAATCTCAAATACATTAATAACATCAAATAAATGTTTCTTTACATATTAAAAAACAAAAATATATTAATTAAATGACTAATAAACAATAAATCTTTTGCCTAGATCCTAGTACATTTGGAACACCAATTAAATCTCGTAGATATTGCATATGGTACAAAAGTAGGTAGGTAGTTTTATAAACAATTTATAGAATATTTTATTATTTTTTATAATTATTATAAAAGTTAATAAAATATTCTATAAATTCAACTGCAAAATTACTAATGCCATTTGGATACTTATATAACGTCAGTAAATAAAAACAAATAGAACAATTAATTAAATTATCAAATTTAACGCTACCTTTTGTACCTACTATTTGCTTTCTTGCTTTACTTAAACTTAATAATTTCTCAGTTAATACTTCTTGGTTTATTTTAATATTTAAAAATCCCAACCCAGTTTTTTTACTCCAAAATTCCTCTCATTAAATAAATATTATCGATTAGCCCGAAAAGTAACTTGGGCACTGGTAATTCCTGGGACTTTCATAAAAATTTCACTTCTCAATAAATATTTCATAAAAAATACTTAGGTTTATAAAAATATATCTGTTAAGACATTATAGCCGGTGAAGAATTTTCTGTTGTTTGGAGTATGTTGATAGCAAAAGGTCAAAGAATAAAAACTTATTGTTTCCATTGTCGGTGAAGGCTGTCGCCAAAACAGCTCAGGCATTGAAGTCCTAGGCCAGGCTTAGAGTAGCCCCACCTCACGCAGGGCTCCGTCTACAGCTTCATCCTAATACACACCACCCAAACTATATCATCCCAAATTGCAAACCACAATGAAACATTTTCCTGATCCTCTCGAAATGCTATATTATGTTAATAAATCTCTGTTTAAATGCGACATTTATTATTTTATAAGTTTCTGAATAATTATAAAATATTCTAAATAATAATATATAAATAGCATTCAATTGTTCAGTCAAATTTATAAAATTCGTTTACTGCATAATTCAAAGAAGTTTTTAATAAATATAAAGCATCCATAAAGATTCCATAAGCATGCAGTTACTTGTAATAGTAATGTCACCTCAAAGCAGTTCCCAGCAGATTAATACCAAAACAAGGATCGGCGTAGCAGGAGTCATGTTAACATGTATATAAGTTATGTTAAAATGTTAGTTAAAATACGAAAACAACATGACGTGTACAGAGTACATGTGACAGAAGTGAAACTTCTTTCTTTAATTAAAATTGAAAATTACTCTCACCGTGGTAAAAGCACATCACTTCAAAATTTAAGATTTTTTTTTAATTGTACACCGAGCGCCATCTATGTATTTCGATTCGAAGTACAATTTAACTTTCGAAAGTTAAATTGTTAAGTAGCTACCGGTAGATAGCATTACGTATATTGATGGCATTATAGGTACCCAAAATCGTGTCGTGACGCGACCTTGAAAATTCAGTCTCAACGCTGCTAAAGTAGTTTCACTTCAAAAAATATTAAATGTTTGTAATTAAGAACCTCATTTCAACTCACTAGAACATGTGTGTGAAGTATAATTAGAAATGTTAAAATTACAATATAAAGACAAATTATTATTATTTAAAATTATTACTTTACTTTTACCAATAAATAAAATCACAATATAAAGATTAACACATCTAGCTACCATTTTTTGATAATGCTCATACTACGCTTACGGTTAAGGAAGGGCCATGCAAGAAAACAGAAATGTAAGTTTTAAAATTCAATGTATTTCGACATTTAAATACGTACAATGATTTTATGCACTTGAGGCAAACTACTAGGACATTGTTCTACATACTATTATGAAGGTTGAACTACTGAGGCTGAACTTTAATAAAAATTATGTAGGCAAGTAGGTATGTTTTGAAAAACAGCCCATATGTTAAACTAGCCCATACTAAATTGAATTCCTAAAATGTGATGTCCTAAAAATAGCATAATTAATGGTAAAACAATGTCCTGAACATACTGTATTCACTACATACACCAATACGAAGCACCTCAACAATACATTGCTGTCAATGAATTAATAACCACAGAATAGCTTGACGCTATGACAAATGGAAAGCATACGATACTCGATAGTCATTACGAAAATTTAGTTTTAAGTTAAGCTCTTTGTTATCCATGAATAGATAATATAGATATAATGAATATTGTAAAAGACACACGAAACGACATGTTTAAGGTTAATATTAAAATAGAATATATTGTTACAAAGCCAAATCTACATTATCACTTTGCAATTAATTGCCATCCTTAGAAATAAGTCAATATACTTTGCGTTGTTCAGTCTTTGTCTAGTAAAGTGCTCGAATAAAGCAATAATAAAGTAAGAAATGTAAAACAATAAATATAGAATATTTTATAAATTTCGGTATGGTGTCTTTCATTTCATACCGCAATTTAAATGTTAAAGAAATAAATAAATGCAAGTAATATTGTTAAATAATTGAGTACATAAGTACATAAAAATACACAAATAATAACCATTTCAAGTGTATAATAATATAATTAATAATCATGCATTTATTATAATTTATAAGCACATGCAAGAGTTATGTCCCAAAATATAGACAAGTTGGTAACTTTATTGTTGCGTAATGTTCATGTTCTCTTGTGGCAGTCAATGCTTGTTTTTTAAAGTTCAAAGCATAATTTGAAAAGTTATGATAAGAATGTATAGTTTTATTTTTCATTTAACTATAATCTTTAACATACTAAAATGTTTTTTTACTGCTGTATGTATGTATCATACAAAATAATATTATACTATGTTGGTAAAATATAAAAAAATTAGTGTAAAAAAATGTTGCTAAATATCTGTAATAATATTTATGATTTAAGAAAAACCTTATTTTACAGTCCATAATTTGTAGGGAACATACTCATACACTTCTAGTTCAAAAACTCTTTTACATTAATACCTATTTTTTTTAAAAGCATTTATTTTAACATCAGTTAAAATATAGTTTTTTGTATTTTTAATTGTAAACATCAACTATTACCTTTTTATATTATGTTCAATTCCTTTGGGTTTATACTTTATTTAATATTATATATCCATCAAAATGCATAAAGCTAAAAGTAATAAATATTCATGTGATTATTGTAGTTACGATACCTAATTGTGATATTAATGTAAAAATGTTCATGAATGTTATATGAATGATGTAAAGTATATATCGTTACATGTTAGTGTTTCGTCAGTGCAACAATCCCTCGTTCAAGTCCTGCCGCCACCAGAGCATGCATACATCACACGAAAACACAGAAATATTAGCTGGGTGCATGTGATGACAATAAGCTATAGTATACATCCTATGTAGAAACTTGTAGGAAGGTTTAGGAAATGCTTTTAGTTGAAAGCTTCGAGTGAAAGCAATCAGAAGTAAATAAGAGAGGAAAAAAGAACATCAATATATATACAGACAAATGAACACATTTTTCCCTAGTTCTTTAAATGTGATAAATAAAAAAACATTTTTACAATGTTTAGTGCCAATATAAATTAATAAGTTTGGCTAGACAGTTAACTTGCAAATTTGCTTTAGAAGGCAGTGCTCCTAATACTTTATATATTTATTTCCTAACACAAAACTAAAAGGCACTACTCAGGCCACTGTCCCTATATAGAATGGTCCTCTTCGATAATAATTAATTAATATCTTTCGCTTACATGTCTCCTAATCTAATATCTAAACAACTGGGATGTTATGTATGGACTAGGTTATAAATCTATATATATTTAATGTAAATAACGCATCTAATTCCTACCAAACTCTCATTACCTGTTATTTGATAATACTAGAACTAGAACAATCTTTTAAAAATCTCCTTAAGCAAAAAAGTCAAAAATAAATTGATACTTAAGCATAATATCATTTTGTGTTTAAACTTTTTCAAAATTACAGTTAGTTATGTTATGCATAAAAATATGATACGACAAGGTTGTATTACATTGTGATATGTTACTTTTGAATATTGTATTCTGCAGTGGAATCTCTCTACATGGCGTGAGCTAGCAGAAATTACTTTTATATATGGTTTTATAATTTTGATATGTAATAGGAGCACATTAAAGTGCTTATAATATAGGAGCACACAATATGAAGATTTTGTAGGTTAAATACAATCTTGTCACACAACAAATGTACCTTTACACGAGCTCATTATCCTGACTACTGACCTCTTGCAGCAGATCCTGTGCAGCGATGGCCTTGAGGACGTTCTTCTTGCTGGTCTCTTGCAGCTCTCCACCCAACACCAGCTCGTCCAGTATGAAGTACGCCTTTTCAAAGTTGAAGATTATGTCCAGCTCACAGACCTGAAATTTTTATGTGCAAAAATTAATTTTGTGTTACAATGGCACAAAATACATCCTATTTCTTTTATTATACCTAATCACTTTTTATCCAATATTAAGTAAAATATTTACACCGGATACTAATACATGTTGGTGTCTTTGTCTGTCGAGTGGCTTTTCCAACATATCAGACAAAGAAGAAAAGACAGCAATGTGGATTAGATATCATGAGGAGGTAATAAGTAAACTATTAACATAATATCTATAGTAATATAATAAAGAGGAAAAATTTGTTTGTTTGCATTGAATAGGCTCTGAAACTACTGGACCAATTTTGATGAAATTTGGTACAGATATAGACTAGAGCACAGCGGAGGACATACATACTTTTTATTGTGGCAAAATGTACGGTTACTGTGAGATTTCCTTTTCTGCACACGAAGTCACATGCAACATCTAGTTATAGTATAAATTTTATTTATTTAAACAACTTACACTGCCAAAATATTTATCCAAAAGTTCCACATATCTATGAATGAGCTCAAGTGTCAGGAGCTCGTTGTCCTCTTGTTCCATTGCACAACAGAAGTACAAAGATGCATATCTACAATAAAATTGTTAATATTATTCACTTTAAAAATGTACAAACATAATAATAAAAAATATTCACAATAGGTTTGTAATTACTTATATTAATTGAAAGCTTCTTTTCAAAACTTGAGTACCTATTCTTCTTTTGATGACACTGATTTTTTGTTTGGTAACATTTAAATTTACACTTGATGAAAATAAAATTGGTCCAAAACTTGATAATTACACAAGAAAGATTAAAAGGCATGCTTTCGTCAAAATTTGATTATTTCTTACAGAAATTGATAAAAAAAAGTATAAAGTAAGTAAGTGAACATAATATTTTCTATTCTATTTTCTCAGATTGTAAAAAAACACAAAAGTGGAATAGTCAAGTTTTTAAAAGAGCCTCCCCAATTAACCTTTTATAAACTACTTTGACATCCTTCCATTCCAGAAATGAGCACATCTTAGGCTTACGAGCCAAGACAGTTGTGATGAGTTCGCGTGTAATTTTCTTCTTAAGTTTGTCTGGGTGAGCTACATACCATTTCTGCAACCTCAACTTGCCTTGTCGGCTAAACAACAGCATAAATTGCATCTAAAATTGTAAAAGAGTGACAGTCATTTATATGTACTACACTAAAATAGATTAAATCTTATTGAGAAAAACTTTAGGTATTATTAAATTGGCCTATTATTCAGATGATTTTGCCCATCAAACTGCATTAACTTTCAGTTACAGAGATTTTTTAATTACACTACTTCGGAAAGTTAGTTAAACTCCTCTTTGGCGGAGGCAGGATTCATGGATATGAATACTAAATACTAATCCGAATTACTGTACTTACCATTTTTCACGTCTGATTCTTCAATAGATTCTGAGAAATATGTATTTTCGTAATGATTTTTGGAATTGAAGCACAGAATAAATAATAGTACCTAGAGGTAATTGAAGCAACAATTATTACATGGTCAAAACTTTAACAGGTTTAGATCAAATAAGTGATATTAAGTGAAATTAACTTAAACAAAGTTAACCTTTTGCAAATATAATGTAGCTTTGAATTATTTTTCTATATAAATAAAAAATTACAACTGGACCTAAAAATTGGAATTTGTATGGTCGTCACCATGTATACCAGGGGTAGGCCACTTCGTGTAAACGACGGTTCCACACTCACACATATGCAACGGGGAATCCCCTTCAAAATCTCCTTCTTTTTTTGTTTTATTTTTAATTTATTCATGACCATGGATACAAAGTCCTTCAGCCGTATACATTTTATATTTTCCTTCTTCTTTCTGAATAGTGATGCGCTAACTCGGTAAAAACACGTCTCAAGTAGGTTCAGGGTAGCATTACTTCTGTCAATGATCTTTGTATAATCATCGGCAAACTTCTTGAGTAATGACCTTGAATACGCAGAAACGTATTTTAGGTCTCATCGGCGGTGCGGTGCGGGGCACGACGATGGGAATCGTCATTACGATCGCACAGTGTTTTATAAACCCAAAAAAGTTACATGATCCTTTTTTTTGTTTGCAGTTCTTTAAAGATCAGATCAAAATAAATGCGAGAGTAGAATTCCCGATTTTATAATATGCCTAAATCCGGAGATAGAAGCCTTCAAAAATGCGAAATATTTCACCCGGATTTACGAATAAAAATTCATTAAAAATTACTGGTGCATATTAGCATCAAGTAGATTTATTTAGTCGATGAAGACATTAAAGACGGAGATAATTCAGTAACAAAATCTATTTTAAGCTTATTAGAAAAGATCATTTTTAACATTTTCGATTTCATTTAATAACTCGAATAGTCCGCAAAATCGACACTTCTTTTTTATTTATAAATATAGGTAACTTGGTCTACACGTATAGAAAAAATCATAGGTCAATCTCGTGAACTAACAAAGTCAAAAGCACTCAAAGATTTTTCGTAGGATTGTCACTTAAACTCGGATTTGAAAATATTATGAATTGTAAATATTTAAAACGAAATATTAAAAACTTTATGCATGAGCCAACATATTCATAAAGGTTTTAAGGTATATAACCAACAAAAAATAACCTAACCTAACCTAACCAAGAGCATGTCAGGACATGTCTTAGGCCCACTTGCGCCAATCCGGGTTAAAGTTAACCTTGGGTTAAAATATCATGCTTTCTCTTTCATAAATACGAAGAACGAGAGAGATAACATAATTTTTAACCCAGGGTTAACTTTAACCCGGATTGGCGCAAGTGGGCCTAAGGAGGGTTCCGTAACTATAAACGCGTAAAAAAAAAGAGATAATTAATAAGCTCAGTTCTGATCACTGTGGACAGTTAGCTCCTTTCAATATTAATTATGACCGTAACCAAAAGGAAAAGTTTGTGTTTGTTCCTGTGAATACAAAACGTATTGAGAAATTTAGAAATAATTTAAGTTCAAATATTCAATTATTGGATGGGTCAAATAGCTCAGATGAAGCTTTAAGTAAATTATTTAAGGTAATAAGAACCCAATTTCATTCCGTATTTACAACTAAAACGGTTAGAAATTGTAAGAAAAAAGTAACTTTATTGAATGGGCAACGGCAGGAATTAAAATTAGCAGGCAAAGACTATATGAATTATATGCTGAAAAAAGTATTAATAATAATGAAACATTTAAAACATATGTTAAGAACTATTCAAAAACCTTCAAACAAGTATGTAAAGCTGCTAAGGCTCTTTATATTAAGAATAAAATTAAATATTCTAAAAATAAAATTAAAACTACATGGAAGGTAATAGCTGGTGAGACTGGAAACGTCACCTGTCGTAGCTCTGAATTTGAACTTTATTTTGAAAATAAAAAAAATACTACTGATTTGGAAGTTCGACCGTCTTTGAAAAGTTTTCTGCTGACATTCCGGTCTCAACTATAAAAAATTTTAATTCCTCACCTGCAGCTGCTAAAAAACTACTCAGAGATAATGTTAAGGAATGTAATGTCAATTTTAAGTTTAAAGAAATTGACTCCAGAGATATTATTAACACGTTTAAATTGTTGAATATTAAAAATACTGCTGATCTCTGGGGCATGTCTACAAAAGTTATTAAATCAATAATTGATATCGTAGCTCCTTATCTAGCGAAAATATTCAATGAATGTATAAAAAGTGGTGTATTCCCTGATTTAATGAAGCATAGCAAGGTAATACCCTTATGTAAAACAGGAAATAAATCTGATCCGACAAATTACAGGCCTATATCGATTCTACCAACTCTCAGTAAAATATTTGTAAAAATATTTTAACACAGTTATAAGTGCATTTTAATTTAAACAAATTATTACATAATAATCAATACGGTTTTACTAAGGGTCGATTCACAACGGATGCTGGTATAGGTCTTCTTTGTAGTATCTTTGAAGCTTGGGAGGGTTTACAGGATGCATTAGGTGTGTTTTGCGATCCCTCCAAGGCCTTTGATTGTGTTGAGCATGCTACATTGATCAGAAAATTGCACCACTATGGTGTTCGGGACTCTGCACTCAAACTTTTGAGTTCTTACCTTAAAAATAGAACTCACAGGGTGGAGATAAATAGTAAAAGGTCCACTGGGACCAACATAGAATTAGGTATCCCATAGGGATCCATTTTAGGCCTGTTTCTTATTCTCATCTATATAAATGATTTACCTTATCTTGTTAAAGATAATGATAACGAGATAGTACTTTTTGCCGATGACACTTCACTATTTTTTAATGTGAAGCGACAACAGTCAGACTACGACGAGGTAAATAGTGCTCTCTCAAAAATAGTATATTGGTTCAATGTTAATAACTTACTTTTAAATTCTAAAACAGCAAAATGTTTAAAGTTTACATTGCCCAATGTTAGGCAAGTTCAAACCAATATACTATTAAATGATGAGAAAATGAATTTTGTGGACACCACTGTATTTCTAGGTATAACACTAGATAGTAAATTACAGTGGCGTCCTCATATTACTAATCTTGCTGATAGGCTCAGTTCTGCTGCATATGCAGTCAGAAAAATTAGAGAAATTTCTGACGAAGACACGGCGCGACTTGTTTACTTTAGTTACTTTCGTAGTAGAATGTCTTACGGCATCCTTTTATGGGGAAGTGCCGCAGACATTAATACAATATTTGTGCTGCAGAAGCGAGCAATACGTTCAATTTACAAAATGTCCCCCTTTGAATCTCTGAGAGAAAAGTTTAAAGAAATTGGTATTCTGATCGTCGCTTCTCAATACATTTTGGATAATGTATTATATGTTAGATTAGAAAGTATATCAGTAATTTTAAAACTAAAAGCGACAATCACTGTAGAAACACTAGAAATAAGCACAAGCTAGATATACCGGTGATCAGACTAAGTAAAGTAAGCAAATCATTTAAAGGTCAATGTATGCGCCTATACAATAGAATCCCAGAAAACGTTCAAAATCTTTCCATTAATAAATTTTAAAAAGTAGTTAAAGAACGTTTGTGTGCAAAAGCCTGTTATAAGGTCAATGATTTTATTGACGATCGCACATCTTGGGAATAGAATGGCCACCTGCAAGGCTGCTTCTATGTACTATATTGTAAATAACATCATTTTTTAAAAAAAAAGAACAATTTTCCATCTTTTTGCTAAAAAGATGAGCCACCCCTAAAATATTAAATTATTATTTTTTTATGATCCTGAAACTGTGATCTATATACAATCTATAACTACACCAAATTTCATCAATTTATATTCATAATTACAGGAGCTAGAGGTGCGGACAGACAGACAGACAGACGGACAGAGCGAAACTATAAGGGTTCCTAAAGTATTATGGAACCCTAAAAAGAGATCATCAATTTATAGGGGTTGCGTCATTTTCACATAATATGGTGAAAAATTATGCAAGGTCTTTCAAATATAAGACTTATTATTAGATTTGCGGTTAATTCGAGCAAACTAATTTTTTTTTAATAATTATTTTTTTAATATATTTCTTAACTTACACGTATATTTTATCGAGTAAGCCTTACAGTAGTCGCATATGTGTAACATTTTATGTAAATATTTCATACAATCAAAATGCTTATAGGTGTACCAGAATCTCATGGCAAATAGGGAAAAAAAAATTGTAGTGTGCAATACTGGGGAAATTGGATTAAACGATCTTGATACTGGTTAATATTTAATTATGTCTTTAGTATTATTGAACATGAATTATAATAAGACTGTATGAAGAATGTTCGGTGTATAATATAGAAAACTAGCTTTTGCCCGCGGCTTCGCCCGCGTGGAATAGTGTTCTTGGAGAAAAAACTACTTCGGCGAATAATTCTCTACCTACTTACAGCAATATACTACTGATACAATATTGAACATGTTTTTAGGTTTGCCCAATGCAAATTGTTAAAAATGGGACCCTATCACCTCGATACGACATGCGCGACCACTTGATATTATACTTACATAATAAGTACTTGAATATAAATTTTACCATAATCTTATAATATCTTAAAGACTATTAAATACTTAAAGACTATTATTTTAAAAACTCGCATCAAAATCCGTTGCGTAGTTTTAAAGATTTAAGCATACATAGGGACAGACAAAAAAGGGACTTTGTTTTATACTATGTAATATAATGATATTTCATGAAAAATAAATCAATCGTGAATTACTTTATATACTTACTAGCTGACCCGGCAAACTTTGTTCTACCTTAGAGGCAATAAATGAGCAGATTTTGGATTTCATTAAGTGCAATTTTTCATTAGGATAATAGATATAATTAAAAAGAAATCAATTATTTTAATGATCGTTAAAATGGGCCATGTATTTTGTTGCATGGGTTGCAATCTTCAGTAAAGCATCTTGTAATAGACGACATTTTTCGTTTGATTATCAGGCGCAAGAATAAATAACGCAGATGGTCTTCCGATCCGTGAATATGCCACATATAAATGACCAGGTGAAAAACATGGATTTTGTAGATTCAGACCACAAACTGTCAAGGATTGACCTTGTGACTTATATAATTAATGGTCAAGGCGAATGCAAGACGGATCGGAAATTGAAGTCGTTTGAACTCAAACGGCATATCGGTATTCGGTAGGGATCATCGGGATCTTCGGAATGAGAACTTCCTCACCTTCGAATTTTCCTTTGAGTATCGTCGCGTAAATCACATTATTTGTAAATCTCTAAATCCGTTAGGTAATTACTAAATCTCCAAACATATTTTTCTGCAATAAATAGTAGCCTATGCTCTTCCTCGTAGTCTACTCTATGTCTGTGCCAATTTTCATGATGATCGTTTAAGTAGTTTTACGTAAAAGCGTAAATACAGTTGTCCACAGGAACCGTACATTTTCCGCGATAAAAAGTAGCTTATGTCCTTCCCAGTGGTCTACATTATATCTGTGCCAAATTTCATGATGATCGGTTAAGTAGTTTTTACGTAAAAGCGTAAATACAGTATTCCACGGGAACCGTACATTTTCTGCAATAAAAAGTAGCCTATGTCCTTTCCCGTGCTCTACTTTATATCTGTGCAAAATTTCATGATGATCGGTTAAGTAGTTTTTACGTAAAAGCGTAAATACAATATTCCACGGGAACCGTATATTTTCTTGCAATAAAAAGTAGCCTATGTCCTTCCTCGTGGTCTACTTTGTATCTGTAGCAACTTTCATGATGATCGGGTAAGTAGTTACGTAAAAGCGTAAATACAGTATTCCACGGGAACCGTACATTTTTATGCAATAAAGAGTAACCTATGTTCTTCCTCGTAGTCTACTTTATATCTGTGCCAAATCTCATGATGATCGGTTAAGTAGTTTTTACGTAAAGGCGTAAATACAGTATTCCACGGGAACCGTACATTTTTATGCAATAAAGAGTAACCTACGTTCTTCCTCGTAGTCTACTTTATATCTGTGCTAAATCTCATGATGATCGGTTAAGTAGTTTTTACGTAAAGGCGTAAATACAATATTCCACGGGAACCGTACATTTTCATGCAATAAAGAGTAACCTATGTTCTTCCTCGTAGTCTACTTTATATCTGTGCCAAATCTCATGATGATCGGTTAAGTAGTTTTTACGTAAAGGCGTAAATACAGTATTCCACGGGAACCGTACATTTTTATGCAATAAAGAGTAACCTATGTTCTGCCTCGTAGTCTACTTTATATCTGTGCCAAATCTCATGATGATCGGTTAAGTAGTTTTTACGTAAAGGCGTAAATACAGTATTCCACGGGAACCGTACATTTTTATGCAATAAAGAGTAACCTATCTTCTTCCTCGTAGTCTACTTTATATCTGTGCCAAATCTCATGATGATCGGTTAAGTAGCTTTTACGTAAAGGCGTTAATACAGTCTTCCACGGGAACCGTACATTTTCCTGCGATAAATAGTATCCTATGTCCTATTCCTGGTTCTAAGCTACCTCCCTACTAATTTTCAGCCAAATCGGTTCAGCCGTTCTTGAGTTATAAATAGTGTAACTAACACGACTTTCTTTTATATATATAGATTTATTACGAATAACATACAATTAAATTGGCAACAGTTTATTTAATGTTGGAATTTCCTTCCGAACTGTATAGAACTCGTTTACTTTATTCCTAATCAACTATAAATCGAAACTGTCTTATGTTGATTTTCTTTTTTCCTCCTCTCCTCCTTTTACCAGGCATGGAAAACAAACCATCATTCGATGTGCCATCAGCTACGATTCACCTTATAGTAGTACTGGAAACACATTTAAAGAAGTCACAATAATTACCTAAGAAAATATAAAAAAACTAAAAGTATCAAAACAACTCACTCTAACTTACCGGTCAACTCTACCACGAACTTTAAATTATAAGATTGAGTTCGATTTACACCTTCTTCTTTCTGTATTTTACTATAGACATAGAAAACAATATTTCTCGCTTGAGATCGAATTGCCTTTTTGGATATTTTCACAAAAACAACAAATTCCAAGAACATAATCACAAAATTTTAGCAGCGGTTGACAGATCACGTACTTTGATTTGACGGGTCATACTTGACATTGCCATATGAAAATCACATTTTTTATTTTTTTTAAAATGCCATCAGATTCTGGTAGAGCTATAGTACCATTTTCTAATGTGATAAAAAATATGGAAATATTTCCATTATGCACTGATAGAAATCAATATCAAAATTAAAAAAAAAAAACAAATACTGAAATATTTTGCTCGAATCTGACGGCCAAATAGCGCGCGCTTCCGCTTCTTCCTGTTACACACTTCCTTCCCATATCACGACATCAGTCCCACAAATTGCAAGAAATCATGAGGAAAGATGTTTCACTTTAAAAATACATAATAATATTAATCATCCTCAGTTATAAATATTTCCTGTTCAAAGGTGTAGGGAAGGATTCCCTTGCCCCGACATACGTATCGGGGCGCTGCAAATTGGCTGAACGCGGGGAAAGGAAAGGGGGGAGCGGAGGACAGCGATCCAACGGTGAATTGGGATGCGACGTTCGCGGGCGAGCCAGGGCAGCTAGCACTGGTGTCCCCGGCAGGTGGCGTACATTTTAAATTGGCTGCCATGTCGTCGGGCGGGCATGCGCTGGCTACGGGTCGCACACGACCGGGCACAACGCTTCCGCTCGTACGAGCACTTTATACTCGTTAAATCACTGCGAACATAAAACGGAATTAAATTTTCCACGCTCGAGGAGCGCGGGGGGGGGGGGGGACGGTGCGTGTAGCACGCGTATGCGCCGAGTCCGGAGTGTGCGTCGTAGATCTCCGGCAGTCACAGTCAGCTCCTCTGATAGGAGCCTCTGGATGCCGGAGATATGGTTGCCTGGGTAGCCACAAGGAAATTAGGGCGGAAAAAGTAGTGGCGCCTTCTTTAAGGGCCTGCATAATTGTAGGTAAAAACTACTACAAATAAATATCTAGTCGTCACCGTCACGGGTGATTGCTTAGCGAGTAACGAAAATGTATTCGTGTGTCACGTTTCGTTACTCGGTATCGAATACATCCGGTTTGCTACAGCTCTAATTTTATTTATTATCAAATATGGCTGCTTTTTTGTAAAAACGGAATTGCTGCTTTTATTTGGTTTTTGTTGTAAATTTCTATTAAAGAAGCCGAGAAAAGAAACCATCATGAGCTTTAGATGCATTTTTGGCTGCCCACCAGCAAAAAGTAAGTAATACATATCATATTATATTTAACATAACCTCGTTTCAATTAAAAATAGTCAGTCAACGCAAAATAGTTATATTTAATATTGTTTATGCATTTAACAAGTTAAATAAGTAAAAAACAACAGTTAACACTAACAAAGCATTGCTCGGTTACTATTTTATTACATTCCAAATAAATATGACATGAGGTGTTAAGACTTGTAGTTGAAAGTTTTATAACTTAATTTACAATCAGTAGTAATTTAAATACAATTTAGATTTTATCTTCACAGTTAAGTCTTTTTACTATTCTATCTTATTTTAATATTTATATTTTCTTTTAGGGTCAAAGGTTATACATCGTTTCCCTAATCCTATCAAATACCCAAAACAGTTTGAAGCTTGGTTGAATCTTATTTCAAACGACTTCAATAAAGAAAATTTTAACTATACACGTGGAATAGGCGCATTAATAGGCTTGCAATTCCAAAATTGCACTTACCTGATCAGATTGGTAAGTAAGTCTTTATAATTCATCTAGGAGTTCAGAGATAGCAGCTATTATTTGTATTATTACGGATGCTTTACATAATAATTTATACCAATTGGTATCACACATACCAATAAGTGGCTGTGTTCGGCGGAAAAAAGCGCTAAGAAAAAAGCGTAAGCAAAATGGCGATCGCCAAGCCTTAAATAAGCAAAATGGTGGATTATATTTGCGGTAATGAAGTTAGTAAATGTGTCCTGGCCGATGTAATCTGTAACTTTTTTCCAGCACATTTCTCCGCCAAACACAGGTATTGTAAAGGGCCCTGACACAATCAAATGGTTCGGCTGAAACCATATGTGTTTAATGCAACCGTTTGACATCAGTTTCAGTCAGTTTGTCGAACAGAACTGTTCAGTTTCACTGTCAAACAAAACAAAATTAAGTAATTCCATGAAACAAGCTTCAAACCCTTTAATTTTTGACGAACCGGTCAAACTAGCTTTGTAAACAATCAAATTGGTTTGATCGTCTCAGGGGATGTTTATGCATCTTTGCCTTCATTCTGACTTACTGAATGTAAAATGTGTTTATCACAGAATAGATGTATTGTAATGAATATTATAATATTGTTGATTCAAATATGTAGAAATATAAATATGTCTGTTGTGTATAGTGTTCTGACTAATCAAAGGGAGGAATTTAATGAGATGTATCATTCTTTAATATACATCTTTACATTATAGTTGCTGTTTGTAGACTTCTTTACTTTCAATAAGTATTTATTAGTAAAATTCATATTTAAATAATTAATTTTAAATTGAATACTCACAGGTAAGTTTATATGTTATATCATATTCATCACAATATTTTACCATATTTCCAGGTACACATTTTTCCTCTGCAGATTCATTTAGCATTGACTTACCTTCCTCAAGTGAGTAGCAATATAATTCAATATTTAAAAATATGTATTAATACTCTGCACTCTACTTAAATCATCTGTAATAGATGATAACACGAAGTATAGATACCAGGAGTCCAACCTTATGTTAAAATAATGGTCTCAATTTAGGGGACAGATTTTTTGCAGATAGAGCTCGCCATTTTTCAAGAAGTACCAAGCGCGATTCAGGACTGTGCGCTGATTGGTCCGCCATAATAGCATCAGTACATCCAATACCACTGAATATTCCAAACTGGCAGACAGTTATTATTTTTTTTATTAGGCCTTAACATTAAAGAATTTTAAAAGCATTATATTCTAATTTCTATGTTCAATGTTATAGAACAGTATTTATGAAAGTTCATATTATGCACTTTAAATTTCTATGTACATATTATGCACAATCCAGAATGAAAATATTCTCTTGTCATTTAAGTTTTTTTAATTATTTTTTCAGACTGTATTAGAGTAACACCTCAACTACATTCACCAGGACAAGTGTGTGTTATACAATCTTTTGGTGGGATTGAGGAACCGGAAGAAGAAGTGAATCACGAGTTCTTAGGGCTGTGTGAGTATATATTTTTTATAATATTATAATAGTTTTATAACATTCACTCTCAACATACATATGCTCATGAGCAGTCGCCATTTTTAGGGTTCCGTAATACTTAAGGAACCCTTATAGTTTCGCTCTGTCCGTCTGTCTGTCTGTCTGCCTGTCTGTCTGTCCGCGCCTCTAGCTCCTGTAATTATGAATATAAATTGATGAAATTTGGTGCAGTTATAGATTGTGTATAGATCACGGTTTCGGGATCATAAAAAATAATAATTTTAAATTTTAGGGGTGGCTCTCCATACATGTGAAGTGGGGATGAAAAATATTTTTTCATTCTACCCCATCGTGTGGGGTATCGTAGAATAGGTCTTTTAAAATAAAGGCAAGGTTTCATACGTTACTTTTTTATAAAGTTGACCATTTTCGAGTAATCGGCCTCCAAAGTAGTTTGTAAGTTGGTCCCCCCCCCCCTAGCATTTTTAAACTATAAGAGATAGGAACTTACAAATTTCCATGCTTATAGATCATGCTATAAACTCTTTAGGAAAATTATTAACCAAATCGGAGAGTAACTTTTGGAGTAATTAAAAAAAGGCATATTATGTGTTTATAGTTACGGAACCCTCCTTAGACATGTCCTGACATGCTCTTGGTTAGGTTATTTGTTTACAAGATTAATTATATTCTTTATATAATTTATAATTAATTAATAATAATATTAATAAAAAGAATAAATAATATGAAGTAAGATTAAATAAAATTCAAGTGTCTGTTTGTAATTTTGAATTAACTGCTTTTAACTAAATGAATATGAAAGTATATGCGGTAGTGACAATAAAAAATCAATTTTTAAAAGTTTTCTTTGTGCGTTTGTCTGTCTGTTTGTTCCGGCTAATCTCTAAACCGGCTGGACCGATTTTCACGGGAATTTACTGGCAGATAGCTGATGTTATAAGGAGTAACTTAGGATACTTTTTACTCTCATCATCATTACATCAAATTTTGTAACGCCTAACGAAGTGGGCATGGGTCAGCTAGTATGTAATGATAATGCACATGCTCTTTGGCAGGTTACTCAATTATAGGAAAAAAAATGTGTGTGCGGTGCGTCAATAGAAGTTTTCACTTCAAAAGTCGTCGTTTTTTTAGTCCTTTTTAGTCCTGTAACTGAGTACTGTCTATTAAAATTTAGTGCAGCTAACATCTAGCATCACATTTATTACAGCTGCTTTAACACCCGCTCGACGTATTGATTTAGAGCGTAACTATTGCCTTTCTGGCTCCCAGGAAGTAAATAAAAAAAGAAGCAAGAGTAAGATTAAATTTATTTTATTTAAAAAATATATATTTTAAATAATTCTTCTTTTGATATAAAGAATATTGTCCCATGTTGGTCCCGTTTTCCGTGGCATGAGTGGTGACCTGATTGTGGAATCCATGAGGAATCGAGGGAACTCCTCGAAATTTATATGGACACATATGGTGATTTCGACTTTTTCTGAAGTAGTTCAAGCATATGCTACCAAAAAGTAAAATTTTGCTTCAAGGTATACCCTAGGTCCAAAAGGGTTTTATTTTGTACGTAGTGTAGATTGTAGTGTATTTAACTTGTATCTATTTTAGTACAATTTTTACCCAATTGCGTCAGAAAGAGGATTTTCTTTTTCGAGTGTAGGTATGTATGAATGAATGCATATATATTATATTTCTTTGGCACACTCCGCAGTGTTCAATTTCACCCAAAAATCGATTATTGTTTTTTTATTGGTCCATTCGAAAAAGAGTACCTACTTAATAACAAATGCCCGAGTAAAATATGCTTGACACGTATTCCTCATATTATGACAAAGGCATCCACTTAGGAAGGATTTTTCAAAATTGTTTCATACAAACTTTTATCCCCTAATACATGTGGTGTATTAGGGTATAAAAGTTTGTATGAAACTAAAAAAGGGACTCTTAAATGTTGGTTAAATTTAAACTTGAATGTTACAATATGTTCACTATACAGAGTCAATGCTGCCTCCGAAATATAAGAAAATGGCAGCAGAAGTAAGATCTCTTCGTCGTACAGTAAGGAACTTGCGTAAGGGACGTCATCATCATCATCATCAGCCTATCGCCGTCCACTGCTGAACGTAGGCCTCCCTGGCCGCCCAATGAGCGCCAACCATCCCGATCTTGGGGAGCATCATTACAAACTAGATTAGATGAAGCTGAAAGTTGGCTTGAATCCGTGGAAAATATTACAAAGCCTGCTCGAATTTTTTGCAAAAAGCAATTCACTCAAAGGAATAAAAAACTAAGAGGACGTCGTTTTACTTTAGACGAGAAAATTTTATCCTTATCTATCTGTAAAAGAAGTCCTAAGGTCTATAATACTTTATTGTATAAACTATTTACTTTGCCCTCTCCAAAATCTTTAAAAAGGCTTCTCGCTCAAGTAAAACTATGTCCTGGCACGGATAATCATAAAATATTTAAAAATTTTAAAAATGTAGCCAATCGTTCTGCTCCTGAAGATCGTCTTTGTTCATTGATGTTCCTTGTTGCCAAATTTGTCAATAATATTATCTATAGGATGTCTTACATAATACCTAAAATACCCTTATTGCCCTTGACGTCATGACTTAAAACATTTGTCATCCCTAATTATAAGTACCTATTATTATTTAAACATAAGGATATCATATTTTAATTTCCTGATTATTTTTTTCAGCTTCAAATGGAAAAGTGTGGGCGCTTCTTGTAGATTTATTGTGGTGCAACCTATTGTCGTGGAATCGAAAGTTAAAACATGAGAGCTAGTCCATGGTCATCAATAATTAATAAAAGAAACAAGAAAAAGCCGTTGAAGGTAAGCACACCATTTATTTAAAAAATGATTAATTTGTAAAAATACTGAATAATTTCAGGTCTTTTAATTTTTTAATAATTCATTTTGTTATAAGGCTACTAAAATTACTACTTAACATTTAATACGTATCTATTAACAGCCTCCATGGTCCATTGGTTAGAGCTTGGCTCTCGACTCTGAGGTCCTAGGTTTGTTTCCTGTGTTGGAACAACAAAAATTGTTTCCACATAAGGACGATGCAGGCTGACCACTCGATTGTTTGACAGTAAAGATGATCTATGCGTCGGATGGGTCAGCCTGATCTCTCGTGAGTCATGTCGGTTATCTGTCACATTGGGTTTCGAGAGTAATGGAAGAGAGTACATTTGTGTACTGCGAACACACTTATTCAATGAAACTGGCCTCTATCACCGAAATATTTAATACTCAACTTGACGACCTCTGTGGCTCAGGGGTTGAGCCAGAGCGGGGTTGAGGAGGAACAAAATATTTTCATGTTCCTGGGTCATGGATGTGTATTAAATATGTGTTTATAATAAAAATCTTAAATCCATACTAATATAAATGCGAATGTGTGTCTGTCTGTTTGTCCGTCTTTCACGCCAAAACTACTGAACCGATTTGAATAAAATTTGGTACACAGACAGTCTCTTAGCCTGAGAAAGGGCACAGGCTACTTTTTATCGCGGGGAAATGTATGGTTCCCGTGGGATACTTTTTTTTTACAATTACACGTAAAAACTACTAAACCGATTATCATGAAAATTGACACAGATATAAAGTAGATCATGGGAAAGGACATAAGCTACTTTTTATCGCGGGACATGTAAGGTTTCCGTGGGTTACTTACTGTACATACGGGGGCGGAGCCGCGGGCATCAGCTAGTATGTGTATAATTTTAAAAGTATTAAATGTATTGTATACAGATGTCATGGGATACTCATCCCAACTTACCTGTCCGGTAGTTGTGGTATAGTATACGGGTATGCGACCCCGGCTTCCCTAGCTATTACTGTCCTATCCCTTGTCCTCCTGGGCGGTAATATCCTACATTTCCTATTTCCTACTCTAACTTACTAATCCTCCTTTCCACACCACCTATCCTTCTCTTTCCCTATTCCTACCCTCTCCGCCAATGCGTGGATAATCGTAAAAAATAATTTAAGTATCCAAAATGGCGGCGATGTGGTTCGCCATCCATCACGTCTCGTTTCTCGCGGAGGCGAAAAGTGGCCCATCGAGAGCCGCTTCGCTACGTTGAATGTAAGAGGAGGAATGGATGGTAAGAATGAAAGTGGATAAAGCGAAACAAGTATGTAAGGATCGTAGCAAGTGGAAAGAAGTGGTCTCTGCCTACCCCTACGGGAATAAGACGTGATTATATGTATGTATGTATTAAATGTATTTCCCATGTCTGGTACCCGTAACATAAGTTCTTCCAGAACTTACTATGGAACCAGATTGTCGTGGTGTGAAGCGTCCATTGATACTATTATTTTAAATCATAAACCATAAAGTTTACTAGTTTTTATACTAAACCAATGCTTTTTATTTTTCAGTATTATGTATTCAACGTGTCAATCTAACTATGAAATGCTGAAAGTCAAGAAAGTCAAGATAAGAATTGGATCCCGAATATGGTAGAAAAATAAGCATTGATTGGGAGGATGGACGAAGACGTCGTGGCTGACCTCTAGAAAGAGATGTCGTGACTGTAGTACAAGATGCAGTATAAGGAATATATCCTTCAACTATTATTTATTTGCAATAAGTTTCATATTTAACATATCTATCGCAAATATGCTTATCTCGTAATTAAATTCCGTGCAGATAATATTAAACGAAAAAGCTCCATCTATATAACGCCGGTTCTTCTCACCGGGCTAGTTCCCGAACCCGTGGTAGGCATCACATATATACGTTCAGAAAGTGTATAAAAATACCAACTTTGAATAAAAAAAAAATACTTGAATTAAAATATATGCTACATAAATTTATTTTTTAATTCAGGCAGAGTTAATTTGTTTTTTGTTATTCAACAATTAGGCTAGTTTTATGAAGACCATATGTCACTTTTGGTGTACAAGGAATCGATTTAAACTATTTTGACTAAGAAAGATAATTATTTTCTTAATTTTCTCGATGTGAAAGCGTCAACAATGAGTAGCATTTCTGATCAAAAAATTATTAATTTCATAACTAGCAATTAATGTTGACATTGCTACTGATGATGGCAAGAAAGTCATGTTTGTTGTATGAGTCCTCCCTTAAATATTTATTGTTTTTAATTTTGTATTTGTATTATAGCCGCAACAGAAATACATCGCCGGTAAAAAATTAAACTGTCTAACTACAGTTTAAATATCCACTCACAAAATTTCCGTACTCAAAGTCACTGTCTGTCTGACACACAGAGACTTTGGGTACGGAACCAAAAATAAATTAGAAGTATCTAGATGAAGCCTTTTCGTTTAAAAGACATTGGGAGTTTATGACCCGCTGTTTAAAAATTGTCGATCACAAACCACTATTAGATTGTAAATTTTCATTTCCTGTAATTATTTTAATTCTCATCCATAGAAAAATGGAGTCAAGTCAAAGACAGTTATAATTTATGAGAATTTAGCACACTTCCTGCAGATGTGCGACCTGAGTCGTTGTAATCAAGGTTTAATAATTACGCTTACATCAAGCCTTATTTTGTCTTTGGTCGCCGTAGCAAATTGTTTCATAGAAAATTCCCAGTATACTTTAATTATTTATTAATATCCGCACGAACTTTAACTAAGCAGGCTATTTGCGATTGTTATTTTGTTTTTTTATCTTTAATATAAAACATAACGCAAATGAATAACAGATGAGGATATTATATAAGGTCTCCAAAAATCAATTACAAATACTTCAGGCACGTGATCTACTTCTTAATATTAAGCAGCAGATCATATGCCCGAAGTATCCGTAATTGATTTTACCAAACCTTATATAATATTCTTTATACCTGATCTTAGACTAATGTCACCGAAAAATTGTAACAACCGTCAGATTGTAATATAACTAGTGAGATTGTAAAATGTCGATAGACTGCTTATAATTTAACACATTATTTTTCGATACATTATAAACATATAGGCAGTAAACTTTCGACATATTTTTACAATCTAACGGTTTTTACAATTTTACGGTGACAAATACAAGCTTATTAAGGGTATCACAGGTGGCGAAGATACTATAATATTCTATCTTAAGATGTCTGAATCTTTATATAAAGTGTACTGTAATAACAAATAATATGTTATTGATTGTACTGTAGGTTCTTGATGGAAATTCATGTTTCACTGTAATAATACACACTACTCCTTGCACTATTTTCGCTTTAATAAATATAAAATAAATATATTAAATTAAAACATAACCTTAAAATTAATAAATTAAGTCAAAATTATCTAAATTAATACCCTTGGATACAAATTGAATTAATGCTGAAATGTAGAAGATAGTATAACCTATAAATAATAATTAAATTTCTTGCAATAATATGGAACTCGAAAGACATGTCTGGTCATTAAGTAAGATCCCAAATTTTTTTGTGTTTGTTATTTTTTTTTAATCTACCTACGCCTAATGATGAATTTGTCGAAACCGGTCGTGTAATATATTAAAATTAATGTAAAATAATTATTAAAGTGGAAATAGTGCAAGAAGTAGTGTGTATTTTTACAGTGTAACAGATAATAATATAAGTATACTAGGTGACCCGTCACCCGATAGACATTAAGAGTTTTATGTAAAAATAAAATATCCCTTTATCATTTAGGGGTTTAAAAATAGATCATGACCGATTCTCAGACCTACCGAATATGTTAAAAAAATCATAAGAATCGGTCAAGCCGTTTCGGAGTGTGTCGGGGTAACACTATGTATGACACGAGAATTTTATATATAATAATATTTCTATGATACCTCTTAAAAATAGCTTGAAAAATGTGGTTTTGGAGTTTCGCTGATCATCACCGCTGCCGGTTGCCAGTTGGCCGGTTGGCTGGTTAGCTTACCCAGCCTATTGCTACTACTTATCAATATTTGAAATTGTTTAATGTTATGTATAAAGGATTTTATAGCTTGACTGGGCTTATACAAAATTTTGCCATATTGCGGAAAATTCGCAAAAATAAATAAAAAATGAAACAAATGTCAGATATTAGAGCTAATGCCAGCTTTTCGTATTTTTTCTGCAACAAAAAATTAATGTAAAGTGCAGGTTTTGAATTTTTCTGTTTAGGCCTTAAATTTATTGTATTTATTTGTATTTTAGATAGAGAAACAAAACGGAGTTCTTCCTTTTGTCAAACTAACATTCTCTATAAATTTCCTATGGGGTCCTAAAATGCATAGTTTTAAAGGTAATAATAGATATCTTAAATGATTAAGTATAATGGTGACGATCGCGATATTATGTGGTGCTCTAAATATTGACACATAATTGGATTTACATTTAATGTTATGGTACTGAATGTTTTCATAATAACATAGTCCTAAATCTAAAGGTAACTATGGGAATCAAAAAGAACACGTTGTATTAATAATTGGTGATAATTTTATATGAAATTATATCTGGCAAGATTTATTCAATATCAAATAATTATATTCTTAATTCTGTAAATACCTGGGCTCTGTTTAATAAAAGTTACCAGTCGACAATTTTGTAAATAAGTAACAAATTTGTTGTGTGACAAGTGATGTTTATTAACCCTTACAAATAAGTAAGAATTTTACATATAAAGTCTTACAAATATTGTAATTACAAGTGCTGTTTTATAAACGTTTACAGTGTGTGTGCGTGCAGAAAACGCCTGTAGTATTTCAATGAAAAATTGTATCCACAAAGAAGAAGTGGCAAAACGTCCCCACCCTTGTAGCACTACAAGACATATATCAAATGAAACAACAAGAAAGGCCTTAAAAAGTATGTTATTTTATTGTATGACGAAAAATCTCTAAACCATTGGGGGAAAATGTTAATGAGGGTTCAAAGTTAAAAAAATGTTTAAAAAAATCACTGAAATGGTGCAATAATACAGAATGTATGCTTATTTTTAACATTTTATTATTTTCCCATACATTTCTTCAAAAATATGAAGCATTTTGTTGAAATACATTTTCCTGAAGTTTGCCGTATACCATTACTTACCAGACATTCTTCCTTGCTAGCAATACTAAGAAATGGTGCATTTCTCCTATGGTTTAGAGAATTTTTGTCATACAATACAATTACACACTTCAAGCCCTTTTATTTGATATGTCTTGTAGTGCTACAATAGTATGGATGGACTCCATACAAAAATGCCCCTTCTTTGTAGTTGTAGGTTAAAAGTTGCTTATAATGTAAATTCTTATTGAAGAAATTCATGAGTGTAATTTTTTTTAATATTATTTATATATTTTTTGCCTTGAATGTAAAACAAAAACAAAATTAAAAAACTGTAACTGTGTCTGTCACATCAACAGTAAAATTAATCCTTTCTCGAAAAACTCCGTTGCCGTTCATTTACATAATATTATTCATCACTACTACTGTCACTACTTCTAGTTGTTAGAACCATTGTCCATTTTTGTGTATCAAATAACTTTCTATAATAGGTTGAGGCACTAAATTGTGAATTTCTGACACGACAAGTCCACCTATCGGAATTGTACTACAATTTACAAAATATGTAAAATTGTTATTACAATTATTATGTGTTTAATAAAACAGTTCTAAATACAAATTTGTAAGTTAACTGTAAAGAGAAAATGTTTATTAAACGGAAATATGTAAAATTGTAGGTACATTTTGTGAATTTTCCACCATGGTAAACTTGTAAGTTGTATTCTTTAAAAAACTACAATTTACAACCATTTGTAACATTTATTAAACAGGCCCAGGTCACATGTTACATGAGTTTGACATGTCGCATATATTTAGTATGTTTATGAATTAAAGTTAAATCTTGTAGTGTGTTCCAAAATATAAAAAAAAAATTATATTTACTACAAAAAACTTAAAACTATTGATAACAATGTTGTACTCATGTTTAACTTATGGTTCTTTTTTAAATCTCAGCAGTTAAATGTCATTTTTATAAGTATAAGTATTAAGAATGTTAAGTTGTAAACTCAGTTCAGATCGCAATTAATCTAAACGAAAGCAAAATTCACCAAATATCATTGTGTGTATTTCATTATTGCACGGCAAATAAGTGACATTTGAATAAGTAGCTACACGAGTATTCGCTTACGTTTAAATTAATTTGGATCTAAACAGAGTATAAGTAGTATAACGTGTTTAATAAATAATATTTTTCCATTTCATATGTGAAAATAAAATATTTTTTCTTTTTTGGTTAAGTTTTGTTTTATTGTGTCGGATTTTTATGTTTCAAAGGCTTTTTTTTGTGAGAATTGTGTATTTGTTAAGGAAACTTAACAAATAAACACTGTTCTTACAAAAATCAAGGTCTTTGAAACATAAAATTCTGACATAAAAATCCCGTAAATCCGTACCTATGTATATATATATATATATATATATATATACAGCCATTTAGTGCAACTGCACCAACACCAGGTGGCGCTAGGACCTACATCGAACCTTCATTTTTGAACCGTCAAACAGCGTTAGTGCGACTTCTATCTCTATATGTATACTTTTTTCTATGATGTATACCATAGAAAAAAGTATACATATAGAGAATGTATGTTTTATACTTTTTTCTATGGTCGTCACGTCAAATGTCAATAGTTTTTTTTAATTCTCACTTCTCAGCATAAAGCACAGAACACTATTACTCCTAGGTACCTACTTTAACTTAGCTCGACACAAATAATGTCAATTTTCTTAATGACGCATCGAGAGAGTGTTGCCAGGATTTCATATTCCCAATGTTCCCAATAGCCTAAAATAAGGTAGGTAAGTAATTTGTAGACAAATTGACTACCGTGAGTCGTAACTATTTATTAGGACTTTGACTAGACTTTGGACTTGTCTATTTAGAATTATACGTTGATGAAAATATACTCGACACTGGCAAATGGCGATAAGCCGACACCATAAATAACGTAGACAGAGAAAAGAATAGACCTCTACACATTTTCTTTTTCACTCACACAGGAAAAGGATAGATATATAAACATAACTCATGAAGAAAAGAGATAAAAGAACAAATTTTTTGTCCCTCATCGCGTGGCCAGTTTTTTCAAGGTCAGCAACTCAGTTTGCTAAACAAAGTTTGACGTTTGGTAAGCAAAGCAATTCGATCCAGTAATTTTCTCGTATTTTCTTCTAATATTCAACAATTATTGCATTAAAAATAGTGGCTAGTATTAGTTTAATAAATTGTGTATGTGTATAAAACTGTAAAAAATGATGCGATGCAGTATTGTGGGCTGTAAAAGCGATAGTGAAAAGAAGATTGATGGACTATCTTTTCATTCGTAAGTTCTCAAAAATATCGCTATATTTTACTAGCTTATAGGTTCTTGTAGATTTATCTTCGTTAATTATTAATGTAATGTGTATATTTTAGTAAAATTAGCTTAGCATCTATTGTATTTTCAAGTATTTTGTTTGCATAACCTACAATTCCAGTGTTGCTAGTTTAAAAATAAAGAAATTTCCATAAAAATGGGGAAATTCTACAAGGTATAATTAAAATAAAATTGCAGATTTCCTGATGACCCCAAGCTGCGTAATTTGTGATTCGCAGCTACCAATGGGATAAATTGGAATCCAAAACGTAGCTCAAAAATATGCAGTGAACACTTTAACAGAGAACTTCAATGGATGGTTGAAAAGAAAAAATCCTTAAACCGAATGCTGTGCTTACTAAGGTAATGATTTATCTGTACTTGTCTTTAAAATAATTACTCTTAGTCTTTGTAAAGTATCAAAAATAATATTTTGTTCCATAGCTTATAGGTTCTGAAAGTGAAAAAGTTTTTTTTTTTTTTTTTTTTTTAATGTAATGAGCCAGGAAACGAGCAGACGGATCGCCTGATGGTAAGCGATTACCGCCGCCCATGGACACTCGCAACACCAGAGGAGTTACACTTGTAACTCCTCTGGTGTTGCGACTTGCGTTCCTGGTCCTAAAAATCCCCAATCCCCCCCATGGGCCTCCGGTAACCTCACTCACTCGGCGAAACACAACGCAAGCGTTATTTCACGCCGGTTTTCTGTGAGGTCGTGGTATTTACCCGGTCGAGCCGGCCCATTCATGCCGAAGCGTGGCTCTCCCACAGATATAATGTATAAGTTGATGGCCCTTGCGAATCGAGCATTGCAATGGAAGTAGATAATAGTCAATTAACCCGTCTAGGAAACTTAGGCGCTGGTAGTGTAAGTACCAACTTACATTTATATAATGATAGGCTACTTGACTCATTCTTAATCTCATACAAATTATGGCCTTTAGTACTTGGCTTGGCTTTTAGTAATATATCTATTTTATAAAATTATAGTACATACAAAATGGATTTATAAAATTATATGGCCTATTGCGTTCACTTTATTTTTATAACCGATTAATAAAATAAGGTCATGTTCTATGGAGTATGCACCATGTCGGTTCCATTTTAAACTCATACCCCCTTACTAATAAACGCTGTCATAAGCTTGGAATAGTTATACCGTGTTTTGTCTTCTTCTATCGAATTAAAAATGTCACTTGTGTGACGGGAACAAAACACTGTATAACTATTCAAAGCTTATGACAGCGTTTATTAGTAAGGGGGCTAGAGTCGTAACTGTTTTTAAATAAAGTAGTTTTTATTTAGCAAATATGCGATGATATCCATACAAAATTAATTATTTTTCAAGGTCAGCAGATCACCGGATTCATATAAAAATAATTAGTAGGTAATCATTTTTTAATGTTTAAGCTTCATTTTAATTTTTTGTGTTCATTACTTGAAACTTGTTACTGTGATGTTCTTTTGTATAAGCTTGATGTACCAGTGACTAGACTTAGTAAAGTAAAGAATTCGTTAAAAGGCCAATGTATACGCCTGTACAATAGGATTCCAGAAAACGTTCAAAATGTTTCAATGAATAAATTTAATAAAATAGTCTCGTTAAATTTTAAAAAGTTTTGTGTGGTAAAGATTATTATAAACTTACTGATTTCATGAATGATAGCACACCTTGGGAATGAGGTGGCCCCCTGCAAGGCTACTTCTTTAATATACATAGCCGTATTTTTTTCTCTACTGTTACTTAATCCATTTAAAAAATACTTACATAAACAATAAAAAAATATTTGTATTGTAAAATTTACTGTATTCTTAATTAATATCATTATGATTTTTGTATTTTGTTGTTGAGTACTATATTTTATTCTGTTTTAAGAAGAAAATTGTCTCTTTTTTTTTTCAGTCATATTTAGTTAATAATATTATCATCACTTATTTTATATTTACTTCATTTCATCTTATTGTCGCAGACGCACGTTGTATTTCACCTATTATTAGAACTCATTTTATCTATTAAAAATAATAATAACTTTTATTTCAGGCTGCGTAGGCCCATATTATAAATACCTTACAGACTAACATACATATTATATACTTAAAAACTACACTTTCACACGTGATGACGGCGACGTGATGCGCGTTTCGTTCCGAAGTCTCCCCCGGAACCTCCGGTAGACCACACCCGCTGGCCAGAAATCATCCACCTCGAAGGTTGACAGTAGATGCGTCGGTACTCTCACCACAAAGCAACTGAAGTTGACCTTGTGGCGAGACTCCAGACGCTCGACCCTTAAGGCGAGGGACGTCTTCTTACGGATGTAGTCTACGACATCCTCAACCTCCGTGGATCAGTGCAGGCGGGAGACATACAGCGGCGTCGCGGGTACTTCACACCGCAGTCGCAGCTGGCTCGTAGGGTGCAGTGCCGCGGTGGTTGCGGACGGCGGGCTTCTTCTTCTAAAAATATTGTTTGTATTATTTTTATATTGTACCAAATGTTGTTTCGTTGGTGAATCAATAAAATAAATAAATACTATTGTACTCTTGTTATTAAGTTTTAGTCATAACATTGTTATGTACCTTTTTTATTCTAAAATAAAAAAAATCCGTCTTTTTAATAAAAGATGGCCCCGCGTGAGTTTATAGTATAAAAATATAAAAGTTTGTCAGGATGATTGCTACTATTTTACGCAGAAACTACTGATGAAACTTTCAAGTAATGCAGCTTAGACATATCAGAAGTGTCATTCTGCATTACTAGAAAGTTATATTAGGCCATAATTTAAGTGGACGGAGTCGTGAGAAACCAGCTAGTTACCGGGTACCTAATAAAAATACTGGGTAATTTTTTCCTTCTACCTGGTAACCCAAAATTCTGCATGTACTTTTTTTTCTGTCCCTATCAGTGACACGCTTGCTATGTGTCTATACTTATATTCTGTCTACGATACATGAAGCATAGATACCAGGAGTCCGAACGGTATAGGCTTTTTAATAATAATTATGTACACAATAATAGGACCAGATCTTAGTTCTCTTTTCTGCCGCTAGGCGTGCGAGACCGACGAGTACCGAGTGTTGCCAATACTATTATACCAAGTGTTGCCAATACTTTTATTTATTACAATTATTTTTAAATTACCGTTAGGCAATTACCGTGTTCTACGGTATCTATTTTTCGAGAACAGTTTCTAAGAATTTCCTAAAACTTTTATTTAATAAGATTTCAATCTTTCCAGAGCTGTCAATAGCAACTTTAAACTTCCCGCGTAATTTCAAACGAGTGCACGTCGGACCGTCGCGCGCTCTACCGGCAAAAATCTGTCCCCGTAATTGAGACCATTATTTTAACATTACGTTCGGACTCCTTGTTATCTATACTTCGTGCTACGATAAATAATAATAATAAAAAAAAACTAATGTCAAAACTCATTTTTTTGTATACTCTATGGTCATGGTATGTCAATTGTCAAAGGATTCTTGGCGGGAATTTGAAAAGGCGCGCATCTTAAATTTTTTCAAAATTGAACAAAATTTTTATTTATTATTATTTTATTTGTAAATAAGTATAAATAGCTTTATTTTAAATAAATATAGTGTATAAATAATAAAAATGGACGGAGACGAGGCGGGCGGGGATAACCCGCCCACCTCAAAGAAAAGACCTCGGCCTCCTGATGATCCTCGGGGGGCTTCAAGTGCTGGCGGCGGAGGTGGTGAGAGTAACTTTTTAGCATATAGAAAACCAAATTATAAGAGACTATATTCCGAAAATTCGATCAACACAGAATTCAAAGTATTTATAGAAAGCAAACTAGCACAGGAGAGACTTGGAAATAAAAGTCCAATTTATCTTAACAGTATATTTTCAAATATAAAAGGAGTTGTGGCAATACGGCGTATTAACGCAAATAAGATAGTTGTGATATTTAAACAACATAACACGGCCAATAATTTTATCAACAATATTAACTTTCTTGAAAAATATGATATGAAAGCATATATTCCAGCTGCTCAAATTGAGAAAACTGGCATTATACGATTTGTACCGGCAAATATATCGAATAAAGAACTATTTACTAATTTAACATCTACATATGAAATAATTGCAGTAAGAAGATTCATGAGAAAAGTCGGTCATGATCTAATTGGTACACAAACTGTTAGCATTACATTTTTATCAAACACTTTACCTGACAATGTACAGTATGACTTATTTTCCTATAGAGTATTCGATTATGTTGCTCCTTTGCAACAATGTTATAAATGTTTTAAATTTAACCATTCAGCTAAGATTTGTAATGGCAAGCAGCGTTGCTCAATTTGTTCAGGCGAACACTTTTATAAAGAATGTAATAAAACAAATGAGATTTGCTGTATCAATTGCAGTGGGCCTCATCTGGCTATTTCCAAACAATGTCCAATTAAGATAAAGAAAATATTAGAAAAGAAAAATAAAATTACTTATGCAAGCGCTGCTACCACTACAAAAGAAAATGTTGACTTTCCTCCTCTGCCATCACGTCCCATCCCTGTAAATAAAAATGTAAATAGTGTAAATAATATGTCTCAAAGTGTAAATAAACATGTAAATAAATCTGTAAATATTAAGCCTATCTCTCAAGATGTAATTATTACTGATATTAAATCTCAAATAATTGGAAACAGTGATGTACTTATGGCCCTAGTACACACTCTGGTTCAAGTAGGTAATAAAAATGATGATGAACCTATTACCACATCATTAATTAAAGATATGCTTATTAAAAATCTGTCAACATAATGGATACGCAATCTTGTGATTCGTCATTTCTACGTATTGCGCAATTCAATGTTCAAGGAATAAATAATAAAAAACCTCTTCTTACCAAATTTTTAAATGAAAAATATATTGATATTTGTCTTATAAATGAAACATGGTTAAAAGACCATCAATCTTTTCGTATTTCTGGTTATAATTTTTACAACAAAAATTCTAAAAACCCACGTAATGGTGTTGGAATATTGGTTAAACCATATTTGAAATACAATATTATAAATACAACCTTTTATGAAGATATACAAACAATAGCTATATGTGTATATACTGAGAATACAACATTGACTATTCTCTGTGTATACTGTCCTCCCTGCAGTGGGCACATAAGAATGAATAAATTGCGCAATATTTTAAGAGATTTACCAAAACCTGTTTTTATAAGCGGTGACTTCAATGCACATCACATTGCTTTTGGATGTCTGTCCACCAAAAGTCGAGGTCAAAATTTGTATGATATAATTGATGAATTTGACTTATGCATTTTGAATAATGGTAGCTTCACAACAGTAAATTATCCTACACGCAATCCCTCAGCAATAGATGTAAGTTTTGTTAGTCCACATTTGGCCCCGCTTTGTGAATGGTTTGTACATGATGATACCATGGGTAGTTATCATTATCCAACAATTACAAACATTACAATGTGCATTGAAAGATACGCAATCAACGAGTATGATGACAGATTTTTATACCATAAAACAGATTGGGCTAAGTATAATGAATTATCTAGTTCAGTCTTTCATGAAATGATGGTTAGTGAAGAGGACCCAATGAAATCTTACGAGGAATTTTGTAGCAGGCTTGATAAACTTAAGCAAATGGTTGTTCCTAGATTTACTAGGAACAGCTTCAGGAGTAGACCACCAGCCCCCTGGTGGAACGCTGTATGTGAACAAGCCGTCATCAAATCTTATAAAGCTCTGAAACTTTACAGAAATGATCCTACATTAGACAATTACATCAAATATAAAAGAATAGATGCTTTAAAAAAGCGTACTATAAAAGAGCAAAAGAAGAACAGTTGGAATAGTTTTTGTAATAGTTTTAATAGAACTACTCCCATCAGCAAAATCTGGAATCTCATTAAAAGATTTAAGGGTATTAGAACTGGTAATAAGTCATATACAAATGAGTTTGTACAACCACTTTTAGACAAGCTATCTGATAATTCCAATTTAGTTGATCCGAACTTATTAGAAAATTATTTTAATTCTAATAATGAAAATCCTCAATCAAGGTTTCTATTGGATCCTTTTACATGGTCTGAATTTTTAATGAGTATATGTTCTAGGAGAAATACTAGTCCTGGTTTAGATGATTTTCCATATTTATTAATAAAATATTTACCTGATACCATACAAAAAATATTTTTGAACGTTCTAAATAGTCTTTGGCATAAAAAGTTAATACCAAGTTCATGGAAAACTCAATGTGTGATACCCATACTTAAACCAGATAAACCTCCTGATCAGGCTAGTTCATATCGTCCAATCTCCCTATCGTCATGTCTTGGAAAGATATTTGAAAACATGGTGAAGTCTCGCTTAGACTGGTATGCAGAATCTAATACTATCATCCCTCATGTTCAATATGGATTCCGTAGAGGAAGGAGTTGTGCTGACAGCTTCATTTCCCTCATAAATGATCTGAAAAATGCAAAAGGTAATAAATTACACTCAGTTTGTGTATTTTTGGATGTGCAGGGTGCATTTGATAGTGTGGATCCTGGCATACTGGTGAAGGTACTGAGTAGTGCTGGTGTACCTGGATACTTATGTAAATGGATCTATGATTTTCTTACTAACAGAATATTATATGTTAAACACAATAATATTTTACATGGACCTAGAATTGTATCTAAGGGAACAATGCAAGGCGCAACATTGTCGCCTTTGCTATATAATTTGTATATATGGGAGATATGTAAATATGTAAATATTAAAAATGTAAATATACTTCAATTTGCAGATGACTTAGTGTTGTACAGTTCAGATGTTAACTTATCAGTAGCAATTGAAAATGTTAATGCTTGTTTAATGCGGTTATGTAATTATTACCAGCTAAGATTAAATTTGAAAATAAATGCAACCAAAAGTAGTGTCATGATATTTGGAAAAGACACACCTGCAATAGATGTTACTTATAATGGTGAGGTTATTCAAAGAGTAGCCTCACACAAATTCTTGGGTGTTTACATTGATCAGAAGCTATCATTTGAAGACCACATTAAATATATATCCAGAAATGCATTGAAAGGTATTAACATTTTAAGATGTCTAGCTGGTGTTACATGGGGCGCAGATCCCAAAATACTTTCAGTGTTATACAAATCTATTGTAAGAAGCCATTTTGATTACAGTTCTTTGGCCTATTTAAATAGCATTCACACTCAAAAATTAGATATAATACAGAACAAGGCTTTGAGGATTATATCTGGGGCAATGTGTTCAACTCCCATAAGGGCCATGGAAGTTGAAACAAATATTATGCCCTTGATATTGAGACGACTTTTGCTTGCAGAAAGATACTGTCTTAAACTTTTATCATCAAATAATTTACAAATCATAAATAGAATTGTACCTCACCCAATAATTACAGATGGTCCACTAGCTTCACCTCAAGACCTTCTGACACATACATCTCCAACTTTATGTCGGATTTTCCTAGAAATACAGTCTCATTATTCAAACATCAAAACACATTCACACTGGCCATGTTACACACATTCATATAGTAGTATAATACATCCTATTATGATTTTAACTAAGTCTATTGACAACAATTCAGAGTTTCTTGCATTTTTAGAAGAAAATAGTAAGTATTATACAATCTACACTGATGGTAGTAAAGGTAATGAATATGTGAGAAGTGCCATATATGATCCACAAAAACAGATTGCTCAAAGCTTTGTTCTAGATAAACAGTGTTCGATATTTACGGCAGAGGCATATGCAGTTTTTGAAGCCTTAAAATTCATTAGTGCTTTAAACATAGACGTATATTATAGACGAGGCATGTTGAGGCAATAAGTGTCTCCAGTAAAATGGCCCCAATTTTTAAATTTTGGGGCCATTTTGACAGTTGAGGTTTGGCATTCGTGATCTTACCATTTCTACGTTTGCTTTATCCAGTCCGCATATAATTCATAAAATGCCGAGTAGTTGCGTAATTAAAGGCTGTAAAAACTATGACAAACTTGTAAAATAGATATCTCATCACGGGTAATTATCACAATACTTATGGAATTTTAAATAAATATTCAAAAAATGGCGGCCAACTATGAAAGCACACTGGTTATTGTATGCGCAACAGTGAAAAGGTAACTTTGTAGGGACGTCATTTTTATTATTGATTTATTAGTACAGAAATAAGAGATGAAGTTTTTTTTTATTTCAGTACCTAACCAAACCTAACCTTACCCGTCAGTATTCACATTTTTGATTAATTTAAATAAAATGAAACTAAGGTTTACTATTTATTTGATTTTTACATATATTTAAAAATATTATTTACCATCTGGCCTGACAGACGTTGTTCTGTGAATTATGAAATTGAATAAAAAATAACTACACTTGAAGGTTGTAAGCGTAGGTTGCTACACCCATAAGTCATACCCTACACCTACAACCTACATCTACACCTACTACATACCTGTAGTTGGTAGGTGGTAGGTTGGTAGGTAAACAATAGTTACCCCACTAAAAACCTACAAGCTACATCTACTAGATGTAGATCACCTACAACCTGCACCTACTGTCTATATCTACTCCTACAACAACCACCTACAATGTTCAGGGGCCAGCCGATTTAACATTATGCACTTTTGGAGAAAAAAAAGTAGTATTTCTGAAATATTACTAAATGAAATGTTTCACAAAATAGAGTACTTTGGCATACTTAGTTTATTATTTTTTTATTTTGTCTAACTTAGTGGACATTTGTTGTAAACATCGCAGCAATTTATAGTATTTAAATTACAGATTTCCCAATGATCCAAAGCGCAAAGGGCGAAATTTAGTCAAAACAAACAGAAATAAATTAATATAGGTACCTACTAAAACTCAATGAAATAAGTAGTTGGGTATACTTTTATCGTATGAAATACCTTCAGGACTAACAATACGACAAACACTAAATAAATAGGTATTCAAGTAACTATCCATCATAGTTACAACGAACACAAAACAAAAAATTTACTCATAGATCTAAACTCCCCTCCCGCACGCGCCCCGATTTAATTTCGCCATAACTTCAAAACCAAACATCCAATTTTAATCATTCAAAGACCAAATATTATCTACATAAACTGTACTTAGTGATGAAATAATTTATTTTGATAAGGACTAATAGCATAAGTAAAATAAACGCGTTTAAATATAGTTAAAAAAATTCAAGATTTCTAAATTAAAAAAAATGGTTGTTGTGCCTCACTCGACATAGATAGGTATAGTGTGTCAGGACTTTTTTGTTGATATTTATAAGATCTGCAGTTAATTAGAACATTTTATGGTTCTATCTTTTATAGTTTAGGCAGCGTACGTAAAATAAGTAACTTTTCTGGTTGATTTTTACACCTTGTGTCCGAAAAACCCAAATATCTTACGGAACCCTATTTTTCCAAAATAAAATTTAGCCTATGTTACTCGTGGATAATGTAGCTTTCGAAAGGTGAAAGATTTTTTGAAATCGGTCCAGTACTTTTTGAGCCTATTCATTACAAACAAACAAACATACAAACAAAGTTTTCCTCTTTATAATATTAGTGTAGATAATTCAATTTTTTTTACGGTACTTAATATAATTAGTTTTATTTTTAATAAGTCTTGTTTTATTTATCTAGGTAATAAAGGAATATTAAGTGCTGTTGCGCTAGGATTTGTATGTAATTTTTGCTGCAGCGCTGGCTGTGAAACGTCCGCCCCTTCTGTGGCGCCGCTGGAGCTACGGCACATGTGTAAAAACAAATTTGTTGTCTGGTCTAGGTCCATACGCCGTATAGAAGAAAAAAAAATGGTTTTCTTGTAAAATCCTTTAAAATATCTTGCTTAGGTTAAAATATCTAGTATGCATACACCATTAGCCATTGCACTGATCTATTACACCGTTATAATATCTGTATAATATTCTAGTATGTAATTATTGCCATCTATGGGTACTAATCACCAGAGGAGTTAAAAGTGCGTTCCTAATCTTTGGCATACATTTGACAAATAATATATAAGAAAAAGTTACGCCATCTTGATTTCAGAAGATTTTTTCAACTAAATGTGGACTGAAAAATCTGCGGAAAGCAAATGTCGAAATGTCAAGATGACAAAATATGAAACCTCGACTGCCCCAAAAAAAACCAAAGTGGGCAGTTTAAGCGTGGACACTTTTTGCCTCAACACGCCTCGTCTATGCTTTATGATAATGAGAGTAATGTAAAAAGAAATATGAAATATTTAAATTACATTACGTATCTGTAAAATTTATATTTGTTTGTAAGCCTTATTGATTTATTGTTGTTAATATTTTAGTAATTCCAGTATTAATGCGAGCTAAACTTATATTACGCCGGACAATTTTATTAAAATTTCTTTAGTCAAGATATGTATTTAAAAAAAAAGTATGCGTTGTACGCCCTTACAAAGTTATATCATACGACTAGCGACTGTTCCATCGGAATGGTAAAATCGTAAAATCAAAGGAACATCGAAGTTCCGTTGATTTTACATAGATGGCGTAATTTTTTCTTGTATGAAATTTTTTTCGGCTAAATGTACGTGATAGCCTATCTTGAGTTGAAATCTTTGGCTTTAAATAATAATTGTAAATATTTTCTAATCTTATCAGATTCTTTAGGTCTCATTAATAGTCTAAAGCATATTAATTTTAATTTTAAAACGAATTATATTATATATTTTATTAAAGATTTTGTCTGGCGGTTACATAATAAAGGAGTAACAATTGCCTTTATGTGGGTCCCTTCACATAAAGGCATTTCTGGAAATGAAATTGCAGACAAAACTGCATATGATGGGGTCAACGCCCTGAATGTCAAAAGTGTAGTGAGGGTACCAATGACTGACTTTTATTATAATGTAAATATGTCCATAAGAAGCATGTGGGAGGATTTTTGGAATGAGGACCAAAAACTCAAAGGAAAGTGGTATGGACGGATACAAGAAAATTTAGCAATAAAACCATGGTACCATGAGCTGAAGATGGCTAGCCGTGATTTTATCACAACTATAAATAGACTGAGATTTGGCCATAACTCTGCACCTGCACATCTTAAGAGACTAAACATAATAAACAGTAATATTTGCACTTTTTGTAACGTTGGGATCGCAGACATGAACCACATTTTCTTCAAATGCCCAAACTTCACCATTCAAAGACTAGTGTTGGCAAGTGAAATAATTGAAGTCAGTGATACCTCCCGCCGCCAATTGTGTGATTTGCTCCAAAATAAAAAATATTATAGTGCGTTATTCAAATATATAAAAAATACTGTGGGAACTATTTAAGTGTTAATTTAAAAGAAACCTCAATAATATAAGACTTGGCTTAAAGGTCTTGTTACCAGGCCATTAAATCTTCAAAAAAAAAAAAAAAAGTCAATTGTCAAAACTTTTGGCTTAAAGGTCTTGTTACGGCCATTAAATCTTCAAAAAAAAAAAAAGTCAATTGTCAAACTCAATTGTCAACAATGTAATTGTTTGGAAATTTGCAAAATCTAACTAAAAATAAGAACTAAGTACATAACACAATTAAATATTTTCAAAAAATATACCATACCATCTTCTTTCTTTTTATTGCAACATGGTAAATATAATCTTCGAATTATATTTAAAAAAAGACATTGTTTTAGATTATTTGCAAAATCGTTCAAGTATTATTGCATTTTTGCACTGTTATCCAATTCCATACTTTGCTTTGAAGCTTAATTTTAATAAGATCATTTCTTGTTTAAGCTTTAAAACTACAGCTACAAAAATATTTAATACATAATACACGGTACATACTGTTATGGTTAAGTTTGTAATAATCGAAAAAATTATCACTTGTGATATCAACAAGTGAACTGATAATAAAAATCATTCAGAAATAATAAGTACACTTATTTAGACATCAAAGTAGTAGGTAGATTGGTTGCCTTGGATTTTTGCAAAAATATAAATTCTAAATGTATTGATACTGTAATGATGTGAGTTGTGACCTAAATTAAGAAATAGAAAACAGTTGCTATTGTATGTTTCGAGCTACAGGCTTGCGCAGTTTACATGTTATAAAAAAAAAAACAATAAAAAAATTTGCCTTTACCTTCCTACTTGCTTTAGGCTAATTTAAATACAAACATATTTGTTGTACAATTTAAAAAAAATCTAATATTATATGGTCATGACCATGTTATTCTTTATTCCTGTTATATAAAGTTGCTAAAGGTAGACTGTTAATTTTAAATTATTATAATTTCATTTATTTTTACTGAGAAGGGCTTTCTATTTACTGGCAAGCTCATTAATCATTACAATACATTTTTTTTTTATAAATAATTTTATCAACAAAACAACCCCCTTTTGGGTGTTGCCATCTTCACCCCCTGAGCTACAAGCAATTAAATATTTTAGCAATTGAATATTGTTCTGGTTATGTTGAACAAAACTAAATAATCAATTTTATGACCTACACACATGTAAAGAGTCTCATTTTATTCCTAAGAATATTTTTACACTATTTAATATTTATTTTATTACTTAAAAAAAATGAATAAAAATTAATTAAATTTGGCACAGTTATAGATATAATTATTGGTATTATAATGTACTGTATTTTAGGGGTGAATACTACTTTACGAAAGCGGTATGTCACAGTTTACAGCGACTTTTGTATGGCGCTCTTTCACAAGGCTTGCAAAATTCTGTAAATAAATTGTGCCTTTGAAAATATTTATATATATTCTGTTAAAAATTAAGACATCGATTTATTTACAGAATTTAGCAAGTCTCGTGAAAAAGCTCTATATTATACTGTGTCTTCTGAGAACTTACTCATATTTAGAGTACTATTCATTTATGCAATAAAAAAAAATAGTTATCTAGCCTTTTAACTGTTTGCTTATCAGTTTAAAATATAATATTTTTTACAGATTTCAATGAATGGCTCCGGATCAGAGGTGGATGAATGTGAGGGTGAGGAGCAGGAGGACTCGTCATCATTACACATACAAGAGGCCTGCGTCGCTCTGGACCAAGTTAAACTTAACAGTTCTGTGCCAGTATGTGATTATTTACTATAAACAAACCCCTTTTGAAGTTATGCCTACTAATTTATTTACTTTATAAATATTTGTAGAGGTCAAAAGTAAAGCACAGGACTGGTAAATATGGAGATTACTTCACCAAAAACCGACTAGCTCTTAATACTTGAATGAATGAATGAATTATAATAATATATTAAAATATATCATGGTTCATGTGCCATGTGATGTTACTACTACTTATAAATACTTTTCCAAAAACTGTATGCCTTGTAGGAACAGAAAATTCTAAGTCTATTACTATAAAATATTGTTTTAGACGTTTAAAAGTCAAATATAAAACATACAGTATGTTATAATTAGGGTGAGGGCTAACAAGAGTAATTTTGTGAGTCATGTATTTTCAGTCGAGTAAGCTTTTTTCCATACTAAAGTATTCATACTTTAAGTACCATACTAAAGTTTCCATACTTTGCGTCGCCATGTGACGCAAACATGACTTTTCTATGAAACCAAATGCAGTAGAATTTCTGCCGACCGAAATTCTTCAAATCCATGACCTACAAAATTATGTTTGTTTGGCTTCATCCTTAATTATTTTTTTTAGAACAAAGTTGAAGATGAACTGTCAGAGTTCAGACAGCAATGGCAGAGGGAGCTAGAGCATACTCCATCTCCAAACAGAGATGTCAAGAAACAAGCAAAGGAAACTAAAGAAACACAAGAAACAAATGAAGTCCTTACTGATGAAGAGAAAGTAAGAATACACCGTATCGAAAACACCAGGCTTTTGTATAAGTTGCTCAAGAATGTTTTACATAGCAATGACTATAAGTATACACATACATACTAGGGATGTTCGATATTGCAAAAACATCGATGTTGGCATCGATAATGACATCGATGTTCGATGTTTATCGAGCTCTAAACATCGATGTCAGGCAACATCGATTTTTTTTTGCGAACGTTTTCACGGCCGTCCGTCATCAATACATCCCTACTAATATTATAAATGGGAAAGTATGTGTTTGTCCGTCTTTCACGCCAAAACTACTGAACCGATTTAAATGAAATTTGGTACACAATATATAGTATATGTAATTACTAAACTGATTATCATGAAATTTGGCATAGATATAAAGTAGATCATGAGGAAGGAAATAGGCTACTTTTTATCGCGGGACATATAAGGTTCCCGTGGGTACTTACACGGGTGGAGCCGCGGGAATCAGCTAGTTAGTAAAAAAAACATAAAATCACACGTTTTTTTAATGAAACAAAGACATTTTATATGAAAGATATAAGGAGAAACACATTATAAGTTCCAATATATTTTGTCAATTATAAACTATAAAAATGATAATTTTGAAAGCGCAGAACCTTTAACTTGTTGCGCTGTTGATATAGGGTTGAACCAGCCTTAGAAAATAATAGTTCCGATGGCGTTGATGTCGCAATAGGGGTTATATAATACCGCAAGTTTTTTCAACTTTGGGTTTTTCGATTTCGATGTTTGTGTCCGTGACATCGATGTTACGATGTTTTAAATAGTAACATCGATTTTAAAACATCGATGTTTTATCGTCTAACATCGATGATCATCGAGAATCCCTAATACATACACAAATATTATGGTCACTTCGATCCATAATTGGATATTTTGATTCAATAAATTTTATCAGGCAGTAGTGCTGCCAACTGCCACCTAGCGCATTTAATAGTAGCTATAACGGTACAATACCGTCATTTCAATTGTAGAGAGGCGCATCTAGTTATAATATATCTGTATAATCTATGCTAATTGCTACCCGGTTGGAATATCTCTGCACCTTGCTAATATGCAACACCTCTCTCTCCGCATCCTCGCCCTGCCCCTTGTCAATTTAGCAGTGGCTCGCGCCAAAATGACAATATTATAAAAAATACGTAGGGTCTATCTTAATTTTATTTATTCTTAGGCAAAGGAATTATTTCTCCTTGGTGTGGATTTTGAGCGCCAAGGAAAACTGTATGAAGCCATACAACACTACAAGAAGGCCATACAGATTGTTCCTGATGTGGAGACAAGATTGTATGAAAATGTTGAACCTAAACCTGAGTCATCCGATGGTAAGATTATAGAATACTACCTACGTCCTACACCTAACACCTAAAACATACAGGCAATGTGTGAAAGAGCACACACATCTATACTATACTTGATATTATAAATCTGAAGAGTTTGTTTGTTTGTTTGAACGCGCTAATCTCAGGAACTACTGGTTCGAATTCAAAAATTCTTTTTGTGTTGTATTCAACAGTCCATTTGTCGTTTCACTAAAGGTTAAAGTTATTATTGTGAGCCAACCTTAAAAGATAGATAATATACAGTCGCGGACTTTTTGTAGAACTTTTAAAAACAATTCTGTCATAATAAGCTTATTATACTAACCAAATTTGTTCTAAAATTAAGCATTATTTGTGAGTGTGTTTCCATAAAGATGATATTAATCCTTATCCAAGTAAATAAGTTATTCATTATAACGCGATTCAAATGAGAATAGGAACGTCAATGACCTCTATCTGTCAAATGTCACTTGAAAAGTACGGTTAGCAAAAAAACTTATTTGCCAATAATAATAGTCGAAATAATTATTTGTATACTCGACACTAGAAGAATGGTGCAAATCCTTTGCAACCGCGATTGCCATAAATAAAAGAAGAGGAATAATAGTCTTACATCGAATTTAAATAATAACGTTAAATTATTTAAACATTTAATTTTAATAATACATATTCATAATTCGTTTTCAAAATCATAAATTAACATTGTTTTTCATTGTTGGTGCAAGGTAAGTGGTAACTTGCCAAAATTATATTGTTCTTGTTATTGTCATACTCATTTTGCTCGAAAATGAGTAAACGAGGCGCTGTGTTACATAGACGACGATGACCACTCGGACAGTAATACAGAAATGAGCGAAATTGAAGAGCTAGATTCAGATAACAGTTTTTTCACTCAATTTTGTAAATAAATTATATTAAAAGAAAAACAACTTTTTTTGCTCACCCTACCTAATTGGGTACCCAATTGGGTAAAATTGACAGCTATGACGTCACAATATGGCGCCGACTCGATCCTATTCTCATTTGAATCGCACTATACAAGCATTTAATTTAGAAGAAATTTGCCGTTTACATTGATTTCAATGAGTATTTTAGAAGATATCGCAGTAATAAAATAATCATGCGCGCAATAATAAAGTACGGCGCTCAGTGGGCAGTCGTGAGGGGAAAGCGCTTCGTCGCGGTTAAATTTTAGCGATATCCTAAAGTAACTGTTCCACGCAGACGAAGTCGCGGGCAAAAACTAGTTAAGTATAAGAGTTCTCAATAACTGAGTGTTGCAAGCTCAATGGGAGTTGCTGGTAGAAGGGTGAAAATTGAGGGTTATATGTATTTTAAATGATAATCATAAAAAAAATAAAAATTAAATTACAAGTTTTGAAATTTTTGCATTTCACAGAAGAAGAAGTAATAGAAGTGGAGCCGCGCGCCAACGACAGCGACGACAGTGACGACGAGGCGGTAGAGGGCGAAGACCTGCTCGTGCGCCTGCAGAGGATCATCGCCAAGAAAGGAGGACATTTCTGCCAGCCGGCTTACCCCACTAATGTAAATTTTTTGGTGTATTTTTGTGCACTTCATTATTTTTTATTACTCGACTGCCATAGGAGGGGTTACCATTCACGGGCTACAGCTTAAACGGCCGCACTGCGCTGCAATCCAGAAAATGGCAGGAATCAACTTCTCTTTCTCTACCATAACTCGGCCATTTTTAATAATAATAATAAAAACACTTTATTGCTCACAAATTACAAAATAAAAGACATATCCATAAAAACGGTTAGACAGAGTATGGGCAATGACGGTCTTATCGCTTGGAGCGATCTCTTCCAGATTTTTTTTTTTCAATTTATAACCTATATTTTTTTCGTCCCCAGGAGGCACACCTGTCGTGGCTGCCGGCGGAGGTGCTGCACGCGGTGCTGCGGTGGCTGGTGGGCGCGGAGCTGGACGCGGCGGCGCTGGAGCATGCCGGCGCTGTATGCCGCGGGCTGTACGTCGCCGCACGCGAGCCGCACATATGGCGCGCCATCTGCATCAAGTGATTATTGCATGATACGTTTCTAACTACATACATACATACATATAATCACGCCTTTTTCCCGTAGTGGTAGGCAGAGCCCACTTCTTTCCACTTGCTACGATCCTTACATACTTGTTTCGCTTCGTCCACTTTCATTCTTACCATCCATTCCTCCTCTTACATTCAACGTAGCTAAGCGGCTCTCCATGGTCCACTTTTTTGGTCACGTTTCTAACTATCTATAACTAATAAGAAATTGAAAAAGCTATATGACCTTGGCACGAATTTGACTCGTTTGAAGTTTTAAAATGTTAAAATGTTAAAATGAAATGTCGCCAGTGGTATTTTCGGAATTTCGGCATTTTAGGCATTCAAGAAATTATAGACCGGGAACGTATTTGTGACTCCATTGGTGTTACACCAGGCGACAGGCGTCTCACAGGGTGTTTGGTAGAACGTTGTCAATATAGACCCGGGGCTGAAACCAAATCATTTAAACCCCTATTTTTTCAATTGAAAATGTAAAAAAAATATAATACTTACCTACTTAAATTTTATTTCTATTTTTTTTTAGTAGCCTATACTGTCCCACTGCTGGGCAAAGGCCTCCCCCAAGGTCTTCCATTCCTCTCGTTCCTGCGCCACCGTTGGCCAGCCTGGCTGGTATGCATCCAGCTCATCGCGCCATCTTTTCCTAGGTCGACCACGGCGGCGGCGTCCCTCTTCTGGTACCCAGTCTGTGGTAATCTTTGCCCAGCGGTCGGGATGCATGCGGCTAGCATGACCCGCCCAATCCCACTTTAGCTTGGCAGCCTTAGTAATCGCGTCTGTTACACCCGTTTTGGAGCGCAGCGTGCTGTTTCTCATTCGGTCGGCTATTCTTACTCCCAAAATGATGCGCTCCATTGCTCTTTGGCAAACCCCGATCTGGAACCTTTGCGACTCAGTCAATGACCAGGTCTGAGCACCGTAGGTTAGAACGGGTAGAATACACATGCCGATAAGTCTGCGTTTCAGGGACATTGGCAAATCGCCCTTCATCAGGGTCTTCATGGACCAGTAGCTCTTCCAGGCGTTTTCGATTTGACGATCGACTTCCTTTCCTTGTCTATTTTCAAAAGAGACCAGCTGGCCCAAGTAGATATACTCGTCGACATAGTGTATTTCCTACCTCGATCCGACATTTCGTGCTATTGGTCATTATTTGTGTTTTGGACCGATTCATCGCTAATCCCACCTCGAGGCTTGCAGCGCATAGGTCTTCAAGCATGCTTTCTGTGCAAGCATGAGGCTGTGGGTGCAAAGAGAATAATATCGTCGACAAACCGAAGGTTTGTCAGCCTCCCTTTTCCCACTTCAATACCCCTTGTCGCCCATCGGGCTGCCAGCTTTCGAAATATTCCTTCGAGAACACTAGTAAAAAGTTTGGGAGAGAGCGGGTCCCTTTGTTTAACCCCTTTGAGGACTCGGAATGTTGGACCAGCTTTATTCAATTTTATATTAGCGGTACTATTGGCGTATATGATTTTTATGAGATCTATGTATGTGTCATCTATGTTTTGGTTGTGGAGGGCTTGGAATATGGCTGAGTGCTTGACATTGTTATTTCTATGATATCTGAAAAAAATCTATCAAACATACATACGCTTTTTTCTTTGAAACAAGAGCTTCTAGGAAAAAACTGAGCACATATTTGCAATCAGCGATGTCAAATTACATCGTAGAAACAATCACAAAATTCCATAAAACAAAAGTGCTCACCAGCTGGTATTATCATAAAAAATATGTTGGTCTATGTATAATATAATAGTACAATAATTTATACGCTATACTCAGAACATGGGGCATAGAGTGCGGTACGCCTCGCGCGCACGGCTTCACATCGTGGCGAGAGATGTACGTGGAGCGGCCGCGGCTGAGCCTGCACGGCTGCTACATCAGCAAGACCACGTACCTGCGCCTCGGCGAAAACAGCTTCCAGGACCACGGCTACCGCCCCTGGTACCTCATCGACTACTACCGCTACCTCAGGTAATACTAAATGTATGTGGTGAAGGCTGGTGTCTCCTCTCTATGTCTCCTTCATAGGGATGGCCTAGTTTGTAAAGTAGGTAGGGATAGGATGAGGGTCTTCAAAAGGTAAGTGGTAATTGCTGCTGATAGGAATAGAGGTTAAGGAATCCTACGCCACTGCTTAATGTTTGGAACTAAACCACCTTATTAATTAAAACTCTCTATTCCTGGCCTTACTCAACACTTCCACTCAAGTAGCTAATACCTCGTTACCTAACCAAGAAGTTATATCGGATTGAGAATGTTAGTAATAAACAAGGAGTAAGCTCTGATTTACAAAACATTATGTACGGCTGGAGAAGCGCCATCTTCCGACAAGTAGTACTTAACTACAACATGATAATATTATGTAAATTGCTTTTCTCCTACATTGTACTTTTTATTAAATAAAATAAATTCCTATGATTAACCTTTTTGTGGCATAATATTATCATATTACCTAATTCGTTTTTTATATTAACATATACCCCCTTACTAATAAACGCTGTATAAGCTTTGAATAGTTACACGGTGTTTTGTCTCCTTCTATCGAATTCAAAATGTCACTTGTTTGACGTGAACAAAACAGTATTCAAAGCTTATACAGTGTTTATTAGTAAGGGGTATAATCGTTTGGATGACAACAAAGTAAATCTTGCCTTAGTTTTAAAAATAATAATGTTTTCGTCTATTAATAAGGCGGTACGGGCTCAAACAGGAGCTTTGTGGGCTATATCAGACTATAAAGAATATGGCTGTGTTATGCATCCATACCACAATATAATTTCAAATATTTTCTACTATAGTCTAAGTTCGCGTTAAGAAAACAGTGAATCCTGCGTATATAATATTAACTTTATCACGGGACTACGTCCGCGTGGATCCCCATTGCACCCCCGTGAGGTAGGTATGTATTCCAAAAAAATTACGAAGATTAAATAGACTCCTAATAACTGAGTACCAAAAGTCAATGCCATCTGACCAGTTGTTGACATTTCATCCTTTAGGGGCTGAATTTCAAAAACTATAAAATATGTATTGAATAATTATTATTTATTAGCTCGGATATTAAATTTCATAGCAATCGGGACAGTTTTTCAATATTTTCCATACAAACTAGAATGTAAATTATAATTAATCCTAAAACACGTATCTAATGAAGTATTTAAAGCATACATCCCAATTTTTATCAAAATCGGTGCATTTTTAAAGATTTTTCATTTAAACTTTCAACCCCTATTTCACCCCTTAAAGGGTGGAATTTTTCAAAATCCCTTCTTAGTGCACGTCTACATTGTAAATTAAAACTACTTTCCAAATTTCACGTTTCTACTATTAGCGGTTATGGTTTTGCGAGCGTCTATACGTGAGTCAGTGGGGACATCTCCTTTTATATTGTTACGAACACACAAAAGCGCCATCTAGCGTCAACCAATGGCACCACTTGGTGTGAACAGGGACAGCGTGGGGCCCCCTACTCAGTACTAGATGGCGCTACTGTGCAAACGTTCCAGAATAAATCTAACACGGTCATGCGACTCGGGAACCTTCTGGAGTCGTCTGGGACTCGTATCGACCGGTATAAATACGTCGGAAGAATGCGAGCGAGTTGAGTTCACTTTGAGCTTCATCCGAAGCGATACGGGCGATACCAGCGAAAATTAGTGATCGGAAGTTCGATTTGAACAGTGATGTGGCGATATCGATGTGAATACTAGTGATGTGATGATACCGTGAGTGATACCGACGACTTGGCTACGACTTAAGGACACTGTTAGTGCTTAGTGTTTGGACTTAGTGTTTAGTGTTAGACCTAGTGCTTTAAATAGTGTGTGTGTGTTAGTAAATAAAGTCTTTAAAGGAGTCAGCAGGCTTTCTCTCCAAATCCTGCGTACCTAACACGTAACAACTGGTGTCGGAAGTGAGATTTGGAGATGCCATTGACTCCGAGAGAAGATTTCAAGAAGTGCGGCGGGAGGAGCAGCCCCCGGGCGGAGGAGCGACCCCCGGGCGGAGGAGCGACCCCCGGGCGGAGGAGCGACGCCCGGGCGGAGGAGCGACCCCCGGGCGGAGGAGCGACCCCGGGCGGAGAGGAGCGACCCCGGGCGGAGAGGTGCGACCCCCGGGCGGAGAGGTGCGACCCCCGGGCGGAGAGGTGCGACCCCCGGGCGAAGAGGTGCGACCCCCGGGCGGAGAGGTGCGACCCTTGGTGGAAGAGTGCGACCCCTGGTGGTGGAGAGCAACCCCTGGCGGAAGACTGCGACCCCTGGTGGTGGAGAGCGACCCCTGGCGGAAGACTGCGACCCCTGGCGGAAGACTGCGACCCCTGGTGGTGGAGAGCGACCCCTGGCGGAAGACTACGACCCCTGGCGGTGGAGAGCGACCCCTGGCGAAAGACTGCGACCCCTGGCGGTGGAGAGCGACCCCTGGCGGAAGACTGCGACCCCTGGCGATGGAGAGCGACCCCTGGCGGCGGAGACGTGCGACCCCTGGCGGCGGAGACGTGCGACCCCTGGCGGCGGAGACGTGCGACCCCTGGCCGAGACGTGCGACCCCTGGCCGAGACGTGCGACCCCTGGCGGAGAGGTGCGACCCCTGGCGGAGAGGTGCGACCCCTGGCGGAGAGGTGCGACCCCTGGCGGAGAGGTGCGACTCCTGGCGGAGAGGTGCGACCCCTGGCGGAGAGGTGCGACCCCTGGATGAGAGGTGCGACCCCTGGCGGAGAGGTGCGACCCCTGGCGGAGAGGTGCGACCCCTGGCCGAGAGGTGCGGCCCCTGGCCGAGAGGTGCGGCCCCTGGCGGAGAGGTGCGACCCCTGGCGGAGAGGAGCGACCCCTGGCGGAGAGGAGCGACTCTTGGCGGAGGCCACACCAACTAGGGACCAAGCTCCGCCCACTGGCCCCGCCTACTATGACCCGCCCACTGACCACGCCCCTCAGGCTCCGCCCACTGTGGGCCAAGCCCCGCCCACTGGCCCCGCCCACCGGGCCCCGCCTGCTCAACTCCTTTGGGTCTCTGGGAGGAATGATGCTATGAGGCAGGCTCAAGACAGAGATGACGACCTTCGACACATCGTCACGTGCAAGAAACGGGGTGACGTAAAACTAATCTGGAGTGAGGTTGCACCCACTGGCGCTGTCACTAAGGCGTACTGGGCGCAATGGGACAGTCTGATAAACGGAATACCCTACCAGAAATAACGGCAGAGAGTTCCATCTTCAGATAATCGTCCCAAGAACGAGAGTGCCAGATGTTCTCCGTGAAATGCATGATGGCGTATCAGAAGGTCATCTGGGTGTCAAGAGGGTCATTCAAAGTGGTGCATATAGATCGTCTAGCGCGGTACTATGGCAGTGGCAACGATGCTCGGGACGAGCATCTCTAAGAGGGGAGTAGTGTTACGAACACACAAAAGCGCCATCTAGCGTCAACCAATGGCACCACTTGGTGTGAACAGGGACAGCGTGGGGCCCCCTACTCAGTACTAGATGGCGCTACTGTGCAAACGTTCCAGAATAAATCTAACACGGTCATGCGACTCGGGAACCTTCTGGAGTCGTCTGGGACTCGTATCGACCGGTATAAATACGTCGGAAGAATGCGAGCGAGTTGAGTTCACTTTGAGCTTCATCCGAAGCGATACGGGCGATACCAGCGAAAATTAGTGATCGGAAGTTCGATTTGAACAGTGATGTGGCGATATCGATGTGAATACTAGTGATGTGATGATACCGTGAGTGATACCGACGACTTGGCTACGACTTAAGGACACTGTTAGTGCTTAGTGTTTGGACTTAGTGTTTAGTGTTAGACCTAGTGCTTTGTGTTGGACCTAGTGCTAGGGAATAAAGTCTTCAAAAGAGTCAGCAGGTCTTTCTCTCCAAAATCCTTCGAACCAACACGTAACAATATATTATATAGATGTCATAATGGTCTATTATTCTGTATATTATAAATAAGTGGTGGTAAATGAATACATAACTCGCAGGTTCTTCCCCGAGGGCCACGTGCTGATGTGGACAACGCCAGACGAGCCCGCCGCCTGCGTCGCGCACCTCAAGCACCGCGCCGCCAGGAACAACCTCGGCATCATGGCGGGCCACTACCGCCTCATCGGCGACAAGGTGCGGTATACGAGAGAGAGAGAGACAGATATAGAAATAACTAGCTGTTGCTCGCGGCTCCGTCCGCGTAAATATAGTATCCCTCGGGAACAATGTACTTTTTCGGGATAAAAAGTAGCCTATGTATTAATCCAGAGCATAAACTACTACCATATCAAATTTCATCGGAATCCGTTCAGTAGTTTTTGCGTGAAAGAGGAACAAACATCCATCCATCCATACATTCTCACAAACTTTCACATTTATAATATTAGTAGGATGACGCCTTAAAACTATTGCATTAAGTCTGCTCTGAAGGGTTTTAACTCTTATGTTTCTTCTAGGTGGTAGTTGTAATTAAAAAGCCAGCGACAGAGAAGATGCAAGTGAGCCACACGCGATTCCGCGCGCGACGCAAGGAGACGGTCGAGCAGCATGACCATATATACCACTTGGTGAGTTTTACTTCCTTTTACTGAACTTTATTTTTAACTTTTATTCTACTTTACTAATAAATTTAACTTCAATTAATTTATTTAACTCATAGAGAAAATTCAAAATAGTGTAGTCTGAAACCGTTTAATGACTTTGTTAGAGAGAAAAAGAGACATACAAAGCACCGATTTGGTCTTAAAGAGTTTTCAAAATTCTATCATTAAATGTTCATCACAACATGTAAAAAGAAAGGTAACTTTCTAGTTCTCATCACCCTCTGTCAAGTAACATTTAAAAATATCTGACAAAATGTGACTGAGCTTTAAATATTTTTTGGTAGGGGATTATGTAATACTAGCTTTTGCCCGCGGCTCCGCCCGCGTAAATACATTATCCTGTGAGAACACTACTTTTTCGGGATAAAAAATATCCTTTCCTGGGACCCAAAGTATGTCTATACCAAATTTCATAAAAATCGGTTCAGCGGTTAAAGCGTGAAGAGGTAACAGACAGACAGATACACTTTCGCATTTATAATATTATAGTATAGATTAATTAAACTACTAATTTTTTTTCGTAGGAATTAACAGTACGCAGTTCGCGGTCGCGGCGCAACGCGCAGCTGGTGTGGACGCACTACGCGGTGAGCACGCGCCGCGACCAGTGGACCACGTTCGACCTCGACCCCGCCAAGTTCCCGCCCTTCGCCTTCAGCCGCGTGCGCAGCTACACCGCCGAGGCACGCGCGCCGCTCGTGTGCGGCGCGCAGTAGCATGCACGCACGCGCACGCACGCACGCACGCTCGCAGGTATAGCGTTTAATATATAAAAATATAACTTCAAGCTGCTTGTGTAACTTCGTCACTGACAAGCGTGAGCTCTGCTTGTGGGCGGCTTGCGCTGCTAGTGAGCACTCGTTAAATGTGTACGCACCCACGCACGCCAGAATAGCGTTCAATTTACTAGAATTTTACGTCGAGTTGCTTGCGTAACTTCGTCACACGACAAGAATCTTTCGTGTAAATTAGTACCCTCATGTTTCTAAAATGTAGGTCGAATTTCGATTAGAGATGGACTCTTCTTACATAATATAATAAATACCACACGTACGCAAAAACTATACTTCTGTCCATATAACTTTGTCTCGAAATATTCTAATATATAAATAAAACCAATTTTAAAACCGAAACAAAAGCCAGTACGTCGTTTCGCATAAACGTAGCCTCGCTTCAGAAGTTTCTATTTGGTTCGTGTAGAAAAATTTATGTTTTGTACATTTATAGTTTATTAAAAATTACTGTAGACGCAAAACCAGTGTGCAATAAAAATATAAAATGGCTGATAGCCTAAATATGGTGGGTGGTTAAATTACATATTGTTTGAGCCATGCAGAAAGTAAACCACCGATAGGAACAAAAGCGTCATTATGGCAATTATAGTAGTCAAATATTTTACTATAAAAATAAATTCTTAAATGAAACAAATTAAAATATGCTCCTGAATTGTATAAAATAGTCGGGCCATATTGCGTTATTTGCGTAGTCAGTAACTCAGTCAGTGTAGATACATTTAAGAGAAATCAAAGTTATTTATATATTACTTATTACACGGTCTAACTATTCGCTGATGAAGTACAAAATTAATATAAGCTTACTTTTAACGATATAAAGTTGACAATTTTTATGATAAGCGACGGTTGTTGAATATAATTCGTTGGATTTTATTTCGCTTTGATTGTTAATCCTACGCTTACGTTATAAACGTACTTTGCTAACTTTATTGAATGTCATATTGTTACTGCTGTGAAGTTAGCTATAGGATGTGAATCTAATAATAAGTCTTAACACAATGTGACTGACTTCTGAGCTGTAATAATGTTGCATGTATATAACTAATGAAATCATTGTAAATATTATGTAATATATTTTCATAAATATCTCAATGGTACCAATGTTTTTTATTGCAAAATGACATTCCTTTATTCATTAACTCATTATATACTAGACCGTACATTTTGCCGCGATAAAAAGTAGTCTATGTCCTCCCCCGCGTAAGTCTGTGTGTGTATAGATAGATACGCACAGATGTCAGCCAAATTTCACCAAATTCGGTCCAGTAGTTTCGGAGCCCATTCGATGGAAACAAACAAATTTTGTAATACTAGTATAGATAAATTAAATTGTTTAGTTACTATAAATTATACATAATAATTAAATAGTATGACTTTGATTGAAAAATATGAGAGAAAAATACAGAAAATATTTACGCGTTATTCCAACACTATTGGCACGCTAAAATTAACAGTACAGTTCATGCAGCTGGGCGCTGGCGCCTGGCATGTCTACACTTACATCCTATTGGTGTTGTAGGGGTATTGAAATAGAAACACAGAATACATATTTAAATCTTTATTTATACATTTTGAAATAAACCTGCCCTCTGCCCTAAAAAATAAAACGACAACTAGTGACTATAAATTTATATTTTTTTTTTGCAATAATAAGTTTATATATTATTTTTCTTTTGTTTATATTTATGTACATATTTTTATGGAAATTAACTACCACTACAACGGGGAATCTGCGATCCCTGCGAGCGCCTCGCGACCGACCTCGAGCCCTAGGCCGTCAGATGAGGCGCTCGCTTAGCCAGATTCAGGAGTCGGGCGGGGTCGGGGGCGGGGGCGCGGGCGGCGGCGGGGGCGGCGGGGGCGGCGGCGCGGGCGGCAGCGCCGGCTCGGTGCTGCGCCGGCGCACCTTCCCGCGCTTCTTGAGCATCGTGGCCTGCGGGCAGCGCGCCACTGAGCCGGGCCGGCGTCACGGGCCCGCCGCCGGGCCCGCGCCCGACCCGCGCTTCGTTTTCTTCAGCATCGTCGCCTGCCGGTCACACACACCCGCTCACACGCAGCCGCGCAGCCGCGGGACTCGCACGCTCCCCCCCACCTCCACCCCTAAACTACACTCGGTAACCTACTAATAATAAGCCTACAATTTGATTAATTAAAAGTAGACATTTCTATCATCTCTGATTGCTGGTGTAAGAATTAGTGACGCGTTAAAAGAGCTGTAGTTTCTTGTACGCTATAAAAGCAATTATTTTGAAATATAAAATATTGAAAAAAATATCTTCGTAGCCTAGTAACAGATATATTTCTAAACATTTTAGATATTACATACCTAATATCTAAAATGTATGCCTAAAATTCCGGCGCTCAAAGTGGAGGTAGAGTGTGAATCCCGCGGCTCGGTTTATCCAATTTTTCTTTTCTTATAATTAGAACATATAATTTTGGTATCGTGGCGTCCAATAAGTTTCGGAGGCGGGCTTTTGCCACGTTTTCACTGAGCGAACATTCTGGCAACACTGACGTAAGCGATTGCTGACGCGGAGCGCCGCCTCGGCTGTGACCGGCTGGGGGACTTTGTGAACACACACGAGGCACAGTTGGGAATATCTCACATATTAAAAAAAACTTCCACGAATTTTAAAAATAATTCGCGGTCTTAATCTATCAAGCTCGTGTATATTTCACGCTACGTTTGTTAATTGGAAATCCAAAAGTTGTGGCTCTACAGCTAAAAGCCGCGTGCGTGGCGCGGTGATGGATAAAGCTATCGATCGTGAACGTTCCTTCGAAATAATTATTTTTACTGTTGGTTATTTGTATAACCGACTAATCTTCGAGACGATGAATTAATCTTCCAATTAACTTAAAATATAAAAAAATATAAATTTGGTTAAAAAATGAAAACAGTAACAAATAATAAAAATATAGTGCTTTTGGCACTGGCACTTCAACGTTTGCGCCAAAAAGGGAAGGCTCTCTTTTTAAATCATTAACTATTATAGTAAGCTAACTAAAAGGAATATAATCTTAAGTGGACGATTTGTAAATAAATGGTATTATTTACAGTGCTTTTAAGGCGAGGCACATGCGACTTTTTCATTGTCACCCTCGTAATACATTCTGAATGTAGGTTTTTTTTTTATTTTAAGGCATTTTTTTTTGAGGAAAGTTCAAGATTGATAGAATTTAGGTATAAATTGAATATGCACGAGGGGCGATAGTTAAGGAGCGAGGGGCGGCGCGTCGCGGGCAGTGAAAACGCGTAGCGTGGTTATGTGCAACATCCAGGGCGTTAACAACAGCGAAGCCCAAGTTTATTATTATATTTAATAAATAATACATTCAATATTTTATGTTCATATTTGAGTTGTGTAACTTTAAAGCGTAATAGCTTCGCTGTTCTTTTGCGACATTAAAATTATTAGATCTGTGCTTTTGTAACGTTTAAGGCTCTTTTTAAATAATTAATAATTTTAAGCAATTGCTGAATGGTGCTACATTCAACGGATTAGTTTTACTTTTTTTACATTGGCTGTGTCCGCGGAAAAAGGCGCATGTAAGCGCTTGTAAGCAAAATGGCGATTGCTAAGCGCTAAGCGCTGTCAATGCTAAATGCTTTTTTCCTCTAGGACACGTTATCCTCTAAAACATTTCTGATTTCAAAATAAATAAGCAAAATGGCGGATTACGTCCGCGATACTGAAGTTAGTAAACGTGTCCTGGCCGACAACTGTCATTTTCTTTTTAGCGCTAGCAAGCGCCATTTTCCGCGGAACACAGCCGTTATATATTTGACCTATTCCTGTCTCGTTTCGACTGAGCTTTCAAATTAAAAAGAGCCGTAAAGTTACACGTAGCTGAAAATAAGCTGCAGTGAATGTAACAGCTGTTAACTGTAGAACAAAAACTAAGTCAACCACTCTAGTTATTGTTCCCAAATTAAAACTACGACGAACAATCTAGGCACATTTTGACCTCATTAACTTAATTCTTAAGTTGAAATTGTAGCAAGAATTATATTTTTTCTCCAAGTATCTAATTAAACCTTCATTTACTTAAATGGTTTTAAGAAATAGTCATTAGGTCAAAAGGAGCCTTACCTATGAGATGTGGTTTTTTACGGCTAGGTAGGTACGAGTGCGAGTATTATTATATTGTGCCATTTCAGCTAAAAAAGCTCCTTGAGGTCATGAATCCCTGCATTGAATATAATTTTCTTAGCTCTGGTACAGTGGCGAAGGCTGCTTCTCCTTCATAGGGAAGCCGGAGCCTGTATAATAGGTAGGGATTTCTATGAAGGTTTGCAAAAGGTAAGTGACAAGGGAAGCCGATAGGAATAGAGTTATGGGAACCCCTCGCCACTGCTCTGGTAATTAGTGAGAAAAATAGGCATCCCCGCGAACAAGATCTCACATGCGTCATCGCGTCCCCTTAATCAAAGTTCTTTACCAGTATTTGAAGATGATAATACTCATTTAGATACCTATCTAACCATAGTACTGCAGTTGCGAGCGTTAGGAGGTGCAGGCGCCAAGCTTCCAATGACATCAAGCGCACGGCGGCACATCCAGCACCGGTACCGTAGCCCTAAAGGGTCATACTGACCATCCAGCCTGCAAGCTTAAGGCCGCGGACTTGTAGGCAAAAATTTTAAATGATTGACACCATTGATAGCTATTAGTACCGGTGCTGGATTTGCTGGAAGCGTCGCGAGTATGACCCTTAAGTGCCAGTACAAAACTATCTCTACCCTCCATATACAAAACATAATAATAATATCTATGGACGCTTCACACCACGCCAATCTGGCCCCATACTAAGTACTCGAAGAACTTGTGTTGCGGGGACCAGACAACGGAAAGAATATTTAATTCTTTTTGTGGGTCATGGATATGTGTAATCCTACTACTATTATAAATGTGACAGTTTGTGAGGATGGATGTATAGATGGATGTTTGTTACTCTATTACGCAAAAACTACTTAAAAGATTTCGATGAAATTTGGTATGGTAGTAAAGTTTTGGATTAACACATAGCCTACTTTTTATCCAAAAATTTCGATCCGTGGAACACTGTTTTTTTACGCGGGTGGAGCCACAGGCAAAGCTAGTATTTAATACAGATCCATGACCCAGGAAAACAGAAATGGTTTCTTCGGCGGGACTCGAATTCGGGACCTCTGGCTTCGTCAACGCGCTACGTACTGAGCCACAGAGGTCGTCGAAACGCGGAACGTTTTTTTCAAAGTTGTACACAATATCAACGGCACCTTTTAGGGCTTCTAGTATATACAACCCGTGTGACTTAACTAGACACTTCACGCTGTGACGTCATCGTGATGGTATGCTATAGTGCGATTTAAATGAGAATAGGATCGGGTCGGCGCCATATTGTTTCGAATTTGGACTGTTATGATAGTTAAATTTATGTTTAGATAATTGATTACTATTTAAGGTTTCTATTTAAATTCGATACAATACTATTAATATTTATGTGCACAAAAGTTTTTCTGAAAATCGCACTTTTCAAGTGATATTTGACAGATAGAGGTCATTTACGTTCCTATTCTCATTTGAAACGCGTTATGTCGGTCGTATAGGGGCGATAGGTGAGTGCGCGGTGCCGCGGGGCATGCGGTGCATTCCAGCGGAGTGTCTAGTTAAGTTGCACGTATTGTACGTGCTCTTTGGAAGCTTGGCATGTTTCTAGCGCCCGCAACTATGTTATGATAAATGAATGACTGAGTAGTAATAGTTTACCTTCAGCGCGGACTTGAGTACTACGACCTCGCTGGGCGCGGCCACCCACGGCTCGCCGTCCACCTGCACGGGGATCTCGCTCTTGAGGTTTATCTTTATGTGACCACCCTGGAATTTATTGACAGACATGATTTGAAGACGTTGGAAACTTTCTAGATCAAGAATAATAAAAAAATCAGAATATTTTAAAGTGTGTCATCGATCTCGTCTCTCGAGGGCAAGTTTACAATTATTATAAAAGATAGGTGCCACTGCTAGGTGGAGAACTGATTGTTGTATTAGGTATGTGTAAGCTACACTACTCTACACTAACTGAGACAAATTCATTGTCAACACAACACTTCATTGTCTGAATCCCCTTCTTTATTTAAACATATTTCACCACGGATACGGTAATCCATATTGCTGACTTTGTCTGATACGTTGGAAAATCCCTTTGACGGATTACATACTGACAGATCCAGGTCTGAGTAAATATTTTTAATAATAATGTGGTTTACGCATTTGCTACAGTTTTGGGGTAGCTGTAATATAGTATCAGGGCCTCTAGTCAAGGTGCATTCGATCATTTCGACGGCAAACTTCGAAATCAAAAATGTATAGTATTTGACATAAGTCATCAATAAGTGACATGTCGCTTGCGATCCAATACGTCAAATCCCATACATTTTTGATTTCGAATTTCGTCGTCGAAATTATCGAATGCATCTTGACTTAGAGGCCCGGGTGTACGTGTGCTACAGTATGCTGTGTATCTGTTTTGTCGGAGTGGCCCCTAATTGTGGCGGAAGTCCGGTCCCTATAGAGGTAGACCGGCCGGTCGCGGGGGGTGTCCTGTGTTAGACAGATCCGGGACACTTCCCATTATAGCGGCTGATGGCAATCCGCAGGTTCAGTTTTAGTGGGTAAACCGGCGAGTCGCGTCGGGAGTCCCACATACCCCCGGGATACCCCTCCCGGGGAAGGCGTAACGACCTTTCCCCTGCGATATCAAAAAAAATAAATCTGTGCTGGCCTAGGAGTGTCTGTGCTGTGACTCTGGCTGCACCTGTGCTCGAGCTGCACCCATGCCGGTGTACCTGTGCTATCCGCATGGCGCCGCGCAGGCCGGACTGTATCTGGCCGAGGTGCACGACGCCGGTGACGCCGACCACCTCCAGCATGCCGTCCCAGTGGTTGGGCTTGTTGAACTGGTCGTCCTTCTCCGGGCCCCACGGGTTCGCGCCGGAACCCCAACTGTTTCAGTGGTTGGAATGGTTTAAATATTTGATATATTTTTACTCTACTACTCAAATCTAATTTTCTTTATTTAGTTTACTTATACATATAAATGCCGCTCTATTACTTCTATATTTGAAATAAGTAACTTTTCTCTTTTCGGATCACGAGTCACGACTTACGCTTGGGTTTATTAGGCTAGGTACACTTAATATTATGCGATTTTCGCTTGTAGACTGGGTGATTGTAGATCACGGTTTATACGAATTCAACATTTTGTACATTATAGTAACTAGAAAAGATACTGTATTCACATACATTATTCACTATACGAGTACTATACTATTAGGTACATAGAATATGGACGAACTCTCACTCACCTGAGTATATTAAGTATAATAATACCCTCGACGGCGGGCAGCTCCACGGGCTTGCCGTCCACCTCCAGACGCACGGCCTTGTGCAGGTCCTTGCACATCTTGCGCCCCACCATCTTGCGAAGCCCCATCTTCACGTACACTCCCTTATTACGTAATCTGGTGGCAAGTTACGCGTTAACATAAATATCCCTAAATTAGATAAAAGGAAACGTCAAAACTGAATATGTTGGTAGGTACTATCGACAAAGTTGCCGCTCGACCAGGTAAGTACACGATATAAATCTTTAACCGCGCCGTTGAATCGTGCGCACGCACACATACCTACGTGTAAACACGTAGTTCAACAACGTCTGCAGTCGGTGCGGTCACTTCCTTAGTGTTTAATTATTTTGAGGCGTCCTAGTGCAAAGATAAAATTATGAAACTGGTCGAGCAGGAATTTGTCGATGGTACGTTTAATGTTGTATTTCGTGGCTACGATTAAATTATGTGAGAACTTTAGGATGGAAAGTTTTTTAAATAATATACAGTATGTACATACAGTGTGGACTGAATTTATAGGCCCGTTAACACGAACGGGTTTTCTTCTTAATCAAATAACAGATTACTATGTTACGTATTTAAAATTGTTTAAAATGGAAAAAAAGAAAGAAAGAAAGAAAGAAAGAAAGAAAAGATCGTTTATTTGGTAAAACACTGAACAATAAAAAATATGCATTAAATATAAAAAACACAAGAAATTTTACCAAATAGGTGCCCACTCAGCATATGCTGCAAACATAGTTCGCAACGCTGATTTTCAGTGAGCACCAAAACACAAAATGTAATGTAATAAAAAATAAAAATAACCTTAAAATGGGAACTATGTCTCACCTGCTATTAAATTTATTAGGGTTTTCTTCACGAGCATTGTGAAAATCTAAACAGAGATCGGCATCTATTCCGATCCCGAAATAATTATTCATAACTAATATTTGCGAGTTGTCCTCGCTCTGTGAACCTGTTAAACAAAATCATTTCATTAATTAATATAAAAAATCTGTGAAATAAAAATACAATAATTTTAATGGTCGTGAAAATGGTTATTCAATTTTGATAATTATTTAGTGCGAAGTAGATTTCAGCCATTTTGTGCACTCAGCTAATTTAAATTAAACTAATGATAATAATCAAAAATCACAAAGCACACTTAAGCTATCATAAAATAGATCACAGCATACATTTTGCATCTAGAGTACCTACGAGGGGCGGCGGCGGTTTTTACATGACATTTAAAATCACAGCGCGCTGTTGGAAAATACGCCGATCTCGCGTTTCTGGTGATACGGCGCTAATGTTTGTTTGATGCAAGTTTGATGTTGTTATGTAGGAAGTACCTACATAATTATTACACAAAATAATAATGAGTAGGACTATAAGTGCCATAGGTTACATAGTAAGAGGTCATTTCTAAGTACCTTAGGCTTAGAACTTTTCAGACACCCCTCGTAGCTATTTTATACTAGCTTTTCCCCGCGACTTCGTCCGCGTGGAATAGTTACTTTGGGATATCGCTAAAATTTACCCGCGACTTCATTTACGTAGAAGAAGCGCTTCCACCTCACGACTGCCCGCCCGCTCCGCGCGCCTTACTATAGCGCGCATGATTATTTTATTACTGCGATATCTTCTAAAATACTCATTGAAATCAAATGATGTAAACAGCAAATTTCTTCTACATTAAATGCTTGTAATGAATAACGTATTTACTTGGATAAGGATTAATATAATCTTTATGAAAACACCTTCACAAATAATGCTTACTTTTAGAACAAATTTGGTAAGTATAAAAAGGTTATAGTGAGCCAACCTTAAAAGATAGACATATACTGTCGCGGACTTTTTTTTAGAACTTTTAAAGGGGAACAATTCTGCCATACATCATTTTAGCGAAACTTTAACCGTTTCCGCAGCGTACGTAGCGAAAGCTCTCAAAAGGAAAAAAAGACCCCCGATTTTGTAACATTCTTGATTGGTACTCCGCTCGTATTGAGTTTAGCATGATGCTATATAGCCTAAAGCCTTCCTCGATAAGTGGACTATCCAACACAAAAAGAATTTTTCAATTCGTACCAGTAGTTCCTGAGATTAGCGCGTTCAAACAAACAAACAAACAAACAAACAAACTCTTCAGCTTTATAATATTAGTATAGATTGGTCAATTGGAAAGTTGGTACATTCTGCATCTAAGTATATCTTGTGAGAGCTTTAAACTTTAAGCGATAGCTCAAAAATATTTTCTATATGAGGATAAAACTAATGATGGTTAACACGAATGTATTCTAACTACTTCTACAAGCAAATCACAGAAACGAGCAAACAAAAAATCGGTGACCAACCAAAATCAAACTGAACCCAAAACACAAGACCGAGATCTTGGTGCCCGAAAAAGCATTAGGCATAGGTTAATAGTAACATACTAATAAGAAATACATAAAAATAAGTTCAAAAACAATACATACAGACATCAAATGAAATGGCGGTGAGGTGTTAATAAAACGTGAATCGCAAAACTTAGGTGACCTACGTATATATTTATTACATGGTATCTGCTTGGAGAGGTCCTTGGGCTCGTCCTGCTTGTCCTCGGGGTGGAAGACAACGGTCCAGCGGTCCAGGCGGATCTCCTCCGCATCGATGACGTCACGCAGCAGCGACAGCGGGTCCTCGCAGCCTGTGTAGCCGGAGCCCCAGCGGAGGACACGCGCTAGGTCGTTACCTGCACGAAGTTAGCTTCTATAAGGCTATGAGCTCCTGGTACTTTGAATTGAATCCTACTAATATTATAAATGTGATAGTTTGTGAGTTCACGCAAAAACTACTGAACGGATTTTGATGAAATTCGGTATGCTAGTAGTTTGGGCCCTGGATTAAAACATGGCTACTTTTTATCCCGAAAAAATACAGTGTTCCCGAGGGATACTGTAATTACGCGGGCGGAGCCGCGGGCAACAGCTAATGTAGAATATTTAGCACTATTTAGGTACCTATTACAAATTTATATAAATTGGATAATATAATATTTATTTCCATGTAAGTATGTACATTAATGTAACTCGTTAATGTAAATACAGAGGTTGAGACAACTTAAGTTTTCATACAATACGTGAACTTAACATATTAGACAGTCCCTCCCAATACATGAAAAAGTTGTATGCAATTATCGGTAAGTGCATACCAGTGGCGAAGGCTACCCAGCCTTCGCCACTGGTATGCACTTACCCTGGAGAACCCTCTCCTTCACAGGGAAGCCTTAGCCTGTATGTCTTCAAAAGGTAAGCGGCAAGTGAAGCCGATAGGTGTAAAGTTATAGGAACCCCACGCCACTGGTGCATACCTACTACCTTATTACACAATCAGTGACGAATAGCTAATTCGGAAGTTTTGTAGCTACTTTATACAGAGCGACATAGACAAAACTTCCGGATAAGCTATTCGTCATTTATTACGCGATTGTGAAACAGGGTCTTTAGTTAAGAAGCACTCGATTATTTCAATGGCGAAGTTCGAAAACAAAATGTATGGGATTTGACATAACGCATCGCAAGCAAGATGTCACTTAGCGATTACTTATGTCAAGACCCATATATTTTTGATTTCATAGTTCGCCATCAAAATTATCGAATGCATCTTGACTAAAGACTCTGGCCTTTCCTACAAACGTCTATTAGGGGAGATTAGTCACCAAAATGGGGACTTACCCGTGCCCAGCGGTACGATGGCGCAGGGCGGGTTGGAGCACTGCGAGTCCTGGCCGACGTTGTCCAAACACTGCAGCACCCACCCGATGGTGCCGTCGCCGCCGCACACCAGGATCTTGTAGTTAGGAATGTGCCGGAACACGTACAACCTACGTGTACGAATAAATCAGCTAAGGCAATACATGACATCCTAATTTTTAGGGTTTCATTGTCCAAAGTATTACAAGAATCCCTTATAGTTTCGCTTTGTCCGACCGTCTGTCCGTCTGTGCGCCCCTGTTAACTTTACAGAAGTTTATGAATACAAATTTATGAAATTAAGTGCATTTATAGATTGCGTATAGATTTTATTTTTGGCAGCCAAAAACAAAAATTTTAGGGGTGAAATGGAACTAATAAAAAATGTTTTTTTATAATTCTACCGCATTGTGCGGGGTACCTTCGAGGTGTGAGAGGTCTTTTTAAATAAAGGTTAATTGAGTTACTTTTTTCATAAAGTGAAAAGTGAAGCGAAGATTGGGAAGTTGCCCTGCTGCCCTCTGTCACAGAAAAATCATTGACTTCCACACTCACCCCGGTAAAGGTCCGCCATTCTCCAGGTCGAACACCTGGTAGGGGTTGAGGAGCTTGCGGAAGGAGGAGATGAGCTCGAGGCCCTGGCAGCCGCCGGACTTGACGTTCACGAACACCAGCAGCGGCTTCACCTCGGCCGGCACCATCGACGGCTCTATGCTCGGTAGGAGCATTACTGCGCGAAAGAAATAAACTTTAAGAACTTAAGAAACTTCTAGCGTTGTTACATCCGTTACAAGTAAGCATGTTTAGGGCTACTCTTTTATTGAAGTAAGCAACTTCATACTGTGCTAATAACTTAAATTATTACCTAATAATTAGATAATGTGAGACCAGTTCATAGTAATTCCAGTTGCTTCATTTAATGAAACAATCTACTCAGTGAGTTTTAATGCAGGGCCGTATTCGCTATAATTACTGTCTCCTTCGCGATTGGCGTAATTTAAAATTTTAAGGGTTTATTTATTATCTGTTTAAGGTGAACGTTTGATAATATGTGCATAAATAAGTGTTACCTAATAAAGGTTTGTCATCGAATTTGGCCTCTCGGAGGGCGTAGAGGGCGCGAACGGCCTTGCTGGCGTCCTCGTACGTGATCACCATCGAGCCGTACTCGTAGTAGATAGGCCCGATTGACGTAAACTTCATATCTGCGAAGAAAAAATTACAATTATTAGTAATGACATGACTTCTTAAAGAGAGCTATTATTTATGAAGCGCGTAAGAATATTCAAAAGTTACAGGGCCTCTAGTCAAGATGCATTCGATAATTTCGACGACAAAGTTCGACAATAAAATGTATAGGATTTGACATAAGGCATCGCAAGCGATATGTCACTTAACAATGACTTATGTCAAATCCCATACATTTTTGATAACGAAGTTCGCCGTCGAAATTATAATGCATCTTGTCTAGATGCCCTGTTCTTCGCTGCTAAGTCAGCATTACATTCCCTAGATTCTAGATCCAAACGTTCAGTTGCGACTATTGTTTCCTATCTTTTTAAAAAGTAATTGTTGCATAATAAAGCAGACGCTGTATACTGTATATTGTCTCACCGTTGCCAAGCACCTGGACCAGCATGTGCTCGTAGTTGCGCTCGGAGAGGCCGGGCGGCAGCGAGGCCACGAACAGCGCGAGCGTGGGCCCGTGCGGGTCGCGGCGCGGCTGCAGGTAGAAGCGCGCCAGCTCCATGCGCCGCACGGACTCGCGCGCCAGCCGCACCACGATGCGCCACGGCCGCTCGCTCTCCTCCAAAACGCGCTCCGTTACTGCTGTTACAGCGGTCACATTAAGGCACAACTTGTAGTTTCACTATTATTGTTATATTTTTAGTTTGTTTATATCGCAATTTGTTATTCTTTAATTATGTTTTTTTGTTTTTTTTCTGCTACTTGTGTCTTTTTGTGTATTGAAAATATAGTAGATTGTTAGCCTAGGGTTGAAAGGAATCAATTCCCGAGGTAGTTAGACTATAGTCCGAGTAGGAATTCATTCTTTTACCCGTGGCATCAGTGTTGCCAACTCTTTCAATCAAAATTATCGGATTTTGGGATCAAAATTATCGTACAATTATCGTACATTCATGTTTATCTTAATTTTTGTAGAGGGGGGGGGGGGGGTTCAAGAAAATAAAACGACTTACTGTTAAATACGTACTAGTCTTTAACCTATTAGAAGCTCTGGGCACATTAATGGGCCCTACATTTTTTTCACGAGTAAGATTTTTTTCCATTTTACAGGTTAAAATCTGTTCAAACGTTAAACTAAAACACTAAATAACGGGGAATTTCAGCAAAATACCATAAAATGAACCGGTTAAAACAGAACATCGGTGCTAAATAATATAATATGTTCTTCATGTTAAACGCGAGCGAGCGAAGCGAGCGAGCAAAATTTTTTCCTATTTAATAGGTTTTAAAATCTGTTCAAACTTTAAACCCTAAAAGACTGAAAATAGGATGATTTTGTAATTCAAATTAAAGTAAATTTGCGTAATTTCTGATATTGTAAAATAGATGACAAAAAAAAACTTATTAAGTTAGGTTTGTCATATAATGCCTATTTTAAGCTTTTTTCGTCGTACATAATTACAAAATTTTGTGATCAGTGACGTGCCCAAAATATTGTGTCGCATGCTTTAAGAAAATAGGTTCGAGGATTCGATGGCACGCGTGCCATAGGTTCGCATTTTCTGTTTTAGGCTATTGGTTTTATTGTTTTTTTCCTAAAGAACAACAGTTTTTCAGGATTTAAATTTTAAAAAGATTTTAACAGACAAAATAATAAAAAGCATTTGCTCGCTTTCTCAATTTGAACGCGTTTAACCTAAAGAGTAGGTATACCTAATATTATATACTTAGTATCAACATTCTGTTTTAGGCAGTTGATTTTTTTTCTAAAATAACTTTAAAAAATCATCTTTCATATAGGATTTGAAGTATAATTAGATGTTAACCTGTAAAAAAGATAATAAAAAACTCCGCCTCTGCTTGACGGGGCGGCAAAATATGTTAATTGGCCTGAGGCAGCGCAAAATTTCTAATCTAAATACGCGTCTGTATAGGGGTCTCATCCACATGGACCAGCCGGCATATCCAGCACCGCGAGCTTGAACGTTACGTTAGTTAAGATTTCGCGTAACTTTTTCGTCTGTGCCGAGGTTCCATCTTCCGAAGACGAGTAGGAACTTCTTTAGCAAACCATTATTGATTTCGGATACATCAAATGAAAATGTCTTTCAAAATTATCGTATGAATTCAAAAAATATCGTACGTAGTAGTGAAATTATCGTACGATACTACCTAATTATTTTTTATCGTACCGCACCTCAAATTATCGTACAAATACGATAATTATCGTACGGTTGGCAACCCTGCGTGGCATACACTCTACTTTTCATTTAGAATATGTGGAAAATAAAACTAAATTCAATTCAAATCTTAGCACAAAAGTCCGTCACAGATACACACATAACAGATTTTAGTATCCCGCCAATTTGTTTTGACTTTTTAAATTTTAAATATGGAACTTGCCGCTCGTCGCGTAATTGTCGTGGCACTCGCGGCTTATTCCGCTCAAAGAAATTCACACTGGCTGCTTAGAAAGTCATGTCATTTTTTAATAGTTATTTTTACATAAAACTCTTCACAGCAGTTCTATTTTTGAAGTTTTGTAGACCCTTGGGCCGGATTGAATTTGTATGAGTTTTTCCCTCCCTATGAAAGGAAAGCAGCATTTTCCAATTCTCAATAATCAGATCAAAACAACACTACTTTCCGAGTATGAGAATAAAAATATTTTTCTTTCTTTCTTTCTGTTACATAGAGCTACGTCAGACTTGTGCGTCATGCCGCCTCAATTTGGGAAAGTTACCAAATGGGAAGGAACCTTAACATCTTGTCAAGTTATTTAAGTATGTAAGCATAGAATCTGTGCATTTTAACCCCCGATGAGAACAGCCCCTCTGTTTTCTTATAAGTTTGACGAGTTTGTCTGTATGTCTGTCTGTGGCATCGTAGCTCCCAAACGAATGAACCGATTTTGATCTAGTTTCTTAACCGACTTCCAAAAAAGGTGGCGGTTATACGTTCGGGTGTATATACTTTTCTTGTATTTTTTGTATGTTCAACGATAACTCTGGCGGAGTTATCTGTGGTCCGATTTTCAAAATTTATTTTTGATGTAAAGGGTTTAAATACGAATTTGGTACCGTTGTCTGTTATCACCAAATTTGTTCTGATGATGGGAACCATGAGGAATCGAGGGAGCTCCTCGAAATTTATTGTTTGAAAGATAATACGTTCGAGAGTGTTCTTAGCTATAATTCATCATCATCAGCTCGCTTACTGCTTGACGATTCGGGGGTTACTTAAAAGATTTAATTTTCTTTATTATAATGTACCTATCTATTATATCCGTATATTCGAAACGTTTTAATTAACGTATGAAATTTATTATTAATAATAATAAATATAAGTCCCCACACCGATTTCGGTGACGGCGGCCGGTTTAACCAGGAAACCAGGAAAGGAAACCAGGTCAGTTACGCAGGAGTAATTTTATAGTGCCCAAGTGTGTGCGCAGTACACAAGAGCACTCTCTCTTCCTGTACTCTCGTAATCCAGTGGGACGGATAACCGACACGACTGGCGAGAGATCATTATTAATAATATAAACACTAAACAGTAAACACATTTTGTTGATTAGATAAGAGTTCACTACCAGATCGTGGTTGGACTCACCACCCCTGTCGAGCAGGATCTCGGAGCAGCGGTAGTCGAGGACGGCCTGCGCGGGGTCCAGGCCGAACCGCTCGAGCGCGGCCGCCATGAGGTCGGCGACCGTGTCGTCGCCCGAGCACGGCACCGTCACGTACGTGTCGCCCGCGCCCGCTATCCGGCCCGGGTACACGCGCACCTCGCCGCTGCCCGTCTCCGGCTCCCTGCAACACGACGTAATGTAACCATCGTCTAATCTAAGCAAAAACCCAGAGCCTCTAGTCAAGATGTCTTCGATAATTTCGACGGCGAAGTTCGAAAACAAAAATGTATGGGATTTGACATAAGTCATTGCTAAGTGACATGTCGCTTGCGATGCCTTACGTCAAATCCCATTGATTTTATTTTCGAATTTCGCCATCAAAATTTTCGAATGCATCTTGGCTAGAGGCCCTGGTGTAAATTTATATAGGTAGATTAGGTACGTAATATTATAAAAGAGAGAGTGTACATTAGGTATATCATATTATACACATAATGTAGGCGTCTATTTATCAAGCCCATCCGTATTATATTCGGTCTCTGATTTCCCTGTTAAAATTATGTACTTTTGTTTTTCGTTGTGATTGTTAAATCTGTACTTTATTTTGAAGATATTTCTTCGGTCTACGATGTGTTAAATCTATATACTAATAATAAAGAGAAAAAGTTTGTTTGTTTGTTTGCATTGAATAGGCTCCGAAACTACTGGATCGATTTTGAAGAATATTTGGTACTCCAGGATTTCCATTTGCGCGCATGAAGTCGCGTGCAACATCTAGCTATTGATAAAGCATGTTAATCATTAGCAAGAACAATACTAACTTAAAACGTAAAAACAACGCCGGCCGGCGGTTCTCCTTCCTGGTGACGCGGGCGAGCGGCGTGGGGTCCTGGAGGGGCGGCTCGTCCCCCGCCAGCGCGTCCGTGAGCTCGAACTGGTCGGGGTCGCGCGCCACGTGGAAGGCCCGCAGCGCCGCCGCCACCAGCTCGCGCTCGCCCCAGCCGCGCCCCACCACCACGTTGCGGTACAGGTGGTTCGCGAGAGCACTCTCGCCGTCGTACACTTTTAGTACTTCTGTTGAACAGTTGAGAGGAGAATGCAACAGGTTTCAAAAGGGGAATAATACAGCAGTGTGCGAGAATTTTCTACTTCATCATTAAATACTATAAACAGAATCCTGACCACATCCTTGCTTCTTTAGCTACGTACGAGTTGGTTTTTAATATTATATTTTGCGTATTATTATGCTCACACATTCATTTATTCTGACGGACTGATTTTGCCTTAAGTCATTCTACACGATCGCTCGTTCTGGGTGATCTCAATTTTTAAACAAGTTACTTATGTCCTAATATTATTATAATGACAAATGATGTATAATCTACCTTCTTCTCTGTCATCGGGCGTCCTGTCCCGGTGCTGCTTGTGGTCAGCCCGGTGCTCCTGGTCGGCCGGGGCCCCCGTGGAGCCCCCGCCGGAGCCCGACCGCCCCTCGCAGCCCGAGCTGAATTCCTCGCTCACACTTCGCGCTGCAACACAGCACTCTGCTAACACGGGTAAATACGCCCCTGCGCACTTACCATTTACTCACACGGACACGGTTATAGTCATTTTAGTGTTAGTGTTATTGACACAGAAGCAAAAATGCTATCCTTATCTTTGTAGGATTATGAGTTATGACTAATGTAACTTTTATAATTTAAATACATTTGCAATTAAGTTCTACGTTTAGTTAAGCGTTATAATCGTGCAGTTTTATTAGCCAATGGAAGCCACTTAGTTTATTAGCTTTTAGTTTGACACATCCATTCTTTACACAAATGTCTATCTATACACAACACAATGTGCCTACTGAAGCAGCGTAGTCATAGATAGACCGCTTCATCTTTAGCCTAACTTTACCTAATTTTAATTTTGAGTTTCTTCGATCTTTTACTTTAGAAGGTCGTAATTAACACTGAGGTTCATAATCGCAAATACTTGTTTATTTTATTTAGGTACCTACACATATCTCGTACACTGCATTAAAGAAACCTATGTTTCGTAGCATGATTATTTTTAGTTGATATTGTTTGTTGATAGAAATTGAAGAATATATTGAAATTCAATATTACTTGAATTCTATAATATAATCATACCTTAAAAGTTGGAATACTGGTGGTATTCTCAGGGAGACCGCTCGGCTTCGAGAGATGATCGAAAATAGCCAAAGTTTAATGAGTCTACTTTACAAGAGTGACAGAGTAGTTGGTAGAGATGGATCTCAAAATATTACCAATGTCATGCTTAAGGCATCAGCGACGCAAGTTGATAGTAGTCTGGACTTTTGATAACCTACTGAATGATTTGTGATTCTACGCTCTAAAGCAGAAAAGAAAATATCTGGATTTCGATAAATTGTAAAATTTTGTAAATCTGTAATATTTATAATCGTATTTGATGGAGGCAAAGATTTTATTTCTAGTTCTAATTAATGCGTCTACTAGAAAAGCGCTAGAGTACATGCGATTACTTCTTAAATAACAATATGTGTGCAATTTAACAAATACTATTATTCTAATCGTAGTTAAGTAAACATTAGTTTTTAAACGAACGCTTTTGACAGTTACATCGTTAATGGTTTAATATCAGTATGTAGGTTAATTAAAGTAGACAACATGTTATTTTATTATAAACTTTGTTCTATAAGTGCGCCAAACAATGTCCCTTTTATGTTTAAAAATGACACTATTATTCATATTCTTAAAATGATCGAAAGTGAGCGACACTTTTTTTTATGATGTAATTATTAACATTATATTTGTCACGCACGCAAATCAGGTTTGTTAAAAAGCGTTTGTTTAAACTTTAAACATAGAGCTAATTCTCAGTGCTAATTTTAATAAAAGTATAATATCTATTGAAATTCAAACCTTAACCTTAACAGAACAGTGTTTAGAGTTGTGTTGTTTATAATAATGTTTTTGTATGTTGTATTGATGACTGTTGACTATTTAACAATAAATACTTTGGTGTACTCGACAACTTTATATAAGTAGCTTTTATAAAATATTATAGCGATCACAAAAAAATAACATGAATAAAAACTTTTCATTATAATTTAATAGATATTTACTCGCATTCCGAATGATTTTCGAGTGATAAAAAATGCAGCGGTTGGCACGTGTGAAAGCACTTGGCCCGCGACGAAAGGTCGAGATTCTCACGCGATAACCTTTGCTACCTTCCCTGAGCGCGGCACTAATCTATTTATCATTGACCAGTTCTTTTTGTAAAAGTTGAATCATCATAAATATGATCATCGTGCTATTGTATTTTTGCTAATAGTTCTCCTCGTATTCATTGAAGTGTTTGGTTGCTGTGTGTCTGTGTGTCTGCGTGTGCGGTGTTCTGGCAGGCGTTACCTCTGGAGTAGGGCGGCTCGGCGCCGCCGTGCGGGGTGCAGGCGGCCGGCAGCAGGCGCCGCGCCAGCGTCACGACGCGCCCCCAGCGCCGGCGCCGCGCTGCCCAAACACAGCGCTCACCACGTGCCCCGCCGCGTGCGAGACGCCCGCGGGGCACGCCCTACCGCGCCAGTGACACTTACGGCAGCCGAAGTCGCGCTGCGAGGGCGGCGGTCGAACGTGCACGCCGATGATGGCCTCCATCGGCACCTCCGTGCGCGGGATGGACACGGCCGACGGCGGCAGGAAGATCGGCTGCAGCGTGCCGAAGTTGCACTCCTCCGGGATCAGGGCGCGGCAGCCGGCATGACACTGCCAGGACGTTAAAGTCACATCACAACTCGTATTTAGATTTGAGTATTCTGATTAAAATTTCAGGACAATCAGAGTATACGTGACGAACTAGTAGATAAGGACAATACCGGGGATAAAGAGTTAAAAACTACAATTTTCATGTTTTTCCTCGGTTAAGGGTTACGTCAATTGTTTGTTCGCATCGAGAGTGGTATACTGACCGTGCTGCCGCACCACTCGCAGCGGTAGCCGGTGAGGCACTCGGCGGACCAGCAGGCGCGGCGGCAGGCGGCGCACTTGGAGTTGGCGGGCAGGTTGCCCTCGCGCCAGTGGTGCGTGTGCCGCGGCGCGCTGCCCGCGCTGTACGTCGCGTTCTCCTTGCAGTCCACCGCCGCGAAGTCCACGCAGTCGCCGTGCACGTAGTACTCGCATACTACACACGGTACAAACTCGTTGGGAATTGTTCAATATAAACGAAGTTAATCACCATCTTTACATTAACAATTTAAATCGATTCACAACTAGCGAGCACTCTTTACTCAAAATACCTACATAATAATTATGTGGTATATACTGACTCGTACAGTGCAGTGCCGGCAGGGTAAATAATAACATAAATAGTTAAAATTTTAGCTAAATGTCAATACTGCCTTACTTTGTAAACTTCGTAGAGCTGCTGCTACAAGCTCTACGGGAAGCTACGTGAGTTACGATGTGGCGTAGCTCGCTTCTACGACGAAAACGTAGCAAACAGGCATTTACGTAAGTGATTTTTTTAAATAATTTTAGATTGTTTTTAGAAATAAATTGTTGCATAATAATTTAATTTAGCATGTATAAAAGACTTCACACTAGCATACTTATAATTCTATCACCCACAACTTACGGCGTAGTTACGAATTGTTAACCTCCTAGTTCTCATCATTATCAGCCGATATCATCTGTCAATGATCGGATACATTAATATAAATTACAACAAATGTCCTGAATGTGTCGATTTATAGTAATATTTATAAATGGACAAGGACTAAGGATAAATGATAAAAAATAATAATTAATATATAAAAGTGGATTAAAAATATTACAGATATTATGCTAGATCACCACAGAGGCGCAGAGCACCTTTGGGCGAGCAATCATTATTTTCTTTGCATTATGAAATATAACAATAGGCATACTTACCACCCATCCATCAGTGTGCCACCCTATTCTGTGTGGTATATACTCACTCATACAGTGCAGGGCCGGCAGCTCATCGAGCCTCTTGCGGCACACGGTGCAGAACTTGCGCTCGTGTGAGGTGGGCTCCGACCAGCAGGGCACAACCGTGTTCCGTGTGGTATATACTCACTCATACAATGCAGGGCCGGCAGCTCATCGAGCCTCTTGCGGCACACGGTGCAGAACTTGCGCTCGTGTGAGGTGGGCTCCAACCAGCAGGGCACAACCGTGTTCCGTGTGGTATATACTCACTCATACAATGCAGGGCCGGCAGCTCATCGAGCCTCTTGCGGCACACGGTGCAGAACTTGCGCTCGTGTGAGGTGGGCTCCAACCAGCAGGGCACAACCGTGTTCCGTGTGGTATATACTCACTCATACAGTGCAGGGCCGGCAGCTCATCGAGCCTCTTGCGGCACACGGTGCAGAACTTTCGCTTGTGTGAGGTGGGCTCCGACCAGCAGTGCGCCACCGGGTTCTGTACACATATTTTATGTTAAGCCTGTTAAGTATACAAGGTGAATTTTTCAAGTGGACATACTATGTCCACTTGAATAATATTGAAATAATAAAGAGCGTGAAATGCTCAAAGTTCGATTTTGCTGGATGATTATGAAAACACTCTGTAAAATAATAGTATTTGATAGCGTTGCTACTAAAAAAACTTAATTAGAAATTATTATTATAATTAAACAAGCGATAATAAAAACCGGCGATATAAAATACTGAAAAGTGCGAGTCGGACTCGCGCACGAATAGTTCCGTACAAAACGGTAAAAGTTTAGGTTTGTTGTATAGGAGCTTTATTCTGTTTTTAGTTTTGTTGTTATAGGGGCAACAGAAATACAGGATAATTTGTGAAAAACTCTCTAGCTATCACGGTTAAGGAGGTACAACCTGGTGTCAGACTGACGGACAAACGGACAGACAGACATACAGCGAAGTCTGAGTAAGCGTCCCGTTTTACCCTTTAGTCACGGAACCCTAAAAACCGTAGTAATTGATAAGCAATAATCATTATTTGAATACTAAATATGTCCTTCTAATGTAGTTGTAATGACAACGCTTCGACAAAAGAATACAATAGTATGATAGAGCAAAAATGTCGAGCAACAAGTTACGGTAGCGTGATAGAATTTAAGGCAGACCTAGAGCGTTGACTCCGCTCAATTAATAATAACCCCTTCATGTCTAGTGGTATTTTGTGCCCTCCCGGGTGTTCATTGTCATGATAAATTATGTCATCAGCGTTTATAGCATGATATGACGGTTTTCTAGTCTTTCAAAGTTAGTAGGCTCGATTTCGACGGCAAAATAAATAAATTATAGTCTGGTTTGTTACAGGCTGGTCAAAACGAGCTCCTAGCCATTCAGTTGTAATAATAGGATTAAAATAATGTTTTATGGAATTTACAAAATTGTATGGGCTAAAATTATAATACAGCTATTTTCTTTAATAAACTTTTTTTTTATACATTATCGGCTGAATACTGAAACGGTCGTTAAATTAAGTGACGCTCAATACACATGCTGTCCTTGTCATTTCGGCTAGCAGAGATAGCGACAGCATATGAATAGGAGGGCTCTTAATTTCGATTAGTGTTTCAGTATTCGGCCGCAAGCTGTTTAAATACTGTATAGGAAAGTTAGTTACCTTTATATGGCTCGGCGCAACCCCGGAGCATGGCGTGACGACCTGCCCCACGCATCGCTCGTGCACTATGAAGTTGCATACTGTAATACAAAAGAACTATGTTAATATGCAATCATCATCATCGCATACCTAGCGGATGTTTCAGCATAATATACTTATAGATAAAACTACAATATTTATAAAAAAAAAACCCGACTAGGTAGGTAAATTATATAGCCTATGTTACCCAGCCCGGGTAACATAGGCTATATAATTTACCTACCTACCTATATTTAATAAATGCGTGTCAATAGATTATAACGAATCTATTGACACGCGTTTATTAAAATCGGACCAGTAGTTTAGGCATTACGATAGAACAAACAAACATACATATATATAAAAAGACTGCCAAAATAATTTTATCTTCCTTGAGCCATCGCTGTAGTCGGGTAAAAAATAAGCATGGGGAAGTCCAAAATACATGGGACAGTATTACAGTATATTTAGTTCCACGGCTAATATATGGTTGGACATAGACGGTAATCTTTGCAAAGTACTCTTTCGATACAAATTATTTTTAAAATGGTGGTAAGTGGCAATAAGTCAAAATAATACATCACGTATAAAGTGTAGGTATGCCTTAAAATATAAAATAATATATTTAATGTCTAATAAATACTAAATTGTAATTTAAAATTACAGTTTTGGATTTAAAAAAAATATGAAACTTGGCACAGATGTAAAGTAGACCACGGGGAAGGATGTAGGCTACTTTTATCTCGGGAAAATATACGGTTTCCGTGGGATGCTATATTTACGCGCCGGAGCCGCGGACAAAAGCTAGTAATTATATAAATGTTTTACAACAGTGGCATAATATATCCTACTAATATTGTAAATGTGAAAGTTTGTGAGGATGGATGGATGTTTGTTACTCCTTCACGCAAACACTACTGAAGGGATTTTGATAAAAAGTTGTTTGGTAGTTCTAGGCTCTGGATTAAAATATAGGCTACTTTTTATCCCCAAAAGTATAGTGTTCCTTTGGGATACTGTATTTACACGGGCGGAACCGCGGGCAATAGCCAGTATTATTATATTCTTTGACACTGTGGAGTACTACGCAGCGTATATCGTACTGTTGAATATGCAGCTGAACAATGCCACGAGAAAGTTTGGAGTACGCCCTGTCGCCAGCGTACTACGGCGCGCAACTCCATTATACGACAAAAAGACAACAGGATAGGGGAAGGATTTTTTAAAAACAGCTGTTGTCATAATTATATACCTAACTAAATTAAGTGTCATTTTTAGTAGTAAATAGTTTCTGCCCACGGCTCCCCAGTAAAAGCATCTATCCCACGGGAACACTGTACTTATAAAAAGTAGTTTATGTGTTAATCCAGCACCTAAACTATAGCCATACCAAATTTCATCAAAATCTGTTCAGTAGTTTTTGCGTGAAAGAGTAACAAATATCCATCCATACATCTATTCTCACAAACTTTCACATTTTTAGTAAGATGAGCAGGCAATAACTCTACGATTGAGACAAACGATAAGACATAATCAGTCGAAGTATCGCATGTAGTCGTCATTTGTTTCAGACCTATATACTAAGTGGGTCCAAATTATTTAATGAAGTTAAGTGTTATCCAAACAACTATTTTAAACTACTATAATTCTAAACTAAAGATTAGCGAAATGTTTGACAATCCCATAGACAAGTACCGTTGGAGCGGTCCTCATCTCGCGGCTGCAGGATCGATAGCGGCGCGCATGCCTAGCCTCCCGCTCCCCGCTCCCCGCCTCCTCGCCCTTTCGGCCCAATGAATATATGTACCCAATAATGATACATTCGTTTACATTGTACGTATTCCTAATATTCTTGTTGCTCAAGCCGAGCCGCTGTGAGCATCTCCAAATGCATATTGCATATAAATTCAGTTTGCACAGAAGGTCGGCTTTTCGTTGGAAGTTGCTACTAGACATTAACTTCTCGGCCCGATAAATGATACATTAACCCAATAATAATACATTCGTTTACATTACATAGGTAACTATACTAAAGTTGGTACGTTGATATTACTCACTTATAATATGCAATTTAATGTAAAAGAGTGTTAAAAATATCATTTAAAATGTAGGTCCTTTGGATATTATTACGTTGGGCGGGCTCCTATTATATTGTTTCTCGACTTTTCCCGTTAATATTTTGCCGGAATCAATTATTTCTGAATCTATTTATAAAATCATTGTAAAATTTTAAAGGTATTTATATTAATGAAGATTATCATTATCATCTGTGTGTGTCGATTTGACATATCATTGACGATAACGAACAAATTAAAAACCCATTATGCAGCACGCTGTGTTTGTGAAGCCATAGCACTTTTATAAATAAATTAATTAAATAGAAGTGACATTGTAAAGCAAAATCAAATGCAGTGCTTCGTCACGTAATGCTTATTCACAGACAACACATAACGTAACATGTATATTTTATGTGTTGTATGCGCCAACTTCTGTGTAACGGCCTATACGTATTCGTAATATTCTGCATGCTTCTCAATTCTCAAATGCATTAAAATGTGCACCTGGTTTACGGTCGGTTCTACGTCGGAAGTTACTTGCCGGCATACTGAGTGGTAGTGACTGATGTACCCAATAATGATACTTTCGTTTACATCTTAGGTACGTATTCAAGCCTAATTCTTGATAATTAGGTAAGCCACGCTCAATCCTCGAATGCATTCTGGAGTATGCACTAATTTTAAGGGCATTACGTCGAGAGTTACATGCCAGCATAGGTACTGTGCGGTCGCATACAACGCGCGCCTTATATCAGTCACATAATATTCCTTAATAAGGAATGAACAAGATTATCTCATGCATATCAATATTGCAGCAATTATTGAGAGTTCGTATTTTGTATTTAATTACTACGGTCTACATCAAAATTGCATTTAACATGAAAGTGTGCTAGAATTATAGTTTTCAGTCGCTGCATCTAAATTTAAGTACAACTTAAAATTGAAAGTTAGCTTGTATTTTAATTGCTGCAATATTGAATTGATTTTTGAAACCTCGCCACCAAAGGGGGTGAAAAAGGGGTTTAAATTTTGTATGGAAACGGAACTCCACGCGGACGAAGTCGCCGGCAAAAGCTAGTTTTATATAATCTTCTTGATCCTACAGTCAAATTGCAAAGCTATTTTTACCCGACTGCGCAACGCAAAGGAGTGGTAATGTGTTTATCAGCCTATGTATGTATGTATGTATGTATGTATGTATGTTCCTTTGAAGCACTATAAAGACCAAACGCCTGGGCCGATTTTTATGATTCGCATGTCAATCGATTCCTCTTAGTCCGGCGAGTGTCACTAAAGACTTGACGTTAATGAAAATTCAATATGGCGACTACTGGACGCCATATTGTGAAAATAAAAAAAATTAAAGTAAACAAACTATGTCAAGTGGGGTATCGTTGAATAGGTATTTAAAAATCATTTTTAGTTTTCTTTAAACACTTTTCGATTCGACTAACCGTTTAGGATCTATATCGATTTAAAGTTGCGTAACAACCATTCTCACATATGGGTTTTTAGTCAGTCTACTGTCTAAAATCCTATATGTTGATGTTCGTATCATCGTATTTTTGCTTTAAATCGACCAAATGTGTGTTGTTTAAACTAAAAAAATGTAAAATAATATAAATAATAAAAAAAATTAAAAAACCCGACTGCAAAAAAAGACACCTAAGCAACGCACTAAAAAGACCGAAACAAGGTTGAGAAAACAGACTACACTATGAGCTGAAAGTCTAAGTAAAATAATTGACGTTATGTTTGTTAGCAGGCGGGGCCCATATATTTTTGTACGATTTATAATTTGCGAATGGGTCCCGCCTGCTACCAAACATAACGTCAATTATTTTACTTAGACTTTCAGCTCATAGTGTAGTCTGTTTTCTCAACCTTGTTTCGGTCTTTTTAGTGCGTTGCTTAGGTGTCTTTTTTTGCGGTCGGGTTTTTTAATTTTTTTTATTATATAGGACTTACTTCTAATTTATGCAAAGTTTTTTTTTAATTTGTAATAGATAATTAAATAATAATAGAAAATCCAAACAACAGCCTTCTGCCTGCTTGTAGTCCACATACTCGTAGCAGCATCCTACGTTAGATGCGCCTTCTACGTAGGGCGCTACGGCGTAGGTCGTGTGTTAAGCGCCAAATGAGCGGTGAGCCTACTTTCTGAGTGTAGGAAAGGCGCTAGGAAAAGCGTGTTGTATTCAATATGTTATCGGATTCTCTCCCCAACATTCTTCATTTAGGAACTTTTTAATGGGCTTTCTCATTGTTGTTCACTGACGTGTCTTATAGGTACGATAAAATTGTTACTTATTTTCAGATATATATTTAATTACGTACAATATACATACATATTATGTATTGTAAAAAATAACACAAAGAACATGCCTAAATCATAGATGTATAAAAAGACGTACATATGGCATCGCCCGTAAAAAGTAAAGACTCAAATTGGCCCGATGTCGGACCAATAATGGTTAGTGTGCTCCGCGAGTAACAGTGTTCTGTGTTAGTGTGCGTCGAGCCGTTCGACGAGTAGAGCGGCACAGAAATATTGTCAGTTTTCTAAAGATATAACGTATCTATGTAATAACCTAAAACACATTTTCTAAGACTAGGGTTACACGGTCAGTCTGGCATCAGTTCAGTCCATCAGTCTCAGACTGACGCCAGAATGATGGCCGGAAAGTACAATTAAATAAAAAAAATATTAGTCCGTCAATCACACGGTTACACGATCATTCTTTCGTCAGTCTGGATCAGGCTGATGGACTGAACTGATGCCAGACTGACCGTGTAACCCTAGTCTAAGATGACTTGTCAGAAATAAAAATATTTTATTTATACATTGTTACTTCCATGAATGAAGCAAATTCATTGTGTCGTTTGTGTGATTCGTGTTCAAAACGCTCGCAAAATGTCGGCTACATACAGAGTGTACACATCTGCGCCCTATTATTCAATAACATTTTTACTACAGATACACTGCTTTTGCTTTCTTTGTTTGATACGTTAGAAAAGCCACTTGATAGACAAAGACAGCGACATGGATAGCGTATTTTTCTTATAGTCAATATTTTTATAAATATAGGGGACTGAATTTAGTCCAATAAGTATTCGAGTATAAACGATTAAAACTACATAAGTGCATTATAAATATTTACTTACAATGTGTTTAGAATTTAATATAGTTGATCACCTACTATAATATCTATACTTATAATATAATAAAGAGGAAAAGTTTGTTTGTTTGTGTGCATTGAATAGGCTCCGAAACTAGTGGACCGATTTTGATGAAATTTGGCACAGATGTAAAGTACCACGGGGAAGAACATAGGTGGAAAAATGTACGATTTCTACAAAATTAACTTTTGCGCGCACGAAGTCGCGAGTGACATCTAGTTAGGTATAAAATTCATTCTTTGCCGCACATCCCTCAGGGAAACATTTTAAAACCTATTTAAGAGAACAAGAGAGATTCGTCATAAATCCAAACATACATACATATAATACATATAATCACGCCTCTTTCCCGTAGGGGTAGGCAGAGACCACTTCTTTCCACTTGCTACGATCCTTACATACTTGTTCATCCACTTTCATTCTTACCATCCATTCCTCCTCTTACATTCAACGTAGCGAAGCGGCTCTCCGTGGGTCACTTTTCGCCTCCGCGAGAACGAGACGTGATGGGTGGCGAACCACATCGCCGCCAAACTACCTTAATTCTACCTAAAATCTAGTTTTTGTTACTAATTACTAATTAAGTAAAAATTAAACGTAACTCAAAAGTAACATTTTAATGGTAAACCGGCAGCGCCGTGATTTTGTATGTGCCTACACTTGCAAAAATTATTGCACTTAATTTATCATAAAAAACGTGTTGGTACTTTGCGAAATTAAAACGTTTAAATAAGTAACCATATCACTGTGTAACTTCATAAACAATGTTAGCAAATTAATACAGGTCAAGGCATAGGTAACCCAGCACTTAACATTTTATAAGTAACCGTTTAAAAAGTACCTACATGACTACTTATTTATTACTAGCTGTTGCCCGCGGCTCCGCCTGCGTAAATATAGTATCCCTTGGGAACACTATTGTTTCTCGGGAAAAAAGTAGCCTATGTTTTAATTCAGGGCCTAAACTATTACCATACTAAATTTCATCAAAATCCGTTCAGTAGTTTTTGCGTGAAAGAGTAACAAACATCCATCCATCCATCCATACATTCTCACAAACTTTCACATTTATAATATTAGTAAGATTTTTTAATTTAATGATGATGATGATGATCATATGCTAGGATCACTCCTCAATGTGAATATTATGACAAAAACTGTGATTTAACTAAGTAGTTATATATTACAGCCTTCGAGATCCAGTGGCTTAGGGCTTGGTTCTCGACTCGGAGGTCGTGGGTTCGATTTCCACGTTGGAACAATAAAAAAATGTTGTTTCCAAGTTTGGTTAGGACAATGCAGGCTGATTTGTACCTGATTGTCTGATAAGCAAGGTGATCTATGCGTCGGATGAGCATGTAAAAATTCGGACCTGCGCCTGATCTCTCGCCAGTTGTATCGGTTATCCGTCCCATTGGGTTTCGAGAGTAAAAGAAGAGAGTCAAGTGCTCTTGTGTACTGCGCTCACACTTGGGCACTATAAAATAACTCCTGCGTAACTGGCCTGGTTTCAATGAAACCGGTCGAAACCGTGTGGGGAGCTATACATCCACTGACTTTACACGAACTAACACCAAGTGAGTCCAAGTGAGCCGTAAACTCTCCTAGTTGTGTTGGTGTTTGAGTCTTTAGATTTACTTTAAATCTAGTTCCACAATTCATGTGTATTTAATAATAAACAATCGAATAGCATAAACATAACCTATAAAAATTACTCACTTTTTTGAGGACATCCTAAAATTCTTCCGCCCTTGCGTAGGGCTGTGCCAATAACCGATGTTACATGTGAAACTATCCCGTCACAAGACATTATACTCACACACTTTTCACTCTCAACATTTTATAAAAATCACTTGTAACGACAATTAATTATAGCAACACTGTGATTTCGTACACACGCTGACATCTATATCTGGCAGAGTATTTCATCCTTATCGGCTATAAAAATTAACTTCGTGATTCGTTCATTTGTTTACAGTGGCACCATTCTTTGTCAATTTGTTTCTAAACGGAAGGGCACGAGACGGATCAAGGAAGCGTACGCACCGAAGACTACGTCACGATATATTTAAATAACCTCTGGGCGGGGCCGGGCGCGAGTCTGCAGCCCGCGCGGCACCACCTACCTCGTCCGATATTGCCATTTAAAAATAATTAAAAACGCCATTAATCCGCGGATCGTACGTCCCGTAATATTCGAGTGCCGTGCCGCCGCCAACGAAAATACTGCTAGCCTTTACATTGAAAAAGTTCGGGCCGGCATGAGAAGTCGCGCGAGGTACAATGTATAAATAGCGCTTGTAGTATGTTCCCTAATTTCAGTCACGCACGTGCACTCAAAACAAAACACGGCTGGGAACTGGTCGTGCGGGGAGGAGGGCATATGCGCATACGGCTGCGGTTTCCGCCTCGCGGTGCACGTCGCATGCATGCATGCGCCACTGGAGATGTGAATCACCTCTACAACACGTATAGCGGCCCATAACAGCCGGCGGGTCTAAACAACACTCAAGAGTAGACGATCACTGACTAATGAGCAATGAATAGATATTATCGTAATTTTAATGCCATGCCATTAAAATTAAAAAGCTTCCGAGTAGTTCTTCTAATTAGCTATTTGTGCTCCTATAAGCTCGGTGATTCTTTGTAATGTACTCTTCAAAATAGCTGCCAGTCTTAGGCCCACTTGCGCCAATCCGGGTTAAAGTTAACCCCGGGTTAAAAATCATGTTATCTCTCTCGTTCTTTGTATTTGTGAAAGAGAAAGCGTAATATTTTAACCCAAGGTTAACTTTAACCCGGATTGGCGCAAGTGGGCCTTAGAGCATCAAACTAAATGTTCTAAGCTGCCTGTCATGGCAACTTTAATTGGGAAGTATTTGTTTACGTAAACCACGTATAGTATTTGACATTTACCCTGTGTTTAAACCACCTTAAACATAATTGTTTTATAAATTTTGATAGACCTTTTTGAATTTTAACTTTACCACCTCCTACCTGGGCCGCTAAAGTCACCATCTTAAAAAAAAGCGCCTTAAAATAGTTTTTTGTATGCAGGGCTGATCAATGAAAGCGTGGCTTTTTCATAGTGTACCTACATACATACATGTTATGTTTGCGGAGCTCGTACGCAAAAACTATTGATTTTACAAAAACATTAATAAGATATTAATTGCAGTTTCTTGTTGTAATAGACTACCTACATGTTTTTATCGTCAAATGAGTCGGAAAGGAGATAGCTCAATATAACTATTTTAAAATGTTTTTTTTTCTCAAGATAATAACTCCCCACACCTGCTACGCAGGAGTAATATAAAAATTACTCCTGCGTAACTGGCCGGTTTCATTGAAACCAGGCCAGTTACGCAGGAGTAATTTTTATAGTGCCCAAGTGTGTGCGCAGTACACAAGAATACTCTCTCTTCCTTTACTCTCATAATCCAGTGGGACGGATAACCGATACGACTGACGAGAGATCAGGCGCAGGTCCGACTTTTTACATGCCCATCCGACGTATGGATCATCTTGTCAGACAATCAGGTGATCAGCCTGCTTTGTCCTAACCAAACAACATTTTTGTTGTTCCAATGCACGAATCGAACCCACGACCTCCGAGTCGAGAGCCAATGCTCTAACCACTAGACCACGGAGGCTGTTACTCAAGATAGCAGCGCTAGCGTAACGAAGTTACGAGGTGGTAAATTTGAAATTCGAAAAGAGCACATCAAAATCTATAAAATTACTAATTTTCAAAACTCCCGGAAAATTTCCAGGTTAAACTAGGTACCAAATAACTAGTGTAAATATTACATTAGTAGGTACCTAGTAGTTATCTCGGAAATGGAATATAGCTCATGATAATCGTAGAATTATATATTATAGACGATGAGACATGTCGAGGCAAAAAGTGTCCACGCTTAAACTGCCCTACTTTTGAGGTTGTTTGGGGCAGGCGAGGTTTTGACATTTTGACATTGTAACAGTAATAATTGCTTTCCTCAGTTTAATCAGTCTGCACCTCTTTTTAATATAATACATAATATATGAGTCCGCATTTAAAATTATTATTAATAATATACAAAATATTATTAAAAAAGATCTAAATAAAAAAATATATATGACAAAATCTTCTGAAATCAAGATAGCGTAACTTTTCAACCGACTTCCAAAACACAGGAGGAGGTTTACAATTCGTGTGTATGTTTTTTTTTTTTTTTGTGTGTGTATGTTACACGATTAATCAGCCGTTTGTGGATCGATTTTCAAAATTCTTTTTTTGTTGTAAAGGATTGACTCCTGGATTGGTCCCATTGTCATCAAATGGAAGATCTGGTGATGGGATCCATGAGGAATTGAGAGAAATCCTCAAAATTTATAGGGACACCGATAGTGATTTTGACTTTTTTTGAAGTAACTCGAGCAAATGCTACCAAAAAGTGAAATGTTGTGCCAAGGTATACCCTGGATCCAAAATCACTGAACGGCATTTCTCAGTCTTTAAAGATATACGTTTGAAAATTTCAGCATTGTTTATAAAACTGCAAGCAAATGTCAGTATTAAATAATAATTATCATCACCACAACCATCATAATCACACCATACATCATGATAAATTATGTTGATATAGGTATTTTTCATAGTATTTTACACCGATATCGATTTCTTTGAACATTCACAGCTACTAAAAAGTTAAATGTTGTGCCAAGGTATATCAGTGTACCCAGGGATCCAAAAGGGCTGAACAGCACTCCTCAGTCTTTAAATATACACGTTTGAAAATTTAAGTATTGTTTATAAAACTGCAAGCAAATGTCACTATTAAATAATCATCATCACCACCACCATACACCTTGATATTTTGTTGATATCTAGGTGTTTCTCATAGTTTTTTTTACACTGATATCGATTTCTTTGAACATTCACAGCTACCAAAAGTGAAATATTGTGCCAAGGTAAACCCTGGATCCAAAAGCACTGAACGGCATTTCTTAGTCTTTAAAGATACACGTTTGGAAATTTCAACGTTGTTTAAAGAACTGCAAGCTTATGCCACTTTTAAATAATAATCACCATCACCACCACCACCATCATCATCATCATAGCATACAAAATGAAAACATTATGACGATATAGGTATTTTTATAGTATTTTACATCGATATCAATTCCTTTGAACATTCATAGCTACCAAAAAGTAAAATATTGTGCCAAGGTATATCCTGGATCCAAAAAGGCTCAACAGCACTCCTCAGTCCTTAAAGGTACACGTTTGGAAATTTCCGTATTGTTAAAAGAACTGCAAGCATAGGTGACTATTGAATAATCATCATCACCACAATCATCATCACACCATACATCAATATATTATGTTGATATAGGTATTTCTCATAGTATTTTAAAGTGATATCGATTTCTTTGAACATTCAGAGCTACTCAAAAGTAAAATGTTGTGCCAAGCTTGTATACGTTCCTACTAAAAGTGTTACATTTTTATAATGATAATAAGGATAATCATAACTATGGGATCCACGAGGAATCGAGGAAACTCTTAAAAGCAATGTTTATGATCATTAAGGCGCTCTTACCCTAGAAATACGCTTCTTTCAAAAATTTTTTGAGACGAATGGATACATTTTAGTGCAGCAAAAAAATATATGTTAATTTTGATCATATTTGCTAGGGGACCTTTGTTTTCAAAACACGTTATCTGAAAAATTTCTCGATAAAAAAAAATCATAAAGTAACCATTAAAATAGAAATTCTTGGAGTTGTAACTGTATTATTTGTGAACAAAAATTAGAAAATTATTTCCAGTTTCGTAAAACATAATAAAAGGAAGGGAATTGTTGTTTTAATTTTTCGTATAGAATGTGATATTTGTTAGTATTAATTTATTTCAATGATTAATAATTCGTACAAGTCGAATGAAACATCGCGAAATGGGGACCTGTCATTCCTTCTCTTTCATATCTATTGAATAAGACAGTACCGGCTTAGGCCTCTTGCTAATGAGACGTATGTCAAATTTTTCCCCTCTTTTCTGCTCAAAAATTATTCTAATTTATTGTTGAAAGTCCGTTCAAATTTATTTTACCCCCGACTTGACCTTTATGTCGTCTGCATAAAGGTCAAGTCGGGGGTAAATATTAGTTTTTCTTTCGTCGTGTAATACTTATAACATAATATGCGTAATTTCGCTGTTTGACGTAAGAAGCTCGGTAGCCCTTTGGCTTTTTGAGTTGTTGCGACCAATTGGTCTCGGGTTCGAATCCCGGTCAGACGATTTTTTTTTTCTTTTTTTTTGTCGCACTATAAAACTCCGAGCAATGCTTGTTTTCCCAGTAATAAAAGTATATGGTTAATTATGTACTTATTTTATTATTAGTTACTTTAAGTTGTTGTAAATATTAGTGTAGATTATATTATATAAAATATGAAAAGATTGTATTCGATGAATGTCCAAATTTTTAGTCCAATGTTTTAAGATGGAGGTACAAAAACTCTTTATAAGTAGGTACTAGGGAGACCGAGCTTGGTCGTAGTTTTAGTACAACGATAAAAATTAATAAAAAAAATATTAAAGAAAAACAAAGACATTATAAGAATCACAAAAATAATATTTATCTTACCGGGATTTGAACTCACCACCAAAAATCAAACGTCGGTACGTAAACCGAGCTGCCAGTCAGACTGACATAAAATAACCGAAATTATTGATATAATTTATTACACGACGAAAGAAAAAACATATTTGATTCAAAATTGACAACATTGATTGACAACAGAATGAGTAAATATATATATACCTAAATATTATTCTGTTGGTTTGTAAAGTTTATACATATAATTATATCAATTATTATAATCAATTCTAATTCTAATCACCATGAGCAGATATTAGGAACATGTATTCAGTAATCTACGTTTATTTTTTACTAGCTTTTGCCCGCGACTTCGTCCGCGTAAAGTTCGGTTTCCATACAAAATTTTAACCCCTTTGTTACACCCGTAGGGGGTGAATTTTCAAAAATCCTTTCTTAGCGGATGCCTACGTCATTACAACTATCTGTATGCCAAATTTTAGCAACATCTGTTCAGTAGTTTCGGTTGTGCTTTGATAGATGAGTCAGTCAGGTTTGCCTTTTATATATTTAGACTAGGTGTTGCCCGCGACTTCGTGCGCGCAAAAGGAAATCTCGATGGAACCGTACATTTTTCGGCAATAAAAAGTATGCCTATGTGCTTCCCCGTTGTCTATTCTATATCTGTCCTAAATTTCATCAACATCGTTCCAGTAGTTTCGGAGCCTATTCAATGCAAACAAACAAACATACAAACAAATAAACCTTCTCTCTGTATTATATAATAGATTAAATAAAACAATATTTACAATTAAAATGATGTAGCCGAAGAGACTATTTGGTTAAACCACAAATGTCAGAAACTAGGTATTTGAAATTGTACTTTTTTTTGCTGTCAGATAGCCGAAGTTTCATGTATGTAGAAGGGGAATATTTGATATTGAATTTTATTGTGTATTTATGTATTGTATAAAATCAGTCGATAAAATTTAGTTTTGTGCTACGCGAACGAAGTTGCGGGCAAAAGCAAGTTTAGATTTTGTAACCGCTGAAAAATGCGAAATATATAAAATTTCGAAATGTCGTCCTAGGAAGAAACGTCAATGTGTGTAAAATGTCATAATGTGTATTGTGTTGTGTTACATGTTGTAGTGCGTATTCCGCAGTACTTTAACTGCATAATATTATTATAATACTAGCTATCCCGGCAAACTTCGTACCGCCATAGAATTAAATTTGTTGACGTACTGACTACTGACAGCAGCGCCACCTACCAGGTCCAATTGCAAATCTAAACCATTCTCGAATCAACCTGAAGACACACAAATTTTTTTATTAAAATCAGTCCAGCCGTTTAGGAGTTCAGTGACTTAATTGAGCTTTTTTTTTAGATTTTTTTACCCTTTAACTACTTACTAAAAAGCTTAAATTTCTCAAATCGCAATGGCTAAATTTGGCACAAAATTAGGAATTAGACTTCTTATAATTGACCTAGACAGAAAATAGACATTTTGAAATATATTAAATTGTAATGAGATTTGAACCTAGATTCTACGCTTTGCTTTAGGCGGGCAAAATCCCGCTAGGCTATGAAGCACATTACGATTTTATCGAAATTACGCTTTTGTATATTATAGACACATCACTTTGACGTATTTCGCATGAAGCCCCCCGCAGTAACGGGGGCGGCACGTCCCCCGCTCATCTCCTTCACCCCCTCGAATACTTCATAGTTGACTACTCACAGCGCCTTAAGTTTTCTAAACATTTTTTTAATTTCCCGGCAACTTTTTCTGTCAACACAATACACGAGATTTATGAAAATTTGTCTAGCAGTTCATGCAATGAATGACCAAGACAAAAGGGGCTTATTTTTGTAGCTTCAGCTGGATGGTAGAATGGTAATACGTTGTTTACGAATTGGCCTCGGGTTCGAAACCCGGTTACATAAATATTTTTGTGATTCTTTTTATTTCTTTTCTCAATTTTATTTATTTTTAAATATTTCATCGTACCACTAAAACTCCGAACAAAGCTCGGTCTCCCAGGTACTAGTTAATAATATTATAATATCACTGAAAAGAAAAAAATAAAAAATATTTTAAAAAATATAAAAACCGACTTCCAATGTATAAATAATATTCTTAAAATCACTAAAAAGTATGAAATAATTCTTAATGTCGAAATAGTTCCATTTAAATTCTGCTAAAATGTTACTATTTTTCTACTCAATCTTCTTATTTTTGAAGTCGGTACCAGCCCAAATAATTGTATTTTAAATCCTTCAATAAAAAAGATAATTAATTTTAACACAACTACGTCCTTATATATAAGTATAAATAATATTTTAAAGAACTCACGTTCAAATTGGCTGGTACCGGCTTCAAAAATAAGAAGATTGAGTAGAAAAATAGTAACATTTTAGCAGAATTTAAATGGAACTATTTCGACATTAAGAATTATTTCATACTTTTTAGTGATTTTAAGAATGTTATTTATACATTGGAAGTCGGTTTTTATATTTTTTAAAATATTTTTTATTCTTGTATGAAAATTTTTTCGGTCAAATGTACGTCATATCTTGTAGCCCATCCTTAGTTATTTATAAAATAATTGACTATGATAATAATAATAATCGCAAATTTATACTTTATCGAGTCGGGTCTAAGCTTTGCTACATATATTGTATTTTAGGATATAGATAATATAGCTTTCGTCTGTTATTCAAAAATAAATTATGGTTTTATCATGAAGTAGGTTAAGTTTATCACGTTACAGTTTCTCATTAGTATTTAAATAATAATTAACAATTGAGAGATTTGTAAAAATTTTAAAATAATACAACTTTTTGCAGGTGTTTTCTATAAGCAGGCCAAGTAGGTAATAATGGATACAAAAAGATATTCAAGTAAAAAGCGTATTATTTAAATAACACGTGAAACATTTAGTTTGATTCTCTAAGGTGAAACATAACAAAATAATAATTGTTTTTAAGTTTTTTTTTTTCTATAAAAGCGATGACTATGTACCTACATTACGCATAAAATAGATAGCGCGTACCTACTCGTACAGTCATTGAAAATATATTTTTGCACTTGTTTTTCAAAATACCGACCGAAAAACCGAGGTTTTACCGACGCTTACTATTAAAGCTGCTTATATCCCTTACGTACGTATTCAATTTTTCACGTTTGATTCGACCTCTGAATTGAGAAGCAACAAGTGTTTCTCGAATCTCGCTCCAAAATATGTCTTATTTTGAGTGGAGCTAAAGAAAACTACGTATTGCTCTGTAACGGATTCAAAAGATATTTTTTTCGGAGTTGAGGTTGCGAAGCATTTTCTATAGCACTACGGAGCGATGAGGATAGAGAACGCGTTCACGTAACACTTGATTAATGAGTAGAGATTATATTATTATGAATGTTGTTAACAGTTAAACTCTATAACACATACCTACCAAATTTTTACTAAAAGATTGATAATTTGTCATATTATTTGACTTTGGATTGTTTATTTTTTTTGCATGTTAATCTCGTAGAATTTTAAATATTTCGGTAGCTATCATAATATATTTACCACATTTTAGTATCAAGTTAATGTAGTGGTAAACATTATCCAAAAACATAAGATACCCTAGGCTCGCAATGAAAATAAAGTTTGTCCGAAAATTGTGTATATTTTTCAGAGACGGGTGGCGCGGCCTTCGGGGACGACAGCGGGGCGGGGAGTGCGGGGCGCGGGCGCCGCGGGAGGTCGGCATTGACGTCACCGCACGCAGCCAATGGCGGGCTGACTTGCCGCGAGTACACCGGCCCGCGATCCGTCCAACACCATACTTCGTCCTTTTACATGCTTTTATGCCCAGTTCAAAATATGTCTTGTAGTTGGTAATAGTTATGACTTAATATTGTAGAGACTAAGCAGTAAGCTAGGTAGTTGGTGCTTGATGTGATGCTAGTCTCAATAGCAGTAGGAGCAACAATGGATACCCTTAGGTATTCTAATATTATACCATAAAAGAGCTTTCTATTTAATCGCTGGTTAAAATATATAGAGACGAACTGTATGGGTTAGGTATTCTGTTAGAGACAATTGAAAGCTGTTGTCAATAGTCTTTGCTCAAAATAATAAATTTTATTAATTATAAAGGACACGAAACAAGCCCTGTATGGAGACGGGGCCCTAAAATAAAGTAGGTGGCCAATGAAAAAAACTGTAATAGTTTTATAGAGTAAGTCAAACTGAATATCTTGAAGTGAGATTTCTTTGCAAAAAAGAGAGAAAAGTCAATTTTTATTTCCCAAATTTCCCATATATTGGTCAATTGAAAAATTTGGAAACTGAATTAGGTGAAATTTGTCTTATGTTGTGTTGTTCTCTTTCTATTGATTATTATCAACAAAATTAACCACTAAAAGTCTAAAACCAAAGACAGGGTTTTGTTCCAAGTGTCCACTAGGCAACTAAACATTTTTTTTAAGGTTAGGTACTCTTTCGTGTGTAGGTAGGTAGCTTCTCTAGTTTTTTTACGATGGACGGATGTATGGATGTTTGTTACTCTTTAAATAAGTCTTTAAATAAATCGTAAAAACTACTGAACGGATTTCGATGAAAGGCGATATTATTAATAATTTAGGCTTTGGATTAAAACATAGGCTATTTTTATCCCGAAACAGTACAGTGTTTCTTTGGGTTACTGTATTAGAGGGATGACCTCCTTATTTTTATGGGCACTCTTAAAATATGGACTACGGTTGCGTGTAGATTTATCATCAATTTTTGAGACCAATATTTTTAACCGTTTAATTTCCACACACTTGTTTGTACCTAGCAGTAACAAATACGGATACATTATTTTTGGTGTTTGTTTGTCTAAGCCCGTAAGCCGGGCCTTGTGCTCTGTTGATGTACGCACAATACAATGCACATGTCCCCAGTTCCGGTTCAGACGGTCGGTCGTAAAACGTTAATCGTAAACAAATTGATACTCTTCACAAGTTATTGAAAAGATTAGAGCCTGTTAAATGGACGTTGTTTTTTGTTATCATCTGAGAACGAAACGTCTACTTTTTTGTATCCCACTATTATAATGTGTGAGTACATACTCACACATTATAATAGTGGACCATACATATGGATGGATGTTTGTTACTCTTTCACGTAAAAACTACTGAACGGATTTTGATGAAAGGTGTAGTAGTAGTTTATGCTCTGGATTAACACAGGCTATATCCTGAGAACGTACGAACGTGACGTAAATACAATGTTCCCGTGGGACAATGTATTTACGCAGGCGGAGCCGCGGGCAAAACCTAGTAGGTATAATATATAATGAAATTAAAAAACATAACCAAATCTGATTTTTTTAATTATTAATCGCAGTACTCCTTTGTCAAGGTGCAAATACTTATATTAAGTGAATAATATATTAATTATTCAGTAAATAATAGAACTCTTATTAATCTCTCGGATTACGAATTCATATAGGTACCTACTTAATATAATTTTTTAACAAAAAAATATAAACCTACTTCCGAAAAAAACAGCAATACCTAATAACATTCTCAAAAATGCACTAAAAATAATGAAAATAATTCTTGATCTCTAAATAGTTTCCCTTTTCAATTCGACAATTCAGATAAAATTTAACTATTTCTGTATTCAATCCTCTTATTTTTAAGTCGGTACCAGCCGTATTATAATATAGATATCATATAATAATAATGATGATGAGGAAGGAAATAATTTTGGCAATAGCGAGTGTTAAAAGTTATAGGTGTAAAAGTCTATGAAAATTATCTATATCATCATAATTATGATGATGTTTGGTGTGATGATGGTGGTGATAATGATGATTAGTATAAATGACATATTTGCATATACTTGCAGTTCTATAAACATTGCCGACATTTCCAAATATGTATATTTTAAGACTGAGGAGTTCTGTTTAGTGCTTTTGGATCCAGGATACCTATAGTCCTATGCTAAGCATAAAATGACACAAATGGTAATACATATATGATTGGGTTCATTAAATTAAACCTCGAAATCACTAAATAGTTAGTTATTTTTGAACGAAGTGTTCCAAGTGGGTGAATTTTACAAGATAAGTATCTATAACTCCTGAATTAACAAAGTTAGATAATTAATTTTTTTTCAGATTTTGCGAGCAAGCCGTTTAGCTTATAGAGGGGGCGCACTATTTTAACAAAAAAATGCAAGTTACAACCAAAGTTGAATATCTCGCAAACGGATACCTAAATCAAAAAATCATCTCAGTAACCTCTCAATGTTTTTAAAAGACCTATCTACCTCGCACTACGGGGTACACGCGAGAAAAAAAAATTTTTTTTTTCGACGGATCGCCTGATGGTACCTAAGCGATTACCGCCGCCCATGGACACTACACCAGAGGAGTTACGGCGTAACTCCTCTGGTGTTGCGACTTGCGTTCCTGGTCCTTAAAATCCCCAATCCTCCCATGGGCCTCCGGTAACCTCACTCACTCGGCGAAACACAACGCATGCGTTATTTCACGTCGGTTTTCTGTGAGGTCGTGGTATTTACCCGGTCGAGCCGGTTCTTTCATGCCAAAGCGTGTAGCTCACTTTACGTGTAGGGGAGGTACCCCAAAAAATAACATTTTTTCACGATTTTATTTTAGCACTTGGTCGACGTGATAAATACACATATCCGTTTAGATGGTAAGGCGGACGGACGGACGGACGGATATGACGAAACCATAAGATCCGTGACGTAAACTACGGAACCCTAAAAAGTACTAAATGCAGATAAAAATAGTGAATTGCCCACCGATAAGGGACATAGACGTTGGAATTGAATTAGGAAGTTTGGAGCGCATTAGATGTAGATTGTAAGCTTTATATTAGAGTAATTTATTTGAATCGATTTCCTAGAAATATTTTTAGTCACTATACATTAATTGTGTTCCCATTTTATAATAATAAGCCAAAAATAAAACAATGATATTTAAATCCATTATACACTTGCTACGCGGACCTCACTACGGAGGGCTACGACGTAGCAGCTACATGCTACAGCCTTCAAACTAAATGAGTAGGTACTAGGTACAATACTGGATTAATACTTAATTAATCCAGTATTGTACCTAGTACCTAATAATTGAAAAATATTCTAAAATCATAAGTCTGGAAGCTTAAATCGATTCTGAATAATCCGAAAAAAATAATAATCAGGTAAACATTTTACAAGAAAAGCATAAATTATGAAATATTGTCGTATTATGCGTGGAGCTATTAAGCGCGGGGCCACCGCCACCGAACTAGATTAACGCCGTGGCTATTTCCGTCCTGCGAACAGGAATACTAGATGTTATTTTAACTTTACTTGATATAAATAGATGCATTGTGAATGTTTTCGCCCTATATTTATCGTCAATTTCATAAAAGAATTTATAAATTTCGCGGCTTTATAGCCTTTTCTAATTTCGTAACGTTTCGGTTTTGACTGTTTGTCTAGTGTGTTCTAGGTCACACAATATTGAGACCAAGAACTTTTTACACTTCATTTACTTTAAATTTTTGAGAAATCTTTGCTAAATGAATTTATTTTACCTACGGTTTGCTATCATGCTGGGTCAACGCTCTACAGAAGCAAAACTTTGAGATTCCACTAGTATTATATTATGATGTGGGTTTTGAAATCAGCAGTTGCCAAAATATTAAAATTACATATTAATATTAAATTAAAATTCAAATCGAAAACTCGTATATACAGCCGCGGGCCAAAGTGAAAACAAAATACTAAACTTTGCCCGGTACAATCGTAGAAAAGTCATTTATTATTTAAAGTGAGTCAGTGTTTGTGACATAAATAATTGACGTGAATGCATCGGTGCAAGAGCACGGAGCTCGTTCAGGCTTTGTCACGGCGGCGTGGCCATTGTGCTCGCGATTGTCTCCAGTTGGAACAAAGACACTTTTGTACGTGTTACATTAACTGACCTGTCACTTAGCCATGTTTATTCGTGTGTGCAAAGTTTTTTTATTTATTTAGAACGTTGCTTACTTCGTTGGCGTAACAAGAAAACCGTTTACTTATTAATAGAGCAAAATTTATTCAAATATGCTCAGCCGTTTTTGTCTCAAAGAGTTACAAATATACCTCTATACAAGGATGTATAGAGGTATATTTGTAACTCAAACTCTTCATTTATAATATTAGTAAGATTTATAAATTAAAAAAAATCACAATGGATTTGGCATGATGAAACCTTGTGTTTCGTCTAATTGCAGATAAAGTGGTAATTCGTAGAGTTGGTTAGTATTTAACATTAGGTATGCCCAGATCTCAAGTGTATCTAACACCTGAGAACTGATAAGCACCTGATTTGCACCAAGCTGTAACTGCATCTAATATGGAATAAATTTCTTAAACACACGTCCATAAACATCGACCTGGAACTGTTTCAATATCGTCGCCTATTTGAATACTCCTGAAGACTGAATCTTTGTGCCAAACACAAACTAAAGTTCTAGTGCTATTTTTATTTTTTGAAATGGTATTCCTGAAAACAAAATCACTCTTTTTCTTATCATGGTTTTTAAGTGATAACTTTTATGGGATGCTTCGTTCCGTAGCGCGTTACGGCCCCAAATAAGTTATGAGTAATTTCGAATACTAATGTCAGATACGCGTAGCGCAACTGCTGTGTTATTCTCTAAGAACATTTTCAAATATCTCGACAGCTGAATCCGCGGTGAGTGTCAAATATCATATAAAAATTTGACACTCACCGCGGATTCAGCTGTCGAGATTTAAAAATGTTCTTAGAGAATAGACAGGCAGGCGCAATTATCAAAAATTCAAGTGCCTACGTAAGAGTTTTTGACAATTGGTCTGTTCGCATCTCGGTCAGACTTGACAGGTAAGAGTTTATTCTTTTTATTTCTTGTTCTTTATAAGTTTTTTTTTCTCGCACTATTATTCTTTTATTTTTCTACAGAAATTAAAAACGGTCCCCTAGCTTTTTGTTTACATTATTAGTTTAAGTTATCACTTCTGTCGGGCGTCCCGAGACGTACAACTTTCTTTTTTTCTTTAAAAATATATTTTGGAATCAACATAGTTTATCAGAGACTTGTCCTCAGTGTACCTCTGTTTTAGGGTAACTGGGGGTTTGCGGTAACTGGGGGCAACTGCCACACCTCCGGCATGAGCACAGGGGCACCATTGACGCGCGTCTCTCAATGGCGTGTTATCTGGGTCACGGCGTGACGTCAGAGCTGGCCTACATACACAGCGCCGGGTGGGTCCCGGCCCGCGTCGGCCCGCGTGGAAACTTGTATGCAATTACTAAATATAGAACTATTAAGCTGTCATAACAAATATATAATCTATATCTCATCCTGGGAATTTACACTATTTTTCCTAGTTGACCTATTTTTTCAGAGTTATTGGTGTTAATTGTAATCAGCTTCGGTAATTCATCGCGCCATCGTCCAATAGTTCTATCCCAATTCATTTATGAAAGAAACTCGTAAATGAAAAGCAGAAAAAGTTAATACAAGTGGTGCTTCTAGTATTGACATATATCGACTAAGCTGTTGCTTATTAATTCCTACTACTATTTATAAATGTTAAAGTTTGTGAGAAATAATATATTCTTATTATTAAATAGCGATTTGCCATTTGTGGGCTATTACCATGTTTCACGTCAATGGGAACATTTTCGTGTTTCGAAGGCCGGTTTAAAATTACGCGATAACCTTTCGCACATTTAAACTCGACTGTTTTAATTATAAACCTTTATAGTTTTTGCGATATCAAATATAAATAATTAAAGTGTATTTATCACAGAGGAAATAAACACGAACATTACAAAACGCGAGAAACAAACGCTATTAACACAATTAGTGTAATTTCCCCTACGCGGCCGGTGTGCGGCGTGCGCGGCTAAATATAGCTCAGCATATACTATTATATTGGTGATATGAGTATATCACCAATATAAAATTGCCCTTCATACATTTTATACCTTTTATCAACTAAAATGTTTAATGTTCAAATTAATAGAAGGAGACATCCTATTTGTATGAGAGAGTTGTTTACCTTTTAATACGTAAAATTATTAAGCGGGTAATCTGATGAGAAGAGATAAGTCCTTAACAGTGACATAATTAATCATGGAAGTCGACAAAAGAAAATTGTAAACATAAACAAACTATGGGATTCGCAAACTTTCAAAAAATAATTTAGTCACTTTATTATTGACTTGAATAACAAATATTATGTACCTTATATTATAATAATTGCACTATACCGATGGTAGATAATTTACGTGTAAGACGCTAGATAGTAAATTGAGATTACTTATTAGATTCGAATGGCACATATTAGTTACCTTGAATTGTTTGGGTCTAGAATTATTTACATTTCGACAGAAATGATCATTGTGTTTACATAAATTATTCTCTCTCCTACTTTTTGTATATTACCTAGGTACTTCAACATGTAATCAGAAGTTAAAAACTATAACCCTTAGCTATAACCCGAGTAGGCAAATTAAGCCTATAATATTATGTTTTACCCGGCACATAATCGCGAATCTATTAACATTTCATCCATTAAAACATAATATTAGGTACATAGACTGCCAAAATCCCTTCTTTTTGGCTTGGCCGTAATCGGGTGACAACGGCTAACAACTAAAATAACAAAACTATTTAAAAAAAAATTAGAAAAAAAGTTGACCTACAGGCCATCCGTGCAACTTCACGCTAAGCGCTTAAATTTTATCTAATGCGTTGTGGCGGACCAATCAGCGCACAGTCCTGAATCGCGCTATCGAAGTTTTCACAGCTCGGCACTATACCTATATATACGACAGCTGAAGTGCACACAAGTGGGCTTCGGTCTGACCATGTATACCACCTCGCTCGGTCGGAGATCTCCCTTTGGGCTTTAACACCATATTCCCACAGCGTCATTTATCTTATATATCATATTAAGCTTATCAAGCTCAAAAATAAAAGTGCTTCTAAATATTTACACTGATAATTTTCTTTCATCAAACAATGTTAAAAAAAACTCTATTTTTTTTTTAAATTTCAAACTGTCATAACTTTGGAATGAATCAATCGATTTTCACGCGATTAGCGGCAATCGATGTAGTTTTTCATGTCCTTTGAATATGGTTGGATACTCAAAGCCTTTGAAAGAATCGACAACAAAAATTTTTTTGATGAAATATTTCGGAGTAATTCCGAAAAAACACATTTTTTCGGTTTTATTTCCTTCACGATTTCTCTCGAACGAATCAACCAATTTTGACCAGAGGGCCTAGTCAAGATGCATTCGATAATTTCGACGGCGAAGTTCGAAAACAAAATGTATGGGATTTGACGTAAGGCATCGCAATCGACATGCCACTTAGCGATGACTTATGTCAAATCCCATACATTTTTGATTTCGAAGTTCGCCGTCGAAATTATCGAATGCATCTTGACTAGACCCCCTGATTAGCGGCGATCGACGTGGTTTTTTTAAGGTTAAGAGCTGGTTCGTTTTTGGAGTTGATCGATAAAGATGTTTAAAAGTTATTCCAAAAAAAACACTTTAAAAAAAATCACAGTTTTTTTTTTAGATTTATTGAAATCTATCCGTCCGAATACATAAGTACATACAGATATAGTGACACCCTCGCGGGGGTAGTCAGGGAAGCTTCCAGAACGTCGAGATTTGATGAGAATTTGATTTTTGCAAAACGGGGTAAAACCAATAACTTCCCGATTTTTGAAAATCTTAGATTTTCTTAGCGGGAATTTAAAAACATGAAGTAGTTTAATACATATATTTAACTAGTGTTGTCCGCGGCTCCGCCCGCGTAAGTGTTCTCATGGGATACTGATCCCATGAGAACACTGTACTTTTTCGGGATACAAAGTAGCCTATGTTTTAATAAAGACCTCAAGCTACTACCATACTAAATGTCATCAAAATCAGTTCAGTAGTTTTTGCGTGAAAGAGTAACAAACATCTATCCATCCATCCATACATACATTCATCTACCCATCCTCACAAACTTTCATATTCATAATATTAGTAGGAATATTAGTAGCATATTATAATTAACCTTAGGTACTTAAAACAATTAAATATGAAAATTAAATTAAAAAAATTGGGGTAATAAAAATATACGTCTACCTATACGTATTCCATAGATACACGATGGGTTCCTAGTTTCTACAACTAGAAACGCATCGTGTATCTATGGAATAGCCTAATAGCAATATACTAGGCCGCTAAGTTTTAGGATGTTTTTAAAGCTAGCGTAAAGGCCTTTGCGGGATCGCTAGCAAATGTGAAACATCTAAACTATTTTTTTCCTATATATTGTATCAAAAATTATTTAATCTTAAGACACATTCCAGTTCTCGTTTATTGTGCTAAAATTTTCAGGCATTTACGAAACGCGTTTCTCATAAAATAATCAGTAGAATAATAAAAAGATTAATAACGTCAACAGCTAGTAGTAATACCACGCTAGTAAAGTTATAATATAAGAGATGAAAAAAAAAAACAAACGAAATAAAATTTTGCTAGTAAAACGGTAAATCGTAGAACAAAGTGTCGTCCACACCGTTCACCTGTCACGACGAGTTTCATGGAGAGGCAAAGTGGTTGGTACTCCACACTCCACAGACACAGTTACAGTATTGCCGAGTATACAGTAAAAGCTACAATTTTTCGTATCCTCTTTCTTGGTACATTTTAGAACGTTCAAATTCTCCATAGTTAAAGTTTCTTTAAAAGGGCTTACGTACTAATAATTAAGTATGATGAGCGCCCATTTACGTTAACTTTTAATAACAATAAATTAAACATTAAAACCTGGTACATATTTGTACTTATCTTTTAAATAAATAAATAAATAACTTTTTATTAGAGAAATTTGAAATTAAGTTTTTAGTAGTTTTTGAGATAAAAAAATCTATGGGCGCATGAGGTTAATTTTTTTTACGGATGAAACGCAATATGAACGATACGAAAATGTGGGACGTTTTTGTCCAAGAAGAGGGAGAGAGCGATTGAGACCGATTGAGAGAGAGTGAGAAAGGGCGAACGTAGCATAAAATAATATTTCATAGATTTCATACATTTTCTATACGAAATTTCAATTTTAAAAATAGATTTTTTTAAATTAATTTACAATTATTTTGTAAAAATTTTAATTTAGGTTAGGTATTTTTACTATTTAGAAAAATTTGTGTGCCAAAGAAATTTCACTTCTGAATTTCTGACATGTGTATTTTGTACGCATGCACTTTTTTTTTGTAGAAAATAGCCTCCAGCCCATTACTGACTGGTAGCAAATGCAAATGATAGGTACAAATAAAATTCTGGTACCGTATCTCGATAAGACGTAGCAGTTAGCACAATCCGTAAGTCGTGTCAAACTTGTCGTTTAATTTCTATACTTACATAATGTTTCCCACAAATTACCTTATGTATATATGTTTGGTAACAATGGTAAAATTATCATATTTACAACATAATAATTTATGATGAAAACGAAAATGTAGTGTTTTTGTGTTTTTAGGGATTTCCAAATTTAGTACCTTTTTGGTAGTTTTCGAAACTCATTTAGTAGGTACTTAGTTTTATAATAGGAAACGTTGGTTAAGTTTAGTTAAGTAGTTTTGAAAAACAAAAAAACAGAAAACACTGGACGCGTTGCGTCGCTTCGACTCTCTCATAATAATAATATAATAACCCCCCCCCCCCCCACACCGATATCGGTGACGGTGGCCGGTTTCATTGAAACCAGGCCAGTTACACAGGAGTAATTTTTATAGTGCCCAAGTGTGTGCGCAGTACACAAGAGCACTCTCTCTTCCTTTACTCTCATAATCCAGTGGGACGGATAACCGACACGACTGACGAGAGATTAGGCGCAGGTCCGACTTTTCACATGCTCATCCGACGCATGGATCATCTTTCTTGTCAGACAATCAGGTGATCAGCCTGCATTGTCCTAACCAAACTTGCAAACAACATTTTTTGTTGTTCCAATGCGGGAATCGAACCCACGACCTCCGAGTCGAGAGCCAATGCTCTAACCACTAGACCACGGAAGCTATTGGGCCACTGATACTTGTATATCATGTTATCTATTGTCATTTGTCCCTAGACCGTATTCAGAGGCGTGTGACGTGTTAGCACCTGTCGCGCTTATCAGTGCTCCAGTTCCTCTATTGTCCCACCGTCCTATTGTCTCACGTGTGGGCCGTCACGTCGCGTGGCGTGTCCGCCCGGGAAGTGCCTTTGTACCACACGTCAACTGCCACTGTTGCCAGATACTATTGAGAAGACTTGTTGTTTAGTATTCAACAGTAATTGTGTTCTCTATGGTATATTTAATAAACCATATAAAGGTAATAAATACATATCAAGTAAAATTATATATAAAGAAAAATTGATTGATTTTAGAGACAACTTAGAAATACAAAAGATAATCACTTGAATCTATCTTCCTAGAACATAGATGATTATAAGATAATAAAAAACCATGTTGCTAATAGTCCTCGGCATTCTTCCTTTTTACGGAAATGACAGACGATGTATGAAAACGACGACTGCCGAAAGACATTGAGATCGTGGTCGTATTTATACGACTTGTAATTACTGTACTGCGTTGGATACGTAGCAGGTACAAGCTTTAATGATAATAATAGGTATTATAAAGAGAAAACATTTGTTTGTATGTTTGTTTGTTTGCATTTAATAGACTCCGAAACTACTCGACTCATTTTGATGAAACTTGGAACAGATATAGATATGATACCAAGGAGGGAAACAGGCTAGTTTTTATCGCGTAAAATGTACGGTTCCCATCGGATCACCTTATTTGCATGCACGAAGTAGCAGGAAACATCTATTAATTAATAAAATGGTATTTATTTTTAATAATTCAAAACTTATACAGTTATTTTGTTTAACATTTTTTACGTGTTTGTCGCGAGTAAAAAGCTAGTTAGAAAAATAATACCTGCATTACTAGATAATCTACAATATTAATATAAGAATACTAAAATAAGTTAAATTCTCGTATCCCTAAATCCTTGTAGTCTGCTAATAATATTTTTATGTATATAAATAAGCTTTATTCCTAATTTTCAACGTTCCATCACCCAACCCACCAACATTTCAAAAAACATATTGTCTGTTCAATTGTTTTATATATAAAAAGTTACGTTATTCATTTTATTCTTGTTTTATTCATTAAAAATAAAATAAACTATTTTGTTAAAGCTGGGAATGAACAGTGGCCAGTGCTAAGTCCTCTACGAGCGTGCTACGCGTGCGCTACAAAGCTACGAGTCGTTTTACTTGTTTTTTTAAGATTCAATATTATTCAATATTCTCTTATAAATATCACTTTGTAAATATCACGAAATCAGTATACGTAATAATTTATGTACAAAATTGTTATCTCTATATCGAGCATAAAAAATATACTACGGAGTACGAAGAAAACTATTGATTGGCGTCAGCAGCTACATCTTTTTGCCGTTAAATCTTGTGTATTTATTTGTGGCGCATAACGCCTTATCCTGTCAAACTCTAGTTACCAAGATAAATAGAGATTAGATTTCGCAAAGTAGCATGTCAGGACATGTCTAAGGAGGGTTTCGTAATTATAAACGCATCAATATGTTTTCTTTGAATTACTTCAAACGTTATTGTCCTATTTTGATAAAAATAGGACAGTTTTTAGGGTAATCTATCCGCATGGAAACTAACAAGATTCTATATCCTATAGTTTAGAAATGCTAGAGAGGGGACCAACTCATACACCACTTTGGAGGCCGATTACTCGAAAATGGTCGATTTTGTAAAAAAGTCATGTATAAAACCTTGCCTATTAAAAACATCGTCATGATATATTTTTGCGGCAGGTTCACAATTTGTTTCTATTTTTATTCTCATTCTTTTACATACCATACATACTGTAACGCTTTATATACATACTGTAACGGTATTTTGTTTTATAAAAACATAATATTAATAATATTATGTTTTTATAAAACAAAATACCTGTTATACCCGATTACATAAATTATATAGCCTATGTTATTATTACGAATATATTGATACCTCATTCAATAAATTTGGATTAGTAGTTTAGGCATTACGGTGGGCCAATAATAATATATAGATAGAGACTGCCAAAACATTACCCTTCCATTTGGCTTCGGGTAGTGGGTGAAAGATATGTGAAAGATATGAGTGGCGAGTTCTAAACACATTTTTTTGTTTTTCAAGGGTGTTGTCTTTAATCTACGCAGTTACTTTAGTTTCTTACACGAAAATCGAAATGCTTAGTGAATCAACCTACACTTATTTTGCGTCTCTGATCTCGTAATACTTGCTGCTTACTCTACTCGTAGTCAGAGGAAAATAACTAATTCAGATATTTATTTTATATTGAAGTATATTTATAATCATCCCTATTGTTTGAAATATGAAATATTTATTATTATATTTATAACTTTATATTTGATCGATTTGTGAACAAAATAATATACATATTTTTAGGAAATCTGCTATTTTATGTTATTTAAATCATCCTTAATTCTTTGATTTTTAGTCACTTATTACGTAGTAATATTCACAAACTTTAAATATCTGAATACAATAGGTAGGTACATTTTAATAGCAATATATTCTGTACGTATTCATTGTTATGTCTTAATTCGTGCTTCAAGTATATTCACAGAATTACAGAACATTTTTCTTACAGTGGGTATTTGTAATGAGAGATTCCAACATTTTTTTAAATCCACGATAAAAATGTTGTACTCATATGTTTAGTCTAGCCTGAGAGTTAGAAAAATGTAAAAGCTTATGATACTCTAAAAAGAAAGCTTCTAGACTTATTTGAAAAGTTAAGCTGTGCAAAGTCCCTAAAGAAGCCACATTGATTTAACACACAGAAAGAAAAGAAATATTTTAGGCAGAACTGTTTAAGTTATACGCTAAAACAGTTTTTTCAGCCTTTTTGCCACTAGCGATACTGCCGTGTTTGGCCAATACTCCTATAAGGTGCCAACTTGTTACATCCAATATGGAGCCGGGACTTACCATTGGAGGTGTCAGGAGATGGCTTATCTTATTTCGTATCACCACGTTTAGCCGGAAGGAGGATGCGGCGCCCCGCCCCGCGCTAGGAAAAAACCTTATACAAAACAGATCGATCGATATTGTGTGTGTTCACTCGTTCGCCGGCACGTTTCAGCTGATCGGGGAAACTATATCCGCACCGTCCACTGAAAAATGGATAAAGTGGAAACGAGGGACAGGTTTCTAGAACGGATTAAATGATCATGATTGATGATTTGGTTTTGAGCGAGATGGGTAAACGAGGCACATAGCGTGATAGGTTAAGGGCGATGAGGACTTAAGCGAAGGCTTAGGGATCGGACGGATTTTGGGGTTTGGCATAATTAAGAGATCGCTCGATCGCAAGTCGGATAAATAAGGGAGAGTCCCAGGAGTAGGAAGGTACACCAGGGCGGGTTGCATAACGCTGGTCGTGCTAAGCGCGCGTTGGATATCGACGCGCACTGGGCGCATGCGCGACGCGTACCTTCGCAGCCGTATCCTTGCCCGATGAGCCCCCACAGGAGATCCGAGCAGTGGTGGCAGTAGGTGGGCTTGTGGAAAGTCTTCTTGGCGAAGGAGTGGGTGCGTTGGGGCGCGGGCGCGGCCTGCGCCATGGCGGGCGCGCGGGCCGGGCCGAGCGGGCGCGCTACTCATGCCGCGGCGCCCAAGGGCGCGCCGCGCTCTCCGAGCGGCTGTCGCGGCCCACCATCGCGGCGCGTCTGCCGCCCGCGCCCGTCCCGCCCCGCGCACGCGCGAGCCCTCCCGCCCGCGCCCCGCGCCGCCGCCCGCGCCCGCCGCCGCCGGCCGCTCGCACACGCGCCGACCCTCGCCGTCCGCGCACTCCCCATCGATTTCTCTATCTCCTTTGACATACCAAATCAAATGAACACCTCCATGATGTGATTAGAAAACAAACGCGAAGGCAGGAGCGGATATGCTCGCCGTATTCTCTGCCCTACTTAAGAAAAACTTACAACCACGTTAAATATCTGCTATAGTTGAACACTTTACACTACTCTACTTAGAGTTAATAAACATTCATAGAATTGATAACTAAAAGCTTACTCACTAATCTAAATTATTATTTAGAGCTTTCGTTGAAACATTTTTGATAAGATGTTGCGCTAATAAAATACAATAATGTTCTGCCAATAATTATTATTAGTAACAATAGAAATGGTGGCCTGATCTTGATGTTTTTTTTTTGTTGAATTTCCAAAATATTATCTTTTTACTGTACATGTTTTCCTACATATAAAAAAATAATGATAATTAATAATAAATTAAATCAGTGTTTATGCATCTCAGTCGTGTCTGTAGACAAGAAGGGTTTTGGTATAAATTAATAGTCTAACGAGCAAATGAGCCACCGAGTGTAGATGTCGTCTGTCGGGAGCTATCGCTACACAATTTTCATAGATTTCGAGTTGCCGTGACCGGATAGGTACATTGTGCGCGTGGAGCCGGTAGAAGCGGCTTGTCCACGATGAAGCCTTTTTGCATCGAGCCTAGAATAGGCTAGACTGATTTTTTTATTGCATAAATGAATGGCAAGCCGCACACACACCATATTATTGGCAATAATGCTAATATTGACAATAATATTCCTTGTGTGCGACAGTTTTTTTTTGTATGTGCTGACTAGTATTTACAAATTTATTCTGTCAATAATATTGCACATGTGCGGCTACCCTATAGAGAGTAACTTCTCAGAACAAACAATACTGTTTTTCAAAGGTACAGCGATTTGTATATGTATAAAATGACGCAAGTCTCGTGAAAATGCTCCATACAAAAGTCGAACCTAGCTGTGACGTCACGCCTAGGTTAAAATGTAAGGTAAAAGGTGTATGGAGTATAAGACCGCAGGAACATATTTGTAAATATCTCCGATATTTGTGCGTTTCAGTTCATAATTTTGAATAGATGTACTTAAGTAAACTAATGATGTAGGTATTTTTTACTAATTTAGCAAAAAAAAATAACTTTTTTGTACTTTTTAGATGTAAGTATCTAATTCTTCGATCATTAATACAATTTTTGTTATTGTATTGTATATGTTGTATTATTGATCGAAGATCTAATTACTAAACTACATATAAAATTTTATATTTTTTTTACATTTACCATGTAGTAATGCTTAAATACTTCTGAGTATATTAATGAAACTAAAATATTTACAAGTAGTCATCATCCCTATTAACCTAAATTCAAAGAGCAGTGAGAGATCTAAAAAACTTTAATACCTAATAGCTGATAATGTATTCAGATTACTAATAAATAACCCAAGTGATAGACCGTGCGGTTGCAACGTGGTACACCGGGCTTATCGGTAAAAAATAATAATACCTCGTCACACCGATATCGGTGGCGGTGGTTTCATTGAAACCAGGCCAGTTACGCAGGAGTAATTTTATAGTGCCCAAGTATAGTACACAAGAGCACTCTCTCTTCCTTTACTCACATAATCCAGTGGGATGGATAACCGACACGATTGACGAGAGATCACGCATTTACATGCCCATCCGACGCACGGATCATCTTTCTTGTCAGTCAATCAGGTGATCACCCTGCATTGTCCTAACCAAACTTGGAAACAACATTTTTTATTGTTCCAATGCGGGAATCGAATCCACGACCTCCGAGTCGAGAGCCAATGCTCTAACCACTAGACGACGGAGGCTGTTAAGATACAAACCAACTTTTACTAAGTCGGATTTTCTCCGACCGTAAAATTAACCGTACGATAAAATCGGCGCTTAAAATTTCTTGGCATAATCCCGATATATAAAGAGCAATAACCATTTCGATCTCAAACAATAATCATCGGCAGGCGCACATGTTCAATATCGACAAAGTTACTGCTCGACTAGTTTCTAAACATTTTCCCTTAAAACACAATGGAAGTGACTGCAACGACTGCAGATGTGGTATGTAGTGTAGTGAGTAATTGTCAAAGGAGGGAGGAAAAGGAATGAACCTTTATACATTTGCTAGCTGTTGCCCGCGACTTCGTCCGCGTAAATTTCTGTTATTATGATCGCGATTAAGAAGTTTAAATAATAAAGTTAAAATAATATATTTTAAAGGACTTCTGCGTAAAATATATTTTTAGTTTTTTTTTCTTGTGGCAGAAGAACAATATTATGAAGAATTGGATCTTGCGTTTACGCAGCGTACGCAACGGATAAACATGAATAATAATTTCCCCGTTTTTGCAACATTTTTCACTGATGCTTCGCTGCTATTGGTCGCAGCGTAATGTTATATATAGCTTAAAGCGAAGGCTTTAAGCTATGAAGGAAGCTCGATAAATAAACTATCCAACACAAAAATATTTTTTTAATTCGATCTAGCAGTTCCTGAGATCAGCGCGTTCAAGCAAACGGAAGCCCTCAAAGATTAATAATTTTCCCCGTTTTTTTCCACATTTTCCACTGATTCTTCGCTCCTGTTGGTCGCAGTGTGATACATATTATATAGCCTTAAGCCTTCCTCGATATATAATGGACTATCCAACACAAAAATAATTTTTAAATTCGAACCAGTAGTTCCTGAGATTAGCGGTAAACGCTACTACTGGTTCGAACAAACAAACAAACTATTTAGCTTTATAATATTAGTATAGATTACTATGTAAAAAAAAGATCGCTCTTCTTCGGCAGTAGCAGGCAGTTAGACATAGTAATATAGTCATCCTCATTAATATAGTCATCCGTCGGCAGATACAGTTATATATTTCTACTATTGTCGTTATGGCTACTATACTAATTATATGTACTCATTCCCACGGTAGCCATATTATAGAAGTCATTATAATATCTACCAGTTTTTTTGTATTATTCGTATAAAAATGTGCTTTTTAAGTTCCCATAGGTATCTAATATTTATTTGCAACTGGTTGCCCGCAATTTCGTTCGCGCAAAATGCAAAATTTCAGATCCCCAGAAAAGATTTCGTCGCATATGTACCTAAGTAAATTTTTCATAGCCTAATAAAAGTAGCATTTAGTAATACGTGGAACCGTACATTTCGCCGCTATAAAAAGTAGCTTATGTGTTAATCCAGAGCCTAATGTACTATATCATGTACCACATTTAATTAAAATCCGTGGAGTAGTTTCTGAGATTAGCGCGAACAAACGTACATAAAAACATACAAAAATTCTAAAATACATTGTTTTGTGTTCTATTTCGTTCATAAATATAATATTTTGTCTTATATATCTTGCATGTACAGTCAGCGTTGAATTACGATTTTATTATAATATGATACCAAGGTATTGATTGATTGATTGATTGATTGATGTAAAGTGTCCACATCCATAAGTTATTGCGTAAAAAAATTGAAAAATACTTGTCATTTACCGACTTCAGACTCTACAATTTTAAGAGCAACTTAAAATGGTTTGGTCTATGGCGTTGAACCAGTGAGTTCTTCCTTTATCTCTTCCAGAATTAGCACGCAAGTACTGGGTACTGGAGAGTGGAGGGTGTGGGTCTAATCGCGCGGAAACCGTCACGGCTGGCTCGCTCGGCTATTAATACCGCACCCCAGCCCCCAGGGCCTAGCCCCGTCCGACTGAACGGACCGCTTATCTAAGTGTTACCCTAATTCTGACCTACTGCCTCTTTTAAAATATGTTTTAATTACTGAGGGACAAGACAATGTAAGTAATAAATCTATACTTTAATATTATAAAGCTGAAGAGTTTGTTTGTTTGAAAGCGCTAATCTCAGGAACTACTGGTTCGAATTGAAAAATTCTTTTCGTGTTGGATAGTCCATTTATCGAGGAAGGCTTTAGGCTATATAACATCATGCTAAGCTCAATACGAGCGGAGCACTAACCAAGAATGTTTCAAAATCGGGGGTTATTTTTTCCTTTTGAGAGCTTTCGCTGCATACGCTGCGGAAACGATTAAAGTTTCGCTAAAATGATGTATGACAGAATTGTTCCCCTTTAAAAGTTCTAAAAAAAAGTCCGCGACAGTACATGTCTATCTTTTAAGATTGGCTCACAATAACCTTTTTACGCTAACCAAATTTGTTTTAAAAATAAGTATTATTTGTGAGGGTGTTTTCATAAAGATTATATTAATTCTAATCCAAGTAAATACGTTATTAATTACAAGCATTTAATTTAGAAGAAATTTGCTGTTTATAATAATAATAGTAATAATAATATCTATGGACGCTTCACACCACGTCAATCTGGCCCCGTGCTAAGTATCCGAAGAACTTGTGTTACAGGTACCAGACAACGGAAATATATTTAATACTTTTATACTATACACATATTTAAGATTTTTATTATATTATACACATATTTAATACACATCTATGACCCAGGAACACAGAAAAACTTTTTGTTCCTTCGGCGGGATTCGAACCCGCGACCCCCGGCTTGAGCACCAGCTCAAGCCGGGGGTCGCGTGTTGGTACACGCTCAACCAACTGAGCCACAGAGGTCGTCTAAACATTTTTTGATTTCAATGAGTATTTTAGAAGATATCGCAGTAATAAAATAATAGGGCGCGCGGCGACACAGAACACTATCACAGTGTAATAAAAAGATACAGTGGTCCAACGCGTTTGAAGTCGCGCGAAATGCCGCTTTTGTGTAGGTATTCGCCATTGCTGCAGGGTTGTCACAATAATATGTTTTATTATAATCTGTTCTACATTTTGTGTATTCGTAGTATGTGTATGTAGAGTACTAGGAATAAAACAAATATATATATATATATATATATATATATATATATATATATATATATATATATATATATATATATATATATATATATATATATATATAGAAGTATTAATGAAGAGTTTTATTATAAAAAATACAAATGCGTATACAAAAGCTCAGGGTTCGCATGATATATATCATGATATAATAAATTATATCAATTAATATTTATGCTTGATATATATCAAAATTGATATTTATATTTAAAAATGTAAAATAATGTTTTAAATGTAAAAAATCTTACATCAAGTCATAGTCTAAATACACAGGTCTTATTTTCCGAGAGTTTCACAAGTCTAGGTCATCAAAAACTTGCTATTTGACACGACATTAACTAATCATAGCCGTCGACGCGGCTTGTAACTTAGGCTTATGACACCCACGTGACCCCCTGTTTTCGGAAGAAAATTCCTTGTTTGTTATTATACTATTGTTATACCATTTATACCATGTGTCAAATTAATTCGACTGATAAAATTAATATACTTTTTTTTTCTTCTGGTTATAAACAAAAGTCATTTTATGGATTTAAGACTTAAATTGATACTCAAAAGTATCTATCGTTGATTTTTAATTTATTTGAAAACTTTGAATATCAATAATAAATAAATGAGTTTAATTTTACTTCCCTATCTTCAAATTATCAGACACAAATTTTCAACTATTACGAAAAAAACATATCAGAGTATGAAATTTGTATGTAATTTTGAAAATATCAAAAATATCGGATATATATCAACAATATATATTTATATTATACTGATATTTTGATATTTATTATAAATATCGGAAATTCTTATTAATACGAGATGATGACATGCAGTCTCTCACAGCACATGTAGTATGAACCATTGTAAATAAGTACCTACGTACAACTCAAACGAAACACTGTCGCAAACCACTTAAACAATCAAATTAAAAAGCGTCAACCCCGGCTGACGTGTCCCAAGCGAGTGTATGGCAGCTTGGGCTCGCTACCGCCCCTCTCTCACCCCGCACGCCCCGCACGATTGCTCTGTCTAGACGTGTCCGTTGGACGACTGTACGTTCTATAGGCTGTGACACTATTATCCTAGCGGACGGGCAGTCGCGGGCAGGGAAGCGCTTCTCCTTCAACGTAAATGAAGTCGCCGGTATATTTTAGCGATATCCCAAAGTAACTGTTCCACGCGGACGAAGTCGCGGGCAAAAGCTAGTTTATTATATAGTTCAAACTCAAACTCAAAACTCAAACTCAAATTTTTTATTTCCATGTAGGTTATATATAACACTTATAGAATTGTCCTACATGATGCCTACCACCGGTTCGGAAACTAGCCCGGCGAGAAGAACCGGCGTAAGAAACTCGCACGGGGCCACCTTTTACCAAAAAGATGGAAAATTGTTCTTTTAAAATAAAAAATATATAACAATGTTATGACTAAAACTACATAACAAGAGTACGATAGTATAAAGTAGCCGTGCAGGGGGCCACCTCATTCCCAAGGTGTGGTATCATTCATGAAATCATTAAGTTTATAATAAGCTTTACCACACAAACGTTCTTTGACTATTTTTTTTAATTTATTGATTGAAACTTTTGAACGTTTTCTGGGATCCTATTGTATAGGCGTATACATTGGCCTTTAAAAGAATTCTTTACTTTACTGAGTCTAGTCACTGGTACATCAAGCTTATTCTTATTTCGAGTGTTTCTATTGTGGTTGTCACTTTTCTTTTTGAATTGGCTTAAATTTTTTTTAACATAATATAATACATTTGATAGAACATACTGAGAAGCTACAGTTAAGATCCCAGTTTCCTTAAACTTATCTCTCAATGAGGTATTGGGGGCCAGCTTGTAGATTGCTCGAACAGCTCGCTTCTGCAGCACAAATATAGTATTTATATCTGCAAATGCTGCTGAACTGAGTATGTCGGCCAACCCTGCAGCAATATGACCCCACTGAAGTTTCGCGTCTAATGTACCTAATACCTAAAAACACTGCTGTATTTACTAGTTCCATACCTTCCCCATTTAATAGCACATTGGTTTCAGTTTGCCGTACATTCGGCAACGTGAACTTTATACATTTAGTTTTTTTGCTATTTAACAGAAGATTATTGACACTAAACCAGTGTACTATTTTTAAGAGAGCATTATTTACTTCGTCATAACATGAGTTTTGGCGATTCACATTAAAAGTAAGTGACGTATCATCAGCAAATAATACTATCCCGTTTGTTTCATTATAAGGTATGGTAGGTCATTTATGTAAATCAGAAAAAGAAACGGTCCTTCTGGGACCCCCATCTCAGTTTTTGTGCCTGTGGATCTTTTCCCATTTATCTCGACTCTCTGAGTCCTATTTGATAAATAGGATATTAAGAGGACGAGTGCTGGACCCCTTACACCATAGTGGCATAATTTCCTGATCAATGTTGTGTGTTGCACGCAATCAAATGCAATGAGAGATCGCAAAATACACCTAGAGCAGCCATACTCAAAGTGTGTTCCGCGAAGCCCCTGTAGGGGTTCCGCGAGAATTTAGAAAAAAAATCAATATAACACCTCTCTCTGGTCGAATGTTTTTACCCGACTGCGCGACGCAAAGGAGTGGTAATGTGTTTATCAGCCTATGTATGTATGTATGTATGTATGTTCCTTTGAAGCACTATACAGACCAAACGCCTGGGCCGATTTTTATGATTCACACGTCAATCGATTCCTCGAATTCACACACACGATTCCTCAATCGATTCACACGTCAATCGATTCCTCGTGAATCATCAATCAATAAAGACATGACGTTAGTGAAAATTCAATATGGCGACTACTGGACGCCATATTGTGAAAATGAAAAAAATGAAAGTCAACAAACTATATCAAGTGGGGTATCGTTGAATAGGTATTTAAAAATCATTGTTAGTTTTCTCTCAACATTTTTCGATTCGATTGACCGTTTAGGATCTATATCGATTTAAAGTTGCGTAACAACCATTCTCACATTCCAGTGATGTAGTACTGATGCTGATAGGAAATCCAGTCTGGTAAATAGCTAGCTAGGTACTCATAACTAAAAAGTATAAAATAAAAAATTATAATTTAAATTCAATGGATCCTGACTGTTTAGTTGTTATGTTCCAATAGTATTAATTCAATAATATATTATAGAATTCTAGACCACCGGATATCTAAGTGCTTGTTTTTTTCTTTTCAGTTTTAATTATGTACCTACTTAGTTTGGTTCACTTTTTACGCAGTCGGGTTTTTAAATTTTTTAAATTATAATTTTTTATTTACGCGTCGTATCATGAGGCGCCGCCGAACTTAGTCGCTAATCACAACAGTAACAGCCGATCGGGCCTCGACACTCGGTCAGTCAACGATTAGTGCTTGGAATGATAAGTACTTAAGTACAAGCTACCTAGCGAATTGAGAACTTTAAACGAAGTATTTATTGATTTTATTGTTCTACTGCTGTATTCTAATTGTATCGGTTTTGTACATTCATTCTTCTTTCTTCAACACTTTTACGCAGTAAAGATCGTGCGTTATTTTGACCCAACCATCCTGACATTTACCATTATTAATAAAGAAGAATGGAACATTGGCTTAAAGGCGTTAAACGTGTTGCAACAACGTCTTCTAACGAAGCCGAATGTTGCAGCTTTTAAAGCAGTATGCGCGGAATTTTCAGCAAATACCAACGGCAATGGGCGTAGCCAGGCTTTTCGGGGTTCAAACCCCGAAATGTTCAGTTATATTACAAACCTAACATGAAAATATATTATTTGTCATCTATTTTGCAACATCAGAAATTACACTAATTATACATTAAATTAAATTACAAAATGATACTATTTTCATAGTCTTTTAGGATTTAAAGTTTGAACATATTAACCTATTAAATAGGAAAAAAAAAATTCTCGCTCGCTCGCGTTGACCATAAAGAACATATATTATTAAGTACCGATGTTCAATATAGCCGGTTGATTTTATGGTATTTTTCCGAAGTTCACCGTTATTCAGTGTTTTCGTGTAAAATGGGGAAAATTTTGCTCGCTCGCTCCACTCACTCGTGTTTGGCTTAAAAAACATATTGTCAATTTTTATGTTTCCTAATTAAGTTTAAATTCAGGGTATAAAGCAGAAAGAAACAGGTAAAAACGAAAAAAAAAATGGGGACCCATAATGTTCCCAGGGCTTCTTATAGGTTAAAGACCAGTATTTAATGTACTTTTAGTCATTACATTGTACTTTTATTATACTTATTTATAAAGAATAGGTACATTTATAAAATAATTGTTTTCTTGTAGGGTTCCGTCAATTATTTCGCTTTCCAAAAGGGTTCCGTCACCAAAAAAGTTTGAGAACCGCTGACCTAGAGCATCCTGCGATCCCTCCCAAGTATCAAAAATATAACTAATTAGATCGACGCGGACGCCTGCATCTGTTGTAGAGCGTCCCTTTGTAAAACCGAATTGTTTGCTATGTAAAATTTTATATACAGGATATAAAATTTTCGAAATTCTAACTAAAGAAAATCATTCAAAATGTGTTCTCTGTGCACTTAAAATAGCAAAAAAAATTTTGACATAGCTTAATAGCAACTATTTTACTATTTTGAAAACTACATAAAATGAGCAACTTTTTAAAGTAACAACCCAGGTTAGTGTGGTGTATTTTTTGTTCAGTATGGATAGTGAAAGTTAGGAGAAAAAGTTTTTGAAATCACGATTAGGGAAAAGTTTTCTTTTTTTCTACAAAATTCAAATTTTATTAGCTTTGTTTATAACCGTGGTCAATAGCAGAACTGGTCAGGATTCCGCAATACAAATTTGTATCCCACAATACGGGAATTTGTAGTTGCGGCAGTCTAAAAACTGACATAAGGTGTAATTTTTAAGAAATTATTAAAATTGCCAATATCTCGAAAACTAAAGATTTTTTACTAAGGTCATATTAGGATATTCTGGTGAGTCATGAGCTGGTCTATCAGCCTTCGAAGGGACGACGTAGACTTCTGGGACATTCTGTATATTAAAGTGTGCTAGTAACTGACTATTATTTTTTCATATATTTTACTTAATGTTGGTAAAATAATATAGGTCGGAAGTAAGATGGATAGAGAGGTATAACTTTACTGTGTTTCATTAGATCAGGAAAGACGCCACTTTTTATATTATTACAATCATTAAATATAGTTGCTAAGTAAGGTGCAATGATATCGATTATAGATTTAATAACTTTCATAGATAGTCCCCATAAATCTGCAGGATTCCTGATATTTAATAATTTTTTTTTTAATAATGACTTGAGGTCCTATTTCTTTAAATCTAAAATCGACTTCACACTCTTTTACATTTTCTTTAAGGAGTAGGGGAAGGTAGTACGAGATGATCCCCTTAAGCGGGAATCCCTGTAAAATACATATTTTTCAAGGTAAACCAAAAATAAAGGCGACTACTACAAGTATATTTATCTATCCAACTTTTCTAATACTCAGAACCAGAAATTAATTGAGGTTTCATTAAAATATTTCGATTTTTTTAAAACCTTACTAAGTAATCATCTTGTACACCCCTGTGGATAAGATGATCACCCAGGTAGGGGTAAGATGATCCCTACCTCTATTCCGAATTAGCAAATATTTTTACGAGGAAAAAGGTTATAAAAAGTTTATTTTACTTACTCGTATTAAGAAAGGTAATAAAATTAACAAAATCAACAATGACTGACTTTAAGAGGCACAAAAAATAAAAACGAAAATAAAACAGTCTTCTTTAGTTAGTTATTAATTTGTACCAGTAATATTAATCATAATAAGATCAATTTAAATATTGTATTTTTTTCTGAATACCTAATTAAGGGAATAAATCGTTCAAAAGTAGCAAAAAAAAAAAACATTTACGAATGAATAACGAAAATAACTTATTCTCCCTCCTTATAAATTTAAACGCCTTTTCGCAGGTGCTGTGTTGCATATACCACAAATAAATTCACGAGCGTCATCACCCTCTATCCAGCAAATACTTCATTTTCCACATAAACAACGTTTTATCCATCCTTTACCATTGGTATCACTTGAAAACTTTTCTGTGCAGTAGATACACTTAGTATCATCTTCTTCAGACTCACAATATGTGTTATATGAAGTTTTCTTTCTTTTATTTGACTTTCCTTCACCTACTTGCCTTTCTTGGTTTTTTTTATACTATGCATTGTTATTCAGATTTTTTTTTATTTTCCTTTTCTGTTTTTTTTTTTTTGCTATTTTCCCTCTCTAAATAATTCTTGTACAGTGTGCTTGTTAAAACAGTCGTATGAATGATTTTCCTTTTCAACGTGCTTCTTTTGCCCACAATTTGTGACTGTATGTACGAGATGATCCTCAGGGATCATCTTGTACATATAGAAAGGAATCATCTTGACCCAAATCCCACTTTTTCATTCAATGTTTGCTAACATAACCTACAAGCACGCGGCTATGGCCAAAACATTAAAATTAAGCATAATAGAAAGCCTCAAACATGACAGTAATCACATTTAACATTGTTTGAATAAAAGTAACATAAGCTCAAAGTCATGCCTACATAAGATTAGCCGTACACAATTTTTATTTTTTCTCGTCAAAATCGATTTATCGCCCACGCCGCCATTACGATTTGACTAAGGCTGGGAGGTGTCCTGAGCTATGTTTTACCAGTGAAATCAACTAGATGGCCTTAATGGTTTCAGCACAATCGCGAAAGATCATCTTACCCCAGGGGATCAACTCGTACTACTTTCCCCTAATTCAGCATCAGCAGGAGAGACATTCAAATTTTTTGTGGTTGAAACTGGAATGTCGGCAAAGAATTTCTCAAAAGCAGTTGCAACTTCAGTGTCGGATTTAATTATTTTACTATCTATTATAAGCTCTATACCTAGGAAAGATTATTTCAATCCGAAAAGTAGATCGCTTTTTTCGTTTTGCATTGATTGTAGGATCGGCAAGTAGGTAGGTATCGGTCACCGGACTTAATAATATTATGAAGAATTTTTCTTAATAAGTCCAAAGACAAACATTTTTGACAACATTCTAAATAATATAGGATAAGGTGGGGCTAGATGAAGGTGAAACAGAAGGGATAAAATAATACTTAAAACACTTTTTCTAAACAAAACTTATTTATTTGAATTAACAATCAATCGGGCAGAGTTTCTGCTAAGTTTACCAAACCAAATCACCTCAAAAATGAGCGCTGCGGATAATTTATATCTTTTCCCCTTCCACAATTATCCGATCTCACGCGATATGGCGCGACATCAGCCGGATGTGCCGTCACGAACAGTCAATTGCGATGTTTATGACATAAATAAAATATAATCTCAATGTGACTGACTTGGCGAGGCTTGGCATGGATTGGCTTGGCGTGGTGTGGATTGGCGTGGCGTGGCGTGGCTCGGCTACAGACGTGGCTGGGAACGTAGGGTAATGGTCGGCGGTCGGGCAATGGGAGCTATGGTGATTGAACGGAATGCAGACACATTTGCGCGATCGTAACCACTCGTCTACTTCAGTCAACTATATCGGCAAATTTCGCCTGACGTGCTCGAAACGTTAGTGCCATTCGTTTAGTTACGAGGGACGGTTTTGTGTTTTTCGCTCCACGCTTAGAAGAAATACCTATCGATTGCCAGCATCAAGGTAAGCGTGAAATTATATTCTTATTTTATTGTATTCATGGTTATTAATATCCCTAGATTCGTTTACTAACTAGTCCAATTAGTTTGAATTGTGATTGAGAATATAATTACATATTTATGTAATTAGTTTTTAAAATAGTAGCCTAATGGTTCTCATTACCCAACATAGCTCCTATTAACCCATTTAGTCGTTTTAGAGACATAAAATGCGATGTTTTTTGTTTTAGATGCCATGTATCTTGTCGGACAACCACAAAAATTTCTTGGACATTGGATTTATTAGAAAATGCGGTATCTGTTCTAAAAGAAAGGAGGCATTTCGATGTACAAGTATTTTAATAAACTGTTTTGTTTGAATTTGTTTTCATTTTAATTTGTGTTACAAATAGTTTTATTGTGTTGATAATTATTATAAATAAGATCTCATTTATAGTAGGTACGTATTGTATATTTTTTTCTTTAAGAGTAATTATAATGGCTCTAATTTCCCGTATGAGCGTTAAATATGCTCTCTTAGCCGCATTTGTCGGGTAATAGGAGCGACTGATATTTTTTTGTAAATCTGTGATTGTACCATAATACATGTCTGTAGTTGATTATAATTACTGTTATTAAAGTATTCTCTTATAATAAAGGTATGAGTTTAAATAACAAAAACTTACAAGATTTTGACTAACGTGATTTTTATTAAATTATAAATGTCTTTTTTTTTCATCTACGCCGAGGCAAATCTACTGAAGCTACAAACGTAATATTTTGACCGTGGCTTCCTTTTGTGACGTATAGGTCCAGTAAGAAGGGATTTTGCGAAATTCACCCCTGCAGGGGTAAAAAGGGGTATCAACGTTAATATGTCACTTTTTTATGGTCAGATCTGTTTGGAATTTCGTGATGGTATAATTTCCTATTACTCTAATTCAACATTTTCTAAAATTTATTTTTTAAGGAGGATAAAGGGGTACTAAACTTTATATGTGTTGTATTTTTTGGAATGGTCTCTTCATGCTCTTGATACCAAACATGTTCTGCAGTCAGATAATAACATACACAGATAGCCAAAATCTATCATCTCTTTACTTCATCAATCTACTTCCTTTTGGCTTCGCCGTAGTGAGGTAAAAAGGGCTCCGTTTCCAATTACTACTTCCACGCAAACGAAGTTGCGGGCACCAGCTATCTATACTTATATACTTATATATTTTATATACTTATTTATACTAATCTCAAAAACTACTGGTTTGAATTGAAAAATTATTTTTGTGCTGGATAGAGACGAGGGGGTAAGATGGGGATACCCCTTTAAGGGACAAAGATGCACAAATGTCAAAAACAAGAGAATAATGTGGTTACTGTAACGTTAGGTTTAAGTATATTTATCTGGGGGTACGGCAGTGCCCCCGCCAAGTCGAGCGCGAAGCAAACACTGCCGTACCATCCTTTACTGGAACCATTTCGGCCCATTTTCAGGCCCCTATTTGAGAACCTCTGGATAAGACTAGAATGCAGAAATTTTCCTCATCCAGTAAGCTATAATCACATACTTAAAATCCAAAATTTCAAGTCTGTAGGTCATTTAGTTCCAAGACTCAGTGGGAGTCTGCTACAGTACTGGTGGAGGCCGAGGAGGAAGCGCACCTCATACCATCTGGTGCGCCCATCGTGGAGGGCCTTCGGGCTTTCAAGATGGAGCCGCTTGTAGGCGGCTGCCGCCGCCGGCGGGGTCGCGGATGTGTGTATCGTTCCCGTGGCCCCGTCAGAGGGCGGTGAGGAGGAAGATGGGGGGGTTTTTAGTGGGTATACCATGAGTCCCACATCACCACTTGGGTGCCCCCTGCGCCTGGGTGGTATGCGTAAAGCTTTCCCCCCCCGGAAAAAAAAAGAAAAAAAGGTCATTTAGTTCCAAAGTTAAGCGAAAGCAAAGTTTCGCATTTATGACACTCACTCACTCACTCATGATCATCAAAATAAAACTAGTACTTCCCATAAACTTAGAGAGCTGAAATTTGGTACAGAGTTAGGGTTTAATGGCCACATAAAGGGAAAACTATAAAAACTAGGATAATCAATCTGGGAGCACGGCAGTGCCCCCGCCAAGTCGAGCGCGAAGCAAACACCTTCCATAGTAATTTTGAAATAATAAAAATTCTGAAATACAATACAATACATTAACTATTCATGAAGTTTTATTATGTATTTACCTATTTCTATTGCGGTGCATAGTAATCATACACCATCTTTTTTTTTCTCCATGGTTTACGAATTTTCTTTTTATAGTAAATGTTTAAAAAATTAACGGTACAAAGACAAATAGCAGCAGCAATTTTTACGTCCATTGTCGCGTGAGTCTTCAGTTCAAATGTTAGAACGAGTGTGTACAGGCATGCTCTCGATGAGAGTCTTCTCGGCCGAGGCTCTCGGCGAGGGGCTCTCGTCAAGTGTGTACAGCCGCCATTTTTGATCGAAACATTTTGTGCAGACAAGATCTGATTTCCGACGAGGAAGACGTAAGTAGGTACCTACTCGCAGTTTTAGCGATTGCAGATGCAGAATCTAGGAGAAAACACAGAGCTTCTAAAAAGGCCACTTTAGGTTTTCATAAAGTGTTAATTTTTTCAAGTCATAATTAAAATGTGCGCCGTTTTACGCATTTCCATGGAAATCTGTCAAAATTAATGTTTTTTAATTAAGTTAGGACAGTGTTTTTCAACCTGTGGGTCGCGACCCCCTGGGGGGTCGCGAAGCTTCTGTAGGGGGGTCGCCGGAGGTCGAGAGAACTTAAGTTAAAAAAACAATAAATATTAAAAATATTGATTTATTAAGTAAGAGAATTTTAACAAAAGGATATACTCATAAATCGATCATCGATATCATCGATGTATGTAATTGTAAAATAATGTGTTTGACGTACTATATTATGTACTTATATCCGAATCCTAATTATGGAGACGCATAAAAACGTCGTATGGAATGAACCCAGGCCAATTAACATATTTTGCCGCCACATTAACCTTATCTGAAAGATGATTTTTTTAAGTTTAATTTAGAAAAAAAAATCAACACCCGAAAATAGAACTTTGATGTTAAATATGTATATGTTTATGTTAAATGCGTTCAAACTGAGAAAACAAGCAATGTTTTTTAACTCCTTTGCTTGTTAAAATCTTTTTAAACTTTAAACCCTGAAAGACTGTTGTACTTTAGAAAAAAATCAATAGCCTAAAACAGAAATCGCGAGTCTATGGCACGCGTGCTATCGAATCCTCGAACCTATAGCATGCGACACAATATTTTGGGCACGTCACTGATCACAAAATTTTGTAATTATGTACGACGAAAAAAAGCGTGAAATAAGTATTGTATGACAAACCTAACTTTACTTTGTCATATATTTGCAACAACGCAAATTTTACTTCAATTTTAATTACAAAATCATCCTATTTTTACAGTCTTTTAGGGTTTGAAGTTTGAACAGATTGACATAGGTAATAATATCTATTAAAAAATAATATCTATTAAATAGGAAAAAAAATTTCGCGCTCGCTTCGCTCGCTCGCATTTAACATGAAGCACATATTATATTATTTAGTACCGATGTTCTGTTTTAGCTGGTTGATTGTATGGTATTTTTCTGAATTTCACCGTTATTTAGTGTTTTAGTTTAACGTTTGAACAGATTTTAAAGTGTAAAATGGGGAAAAAATTGGCTCGCTCGCTTCGCTCACACTTGTTTGGCTTAAAAAACATAATGTTATAAAATTCAGTACCGACCGGCTATTGATATTTGTATTTTTTCGCATTACAGTCTTTCAGGGTTTGAAGCTGAAACGGGTAAAAACAAAAAAAAAAATGGGCCCCCATTATTCTAATGTGTAATAGGTTAAAGACTAGTATTTAATGTACTTTTAGTCTTTATATTTTCTTGACAAATCCCCCCCCCCCCCCCCAAACTAAAACCTGGCTACGCCCGTGGTCGGGGGGTCGCGAAATATTTTTTCATACAAGGGGGGTCGCATCATGAAAAAGGTTGAAAAACACTGAGTTAGGACATATATTAACAGCGATCCATAGATATATATAATATTAAAAAGTCACTGCAGCGATCACAAAAACAAACACAAAAATCACAGCAAGCAAAACTATAATCCTAAAAATCCTGTACTTACCTAGGTGTCACGTGAGTGATGTGAACAGTTGTCAGGAAATGAAACATCTCTTCCCCTCTCTACCCGCGCGGGAATGTTTTCCGTCTATCTCCGAAATAGATATGAGCGCCGCGCCGGCGCGCCGCCGCCGCCGTCGATTTTGCCGCGCCGCCGCCGCCGCGAAAATACATCGGCGCGCCGAGTGAGCGAGAGGGATAGTCATAATGTGTAATTTCAGTCAGTGACTCAGCATTCATATAACCCAAGTCATATATTATACCCATATAAGCCTTACTTCTTTAATGCTTTAAACGAGGAGAACATCCACATAAGTGATACCTATGACCTATCTCATTCATCATCATCAGAGTTCTGAATAAGACAACATGCTTACTAGAAATGCAGATCTACTGCATTGATGGGCCTAGTAGATCGAGCTAGTAGATCGCATTAAGGATAAATCCTTAAGCCATTGAGGATAAGAAGTTTGCGCTTCCACCTTCCTAGATATTGAAGGCGCGTTCGACAAAAACTCAACCTGATCTATTACCCTGATAGCCTGGCTTCACGAATTACTATAGAGTGGATCAAAACAACGCTAAACAACAGAGTTGCGTCATCAACTATCATGGGCTTGACGCCCAGAAAGACGTTGACCCAGGCATGCCCACAAGGAGGGGTGGGGTACTGTTGCTGCTGGAGTGGTCCCTGGTAGTGAATGGGCTGCTAAAAGAACTGAACAATAGAAGGTTCTATGCTCAAGGATACGCTGACGACCTAATAATAATAATAGCTCCCCATATCGATTTCAGTGATGGTGGCCGGTTTCATTAAACAAGGCTAGCAGTTATTATTACAGTGCCCTAGTATATGCGCAGTACACAAGAGCACTCTCTCTTTCTTTACTTTCGTAATCCAATGGGACGGATAACCGACACGACTGGCGAGAGAACTGGCACTGGTCCGACGTTTTACAAGCCTATCCGACGTATGGATCCTCCTTTTTTGTCAGATGTCAATCAGGTGATCAGCCTGCAATGTCCAAATCAAACTTAAAACCAACTTTTTTTTGTTGTGCGGGAATCGAATCCACGGCGTCCGAGTCGAGAGCCAAGCTCTAATCCGACCTAGCGATACTAGTGGTTGGCAAATCGCATGGCGAAAATGACACATGCTGGGCTAATGCAATCAGGTGCAAAATTGGTGCAAAAGGGTCAAGCTAACATTCAACGCTAATAAGACAGTCTTGATACTTGAAGGGACTAAAACCCCCAACACTCTTCGGGAAAACTACCACGTTTGCAAGCGAGGTGAAATATCTTGGAGTGATCCTAGATATTATGGGTCTTACTTATAATAAGCACATCGAGGACATAATGAAAAAGGCTAGATGTGCTCTGTGGTCCTGCCCAAGACTTGTTCCTAAGCTCTAAATGAGGCGTTCGGTCGAAGGCGATGCTATGCTTAGATAAACACAGCTATAGTGGGGCAATTGTCACATATTGTGGCATACCACACTACGCAGAAAAAAAGCTGTACAGATCAGCTGTATCAAAACATTAGTGTACAGAGGCTGGCCTACTTTAAATCACGGGTGCGCTCTCTTCGGCACCCACCAATTCACTTGAAGCCCTGATTCACCTGATTCCACTTCCTCTGCCTGTTCATATTATGGAGGCTAAGAAGGTTGTTCTCAGGGCCATGACGGCAGGTAAGATGAAACAGGCCACAGGAGATTTTGCACCGTGTTTCAGGCTAAGATCTCCACTATTATTGGTTGTTCACTAGAGAGCCTACGCAGTCAGTTTTATAAATGGCTTCGACGTCTGTTCTTGAAAATGTGGACGTTTATAAAACGAAAATAGAAAAAGATGACAATGATTACGCTCTTTGGTATCAAAGCATAGTTAACTGCCAATTCCAAAGTACTTCCTACTTTTAAATCGTATTATTACGTTGTCTTTTTCATCACTACAAAAAGTTTTATAAATTGTATGTAACCCAATAAATAAAAGTATTTTTACAGCTATGAATGAACTGGACTTTTTTGCTACCAAGTACAAACTTCAACCCTTTCAAGGTCACGCCGCCGACGCCGCCGCCGCCGACCCAAAAAAGGCGGCGCGCCGCCGCCGACCTACTACCCATCGGCGCTCATATCTACTCCGAAAACAAAATCATGCATAATTGGTGTCGCTGGGCGCTCACCCAGCGAGACCAATCATTAGTCTATGGTTTATTCCTACACAAATGTGTATAACCACGCCACAATGATTCGATGTTTTGTGTAATGTTTCGAAAGATACACGCGCAGGAGATGCGGTTTTAGTCAAACTACATATTATGTGGCCTGCATTTCGCTTCATTCGCTTTGGGCGTAAGGTGAAAAATTTACGGACTGTTATGTAGAGACACTTTTCTCTATAGTGTTATCACCATACGTTAAATTTCAAAATGGCCCCAAAGATCTCAAGTGGGGCCATTTAACTGGAGACACTTTTATTCTCCATAGTGTTTTCACCATACGTCAAATTTCAAAATGCCCCCAAAAACCTCAAAAGTGGGGCCATTTAACTGGAGACACTTTTTTTCTCCATAGTGTTTTCATCATACGTCAAATTTCAAAATGGACCCAAAAACCTCAAAAGTGGGGCCATTTAACTGGAGACACTTTTTTCTCCATAGTGTTTTTATCATACGTCAAATTTCAAAATGGCCACAAAAAGCTCAAGTGGGGCCATTTAACTGGAGACACTTTTTTTTCCATAGTGTTTTCACCATACGTCAAATTTCAAAATGACCCCAAAAATCTCAAAATTCATTAATCAATAATAATAAAAAAATTTACTGGAGGCACTTGCCTCCAGTAAATTTTTTTATTATTATTCGTTTGGTTTCGGGGGACAATTGGAGGTAAATATCAAAAGTAAATGTGATGGGGATGGTTGGGGGGGTCAAAGGTTTAAGGCCTATGGTCAATGTGTCTGGGAAGGTTGGGGTCAAAATTCAATACGAACTAAAAATATAGTTTCATGCTCGCGTAAACCAACACCCCAAACAATGAGGAAGATGTAAATCAAAATTTATTCCCCTTTTTCAGCCCTAACAAAAAATTTAAGCAATAATAAGACTAACTGTGAAAAAATTGTGTTGATATCACGAAAATTGAGTTTTTTATAAGCAAATCAATATGGGAACGCGCGAAAACTGATTGCGCCCGTCGAGTAATGGCTGTGACGTCACATCGCCGTGCGTAGCTAGCTAACTATGCAATGTGCATACAGTATGTTTTTGACACGCGCTCTGTAAACTTGCCTTCGTTCATTTCGATTCATTTTTATATATTATTATAATAAATATGACTTAATAGGGAAAATTGTTAAATTTAAACAAAAAATTAATACCAACTTTCAAAGTAAAAACGCACAAAAGAGTATGATTTAAATTTTATTTTCCAAAAATAATTCTCCTTTTAAATTCGGCTAAAATTTTAACTATTTCCCTACTCAATCTTCTTAATTTTGAAGTCTGTGCCAGCCCAAACAATATCCTGATAAAACAATATTTTATAGAACTCACATTTAAGTTGGCAACCAACTTCAAAATTATGAAAATCGAGTAGAGAAATCAAAAATTTCAAACTCAATATGGGCTATGAAGTACATTATTTTGATAGAACAAATCTTTATCAAGTAAAAGTTACGCCATCTTGGTTTTCACAATACTTCAAATGTTAGCCATCTTGTTTTCACCATACTTCAAATGTCAAAATGGCCCCAAAAATCTCAAAAATGGGACCATTTAACTGGAGATAGTATACGTCTATGAGAGAAATAATTAAAATTTTTGCCGAATTTAAAAAGGGAATTATTTAGAAAATAAGATTTTTTTCATACTTTTTTGTGCGTTTTTACTTTGGAAGTCTGTTTTCATTTTTTGTTTCAAAATTATAATGTTTTCCATTTTTAGGGCTCCACTTAGGGCACACAAGGAACGCTTATAGTTTCGCTCGCTCCGTCCGTCCGTCTGTTATACTTCCGTAATTATGAATATTGATGGATGAAATTTGGTACAGTTATAGATTGTGTGTAGATCTTAGGTTTGGCATAATAAAATAATAATAATTTTATATTTTAGGGGTAGCTCTGAAGGGGGGATGAAATATTTTTTCATTCTACCCCATTTGTGGGGTATCGTTGAATAGGTCTTTTAGAATTTAGGTAAGGTTTCTTTTAACATTACTTTTTTACAAAGTCGACTATTTTCGAGTAATCAGCCTCCAGTGGTTTGTAAGTTGGTCCCCCCTCCCTTAGAATTTCTAAATTATAAGAGATAGAAACTTGTAAGCTTCTATGCTAATGATCATGCTAAAAACTCTTTAGGAAAATTATTTTAAGCGAAATCGGATAGTAACTTTTGAAGTAACTTGAAAAACCTATTACGCGATTTCCAAACGTGTGTCTTTAAAGACTGAGTTCTGTTCAATGCTTTTGGATCTAGGGTATACCCTTGGCACAAAATTTTACTTTTTGGTATGATATGCTTAATTTACTTCACATTGGCCAAATTCTTAAAGATGTACCTATACATTTTGAGGAGTTCCCTCGATTCCTCATGGATTCCATCATCAGGTTTCCACTTTAGTGACTAAAGTCTAAAAGGGCCAATTTCAAATAAGGGGCCATCCATAAATAACGTCACACGTTAGGGGGAGGGAGGGGGTCGACGAAGTGTGACATTGTGTGACAAGGGGGTAGGAGGGGTCCTAATTTTCGTGACGTCACATTTCAAAATCTATTTTAATCTAAGTGTTAATATAGTAATCATAAGTAATAGCTATATGATATTATGATAGCTATTGCCCCAGTGTCGAGGCCCCCCAGCCCCAGTGATGTTTAAGAGATCATAATGTTGTTTTTTTATTACATAAGTTATTTTTTTTCGCCGAGAAAATGCGTTTCAGCATCCCACTAGGGGATAGCGGTCCTACCCGTGAGTATGTGAGACTCTGCTGCACCCGAAAAGATGGTGAATGGGCGCAGCCCCTACTCAATAAAAACTCGGCGGTACTCCACTCCATACCACCCTTGGCGGGCCACGGGATCGATCGAAAGACGATCCATGCGTCAGATGGGCATATAAAAGTTGGACCTGTGCCTAATCTCTCGACAGTCGTGTCGGTCATCCGTCCCACCAATTCAAATTAAACAAATTTCGGAACTGCTGTTTTAATTGAATAATTATTTCTAGATGTAAAATTGTAAAATGTGACGTCACGCTAGGGAGGGAGGGTGTCTCACAAATGTGACAAGGACGGGGGGGGGGGGGGGTGAAAAATCATGAAATTCGTCTGACGTAATTTATGGATGGCCCCTAAAACTCGAGAACGGCTAGACCGATTTGGCTGATTTTGATCTTAAAATAATTGTATCAGTTCAGGGAAAGTTCAAAAGGTGAAATTTTTTAAGTAGGTACCTAACATATCTGCGTGACTCGTGTTTTATTTCTCTATGTAAAACCCATTGTTTAAAATACATTGTCACTAAAATACTGAATTCATTCTGAGTATATTCTATAAACTAAACATTTAGTAATGCAAAAAAAAATGTAGGTAGATGTTTCGTATTTATTTAGGTACCTACTCAGTACTCACATTAAAATATTCTTCGCAATAAATGTCTACTGATTTTTGTAGCTATAACACTTTTTTCAACACTTTACACAACTAATTTTCTCAGATTTTGTCGTTGGGCACATGAAAAAAGTATTTTTCTGGAGTGCTAACCGTTGTATTATACATAAAGGTGTTAGGGGAGGTCCGGGCAAAGTGGACACCTTAACCTTTGACAGCCCATGGAAAAAAAATCTAATGACATAGAAATAAAAGAGAGACTGTTTGGGAATCAGCATTTATTAAAGTTTCAAATATAATTAACAAAAGGAGTGTAACATCAATACTTTGCTTATAATTATCTAAAATATTAAAATTAGTATCACAATCCGCTTTGCCCAACCCCCCGGGCAAAGTGGACAGGACCATAGGGCAAAGTGAACACATGGTTAATTAAGGAACAATTACCGTAAAAAGAGACAACAATCAAAAAAATTATAAAAACAATAATGAGAAATTATATTAACTAATCAGTTATCAGTGCAATGGTCGCAAATAAATATATCGGTTCCTTCAAAAGCCGTATATATTTCGTGACTCCATTGCTCACAGTAATTACACTGAATCTAATCATCAAGTGGTTGCCCATTGACTTCAATGTAATCTTCTCCACAAATGTTGCATGTGTATTTTTCATTCTTTTCGGTTTTTCTCGATCTTTTCTCTGTACAATGCCTGTACAGAGTAGCATAAGGTAGGTTGTATTTTTTTGCTGTTGCTTTCACAGGAACACCAGCTGTCACTCCATTTGGCTTGATTCGTTTTTCTTTTATATTTGTAAACCATCTGAAACATAAATAATAATTATTATTTTGGCTAGAATTTAGAATCATGCCCCACATTTATCCTATAAGTAGGTTTATGGTAATTTTACGGCTGAAAGGTCTTCTAATTACGAATTAATTCCGCAACTTCTCAAAACGATACGATCCGTAGTTTTCGAGATAAAAAATATTTAAAATTCGAAAAATTCTATAGAAATTCGGCCATGTTGACGTTTCTTCGATGTTCCGTTTTACATTGCCTGCTGTCAAATATTTTAACTTTACATAAAAGCTGATAAATAAGTAATAAATATCCTTCATTTTATTTAATTTGTATCACAGTAATAATATTTTGAATCAGAAATATTTTTATGATACATTTTATGAAAATATTTAAATTATTTAAAGAGCTGCCGTGTATATGCCTTAGACGAAAAAGCGTCAATTTGGGTTGGATTTTATAACGAGTCGCCTAAATTTGAGAGTATTGATGGTGTACGGGGCTTAAGGGAGTTAGTCTTAAACCCCCCAAAGAAATTTTGGCTGCCGGAGTTGCGTTTAAATATTTTTAAACAATTTTCAAAAATTCTTAAATATTGCAATTATGCAAAACGGAACGTAATCTTTATGCTAAAGTACAAGGGGATGAGCCAAGATCTTTTCTTTATCGCTTCTTTAAAGAATCGCCGATCAAAATGTATGGAATTGAAATTTGGAAAAAGAAAATACAATCGAGGTAATTATATTTTATATATTATAATGTGATATAGGAAATGTATGAGAACAGTATATAATTCTTAGGTAATTAATAGCAATGTATTACTCCGAGTTGGTCCAATACGACTTCATTGGGTTAGGTTAGATGGCTAAGGCGGGAGCGTAGCGCAGCGAAGCTACCGCCTTAGCCATCGTGGTTATTTTTTTGTAAACCACCCAGAAGTAGGAGCCCCGCGTAGCGGGGCTCCGTCGACTCATAATTGAAGCCAGTTGTTATTGAGGACGGATCTGAAGATTTGAGGTTGGAAGTGTGTCCATACAATATTCGCTCTGCTGAGGTTTTGGTGCCACTTATATTAAAGAATGTGGAAATTGGCACCACCATCCACACTGATTTTTGGAAAGGATATGATTGCTTGTCAGAACATGGCTACATACACAAAAAAGTCAACCACTTGAATCGTGACAACCCATTCATAGCTGAAGATGGGACTCATACTCAACGAATTGAGTCCCAGTGAAGGGAAGATGTCCCAGCTGAAAGTGTTATATTTAAGCCCGGAGGCGCGGAGGGAGAGCAGCCCCCGCCTGCCGTAATGGAACGCAGTAACGCAGTCCAGAAAGCCGGAGCTGCCTAAGGCGAGTGTTGTTTTCTGCGTTTTGTTACGCTAGGGCGAAGGGGCTGCATTTCCCGCAGCGCCGGAGACGTGACAGACTGACATTGACCCAAAACCGTCCCAAACAGTAAATATCATCTAAGCCGTGAGTCCTCTGAGGAGGGGGGAGTGGTAAGGAGGAGTCCGAAAAACCCCCCAACCTCCTTCTTCCACCGCACCTCTGACATAAAGTCTCGTAAACATCCTTTAAAACAGTTATAACCTCAAAACTTTAATCATTTATAACTTCTAAACCGGTGGTTTCCTAGAGGGGGGAGTGGTACGGGGGGGTTTGCCTCCCTCCCCCCCTCCCCCCTCACCCCCCCTCCTCCCCCTAAAAAGGGGGCATAGTCCTAAATTTTTACCATTATTTTTATAAATAGAATCTAACATTCACACAGATTGAATCTAATACTAAAGTTTGTATTTGTATAAACTAACTAGATGACGCCCGCAACTCCCTTGCGCCAAAACTCGTTTATCGCGTGGAAACCGTACATATTTCTGGGACAAAAAGTATCCTATGTATTCTATGCCAAATTTCAGCAAAATCGGTTCAGGGGTTGGAGTGTGAAGAGGTAACAGACAGACAGACGGACGGACTGACAGACAGACTTTCGCATTTATAATATTAGTATGGATAAAAACTTGTGTAAAATAAACGAACATTCATAATCAAAATGTCTACCGGGTAAATCAAATACTACTGGGCAAAGTGGATACCATATTCACTTTGCCCGTGTTCATTTTGCCCAATGGGTACTTTTTGAACTTAACCTAAACAGAAATGAAAACTACAAACAATATCTCGACAAAACTTGCAGTAATTCAACACGAAAACATGCACTTTTCAAATATTATCACTGCAAAACGGTAACAATATGTGTAAATGCATAATTATGAAATTACTTACCTTGAAATATCGTAACAAATCACCACTTTTTATTTTTTTTTGTTTTATTCACAAACGACGCGCGTCCGCGCGCTAGCTCTCTTTGTTTACAACTGAAGGGTGGGGAGCGGACCTCGCAGCAGGAGACAGACATGTTCGTACGTGCCATTTTGGAATAGTGCAGAGTATTCACTTTGCCTGGTCTATTCACTTTGCCCGGACTTCCCTTATACAATTATATCTATATGTTATTTTATCACCATAATTCCAAAAATTTCAATAAAACTTCAAAATTACTGCACGAGTTCCTTACCGCGGCGGTCAGAGCCGGCGAAATGACGTCACGCGTTGAGCGGTCAAGCTCGCGCTGATTTTAAAAACATCCAACTTTAAAAATTAATAAAAAAATCAGTTTTTGAGATATCGAAAAAATTCTTTCACTAATATTTTTTAGATTTTATTTTTGATTTTTATACATTATAAAATAATTACACTCATCTAGCTCATTGCAAGTTGTATCCAGTATCTTACGGTTTACAGTTTAACAGTTTTTACCCATCCCAAGAAAAGAGTATTGCAGCGCCGCGGCTCCGCTAAAGAGGTTTTCACTTCAAAAATACTAAAAAGAAAATCCTAGCTGGTGATCTTAACATAAACACGTTAAAACAATTCTAGTGCGACAAATTACTTAAAAACTCTTATCCAAAATAAAATTATAATCTTACTTTTTACCTAACGGAACCTGCCAGACAGCAATCTTGCATAGACCACATCATAATTAGCAATATAAAATAGACATACCGATCACAAACAAAATGCTCTAACAACGACGTATTTCATTTTTATAAAGGACTACATACTGTAAAGGACTACATACTGTAAAGTAGCCTATTTAATATTTTAGAGCCTAAACTACTACCATAACAAATTTCATCGAAATCCGTTTAGTAGTTTTTGTGTGAAAGAGTAACAAACCAACATCTATCCATCCAGCCATCTATCCTCAAACTGTCACATTTATAACTAGCTGATGCCCGTAACTTCGTTTGCCCAGAACTAATAAAAGCGGAAACCAATTTTTTTAAACAGAACCCTAAAATAAAAGTAGCCTATGTTAGATGTTAGACCTTATAACATCAGCTATCTGCTTGTGAAAGTCCCGTGAAAATCGGTCCAGCCGTTTCAGAGATTAGCCGGAACAAACAGACAGACAGACCGACAGACAGACAGAGAGACGGACAGACAAAAATTTAAAAAATTGGTATTTTATTGTAAGTACTGAATATACTTTTAGATTTACTAAGTGAAAAGCTGTTAATTTGAAGTTACAAACAGACACTTCAATTTTATTTATCTGTATAGATAAAAAAGTACGAGATTAACATAGGCACCTACATACAATAAAGCCATGTTGCTAATAACGCTCGGGCCTCGGCAATCTTATTTTTGTTCTATGGAAATAAGACAATGTACGAAAAACGACGATTGCCGAAAGACATTGAGGTCGTAGTCGTACTGTACTTACATGAAATAAATTAGGCAAAAGAGGAAGGAAAAAAACTTAGGTCTTTTTCCTCCGTATCCAAATAATTTTACAATAATTTACTTATAGTCTTATTTAAAACAAATGTAATTCTATGTAGTATAGGTATAAATTGCTACTTTGCATAACTTTCTTTTATTATTAATGGTGGCAATTTGTACTTCCGATTTCCGGTATTAAAATTAGGCGCGGTATACATTGTTATAAAACTTATAATAGCCTAGAAAACTGCACAAAATTAACTCTAAAATGTATCTTCACCGTATCTAACTGTAATCATTAATTAATAGCTCTGAGATACTTAAAAGTAAAACTGTGTCTAGTCACGAAAGTGATACCCCGTAAGATAACGTGCCACCAGAGTTGCCGATTTGTGGGGAATTCCCCAAACTGCGGGGAATTTCAAGTCGATTGAGGATTTATTGGGGATTGGCATTATGTGGGGAAAATGCGGGGATTTTAACATGATGTCAAAATCTTATTCTCATCGATAAATATTTGATCATTCATTATCGACACGACATCGACCTTTTTTAAAATCATTATGTATGGCATGGCACAATATCTCTAGTTTCAAACTACTAGTAGTTTGACATTTGTTTATGATCAGGGTATTCCCTTTTTCCCTTTCTTTAACGTTTTATGTGTGATGCCTACATGTAATGCGCTGGCTTCATTGTTGTTTTTAGCTGATAAGTTCGATAAGTTAATATATATTATATAAATGAATCTCCATATCCATTGTTCACGGCATCACGTGTGAACCGCTTGACCAATTTCCCTAATTCTTTTTTTTTGTGTTTGTTTCAGGAGAAGGTTCTTATGCAAGAAAAAATAAGAAAGTAGCGTGGAACTATAGAATTAAAGAAAACTTGATCATATTAACTGTTTGTTTGAGTCTTTATTTTTATTAATTAAGTACTTATACTTATGCGAATTATACTCAGCTAGTAGAATTGTTTAAATTTTTAAAAAAACCTATGTGGGGAATTTGTGGGGAATCAGCGGAGTTTTGTCCCCAAATTGGGGAATTTGATCCCGATTTTTGGGGAAATATATAAATTAGCATTGGCAACCCTGCGTGCCACTGTTATTTCCGAACGTCAGTGCGTGTGTCATATTTTGGAAGTCAAAGTTGCATGGAAGTTGTTGTTGTCAAATTCCATTTTCCAAAGTGTTGAAAAGTGCACAAATATGATCGAAGAAACGAAGCAAAAAACTTTTCTTGGATTTGATTTTAGTACACAAAGGGTATGTTTAATTTATTCTCATAAAAAGTCTTTACTTTTACTAGTGTTCATACTACTATTTCACCGGTGTTTCTTATTTGTTTCGAAAATATTTTTAATTATAAAAATATCTTGAAATTAGTTTTAAAATTATATGAATAAAATTATAAAATTAATTCTAAGCAGCGATATTTTAGTAGTGATGAGAAAAAGCAAAATAGTTCTCCTCTGGTACAATAGAATAGTTTACCTACTTATGCAGATTGCAGAACTTGGAATGATTTCATCATTAAATAGCATATTGTAAAACTAGTGAAAAATTCAATTAATTTGTTTGTCAAATTACCTTTTGTCATGCTTATTTAGAATTAAAATTCTTTAAGATTTCCTTTATATTTTTCAACATACTTTTAAGTATGTTTTGTTTGATATTTTCAGTTAAAAGCAATAGCAATTGGTGAGGATTATGTGATACAGCATGAGGCAGATGTGGAATTTGATGTTGACTTACCAGAATTTAGGTACCTATTACGCAGACAATTTTAAATAATTATTGGATGAACTTTAAACTGCAAAATGGCATTAAAATAAAATGTTATAATTTATTTTAGAACATCAGGTGGTGTGATACGAGGTGAAAGGGGTGAGGTGACTGCACCCCCTTTGCTATGGGTGAAGGCCTTGGACATGGTGCTGGACCGGCTGGTAGTTGCCGGTGTTGACTTCTCTACTGTAGAGGCATTATCGGGTGCTGGACAGGTATTGGTTTTTTTAAATTTCATTTATTCATAAAAACAACTTTAAACCATGTTTGCAATTTATATGAAGGTTTAACTATTACTAGAATTTAATTACTATGAAAAGAAATATTTTTATTAATATATTTAATCATAGTAAATAATGTTATAGCAACATGGATCAGTATGGTGGGCCAAAGGTGCAGAGAATAAGCTGGGTAATTTGTCAGCTGATGATTTTCTACACACACAGCTAGCTACTGCCTTTCTCACATTTTCTCCCGTGTGGATGGACTCCAGCACCTCAGCCGAATGCCGGTCTTTAGAAGAGGCCGTTAGTGGTAAACAGGTAATTTTTAAGGCTACAAATAATTAAGTTATTGATTAACTTAATCAGAAAAAATTTAAACATTCACTTAAGGTTCTTTTAATAAAGTACTTGTTTTAGAAATTAGCAGAAATTACCGGATCAACAGCATATGAGAGGTTCACTGGACCACAAATAAAAAAAATGTTCAATACTAAGCCCAGAGTGTACCAGGCAGCAGAGAGGATATCACTAGTTTCTTCTTTTGCCTGCTCCCTGTTTCTTGGTAAAATTGCACCTATAGACCTCTCAGATGGCTCAGGGATGAACTTGTTGGATATACACAAAAAGACCTGGTGTGAAACTGCTTTAAAGGTAAAAAAATAATATGGCCCTATAGTTTTGAAATCCAGTTTAAAATGCATTTTATATACATTTCGTCAGGAGAAGAATTTCATACTTCAATACTATAGAAATACTTTTACAGGCCTGTGGTGATGAAACTTTAGCTGAAAAATTAGGTGAACCCGTGCCTTCATTTACCTGTCTGGGAGACATTTCACCATACTATGTGCAGCGATATGGATTCAAAGCTGATTGTAAAGTGATTGCCTTCACTGGAGATAACTGTTCTGCTCTTGCTGGTAATATACTATATTTTATATTTATTTTTTATAAATATTTTTACGATAAGGAACATTTAAAAGATTACGTCACAATATGAAATAATGAACTGTTGATATAAGATAACCTGATAGCTTATCTTAAATAATGTCGACCTAAGATATCTCATAAACATATTATAGCACAATTTGTGGCAAATCTTAAGAGGGGTATTGGATAAGATAAGGTGTTTGTACAGATATGATAATAATCTTATGAACTGAAAGCTCTAGCCTCTATGTGATTAAATATATCATAAAGAATGTGTTTGCTTTTCACAGTTATCAAATAATTTTACAAACATTTTGTAATGTATTTTTTTATAATAAATACAATAAAACAAAACTCAAAGCTGGCATCATGTCACTAATAAGTAATAATAGAATGACATTATTTCAACCTCTAGACATAATTTAAACATTTTACAGGCCTAAGATTACAAGAAGGCTGGGTAGGTCTCAGCCTAGGCACTAGTGACACACTAGTTCTAGGTCTCGGGCAACCCAGCGCTCCATTAGCTGCCCACGTCCTAGTGGGGCCCACTAAGTCTGTGCCATATATGGCTCTGCTGTGCTTTGCGAATGGTTCTCTGACGAGACAGGCCCATAGAGACCGGCTGGCTGGGGCCAGCTGGGATAACTTTAATGAGCTACTACAGTCCACTGTCAGAGGAAACATGGGGTACATGGGTAAGAGAATTTTGTATTTAGTCTTAACAGTAGTTTTTAGACTATTTCATAGCTTAAGAAAGTAGGTAATTAAAGAATGATGGAAATGTTAATATCCTATAGAACAAATTTAAGCTCTAACTTACAAGTAAAAAGTTTGACGCATATAGACAAGGCATGTTGAAGCAAAAAGTGTCTGCAGTTAAATGGCCCCACTTTGAGATTTTTGGGGCCATTTTGACATTTGAAGTATGGTGAAAACAAGATGGCTGAAATTTGAAGTATGGTGAAAACCAAGATAGTGTAACTTTTCTTGTATGAAGATTTGTTCTGTCAAATGTACTACGTCTGTAACTGTCGAAATGTAGCCTATCTTCAGTTTTGAAATGTTTGCTATTAGGTATCTACTACGACACGCCGGAGATACTGCCGCGTGCGGGCGCGGGGCGCTGGGTGGTGGACGGGCGGGGCGCGACGGTGCTGCCCGCGCCGCAGGTCGAGGCCCGCGCGCTGCTCGAGGGCCAGGCCCTAGCGAGGAGGGCTCACGCTGAGGACATGAATCTTAAATTGCGTATGTTAAGAGCTAGTTTTCCCCGCGAATTCTTGGTTTCAAAACAAAAACTAAGTATGGTATGTCGCTTACATCCATATCTAAAGTTCAATTTATGAGCCTTAATTCCTTAAAATCTATTTAGCTATTTTGGCGTGAAAAATTAATAAGTCTCTATTAAAAACTTTCGCATTATTAACAAAAGTAAGTTAGTAAAATAATAATATAAAAAAGTAAAATTAGAATCATAAATGAACAGGTATATTGTAAGCACAGAATATTAAAAGTGGTATTATAACACACAGACAAGCAGTCGCGTGTGGTGGCGACGGGCGGCGCGTCGGTTAACAAGCATCTGCTGCAGATATTCGCGGACGTCTTCCACGCTCCCGTCTATGTGCAGGTACGGTTTTACCGGGGTTATAACATTTAAATTGGTCCATTTGTCAAAAGATCTTGTGTTTACGATTTCAATTTTTACCTCCAGGATCAACACGCAAACGCTGCGCTCCTGGGTGCCGCCATCAGGGCTGCTGAGGTGTGGGCAGAAACTAAAGGCGTGGAGTTAAAAGGTAACTTAGTTTAATAGACTACTTGACATATAATATTTATTTTAATACATTGAAGTATTTCCTTTAGTAGGTCCTTGGCTTAGGAAAACGCATTCTAGCGATATCATAACTTTAAAAACTTAAGATTGATAATTAAAGTTGATTTAAAAATATGTATTTTTGTTTTTTAATTTCTACTGATGAAAACACTTCGAAATAACTTCCGGAAATGATGTGACGACACAAACACAGTAAACACGTAGTAGTGAAACGGAACGTGTTTCTGTAAATTAATAGTTCATGGCATCTTATAAAGTCAAAGTTGTTTAAGTATTTTGTTTCCTTTAATTCCATGCTATATTAAATTAGATCAAAATGGTATAATACTTTGTCATGTTCTAATATTTTTAACTTTTATTCATTGCGTCAAAACGTCAAACGGAACGTCACACCGCCATTTTATTACTAGAAGTATGGAGGGTAGAGCTAAGGAGAACCATCTCTTATGGGAGAAAAGTTGAAAAAGTGTCCAGCTGTATGCTGTAACAGTTCAAAATTTAAACAGACAACTAAATCTTAGCATCTTCTTCGGTTATGTTCATAAAAATATATTCGACTACGCGAGTAAGTAGAATATTCATGATTTACTGAATTAACTATTTTTAGTCTACTAAAGTCGTCAAAAATTTTAAATAACTAAACTCAACTCACTTCACTCCATCTCTTATTCCTAACTTCATACCATACCCTTCTTGTGTATCAGCGCCATTCTGGAAGATTTTTGAACTGTAAATTATAGCATAGAGCTGGACACTTTTTCAACTTTTCTCCCATAAGAGATGGTTCTCCTTATCTCTATCCTCCATAAGGGCCATCCATAAATAACGTCACACGAATTTCACGATTTTTTACCCCTACCCTAAGGAGGGGTCCTTGTCACAGTTGTAACATATATGTTTTTGAGGTTTTCGTAAAGTAAGTTTATAGTTCGTATTTGAACACTTAGTTATTATAATAGATTTTGAAATGTGACGTCACAATATTTAGGACCCCTCCCACCCCCTTGTCACACAATGTCACACTTCTTCGACCCCCTCCCTCCCCCTTAACGTGTGACGTTATTTTTATGGACAGCCCCTAATCACAGCACAGATAATAATCTATCAACCAATATGGCGAATAGTGTTTTCGGCGGTTTTAAAAAAAGTGTATTTTAAAAGTATTTTTTGTAGGTTTTTAGGTTTCAAAATAATGCTATATTATATTTTGAGTTTAATGAAAACAATTATGAAGCGTTTAGGACCTAAATAAAAACAAGGTCAAGTAAAATATTAGGTAACTCGCTCACCGTAGTGTTGGTTAGGTATGGCCAGAGCCGTGACGCCCCTGTGTGCGATGTGTGCGGCGCACACAGGCGCCAAGACGATGAGGGCGCCGCGGGCCGCCACCGAAAAGTTAAAACATCTTCATTCGTAAAAATAAGAGGAGCTTCATGGGTTTCGCACATAGGCGCTACCGGGGGTCGGCGCGGTACTGGGTATGGCATGATAACTCACTAGCCAACGATTTGGCCGTAATATGACTCCGGCCGAGCCAATCTATTATCTACCATATTTTGTATATATCTTTCCCAGGTTCCGATCTGACCGTCTCCCCAGTGGCGACTCCGTACGCGGACGCAGAGACTATTTACGCCCCTATGTTAGAGCGCTACAGGAAAATGATTGAGAACATTCCCAAACTAGAATAATACACATGTACTGTGCTTAGTACATAAACAATTCCATTAATATTTATCTCATGACAAACATTCCTCATTTTACTGCAAGTAAAAATGTGCAATATTTATAGCAATTTTTATATTTATACACTTACAATTTTGTATATTATACATTTGAAAATCAATATTTATAATTGTTTACTAGTTCTAATCATATTTATGTTTAATTGACTGTTTCCTAATGAATGTTATTTTATTTTTTTAATGTAATAAAATACTCCATTTTTAATTAGCTAGTCTAATCAAATAGAGGTAGCTTGATTATTTTATTAGGTCATATTTTTTATACTTACATTACATTGTAAATAAATATTTTGCATTGAATTTAATATGTAAAAAATTAAAATACAATATGATAAATGTTCGAAATTTTTCTGATGTTATTTATAATAATAAGTATACCTATTAATTCAATGGGACTAGAGAGCTTATTTTACTACCAAAGTCAATTTACTATAAAATATAAAAGACTTAACTTATCAATTAATATTATAATTTCTAGATGAATTGATTAAGTATTTATATTTAAATGCCTATTTCGTAGTAAAATTTTTAATCTGACGCAATTAAGATTCTCATAAAAGTAATTGTAAAACATATCCAGTGCTTTATATTTACACATTCCTCAAGGAAGACATATTTGTATACACTTATTGCTTTGTTAAACTTGTTTTTGTACTTTTTAATAATAAACTGTTATAACTATTGATGACTTTTATTTCTATTATATCTGAAGAGCCACCAACAAAAAAAAACAGTAGTAAGTGCACCAGCAGAGGCGGCCTTAGCCATTGCGAGGCTCCGGGCGGCAGGTGTTTGCGAGGCCCTTTGTCCTTCGTGAAAATTGTGTGAAAAAAAATGTGATGCGAAAGTATGTCTGGTTTTTTAGAAGGATTTACAAAATGGCATGTATTTAAAACTTGCGAAAAACCAATCAAAGGAGACTGAACATCGTGGGCTAAAATGTAACGGCATGAGATATGGTTTAAAAAAATCGACATTTTTTTTACCTATAATATAAAAAATCAGCGCAATTCTCAATCTGGGAGCCGAGAAAAATAAAAAAGATGTTTAGGTTTCGTGATATCGTCCATTTATTTAATTTTAGTATTATAGTAAATAATTTTTGCACAAGATGTTGATTTTTATGATTAATTTCACTGGACGAGGTACCTATTAAGATCATATTGCTGCACCTGAATAATTTCTTCACGACATTTTAATCTTTATAGAAGACGAATAAACTATATTATACAACATTAAATTGTTTTGTTTTCCGCTTCTTATAAATATTATATTCCTGTTTTATATTAGGTATTTATTGTTAATAAGTCATCATAATATCATTATTTATGATTACTTAGATACATAATAGCCTATTATTTTGACTTTTCACGCATTCTCCACCTACTGTGTTGTAAGTTTTTTTCATTGGTTTTGAAACATAGCCTCACTTTCACTAAACAGCGCATAACTTTATTCTCAGATTGCCAAAAGTTACACAATTTTCAACAAGGCTCTCATTAATCTCAATCTATCTATATATACCATTTTTATCTTTTTACATTTTTAGCCCAAGAATGTATGAAAATATGGTTTCGGTCTCCTTTTAGGTGTGAAAAAACCGAATATTGAATACTAAATTACCAGGTTGGCGATAGAATGTTAGGAACAAAATTTCCAAATCTTGCCTAAATAATACCAGTTTTGTTCACTGAATATTCCAAACTGGCAGACAGATATTGTTTTAGCTAACAAATTACCAATATTGGTGACAAAACAATATTGGTGACAATTTGTGACTACACATTTAATTCAAAAATAAGCACATATATTTTACTTGATGTAGGCAACTCAAAAAACATAATAAAAATAATAAAAAGCAGCAAAACGAGCGCACATAAAAAACGTAAAAGAAAATTTTAATTTCTCTCGGTTTTGTTAAAATTTAAAAATGACTGAATGATAAGTATTTGCAATATTGGCGTAAATATTTCTGTAATATTGAGGGTGTCGTCTTCGAAGTCTTTGCTGGAGAGGGGTGCTGAATACAAAAATTATATCCATTTTGAATTTCAAAGAGCAGACATTAATTTTTAATAAAGTGAATCTAGGTGTCCTTTTCTAGGCTTATGGAAAAGTAAATTACAAAAAATAATTTATTTTGAATTTTCGAAATGGCGATGTATTTTAATTTCTGTAAAATTCTTTGATCTCTAAAACGGTGCGTCCTACTGAAAATAATAATGAAAATTTGCTCCACCTTATTATCCATGCAACCACATATTTTCTTCATGTGGAAGAAAATTAAATTGAAACTTCTAAATTTTTCAACCTTCTATCGTTTTGTGTATAAAACATTACCCGTATCTCAATATAGAGCATTTACATTTTTTTTATTAAGTTGATTGATGAAATTTGGTGCAGTTACCGAATAAATAATGAAAATTTCCTCCATTTCCTCCCCGTTAGTAGCCCTACAACCACATATTTTCTTCATCATGGCAGAAAAAGAAATTTGAAACTCATAAATTTTCCAACATATCTATCCTACTAACATTATAAATGTGAAAGTTTATGAGGTTACTCTTTACGTACCTAGAGTATTTACAATTTTTTTACAACATTGCTTTTCTCGGAAGCGGTGCATCCTACTGAAAAAATAATGAAAATTCCTCCGCCTTAGTAAACCCGCAAGCACATATTTTCTTCATAATAGGAGAAAAAGGAATTTGAAAATCCTGAATTTTCCAACATTTTTATACCTTTTTGCATCATAACTCAAAGAAGAGCATCGCCATATTTTTTCTATAATCGCTTCTATCTCGAAAACTCCCCCTCCCCAAGTAAACACGTAAGTAGAACTACGTATTTTCTTTATGATAAGATATTAGTCTTGAAAATCCAGAATTTCCAAAAAATTCTATAGCTTACATAACTTACGTACCTCGAACTACATAACATACTGTGTTAATATAATTATCAATCCTAATCAGCATCCCCAACAAATTTTAAATCAGTAGGTACTCGTGTCATTTTACAAAGAGTGAAAATTCACCATTTTGGAAATATTAATTGGAAGACAATTTTGTAATCAGCACCCCAAGAAACCTGGAAAAGTACACCCATATTAATTTTAATAAAAAAAAATTACGCTCTTTGGAATTTCAAAATAGATTTAATTTTCGTATAATAGGCAAGCGGACTGATTTTTTTTTATTGCATAAATGAATAGTACTCTTAAATATGAGTAACTTCTCAGAAGGAACCGTATATCAAAAGTCAATATTTTCAAAGGTACAGCGATTTGTATACAAAATTTCGCGAGTCTTTATACCAAAAAAATTTTTTTTTTTTTGCGAAATTGGTAAACAAAACCTACATCATTAGTTTACTCACATCATATACAAAAACATTCATTATGGTAAGTATGAACTTAAACGCACAAATATCGGAGATATTTACAAATATATTCCTGCGGCCATATACTTCATATACTACTTCATACTACTTCATATACAAGTGACGTCATTTTTAGGTCGACTTTAGTATGGAGCGTTTTTATTTTATTTTATTTTATTTTTATCAAGAAGGACACCAGCAGTACATACATTTTTAGAATTTTTTAGAATTTTTTTTTTTTAGAATTTATTTATTTATTTCCAAGAAATTTGTTACAAGGTCTTACAATAATTTAGTTTGAATCAAAATTTCTGCATCTTGGGCGTGGAAATATTATTATTTTAAAATATACTGCATGCTAAATTATGATAAATATTACATTGTTGAAAATAAATTGCTACATTAATCAGAAGTTCAATTACACATTCAATTAAGTCTCTGGATAATAGTTTGTCAATACAGAACAATTATAATATAAATTCATCATGTCAATAACAAAATAAAACATAAAAAAATCAGTAAAATAATAACATAATTAAAAGTTGAAATAAAATCTTCAGTCAAAATAATATCTTTAGTCAGAAAAATTTAGTTGATTACCTTACTTAGTTCTATAACTACACAATACCTAAAATCATAATTATACATATAAATTCATTACCTTTATTACTTTATTCATTACTTTATTAATTTACATTAACTTAAATACACTCAAAATATAGGGTTCAGATGTATGCACCTTATAGGTGACACAACAATTACAGAAAGCTTTACTTACTTATATAAACAAATACTTATCATGATACACAAATCGAATCGAATCTAAGGTTAAAAATCGTCAATCGAAGTTAAAAACATACATAATTTGAAAAAAAAAAGAAAAAAAAAAACATAACGACATAATTGTCACAAAATAAATTCTGTGTAGGGTAATACGTACTATTGTTGGCACCCCCCCAATGATTGGCCCTTTGGACTTTGAGCACTATTATTAAGGAATTACCAGCGGGCCTATTCGCTATCGTACATTTTGTGAGTTAATCACTGAGTTAATAACGAAACGGAGGAGTGAGTAACGGAAAGTGTCACTTTTGTATTCACTATGCACAAGTTATCAACTGAGTTGGTACGGTTTTTAACCAAATCTTAGTTGATAACTTTTAGGGAAGAGGCATGCATTTTGCCATAATTTTTTTATCGAAAGTTCTTAACTATCAATAAATATGTATTCACTAAAGCAAAATGACAGTTCATAATTACGAACTCAATGAAGTGACTAACCCATTTTAACAACTGCTAAAGAGTAGTTGTTTTCGTGCGTTGATAATAAAATTTGAAGATTTTAATTGAAATTACAGCTTGGCAAATAAATCGTGAAATTAATAGGGGCGCCAGCATCGTTCGGATGGTCACCTCACCTCATTTCCTATATATTATATAACTATAAAATATACTTTGATTAAATTCAGTTTTGAAAAATAATTTATCCATTAATTAATTTAATGAGTTTGCATATAGGTAGGTACATTTTTTATTATGTCCAAATTTAACTAGCCATAAACATAATAACAAATAGTAGCATTAAAGCTCGCATTTGTATCTTTGTTTACGTTGCTTAGGTCAAATTGCATCTAAGCGGATTTCATAAAATAGTTTTTTTAGGAATAAATAAAAGCAGTATATTTATTTTGTTTATTTAATCAGAGTCAAAAACACCCTCATCCAAATATTCTATATCAGAAAACCAAGTTATAGCTTGGCTCGAGCCCTCCCCAAAAGTCTAGCTCGAGCCCTCCTCAATAGCCTGGATCGAGCCCTCCCCAAAAGTCTGGCTGTTATTAGAATCACTGTCACTAATGCTGCAGCTGTCGTCTCGGAGGTTTACGACTATTCTGTCTATGTCATCATATAATGATTAATGTGTGTCCTCTATTAACATATCCATCTTCTATTTTTATCACATGCTGGCATGCTTTTCTCCAGTCCTCAGCAGATACATCTTCTTCAAACACACACCTTGAAAAATAAAACACATATTTAAAACAAATATTTTTTTTAATATACTAATCCATAAGTAAAGTACATAATTCACAAATAAAGTTAGTACTTTGTAGTACCTACCATGATATCAACTGATCCCACATTGCGTGAGGCGATTTTTTGTTTTGCTATGCCCCAGATCAACTCAATAGGGTTAAGGTCACAGTGGTAAGGTGGGAACCACCTAACAGTTTATCGATCTTGTAGATAGTCTCGGGCTTGTGTTAACAAGCATTACCAGATTTGGCTTTTTCGCTGTTTCGTTAAACATTATTTTGATTTTCACCAACCACTGCTGTAGGAGCTTTATTTAGTAAAACAGAATGGTAAAGAGCATTATCCATTACAATCATCAATATGGCTCTGACAAATTGGGAATTAATCTTTCCCTAACCCACTTTGTAAAATTATTTTTATTCATTTCTGAATGATAATCCTCATTTTTATTTTTTCCACAAAAAAATTAGCAATGAATTTGGTACAAAACCTTTATCAGAGCCTGCATGTATAATTATTATGTATCTGAAAAAAAAAAAATAGAAATAGGTAATCATGAAAAAAAATTGAAATAGGTAATCAAAGATCAAAATAAATATAAAATAAAAATAGAAAAATCAAAATAAATCCATGGGGTCCTAGCGCTATAAGGCTTTTTAAGGAAATAGGAAAAAGGTTAGTCGACATCACAGGAGACCGAAGAGCTGGCGGCTCGGTTCACCTCGGACAAAGAATTAGTCTAGCTATTCAAACGGGGAACGCTGCCAGTATCTTGGGAACCTTGCCTAAAGGGACTCCTTTTAATAATATATTTTAGCCATTACATTATATTTTTAAGGTTTTTAGTTTTAGGTTCTTTGTTCTAGTTTAAATATATTTTTTATTCTATTGTATATTATTAATTTATTATGTATGTTGAATAAATAAAGAGAATATATTATATTAAACAATAATTAGGTTTAATGCTTGAACATTAAATAAATACATTAAGAAAGTGGAAGTTTATTAAAAATAATTAAATTAATTCAGTTAGGACTACATACCTTTTGAAATATTTTCTTTTATTCCACTGGGCACTGACTTCCAAAGATTGCCAGCACTTTTTTAATTTATATGATATATGAACACAACTCTCATCAAAATAAAATATAAATAATATTCTTCTTCAGCTCCTCTGGCAAGTTTCTGTTTTTAATATCTTTTTCCAGGTAGACTTCACTGGTTTTTCTATGAAAGCCGTTCTATCGTTTTGGCATTTTTTGTATCTAAAACCTAGGGATATTAAAACCTTCTGTAAATGTTCACGGCAGTAGTAAACGTTCACGGCAGTAGTAAATCGCTGTAAGTGCGATTTAGGTACTACAGAAATTGTAAGTACCTCATAACATCGATGTAATTAACTTAACAAAAACATTTACATTGTTGACTTTACCGCTGAATAATTTTCCTCTAACCTATTTTTGGTTTCACGTAGGTAAAGGTAAAGATGGCACACACTCTAATAATGGTATATGCTGCAGAAAGTTAGGAAATATTAATTTATTTTGAAAAAGTTGAGAGGAAAAACTTATAATTCGAAATATTTATGTAGGTACTCGTCTCATTGACTTGACAAACAATAGTTGATAACTTAGTCCACAGACAACAAAATAAATAGTTATCCGAATAAATTAAAAGGTTCCCACATTTTATAATGTACTCCTCCACAGACGGCACTATTCAATTTAGCCGAATTACAGTCGAGAACTTTGCGTCAATTGAGTTATTCACTTTGCCATCAAAAGGTACTGAATACAAAATTATGGAACTGGTCGGTTACAAACAAAAGCTGGTTAATAACCATTTTCAAAGTGATTAACTCAACTTGTATTTTAGCGAATAGGCCCGCAGGTTAGAAAACGTTACAAATATTTTGAATAAATCTACTATTTCTTTGGTAGCAACGTGAATATAGTAGTTTTAATATGAAACTACTGGCAACTCTGTTAAAAAAGTTATTTTCTGACATATCTCATTCAGTAGGAAATTGTTGAAATTCTTACGAATTTGGACTAAGAACGGGTAAGTGTTTCCGCCTATAACTTATTCTTTAGGAATGCTAGAAGTTAAACTTTTGTTTTCTTTGGTTAAAAATGGGTGTTAAAAGGTTAAAATTCTGTTAATATTGTATAATAATCCATAAAAACAATGTTTTTGAGGGCCAATCAATGTAACCTAAGTTTTCTATGAAGGTTCAGTTGATTGGCACGGGGGCCATTCATTAATAAAATGGTATAAGAATTTACTTCTGCATTTTGTACCATAATCAATTTCGACTTTGGAGTTGTTTTGAAATATGCACTTAAAACTGTAATCAGCCTTTTGTAGACAAATGATAGCACTGCCAATCATTGTACTCTTTTCGTCATTGGCACTGCTAATTATTGTGATCCAGCAGGGGCCAATGAATGTACCGACTTGTAATGATTAAACTTTTATCTACTAGTGATGTCCAGATTATTTAAAATTACCTACCTACTCACCTTTTACTTAATCATCCGTGTGGTTAGGGTAGGTAGGAAGGTCTATCTATCTAGTTAGGTGAACACTAACAAAAAACTTCATTATTTGTTCATTTTGAATTTTGTAACATTTTCAGTCACTTAATTTTTTTGAAATGATAACGTCTTATACCTAATTCGATGGAGCCGGCTGCACGCACGAAAAAACATGACGCATGCCGTTACCGGCGTTACCGACGCGCTTGCGAGTGAGTTAGTGTCACAGAGTACTTTTTTATATAAGGAAAGTTAGTGTGTTCTGAACAGGCAAGCACACAGAACACTATTACTCGCGGAGAAGAAGGTCGACTTCATACAAAAAAATTGGGACCAAAATAGCGCCTCTAGTGAGCTGCCCCCTCAAACTTTTAACCGCCTTCCAACAAAGGAGGACTAAATATTTGATTATATGAATATGGCGGGAAATTGAAGATACGTAATTAAAGTTTAAGTTAACGTTAAATTTCTCTTTAGAGCTAAATTTTGCATTCCGACAAAACCGAGCGACCACCTCCACGCACAAATCATAACTAAGCGACACAAAACGTTCGTGAGCCCTTAAATACATACGTCTAGTGTTTTCGATAGCGCGATCTAGAAGCGGCATAGTGTCTGTTGTGCGCCATCTGTTGTGGTTTTTAAGTAACTATTATGTAATATTAACCATGTAAGACAGAGAGCGATATATTGAAATATAACCATTCTTGTCGCACCGAACTGCCCCCTTTTTGGTCCAAGGTCATTCATACAAAGTCGACCACCCCTGGGCAAGCATGACGGACGTTGAGCTCGTAGGTATCGGCTGTAGCATTTGCTTTCGAGTTATTTTTATTGTAAAAACAACAGCCTCAGTGGTCTTGTAGTTAGAGCTCGGAGGTCGAAGGTTCGATTCCCGCGCTGGGATTATGAGAATAAGTGAGAGTGTGCTTTTGTGTACTGCGCACACACTTGGGCACTATAAAAATACTACCTGGTTTCAATAAAACCAGCCACCGTCACCGAAATCGGTGTGGGGAGTTATTATTATTATTATTATTGTAAAAAATATACATAAATAAAAACAAACAAAAAAACGGCAAAGAAGATGGTGAATTAAGTTACAAATTCATAAAAACCGTATACTGGCTAATTCAATAATGTACTTCGCTACTTTTTTCTCATAATAATAACAATAATATCTATGAACGTTTCACACCACGTCAATCTGGTCCCGTGGTAAGTTCTCGAATAACTTGTGTTACGGGTACCAGACAACAGAAATATATTTAATACTTTAAATTATATATGTCACCGTAAAATTGTAAAAACCGTTAGATTGTAAAATAACTAACGACATTGTAAAAATATGTCGAAATATTTATAACTATATATTTATAATCTTACGAAAAATAATGTGTTAAATTATAGGCAGAATATTCGCGTCCGAAGTCTATCGGCATTTTACAATTTCACTAGTTTTATTACAATCTAACGGTTTTTACAATTTTACGGTGACATATACATGTTTAAGATTTTTATTGTATAATTTTAAAATTTTATTAAATACCTAACTAGGTATCTACCTAGAACTGTACTCAAAACTTTAATAGCTGTCTTTTTACTTATTTCTCTATTTCCTTCCCATCACTATTACGTATTGGAGAACATTCATTGGCACCTCACATGTATAATGAATGGCATGCCAGTCACTGTACCTTACCTAGTGCCAATGAATGTACTGACAAGGGCCAATGACTGTGCTTTTGGGTAATTTTCCACTGTTTTGGAAATTTATGTACGAAAATAAAAGTTTTGTTGGTTAGATCAGCTCTAATATATATTTTAGATCTATACATTATTGAAATAAATCAATTTATGATCGGTTTGATGACTAACTACAAATATATCGAATCTAAGATTTGACAATTCCCATAAAGTGCCAATCATTGTACTGTCTCCCCTACTAATATTTAAAAAAATAATGTTTTATTAGCTTACTCCTAAAACAGTTGAAGCTATTGCTAAAGATATCGATGTCGGTTATGGCAGAACAGCTACTATTGTATTCTTTACACATTCTATTTATAGGTGCGTGTAATCCTAAATTTGTCCTGGAAACATGTGAACTTTTTAAAATGTTTGATATTGGATGTCGAGGCAGATTGTATGGAACAGTTATAGAGAAGTGTTGGAGAATATCTGAGCAACCGGTACGTCCGTTTATAATTTTGTGTAAAAAGAGTTGGTCGTGAACAGTTCGCCGAGATTTAAGTGAAGTTAATTTAAAGAAAGCGAGACGGTTATCGTAGGGACTTCTATGGGAAATACCACTACTATTATATGCGAGATATCTTGTGAAAGATCGCTGAATTCCTTCTATGCGTTGTGAGTGCACTACATACGATGGATTCCAGATTGAGCTAGCGTATTCAAGGTGACTACGAACATATGTGTTAAATAATAGGATTCTAGTGTGGTTCTGAAAATTTTTACTGTGTCTTTTGATGAAACCCAACATTTGTCCTGACTTGTTCACTATTTTTTCGATGTGCGTTTTATAACTGAGTTTTGTGTCCAAAGTAACGCCGAGGTCTCTAATTTCATTTACTTCTTCCAGCTTTGTTCCATTTATATAGTATGCTGAAGGGTAAGTTATCTTTTTCCTTGTAAATTTAATATGGAAGCATTTCTTTAGATTTAGGGTCATATTATTCATCGAACACCAATTACTTATACAGTCTAGATCATTCTGCAAAAGAATACAATCGGTGGGTGAAATTATAGTCTTATATATCTTTAAGTCATCTGCGAATAACGATATTTGACTGTTTTTGACAACAAGTGAGATGTCGTTAATAAACAGGGAAAACAACATTGGACCCAAGTGAGTGCCCTGTGGGACACCAGATTCTGAGACATAAACATGTGACTCAAAGCCATTCACTGACACTGTTAGTATCCTATTTTTAATGTATGAGGTAAACCAAGCTAATAGGTGACCGAAAATGCCGCAGGCTTGAAGCTTTAGAAGAAGTTGTGAGTGAGAGACTTTATCAAATGCACTTGTGAAGTCTGTATAAACAGCGTCTACTTGTAACCTGGCGTCTAATTTGTGTGAGAGAAAAGTTGTAAAGGATAGAAGATTGGTCTCAGTGGATCGATTTTTCCTAAAGCCATGCTGAAAGTCATTAAGAATGGATTCCACATAATGCGTAAAATATGGACACACTAATGATTCAAATAACATTGAGAAACACGGTAGAATGCATATGGGTCTATAGTTTAAGATATTGTTTGTGTCTCCTTTTTTATGAATTGGCGTTACACGGCCTTTCTTCCAGATAGTTGGGAATTTACCAGTATGTAATGAATGATTAAATATAAATGTTAAAGGATAAGCGAGATTAACGCCACATTTTTTAACAAAAATTGGTGGAATTCCGTCTGGTCCTGCACTCTTATAGATATCAAGTTGCTTTATTTTACTATATACATCTTCTACAGATATAGTAATGTCACATAGAGATTGTGTTTCATATGATGGTATTGATGTTGTTGTCACAGAGGAGCCAGATGAATAAATGGAAGAAAAATGTTCAGCGAAAAGATTAGCTATGTCGGGACCCGTGCTAACATAACGTTCGTTAAGAAACATTTCAGCAGGTATAGATGAGCAACCTTTCCTTTTATCTTTAACAAACCGCCAGAATGCTTTAGGATTTTTTTTGATATCACTTTCTAACGATAATTTATACGAACTGTAACAATCGTGTAGTAATTTTTTACATCGCTTTCTAAGAATATCATACTCTATTTTGTCCATTGGGTTATTATATTTTAAATATTTACGCCTTATTTTATCTTCTTCTAATTTAAGTTTTATGAGTGTTTGTGAATACCAGGGGGGATATCGCGATTTATTGGGTTTACGTTTGGGTACATGAGCTTCGATGATGTTAAATAAGTTCCCATAAACAGTTTCAACCATAACGTCGACATCGTTGCAGGCGTATAGTTCATCCGTCCAATTAATATTGCGTAAATCGGAATTAATTTTCAAATAATCAGCTTTAAAATAATTATAATCTAAGCGATTTTTACGTTGTAAATATGGTTTAAAAGTAAATGGTATATTTATTATTAAATTAGGATGCCTTGGGTCAAGTTTACTGATAAGGTCAGTGGCTTGAGTTACATTTATCTGTTCAAAATTGCTTAATATTAGATCTAAATACTTTCCATCAGAATTAGGTACGCAGTTAAATTGGGATAAATTATTTTCCAAGGTAAAATTTACAAAATTCTGACCCAATGCATTCCTACAAGAAGGTTTTTAGGAGGCTCGCGAAAATTTTTATACAAATCGCTGTACCTTTGAAAATATTGACTTTTGATATACGGTTTCTTCTGAGAAGTTACTCATATTTAAGAGTACTATTCATTTATGCAATAAAAAAAATGTCCGATTGCCTATTCTGTACCCCAAAAACCTTGAAAACGACACCATACCAAAGGAAAACAATCTCCAACAGTATCCAAGAATGCGATTATCCGTAGCCTGCAAATTGATTTTAGGAGCCATTAATTTATCAACCCAATCTGGTTTTATAGCTGGGTATATTAGTTATCAACTCGGAAGTCGCCAACTTATATATTTCGGTGCCAATTTGAATTAAATTTCGCTACTTTTTATCTGCCGATTTTTGTATTTTTTGTCACCTGAGTGCTTTCGCCAGGAATTTAGTCGCCAACATATTAATTCGCTGCCAAATTCAGTAATACAGTATGCTCACGTGCAGTCGCCAACTTATTTCTTGTTCGCACGATTAATTAATATCCCTTACAAATAACAAATACAGAGATGATGATTTTGTAACTCATACTGCAAGCAAAATAGTTCCAAGGTGACAAGTGTTGACGACTTGACGAATGAAATGAAATACGGGGATTCTCTGAGCGATAGAGGAGCAAAATCTTATGTCCCGACTCCCGCGCTGACCCGAGTGCTATGGATTAAAAAAGCAATCTTCAAGTGTTTTGAGGTGCAATATTCAAGTACAACATAATGAATTTTTCAATTATGTTTTGAATTAATGAATTAGTTAACTAACTTTATTTTAATTTGACGACATTATGTTATAACCTTATAAATGATTAAGAATGAATCAAAATATACATATAGATTTTTTATCTATACTTATGTATTTATTGATTTTGAAAATCTATAGGTGTTTTTTAAAATTTGCTTGGGTTGTTGCGCGAGGCCCCTGCAAGAGCGAGGCCCCGGGCGATTGCCCCGTTCGCCACCCCCTAAGGCCGCCACTGTGCACCAGGCACCTAAGTTGGGAGCCTGAACCCATTTTCAAAGACAACAGGAAATATATTTTCCGACTACCTCTGTGACTCAGTCGTTCAGCGCTTTGGTGATCAAACCGGTCGCAGGTTCGAATCCTGCCGAAGGAACAAAAAGATATTCTGTGTTCCTGGGTCACGGATGTGTATTAAATATGTGTATAATATACTAAAAATCTTAAATGTATACTATAAAAGTATTAAATATACTACCCGTTTTCGGTATCTGTAACACAAGTTCGTCGGATACTTAGCATGGGGCCAGATGAAGCGTCCATGGTTATTATTATTATTAATATACTAGTCAAAACAAAATAAGGGCCACTGCGTTTTTTTGGTATTTTAAAAATGTTATGAAGTTTCAGGGTTAAAAAACGATTGGATTTAATAAATTCATTATTTTTTAATGTAAATACGTAAAAGAAATGATTGAAATAAAAAACAAACGCCAGTAATTTTGTTTTTAATAAAATAAGCATTTATTCTTAAAACTAAAATAAAAGTAAAAAGTGATTTCTTAAAAAAATATTAAACATCTTTAGGACTTTTTTATTTTTATTAGTATGGTGTATGGCCTCCCCTCTTTTGTATGCATTTTTGAAGTCTGGTAGGCATACTCTCTACCAGGTGTCGTACTGTCTCTTGAGGGATTTGTTTCCAGCTTGTTTTAAGCACATTTATGAGTTGTGTTTCGTTGTGCACGGGTAGATTTGTGTTTCGAACACTTCTTTTTAACAAATCCCACATATGCTCAATCGGATTGAGGTCCAGACTGTTAGTGGGCCACGGCAACACCTCTATACCAGCTTCTTGTAGAGCTTGTCTAGTGGCTCTAGCTGTATGAGCACGGGCATTGTCGTGCATCAACTTGAAACTTGCACCAATTCTCTGTGCATATGGCACCACATGGGGTCTTATGACCTGTTCGATATATCCTTGAGCAGTTACCGTGCCTTCGTTGAGGATTACCAGCTCAGTTCTACCTAATAGAGAAATTCCTCCCCACACCATAACATTGGGACCCCCAAATCTGTCACTTTGGTGGATACACGCATCCGAAAATCGCTCACCTTCGCGTCTCCATACTCTAATACGACGATCATCACTGAAAAATTTTACTTTGGACTCATCCGTGAACAAAACGCTGCTCCAGTTACTCGCATCCCAGTCCTGGTAGGTACTGCCTTGCGAATGTTAATCGGTTTGCACCATGAGCACCTGTCAATGGAATCCATACTACACGTCTCCTAGAGAATTGTTGATCTTCATGCAACCGATTTCAAATCGTCTGGTCACTAACGCTCGTACCTGTCGCCTGCCGCAAGCGGTTTTGCAAGGAAGAAGCGGTGACAAATCGCTCCCTGCGCGCAGTCAGGCGTATGTAGCGATCTTCCTGTGATGTGGTTGCTCGATTCCTGCCTGAGCCTCGTCTCCTGGTGGCACTCCCAGTCTCTTGAAACCGATTCCAAGCGTTTTGGATCGCCCGCCGTGAAAAACCCAATTGTAAAGCTACAGAACGTTGCGATCGACCCTCCTGAATCAATGTTATGGCTGTAGTTGTGGTCTGTACGTCCATGTCTTCGTACCCTCGGCATTGTGTTTTTAAAATGTTTATTCACGCTTCAAATCAACAAAATTTAACCGATCACTAAGAAATTCACAAATGGAATGAGTTAAAAGTTAGTGTAAAAATGGGGTAAAATAAAGTGGTTGAAAAAAAATCTACCCACTTCAAAAAATACGCAAGTAGTATGCTCCCATTAGTTTGTTAACACTTAGGGAATTACCACAAAAACGATTTAGCCACTTAGGGTTGCTTAAAAATTAATAAATTTGGTCAGACATCAAAATTATCAAGTGGCCCTTATTTTCTTTTGACTAGTATATATTTATTTATCGTATGTTTTTATTTAAATATAATTCCGACTCGACATTCATGATACACATTGTATATGGTGACGAGATACGGGCCTACGAGTTTGACATGCAAACTAGTCAACAAGCTTCGGAGTGGCGCCTTCCAACTGAACCGAAACCGAGAAAAACACGCCTAGTTCGTATTAGGCTGTATTCTTGTGACTGTCTGTCTGACTGTCGCGGTGTTTTGCACTCAGCCGGAAGGTCAAACGGTAAATAAAGAATATTATTTAAGCGTTATGCGGCATTTAAGAGAGCAAATTCGATGAAAAAGGCCAGATTTTTTTGGATTCTTGGATTTTGCACCACGATAATGCGCCCTCGCACAAGGGCATCATTGTAAACGAATTTTTGACCAAACACTCAAAAAATACCATAGAACAACCACTATATTCACTAGATATGGCTCCAGCCGACTTCTTTCTTTTTCCTAAACTCAAATTGCCACTTCGTGGAACTCGTTTTCAATCGTCAGAAGAAATAAAGGAGAAATCGCGGCGAGAACTGAACTCAATTCTGGAAACAGCGTTTTAAAAATGTTTTGATGATAGGATTATTCGTTGGCGTAAGTTTATCGTTTTTGAAGGAGCATACTTTGAAGGTGATAAAATAAATTTGGATGAATAACAAACATTTTTATTCATCTTTATCCGGTACTTTCTTGACAGAGTAGTAGGTATATTTAACATTTTATTACATAATACACATATTTAGTACACGCTCATGACCCACGAACATTGAATACTTTCTCTCTCGCGGCGGAATTCGAACCCGTGACCGGCTTGGGCGCTGACGTGTTAACCACCAAGCCACAAAGGTAGTAATAATGTAATATTATAAAAAAAACATTGTTTTATTACATCATATTTATTCCACCTACTAAAATAAAGATTGTATTACATGTCAATAATAGATAAGTTATTTCTTTCTGCCACCACGCTCCTTGACTTGCAGCTGTATTGACGAGCCCGGCGCTACGTTGTAATAGGCCAGCGTGTTCGTGTCCTTGAAGAATAAACCCTGAAACAAAAGAACAATAAACAATAGGCAAGCGGACAGATTTTTTATATGAGTAATTTCTCAGAAGAAACCGTATATCAAAAGTCAATATTTCAAAGGTACAGCTATTTGTATACAAAATTTTGCAAGTCTCGTAAAAACGCTCCATACTAAACTTAACCTACAAGTGACGTCACTTGTAGGAGGTGTATGAAGTATACGGCCTCAGGAATATATTTGTAAATATCTCCAATATTTGTGCGTTTAAGTTCACACTTACCTACTAATGAATGTTTTTGTATATGATGTAAGTAAACTAATGATGTAAGTTTCGTTTACCAATTTCGCAAAAAAAAAAATTAACTACACATAAAATAATATATTTTTTACATTTACCAAGTTAGTAATGCCTCAATATTTCTGAATATATTAATGACACCAAATATTTCAAATGTAGTCTGATCCCCTATTAATAGGATCACTACTTTGCCTACTGCCACTATTATATTAATAATATGTCAATTTTAATAAGATATTAATATACAGTAAATGCAAATATTTAGATGTTTGATCATTCTCATAATCAGGAATGTTACTTGGCATGTAAAATCACTTGAAACTTTGTTACAGTTAAGTATTTTTGTATATGTCACTGTAAAATTGTAAAAACCGTAAGACTGTAATAAAACTAGTGAAATTGTAAAATGTTGATAGACTTCCGACGCGAATATGCTGCCTATAATTTAACCTATTTTTTTTCGTTAGATTATAAATATATAGTTTTTAATCTTTCGACATATTTTTACAATCTCGTTAGTTATTTTACAATCTAACGGTTTTTACAATTTTACGGTGACATAAACAAATAAATAGTTTTTGTTTTACTTCGGGCAAACCTAGTTTAGTCATTCCAGAATGAGACTGGATATCGACATTTGAATGTAACATAATCTATACTAATATATTAAAGAGGAAAAGTTTGTTTGTTTGTTTGCATTGAATAAGGCTCCGAAACTACTGGACCGATTTTGATGAAATTTGGTACAGATATAGATTAGACCACGGGGAAGGATATAGGCTACTTTTTATCGCGACAAAATGTACGGTTACCGCGGGAATTCCCTTTTGCGCGCACGAAGTCGCGTGCAACATCTAGTGCATTATAAACAGGAATGCGTTACCTCGTAATGCAGCTTCTGTTTGGCGATAGGCATGTTGGTGGAGCGCTGCAGCATGGACTTGAGCTCGCCCACAGTGGAGGCCAGCGACACCTGCAGCGGCAGCGCGCGTCCGTCCAGCCGCCACTCCGACCGCTCCGGCGCCACCGGCAGCATCACCTGAAAGATTCATTCATTATACATATATATAAAAATGTTATGTTGGTTTGTGTACGCTTCAAAAACTCAAAAAGTTCTGCACCGATCGAGCTGAAATTTTAGCATGATATATAATCCGCATCAAGGATTGTTTTTATCTATTTTTTGCATCAGTCACATCAGCAACAGCTTGTATACATATAAATTAGCAAGTATACGTGTATGAAGGCTTTTTTCGCGGTCGTAATAAAAAAGCATTCTTAATTTTTAAATTGCATAAAGTAAGTCAAATAAGCGATCTACCAATGAAAGAGAGGACAGTAATAACGGCCCATAGAAATTATCATAAATTATGTCATTGCTGTTGAAAATGTATGGAAAAAATAGAAAATTGGTTCCATTTACGAAATAACTTGTTTTTTAATTGTTATAATAAAAATATTGCAAATAAAGCAAAGATATGAACATTAATTTTTGTTTTTCGATTACAGCAATATCTACATTTTAGTTCCGTAGTTTTAAAATTTACCAACCAAATTCTGTATTTTTTCCATTTTGCAGTTCATATGTTTATGTTGCCTTTTGGACTATTTTATGTACGAATTATTCTGATTTAAAACGAAAATGGGCATTGTTAATATTTTACCTGAATGTGTACGGGTCCAGGGTGAGCGCTGAGCCAGGCCTGCTCCGACTCGAGGGCGTCCTCGGTGCGCGCGCGCTTGGACGCCGGCTCGTCGTCCTCCGGCGGCGGCGGCACCGGCACCACGCCCGGCACCGCCACGCCGAACCCGAACGGCGGGCCCACCGGCGTGGGGATCAGCGGCGGCCGCGGGGCCAGCGGCGGGATCACCATCAGCGGCGGGATGGGCTGCAGCAGCACCGGCTGTGGCGCGGGCGGGGGCGGCGCGGGGGGCGCCACGCGCGTCGGCGCGGGAGGGGGCGGAGCGCGCTGGCCGCCCCGCCCGCCTGCTACCGGCTTCGGACCGATCTTCTCCTTCTCCTCGTCCGGTAGTAGACCTTTAACCTATAAAAAGTATTTTAATTTTTTACAACTATTAATCACCTTTTTAATTGAAGTAATCGTCATATCAGGCGTTTGTGTATTTTTAAAGAGATTATTTAAACTCAATATTTTTTATGTGATAAATTCCTCACATTATTTTGTGAAAAAGTCCACATTTCTTTCAAAGTAGCACATAGCCTACTCTATTACACATAGGTCACCTTGTGTATCTGTTGGATCTGGTCCTCGAGCGTGATGTGTGCGCGCGCAGCCCGCGTGGCGGCCTCGACGCTGGACGTGTGGCCGTCCCACGTTACGCGCTCGTCACGCCGCTTCTCCTCCTCGCCGATCTTCTTACCGATCGCCGTTTCCTCGTCGCCCACGCCGAAGATATCCGTACGACGCTCCGCTAGCTGAAACGTTATTTACACATTTAATTAAAAATGTACATCTAAGTCATAATGGTTATTAGAAATCCGTTTTTCGAACTACCATACAAATCCTATTTAAGAATTAAAAATCTTAAATATTTTAATCCGAAAAATTTAAGTTGAACTTCAATTTACTTTCTTAAAGTAAATAAATAATAATAAGAAACGATTGTAACCTGTTTAAGAGAAGCCTCGATAGCGGCTCCGGGCGCGAGGGCCTCATCGCGGTCGGTGCGCTCAGCGGCGGCGCGATCGCGCTGCTCCAGCCAGCGCGGGTCCAGCAGACCGATCCTCACGTGGTCCGCCACCTTGTTCGCCGGGATCTTCTCGCCCGTGATCGGCGACACTAGCCACTCCTCGCTAGTCGGCGCCGGCTGCGGCCGCGCGCGTTTCGGATCGTACTTCTTAACCACCACGCGGTCGGGTCGCGGAGGCAGAGGCGCTTCCTCCGCAGACGATTTGGATGGCTCGGGCGGCATTTCGTCCTCGGACGACGAGCTGTCCTCCTCCATATCTTGCACCCTATTGTCGTCGGGGCGCTGCTGCTGCTGGGTCCTGTCCTCCATTTCGGCCAAATCGTCGTCCGATGATCCCTCTGAATCGGACTCCAGCTGCATCTCAGTATCATCCTCGTCCTGCTGCGTTATATCCTCGCCGCGTTCCTGAGCGAGCACTCTCGCTCCCACCTCCAACGGCGTCGTCGGAGGGGGAAAATCGCCCATTTCCCCTTGCGGATAGTCTACAGTCTCGACGACGACGAAGTCGTGCCAATCGATCGAAGCGTAGGCCAGCCTCTCCTTTTCGATTCTCGCTTCGTCGGCGGCCTTACGTTTGGCCTGGTGGGAGTGCCACGCCGCTCTGCTTCGCGCCTGCTCCAGCACGCCGCCGCGAATTTCGGAGCTCAACTTGGTGACCAGCTCCTTCGGCGGCAGCAGAACCTTGGTATACTGTTCCAGGAGACGAGTGAAATATTGAAAGAGGGAATGTTGCGGGCGAAGGAAGTCAAACTGGTGATTGCGCTCCTCCTTCTTCATCAGGTCGGTCAAGAATTGTCTTCCGTTACGCGCCACGAACTGGGCCGTTAATTTCACGATGTCCAGCTCGAGAGCCGATATCGAGGGTGGGTCAGCAATAAATTCGAAATCTGGCGGAGGATCCCTCGGTGGCGGGGGTTCGATGGGCGCCGCTGCTTTGAGCAGCTCCTGTTGGCGAGCCGCAGTGGCGGGGGCGAGCCCGGGGCGCGGGGCCGCGGGGGCCGGCGCGGGGGCCGACGGGTCTGGACCTATACCGATATTACAATAAGAATGTGTAGGTACGCAAACAAGAATAATTGTTATTTAATATAATATTATGTCCAACATTTTACACTTTTTGTATGTTAAAAAGTTCCGTAAAAAACTAAGTATAACTTTAAACAAAAATGATAATCAACGTTATAAAGGTTCCCCAAAGGTTTCACATACAATAGATTGTTACAATGAAACTGGATTAGTTTCAATGATATTGTATCATATGATCAAAATCAAGTATAGAAACCAATAGTATAGTAGCAAGCAAAGTTATCGAAAAACTATTTGAGAACAGCACATGGACGTAACTACAGTAGGGCAGGCTGGGGCTCTTGCCCCATCCTGGCTGTGACCGGTAAGGTACCTAACCAAACCTTAAAAAAATTAAGTAAATTAAAGCAATACTATGAAGTTAGTTAATACGTAAATAAATAAACAACCTGTACTAAACTGGATGATTAACAAATTGGCATATGCGCAGAGCCCAAACGGCTGATGTTAGAGACACATTTTTTTGATGGAAGATTTCGTGGTGTATGTAGGTAGGTGAACAATAAGAAAGTGTTCTGGATAATTCGAATTATTAGGTATAATTCGAATTATCCAGAACACTTTCTTTTAAAAAATTTGTGGAAAAAAAAATTGTTGAAAAAAAATTTTGTTTGAAAAAATTTACTGGGGTAAAACCACAGTTGCTAGTTATACTAAATTGTTATAAAGTTATTATAGTAATATACTAAAATCAATATTTTTAAAGATATTGCAGATTGTTTGAAGCACTTGTGAGTCTTGTAAAACACCCCATATAAAAGTTGTACTAGTAAATGACATCACACGCTAGTAATGTTGCTACAAAATGTATGGCTATATGCACAAAATTTCTGTTATCTCCGAAGTTTGCGCATTTTTATTCATTATAGTATATATGAATAAAAATGCGCAAACTTCGGAGATTATATACTATAGTAAATATTTTTGTATTAGATGTAAGTTAACTATTTACACTAATGTAAAAAAATATTTCAACTTGTGACTTCTAAACATAATTACAAAACTACACATAAAATGATAATTCTTTTTTTTTTTTTATCAAGATGTAACTTGTAATACCTAATTATTTCTTAATTAATTTAAAAAAAAAACAAAAATTTTAGATGTAGGAAAATACCCAATCGGGAGCCATTATTAGGAAGATGATTTTTTTATGGCTCCCGTCTCCCGAGTCTCGACTGTTGAAATTATTGTTCCCTTATAGAATTTTTTACATACAGATGACAGAATGTTGAATTTATGAAAGCATCTGCCACAACAACCATTTATTCATAACATACCTTTTCCTTCTCTTATCTCCTTAACCTTGTGTTGGTAGTAGGCATGGTAGGGGTCTCCGGAGTTGAGAAAGTTAAACTTTGGATTTCCCAGTTCATTTTGTCTAATACGAGCTTCAAATTCCGGTCCATTTCTTGCAACGAAGCTTGCAGTTTTGTCAACAATATCTGAGATTCTCGGAATTAAGGAAATCACAGAAATGGTCATATTGTAACTTCATAACATAATTATTATTTTAATTATATCCAATTAAATGTAAAATGTTATATGTAATGTTTTCAATTTTTTTTTTAAATATGTACTAAAAAAAGTATGATCACAAACCCACCTTTATGTGCAATAAATCTAAGCTACAGATTCCGTATATTGAAAAATATATTTGTAGCATCCATTTATAAAGTCAATACACTGCATGCTCAATGATTTTCTATAATCCTGAAAATAATGATAATATATAAATAGTAAATAGATTAGAAATTTTACTGTCAATGTATGTAATCTGTCATTGTATACAAAATATATATTTGATGTATAAAAAGAGATATTTTAGAAATGTATCATGCGTGGGCCAGCACTATGTACACTATATGTAAACGTAGCTACATAATATTATGTTTTCTTATTCTTCATTTTATTTTATATCACTTCTTTTCAATGTATGTTATCTGTTATCCAAAGAATGCAATTTTTACAATGACATGATTCTTGGCAAAGAAAGACATATGATGTTCAAGATGTCTCTTCCTAAAATTGACAACTACGTCAAAAGTCATGTCAAAGCAACTGCCATGGCTGACCTAAAAATAGGGTTATCGCATTAAAAAACTGTTCAAAAATCATTTTTATGTACCCTTCATCATTTTTTTTTGTCTTTTTAAGAAATTCCCATATTTTTTTCTATTTACCTATGTGGTGTACATAGAGCTGGCACAAAATCAAACATCTCTTTTAAGTGTGAGTAAAGTAGCCTATTACAATGCCAATATTCTATTAGGAAAAGTATAAAATATTCTGATAAATGCTATTCCCCACATATCCATTGGTATCTTAAGAGCCCCTGAGACGATCAAACAGTTTGACTCAAACACGTAAATTTTGGTTTGAGTCATACCAATTTGATCGTCTACAAAGCTATTTTGAACAGTTTGTCAAACATTAACAGGTTAATGCAATTACATACATATTTTTGTTTGGTTTGACAGTGAAACTAAACAGTGTCGTTTGACAAACCCATCAAACCAATATCTAATGGTTGGATCGAACATGTAAGGTTTGAGTCAAACCGATTGATCGTCTCGGTGGCCCTTTAAACATATTTCGTTTCCTAATGCTCTTGGGGCATTGTAAAGATCGCCTAGGAAATGAGTCTCATATAATTTATTTAACACATTACCTAATGCTCTCTGGGCATTATATTGGCATTGTATAACCATCCATTTTACAATAACTAATATTGAAATTTAAGCTGTTTTACTTAATTTCTACCAAAAATACTCTCTACAAGTCTATATAGACAATGATTAAATATGAACACAGAGAGGGTTTGGAAAATGTTTACACTTTACCTGATACAGCATTATTTTCTGTTTTCGTCAAATATATTGTGATTGAACGATTTAAAAAGGATACTCCTCACTTCCGGAGGTGGGTAAATAATGCCTATGACCGGAGCAGGCGGTGCCGCTGGGACATCCTCTGACACAGCGTCCGTTTGGCCTGGCGGGCCCATAACATCAATAGATGGCATATTGTTGTTTTTAATTTAACACATTTGAGAAATAACACAATTTATTCGTATTTGATACTGAGAAAATATGTTTCTACGGAGATAAATTATACATTTATGAATTTTAATATGCCCAAACGTAGAAAAGCACGCAACTCGTATCGGTGACGTTGACAGTTGACACTAGACATTTGACATTGACGTAATGTTTTTTTTACGTGTTAATGTAATAACCATACAACAAATGTAGAACAGCCTCTTTCACTATAATAAACAACATTTGCTCTAAATTAATAGTGTTTTCGGCATCTAAAACTGCCCCGAGGTAGGAGCGGGTAAACTCAGAATTGAATAGACTCAATACGAAAAAGTGTCCCAACATTATTAAACTTCGTACAAACACACTCACATACTTATGTTTTAGAATTGTAGCGATACAATGTGCTTTAGGTCTGCGACAACTTGCGTGATGCATTACGAGTTGTGTCTCTTATCCACTGAAAAGACGCGAGGGGGGAGGGGGGGGGGGAAGAGACCGAATGTACTTTCAATCATTTTTAAATCATTCTATGACTTTAACTCAGAAACTTTTTTTGGATTAGGTCACTTCATAATTAATTTCTAAAAGAACGAAATGTTAAAACCAACACGCACAGTCACGCCGCCAATACGGCTATTATAAAAGCCGAAGCTTATTGAAGAGATACGTCACTGGTTTATCGTTAGAGATAATTTAAAACTACATCTCAAAGTTCTTTATACCGAACTCTCATATAAATTACATATAACATTGAATTCGATTGGTTAAGAGTTTTTCGTCTAACCGTTATACGAAAAAGCACGTGATTTCGCATCAATCGAAGGGTATGCTAAATATTAACGAAAAAAGCTTCAGACTTTAGTACTTACCTATATAAAAATAGAATTGTACAATCCTATACAAAGTCACAGTCTGAAGCTTAAAAATTTAACCAATGTCCAATCTGACAACTTTTCAGAGACAGCAACTGTAGTTAATAAAAAGGATAACATGGTTAAGGGTTTACTAGCCAATGAAATCAAGGGTTTCCGTTATTCATTTAACGCTGAAAGAGTATCTTTGAGGTCATTAAAACAATCAATAGATAATAATGGCTTGGTTAGGTACCTTTATCTAAAGCGGATAAGGGTAACAACAATAGTGGTGATGGAGGGAAGGATAGGTGGTGTGGAAAGAAAGATTGGTAAGTTAAGAGTGGGAAATAGGAAATGTAGGATATTACCGCCCAGGAGGGCAAGGGATAGGACAGTAATAGCTAGGGAAGTTGGGGTCGCATACCCGTATACCTACTATCCACAACTACCGGACAGGTAAGTTGGGATGAGTATCCGATGACAGACAGAGTTAAATTTTTAATGTAATATACCTAAATTATTGTCATGTTATGTTTGTGTAGGATAGCGCAATAAATGAATATTATATTTTACCAAATAAATGATAGTAGGTACTTTTATACTTACCTATAATTAAAGCAATTCGTGCAAAATTATTCGCTCACCATTCCAAAATATCAAAAATGCACAACGATAGTATTCAAGTTTTTACTTCTGCCGGCACTCCCGGAGTGCAAACCGTCTTTTTTTATTTAATTGAACCTTATACAAATAAATAAGTAGCTTACCTACTCATTAGTAGGTACATGTTATTGAAATTAAATAGGTAATATCTACTCTTTGTTTTGTCAAAATCGGACATTTAGTTAGGAAGTTATTACGAGTACAAAAATAAAATCTGTAGTCAAAAGTGTCTATAAATGTTGAATCGGTCGACCACGTGTCTCAGATTAGTTCGTAGTTAGTGTGGGACGTGGGCGTACCTACCTATGGGTATTGGGTAGGTTGTAGAAGTTGGTAGTAGAGGTAGGCTAAAGGTGTAGGTTATGTGAGACTGTGGTGTAGGTTGTAGGTGTTGGTTGAAGGTGTTGGTTGTAGGTGTAGAAAGTATTAGTAAGTTAGTAGGTTCGTAGTTAGTAAGTTCTTGAAATAGAAATTTTAGTATGTAGATGATAATGTAACGCCTACCGTTATTTAAAGGGAATAAAAAATTCCGGCGTACAGTGAATTTATATATATTCAGATAAAACTACATAATTATTTTAAACTAGGTAGGTATGTCTAAAAAACGCAAGTCATGAAACGTTCCGTTACAATAAGTAGTTATATATACTTTTATTTTTTCCATTTCATACTTCATAGTTAAGACAGGACAACGTCTGTCGGGTCAGCTTGTATTTGATAGTTTCATAGATTTTATCTTAACTGATGGCGCAATAATGAATTAATTTCGACCAAATTTGATTAGGTACCATAAAAAGGCTATAGTGAGTCAATCTTAAAAGATGTCCATATACTGTCGCAGACCTTTTTTTTAGATCATTTAAAGAGGAATAATAGGGTATTTTCCAAGTTTTTGAAAAGTATGTCAAATTGTTCCTAATACCAAAATACATTAGCAGTTTGAACCATTCTTTGTGAATTTCTTTCTTTTCCTTGCAAATTAGCCTAAAAGTTTAAATTAATATTATAGGTGCGAAAACGCTATAATGAGTTGTCATGACGTCACATTCTTGTAACCATAGAGTATCTTGTAACATTGTAACTGTCAAGTGTCAAATTATATTGACAATGCCAAATCCCAGAATACCTACTATTTACGTTTTTAAATAAATGTTTTAAGCCTATTAAAAATGCCTTATAAATGGTGCGTAGTGCCAAAATGCACTAATACGTTTATTAAAACACCGGGGAAAATCTTTGTGACCATACCAAAGAACACTGAAATGCGGAAAAAGTGGTTATTACTCACTGACGCATGACGTTAATGATTCTGATGCTGGCTATTCTTTATGGAAATCGGGAGGCCATTAATAAAAGAAGAAGAAGTACAAGAATATGACGTCACATTCCAATCTCGTGCGTTTTTAGTCACGTGGTCAAACGTGAAAAATTCATAATTTTATTTTCAATCATACATATTTTTGTGTAAAAAGTTGGTTAAATTGGTTTAAATTAATGTTTAGCGATAAAATATCAACAATCTGAAGTATATTTTCATCATAGGATAATACCCTATTCTTTATACGTTTTTGGGTAGCTTGAATCGTTTACGCGCGCACGCAACGGATCAAATATTAATAAATTTCCCAGTTTTTGCAACTTTTTTCACTGATGCTTCGCTCCTATTGGTTGCAGCGTAATGTTATATGTATAGGTAGCTTAAAGTCTTCCTCGATAAATTCTATATATTCGACTAATCTATTTTTCATTCGATCCTGCAGTTCCTGAGATCAGCGCGTTCAAACAAACAATGGAAGCTCCCAAAGATAAATAATTTTCCCCGTTTTTTCCACATTTTCCCCTGATTCTTCGCTCCTATTGGTCGCAGGGTGATGTATATAGCCTAAAGCCTTCCTTAATAAATGGACTATCCAACATAAAAAGAATATTTCAATTCGAACCAGTAGTTCCTGAGATAAGCGTGTTCAAACAAACAAACAAACATACAAACTTCAGCTTTATAATATTAGTATAGATTTTTCTGTTCGAATGTATCACTTGGAGTGAAATATACTTAATGATGATAAAGGGAAATAAACTGTCGATCACCTTAATTTATAAAAATCGGTAAAAATTTAACAATTTATCTTTTAAAATGTTTATTAACCATTATTTATTCGAGTAAGTTTATATAACAAAACAAATATATTATTTAAATATAATTTTTAAATTTTTATTTTGTTTATTATAACTAAACCTCTAATATGTACTAATTACTAGGTACTACTTATTATTATAATTACTACTAATTACTAATATACCTCTTATGTATGATATCTACTAATTACCGACAAACAACCACAATATATATTTTTAATAAGTACCTAACTAATTAATATTTTCGCCTTTATTAAAACTGCTTTAAATCGTTAAAAAGGTACGTGTGGACGATATGTACCTAGATTTTTTCTGGCTACCGACAGTAAATACACAGTACTTACTTTTTAGATAAGTAGGTAGATACAAAAAAGATTTAGTATCAAATATGAAATTAATTAATTCGATCGTGAATACATTTTGTTCTTAATTCGAAATCTCGAAACCATAATATTATATTATCTTTTATGTTTATTGATATGTGGTTTAAATTAACTAAATATAAAAGTCTAGTTAACGCCGTTAATAGTGGCAAGATCATCCCGTTGCTCGTAAACTGAACGCGGTGTTATTTTCTCCCGCTCCTCGTTTCCCGCCAAAAACATTGCTAAGTGTTCCTGTGAAAATGAAATATGATTTTGTTACAGACTTACCTACAACTGTTATACTGTTTAACTTCCTAATGAAACATTATTATTTTTAAACAAAAAATTTAACCGACTTCCAAAGTAAAAATACACAAAAAAGTAGATATGAAATAAAACATATTTTCTAAATAATTCCCCTTTTAAATTTGGCTAAAATTTTAACCATTATCCACTCTACTCAATCTTCTTAATTTTAAAGTCACTACCAGCCAATAAACAGTATTCTACAATATTTTATAGAACTCACGTTCAAGTTTCGGTCGGTCCTTTTTTGGAAGTCGGTTAAAAATGACCTCAAATGGTGGCTCTTGTGTGGGCGGAAATAGAAGATAGTTAAATATATTATGTAGTTGCAGAATTAAGCTGTGAGTAATATGCCCCGATATAATTTTAACATGTTACTTACATCGCCATTCAAATCAAAATAGAAAAAAGTATGTTGAGGTCAAACATTACCAGGTACACTTTGGAGTTGACTTGCAGCTGATGCAGCAGATCCCGAAGCTTGTCCCGTAAGCCGCGAACTTCCGACAACGCCGCGTCCACGGGTAGAGTCTATGGAAAGTTAAATTTAAAAGTTTTGAGCAATTGGCCTCTTACCCAAGTACTCGTACCTATATCTATTTTATATTAAACCATCATGGAAGGATGATTTCATAGAAACAAATTTTACGACTCACCTTAAGTAATGACTCAGCAGCGGACGACAAGTGACTCGTGACTAGGGACAGGCCTTGACGAACATTTCTATAAAAAAGAAAAGGGAAAGCATTTCAAATAAGTTTATATATGATAGTTGAATCCATGCAATTAGATCTAAGGGGTCCCTTACATGATCCGGTCTGCCTTCAGTTCGGCCTGAACGGATGCAAAATCGTATCGTCTGTGTGCAATTTCGAGATCGCATCAGTCGGCCGTACGGACTGAAGCGATTCGTTCCAGTGTTGCCAGCTCTGTTTTTGTAAAACTACTAAACTCGTATTGAATTCTACTAAAAAGTACTAAAAAACTACTAAAGAAGCTACTTAGGAATTCCTGAAGCCCCGCAAAAACCATTGCATTTTAGGTTTTGTCATATAAAATTTTTTCATTCATTGAATTTTACTAGAAATTTTACCAATAAATTAAAATATACTAGCAAATATTACGTATATAGTAATTAAACGGGTAGTTTTAAGAAAATTACGGACGAATGTATTATGATAAGATGTTTTTTTTTGTGCTTAACCTAGGCCATTTTGCATATGATTACTGTCTGGCTCTTTCCTACTAAAACACTACTAGTAACTAAATTTCTACCAAGCAGGGAATAAAATACTCAATTTAGTAAAATTTTGTAAAATAACTAAGTTGGCAACATTAATTCTGGCCTGACCGGGCGGCCTGAACAGACCATGTGTGGACAAAATACAAAATTGATAAACACGACCGTAGCGCGCGGCAAACCAGAATGTTGAAAACTGATGCGATTTTTCCGTGTGTGGTCCCGAATCCGATCAGGCCGAACTGACGTAAATTGGGTTGGATGCGATTTTTTCCGTGTGTGTGCTCGAATCCGTTCAGGCCGAACTGACGTCAGTTCTAACTGAAACGATCGGCCTCTCATCTGTGGGGGCCTTAAAATCAGGTGGAGTATTTGTAATGTTTGTCAGCGTCAGAGCACCCTGTCTGAAGTCACAAAATGTGATGTCACGCAGCTCGCAGATAACCAACACCATACAACAGTAGATAACATAAGTAGTATTGGCTAGAAGTAACACAGCAGCTAGCAATCACGTTGGCAGGTCTGTGTGCGTGTAATTGATGAGGTGCACGAGCTTGTGCGCGGTCTCGCAGGCGGCAGACTGTGTGCGGGTGTGACGTCACACAGAAGCTAGCACTCACGTGGGCAGGTCGTGGTGCGTGTAGTTGATGAGGTGCAAGAGCTTGTGCGCGGTCTCGCAGGCGGCAGACTGTGTGCGGGTGTGACATCACACAGAAGCTAGCACTCACGTGGGCAGGTCGTGGTGCGTGTAGTTGACGAGGTGCAAGAGCTTGCGGGCGGTCTCGCAGGCAGCAGATTGTGTGAGAGTGTGACGTCACACAGAAGCTAGCACTCACGTGGGCAGGTCGTGGTGCGTGTAGTTGACGAGGTGCAAGAGCTTGCGGGCGGTCTCGCAGGCAGCAGATTGTGTGAGAGTGTGACGTCACACAGAAGTTAGCACTCACGTGGGCAGGTCGTGGTGCGTGTAGTTGACGAGGTGCAAGAGCTTGCGGGCGGTCTCGCAGGCAGCAGATTGTGTGAGAGTGTGACGTCACACAGAAGCTAGCACTCACGTGGGCAGGTCGTGGTGCGTGTATTTGACGAGGTGCACGAGTTTGCGTGTGGTCTCGCAGGCAGCAAACTGTGTGCAAGTGTGACGTCACACAGAAGCTAGCACTCACGTGGGCAGGTCGTGGTGCGTGTAGTTGACGAGGTGCAAGAGCTTGCGGGCGGTCTCGCAGGCAGCAAACTGTGTGAGAGTGTGACGTCACACAGAAGCTAGCACTCACGTGGGCAGGTCGTGGTACGTGTAGTTGACGAGGTGCAAGAGTTTGCGTGTGGTCTCGCAGGCAGCAAACTGTGTGCAAGTGTGACGTCACACAGAAGCTAGCACTCACGTGGGCAGGTCGTGGTGCGTGTATTTGACGAGGTGCAAGAGTTTGCGTGTGGTCTCGCAGGCAGCAAACTGTGTGCAAGTGTGACGTCACACAGAAGCTAGCACTCACGTGGGCAGGTCGTGGTGCGTGTAGTTGACGAGGTGCAAGAGTTTGCGTGTGGTCTCGCAGGCAGCAAACTGTGTGAGAGTGTGACGTCACACAGAAGCTAGCACTCACGTGGGCAGGTCGTGGTGCGTGTAGTTGACGAAGGGCACGAGCTTGCATGTGGTCTCGCAGGCAGCAAACTGTGTGAGAGTGTGACGTCACACAGAAGCTAGCACTCACGTGGGCAGGTCGTGGTGCGTGTAGTTGACGAGGTGCAAGAGCTTGCGGGCGGTCTCGCAGGCAGCAGATTGTGTGAGAGTGTGACGTCACACAGAAGCTAGCACTCACGTGGGCAGGTCGTGGTGCGTGTAGTTGACGAGGTGCAAGAGTTTGCGTGTGGTCTCGCAGGCAGCAAACTGTATGCGAGTGTGACGGCACACAGAAGCTAGCACTCACGTGGGCAGGTCGTGGTGCGTGTAGTTGATGAGGTGCACGAGCTTGCGCGCGGTCTCGCAGGCAGCAAACTGTGTGCAAGTGTGACGTCACACAGAAGCTAGCACTCACGTGGGCAGGTCGTGGTGCGTGTAGTTGATGAGGTGCACGAGCTTGCGCGCGGTCTCGCGGGCGAGCAGCACGACGAGCTCCTCGACTGTGTCCGGCCGCGCCTGGTTCTCCGGCTCCGGCGCGCTTAGGCTAGCGTACAGCTCCTTTGCTTTCTGCCACGCGAGTACCGGGTCTGTTGCAATCTGTAGCGTAAATTAAATCTATTACAAAGAAGACCATATTTGGAACTTCGGTTATAGGTTAAACTAGAGATGATCGATTGCCTTTAATCAGGTTTTAAATTGTTGCAATGCAAGATTACCTATTTCATATTTATTTATCATACCTTACAAGCTACACTTGGATATCGGAGTATACTTACAAGTTCAGCAACATAGGCGAGCACGTGTATCTGCTCCCTGATGGCCTTGGCCTCGGCGAGTGCCTGGCGCGTGAGGCGGCGCTGCAGCTTGCGGCGGAACCGCTGGCCGTGCTGCACCGCCTGCACGGCGCGCGCGCGGCCCCCCTCCCCCTCGCCACCGTCCACCGCGTCCGCGCTCGTCACTATGATCACCACTGATCAGAACAGAATGTTTCAGCCCATTCGCCCCTATTGCCCACTTGCATAATAATCTTACTAATTACTATAATTAGTGACATATGGCATACAAAAGGTTGTAGGTAGATTTTTTAACAACACAACCAAAGTAGATCTTTTTAGAGAAATAGAGAAGTAGAGAAGTTTATTGAAGATCTCCTTTGGCGGCAATTATTATTAAAAGGGTTTATTTATTCAAAAACCTTAGACTGCAGACGTATAATCCGTTAACCCCTATAACATTAGAAGTAGTTATTGTGGGAATACTGTAAAGAGCCCACAGGGAGATCTCCGATCGAGCGGGTGGTAATTGGTATGCTCGGTCATACCGAAGCGCCACATTGGTGACCTCAACGTAAAGATGATCAAAAAGAGGCGTGTTCTTGTCGAGGGTCACCAAATTATTGGTTCGCTACAATAAAAAGTACCTATAACAGGGATGGCGAACCTATGGCACGCGTGGCATCAATGGCATGCGATAAAAATAGACACGTAGGTAACTGATCACAAAATTTTGTAATTGGAAGGTTTGTTTGTTTGCATCGAATAGGCTCCGAAACTACTGGAACGATTTTGATGAAATTTGTCACAAATGTAGAGTAGACCACGGCATGGGCGTAGCCAGGGGGGGGGGGTTCAAACCCCCCCCGAAATGGGCCGGCTGCTCTATGTCGATGACCCATATACCGAGGCGTATTTAGAAATTTTGCGCCCCAGGCCAATTAACATATTTTACCGCCCCAATAACCCTATCTGAAAGATGATTTTTCAAATTTATTTTAGAAAAAAAATTAACAGCCTAAAACAGAACTTTAATACTAACTTGTTCTATATGTATGTGTTTATGTTAAATGCGTTCAAACTGAGAAAGCGAGCGAATGTTTTTACGCTTTAACCTGTTAAAATCTTTTTATACATTAAGGCTGCGCTAGTCGGTTTTTTCTCCATACAAACGCTGTTGGTGATTTACTCCAAAGTCAAACATTGTAGACCGAAGTTCTAGCGTAATATCGATTTTTATGACACTTATCTACGTCGGTATTTGCTTATATTTCTGAAATTCAAATTACCTAGTGTAGAAGATAATAGCCAGTGGCGTAGCTATCGTAGGGCTAGGTGGTGCAGTGCACCAGGGCCCCGGAGCTCAAGGGGCCCTCTAGCCTCAGCTTTGAAAAGAGAGGAGAATATAAGAAATAACCTAACCAAGAGCATGTCAGGACATGTCTAAGGAGGGTTCCGTAACTATAAACGCGTAATATGCTTTTTTTTTAATTACTCCAAAAGTTACTGTCCGATTTGGTTCATAATAATTTTCCTAAAGAGTTTTTAGCATGATCTATCAGCATGGAAATTTGCAAGTTTCTATCTCCTATAGTTTAAAAATGCTAGGGGGGGACCAACTTACAAACTACTTTGGAGGCCGATTACTCGAAAATGGTCAACTTTATAAAAAGTAACGTATGAAACCTTGCCTTTATTTTAAAAGACCTATTCTACGATACCCCACACGATGGGGTAGAGTGAAAAAATATTTTTCATCCCCACTTCACATGTATGGAGAGCCACCCCTAAAATATAAAATTATTTTTTTTTATGACCCCGAAACTGTGATCTATACATAATCTATAACTTCACCAAATTTCGTCAATTTATATTCATAATTACAGGAGCTAGAGGCGCGGACAGACAGACAGACAGACGGATAGAGCGAAACTATAAGGGTTCCTTAAGTATTACGGAACCCTAAAAAGGAAAAAAAATGTGAGCAGGCTCGAGACTCAATGCTTTCAGTTATTTGGTATTTGATAGTAGGGATGAGTACGCCAGTAGCACATTGGATCAGCGATAAGCTCACGTGCTTGACGGTCGTGAGATCAATTCGACAATTCCATATTCCACCCATATTAACTTATTCGTCAAGTTTTCATTCCCTCTTGCTTTGCCTCAGTTCTCATTTATGATATTCATTGCGATGTTTTCAACTTTCTGGGGTCTAGATGCACTATAGTCTATAATAGTTGACGCTAGGTTAACTAGGTGTGTCACTGACCGTTTCAATTCGTTTTCCCTACTACCAGCACCAGCCTTGTTTCATCTTTCATCAATCATGCAAATGCTACTATTTCTATTCCGCACATTCATCCATCTGGCACCATATTCTGCTAGAACTCATTTTCGCTAAAAAAAATTCCGATGACAAAACATGTATGATACAGGATACAGGTTGCAGCACAACGGTATTCGTATAATCTATAATAACTCTCAAACTTTTAACTTGATCGACAACCAAAAATAAAAAAAAACGTTTTTCTAAACTCAAGTTCAAATTGAAGAATGAGCTACTATCTCAGACCAAATAAAAAGTATAGACGGACTTCTACGAACAACAAAGTGACGTCGGTTTTTATGCATTGTGTGCGTGAGCCGGTGTTGCTATACAAATTTTCATTTCCCTAGATATGTTGTCTAAACTTTAGAATAATATCCCACATTTGTACTATTAATTGGTTTATGGTAATTTTACCGCTTAAAGTTCTTTTATTGTCGCGGTAATTTCGCAAAATTTTCAAAATTATAAGATCCGTAGTTTTCGAGATAAAAATATAATACAATTTCGAAAATTGTATAGGAATTCGACTATGTTAACGTTTCTGTGACATTTACGTTTCGTTTTCCATAGCTTTATGTCAAAAAACTTTGTAGAGCTCTATTTTACGTAAAAGTTGTAACACGGCCTTACAAAAACTTGGCGCGAAATAACGTTGTCACAACTCTCCCCAACTATGGAATTCTAAAAATTGGTTACATTAGAACATTTTTATTGCGTTCAAAACGTCTTTAAATATGAAAAAACAGGAAGTGATAATTCTGTTTATTATTTATTTATAGATAAAGGATAGGTAAAGATGAAAAGTTTAAAGAAAAAAGTAAAAACTTTATTATTTAGTAACAAACTTATTTTTTGGCATCAACATACAAATATAATATGTACACTTAACTCTAAAATCAACTCCCTTAAGGCGGCATCAAACTTGGATTTGTGTGAAATTATTATAGACGAATTCGCAAAAATTAAGGCGCGCAAGAGATTGTGAATTGGACGGGGAATTCTATTAAAAATCGTTTTTCCTTTTATTGATCTCATCAGTCATCTGTATAATAAATATTCTATATCGTCATGTATGTGCGTCGTTGTTTATTTATTCCCATTTTCCTCCATTTAACAGATTCTATGCATCTATGAGGGGTAGAAACCCCTCATAGAGACGACGTATGGATTTAACCTACTAGGGATAACAGTAATAATACACAAAATTTCTTGCACTATTTCCACTTTAATAAGTATTTTACATTAATTTTAATATGTTACACGACCGGTTTCGACAACGTCATCATCAGGTTGTCGAAACCGGTCGTGTAACATATTAAAATTAATGTAAAATACTTATTAAAGTGGAAATAGTGCAAGAAATTTTGTGTATTATTACTGTGAAACATGAATTTCCACCAAGAACCTACAGTACAATCAATAACATATCTACTAGGGATAAGTTTAACTCACTGTTTCCTATTCTTATTCCTTTGACTAATTTAAAAGGTCAATATAAGTTCAAGCTACGCGGAAAGAGGGGATGAGGGGCATGAGGGCCCGATTCTTCCCTTATGCACCGGGGCCCTTGTCCACCTAGCTACGCCACTGATAATAGCCTCCAAAGATCGCATTTTTAGCGCAACTTTGAACGTAAATAAAAATTAAATGAAGAATGATAATAAAAAAGCAAGCAAATACCGACACGGTTCAATTATTCAGCAATTGAGATAATTTTACTTCAGACAAAAATATTATATAGTTTTTTCATAAAACACCAACAGCTGAGTGTCGATTTGCGTAATTTGAAGACGCCTTTTCTAAAATACTTGACACAGCTGCATAAATGTGTGCAGTATAGCTTCTCTTATAAGTATAGATTACTATTTTATGGGTATATCCTTTTTCCCAATATTAGGTGAAATAACAAGCATTTTCCCCGCGCGCAGCACTGAGTTCGAGCCGTTGACTAGCGCACTCTTAAGCCCTGAAAGAATGTTGTACTTACTTTAAAAAAACAATAAAATTAATAGCCTAAAACAGGGTTCGCGAACCTTTGAACGAATGGCACGCGTGCCATCGAATCCTCGAACGTATAGCATGCGACACAATATTTTTCACGTCACTGATCATAAAACTTTGTAATTATGTACCTACTATGAAAAAAGTGTGAAATGGGTATTATATGACAAACCTAACATAATAAGTTTTTTGTTACTATTTTGATCCCATTTTCACAGTATTTTAGGGTTTAAAATTTGAACAGATTTAACCTATTAAATAGGAAAAAAAATTTGCTCGCTCGCTTCGCTCGCTCGCGTTTAACATAAGGAACATATTATATTTTGTAACGATGTTATGTTTTAGCTGGTTTATTTTATGATATTTTTCCGAAGTTCACCGTTATTCAGTGTTTAAGTTTAACGATTGAATAGATTTTAACCTATAGAACAATTTTGCCCTATATAATATAGATTTTAACCTAAAAAAAAAAAGTTTGCTCGTTCGCTTCGCTCACTCGTGTTTGGCTTACAGAACATATTACTATAAAATTTAGTACCGACGTTCAGTTTTAGGATTTTAATATTTGTATTTTTCGAATTACACAGTCTTTCAGGGTAAACCTGAAAGCTTAAACAGGTAAAAACGAAAAAAAAAATGGGTGCCCATTATTCTTAAATATATTATAAAATGATCCTATTTCCACAGTATTTTAGGGTTTAAAGTTTGAACAGATTTAACCAATTAAATAGGAAAAAAAATTTTCTCGCTCGCTTCGCTTGCTCGCAGTTAACATTAAGGCCATTATATTATTTATTACCGATGTTCGATTTTAGCCGGTTGATTTTATGGTATTTTTCCGAAGTTCACGGTTATTCCGTGTTAATATTTTAGTTTAACTTTTGAACAGATTTGAATGTGGGAAAATTTGCTCGCTCGCTTCGCTCGCTCGTTTTTGGCTTAAATAGCGTATTATAAAATGAAGTACTAACGTTTAGTTTTACTATACATATTTGTATTTTTCCTACAAATATTTTCCTATAAAAAATATAATTCTAATGTGCCCAGGGCCCTATATATAAAAGGTTAAAGACGGTCCTGGTTATTTAATGTACTTTTAGTCGTTTTATTTTCTAAACCCATTATAGTCCGCTTGAATACGTAGTCCGCTATTCCTTAATTTTTTTACTAACTGGAATATGTAGGTACAATGTACATTTCCGACTTGTACTTGAAGTAATAAACTACCCATCTGATACAATATGCCGCTAGATTTATCTGTCCCACACAACTCACAAGGTACAGAGTCCAGCGAATGACTTATCTATAATTTGTCACCTCCGAAAGTGATAACCCCGCATCTTCTGCATCCGTGATCAGAATATTCGAATAATTTAATTTGTCATTATGATACCTCCCTACATTAGGCATGTTATGACTCATATAGTGGAGGCATATTTAGATACACGTAGTGATTATATTCTCTTTGTTAGATACCTACAATCTACATACAGGATCAGACGTCGATTCCCATCATTTCTGATATTTTCGTCTTCAAAACCATAATGCCAATTTAATATTTTGCAATATTTTAGACTGAGTTTTTAGACTTTTAAGATATTTTTCACAAAGATTTTGGAAACGATCTATCTACCAAAATAATGAGAGAGTGGTAGGTTGAATGGGCGAAAAAATAGAAATTATTTTGGTTTGATCGCGTGGGAGCGTTTTGAGGGGTTTTTCCCGTATTTGACGTCACAACTAGATATCAAAATAATATAAACCATTCAATCTACAAGGGTAATAAATTTTGATCCGCTTTTAATGGGATTTTAGTTAATACAGCTGAATTTAAGCTCAATACGTGGCGTCCTAACTCGACGTACTATGTTTGATGTGATACAAAGTTATTCCACGCAGACGAAGTCGCAGGCAAATAAGCTAGTTAGTGATACAATTGCGGTCAGCAGTCGATTCCAATTAGACAACACCCAGACGGAAGATAAGGCCAACATAAATTTGTGTATCACCCAGACTTTAATTGCTTGTCGTCTAGTCTAGAATAAATATTTTATAAGTAAATTAATTTATAAGTAAACAAACATTTAGGTATTTATTTATACAACAACAGTAAACAAGAAAACGCATGAAGATTCGATTATACCTTCTATAAATATTATTATGTAATTATTTTGTAAATAATATTATTATTTTGTAGTCTATGCGAAATACCTAAAGACTTGCATGGTAAACACTACTACTAAGGGAAACTGGGGGCACTTATTGATTTTAACTATTATTTCATACATATAAGTATAATGTCCTATATGAAATGTCAAATGTTACCACTGGATTACGTGGAATAACTGTGCCATGTGTATATGGAAGAATATATATTGCTATAAACAAATTAATTATATATAAAAGTGTATTATTATTAACATTTTTATTTTAATTAAACGAAATTTTAATAGATCCACGCGCGCCGTACTTATACTACCAACATAGCCACTCTAAAACTAGGTAGGTATTGCCCACACAGGTTCTTTAAATTGAGTGTACCTAGTCTCCCATAAGGAGTCACCACAAGTCCTCTCGTATAATATTATCATTATTTATATTTCTATTCTCAGAAAATGGGTATTTTGTCCCTTTAAAGAATATGATGATTAGAACTGCCTCATTTAAGCAGCAAAAGCTCAAACGCCTTACATTTGAAAAATTGCACGCGACTAATGTACGGTCGCCTATAGATCCGGTGTACCACTAATGAACCTTATGCCAAGTAACAAAGTCGAAAAGTGGTACACCGGATCTGTTGGCGACAGTACATACATACCTATAATATACGAGTAGGAATGTATGTCGATCTCTAGTGAGAAAAGGCCCCATTTTACTCACCATCAGCAGCGTCCTGCTGGTCGGGCGGCAGGATCTTGTCAACGTACTTGTCGGCGGTGGAGAGCGCGCGGTCCAGCACGGTGGCGGTGACGGCGGTGACGCGGGAGTCCAGCACAGCTGAGCCCAGCTGCGTCACCGAGCCCGCGCGCCGCAGCACGTACTGTCGTGTTTCCGAGTACATCTGTTATGTTAAGTACTATAGTCGGTACCGAAAAGCTTGCGGAGTGGGACAGAGATATCGATCAATCCGCTTTCGCTCCGCCGGTGAAGGACAGGAGTGCGGAGGCGTCGCTTAACGAACCTCAAATCTTCTGTTTAACGCGGTCCGGAAGAGGATGGGTGCCTCCCCGGCTTAGGCAAATCCCGGTGCCGAGGGGACGCTCCAGTTTGCCGGACTGGCGCCTAATTGAGGTAAAAGTGCGGTCCCTATAAGAGGGAGACCGCCCGGAGGCGGGGGGTGTCCTGTGTTAGACAGGTAGGGCAATCCGCAGAGGGTTTAAGTAGGTAACTCTATGCCTGAAGTCCCACATACCCTCGGGCCACTCGACCCAGGGGAGGCATAAAGCCTTTCCCCTGCGAAAACAAAAAAAAGGTACCGACTACCGAGTAGTTTATAGTACCTAATAGTAGCAAGAGATAGAAAACTAATTATTTAACTATTTTACTAAGCAAGGCTCTTGCTCTTTATTTGTAAGTAGTAGTGGAATGCTTGAGGCTTAACATTTAATTATCATACATCATATTACATTGCCATCATCATCTGCCGAAAGCTATTAACAAATTACCGGAATCTACAATAAGAAAACTCTATGGAATTATTGGCAAACAAAAAATTAAACCGACTTCCAAAGTAAAAATACACAAAAAAGTATAAAATAAAACTTATTTTCTACATAATTCCCCTTTTAAATTTGACTATTTCTCAAGTCCCTATATTATTGATTATTTGAAGTTTTAATAACTGGATATGAATACCGATTGTATAGGACTTTTACATTAGGTATATACTACTTGATGATTTTTAAAAAATCAACGTAGAATACCGCATAGAAATTTCTATTTTCCCGCCTTTTAAATTTTACTCTGGCAATTATAGTTATATATATGCTATACCGACATAATACCAAAAAAAGTAAACTTACAGCTTGAGGTGGTAGATAAATGGACGGGACCCTCTTCTCCACAATATCTAGAGACTTGCAGAGGAACCGGTCTAGCTGGTTGATGGGGGTCTCCAACAGCTGAACTGCGGGAAGCGCCAGCTGCACCCCCGTCGCCAAAGACTTCTCCCCCAGGGTCAGGTACCAGCGAATTAGGGGGTTTGATTCCTAAATAATAAATATAAATGCATAATGATATGAATAAACATTATTATTGATTTTCTGCTTTATGTGACGACTGTACCTTGCATTGTTTACACTCTGTTCTGCTGTTTTAAACGCAAACAAGAATATATATCAGACCAAATTAATGTGTCAATATATTTCTTTGTTGCACTTTGAATAAGCAAATTGTTAGCATTATATTATTTTTTATGATCTGAATTTTGAACGGTGTAATGTAGGACGCAATGCATTATAATTTGTCGGCGCGCGACAAAAAATCGGCAATTCGTATCAGCGACATAGAGCAATATATGGAAAGCTAGATTTTGCCCGCGACTTCGTCCGCGTGGAACAGTTACTTTGGGATATCGCTAAAATTTACCCGCAACTTCATTTACGTAGAAGGAGAAGCGCTTCCCCTTCACGACTGCCCGCCGCGCGCTGTACATTATTGCGCGTTTGATTATTTTATTACTGCGATTTCTTCTAAAATACTCATTGAAATCAAATGATATATCAAATTTTTGTAGTAATTTCAAACAAATTATTATGCGTGTAATTTCTCCAGATTGAACTATCCGTGTTGCCGAGCAATTATTTTCCAAAAAATTTCTTGTATAAACGCCCCTTTACATACCTAAGTTACATTGTATTCAAAACCTAGTTTCACATAAACAATTTGGATTACAAATATTCGCGATTACAAACATTTAAGTCCCGATTGTATCCAAGTGAGACCAGACCAAGGGAGATAAACTTACTCTGATTGTGGAGTAAATCTTCTCGGTGACTACAATTCCGGATTCCACGATCGGTATGGTGGCGACTCTATGTAGAGACTCCAACCTCGGCAGCGCAGGCTTCTGTACTTTCGTCACTGAAAAGTATTTTATAAAATGTATTAGAAACTAAACTTATCTGAGGAAAACCTATTCTTACTGACATCTTATTTTAACTAGATCATATAAAATCGAAGTCCCTTTGTAAACAAAAATAATTCTTACAAATTAAGCTATCAGTATAAAAAAGACTACTTATTTATCTAACATCTAAGCTAGATCTAACAGCCGCACACAGACTTATTTAATGCTTACTTAAGGAGCTACTTAGTAAAGATTTTGACATACAGTCCAATGTCCATACAGTGTCTGTCTAACGCCCGAAATTATTAATCAATCTTGATCTCATTTTAGCTATGTGAGATCAAGATTTCAATACATTTCAACGATCCCGAGATAGACTATACGTCAAATTACGTCAATTTTTGTTTGAGAATTTAAGATTGAAATCAGTCTAAGATTGTAGATACATTGTTAATTTCGGCCGTTAGTCTATACTAATTAAGTACTCTAAGTAGCTCCTTAAGTAAGCGTGTCTCTGTGTGCGGCCCTAGCCGTGCAATAAAGAAATATGACATCTTTTTCTTTGCAAAAATATTGATTCGGATTGGAATTAATTGAATGTATTTAAGAGCAATGAGCATTTATCTTAATTTTCAACGAAATTGGTGCAAATTTAATGCTTTTTTATACAAACTTTCGGTTGTAATCCATTTATTCGCAAGGACTGGCGCCTAGCGGAGGAATATTTTCTTACAGCTTTGTTTTTTATCAACAAGTGTAGCAATTAATATCGCCAGCTGTCTAACCAGAGCTAGTGCTCCCTGCACCTTAAAAGAACAAACCGGCGACCGGACTGCCCACTAAAACGATATAGTAACGATCATAAGCCTTCGATCGACTATCCCACTGTCGAAAGTGAACCCTAGCGCCCATACGTTCGAAATTATTACTTGTAAACTGCCACTTTCCGTGTTGTCAGCCAAAGCTAGTGGGTGGAATGATTCCACTGTATTATTATGCGTCTTATCGTTCCATCACATTACTATCTGTTACTAACTGCGCGCGATCATCATATAGCTATTAACTAATAGTTTTTGCTGGTCAGTACTTTCACTATCTCACTATTATTTGTTTATGTTTTCTTAAGTACGCGCACTTATCGAAGGTCAAGGGTGAAGATGATAATAACGAAAGAAAAACAAATGACATACTTATAAGACAATAGAGAACTTAGCAACTTCTAGATATTTCTATAAAAACTGTATAAATTATTATTTAATCTTACATGACGTTTAGGTCTTATTTTTAAAATTAGAATAATATAATAGTACCTACACAAAACAGGAACGAAACACTGTTAAAAATTGAACTTGAAATTGAATTAAAATGCAACTTGAAGCGCCAAAAATTTTGCAACTGCTACAGGGCAGCATAGCGTCGTAGCGGCGTAGCAGGCGGCGTAGAGGGTCGTAGCCGTTTTAGAGCTTAGCAAATTCGTGTGTTTGAAAAGCCTATTTTCTATTAAATTGTTATATTTATTGAGCTTCATAATATGCTGACTCTTTGCGTATAAATATCTGTATTATTTTTAAGAAAAATTTATAAGACGTCACTAAAATTTAAGAAAAAAAGTGTTGTGGTGAGTAAAGTAGTTACTTATAAATGTTTAAAAATATTGGTAAATTAGAAGAAATTAAAATCCAATAAAAATAAACTACCTTTAACTTTACTTTTATTTACAGCCTCTAATAAAACTTCAGCTTTTTTCATAATAACGCTATTAGCCCGTTGATTTATTGTGAAAACTGCAGTACCATTTGTAGTTTTTGAATTTAAACTGTTCACTGACATTTTGATTCACTTTTGGCTACCACTGATTAATTATTATTATTATTTTATAATATTAAACAACAAAAATATTACACGATCACTTTAATAGGTGTTCGTCAAAAGTTATAACGTAGTAAAATGAATCGGTGCATTACCAATATGTGTTCGTTTATTTTTTCCAAAGGTTATCGGGGTGTTACATTGAACGAGTCATTTATTTAAAGCGATGATATCAATTTTATAATTACGCCGAATAAATAACATGATTGGCAAGCTTTCTACTGCATTTACCGGTGTGTTGTCCGTAACTTCGGACAGAGTTGCGAATAATAGGCAAGCGGACAATATTTTTTTTGTATTGCATGAATGAATAGTACTCTTAAATATGAGTAAATTCTCAGAAGAAACCGTATATTAAAAGTCAATATTTACAAAGGTACAGCCTCAGATCAAATAATTTGCTTGTGTATGCGCTCACGCACACACAAGCAAAAAAGTACGCTACTTTTCGACTAAAGTAATTTTTTTTGGTTGTGTGTGCGTGAGCGCGTGTGTAAACTTGAAGTAGCGTAGTTTTTTAGGTCTCACTTCAAACAAACGCCATGTGCTATCTTGGTTTTTTATTCGATTTGAGGGTACAGCGATTTGTATATAAAATTTCGCAAGTCTCGTAAAAACGCTCCATACTAAAATCGACATACAAATGACGTCACTATTGGATTAAAGCGTATTAAGTAGGAATAAAGTATACGGCCGCAGGAATATATCTGTAAATATCTCCGATATTTGTGCGTTTAAGTTCATACTTATATTAATGAATGTTTTTGTATATGATGTAAGTAAACTAATGATGTAGGTTTTGTTTACCAATTAAGTACGCAAAAAAAAAATGTACTTTTTAAATGTATTTAATTAATAAACTATACTTAAAATAATATATTTTTTTACATTTACCACCTAGTAATGCCTCAATATTTCTGAATATATTAATGAAACTAAATATTTCAGATGTTGTCCGATCCCCTATTACTATAAAGTGTAAACACCAAGTACAATTTTTAGATTTTTTATAAAAATTCCCGGGTATTTTAATTTAAATATAAAGTATGCACACATGTACCGTCGAGAAGACCTATCATAAGAAGCAGCGTTTCCTTGCTTTTTAAATTACTACCTTACTTAAATGTTTAAGTTATCAAAAACATGAAACCAGATATTTTAGGTACTTTCATCAAGTTAAATAATAAAAGTAACTTGAGTTACAAAAATTATTAAACCAATAGTTAATTTTATGTAGTTGTTTGTAAATTTTGTATAGTTTGAAACATCAGTAACTTTGTTTCGAAAAAAATATGCAATACAAATATGTTAATTAAGTTTTTATTTCAAATTCAATAATACAATATCGATAACATTTGTAATAATAATTTAATATAGTTATAAAAAGTGTAGGAACTCACTGTTGGCTGTGGTCAGGCGGATTAGTGCACTCTCTGCGGTGACGTGAACACAACTACCGGCTCTCACTGCTGTGTGGTCCGTATCACGCCACGACCACAGTAGCGACACGCGACACGCGACACACAGCGACTAGTCGCGACTACTTATTTAATACAATCAGTGATATTATTCCCTGGGACTCAAGTGCCGGCATATTACAAACAAAATATGCACAGCTTTATGAAAGGTGTGTCTTTTTTTAACCGACTTCCAATAAAAGGAGGCGGTTATACGTTTGGCTGTATATATATTTTTTGTATCGTTGAAACGATCACTCCACCACGCGCCGTCTGTGAATCGATTTTCAAAATTATTTTTTGATATCCCTATATCAAAAAATAATTTTGAAAATCGATTCACAGTATAATATATATACAGGGTATAATCCTAAATTGGTCTTTTTGATATCAAAGTGGTGACCTGATGATGGGAGCCATGAGAAATCGAGGGAACTCCTCAAAATTTATATGGACACATATGGTTATTTCATCTTTTTCTGAAGTAGTCCAAGCATATGCGACCAAAAGTAAGATTTTGCACCAAGATATACCTTTATCTAAAAGTACTGAACAGAACTTCTGGCTCCTTATAGATATATGTTTGGGGATTTCGGCGTTATTTAAAGAACTTCACGCATATGCCACTATGTCAATTATAGTATTCATCATAATCACACCATATATTATTAAATTATGATGATATAATAGGTACTTCTCATAGTATTTTACACCGACACGGATATCTTTGAATATTACTTTGTCGTTTGTAAACCTATTTGCAAAATAATTTTGTTGTTGTAAAATGTAAAGGATATAAATCGAAATTCGTCCATTGGTCACCAAATTGTTGACCTAATATTGGACCAAGATTTAAGATTTTGCACCAAGGTCCAAAAGTACTGAGCCTCTAGTCAAGATGCATTCGTTATTTTCGACGGCGAAGTTCGAAAATAAAATATATGGGATTTGACATAAGACATCGCAAGCGACATGTCTCGTAGCGATGACTTATGTCAAATCCCATACATTTTTGTTTTCGAACTTCGCCGTCGATGTTATTGAATGCATTTTGACTAGACGCCCAGGAGAGAACTCCTGTGTCCTTTTAGATACATGTTTGGGGATTCCGGCGTTGTTTAAAGAACTGCTAGCATATTTTATGTTACCACTTACAGTAATCATCATCATCATCACCACCATCTTCACATGATGTTTCATGATTATTATGATAACATATTATTATGATAACATAAGTACCTACTAATAAATCTGATGAGTATCAGACATTTGTGCACCGATATCAATGTCTTTGAAATTTTGCTATTACTAAAATTATATTCGTATATCATCATCACCTATATTTAATGCTTACTGCTACATTTTGCCGCTGACTATAAAATTAACTGCTCGTATAATAAATTAATAGATAATAATAAAACTATTTAATAATATTATTAAATAGTTTTACAACTCCGATCAGTACTTATATAAGTAGGTATCTAATCATTATCATCACTGGTGATTGTTTTGTAGCTCCGGAGATCGTAATGATTATTTGGAGATATCACGACCTCTTAGAAAACTGGCATGAAATAACGCTTGGGTTTGTTTTGCCGAGAGACACTCACAGCGGAGGCTATTTTGTATTTATCTATCTTATCTATCTTCCTAATTTTGAACGTGAGTTCTATAAAATATTGTAGGAAATTTGGGCTGGTACCAACTTCAAAATTATGAAGATTGAGTAGAGAAATAGTTAAAATTTTAGCCGAATTTAAAAGGTTAGTTTTATTTTATACTGTTTTGTGCATTTTTACTTTTGTGACGCAACCATTGTGGAGCCAAAAAACAGATTAACTAATACCTATATTATGTGTATTTTAAGACATTCGGCATCTCAATTCAAATACAAAAAGTTTTATTTCCATAAAGGTCAATAATAACACTTACGAAATTGTCCCAACGTGACCACTACCGCTAATTATTTTGCCACCTGAAATTAACCGCTCAAAAGAGATGTTCAAGAAATGTATGAGGTCTGGGCCAGCCCTACGTACAGTATATGTAAATATAGCTACATAATATAGTAGCCGCTTCCTATTCTTTTTTTTGTTTAATTTCACTTCGTTTCCATGTATATTTAAATTAACTTCGTCAAAGAGAGCAACACAAAGTAAAATAAAACATGGCGGATCAGATCAGAAATAACTAAAGAATGTCATTTTGTCAATGACATGACTTTTGACAAAGAAAGACGTATGACATTCAAGACCACGTCTCTTCGTAAAACTGTCTACTACGTCAAAAGTCAAGTCAAAACAACTGTCATGGCCGCCCTAAAAATAGTGTTCTCGCAATAAAAAACTCTTCAAATAATCATTTTTGTACGCATGTACCCTTCTTCAAATTATTTTTTTCGAATTTTTATGATATTCCCGTATTTTTTTTCTATTTACCTTCGTAGTGTACATAGAACTGGCCCAAAATCAAACATCTCTTTTCGTTATGTAAAATAAACGTACTATTAATGGCTGTTTTCATTTCTAATGACCAGTGAGTGACCTTTAGTAATTTTTAAAGTAATTAAAGTGATCAATCGTGTAAAGTAATAAAATAAAACCCTTTAACTTTATTGAACTAGCGTCTAGCCCTACCAAAAAAAACAAAGGTCGCTTTATTCTAAAATGGCATGAGTCTTAGCAAAACATTTCCGTGTATTATATTTGATTCGGACTTTACGCTTACACGCTTAAGACAAACGCTATTAGCGTGTTCAATAAAGTCCAAGTAAATAAACCTTAATATTGTGGAGGAATACCAACCTCAATAGTCGATACATAGTCGAACATGAGTCATGTTGCTAATATTGTAGACTGAATAATTATTATTATTTATCTGTTGATGTATTTATTTGATCTAAAATTAAAATTGCTTCGATTTTATAGATTCTCTTATACATGTAGATATAAGGTACACGTTCTAATCGATGGATAACAATTCATATGAAACGAATAGTAAATAAATCGGAGTTTTTGATTGCATGTATTTATTTGATCTAAAATTAAAATTGATGATTTTCTAGATTCTCTTATACATATGTACCTAGATATAAGGTACACATTCTAATCGATGGATAACAATTAAGCTTCGTATGAAACGAATAGTAAATAAATCGGAGTTGTCAGTGCTGTAATAAAAACCTAAGAAAAACAATTATAGCTAAAGATTATAACAAGAATATCTTATTAAATTGAAATTATTGCATCCATTGATATATTATACTATCTTACTATCTTATCTACCTTCTTCCTAAACTTTTAAAATACACAAAACAAATATGTACGTATTTACCTATTACTTTATGGAAACCCCATATCGAGGAGGCGGAGGAGTACCGAGTACTGTGCCCGAGTCGAGTAGTTGTTTTTATTAAGTGAAAACAAAAATTATTAGTGAGAAGCTTATAATTTTACTATTTTTTCAGGTCGCTGATAATTTGGTACAGTGCTAGCAACTGGGTGTCTGACACCTACCTATATATTATAAAAAATACAGTTACCATGACTATGAATATATTAAAAATTACCCCGTGAAAAAAAAAATCAAAATAATAAATACTTATTAAAGCCTACAGAATTACGTAAAGTTAGCCGAAAACTGTAAAAACATAAGCTGCCGTTAATTAATATTTTATATCATAACAGTAGAAATCTAATATAATTTTTAGATGAAACAAAACATGAAAGGGTATATTACAGTTTACCCGTCTTAAATACTTAAATTATTGTCAGACAATATAAGATACATATTTATAAATAAGTGCATTAAATTCCTCATACATTTTTACTATGGCGGCCGCGAGTCGATTTAAATATGCGTCGCGCGGGCTCAGCAGTTCTCCTACTAAATAACCTAAACAACGCGCCCGCGGAAAATTTTACGCTATTTCAAAACAATACTTGTAATCGTGGATTATTTAATACCCAAAGTTGTTGGGACCCTGATGACTTCCATTATTCCTCGGAAACCCTAGGTTTTGCGGAACCCATTATGGGTATCCCTGCTATAACTTTAAATTTTAGTGTAGAAAGAAGGGGAAGCGTATTGCTGTTATACCTATACAATAAACATACGCGGCATCCGCATAAATAGCTATTTTAGATTAGATTATATTATAATAGCTAATCGATATTATAATGGCTCGTTATCGGCAACATCATGTTATCATTTGATACGGATATGACAAAGGAAATGTCCTTCTATCGCAATTTAGTCATAATTAGTTGTTTTGTGAAATCGTCGACTTTAATATTACCAGTGAACCTAAGTACAAATAGAAGATATTTTTAAGGTAAAAGTATCTTTTTAAACTTTTATTTTTGTCGCAAACTAAAAACTCGTAGACTTGACGTGTGAGCGTTGAATAAATGTTTTATTGTTATTATAACATATTTGGTAATTTTGATTCTTTACTGTGTGGTGACTGTTATTACTAAGTCAAGTTAACGAAATTTTAATAAGGAAAGTATCTTTAGAAGTTTAGAATGTGTTATGTAATTTTAGAATACCTGGGTAATCGAGCTTTGCTCGAAGTTTTATAAATTTAAAAAATAAAAATAATCACAAAAATCTTTATCTGACCGGGATTCGAACCCACCACATTCCGAAATTTCGAACAAAGCAAAAATTATACATACGCACACCAAACTGCTAATCGGACTGACATAATAGTCGAAACTAATGATTAAATTGTTGCACGACGAAATAAAAAACATATATAGCTTAAAAATTCGCAGTTTCTCAGAGATAAGACCTAGCTAGATCGATTGATCTCCCTCAAAACTCTCTGCATACTAAATTTCATGGTAATATTTGTAGCTGTTTTAGAGAAACCAATAGGGAATATGCATGTATTTTTTTTATTTTTTTAAACGTTTCTACTGGTTATAACATTACCAAAAATATATATAACACATCCAAAATATTATCTATAAAGCTAGAAAAAATGTTTAAAAATCACTTTAATTTTTGCGCGGTTTAAACACGCCATTTTCGCGGGCTTGGGTTGCGACGACATCGTACACGAAAATGACAGTTGACAGTTAAAATCATAGATGAGTCAGAGCATAAAATTCAATAGAACGTCAATCATGTCATTGTCATGAAAGACAGCGTCGTGTAGTGTGACGTCACACACGCGCGTCACCATTGGTCGCGACCTGCGACCAATGGTGACGCGTTTCGCAATTTTAAATATCCCGGGCTGAATTTGCATTTTTTATATATGTTTTTTTCGGTTTAAATAAGAACTAAATTTTAAAAAATATTTTTAGTTATAATGTGACGACAATAAAGAACAGAGAAAAAAATATTTCAGGCAAATTAAATTTTCATGCATATTCCCTATTATATATATACAAGACTAGCTATTTCCCGCGGCTCCGCCCGCGTAAATATAGTATCGGATATCCTGCGGGAATACTGTACTTTTCCGGGATAGGAAGTAGTCTATGTTTAATCCAAGGCCTTAACTACTACCATACCAAATTTCATCGAAATCCGTTTGGTAGTTTTTGCGTGAAAGAGGAACAAAAATTCATCCATACATCCTCACAAACTTTCATATTTATAAAATTAAGATTAGTATTATCAGTATATACATTAGTATTAGTATATTAGTATAGTATATTAGTATTATTAGTAAAATAAGATAGTAAGATATTTAGTATGTTTATTAGTAGGATATTGACCATTAAACATTTTTAGACATAGGTACATAATAATAAATAAAAGTTAGACATGCTGTCGCTGACTTTTTTTGTAGGCATTATCAAGCTCTACAACTTTTTATACATATATATCTCCCATCGGTAAGGCAGCGTTCGTGAGAAACGTTTTCGTTCGACCGTTTTTTCTCCGACTTACTTTGCAAATCCGGCTACTACGAAAAAGTATTTTTATTTTTCGGGTTAATAATCATATATATTAACCCTTTAAATATATATTAACCCGATACAAAGGCTAAAGCCTATGTCACTCACAATTACTCACAAATAACGTAGCCTTCTATTGGTGAAATAATTTTCAGAAACGATTCAGTAGATCCACAGATTACCCCCTATAACTATAAGGTCACAAATTCAAACTTCACCTCTATAATATTATTTAGTACATTAGTATAGATATATTTATTTATTATATATTATGAATGTATGATTCTTGATGACGTATTAAAATTATAATAATTGTTATTGAGGAGATATCTAGACTTAAGTAGGTAATTAGAGATAATAATGTTTTTATAAGTGTCGACTTTCTTCTGGAATGTTTTATTTAAATAATTCATTAATCACGAATGATTTAAATAAATACATAATAATTAATACCCTTACAAAACCATGCCATATAAACTGTCCAAATAGGAAGGATCCAATTTTTTTGTGCCTAAAAACTGTGGTTCATGAGATAAACATTTCATTAAATAATGGTAGACTTCAACCTGCTTCAAACACTCTTTTTATATGACAAAAAATTTCAACCACTTAATTTTTGCAATATTATTCTTTCAGCACCAAGTGAATATGAAAGATGGGACGTCGGATTCTTATTACAGCGGTGACAATCCTCCTTACCTTCGCTAGGAGCTCTTACGCTCAAAGTAAGTAAAACCAAATTAGATAGTTCATAATTTTTAGGTAGTTCATAACAATATCTCAATAAGTTATGTAAATATCCAAAAAAGATATAAATTACATTAATGATCAAGAGTTACGTTACGATTTACAGGTGCCAGCCGATGTTCGTACATGATAAGTATACCCAGGGAACCGAAGCCAGATCTACCCGAGCTTGACTTTACAGGTGATGTTACATAAAAATTAATTTCGTTAACAAATATGCATATACATGTATTATGTACGCATTATTTATTATTATTTATTATTATCGTATTATGTCCCTACATGAAAATGAGTGCATCTTTTTAAGCGAAACTCGTAGCCAAATAAATTTTACATACATAGAAGGTAAACTAAAATCCAAAAATCGAAGCCGTAGGCCAAAGGCAGTTATTTGTGTCACAAAACATTTTTTCTAAGGTTGACATTAAAATGGCTTTCTCTTTCACTCTTATTGGTTTTTGCCTTTGATGTTTTGTGAGACAAATAGCAGTCTACGGCGTCGATTTTAGTTTACCTTCTATGTATGTAACTTTCTTTGCTCGTAGCAGTACCACAGATTAAAGAAAGTAAGTATAATTTTTTTACTCTTTGGCAGTACGGCGTAGACGTCTACGAAAAGGTTCTACACTTTGGTTCTACACAATCTGCCCGCCCTATGTAGCTTATTATAATAAAACAGAAACCGGCCAAGTCAGACTCACGCACATAGGGTTTTGTACCACTACACTATACCAACATTTTACATGTTTACTTATATTTTCGTTATTTTTGTACCAAGTTTTCCAAGTAAGCGCATTTCACAAGTTGGCATAGAATCTATAAACTTCTAAACTAACAAAGTTATATGAGCCTTTAGAGGGAAATATCTCGCAAACTGATACCTAAATCATAAAAGTGTCTTAATAACCTCTCAATGTTTTAAAAGATATATCTAATTATATCCCCCACACTATGGGTAGAAGTGAGAAAAAAAATCATCTCCACTTTATTTGTAGGGTAAGGTACCCCGCAGAAAAATATTTATCGTGATTATATTTAAGCATTTTGTCAACGTAGTAAATACACATATCCATTCAAAGTTTCATCTTTCTAGCACTAACCGTTTGGACGGTAAGCTGAAGATAGACGGACGGACGGACCTGACGAAACCATAAGATCCGGACGGATGGACATAACGAAACCATAAGATCCGAGACGTAAACTACGGAACCCTGAAATGCATCAACTTTCACAGATCGTCAATATGATAAAAACGCTCAAATGCGTTAAAAACTATGCAACCCTAATCTGACTTGAAAAAAATAATTCTACTACCACACCATACCAATTTTTTAGGTTTGCCATGGAGTGAGAGGCCGTTTGTACCGGCCCCGGAGCGAGATGACGTGTGTATGGACGAGTACTACCCGCAAACCTCCACCAGCGGCACGCAGATCATATACATGGAGGAGGAGATAGAGGGGGCAGTACCTATCGCCAAGTTGAATTATGAAGGTGCTAAAATATGTTACTAAAATACGTACTAAAGTATGTCATAGGATACTCATCCCAACTTACCTGTCCGATAGTTGTGGTATAGTATACGGGTATGCGACCCCGGCTTCCCTAGCTATTACTGTCCTATCCCTTGCCCTCCTGGGCGGTAATATCCTACATTTCCTATTTCCCACTCTAACTTACCAATCTTCCTTTTCACACCACCTATCCTTCCCTTTCCCTATTCCTACCCTCTCCACCAATCTGTGGAAACGCAATGGATAATCATTAAAATAATTTAATTATCTAAAATGGCGGCGATGTGGTTCACCACCCATCACGTCTCGTTTCTCGCGGAGGTGAAAAGCGGACGATGGAGAGCCGCTTCGCTACGTTGAATGTAAGAGGAGGAATGGATGGTAAGAATGAAAGTGAACGAAGCGAAACGAGTATGTAAGAATCGTAGCAAGTGGCAAAAAGTGGTATCTGCCTACCCCTTCACGGGAAAAAGGCGTGATTATATGTATGTATGTATGTAAAATATGTTTGTTACAATCCTACGTAGATAATAAAAAGGAAGCATTTTATTTTCTCGTTTAGAACTTAGAATTACGTGATATAACGGATACGCATGTTTCAAAGAACTAGTGGTCGAAATTCGACCATACTTTTTCATATTTTTATTTTTCAAGTTGTAAATTTTTGCCTCTTTATGAATTTATTTATAAGATATGCATTAAAATATGTTTATTTTGTCTATAGAATATGAAAGAAAGATTGACAATATACACGACGACGACTACATGTAAAATATTAAATATCATTTATAAGATATATATGTTACTAGCTTTTGCCCGCGGCTCCGCCCGCGTAAATATATTATTCCGCGGGAACACTACTTTTTCGGGATAAAAAAAATCCTATGTCCTTTCCCGGGACCCAAAGTATGTCTATACCAAATTTCATAAAAATCGGTTCAGCGGTTAAAGCGTGAAGAGGTAACAGACAGACAGACAGACAGACAGACAGACAGACAGACACACTTTCGTATTTATAATATTAAGTATAGAAGTATAATATATTAGTATATTAATAGTAGTATATTAGTATAGAAGTATAGATTTGGAATAAAAAGTAGACTACACGTTTGTCCAAAGAATTAACCACTACCATACCAACTTTCATTCAAATCGGTTCAACCTTAAAAGGTTGCTAAAGCACTAAAAAACAGTCAAATATCCACAAAATAATATTTTATCCCTCGGGAACACTGTATCTTTATGGGAAAAAAGTGGACTGCGCGTTTGTCCAAAGCATAAACCACTACCATACCAACATTCATTCAAATCAGATCAACCTTTTAGCAGTGAAAGACAGTCAAATATACACAGAATAATACATTATCCCTCAGAAACGCCGTACTTTTTCGGCATAAAAAGTAATAGGATACTTTTTATGCCGAAAAATTACGGTGTCCTTTCCCAGGACTCAAAGTATGTCTATACCAAATTTCATCAAAATCAGTTCAGCGGTTAAAGCGTGAAGAGGTAACAGACAGATAGACAGACACACTTTCGCATTTATAATATTAGTATAGGTATTGTAAAAACTTTTGCGGTTTGCTGCAGAGTAGGCATCTACAGACACACGAATTTGGTACGGAGCGTACAGCGGACCATATCCGCAGACCGAATCCGGTGTCGCTACACACGCACGGATTTGGTACGATGCAGTGGACCGAAAAGCTCGACACTCGTGTGTTCGATTTTCAGTTCTATTGCACTAACACAGAGTTCTATTTACAGTGCTGTTTTTCGACGACGCGATGATTCCCGAAATTCATTGATAACAGGCAGTGATATCAACTCTCAAAAATATTTCTCCCCAAACTTTACCCCTGATAATTATACCATTGACAGGTCTAAGAGATAATAAGCTAGAAAGAAAGGTTATGTGCTTAACATAAAGACTTACGCGTGAATAACATAAAACTAACTTGTCTTAATCTGATTTCACTCCCATATTATATTTTCATATCCCTGACTATATACACACATTTAAATAATTTTTATTATTACATACAAATTGATTCATAAGGAGTAAACTCTAAACATCCTGGCCCCTAGTACACCGCCGTAGATATTTTCCCTAATTTTGGGTGGTAAATCCCTAAGTTGGCAACACTGACACCGTTGTACGGCCTAACCACCGGATTGCTCTACACACGCACGGATTTGGTACGGAGCGGACCAAATCCGATGCGGATAGCTGCGAACTCTTCGCCTTCTTCTTATGTTCGCCGGACTGCCCTACACATGCTCGGATTTGGTACGGAGCGTACCAGATCCGCTGTACGCTTCATACCAAATTCGTGTGTCTGTAGACACCATTATTCGTAATAAGATACCTACCAAGCTTCAAGTTTAACCTAATATACAATTACTTAGTACCTATAATATGTTAGGATACTCAAAGATATAACATCAATTTAAAGTTTATTTCACTAAAATTAAAGAAGACGAATGTTCTAAAAGTTGAAACTATTTTTTCACAGAACAGAATAGGTAGTATTTGAAATTATTAAACAGTTATTCTTCTACTCTGCTCAGTCAATATCAATACGGTAAAAAGACTATGGCTGTGTTCCGCCGAAAATAGAGCTTGTTAGCGCTTGCTAGCGCTAAAAAAACAGATTATCCGCCAGGGCACATAATATTTTGCTAACTTCAATAATGCTAACATAATCCGCCATTTTGCTTATTTTATACCAGCGGTTGCCATTTTGCATACGTTTTATTTTCCGCGGAACACAGTCTATGTATGCGGTTTAATTTTGAATTTCGAACGCAAATATTTCAAGAGCCTGAACGAAATAATATCAAGGTACATTTTTACTGGCTAAAAAAATAGTAGGTAACTTATTAAAAACCACCAAATAAGTTGACCTCTCGCTCAAAGCAAATTCTTAGTTTAAGTCAAAGGTTTAAGTTATATCTTGTACTATTGGTTTACTCCTTCGCTATTTATTATTTGTGTTGAGTAGGATAAAAAATAGATTTATTTTTATAATTTTAATTTAATAGTTTTATTTCAAGAGAAAACATGCGAAAAATGATGATTTATTTCGGTTTGTGAAGCAAGTTCAAAAATACAGTTTTTTCATGATCCCGTGGGAACCGTTTTGGTTTCCAAGAAAAAAAAATACTGTTAGTTATTTCATGTTCCAATCTACCTTTGTGCCAAGTTTTATTTAAATACGTCGAGTAGATTGCCTGAAATAACGTCAAACAGGTAGGTACAGTTTTTTGAAGATCCCATGGGAACCCTTTAATTTTGCGGGATAAAGAGTATCCTATTTTACCCTTCAGGTCCTAAGCTACCTACCTGCCAAATTTCATTTTATTCCATCCAGTGGTTTCGGCGTGATGTGATAACAAACACACAGACAGACAGACATTTTTTTCAAAAACGTTATTTTTAGGTTCTGTGGCCTTTATAGACACCCCATTTTGATTTTCACTTAGATAACTTTAATGTACAGACATGACCCCTCTACAGATTTATTATATGTATAGATATGTTAAAATATGTTAATTTTTTCTATAGAATATGAAAGAAAGATTGACAATATGCACGACAACGACTACATGTAAAATATTAAATATCATTTATAAGATTTATTATACCTTTAATATTAAATATCTATGATACCTACTCGATGTTTTTGTATTCTGTGACTCAGAAATATTAAGATATTCAGTGATTTAATATTAATTTTTAATATTATACATGGTATTACTACTTGATAGACGTAATAAACTATTTTATGTGTATCTTTATAATAATTTATAGCTACAATGTTACATCTATTATAAAATCTCAAACAATACATAATAAGGTTTACCAATTAGATACATCTAATAAATACAAAAAAGTTTCAATATTTATGCTAAATTAGCAAACTTAAACGCACAAATTTTGGAGTTATTTACTAATATGTTCCTGCGAATACACTTTTACCGAATCGTAAGTCGTGACGTCGCAGTGAGGTGCGTCTTTTAACGAGACTTGCGACATTTTGTTTAAAAAAGTACAAACACACCTTCCTTAACATTAACTTTAACTATGCCAAATTTCATACTCCTCCGTTCGCACAATTCTCGTACAACTGTATTTAAGGATTTTGCTTCACGTATTAATAATTATGATGATGATTATGATAGCTATCTTATTTATTATTGTAATTTTACAGGGCAGGCATCTCCTGAAGTAGTCAGGCCACTGGTAGCCGGTTCGTTCGTTATGTTGGGACCAGAAATACGAAGAGAGAATGACGGCTGGTACCTTTACATAACGAACAGGTAAATTTTATTTTTCTATGTCATATTTTTAGTATTTGTCATGGTATACTCATCCCAACTTACCTGTCCGGTAGTTGTGGTATAGTATTACTGTCCTATCCCTTGCCCTCCTGGGCGTCAATATTCTACATTTCCTATTTCCCACTCTAACTTACCAATCTTCCTTTCCACACCACCTATCCTTCCCTTTCCCTATTCCTACCCTCTCCGCCGATCCGTGGGAACGCAATGGATACTCAAAAATAATTTGATTATCTAAAATGTAGGCGATGTGGTTCGCCACCCATCAAGTCTCGTTCTCGGAGGCGAAAAGTGACCCATGGAGATCCGCTTCCCTATATTGAATGTAAGAGGAGGAATGGATGGTAAGAATGAATGTGGGCGAACCGAAACAAATAAGGATCATAGCAAGTGGTAAGAAGTGGTCTCTGCATACCCCCTGCGGGAAAGAGGCGGTCTTTGCCTACCCCTACGGGAAAGAGGCGTGATTATATGTATAATGTATATGAATGTATGTATTTTTAGTAAAAACAATTAAGACACTAAGATTGACGTACAATTTAATATAATTTACCTCTAGGTATATAATTGTATATTTAGAAATTTAAGGCTATTAAAAATTTAATAACTGCAGACAGGACTACGAAACTCCCGGCATGCAGGTGTACATGCTCAACGTACGTATAGACGGCGAGGCTCTGGTGGCGCAGGTTTCGCTGCAGATCGTCAATATCGACGACAACGACCCCATCATACACGTGCTGGACCCCTGCGTTGTTCCAGTAAGTTCCGAAAACAGGGCCTCGTTAAGCCGGATACGGATAAAACCTTCTAAATTATCGAAACGTCCGGAGTGTATACAATAATTTATAGACCTTATAACTTGGCAATAAGGTTCATAGGGAGTATACCGGATCTTAACATGCTTACGCGGCGGTGCCATTTATTTTGTCATAATTAATAAAAGACTGTCGAGCTACTGCAAATGATTGTAATATTGACACGTCGTGACCTGCTTCCCCCGCAATCCCAAGCAAGCAGCAACGGACTCAGGAGTAGTGCGCCTCTACTGGAATTTAAATGTCATCTATATAAAGGAAGCCTTATGTAAAATTTATACTTCTCATTTCTCAATCATCATCTAGTAGGTATTTATCGGATTTATTAGATTTTTGTGAGAACTCACTGCAAGTGATTTAAATACTAGGCATTAATCCTGAAAAGCACAATTAAATGTAAAAAACATATAATTTTACAGGAGTTAGACGACACCAGGCTTACAAGTTGCATTTATAACGTGACCGACGAAGATGGCCAGATCAGTACTACGGCAATGACCTTCGAGATCGAGAGCGACAGGAATGACGATCAGATTTTCCACATGCAGGGAGACTTGATACCGGGGGAGTGGAAACGGATGTACATGACTGTTGGACTAAATCAGGCATTAAACTTTGAAACGAACGCTCTGCATATATTCCGAGTTACCGCCCTTGTAAGTTGTTTCAAGACTCTAGTCCATCAATGATAATAATAAACATAGCATGACATAGAAGTTGTACATACTTACTTAATTTTTTTAGGATTCATTACCGAACACCCACACAGTGACCGTTTCAAGACTCTAGTCCATCAATGATAATAATAAACATAGCATGACATAGAAGTTGTACATACTTACTTAATTTTTTTAGGATTCATTACCGAACACCCACACAGTGACCATGATGGTTCAAGTTCAGAATGTCGAGCATCGTCCTCCTAGGTGGGTGGAGATCTTCGCAGTACAACAGTTCGACGAAAAGACATCGCAGACTTTCACCATCAGGGCCATTGATGGAGATACTGGCATAGACAAACCTATTGAATACGCACTAAGCATAGCTGACGGTAATAAGCCTATATCTTTAATAAATACATAGTTAAGTTTAAAATATTAAGTAATAATGATTTTCAGAGGACAAGCAATATTTTGATATAACCACTATAGAAGGTGGCAGAAACGGCGCGATACTCCAAGTTCATTGCATAGACAGAGATGAACTACAGAGAGAACTGTTTCAGATGACCATTACCGCCTATAAATATGATAACGAAGAGTTTGCGACTCCAACGAATATTGCGATTATTATCAACGATATCAATGATCAGATACCTGAGCCACTTCACGATGTTTACACCATCTCGATTGACGAAGAAACTCCGCAAACTCTAAACTTTGATCAAGAATTCGGTTTCCATGATAGAGATTTGGTAAGGTGTCCCAAAATTTCACTTTTTTGACTTTGTATGATTATAATGCTACTTGGATTTTTTTTTATTCATAATAGAATTAACCGATACAAATATATTTTGTTTTAGGGAGCACATGCCCAATACCAGGTACATCTTGAGAGTGTGAACCCGCCAGGAGCAGCGGAGGCTTTCTTCATACAACCGGAGGTCGGGTACCAGCGACAGACGTTTATTATGGGTACCACAAACCACAGCATGCTAGACTTCGAAGTCCCGGAATTTCAAAATATTGAAATAAAGGTAAAACCATCGGTGGAGTAAAAAGTATATGCTGTAGTATCTACAATAATTAAACTAAGAAATTAATTTAAATTACGTAACGTAACATAATTTTGTTATTATTTATCAATTTCATATTAAGACGTATATCAAACAATAAATTTATCTACATTGTTTGTAATAATATATTTTAAGGTCATTGCTACAGACCTAAACAATACAGATTTTGTCGGCGTAGCAACAGTATACATTAATCTAAGAAATTGGAATGATGAACTACCCATCTTTCAAAAAAGTGTGCACACTGTTACGTTTGATGAAACTGTTGGCAAAGATTTCTTCGTTGGCACAATGTTGGCTGAAGATAGAGACATAGATGATAGAGTCGAGTAAGTATAGTTTACTGTTTATAATTTATTCATCAACTAAATTGAACTATGACGAATCATTAATACTGACAGTTAATAAAAACTAGTGTCCGACCGAAAGTTCGGTTTCGGTTTCGGTTTCGGCCAAGTTTCGGCCAAAAATCAAGTTTCGGCGGCAGTTTCGGTTTCGGCCAAAAGTGGCCGAAACTTTTGCCGAAACCGAAACTGATTTGCGGCAACGCTTTGACAACGCAACTGAATTTGGAAACATAATTAAAATATAATTAATATTTTTTTAATATTACATTAAATAAATTATTACAACATTATTATTTTTAAACAAAAAATTAAACCGCCTTCCAAAGTAAAAATACACAAAAAATTATGAAATAAAACTTTTCTAAATAATTCCCATTTTAAATTAGGCAATTTCTTTAGTCAATCTTCTTAATTATGAAGTCGCTACCAGCCCAAACGATATCCTACACTATTTTATAGAACTCACGTTATTTGCTGGTACCGACTTCAAAATTAAGAAGATTGACTAGAGAATTGCCTAATTTAAAAGGGCAATTATTTAGAAAAGTTTTATTTCATAATTTTTTGTGTATTTTTACTTTGGAAGGCGGTTTAATTTTTTGTTTAAAAATAATAATTTTATTTTAACTGACTTCCCAAAAAAGGAGGCGGTTATACGTTCGGCTGTATATATTTTTTATTTTTTTTTTATTTTTTTTGTATGTTCAACGATTACTCCGCCGCCTGTGGACCGATTTTCAAATTTTTTTCTGTGATGTATAGGGTGTAATCCCAAATTGGTCATTTTGATATCAAAGTGGTGACCTGATGATGGGATCCATGAGGAATCGAGGGAACTCCTCAAAATTTATATGGACACATATGGTGATTTTGACTTTTTCTGAAGTAGTTCAAGCATATGCTACCAAAAAGTAAGATTTTGCTCCAAGGTATACCCTGGATCCAAAAGTACAGAATAGAACTCCTGACTCCTTATAGATACATGTTTGGGAATTTCGGCGTTGTTTAAAGAACTGCAAGCATATGCCACCTTGTCAGTTAGAGTAATCATTATCATCATCACCACTATCACACCATACGTCATCAGATTATGATGATATAAAAGAATAAGAATAAGAATAAGAATAAGAATAAGAATGGATTTATTTTTAGCATCACACAGAACATCATATATAAGTCAGTGGTACAGTTTGACTATAATATAAATACAATTTTAATTACTAAAATGCTGTGTGACGCCAAAAATTGGCCCCAGCTCAGCAAACGCAGCAAGCAAGCCCGCTGCACTGATATTTTAAAAGGTATTTCTCATAGTATTTTACACTAACACGGAGATCATTGAACATTACTCTGCCGTTTATGGACCTATTTGCAAAATTCTTTTGTTGTTGTAAAGGGTTTAATTCGAAATTAGTCCTTTGGTCACTAAAGTGGAAACCTGATGATGCGAGCCATGAGGAATCGAGGGAACTCCTCAAAATTTATATCCACACATATAGTGATTTTGACTTTTACTGAAGTAATTAGTGATATATTTTGTTTAGTTATTATTAATACGTCTTAAGATCGAATGTATAATTAAATACGCGCTCCATTAGGTATTGTTATTAAGATGATGATGATGATTTCTGTAAGTTAGAAAGTGGCATATGCTTGCAGTTCTTTAAACAATGCCGAAATTTATAAACGCATATCTTTAAAGACTGAGGAGTTCTGTTCAGTGCTTTTGGATCCACTAGGGTATATATTGGTACAAAATCTTATTTTTTAGTAGCATATGCTTGCATCACTTCAGTAAAAGTCGAAATCACTAAATGTGTCGATATAAATTTCGAGGAGTTCCCTCAATTCGTCATGGATCTCATCATCAGGTTTCCACTTTAGTGACTAGAAGACCAATTTCGAATTAAACCCTTTACAATAACAAAAGAATTTTGCAAATAGGTCCATAAACGGCAGAGTAATGTTCAAAGATCTCCGTGCTAGTGTAAAATACTATGAGAAGTACCTTTTATATCATCATAATGTAATGATGTATGGTGTTATGGTGGTGGTGATGATGATGATTACTCTAATTGACATGGTGGCATATGCTTGCAGTTCTTTAAACAACGCCGAAATCCCCAAACATGTATCTATAAGGAGTCACGAGTTCTGTTCTGTACTTTTGGATCCAGGGTATAACATTGAGCAAAATCTTACTTTTTGGTAGCATATGCTTAGACTACTTTAGAAAAAGTTGAAATCACCATATGTTTCCATATAAATTTCGAGGAGTTCCCTCGATTCCTCATAGATCCCATCATCAGGTCACCACTTTTTTTAAAACGGGACCAACTTGCACACAACTTGCACTTGACCAACAACCCTTTACACCAAAAAAAGAATTTTGAAAATCGGTCCACAGACGGCGAAATTGTGGTCTAACATACAAAAAAAAAATAAAAAAAAATATACAGCCGAACGTATAACCGCCTCCTTTTTTGAAAGTCAGTTAAAAATTAATATACCGTGTTTCCATTTTATGTCCTAATTAATGCAGAATAATGGGATAAAATGCACCAAATTTCAGTATTTTAAGGAATTTTCTACTTGACCACGTGAGTTTCGGTTTCGGTTTCGGTTTCGGCCGAAACTGAAGCCACGGCCGAATATTCGGTTTCAGTTTCGGTTTCGGCCGGAAAACCAGTTTCGGTCGGACTCTAATAAAAACAAAAAAATTATAGGCATACTCTCATGGGAAATGCTCAAAACTATTTGGCTATCGATAAAAGCACTGGAGACATAACCGTGTCAACTGATGGAGCTTTTGACTACCATCGACAAAACGAACTTCTGGTCCAGGTATAATGATTACATATTAATTATTATTATGCATTAAATTTAAATGACGAAATGCACGTCGTTTGCAGTATTTAGTTATCTTTGCAATATTTTGTAAAGATTAATAGCAAAATAAACTTTCCCTTCAGATTCGAGCTGATGATACGCTAGGAGAGCCGTACAACACAGCTATATCTCAATTAGTTATACTTTTAAATGATATTAACAATACTCCGCCTACATTACGTCTGGTAAGTTATAGTGCTGACATGCTGCTTACAAGTTTAATAAGATAACTAAGTAAGTTCTAAGCACTGGATATTGTTATTTGAGAAATCATCTGTAGGTAGGCCCTGAAAAGAATAACTATATTTATCTATGCATGTAGCCTCGTGGAAGCCCACATGTGGAAGAGAATGTACCAGAGGGCTACCAAATCAGTCAAGACTCGCAAGAAATACAAGCGACTGATCCGGACACAACTGCTGAACTCCACTTTGAAATCGTATGGGAGTCATCTTACGCAACGAAACAAGGTCGAAATACAGATCCAGTGGAATATCATGGGTAAATTAATAGTCAATTCTTTTTTGAATACTATTGAATGTTTGAAGCGTAAGTTTTTATTACTCTTTTGATTTTTAGATGTATCGAGATACAAACAATATATCCTGACCCAACGAATCATGGTACAGCTACAGGTAGATTAATTGTAAAAGAAATAAGACACAACGTCACAATAGACTACGAGGAGTTTGAGGTCCTATTTCTCACTATTAGAGTTGTAGACGTTAACACTGCTATCGGTCAAGATTATGATGAATGTAAGTACTATAATATAACTTGTTTCGAAAAGTTTGAATGAAGCGTAAAAATTTATTTGGACGATAAATAAACTTTCACATCAACACTATTGGCGTTTTGCTTTTCAGTAACATATACTATTACAATCATCGACATGAATGACAACCCGCCTATATTTAATGTTGGAACCTTGGAGCAAAGCTTCAGAGTGCGTGAGAATTCCGCAAGCAACACCATCATAGGCTCGGTTCAGGCGACTGACATTGACGGTCCTCTATACAATCAAATTCGTTACACAATAATGTAAGTTGACATCACATTATAATCTAAGTCACTTAAAACTATCGAAATTGAGGATTCAAACTCAAAACTCAAACTCAAAAATTTTTATTTCCATATAGGTTATGAAATAACGCTTATAGAATTGTCCTACATGATGCCTACCACCGGTTAGGAAACTAGCCCGGCGAGAAGAACCGGCGTAAGAAACTCGTACGGGGCCACCTTTTAGCAAAAAGATGGGAAAATTTTTCTTTTTAAAAAAATAATATTTTTTTACAATGTTGTAACTTAATCTATATAACAAACTCAAACTCAAATTTTTTATTTCCATGTAGGTTATAATATAACGCTTATAGAATTGTCCTACAATATGATGCCTACCACCGGTTCGGAAACTATCCCGGCGAGAAGAACCGGCGTAAGAAACTCGCAACAAACATTAGTCATAAGTACATAGAGCATACTTAAGTAAATAAAAGCAGCCTTGCAGGGGGCCATCTTATTCCCAAGGTGTGCAATCGTTAATGAAATTACTGACTTTATAATAAGCTTTAGCACACAAACGTTCTTTAACAGCTTTTTTAAATTTATTAATGGTAAGATTTTGAACGTTTTCTGGGATTCTATTGTAAAGGCGTATACATGAACCTTTAAACGATTTACTTACTTTGCTTAGTCTGATCACCGGTATTTCTAACTTATTCTTATTTCTAGTATTCCTACAATGGTTGTCGCTTTTCTTTTTAAAGTTATTTAAATTCTTTCTGACATACAACACATTGTCCAAAATGTATTGAGAAGCGACGGTCAGAATACCTATTTCTTTAAACTTTTCTCTTAGAGATTCAAAATATGACATCTTATAAATAGAACGTATAGCTCGCTTCTGCAGCACAAATATTGTGTTAATGTCCGCAGCGTTTCCCCATAGAAGAATGCATGCAAGAATTAATTTTCATTTTACAGGCCCAGAGAGGATACGCCCGAGGGTCTTATAAAAATTGACTTTAACTCTGGACAAATCGAAGTAGATTTGAACGGAGAGATTGATGCCGATGAGCCACCTCGGTATTATTTGTACTACACGGTCATCGCCAGTGACAAATGCTCGGAACCCAATCCCGAAGATTGCCCTCCAGATGAAACTTACTGGGACACTCCAGGAAATGTAATTATATAACATCATTTTAACTAGTAATATAATAAATAATGTGATGATTACATATTCATACAATAAAATTTTAAAAACCTTTTCTAATGTATTTCGGGAATCGTCATTTTCTTCATATATCGTCTGTCATTTCCATTCAAAAACGATGATTCCCGAGGGCTATTAGCAGTGTGGCCGTACTGTACATGAATCTTCATCTTCTTCTTTAAAAATGAAAACATTTTTTTAGATAAGTATCCAAATAATAGACACGAATAATAAGGTTCCAATGGAGAGAATAGACAAATTCCCGGTAACCGTTTACATTTACGAGAACGCAACGGCAGGCGATGAGGTTGTTATCCTGGCTTCTAGCGACCTTGATAGAGATGGTAAGATTGTTAATTTCTTATGAAATTCTTAACACTCTTTGATATAAATAAACATACCTATAACAGATTTTTTCAAACAATGGACGCTTCACACCAGGTCAACCTAGGCCCTTGCTAAGTATCCGAAGAACTTCTGTTACCTATAAGACAAGTTCTTCGGATACTTAGCACGTGCGGTCTGGCCACGGGAAGTATATTTAATACTTTTATACTATAGATACATGATATATTAAGATTTTTATTCAATTATACACATCCATGACCCAGCAACACAGAAAACTTTTTGATACTTTGGCAGGATTCAAACCCGCGACCTCCGGCTTGAGCGCCAACGCGTTAACCACTGAGCCACAGAGGTTGTCAAATTTATTGATGATATTATGTCCATATACTTAATTAGAAAAAAAACATGGTAATGAGAAAGATATTGATTATTTATATATAGATATAATCAGTAATGACCTAAAAAATACTAGTTACGGTGTTCCCCAAGGAAGTGTCCTAGGTCCTACGCTATTTCTAATATACATTAATGATCTCTGTGATATAGTACTACAAAACGGCAAAATCATATCCTATGTCGACGATACCGCCCTACTTTTCTCTGCTGATTCGGAAACAGACACTTATAATTTTGCACAGAAAGGCTTTACGTTAGTTAATAAGTGGCTTAATAAGCACCTACTAACATTAAATTCCGATAAAACAAAATTTATTAAGTTTACAAAGAGCAAGGTATCATCAAGCCGCGACCGGTCTGAGTTACTATATGCGCACCACTGTATAAACAATTCCCAATGTGCATGCCCTTACATATTACCTGTAAACAAAATAAAATACTTAGGTGTGTATTTAGACGAGACCCTTTCCTTTAAGCAACATATTATGACTCTTACAAACAGATTACGTAAGCTTATCTTCACCTTCAAAATCCTTCGCAATGTCCTAGATCAAAAATTAGTAAGACAAGTATACCTTGCTCTTTGTCAATCCATAATAACGTACTGCATTACCTCATGGGGTGGCGTGGGCAAGACACTGCTGCTTACTGTAGAAAGAGCACAAAGAGCTATACTTAAGGTAGCCACATTCCGCCCTTTCCTGTATCCCACTAACCAGCTTTTCTCTGCATGCAAAGTGCTCACAGTCCGGCAGCTATTTATTTTGAATATAGTTTTAAAACAACACTCATCCCTTCCTTTTTACCCTGACCATGAAAATAAAAGACGAAAAGATATAGCTTGTAGGTTCAACGTAATAACCAAATACGCTTTCTCATCAAAATTCTACATATTCTTAGGTCCGCTTCTGTATAATAGAATTAATGCGTTAACAAATATCTACTCACAAAATTATAGCAATTGCAAAAAGACTCTAACAGACACTTTACAATGTATGTCTTATGATGACACTGAGAAGTTATTATTAGTTTATAAATAAACAAATTAATTAGTGTTAAGTATTTAACTGTATTTAAGTGGTTTATTTTTAGATTTTTTTGTTATTTCTACTAGTTAGTTGTCAATTAATTGCTCTCTCTTCGTAAGTTAATACTATTTATTTCAAGTAGCTTAATTTAATAATAATGTAATTAATATATTATGCTAGCTTTAAGTAGTCTAATCAGTGATTATGTTAACCTATTTATATATAGCCTCTGTCGCCTGAAACACAGGTCAACCTAGTTCAGACAGATACATATATATTGTTAGTCCATAAGATAGTCTTTAGGAATTTTTAAATAATAATCTATTGTAATGTATAAGTTGTTTATTTGAATAAATATTTTTGATTTGATTTTTGATTTTCAGAGATATATCACACCGTCTCTTATCAAATCAACTACGCAGTGAATCCCCGCCTGCGGGATTTCTTCTCTGTTAATTTGGAGACAGGCCTGGTCTACGTCGACTACACCACCGAGGAGGTGTTAGACAGAGATGGCGATGAACCGACACATCAACTGTTCTTTAACCTTATTGATAACTTTTATTCAGAAGGAGGTAGTGGCTTTTTTATGGATTTGATTTTTTTTATTAGACCTTTATTTTAAGATTTTAAATCTAGTTTTTGTTTAAGATGGCAATAGAAATCAAAATACATCGGAAGTTCTTGTTGTCCTACTGGACGTCAACGATAACGCGCCAGAGTTACCTCCGGCAGACGAACTCTCGTGGTCCATCTCCGAAAGTCTACTTGCAGTAAGAAAAAGTGATAAAATTAAGCATAAAACATGAATATTGCTGACAGTTATTTTATAATATTAGAGTTTAGAGTTGCGTTTTGCAACCTGCATGGTGTTGTGGGGCCTTGCACGATCTTGCTGACATTGTTGCTTGTGTGGTGGTGGTGTTTTCACGATCTTGTTTCTGGGTGTACGTATAAGCAGAGTAGGAAGAGGTGCTTTACGCATGCTTATGCGTGCACTCACACATCTGCTTGCAGGTTGTGGGTATTATTTCGCGGGATATTGCTAGATATAATAAAAATTAAATTGTATGTTATGGATTTCCGCAAAGTAACGCCTGATTCTATTAACTTTATTCAAATTGTTACATAAGCATTGTACCTAATATAAATTGTGCCATTTTTTCAGGATACGAGAATTCTTCCCGAGATCTATGCTCCGGACCGCGACGAACCCGACACGGACAACTCGCGCGTTGGATACGCAATACTCAACCTGACCATCACTAACAGAGACATCGAAGTGCCAGAGCTGTTCAGGATGATACAAATAGAGAACGTTACTGGAGAACTTGAGACTGCAATGGACCTAAGAGGTTACTGGGGAACTTATGCTATTGGCATTTTTGTAAGTAAATATAAGTACTTATTTAAACTATCGAAGCTTTCAGAGGAGATATCGCAAAGAACAGAGCCTCTAGTCAAGCATTCGATAATTTCGAAGGTGAACTTCGAAAACAAATATGTATGGTATGGGATTTGACATATCACATCGCAAGCGACATGTCACTTAACGATGACTTATGTCAAATCCCATACATTTTTGATTTCGAAGTTTGCCGTTGAAAATAACGAATGCATCTTGTCTAGAAGCCCAGGAAAGTTATATAATAGACAGTACGTTTCAGGCTTATGATCACGGTATTCCTCAAATGGACTCTAATGAAATATACGAGCTGGAGATCAGACCATACAACTTCCACAATCCCGTATTTGTATTCCCCCAAAATGGAGCGCGTATTCGTTTATTTAGGGTAAGTAAATTTTGTAATAATTAACATTCGCTTTTATTGAATAGGTATGTCACCGTAAAATTGTAAGAAACGTAATATTACTAGAGATATAAAATGTCGATAGATTGTCAAATAAAAATTTCTCCTTACAATGTACGCATTATTTTTCGTTATAATATTATTATTATGAAACAGCAAACAAATATAACTATAACTCCATTCCTATCGGCTTCCCTTGTCACTTACCTTTTGCAAACCTTCATATATATCCCTACCTATTATATAGGCTCCGGCTTCCCTATGAAGGAGAAGCAGCCTTCGCTACTGCAGACCACTTGCCGTTTAACAAATCGGCACGGTAAATATTACAATATAACGAAAAATAACGTGTCGATATTTTATAATATCTTTAGTAATATTACAATGTAACGGTTTTTATAATTTTACGGTGACAAATACATTACTTAAATAATAGGTTAAAATTGCAAGTAAAAACGACCTACTATTCGCGGCGTAGCCTTCATTCTACGATGTGTAGCAACTCTCTACGAGGTGTAGCCACATGTCTACGAGCTATGTAGCATTCGGCCTACACATCGTCTACAACCTACGTGGTGTATAAAATAATCCACATTCTAGTTTCATTTCAGCCTACAATAATAAAATTAGCTCCCTACACCGATTTCGGTGACGGTGGCCGATTTCATAAAAACTAGGCCAGCTACGCAGGAGTTTATTTTTTTATAGTGGCCAAGCGTGTGCGCAGTACACAAAAGCACTCTCTCTTCCTTTACTCTCGTAACCCAGTGGGACGGATAACCGACACGACTCGCGAGAGATCAGGCGCAGGTCCGACTTTTTATTGGCGTAATAAAAAGTCTATATTAATAATAATTATAGCTCCCCACACCGATCTCGGTGATGGTGGCCGATTTGATAAAAAATAGGCCAGCTACGCAGGAGTTTATTTTTTATAGAGCCCAAGCGTGCGTGCACAAGAGCACTCTCTCTTCCTTTACTCTAGTAATCCAGTTGGACGGCTCACCGACACGACTGGCGGGAGATCAGACGCAGGTCCGACTTTTTAACCGACTTCCAAAAAAAGGAGGCGGTTATACGTTCGGCTGTATATTTTTTTTTGTATGTTCAACGATAATTCCGCCGTCTGTAGACCGATTTTCAAAATTTTTCTTTTGATGTAAAGGGTATAATCCCAAGTTGGTTCCGTTTTCAAAAAAGTGGTGATCTGATGATGGGATCCATGAGGAATCAAGGAAACTTCTCGAAATTTATATGGACACATATGGTAATTTTGACTTTTTCAGAAGCAGTTCAAGCATATACTACCACAATGTAAGATTTTGCTCCAAGGTATACCCTGGATCCAAAAGTACAGAACAGAACTCATGACTCCTTAAAGATCCATGTTTGGGGATTTCGGCGTTGTTTAAAGAACTACAAGCATATGCCACATTGCCAATAAGAGTAATCATCATCATCACCACCACTATCACACCATACATCATCACATTATGATGATATAAAAAGTACTTCTCATAGTATTTTACGCTAACACGGAACGGAGCTAATCTTTGAACATTACTCTGCCGTTTATGGACCTATTTGCAAAATTCTTTTGTTATTGTAAAGGATTTATTCGAAATTGGTCCTTTAGTCACTAAGGTGGAAACCTAATGATGCGATCCATAAGGAACCAAGGCAACTCCTCGAAATCTATATCGACACCTATAGTGATTTTGACTTTTACTGAAGTAACACAAGCATATGCTACCAAAAAATAAGATGTTGTATCAAGGTATACCCTGGATTCAAAAGCACTGAACAGAACTCCTCAGTCTTTAAATATATGCTTTTGGAAATTTCGGCATTGTTTAAAGCACTACAAGCATATCCCACTTCGTAACTTACAGTAATCATCATCATCATCTTAATAACAATACCTAATGGAAGCTTAGCACGTATTCAATTGTACATTCGATCGTTTATTGTAGACGTTCTTAAGACGTGTTAATAATAACTCAACAAAATATATCACTAAAAAGGGTGAAATTATTATTTTCAAGCAAAAAATTAAACCGCTTTCCAAAGTAAAAATACACAAAAAAGTATGAAATATAACTTATTTTCTAAATAATTCCTCTTTTAAATTTGGCTATTTCTCTACTCAATCTTCTTAATTTTGAAGTCGCTAATTACATGCCCATCCGACGCATGGATTTCTTGACAATCAGGTGATCAGCCTGCATTGTCCTAACCAAATTTGGCAACAACATTTTTTGTTGTTCCAATGCGGGTATCGAGCCCACGACCGCCGTCGAAAGCCAAGCTCTAACCACTAGACCACGGAGGATGTTTAGTGTATATTATGTATTTAACAAAATTCGGCGTAAAGGTAGCCTTCCGATGCACGCCACGCGCGACACGGTAGACCGCGACCCGAGACCGAGTTAGGGTCGCGAAGCCACTGCTTAGTATGAATTCATATGGAGCACTAAACAACAGTGGAGTGGGGTTCCTATAACTCTATTCTATCGGTATCGGTCGCGTAGGCTACCTTTAGACCTATCAGCAAATAGTTTTTTAAGACAACAATTTTGAATGTTTAAATATAATTATATACAGGAAAGAACTGTAGCACTCGGACGACTCGTGCTAGTCAACGGAGAATTCCTCGATCCAGTACATGCTACTGACGAAGACGGTCTCGACGCCGGCATCGTAACATTTTCCATCGCTGGAAATGGTTAGTACCTATCAATACTTGCTTATACAGAATTATTTTTTTCACCAGTACAATAAATCAACATACATAATAGTTGTCAAAAATAAAAAATACTAGCGATTTTTGTTACTACCCCTTTGGAACAAAAAAAAACAAAATTATCAATCCCCGAACTTATCCGTTAAACTAATAAAAATTTGTGGATACATTACGCATCTATCGATGCTTTGTTGCCAACTCGTGCGCCGCCTGGCCGATCGCTTACCCCACCCCGCCGCCCCCTACCTCACACCGCACCCGTTGACGCCTTGTAGTTAGTGCGCCCATGCGGTATTAGATTGGTTAGAGCAAGGCTGCTCAACCTTTTGAAGAGTCGGGCCAAACGATGGATTCAGTCGTTAACGACGAGCCACTTACATTTCCTGTTTCAGTTACTCTCAGGACAAGCGCAATAAAAACTCAATTAATAAGAAAATAGAATAATTGTTTTTTAGGAACATAGAGTATCTTATTCTAAAATCTAAATAAATAAACAAAATTGAACTTAAATCTAGGGTACCTAACTTGTTATATACAATCAATGTGATTTCTGTCATTTTTAACCGACTTCCAAAAAAGGAGGCGGTTATACGTTCGGCTGTATATATATATTTTTTTTTGTATGTTCGCGGATAACTCCGCCGTCTGTTGGCCGATTTTCAAAATTCTTTTTTTGATGTAAAAGGTATAATCCGAAGTTGGTCCCATTTTCAGAAAATTAGTGACCTGATGATGGGATCCATGAGGAATCGAGGGAACTCCTCGAAATTTATATGGACACATATGGTGATTTCGACTTTTTCTGAAGAAGTCCAAGCATATGCTACCAAAAAGTAAGATTTTGCTCCAAGGTATACCCTGGATCCATCTGTTCTGTAGAACAGAACTCCTGACTCCTTATAGATACATGTTTGGGGATTTTGGCGTTGTTTAAAGAACTGCAAGCATATGCCACTTTGTCAATTAGAGTAATCATCATCATCACCACCACTATCACAGCATACATCATCACATTATGATGATAAAAAAGGTACTTCTCATAGTATTTTACACTAACACGGAGATCTTTGAACATTACTCTGCCGTTTATGGACCTATTTGCAAAATTCTTTTGTTGTAAAGGGTTTAATTCGAAATTGGTCCTTTAGTCACTAAAGTGGAAACGTGATGATGCGATCCATGGAATCGAGAGGAGGAATCGAGGGAACTCCTCGAAATTTATATCGACACGTATAGTGATTTTGACTTTTACTGAAGTAACACAAGCATATGCTCCCAAATAATAAGATGCTGAAACCAAGGTATACCCCAGATCCAAAAACACTGAACAAAACTCCTCAGTCTTTAAAGAAACGCGTTTGGAAATTTCGGCATTGTTTAAAGAACTGCAAGCATATGCCACTTTGTAACTTACAGTAATCATCATCATCCAGGCAGTCACCCTTAGTTCCCCTCATCCCCTGGCAGTGCAAACAAGGGCGGCCCTCCGAAAAGCTGCATTGCAGAGGCGGGAGGTCTCCCTGTTTTGGATAAAGGCGCACGCAGGGTTGAGAGGGAATGAGAGGGTTGACGAATTAGCCAAGGAGGCCGCGCTGAGATTGAAAAGGAAACCTGACTACGATCTGTGTCCTGTTTCATTCGTCAAGCGTATCTTAAGAGAGGATACGATTGAGGAATGGGACAGGAGATACGAAGTGGGAGGGACGGCCGGAGTTACGAAGCTCTTTTTCCCAAGTGCTGCTGCTGCATACAAGGTAGTCAAAAAGATAGACATCACACACCACACCACACAGATTCTGACCGGACACGGCGGATTCGCCTTCTACTTGAACAGATTCAAGCTGAGGGAGGATCCGTCGTGTCTGTGTCAGCCGGGAGTTGAGGAGACGGTTCCTCACCTGTTGCTGGAGTGCCCAATTTTTGCTAGCAATAGATATGATATTGAGCAGAAATTGGGCACATCCATAACGGGTGAGAATCTGCCTTCCATCCTGGGGGGCAAAAAACGGGATTACTTCCTGGCTTTCTGCAGGAAGATCGTGGGTGTAGTTAATAAGAAAAACTGTGATATTTTGTGTGATATTAGTTAGGTTCTATAGGTTAGCTGTGATATTAGGATAGTCTCTGTATTTTGTGCCGTTGTTTTATCATTTTGACATTTTATTTTGTATTTCATTTTATTATTTTGTATTATTATTATTGGAATTATTTATTGAATTATTAATTTGGAATAATTATTGTACAGAAAAATTACCTTTTGACACAATTGATTTTATTGACACTGCCATTTTATTGGCATATGTATAAGATAATCAAATTGTAAGTAAAAACTGCAAATTGTTAAAATGAAAATGGAAAACTTAAAATAGAAATATAAAAATGTATAGAAAACATAATAATAATGTATAGAAATAAAAACAATGTTTATACTGTAAGAAAACATTAAAAGAAAAAATGAAAGAAATAATAAGAAAAGAAAAAGAAGTAAAAAAGAAATGAAACAGCCCTGATCATGTTAGGGGGGACGATTAAAAAAAAAAAAAAAAAAAAAAAAAAAAAAAAAAAAAATCATCATCATCATCTTAATAACAATACTTAATGGAAGCTTGGCGCGTATTCAGTTATACATTCGATCGTTTATTTTAGACGTTTTTAGGACGTATTAATAATAACTTAACAATATATATCACTAAAAAGGGTGAAATTATTATTTTTAAACAAAAAATTAAACCGACTTCCAAAGTAAAAATACACAAAAAAGTATGAAATAAAACTTATTTTATAAATAATTCCCCTTTTAAATTTGGCTATTTCTCTACTTAATCTTCTTAATTTTGAAGTCGGTACCAGCAAATATGAACGTGAGTTCTATAAAATATTGTAGGATATCGTTTGGGCTGGTAGCGACTTCAAAATTAAGAAGATTAAGTAGAGAAATAGCCAAATTTAAAAGGGGAATTATTATAAAATAAGTTTTATTTCATACTTTTTTGTGTATTTTTACTTTGGAAGTCGGTTTAATTTTTTGTTTAAAAATAATAATTTATCTTTTAATAATTTACTTAATATGTTTAGCGACCCACGTATTTTTAAACCATACTTGCGCGGGCCACTTAAAATTCTTTCGCGGGCCACATGTGGCCCGCGGGCCTGGGGTTGAGCAGCCTTGGGTTAGAGGATAAAATAATTGAAATGAAAAAAAAATATATTTTTTTTTTTATTTGCGAAATGTACTCTATTAACGATACCAATGACGTGGTAAAATTTATTGTACCGATGAAAAAGTATTCCTGTATATATGTTTTAACTTGAGTCTATTACGTCATGAAATTAAAATAACTACTTACTTTTGCAGCGGAAGCACAGGAGTATTTTACAATAGACAACAATGTGGAAAACGAAGGAAATCTCATGTTAAAAGATGTTTTTTCCGAGAGTACCAGAGAATTTTATGTAAGTACTAGATGTTGCTCACGATTTCGTACGCGTAAAAGTTAATTTCGCAGAAACCGTACGTATTTTTCCGCGATAAAAAGTAGCCTATGCCCTTCCCCGTGGTCTACTCTACATCTGTGCCAAATTTCATCAAAATCGGTCCAGTAGTTTCGGAGTATATTCAATGCAAACAAACAAACTTTTCCTCTTTATTATATTAGTATAGATAAACTATGAATTAACAATTATTATTTATATACTCGAATCTTGAGATGTACGTTCTTACAAAGTTAGGTACCTACTTACATAATATAATATCCAAAAAGTCAAAAACTTAATCCTTGTAAAATTAACTGCTCAGTATGGAAAATTATACATTGGAATTCTATTACTTTTAGGTAACTATCCGAGCCACTGATCGCGGTACGGAACCCCATTCTTTGTCTACAGAAGTGACTATTCATGTAGTGTTTGTTCCTACACAAGGGGAACCAGAATTTACAACGAACACAGCCAGTGTCGCATTTGTCGGTGAGCTTTGTAAACGAAAATAAGTAATTTGAGTACCTAATAATTTCTGGTAACTAAATGACATATTTTGAATTTTAGAAAAGGAAGAAGGCATTACGGAGAGGCACCAGTTGCCGCTGGCATCAGACCCTAAAAACTATCTCTGTGAAGATGACTGTCGTGACATCTTTTACAGTATCGTTGGTAAGTAAAATCTGCCCTATATCCAACTTTTACATGTATAGTACCTATATACCAATTAAGAGGAAAGATTTGCTTGTTTTCACTACATAAATAGGCTCCGAAACCACTGGACCTAGAGCATGGAAAAGGACTCGGGCACCCTGACTTCGGCGTACAAATAGTACGCCGAAGTCAGCATACCCGAGTCCGTTTCATTGAAAATTTTGAGTCAGATGTACTTACGTACCGAATTCACAGTTTCACACACACTAAAAACTGTCTTACACTTAGGCCTTTACATCCGTTAATGGATGATTTATACAGTATTCTCCGAGCGAAGTAACCACTCTTGAAATACTGTAGTGCCTGGGACAGTTGGTTTTTAAATGTCGTATGGTTGCCCAAGCACATACGGCATTCTCACAACATAATCAGCCTAATCCAGAGGAATGAACTGGTCAATACGTCTGGAGCCAACTATGTGCGAGTTTCCTCACCGTTTTCCTTCACCGTTAGAGCCGTATAATGTACTTGAGATCTGAAAAAGTCTCATTGGTACACGCCACAACCTGGGATTTGAACCTGCACTCTCTCGAGTGCGAACTAAACGGTCTACCCACTAGGCCACGAAGCTCTTTGTCTTACACACAATGATAATAATTATACACCCACACTACATTATTGACCTGCCGCATCCACGGAGCTGTTGTTGTTAAATAGCGCGGTAACTAGTCGAGCACCAAGACCAATCATTTTATCTAAGTTTGTAATGTTATTGCTTACCTATTTGGTTTTTTTTTACCTTTTTTGTACTGTTTAGGTGGAAACGATGATGGCTACTTCAGCATCGATAAAGACAACAATATTCTCTATCTCGTTCGGGAACTGAATCGCAACGAAGCCGACACTCACGTTTTGCGTATCGCCGCTAGCAACAGCGAGAGTCCTGATGTAACATTGGCTAGCTCTACCTTGACTGTCACCGTTACAGTAAGTCAGCTACGATACAAAAGATTCGTTCTAAAAACGAATATTTTGTTCCTATATGTAGTTTGCTTTTAAAAAAAAACTCGACCCCCCAGGGGTCGCGACCCACCGGTTGAGAAACGATAGTCTACACTAAACAACATTAAATTAGAACACTAGTGGTGGCTCCATCAGAGGCCCTACTAATAAAATACACGTGCAGTATAGTATGGGTTACCCCCAAGAATCCTGATGTCACCACTAATACGATAAGGGCCTAGCCATCAGCCCATGGTGGTGTCACCGTAGTGTATTCCACAAAAAATAAGGAATAGTATTGTCCTCCTAATGAGTGAAGCGCAAATATTAGTTACCTGAAAGAAATATATTAATAGGTACTTAATTCAAAACTAATTGTTTCAGGTGAGAGAAGCAAACCCTCGACCATATTTTATTCAACCTCTCTACACCGCTGGTATTTCAACCTCTGATAATATAAACAGAGAACTACTTACAGTGCGGGTACGTCATTTGCTTTAATTTTTAATGAGATACAATAATAATTTTGTAAGTAAGAAAGTTTTAAAGAAAAAATTGATTCTACAATATACTTTGATCGCATTACCGAATGTTTTACTCGGCTGTTGAATGTTTAACTTTCAAGTCGGCTACTCGAAAAAATAAGCACTTATCAATTCGTTGTAATCTTTGCAATAGGCCACACACTCCGAAGGCGCTAGGATCCTGTATTCTATAGACATGTCCACGATGGTGGAAGACTCTAGTCTGTCGCATGTCAGGGACTCTGCCTTCGTCTTGGACCAGGAGAACGGGATTCTGACGCTCAACATTCAGCCGACGTCCACCATGCATGGAATGTTCCAGTTCGATGTCATAGCTACAGACCCTGGTATTTTGTTGAATCTCGAAAAGTATTATTAGTCGTCTACCTTAATAAAGTAAAAATGAAATTATATATTTCCTTAACTCCTATCATTGCGATCATAGGATAATAATTAATAATGTTCCTATAATAATTCATAATTTCTTTCAGCAAATCAGATCGGTAGAGCAGAAGTTAAAATCTATCTAATATCTTCACAAAACCGTGTCTACTTTACATTTTACAATCCGGTGGATCAAGTCATTTCGGAAGCAAACTTCGTAAGTTTAATTTTTATTTTCACTTTTTACAACGTTGGTTTTGATGGAATCATTCTTGCATCAGTCTTTCGTAGATAGGTAAGTACTTAACTACATACTTAAGGTCTCTTAAGGTCTCTTGAATCTGTGGCGGACCAATCAGCGCACAGTCCTGAATCGCGCTATCGAAGTTTTCTTAGATCGGCGACATATATACGACATCTGAAAACCACTACAGTGGGCTTCGGCCTGACCGAACGTAGCAATTCGCTCGGTCGGAGATCTCCCTTTGGGGCTTATCACTATTCCCACAAATCTAAACATTCGGGGTACAATATTAGCCACCGTCTAATAATATACGGGAATCTGTCACCTGATATGGGTGAAGTACCTAACTCAATCTACGTTAGGCGAATTAAGATTTATAAGTAGTTTAAATGTTTCTCAGATAGCTCAAACTTTTGGTATTGGTTTCGACATGACCTGCAACATCGATCAAGTGGTGCAGGCGAGCCACAGTAACGGCGTCGCCATCGACGACATGACGGAAGTTCGAGCTCATTTCATACAGAACGACTTGCCCGTCGAAACTGAACGGATAGAAGAGTGAGTGTTAACTATATTGTCCGAATATTAAGTACTTACTTAAGGCCTGTTTCACAATCGCCCTAGGTATTATATAGGGCGAATAGCTGATCCGGCACTTTTGTCGCTGCTTATTTTATAGTGAGAGACAGACAAAGCTTTCGGATAAGATGTAGGTAGATTGTGAAACAAGTCCTTATTTGCCTAACCGTATACCTTAACTTCTTGCACTAATACAACTATTGCGATTTGCGACTACCGCCCGCGTAAATATAGTATCCCTCAGGAACAATGGATCCAGAGCCTAAACTACTATCATACCAAATTTCATCAAAATCCGTTCAGTAGTTTTTGCGTGAAAGAGTAACAAACATCCATCAATACCTCCATCCATCCATACATCCTCACAAAGTTTCACATTTATAATATGTATTATAGTAAGTAGGATTAGGTACCTAATACCTATCTATTATAGAACAAAACAAAATCCTTCAGAATCTCGCTACTAAAAATAGTTCTATTAAAGTTATATTTTTGGACAAACGATTCGATTAGTAGGTATGTGGTTATACAAGCTTTTGGTTATTAAGTTAGTCACTTATAACTGCGCGATTCTGAAAGATTTTGTTTTGTCTAGTGTGTGATGTCTAGTGTGCGCGTCTGAAGAGTAGGTACTGTATACCTATAGCATTTTACTAAAATGCTATTTCTGCGGCGCGGATAGGTACGCGGTGGTGCATACGATTTCATACAAAGATTTATAAAATTCGATGACTTCGGCGCGTGCGGCTCCTGCGGCGCGTATAGGTGCGCGACTGCGCGTTCACCTTTACTAATAAAAACTTCAACTTCAGCCTCCGCAGTGACACCCAGCTACTACGTACAGTCCAGCGCACACTGGAGACGCGCTTGCTAGTACTGACAGACTTCGTGACTGGCCAGAGTCCAGTGATCGGCTCGGACCCCCGCATCCTCACAGTTTACGTGCTGGCCGGCCTCACCGTGTTGCTAGGCTTCCTTTGTCTCATACTGCTCATCGCCTTTATCGTCCGGACTAGAAGGTTAGTGGAGTCAAAGTTTCAGTTTTTTACCTACAGTAGGTAGGGTATGATGTCATGGGACACTCATCCCAACTTAGCTATTAATGTCCTATCCCTTGCCCTCTTGGGCGGTAATATCCTACATTTCCTATTTGTCACTCTAATTTACCAATCTTCCTTTCCACACCGCCTATCCTTCCTTTTCCCTATTCCTACCGTCTCCACCAATCCGTGGGAACGCAATGGATAATCGTAAAAATAATTTAATTGTCCAAAATGGCGGCAATGTGGTTTGCCACCCATCACGTCTCGTTTCTCGCGGAGGCGAAAATTGTGGCTCATGGAGAGTTGAATGTAAAAGGAGAAATGGATGGTAAGAATGAAAGTGGACGAAGCGAAACAAGTATGTAAGGATCGTAGCAAGTGGAAAGAAGTGGTCTCTGCCTACCCCTACGGGAAAGAGGCGGTCTCTGCCTACCTCTACGTATGGACATGGATACTGTAGCTGATGTTATATAAAAATAGTAACATTCTGGTCTTCAAACAAGACGACATAATTTTAATGAAATCACAGTAAAGTATTTTGTATGCTATGCTTGGTTTTACGAAGTGCCAATTTTGCAGACTGAATCGGCGATTAGAAGCTCTATCTATGACGAAGTACGGTTCCCAGGAGTCCGGGCTAAACCGCGCAGGACTCGCAGCACCGGGTACCAACAAACACGCTGTAGAAGGGTCCAACCCAATATGGAACGAGACGATCAAAGCGCCAGACTTTGACGCTATAAGGTATTATTATGTGCCCTTACTATACAGTCTGATTTAAGATATAGGTCGCGCAACGGTTTATGAGCGCTCAGTGAAAGTGGAGGGGATCGTTCGCGCATGTGACCAATAGCAAAGAATATATATTACTAACGTACCAGCGTTGCCATTTGGCAACTTTGGTTGCCATTTTGGCAACATTTGACCCTTCGTGGCAACCAAATGGCAACCAGGCTCAAATGGCAACTATTTGGCAACTTTTCGACTTGTCACGCGATCATCAGTAAAAAAATATCGAATAACTTTCGCAGAACTGAACACATCGAAATAAACAAAATCAAAATCTTGAACACATTTTTATTCCCAAATGAAAACAATTCATAATTAGTAGATAAACAAATTGCACCCGTATTTTAACATCCAAAAGGTCTATTTTAGTGAAGCTAGAGATGTAATTTTATGAAAACTCTAAAACAAAAATGGAAGAAAGTGTATCTGTGAGCAGTGTGTACTGTGTAGTGCAGTGCAAGGGAAGTTTTTTTCGTGGTTTTCTAATACTTTTGTTTTTAAATCTATTTATAAGTTTTCATGTTTTTTATTGGATTTTAAATGCATGGGCACTACTCATTTTTTAACCTCCCGCTAAGAAAATATAAGATTTTCAAAAATCGGGAAGTTATTGGTTTTACCTCGTTTTGTAAAAATCGAATTCTCATTAGATCTCGACGTTCTGAAGTTACAGGAAGCTTCCCTGACTACCTCCGCGAGGGTGTCACTATGTCTGTATGTATGTGTGTATGTATGTATGTATGTATGTATGTATGTATGTATGTATGTATGTGTGTGTGTGTGTGTGCGTGTGTAAGTACTAAGTATGTAAACCTCATATAACTTTTGAACATTTTCACCGATTTTATTGCGCCTGACGCTATTCGAAAGGGCTTGGCCAAACTTAGATTTTGAATACAATTTGGACTGATTCGGACAGATAGATTTCAAGAAATCTCGAATAACTTTTAAACGGCTTTATCAACTGCAAAAACTATTCAACTCTTAACCTTCAAAAACCACGTCGATCACCGCTAATCCGGTCAAAATCGGTTGACTCTTTCGAGAGATATCGTAGAAGGAAATAAAACCGAAAAGTGTTTTTTCGGAATTACTCCGAAATTTTTAATCTAAAAATTTTTGTTGTCGTTTCTTGCATAGAACATAAAAAAACTGCATCGATTGCCGTCAATCGTGTGAAAATCGGTTGATTTATTCCAAAGTTATGACATTTTTTTTCTAATGGCAACTTTTGGTTTGAGATGGCAACATTTGACCCTAAAAATGGCAACCTGGGCTGAGTAGGCTCTGGCAACACTGTCAGCGTTGCCATTTGGCAACTTTGGTTGCCATTTTGGCAACATTTGACCCTTCGTGGCAACCAAATGGCAACCAGGCTCAAATGGCAACTATTTGGCAACTTTTCGACTTGTCACGCGATCATCAGTAAAAAAATATCGAATAACTTTCGCAGAACTGAACACATCGAAATAAACAAAATCAAAATCTTGAACACATTTTTATTCCCAAATGAAAACAATTCATAATTAGTAGATAAACAAATTGCACCCGTATTTTAACATCCAAAAGGTCTATTTTAGTGAAGCTAGAGATGTAATTTTATGAAAACTCTAAAACAAAAATGGAAGAAAGTGTATCTGTGAGCAGTGTGTACTGTGTAGTGCAGTGCAAGGGAAGTTTTTTTCGTGGTTTTCTAATACTTTTGTTTTTAAATCTATTTATAAGTTTTCATGTTTTTTATTGGATTTTAAATGCATGGGCACTACTCATTTTTTAACCTCCCGCTAAGAAAATATAAGATTTTCAAAAATCGGGAAGTTATTGGTTTTACCTCGTTTTGTAAAAATCGAATTCTCATTAGATCTCGACGTTCTGAAGTTACAGGAAGCTTCCCTGACTACCCCCGCGAGGGTGTCACTATGTCTGTATGTATGTGTGTATGTATGTATGTATGTATGTATGTATGTGTGTGTGTGCGTGTGTAAGTACTAAGTATGTAAACCTCATATAACTTTTGAACATTTTCACCGATTTTATTGCGCCTGACGCTATTCGAAAGGGCTTGGCCAAACTTAGATTTTGAATACAATTTGGACTGATTCGGACAGATAGATTTCAAGAAATCTCGAATAACTTTTAAACGGCTTTATCAACTGCAAAAACTATTCAACTCTTAACCTTCAAAAACCACGTCGATCACCGCTTATCCGGTCAAAATCGGTTGACTCTTTCGAGAGATATCGTAGAAGGAAATAAAACCGAAAAGTGTTTTTTCGGAATTACTCCGAAATTTTTAATCTAAAAATTTTTGTTGTCGTTTCTTGCATAGAACATAAAAAAACTGCATCGATTGCCATCAATCGTGTGAAAATCGGTTGATTTATTCCAAAGTTATGACATTTTTTTTCTAATGGCAACTTTTGGTTTGAGATGGCAACATTTGACCCTAAAAATGGCAACCTGGGCTGAGTAGGCTCTGGCAACACTGTAACGTACCAATAGCGTGTCGGCAGCCACGTTCGGCATGCGTTCGGCGCATCCACACCTCCCCGCCCGAGCCCGCTACCGCCAAACACGCCCAAAAACTGACTTCTGCACATAGGTACCCCCTCTACTTTTGTCGAAAGATCTTAATTCGTTGCGCGACCTGTACATTCTTAGCCCCGATTTCACCAACTTATTTAAACGCTCTTAACGCTAAATTCGGATTCGATATCTGTCTCTCTCACTCTTATTCAATGTTAGAACGGAACAGACAGATCAAAAACCTTAGCTCAGCTGTAACTAATATCTATTCTGTGGCTCAGCATTAAAAGTAGTTTTAATACGTTAGTGAAGTTGAGGCATAAGATGTTACAGGACAAATATACTACAGCTGTGCTAATAATATAATGATGGTGTTAGTAGTAATAGACACCAGAAAATACAAAGGCATATCCATACTAATATTAGAAAGGGGAAAGATTTATTTGTTTACATTAAATAGGTTCCGAGTTCCGACACTAATGGCCCCATTCTTTTGAAATATTGACAATGATATATAATAATAGACTACGGGAAAGGACATAGGCAATTTTTTAACGCGACAAAATGTACGGTTCCGGTGAGATTGCCTTTAGCGCGCACGAAGTCACGGCTAGCATCTAGTTTATATGTATATTATTATCGAATGTCTTAACTATTAGCTCTTGTTTCACTCGACATTTATTATGTGTATAATATTAAGGTTTCTACTATATAATTAATGGCTCTGTTTTTCAGTGATATTTCCGACGACTCAGACCTAATAGGCATCGAAAATCTCCCTCAATTCAGACTTGACTATGATCCACAAGAAGACAATACAGTACAAAGCAAACCGGTAAGAATCAATCTAATATGCTGAATTCAAAAAATACTTACACATATCTAATTTACTTTATTTAAAAATATTTATTATTTTTAAATCTGGACCTACTTATGTATTTAAAATAAATTTCCTGTGTTAAATAGTGGAGTATTACTAATAAAGTAATTGAAATAAGTATGTTCAAACATTGGCCTCCTAGGAGTCTTGGCTCTTAAAGATATACCTAACAGAAAACTTTATTAATTTTGAATAAAATTTTACAGGTGGAAGATCAAATTGCAGATCACAGCAATAACTTTGCATTCAATCCAACTCCATTTTCTCCACAGTTTGCCAATTCAGCATTAAGACATACTTAGTTTATAATAGTAGTATATTTTGTATAAGTAGTATGTTTCATAGTATTTTTATGTACATATTAAAATGAATAAAAGCTTTATATAAATATACAAAAACTCTTGTTAATTTATGAAAATATAAAAATAAGTCAAGACAATTTTAACCTAAGGGCCTTAGTAGCTGACTTGGTTTAGGAATCATAGTTTGGAGGTAGGTACTCCACTTTGGAGGTACTTGTCGAGGCAGTTTAGGTAGAGAGTAAAACTCGATCTACAGTTGTGAAGTGAACTGAAGTGAATAATTTATTTACAAAATGTACACGTATTTATACAAAAAAATAACATAATTATTATTATTACACTAGGAATTTACAGACTTAAAAATTGAACCTGATTGGCTGTTTGTTTGCAACCTTAAAAGGTTGTTTGTTATTGGCTGTTCGTCTTGCATGATTCTACGCCATCTCTCCACACCGCCGCTGTGTCGCGACACGCGATGCTAGGGTATAAATATTCCTCGCGACGCCGAGCGTCGGTCATTTCGAGCGAGCTTCCGCGGGAACACGATGTCACGCAGTACCTCGGCGCACCGACTGTTGCCGTGTGAAGAATGAAGACTGAGTTTGTGATGTGTAGTGCTAAGTGTTATTCTTATTAGAAAAAGTCCTTTTCGGGGCTGCAACGCTGTCACGATGAATGAAAATGTTTCCAGTCGTGGATTACTACTCGGATATTCGTTTTATTCGTACGAATGTCTTGTTCTTGGTTTCGATCGACAAATGACGTAAAAACGCTCTTATCAGAGCGATGTTCTTGTTTCACGTACTTCGAGCGTATGCTACAGGGCTGCCCCTCAAGCGAAGCGTACCGGCAGTCTGACAGCACGGCCTGTTCTTGTTGTCTTCTGTGTTGTTGGACTTGCTGGTGACTTCTGCTTGATTGGTGTTGCACTTGGTAATGGTGTTGAGGTAACAGGTAACGGTCTTGAGGTGACAGGTAATTGTTTTGAGGTATCTTCTGGTAATTTCTTCATGGTAAATGGTAAGGTATCTGGTAATTGACTTGACGTTCTTGGTAATTCGGTGCTCAGTGACTGTTGTACATTGCTCGTTGGTTCGCTGAGGTAATCTTCAAATAATGTGTAAGCGGGCTTCAAACGATCGATGGATAACGTTGTTGTGCGGTCGGGTAACCGTAGTGTGAAATGTTTTTCTTGTCGTTGTAAAACTTTGTACGGTCCGTCGTACGGTGGTTGTAATGGCTTCCTTACTGCGTCATTACGTACAAATACGTAATCGCATGTGTGAAGGTCGCGATGTACAAAGATGCTTTGCTGATTCCCGTGGCGGTGTACTTGCTTATTTGGCTTGAGTGAATTGATGTTTTTTCTTAACTGTTCTACGTAGGTGTGGTTGAGACTTGCTGATGTTGATGATGTTTCGAAGAAGTCGGCGGGTAAGCGTAGGTTATACCCGTAGGTAAGTTCGGCGGCACTAATTCCGGTGTCTTCACGAATAGCGGCGCGCAGTCCTAGTAGAACTGTAGGTATTTCGTCGATCCATGACGTATTGTTGTTGATAAGTCTTGTTTTCAGCGAGTTTTTCAAACTTCTGTGCCAGCGTTCAATCATTCCGTTGGATTGCGGGTGGTACGGTGTTGTACGGGTTTTGTTGATACCCATGCAACGTGTTAAGTTGACGAACAGCTGACTCTCAAACTGGCGTCCTTGATCAGTTGTTATTGTTGTAGGACAACCAAATCTCGCTATCCATTGCTCGTAGAATGTTCTCGCCACAGTTTCAGCTGTAATATCGGTGAGTGGTACAGCTTCCGGCCATCTGGTTGCTCGATCGATCATAGTGAGTAGGTATCTATGACCGCTCGCTGTCGTAGGTAGCGGGCCAACGATGTCGATGTGAGTGTGTTGAAAACGGTCGACTTGTGGAAATGTTGACACGGCGCTCGATGTATGACGTTGTATTTTACTTCTCTGACATTGTATGCAGGTTTTCGTCCAGTTGTTGATGTCGGTATTCATAGACGGCCAAAAGAATTTCTGTGTGATAATTTTTCTTGAAGCTTTTGTACCGGGATGACTCATGTTGTGAATCGAGTCGAACACGGCACGTCGAAAGTCTTGTGGTAGGTACGGCCGGACGTAATTTGTTGATGTTTCACATACAATCTTGATATCGGAGTTTGGTAATGTGATCGTCTTGAAACTTAAGTTTTCTTGAGTGAAGAGTGCGGGTAGCGTGCTATCTCGTTCTTGCGCGTGGGATAGGGCCTTGTAGTCTATAGCGCATGGCGTGTTTATAGTTTCGATACGACTGAAAGTGTCGGCGACGATGTTATCTTTTCCACTGATGTGACGTATGTCGTGCGTAAATTCAGAGATGAAAAGTAGTTGGCGGGCTCTTCGTGGAGTTTCTGTAGACGATGATTTTTTTTGTAGGGCGAATGTGAGTGGCTTGTGGTCGGTGAATATGATGAGTTCTCGGCCTTCAAATATTTTACGGAAGTATTTCACAGCCATGTAGATAGCTTGAAGTTCGCGATCGTAGGTGCTGTACTTCATTTGCGCTGTTGTGAATTTCTTCGAGAAATAGCCAAGAGGTTGCCACTTATTGTCGATGTATTGTTGAATTACGGCTCCAGCTGCGGTGTCGGATGCGTCGGAGAAAATGGCGATCGGCGCTTTGTGGTTTGGATGCGCAAGCAAAACAGCGTTTTTGATGCTATTTTTGCAAGCGGTAAATGCTTGTTTCGATGTTTCGTTCCACTCGATCGGTGTTTTGTCTCTTTTCTTCGCATTATGGAGATATGAGTGTAGCGGCGCTTGTAGTGTAGCGGCGTTTGGTATGCTGTCTCGGTAGAAGTTTAGCATACCGAGGAAACGTCGTAACTCTTCTATGTTCTTCGGTAATGGGAAATCTTCTATAGCTTGTAATTTGTCTTGTGGCGGCTTGATTCCGTCGCAGTTGACGTTGAAACCGAGAAACTTGACTTCTTGTTTGCCGAGTACACATTTGGCGGGATTAATCGTGATTCCATTTTCTTCCAGGCGTTGTAGAACACACCGCAGGTGTTCGCGATGTTCTTCTTCGCTGCTAGATGTTATTAGTAGGTCGTCGATGAATGAAAATACGAAGTCGTAGCCTTGTAGAATTTCGTGTATGAAGCGTTGAAATGTCTGACCTGCATTTCTAAGGCCAGGACACATTCTCGGGAATTCGAATAGTCCGAATGGTGTAATGATGGCGGTTTTCTCGATGTCTTTCTCGTGAACTGGTAGTTGTTGGTAAGCTCGATTTAGATCGATAGTCGAGAAAATCTTCTTTCCGGCGAGTTGAAAAGTGAAATCCCGTAGTCGTGGTATAGGATAGCGGTCGGGTTTTGTGACCGCGTTGAGTCGCCGGTAGTCACCACACACCCTTATGTCGCCATTCTTTTTTGGTACGACGTGAAGGGGTGAGGACCAGGAGCTCTTGCTGGGACGACAGAGACCTTGCTGCATCATGTTCTCGAATTCTTTTTTTACTTGATTGTAGCGATGTGGTTGAATCGGTCTGGCGCGACAGTGTAGTGGTGGGCCAGATGTCTCGATGAAGTGTTCGACGTTGTGCTTCGGAGTTATGTTCATAGCTGTTAGTCTCGTAATACCGGGGAATTCTGCCAGTATTTCGTGGTACGACTGAGTGACGTCGATACTTCGGACTGTAGGTATGTCCGTGTAGCTTCCAAGTGCGTTGATTTGTAGGCTTGTTCTTCCATCGATGAGTTTTCTATTTTTCAAGTCGACGATTAATTCATGATGTTGAAGAAAGTCGGCACCGAGGATTGGCTTTGAGACTGCAGCGACGATGAACTTCCATTTGTACGGCCGGCGAAGTCCGATGTTAAGTTCTAGTGTTTTTTCGCCGTACTTTGGAGGTATGTACTCCACTTTTGAGGTACTTGTCGAGGCAGTTTAGGTAGAGAGTAAAACTCGATCTACAGTTGTGAAGTGAACTGAAGTGAATAATTTATTTACAAAATGTACACGTATTTATACAAAAAATAACATAATTATTATTATTACACTAGGAATTTACAGACTTAAAAATTGAACCTGATTGGCTGTTTGTTTGCAACCTTAAAAGGTTGTTTGTTATTGGCTGTTCGTCTTGCATGATTCTACGCCATCTCTCCACACCGCCGCTGTGTCGCGACACGCGATGCTAGGGTATAAATATTCCTCGCGACGCCGAGCGTCGGTCATTTCGAGCGAGCTTCCGCGGGAACACGATGTCACGCAGTACCTCGGCGCACCGACTGTTGCCGTGTGAAGAATGAAGACTGAGTTTGTGATGTGTAGTGCTAAGTGTTATTCTTATTAGAAAAAGTCCTTTTCGGGGCTGCAACGCTGTCACGATGAATGAAAATGTTTCCAGTCGTGGATTACTACTCGGATATTCGTTTTATTCGTACGAATGTCGTGTTCTTTGTTTCGATCGACAAACGACGTAAAAACGCTCTTATCAGAGCGATGTTCTTGTTTCACGTATTATGAGCGTATGCTACAGGGCTGCCCCTCAAGCGAAGCGTACCGGCAGTCTGACAGCACGGCCTGTTCTTGTTGTCTTCTGTGTTGTTGGACTTGCTGGTGACTTCTGCTTGATTGGTGTTGTACTTGGTAATGGTGCTGAGGTAACAGGTAACGGTCTTGAGGTAACAGGTAATTGTTTTGAGGTATCTTCTGGTAATTTCTTCATGGTAAATGGTAAGGTATCTGGTAATTGACTTGACGTTCTTGGTAATTCGGTGCTCGGTGACTGTTGTACATTGCTCGTTGGTTCGCTGAGGTAATCTTCAAATAATGTGTAAGCGGGCTTCAAACGATCGATGGATAACGTTGCCGTGCGGTCGGGTAACTGAAGTGTGAAATGTTTTTCTTGACGTTGTAAAACTTTGTACGGTCCGTCGTACGGTGGTTGTAATGGCTTCCTTACTGCGTCATTACGTACGAATACGTAATCGCATGTGTGAAGGTCGCGATGTACAAAGATGCTTTGCTGATTCCCGTGGCGGTGTACTTGATTATTTGGCTTGAGTGAATTGATGTTTTTTCTTAACTGTTCTACGTAGGTGTGGTTGAGACTTGCTGATGATGATGATGTTTCGAAGAAGTCGACAAGTACCTCAAAAGTGGAGTCATTTCGAGCGAGCTTCCGCGGGAACACGATGTCACGCAGTACCTCGGCGCACCGACTGTTGCCGTGTGAAGAATGAAGACTGAGTTTGTGATGTGTAGTGCTAAGTGTTATTCTTATTAGAAAAAGTCCTTTTCGGGGCTGCAACGCTGTCACGATGAATGAAAATGTTTCCAGTCGTGGATTACTACTCGGATATTCGTTTTATTCGTACGAATGTCTTGTTCTTGGTTTCGATCGACAAATGACGTAAAAACGCTCTTATCAGAGCGATGTTCTTGTTTCACGTACTTCGAGCGTATGCTACAATAGTTTATTGAAGGCTTATGTAAGCGGAAAAAAAATCTCGCGAGAACCGTAAATTTTGCTGCGATGAAAGGTAGCCAGTGTACTACCATTACAAATTTCATCAAGATCCATTCAATAGTTATGACGTGAAGAGAACATCCAGAATACGTACGTACGTAAGTCAGAGTATGTAAGTAGGTGGGTACGTACAAATTAAAGCGTTACGTAATACGTAAGGATATTATCTTCATCTGAGGATGAAGATTAGGTAAAGGTACAGTTACACATGCTAGTTAGTAGCATGCTTTTTAGTATGCTCATTAGCATGCTTGTTTCGAGCATGCTCTGCACTTGTCTACATTTGTTAGATATAAGCATGCTAGTGAGCAAATTGTGTACGCGCACCTGCTGCTAACGACTGATCGATACTACCATGCTCAATAAGCAAACCTGTTCACACAATGGACCTAGTATAACAACAGGACAGACTACTGTGAGCAAAAAAACGAGCCGAGCGAGAGGTTGGAAGAGAGGCCGTGTGTCCCTTTCTAGTAGGGTGACAATAATATTTTCTGCTGTGGCAAACTGCAAAGCTGTGTGAGACAAATTGTGAAACACTGAATTACATACAGCTGAGGCTTTAAAAGTCGACTAGATTGAATAGTGTAAAATCAAGAAGGTTTGAAGTGACGGCTGCATTAATATGTAACAGATTTTTATGTAATTCTCTGCCTTACTTAAACACGATTGAGCCATTTTTGTCGCATTTCTTCATTGTTGGAAAATCTATAAAAACTGTATTATATTATCATTAAAGGCATTACTCGACTTCACACGTTTTTTCTCAGTAACTAGGTACCTACAGCTTACTACGATTCTAGGCGAGTCGCTATCGCTACTGACTAGTTTATAACAAAACGTAGTACAATTATAACTCTTAATAACGTCAGTTGCTATAATGTTAACACTTTTATACTAGAATAACTAGATTAACATTAACAATTAACTTACTAATGTTACTAATAAACGAAATATTGCAACCAGCAGAACTTTCACATCGACAAGAATATATACAACATTTTTTTCACCATTTTGACTGTTAAATCATCAAACAAATAATAAAAACATAGTTACGGAGATACATGAAGTAAGAAATAAAAACTAATTTCAAATTTAATATTATCCGGTGTTCAGCATAAAATATGTGTAATGGCGTATCTATTGTCTTGCGAATGATACCATCTAATAAAAAAAGAAGGAAAAGGATTTAATGTAAACTGCATTTTTATTTAGTATTATATGACTATTTCTAACTTTTTTAATTAGAATATGATATAGTTATAAACATTTGTTAAAATAATAATATAGTACACTCGTTTTATCTAAGATTTTTCAAGTTACTTTTTATAAATACCAACATTTTTCTGGTTGGCAACATGCAAGAACGAGACACACAGCCTCTCTCCTGGCTATCTCGCTCGGCTCGGATTTGCCTCTATGATACGTGCATTGTGAAATACACTCTATTACTAAGGTAATACAGTTCTTTTTAGCAATTACAAAATTCGGAGTCTTCTATCCATAGGTACTATATCCATGGTTCACACACGCTATAAGCACGCCCCCTTCCACCCGCGCTGCAGGTAGCATGCTCAATAATCGCACGACCGTCGATTTTTGAGCATGCTCGAAACTAGCATGCTCATTATTAGCAATGTTTCAATACACATGCTACTAATGAGCATTTGCTCAAAAGTAGCATGCTTTCGTGCTACTAACTAGCATGTGTAACTGTACCTTAATGTTATGATTTCGAAAATCTTATAAATAGTTATACGTCCCAGTGAACCATTGAGGTATAATATACATGGAGGGGCCCTTACAGTTCTATACATACTAGCGCTTATACAAATATGATGGAAATATGAGACAGACGGTGAAATATCATTTGGTCTCTTTCTATCTAATGCAATAATTTTCATGTTAGAAGAAACAGCAATATTTTTGTTTTTGCTCATTTTAGAAACATTAGACTTCAAAACTTTGACAATTAACGAAATGTGGAACGATCCGCCACTATTTGCTCATTAACTGTCAATTATCTGTGGTAGGTCTCCTGTCAAAAGGTAACTATTTAAGTGTTAATTTAAAAGAAACCTCAATAATATAAGACTTGGCTTAAAGGTCTTGTTACCAGGCCATTAAATCTTCAAAAAAAAAAAAAAAAAATGTCAAAAGGTTGTTTATGTTTTGTTTAATTATGAATTTCCAAGAGAGTATAAGGACTTATTCTTTAAAATTTTATTTGAATGTTGTAAAAGTGATAATTAACATGCCTAAACGTTATATTGCAAGGTGCAATGCATTAAAGAGTATAAATCAACCTCAATTGTATTTACGCAGGTTAGTAGCCGGTTTTATGCAATACTATAAACATTTCATGAAATAATTGCGTTGCAATTTGATTTTTTCATTTATTATATTCATATCCACTTAAATTTCATTAGAACAGTCCTTTAAATTGCATTTTAAGTCATTAGATTTATTTACGTAATTGAAAAGTGTTGTACCTACCTACCGTTTGTAATAGTTATCGATAAAGGTACAAATAATAATTACATCGATAAAAACATAATAATTACATTTGTGTTATGTCTCAAAAAGCAATCTGAATGTATTCGATGTGGTTTTGTGGTTTTTAATAATATTGTTGTGATCAAAATTATTTGACAAATGATAAAACTAATAATACTTGTTTTTTATAGGTTTCCGAAAAGTGATACAATAAGCAAATTATGGTTGAAAGCTGGAGAAGAAAATATTAATCCCCGGACCCAGTCAAGAGAATAGCATAGCCAGTTTTTGAACAAACTTAATTTTATTTAGAAATGGATAGACTTATTCATTTTAATATAAGTGGATATATTCCTTTGTCTTTTATTTCTATTCCACCTAAGATAGTTCAAAAAGTTTTTAGTTCCATCTGTCGATGCCACAAGGACTAATTATTTGCCAAGCTGTAAAAATGTAACACCTATTAATTGTAACCATATTTTCACCAAATAAAGCATCTTGTCATTATGTATAAGATTAGGTTACGATGGGACTGACTTACGCTGTACATCAAAAGTCCCTAAATAAAGAATAAAAAAAGCACCATTTCATTTCATATACCAATTTATACAGTTGGCTCAGCTCGTATGAAAATAAATATTAACCATATTATAACCTCTAAGGACCTAGGAGTTAAAGTATCCTTAAATAATAAAAGATAAATAAATAATAAAAGATAAACGTGTTGACTTCAATAAAGAAATGGCACTTCTTTCCCATGGTAAATAAAGTTAAGTCTTACTTGATTAATAAAGGTATTACAATTTTTTTTTTAAAAATGGTCCAGTTAGAACAGTGGTCCCCAACCTTTTTTTTTGCGCGGGCCAAAAACCCGTTGTACTCCTGGTGTCGCGGGCCGCAACCAAAATTTTTTAGAGGCAAAAAAATACGTTGTTTAAATTTAACGATTTAATAATAGAAAAACACAAGGTAGTTAAAAGAGTGAAACTAAACATTTAAGATGAGATAACGACACAAACTAAAATAAAATAACAAATATGTATTATAATAATTATTATGTTCACTCAGTGAGATTTTTGGATTGTGAACGCTTTTTTACAACTTTATCTAACGCGGTTACAAATTTCACGCGGGCCGCAGATAAAGGCCCGCATGCGGCCCGCGGGCCGCGGGTTGGGGATAGCAGAGTTAGAACAAATAGAATAAAACTATCCTCAGCAATCAGCATAGAATACTCAGGATGTCGGTTAAAAGATATTATCGATTAATAAAAGTAGTTAAATGTACAATCTCATTAGTAAAATAAGTTTTTTTACTTACGTATGCATAAATTAAGAATAAAAAAAAGCATAATTTCATGTCATAAACCAATTTATACAGTTGGCTCAGCTCGTATACAAATAAATATTTAAGGATCTTTTAACTCCTAGGTCCTTAGAGGTTATAATATTATAACCTACAAGGACCTAGGAGTTAAAAGATCCTTAACTAATAATTATACTTAAGCGTGTTGACTTCAATAAAGAAATGGCACTTCTGTCCCATGGTAAATAAAGGTAAGTCTTACATGATTAATAAAGATATTACAAAAACTTTTTTGAAAGTGGTCCAGTTAGAACAAATAGAATGTATACCTAAATATATCGTCAGCATCGAATACTTTTTTGGATGTCCGTTAAAAGATATTATCGATTAATAAAAGTAGTTAAATGTACAATGTCATTAGTAAAATAAGTTTTTTATTTACGTATACATGTAAGTTATTGTAAAACTTATGAAAATTTAAAATATCGATACTGTCGATACCCATAATTGCAACTCTAGTTCGGCAGCCATTTTTTGCTCATAATCAGCTGATAAATTGGACACGTTTTTGTCATAGGTAGGGCATGTCCTTTGAATTCTTTAGTCATTGCAGTGAACACATGACTTTGAAGTGACGTCAAAGTCCAAATTTTACATAGGTAGGTATGACATAATAGTGACTGTTTTATGACTTTTGCGGTACGATTTTAGTATCCGGAGCGTTTAATTACTTGCGAAAACTCGTATCCAATTTGCTGTACCTTTGAAAATATTGTGTTTTTCATTATTTCATGGTAGATAGTTTATAATTTTGAGCGAAATTAGTCCCGCCACCAGTGTCGACTCGACCGCTTTGTGCACGCGCGGTCGATGTAGCGAACTAAAACCTTCTACCTCGCCCAATAGATGGCACTAAGTGCGAAAAATGCAAACTAGCGTTGTTTTGTATTCTAATAGAAGATACTATCTCATACTATTTTATTAGTTAACACAGGCTAAGACTAGTCTAGCCTAGTAGGCTTCTTACTAGCTTAGCTTAGTAATAAGGTAATCCTTATTGCGAAACTCAACACCACAGGTAGGTGTAACATATGGTAGTGTGAGATTTTGCCGCCCCCGTATTTAAAAAAAGAAACGGATTTTGCATCCCCTAGATCAGTGTTTTTCAACGCTTCTGTAGGGGGGTCGCCGGAGGTAGAGAGAACTTTAGTAAAAAACCAATGAAGATTAAAAAGATTGATTTATTAAGAGAATTTTAATTTGTAAAATAATGTGTTTGACGTACTATATTATGTACTTATATCCGAACCCTAATTATATTTTTTCATACAAGGGGGGTCGCATCATGAAAAAGGTTGAAAAACACTGCCCTAGATCGTGGAGGTTAGAGAACAGGAGACCGATCGCTGTAGAAAACAGTGTCCCTGAAATATGGACATAATAAGCGAGGCCCTGCGATCGCTAAGTTGTCTCAGAAAAAGCGACCGTGAAGAAAATTATACTACTTAGGTACCGACAGCAGCACGGCTGGTGGCTGAAAATTTAATTATAAGTTCTAAAAAATTTCAGGGACAGGCGGGCAATGCTTCAACACATAGCGATCCGCGGTCTCCTGTTCTCTAACCTCCATGCCCTAGATAGAATATGACATCACTGTTGTCAGCTCGACGTCAGTAAAATCACATTGAAGTCAATTTGAGATTACATTTATGAATGGGATTTGAATGAGATAAGATTTTAGGAATGGACGGATATGGATAATTACATCAGATTGACATCAGTCTTCTCACGTAATAGTTTAACGTCTAGAGCAGGGATGTTGCGAATATTCGCATCCGCATCCGCATATACGGAGCATCCGCATCGATTTAGACATCCGCATCTGCATCCGCATCCGCATAAATCGATGCGGATTTAATGCGGATGCGGATGTGTAGCAGGTCGCGACGAGAAAGAAAGGGTAACAGTTATTTAGTTATAGCGCAGGATTAATATACGAACCCTTGCGAAACAAACTGGAGTCCGAAAAGGCGGCCATTCTACTTTTAATTAAATATAATGCTCCAATATTCAAATTTAATTATTAAAATAACTCACTACTTTATTATTCAACTAGCTTTTGCCCGCGACTTCGTCCGCGTGGAACATTTACTTTGGGATGTCGACTGTCGTTAAAATTTACTCGCGACTTCATTTACGTAGAAGGAGAAGCGCTTCCCCCTCACGACTGCTCGCCGCATGCCGTACATTATTGCGCGTTTGATTATTTTATTACTGCGATATCTTCTAAAATACTCATTGATATCAAATTATGTAAACGACAAATTTCTTCTAAATTATTAAATGCTTGTAATTAATATCGTATTTACTTGGATAAGTATTAATATCATCTTTATGAAAACACCCTCACAAATAATGCTTAATTTTAGATGGTTAGCATAAAAAGGTTATTGTGAGCCAACCTTAAAAGATAGTCATATATTATAGTCGCGGACTTTTTTTAGAACTTTTAAAGAGGAACAATTCTGTGAAATATAATTTTAGCGAAACTTTAACCGTTTCTGCAGCGTACGCAGCGAAAGCTCTAAAAAGGAAAAAAAAAACGATTTTGAAACGTTCTTGATTGGTACTTCGCTCGTATTGCGATTAGCATGATGCTATATAGCCTAAAGCCTTCCTCGATAAATGGACTATCAACTTTAACCGTTTCTGCAGCGTACGCAGCGAAAGCTCTAAAAAGGAAAAAAATAACGATTTTGAAACGTTCTTGATTGGTACTTCGCTCGTATTGCGATTAGCATGATGCTATATAGCCTAAAGCCTTCCTCGATAAATGGACTATCCAACAAAAAGATTTTTTATTTATTCTAACCAGTAATTCCTGAGATTAGCGCGTTCAAACAAACAAGCAAACAAATTCTTCAGCTTTATAATATTATATACAGGAATACTTTTTTATAACCAATCTAATACCGCATGGGCGCACTAACTACAAGGCGTCAACGGGTGCGGTATGAGGTAGGGGGCGGGGTGGGGTAAGCGATCGGGCGGGCGGCGCGGCGCACGAGAGCAACAAAGCATCGATAGATGCGTAATGTATCCACATTTTGTATTAGTTCAGCGGATAAGTTCGGGGATTGATAATTTTGTTTTTTGTTCCAAAGAGGTGTTAACAATAATCGCTAGTATTTTTTATTTTTGACAACTATTACGTATGTTGATTTATTGTACTGGTGAAAAAATAATCCTGTATAAGTATAGATAAAGAAAGGATTACTGTGTTTTTACCGTAGACAGAGAAGACTATAGATCTATGGATAGCTTTTGTCTCGTTCGCACACGAAAGAGAAAAACTTATGTCAATATCATAAGCAGAAATGAGAGACGACGACGTCATTTTCTGTTTCACCAGCCGTGCGGGTTTTTTCAAGGTCAGCACATCATTGTGCTAAACAAAATTTGACAGTTCGCGTCAGCTTGTTCTTTAGTTACTACTTATCTCATTTTATAACTTATATTATTTTGTTTAGTAAGCGCTAAATTCGCTAAAAAATTTCCTGTTGGTGTTAACTAAATATATATTTAAGCAACCATGGTGCGGTGCTGTGTATTAGGATGTAAAAGCGACAGTGAAATGAAAATGCCCGACTTGTCTTTTCATTCGTAAGTATTTCCCTTTATATACATGTAATATAAATTCTTTGTACTAGAACTTTTCCGTGTGTTTGTGTTTTTGAGTAAATCTCGGTAACGGACCGATTGATCCATCAAATCTTTCAAAATATGTAATCGTAGTAATCATAACCTCTAAACGTGTTAGCTCTTAGTGTTGCCAGTTCATTTGTACAAAGATTACCAATCATCATGGGATTTGGGAACCTCATAACATGTTCTATGTCCGTTTTATAGTATTAAATTACCTAGTTATGATTATTATAATAATTAATATGATACATTCAAATATCGTAATTCAAAACCAGAGACTCTTCGTGCGGACGTGTATTTCAATATATTTCCGTTGTCTGTACCCGTAATACAAGTTCTTTGAGAACTAACCACGAGACCAGGTTGACGTGGTGTGAAACGTCCATAAATATTATCATTATTCTAATTCAGAATATTTGAAAAGATATTTGTTTTTGTTTTGCAGACTAAATCACCGAATTACAAACCAAAGACAGCACTCAGAAAGTTGAAGCGAAGTCAACAAATACCAGAAGATAGGTTGAAAAAATTAAGAGCTATCAGAGAAAAAAGTCGCCGGCTGAACAAGAAAATTGCTACATTTTTACATTTCATCAATACACTTTGGACAAGGTACGGACTTCCTGAGTCTCATCCTTGAGAGCCGCCAGAATGTTCAGCATTGAACATGTGAACTAGATCGCGTATAAGCATAATCATCACGTTCCTACTCTACATAAGTTAACCTACTCTAAATAATATGCTGACCACATAGCCTGTACATATTTGTGTGTGTAAAGATGCTTGAGTATATAATAAGAGAAATGATCACAATAAATCAGATACCAACTTCTTGTTGTGTCTCACTCATCTCCCCTTTCCTTAAACACTCGTCCAGGGCTACTCTCTGGAAGTGTTCCGACCGACTCCCAAATCCATACCGACGACCTCTCACTGTGGCCAAGACACCCTTAGCCTAACCACAGTCACCTGAGTCTGGGTGATTGACAGTGAGAAAATCATTTCCATACTTATACCCATATCCTTCCAACTTTCCGTCTGTTACCTTAGGGCTCACGGTGCAGACATCCCGCACTTATTATATATATTTATTTATACATCAAATCTATGGTTAGGGCTAGGGCTGTAGGGCGCTAGGGCATTAGGGGTTAGGACTCTTAGTGTTAGGATACAGCTCTCCCCCATAGTTTAACGTAGAATCCTATCCTAGATTTTACATTTGGTCCTTCGAGCCGGATATGAACCAGCGACCTATGGCGACGTATGTCAGAAATGCTGGGGCCGCACCTGCGTCTATCGTACGAAGCTTCGTGCTATGAGACGATACCATTGGACGATACACGCAGATCGTCCAATGGTATCGTTTTAAGCACGAAGCACTACGCGGGTGCGGCCGTAGAAAAAGAATTTAAATAATTTCAAAAACAAAAGCGACAACCAGTGCTAGAAATAAGAACAAGTTAGAAATACCGGTGTTCAGACTTAGCAAAGTAAAACAACCATTTAAAGATTCATGTATACGCCTTTACAAAAGATTACCAGAAAACGTTCAAAATCTTACCAATAATAAATAAATTAAAAAAAAGGCTTTTTACTCTTTTGCCTGTTAAAATATTTATAAACTTTAATCCCCGAAAGACTGTTGTACTTTAGAAAAAAAGCAATAAAATGAATAGTCTAAAATAGGGATCGCGAACCTATGGCACGCTTACCATCGGATCCCCGAACCTATAGCATGCGACATAATATTTTAAATAATAACTGATAATTTAATAACGGGATATCGAGTGTTATGTGTTATTTCTAAATACCTTTTTACCTGTGACGATAAATACGCCCCACTTCTACTCGGGGGACTCTTCAAATATTATGAATTATCGAGAGTTCGAAATATGAAATGGCTCGAAAACGAAAAAAAAAATGGTTTGAAACTTGAATCAACAAACCAATGCGTGTGAAAGTGTGTGTCAAACTAACCATATAAAAAACAATGGCTTGTGCACGATTTAACGAGTTTGGACTTGTCTCTAAATGTACTTATATACCCCTGCAACTTCTGTAATCTTTCTATCTCTATCGCTCTGCAACTTTGAATTGTCGAACGTTTGATTCCGATGACTTCGAATGTCTCAAAATGTACTTAAGTACCCCTGCAAATTCTGTAATCTTTATATCTCTATCCCTCTGCAACTTGATTAGTTCGAATTAACGCGTCGTTTTGTTACGTAACGATGATTTTTTTTTTCCTTCGAATTACCAAGTGCAGTGCATGGTTTTAGTTTGTAATGATTTAAAATTTTATCTTAAAAATTAAATTATTAAGAAATTTCACTATTGTTTTTATTTTATCTTGTGTCACCTAAATCTGTTAATGTTATGATGTATGTAATGCTGGTGCCCTTTTTTGCTAAAATATATATAAATATATAAACATCATAATGTCATTCAGTAATCTTTTCGAAAGACATTGACTAGGCACTGTATTATGAATATAAAATAATTTTAAAACAATATTTAATTACTTAAAAATATTTAGAAATGCCTATAAACCTAGGAAATGTATACATTGCCTAAATTTCAAACATTGTAGACTGTAACACATACATATTACACAAATGTACACAAAAGATTTCTTTGGGGAGTTTTTTGCTTGTCTGGTAACCCTAAATCTTGATAGGTAAAGGTGTACCAGAATCTCATGGCAAATAGGGAAAAAAAAATTTGTAGTGTGCAATACTGCGGAAATTGGATTAAACGATCTTGATACTGGTTAATATTTAATTATGTCTTTAGTATTATTGAACATGAATTATAATAAGACTGTATGAAGAATGTTCGGTGTATAATATAGAAAACTAGCTTTTGCCCGCGGCTTCGCCCGCGTGGAATAGTGTTCTTGGAGAAAAAACTACTTCGGCGAATAATTCTCTACCTACTTACAGCAATATACTACTGATACAATATTGAACATGTTTTTAGGATTGCCCAATGCAAATTGTTAAAAATGGGACCCTATCACCTCGATACGACATGCGCGACCACTTGATAATATACTTACATAATAAGTACTTGAATATAAATTTTACCATAATCTTATAATATCTCAAAGACTACTTAAAGACTATTATTTTAAAAACTCGCATCAAAATCCGTTGCGTAGTTTTAAAGATTTAAGCATACATAGGGACAGACAAAAAAGGGACTTTGTTTTATACTATGTAATATAATGATATTTCATGAAAAATAAATCAATCGTGAATTACTTTATATACTTATTTATTACGAATAACATACAATTAAATTGGCAACAGTTTATTTAATGTTGGAATTTCCTTCCGAACTGTATAGAACTCGTTTACTTTATTCCTAATCAACTATAAATCGAAACTGTCTTATGTTGATTTTCTTTTTTCCTCCTCTCCTCCTTTTACCAGGCATGGAAAACAAACCATCATTCGATGTGCCATCAGCTACGATTCACCTTATAAAAGTACTGGAAACACATTTAAAGAAGTCACAATAATTACCTAAGAAAATATAAAAAAACTAAAAGTATCAAAACAACTCACTCTAACTTACCGGTCAACTCTACCACGAACTTTAAATTATAAGATTGAGTTCGATTTACACCTTCTTCTTTCTGTATTTTACTATAGACATAGAAAACAATATTTCTCGCTTGAGATCGAATTGCCTTTTTGGATATTTTCACAAAAACAACAAATTCCAAGAACATAATCACAAAATTTTAGCAGCGGTTGACAGATCACGTACTTTGATTTGACGGGTCATACTTGACATTGCCATATGAAAATCACATTTTTTATTTTTTTTAAAATGCCATCAGATTCTGGTAGAGCTATACTCTATACCTGTCCCTTTTACCGGCACGCTTACCAGCGGTCTAAGTTTTCTCTGTCTACGGTTTTTACCCTACCAAACCAACACATAGGTTTTATGTACAGATCCGCATCCGCGGATGTGAAAAAAAATGCATCCGCAACATCCCTAGTCTAGAGGCATGATTTGACTCACATAATATATGACTCCTAAGTGACTGACATCTTACGCAAATCATGATATAACATGATGTCATTTTACGTAATTGTGGTTAGTAGGTATTAGGAGTATGGACTGAAGTTAAAAATAATTGGGACAGTTGTCACATAACCTTGTTGAAACCACGACCGGGGTTGCATAGCATAAGGTAGTGCTATGACCACAAAGCCTCTAGTCATTTATCTTGGTATTATATACATATTTATGATAGGTAATACCTAGGTAAAGTTTAAATCGATTTGAGTGATTGATTTTTCATTAGCATTTTATATTATGCTATTAATAATTAGATTGATGTAACTTTTTTTATTTGTGAACCATCAATTGGTTCACAAATAATAAAAGTTACACAAATGAAACAGACACAATGCATTGCTGAAAAGTGAAAACCGCATTAAAATCTTTATACGCGCAAAAAGAACCCTGCCAGAACCATACATTTTTTCCGCAATAAAATAAAAAGTCTGTGTTTATCCTGAACATAAACTACCACCATACCAAATTTCATCAAAATCTGTTCAGTAGTTTCTGAAATATTAAGAAATACAATTAAAATTATTATAAGTTTTCAGAGAAACAGATGAAAATTTTGAAAATCGTTGTTCTATTTTGTTATCAAGGCCTGTTAAAAGTTTTTCTTATCAGATCCACGTACAGACAGAGAGCATTTACAATTTTATAATGTGTATTGATTTTTATGCTTAGGTTTGAAAAGTAAGTAGGTACCTACCTACTTTTTATGAATATGTATTGATTTTTTAAGCTTAGGATTAGGATTAATACTTGAAATTTTGAAGAATCAGTCAAATATAAATTTTATTTTTGTGTGCTAACTTTGAGATGATGGTTTTCATACCCTGAAATTATAAATTTTGAGCTTGATAATATAAGATATGCAAGGATGTGACTTAAAATAAATAAATATCCTGTAAAATAGAAATCGGAACATTGAAATACCTACTTAATAAGTTATTAGATTCAATAGTAAATAGTTTTGTGAAAGTTCAAACAGTTCCATTCAATGTATAAAGTCAAAAAACAATGGAAAATAATTCTAATCCTACTCATATTATAAATGTAAAGTTTGTGAGGATTTATGGATGGATGGATTATGTTTGTTACTCTTTCACAGAAAAACTACTGAACGGATTTTGATGAAAATTGGTATGGTAGTAAGTAGTTTAGACCCTGGATCAGAACATAGGCTACTTTTTATCCCGAAAAAATACAGTGTTCCTTAGGGATACTAGCAGACAACAGCTAGTAGGTTACATTGGACAACCTCTGTGCCTTTGTGGTGCTGGTGAGTGTGTCGGCATAAAGTTTTTCTGTGTTCCTGGGTCATAGATGTGTATTAATATGTGTATAGTATAACGCGATTCAAATGAGAATAGGAACGTCAATGACCTCTATCTGTTAAATGTCACTTGAAAAGTATGGTTAGCAGAAAAACTTATTTGCCAATAATAATAGTCAAAATAATTCTTTGTATACTCGACACTAGCAGAATGGTGCAAAACCTTTGCAACCGCGATTGCCATAAATAAAAGAAGAGGAATAATAGTCTTACATCGAATTTAAATAATATCTAAACATTTAATTATAATAATACATATTCATAATTCGTTTTTAAAATCATAAATTAACATTTTGTTTTTCATTGTTGGTGCAAGGCAAGTTGCGAAAATTATATTGTTTTTGTTATTGTCATACTCATTTTGCTCGAAAATGAGCACAAACTACATAGGGATAAAATAAGTAAACGAGGCGCTGTGTTACATAGACGACGATGACTACTCGGACAGTAATACAGAGATAAGCGAAATTGAAGAGCTACATTCAGATTACATTTTTTTCACTCAAATTTGTAAATAAATTATATTAAAAGAAAAAAAACTTTTTTTGCCCACCCTACCTAATTGGGTACCCAATTGGGTAAAATTGACAGCTATGACGTCACAATATGGCGCCGACTCGATCCTATTCTCATTTGAATCGCACTATATAGAAGTAGATATTAAATATTATATTTCCTTTCTCTGGTACCTGCAATACAAGTTTTTCGGATACTTAGTACAGGACTAGATTGACCTACTTTTTATCCCGAAAAAATACAGTGTTCCTTAGGGATACTAGCAGACAACAGCTAGTAGGTTACATTGGACAAACTCTGTGCCTTTGTGGTGCTGGTGAGTGTGTCGGCACAAAGTTTTTCTGTGTTCCTGGGTCATAGATGTGTATTAAAATAATATATGTGTATAGTACAGAAGTAGGTATTAAATATATTTCCGTTCTCTGGTACCTGCGATACTAGTTTTTCGGATACTTAGTACAGGACTAGATTGACGTGGTATGGAAGCGTCCATAAATATTATCCTTAGACAAAAACTTATCTATCAGTTACAATTTACAAACACCACAAAACAAGGCTGGTAGCCAAAAACAAACTAGAATGGTATTGTAAATAAAAACAGACTTAGATTATAAGATATTTATACAAATTAAACATAGGAATGGTAAAATTACTTACATACTATAATTCTACACATAAATGCCCACCCATAATAACAAAAACAGTATGCCGAATCCAGAGAATAGTGCTGCAACTAAGGACAGGAGGAGTTCTTTGAACAAATCTCTAGTTAATTTCGTGCTTGTTACTTCATAAACAAAGAACCATGCAGTGAAGAATATGCCGATTCCCAGTAACAACAACGTGAGATGTGGAAACACCGCTGGGTTGATAGGTGAAGCATATCGCACCATTGATTCAATTTCCAACTAGAAAACAATAAAACAAGATTGAATAACTGAAATTATATAACTTAATGTACAACATACACATTTTAAAAATGCTTACACTCATTTTTACTGTTTAAATTAACAACTGCACCGGCAAATTTTAACCAAATTTGTTGACCGAAGATGTAAATTGTAAGGCCACATCAGACAGTTTTGTCAATGTTTTTTTTTTTTTTTTTTTTTTTTAATATGGCGACTAGCGTAAAGCTATTGCCAGTGTCAAGTGTTAAAGGTGAGGAAACGAATCGCGGTAAATTATAGGAGCAATGGAATGCAAGGACGGAAATTTTGATATATGGATACCATCAGGAAAATAATATCATATCATAATATACAAATTATTACGTACAATAATACAAAAATTAAATAAAATACTTATTTACAAACTTAAATCATTACTTATTATAAACTCACTTAAAACACAGAAATATTCTACAGGATTATTTAATATACACATCATACAAGTAGGAAAGGGAACATGAAGGGAGCGCAAAGAGGATAAAAACGAGGTGTGATCACGCAAAGGACACGAGAAAAATAAGTGATCTAAAGTTCCCGTATCCTCCCCGCAATCACACGCATCATTATTTAAAATGCCAATTCTATTTAAATGACTAGGAATACACATATGTCCCAATCGCATTCTTATTATCGAAGAAATTATAAGTCTGGAACTATTGATTTTATTAAACCAAGACTTTTTTGGTATTATGGGCTGCAATTGATACATACGATTACCCTTACGTTGTCCAGTAAATTCCCAATACTTGTTCCAATCATTATATAAATGGATTGTCGGTAAATTTAGAAGGTCGTAGGGATACATTTTAAATGGATGAGTGTCGCCACTCTGCACTGCATCCTTAGCTATATCATCTGCTTTTTCATTGCCTAAGATTCCTGAGTGGCTAGGAACCCAAGAAAATGCTATAGTATATCCCTTTTCAACACACTTATATAGTTTATCTCTAATATCAAAGATAATATGATTATATGGTTTATTACGAAATGGAAATTTTTCAATACCCTGTAATGCACTCTTAGAGTCACTAAATATGATGGAATTTGTTAATTTAAACATTAATATATATTCTAAGGCCTTGAGAATGGCTAAACATTCTCCAGAAAAAACAGAGCTTTGTATTGGCATTTTAATTTTTTGATGAATTTTATACTGAGAGTGATAAACACCAACTCCCACATTTCCTGATATATGTAACTTAGAAGCATCAGTAAAAATGTGATGCCAATTAATATATTCGCTGTCGATAAAATCGTTAATATTCATGTCTTTAATTTTAACTAAACCAAGATTGTATCTCACATCTGGTTTTATTAACAGACTTTCAAAACTATATGAAAAAAGTGGAAGCAAATCAGATTGATAAATGGAAGCGGATATTGAAAGAAGTTTACGAAAGCTTACTATAAGACATGGTAAAGACTTTTTATAGAAGGGATATGTCTCTAAGACAGCATTTAATTGATTTAGTTTTTCTAATAATGGATGGGATTTATACTGTTTTAAACGAAAAACAAATCTATCAGACAAATATTGTCTTCTGAGACTTAAAGGAGGATCAGTACATTCTACCTGTAGGGCATTAATAGGACTCGACTTCATAGCGCCACTTATTATTCGAAGAGCTTTGGATTGAATTTTATCTAATTTTTTAATAACACTTAAATTATCACCTACTAATAAAAATACACCATAGTCTAAGACGCTTCTAATTATAGCATTATAAATAAGTTTTAAACAGAATGGATGAGCTCCCCACCAAACTCCCGCTAAACATTTCAACATATTCAAGTTACGTTCGCACTTAGAAGTTACATATTCAATATGGGAATTACCGTTCAATCTGTTGTCTAGAATTACCCCTAAGAATTTTGCTTGTTTTTTAACCGGAATAGATTTATTATTATATCTAATATTTACATTAGGAATCGATAACTTTTTAGTAAAAACTACAACACTACTTTTATCAACAGTCAAATCTAGCCCGTTATTAAAAAGCCACTCTTTGAGAGCTGCAAGACTTTGATTTAATGAAATACAAGCAATATCTACATTAGCATTAATAGCATAAAGAAGTAGATCATCTGCAAATTGCAAAACTTTTACAAATTCCTTAACAACAGGTTCTAAGTCGTATGTATAAATGTCATAAAGTAATGGACTTAGAACTGACCCTTGTGGTAATCCTTTAGTTATAGTACGGACAAAACACTCAGAATCATTAATATATACAGAAATAAATCTTTCTTTTATTATATTTATTATAAACTTAATTAGAATAAGGGGAATATTTAAATTGTACAGCTTTTTCTCCAGAATTGATATTATAACATTATCATAGGCAGCCTGAATATCTAAAAAGACAGCTACAACGTGTTGTTTATTTACAAAGGCTAAACGAATATCTGTAGTAAATATGCTTAAATTATCCATCGTAGATTTGCCTTTTCGAAAACCAAATTGACTATTTGACATTAATTTATTATGCTCAAGGTACCATTCCAATCTATTTTTAATTAAGTTTTCAGCCACTTTAATAAGGACTGAAGATAGCGCTATCGGTCTATATGAAGATATTTCATTTGTGGGTTTGTTAGGTTTTAATATTGGTATTACTTCTTGTGATTTCCACGACTGTGGAATGTTTCCAGAAATCATAACCGTATTAATAAGATTTAAGTAGTAATCTAATGCTTTATCACCTAAATTAGCTAAAAACGAATATGGAATACCATCCATACCTGGCGTAGAATCATTTACACTTGATAAAACACCTTTGAGTTCAACCATTGTGAAAGGAGAATTTAGTAAAGAATAAGAATGTTCACTTATGTAATAAGACGGAGAAAGGGCCGGAAAATATTCTACTACTGAAGATGGAGCTAAGTGATCAACATAATCACATAGAAAGTCTTTAGTCTGTACTGTTGTCTGTTCTTTGAATGCAGATCTAAATCTTCTTATATTTTTCCACACCTCAGAAGGACAAGTGGATGGTGATAAGGAAGAACAAAATTTTTTCCAACCCTGTTGCTTCTTTTGTTTTAAAAAAATACGAGTGGATTTATTAGTTTGTGTTAGTTTTTCAAAATTATCATTAGACATGTTATTTGCATATTCCTTTTCAATTATTTTCCTTTTTTTAACAGCTTCCGAACACTCGCAATCCCACCATGGTGGGAATGGGACTTTAGTTCCTATAGGTTTTTTAGTAGGGAATTGCTTATCTGCTGCTTCAATTATTGCCCTAGCTAACATTTCAGAAGAAGTTAATTCGTTACCTACTTTAATTTCAGGTAATTTATCAATTTGAAGCTCTATTTCATCTCTAAATTTAGACCATTCAACTTTATCCAATTTGTATTTATGTCTTATTCTTTTAGCACTTATACTGCTACTTTTATAGGGAAAAGATAAAAGTAAAGGATAATGATCACTGCCATATGAAGAAGATAGAGTCTGCCAGGATATACTTGGCACTAACGTGGGAGAACAGATTGAAAGATCAACAGCACTTTTATTTTCATTTATATGTACAACACGTGTAGGGTCACCTGTATTAATCACACATAAATTGTATTTATCTATAATATCTAATAAATGCTTGCCGTCCCTTTTTTTTTTTTTTTTTTTTTTTTTTTCCGGGGGGGAAAATGCTTTACGCATACCACCCAGGCGCAGGGGGCACCCAAGTGGTGATGTGGGACTCATGGTATACCCACTAAAAACCCCCCCATCTTCCTCCTCACCGCCCTCTGACGGGGCCACGGGAACGATACACACATCCGCGACCCCGCCGGCGGCAGCCGCCTACAAGCGGCTCCATCTTCAAAGCCCGAAGGCCCTCCACGATGGGCGCACCAGATGGTATTAGGTGCGCTTCCTCCTCGGCCTCCACCAGTACTGTAGCAGACTCCCCCTGAGACTGCTACTAGGAAGTAGGAGTACCAGATAAACTGGTACCCGGTGGCAGATCAGGTCTGTGGTTCTGCCACCGACCACACCTCGGTCGCAGAGGATAGGGCAAGCGGCGCACCGCAATACCGACATGCCTCTTCCTCTGCGGCCCCACCAACGCCGTTTTGACGGAACGGCCCCGCCAGCTCGCAGGGGGTAGGGAGAGTGGCGTACCGTAATACCATCACGCCTCTCCCCCTGCGATCTCTCCACGGCCGCAGAAGATAGGGAGAACGGCGCACCGTAATACCGGCACTCCTCTTCTTCTGCGGTCCCACCTCCACGCGCGTCCTCTGCGGGCATGTTCAGCCCGCTGGGAGCGCCCTCCTCGGGCCAGCCGGCGGCAAACAGGCCGGCCCCGGTTGCCTCTTAGCTTCACCGTGGGTGACCAGTCCACGGTTACTAAGCCCCACCGCCACGACAAGGCGTGCAACCATCGGGGGGAAATGCTTGCCGTCCCTGTTGGTTATGTCACTTCCCCAACATTGATGATGAGCATTAAAGTCACCCAAGATTAAACTTGGATTAGAAAGAGAACTAAATAAACTATCTATATCAAAGAACGTAGATGATGAATTTTGAGCTATATACAATGACAAAATACAAAAATTTTGATTTAATAGTTGTAAACCAACTCTGCTCAAATTGCTACTTTTTTGAAGTGGCAATGTCAAAACTTTAAAAGGAACAGAATTTTTTATTATTATAGCAGCCCCACCGTATCCGTCACATCTGTCATCTCGTATAGTAACCAGCGTTGCCGATTTGTGGGGAATTCCCCAAACTGCGGGGAATTTCAAGTCGATTGGGGATTTATTGGGGATTGGCACTATGTGGGGAAAATGTGGGGATTTTAACATTTCGACATCTTATTCTCATCGGTAAATATTTCATCATTCATTATCGACACGATATCGACCTTTTTTAAAATCATTATGTATGGCATGGGCATGGCACATCTCTAGCTTCATACTACTAGTAGATTGACATTTGTTTATGATCAGGGGATTCCCTTTTTCCCTTTCTTTAACAGATACTGTTGTATCATTTATGGCTGTAAGTAGGGTTGCCATATCTTACATATGACTCCCCGGACAAGACGCGTGAAAACCCCGGATTTTGGAGTACGAAACCCGGACATAGAACAATTTTTACCCGACTACGGCAATGTCAAAAAGAAAGGAAGATTTATAATTGCTGCAAATCAAAAAAAAAACTTAGGCCTTCCTAATTCTGCCTACAAAAACCCGGATAGCAAATAAAATCCGGCCCGGACGTTCCCCGGACGCCCTTTAAACTAGGACAAATCCGGGGAAACCCAGACGGATGGCAATCCTAGCTGTAAGAGAAGGAATAACCTAACCTAACCAAGAGCATGTCAGGACATGTCTAAGGAGGGTTCCGTAACTATAAACGCGTAATATGCTTTTTTTTTAATTACTCCAAAAGTTACTGTCCGATTTGGTTCACGATAGTTTTCCTAAAGAGTTTTTAGCATGATCTATCAGCATGGAAATTTGCAAGTTTCTATCTCCTATAGTTTAAAAATGCTAGGGGGGGACCAACTTACAAACTACTTTGGAAGCCGATTACTCGAAAATGGTCAACTTTATAAAAAAGTAACGTATGAAACCTTGCCTTTATTTTAAAAGACCTATTCTATGATACCCCACACGATGGGGTAGAGTGGAAAAATATTTTTCATCCCCACTTCACATGTATGGAGAGCCACCCTTAAAATATATTATTATTATTTTTTTATGATCCCGAAACCGTGATCTATACACAATCTATAACTGCACCAAATTTCATCAATTTATATTCATAATTACAGGAGCTAGAGGCGCGGACAGACAGACAGACAGACAGACAGACAGACGGACAGAGCGAAACTATAAGGGTTCCTTAAGTATTACGGAACCCTAATAAAAAACCGGGCGGCAGCGTCAAGTTCTACCCTTCAAACAAAATGCTTTCCACAAAAATATGGAAAAGAATATGAAAGATATCAATATTATTTAAATAATCTATATATACCTATTACCTATATAAAAATGAATCCCCATCTCCATTGGTCACGGCATCACGTGTGAACGGCTTGACCAATTTCCCTAATTCTTTTTTTTTTTTTATTGTGTTTGTTTCAGGAGAAGGTTCATAAGCAAGAAAAACTAAGAAAGTAGCGTGGAACGATAGAATTAAATAAAACTTATTGATCATATTAACTGTTTGTTTGACTCTTTATTTTTATTAATTACTTATACTAATGCGAATTATACTCAGCTAGTAGAATATTGTTTCATTTTTTAAAAATCCTATGTGGGGAATTTGTGGGGAATCAGCGGATTTTTGTCCCCAAATTGGGGAATTCGATCCCGATTTTTGGGGAAATACATAAATTAGCATTGGCAACCCTGATAGTAACATAGCCTGGAATTCGAAACGCAAAATTTGGTTTTAACCAAGTCTCTGATAGAGCAATAATTATTGGATCATATTTATTTATAATATAAATTAAGTCAGTCTTTTTAGGAATAACACTTCTACAATTCCACTGTATTATGTTGGAATCCATAATTGAGAACATCACTTGTATTAATCATTTTATTTAAAGAATTCTGTTGTAAAGCACTAATAAGTGAAGATAATACGTTTAAAATAGTACTTGTATTAATGTCTGATAATCCCTTTTTTGTCCCAGAGTCAATATATGCACAACCATCCTCAGAAGATGGTATTTGGTATTCATTTATGATCTTATTGTGAAAATTTTTATCATAACCCTTGCCAGGTTTCTGTGGCGCGCGTGGTTTTGAATAAAAAGTTTTTTTATATGAACGAACATTATTATTTTGAGGTGAGGTGAATGAATCAGAATACTGTACATTGGAGGTTAAAACTTCTCCGTATGACCTTTTACCCACCACAATCGGAGGTTGTAATTTACTAGCTTCACCATATGAAATATTTTTCTCAGCCATACAATTTTTGATAGCTCGCTGTCTATTATATTCTGGGCAATTTTTGTTTGTAGCGTAATGGCATCCATAACAATTTATACAGTACTCTGACTCACTCGTACAAGAATCAGCCGAATGATCCTGTCCACACTTAAAACATCTTGGAGTAGATCTACAAATAGTCTTAGTGTGTCCATATCTACAACAATTAAAACACTGTATTGTGGGATATATGTACAAATCTACAGGTAAAGAATTAAAACATATATACACTTTTGGTGGTAAAATTTGACCATCAAATGTAATAATAACTGACTGAGATGGTTTCCATTCTATAATATCATTAACTTTAACTTTATAATTAATTCGTCTTATTTTTAAAACTTTTCCAAATCCTATTGGAGTTTCCAAATTGTCCAAAATTTCTGCATCCGACCATTCTGTTGGAATATTTTTAACTATTCCCATTCTAGATACACTAAAATTTGGTATAAAAGCTTTTAATTTAATTGCATCTAAATTTTTATTTGTGACAAAGTTGTTTGCATCAATATATGATTTAAAAGCAACTGTGCATCGGTTTCTACCAATTTTTTTTATACTTCCAGGTACAATACTACTCATATTATTAATTTTAAAGAATTTTCCTAAAATAAGGGGGTGTAGGGTGGTACCATCTGAAGGAGAAGATGTGAATTTTTGTACATGGACAACATAAGGGTATGCATCGGTACCAGTGTACATACGAGTCTTATGCAAATCAACAGTCTCAGAAATAATATTGTTCTTAGCACTAGGTAAATTTTCTGTAATTATCTCTTGTGGAAATGTAGTCTTAGGCCGTTTGCGGCTCTTAATCATCTCATTTTCATATTCCATATTATGGTCAATAGTTGTATTTAAACCTACATCAGGACCGGGCCCTGGACCCGGCCCCGACGTCAGGTCGGGCGGCTCGTTCATCGAACCGCCCTATAAGTTAGGTAATATAATTATTTTATATACAAAGATGTAGTATGCAATAATACAAAAAGAAAACTTACCAAATATATACAGCTAACTACACTAAATTTAATTATAAATGTAACAAATTATATAAATACTTATTTATTTACAACATAAACCCTCCTGATCGTATTTTATTAATTTGTTTAAAAATAATTTTCCAAGAAAACACCCGCTTAGTACGAAGTTTCCCGCGCTTTTTCTTTGTCAATGTTAAATGTCAATTTCGACTAGTTTTTTTTTTAATGAATGGCGGAGAGTATTGGACATTTGCCAGGGTCAAGTTAAGAAGGCGGCCCGTAAATTTTATAGAACTTACTTTCAACTCAAGGAATTGACCACGTCTGTAGCCAGGCTAAATCGGGATAGAATAGGGTATTTTCCAAGTTTTTGAAAAGTATGTCAAATTGTTCCTAATATTAAAATACTTTAGCAGCTTTATAACCATTCTTTGTGAATTTCTTTCTTTTCCTTGCAAATTAGCTTAAAAGTTAAATTAATATTATAGGCGCGAAAACGCTTTAATCAGTACAGATAGTTTAATGACTTTAATGTATCAGAAGTGCAAATGGTTATAGCTTTAAAATACATCTTTGGATTTAGTACTAATAATACAGTCAACCCGCGCGCCTCCAAAACTCCCTAAGAACTTTTTACTGAATCGACTGATTTGACTCATTGACTGCACTGACTATTTAATTGGACTTTGACTAGACTTTAGACTTGACGATTTAGAAATTACGGTGTTGAAAATTTATTCGATCCCCCCATTTTAACTTAATACCGGCAAATGATTTTAAGCCGAACGCCATATAAAAAAATATATCAAAAGATAATCAAACGTCAATCTATAGTCTCTGAGTGAAAACATAGAAATGGCTGTATGGGCAACGCTCCCTGTCCCGACGGTCGAATTAAACAAAAAAAAAAAAGTCTCTGAGTGAGAGAGTTTTCGCCGGGAAAGTCAATCAGCAATGTTGTGTTTCTGTATTATTTTTCTAAATTCGTGTTAATTCGGTTTTTAATGTGTTATAGTGGTGGAATATTAACCATTAATTATTCGTTGAGGTGCTTTAGTGTGGAAAAGTGATACATTCTACAAAATGCGTGCTAAATTGGGTTTCCCGCCAAAACTCCCTAGGAAGTTTCAGTAAAGCGTCTACCACTTTACTGAATCGACTGACTTGACTAATTGACTACCCTGACTACTTATTTCGACTTTGACTAGACTTTGGACTTGACGATTTAGAAATAAGACAAAGAAATACCTCAAACGACAGACGAGGCAGTATGGTCTAAGACCTTAGCCTGTTCCATTTCGGGACGAATTAAACAAAAAAAAAAGTCTCTGATTGAGGAGTTTTGCCGGGAAAGTCGGATCAGCAATGTTGTGTTTCTGTATTATTTTTCTAAATTCGTGTTAATTCGGTTTTTGATGTGTTATAGTGGTGGAATATTAACCATTAATTATTCGTTGAGGGGCATTAGTGTGGAAAAGTGATACATTCTACAAAATGCGTGCTAAATTGGGTTTCCCGCCAAAACTCCCTAGGAAGTTTCAGTAAAGCGTCTACCACTTTACTGAATCGACTGACTTGACTAATTTACTACCCTGACTACTTATTTCGACTTTGACTAGACTTTGGACTTGACGATTTAGAAATAAGATAAAGAAATACCTCAAACGACAGACGAGGCAGTATGGTCTAAGACCTTAGCCTGTTCCATTTCGGGACGAATTAAACAAAAAAAAAAGTCTCTGAGTGAGGGAGTTTTGCCGGGAAAGTCAATCAGCAATGTTGTGTTTCTGTATTATTTTTCTAAATTCGTGTTAATTCGGTTTTTGATGTGTTATAGTGGTGGGATATTAACCATTAATTATTCGTTGAGGTGCATTAGTGTAGAAAAGTGATACATTCTACAAAATGCGTGCTAAATTGGGTTTCCCGCCAAAACTCCCTAGGAAGTTTCAGTAAAGCGTCTACCACTTTACTGAATCGACTGACTTGACTAATTGACTACCCTGACTACTTATTTCGACTTTGACTAGACTTTAGACTTGACGATTTAGAAATAAGACAAAGAAATACCTCAAACGACAGACGAGGCAGTATGGTCTAAGACCTTAGCCTGTTCCATTTCGGGACGAATTAAACAAAAAAAAAATAGTCTCAAAAAAGTTGACAGTTGACACTTGATAGACACCAACAATGAACAACACGGATTCTGCTTTCAAGTGTTGAGCGCGAAAGTTTAGGATTTGTTTTCTTATAAAAATTCGCCTATTTTTCGTGTTCTTTATTTGATTTTTAACTAATTTGTTTGTTTAATGTAGTGAGTAAAGGTGGTGTTGCATATTTTAATTCCATTTTGGAGTAGTTGTGTCTGTTTTGTTGTTTGTGTGTACTAACAAAAATACCTACTTTGGTAAGTGAACCTATACATACCTACTAATTTAGTTATTTAGCATGGAGGGCAATGAAAGCCCGCCGCCTCCTGATCCTCCCGATCCTGAAGATTTCCAGTATACCCCAGTTCTAACAGCCCCACTCGAATCATTCGCGGCAGTAGAAAAAGCTGCTGGGAAGAAAAGACCATACCAACCTAATGACATTACACAAATACCAAGCAAGCAGGCTAAACAAGTTCTATATAGAAATGCTTATAATGCTAAAGATAAACCTCCTTACTTGGTACATGTGTCAAAATCTGAGAAGGAACCATCGTCCAACACATCCATACACACAATAAAATTTGGTCAGTTCTTAAAAACCCAGAGGTTTCAAGGAATACGTGCTGATGGCTTGAAGCGTGTAGGCCGCAACAAAATAGCTTTAGAATTTTTAACACCAGAATATGCCAACAACTTTATGTCACACCCAGTCATCATCCAAAACGGCTATAATACTACAATACCCACATATAACATTACCCGCATGGGAGTAGTAAGGGAGATCCCTGTAGATTGGTCGCCAGAGGAAATCATAGACAATTTAGAAATCCCACCTGAAAGCGGCAAAATAGTAAAAGCTCGCAGAATAAACAGAAAAGTTTTTAATAACGGTACCCCAGAGTGGCAACCTACACAATCAGTTATTCTGACTTTTGACGGACAGACACTTCCAACTAGAGTTTTTTGTTTTTATGTTGCCCTTAAAGTTGAACTTTACAAATACCCCACAGTTCAATGTTACAATTGTTGCCGTTTTGGGCATACAAAAAATCAGTGCAGATCCAAACCTCGTTGCTACAAATGTAGCCAAGAGCACACTGGCGAAGGTTGCACAACCACTGAGGATAAATCTCTCTGCCTGTCATGTTCGGGCAGTCATTTTGCTATAAGCAAGAGCTGCCCTGAATATATCAGGCAGACGGAAATAAAAAGTATTATGGCCGAAAAAAATATATCATATGAAGAGGCAAATAAAGTAGTTCCTCTTTCGTATAGGTCATATGCGGATATCTCCAAACATTACCCCAATAATCTTCAGAAAACAGTGCCTGTTAATCCTCAGCTACGCACCCCAGCCTCAAAAACCTCTTATAAAAAAACAGTGTTTATTACTAAGAAACAACCACCTCCACTAATACCAGGATATGACAAAAGGGCTCATCAGCAAATCTTAAATGACTATTTAATCCCAGACTATGAAAACGGCTGCGCAATACCTAGTAGTAATAATACCAATAATAATCTATCAAATAATTTTCAAAACACTCTTGAATTACTTTTAACTACAGCTATCAACATGTTGACCACTAGTAATTATACATTAACAGACCACGTTGCACAAAAACTAACACACTTAATCAATAATAACCATAATGGATCTTCTCAAAATACTGCAATGGAACAGTAGAAGCATTCAAAATAAAAAACATGAACTTATTCATCTAACAAATAAACTTAATCCTTTGGTAATTTGTTTAAATGAAACATGGCTAAAACCGGACCAACATTTCTATCTGAATGGTTTCTCTTGTTATAGAGAAGACTGTCCAGATGGATATGGAGGTACAATGATTTTAGTCAATAATAAAACATCTAGCTCTATACTCAATATTCCATATTATAATAACAGTGATATCAATGTAGTTGGGATTAAAGTACTAAACACAAACATCATATCTATTTATATCCCACACCCAAACCTATCTATCCTGCCTTATCTCCGACATATATTCTCCTTGTATCCCCCCCCACTTTTAATTTTAGGAGATTTTAACTGTCATAATGTAATGTGGGGCTCTGATTCTAATGATAATTTTGGCACAGAATTAGGTGAATTATTAGAAGAAGTAAACTTATGTATCCTCAATAATGGACAAGTAACAAGATTGACTCCTCCTGACCAAAGGAGAAGCTGTGTAGATCTATCAATATGCTCAACCAACATGGCCAGTTTACTACAATGGAATATATTGAATAGCACGTTTGGTAGTGATCACTACCCCATCACTATTGAATATCCAACCAGATCTCCACCTCATTTATCTTCTCCCCCATTACTAAAATATAGGATTTCGAGTGCTGACTGGGAAAAATATAAGAAATTATAAGAACAGAAAACCCACTCCTTACCTGAAATAAACTCGGGAAACTTGAATGTATGCTACACAGAACTCTGTAAGGCCATATCATTTGCAGCAGATCACAGCATTCCTCTAAAAAACACATCCATTGGCAAACTACCCTCCCCACCATGGTGGGACAGGGAATGCACTGATATTATTAAGGCTAGGAAAAATGCAGAGAGGGCATATAGGAGAAATATGATAGAGACAAACTTAATAACTTACCAAAGAATTGCAGCCCAATGTAAAAGACTTTTTCGCAAAAAGAAGGCACAAAGCTGGCGTAACTTCTGTGCATCAATATCACCACGCACTAACTCGAATATTATCTGGAAACAAATAAACAGATTCAGACGCGGCCTCTCTTACCAAAATTCCCCTCCTATTCCAATCCCGGTTGCAAAAGAATTTTTAAACAAAATATCACCTTCTTTCGTCCCAAACTATAGTGAACTACCAGGCTCAAACATTGAACATTCAATTGAAGATTCAATAACCCGGCCATTTACCCTTTTCGAGGTTAGTTCTGTCCTGGCGGGTGTCAGGGACTCCGCTCCGGGAGACGATGGATTCCCTTACTCCTTCCTGGAAAAAGCGGGAACAAATTTCCTTTCATATTATCTAAACATGATCAATAACTTCTTTGATCATAATTTCATACCTTCTGAATGGAAATTACAAGTAATTATCCCTGTACTAAAACCAGGTAAAGCACCTGATATAATAGACAATTATCGACCAATTGCTCTTTCATCTACACTATGTAAAGTGTTTGAAAATTTAATTAAAAACCGATTAGAATGGTTTGTTGAAAAAAAATCTATATTCCCTCCCACTCAATTTGGCTTTCGCAAGGGTTTATCAACAGCAGACAGTCTGAGTGTCTTCCTCTCCGATCTGAGAATCGCTTTCTCTAGGGAGAAATCCATCGTGGCTCTTTTTCTGGATGTGTCCGCTGCATACGACAGCGTCAATCTTTCGGAACTCAGGTACCGACTACAACAGCTGAGTATTCCCGCAAAGCTTGTCAACATTGTGTGTAGTTTAACGATGCAAAGAAAAATAAAGCTGCGCGTCCCGGGACAGGAAACAGAAATACGCACGGTCTATGTGGGACTTCCCCAGGGCTCTCCATTGAGTCCTTCACTGTACAATTTGTATGTAGCCAAACTGCCCCTCTGTCTTAACTTTGACTGTCAATTTCTTCAATACGCGGATGATTTACTATTATATACAATAAATAGATCAATTAATACAGCGTCTGCATCACTTCAAACTTCTTTAGACTCTTTACTGAACTGGTTGAATAAAAGTAGCCTCCGGTTGTCAGCCTTAAAAAGCAGTGTAGTAATATTTAGTAGGAAAAAAATCGTACCGCGTATTGACTTAAAAGTCGGAGATCAATCCATCCCAATAAAAAACGAAGCAAAATTTTTAGGGTTAATAATTGATTCAAAACTCTCTGGGACTAGCCATATAAATTATATTTATAAAAAAGCAGAGCGTAATTTCAATATAATTAAAGCGCTTTCTGGCGTCTTTTGGGGATCACACCCCTTTACTCAAAAAATTTTATATAACGCAATAATTAGGAGTTTATTTGATTATGGCTTATTCCTTCTTTCACCTTATAATAAAAAGGCAATTAGATCCTTGGATCTCCTACAGTCCAGAGCACTTCGCACTGTTCTGGGATGCATGAGATCCACACCCATTAACGCTTTACAGGTGGAAGCTGGTGAACCTCCGCTGCATTTACGATCCCAATTCCTTTCTGATCGATTTGTCTTTCGCATTAACTCTCGAACTGATCATCCCCTTATTAAGAAACTTGAGCTACTAAGTAATTTATGCCTGACATCGTCATATTGGCGACATAAAAATGTGCCGCCCTTAATAAATAGTTATAGAAAAATAATACACATCCAACAAGTTGCTCACATTCGAACTTCTCCTAAATTACACAGTTATGAATATCCATATGATGTTTTAACTTATCCACCAAAAGTAATTTTAGATCTAGGAATAAATAAAGAATCCTCCCATTGCAATAATACATTTACATCCATTGCAAACACCTATTGGAGGAATGGCCACTTTTTCTTTACAGATGCCTCAAAATTAACTGAAACAGGCAATACAGGTGTGGCTGTATATTATCAAAACTCAAAAATAATACTTAAATTTCAATGTCCTGCGCAATCCTCTGTTTTCACTGGAGAATTCATTGGTATATTGGAGGCCTGCTTATTTATAGAAAGCCACAATATATCAAATGCCATTATCTTCTCTGATTCAAAAAGTGCCATAGAATCAATAGCAAAAAGCTCTATCTTTAATAAATTAAACAGTTCGATAATCTTAGACATTAAATTTTCTCTTTTTAAAAGCTCCAACAAAGGACTAAATGTGACTCTTGTCTGGATACCAGGACATGCTGGCATAAAGGGAAATGAAGTAGCAGACTCCCTAGCAAAACAAGCTACTTCACAACAGGTTGACCTCAAACACTTTTCTCACCAGACTTATGATTTGCTCTCCATCCCGAAAAAAGATCTATTTAAATTATGGCAAACACAGTGGGAAAGGAGTAGCCAAATCAAAGGAAGACACTATGGGTCAATCCAACCAATAATTCCCAAAAAACCATGGTTCTGGAAGTATAAAAAAATCTGTAAGAAAACGGTCTCAATATTATGTAGATTACGTCTAGGACATGTCTGCACTCCAATTTTTCTAAATAAATTAAGAATCAGAGATTCATCTTTGTGTGAGTGTGGTTTGGATGATGGTTCATTGGAACATATCTTCTTTTCCTGCCCTAACAATGCTAATTTCCCCTTGTATTCGCAACTACATAAATTTAATATTCCCCTGCCCACAGATTTTTCCTCTCTTTTGTACTTTTTCCACAAGCCAAAACTTGTATTATTGCTATCAAAATTTATAAATGAAAACAATATTCAACTTTAATACTGCCAATCTCTGATCATTGGCATTATTATTTGATTTTATTGTTATTTTATTAGTTAGTGTATAAAAGTAGTTTCACCTTACAAATCACCAAAAATTATAATAATACTAACTAGGTAATTATTTTTATTAAAGCTGTCTATCAATGTGTTGTCCATCCTAATAAAAACCTAACAGTAGAGACCATTTAAATGTATAATTGTTTGTTGTTACTTACAGGCTAATCATGGGTAATTATAAATCAAATAATTCGTATAGAGTAAAATTTTAAATAAAATCGAAAAAACATTTAAATACCTACTCGACACTGGCAGAATGGTGCAAAACCTTTGCAACCGCGATTGCCATAAATAAAAGAAGAAGAAGAAGAATGAACAACACTGATTGCGTTCAAGTCTCAATTCTTTATTTTACAATTAATTTAATTTAAATTAAATTATCAATTGTCCTGTGAATTAAAGATGTTGATTTTCGTATAAAAGTTATTTTCAACAATGGCTTCGCAGTACTTTATGAATGTGAATAGAGTAACTAAAATAAATGAAAATGATAGTAAACCAACAGTATCCAAAGAAAAAGTTATGTCCTACGAGGAAAAATCTGTAGGTTCGACCAATTTCTTTAAATGTGAAGCTTGTCCTTACATGGCACTTGCCGAGGATGATATTAAATTTCATTTATTCACCGAGCATCCAGATTTAGCTAAGAAGAATGGGCTCGCAGATAATATTCAAATATCGTGTCCAGGTTGCTCGAGTGTTTTCGATGCAGAAGGCACTCTCAGAACACATTTGCGCAACCATCACAAAATGGGCATAAAGGATGTCAAGAAAATGGTAAAGAGCTTAGTTCAATTAGCATTAAAAAATGTTAAGTTAAAAAAAGAAATCACCGCAAATGATGCCCCCTTAACTCCACAAGACGTAGCTGAAGTAAAAATGCCTCAAATTATAGAAATTGTACCTGAATTTAACAATACTCTTAATGAGCAATTACCAAAAGGTGTTGCTTACATATCTGTGGACGAGTTGAATAAAATGTCAATGCCAAATTTTGAGAAAGTTGATCCAAAAGAAGTCATCCAAGAGGCTAGCATTAATATTGTATATGCTAATGATGTAGCTACACACTCACAATATATGAATGTTTCAAATACAAACACTTCCAACCCGTGCAGTGTCATTCAAGTGTCGAGTGTAACACCAGACCTTATATCGTCTGTGCAGCAATGTGTCACAGCTGTAGACAAGTCGCCTCCTCAACCAAAAGATGCTAACAGCCACCCCACACACTCACCACAGAGAACTGAGCCTAGACTAATGCCATATCCATCTAACTTCGAGGAGAGAATAATTAAAGAGGACCCTGAAAAGATAGGTGTTTTGTGTTCCATTAACAATTGTGTTGTTAGACTGAAGGACCCTAATAATTTGTCATACCATAGAAAATGTCATTTTAACGGTAAACTGAAGTGCCCAGAGTGTTCAACAATATATCAGACAGTTGAAGTATTACACACTCACCTTTGGAAAATTCATGCAGTGGACCTGGAGTTGCCATCTTGTGAAATTTGTGATTTTAAAACTTTCAAACGCCACCGACTACTTAATATACACATGAAATGCCATGGGATCGGTAAAGATTATTCATGTAAGTTTCCATTCTAAAGTTCAGACTATTTTATAGGGTAAATATTGTTTACCTCAATATTATTCAATTGTTTGCCCTCTTCAGGTGCAGTATGTAACAAGACGTTTAAAAATGCAAATCAACTATCTAAACATCGCCTTATACACAAAAAAAGTGTAAAAGCTCAATGTCACATTTGTGAGAAATGGTTTAACTCGCAACAAAAACTACAAAATCACATTTTAACCGTACATGACAAATTAAAACCATTTAAATGTGGCCACTGTGATTACACAGCAGCCAGGAAGGCAGAGTTAAAGCTACATTTGAGATCTCATACAGGTAAGAAGACATTTTTAACAAAAAGGTTTCATCATTAATTAGGAATTAAATTTTTGTTATATGATACTAGCTGTCCCGACACACATTGTTCTATCTTAAATATGAAATGTATAAATAACTACACCTACTCCTACAACCTACATCTTTTCCGATAGTTTCTCACCATTTAAACCTTCCCTGAACTTCCACAATTATTTCAAGACCAAAATTAGCCAAATCGGTCCCACCGTTATTGAGTTTTAGCGATACATTGGCGATGCATTCTATTTTTATATACATAATACCACATTTTATATCACATCCTACGGGAACGGGATAAACAGTGTCCTATGTCCGTCGTCTGGTTCTAAGCTACCTTCCCACCAATTTTCAGCCAAATTGGTTCAGCTGTTCTTGACTTATAAGTAGTGTAACTAAAACAAATATATTTTATAATATATAGACTACACACATTCTGTAAACTGGAATAAATAAATACACCTGCACCTTTATCTACATCTACACTTAAAACTACACCTACCACCTACATCAACATCTACAACCTATCCCCAAATCTGAAACCTACAGCTGCAATATTTACCTATTACCTACACCTACCAAAGCAAAACAGGTATGTACATCGCAAACTCAAATATAAAAATTAGACAGGCAAGTGAAATATTGAACACAGTGAACAGTTAGTATGGGAACATCATTCGTCGTTTTCCCTGCAATTTTTTCAATATTACTCACTGTTTAAACCTCTGAGCTTTAACAATGATTTCAAGACGAAAATTAGCCAAATTGGTCCAGCCATTCTCGAGTTTTAATGAGACATTGAAATTGCAATCCATTTTTATTTTCAGGTGATAAACCTTACAGTTGTGACCAGTGTACTTATCGTTCTGCTGACCACAATGCAATGCGACGGCATAAAAAGATGCACTCCAAACAAGGAATATACAAATGCAAATATTGCCCTTACACGTCTATACAGTCCACTACATTTACCTCGCATATGATATCAAATCACCCTAATATTTCCCCAAAAGATATTCACAGGTGTCCATATTGCCCATTCAAATCAGTCAACAAGCAGAAATATGTTGTTCATCTCACCACACATAGAGACAAAGAGGGTATAAAGTTACTCGTTGAAATGAATGAGAAATCTAATAAGCCAAGTTGGACTATTCCAAGTGATTCATCAGGAAAAACTGATATGCCAAATCTCGAGAAAGAGCAAGATTGTGCATCAAACACTAGGCCGGCAAATTCAATTGTTAACTCGATACCCATCGAAGTTTACGATTGTGATAGTTTACCGGAAACTGTAGCCCAAGAATATCCAAAAAATTACCATAACGATTCCACAAGTGACACGCAACCATCTGATTTTAGCAATCAAAATGACGCAGTCCCGAGCTTCGATAACGCCGACTACGTCGACGACAATAACTCCGACTGCTTATTGTCCAACCCGCCTTTAACTAATTTACATTTTCTAAACACTTCTGCAGTTTCCATAGAACATAATCACATACAGAGCAACAACATCAATTCTCTCGCTCCAATCCACTCGCCGATAAACACGAGTATAAGTAATAACATAATGAGTAACTTTCCTATTCGATTGCCTCTAGCGCATCATCCCATCCGAGGTAATATAACTTTAAAGCCAGTCGATAAAATATGTCTTCCGATGACGAAGGTGACGGGCCCGATAATCAAGCCCATGCAAATACTCCCGGTGCCCTCCAGCCATTCGCCGATCAACATTTCGACTGAAATAGAAGGCGTTCCGAGGAAGAAACCTAAAATATCAGTCAAAAGTAATCTCATATTAAAAGGTCCCGATCAAGTAAATATGTTTCACTCTCAGCAACAGATGGCTTTCAAACGTTTGGAAGATAACGAAAGATTTGGTCTCCCTCCCGTCGTTACTTTTAATAACCTGATAATGCAACTGCAGCCGGAACCTGCGCTCAGTGAATCTCCGAACACTATGATGTCGTACCCGCAAGACAATTTGGGTGACAACGCGCCGACGCCACTCGGTAGCGACATAAGCGAGGACCCCCAAATATTCTCATTCAATCCACAGATGAACGTCAGCTCGATGAACATGATTCCCCAGGCACAAAAAATTCAATCAAACGATCCGAGCTACATAAAATTGGAGGCGACTATAAAACAGAACACGCAGTCGCCGAGCTTAGAGAAAATGTGCAATCCCATTTTACTGAACAACCAAGCGATGGCCAGGGAATACAAAGCCTCGCCACCCTTGGAAGATATACATAAAAACATGAATGAAATAAAAAATGAGGTCAAATCGGACGCATTCTACAATATGGCAATAAATGCTCCGACTAATAATCCCCCTGCAATAGACCAATATTTAATAGACAACATTATTCCTGAGCAGTACTCCTCACATATTGATCTCTCTCCTGTTGTGTTACCTGAGGCGGACCAACAGAATGACGTCATTGAAATTGACGATAATTCTGACGATAATAAGCTATTATCGAGATTTGATATGAATTTTTCTCTGGAATCCCTTTATTTAATGCACAATGACTTTCATTTCTTAGAAAACGACGGAATCAACAATGGTGGTTCTGACGCCGTTAACGAAATGAATAGAATGGTCACAGAAGTACCCATTATAAACCAAAAAGAATGTTTAGAGGTCCTCCCGATAGAAACGAATCATGATTGTACAACTTTAATTCAGGGCAAAAAAGATCCAATGATGAACAATTCAGGAAAGCAAAGTACGAATAAAATTAACGTAAAAAACATAGAGTTGATGAAAAATTAGTTTTTACGCAGGATTCATCACACAACGCAGGAAAATAAAAGGCTAAAATCCCTATCAAAAGGGATGGAGGCAACTAATTAGAAAAAAAATTAAATAAAATATTTTTAGCTTCTTAACTAGGTTCTCGTTTAATTAACTGTAAATACATATGTTGTTAGTTATTTAAATTTATATAGAAATTGTAAATATCTGTAAGTTATGATCTATAGGTAATATGTACATATTTTTATGCATTATTTTCATCTCATATTTCGATAAACAGTGTAATTTTTTTTTGATATCATTAAAAATAACAAGGATACCTATAAACATTTAAATCAGTCAATTAGACAGAGAAGTCCGATCGATAACGTGACGTCATATTACCCGACTTTCATAGAAAGTTCATACTACATTTCGTTTCGCTAGAAAGAGAAGTATGAAAGAGATATTAAAAACTACCGTCATAACATGCTCATTTTTCAACAGATACTTATTGGCCATTTAATTTATTTATGAGTCTGGTAACATAAAAAATTTTTTTTTTGGAAATTTTCTATTCTATATTTATGCATATAATATTGTATTTGGTACATATGTATATTAAGTAAATATTGTGTAATATGATGTTATCAGTTTAATCAATTGTCTGTTATTCTGTTTTAAACATAAGTCTGTTGGACTTGAATTTTTAAAAAGACTGTTTTTTTTTAAATATATTTAAAACTATTGGTATGCAACACACGAAACATTTTATTTGGTCCCTGATAATAAATCCTTATAAATTGTATCTACTTAATTGGAAGCGAGTATCCACGAAGGAAAAATAAGTTAATATTATCTTTTATGAGTAGAAATTAGGAATATGTAAAGAATTGTATTTTAAACATTTATTTAAAAAAAAAAGTTGTGTACATTTGAAACATAAATATATTAGGTACAGGTCGCGCAACGGTTTATGAGCGCTCAGTGAAAGTGGAGGGGATCGTTCGCGCATGTGACCAATAGCAAAGAATGTATATTACTAACGTACAAATAGCGTGTCGGCAGCCACGTTCGGCATGCGTTCGGCGCATCCACACCTCCCCGCCCGAGCCCGCTACCACCAAACACACCCAAAAACTTACTTCTGCGCATACCCCCTCTACTTTTGTCGAAAGATCTTAATTCGTTGCGCGACTTATAACAATTGATGTTTTTGTATACACCGCTATATGATCTTTAGTGCAGCCAACTTCTTGAGATCTATACAATAACCAGTCTGTACTTAAGTCTCCAAAAGGCTTTGGATCTGTATGAACATATTTATCGCCACTTGGTCCAATAATTATGAGAGTTTTACCCTTAAAATATTTTAAGTATTCATTGAAAGCATCTCTGTTGTTAAAATAACAAAATAGTAAAGCTGTATTCTGACACTCTTGCAGTAAACCAATCATGTCCTTGTCTAAAGTGGGCGGTGTAATAAGGAGAGGTATAAAAGTGGGCGGGGCATATTTACACTGCCACCAAACTCCGTCCACTTCGACTCCAGATACTGGAATTCCTGAAAATAGTTATGTAATGAGCTGATTTACAAGACTATTAAGCATATCGATTATATGGACTTGTAATCTGGACTGTAATAATTGATAAACGTGTTAATTTTAAACGCTACTAAATATCACATACTTAAACCATTTAAAGTATGTAATTAATAAAATTAAATATGTTGTTACTGCCAGAATGGTATAATGCGTTTCAAATGAGAATAGGAACGTCGATGACCTTTTTCTGTCAAATATCACTTGAAAAGTGCGAATTGCAGAATAACTTATGGGCGTATAAATATTAATATACTTGCATCGAATTTAAATAAAAACGTTATAGTAATAAATTAACTAAACATAAATTTAACTATCATAACAGTCTAAATTCGAAATAATATGGCGCCGACTTGATCCTATTCTCATTTGAATCGCACTATACTTCTTATCCTTTGACGCGGCGAGGTGGATCATGGTACACCCACTTACCTGTGACTTCTTTGATCATCCATTCCAATAGACCAGACCCACAGCCAATGCTTAGAATCTGATTACACTTTAAAGTTTCCATACACTCGCCGATAAAGCTAAAGTTCTCTTCAGTTGGGTATACCCAAAGCACTTTATTTCTGTCTGGATGGTCGCGGTATGTGTCTACGATAGCTTTCCAATCCTTTCTATTATACAAATCCAGAATAGAAGCCACAATATCTTCACCCATTACTTAGGAAAAGCTTAAGCAACTGTAGGTAATTACTTATTGAAAATCAAGTTGCAAAAAATATACTTTTAACCATGTAAACTTCATTTAATTTGCAAACGGAACGCATTAAGTACTAGTGCAAATTTAAAACTAGCAACTAAAAAGTATGGGCGTTAAATTGTGTAAGCATTTTAAAATCAATTGTACAGTGGGGGATTTACTTGGGTCGATTTAGGCGCGTGCGGCGAGTCGCTTGACAAATGTTTGTGCAGCGCGGCAAAAATCGGCCCATGTACATACATACATATAATCACGCCTTTTTCCCGTAGGGGTAGGCAGATACCACTTCTTTCCACTTGCTACGATCCTTACATACTTGTTTCGCTTCGTTCACTTTCATTCTTACGAATGGTAAGAATTCCTCGTCTTGCATTCAACGTAGCGAAGCGGCTCGCCATGGTCCGCTCTTCGCCTCCGCGAGAAACGAGACGTGATGGGTAGCGAACCACATCGCCGCCATTTTGGTTAATTAAATTATTTTTATGATTATCCATTGCGTTCCCACGGATTGGCGGAGAGGGTAGGCATAGGAAAAGAAAAGTGGTGTGTAAAGGAAGATTGGTAAGTTAGAGTGGGAAATAGGAAATGTAGGATATTACCCCCCAGCAGGAGGGCAATGGATATGGCCTACCTAGGGAAGCCGGGGGTCGCATAACCGTATACTATACCACAAGTCACAACTACCGGACAGGTAAGTTGGGATGAGTATCCCATGACATAAATCCATCATTATAGAAGTAGGTAAGTATCTAGAAAGATAAACATCAAGACAGGTTACTTTAACCAAAATAGCGTTTTACAAAATCTTATAAACTTTAAAACTGAAATTGTACAGGGGCTGAAGTTGAGCACTCGAGAGGGTGCAGGATCGACCGCGGGTTCAGGGTTGTGGCATGTACTAACGAGGTTTTTTACATAGGTAGTTTTTTACATATTACGTGGTAGAGCCATGCTTCGGCACGAATGGGCCGGCTCGACCGGAGAAATACCACGGGCTCACAGAAAACCGGCGTGAAACAGCGTTTGCGCTGTGTTTCGCCGAGTGAGTGAGTTTACCGGAGGCCCAATCCCCTACCCTATTCCCTTCCCTACCCTCCCCTATTACCCTATTCCCTCTTAAAAGGCCGGCAACGCACTTGCAGCTCTTCTGATGCTGCGAGTGTCCATGGGCGACGGAAGTTGCTTTCCATCAGGTGACCCGTTTGCTCGTTTGCCCCCTTATTTCATAAAAAAAAAAAAAAAAAAAAAAAAAGGTGAAACCTACGTGTGTCTGAAAAGACTAACAATAAACTTAAAACACCTATGATTTCCTTCGGCGCTTAAGCTTTCGTTTGTGAGCTATGTTTTATTAAAATTTAATGTTACAATCTAGCCAAAAATATAGGTTTAGAATCTTGAAAACAAAACTTCAAATACGGTCCTGTTAACTTCCCGTATGTACAACAGAAGTATTGGCAAACACCCAAGCGATTATGTTTAAAGTACTTTCAAGGTAGAGGTTGCTGACGTCCATTTCTGTTATACAGTTCGTGATCGGTGGTTATTTATAAATGAAGTGCTAAGTCTTTGAAAATTGAATTATATTTTTATTAAAGTATTGGGATTTACAAACGATCTTTATACTTATTACTTTAAAATACATAGTAGATAAAATTCATAACAAAATATAAGTTTAATAACAAGACTGTAAATGCATGTTTGTTCGGTCCAATGCACACTACAATGGCACAGAAACTCAAGTCGATACAGACTTTAACTACGGATGTTTGTGTGCACTACGCCTTATTCAGTCGAAATAATCCAGTACCAATACTCTTTATGATATTAGCCTGATCAGTAATGTGTACACACATTAATATGTACACACGTACTATGGAGGGTAGAGCTATCTCTATACTCCGTGACACGAACACTACGGCCGCTGTATCTTGACGGGTCTGAACATAGGCTCTGCGAACTTTAGCACATGTACAACTCGTGAAGAAAACTATTATTGTATTATTTTTATATACGTACTTATAATTTTTTTCTAATACAGTTGACCAATTAGTACAAATAAAATAAATACGAAAACACTTAAAAACAGTTATTCCGCAACCTTCTGCGCGAAGTTCAGACTCGCCAAGATACATCGGCCGTATTGTGCATAATTTGACATCCTTTGAGGATGTCAAATTAAGTAGGTACATGTGTTCCCAGGCTTAATAAAGGTGTATGATTAGATAGTACAATAAATTAATAACTAACAAAATCTTGCAAGTAAAATGTTATATTGTCAAAATATAGCAATATGTTGGTGAGAGAAAATTCCCACGTATTTCACTGCGAAAAAGGGCAAGTTAAAGGACTTTACATCCATAAAGGATGTCAAATTAAGTACGTGTATTCTCAGGCTTATTAAAGATGGTCAGAACTTAGATAGTACAATAAAACAATCACTAACAAAATCTTGTAAGTAAAGTTTTATATTGACAAAATAAAAATATGTTGGTGAGAGAAGATTCCCACTTAATTCACTGCGAAGAAGGGCAAGATAAAGAACTCTTTCATATAAAATATTGCATTTCGATTTCAGATTTGCAACCTTCAGTAAAAAAGTCAAGTTGATAAAATTTTGATTTTAAGCTGCGTTTATAGAAAATGTTAACCCACAAATGTTAATCTGAACTATTTACTTTTATAAAGAGAAGGCACAGGGCCACAAATTTGTAAATTGTGCCATGAATGCGAGGTCCAAGTTAGATTTAAGTTATTATTAGTTTTCAGCAGCCCGATTGTAATGATCCATTCTGATGTATTATAAGTATTTTGCAATGAATGAGTTGTTATTGTGTCTTCAGTTATTTTATAACAGTACATAAAATAATAATACCAAGTATTGCGTAAATGCTCGTGTAACATTTCTGAACGTCTCCTTACAAGTATTATATTATAAGCGTGTTCGTAAGATACAAGTAAGGCGTACAAAAATAGTTCGGCTTAAATAATTGTGAAATGTTAAAACGTTCTTATATAAAATATTTTGTGAGATCAATGTTAGAGATCGCGTTGTTCAGTCGTTATAGTCAATGGCGATGTAACGAAAATACACCACCCAAATAAATATTACATACATAGAGGTTAACTAAAATCGAAGCCGTAGGCAGCTATTTGTCTCACAAAACATCAAAGGCAAAAACCTATAAGAGTGAAAGAGAAAGCCATCTTCATGTCTTTTCGTTTTTTTTCTAAGGTTGGCTGGACTCCAGTCCGGTTGGATAAATAGCTACCTACGGCTTTTGATTTTAGTTTACCTTCTATGTATGTAATATTTCTTTGACACCACCAATGTGGTCACTGTTTACAGTCATAATTTCTAATCGCACGTGCTGGTTAATTGTAATAGAATTTTTGAGTATGGTTACTCTTATTACAACTCATCTTTGAGAACAAAGTTGCATATTTTGCATGCATTCCGTTACATCGCCAGTGTTCAAGAAGTCTTGAATGCTAAATCATTGTTGCAAAATCACACAATGTTTTTGGCAGACCGAGCTCTTTACAGCTACAATGAGTACATTTTTATATCAATTTAAAATTCTAAACTTTTCATAAACAGTCTTTTGAACATTGCCAATACGTCAAAATGGTAACTTTTACATTCCTTATATTATATCTATCACCAAATTATATCATATCATACCATAAAATATTAGACAAGACTTCATTACGAAAGAAATAGAAATTTCATCTTAAAACTAATAAAAGTAATATTTAAATTTGTAATCTTGATTTTTAATTTTTTGTGATTTCATTTCAAACATAAATTTCGAAAAAAATAACAGAAAATCACATTAAATTTCTTTTGAGATCAAATAAATTTTGGTCCTTAGAGCCGAATATATATTTTGTAATCGTACTCATAATAACAAAAGGAATAACTTAGAACTAGCAGTTAATCTACACGTCTTAGACGCACTCGTACATTCAAATGTACTAACTGAAATTCATACACAACTAATACAAAAAGTTTCCAAAAACAGAGGCACAGCATAATCACTTGTTGCGAATTTAAATTCATTTTAGCTTATCGTTTGGATTCTTAAAAAACTTTTTGTGGTCGCACGGCGCACCACTCGTTTTTCTTGAATATTCATCAATGTAGACTTTTTATCAATTCTAAAACTTAAACATAAGTAGTAATAGAAGCGTTAAAAATTATTTCATTAGAAAAAATAAAAAAGTAAATAAATTGTATTTAAAGTGAAAAGAAATGTACGAATTTTCAATTTATCCATCCGATTCCTTCATTATTTTTTGCATTTACATTATTGCCTTATTTATATGATAATTCTTAAGAATTAATGTAACAAAATCAAGCTTAAAGTAAATTTTATTTACTTTTCTTACCTAACTGACAAATTATAGATGCCTAGCAAATGTCTCTACAATTATTGCAATATAAGTATGTACTTACATCAATAATAGAGCTTGTATTTACTATAGAAACTTAACCCTTAAACAAAGACCAGACTATAGATTCACTGCCGATTTCATATTGCTAGTTGTAGGACAATAGTTATGTGATACATTCTGGATGGTGTACACGTCTTAGCCTAAAATATATATTGCTATAAAAATTAATATATACCTACAAAATTACCCAGTACAGGGGCGATCGCTTTGCAATCATTCAGCCTTCACTTACAATACCTGAAATAAGTAATAAATAATTCATTTAAAAATATATTTTGAATCCAAGGAAAAATTTAAGTAAGTAAAAATACTTAGCGCCAATAGGTAGTAGTGATGTAACGAATATTCGCATTCGCATTCGCGAATATTCGCACATTTTTGTATATTCGCATTCGCATTCGCAAAATTTTTGCGAATGTTTTGCGAATATGAATATCAGAAAACAAAAGCAAATGTGCGAGTTTCTTACGCCGGTTCTTCTCGCCGGGTTAGTTTCCGAACCGGTGGTAGGCATCATGTAGGGCAATTATATAAGTCCATCCATGTAGGTTATATCATAACCTACATGGAAATAAAATTTTTTAATTTAAGTTTGAATGAGCGGAGCGGAATGAATGACGTTTTATTTAGATCATAGATGAGTTCGTATGAACTCGGCAATACTCGGAAGATACGAACATAACGAACCCATAACGAACCTTGTCCGAACGCGACTGCCGCCAAGACAAATTGGCGCCAAATATGAAAAAAACTGAATATTCGCAGTAGCATTCGCATTCGCGAATGTCGGTAACAGATATTCGCATTCGCGTTCGCGAATGCTAAAAAAATTACATTCGTTACATCACTAATAGGTAGTAAATAAGTTATTTAAGAATACATAGTTCAAAACGTATTGACCAGTTCATTCCTCTGGACTAGGCTGGCTATGTTGTGAGAATGCCGTATGTGCTTGGGCAACCATACGACATTTAAAAAACAACTGTCCCAGGCACTACAGTATTTCAAGAGTAGTTACTTCGCTCGGAGAATACTGTATAAATCATCCAATAACGGATGTAAAGGCCTAAGTTCAAAATTATTAAAATACGAAGAAAATCAAAATATTTTACTGACTTGCTAATTGATATCCTGCTCCATCTTTTTCCTCCAGTGCATTTTCGGATTTTGGATCACCTCATTCGTGTCCTTCTCAAGTTTTTCATACAGAATCTTTTTGTAGATTTCCATATTTTTGATCGGCGGGGCCGAGTCATTGCTGTGGGGTATGTAACCTCTTTGGACGCTACGAAACTTTTCCTGGTCGATAGGAGGCAGAGGTATTGTGGCCTTGCGTATTTTGTGTACATACTCGTTCTCTGGACTCGATTTCTTCTCACTGTCAGCATTTCGCTTCTCGACGATCACACTCTGCCTCGCGTTGTTCGCCTCGATTATGGACATTTTATCGACCTCACTTTGGAGTTGTTTTATCCTTGGAACTCTATTAGACTCGTCGATGTGTTTCTGTATAACGTCCTGAGGTATCGGTGGTAGTGGGTTAAGTATCTCCAGCTTGGTTTTCTCATTCTTCTCGTATATTTCATCGGAGAGCTCCGTCTCCTGGCCGTTGGCTATCTCCTTGAGCGCGCTCTCGTCGCACTCGACGGCCATGGCGGGCACATACTCGGGGTGAGTGTTGCGGATGTGACGCTCCAAGTTGTCCTTCCTTCTAAAGCGACGGTTGCACACCTTACATCTGAACGGCTTCGAATCTATAAACACAAAAATAGATTGTATAAAAAATACTCTATTGAAAGTCCTTTTAAAAATTATTTAAATAATAATGTTAATTAAATCGCCACATAAATGCGTAAGCAAACAAGCTTTATCTCCCGTGGGATGCTTGCGGGGCAACGCGAAAAACATGCTGGCTGAGCGTGGTGATTGCCTCAACTGTCTATATTAGCTACTCCTGTTGATTAGTCCATACAAGGTATGAATGTACTTTTACATTTCCTACTTATATGTTTATTATTTTAATTCATTTACCAGAGTGTACTGCGGCGTGCCTGCGCATGTCCTTCCTGGAATGGAAGGCTTGCGGGCAGCGCGGACACTGATGCGTGCGGCCCTGCGCCCGGCGCGCGCGCCCCTCGCACTCGGCGCACCCACCCGCCCCGCCGCATGCGCACGGCTTCTCCGCTGAAGTTGTAATGATAATCACTATTGACTTTAAAGTTAAACACCATCAAGTCGTCTTTCGAGCATACAAATCATGGAGAATAGAAGTAAGGAGCACCATCTCTCTAGGGCAGAAAAGCTAAAAGTGTCCGACAACAGTAACCAAATAATAGTTCCAAAACTGGCCATAATGGCGCTAGAGTCAGAAGAGGGTATGATATAAAGTTAGAAAAAAAAGATGGAGGCAAGTTATTTGAAATTTAGTTATTACTTATTGGTTATGTTACTCTAATGATTTATGGCCATTTTGTGGCAATCTTTTTAAAATTCTTCCACATGTTACTATAGCATCACCTTAATTTGCTCCCTTAAGAGTGCGCTAGTCAACGGCTCGAACTCAGTGATGCGCGCGGGGAAAATGCTTGTTATTTCACCTAATATTGGGGAAAAAAGGATATAACCATAAAATAGTAATCTATACTTATAAGAGAAGCTATACTGCACACATTTATGCAGCTGTGTAAAGTATTTTAGAAAAGGCGTCTTCAAATTACGCAAATCGACACTCAGCTGTTGGTGTTTTATGAAAAAACTATATAATATTTTTGTCTGTAGTAAAATTATCTCAATTGCTGAATAATCGAACTGTGTCGGTATTTGCTTGCTTTTTTACTATCATTCTTCGTTTAATTTTTATTTACGTTCAAAGTTGCGCTAAAAATGCGATGTTTGGAGGCTATTATCTTCTACACTAATTTGAATTTCAGAAATATAAGCAAATACCGACCTAGATAAGTGTCATAAAAATCGATATTACGTTAGAATTTGGGTCTATAATGCTTGACTTTGGAGTAAATCACCAACAGCGTTTGTATGGAGAAAAAACCGACTAGCGCAGCCTTAACCCTTTCAACAGTCACTTTTGAATACACCTGAGATGGTCCTCCTTACCTCTATTCTCCATGATACAAAATACAAATACAAACATTAGACGTCACATATCATAGCAATAGACTTTGGGTATTCGAGTTACTAGTTAAGTTTTTAGTTTATAAATAGGAATGCAAATTCTATATTTTTTATACATAATATTATGTACTCACGATTATATCCATGTTTAAGCACATGTTTCTTGTAGTTTGAACTGTCTCTGAAACGCCGGCCGCAAACCGAGCACGCGTGCGGGCGCTCCTCTGTGTGCGTCAGTGTGTGCTTACGTAGTGATGTCACATTGTTGAATGCCTTGTTGCATTGAGAGCAGCCATACTTCTTCTCTTCTACAGCAAATAGATATTGTTTTATTTGATTTATTTATGAAATTATATTTATTGTTAATCTAAATTATAGTAATTTAGCTTTATTCTTACTACTTTTGTATTTGGGATAAAGTTTTTGTATAATATAATATAGCTAGACTCTATTTATTAGGTAGTAGTTGTCATTAGTTAACGCGTTTACGTCATCCAATTAAAAGTGCTATTGAGTAGATAAACTACCATCATAAAAAATAAAAATAAACCGGGTATTAATAATTTGAAAATACTTCATACGTTTTAAAACACTTGGTAACTCAATCCAAAACATCAGCGCTACATAACAAAACATAATTCGAATTTATAGGCAATTTGAAGATAAATCAGATTTTATAAGTACATTTGAGACAAGTTTACACAATATGTTTAATATTGTCTTGTAAAGATTTCTTAGGGCGCGTGTCGACGAGCACAGTTTCTACCTGGCGCGGCGCCGAGTAAGCTTGTCTACGTACACGGCATGTACACGGTTTCAAGTTTCAACCCGTTCCGTAGCCAGAGGCCAGCCTCATTCAGATTACTGTCGTTATTTAGTACAGACGTAATGAAGCGTAATTAAAAATTCTTGGTGTGTTTCTGTCGTGGTTAAAATGCGGCCTTCGCCGCGCACACGCCCGGCCTCGTCAACAAACGCTCATAGACTGCCATACAAGGCTGCGCCCCGGGCACACGCCGAGCACGGCTTCGAGTCGGACCGGCCGCGGCGCTAGCGCCGGTTTCATGTACAGACTTTTATGGTGCTTCATACATAACTAGCACCGGGTCCGACGACAGGCTGGCGCCGTGCCGGGTAGGAACCGTCTCGTCGACACGCGCCCTTATTGTAATTTGGTATACACAGTTTTGTGCCAGTTACTCTTTCGTTTGTTTTTAGGTCTTAGGGTAGTTTATATTTCGTAACCCTTATGGTTTCGTCATGTCCGTCCGTCCGTTTTTTTTTTTCACGCGTCTATCCTATACTAATGACGGGTATCAAATTAATAAAGACAATAAATGTATTTAAGTTCCAACAAACAGGCATCTCCCTAGAGGCAAATTCTTAGGTAACATCTGACTTCTGAGGTCATGATTCCAGCCAGTGCAGTAAAGACACAAACACACAGCCACAGCAGTAAACAAGTAAGGGGATTCTTTTTTCCCAATCAAATTATGATTAAACTTGTTGAGTGGAATGTGGCCGGAATGCAACCTCACAGCTGCAATCTAACTAAATATTTCTAGATATTCATTTGTTTAACCATAATATTTGGCCCCTTGAATATTGAATTATCAAGAGTTGTGTATTACCATAAGTAGGTATGTAAAAAATATAATGATTCCAAATGATTTACTTGCTAACATGCAACCTTTCTTTTTATATCTGTATCATAATAAATAAAAAATTACTTGTATGCTTAAGCTTATGACGTTGTAATTTTGACATCTGGAAAAAGCTGTCTCCACAAACATCACAGGCATATGTACGTTCATTACGATGCACTCTCATATGATATTTAAAATGTGAATGTGCCGCAAAACTCTGAAAATAAAACATAATATTTATTTATTATCATTTATTTGTGTCCATTTTAAGTCCAGTCTAGGTTTTTCGCTGGGTTCCACCGAACTCAAGTGGAGTATTTCGAAAAATTCTTTGGAATGTATTTCTTGATTGATGTATGATTGATGTATAATAACCATTCAGTTGTTGAAATTTCACTATACAAACTTAAGATTGGATATTAAATTACATCGAAATCGAAGCAGATTTTAAATATTTTTCATACAAACTTTCAACTGCTATTTTATACCCTCAGAGGGTGAATTGTAACGAACCCTGAAATCTGTGCAGATTTAAAGATGTCCATACAAACTTTCAACCTCTATTTCACTTCTTTAAGGGTTGTAATTTTTCAAAATCCCTTCTTAGTACACTAAATTCTATCTATATCTCTACATCGTTAACTAAAACTACTGTCCTAATTTCACTTTTCTGCTTGTGTGTGGTTACAGCTGTGCGAGTGTCTAATACAAGGCTGCTCAACCCCAGGCCCAGAAAGAACTTTAAGTGGCCCGCGCAAGTATGGTTTAAAAATACGCACCAAATTAAAAAATCCCGCCGCGCACAGTACATTCAGATTCAAACTTTCCAAACATCAAACATCCCTAATCCTGATTCAAACATCCCGAACAAACAACAAACATTCAATTTAATTTTCTTAATAATTGAGCTTTTATTGCGCTTGTCCTGAGAGTAACTGAAACAGGAAATGTAAGTGGCCCGTCGTTAACGACTGAATCCACCGTTTGGCCCGACTCTTCAAAATTTTGAGCAGCCTTGGTCTAATACGTCAATGAGTCAGTCAGTAATAACTGATAGGTAATGGTGTTCACTTGAAATTAATAGTCTGAATTAATACAAAAGTGGTCCAAGGGTTAAGTAGAACAAAGTTTTACCTTTTCACACTCTGGGCATTGATACGGCTTTCTCTGGCCATTACAATAAGCATGATAAATCACTTGACTCCGAGCATGAAATGTTTTTTTACATAGAGTGCATGTGTATTGCTTCATATCGCCAACTGAAAAAAAAATATGATTGGTATAGTTTTAAAAAATTTAAGCATTTCATTAGGTATATTATTTTAAAAAATTAGTTTATAGTAAAAATGTAATCAGTTTGATAATAAAAATGTAAAAAGGCCTCACTAGTTTTAGTATAGAAGTAAAGAATAACATACCCATTTCTTCTACAATATGTGTTGTTTCTGGTTTTTTCTTCTTACTAGAATCGAAACCATTTTGGCCATCAACATCGACGGGCTCATAATCAATTGGTATTTCGTACTCTTTAACTGTCTTTGCTATATCAACAGACTTTTCTTCACCTGAAACTTCATCACTCTCTTTTCCTTCAGTGTTTGATAGGCAAGCTAAACATCCTGATTTTTCATGTATGAGACAATCCATACATTTTACATGACCACAGTTTTCGGTGACCAGACGGTTAGTCGTCAAATTTACGGGCTTTTTATTGTGGCAATTCACACAAATTTGAGGGTTCATGATCGTTTTGAAGGTTATAATATTTATGTTCTTGATGGTTTTAGAAATAGCTTCACATATTACACTTCGATTCCGATTTGAAAAGTTACAAATACTTTGTCTTTACATAAATCATGCGGCTTATTTACAAACATTTTAATAGTTTAGAGTTGTGAAAAGAATCAAAGCCAAACTAAAAAATATTGCATTCACGAAACGTCATTGTGAAGTATTGTTTTTTTCTGAGGAGAAAAAACATTTTAGGCCAAAGTTTTAGGCATTGACCTGCCACTCACTTTATTGATAGGAATTACTACAAAAAGGCGGCCTTACAGATTACAGTGTACAGCCACAGCCTATAGAACTATTACCTACAGTCGTCCAACGGACACGTCTAGACAGAGCAATCGTGCGGGGCGTGCGGGGTGAGAGAGGGGCGGTCGCGGTAGCGAGCCCAAGCTGCCATACACTCGCTTGGGACACGTCAGCCGGGGTTGACGCTTTTTAATTTGATTGTTTTAAGGTGGTTCGTTTCCTATACAAAAATACAATGGACATTAATTAGGTAATTTCATACTATTACTACATAAATTTATATGCACATATATTTATTTTGCAATATAATTGTCGCAAAATATATTTAAAATACTTTATTTCACACACAAGTCACATTTTATTGAATTTTCGACAAAAAGTGACATAAGTTACAAATGTCACTTTTTGTCGAAAATTCAATAAAAATGTGACTTGTGTGTGAAATAAAGTATTTTAAATATATTTTGCGACAATTGTATTGCAAAATAAATATATGTGCATATAAATTTATGTAGTAATAGTATGAAATTACCTAATTAATGTCCATTGTATTTTTGTATAGGAAACGAACCACCTTAAGTGGTTTGCGACAGTGTTTCGTTTGAGTTGTATGTAGGTACGAGGAAGATGTAAATCAAAATTTATTCCCCTTTTTCAGCCCTAACAAAAAATTTAAGCAATAATAAGACTAACTGTGAAAAAATTGTGTTGATATCACGAAAATTGAGTTTTTTATAAGCAAATCAATATGGGAACGCGCGAAAACTGATTGCGCCCGTCGAGTAATGGCTGTGACGTCACATCGCCGTGCGTAGCTAGCTAACTATGCAATGTGCATACAGTATGTTTTTGACACGCGCTCTGTAAACTTACCTTCGTTCATTTCGATTCATTTTTATATATTATTATAATAAATATGACTTAATAGGGAAAATTGTTAAATTTAAACAAAAAATTAATACCAACTTTCAAAGTAAAAACGCACAAAAGAGTATGAAATAAATTTTATTTTCTAAAAATAATTCTCCTTTTAAATTCGGCTAAAATTTTAACTATTTCCCTACTCAATCTTCTTAATTTTGAAGTCTGTGCCAGCCCAAACAATATCCTGATAAAACTATATTTTATAAAACTCACATTTAAGTTGGCAACCAACTTCAAAATTATGAAAATCGAGTAGAGAAATCAAAAATTTCAAACTCAAAATGGGCTATGAAGTACATTATTTTGATAGAACAAATCTTTATCAAGTAAAAGTTACGCCATCTTGGTTTTCACAATACTTCAAATGTTAGCCATCTTGTTTTCACCATACTTCAAATGTCAAAATGGCCCCAAAAATCTCAAAAATGGGACCATTTAACTGGAGATAGTATACGTCTATGAGAGAAATAATTAAAATTTTTGCCGAATTTAAAAAGGGAATTATTTAGAAAATAAGATTTTTTTCATACTTTTTTGTGCGTTTTTACTTTGGAAGTCTGTTTTCATTTTTTGTTTCAAAATTATAATGTTTTCCATTTTTAGGGCTCCACTTAGGGCACACAAGGAACGCTTATAGTTTCGCTCGCTCCGTCCGTCCGTCTGTTATACTTCCGTAATTATGAATATTGATGGATGAAATTTGGTACAGTTATAGATTGTGTGTAGATCTTAGGTTTGGCATAATAAAATAATAATAATTTTATATTTTAGGGGTAGCTCTGAAGGGGGGATGAAATATTTTTTCATTCTACCCCATTTGTGGGGTATCGTTGAATAGGTCTTTTAGAATTTAGGTAAGGTTTCTTTTAACATTACTTTTTCACAAAGTCGACTATTTTCGAGTAATCAGCCTCCAGTGGTTTGTAAGTTGGTCCCCCCTCCCTTAGAATTTCTAAATTATAAGAGATAGAAACTTGTAAGCTTCTATGCTAATAGATCATGCTAAAAACTCTTTAGGAAAATTATTTTAAGCGAAATCGGATAGTAACTTTTGAAGTAACTTAAAAAACCTATTACGCGATTTCCAAACGTGTGTCTTTAAAGACTGAGTTCTGTTCAATGCTTTTGGATCTAGGGTATACCCTTGGCACAAAATTTTACTTTTTGATATGATATGCTTAATTTACTTCACATTGGCCAAATTCTTAAAGATATACCTATACATTTTGAGGAGTTCCCTCGATTCCTCATGGATTCCATCATCAGGTTTCCACTTTAGTGACTAAAGTCTAAAAGGGCCAATTTCAAATTAGGGGCCATCCATAAATAACGTCACACGTTAGGGGGGAGGGAGAGGGTCGACGAAGTGTGACATTGTGTGACAAGTGGGTAGGAGGGGTCCTAATTTTCGTGACGTCACATTTCAAAATCTATTTTAATCTAAGTGTTAATATAGTAATCATAAGTAATAGCTATATGATATTATGATAGCTATTGCCCCAGTGTCGAGACCCCCCAGCCCCAGTGATGTTTAAGAGATCATAATGTTGTTTTATTATTACATAAGTTTTTTTTTTCGCCTAGAAAATGCGTTTCAGCATCCCACTAGGGGATAGCGGTCCTACCCGTGAGTATGTGAGACTCTGCTGCACCCGAAAAGATGGTGAATGGGCGCAGCCCCTACTCAATAAAAACTCGGCGGTACTCCACTCCATTCCACCCTTGGCGGGCCACGGGATCGATCGAAAGACGATCCATGCGTCAGATGGGCATATAAAAGTTGGACCTGTGCCTAATCTCTCGACAGTCGTGTCGGTCATCCGTCCCACCAATTCAAATTAAACAAATTTCGGAACTGCTTTTTTAATTGAATAATTATTTCTAGATGTAAAGTTGTAAAATGTGACGTCACGCTAGGGAGGGAGGGGGTCTCACAAATGTGACAAGGACGGGGGAGGGGGTCAAAAATCATGAAATTCGTCTGACGTAATTTATGGATGGCCCCTAAAAGTCGAGAACGGCTAGACCGATTTGGCTGATTTTGATCTTAAAATAATTGTATCAGTTCAGGGAAAGTATACTAATTTATACTAATACTAATTTTAAATATATATATATATATATATATATATATATATATATATAAAAGAAAGTCGTGTTAGTTACACTATTTATAACTTAAGAACGGCTGAACCGATTTGGCTAAAAATTGGTAGGGAGGTAGCTTAGAACTAGGAAAAGGACTCTCGTCTCGTCGACGGATCGTCTGTGCAAACCACATACCTTGCTCGCTCTTTTATCGTGTGTACTCTTTCACACATCGCCTGTAATTGGTTAAACAGAAATAGAGGAATAATTTTAAATTTCAAACTACGAAATTCTATTCTATTAATTTGAAAAATTATTTTCAACTTTTGCAAGATTTGTTAACTCATGTTTTGTTATTTGCAAAAACTGTAATTTTTAGTGAAGTGATCTCAAAATCATATTTATTATGATGAAATAGTGATTTATAGTCAATAAGTTCATGTATATAACCACTATATAAACATGCTTTAACTCAAAGAATATCGGTGAGTATTTGCATAAAATTTAACCATATTTTAACTTCTCGTTTTATTAAAAAGAGACATAAAATTATATTTGTTTGACGACCTCTGTGGCTCAGAGGTTCAGCGCTTTGGTTCTCAAGTCGGGGGTCGCAGGTTCGAATCCTGCCGAAGGAACAAAAGGTTTTTCTGTGTTCCTGGGTCATGGATGTGTAATATGTGTATATGGATGTGTAATATGTGTAATATGTGTATATGGCTGGATGTGTAATAACAGAAATCTTAAATATATGTATAGTATAAAAGTATTAAATATACTTCCTGTTTTCTGGTTACCTGTAACACAAGTTCTTCGGATACTTTGCACGGCGCCAGATTGACGTGGTGTGAAGCGTCTATACATATTATTATTATTATTTGTTTCAATAAATGAAATGTATTGTGTAGTAATTTTAATATGCATGCTAAGATTGTAAGGTTTCTCTATTAATAATATAAGATTCGTAGTCACTTGTTTGAGATGTCGACAAAAAACTTTATGAACAAAATGTCATAGATTGACTATTATATTTATATATGAGGCGGATATAGTTAGGGCTATATATGTATATAGCCCTAACGTATATATATATATACACATGTATATAAGGGAAAGGAATATATATATATATATATATATATATATATATATATATATATATATATATATATATATATATATATATATATATATATATATATATATATATATATATATATATACATCTTGCGAATCATGTTGCGTCCTACATGGCGATTTTTACGAATGATGCCGCGTCCGACCGACTTGTTGCGTCCGGTATACGGACGCAAGATTAACCGACCCTCATTTTTCGTCCAAGGGTGTCTTTTCATCATTAGAATGCATAGGCAAAAAATTGGCATGGACTCAATTTCATCACTAGAATGATTTTCAGCGTATTTCGTAGTTCAGCCATCAGCCGCGCGGAATTTCGAGGGCGCTACTGAGAAGCGTATATTTTGTACCGTATATTGAGCGTTTAGTTTACCGATTATATTGCGTCTCCCTGAATATACACAAAAAGTTTTTTTCAGTTCTCCACGAGCATCATCCTGCGTCCAGAAATTTTCTTATATCAGGACACCGCCTAGATCCTACTGGGGCCTTTTAGGGTGCACGGGTGTGGGGCGCGCGGGGGGCGGGAAGCGAGCCAGGCGCCAGCGCGAGCAGCGCAGTCGCATCGCATGTTTTGTTAACCGACTTTCAAAAAAGGAGGCGGTTATGTATTCGGCTGCATAATATTTTATTATTATTTTGTGTGTTAGACGATAATTCCGCCGTCTATGGACCGATTTCCAAAATTCTTTTTTTGATCTAAAGGGTATAGGTAATCCCAAGGTCCCATTTTAAATAAAGTGGTGACCTGATGATGGGACACATGAGGAATCAAAATTTATATGGATACTTATGGTGATTTCGGATTTTTCTGAAGTAGTCTAAGCATATTATGCTACCAAAAATTAAGATGTTGCGCCAAGGTTATACCCTGGATCCAAAAGTACAGAACAGAACTCCTGACTCCTTATAGATACATGTTTGGGGATTTCAGCGTTGTTTAAAGAACTGTAATCATATGCCTCCATGTCAAGTGATCATCATTATCACCACCACCATTACACCATACATCATCACATTATGATGATGTAAAAGGCACTTCTCCTAGTATTTTTCACCAACACGGAGATCTTTAAACGTTACTCTACCGTCTATGGACTTATTTGTAAAATTTTTTTGTTGTAAAGGGTCTTTTAGTCATTAACGTGGAAACTTGATGATGGGATCCGTGACTAATCGAGGGAACTCCTCGAAATTTCTATAGACATATAATATAGTGATTTAGACTTTTCCTGAAGTAACTTAAGCATATTATGCTACCAAAAAAATAAGATTATACCCTGTATAATAAGAAGGTATTCCCTGGATCTAAAAGCAATGAACAGAACTCCTCAGTCTTTAAAGATACTCGTTTGGAAATTTCGGCATTATTGTTTTAAGAACTGCAAGCATATGCCACTATGGAGGTTACAGTAATCACTATCATCATCTTATTTTAAAATAGTGTCTGAACGAAACTGGTTTTTACAACCGAAACCGAAAACGAATTTCGGCAACGGTCTCAGTTTCGGCCGCAACAGAAACTTCCGTACAAGGATCATGTTTTGAGAGAAAAATAAAGGAAACGTTAGTTTAATCAGTCAGTCTTTTTAGGGTTCCATAGTATTCAAGGAACCCCTACAGTTTTGCTTCGTCAGTCAGTCTGTCTGTCTGTCCGCCACTCTAGCTACTGTAATTATGAACATAAATGGGTGAGATTTGGTATAGTTATATATTGTGTATAGATCTCGGTTCTAGCATCATAAAATAATAATAATTTCATATTTTAGAGGGGTGGCTCCTCCATACATGTGAAGTGAGCATGAAAAATATTGTTTCATTCTACTCCATCGTGTGAAATATCGTCGAAAAGATCTTTTAAAATAAAGGCGTGGTTTTATACATGACTTTTTTTACAAAAAACCATTTTCGAGTAATCGGCTTCCAAAGTAGTTTAAAATTTGGTCCCCCGCTGGCATTTCTAAACTATAGGAGATAGAAACTGGAAAGTTTTTATGCTGATAGATCATGCTAAAATCTCTTGAGGGAATGTATTTTGAGCGCAATCGGACTACAACTTTTTAAGTAATTCAGAGAAGGCCTATTGCGTGTTGATAGTTACAGAACCCTCCTTAGACATGACCTAACATGCTTTTGATTTACTACCGCTTAATAGTTTATATACAAATCTGTGTTGCGAGCAAAACAAGAAAAAGCACTATAATATTTACAATTGTTTATTGTAAAACAGCAATACCTTTAAGCTTTACGAAACGAAACGAAACGACTCTCTCGTTATACCTAAATCAAATCGCGAAGTAGGTAACGAGAGTTAGCCTTATTAACTAAGCATGGCTTTCCCACAATTATGAGAAAATAGAATATCGTAAAAGTATCATTGTCGTGTACGGTCAACGGTGTGACAGTTAAATATGATCAAACGTTCCATCATTCTAATCTATGAACAAAATTTCAGGCATACAGTGAAGTAGTTCTTAAGCGAATTAGGCACAATGCAAGCTAGTCAAACACCTCGTAAGCCCAATAGACTAGTGCTTTTACCTTTGAAAATGGTCAAAAGTGAAAAAAAAATCTTATAGTAGGATGAAACCCATTGGAAAAGGAAGAGAATTTAACAAAAATAAAAGAAAAAATATTTTACGGGCAATCTGAGGTCGGGAAGTGTAAGTACCTCTTGTAACTCACCCCGAGTTACAAGAGGTAAAAAACGGTTTATCTCGATTTTTTGCAAAACTACGAGTCCTATGGAAAAAAGTCAAATGGCAAAATATTTATTTTTTCACCTTAATTTGACTTAATATCGAAAAATTAACCCTTTAAATTAACCTTATAATTTTCAATCGAAAACTCTCACGTCAAAATATCAGTTTTATAAAGTCGGTGGGCTTTTTATTCATTGAAATCTCTCCTTTCTGATAATGTAAAAAAAATATATTACCACAGTAAAAGTTCTCACAAAATGCAAAGAAAAGAATAGGTAGTGAGCAGTACAGCTAAACCAACATTTATTACACCACTGAGACAGGAGTTTCTCGACATTACAGTATGTACGGGGCCCATACGGCACCGAACCAATAACTGGCACGTATCGGACAACAACTCCATGTCCGATCATTGTTACATCAGGTTTGACGTACACAACAGTATACCTGGGCAAAAATTTCATATAGGAATCCCAAGGCCACCAACTGGAAAGCATTTAGGGAGGATCTGTAGTCAAACCTCACAACAAAAAAAAAAAACAACACAACAAAGGACCGTGGAACACTTAGAGCAAACGGGAGGAGAGCTAGAGTTAAGTCTAAACGAGGCTTGTCTCAAAAACTGTCCTCTTAAAAAATCAACAAGTAAGCGCAACGTACCTTGGTGGAGTGGTACTCTGGCGCGTCTCAGAAAGGAAACCCGACTCTATTCAATAGAGCTAAACGAGACGGGAATTGGGACGCGTACAGAACCGCCCTTACGACGTTCAATAAGGAGTTAAGGAAAACCAAAAGACGCTCTTGGAGCAGGTTCTGCGAAGAAGTGAACAACACCTCGCAAACCTCTAAACTATATAAAATAGTATCCAAAGCCCCTTGCTCCCATCCTAGCACTCTGAGGAGACCAGATGGCACCTACACAAAGACGGTGGAGGACACACTAAGGCTACTTGCCGAGGTGCACTTCCCCAACAGTGTTCATCTGGACGTGAGTGAAGCCTTCTCCCACACATCCCTTAAAACCAAACCAACTTTGGACGACTGGAGAAGAGCTTCTATGATTTTTAAACCTGACCGAGTCAAATGGGTAATTGACAGCTTTAAGCCATATAAGACTGGTGGCGAGGATAACATATTTCCGGCCCTTATCCAACAGGGCAAGGACATTATCCTCCCGGCGCTACTAAAGGTATTTAGAGCGAGTTTTGCGTGGGGCTACATTCCTCTGGCTTGGACAAAGGTAAAGGTCTCATATATACCCAAAGGTGGAGATAGGGACCAAGCTTTACCCAAGTCATATAGACCCATAAGCCTCACTTCTTTCATGCTCAAAACGATGGAGAAGGTGGTCAACCTTCATAATATAAGAGACACCTATCTCATTGAAAGGCCTTTGCAAGAAAGACAACATGCCTACCAGAAAGGCACATCTACTGAAACGGCGTTGATGGAATTAGTAGATCGCATTGAAAGAGCTATTGAGGATAAGGAGTTTGCACTATGCGACTTCCTAGATATTGAAGGCGCGTTTGACAACACCTCAACATGCTCTATTACGGATAGCCTGGCTTCAAGGAATATAGAACCAACCACTATAGAATGGATCAAAGCCACGCTCAACAACAGAGTAGCATCACCTACTATCATGGGCTCGACGCTCAGGAGCAGGCTGACCCAGGGATGCCCCCAAGGAGGGGTGCTGTCACCGCTGGAGTGGTCCCTGGTAGTGGATGAGCTCCTAAAAGAACTGAGTGATAAAAGGTTCTACGCTCAAGGATACGCTGATGACCTAGCGATACTAGTGGTAGGCAAGTGCGCACCAGTGGTCGCTGGGCTAATGCAATCGGCACTGGGAGTCGTCGAAAATTGGTGCATGAGGGTCAAGCTAACAGTCAACGCTGATAAGACAGTCTTGATACCCTTCACCAAAAAGAGGAAGTTGGATGGACTAAAACCCCCAACACTCTTTGGGAAAACTATCACGTTTGCAAGCGAGGTCAAATATCTAGGAGTCATCCTAGATAAGGGATTCACTTGGAATAAGCATATCGAGCACATTACGAAAAAGGCTAGATGTGCTCTGGGATCCTGTTGGAGACTTGTCAGCTCTAAATGGGGCCTTCGGCCGAAAGCAATGCTGTGGCTATATACAGCAGTAGTGAGGCCGATGGCCACATACGGCTGCGTAGTATGGCACAAAAAGGCTCTACAGGTGAACTGCATCGCAATGTTAAATATTGTACAGAGACTGGCGTGTCTGATAATTACGGGTGCGCTTTCGTCGGCACCCACCGCCTCACTAGAAGCCCTGATTGACCTGATTCCTCTTCCGCTGCTTGTACAGATGGAGGCTAAGAGGGCAGCTCTTAGGGCCAGGACGGCGGGCAAGACGAAATGGACTTCCACCCTACTAGGACAGTTGCAGCTGTCTCTTATTGAGACACCGGTCATGGCCATGCCATCGGATGCCATGACCAAGGTGTACAGCTTCTCGAAGCTATATCAGGTTTACATACCTTCTAGGGAGGACTGGGAGGGAAACGTCCCAATTAATGTTCACCCCAATGACATTGTTTGGTTCACAGATGGATCTAGAAAGGACAACCGGGCGGGCGCTGGATTCTACGGGGGCATGCCACCAACCGGCAAATATGCTTGTTTGGGAGAATTTGCAACCGTGTTCCAGGCTGAGATCTTTGCCATTATTGGTTGTTCACTAGAGAGCCTAGAGATGGCCTTAGTCCATAGAAACATTCTAATTTTCTCTGACAGTCAGGCTGCGCTGAAAGCATTGACTGCAGCTGAAATTTCATCCAAATTAGTTCTGAACTGTGTTGAGACGCTGAACATGCTAGGCCGTGACAACAATATCCGTCTGGTATGGGTTTCTGGCCACAGCAATATCCCCGGCAACGAAACTGCGGATGAGCTGGCCAGGCTAGGAGCCGAAAGTCTCATTTACGGACCAGAACCAGTCTGCGGAATATCTTCCAGCACTACTAAAGGAGCACTCAAGGAATGGGGCTGCAGCTTAAGCATAAAGCAATGGGCTGCAATCCCGGGCCTTGTGCACTCCAAGGCGCTAATCCCGGCCTTTAACAGAAAGCATGCGGAACTAGCGCTGTCAATGAGTAGGAATCAACTAAGAATCTTTACCAGAACCCTAACTGGGCACTGCAAGCTCCACAAACACCTCAACAAAATAGGAGTTGGTGACACAACGACTTGCAGATTCTGCAAGGAGAAGGATGAAACTCCCATTCACCTTCTCCTTGACTGTCCGGCACTCCACCAGAACAGAAACAGGTACCTTGGGCAGCACGAATACTCCACCACAGACGAAATTCGTGGCACCAACCCCAACCATATCGTTCAGTTTATGAGCAGCATAGGCCTGGGGCAGGTACTATAACGCGAAGGAGTCACAATAGATCCACTTGGGTCGCAGTGACATCAGGCTCGATCTTGACCTGCCTTCGGAAGGATAAAAAAAAAACAGGTAGTGAGGCCCAGACCCGCTTAGCCCGTTCCCTACTTCTCTTTGAAATACCTTTTGATGGGCTAAAAATATCCGTAGGTCACTCATGTATATAACCTATCTTAAAATAGTAATAAATAGGCATCAATGAATATAATTTAATCGCCCGTAATTTATTTTTCCCTCATGTTTTGTTATATTCTTTTCCTTTTCCATTCGGTTTCATCCTACTATACTTTTTTTGTTTAAAAAATTATCGGCATTGGTCTACAATAGCTATTTCAAAATGACGTTTAGACAATGCGCGAGTTAGTGGTTTTTTTAATTATGTACCAACCGTAAATGTGTAAAATCTAATACCTACTATTACTATTTTTACCCCATCTCAAGTAAATGCAACTGAGTTAAATAAATCATGTCCTGTAACAAAACTTTATAGAATGTCATCGTCGCGTCGCGCGTCGCTTAGATGGAATTTAAAAATGCGTCGAACATTACCGATCACAGCCCGAGAACTCCATGCACATGCAGAATGCAGTTTCGGTTTCGGTCGTAGTTTCGGCAGGTTCTTCACCGAAACCAAAACTAAACCGAAACACGTTTTTTGCCGAAACTCGACCGAAACCGAAACCGAACACTCGGTCGGACACTAATTTACAATACCTAATGGAAGCTGGGCGCGTATTCGATAATTATACATTCGATCGTTTATTTTAAACCTTCTTACAATATTTTAATAATAATTTAACAAACGTCACTGAAAATTGTAAAATTATTGTTTTTAAACAAAAATTAAATGTCGGTCGTCAGTCGCGTTGTTTTTTTTTTTTTTTAATTATTATTTTATTTTAGATTTTTTAGTTTAACCAACACACACTTAGTCGATTTAAATCAAAAAGACGACTATTTAAATGCTTTGATTACAAATATATTCAAATGATTTTATTAAAATGGTTGTAATTATTCCTGATTAAATTTAAATACATGACATATGTATATTTTTGAAATCTTTTAATTTCCCTTTTTGAACTACTTACAATTTGGCGCGAAAATTCGCCATTTTGTATTTTTTTTTTGAACTACATAATACCTAAAGACACTTGGGTTATTTAGACAAATCAAACGATACTTTAATTGTCGAAATCCATCCAGCCGTTTGGAAGATACGTGGGAATAAAGGAGTTTACATACATACATACAGACATACAAGATGCGCGCGAAAAACATAATCCTTCTTACAAAAATACAAAAACAGAAGTTCGGAATCACAATCTCTTATAAGATCAGGGTGTAGTTTTATCTGCATAATGTTGGTAAGTAATTCGGAATCATAATGTCTTATAAGATTGAAGGGTGTAGCTTTATCTGCATAATGTTGGTAATATATGTAGGGCATTATACGGAATTGATTTGAACAAATTGATGGGAGGTAAGAGCATCCATGCAGTGTATAGAAGTATACGGATATATACTGTGTGCTGGATAGCTTTGGTGGTGAACGGAAGTACTAGCATCCATGCAGTGTATAGAAGTATACGGATATATACTGTGTGCTGGATAGCTTTGGCGGTGAACGGAAGTACTAAATGACCTGGAAATTTCCAAAACTGAATATTTATATTTCATTATATAACGCGATACCAAGTCGACTCTTGAGATCATACTGATAAAAACTACACATATACGCATTAATAACAAGTAAAATCTTGCCACATACAGTGGACGCTACAGGGTGGCAGTTTGTAAGGACGCAAGAAGTCTTCGTCGATTTAAATATATATATATATATATATATATATATATATATATATATATATATATATATATATATATATATATATATATATATATATATATATATATATATATATATATACTAGCTGACCCGGCAAACTTTGTTCTGCCTTAGAGGCAATAAATGAGCAGATTTTGGATTTCATTAAGTGCAATTTTTCATTAGGATAATAGATATAATTAAAAAGAAATCAATTATTTTAATTATTGTTAAAATGGGCCATGTATTTTGATACATGGGTTGCATCTTCAGTAAAGCATCTTGTAATAGACGACATTTTTCGTTTTATTATCAGGCGCAAGAATAAATAAAGCAGATGGTCTTCCGATCCGTGAATATGCCACATATAATTGACCAGGTGAAAAACATGGATTTTGTACATTCAGACCACAAACTTTCAAGACGATCTTGTGACTTATTAATGGTCATGGCGAATGCAAGACGGATCGGAAATTAAAGTCGTTTGAACTCAAACGGCATATCGGTATTCGGTAGGGATCATCGGGATCTTCGGAATGAGAACTTCCTCACCTTCGAATTTTCCTTTGAGTATCATCGCGTAAATCACATTATTTGTAAATCCCTAAATCCCCTATTTACTAAATCCCTAAACATATTTTTCTGCGATAAATAGTAGCATATGCTCTTCCTCGTAGTCTACTCTATGTCTGTGCCAATTTTCATGATGATTGGTTAAGTAGTTTTACGTAAAAGCGTAAATACAGTTGTCCACAGGAACCGTACATTTCCCGCGATAAAAAGTAGCCTATGTCCTTCCCAGTGGTCTACGTTTATATCTGTGCCAAATTTCATGATGATCGGTTAAGTAGTTTTTACGTAAAAGCGTTAATACAGTATTTCACGGGAACCGTACATTTTCTGCAATAAAAAGTAGCCTATGTCCTTTCCCGTGCTCTACCACTCTACTTTATATCTGTGCAAAATTTCATGATGATTGATGATCGGTTAAGTAGTTTTTACGTAAAAGCGTAAATACAATATTCCACGGGAACCGCATATTTTCTTGCAATAAAAAGTAGCCTATGTCCTTCCTCGTGGTCTACTTTGTATCTATAGCAAATTTCATGATGATCGGGTAAGTAGTTACGTAAAAGCGTAAATACAGTATTCCACGGGAACCGTACATTTTTATGCAATAAAAAGTAATCCATATTCTTCCTCGTAGTCTACTTTATATCTGTGCCAAATTTCATGATGATCGGTTAAGTAGTTTTTACGTAAAAGCGTAAATACAGTATTCCACGGGAACCGTACATTTTCCCGCGATAAATAGTATCCTATGTCCTTTTCCTAGTTCTAAGCTACCTCCCTACCAATTTTTAGCCAAATCGGTTCAGCCGTTCTTAAGTTATAAATAGTGTAACTAACACGACTTTCTTTTATATATATATATATATATATATATATATATATATATATATATATATATATATATATATATATTCCTTTCCCTTATATACATGTGTATATATATATATATATACGTTAGGGCTATATACATATATAGCCCTAACTATATCCGCCTCATATATAAATATAATAGTCAATCTATGACATTTTGTTCATAAAGTTTTTTGTCGACATCTCAAACAAGTGACTACGAATCTTATATTATTAATAGAGAAACCTTACAATCTTAAATCTTAGCATGCATATTAAAATTACTACACAATACATTTCATTTATTGAAACAAATAATAATAATAATATGTATAGACGCTTCACACCACGTCAATCTGGCGCCGTGCAAAGTATCCGAAGAACTTGTGTTACAGGTAACCAGAAAACAGGAAGTATATTTAATACTTTTATACTATACATATATTTAAGATTTCTGTTATTACACATCCAGCCATATACACATATTACACATATACACATATTACACATCCATATACACATATTACACATCCATGACCCAGGAACACAGAAAAACCTTTTGTTCCTTCGGCAGGATTCGAACCTGCGACCCCCGACTTGAGAACCACCGATAAAACCGATAAAAGAGCGAGCAAGGTATGTGGTTTGCACAGACGATAGTCAGGTATAGTTTTGGATTTCGAACGCCAATACCTACGATAGGTCCTACATACCTTGCTCGCTCTTTTATCGTGTGTACTCTTTCACACATCGCCTGTAATTGGTTAAACAGAAATAGAGGAATAATTTTAAATTTCAAACTACGAAATTCTATTCTATTAATTTGAAAAATTATTTTCAACTTTTGCAAGATTTGTTAACTCATGTTTTGTTATTTGCAAAAACTGTAATTTTTAGTGAAGTGATCTCAAAATCATATTTATTATGATGAAATAGTGATTTATAGTCAATAAGTTCATGTATATAACCACTATATAAACATGCTTTAACTCAAAGAATATCGGTGAGTATTTGCATAAAATTTAACCATATTTTAACTTCTCGTTTTATTAAAAAGAGACATAAAATTATATTTGTTTGACGACCTCTGTGGCTCAGAGGTTCAGCGCTTTGGTTCTCAAGTCGGGGGTCGCAGGTTCGAATCCTGCCGAAGGAACAAAAGGTTTTTCTGTGTTCCTGGGTCATGGATGTGTAATATGTGTATATGTGTAATATGTGTATATGGCTGGATGTGTAATAACAGAAATCTTAAATATATGTATAGTATAAAAGTATTAAATACTAGCGACCCGCCCCGGCTTCGCACGGGTACAATACTGATACTAATACTACAGAATATCTTTAAACCTCTAACAAAACGGGCGAAATTTAGTCAAAACAAACAGAAACAAATTAATATAGGTACCTACTAAAAATCAATGAAATAAGTAGGTGGGTATACTTTTATCGTATGAAATACCTATACTCTTCAGGACTAACAATACAACAAACACTAAATAAATAGGTATTCAAGTATCTATCCATCATAGTTACAAAGAACACAAAACAAAAAATTTACTCATAGAAGTCATAGATCTAACCTCCCGCCCGCACGCGCACCCTCGCCTTGGTGACGCCCACTTCGCAACGGGCCGTGCCGTGCAGCAGAAATCGTAATATTTTAATTTCGCCATAACTTCAAAACCAAACGTCCAATTTTAATCATTCAAAGACCAAATATTATCTACATAAACTGTACTTAGTGATGAAATAATTTATTTTGATAAGGATTAATAGCATGAGTAAAATAAACTCGTTTAAATGTAGTCCAAAAAAAATTCAAGATTTCTAAATAAAAAAATGGTTGTTGTGCCTCACTCGACATAGATAGGTATAGTGTGTCGCGGACTTTTTTGTAGATATTTATTAGATCTACAATTAAGTAGAACATTTTATGGTTCTATCTTTTATAGTTTAGGCAGCGTACGCAAAATAAGTAACTTTTCTGGTTGATTTTTTACACCTTGTGTCCGAAAAACCCAAATATCTTACGGAACCCTACTTTTTCCAAAATAAAATTTAGCCTATGTTACTCGTGGATAATGTAGCTTTCGAATGGTGAAAGAATTTTTGAAATCGGTCCAGTACTTTTTGAGCCTATTCATTACAAACAAACAAACATACAAACAAAGTTTTCCTCTTTATAATATTAGTATAGATACTTCCTGTTTTCTGGTTACCTGTAACACAAGTTCTTCGGATACTTTGCACGGCGCCAGATTGACGTGGTGTGAAGCGTCTATACATATTATTATTATTATTTGTTTCAATAAATGAAATGTATTGTGTAGTGATTTTAATATGCATGCTAAGATTTAAGATTGTAAGGTTTCTCTATTAATAATATAAGATTCGAATGTTTATTAATGCACGCAATATTGTTTAAAACAAATTCATATTGCTTACCTAATATATTTTGTTATGCATAATATTATATTTATAAAAATACAGACATATTATTACGTTTTCTTCTGCCAGTCAGTAATAACTTTAAATAGGTAATGGTACCTATGGTACCTAGGTATGGACCTAATAATAATAATTATGTACTTTATTTTTAATACTATTGTACAGTTTTACCGCATACTTATTAATCTAATGTTACATTTAGTTTAACCTTTGTTAGTATTGCGAATAAGTAAAATGTAATATAATTTTATAATTTGCAGGTATTGGATTCCAATTCAAATTCAAGGGCACGCAATAATAATGTAAATATTTCAAGATTCTCATTCGTATAATGGTATAACATTACTTTACGCCGCTGTCAAATGGCCTGCTAGGCCCACAAAAGTGTACCTACCTATTTTGCACCAAAAGATAACCGCTGAAGTTAATCAGGCTATGTCGTATTATGTGGTAATCTGAAATATTTTGGTTACCAATCTTTAGCCATAGCGTATCCACGAGAGTTTTTTTGTGGTCGCGAGTCGTGACGCGACAGGAAAAACTGCAATGTAAGTAGAACTCTGCACTTAATCTACAATAGAGCTGAAAATCGAAGTGTCAAGTGTACACGATTTTCAGCTGTGTCGTATTAGGGCAAAGTTCTATTTATAGTGTAGTTTTATTAGTCGCGATCACATAAAAACGCCCGTGGGAATGTAGCCTTACTTGTGTATTTTTCTAATGCAATAAAAACGATAGAATTATAGTTGTTTTGTTGTTTATTGTTTTATTTACCTTTTTAACCTAATAATTGGGTCCTAAAAATAAATTTATTGAAAACAATAACCTACGTATAGTTTTTTTTTAATTTTTTTTTTCATTGTAGGCTTGAATCTTTTGCACTTTAGAAGATATAAATACGTAAAAAGGCTACGGTATAATTTTGAATTTCGAAATTATTATTTTTTATTCGGAGTGCCACCTCTTAATACAAAGTATAGCTTTACATTCTCTTTGAGAGCCGGCGAAATGACGTCACGCGTTGAGCGGTCAAGCTCGCGCTGATTTTAAAAACATCCAACTTTAAAAATTAATAAAAAATTCAGTTTTTGAGATATCGAAAAAATTCTTTCACTAATATTTTTTAGATTTTATTTTTGATTTTTATACATTATAAAATAATTACACTCATCTAGCTCATTATATGAACAGCTAAAGAAGATTAATTTTAATACAAAACCATGCGCCTGTTTCCCGTCAGAATTTTTAGTAAAATTGTATCTACGTATGAGAATTTACTAACTACATCGTCAAATTCAACAATCGCAATCTATTAACTAGTAAATCTAACTGTCTTAAACTGTCTTTTACTGTTGAAAATACCTTTCAGTTTCGCATTTGTAGCTTTTGCAGGGTTCGTAAATATCCGATATTTATAATAAATATCAAAATATCAGATATCTTTGATTATATATATCCGATATTTTTGATTTTTTGATATTTTCAAAATTACATACAAATCTCATAGGTACTCTGATATGTTTTTTCGTAATAGTTGAATCGAAATAATTTGTATGTCTGATAATTTGAAGATAGGGAAGTAAAATTAAACTCATTTATTTATTATTGATATTAAAAGTTTTCAAATCGATTAAAAATCAACGATAGACACTTTTGAGTATCAATTTAAATAAACCATAAAACCAGGGTGTCGCAACTTCCTATCGTAAGTATTGGCGTTCAAAATCCAAAACTATACCTCACTATCGTCTGTGCAAACCACATACCTTGCTTGCTCTTTTATCGTGTGTACTCTTTCACACATCGCCTGTGATTGGTTAAACAGAAATAGAGGATTAATTTTAAATTTCAAACTACGAAATTCTATTCTATTAATTTGAAAAATTATTTTCAACTTTTACAAATTTGTTAACTCATGTTATGTTATTTGCAAAAAACTGTAATTTTTAGTGAAGTGACCTCTAAATCATATTTATAATGATGAAACAGTGATTTATATAAAATAGGTTCATGTATATAACCACTATATAAACATGCTTTAAGTCAAAGAATATCGGTGAGTATTTGTATAAAATTTTACCATATTTTAACTTCTCGTTTTATTGAAAAGATATATTTAAAGATTATATTTGTTTGACGACCTCTGTGGCTCAGCAGTTCAGCGCTTTGGTGCTCAAGCCGGGGGTCGCAGGTTCGAATCCTGCCGAAGGAACAAAAAGTTTATCTGTGTTCCTGGGTCATGGCTGTGTACCTATATATATGTGTATAATATAACAAAAATCTTAAATATACTTAAGTATAATTAACATGGTATTAATTAATATACCTACTTCCTGTTTTCTGGTACCTACCTGTAACACAAGTTCTTCGGATACTTAGCACGGCGTCAGATTGACGTGGTGTGAAGCGTCCATACATATTATTATTATTATTTGTTTCAATAAATGAATTTTATTGTGTAGTGATTTTAATATGCATGCTAAGATTTAAGATTGTAAAGTTTCTCTATTAATAATATAAGATTCGAATGTTTATTAAGGCACGCAATATTGTTTAAAACAAAGTCACATTGCTTACCTAATATATTTTGTTATGTCTGCCAGTCAGTAAAAACTTTAAATAGGTACATACCTAATAATAATTATGTAGGTACTTTATTTTTAATACTATTGTACAGCTTTACCGCATACTTAATACATTTAGTTTAACCTTTGTTAGTATTGCGAATAATAAGGAATAAGTAAAATGTAATATAAATTCATAATTTGCAGGTATTGGATTCCAATTTCAAGGGCACGCAATAATAAATAAGACAACATGAAAATATTTCAAGATTCTCATTCGTATAAAATGTACCTATCTATTTTGCACCAAAGGATAACCGCTGAAGTTAATCAGGCTATGTCATATATTTATGTGGTAATCTGAAATATTTTGGTTACCAACTTTTAGCCCTCGTATCAACGAGAGTTTTTTTGCGGTCGCGAGTCGTGACGCGACAGGAAAAACTGCACTGTAAATAGAACTCTGCACTTAATCTACAATAGAGCTGAAAATTGAATTGTCAAGTGTACACGATTTTCAGCTGTGTCGTATTAGTGCAAAGTTCTATTTATAGTGAAGTTTATTAGTCGTGAATCTCGTGATCACATAAAACGCTCGTGGGAATGTAGCCTTACTTTTGTATTTTTAATGCAATAAAAACGATCGAATTATAGTAATTGTTTTGTTGTTTATTTTTTTATTTACCTTTTTAACCTAATAATTGGGTCCTACAAATAAAATTGAAAACAATAACCTACGTATAGTTTTTTTTTCATATTTTTTTTTCATTGTAGGCTTGAATCTTTTGCACTTTAGAAGATATAAATACGTAAAAAAGGTACGGTATAATTTTGAATTTCGAAATTATTATTTTTTATTCGGAGTGCCACCTCTTAATACGTAGTATAGCTTTACATTCTCTTTGCATAAAACCATAAAATGACTTTTGTTTATTACCAGAAGAAAAAACCTTGACACTCTTTGACAGATTATGCAGACAAGCGTCGGGCCTTTTTGCCACCAAAAATTAATTTTCCTTACATTCTCCCGCAATTTTTTTCGCGATTTTTTTTCGCAATTTTAATGTTAATAAGTAAATAAAACCTATGGATGATGTATATATTTAAAAATATAATTAATTTCCTAAGTGATTACGTAATATAGAAACAGATTTATACAAAATTAGTTATTAGATTCAGTATAATTAAGTACCTATCCTCTTGAAAGTAAACATTTCAAATAACGTAAACACTTGCACTGATTGTTCACATTTGACTTCGTTATTGACACTCAAGTGGGAACATGCCAAATGATACCTCATCACACACATTACGGAGAGGAAGGAGGAGGACGACCTCATTCCCTCATGACAGATGCACGGAGTACCGACCTCTATAAATCATATGACGTTTCCGTCGTGTTTTTCTTCAAGATTATAATGTTTTAATGTGAATAAAACATATGCATGTTATATATATTTAGAAAGGTGATTAAATTTCCTAATTGATAATATAATTGGAATTAAGAAAAATACTAGTTTAATAAAAGAAATCTTGATCCAAACACAACACACGACTTTTTCTTATATTTTTATTGCAAATCTAAACTAAGGCCAAATTTATGTTTCTATATAGTAAAATTTGCTTAATTTACGTAGGTGCACACATTATATATAAAATTTTAATTCAAAAACCGATATAAAATAAGTTACAGTTACCTACTATAAAATTGTCAGTCTAATTTCGATTCCCGCGATTTTTATTTCTCCAAATTATATTGTTATAATTTATGTACTACCTATGCATGTGATATATATTTAAAAAGTAGAATAGATTTCCTAAGTGATGACGTAAATGGAATTTAGAAAAATACTCATTTAATAAATGGAATCTTGATACAAACACATAAACTTCGTCTTTTTTAATATTTTGTTTTAAAACTCAAATAAATATAAAATGTATGTTTCTATACAGTGAATGTTTCTTTATTTACGTAATTGGATATATTATACATAAAAATTTAATACAAAAACAGTTGTACTAACAAGGATTGGAGCAAAACTAATTACAATTACTATGAAAAATATCTGACATAGTACATATTTTGATTGCTCAATAAACTGTAACTGGGATATAATTAAATACATATTTTTATATTTTTATACATTTCAGGATGTTAAATATTACAGTAACTCATTATTTTTTTACAATGTACAATAAGGGAACTCCCTCATTGAACCCTCCGAAACTAGGCCTATTTTGACGGTAATGTCTTAGAAAAACAATCATAGTAATAAATTTACTTATTCTTATCCATATATTCTATTCGTAGACTCTAGAATAAATACCGTTCTAATAAAATTTCTACTAAAATGTTCAATTCAAAATGCATTTCACAAGAAAATCATAAACTCACTATGAAATAAAATAGCAATAAAAACGTATATTTTTCATTCGATTTTCTGAAGTAAATGTTGTAGATTTATGGAAAATACTTAGTATACGCATAAAAAACTTAATATGAATTACATAAATGTATAAATTATGTGGTACAAACAAACCACTTATAAATTAGAAATTTATTCTATGGGCGTGCCCAGCTTGCCACGAGGCAGCTAGCGACGCTTGAGAGCCATGCTGTCACTTGCTGCCGTGCAGCAACTGACGCTTGACAGGTTAACCTCTCAAGCGTCGTGTTATTAAAAAAAAGGAACTCACTGTTGTGTTCCTCAATGCTAAAATTAATAAAAATAAAAGATATAAGCTGCGGGTCTAAAAAGGCCACTTACGCAATATCATCGCAATATTGCTATTTGACACTAAAGCAATTCTGCTTGTAAATCTGTCAAATGAATGCATTTCATTTTCAGCCAATTTCTGCATATGAATTGTATCCAAATCTTATTATGAATTGCAATTCAAGTAGCCATTTTACGATCGCTGTCAGTAATTCATAACAAGAATTGAAAATGAATTGCCAAAACGGCCTTTTTAGGCTGGGGCTATATGCACCGGAATCCGGAAGGCCGTAGAGAATTCTGAGCATTGAAAATAGAACTCGGCGCTAATACAATAGAGTTGAAAATAGAAGTGTCGAGTGTCGAGCTGTCATATATGACATTGACGTTTAACCCGACACTCGTGTGTTTGATTTTCAACTCTATTGTAATAGCATAGATTTCTATTTCCAATGATCAGAATTCTCTACGGCCTTCCGGATTCCGGTGCGTATAGTCCCAGCCTTAGACCTGCTGCTCACTGCTGTACCACAGTGTAATAAAGAGATACAGTGGTCCAACGCGTTTGAAGTCGCGCGAAATGCCGCTTTTGTGTAGGTATTCGTCATTGCTGCAGGGTTGTCACAATAATGTGTTTTATTATAATCTGTTCTACATTTTGTGTAGGTATTCGTAGTATGTGTATGTAGAGTACTAGGAATAAAACAAATATATATATATATATATATATATATATATATATATATATATATATATATATATATATAGAAGTATTAATGAAGAGTTTTATTATAAAAAATACAAATGCGTATACAAAAGCTCAGGGTTAGCATGATATATATCAATTGATATATATCGTATATATATCATGATATATATCAATTGATATTTATGCTTGATATATTATATCAAAATTGATATTTATATTTAAAAATGTAAAAGAATGTTTTAAATGTAAAAAATCTTACATCAACACAGGTCTTATTTTCCGAGAGTTTCACAAGCATAGGTCATCAAAAACTTGCTATATGACACGACATTAACTAATCATAGCCGTCGACGCGGCTTGTAACGGCATATGACACCCACGTGACCCCCTGTTTTTCGGAAGAAAATTCATTGTTTGTTATTATACCATTTATACCATGTGTCAAATTAATTCGACTGATAAAATTAATTAAAATTTTTTAGAGATGTTTGATTTTGGGCCACTCTATGTACCTTTACGTTATTTCTGCGACTTTCCGCTAGGGAATCTGCTCACCGGTCACCGCCAATAAAATGGGGTGAATTGGGACAAAACTGGGAAAGTTTTTGCGACCTTAATATTCCTCATTCTTTCTTATTTTAAAAAATTATAGGTAATATTATATTATTATGTAAAATATTTTTGATTCTAACATCTTGAACAAGAAAAACCATAGATAATTTTTTAATCTGTTTTGTAAATTTCAGTTGTCAATTCGCTATTTGATTTCGCTTCGTATCATTTGAAGCGATATTTTTTATTAGAAAAATAAATATATTTAGATACTAATTTAAACATAATGGTAAGCTTATTTATTTATATTGAAGGTGCAAATTAATATTTCTTACTAAGGAGTAATGCTTTCGTTTGTTTTAATTAGGGGGTCTGAATTTGTAACCTCAAATTACAATTTGTTTTGCAGGACGTCTTTTTAATGATTAGGCGAAAAAAATTAACCATCTTCACAGATGCCAAAGATACAACAACTGTTTTAGAGCTGAAGAAAATGATAGAAGGCAAGTGATAAGTATTTGTTAGCGAAAAATCTATTTTTAGTCTTGTTGTAATGTCGGATGTCTTACGCATATATTGCATGTGTTTTCTGTTTAAAAACAATCAAAGTAAACAAAATAAATAGTTTTAGTGTAACTAGTAACTAAACAACCAAAAACATTTACATGGTTGCATTAGGACAAATATTTAGTTGTTTAAATAAGGCCTAACATTACACCTCTTCAAGGTATGATTATCTGTTAGTAGCTAGTATCAATAAGGTAATTTAAATATAAGTTAATTAATACAATTTACCTTTTAAGCAGATAATCAAGTACAGTTTTTACCTAGGTCAGGTCATGTTGTTTTATGTTCATATTTTGAGTACATTTTGCTTCCCTTGCATGTTGCTTTATTTGCAATGATTGTTGTTTATCATGTAACAGCATAAAGTTCTGTAAATAATGTAATATGATTGCAAGCAACCAAATTTAGGAACTGTACCATTTTGTTATAATTTTATAGGCTACCACTGTTATTGGGTTGTTAGTTTGCTCAGTTTTTAAGTCTATCAGCCCAATGCCAATTAATTAATATTCACACATGATAATTATTTCAACAGCCACTGTGGTCTAGTGGTTAGAGCATTGGCTCTCAACTCAGAGGTCGTGGATTCGATTCCCACATTGGAACAACAAAAATGTTTCCAAGTTTGGTTAGGACAATGCAGGCTGATCACCTGATTGTCTAACAAGAAAGATGATGCATGCATCGGATGGGCAGGTTAAAAGTCGGACCTGCGCCTGATCTCTCATCAGTCATGTTGGTTATCCGTCCCACTGGATTATGAGAGTAAAGGAAGAGAGAGTGCTCTTGTGTACTGCGCACACACTTGGACACTATAAAATTACTCCTGCGTAACTGGTTGAGATTGGTGTGGGAAGTTGTTATGTTATGTTATAATTTCAGGCATATTAAAGGTTGTACCACCAAATCAAATGCTTTTTAACAAAGATAGCCAACTTATGGAAGATGACAAGACCCTGGCAGATTATGGATTGACATCGGCTACGGCCAAGGCTCAGTGCCCGGCACCTATCGGTCTTGCTTTAAGGTATTTTCATTATCAGATATTATAGATTCTATTTTTAACAATAGTTTACAATTTTTTTTTTTTTTAGTTAAAAGCAAAAATTTTCATAATAAAGGTACAAGAGAAATAGAAAAAAAATATGTGTAATATCTATCAATATCTTATCTTCTATCTATAGCTAATAAACAGTTGTTTTTATACAGTACGAGTGAATTGTAATTTGGACTTTAACTTGCACTGTAATTTTATGATTATACACATTTTGTTGATAAGATAGGTAGGATATTTAAGTACCAAATCAGAAATTGACCTTTACCAGTTGTAACAAAATTTAACCAATTCTGTTCTATACTATTCTAATACTATGATAATATAATACTACTAGCTGTTGCCCGCGGCTCCGCCCGCGTAAATATAGTTTTTTGCTGTCATGGACAAAAAATAGATAAAAACAATCCTTGATGCGGATTATATATTGTGCTAAAATTTCAGCTCGATCGGTGCAGAACTTTTTGAGTTTTTGAAGCATACACAAACCAACATAACATTTTTATATATAATATGAATATAATATTTATTGTAATTATTTAACTTTGATACTCAATTTTACTGACATATTTATAATGTAATTAATATGTAAAACAAAAAGAAAATAAAAAAAAGTAAACAACAAGCCCTGTCCACAATAGGGGGATATCTAAGAAAAAAAAATATGAATATACCATATTACAGCATTTAAACTAGTGGTAGGCATCATTCATATTATGTATAGATGTGAAATACAAACTGAATAAAAAAAAATGTACTCTGACTTTATAATTCTTTGGGCAACATGCTAAAAAAATTAAGGTTTTGTTAATTCAAAAAATTCTAATATGTAAATTGTTAATCAGTAGACAAGACATTTTAGCAAACATGTTACAATATTCAGAATTAATTTAAAAAAACCTTTTAAATTGTGTTGAGCTACAAGAGAAAATTAAATGTAGGTATGCATATATTAACACTGTTTAAATGACATTTCAGGAAGGAATCTGGCGAATTTGAGGCTCTTGATCTGACACCGTACTCTTCCCCACCGGATCTACCAGACGTCATGAAATCTCAGGAAACAAACGGACAGGAACAGGTAAAACTTACTAGAGTTTCCTAAATTTATATTAGTGTAACTTCAGACTAGACAAAAATCTTCATGGCCTATAGAGTTTTTGCTCACTGACATAAGTCATTTGCTTGTTGTCATACATAAGGCAGGTCTATAACCTGCCTTGACTATGACTAGCTTTTGACGTAAATACTCTATCCCATGGGAACCGTACATTTTCTCGCGATAAAAAGTAGTCTATATCCTTTCCCGTGGTCTACTTTACATCTGTACCAAATTTCATGATAATTGGTTAAGTAGTTTTTAAGTGAAAGCGAAACAACCAAACAAGCAAACTCAAATTCACATTTATAATATTACTAGCTGTTTCCCGCGGCTCCGCCCGCGTATATATACTATCGAGTAACGCGAACACTGTAATTTTTCGGGATAAAAAGTACCCTATGTTTTAATCCAGAGCCTAAACTACTACCATACCAAATTTCATCAAAATCCGTTCAGTAGTTTTTGCTTGAAAGAGGAACAAACATCCATCCATCAATACATTCATACATCATCTCAAACTTTCACATTTAAAATATTAGTAGGACAACAAGCAAATGTAAAGATCTCTTAATACTGTCCCTCAGGAAAACATAAATAAGAATAATATTATTCTTATAATATGTGAAATTAAGATTTTACAATTCGACCCATGCAAAGAGCAAAGTTACATATGACAATAATTTTGTTACATATGACAAAAATTGCTTTTTATGTACATTTAGTACTAAATTAACTCATTTAATATACTAGTAAAACCCTTTTCAATTAAATGTACCTACTTTTTTTAAAAAGGGATTGAACAAAGGTACATATTAATTTTGGCTCCAATAAACAAAGCTTTATGTTAATATGTGCATCGGAATCGGCGCGCTCGCTCTCGGCCCCGCGCCGAGAGCGAGCGCGCCGATTCCTATTTCATATTAATTCGTGTCTGTGTTCTCTGGAACGACTCATGAGCGCGAATATTCTTATTACGAAAGATGTTGGACAAAGTTTAATTAAAACATTAGTTTTAAAGATGAATTTAAATGAAAAGTACATGCTCGAAACAAATATTCTATATTTTAAATTTAAAAAAATCAAGAAACTGATAAAAAAGTAAGTAGAACAAACATCTAAATATTAACGGTCTTATTCATAAAAAAAGCTTATAAAACATTTATAACGGATAATAGTTAAAATGCTCGATAGGCTTATATTATAACGTTCGATAAAATTGTCTATTCATAACAGTTCTATAAACCTTCTATAACTAACAATTGTCTTTAAGCAAAAATGTTGCCATTATTAGGAAGTTGGACGAACATATTGAATCGATCATAGATAATATGTATAAAACTACAATAATTTGTTGTCTACGCAATACGGAACGTCAAATAATTTCACAGTAATAATACACAATACTTCTTGCACTATTTCCACTTTAATAAGTATTTTACATTAATTTTAATATATCACACGACCGGTTTCGACAACGTCATCATCAGGTGTTGATGATGACGTTGTCGAAACCGGTTGCATTGCATTATTTTATAAAATCAGAAATAATTATTTTGTTTACAAAATAACATTGACAAAATATTAGTGTCAAATGTCAGTTTTTTAGTAATCAGCTGTTAAGAGTTTGGCCATCTTGTATCCACAGACTACTCAGAAGAACTAACGTTCAGACCGCCATGTCGCCTACATTGTCTTTGTATCATTGCAAGAATTGAACATGACATTTCTTTTTTTTTTTTTGGCAATTAAACATGACATTTCTTTTTTTTTTCTTTTTGGCTGAGGAATCAAAATGTTCAGCCTTAATTAGGGTGCTCGGTTTGAAATAATTGGGACTTTTCCTTATGGCCAATATTTCCAATCGCCAGACATTTGTTCCTAGGAATAAATGTGCTGTCCGGCGATTGAAAATACGGCCCTTGTTAATTCAAAAATAAATACATTACGGAAGTTACAATTAAAACAAAATGATTATTTAAATACGTTTTTATTTTTTATCTTTTTCTTATATTTAAGAACAGCCTTCTTTTGCATTGGATGCAAGTTACATTTCTCAGCCCTTTTGTATGTCAGTCCCTTTTAATATTTTATTTATTACATTGCACCAGTTAAACATTCATAGTTTAATTGAAATTTTCAACAAATGGTCGAGAACGATTTCTCTGTGTGATTGACAATTTAGAAATACAAATGAATATGTGGAACATATTTCTTGTTTGATTGTTTCACTTATATTAGTTTTATGTCTGTGCTGTTCCAAATATTCATTTGTACACGTAATTATATTGCCAAAACTTGAAACAACATGTTCGGATGGGTATACCAATTTTTTTTGAGTTTTTGTTTTATATTCTTTTTGTTTAATAAATTCATGTGTGCTGCTGTACGACAGCAAATTATTTTTGCACACTTTGCATTTAATTTTTGTAAGAATTTTCCTGGTTACCCATCCTGCTGTATATGCTCGAGAATGTATATTTATTCTTTCACGTCTCGCCTGCTGTTGAAGATTTTCCTCAAATTCAATGCTCATGGATTCAGTATCGGTTATTGTTGTACCAGTTGCCGATACTGAATCAGGTGATGGTGCAGTGTTTACATTCTCAAAAAGCGACTGTATAATATTTAATATGCTTTGACTGGCGTCTTCTTTACAATTGTAATTTTCAGAGTGAAAATTTATAAATCTGGTGATTAACAAAGATTTAAACGTATTTATAAATGCATATGCAGTTGGGTCATTACTCCAATAATTATAGGCCCGCACTTGGCCAAAGAAGTTTTCAATAATATCAGAGTTGAAATATCGGGGCCTCATAATATATATTTTTTTTAATTCATTAGCTCCCACACCCTTTCAAAACTTTTTAGAGTAATGACCCAATTTTTTAGAGAAGGGACACTTTTTTGTGTCCCATCTTTGCAAATAAATTGAATACCTTTCAAGGTTTTAATTGCCTCATCCCAAAACTTATGATGTGCAGATTTTGCTGTAACAGCCTTGCGCAGAAATTTTCCTTTCGATTTTTTTTCATTTGTGCCCGCTCCGTTGACACTGTCAAACAAGTCTTCAAAAAACGATACTGCCGCTGCTGTATTTTTCATGGTCTTGCTGACGGGTTTTCCATCCGAATAAAGAGCTAGAATAAAAAAACACATTTCAGTCTGTATAGGAAAGTCTGAAACTATGAGACATAGTTACAAAGAAATCACTGATGGTACATATCATAATATGATATCGGCCTTTAAGTTGATAAGTAGGTAACTAAATTTTAAGTGACTTATATTTAAGTTTATGTCCAAACGTATTTAAGAAATTAAGCTCATTAGTTCACTCAAGATGAACGCGCAACAACGTATTGAAGTATTATACAAATTGACGATGAAAATTATAGTTACACCCTATGCTAAAAGTCTTTGTAAATACCTTTTGTATCTTGTATTGCAGTTCTGGAAGATGGAACAGCAACCTCCTGCTCCATTGAGATGATAGTACAAGTATCTGAAAAAAAAAAAAACAATTATGACATTTCATCAACAATGTAGTCCTATGCTAGAACCGGGCCTGGTTCAAAATTATGTGGCAACTAGTGGCCGCCCGCGACATCGTCCGCGTGGAAACTCTATAAATTGTAACCTATGTGTTATTCTGATGCATAAGCTATATTTTTGTAAAATTTCATTAAAATCCATACAGTAGTTTTTATGTAAAAAAGAGTAACAAACATCCATCCATCCATCCGTACTTACAAACTTTTGCGTTTATAATATTAGTAGGATATATCTGTTCTCGACTTGTACTTCGATCAAGACAAAAAATCATTAACAAATTGAAAAAAAAACTCATGTTTATGAAAATCTTAATTACAAAAAAAGTCCCTTTGCAAAAAAGTCCTTGAAATACCTTGGATTGCAGAGCTGGAAGATGAAACAGCAACTTCCTGATCTATTGAGGTGATGGTACAAGTATCTGAAAAAGAAATGTGTTACATGTAGTGAAGAAAGCCATAATTCTTATCTCTTATTTATTTTTTATGACTGCACAATATAGTTATCTGTAAGATAACTATATTGTGCACATTAATAAATAAATAAATAAAATAAAAAATAAAAAGACATTTATTCATTACCAGCAAGTATAATTAGCATAACATTGATCTTAATTAAATAGCTAACATGCTATGATGAAAAAAGCTTGGCTTCTCAGAGTTCCTTAGGCTGTAAACAAACAACTTCTTCATACATACAGCACACACAGTACACACTCCATACCTATGCTAAGTGTGTTACTTACTGTTAGGTTAATAATTGGTTTTGGACTTTGTATAATTTTTTATTTACCATTCATTATAGTGAAGCAACCAAAACAATTATTCTAAAATATTATATTTATAAGTTGATTGTGGTGGTTGACCCACAGCAGAGCAAGAGGATAGTTTCTACGCCAGGATTATTTTAGTACAAAATACTAATACATACCCTTAACTTCAAGGCATGTCATTTTATTAGGTGGTTGTGCATATGAATGATCAATGTGGCACTTCTTGGAATAACTATGATCACTTGTCTTCTTGGAATCTAAAAAATTAGAAAATATTAATACAATTAAAGTTAAATATAAATTCTTTGTTAATTATGACATTTAACGAAAATGCATGTTGAAGGACGATTGTTTTTGAAATATCCATCGTCAATTCATCATGAATCATTCAGTAAGACCTACCTGTCACAGACGAACTAACGTTCTACCTACCTGTTTCTGTAAGGACCGCTGACGGATGTCCTGAGGAAATCTCCAAGTCAGTAAACAAGGATGGATAGGCATCACCCTTCAAACGATTAGTCGTCGGGTTCACAAACCTCTGTTCAAAATGTTTATGGCACACAAACATGTTCGTGGTGATTATTTCACCAATATTTTCATAACCTTTCATAACCTATGCACTTTAACCACCGGTTTTTACTGTCCTCTGCAGCGGGTAATTTATGCAATTTAACGTCCTGTCGTAAATTATTGCACATGGGCACACAACACTTTCGAAACATTGCCGAAAATTTACACGATATTGCATAAATTGTGGATTTAAAGTGGCGGAAATTAATCAACTCAAGCACTTTTCATCAACACAATAAACAATGGCGGCCTGGCGTCCTGACTCCTGAGTCCTGGGTCATGCAAATTCTCAAAATGGCGCCCGAATATTGAGGGGGTGAAGTAGTACAAGGAGGGGAGCGAAATGTCATGTTCGATTCTTGCAGTGTCATTTTCTAAGGACCGTTTTTTTTGGCTTGAGATATCCTGGCGTGCTTGTATCTTATAGTACTGTTAAAGTAGGGTCCTGGCCTCTATAACTTTATGATAGGTTTATAGAACTCTTTGTTGATATAATGCTGTTATGAATACAATTTTTTGCCAATCTTCTTATAGTGATCTTATAGAACACTTTAGGTGTTCTATAAGTTTTTATGAATAAGAGCGTAGGTCTTTACCTATGAAATTTCCGTTTTGTATGAAAAAAAATTAAACAATTTTTTTTTCATATATTTTTTATTTGTATTAATCGAAGTAATCACCCATGCAATCAATACATCTTTGCCAACGCAGTGGCAGTTTATTGATGCCCTTAAAGAAATCAGCTGGAAGGGAGGCAACAAATTCTTCATAAGCATTTTGTATTGCCTGTCGGGAATTGAATTTTTTTCCCACCAAGAAAAATTCTGAAAAAAGTAATAATTGGTAGGCACAAGGTCTGGTGAGTAGGGCGGATGACGGAAAGCTTCCAACCCCAGTTCTTGCAACTTGGAGACCGTCTGCTGTGCAGTATGAGGTCGCGCGTTGTCGTGCAGGAGCATCGAAGACGAGCGATTGACCAATGCTGGTTGGAGATGTGCCAGCTTCTACATCATTATGTTCAGGGCACTTAGTCAAGATGCATTCGATAATTTCGACGGCGAAGTTCGAAATCAAAAATGTATAGGATTTGACTTAAGTCATCTCTAAGTGACATGTCGCTTGCGATTCCTTAAGTCAAATCACATACATTTTGTTTTCGAACTTCGCCGTCGAAATTATCGAATGCACCTTGACTAAAGGCCCAGTTCTTCACAGTACACATCTGCAGTAATGCTCACCCCGTTTGGTTGCTGTAATGAATCACACCGGCGCTAGACCACCAAACATTGACCATCACTTTTCTAGGGGTAAGTTTTCGTTTAGGGCATTGTGTAGGTGCTGAACCAGGATCCAAACAACTTGCTGAGTGCTTGCGGTTATCAAACAGAATCCATTTTTCATCACAGGTAACAATGCGGTTCAAAATTCCTTAATTTGTGTGTCTGTTGAGCAGTGCAAGGCACGTCTCGACGCGTACTTCACGCTGGTGATCTTTAAGTTCGTGGAACACCCTCCCACCCAGTCAAGATTTTTTACCTTGCCAATTTGACGCAAATGGACCAATATTGTTTTGACGCTAACGTCGAAAGCTGCTGCTAATTGAGCCGTAGATTGTGTATCATCAGCTTCCACAATCGCCTTTAATTCGTCATTGTCGACCAAAGTCTTCAGACGACCGCAAGGTTCATTTTTCAGGTCGAAATTTCCAGAACGGAAGGGAGCAAACCAATAACAGGTGGTGCGTTTGTAGTGTTAGCTCCGTAAACGTCGTTGATGTTGCGTGCCGCTTGTGCCGCGTTGCTGCCACGACGGTACTCATATTCCATAATTACTCGAGTTTTTAACGATGACGAATGATGACGAAAAAGATTGAAATGCTATGAAAATGTAACACTAATCAATAAACAAATTACTACTTTTGGAAAAAGAGTTCCATGTTTTTAAAATAAAATTAATTTGAAATTAGAATTTTTAGCAAACAAAAATTATTTTGATTTGAAATGGCCAGTACTGCAGAACGGCAATTTCATAGGTAAAGACCTATTATATGACGTATGGGTTTCCGCTGTATATGGTTACATAGTCACCTAGATATCAGTGGCGAAGGGTGGTTTTTCCGCAGAGGGAAGCCACTATGGTTTTATGCATATTAAACAAGTACATAGTAAATACATACCTAGAGGCTGCTTCGTGGGATTCTATCTATTTCGGTACAGAGTTAGAGTTTCGTTTGATTCAATATGTATTAACGCCATTTTAAGAAATTCACGATCGTTTCAATAATGTAAATACTATGCCTACTAGAATCTACTCACCACAATAATGCAATTTACAATCCAAATAAGTACACTTCACAATATAAATATAATATTTTACACTACAGTATACACTACAAATTACAATAATACAAGAAACTAGCGAATAATTTATAACGAAATTACAACGCATAATATGGAATGTAGTCGACTGTCGTTTGCATAAACATAAAAATGGAAAAAGAAATTTTCTAATGTTTGGGATTTTCAACCAATGAGAGACCATAACCGGTCTCCGAGCGGCTTATTTAATGATAATTTCGACCAATAAAATTGTACAAATACTTTGTCATTCATTTCCAAAACGTAATAAGAGCCTTTAGGCCTACAGTTTGAATTTAACCTTAAAACAAACGAAATAATGACTATTATAGAATGAAACATATATTTCATTACTGAAACCCTCAGATACCGTATTACGATTTTCAAAATTCGAACTGGCCGTCCAATAGGACGGCATATTTAAATTTCAACTTTATTTCGAACGAAATAAGGTCTTTTATACAATGCGATAAGCCGTTATTCATCGGGTTATGTGATATTGTGATGTCCGTTGCATAGATGGCGCTCGCGCGGCCCTACATCACGCTATAGCTTGTACAATAAGTCATTGATGTAGTGAATTAGTTTTCGAAATAATTTGTCATAGTTACTGAAATGTATCCAACACAAAAGGGAAGCCGATGGGAATCGGCTTCTATACACGCTTCGCCACTGCTAGATATACCTAACAATATATAAGGTTTGGTAAAATCAATTACGAATACTTCGGGCACGTGATCTACTGCTTGTGTAAAGACGTTTAGGCAAAAAAAAAAAAATTTGAAACTCGTGGAATTTTTTTTATATAAAATTAAATTATGTTGCAGGAAATTACTTCTTATTGCATTATATCGACCACGCGCGTACAGCTGTTCAGATATGAACTCGAATGACCTTTCCTGGTGTATCCAATATGTATCTCTGTCTCTGTCGTGCTTGTTCAGCATTGAACATGTGAACTAGATCGCGTATAAGCATAATCATCACGTCCTACTCTACATAAGTTAACCTACTCTAAATAATATGCTGACCACATAGCCTGTACATATTTGTGTGTGTAAAGATGCTTGAGTATGTAATAAGAGAAACGATCACAATAAATCAGATACCAACTTCTTGTTGTGTCTCACTCATCTCCCCTTCCCTTAAACACTCGTCCAGGGCTACTCTCTGGAAGTGTTCCGACCGACTCCCAAATCCATACCGACGACCTCTCACTGTGGCCAAGACACCCTTAGCCTAACCACAGTCACCTGAGTCTGGGTGATTGACAGTGAGAAAATCATTTCCATATTTATACCCATATCCTTCCAACTTTCCGTCTGTTACCTTAGGGCTCACGGTGCAGACATCCCGCACTTATTATATATATTTATTTATACATCAAATCTATGGTTAGGGCTAGGGCTGTAGGGCGTTAGGGCATTAGGGGTTAGGACTCTTAGTGTTAGGATACAGCTCTCCCCCATAGTTTAAAGTAGAATCCTATCCTGGATTTTACAGTGCTACATCTGCGGTCCTAGTCGCGCGCGGACGCTTTATGCAAAAGATTTAATTTCTTGCAATATTTTAATTTAATAATTTTAGTTGGTATTTTTTTTACACGGGTTTATTTTTTTTTTTTGCCTATACGTCTTTACACAAGCAGTAGATCACGTGCCCGAAGTATTCGTAATTGATTTTACCAAACCTTATATAAATCTAAAATATATTTTATTACGTTAAGTAATAATAATGTTTAACATTTATACATATTTACAAGATTATTTTAATACTTTTAGGGCTAGGTCAATCAGGAATAAAGTTAGAGCAAAATTTAACCAAGTCAACCAGTTGTAACTTTGTTCTTTGCATGGGTCGAATTAATGTTTTTAGAGCATATTATATATTTATAGTAACAAAACAGTATTAGTATTCACTAAATCTCTTGATTCTTACAAACGTGTTTTAACTTTCAGATGGATCAACACTAAAGGCATTGCACTGCGTCTAACACGAAGATATATACTAACAAGGTCATATGATAAAATTTTAGTTCTCACTCAGGACTAAACACATGTCTACTACTAAGGGTAGGCAACATATTTTGTTCTACTTTTGCATATTAACATAATTTGTTAATTTAATGTTTGAGATCAACATTAAGCTTACCTGCAGGTCTGTAATGGAAACTAGAACTTATGGTGTTCGACAGAGAGTCAACCTTATGGTACACTTAAGGTACTATCTTATAAAATATTCCTGTTGGAAGTACCCACTACCTAACTCACTAAACATTACTTCATTATTCCATTATTGTAAAATATAAGTACTTGAATCTTACAGACCTGCTACTTGGAAATGTGCTTATGATTTTATTATTAAAAGGTGTTATAGTCTTGAAAACACGGGTTACTTCTATATTTTTATTACATATCTATCATAGTTAACATTTAAACTAAATTTATTCTACATGCCTTTACTCATAAGTTTTGACTTCCTTCATTGTGCCGCTCATTCAAGCTCTCCGCTCTTTGGCAATACTGTAATCTATGAGTTTAGTATGTAGAAATAAGAAAACTAAAAGAACATTGAAAATCTTAGTATGTAGATCATTTATAGAACACAGGATTCGTTTGAGTAATGGAAATCTACCAGGTTCTTATTATAAAAAAATAATTGTGAGCAAAGTTTTAATTGGTACTAATATGGTCGGTAGAATTTTAGGGGTAAAATTTATGGTAGAATTTTATTAACAAAATTTTAGTTGTGTGACTTAATTTTTTTTTATCACTGTTATCAACAGTAAATGTCCACGATGTTAAGCAAATGGCAGCTATCTATTAAAGCCATTAGCTTAACAAATTTGTATATTTCTCAATTTGTATTAATTTATTTTTTTAATAAAAAGTCCTAATGTAGTGAATACTGATTTTCAGATAATGAATTTAAGGCGACTAAATCCTACACAGCTTAACGCTTCTCTTAATATTTAGCTTATCAGTTATCTATCACACATGTATCTGAAGTAATATGTCTGATGTCCTATCTGTAGAATAACCTTTTTTTGCAACTAATGCGAGACTGATATCATAAGGTCACTTATACCGATTACTGTAAAGATTCCAATTGCAATCATTTTACACGAGTAGGATGTAAAAAAAAGTGTTACTAAAAGTGACCTTAACTTTGACTACAATAATTGTATTCCATTAGAAAATAAAACCAAATCGATTTGAAACAGTCATAATAGCATGTTACTTACAAATACTGTTTTATTTTAATTGCTTTCCTAATGTTCCAGAACTGCAAAAAATTTTGAATAGTGCATTTGGTATTGTAAGCAGTTTTATGTGAAAAAGTTAATAATGATATTGTGCATAAAAAGAACTGCTTATAATATTTTTCTGTGGGAATAAAATAGTGTAAATGTATGTGTTGGATTATTTAAAATTAATTTTGACAATCATTTTATGGATTAATTGGGTGTTTTTCCACTTACCGGCGCCGGAATCTGCTCGGCCCAGTTTTACAGTACGGAGTGATTAATTTACTGTTTTTAAAAATATGTGGCATGTTTGATACATATCAACGACCGAATCTAAATACAAAAGTATTTCCGTTAAAGCTCAAGTTTTTGTAAATGGGAATGTAAACATTGATTACATTCACCTTACAGTTCGTCCACATCGCTAATATATTGAAAAATGCAGCAGAAATTGGGTGATAAATAATTTTAATTTCCATATAACTAGGTAAAAAAGATTTTTATTATTTTTAAAATGATTGTGTAAATAAGTAAGTTATTATTTTAAACTGGTATTTAGTAGTGCGATGTTGTAAAACAAATGTTTACCATTTAAGAGAAAGAAACACACCATGACAGGAACTAAAAAATCAACCAAGTATAGTGTATACAAATATATTAGTTATTACACACACGCTCACACACTGCACACATACATATACAATAGGGTATTTTCAAAAATTTTGAAAACTACTTATATATATTTAAAGGTTAAACTTAAATTGGTTTAATGGAGAAAAAAGACATTCATTAATTTATTTTTCTGTTAAATCGTTCGTCCCAATCTTGAAATATAAGCAGTATTCAAATATTTGGTAAATACTCTATTGACAATACATAAATAGCTTTGACAGCCGGTAGTGACCGAGCTGGTGCTGGCAAATGGGCCATATATTTTCATACATTATATAAGGTCTCTGAAAATAAATTACGGATACTTCGGGTATATGATCTACTACTTATATATATACGTATAAAAAATAATTGTCATATTCAAACTAAAAAAATCATCACATGTATGGGAAACTCCGCAAAACGTAAACTCGCCCATCTAAAGATTTTTTTTATTTATTTTGACAACTATTTTTCTGCTTAAACGTCTATAAATAAGCAGTAGATCATTTGCCCGAAGTATCCGTAATTGATTTTACCAAACCTTATACATTGCTCCCATGGTAGCTGCCGGCGCTGGGCCGATGTGGGTAAGTGGAAAAAGAGCCATACAGTTTGTGTGTCAGTTTCATAAACACTTATCAATTAATCGTTACATAGAATATTTCATAATTTATAAATTTTCTTGCTTAAATCTAAAATTTCAGTATGTTTAGTAATTTAAATGTAAAATAGTGATAACGGCAAGGTTGCCAGTTACGAAAACCAATTCGCAACGTTTAATTTTATTGAAATTACTATCGTATTTAATTGATAATAGTTTAGAATCGAGTTATAGGTAATAGCTAATTTAATAGGGTTAATATAGGGGCTTTTTTATATTCGAGAATCTTCATGATTCATAATTTTATTTTACAAGTGGTTTTTGTTTCGCAAATAAATATGGAGTTGTTTCTCTATCTTTCTAATTTGTACATTGTTCTACCTTAAACCAAATTCAGAGCAAAATCAATATAAAACTTATGTATGAGAATATAATAAAAATAGAACTCTAAGCTTTCCATCAGCAGTATGCTATGCAATAGGTATATTGAAAATAAACTGATATAGGTATCAATTAATTTATGGACGTGCATATTTGTAAACGGTCGTTTGTGAATTTCATAAACTATACCAAAGTATATGTTGCAATGCTTATGCAAAATGGTTTGAGGTAATAATGGTTATTTGTTTTCGAGTATGTATATTTTGATGGATATTTCCTAGATTTATAATTACTTCATATATCCGTAACTGTATATGCTGAATAGATCTTTGGACACTGCTTTACACGTAAATATACAATAATATGGTATCTCGGCGCGTAGGTAGTAAATATACATTGAAAATAATTATCTCACTATGTTCAAATATTTCTCTTAAATTGTTAGTGTCAGTAGATTGTTTTTAATTAGTGCATAATATCAATAAACAACTGATATTGCTTGTCAGAATTGCTTTAACCCATTCCATTGAAAAAAAGAGTTAATATTTGCGATTTTTAAGTGAAACAGAAACATACAGTATTGTTACAAAAAAAAAGACTTCGGCTTATTGTCGACCAATATTGCCCCATAATTTTCAATGTGATGGATTATAGTAATTATAACTGAACTACTTTTATCTAGCTATTAGTCGTCATAGATTTTTATTTTTGACTTTTTTTCATTCATACAACTCGCTACCTATTATTAAAGTCATGAAGGTAATTGAACTTAGTACTTCTGTAAAAGGTCATATTATTGATAAACATCAACTGTGCAACAATTGTAGAACCTCTTGTATGAGTATTGAAATTTAAGTACCCAGCAGGTAATAAAGCTGTTTGATTTGTTGTGGCGTGTCTTATTTTAGTCCTCTGTAAATAGTACTAAGTTTATTACAAGAAGCCGGTAATGCCTCGGTCAAGACGAGCCAAGCGAAGCGCAAGGGCACTACTAGACTACCTTTTCTGGAAGCGTTTCGTCGATTTTTTTAACCTTTATAACTTGAGTTTGGATTATACCAGATAAATGAAATTTTCACGATGTATTCCCAGGAGCGGACTTAAGAATATTGTGAAGTTTTGATTGCATACTTAGGTCATGTACTTTACATTTTATTGATATCTTAAAACCCCTGATTTCGTCACTGACTCACTGATGATCAACAAAATTATACAGTAGTTCTAGATGTCCTAGAAAGCTTAAATTTAGTATGTAACCTAGTATTAGCACATAACCAACATAAAAATTTACAAACTTAGAACTTTTATCCTCCCTTAAACTAGAAAATTTGTAAGACTTATCTACGCATTTTTTTTTTACTCCTAAGGTCTGAAAATTGTTATAGTGATCCGTGTTATAAAAAGTATAATGCGTTTCAAATGAGAATAGGAACGTTAAAGACCTTTTTCTGTCAAATATCACTTTAAAAGTGCGGTTTTCAGACAAACTTATGTGTAAGTATATAAATATTAATAGTCTTTCATCGAATTAAAAAAAAAACCTTAAATAGTAATAAATTATCTAAACATAAATTTAACTATCAACAGTCTAAATTCGAAACAACATGGCGCCGACTCGATCCTATTCTCATTTGAATCGTATTGTAACAGTTATGGTAACAGTAAAATAAAATAAAGAAAATAAAATATATAATATTTTCATAACGACTTAAAGAAGTGAAATCCCACTAAAAACATTTTCATGTAAAGAGATGCCATGACACCATGCCATATGACTCGCACTGTCAAAAAGCTATTAGATCTTAAGTAAAACCAAGCTTCTGACTACCACACTTCTAACTCTACACGCCTTAACTCGTAAGCCTAACTTTACAAACTACACCTTATTTAACTTATGGGTTTTGGCCATTTCATTCCTACAAGAATAGTATAACAGAAAAACAGTCCGTACATTTTTCACCTCACGCATAAGCGAATGTAGAGAAATGGCCAGGCTACATATTTTGACTAAGGTGAACAAAGGATTTACTTATTTTGGGTTTTCCCCCAAAACTCCCTAGGAAGTTTCAGTAAAGCGTTTTTAAACCACTTTACTAAATTGACTGACTTGACTCATTGACAACCTTGATTATTTATTTGGACTTGATTTAGAAATACGGTGATGAACATATTTTGATCTAATATATACCCCGCCTTTTTAACTTGACACTGGCAAATGGTTATAAGCCGACGCCATTTATTTAAAAAAAAAGATGATACTGACATCTGACATTGAAAGTTGAAACCTAACCTAGAAAACACGTTCTGTTTACGATATAAAGCAGTGATTACAATTTACATTTGTTTTATTGTAAATTAAATTACTTATTTATAACAAAATGGGAAAACGAAAAGGTAAATGTGTGAAGAAGAACACAGCAACCAAGCAAACTTTAGAACCAGAACATTTAGTTAAAGCGCCACATTCTTTCGTTATTCACCGTGGAAAATGTTCAAAGGATCTTATGGACCTCACAAAAGATTTTCGAAAAATAATGGAACCCTTTACGGCATCACAGTTGAAGGTATGTATTAAATACTAGCATTTGTTCCTAAACGATATCTTTATAATAATTTTAAATTTTCATCCCCTATTTTAACCTCTTAGGGGTTGATTTATTTCGTACTCAATTCATACGAAATATCATGCAAATATGTCCAAGGAATAAAAAGTTTCATACAAACTTTTATCCCTTATTTTACACCCTTAGGGGTTGAATTTTGAAAAATCCTTCCTTAGTGTATCCCTACGTCCTATGAGAAACACATGCAAAATTTCATATATCAATCCTTATTAATTTGGTCTGTGCGTTGATACATCCAGTCAATCAGCTGTCCCTTATATATAATATAGATAAATTGGTTATATTTTTTTGTATTATGATGATTATGAGACAGTCCGGTCCAGGCATGCTAACTATAAAAAAATTCAATTTTAGGAGAGAAAAAAGAACACCATCAAAGATTTTCTATCAGTTTCGGGATATTTGCATGTATCACACATGATGATGTTTACTGAAACTGAGCTTGGAGCTTATATGAGGCTTGCAAGGTTGCCAAGAGGGCCAACACTCACCTTTAGAATACACAATGTAAGTGTTCGTTATAGTCTCATCATGAGTTTCTCTTATAATTGTACGAGTCAAACACTTATCTACTGATTTTGTCGTTAGGGTGAGGCCAAACAAGCATTTTGTGAGTTGTATTATTTTAGGTTGCGCAAGTTATTTGCCATACTAAAATACAACTAATTTTGTGTTATTGTGTGACACAAATTTCACCTTTATATTAAACCAAATGCATCAGAAATTGTGCAACAAAATATTTATTAATTTGTTCTTACTCTTACTGTTGGCTAATTTAATTGTGGTTTGGTGTAATTTTTAAAGTGTTTTTAATTGCACACTTAAACTTTTTTTTTCACAGTACAGTTTATCCAGAGATGTAATTTCATCCTTAAAAAAGCAGTATGTCATAGAGCGCACATTCAAAAATGCACCGTTAATAGTTTTGAACAGTTTCTCTGGAGAGGGAATGCACATGAAGCTGATGGCCACAATGTTCCAGAACATGTTTCCGACAATAAACATAACTACAGTAAGTAGAATAATTAGTACATTATAGTCCTATTACCCATGCCTATTGCAATGGAGATTGGTCAGCAATTTTAAATGTAAACTTTCAGTATTCTCCATGGAAAATATAAAATTTCCATGTCAATTACTTTTCATCATCAGTTTATTAAGTTTCAAGTAGCAGAGACTGTAACTTGCAACTAAAAATTGCTTAGTCTGGTGTTCGAACCATAATAAGCATAATTTTGTATTTGGGCTGTATAACTGACACACGACAATGATACTTTTACATATTCTAATTTCTAAAAACTGTGAGAGAGCTATTCCTTAATTTCACTACTGTAAAAGTAGTGAAATTTAATGCTTAAATATTTCTTAATTACATGGTAAATAATTAAACTCAAAAAGTGAGATTGAACAAAAATGTTTATATACCAAACTATACAAATAATCCTAGAAAATGGATCTAACTCAAAGCCAAATAGATGCCTTAATTATAAATATGAACCAAACGCTCACGGCAACAACCGAAGAAATCAAGGAAGAATTTACAAAACAGATTCACATTCTCACAGCAAAATTCACAGAAACCATGAACACTATGCTAGATACGAAACTTAGACCATTGATTGAAGAGAACACTAAGCTTAAAATGAAGTGTCAGTGCTCAAGAAAAAAATACAAAATTTAGAAAGAAACGAAAAGAAAAATAACATCACCCTACACGGAGTAGAAGAGTGTGATGAAAACCACCACAGCCTCATGGAGGATGTCCTAAAAATTCTTAACAACATAGCCAAAGCAGCGGGTGTTAAAGACTTTGACAGATGGGAAATAAGCGAGACTTACAGGCTGGGAAGAAAAGATAATATGAAAAAAAGGAGAAGAAATGTGATTCTAAAAAATAAAAAACATTTACCTGACAATATTTACGCCACGGAAGACTTCCCAAAAGATGTCTTGCAAGTTAGGAAAGAATTGAAAGCAGCACAGCAAGAAGAGATAAAGAAGGGCAATAAAGCCACAATCCGCTATAATAAGCTAATAACCAAAACAAATAACAAAGACAACAGCCAAGATAAACGAAAACGCTCACCTACAAAAACACCTGAAAATACCCACACAAAAAATGGGACAGTCATCCAAACAGCTCCAAACAAAATAAACATAACAAATAAACTCCAGTTTACAAGCCACTCCAGAACAAACTCAATATCTGATTACCTCAATACTCCAAAAAACTAAACTCCTAAGAACCGGAAGACACTATGCACCCCAAACCGGCTAGTCACCGTGGGGGAAGACGACTACCACCCTCCAGCAAATAAAAGAAAAACAAAAACACTTAAAATAGCTACTTTAAACACTCTTACTCTCAGGACGGACGAGAGCCTACAGGAACTCGAGATGGCCCTAGAGAATATAAAATGGGACATATTAGGTTTGTTTGAGACCCGAAGAACAGATGAAAAATATGAAGAACACCCAGACTACATATTATTCTATAAAGGTGAAAAATCAGGACAAAAAGGAGTAGGGTTCCTTGTAAAAAAATCACTCAAGACGAACATTCAAGAATTTATTGGGATCTCAGACCGCACAGCAATCCTAAATATAACCTTATCGAAGCTAAGCTATCGAAGGACATGGTCGATCATCCAAATCTACACCCCTACGGAAAAAGCGTCTAAAACAGAAACAAAGCTCTTCTACGATGAGGTTAATAAATCCCTTAGAACCTACTCGCAAAATCATATAGTACTGATGGGTGATTTCAATGCGCAAATTGGCACTAAACAAAACCAAGAAGAGTATGTTATCGGAGAGCATGGATATGGCAAAAGAAGTCCAAATGGGGAACTATTATTAGAGCTTCTTCTAGAACACAACTTAACACACCTCAACAGCATGTATAAGAAAAATACTAAAAGGAAATGGACATGGATTTCACCTAATGGCAGCTACAAAAATGAGATCGACCACATCACAACAAGCTACCCCAAAGCTTTCACAGACACATCCGTAATAACAAAACTCAACTTTAACACCAACCACCGCATGGTTAGAAGTTCCTTACGAATAGAAGCACCAAAAAGGTCAAGGAATCAAATTCAACCACCTAAAACAGATCTTGACGAAACCACTATAGGAAACATAGCATCTGCGTTGGCGGGCTTCAGTAAGTCAATCAAAATAGAGAACTCGTTAGATATCCTTGCAAAATACCAAGAACTACAAAAGCAATTAACTAGAATCCCAAAAGGAATAACAGATCGCAATAAATATAACCTGTCCGATACAACATTACAACTCATTGAAGAAAGGAAAAAATTGATCACAAACAATACTAAAAAAGAAAACATTAAAAGGATATCCGAGCTAAGCAAAAAAATACGAACAAACATCAGTAAAGAGAGAAAAATAAAGAGACTCCAAACATTAGAAACACATATAATCAGAACAGGAGGGGTGAGAAAGGCACTCAAAGGACACACTAAGGAGTGGATACCTAAACTTAAAAAACGTACAAATACCAGCACAAATAGAAAAGACATCAGCAAAATAGGCACAACATTTTATAAAAATCTGTATGCAAACCCACAAAAGCAAACTTCAGTAAATAGGGAAAGCCTACCCAAACCTAGCTACGAAGCTGGTCAGGTACCGGAAATTCTACAATGTGAAGTGGAAAAAGCTATCCGCAGTCAAAAAATGGAAAAAGCCCCAGGCCCAGATAAAGTATCAAACGGAATTCTAAAAGGCACCATCAACGAACTCGTACCCATTCTTACCAAAATATTCAACAACATACTAAAGACCTGCACAATACCAAACCAATGGAAAACATCCCATATCATCTTAATACACATGAAAGGACCTAAAGAAGACATAGAGAACTACAGACCAATAAGTCTCTTGTCAAATATCTACAAGGTTTTTTCCAAAGTTATCTTAGAAAGAATTAACAAACAGCTGGAAGAAAGTCAACCAAGAGAGCAAGCAGGCTTTAGAAAAATCTTTTCTATGATAGACCACATACACACAGTAAAACAGATCCTAGAGAAGTACAATGAATACAATAAGGAATTGTATATGGCATTCATTGATTACTCAAAAGCTTTCGACAGCATAAGTCATGAAGCTATCTGGAAAAGCCTAGACCAGCAAGGCATACCCACAACCTATACAGAAATTATCAAAAACATCTATTTAAATAGCGAAGCCAGAATAAGACTCGAAACGGTAGGAAACAAATTTCAGATCGAAAGAGGCGCAAAACAGGGCGACCCCCTCTCTCCAAAACTATTTTCAGCTGTACTCGAAACCATCTTTCGCAAACTAGACTGGGTGAAGTATGGCCTTAACGTGAACGGAGAAAAGCTAAACCACTTAAGATTTGCTGACGACATAATTATCTTTGAAGAAAACCCAAACAACCTTGAAACAATGATAAAAGCTCTTGCCAATGAAAGCAAAAAAGTAGGTCTTAGTATGAATAAGGACAAAACCAAAATACTTACTAACTCCAAACAAATTATTATAAAATGAACAACCCCTTGAATATGTGAAAGAATACATCTACCTTGGACAATTAATCTCCCATGAAAACTAGACGACAAAGGAAATCAACTGTAGAATTGCAAATGGATGGAAAAAGTAGGTACTGGTCGCTCAAAGAAATATTTAAATCTGACATGAGTTTAACCGTAAAAAAGAAGGCATTTAACACCTGTGTCCTACCTGTAATAACTTATGGCTGTGAAACCTGGGCTCTTACCAAACAACACAGAGAAAAGCTGGAACGATGTCAGAGATCTATGGAGAGAAGCATGCTAGGTATAAAGAGACAATACAGGATTAGAAACACCACAATAAGAGATAAAACAAAAGTAACAGACATACTTACCCAAATAGACCAAAGAAAGTGGAGATGGGCCGGACACATGTTAAGAGACAAACAAAATAAATGGAGCACAGTCGTCACTTACTGGTACCCAAGAGATGGTAAACGGAAAAGAGGTCGCCAACAAACCAGATGGGGAGACGACCTAGCACTAACAGCTGGACACCATTGGAGAAGAGTAGCACTAGACAGAACAGAGTGGAAAAGGCTGGAGGAGGCCTATGCCAAGAGGCACACTGAGCTTCGAGACATTTTGTAGCTTGAAGTCAGAATAAAAAAGGCTATTATATTATATAATTACATGGTAAATAATTTATGAATGGTAAATAATGTACTTTGTATTACAATATTACTTGCTACGGTAAAACATATTATGAAATTGCCCTTATTACTTTGTAATAGGTACACCTTTTATTTCTATTCTAGGTGAAACTAAAAAATATTAGAAGATGTGTTCTTATGAATTATAATCCATCAACGAAACAAATTGATTTACGTCACTATGTAATAAGAGCTACGCCTGTAGGACTTAACAAAGGAACTAAAAAGGTATGATCTTACAATTTTGCTATAAACTTCTTGTAGCATTACCATTTTAACTAAATTGTTGCTTCATGTTTCAGATGGTGCAAGGGAAAATACCTAATCTCAATAAATGTAAAGATATTTCAGAATTCTTTGATAAGTGAGTATTTTTTATTTTTAATCTGAAAAATACTTTGGGGATTTATTCTAGATATTTTTTTAATAAACTAATACATTTCAGAGCAGCATTGTTATCTGAGAGTGAATTTGAAGATGATGGTACAAATCAAGTTGTTTTGCCTCAAAAGCTTGCATCGAGAGGTGCTGGGCTCAATTCACGGTCAGCTATTCGCCTTGTGGAACTTGGACCTAGGATGTCTTTGCAGTTAATAAAGGTAATATTTTAAAGATTATCTAAATTTTGACATGCAAATCTTTAATGTTTTAAATGTATACAAACAGGTAGATTATTTTCTAATATATTTTGTCTTCTAGTTCTTACTAATAATGCATAAACTTTTACAGGTGGAAGATGGTCTCATGGATGGTGAGATTCTGTTCCATGAGCTCATTGAAAAAACTGATGAGGAGAAAGCATTTATAAAGAAGAAGAGAGAAGAGAAGAGGTAAAAAAACCTATTACACTCACAAAGCAGAAATTATTTGTCATAATATATTTTTTTAATATATATGTTTCTTAGTGGAAATTTATGTGTCACATTAATAATACACAGAAGTATTTGCACTTTTTCCACTTTATTGAGTATTTCACATTAAATTTTTAAGCTTATAGTTATATTATTCTGATTCATAGGCGATTGAAGGAAAAACGTAAAGCCCAACAAGATGAAAATGTAAAACGCAAAGAAAAACAGAAGGAAGAGCTCAAGCAAAAAGCTCTAGAAGGCATAAAGAAAAAGAAGGACTTAACAGAAAACCAAAGGTAATGGAATTACATAATAAAGTTTATAAATTCATAATAACACAAATATTATACTGTATGAAACCTAGAAGTATACCTATTAGATCAAATATCAAATTTTACAGGTTGATGGAATTAGCAGCAGCCGAGTCGCAGAGTAACGAACAAAATATGGATGATCCTGATGAGGATGATGCAGAGTATTACCGGAGAGAGGTCGGTGCTGAGCCTGAACAAGGTATGTAATGAAGAAAGACCAAATTATTACAAAAATAACCTAACCAAGAGCATGTCAGGACATGTCTAAGGAGGGTTCCGTAACTATAAATGCGTAATATGATTTTTTCAAATTACTTCAAAAGTTACTGTCCGTTTTGGTTCAAAATAATTTTCCTAAAGAGTATTTAGCATGATTTATCAGCATAGAAAATTGCAAGTTTCTAAGTCTTATAGTTTAGAAATGCCAGGGGGGACCAACTTATAAATCAGTTTGGAGGCCGATTAAAAAAGTTATGTATAAAACCTTACCTTTATTCTGAAAGACCTATTCAACGATACCCCACACGATGGGGTAGAAAGAAAAAAAATTAATGTATGGAGAGCCACCCCTAGAATAACAAATTATTATTATTTCATGATGCCAAATCCGAGATCTGTATACACAATCTATGACAATACCAAATTTTATCGATTTATATTCATAATTACCGACGCTAGAAGCGCGGACAGACAGACGGACGGACAGAGCGAAACTATAAGGGTTCCTCAAGTATTACGGAACCCTAATAAAAAGAATCATAGTACTATTAATTTTAATAACAATAAAGAAAAAACACTTATTTATGCAGATAATTATTAATTAGGAGGACATAATGACATATTAAAATGTTACAGATCTCTTTCAAAACAATCCTTCAAGAAAACGTAAATCAGAAGACGATGAAAAGCCAAGAGGTTTTAAGAAAATGCGTTTAGACAAGAAGTTGAAAAAGAAATTTCAGAAATCACAAGATACTACAGGCAAAAACCGCGAAGACAATACAAGAAAAAACAAATTCAATAGGCAGCAAGGGGGGAAGCAATTTAGAAATAAAGATGGTAAACAGAAAAGAGATGGCAAACAATTTTCACAAGATGGTAAAAAGAAATTCTCCAATCCAAGATTTAAAACTAAAATGACCAAGATGAAACACGGTAGAAGATAATTAAGTTTTATGTAAGAAGTCCTGATAATACTGAAAACCTTTATTGTAAATTAGGGATGCTCGATGATCATCGATTTTCGATGAACATCGATGTTTTAACATCGATATTGCATTATTCAAAACATCGTAACATCGATGTCACGGACACACATAATCGGAAACCCAGCTGCGGTAAAATATTTAACCACTAATGTGATATCAACGCCACCGGAGACAGTAACCCACGGGAACCATAAATGTCCCGCGATAAAAAGTAACATAAGTCTTTCCCCATGTTCTATTTTATATCTGTGCCAAATTTCATGATAATCGGCTTAGTAGTTTTTACGTCAAACTGTAAATAAAGTATCCCACAGGAACTGTACATTTCCCTGCGATAAAAAGTAGCCTATGTCCTTTGTACCTCATTTAAATCGGTTCAGTAGTTTTGGCGTGAAAGACGGACAAACGACTTTCCTATTTATAATATTAGTAGTATAGATGTATTGATGACGGACGGCCGTGAAGACGTTTGCAAAAAAACATCGATGTTGCCTGACATCGATGTTTAGAGCTCGATAAACATCGAACATCGATGAAAAGCCATCGATGTCATTATCGATGCCAACATCGATATTTTTGCAACATCGAGCATCCCTACTGTAAATGGCTACTCTATACACTTACCTCAGTCAATGCGAAAAAAATTAATTTCATAAAAATTACACATAATAAATTCTTATATAAGTATATTTGTGTTTATTATTTGAATATTTTACTAGGAACTAACTGTCTCGACACACGTCTGTCTTATCTATGAACGGAACAAACAAAATATTTCACAAGTTAAATATAGAAAAATAAAATCGTCATTTTTAGTATTTTCCACGTATTTTTTTCAATATTACTTTAGCGAGATATTGGAATTGCAATTTATACATATTATAATTATAAAATACCAGTGGCGAAGCGTGTATAGAAGCCGATTCCCATCGGCTTCCCTTTTGTGTTGGATACATTTCAGTAACTATGACAAATTATTTCGAAAACTAATTCACTACAGCAATGACTTATTGTACAAGCTATAGCGTGATGTAGGGCCGCGCGAGCGCCATCTATGCAACGGACATCACAATATCACATAACCCGATGAATAACGGCTTATCGCATTGTATAAAAGACCTTATTTCTTTCGAAATAAAGTTGAAATTTAAATATGCCGTCCTATTGGACGGCCAGTTCGAATTTTGAAAATTGTAATACGGTGTCTGAGGGTTTCAGTAATGAAATATATGTTTCATTCTATAATAGTCATTATTTCGTTTGTTTTAAGGTTAAATTCAAACTGTAGGCCTAAAGGCTCTTATTACGTTTTGGAAATGAATGACAAAGTATTTGTACAATTTTATTGGTCGAAATTATCATTAAATAAGCCGCTCGGAGACCGGTTATGGTCTCTCATTGGTTGAAAATCCCAAACATTAGAAAATTTCTTTTGCCATTTTTATGTTTATGCAAACGACAGTCGACTACATTCCATATTATGCGTTGTAATTTCGTTATAAATTATTCGCTAGTTTCTTGTATTATTGTAATTTGTAGTGTATACTGTAGTGTAAAATATTATATTTATATTGTGAAGTGTACTTATTTGGATTGTAAATTACATTATTGAAACGATCGTGAATTTCTTAAAATGGCGTTAATACATATTGAATCAAACGAAACTCTAACCGAAACTAGTACCGAAATAGATAGAATCCCACGAAGCAGCCTCTAGGTATGTATTTACTATGTACTTGTTTAATATGCATAAAGACCATAGTGGCTTCCCTCTGCGGAAAAACCACCCTTCGCCACTGTAAAATACCTATATTATAAAATTTAAAAATGCTATTATTACTTTATTTATGTAAAATTCATATTGAATCTTGGCGACCTGCAGGACAGGCGAAGCCTAATGCAAAGAGAATATAATTACTACGTTTTAGCCTAATGCCAACCAATACCGTACCAATGTCACTCAAAATGAGTCTGTGTAAATTATGATTAATTTGTATTTTTTTATTTAAATTGTTATTTGTACTCATACAGTAAAGTATGAGATACTGCAGATATAAAGTTTCGCAAATAAAATTATTCTTATAAGAAGATTATGCTTTACATTTGGTAGTAAAAAAAGTCAAAATTAAGAAAATCAATTTTATTTCAGATTTTAACAATTTCGAGTTTATAATATCATAATCTCGATAATCGAAGAAAATGCTTACACTAGTCACTAACGCCTACGCAATGGACTCGATTGTTCGATCAAAAATGTTGTTTTTTAACAATTGTAAAATCTTTCTTAACGATTTTATCGACATACTTAACTATGAGTTTTTGTTTAGGCACTTATTTCAGTCTAGACTCTAGAGTAAATCGCTCTACACTTAAGATATGTTCCGATATGCACTGTGGGCACTGCATAGTGCCTGTAGAAAAATTCGTTCCTTTATGGACTGCCAGTATAGGCAGTATACTATGACGTCATAAATCGCCACCATATTCTACTGTGAGCACTGGCGTTTTCGAGGTTAAAGGTACTCGCAGTACATTGATCACGTGATTAAAAAGTTCCTAGTTTTCAGTTGAAGTCCATAAAATTAGGTACCTAATAGGTCAGCAGTAACTGGCTATAAAGGAACGGCTTCACAGTATACAATTGACGTCACACAGTACAGTAATCGCAGTGCATATCGGAACATACCCTTTATTTAAATTTGAATCATGTACAATGGTGGTTATGAAAAAATGGTGACGGTAAAAACTTTTGCACTGTGGTGCTAACATTTGTATTACAGTTTTCTAATTATGTACATAACATGAACCGATATCAGAGTAACAGTTGACCCAAAATTGTGTCAATTCAGCAACAAATACTATAGGTAAGGCGGATTGTTTGTTTTTTATACGAGGAAAATGATATCGTCAGCCATCATGACCTGATTGTCTTGAGTCATCCTGTCCAAAGCCGCCTGTATTTCGCCCGAATCGAACGGCTCGTGCGAGTACAGCTGGTTGATGTGCGACGTTACTCGCTGTAGCGGCAGATTGTTCGCGCGCTCGTCGCGGTAGAGCTGTTGCAGGGCGGACTTGAATTGGGATAACCTAGAAAATAATATGCAAAATTTTGTTGGTATTATTGCACCAGTAAACGATCCGAACTTAGTACATTAATTATTATGTACATGGTATGTTACCATAAGCTCCGTGGCCTAGTGGGTAGATCGTTTGGTTTGCACTCGAGAGTGTAGGTTCGAAAGGTTGTACCATGTACCAATGAGACTTTCAGATCTCAAGTACATTATACGGACACCCTAACGGTGAAGGAAAACATCGTGAGGAAACCCGCACATGGTTGGCCCCAGACGTATTGACCAGTCATTCCTCTGGACTAGGCTGACTTGTTGTGAGAATGCCGTATGTGCTGGGGCAACCATACGACATTTAAAAACCAACTGTCCCAGGCACTACAGTATTTCAAGTGTTTACTTCGCTCGGAGAATACTGTATAAATCATCCATTAACGGATGAAAAGGCCTAAGTTTTTTTAGGTATTTTACCAGTAACAGTAACCTATTTAATTTGGATGAAAAATGAAGAAAACCTAAAAAGTAGTAGACGTCGGAAAACCATCAATATATTACAATGTCTCCGAAAATCAATTACGGATACTTCGGGCACATGATCCACTGCTTATGCAAAGACGTTTAGGCAAAAAAATAATTGTCAAAATTGTCTCCGCAAAACGCAAACTTTTTTCTAGTATGACAATAATTTTTCTGCTTAAATGTCTTTACATAAGCAATCGATCATAATATGCCCAAAATATCCGTAATTGATTTTACCGAACCTTATACCTATAATACTGCATATCCATCCATCAGTTTGATATCGATGGTCGATATCAAACTGATGGAACCAGAGCTAAGCTATGTTATTAATTTATCGGCTCAGATCTACAAATCATAATAGGGAATATGCACGTATTTTTTTTATTTATTTATATAGATCTATCTTGTTTCGTAAACCATATGGTAAAATCAGTTTTTTGATATCATTAAAAATAACGAAGATATGAACGTTTAAAGTGGTCTATTAGACAGAGAGATCCGACGTGTATCGTGACGTCACATAACACGACTTTCATAGAAAGTTCATACTAAATTTCGTTTTGCTAGAAAGAGATAGATTACAAACTTTGACTGCTCATATCTTGCTCGCGCCATTTTCTTTATTTTTCCTTCTAGTATCATATTATTATATTTTAAGCTATTTTTATATTTTATGCATATTCCCTATTATTATAAGCTAGTGTGAATAGTAAGTTATGTTTGCAAATGAAATGCGTGAGTCTTACCGTTGCGGCTGTATGGATTTAGAGGTGGTGGGCGTGGCCTCCGGCGCGGGCTGCGACGCTCGAGCGGCGCGCAACACGGGTTCGGCCTCATCGTCCGATGAGAAGTCGTATGGATCCTGAGCTTGACTCGCGTCTCGCTGTAATTATATTAAATTTAATTATATAATCAATTTGGGGTTTTTGTGTTTAATTCAATGATAATTAATTAATATTACGGCTCAGCGGTTGAACGCTTCAGTGCGCAAGCCGGATATCGCGGGTTCGAATCCAGCCAAAGGGACAAAAAAGTTCCATTCCGGGGTGTTTTAAATGGTTCCCTATTTTTTCGCATAAAATCGTATGTCATAATTTTACTTGGCATAATTTCATTTGACCTAATAGTAGTTTCGCATAATATTCATTTGTCATAACTTTCTTAGCATAATTTTTTTTCGCATAATTACTAAAAGCATAATAATTGTTAGGCATACTTATTGTAAGGCATATATTTTTTTAAGCATAACGTTCATTAAGAATAATATTTTTTTGCATAATATTAAAAAGCATAAATATATTTACGCATAATGATATTTAAGCATACTATTATATTTACGCATACATCTTTGTAGCATTTTTTTTCACATGATATGAATGATAAATTCTACTGGGTGTGCGAGTTAAGACGAAATAACAATTATAATTGTAATTTTACGACTGATTACGAAATAAAGTCGGACAAAAACACGAACTGCTATCTAATAACATGCCGAGCTAATTATTTTAAACATGTTAGCGGCTTACGGGTGGCCCAAGGGCCACCCCGCCGCAACTAAACCTACTGTTACACATGTTACACAGGTATATGAGTTTAATACCTGCTTTTAATATTTTATCAATATGCGTTTAATTACCTTAACCGTGTTTTCATTATGTCGTTCCATTTTATGTATATTTATCCCTTGTGACAGAATGCTTTGAATTTATTATGACAAAAAAATATGCCTAACGAGTTTATGCCAAAAAATAATTATGCCAAAGTATTATTATGACAAGAAAAATTATGCCTTACGAGTTATGCCTCATTAAATTAGGACAAACAATATTAGTCTAAATGATATTTATGCCTAATGATGTAGTATGCCAAAAAACCATTATGCCAAAGTATTATTATGCGTACTAAAATTATGCCAAGTGATGTATGCCAAATGAAATTATGACAAATAAAATTATGCGAAAGAAGAGGATCCCGTTTTAAATATGTGTTAAAACCCCTAAATATGTCTGTCTCTGTTCAGTATAAAAGTATAAATTAACATATTTCCGTTGTCTGGTACCCGTAAATACAAGTTCTTCGAGAACTTGCTACTGGACCAGATTGTGTGGTGGTTGGTGTGGAAACGTCCATAGATATTATATTATATATTAATAGCACGCAGCTCAAATCACTGATATTACAACTGAGAATACATTGAAATTTACTTCGTAATTTTTTTTTATAATAAAAATTCGTAGTTCAAAGCTGCAGGTAAGTGCTAGTATAAATACTTATCCTACTAATATTTTTAAATGTGTAAGTTTGTGAGGATGGATGGATGGATATGTGGACTGATGGATGGATGGATGTTTGTTCCTCTTTCACGCAAAAACTACAGAACAGATTTTGATAAAATTTGGTATGGTAGTAGTGTGAGTTCTGGATAAAAACATAGGCTACTTTTTATCCCGAAAGTAGCGTTCCCGCGGGATACTGTATTTACGCGGGCATAGCCGCGGGCAACAGCTAGTAATTAATAATGTAAATTAGTCTTACAGTCCTGCGCGTGCGCTTGGCTCTCGGTTGCTCTTCCTCCTTGTCTGAACCGTCTTCTTCGCCGGAGGAGGCTCTACGTTTGCGACGTTTTTCTTTCATCAACACCTAAGTATAAATAAAAAATATGTATTTTTACATTTTATAGATAGTAGCCTAAGGTTTAAAAGTAACAAAACCAAGTAGTACCTAATATTATACAAAATAATTCTTTATGTTCATTATTTTATTTTAATTAGCTCTTGTTTTAAATATATTCAAACGGTTTAGCAAGCTGCAAGCTCTGAAAGTTTCATTTCGGTCGCTTCTCACTTCTCAGTGCTAACATCAATAGTTGGCTATTCTTACTTTCTTGAAGTAGGCGTAGTGTACGAGCTCTATGGCAGCTAACGCGTCGTCACGCGTCACTTGGAAGCTGAGGCGGCACTTCGCGTGCGCTGTAGACAGCCGGATAAGTGTTTCTAACGTACGCGCCGTCACGGGCTGAGTCTGTGAATAAGAAGCTCAGTTATTAATTGTATGAAGGTAATAATCGCGCGAATAAAAAATACGTTGACTGCACATAAATAACAATATTTTTTTATTGAATTGAGCAGAAGATGTTGGCGACTAAATTACTAAACTGGCGAAAGCAATCAGGCAAAAAAATCGTCAGATAACAGGTGGCGAAAATTATAAGTTGGCGACTGAAAAACGATGTAAGCAGCTATAAAACCAGACTAGGCTGATAAATTAATAGCTGCAAAAATACAATTTATCAGCTACGAAAAAACACATTTTTGGAGTTGTTTATTTTGTTTTCCTTTCATATGTGATATGGGAGTCGTTTTCATGATTTTTGGGGAGCTGGTGAGTAATCAAGAATTACGTTAATGTATAAAATAACCAATTTTAAAACTTTTGAAAAGATTCCAGATAAAACTACCCCAATGTTTGCATGTAATGCATGACCTCTCAACATGAAAAGTTACACTTTTTTGAACCACTTTAGACGCCGGTTACTCGAAAACGGTTCACTTTATTTAAAAAAAAAAAGTACGAAACCTCGCCTTTATTTAAATGGATTTATTCGACGCTACCGGACCGGTTGCAAAGAAAAAAAACCATACCCACTTTACATGTATGGAGAGCAACCCCTAAAATATAAAATTATAATTTGTTCATTAAAAAAATATAAAATTTGTTCATTGAAAACGACATTTATGCATTATCTATAACTATACCAAATATGATCAATTCAAATTAATTATTAAAGAGGCGAGAAGGGCGGACAGACAGACAGACGAAAGGACAGAGCAAAGGGTTACTTGCAGTTGCTTGCGGTTTTTTGCACCCTCGGTTTACAGCAGCATTATGTTTTGGAATATTATATTAGAAATTATGCCGACTTGGAATATTCAGTTAACAAACTGGTATTATATTTTCATCGCAGGATTTGGTATTTTTTTGTGCTAACATTATTTTGCCAATTTAGTAATTTTACTTACAGTTTAATTTACGGTTTTTTCACACCCAAAATTTGAATGTTTTTCTTGCAAGTTTAAATACATACCATTGTATGAAAGTTATGAATAAAAACGTAATGTCTAAAATAGACACTTTTAGAACTCCAAGGATACTCAACCAAATAGTGATATGTAAAAAATAAATATTGTATGTCTTGCGCAAACTAACTTTATGTAATCTCCTATGGGCATTGCTATACTAAAAGGTACCGTGTTATAGCGTCTGGCGCAAGTTCAGACGAAATATTATAGCTGCTATTTTAAGTTAATCTTTTATATTATAATTACTACCCAGAAACATATTATAATTACACCCAGTATAATAACTAGTCTACGATATTTCATTAGATTTAAATATTACTTACTTTGGCAATATCACTGTCCATAGTGTCCTGGTTCCTTAGCCTTGTGTATTCGTCTGCAATAGTGTCTGAGGCCTCCTGGGTCAGCTTGGGCTTCATGAATTTGGCAATGTTAATAAATTTCCTCATGAAAGTTGTACTAAGTATCTGATCTTTCTTACTGCGTGTGTTCCCGTGAAGCAGAGGGTCATATTTCTCGTATATTGATTCGTTTGTGTCCTGAAATTGAAGTAAAGCAATTAATACTTTACTTTCTATTTATACAACCTATTTTTAAATTAATTGTAAAGGAAAATTTGGAACTCTTGTATTAGCATATATCATAATATATGGCCCGGTTGTTATTGTTCTTAAATATTTTAAAAATCTCACCTGTTCTTCATTATCAGGATTTTCAGTAGAGAGCATTTCAACTGTGGAACCCATGGGTAGGACTTCACCATCTTGCTCTTTAGGATTCCTACAAACAGGTCACAATAAAAATCAATATAAATTATGTTTTACCAAAGAGTAAATATCTACAAGTGAAGAGAAATCAGATGTATAAAACATCCTAGGCAATAAAAACTCCGCGGCGGAAATCAATGCGAACTCGTTTACTCGTTCAACATGCGAATTGCAACCTTAACGCTATGAACTACGATTCATATTTCGTTAACGGATGCGCGAGGCGCGGGAGTATACGTGTAGGGCTGTCAGCGCGGGCGGCGGAGACGCAAAGAACGGAACGTAAGTGCGTTAGCGCACGCGTCGCTGCTCGCTGGCGTGCGAGCCCTTACTGATTATAGCCGCTGGCGGCTATCTCGTGTTTCATACCTGGTTTTTCAAGCCTGGTTTTACTATACTTAAATTCGTTTAAGTACTGGTTTAACCACTTTCAAATTGATAAAATTCTACCAACAATACTTTTTATTTACCTGTATCTGTGCATCCGTAGAACATGCTCTGAGATCATATTGTCATGGTCCGCGTCCGCAATGTCCAGCATTACGAACAACAGGTCAAAACGAGACAACAGAGAATCTTGCAGACCAATGTTTTCCATAGGTGTCTTGTACTGATCATACTGAAACAAGTACAAACTTATATAAAAAAAAGATTTTTACAGTTTGCATCCGAAATAGAAAGAATTTCCTACAAGGAATTTATCACTATCCATAACAACCATGAGCCTACTGCAAACATGTTTCAATGACGACAAGGTTACAACATGATGCTGGCACTTAATGATGCTACACGAACAAGACACCAATATCAGACATACTGTATATTATGCAATATCTATAGTGGCAAGTACACATATCCTAACGGCCGAGTACTGAAGTGCTACCTACTCAAAATAGAGCCCTCCTATTCACAGGCTGACACTGTCTCTGCTTAAGCCGAATTGATAAGGACAGCATGTGACATGAGCGTCACTTAATTTAACGACCGTTTCAGTATTCGCCCATTAGTGTCTCAATTTACTTATTTACAGACTAGCTGTAGCCCGCGACTTCGTCCGCGTCAACTGATGGCGCAATAACGCATTAATTTCGACCAAATTTGATTACTATAAAAAAGGTTATAGTGAGTCAATCTTAAAAGATAGACATAATGTCGCGGACATTTTTTTAGATCATTTAAAGAGGAATAATTCTTTCATACATAGTTTTTTGGGTAACTTGAACCGTTTACGCAGCGCACGCAACGGAAGCCCTCAATTATGAACAATTTTCCCCGTTTTTGCAACATTTTTCACTGATGCTTCACTCCTATTGGTCGCAGCGTGACGTTATATAGCCTAAAGCCTTCCTCGATAAATGGACTATCTAACACAAAAAAATTTTTTCAATTCGAACCAGTAGTTCCTGAGATTAGCGCGTTCAAACAAACAAACTCTTCAGCTTTATAATATTAATATTTAGTATAGATTTACAATTTCCTTCTACTGTTTCCCCCTTACTAATAAACGCTGTATAAGCTTTGAATAGTTATACAGTGTTTTGTTCACATCACACAAGTGACATTTTTAGTTCGATAGAAGAAGACAAAACACTGTATAACTATTCAAAGCTTATACAGCGTTTATTAGTCAGGGGGTATTTGTATAATTTCTATTGGTACATACTCGTCCATACACCGGGTTGGCGGCGGCGAGCACCGAGCACCGCGCGTTGAGTGCGGCATGTACGCCGGCCTTGGCGATGGTGACGCGGCCCTGCTCCATGACCTCGTGTATGGCGGTGCGGTCGATGTCCGACATCTTGTCGAACTCGTCGATACACACCACGCCGCGGTCCGCCAGCACCATGGCACCGGCTTCCAACCTACAAATTAGTAGTTAGTAAATAACCTAACCAAGAGCATGTCAGGACATGTCTAAGGAGGGTTCCGTAACTATAAACGCGTAATATGCTTTTTTTTTAATTACTCCAAAAGTTACTGTCCGATTTGGTTCACAATAGTTTTCCTAAAGAGTTTTTAGCATGATCTATCAGCATGAAAATTTGCAAGTTTCTATCTCCTATAGTTTAAAAATGCTAGGGGGGGGACCAACTTACAAACTACTTTGGAGGCCGATTACTCGAAAATGGTCAACTTTATAAAAAAGTGACGTATGAAACCTTGCCTTTATTTTAAAAGACCTACTCTATGATACCCCACACGATGGGGTAGAGTGAAAAAATATTTTTCATCCCCACTTCACATGTATGGGGAGCCACCCCTAAAATATATTTTTTTTTTTTTTTATGATCCCGAAACCGTGATCTATACACAATCTATAACTGCACCAAATTTCATCAATTTATATTCATAATTACAGGAGCTAGAGGCGCGGACAGACAGACAGACAGACAGACAGACAGACAGACAGACAGACAGACAGACGGACAGAGCGAAACTATAAGGGTTCCTTAAGTATTACGGAACCCTAAAAAGCAAGTTGATTTCGCCATGATTGGGCCGTCTCGGTTCAGAAGGATAAAAAATAGGTAAAAAGTGGTCATGTAATATGGTAATCTTCCCTTACATCATATACAAAATTCATTATAGTAAGCATGAACTTAGGCACACAGAGATACATATTAATATATAATATGTTCCTGCGGTCTCATATTTCATACACTTTTACCTAATCGTGACGTCACAGGCTAAGAACTCACGGAGCGGTTTTCACCCGCGCCCGCCGCATTTGCGGGCCCGAAACTTCTGTAGAATGCAGATATGTATTTAAAAAGTTAAAGCACAACTTACGGCGCGTTTTCCGACCGTAGCGAGCACGGCAAAAAATCGCTCCGTGACTTTGTCGCTAAGAACTCACGACTTTTGTGTTGCTTTTTTGCGAGACTTGCGAAATTTTGTAAACAAATCACTACCTATGAAAATATCGATTTTTAAAATACCGTTCCTTCTGGTAGGAGTTACTCATATTACAGAGTACTATTAATTTATGCAATAAAAGGATTCAGTCCTTCTATTATACATTAAAGATTTCGTTAACAGTGGCCGGTTTTGTTGAAACCAGTCCAGTTGCGTAGGAGTTATTTTGAATTTTTCTCTCTTTCTTTACTCTCATTACCCGGGACGGACGATCGATATGACTGGCGAAAAATTAATAATTAATAATTTAATCAGATCATATCTCAAGATGATTACACATTGCCACATCCTCTTGGCAGATACGACAATACTTGGACCATGCCTTGTGGCTAGTACGATTGTGTGTGACAATAAATAGATATTGCTAGTACCTTCTGTCTCCCGTCTCCGGATCAGTAGTGACGGCTGCAGTAAGACCGACGCCAGAGGAGCCTCGACCAGTGGTAGTGATGGCTCGCGGCGCCGTCATCAGCACATATCGCAGCAGCTGAGACTTCGCCACTGAGGGGTCGCCGATGAGAAGAATGTTTATGTCACTGCAATAGACATTATTTTTGGTAATTACGACTTATGATCCTAATCTATACTAATATTATAAAGCTGAAGAGTTTGTTTGTTTGTTTGAACGCACTAATCTCAGGAACTACTGATTCGAATTGAAAAATTATTTTTGTGTTGGATAGTCCATTTATCAAGGAAGGCTTTAGGCTATATAACATCATGCTAATCTAATCTAATTTATATATATAAAAATGTTATTTTGGTTTGTGTACGCTTCAAAAACTCAAAAAGTTCTGCACCAATCGAGCTGAAATTTTAGCATGATATATAATCCGAATCAAGGATTGTTTTTATCTATTTTTTGCATCAGTCACATATCCGCGACCGCGAAAAATCTATATTTACGCGGGCGGAGCCGTGGGCAACATTTAGTTATTATATAGATATCAAAGGTACAAGAAAGTAACTTACCCTCTGAGTCTTGTGCCATTAGGCAAGATCTTCTCCATGCCCCCAAGTAGCAAACATAATATTGCTTTCTTGATATAATCATGGCCATGTATAGATGGAGCTAGAGACTTGCTCAGCAATTCAAATATGTCAGTATTAGATCTGTTCGCTAGCCGCTTACATAGTTTAATGTCTTCCCTAGTGATGTTCAGATTCATCTCCTTATTAATCTGTGTCACATTGTTTGCTATAAGTATGGTTCTGCAAAAGAATCAACAAAATTCTTTTTAAATTCTAAGAAAATCTCAATGCACATATTTTTTTATATAGATCTATCTTGTTTAGTAAACCGTATGGTGAAATCAGTTTTTTAATATCATTAAAAATAACAAAGATATGAACATTTAAAGTAGTCTATTAGACAGATCGGGTGTGTAAAGTGATGTCACATAACACGACTTTCATAGAAAGTTCATAAGTAATTTCGTTTTGCTAGAAAGAGATAGATTAAAAACTTAGACCGCTCATAGGGTACATCCACATATAACGTTACAACGGATAGGGGAGGGGGTGGCCATACTAAATGTGACAGTACATGTAAAATACAGGTACAGGGATACTAAAAAGAGTGACATAGCCCCGGGTGGGGGTTCAAAAAGTCGAAATTTTGGGTGACGTAATATGTGGATGGCCCCATATCTTGCTAATTTATCAACAGATATTGAAAAGTTTCTCGCCATTTCCTTTATTTTTCAGCCTAGTATCATATTATTATGTTTTAAGTTATTTTTATGTTTTATGCATATTCCCTTTTGTTTTTAAAAAGCACAAAATATAGCAATATGCTGATCCTTTTTTGTATACTCAAACAGATTTTTATCCAGCTGCCCCAGAAAGAGGGTTATGTTTTTCGAGTGTATGTATGTTTATTTCTTTGGCATGCTCCAGAATATAAATGGCTTGTCACATTTGAGCTTGAGAGGCATCATTAGATTCATCTTATGGATATATAAAAATTATTTGACACAGTCAGATTTTTTTTGGAGTTTACTCATTTAGAAACAATGTTCATTTATAACCCCGGGTATGAAAATATATGAGGTAAAATTGAATTCACGATGATTGATGGTCACACTACGGTGTCACATTATGTTAGCCGAAGTTGTCACACTTTTATGTTCTTTGTTCATCAGAAAGTATAATAAAATTTGACAACCGTAATAAACATAAAAAAAAATAACAAAACAAATATTCTTAAAAAAAACAAAGTATAGAGAGTACAAAATATAAAAAAGATTTTATAAAAAGTAGCACACTGCGAAATTTCTCAGTTAATATGAGCATTCAATTCACTGTCGTTTAGTTATTTTTGAGTGCACTTACTTTCTTTGCATAGCACAGCAAGTTTAACTTTTTAGAGTAAACTCCAGTCATGCAATAGAGCAGAAATACCCTTTTTATTTTAAATTAACAGTAGGTATAATAATTCTTTTGTATTTTTATCTAACCTAAAAGTTCCAGCAGTAAAACTTCCTTGTTTAGACGGTAGACACCTGTAATTGCCAACCACCTGCACCCTGTCTCCCGGCTTGCACTTGTCCACCAGGTCATCATCACAGATGATGTCAACACTTCTCGGTAACTGGCCAGCAGGGGCCTTCTCTGGCATCTCTTGTACAGTCAAAGTTTGATGATCCTTATACCGGGATAGACCATACTCTGTCTCAAGTGGGTTTCCTTCATCATCCTGGAAGTCAGTTATATTATGTACATGAATTTGATGAAAATTAAAAGTTAACCTTTTGAGTCTATTTTGTCTGGCATTATTACCTTTGTTGGATAAACTGCAGATGTAGGAAAAGCTTCAAACGATGTTAAGTCAGTGTATTTACGCTCCATAACCTTTTTAGTTGCTGGGCAGTAGTGGACACTTCTAACAACTTTTGGTCGTACTAGAGACACTCTTGTTACAATGCCCTCTACACATATAAGGTTACCTAAGTACCTGTAAGATAAATAAATATTAAATAATATACAAAGTTAAAAATAAAGTATTGTAAAAAATTTTATGCTCTAATAAGTTATTTATGCATTGTATGAATGCAACTTTTTTTTTGCTTATTTCAGTTTCCATGTTAATACTAGAGAATCATTAGATATAAAGACCCGTTTCACAATGTTTGGATAAGTTTAAGTAAATAAGCAGCAACAAAACTTCAGAATAAGCTATCCCACAATAATTATAAGAAGATTGTGAAACAAGCCCTAATTAAATTACCTGGATGTCAAGCTCCGTGGTGTCACATGTTTTGAACCAAAACTACCAGAAAATGCCACAAAAAATTCCTCTTGCTCCTTAGCGTATGTGGGGTCAATAGACGATACGTATTCTTTCAGAGCTTTTTGAAACGCGATCTGCTCCTCAAAGGCATTTTCCAATAAATTTTTAGCCCGGTTCGGGCTTTTTCTGCGTAGATCATTTATGTTTACTACTAAGCGTTTACAGTTCTCACTTATCATTTGTTTCACTCTTTCCGAGTATACACCTTGCTCTTCCTACAGTGAAAAAATTGCTCATCAATCTAAATTTTAAACGAAAAAATATTATAAATCGTAATAAGGTTATAAGAGAAACAAAGTACGTACCTCATCGTCCAAGAACTCTAAATATTCGCGTTGTAGATCCCTTAAACGTTGATCAAAGTCGCCTTCGTCCATTTTCTTGGCACAATTTATTAATATGAATATATTTCTCGTAAATACCTTTAACTAATCAAAATTAATTCCGATGCATGTAAACAAATTACAACAGATTTTAGCGCCAAATTTATGCACATGACAAGTGTTGTAAATGTCAATTTGATTATATTCTTTTTTATATATTGATGGCGTTGTGGCTTAAATCATTTGCCAGTGTCAAGTTAAAAAAGCTGGAAAATAGAATTCTCTTTTATGTTTCAACACCGTACTTCGAATTTTTATTATTCTACCAATATTACACATTAAAACTCGAAATAACACAAATTTTGAACAAAATACACACAACGTTGCTGATTGACATTCCCGGCAAAACAGGTTATGTGGAATTATTTAAAAATAAGTATTTTGTTGCCATCTGACGTCATATTTCTGGTTTACATTTCCATTTTTCGCCAAAATAAAAAATACTAAATTCAAACATTAATAAATATTATTTTTATTTAATAAAGTTTAAATAAGTTAGTACTTTGATTACATTTAGTAAATAATACTAACAAAATTCCAGTTTATTGGTTTGTTTAAAGGTCAATTTCTATAGAGTTGAAATCTTTGCCTTGAGGTTAGTTTGAGCAAAAAGATTATAATCAAATTACAGAGACTATATTTATGTTTGTGGAATAATCGATGTAAAAGATTAAGGTTATCAGTATTAAGCTGCACCATGTCGGAAGCAAACTCATCTCCAAGTGCAAGAAATAAGGATGAAAAGCCAAAACTAAAAATTTTAGCATTTCATGGGTATAGGCAGAATGGCACTTTATTTAGAGGCAAAATCGGATCCTTCAGGAAAGCGGTGTCTAAATACGCTCAGTTAGTGTTTATATCAGCACCACATAGAGTAGCTACGGATGATGGTACTGGAGATGAAGGTAAATAAGGAAAGAAATTTAATTATCACTATTAAACTGTTGAATATCATTAGAAAATAATAATCTATTGTAATTATAGATGCTCGGTCCTGGTGGTTTAACGCTGAAGACAATTCATTCAGTGGAAAATGTTTGGGTGGGCCTGCAATAGGATTTGAAGACACTTTAAACTTGATCAAAGAGGTTGTGGAGGAGTATGGTCCATTTGATGGTTTTATGGGCTTCTCGCAGGGGGCCTGCCTTGTTGGCATACTTGCAGCTATGCAGCAAAAGGGATGTATGTATTAAAAGAAAGAAGTCATTGTGATCTTCTTAAAATACTAAACTTGTACAATTATAGTGATGAAGAAATGTTTTTTCTTCTGGTTTCAGATTTACCATACACATTTAAATTTGCAATATTTGCATCTGGGTTCAGATCTGGTAGCTTAGTGCACAAAGGATTTTATGATGATGATATTAATTTGCCTTCACTGCATGTGTATGGGGAAAGTGATTCTATAATCCCTAAAGGTATTTCACAAGTTCAAAATATACTACTATCAAAACTCTTACAAATATATTATTCTTTGTGAGATATTTAATTCTTAAATATTATTTATTTGTTTTGTATTGCTGATGCATTTCTAATGATGTTTTATTAGAATGTTTTTTTTTCTAGAGATGAGTGAATCACTGATAAACTTGTTCACTAATGCAGTTGTAGCAGAGCATTCAGGAGGACATTATGTTGCATGTTCCGGTTCAATAAAAGATGCTTATTTAGATTTCCTACATGAACGGTATCAAGATTTGTTAGAAACCCAGCATACATATGAAAGTAAAGACATCTAGGTTCACAGTTTTATATTGATATAGAGTTTGATGAAACATGTTAAGAGATATTTGATTTTACACATCTATCAGTGTGGTATTAAACTAGGTTTTATGTATATTTTTGTTTATCCTTATACCTACACCCTTACAGCTGCCTGATCGCCAGATCATGCTATCAGAAAACGAGGAGAGGAGTAAAATAATGTACGTAATACATTTATGCATATTAAAAATATTATGTTGCTGGTTTTTAAAACCTCAGTGAGATAGTACATGTATTGCAACAAAGCTTAACAGTTTTACTTTTTCTACTTTTGATGCACAATAAACAACATTTAAAAATCCGCCAGGTACAATAACTATATTCTTCTATATACATATATTCGATTTATGGTAATGTTTAAAGCCTGTTACTTACTTTGTATGTGAATCGTGCATGACTCCGCGAAAATGAAGTGAAACATTGTGAGAAAAAAATGTATTCTGTGTTCGCGGACTTTTCGTAGTGTCGCGCGTGAAGTGTGGACAAAGCGAGAGGCTCAGCTCGTTTTTTGGTTCGCAGTTCTTAGTCCAGTTATTATACCTACATCTATGGATGCAGGAATGTTATTATTCCTACATCTATGTGCACAGTGTTCTATTTCACTCAAAAAATTTCCCTATGCTGTTTATCGCATAAATCGATGAAGAAATGCATTTTAAATGCAAGAGTAAAACACCCACGTGTCTATTTCAAATACTTTTTTTTCAAAGATTTCAACTCAAGATAGGCTATCACGTACATTTAGCAGAAAAAAATTTCATACAAGAAAAAATTACGCCATCTATTACTCGGGCGAATTAACTTGACACCTGGCTTAAATTTTACCCCTCCCTCGCTTCCCCGCGCAGCGCCCCGCTCTCGTCGTACGCGTCCAGTAGCGTTAGCATATCTGTTACCGTTACACGTGTGTTATTGAGTTTGCGTTTCGGAGTTATTTGTTAGTAGTTAATTGTTATTGTTTTTGGATTTTTGTTGAGTTTTGTGTTATTTGTTACGTTTGAACGTTAAATTTGTTAAGTTTTTGTTATTCGTATTAACGTTTGAACATTGCCGTGCGTCTGTGGTATATACATATTATATCAAAATATATAAAAAAACCTCTTATTATATAAAAAACCTCACCAATCTGCATTAAAACATGAAATGCAAAGTTGGTTAACAACTCATAACATAAGCTTTGATATAAAAATGACAAGACCGGAGTTGTACCAGCTGATTAGATCGAATAAGCCACAAAAAAAGTATGTCGTAGATGAATTATTAAAAGAATCGGCTTCAATGATTTTCAAGAAATTTTGTATATAGGGGGTTTCGGGGGCGATAAATCGATCTAGCCAGGAATCATTTTCATAAAAAGTAATTTTATGTGTTTTTTTTTTTAAATTTTTTGAATACCGAGCGAAGCTCGGTTATATAGCTGGTAATATCTTGATACTTTAGTCTAGACATAATATCCTATATTGTTTCATTTATTGTAGATATTATTACTGTAATGCTAAGTACTCACATACGGTTTTACTCGATAGTTTTACTCCATATCGAGCAAAAACCACCGTGTGGACCGCAAAACTCACAGCTTGAAGGCTTGCATCGAGCCGGCTCGATGGAATTAAATATATCTATATCCTTCAATTTGGAGTAAATCTACCTCCTAACTATCGAGCAATGTTGAACGTGTGGAAAAAAGCCCAAGCCGTGGGCTACGTAATTGCTCGATCGAGCAAAACCATAATATGTGAGTACTGAGCATAAAATGGTGTTTTTAAAATTAATTGCTTAATGAAAAGCATAAATTAACGGAAAATATCTAAACAACTGGAGCATTTTAATAAAATTTGGTATGTAGTTAATTAATACATTGGATTAACACATAGGTTATTTTTTACGGCGGGAAAACTTTACAATTTTTTTTACAGGTGAAGCACTAATTAGTAATTATTATTACATAATTTGGCATTAAATTTGATATGCAATACAAAATAGACATTACTGGTCAGTCTCATGTAGTGGATTAGTGATTTTAATAACGTTATTGCGTTGAGTGGTATGAAGTAGCTACTCACGGAAGATATTAATATGAAGCTAGATACAAATTATCGGACGCATCCATAAACCTCGTATTCCTGCTTGGGAACCCTTGGGCGAAACCTGCTCGTACGTGGCGAATAATTGCATAAAATACTGTGGTTAGTGTAGCCCTATAAAAATAACTAATTCCGGTAACGTTATTTTTTTGAAATAACTTAAAATAAAAAAACTTTTTTTGCACTCAGTACTTAAGAGAAACGTCAATTGAACCAGGTGTCAAGTTAATTCGCCCGAGTTGTATGTAAAATCAACGGAACTTCGATGTTCCTTTGATTTTACGATTTTACCATTCCGATGATGGAACAGTCGCTAGTCGTATGATATAACTTTGTAAGGGCGTACAACGCATACATTTTTTTAAATACATATCTTGACTAAGGAAATGTTAATAAAATTGTCCGGCGTAATATAAGTTTAGCTCGCATTAATACTGGAATTACTAAAATATTAGCAACAATAAATCAATAAGGCTTACGAACAAATATAAATTTTACAGGTACCTACGTAATGTAATTTAAATATTTCATATTTCTTATTATATTACTCTCATTATCATAAAGCATTGACGAGGCGTGTTGAGGCAAAAAGTGTCCACACTTAAACTGCCCCACTTTTGCGTTTTTTGGGGCAGTTGAGGTTTCATATTTTGTCATCTTGACATTTCGACATTTGCTTTCCGCTGATTTTTCAGTCCACATTTATTTGAAAAAATCTTCTGAAATCAAGATGGCGTAACTTTTTCTTATACCTACATTATTTGTCAAATGAAAAAAAAAGATCAGGAACGCACTTTTAATTCCTCTGGTGATTAGTACCCATAGATGGCGATAATTACCATAGCTGGGCATTAACTCGTTAATCCGTTAATCGTTAATTAACGAAGTTAACATTTTGATTAACGGATTAACTTTTAAGTTAACTTTTAAAAATGTTAACGGATACGTTAACTTCCGTTAATACGAACAGAAGTCCGTTAATCGTTAATCCAATGCCTACTATTTACCGCACGGCACCGCGGCGCGGGCGCGCGGCGCGAAAAACAGGTTCAAACGGGCGGCGCGTGGCAGCGAGTGAAACAAAAAAAACTAGATAATATATTTTGCCGGCGCGTTCGAGTGAGAGAACTGCGAAGAGATTTATTTCGTTTGATCATTTCATTATTTAGCGCCGGTGCTTAGTGACGAGTGTTATGTTTGTTGTTATTATCTAGACACGCGGTAGCGTGTCAAGCCTAGTTCAAGTAACAGAACTGGCGAGCAGTACGATGTATAATATTACACAAACCATATGGAGCCACTTTTGACCCCCTCATAACTCAATAACTATTCCACATAAACGTGTCAAATTTGGCTCATATATTGAGACTTGCGAGATACATATGTGCTCCAAATTTCATAAACAGATCTCAAACGGTTATTTAGATATTAACGTCCAAAACTCGACATTTTTATCACTGACTGACCTATAGATCAAAACTCTAACCCAATTCCAGATGACCTAGAATGTTCAAATTTGGCATGCAGATAGGTAATTTGGTGAATACACAGGAATAAATCATAAACTGGTAAATTTTTATAATTTCATTATAATTTTTCACTTAATTGGTTATATCAGGAACACTTAACTTTGGTATTAATTTTGTTATAAATAAGTACCTACTAATAATTTATGTACAAAAAGTAATGATATTCTATTAAAAACATAAATGTTTAATGAGAGCCAAGTTCAATAATATGATATAATATGCCTTGGTTGTTGACTCCAACGACAAAAGAAGTGAGATCTAAATGGGTGCTAAGTTCAATGGCCAGTCCTGAAATTTATTTATAACAATATAAAATATCATTCCTTCTTATAAATTAGGAAACTATATTGTAGGCTAAGGTCTGACTTGGCTAGTTTTCATATACGAATTATATTATAGCCTTCGGAAGTTCTTAACCTGTTACTTGTCGTTTCTTATTTTCTTATTCCGAGGCTTGCTGGTAGAAACTAGCCATTGAACACAATAATTCGTATATGAGAATTAAGAACTAGCCAAGTCAGACCTTAGGCTACAATATATTACCTAAGTTATGAGAATAAATGATATTTTATGTTGTTATAAATAAATTTCAGGACTGACCATTGCACTTGGCACCCATTTAGATATCACTTCTTTTGTCGTTGGAGTGAACAACCAAGGCATATTATATCATATTATTTATTGAACTTGGCTCTCATTTCACATTTATGTTTTTGATAGGATAAATTACTGTCAGTGATCATTTGCGTGTTAATAAAGAAGAGTGCAGTGTAATATTTTAGTTACATGGAAAAAGTGTACTGTGCAGTGTAGTAATTAAAACTATATAGATTCCAGCGGTCCTGATGAGAATCTATGGCCACATTTGACTACAACATGTTAATGTTCATGAACGGGAATGTTATGTGAAAGGGAATGAGACCTTATGTCTGACAATTAAATTTCACATTTGAATTATATAAGTATTTTGTTTTGTTCCTAACCTGTTAACTTCCAGAACCTAAACCAACAGGTTTTATAAGTTCACTCACTAACACAACGATATAAAAATGCAATTTTACACATATTAACGGATTAACGATTAACGTTAACTTACGTTAATTCTTCCGAAATGTAACGCTTTAACGTTTAACGAAGCTAACTTTTTTTGTAGCGGATTAACGATTAACGAAGTTAACTATTTGATTAACGGTGCCCAGCTATGATAATTACATACTAGAATATTATACAGATAACGGTGTAATAGATTAGGGCAATGGCTAATGGTGTATGCATACTAGATATTTTAACCTAAGCAAGATATTTTAAAGGATTTTACAAGAAAACCAATTTTACCTACCAACTATAGGTAGCTATGTAGTAGGTCTAGATGTAGGTTGTAGGTATAGGGTATGACTTATGGATGTAGCAACCTACGCTTACAACCTTCAAGTGTAGTTATTTTTTAGTCAATTTCATAATTTACAGAACAACGTCTGTCAGGCCAGATAGTAAATAATATTTTTAAATATATGTAAAATCAAATAAATAGTAAGCCTTAGTTTCATTTTATTTAAATTAATCAAAAATGTGAATACTGACGGGTAAGGTTAGGTATGGTTAGGTACTGAAATAAAAAAACTTAATCTCTTATTTCTGTACTAATAAATCAATAATAAAAATGACGTCCCTACAAAGTTACCTTTTCACTGTTGCGCATACAATAACCAGTGTTATTTTTCATTGTTGGCCGCCATTTTTTGAATATTTATTTAAAATTCCATAAGTATTTTAATTGTAACAAAAAATATTGTGATAATTACCTGTGATAAGATATCCCGTCTATCTTTTTTACACGTTTGTCATAGTTTTTACAGCCTTTAATTACGCAACTACTCGGCATTTTATGAATTATATGCGGACTGGATAAAGCAAACGTAGAAATGGTAAGATCACAAGTGCCAAACCTCAACTGTCAAAATGGCCCCAAAATTTAAAAATTGGGGCCATTTTACTGGAGACACTTTTTGCCTCAACATGCCTCGTCTATAATATACGTCTATGCTTTTTTTTATAAAAAATAATTTATGTTTCGTGACCTCGACGTAAAAAAAAGACTTAATAAATTCTGTAAGCGTGTCTGATCAATATTTATTTTTTTGATTAATATGGTTTGATGAAGGAGCTTTATGCGCATATTTTCCATGTTTTATTTTTTGAAGATCACTTCTGGCTACCGAGTTATTAATTTTTATTCAGATTTTTGTTTTTATTTTTTTTCTTCCAAAAAACTCAAAAGTGCGACTTGTGACTGGCACTGAAATATTTATCTTAAATGTGTCTATCACTGATAAAAATGTCAAGTTGCACTATGGAAGCAGATGGAAGCGTTTGGGAGTTAGAATAAAGGTCAAATGGTAAATTTTAGGGTTATCACTAAGGTCAAACAATAGGCGATCGGACTTTTTTTTTACTGTATAAACGAATAGTACTCTTAAATATGAGTAATTTATCAGAAGAAATAGTATATCAAAAGTCAATATTTTCAAAGGTACAGCGATATTGTCACCGTAAAATTGTAAAATAACTCACGAGAATGTAAAAATTATGTCGAAAGATTCATTACTTTAATTATAATTGTAAATCATATACAATTTTGTAGTTAAAGAAAAAATTGCATTAATTTGAACAAAAATGAAAGGTCAAGTATAGTTACACCCCTAACACAATATTTTGAAATTCGATTTCTCGTAAACGCTTCCATAGTGCAACTTGATTTTTTTATCAGTGATAGACGCATTTAAGGTAAATCTTTCAGTGCCAGTCACAAGTCGCACTTTTGAGTTTTTTGGGAGAAAAAAAATAAAAACAAAAATCTGAATAAAAATTAATAACTCGGTAGCCAGAAGTGATCTTCAAAAAATAAAACATGGAAAATATGCGCCTAAAGGTCCTTCATCAAACAATATTAATCAAAAAAATAAATATTGATCAGACACGCTTACAGAATTAATTAAGTCTTTTTTTTACGTCGAGGTCACGAAACATAAATTATTTTTTATAAAAAAAAGTATTTGAAATAGTTAGACACGTGGGTGTTTTACTCTTGCATTTAAAATGTATTTCTTCATCGATGTATGCGATAAACAGCATAGGGAAATTTTTTGAGTCAAATAGAACACTGTGATGTGTAAGCTCTGTGGCCTAATGGGTAGACCGTTTGGTTCGCACTCGAGAGAGTGTAGGTTCGAATCCCAGTTTGTGGCATGTACCAATGAGACTTTTTCAGATCTTAAGTACAATATACGGACGCTCTAACGATAAAGGAAAACATCCTGAGGAAACCCGCACATGGTTGACCCAAGGCTGACTATGTTGTGAGAATACCGTCTGTGCTTAGGCAACCATACGATATTTAAAAACCGACTGTCCCAGGCACTATAACAGTATTTCAAAAGTGGTTACTTCGATTGTATAAATCATCCATATAACGGATGAAAAGGCCTAAGTTTAGGTTTATGGATGGATGCAAAACACTGCCTCAGGATACTTGCACTGTAGATGGTTTCACAATCTACTGATAAGTGCAAGATAGCTTATTAATGTACTATGTTTAGTCTCTGTCGATCGATATTTAAAAGTAAGCAGCGATCAAACTTTCGATTATAGCTAGAAGTGCTTTGAGTATCCAACTATAGAAGTGATTACCTACCTTTAATTGGCATTTGGCATAACACGAATTACATACGACCGAAAAAAAGAAGAAGTAGAATCAACATAAATATAACCTAAAATTCAGTACTATCAACAATGTGCTAATTTTGCAAATGTTTTATAAAATAGTTTTCATAAAAATAAATCAAAACTGAAGAATATTAAAATGTGTCGTCGATATTTAATGTGGTTTGCTCATGAGCATATCGACTTTAGATTTCATGTAAGATCTTGGTGTAACTTTCAAAACTATTACATTTTATTGATTAATAATTATTTAATCTGTTATTTAATTTTAGGAAATACAAAGTATTATAAAGCTTTTCAATATACCTATAAAGTTTGTGGAGAAACCATGCACAAGCAAACCATACTGGATTGTTGAGGTACCCTCTGAGGAGCATGTTAAACTCATTGCTTCGAGATCAGTGTTGCTCAAAAACTGTGTTGAATTATGGTCTAGGGCGAAATCAGAAGCGAGACTACATTCTAATTTGAAACAGGCGTTGAGCAATAAAACTGGAAAATGGATTGCCGGTGAAATATCTGATAATGATAATAGTGAATCTGATATTTGTCCCAGTGAGCTGATAAGCTCTTGCTGTAGCAGCGATATATCTTATAAAGTGCATGTAGAAACATTTTGTAACCATTTTTCCATGAAAGAAAAAGTGGATAAGATTGAGGTAATAATAATATTATGTTCATTATCAGTTTTAATGTGCCCTTGAGAATAAGCAATACCTTAGATAACAATTGTTATTTTCACAGAAATTCAGCTACTTACCATTAAATGGTACGGTCAATCTTAAAAAACCAGACATTACCTTAGAATACATCGAGTTTTATGGAATTGATTGCAACAATGTGCCCAAAGAACCATATGATCTGTTTTTTGGTAAATGGGTAAGTTGAAAATTCATTACTTTGGAAAATTGTAGAAGTTTCGTAAATTTTTATTATACAATGTAATAAAATTAGGAAGTTTAGAAAAATACAAGAATATTATACAATCCACAGGTAGCTGATGGCCAAAGAGACCTCATACATGCACATTCACTGAAGAAACGTAAATTTATTGGAAATACAAGTATGGATGCACAGTTATCACTTATTATGGCAAATCAGGCGCAAGTTAGCACTGGTCACATCATCCTTGACCCTTTTGTTGGATCCGGGTCTCTTTTTGTTGCAGCTGCCCATTTTGGTGGTAAATATTATTTTCATTTAGATGAGGTATAGAAAACATATCCTTTGTGTTTGTAAGATGACGTATCATTTTAATTTCTTGTTTCTTATTTATGAGTAATAATAATTTGACTAGTTTTAACTATTTTAGCTTATGTATGGGGTTCAGATATAGATTACATGATGCTACATGCCCGAACTCGGCCTACTCGTTGTGGACAAAAGGTATAAATGTATGTATAGTTTTACAACCCTTCCTGACTTGTCTTAAAATTACTTGATTATTATTTATATTCAGCAAAATATACATTTACTTAAAACTACATTTATTGTTAAATAGGATTGTTATTTTATTAAAAATAATTTGGTATTAGGTGCGGACAAAAGAAGAGAATATAAGAAGTAACATGAAACACTATGGTAGTGAGTCAAGGTATCTGGATGTCATTGTTAGTGATTTTTCCCTTCCACTGTGGAGAAGTGACCTAAAATTTGATGCTATTATTACAGATCGTAAGTTTTGTGATTAAAATTTTACTATAAATGTTCCAATACCAAACAAAGGATTACCTATAATGAAACAGAAAAAAGTGATAGAATGTATTATTGAAAGGTACCATTGAAATATATTTTTATTTTAGCACCATATGGCGTCCGAGAACCGACAGAGAAGATAGGTATAGAGCGAGATAACTATACACTATCAGAGGAGCATCTAGAGCACCATGTGCCATCTAAAGTAGACTATGGTCTCCCGCAAATGTACAGTGACCTGCTAAATTTTGCAGCAAGACATTTAGCTTTACACAGACTATTGGTTTGCTGGTATCCTATTGTGAGGTAATAGGAATATGCAAGTATTTTTATTATTTATTAAATAGATCTTCTTTATTTGATAAAAATAATCTCATTCATCATATATTCTTATCAATGATTGATAAGAAATAAATTTTGTTTTGTTTTATGAGATAGATTAAAATATTCCTTGTAGTAAAATTAAATTTGTGGTCACTTTAAAATAAATCAAATGTAGGTTGATTAAATTGATCATTATCTTTCCTTGAGATAATTTAGAATAAATAGCTTATTTAGCTAAGTTGGCAGGCAGAGTAGTGAATTATTATAATTTAATATCAACTTAACAATTTCTTCCCTTTATAGTTAACCTCTTAAGTTTTTGTGTGTGAGAAACAAATGTAATTTTATTGCAGACCAGACTATAAAGACGAAGAGCTACCTGTACATCCATGCCTTAAACTAGTCGCGAATTCTGAGCAAGTGCTATCTAAGCTAACGGCGCGACGTTTGCTGACTTATGAGAAAATAAAAGATCATACAAGTGATATACACATTGACACAAGTTCAACCATGCAAAATTTCCGGTATGTATGGACTATAGTGCGTTACACAGAATATTAAAAATGAAATAAGATGAGAGAACAAATGTTCTTTTCTTTTTCAGAGAGAAATATTTTGCCATGGGAGAGATATCGCGGCGAGAGAGAAAAGAAAAGAGAGCTGAAGAAATTGCACAGACTCTTCGTATAAAGAGTCTGAAGAATCATAGTAAATAAATTAAATTATTTAAACTACTTGCTAGTCTTTCCTTACAGTTTTTATTCTATCTAAGAAACGAAAAAAAAGCTCTTCTAAACTGTTGTACGAAAAATGTGCAGGGTTGCCATAATTTATTACATAATTATTTCTCCTTAATGCAAAAATAATTAGACTGCAACATTTTCACTTTAGAATTATAAATTAATAATATAACACTAAATTAATTGAGAATACCTTAAATACCACCTATGCACAATGTCTAAGATTTGAAAAAAAAGCAAATTTATTACTATAATAATATATTATTACAACACTTTATAATAATTGTAGGACTTTAATGATATAAACAAAATACCTAATACAATTTTTACCGTTTGCAAACACCAACTATTTGAAAATTCCTATTTTTTTACATATTTTTATGGCACTAGCTGTCCTGGCAAACTCCGTACCTTAGAATTAAATTTGTTGACGTACTGAAAGCAGCGCCATCTACCGGGTCCAATTGCAAATCTTAACCTTTGAGAAACCTTTGGCTCATGCACAACAATTTTACTACAGATCATCACAATATGATCAAAAGCATAGTTTACGATTCTATAAAAGACACACAGACAAAAGTTCATATTTATATTTGTCATAATTTAACTTTAACTTGACATAATTTGATTTGTCCTATTATTAATTTAACTGTTTAGGTATATTTTTATAAAAAAAATATGCCTAACGAGTTATGCTACATAACGACAAAAACATCGTTCTAAAATCTAAATGATATTTATGGCTAATGATATAGTATGCCAATAAACAAGTATGTCAAATTATTATTATGACAAACAAAATTATGCTTCAAATTGAGGTATGCCACATTAAATTATGCCAAAAAAAATACGTGAAAAAATAGGTATACCAGTCTTTTTCACACCCTTGCAATAACAAACAAGAAAATATAAATTTGATACAAAGATAAAAGATAAAAAGTATATGCGCATATTTTAATGTACATATTTAAACAGATCTTGTACGTAGTTTTTGGATATCATTAAAATACATGACTTGCTTATAAAGTTGATTCTAAATTTCGTTTTGCTAGTAAAATATGTACATCACTAGTTGTTTCCCGTGGCTTCGTGCGCGCAAGTGGGAATCCCGCGGAAACCGTTAATTTTTCCGCGATAAAAGGTAGCCTATGTCCTTCCCGTGGTCTACTCTATATCTGTGCCAAATTTCATCAAAATCGGTCCAGTGGTTTCGGAGCCTATTCCATGCAAACAAACAAACTTTTCCTCTTTATTATATTAGTATAAACTATGACCACTCATATCTTATTTTTCAACAGATTTCGTCATTTATTTTATTTTTTGGTCTTCTATGATATTTTTTTTAAGTAAATTTTCTGTTATAGGCATATTCTCTATTGTAAAATTCAATTGTTTTTGATGCTTTAATAATATTGTAATCTAGAATCAATTAAATTATTGGCCTATATAAGTCATTAAATACCACGAATTATTTTGTTAAAAGATTTGTACAAAATGTCTTCTTCTGTAAACTTAAGTGGTAAGGAATGTTATTCGTTAATGGCGAGAGCGACCATCATCTCATGTAGCACAGCTGAGTCACATTTTTCGCGCTGTGTGCGACTGATCTGCGCCTGGGTCCATTGAGAGAGTTTCCACAGCTCCTTACGTTTGCTGCCTACTTTGTGTCCATTGAGAAGATTATTTGTGGTCTGTAATTATACATAAAAAGAAATTAAATTATTTCTCCCTTCACTTTTAATTAAAAATTATTTACGTTCAGTGATGGTCACTGAACGTAAATAATTTTAACATTACACTATTGTGTAATTTATATCAATACATCAGTATGTATTGATATTATGTAGATTGTAGAGGGACTAGATAGAATAATTTAATTATCCAAAATGGCGGTGATGTGGTTCGCCACCCATCACGTCTCGTTCTCGCGGAGGCGAAAAGTGGCCCATGGAGAGCCGCTTCGCTACGTTGGATGTATAAGAGGAATGGATGGTAAGAATAAAAGTGGACGAAGCGAAGCAAGTATTAAGTATCGTAGCAAGTGGAAAGAGGCGTGATTATATGTATGTATGTAGAGGGACATGTCATGATGACCTGACATGACATGACCTTGGCCTTGGCCACTTTAAGGAACTTTTTTAAACATCTTAAAGACATAACAAGCATGTTATGCACATTTATCGTTTTTTTGGTGAAACTATAACCCAAACAGCCGACCTACCAAAATATACAAACATTATGTGCAGTAAGTTATGTGATCAGGAAATAAGTAGCAAATAACTGAAAAACTGGCCTATGTATTGTGTTTATATAAAAAAGACTCACTCACTAAAAGAGATATTCATAGTTTAGACCACTGTTAAATGTTAGAACAATAAATTAACTGGTTTTATATGCAAGAGTTAGTATAATACTTACTAGAAACAATCCAAGTAAAGCTCTCATATTGTCTGGATTTAATTTTAAAGCTTGACAGTAATATGTTTTTGCCATTTCCATGTTTTCAAGGCCACCCTGTAAATTAACATAAATTATAACCACATCAGATGTTTTGAAACTAAATTCCCATATTTTTTTTTGGGAAATCTTAAACCTTTCAGTGTAAGAAATAAATGTGTTAGAACACAAAACATCTAAAATTACATTAACGAATACTAACTTCATCATAAATATTACTTTTTACCATTGTATATCTTATATCAGCCAAACGCTGGTGAAAGAGATGATTGTGTGGTTGATGCAGAATCAACTCTTCCGTACAGAAGGCTGCCTTTGAGTAGTCTTGTGTTTGTAGATATAATTCAGAGAGCTCTTGCCATGCCTCCATATCTGACATAAACCTTAAACAATTTTATTGAGGACAATTATTATATTATTTAGAAACTTGTTGATGTTGCCTTTTGGGAGCTAACATTTGCTAAATTGATTGCAATAATTAATTTCAAATCAGTTTACTTACAGGCGATACAAATAATTCTGAAGAAATTAATATTTTTTAATTATCATACTCACTTTTTCAAATAATCCACCAACTCTTTTATAGTTTCAGCAACAAGGCCTTGTGCTTTGAATATAGCAATACGACGTTTCCTTGCCATTGAGTTAGTTTCATCTGCTTTTATAATATTATCATATATTTCTAATGCTTCATCATACCTGCAATATATATATTTTTAAATCAGAACTAGGTTTGTTTACACTGAGAGCTATTTTATTTACTTCATAATAAAAAAACTAAAACCCTCTTAATTTTTTTTAATTTGATGAATTTTAAATTTAGAAGCTCTAGCCTTTAGCTACAAGTGACTATATTTTGTATCTAATCTTATTGACTTACTGTTCAGCTGCTTCAAATAACATTCCTCGGTATCTCATAACACGCATGCTGCCTGGAAATTCTTTTGCCAGCATTGTGATCCATTCATTTGCCATATGATACATATGATAATCAAGGGCTGCATTAATTAGTTGCTCTAGAATTATGTATTCTAAAAAAAAAAAAAAAAGAAAATTTAACAAAAAAAAGTGTGTGGGTGTCAGCTCCAATGCACAACTGGAGTTTCCTCCTTACGAACGATAATCATGATATATATTAAATAGAAAAAGAACACATCTTCTAAAATGATAAGAGAAACAAACATAATATATCTGTAATCATTTGGATTATTTATATTACTTCAATAAAAGCATATTACATAAAGTATGTTACAAAATAATAATAGTTAAAAAGCTAACAGTAATAAAGAGCTGGTTTCAGCACTGTGAATGAACAAATTTGAACATATTTAAATTTAAAAATTGAAATGGGTCATAATAAGATAGGTACGCTGTGTAATGTATTCCATTTCATTCTTTTGCACGTTCAATCCTACAGATATATATGTTTCTCTTTTCTGTGGAACACCTCAACTTTACGTGTTACACTTGATTTTACTCTTCATAAAATTTCCATACGGGGCCTTATAACTTAAATCATTTCTTATTCTTTTTCAGTAAACTCCAAAAAAAAAAAACGAAATACAATTTGACAAAACTACCTACAGTTTTATATACTTATTTTTAAATCACCTACCAACAACTATGTCAGCAGTCAGGGACTTCAATATTGTTATTTATGAATAAAGAACATTACATCAGACTTACTTTCGGTACCCAAATTATCGATTTTGCTTAATACAAGGTCACTCATCCTTTCTACATCTGCACTTTTCCTCTGGTTACTTTCACGCTGCTTGCGTAGAAATTCCAATGCATCTATAATTTTAAAAAATACTCGATAATCTCTGTAGTTACTTATTTTTAATTAAATTTGGAAGGATTGAGTAGGTTCAGTGCTATAACAACATCTGAAAACTACTACACTGGGCTTATGCCTGACCGAGCAAACCAGCTTCTATAGCTACTATTTGATCATAATTAGATTTATAGGAAAGAATCAGAGATACATTTTAAGCATAAGTATGTAGGTAACTGTTGGGTATAATATTTACCATCCACAGTGAAGTTCTCAGTTGTCTTCATGATTATTCAATAAGTTGATAATATTATTTTTGAGGGAGTATGAACTTTGTTTTTAAATAATAGTGAAATGTGAATAAATAGGATAAGATTATATATGATACTTTTTTCTATGGGATTCTGTGGAAGGGAAAATTAACTTCTCTTGATTTTTTACATATGAAGCACAGATGATGAATGGTGAATGACATGGTCACCATTGACAAATGACAATTGACACCACTCACTCTTCACTCTGTAATTGCCATAGACACAGAGTAAATTTTAAACCTATATACCTACTCTTTCTACGCTACCTTTCTGTAATCTGTGCCATTGAGGCATAGAAAGACGAAAGTGTGTGAAAAAGGTGTGAAACGGTTCCACACGAGGACGTCATTTAATTTTGCGGAAAATGCTACGGTATTTTTTACCACAAAATGTAGATTTATAAACTGAAAGTCAATAAATTCGGAGGTATTAGCAAATATGTTCTTATAATCTACAATATTTTATATAACTGCTATTCACTAGACACGTGAAATCCTGTATTACAAATCGCTATAACTTTGAAAATATCGGTTTATAATATTATACTGGTTGTTGTTATTGTTGTTGAATTTTTTTCCTGTCGTATAAGTTTTGATCTTGTTTTGATGCTATCCGCGTGCTATTCGCCTTAAAAAGTAATGCCAAAATATTGTCATAGACAATGTGGCTGGTGGCGCCATCTTATATTTGCCTGATGTTTGCAACCCTGTTGAGTATTTTTGTGAACCTGTGAAGTGATCAAAATTGTGATCCATCTGTGATCAGACATCTGCGATATCGCAATATGTCGGACTATTTAGAAATATTTTTAGAATAACTGGTCCTTACGTGTACATAATATTGGCTAATTATAAACGTGTCCATGCTATGGACTCTACATGACAAACATTCTATCCAGGTAAGCCCCGTTACTGTGATTAACGTTACAAATGTATTCAGTTAATTCTCGCAATTGACTTTTTATGTATCAATAGCCTTTATCTTTTACTTTTGTTTTCCTTTACCTGTTTTTATTACAATGAATTGTTATTCGATCAGTGATCTTTGTCATTGCTGTCTTGGTTATTTTACATTAACTTAGTTTTATTTTGTTCGACAGATCGATAAGAAGTCGTATTATAGAGAAGATATGTGTTGTGGGGCATTTGCCTTACGTGTCTATAATAGATATGCGTGCGACGGGCATTGCACCGACTGGTATTCTGTTTTGAGTGCGTTTTGGACGATATAACGTTACAAGTTTCGCCAGGGTCATCCTGCGCGAGGTATTTAAGTTCCTTACAACTTGTCCTTTAAGAGGTAAAGATGGATCAGAGAGTGCAATGTCCAGTGTGTACACTGTACCTACACAGTGGTATGTCATTAGAGTCACATTTGGATACACATCCTAAAGATCAAGTGATAAAAGCGTTATGCTCCTTATCTGCTAGAAGTTCGACATTTGGAAGTCGTACTTCAACACCAACCCAATCAGAGAGGTCATACAGAAGTCGGTCTCGTACACCAGCCAATGAAGAAGGTGTGAGATGGATGACACCACATAAAAATAGTGAAAATGAGAGGTACTGGAGAAGAACTCCAAGTCGGACAAAATCTACACCCTTCTCATATAATACTTCAAGAGTTGGCACTCCAGAGCTAAGAATGGGAAATTTGTCTTTTGATAATCATAATTTTGTCAATAACAACAATGCTTCTGATCCTTATACAATTAAGATAGATAAAACACAACAAACACATACCTCTTTGAACACTCGGCAGGATTCTGAGTTTGAGCAACAATTTCCATACTATTCAGAACAAAATGATGATTCGGAAATCAAATATTCAAGAAGCTCAGAGTACAATGGAATTGACAATTCTAGCAATATTTTTACCTACAACATGCCTACAATTACTCCTAATGTGAAATTACAAGCCACAATGGTGCCAACAATGTCAAAAAAGTCTAACAGTATGGTAAAAATATTACCGAAACCAAGTAATATACTGGTTAAAACAAGTGTGGCAGGAATGCAGTACATTCCACCTGGTGTTAAACCTTTACATGTTGTATTACCAACATCAACATCATTTGTTCAGAAGACTTTACCAAATCATATGATAATGACAGGTAATTTAGCAAGCACTCCCATAATGGATCCTAAATCTGTAGCACAGCCACTAGCAAACCAGTTTGAACAACTGTCTACAAATTCGGTGACTCCAGGAACGACAGTAGTTACACAAAACTCACAGATTATTTACAGAGAAATGGTGCATAATCTTGATGGTAAACCCTTCATCTCTAGTATGCCAGTGCTCGGGACCCATGAAAATGTTACAAATGTTGCTCAAAGTAATTCAATATATCAGAATGTGATGGTTGTTGATCAGTTTGGCAATACATCCTGCATGTATACTACACCTCAGCCTTTGTTATCTAAACCTTGTCCGACAACTATTTTCAATAGTCATCTTACGAATATACCTCATTCAGTTAAACAAGTGCCTCAAATGCTCAATAATGCAAATGAAACACTCATAATTGATGTTAATCCTTTAGTACCTTCAACATCAAATAGCAATAATAGTTCTGGTCCCAGCTCTTCTCAAGAACTAAGGAATAAAAATCCTTCACAAAAAAAGTCAGAAGAAAAGGCTGATGGTAAAGTTGATACTTCTGTAAATTGTAAAGGCTTGAAAATTCTAAGTAATGTTAAAGTAGAAGTTCCAGTCCAACACCATAAAAATATGTTGAACACTGTTCTGGATCTAACTGGGCCAAATGAGTCTGAATATACACAGAGACCCTTGACTCCAGAGAAAATACTACCAGACTTAGATGACAACCTTAATATTTCTGATGAAGGCACCCATACTTCAAGTGGAGATAGCTTAGTGTCTCACACATTTTCTGTTATAAAAAATGTGGGAAACCCACCATCATATAGAGAATCATCTAAAACAAATATTAATCAGAAATTGGAATCTGAATTTTCTGATAGTTGTCCAGTTCCAGACTTAATATGTAACGAAAAACCTTCAATATCTCCTTGTAGTGAACTATCAGAACACGGTGAAAGTGCCACAGAATCAGTACCCATCACTCCAAAACTAGAAAAAAGTAATGAACCTAAAAGCAATATGGAAGAAAAGAAGTCTCCTATAAAAGTAGTGAGAAACATGCCTTTACCACTCAATAATATTTACGTCAAAAAGCACAAGAAAATATTGCAAATAAAAAATTCAAAGACATGCCCATCACCCAGTACAAGTTCAGAATTTGAACCAAAAGCATCATCTTCAAAGTCTGTATCATCAGAAAATTTTACATTAAGTAATATAAGTAAGAATGAAGAGGACTCTTTTAAAAAAAGGTTTTTGCAAACTATATCTATTGAGAAAATTGAAGATCAACCAGAGGCAGAAGATCAAACTGAGTTTGATGCAGATACTGAAGAACGCTCTATGGATATAGAACCTGTAGCTTCCTCTAGTGACCAGTATCCAGCTCCAACAGAAATAGTTAAAGTAAAAGAAGAAGTCAATTCTAGTAATGACTTTAGCAATGAAGGAGCTCGGCCATGTGGAGAAATTGCACCAATGGAGACATTAAGGCCAATAAATGTTATAACATATGGAAACATGGTCCCTGAGAATTTTGATGAAGATTCCAACCATAGGGAACTCCTTGAACTGGAAGCGGCATCAAAGAACAAACAGTTTGTTAACATGATGAATGATAATTACTTTGGGGATAACATTTATGCAGACTACTTTACCCCTGATCGTGTTGAAAGTTTTGAAGCTGAAAAGGAGTCACATTATAACAAAGAAAATGCAAAAGATCCTATGTACATGTGGGGAGAACCTTCTCAAAAGGAAAGTGAGTTTGTGTTGCCAAATTTTATACACGAAAGTTACAGGATAGCAGAAAGTAGTGAGGCAGATTATTCTGAATTGACTACGGTTGATGTTCAGTTAGAAAATGATACGGACAGATGTGACATGGATAATAAAGCAGATGTTCTCAGCGAGAGTAGAAGTGAAGGGGAACCAATTCTAAATATCTGCACTGACGAGAGAATGCCTCCTAGGGGAGAGCTCAGTGGACAAGAGAGTAATGGTGACTTGGAGTCAACATGGGGAGGGGTAAGTTCACATTTTATTTATCACTAGCTGTACCGACACACATTGTTCAGTCTTAATCTTTATTTTTAGTATTTTCCTTACAATTTTTCCAATATTCTTCACATTTTAGCTAAATTGGTCTTTAGTTTTAGCAATATACAGGTTTTGTAATTAATTTTTATAAATAAGATAAGAATATGTAATACTCTGTGTATAATATTGAAAACCCATTTTCAAATAGAGAAACACTTTTACAGCAACTAAATTAATCATTATATTTAAAGTAAAATACTCATTTTCCTTGTATAAAATGTATAAATAATGATATAATTTGAAATTGGTGTTTGTGTGTCAAGGTTAATTCAAACTAATTGTATAAGTGTGTTAATGTTGCTATCAAACATTGGTTATAAACTGATGCAAATTTACATTTATAGTTTATATTACAATTAATTTAAAAAATTTAAAATTTGTAAAATAAAGCAATTTCAAGATCAAAATTTTGCATATATTGATCTGTGTTAAATTACACAGATCAAAACAGACATGAACCTGTAATAATTATATATTTCCCTATAAAAAAGTAATGCTTTCTGCCTATTCTTGAAATTTTACTACCATTCTTAAGTACATGCTCGATTATGTGAAGAATAGCACCACCTTTTTATCTACAAACTTCAAGGATGCTTAGTGTGAACATTATTTTAAAACATTTCTTTTTAAATTGAATAAAATGTGTGCAGGTTTTCACATTTTTAGTTTAATTTGAATGTTATCAATCACAATAATTAATATTTTGTAAAATTATATATTCAAATTTTAAGATGTATGCTGAAGTACCGCCTGCCGAGTCTTACGACTTGATGGCTCGTGAAAGCTGGGTCTCGGATGGTTCAGATGTGGACACCAATGAAAAATTAGAAACTCTGTAAGTTCACACTTTTTTTTATTTACTATGAATATCCAACAAAAGTTACAATGATTCAACATATAAATACATTGGAATAAGAAAATAGCTTATTGTACTTTAAATTATAGGTTATTTCATCATGCATAAAAACGATAAACATAAATAGAAAATTAAGAATTACAAAAATTAATAAGAGAAATTAAAAAAAAGTCGTAAAAATTACAAAAATTTTTACTTAAATAAGTAAAGTGTAGAATACCATTTTTGTACAATACATACAGTACAGCAATAATAGATAAAAAATATTATGTTTCAGGGAGGATTTCCCGAAGACCAGAACTTACACATGTTCTCAATGCGGTGTGAAGTTCCCCTCCCTAAAGGAGCTGCGGAGCCACAAGTCCATAGCGCACGCACTGCCTACGTGCTCTACCGCTAAGACCAGCTACAGTCGCCTCGTCACCTCTCGCACTATTAAAAAAGAAGTTAAACAAGATGAAGGTTCTTTGTCAAGTATGTATTTTGAAGTTGGGGAGATGACGAGAGTATTAACTATTTCTTAACTATCCCAACATAATATAAAATGTGCAACAATAAATTTCAGGTAATCTTATGGTGTTGGAATCGAAACGCTCAATCACAACAACAATCTTACAAGCCTACGACGTCCTGGGCGAAGCTAAACCAAAGATCGAGGCTCTAATCAAACATGAGAAGAAGAGGAAGCGTAGGGACTATGTGTGCCCCACGTGTAAGGAGGATCAGCTTACAGATGCGGCGTTCCACGCTCATCTCAAGATTCATCCTCTGGAGTGTCTTACCTGTGGAAAGTGTTTCTTTAGACGGGCGAATTTGGCTCTGCATATCAAAACACACCTGGGAATAAAGAATTATAAGTGAGTTATGAATGTACGTCCACTAAGTGTTGTTTCAAAAGGACTTTGATGATTAAAAAATTTTACGAAACAAACACTTATCAATATTGACACCAAAAAATAGTAACATTTTGTTATAAAATTTATGATAACCCGATAGTACTCGACCTATTTACAGGCCAAAGCATAGGTGTTACCTTATCCTATTGCACGCCTCGGGTGTGTTCTATTCTATGAAAGGCCATGTTGTGACAAGCTCACAACATAAATCTGTTGAAATACCCGAAATTAAATAATAATCTTATAGAAAAATGGATGTTTTTAAAACTAGGAACTTCAAACATGACTGTAGACTTTTTTTTTACTTATTTATATTTAATTTTTCTGGTAGAAAATGAAATAATAAAAAAAAATGCTGTCCGTAGGCCTGCGCCTCTGTTTGTCCCATCGATTAAGAAAAATATGGGCAATGAAATGAGTTGAATCTTTTTTAAATGTTTCCATTTATCCTAAGGATGAGCCCTATTGCTTGGCGTTATTAAACTCTGAATGTCTTAAAAGATATTAATCAACATTTTTTGATAGAATATTTCATCTTACGGTTTCCTGATTATAGTATAAAACGCGTGCGAGGCGTGCACTTTTTGGATTTGCCAAACTATTTTTAAATATATAGAAATAAAACGTATAAAAATCATTTCCAGATGCGACATATGCGAGAAGCGGTTCATCACGCGGCAGAAGCTGAGCGAGCACCACAACATCCACACCGGCCGCGCGCCCTTCAAGTGCACCATGTGCGACGACACCTTCCGACGCTACTCCAACATGGTGCAGCACAGGTGATTACTGCTACTGTTTGTCTTAAAAATAAATCTTATTCACGCCTGAAACGCTTAACAGATGTGAGTTTAACTTGTCACAGTGCAATCATATCCATTTGTTTCTAATTAAATGTGCCACAAAAACAACGCACCTTTTCAATGTAAGACTCGTTAGCGGCGTTGAGAGTGAAATTTCAAGGTCGCGTCACGTCTCGCGTCACGACATGATTTTGAATATTTTGAATATAACGCCATCTGACGGAAGCTAGTTATACTTATTACATAACATACAACTTTCTAAAGTACGGCTCAAATCTCAATACACAGATGTCGCTAGGTGTACAAATTTAAATGATGAATTCAATTCCGCAACATATACTTTGTACAGGTCATGTTTTTTACAATATTAAGAATCTTCCTGTCACATGTGAATAATTTAGATGAACTTTTTGCCTGTGCAGGGACCGTCACCACCTGAAGAAGAAGGCGCGCGTGCGAGACTTTGTGTGTGCGTGCGGGCTGGTGTTCCACTCGGCGGCCAAGCTACTGTGGCACCGCGAGACTCACGACGAGCGGCCCAAGGCATGCCCGTACTGCTCCGACAAGTTCGTGCACGCAGCCTCGCTCACGCGCCACGTGCGCCGCTCGCACAACGCGCTCTACGTCAGCGAGCGCCTGCGCGGCAAGGTCGACAACGTACCATGTCCCGTCTGCAAACAGGTCAGATATTATTTATTTTAAATGTATGTTGTACATATTATTATTATAGCCTTTTGTTCCAAACTGATTTGCTTGAACTTTGTTGATTTAAATTATGTCTCTCAGTTTGGTGTGCCTCTTGGCATAGGCCTCCTCCAATTTTTTTTTTGTACATATACCAACTGGAATTATACAATGTCCCACAGTAGTTAGTAAGTAGCGTACAAGAGGTATTGGGCAGGATAGAGCTTGTAAATTAGTATAATTGTCAAAACATATTGAACAAGTGTTTATACTTGTTTTTTTTTGTACGACTAACAAAGAATTACAAAAATAAAGGTTGTAATAATTTGGACAACAGGATTAGGTTCTTGTTTGTTATGCCTTATGTTTAATATTTGTATAATTAATTTAAGGTGTATCTTCGGACTAATCTACGGGCACACATGCAGACGCACAGCGGCAAGCGAAACTTCCACTGCGTCATCTGCAATAAGTACTTTACCACCAAGTGGAATCTCAAGCTGCACCGCTGGACCCACATGAGCCGATCGGCCAAGCCATACAAGTGCACGCTGTGCAAGGGCGCCTTCATACGACAGTCGGAGTACATCTCCCACATGAACGCGCACAAGTCCGTCAGGCCCTACACCTGCAACTACTGCGGGTGCCAGTTCATCAGGAAGACGAACTGCCAGCGGCACGTCCGCGAGCACGAGATGGCCAAGAAGTACGTATGCAAGGTCCCCGAGTGCGGTAAGTCGTTCCACCGCAGCTACTACCTGTCCGAGCACATGAAGGTGCACAGCAACTCGCGCCCCTTCTCCTGCAACATCTGCGGGAAGACGTCCAGCAACAAGTCCAACCATAACAAGCACGTTAAGATCCATCACGCCAGGGAGCCGATCGCGACGGAGGCGTAAGTGGGGGCTCGCGTCATATCCAGGTACAAAAATATTCACCCAAGTTTATTGAGCCTCCTACTATTAATTGATGGAGTGCTGAATTAGTACTGAATGGCAAAACCGCCGTATCTGAGTGAAATGAGGTTGAATGTTGCTATAAAATGTTTCATCCTATAGGCCTTGTCGATATTTGAATTTAGAAGTTTGAGGATAACACATGTAAATATAATGAGTAATTGCATAATTTTTAAATATTAGATAGACTTTTCAGATTCCATTGTAAAATATAGTAAAATTATTATAAACTCTACATATCTTAAATTGTGTACAAACATTTTATAGTAACATGATGTAATATTAGTTTGGTAACTATTAAGAGCTGCCCCTGTAAATATTATTTAGATAAATTTGTTTGTGTACATACAGGACCAAATGTGTTTGTAAATTGGAGGAAGGCATTTTGTAGAGTAAAACAACTGCTATGTAATTGAAAAAAAAAAAGGATATATTTTAAGTGATACAATATATGCGAGGTGTGAATATAAATAGTCGGTTTATGTTTTATTAATTGACTAGATAATTGACATCTACGTAAGTCCCCTAAATTTTAACTTTTTGACTTCTGCAATAGTCCGTATTGTTCAAATACAACTAATATTTAGTCAAGGTCATAATTAGTACGATGTTGCCTGCCTGTGCATTGATAAATATTGGAAATGTTCATAATTTTGTAGAGTATCCACCTAAATTGTTTTACTTTTGAATACATCGACACGGTACATGTACGCATCCATAGTAATAAATATAGTATGTATCTACTTAACTGACTAATGCGAGTTTTAATTAGTTATTAGACAATTCACATGGGCATTAAACTTTTGCTAGATATTGTTTTACTTTGTATTACTAACTGGTTGCCTGCGTTTACTGCTTGTTCAACTAATCTTTATATTATGTTGAGGCAATCCGAACTCGTCTCTTTTACTTGTGGGAACTTGATGGCAACATACTTTTTTATGTGCTGGACACACCAGATGGTTAGTCAATTGTAAAGGACATGGCTTATGATAAAATATTACTTAAAAGCATCTATCTCTGTTCATCCAAAGGATGATGAGGTGGCGACACTTGCATAAACTTTGTATTAATAATTATTAGATTAATATTTTATTTATTTGTAACGTGATAGTTAATTTTCACTTAATTATAATTAGTTCAATTTATTTGTATGTTAATGTAAGTTTATTGTTTAAGTCTTAGCGGGTTAAGACATTGAAAGCATCAATAGTTTTAACAAACACAAACCTCAAATACATAGTGAATTACTGTCATTTGTAAATATTATATTTACCCAAAGGATCTACTAATTTTGTTCTATGAAGTTGAACATTTATATTCTTGGCCATTATAAATTGTAATATTTTTATTATAATAAAAAAATGACAACAACGTAACATTCGCTGCGAGTTTAACATAACAATTAAAGGACCATGCAAAAAATCGTCCCCACCCTCCAACAGATTTCAAACCTATCTCAGTTAATAGCTCTTGTCACGTTGATAATTATTTAGTATGGCGACATTGAGGAGTGGGGTTTTGACAGAAATTAGAATTTAATTTGTTTATTGTTTATATTAGCGACCACTGGAGTGGCTTCGCACGGGTACATGTATTATACATAAAAAGCTTCCTCTTGAATCACTCTATTCATTGCTGAAAACTGCATTAAAATCCGTTGCTTAGTTTAAAAGATCTAAGCGGTCAGGAAACTGAGCGACTTCATTTTACATACATACATACATATAATCACGCCTTTTTCCCGTAGGGGTAGGCAGAGACCACTTCTTTCCACTTGCTACGATCCTTACATACTTGTTTCGCTTCGTCCACTTTCATTCTTACCATCCATTTCTCTTCTTACATTCAACGTAGCGAAGCGGCTCTCCATGGGCCACTTTTCGCCTCCGCGAGAAACGAGATGTGATGGGTGGCGAACATTTTGGATAATTATTATTTTTATGATTATCCATTGCGTTCCCACGGATTGGTGGAGAGGGTAGGAATAGGGAAAGGGAAGGATAGGTGGTGTGGAAAGGAAGATTGGTAAGTTAGAGTGGGAAATAGGAAATGTAGGATATTACCGCCCAGGAGGGTAAGGGATAGGACAGCAATAGCTAGGGAAGCCGGGGTCGCATACCCGTATACTATACCACAACTACCGGACAGGTAAGTTGGGATGAGTATCCCATGACAAATGACTGACATGACTTCATTTTATACTGTGTAAACTGTAAAGTGTTAGACACAGTATAAAATGAAGTCGCTCAGTTTCCTGATCGATTTCCAAGTTCGATTCAGCAATGGATAGAGTGATTCAATAAGAGCTTTATATGTATAACTAGCGACCCGCCCCGGCTTCGCACGGGTAAAATACTTATACTAATACTACAGAATGTCACCCGCTTCGCAACGGGCCGTGCAGCAGAAATCGTAATATTTTAATTTCGCCATTACTTCAAAACCAAACGTCCAATTTTAATCATTCAAAGACCAAATATTATCTACGTAAACTGTACTTAGTGATGAAATATTTTGATAAGGATTAATAGCATGAGTAAAATAAACGCGTTTAAATGTAGTCCAAAAAAAATGAAGATTTCTAAATTAAAAAATGGTTGTTGTGCCTCACTCGACATAGATACGTATAGTGTGTCGCGGACTTTTTTGTAGATATTTATAAGATCTACAATTAATTAGAACATTATATGGTTCTATCTTTTATAGTTTAGGCAGCGTACGCAAAATAAGTGACTTTTCTGGTTGATTTTTTACACCTTGTGTCCGAAAAACCCATTTGGGTTTTCCGTAAGAAATTTTTTTCCAAAATAAAATTTAGCCTATGTTACTCGTGGATAATGTAGCTTTCGAATGGTGAAAGAATTTTTGAAATCGGTCCAGTACTTTTTGAGCCTATTCATTACAAACAAACAAACAAACAAACAAACAAACATACAAACATACAAACAAAGTTTTCCTCTTTATAATAGTAGTGTAGATACATCGCACCTGTGCAAAGCTTGAGTGGGTCGCTTATATAAAACAATAAAAATTGAATTCCAATTTCTGTCAAAACCCCACTTCTGAAGTGAATGTCGCAATACTAAATAATTATCAGCGTGGCAAGAGCTATTATATAATATATATTATATAACTGAGGAAGGTTTGAAATCTGTTATGGGTGGGGGGGACACTGCCCATACAATTACAATTTTTTGCATGGTCCTTTATGTTATTATATTTTTCTAGTAACAAATTTTGCAATCAAACTTTTCAGATTGTTGTTTTTTTCAAATTTGATTTTGATTCTACTGTTTTGTTTTCTAATATAATTTAATCACTACTGTTGTAAATTACAAACGTATACAAACACTTTTTATATTCTTCGACAGTATAGGTAATTATTTCACAAGTTGTTTGAACACAAATTACAATTTTTCTTTAAAGTTTTTTTGGTTTTTATATTAAATATTTTATCATTAAGTAGGTATATTCCTATAAATATTTAGAATAGTCGATTTTGTTGCCATAGATGCAATTTGTACAATTACTTTCTTTTGTCATTGATTAAATATCAAAAATGTAAACAGGAAGGAAAAGCAAAATTAAGAGCGGACAGCAGATGGTAATTATTCAGGGTCGGTGCAAACGAGCGAACTGGACGTCTAGTCAAAATGCATTCGATAATTTCGACGGCGAACTTCGAAAACAAAATGTATGGGATTTGACATAAGGCATCGCAAACGACATGTCATTTATCGATGACTTAAGTCAAGTCCCATACATTTTTGATTTCGAAGTTCGCCGTCGAAATTATCGAATGCATCTTGACTAGAGGCCCAGCTGTCGAGTGCGACCGCGACACATTTTCATAAATTTTAAACTGTCGCGTCGGCCTATCGTGCGGCTGGTGTCGGCGTCTCAGGGGCCGTCCATTAATCACGTGATGTTTTATAACAACTTTTTAGACCCCTCCCCTCCCCCTGGTGATACGTGGTGAGGTTTTATACTACCCCCCCCCCTCTCCCACCTAAGATCACGTGTATTTGTTTACATAGTAAGCAGGTCATGTTTGAAGAAAAACTTTAACTTAAAAAACAATTTAATCGAATAATTTAAGCAATTAAAAACTATACGAGTCATTTGTCTTGTAAGTATTTAAACAACACTATGAATCTACAACCGATAATAATTTCGGTATGCATAGACTAGATTCGAAAATTAATACACGTGATGTTTCCTTATACCCCCTCCTCCCCTTGGTGATACTTGGTGATTTTTTTTCAGACCCCCGCTCCCCCTTTAGGCATCACGTGATTAATGGACGACCCCTCATCAAAAGTTGTGTCGCGTGTATGTGCGACATCCACCGGCAGTGGTCAGCGGTTGGCACTTTGCATTTCGGCCCGAGCCTTTGGATAAATGGCAATGAAAATTGACTTTTGTTCGTTTACATTTTAGGTCTTTAAAAGATTACCGGACTATTTGTATTACTTACATTATCTCTACATTACATTAAATTTTTTCAGTTTATAAGTTATGTTTAAATTTTTACCATCACCGTCTGGGACAAAATTTTACTCTGTACCTACTCTGTGATTACTTTTACATGAAATGAAATACATGTCAAATCCCATACATTTTGTTTTCGAAGTTCGCCGTCGAAATTATCGAATACATCTTGACTAGAGCTGTCGATTGCGACCGCGACACATTTTCATAAATAAAATTCTTTATGAACTATCAGTCTTGACTCTTATCATATCCCGAATGTAGAGTTTTGTAGATCTATTTAAAAATAAATATTCAAATTTAAAACGAAATGTAAATAACATCCCACCTGTGCTTTCAACATGTTACAATAATTGCATGTAGTATCCTCATTTGGTACACTTGCGACCCTCTCCTACAAATTCTAAAAATTTAAGTAATATTTATTTTGAAATAAAACTAATGTTGAATAAGTTGAATAAGACGCGTGCAGGAGTCGGTGTAAAGAGGACTTTGTTTTGAATACTACAAGCGATTAGTTCATAATTCGATAGGACATGTTTTGTAGAATGCATAAAATTGAAAATTTGTCTTCCATGTAATGTTGTTTTCATTTTTGTTCCTTTTCTTTTGTTTTTTGTCACAAGTGAAACTGCGTACACTATAGTGTTGTAAAAATGTTGTCTGAATTTGAGCTACTGTTGTACTCCTTATTGAAAAGGTCGGTCGGTATAAGAGATCGATTTGGCAGTTATTGAAGGTTTTATTTAGATACACATAAAACCTGAAGCAATGTTTAAAAAAATCTGTAATAAGGTTTGGCGCATACGGACTACCGCCTACCGATTATGGCGACCGGACGCTGTCGCTACACAAATAAAGTCGTACCCCGTATGCACCGAGCCTTAGGTTTATGAGTTTATTTTCTGAAAATTCGACAAAATATTTTTAATCTATTAAGTCACTTTAAGCATAAAAGTTAGCTGGATTATTGTGAATGGCGAAGTCACTGCCACTGTCCAGTGTTTCGTGTGTGTCTATAGAGACGACTATAATTGTACGCAAGTTAAATCACATTTAGGTTTTTCAGCAAATGAATCACACCAGCTGTGTTCGTACGGTTTTGTATATTTATTTTGTATTTTAAACTTTAAACAATGATCTCGTACTTTAAACACAACAAACTTTTGTTTTTTAATACCCGAGCTGCGCGGCGACACTCAGTAACTTGGGTACCTCGGCGTATATCTTACTGGGTGTCGGCGGGTAATAGTTTTAGAGAATTGGTTATTTATTTTATATAGTGTTGTAAATATTCGGTTAGATCTAGTGTGTGGGTCGTACACCAGTCAGTTCGGCGGGGTCTATGAACTGAACATTGTAAGTGTCTGCAATAAATTTTACTAAGGATATATTTGAGATTTTCTTAATTTATTCCCTAATGACATTCCAAAAATTGAATTTTTAAAAGATACAAGTTGCACCTACAAGATTCAAAAGTTAAAGCACTTCCATTGGCTAGGTCAATTTGTAGCCTTGGCTTGGCTCCTGAGATGCGATTTCCAATGAAGCCGAGACTATGAAGCCCAATGTACTTACAGTGATAATGTGTTTTATCCATAATATAAATAATTAACTTCGTATTTGAGTCTATAAATCGGGACTGCCAAAAAAACTGCACCATAGCGACGAGCTACCTCCCTTAACAAATTATCTAGGCAGGTCTTTAGCTTTACTTGTGGAATATAATATTTTAGTTGAATGAGAGCGAGCAGAGCGAGCCAGCAAAATTATTAAGAAAATAAAAAAATACATAGTTGCAACTAAACTCTTAGCATCACTACTAGGTAGTAGAACTAATATGGGTTTTTCTATTGCAGAATATTGAGAATTTTTGAATGTACATTTATTTGTCCTGAGGTGGGCGCACCAGATCACTCTGGAGTGTTCACGGCCCACCCGGTCACCCCCCTTTATACGCCGAGCACTACCTACAATGCAAGATTGTTAAACAATAGATACGATCTACATGATATCGATCGATCATAAGAATATTTCAACTATCGGCAAATGGTGACTATTTATAATGTTATAAACATAGATATATAATATTAAAAATAGGGTTATAAAATTCAGTTTATTACAGTGATATTTATTAAGATTATTTTCAAATATGAGTCTGAATGATTGTATCGGCGGAGTTTTCAATATTCAAAGATATTTATATTCATACATAAATCGTCATAAGTTTGAATGAAATTATCATTTTCTACGCTCTCAATGATATTTGTTTGGATAGCAGAAACTATTTTTGTAGCGGTACGGTAGGCAGTGTAATATGTACCCTTCTTGCGTCAATGTTTAAGCACTATCTGTTGGAAAATTATTTTCTGGTACGTATACAATATCTCAGAGGTTAAGGCGATAACATTTTTATAATAAAATATGACACGCGCGAACGACGTACGATACTGATAAGTCGATGTAGGGTATCAAAAATTTTACTATTGTAAACTGAAGCTGTGATGATAGTATTTACCTACTAGAAGCCGTTATTATATTGGCTGTGTTCCGCGTAAAAAGGAGCACGTAAGCGATTGTAAGCAAAATGGCGATTGCTAAGTGGTAAGCGCTGTCAATGCTAAGTATATGCTATTTTCCTCTAGGACCAGTGATAACTATATAATACATCTATATCTAGGACACGTTATCCTCTAAAAAACTACTGATTTCAAAATAAATAAGCAAAATTGCGCATTATATCAGCGCTACTGAAGTTAGTAAACGTGTCCTGGCCGACAACTCATTTTCTTTTTAGCGCTAGTGAGCGCTAACAAGCGGAACATTTTCTCCGGAATACAGCCAATAACTAGTGGACTTGGATACCTACTTACGATTTTTTAATGTTTCTTCAAGGTGATATTCAAATTGATTTATTGGTAAATTGATATACCTACGTCTGCTAAGCAGCGTAAATCTGGTTGTAGCGGCTCCATACCGCTTGTCCCTAACGAGCGCGGGTTCTCATGGCCCACGAGAGCTGCTACGATCGCCGCCAAATTGTTAGCCATTAATATTTTGTATAGTACCTAATCCAAAATTGACCTGGCTTCGAAGATGGATCTATTTTATTGTTTTTCTTAAAGGTACTTCAAGAATTATGTTTCGTTGTCTTGATTCATGGAAGTTTAACTACCATCCATGAGTAGTATTAACTGGCCTCGGTAAATTAAGTTAAATCCTCAAGGCAACTGTCAAAATCTTTAAAATGTATCCAACCATGACGTCAATTACTTGCTTAAGGTAGGTTGGTAATAATTAGTGACGTCCTAACACGCACTCTACCACAGTGTAACTGTACTAAGTACCTATTAAAATCTATCGACGCCAAGTGGTACAGTAGTGAGCTAGGTAAGTATCTGAGAGGCGTGACTAGATGTCAGGTCTGTCAGTTACTGAATAAAGTAGAGTGCTTTATAACCAACTTCCAAAAAAGGAGGCGGTTATACATCGTATTGGTGGCGAGCTGACCTATGACTGATATTTCTCTCTGGTTTTATAGTAAAATAGTAAAAAGAGCCGATTTTATTTTTATTTCGACTTCAAAATTAAGAAAATTGAGTAGAGAAATAGGTAGTTAAAATTTTAGACAAATTTAAAAGGGGAATTATTCAGAAAATAAGTTTTATTTCATACTTTTTTGTGTATTTTTACTTTGGAAGTCACATATATATGCTACTTTGTAACTTACAGTAATCATCATCATCACCTTAACAACAATACCTAAAAGAGCTTGGCGCGTATTTAATTATATACTCGATCGTTTATTTTAGACGTTCTTAAGACGTATTAATAAGAACTTAACAAAATAACTAAAAAGGGTGAAATTATTATTTTTAAACAAAAAATTAAATCGACTTCCAAAGTAAAAATAGGTACACAAAAAAGTATGAAATAAAACTTATTTTCTAAATAATTCCCCTTTTAAATTTAGCTATTTCTCTACTCAATTTTCTTAATTTTGAAGTCGGTACCAGCAAATATGAACGTGCGTTCAAAAAAATACTGTAGGATATCGTTTGGGCTGGTAGCGACTTCAAAATTAAGAAGATTGAGTAGAGAAATAGTTAAAATTTTAGCCAAATTTAAAAGGGGAATTATTTAGAAAATAAGTTTTATTTCACACTTTTTTCTGTATTTTTACTTTGGAAGTCGGTTTAATTTTTTGTTTTAAAGTAATCTCAACAGAAGTCCGACGAAAATTAGTGGAACTAAAATTAAATTGTTATTTACAATGCCAGAGGTCATAAAAAGTGCTGTCCGAGAAGTGATACTCAAGGTAAAGGAGTTTTGTGAAGCAGAACCGCAGAATCGAGGTAGGTACTCTGTTCAGGACGACATGAAAACCTATTTTAGTACTGGCACATTGAATATTTACTTTTTTATTGTATTTAAATTTGGAACACATAGGTACGTCACATTTTTACACTCGATTATAAATTTTTATGAAACTAACATGTATTAATTTTGTAAAGTATTAACTATTATATCATTTTATACCGCTAGTCTGGCTGTATTATTTTATTATTAGAAGACCTCTTCTGTATTAAGGCCGATAGATCTCCGATCTATACATAAGTACTCTGATACCCATAAACAATGCTGGCAAATTTTGTTGCACCATCACAGAGCCGCGTCTATGGGACTTCTTTCATGAAAAGGACTTTAGAGATAAATTGAGATGGTCAAGGTCGAATACTCAATAAACAAAATTAAACATTTTAAGTAACCCCCGATCTGTCAGACAGTGCGCAAGCTAATGATAATGAATTATAGCTAAGAATACTCTCGAACTTGTTAGCTTTAAAACAAAAAAAAAAAAAACTAGATCAAAATCGGTTCATCCGTTTGGAAGATAAGATGCCACGGACACGGGGGGTTAATAGATTATGCACCAAGGGGATAAAGCAGTGTCTTACGTCACGGGCAGCATACCCTGAGCGTAACGAGACTAGAGTTAACTCCCGAGCATAGCGAGGGAGTTAAAACTTAACTCCCGAGCGAAGCGAGGGAGTTATGTAGAGTCCTGAGTGAAGCGAGGGGTTCAAGCTGCCCAAGACGAAGACAGGCTTTATCCCAGAGGTGCATACTCTACTTTTCATACCTACTGCGAGGTAATAAAAACCCAGGGCTACAAAAATAAAACATTTATTTTGTTAAAAATTAATATTGATATTGGACACATTTGTTTATGGAGGGACAGAGTAATATTTTTATTAGGAACATTTATGGAAGTTGTGGTGGAGTTTATTTGAGCAGTACTTAAAGATTCAGGAACTTGTTGAACTGGAACAGGCTGACGATTTTGACACGTGATAATGTTAAAATTATAGGTGGCCAGTTCGATTTTCGAATAAACTCTCAGCAATACCATAATAGGTATTATTATTGAAAAACTCTATGATAGATACCTACGTATCTATTAGAAGTTTTCATACGAATTTTAACGTTCCAAATTCAAATCACTTTAATCCCTTGGGAGTTTCATACAACATTATCTCCCTTGGGAGTCAATTACATGCTTTACGTTGAGATTGCGTGATATATATCCGATACATTGTCGAGCAGGCGGGATGAAAAATAATTTTCATACCACCTGCTCGACAATGTTCGATTATATATCACGCAATCTCAACGTAAAGCAAGTCATTGACTCCCAAGGGAGATAATGTTGTATGAAACTCCCAAGGGATTAAAGTGATTTGAATTTGGAACGTTAAAATTCGTATGAAAATTCCTAGTAGATACGTATCTAGCATAGAGTTTTTCAATAATAATATGGTATTGCTGAGAGTTTATTCGAAAATCGAACTGGCCACCTATAATTTTAATATTCTCACGTGTCAAAATCGTCAGTCACAAGTTCCTGAATCTTTAAGTACTGCTCCACCACAACTTCCATAAATGTTCCTAATAAAAATATTACTCTGTCGCTCCATAACTGGACAAATGTATCGAATATCAATATTAATTTTTAACAAAATAAATGTTATATTTTTGTAGCCCTGGGTTTTTATTGTCTCGCAGTAGGTATGAAAAGTAGAGTATGCACCTCTGGGATAAAGCCTGTCTTCGTCTTGGGCAGCTTGAACCCCTCGCTTTACTCAGGACTCTACATAACTCCCTCGTTTCACTCGGGAGTTAAGTTTTAACTCCCTCGCTATGCTCGGGAGTTAACTCTAGAGTCCCTCGTTACGCTCAGGGTCCAATATGCTACCCGTGACGTAAGACACTGCTTTATCCCCTTGGTGTATAATCTACTATTTTAGCTATTTGAGATTAAGTTAGGTACACAATCATAAAATGTATAATAAATGTCTAGAAACTAAAGAGGAACTTTAAGATTTTGATGACACTTAATTGCAGATTGTGTATTCAGCGGATAATAATAATAAAGTTTGCTAGGTAGCATGTCTTTCATTCTTTCATTGTATTTCATACTTACGCAAAAAAGGATAGATTAGTTTTCACCCCTTCCACTCCGTCTGCGCACGTGGAAGGGTGTGTCATTCAGGACGACCTGTGACCTTACCCAGCAGCTTGTTATTGAGATTATATCTGGGGTTGACGTATGCCGAGCGCAGCACAATCTATACACTATCTAGCTATTATTACTTGATTATTACTGACGCGATAGCCCGCGATACCCCCATGACGTTTCGCTTTATTGTTTTGCGCGGGAAAATAGATAAACACATGCGCTGTTGGAATAAAATTTATTGAAAGTCTAGAAAACCCTACCTAGGTACATAATTATGAAAATTAATATGAACATTTAAAAAGTGCAAGGTGATAACATTAACTATAGTATTAAACATGCCTATATACAAATAAAATATTTTTACTCATTTAAAGGTCAACATAATATTTATTCAGTAAGTACGTAGTTTAATTTTTTTTTACTAAATAAAGTACTTCCCTACTAACAAATGTTTTAGATATTTTTGAAGTGAAAACTGCTTTAGCGGCACTGTTTACTTTTCTTAAAATAGGAAAAAAATGTTGAACTCGCGTCAAGCTCAAGACACGTGACCTGATCGAAAATTCATAAGATGCAACTTGCCACTGTTTGCTGTCTAAGTTCAAACTCTACGCGCCTACTGCCAATTGCCAACTAACGTCTTCCCATTCAAAAGATTTTCGAAATCGTTAAAATACTAAGTAATTATCGGCTACAAATAAATCCTTACTTGATATTATACCTAAAAGCGAAAGTTTGTATGTACATAATATGTTTAGTTTTTCATGCGATTATTTCAATATGTAACGAATTTTGATGAAATTTGGTATGGTAGTAGTTTATCTAGAATTAACACAGAATACTTTTTGCAGCTTATTAAATTTTATTTATGGTAGAATTCCCGGTAGATTTCTTGAGTGTACGAAGTCGCAGGAAACATTCAAATAAAACACAACTGATTTTATTTTTTTTATGAAATGTGGGGGCAAACGAGCAAACGGGTCACCTGATGGAAAGCAACTTCCGTCGCCCATGGACACTCGCAGCATCAGAAGAGCTGCAAGTGCGTTGCCGGCCTTTTAAGAGGGAATAGGGTAATAGAGGAGGGTAGGGAAGGGAATAGGGTAGGGGATTGGACCTCCGGTAAACTCACTCACTCGGCGAAACACAGCGCAAACGCTGTTTTCACGCCGGTTTTCTGTGAGCCCGTGGTATTTTTCCGGTCGAGCCGACGAATTAATAATAATAATAATAATAATCTTTATTAACTCAAAGCATAAAACCTTAATCTAAGACATACAGTTATAAAATGTGATGTAAGAATAGTTTTATAGTGCACAAGTAGTTGGATCACAACGGGTGGCTTAGCTAGGTTACAGCGCAACCTGTGGTAAAGCCACCGGTCCCTTTCCCTACGCCAGATAATTACAAATCGAATATAACTTAATTTAAAACATTAAAATAATAGAAAATTGCATTTAATTGATATTGTGTAGTTTAAAAGTAGCTAAATCATTAGATTTTATACAATTTCATCGAGTATAGAAAGTTAAGAAACAACTTTACTAATAAGAGTTTAAAGTATTATACCTGTTATTACTTATTACTTAAGAAATTCTAGTTCGTTATATAATAATATAACGAAAAATAATGCGTAAAATTGTAAGGATATTTTTTTTTCACCATCTGTTGCCATATCATAATCTCTCTAGTAATTAGATTACAATCTAACGGTTCTTACAATTTTTCGGTGACATGGACACAAAGCGCATACCGTATGAACAAAGTATCACGCAAGATTTCATCATTTCATGGTTTCATCAAAGCTGTTTCAGCTAATTTGTGAGATGAAGAAACGTGATTCAAAAATCGTAAGAATTACTCAAAAGGTTATCAGCTATCGAGCAGACCGCCTAACTCTTGATAAATGTGGTATTTCAAAAACGTTCGGACACCGGGTCACTAACCTTCATCTTGATTTACATTACATGCATTATATACTACTATATAATAGATTTATAAATACATACTTACCTATGTATTTATTATCTATGATTGAGCTCAAGTTGGGCGAGGACAGACAAGTTTAGATAGTTAGTCAGAACTCAGAAGTTCAGTACCTACCTAAGGTACAATTCATTAAGTAACCAATTATGGTGATGTTACTTCTTGACGGTTAAATAAAATTACGTATCGATTAATGAATATTATGAATGACTTATTTTCGGAATCTATGATTGAGCTCAAGTTGGGCGAGGACAGACAAGTTCAGGTAGTAAGTCAGAACTCAGAAGATCCAGTACCTACCCACCTAAGGTACAGTCTATTATGGCGATGTTATCTACTTCTTGACGGTTTAATAAAATTGCGCATCGATTAACGAATATTATGAATGACTTATTTTCAAAATATTCGTTTAAAATAACAAAATATATAATCGATACGGTATTTGGATTAGGTATTATTATATATGTACGAGGTGAAATAGGCATATCTATTGACATAATAAAATGCTACAAATTTTTCCAAAGTCGAGACGCACTAATGCACTTGTAGGTATTAAAATAACGAATGTTTAATTTTTTATAGATTTTTCCGCACATCTGCGATTAAAATATTGCGCACTTTATCAGGGTCGCGTGATTGACACAAAAACCGTATTTATTATGAAATATGTTTAAATATTGCGTAACATGATTAAAATATATTTTTTGCCACATACCAAATTATTAAATTTCTTTCTATTCAACGGATTTTTTTTGCGGGTTTGTTTATTCCAACAAACTGATTGTTACTTACTTCTTCTTAAGAGGTGGGTATCTCTTTATAATCTCCTTACTTATGTAGGTATTTAAGTAATTTTTAATTGTTTCACTTCATTAGAACGAATAACATTTGACTAGAACGATTCGTAGCATCGCGGTCGTAGCCTGTAGAGCCCATCCGTAGCGCGTAGCGTATGTAGGCGATCATAGGCAAATTATATTAAAATATTTTTTTTTAAGTTAGTTCCATGATCCATCTATACTTACTAATATTATAAAGAGGAAAGGTTTGTTTGTATGTTTGTTTGTTTGCAATGAATAGGCTCCGAAACTATTGAACCGATTTTGTTAAATTATACACAGTCACAGATAATTACCTAGAGTAGACCACTGGGAAGGTTTATTTTTTATCGCGGCAAAATGTACGGTTTCCGTGAAATTAACTTTTGCGCGCACAAAGTCGCGGACAACATTTAGTACAATATAAAGTGATTAATCAAAATAGGCCTTAGTATGAAATAAAACTCATTTTCTAAATAATTCGCTTTTTAAATTCGGCTAAAATTGTAACCGTTTCTCTACTCTATCTTCTTAATTTTAAAGTCAGTACCAGCAAACTTTAACGTGAGTCTTCAAAATTATGAAGATTCAGTACGGAAATAGTTAAAATTTTAGCTGCATTTAAAAGGTGAATTATTTAGAAAAAGAGTTTTAAATCATACTTCTTTACTTTGGAAGTCAGTTTTAATTTTTTACTTTTAAAGACGGTTTAATTTTTTGTTTAAAAATAATAATTTTGAGATCGTTCATTTTTATTGAATACGCGCCAAGCTTCCATTAGGTAAGTATTGTAAATAAGATGATGATGATAATTACTAACTAGACAGACAGACGGACAGAGCAAAACTATTAGGTTCCTTGTATATTACGGAACCCCAAAAAGGTATTTAAATAATTGGCTTTTTATGTGTGCTAAAAGCACAATTAGTAGGTACTTAAAAATTGTTTTTATGTTTTATTGACTGGCCCGATTCCGAGGTATTTACGGTACTCTACAAATTATAATTTTGGTAATGAACATACGAAACTTTCGTAAAAATGTAGTAATATAAATAGCACTCTTAGCCAGAGTGGTATGGGGTGATAAGGTTTGGGCAGATTGGCAGAACCTCCGTAATTACTAATTTGAGGTGGTTATCGCCGGCGTTCATTATTTTTATCGGCGTCTTGTGACAGACGAGTGATGTGTATAAAATTGTTTACTTTCTGTTAGTTTGTATATAAACATCGCTAATTGCTTGTGCGTGTTCCCAAAAAAAAAACTAGTTTTTTTTTAATGTCCATTTGGTATAGGAAACAAAGCAGCAGAAGCATTGTATGATGGCGAGTGCTCAGTGCTCACCACTGCGCCTGTCCGAACACTTGACCTACTTATACCTCGAGTACACCTTCTACTTATAAAGTTTGTAGGATAACATTCCTTTCCGACGTCCGTCCGCGTCAGTATAAAACTCTTTCTCGTCTCTGACTTGGTAGAGTACTGTATCAAACTTGAGAAACCATTTCTCGCAATAAAATTAAGAATTTTCATACAGAACCCATTAAATTCTACGACTCATATTAGAAATTAGACTACGACGCGTACCTCACACGAATCCCGAAGTGCGGTACAGTTAAAGATTTACACACACACGGAGATTTCTTCATTTCTAGTCTCCATTTTAACATATTTGTGTGGATATACTTTACTAGCTGTTGCCCGAGGCTCTGTACGTTTAAATGTAGTATCATACGGGAATACTGTACTTTTTTTGGATAAAAAGTAGCCTATGTTTTAATCCAGAGCCTAAACTACTACAAAATCAAATTTCATCGAAATCCATTCAGTAGTTTTTGCGTGAAAGAGTAACAAACATCCATCCATCCATCAATCCTCACATGTTTTTATATTTGTAATATTAGTAGGATAATTTATCCAACTTTAAAATGGTCTTAATTTTTAATGATAAAATAATAGACCGTTATTAAAATAATATAAGAATTTGCAAGTATTTCGAGCATTAATTAGGCATTATCTAGAAAATGCGAGCAGCGCGTGCTTAGCAAGATAAGTAAGTATTTTATTTTTCCTACCGACAGCTGGCGCGGCGCGAATATTAATTATTATTTACCTACCTACCTATTTATTAAGTCAATAAACTTTCTTTCATTCACGATCACTTCATGTCTTTGAAAATTATTTATTTTGAAAATAAAAATTAAACCGACTTCCAATGTAAAAATACACAAAAAGTATAAAATAAAACTTATTTTCTAAATAAGTCTCCTTTTAAATTCGGCTAAAATAACTATTTCTCTACTTAATCTCCTTAATTTTGAAGTCGATATCAGCTCAAACAATATCCAATAATATTTTATAGAACTCACGTTCAAATTTGTTGGTACCGACTTCAAATACTTCTTAAATTTGAAGTCGGTACCAACAAATTTGACAAATAGTTAAAATTTTACCCGAATATAAAAGGGGACTTATTTAGAAAATAAGTTTTGTTTCATACTTTTTTGTGTATTTTTACATTACATTTTTACCTTGTTGCAAAATCTTAATTTTTGGTATCATATGCTTATATTACTTCAGGAAAAGTCTAAATCACTATATGTGTCCATATAAATTTCGAGGAGTTCCCTCGATTTCTTATCGAACCCATCATCAAGTATCTATTTTAGTGACTAAAGGACCAACTTCGAATTATACCCTTTACAATAACAAAATAATTTTGCAAATAGGTCCATAAACGGCAGAATAATGTTCAAAGATCTCAGTGTTGGTGTAAAATACGATACTATGAGAAGTACCTTTTATATGTGATGATGTGTGGCGTGTAGGTGGCGATGATAATGATGATTACTCTAATTAAATGCAGTTCTTTAAACAACGCCGAAATCCCCAAACGTATCTACATATAAGGAGTCAGGAGTTCTGTACTTTTGGATCCTTTTTTTGCCGTTTGGGGAATTACATATTTGCAAAATTCTATGAGAATGTCTAATTCGAAATTGTTCCTTTTGTGACCAAAGCCTGTTGATGGTATCAATGAGAAATCGAGGGAACTCTTCAAAATCTATAGGGATTGGACTGTTTTGAAGTTATATGCTACCAAAAAGTAAAATTTTGTGCCAATAATATAATATCCTGGATCCAAAAGCACTGAACAGAACCATTTATTCAGTCTGTAAAGACACACGTTTGGGAATTTCGGCATTGATTAAATAACGGCAAGCATTATGTTACTTACAGTTAATCATCATCGCCTACACGATACACCAACTTTTAAACAATACCTAATGGAAGCTTATCGCGTATACAATTAATAAGCATTCGAAAGCTTATATTAAAATGTGTTAATAAAATAAAAATATAGGAAATAATATAGGAACAAATATTATAAAAAAATAACCGTCATCCAAAGTAAAAAATATACAAAAAGTATGAAATAATTTTTATTTTCTAAATAATTCCCCTTTTGTGCAATTTTTCTTTTGAGGTCGGTTTTCATTTTTTGATAAAAAATAATTAGGCATAATCAGCATTTATGTGTCTCTCCCTACATGACTTCATACTGCCTGCGATTGCATCATTTTTTTTTACTCAACAACGGGACACGTGGCGAACGCATTCAATTGAAAATGTCATTCACTTTTTAAAGCTAGCTGGCATTGAAATAACATTGCAAACAAAAATATCCAACGTTCTACAGTCTACTAACTTATGAATTATGATAGATACGTTCGTTGGTAGAACGTTGAATACTTTATACAGGCATACTGAGGCTACACTGTCGGTAATCGTCGTAATATTATACCCACGATTAATTCATAGACATTAACAGCTAGTAAGAACGGAAACCAACATTCAACGATTTCAGAACGAAAGAGTGGTTTTAGAAAATTTTAAACCGATATCGATTACACTGGTTGCGTTTCAACAAGAATTGCTGTTGGACATTATGGTAAATATTCACAGGTGGGGCTCCACCTTGAAACGACTGCAATTTTTTTTATTGCATATTTTCATTATAAAACAGTCTGTTATGCAAAATATTGCATAACAGACACATTAAGACACATTAAGGTTGACACATTAAGGTGGCGGAAGACCAAAAAAAAAAAATGTAAAAAAAAAATACCGCCTCGAAGACGTTTTTAACGTGATAAAAAAGTTCTAACCTAACCTAACCTGAAACCAAACACAGGTTATTTCACGCCAGGTTTTTGTGAGGCCGTGTTACCGCCCCGAAGACGTTTTTAACGTGATAAAAAAGTTCTAACCTAACTAACCTAACCCAAAACTACATAAACGTTATTTCACGCCACGTTTTTGTGAGGCCGTGTTACCACTCCGAAGACGTTTTGAACAAGATAAAAAAGTTCTAACCCAACTAACCTAACCCAAAACTACATAAACGTTTATTTTACGCCAGGTTTTTGTGAGGCCGTGTTACCACTCCCAAGACGTTTTGAACAAGATAAAAAAGTTCTAACCTTACCTAACCCAAAACAACAAAAACGTTATTTCACGCCAGGTTTTTGTGAGGCCGTGTTACCACTCCGAAGACGTTTTGAACAAGATAAAAAAGTTCTAACCTAACTAACCTAACCCAAAACTACACAAACATTATTTTACGCTGGGTAATTTTGAGGTTGACATGTTTTTTATATATTTTTTTTTACATTTTTTTTTGTCTTCCGCCACCTTAATATTGCATAACAGACTGTTTTATAATGAAAATATGCAATAAAAAAAAAATTGCAGTCGTTTCAAGGTGGAGCCCCACTTGTGAACAATTACCGACATTATCTTTTAAAGGTAGGTATAGGTACACTATCTGTAGGCCTCTCTCCATTCTTTGAACATACTCTTCTATGACTAAACTTAGGATTTTTTTTTGATGACATATTTATATAATTTAATCTCTCTGATAGTACTCTGCTTCAGACAAATCTAATAAATAATTAGATAGGTATTATAATGCAGTCAATGTATCAATGTTTTTATATTGATATTGTATTATGTGTTTTTGATAAGCATCGCGCGATTATTGTTCGGCCAAATGTCATTAGGTACATAAACATTTGTTATTTATTTGTATTTATAATTTTATGTCAGTTCTGACCCGACGGCGCGTGTATACCACATGTAGCGACAATGTAGCGGGTAGCCATTAAACTTTTGTAGTTAAAGGCTAAAGCGTTCGATAACTTATCTATATTGCAGTGGCGAAGGCTGCTGGCTGGTTCTCCTTCATAGGGACGCCCTAGCCTGTATAATAGATAGGGGTTTGGGTGAGAGTATACAAAGTGTAAGTGGTAAGTGAATATATATATATGAAATCATATAGGAATGGAGTTATAGGAACCCCACGCCACTGCTATATTGTAATCCTTTATTGGGATCATCATTACGAATTGAATTTGCAATAGCTAAACAATAGCTTCAGTGAAAAATTAATAGCAGTCGTTCGCTACTTAAATTAAGAGCGCTTTAATCCCAAGTTTTAACCATATTCTAAATACCGATTCAGTAGAGAAATAGTTACAATTTTAGCCAAATTTTAAAGGAGAATTATTTAGAAAATAAGTTTTATTTCATACTTTTTGTGTATTTTTACTTTCGAAGTCGGTTTAATTTTTAGGGTTCCGTAGCCAAATGGAAAAAACGGAACCCTTATGGATTCGTCATGTCTGTCTGTTTGTCCGTATGTCACAGCCACTTTTTCCGAAACTAGATATAAGAACTATTTATTCTGTTGAAACTTGGTAAGTAGATGTATTCTGTGACCCGCATTAATATTTTCACACAAAAATATAAAAATAAACAATAAATTTTTGGGATTCCCCACACTAAGAACTGAAACTCAAAAATGTTTTTTCATGAAACCCATACGTGTGGGGTATCTATGGATAGGTCTTCAAAAATGATATTAAGGTTTCTAATAGCACAACAATTACTATTATTATTATTATAAAGGACAATGTGCTTTATACTGAGTAGTGATTAGTGAGTACCTATTTAAATAATGAATCGATCTTATGTTTTAAGCACATTATATATTTTTTTGTTGCAAATCAAATAGGTACTTTTAAGACGAAAATTACGGGATTTAAAAGTTTATCAAAAACTGTGAATCGAGTGCGTTGAAATCTTTTTTTGGTGAAAGTCCAATGAAAAATATGGGCTGATTTAAATATTTTTATAGTAAGGTTTGATACTTTGTACTAAGCATAAAAGAAAGGTAGAATGTATATATAGAAGATTTTTTTGGGTTCTTTACCGTATTACTAAAGGGTTAAAAAAACTCTTAGTAAAACCATACTGACTATCCAGCCTGCAAATCCAGTGCCAGTACATAAGGCCATCTAGTGTCAATCTATATAATTATATATAAACGTTATGTTGGTTTGTGTACACTTCAAAAACTCAAAAAGTTCTGCATCGATGGAGCTGAAATTTTAGCATAATAATTATATAATCCGCATCAAGGATTGTTTTTATCTATTTTTTGCATCAGTCACCGCGACCGCGAAAAAACTATATTTACGCGGGCAGAGCCGCGGGCAACAGCTAGGCGTTTATAATTTTGTGATTTTTATATTTTGCCATTTTTGGCTTACTTTAATTGAAAAATGTAAACACGGCTTATGTATCATTGGTCAATTTGGATATTTGTACTCATGATTCACTGCATTCTTAACGCAAATTGACTATATAGTCACTTGTGAGTATGGATCCATTAATACTCACTTATTTGCTTATAGTACGTTAGTAATATATATTCTTTGCTAATAGTGAGTATTAATGAATATTGTGAATCAGACTATAGTGAGCCACTATAGTCTGATTCACAACATCCATTTCAGTGAATTTCTGTCCAAGGGCACCGAAAATGATGATCCAGGCAAAGATTTCAACTCAAGATAGGCTATCACGTACATTTAGCTGAAAAAAAATTCATACAAGAAAAAGTTACGCCATCTTGGTTTTCACCATAACTCAAATGTCAGCCATTTTGTTTTCACCATACTTCGAATTTCAAAATGGCCCCAAAAATTTAAAAATTGGGGCCAATTTACTGGAGACACTTTTTGCCTCAACATGCCTCGTCTATAATATACGTCTATGGATCCAGGGCTCATTCGATTCGGAATGACCTCTAGAAACTTTTTGAAAAATTTCAAAAATTGCAAAAGCTATAAACAATTTAGTAAAAAACAAAAAGGGGGTATGGTTTTTTGAAAATATCTTGAAAACTATTGAAGGTATCCGGATTAAAAAAAAAATCCTTAAAGACGAGGAAATTTTCTAAAACTTCCAACTCCCGGAACTCTATGACCAATATTTATAATTTTAATTTAGAGGTGAAAATAGCGGTGATACGCGTCCCGCGCTCGCTGACCGATAGACAGGATAGTACGGACCCGCACGCCGCGCGCATCATCACCCGCATACTTCGGTCATACACATCGGTTACCCAGGTACTTGCTATTAAGTTAGTAATTACTTGAGAAAGTTTACCCAAAATATCATCAATATTGAAAAACGACGGTATATTGACTTTTGTCCAGCTAGATCGGCACTTTTGAGTTTGAAATCTTCTATATTATAATAAATCTGTAGAGAGGTCAATTCTGTACATGAAATATTTTAAAAAAATAACTATCAGGGGGTGGTTAGGGATCGCTACTGATGTCAAAAATGCAATCAGTAAAATTTTTGTCTGTCTGTCTGTCTGTCTGTCTGTCTGTATGTTCGTTATAGAAACAAAAACTACTCGACGGATTTTAATGAAATTTGGCACAATTATTCTTCATACTCCTGGGCAGGTTATAGTATACTTTTCATTACGCTACGATCAATAGGCGCAGAGCAGTGAAGGGATATATTGGGAAGACTGGAGAAGTTACTCCATTTTTTAAGCTTCCACCGCGTGTGCAGCCTTAATGGTTAGAGCTGCATAGAAATCACGTATGACGGAAATATTTTCCTTAATATTATATAAAAATATTTCTTGACAGCATAATGTCTATCTTTTATGGTTGACTCACAATAGCACGTGAAACTTCCGGTAGCTTAGCAATTCGGAGCTTTCTGATTATATTGATCTAATCTTACGTTTACAACACTCTCACTCATCCCTAATTAAAAAAAGTTAACATTATTACTTATTCAATAAAAAAAGAATCATGTAAATCGGTGTAGAAACACCAAAGTTATACATGAAATACACTAATAAGTCATCGCGCGTGAATACAGAATCATGCAATAAGGATTATTTTTGTGTATCAGTTGCCGCGCTCGACGCGCTTCGCGGCGGGAGGTATAAAAAGGCGTGCGAACTTTATACAATATTACATTAACTTATTCTCAGCTATCTATACTTTTCTGCCGGAAGTCACTATTCCACGCGGACGAAGTCGCGGGCAAAAGCTAGTGTTTTTCTAAAAATATAAGTAGCTCTTGCTTTTTAATGACATATCACACGAAGTATAGATACCAGGAGTCCGAACGTAATGTTAAAATAATGGTCTCAATTACGGGGACAGATTTTTGCCGGTAGAGCGCGCGACAGTTCGACAAGCACTCGTTTGAAATTACGCGGGAAATTTAAATGTTGCTATTGACAGCTCTGGAAGAAAATATTAAGAGAAACGTGGATTTAAATCTAATTATATAAAAGTTTTAGGAAATTTCTTAGAAACTGTTCTCGAAAAATAGATACCGTAGAACACGGTAATTGCCTAACGGTAATTTAAAAATAATTGTAATAAATAATAGTATTGGCAACACTCGGTATAATAGTATTGACAACACTCGGTACGTAACAAGTTCTCGCACAGCTAGCGGCATAAAAGAGAACTAAGATCTGGTCCTATTATTGTGTACATAATTACTATGGAAAAGCCTATATCGTTCGGACTCCTGGTATCTATACTTTGTGACATATCATTAAAAAGCTGGAGCACCTACGGGAATTTTCAAACCCCTACTGAGAGTGATATTTTGATTTGATTTCCTCATCACTGAGCACTATCATCTCCTCACTATTCGGACTTAGGACGTATTTCCTCGTGTTAGATTAGGCAGCTCACTATACGGTAGCCTAACTACGGATTGACAAACAACAGAAACTCAATTTTCGTATTTAAAGTAAACTTTCATTTTACTTTGATTGTATTATAAGTAAAGAGACAATGTATCATAAAGTGATTTTGTGAAGTTTGGACCAATTAGAACGCGTTTCACGTTGGTTTAACGTTTACGAGAATACCGGTTTGACAGTTTAAGCGTATTGGGATTTGATTGTGCAGAATTGACCCTCAGGGCTTTGTCAGTTTACAAATACACAAGTTTCCGAATGATGTTTTCCTTCACCAATTAAATTAATGTATGATATACCTAGGTAACACTGAAAATGTTTAGAAAATGAAAAACGGCTTAATGTAGAAAGTTGCCAATACTTTTATTGATTTTCGAAGTAATCTCCGTTCCGTTCTACACATCGTCGCATTCTATGGAACCACTGAGAAAAACAGTGGGCCCATTCTTCCTTACGGCTATTCGATGGCATTTTCGTACGCTTTCACCACATTTTTAGGGCTCGTAAAGCGAATACCTCGAATTTTATCTTTAGTTCTTGGTAATAAATGAAAGTCGCAGGGCGCCAGGTCAGGACTGTATGGCGGATGACTCATTATCTCGACACCTACCATAGTCAAATATTCAACAGTCCGTTTTGCGGTGTGCGCTGAAGCATTATCGTGGTGAAGGAGGATCCTGCTTCGAGGGCGCTGCTGTCGAATTTTTTTCAAGACAACAGCAGCAGTAACTGTCCTTCCATCTTATAGTACAACTGCCGCGAAATGACCATTCCAACCAAAGAATGAGGCAATCATCTTTTTTCCTTGACTTCTTCCTTTCTTTACCCTAGTTGGCCATTCCTCGAAAGGAAACACCCACTGAGCTGATTTCGGGTTTCGGGTGCGTAGCAATATCTCCAGCTTTCATCACCTGTGACGATGTCAAATACAGCATTTGAGTCACCGCCGTTAAACTTATCTAACATTTGGCGACACTAGTCCATGCGAAGGTGTTTCTGGTCGTCGGTTATAGTATGGGGAATCCATCTGGTACAAAGCTTTCTGACGCCTAAATGTTCATGTAATATTTTTTGAACTTGACTCATACCAATGCTTACGCTTGCCCGTATTTGCTGATATATCACTTTCTTATCTTCCTCTATCATGCGTCGCACAGCCCTGATGTTATCTTCAGTAGTCGCTGTTAAAGGACGTCCCTCACGCGGATGATCCATCCACGCGCATTGATATTGCTACGTCTTGTATAAACGTTGTATAAACTAATTGTAAATTAATAGTGGCACGAGATGGGATGGCTTCATTAAGAAATGCTAATCGCAGCCTATCATAGCTTTGTTGTTGAGTAAGCCCACAACGAAAGTCATAATAAATCATCGACCGAAAATTTTCACGCGTTAGGTTCATTTTCACATGTAACAAGCAAAGATTTCAACTCAAGATAGGCTATCACGTACATTTAGCAGAAAAAAATTTAATACAAGAAAAAGTTACGCCATCTTGGTTTTCACCATAACTCAAATGTCATCCATCTTGTTTTCACCATACTTAGAATTTCAAAATGGCCCCAAAAATTTAAAAATTGGGGCCATTTTACTGGAGACACTTTTTGCCTCAACATGCCTCGTCTATAATTATATACGTCTATGGTAACAAGAGTTTTAGATTTATGACAAATGAATGCAATATACTACATTAGGTTACCAAAGAGTTCTAAAATTGAAATTGAAAAAAAGTGTTCATTAGCAATGTTTCTAACTGGCCAGTTCTAAACATTTTCAGTGTTACCCACGTACAAGTACGAGTATGTTCAATTGTTTTTTTTCCGGTGTTGTTAGAGTCTCTCGGGGCGACCCTTGGAGTCTGTCCCGGGTATCACCTCGCCGACAAGTGGGTCAATGTTGGCCGAGGACCTTGCCGGCTGCCGGCTACACACAGACACACTACAGTCTGCACAGACACTTATCTATTTGGGTTAGGTAGCTTATGCCTCACACTTGTTTCCAAGCGAATTTGAGTATGGAGGAAATATGTTCTTAGAAATATTTATCTAGGAAAAAATATTGAGATTTGGACACTACGACTAAATACATAGTCAAATTTTACCACAGCACATTTCCACTAGTAATGGGACAATCAGTAACAAAATACATAGCTGGTTTTTTTATGAAACGAACCAGGAAACGAGCAGATGGATCGCCTGATGGTAAGCGATTACCGCCGCCCATGAACTCTCGCAACATCAGAGGAGTGATACTTGGTGATATTTGTAACTCCTCTGGTGCTGCGACTTGCGTTCCTGGTACTTAAAATCACAAACACCCCCTTGTACCTCCGGTAATCTCACTCACTTCGCGAAACACATCGCAAGCATTATTTCTCGCCGGTTTTCTGTGAGGTCGTGGTATTTATCCGGCCAAGCCGAGCATTCGTGGCGAAGCGTGGCTCTCCCACAGTATAGGCAGACGTGTAAGTGCGGTGAAAGTTCTATCTGAATCGCCTCATTGGTTTCTTTAATAAAGTATTATAGCTCTGTCAATTAACCATGCTCTTATCTAAATATATAAATATAGTTTAAAAAAACTAAAGAAAACACGCTTTTAAAGAATATCGAACTAAAAAGTTGAAAAAAAATTTAAAAATTTAAAAAATAAACTTTAAACAGTAGTATATAAAAAATACTAGTATAATTGAGGGAAAAGCGTGGGTCGCTCGATATACGAAAATTATGGCACAAAGCGCCCCACGATTTTCCCTCAATTATACTAGTATTTTTTATAAACTACTGTTTTAAGTTTATTAAAAAAATATATTTTCAACTTTTTAGTTCGATATTCTTTAAAAGCGTGTTTTTTAGTTTTTTTTTAAACTATATTTATTTTCAAATTTTTAGTTCGATATTCTTTAAAAGCGTGTTTTAAAGCTACCAGAGCCGAGAAAGGCAGCAGGCGCGCAAGAGAGAGTTACATACAAGCAAGCTAACAAGCTTACATACAGGTGAAGTTAATATAAGCGTGTTAATTAATCGTCTAAATATTATAAACCTATTTGTGGAGTTTAGAGCAATCAAAACGGAGTTGACGATGGATTGACGTTAATGAGAATACTATTTTGCAGATTCATTCATCGAGACTGGATTGTAACTGTACTCGTATTAATTGCAGGATTTAATTAGCAAAATCAACATTCAGATTTTTACAGTCATCTATGTAAAAGATTTAGTTACATACCAACGAAACACCTATTAATTTTCATAGAGTCTGTTTTCAATTTTTTTCTTATCTTGTATGATTCAGTATAATTATAACAATACTAGCTTTTGCCCGCGACTTCGTCCGCGTAGAGTTCGGTTTCCATACAAAATTTTAACTCCTTTTTCACCCCGTTAGGAGAACAAATTTTCAGAAATACTTTCTTAGCGGATGCCTACGTCATTACAACTATCTGTATGCCAAATTTCAGCGAAATCCGTTCAGTAGTTTCGGCTGTGCGTTGATAGATGAGTCGACTGACTCAACCTGACTAGGTTTGCCTTTTATTAAACGCTTATATTAACTTCACCTGTATGTAAGCTTGTTTGCTTGTTTGTTTGCTTGTATGTAACTCTCTCTTGCGCGCCTGCTGCCTTCCTCGACTCTGGTAGCTTTAAAACACACTTTTAAAGAATATCGAACTAAAAAGTTGAAAATAAATATAGTTTAAAAAAACTAAAAAAAACACGCTTTGAAAGAATATCGAACTAAAAAGTTAAAAATAATTTTAAAAATAGACTTAAAACAGTAGTATATAAAAAATACTAGTATAATTGAGGGAAAAGCGTGGGTCGCTCGATATATGAAAATTATGGCACAAAGCGCCCCACGCTTTTCCCTCAATTATACTAGTATTTTTTATATACTACTGTTTTAAGTATATTTTTAAAATTTTTAAAATTATTTTCAACTTTTTAGTTCGATATTCTTTAAAAGCGTGTTTTTTTTAGTTTTTTTTCAAACTATATTTATTTTTTTATAATTCACTAAAAGTAAAATGAAAGTGTAAGCTAACTACGAAAATTGAGTTTGAAATAAAATGACACATCACAACATTTTAATAACAGGGAAAATAATTATTATTTTTAAACAAAAAATTAAACCGACTTCCAAAGTAAAAATACACAAAAAAGTATGAAATAAAACTTAATCTCTAAATAATTCCCCTTTCAAATTCGGCTAAAATTTTTACTGTTTCTCTACTCAATCTTCTTAATTTTGAAATCGGTACCAGCCCAAACAATATTCTACAATATTTTATAGAACTAACGTTCATATTTGCTGGTACCGACTTCAAAATTAATAAGATTGAGTAGAGAAATAGTAAAAATTTTAGCCGAATTTGAAACGGGAATTATTTAGAGATTAAGTTTTATTTCATACTTTTTTGTGTATTTTTACTTTGGAAGTCGGTTTAATTTTTTGTTTAAAAATAATAATTTCACCCTTTTTAGAGATATATTTTCTTAAGTTATTATTAATACGTCTTAAGAACGTCTAAACTAAACGATCGAATGTATAATTGAATACGCGCCAAGCTTCCATAAGGTATTGCTATTAAGATGATGATGATGATTACTGTAAGTTATAAAGTGGCATATGCTTGCAGTTCATTAAACAATGCCGAAATTTCCAAACGCATATCTTTAAATACTGAGGAGTTCTATACAGTGCTTTTGGATTCAGGGTATACCTTGGTACAACATCTTATTTTTTGGTAGCATATGCTTGTGTTACTTCAGTAAAAGTCAAAATCACTATATGTGCGGATATAAATTTCGAGGAGTTCCCTCAATTCCTCATGGATCGCATCATCAGGTTCCCACTTTAGTTCCTAAAGGACCAATTTCGAACTAAACCCTTTACAACAACAAAGGAATTTTGCAAATAGGTCCATAAACGGCAGAGTAATGTTCAAAGATATCCGTGTTAGTGTAAAATATTATGAGAAATACCTTTTAGATCATCATAATCTGACGATGTATGGTGTGATAGTGGTGATGATGATGATGATTACTCTAACTGACAGGGTGGCATATGCTTGCAGTTCTTTAAACAACGCCGAAATCCCCAAACATGTATCTATAAGGAGCCAGGAGTTCTGTTCTGTACTTTTGGATCCAGGGTAAACCTTGGAGCAAAATCTTACTTTTTGGTAGCATATACTTGAACTACTTCAGAAAAAGTCAAAATCACCATATGTGTCCATATAAATTTCGAGGAGTTCCCTCGATTCCTCATGGATCCCATCATCAGGTCACCACTTTGATATCAAAAGGACCAATTTGGAATTACACCCTATACATCACAGAAAAAATTTTGAAAATCGGTCCACAGGCGGCGGAGTAATCGTTGAACATACAAAAAAAATAAAAAAAAATAAAAAAATATATACAGCCGAACGTATAACCGCCTCCTTTTTTGGGAAGTCGGTTAAAAATGGTAACAAATGGTGGCACCACTCGTATTACAGATTAGAGCTACATAATTCTAAACATAATATTATGATAAACTATGCTAAAGATTGAGATTTATCTATGACTGTCTTATTTTACACGAAGTAAAATTGACTTTATTGATTTTGTAACTTTCCTGTTTAGGCTCAAATGCCCCAAATAAATGTTTTATTTAAACACAATCTATTATTGTTACAAGTGAATAAACATCACGTTTATAAACAATATCTCAATTGGCCGTAAGTATTGCAATTAATATACACACTCGTATATCTGATTGTTAAAAGTAATTGTGCTATCTTTTGAAATACGTAATTTATTTGAACGTTACATAAGTTTGTTGATAAATTGAGGCAGGTCATCGGAATCGCATCCGAGTCATATTTTTAACAATGTAGTTTTTAATTAAGTAGGTATAAAGTTTTGTATTCTTAATTGCACCAAATTCATTCCTTTTATTAACCGACTTCAAAAACAAAATATCCCTATCATTTCCTTGACTCTTCTCATAGGATGTTATTTTATAACAGGTTATTTAAATATTATCAACATATTAAAGATCTAGCATCTAAGATGAACCTAGAAAGTGAATTTCTAATTTAGTGTTGCAAGGTAGCCTTCGTTAATTTAATATTTAATTGAATATTTTATTACATACAACCTTTATTTGAATTATTAATTCTAGTATATTCGTCTCACAAGATTACAACCTCCCGTGACTGCGCGCGCGGGGGTACAAGACACGGCAGGCCCGGGCTATTATGTGATAATTTTACTACAATGAATCGTATGACATTGAGTTCGGCGGCGATCATCGACCCCGCGGTTTGGGCGGTTTGGGCGGGTTATCGGCCACGCGCGCGATAACCCCGCCCTATATAACGCCGCGCCGCTCAATGGGACTTCAGTAGCCAATCACCGCCCATCTGATAAACACATCGCGAGTATCCACTCGACTGATGATTATTTGTAAACTATTACAAATTATTTAATTTACAAACAATTAGCTGGTGTTGACGTCCGACGATGCGTCTTCTACACATTCTGTTCGCCGTGCTGCTAGTGCTGGTGGCGCTGGTGGGGCAGTCGGAGGGTCGGCCGCCGAGGAAGAGGGTGCAGAAACGATCGTGGTGCCTGATGAAAGTCTGCAGCTACCCTTCCGTGAAAGATTTAATAATGAAGCAGTGAGCTTTTGTGGGAGAAGAGTAGGAGTTCTTGAAAGCCGTTTGTCCCCGACGAACTGAGCAAGGAGGGAAGAGAAGTGACGAGGAAGATTCGAGAAAGGATGGTCAACTGTCGGTCTGCGGCGTCCGTCCGGCTGACATACACTCGACCTACATTAGGTCACCGCCTAGCAGCAATGCCTGTACTTAATCGTGTATAAGTATTTATAGGTAGGTAATTTAGAAGAATTTTAGCATATTAGAATTTAGCAAATTTGAGTATTGTAAAGTTGAATTGTTGTATACTTATTAGATATAATTTTTAGTTTTAGATAAGTTATATTGTTAGTTAGAGAACTTTAATATGCATACATAATTTTTATATTGAATAAATAATATTTATAAATAATTGCATTTCGTTTTTGTGTTTTAAATAATCCCATAGACAATTTTTTTACTTGTAGCGATAAGAAGTCTTAATGTGTATTTAAATTTTTTAGAATCATCATAACACAATGTTTAATGGTGCCTACTGTAAAAATGACGTTAAAAATTTTTATCGAAGTATTTTTCACTTTAGTTTAAACACACTTTTATAATAATTCTATACAAAAATATAATTGTTTTAATAAACTACTCAGTGGTACACAAGTAGTACTTAGAATTAGAAAATTAATGTTTAAACTTTACCTGCGCCAAATATAGTATCCCTCCGTTTTCACAATTTTCGTAAAACTGTAGGTACTTACTGAACATTTTTTTCAAAACATTTCACATATTGATATATTGGTAATTATATAAGACGATACCTTACAACGAAATATAATAAATATGACATGGCTCAGTAATAATATTAAGCTGTAACGAGCTATAGCTGGCCGCTACGCGCTCCGGACAGTGCGGCCTACGGGCTACACCGCGCTACGAGCAAGCTACTGGCATCTCTCAGCAATAATATTAAGCTGTAACTAGTTATAGCTGGCCGCTACGCGCTCCGGATAGTGCGGTCTACGAGCTTCACCGCGCTACGAACAAGCTACTGGCATCGCTCAGCAATAATACTAAGCTGTAACCAGCTATAGCTGGTCGATACGCGCTCCGGACAGTGCGGCATACGAGCGACACCGCGCTACGAACAAGCTACTGGCATCGCTCAGCAATAATACTAAGCTGTAACCAGCTATAGCTGGTCGATACGCGCTCCGGACAGTGCGGCATACGAGCTACACCGCGCTACGAACAAGCTACTGGCATCGCTCAGCAATAATACTAAGCTGTAACCAACTATAGCTGGTCGATACGCGCTCCGGACAGTGCGGCATACGAGCGACACCGCGCTACGAACAAGCTACTGGCATCGCTCAGCAATAATACTAAGCTGTAACCAGCTATAGCTGGTCGATACGCGCTCCGGACAGTGCGGCATACGAGCTACACCGCGCTACGAACAAGCTACTGGCATCGCTCAGCAATAATTCTAAGCTGTAACCAGCTATAGCTGGTCGATACGCGCTCCGGACAGTGCGGCATACGAGCTACACCGCGCTACGAACAAGCTACTGGCATCGCTCAGCAATAATACTAAGCTGTAACCAGCTATAGCTGGTCGATACGCGCTCCGGACAGTGCGGTCTACGAGCTACACCGCGCTACGAACAAGCTACTGGCATCGCTCAGCAATAATACTAAGCTGTAACCAGCTATAGCTGGTTGATACGCGCTCCGGACAGTGCGGCATACGAGCTACACCGCGCTACGAACAAGCTACTGGTATCGCTCAGCAATAATACTAAGCTGTAACCAGCTATAGCTGGTCGATACGCGCTCCGGACAGTGCGGCATACGAGCTACACCGCGCTACGAACGAGCTACTGGCATCGCTCAGCAATAATACTAAGCTGTAACCAGCTATAGCTGGTCGATACGCGCTCCGGACAGTGCGGCATACGAGCTACACCGCGCTACGAACAAGCTACTGGCATCGCTCAGCAATAATACTAAGCTGTAACCAGCTATAGCTGGTCGATACGCGCTCCGGACAGTGCGGCATACGAGCTACACCGCGCTACGAACAATCTACGCTCATCTTTTCTCCATCATTTTTAAAAATTACTTTTTTACTTTAAATTGAAACAACATATTAAGTTTATTTGTAGTAGTATTTTTCGCGCTCATATCAATTTTTAACGCAATAGTGTCGCAGTTGGTTTTAGCAGGCGCTTTCTTAATGTTTTTTAACTACCCGCTAAGAAAATGTAAGATTTTCAAAAATCGGGAAGTTATTTGTTTTCCCCGTTTTACAAAAAGCGAATTCTCATCAGATCTCGACGTTCTGAGGTCACAGGAAGCTTCCCTGACTACCCCCGCGAGGGTGTCACTATGTATCTGTGTGTAAGTATGTAAACCTCTTATAACTTTTGAACGGTTTTACCGATTTTATTGCGGCTGGCACCATTCGAAAGGCCGATTCGGAGAGATAGATTTCAAGAAATATAAAAAAAAGTAATTTTTTAAAAAAAATTTTTAAATGGCTTTATCGATCAACTCCAAAACTACAATTAGTTCTTAACCTTGAAAAACCACGTCGATCCCCGCTAATTCGGTTAATATCGGTTGATTCGTTCGAGAGATATCGTGAAGGAAAGAAAACCGAAAAAGTGTTTTTTCGGAATTACCCTGAAATTTTCATCAAAAAAATTTTTCTTGTCGATTTTTTCAAAAGACATGAAAAACTGCATCGATTTCCGCCAATCGCGTGAAAATCGGTTCATTCATTCCAAAGTTATGACAGTTTGAAGTTTCAAAAAATAGTGTTTTATTAAACTTTCATCAGACTTTTGAGCTATCCGAGGTCAAACGTCTGATGAAAGAAAATAATCAGTAAAATTTTTTAGAAGCACTTTTATTTTGGAGCTCGATAAGCTCAAAAATAACGCATTAGATAACATTTAAGCGCTAAGCGGGAAGTTGCACGGATGGCCTTTAGGTACGTTAATAATATATTCTTTGCATTGGGTCAACTATTTTCCTATTTTTAACCGACTTCCCAAAAAAGGAGGCGGTTATACGTTCGGCTGTATATATTTTTTTTTTTTTTTTTATTTTTTTTGTATGTTCAACGATTACTCCGCCGCCTGTGGACCGATTTTCAAAATTTTTTCTGTGATGTATAGGGTGTAATCCCAAATTGGTCCTTTTGATATCAAAGTCGTGACCTGATGATGGGATCCATGAGGAATCGAGGGAACTCCTCGAAATTTATATGGACACATATGGTGATTTCGGCTTTTTCTGAAGTAGTTCAAGCATATGCTACCAAAAAGTAAGATTTTGCTCCAAGGTATACCCTGGATCCAACAGTACAGAACAGAACTTCTGACTCCTTATAGATACATGTTTGGGGATTTCGGCGTTGTTTAAAGAACTGCAAGCATATGCCACCATGTCAGTTAGAGTAATCATCATCATCATCACCACTATCACACCATACATCATCACATTATGATGATATAAAAGGTATTTCTCATAGTATTTTATACTAACACGGAGATTTTTGAACATTACTCTGCCGTTTATGGACCTATTTGCAAAATTATTTTGTTGTTGTAAAGGGTTTAATTCGAAATTGGTCCTTTAGTCACTAAAGTGGAAACTTGATGATGCGATCCATGAGGAATCGAGGGAACTCCTCGAAATTTATATCCACACATATAGTGATTTTTACTTTTACTGAAGTAACACAAGCATATGCTACCAAAAAATAAGATTACCAAGGTATACCCTGGATCCAAAAGCAATGTACAGAACTCTTCAGTCTTTAAATATATGCGTTTGGAAATTTCGGCATCGTTTAAAGAACTGCAAGCATATGCCACTTTATAACTTACAGTAATCATCATCATCATCTTAATAACAATACCTAATGGAAGCTTGGCGCGTATTCAATTATACATTCGATCGTTTAGTTTAAACGTTCTTAAGACGTATTAATAATAACTTAACAAAATATATAACTAAAAAGCGTGAAATTATTATTTTTAAACAAAAAATTAAACCGACTTCCAAAGTAAAAATACACAAAAAAGTATGAAATAAAACTTAATCTCTAAATAATTCCCCTTTCAAATTCGGCTAAAATTTTTACTATTTCTCTACTCAATCTTATTAATTTTGAAGTCGGTACCAGCAAATATGAACGTAAGTTCTATAAAATATTGTAGAATATTGTTTGGGCTGGTACCGATTTCAAATTTAATAAGATTGAGTAGAGAAATAGTAAAAATTTTAGCCGAATTTGAAAGGGGAATTATTTAGAGATTAAGTTTTATTTCATACTTTTTTGTGTATTTTTACTTTGGAAGTCGGTTTAATTTTTTGTTTAAAAATAATAATTTTATATTATTATTAGTGGATCCATTGTGGATCCTCTTGTTCCCCCATCATCTAGGATAGGACGATTATTTTCTTAATGTTAGGCGCTAATGTTTGAGGGAATATTATAATAATAATTATACCTTTCTATGGACGCTTCACACCAAGTCAATCTGGCCCCGTGCTAAGTATCCGAAGAACTTGTGTTACAGGTACCAGAAAACGAGAAGTATATTTAATACTTTTATACTATACATATATTAAGGATTTTTACTATATTATACACATCCATGACCCAGGAACACAGATAAACTTTTTGTTCCTTCGGCAGGATTCGAACCTCTGACCCCCAGCTTGAGCACCAAAGCGCTGAACCACTGAGCCACAGAGGTCGTCAATTATTTAATCAAACGTTAAATAAAAAATGTTGTTTCATGAAACAACATTTTTTATTGAACGTTTGATAAACGAAAAAAATACTATCGAACGGATTTCGATGAAATTTGGTATAGTAGTAGTTTAGGCTCTGGATTAAAACATAGGCTACTTTTTATCCCGGAAAAGTACAGTATTCCCGCGGGATACCCGATACTATATTTACGCGGGCGGAGCCGCGGGAAACAGCTAGTACACAATATGCCAAAAAATATGTTCCGCGGTTGATAATTGTACCACTAATATGACAGATCATTTTATGATTGGAAAATACTAATATGACAGATCATTTTATGATTGCAAAAATGATTGGAAATTCACTGTACCTTTTTGTACAATGAATGATCTGTCATACCTACTTTGAATTTTTAACTTATTATATTATGAAACACGTTAAAATTATTTCAACATCCACATTGTAGAGTGATAGAGCTTGTAAAATTTCTTATTTTTCAATCCATTGTTTAGGTTAGCAAAGATAAAATGAATTATTGTATATTTATGTAACACGATGATAATATTATAATCTATAATTTATTATTTACATATAAAAAGTTACTGTTGTCCGTAGGTAGGTACATTCGCGTAGAACAGAAATCGGTAATCCATTTTATAAGCAATCTGTATATACCTATATGTATTGTATTACTAATATTATAAATGTGAAAGTTTGTGAGGATGGATGGATGGATGGACCAATGAATGTATGTTTTTTACTCTTTCACGTAAAAACTACAGAAGGGATTTCGATGAAATTTGGTATGGTAGCAGTTTAAGCTCTGGATTAAAACAGAGGATACTTTTTATCCTGAAATGTACAGTATTCCAGTGGGATACTATATGTAGGCGAGCGGAACCGCGGGCAACAGCTAGTATATTATAAATTATAACATAATCAGTACCTACGCGCGATCAAATGCAAGTTGACGTTAGTTAAAACTGCAACTTATCGAATCGTACGATCTGTGCTGGTTCACTTGACATTGCCGAGCGATTAGCGGCCTTATTTCTTTGTAATAAAAGAAATGTGAAAGGTCAGTGTTTTGTTTACATTTGCGAAATGTTTTCACTGTCATTTCGATAAGGCGATGTGGGTGGGAAATGCGAGAGGAAAATATAATATCGACATCGTCATGAAAGGACGGCTGAGTGCGCGCGCACTTGTACAGCTTATATATACATAGCTGTTGCCCGCGACTTCGTCCACGTCAACTGATGGCGCAATAATGCATTAATTTCGACCAAATTTGGTTACCATAAAAAAGGTTATATTGAGTCAATCTTAAAAAAAGTATACTGTCTCGGACATTTTTTTAGATCATATAATGCGGAATAATTCTTTCATACATATTTTTTGGGTAACTTGAACCGTTTACGCAGCGCACGCAACGGAAGCCCTCAAAATATGAATAATTTTCGACATTTTTGCTATTTATTTTTCACTGATGCTTCGCTCCTATTGGTCGTAGCGTAATGTTATATAGCTTTAAGCCTTTCTCGATAAATGGACTATCCAACACAAAAATATTTTTTCAATTCGATCTATCAGTTCCTGAGATCAGCGCGTTTAAACAAACAACCGAAGCCCTCAAAGATGAATAATTATCCCCGTTTTTTCCACATGTTTCCCTGATTCTTCGCTTCTATTGGTCGCAGCGTGATGTTTTATAGCCTAAAGTCTTCCTAGATAAATTAACTATCCAACACAAAAAGAATTTTTCAATTCGAACCAGTAGTTCCTGAGATTAGCGCGTTCAAACAAAGAAACAAACAAACTCTTCAGCTTTATAATATAAGTATAGATTATAGTAATAGATTAACAATATAGCTGGATTAGAATAATGTTGTTTTATGTACTTATGATATGTGAATGTCGTTCTCATATCGTCTCTCTAATGTTCACATATTAAAATGTATTGTATGTCCTGGGTAACCGAGCTTTGTTCGGAGTTCGGATAAATAAAGAAGAAATAAAAAGAATCACAATAAAATTTATCTGACCCGGATTCGAACCCACCACGTTCTCGATATTCGAACAAAACAAAATTATACATACCAAACTGCCAATCGGACTGACATAATAGAGCCGAAATTATTGATATATTTTATGCACGCCGCACGAAAAATTTATTGCCTTAGCTTAGCCTTAGCTTAAAAAAATCTTATTTTTATACAAAAAATTAAAACGACTTCCCAAAAAAAAATACACAAAAGTATGAAGTAAAGCTTATTTTCTAAATTAAGCCAAAATTTTAACTATTTCTCTACTCAATCTTCATCATTTTGAAGTCGGTACGGTAATTTTATCATATTAGGTTGGGGAAAAAGTTTCTTCGCATTTTATATAAAAATTCAAAAGATTTTTTTATAAAGTTTATTTACAAGTGACTAATAGTAGATTATGCACCAAGGGGATAAAGCAGTGTCTTACGTCACGGGCAGCATATTGGACCCTGAGCGTAACGAGGGACTCTAGAGTTAACTCCCGAGCAGAGCGAGGGAGTTAAAACTTAACTCCCGAGCGAAGCGAGGGAGTTATGTAGAGTGAGCGAAGCGAGGGGTTCAAGCTGCCCAAGACGAAGATAGGCTTTATCCCAGAGGTGCATACGATAGGCTTTATCCCAGAGGTGCATACTCTACTTTTCATACCTACTGCGAGGCAATAAAAAACCCAGGGCTACAAAAATCTAACATTTATTTTGTTAAAAATTAATATTGATATTGGACACATTTGTCCAGTTATGGAGGGACAGAGTAAAATTTTTATTATGAACATTTATGGAAGTTGTGGTGGAGTTTATTTGAGCAGTACTTAAAGATTCAGGAACTTGTGACTGACGATTTTGACACGTGATAATGTTAAAATTATAGGTGGCCAACTGGCCGATTTTCGAATAAACTCTCAGCTATACCATATTATTATTGAAAAACTCTATGATAGATACGTATCTATTAGGAGTTTTCATACGAATTTTATCGTTCCAAATTCAAATCACTTTAATCCCTTGGGAGTTTCATACAACATTATCACCCTTGGGAGTCAATGACATGCTTTACGTTGAGATTGCGTGATATTATATATCCGATACATTGTCGAGCAGGCGGGATGAAAAGTATATAGGTGCCATTTTGTTCGATAACTTTTTGCCATCTTGTTGGTAGGTACATGATCCCATTGCTATAAAATTTTTGGGGCTTCTGATGAAAAAACTGCGACAAGTGGTTTTGGCAGTCCTCTTGTGATGTCAACCTGACACTGCCTAAGGAATTCTGCAGCGACCGAAACAGGTGGAAATCTGAAGGTGCAAGGTCAGGACTATACGGCGGATGCATTAACACCTCCCAGCCAAACTCCCGTAATTTTTTCTGAGTGGCTAAAGATGTGTGAGGTCTAGCGTTATCATGGTGAAAAACCACACCCCTTCTGTTGATTAATTCCGGCCGCTTTCTCTCAACTTCTTGCTTTAATCTCATCAGTTGTTTGCAGAATTGATGGTCCTGCCTGGCGGTAACAGCTCATAATGAATAATGCCCTTCCAATCCCACCACACACACAGCATCACCTTGTTGCGAGTTAACCCGGGTTTCGCCACAGTCTGTGAAGCCTGACCGGCCTTTGACCACGTCTTTTTCGCACGTTCTTGTCGTACGTGATCCACTTTTCATCACCAGTTATCAGCTTCTTCAAAAATGGTTCGGTTTCATTACGTCGTAATAAAGAATCACAAATGAGTACACGGTTCATTAGGTTTCTTTCAGTGAGCTCATGAGGCACCCAAATATCGAGCTTTTTTGTGTACCCAGCTTTTTTCAAATGCGCCAAAACCGTTTTGTGGTCAATCCCCAGTTCTTCAGCTACATTCTTCAGCTACATCGTAACTACTAATATGCCGATCTTGCTCCACTTTTTCAAAAATGGCAACAGTTTTGTCCGTAACAGGGCGACCAGAGCGACGTGCATCTTTGATATCAAAATTTCCGGATTGAAAACGCTTAAACCAAATTTGCGCTACTCTCACAGATACTGCATTAGGTCCATAAACATCACAAATTTTTTTCGCGGCTTGTGTTGCATTTTTACTTTTTTTGTAATAAAATTTTAAAATGTATCGAAATTCTTCATAAGAATCACTCATTTTAACAATAAGAAAAACAAATGAAAATCTCAAATTTATCTAATTTGAATTTGGAATTGTCTTCTGTAAAATTAAAACTTTTTAATGATACCAAAATCAGCCAGATACAATTGGTATAGCCCAAGATATTTTATGACAAGTTCATACATACTATAATGCGAAAAGACTTTTTCCCCAACCTATTATTTCATACTTTTTTGTGTATTTTAACTTTGGAAGTCAGTTTATTTTTTGTTTACTTATAAATAATATTTTTTCCCTTTTAAGTGATATTTGTTAAATTTTTATTAATATATTTAAAGAACGTTACAAATAAACGATCGAATGTAAGTATAATTGAATACGCGCCAAGCTTCTAGGTATTAGGTATTGTAAATAAGATGATGATTATGATTATTGTACATAAATCACAAAGTGGCATATTATGCTTGCAGTTCTTTAAACAGTGTTGAAATTTCCAAACACGTATCTTTAATGACTGAGGAGTTCTGTTCAGTGCTTTTGGATCCAGTGTGAAAAATCTCATTTTTGGTAGCATATGTTTAGACTACTTCAATAAAAATCAAAATTATCAAATGTGTCCGTATAAATTTCGAGGAGTTCCCTCGATTCCTCATGGATCGCATCATCACGTTTCCACTTTAGAGACTAAAGAACCAATTTCGAATTATATACTTTAAAACAACAAAATAATTTTGCAAATAGGTCCAGAAACAGCAGAGTAATGTTCAAAGATATCCTTGTTGATGTAAAATACTATGAGAAGTACCATTTATACCATCATAATGTGATGATTTATGGTGTGATAGTGGTGGTGATGATGATGATTACTCTAATTTACACAGTGGCATATGCTTGCAGTTTTAAAACAACGCCTAAATCCCCATACATGTATCTATAAGGAGTCAGGAGTTCTGTTCTGTACTTTTGGATCTAGGGTATACCTTGGAGCAAAATCTTACTTTTTGGTAGCATATGCTTGGACTACTTTAGAAAAACCAGAAATCATCATATGTGGCCATAGAAATTTCGAGGATTTTTTTTTCGATTCAAAACGGGACCAACCTCGGATTTTTAACCAACCCTTTACATCAAAAAAAGAATTTTGAAAATCGGTCCACAGACGGCGGAGTAATCGTTGAACAAACAAAAAAAAACACACACAGCCGAACGTATAACCGCCTCATTTTTTGGAAGTCGGTTAAAAAAAAGCTAAGTCATTGTCTTAAAGATAAAAGAGATATAAAACGCAATAAAGAAAATATCTTAATTGAACAATCTTGACTGTAGTTCGTGATTAAACGAGCCTGTATACGAGTATGATAAATTCTCGTAATCTAGATTTCTAGACCGTGAAGGTTTCTGTCTCGTGCCTAGATACAAAGTTTATTGGAGTAGTGCATCATAGATTAGGTGCGTGTGCACCGGCTTAGTGCATCTTCAGTACACAGTGTCGTAAGGGTTTTTAAATTACAATACTGGCCTCACAGCAGATCGCCACGATCGATCACGGCACGAGGCCAGAGAGTAAATAAAATATACCTACGTACAGAGAGATATGTTTTTTAAGCCAAACACGAGTGAAAAAAATTTGCTCGCTATTTTTTCCTATTTAATAGGTTAAATATGTTCAAACTTAAAACCCTAAAAGACTGTGAAAATAGGACCATTTTGTAATTTAAATTAATGTATTAGTGTAATTTCCAAAATCCAAAAGGAAATCTAAATCCAAAACCCCCGTCTACGCCCATGGTTTCATCTCTTACAAAGCCGCGTCTGTAAGCTTTAATTATTACTCTGAGACTAGAACAATAGTCGACTATAATGACGCACACACACACTCTTCGTACATCGGAAAATATTTTCCGCGATGTTGTTTTTAAATTGTGACCCTTGAGCCTTGATATTTTTATATGTGTACCTAATGCTTACTTAATACTTACTTACTAAGAACGCTCATTCTTTTCTGAAAATATTAGACTGAATCGTTCGATTCGGACAGCAATAAAACTTTTTAAAGATTATAAAAGTTAGAAAAACTTAACCCATTCCGAGTTCCGGGAGTTGAAACTTTTTTTTAGGAAATTTCCTCCTCTTTAAGGATTTTTTTTCAAAATTCGGATATATTTAATTGTTTCCGAGATATTTTCAAAAAACTATACTCCCTTTTTGTTTTTTTACTAAATTGTTTATAACTTTTGCAATTTTTTCGAGCCCTTCTTGAAATTATTTAAAAAAGTTTCTAGAGGTCATTCCGAATCGAATGAGCCATTTTCGGAGTATTTGGACAGAAATTCACTGAAATGGATTTTGTGACTCAGACAAATATGTCTAAGGACCGTCCGTCCGTCCGTCCGTAACTAAGTACATAATATAACAATAGACGTATATTAAGGGGCCCCGTATATGGTCCGGTTCACCTTCAGTTCGGCCTGAACGGATGCAAAATCGTATCTGTCTGTGTCTGTGTGAATTTTCGAGATCGCATCAGTCGGCCGGATGGACTGTAGCGATTCGTTCCAGTGTTGCCAACTCTGTTATTGCGAAACTACTAAACTCTAAAATAATACTGAAAACTATAAAAATTACAAAAAAAAAAAAATACTAATCCCGAAAGCCACTTTTGGTTTTTGGGGGCTTTCGTGTTTTTGGTTTGGACTTTTGTTATATTAAAATTTTATTGTTAATTGAATTTTATTATTTAACTTAAGGTAGTAATAATTAATATTAGGTACGTTTAATTAAACGTAGTAATTAAACGGGTTAATTTTAAGCACACCACAGACATTCGTCGTCTCCGATGTATTATTGTAATCTGTCAATGTTTGTTTTTTTTGTGCCTAGCTTAGACCATTTTGCATATGATTACTTTCTGGCTAATTTCTACTAAAACACTACTAACAATATTATTCCCACTAAGGATGAAAAAAAAAATATAAAAAAATCCCCACTTTGTATGACATGGGCCACCCCTAAAATATTAAATTATGATCAATCTAAAATCCTTCTAATATTTTAAATGCGAAAGTTTGTGAGGATGGATGTTTGTTACTCATTCACGCAAAAACCACTGAACTGATTTTGATGAAATTTGGTATGGTAGTAGTTTAGGCTCTGGATTAAAACATAGGCTAATTTTTATCCCAATAAAATACAGTATTCTTGAGGGATACATACTATATTTATGCGGGCGGAGCCGCGGGCAACAGCTAGGATTTATATAAAGTTTCGTTGGCCCGATACACGTTGTTTTATTTTAACTATGAACTGAAATGAATTATGAATAACTAATAAACCTACAACTTACACCAACATTAACAACTGAACCACATACACCTACAGTTTTATTTGGAAATATATTTTTTCACATTTATGTATATTTTTTCTTTTTCATATAAAAGTATTTATCATCTAACATAACCTTAAGCCGTTACGAAAATTCCACATTTATTGAAATTAAAGATTTGTTATGTATTCAATTTATTATTATTAGGCACTATAACAAAATACAGGTAGGTTAAAATTACCGAGTAGTTTTCATGTTAAGTAAGTGATCGTATTTCTTCATGTGTTCGGTGGCCAGCTCGGCTTCCACGTCGCTCAAGAAATAATACTCGAAGTTCGGGAGAGGTCGAAGTATGGCGTACAGGCGTTCCGCGTATTTTCTGCAAACAGAAAACTTCTAGGGCATGCGGCATATTGACTGTACATACACTACGGCCGCTGTATCTTGACGGGTCTGAACATAGGCTCTGCGAACTTTAGCACATGTACAACTCGCGAAGAAAACTGTTAATGTATTATTTTTATATACCTATGTACTAATAAAATGTCCCTAATATAGTTGACCAATTAGTACAAATAAAATAAATACGAAAACACTTAGAAACAGTTATTGCGCGACCTTCTGCGCGAAGTTCAGACTCGCCAAGATACATCGGCCGTATTGTACATATCAGTGGCGAAGGCTGGTTCTCCTTCATAGGGAAGCCGTAGCATGTATAATAGGTAGGGATTTAGATGAAGGTCTTCAAAAGGTAAGCGGTAAGGGGAGCCGATAGGAATGGAGTTATAGGAACCCCTCGCCACTGATACATATACAAACATATGATACATATACAAATATATACAAACAACAACAGTAGTAACAACAGTAGTAAGTAACAGTTAGTTCATTAAAGGGCTTAGTCCAAAATTCATACAAAAAACCCAGAATCGACATCAATGAAATGGTTGCCAATGTGTTCAATCTAAATTATATTAGATGTTACCAAACGGGAAATCCCAAAAAACGCCGGTTATCGAAGTTATGAGCAAGAATAAAACCCAAATTCATAGTAAGTAGCGATGTAGGTGATATTTGTTGATGTATGTACATAGTTAAGTTTCTGTTGTAGGTGGATAGATAAAGGTTCAGGGCGCCTAGACAAATTACCTTCGTTAAAATTCGGAAAGATCTGTCGTATCGACTTCTCTTTTGAGATCACGACATTTTGTCCCTAGCCAAATGCACGCTGTTGTTCGAATCGCAACAACGAATTGCTCAAACGTTAGTTGTCTACAATTTATAAGAATTTTTCCGTCAGTTGTGAAGTTGTCAAATGTCATAATTAATTTTTTTTAATGATGGCGTTACGGCTTAAAACTATTTGCCAGTGTCAAGTTTAAAAGGCAGAGAAATAGATTTATTGTAGCCTGTATATGATTTCAACACCGTATTATTTTCAAGTCTAATGTGAAATGTCTAGTCAAAGTCCAAAATACAGATAGTCAGTGCAAGTCAGTCGATTCAGTAAAACGGTACCTAGTAGTTTTACTGAAAGTTCCTAGAGTGTTTACAATAAGAATTAAGTAGGTACATAATTAACACAGGCGATTATTATTGCATTCTAAATCAGACACACAATTTGACAACTGTTTATTATTTGACATTGACATCTGACTGACCACTCGTGTGTACGATTTTCAACTCTATTGTTTGACTCCAGAGTTCTATTTAGAATTATATTCTATTAAAATACATTATTTAATTAATTATCTTCTATTTTTCATTGATAATACAGATTTTACAGTCGGACAATGATCTTTTGGCACTTGGATGACGGCGTGAGTGTCGTAAATAAGAACAATATTTATTACTAAAAGTGAAATTTTACAAGACGGCGATGTTATTATAGTACTGATTTTATCCACGTGCCAAAAGGTAAGTGTCGCAACTACAAAACAATACATAATACTAAAAGTGACATTTTTCAAGACGGCGGTGTTAGTTCTGTTTTTGTTCACGTGCCAAAAGATCCTTGTCAGACTGTATACGGATTGCTTGCCAAATGGTCATAGGAAACACATATTAACATTATACAGATATTAACATGTTACACTAAAGGGCCATACTCACGGCGCGTCCAGCAAATCCAGCACCGGTACTAATAAAGGGCTATTATCTTTGAATAATTATTACATAGATACGTTATATCCTTACAAAACTGACAATATTTCTGTGCCACGACACACATTGACATTCTATATCTATGGCTATTATAATATACTCACGGTGCATGATGCATCTAGCAAATCCAGCACCGGTACTAATAATAATAAATAGGATTTAGGAATAACAAGTAGATCCATTCATTAGTGTCAATCATTTAAAATTTTTGCCTACAAATCCGCGGCCTTGAGCTTGCAGGCTGGATGACCTTTTACAAATAAATAGTGTAGGTAATGATCCTGGTAACACTGGGTAGAAAAAGAAGAAGATGAAGTACAATAACTTTTGTTTGATTATTGATAACAAATTAACAATTTACGTTAACTATTATCCCTAAGTCTATGAGGTAAACACAGATGAGAATAAACAACCTAAATAAGTTGGCTTCAAGTCTTCATATTGGTGGAGAGGTGAAACGAGGAAGCTCGCCGCGAAGCAGCACCGCGCCCAGCGAACTCGAGTAGAGCCTAGTCCACCTCCATCTGCACTGGTCCATGAAGGTTGAGGACGTTGTGGACTAAGTACATCCTAAAGAAGACGTCTTTCACTTTTAGGGTCAAGCGTCTGGAGTCTCGCTACAACGTCAACTTCAGTTTCTTTGCGGTGAGAGTACCGACGCATCTTCTACCGACCTTCGAGGTGGAGGAGTTCTAGCCGACGGACGTGTTCTACCGAAGATTTCAAGGAAATGAAACAAAGCGTGCCTCACGTCGTCTAAAAAGTAGCATTTTAATCCAGAGCCTAAACTTTTTCCCCCTTACTAATAAACGCTGTCATAAGCTTGGAATAGTTATACCGTGTTTTGTCTTCTTCTATCGAATTAAAAATGTCACTTGTGTGACGGGAACAAAACACTGTATAACTATTCAAAGCTTATGACAGCGTTTATTAGTAAGGGGGTTAGTGTGAAAGAGTAATAACCATTCCACCATCCATACTCACATACTTTTATATTTATAATATTAGTAGGATTTTTGACTACTAAAACATTACCATTACCTTATACATAATATAACATAAGTAAAATGTGTTTTAAATCTTTATAATTTGTAGGAATTGTAGGTATACAATAATGTTGTTCGTTAAGTAGTTTAACCATAGTGATATAAAATCTTCATAATGTACAATACGGCCGATGTATCTTGGCGAGTCTGAACTTTGCGCAGAAGGTTGCGCAATATCTGTTTCTAAGTGTTTTCGTATTTATTTTATTTGTACTAATTGGTCAACTGTATTAGGGAATTTTATTAGTACATAGGTATATAAAAATAATACAATAACAGTTTTCTTTTCAGTTCGCAGAGCCTATGTTCAGACCGCTACTAACCGCTACCAACCTAAGTTAATTTGTATTCATTCTGTGACAGGCTCAAACTAGTGCATGTAAATAATAATAATTATTAACTGTGTTGATTTTTAAATTGTATAATGTTATTATTGGCTATAGCCATGACTTATGTAATTCCTTTGCAAGAAATAAAAGTATTTTTTACATTTTAAGTTTATTTTCTTACTAAAACTTAGTTAAAAAAGTAAAATAATTGTGTCGTATCAGGCTAGAGCAGGCTAAAGCTCCACCGACAAGAGCGAAGCTCTTAAATTAGAATGAATGAATAATTCTAGCAAGACAATGCCTATAACAAATTCAAAGTGTTATGGCCGCTTGTAATATTTTGTATACAATATGTAGTAACTGTTAGGTTTTTTCTGGCAATAGTACCTCCAGCTAATAACACTTCCTTTAAAGTTATAGTTCTTTAAAATTGCAAAGAATATTTCAATTATTTAGTCACAAATATACTATAGAGATTAAATATTATGTATTTAATTGGTTAACACTACTTGACTGTTTATAATAGCAAATATTTCAAAACTATTATGAGGTGTTTGTGTGCTTACATACCATTTATAAGGCGAAGGTGTTGAGCATCGATATATACAATACAATAAAATATCATTACATTGAAAAACTTATAAATTTTATCTACTAAATAGAAATCTTTATTTCTAAGCAAGTTTTTTAAGAACTCCATTTGTTACCTACTATAATTTAGGTAGGTACCTACTATAGGTACACCTAAAGATTGCTTTCAGCTGGTATAGTAGCGTGTAAAGGCTACAAACTCCAAGTAAGCTACAAATTAAGAAATTTATATTTTAACAAAGTGTAGAATTATACTTGAATACAATGAATTAAATATTAGGTATTGACAATAATTGTGATTTATTGAATACTTTAGATTGATTTCTTTTGACATTATGCAATATAGACTACTAGCAGAAGGCTTTGTATAGACCCTTTAGGCAAATCATTATTATTTACATATAACAGCTGATCAATAAAAATCCGCCATATTGTTCGTTGAGGCAATAAAGGTAGCTTCCTGGATGTCTTTAACGTTAGGTCGATAAAGATAAAGATCACGATCTGCTAAATGTCACTTACGGCCGCTTGTCTAGGCATTGTATGGAGAAACGCGTTAGAGCAATTCGTTATATGAGTGCATCGTTAGCGTATTCGTTCAAAGTGGCTGCTTGGCTACCAATTTTTTTAACGATACGACTGAATATGTCATTTAACGCACGCTTATGTCAATCCCATACATTTTTTATTCACGAAGTTCGCCGTCGATATTATTTATTGCATCTTGTCTAGCCCTCCAGTAGAGATTAGAGTTGTAACGGTTCGTTTCCGCCTTCAAAATTGCGGAACTTCCGCAATTTTGAAGTAACAGACATACAGACAGACAGGTACACTTTCGCATTTATAATATTAAGTATAGATGTTCTTGGTTTATTGCTCAGTAGTCGAGAGTTCAAATTCCACCAACAATTATTTATATGTCATTGTATTTCTTTAGGGCACGGTAAATAAGTGACGTTTAAATTTCGTAGCATTATAGTGCACTATTATCTATTGTTTACGTTTAGATTAAATTAGATATGAGTATATACTATGCTCTTGCTTTTCAATTCATTAACATATTTTCTGAATAATTTCTCAAGTGTTTTCACACTCGTTGACAATAGCATTTCTACTGCCTTCTTAACGCGAATAGACAATAAGATGCTTTTAAATGTAAGTACATTGAAATTGTAGGCGCATGTATGTACGAGTAGGTATACTCGTACAATTTTAACACCAAAAACTACACATACACCTACTTACTACCGAAACCGATCAACATATGTAATACATTACAACCACGTTTGTAATGTCTTTCGGGAATCGTATTTCATACATCGTCTCATGTCTGTCATTGCCATACAAAAATGATTTTATTCTTGCTTATAACTTCTATACCCGGCGTTTTTCGAGTTTCCCTTTTGGTGACATCATTTATTATGATTTATAGTGTTGTTAGTAGTGTATACAGTGAACACATTAGCAACCATTTCGTTTCTGTCGATTCTGGGTCAATTTCGGACCAAGCTCTTATGACCTGCTTTGATTTTTTTTTTGTTTGCTTAAAGTCGAGGCAGCGGCCTAAAAAACAAGGCAGTAACAATAATAATAAGTCATAAACCTAGTCTCGAGGTTCTTGTCGTGCAGCAGCACAGCCATCGCCTGCAGCACGTGGCTGCGGGCGGTGGCGGCGGAGGGTGGGCGGCACCGCAGCAGCCGCCGCCCGCCCTCCGCCAGCGCGCAGCACACGATCAGCAGCCGTGACGACGCGCAGCGCACGAGCGGGCTCTTGTGTCTGGTGCAGATTATTCGCTGTTAGATAATAACGACAACCACGAACAACTTGCATATTTTATGTTTTCTTACATTAGCTGCCACTGATGCCATGCAGTCAGAAAATAATCTTTTATAATGCCAAAGAGATAAATAAGAAATTTGTATCATTTTTTGTAGTAACTCTGCCTTAACTCCTAAGCAGGCAAGGCAGCAGCGCGGCCACCATACATTTATTCAAAATAGCGCGCAACTGTCGCGCGGCAATCACTTCTTTCGGACGAAACCCTTTTAATAAAAATAAAAAAAACTAACTCGACCCCGCTGACGCAGATGGCGGCGATGCAGTGCGTGTAGTGCAGACCGCACACGAGCTCGTCCAGCGCCAGGTTGGCAGCGCGCCGCACCACGCGGTTGTAGCTGTTCGTCTTCGCCAGCAGAACGCCCACCGCCTCGTAAAAGTCCTTAAGCCCAATTCATGAAATTAATCATGTTCAATTATTATTATATTTATTTATTATGGCCATTTTTCAAATCGAACATGTGCGAGTGAGACAACATGTCCTGGAAGCCGTACTGTGAATATGCCTAAGTAACGGTCTACATAATGTCAAGTAGGTATGATTAAGCGGTAATGCTACATATATGCAAGAAACGCGTTTTCAAGTACCGGCTTCTTAGTGAAGTTGGTGTGTTTGAGAAGATGGGCGGCCGCCTCGCACGCTGCCCGCGCCACCTGAGTTCGCGGCGACTCAACTAGGCTCACTATCTGAAAATTCGCATAACGAACATCTCCATATTGTCTTTAGCACTAAATAGTTACTACGTAACTTTTAATACACCTAGGCGTTCGTATACGTCAGCGAAACTACGAAAAAACTGTAAATATACGTATAGTACGAGTATGACAGAGTTTCATATAGATATGCTATGCCACTCTTTAGCACTAAGGTGGATTAAATGGTTGCGTCCTTGTCGGTACCTATAGTTTCGCAAGGAACTGTAAAATGGCCGTCTTCACGCAGGCGTTCCGCCAGTGGTGTTCCGCATCGCAACTCGCAAGGCGTCCGCACGTGATCTGTCGGTAAGGACAAATTTTCGCAAAATGGAAATCGAAACTGCAGTGTATTACTTTTCGCAGATGTTTCGCTATTTTTTTTTCGCAGAGATTCACTGTCACATACGAACTCGTAGCCTGTGTAGGAACTAAGGTCTTTACATTACAATAAGCGTTTGAGATTATAGAGCAATCTAGAGTGATGTTCACAAAAGAAGTCCCGCAGCAATTATTGGAACTAAATTTGTTAAATTATTATTACAATGTCTGAGGTTGTAAAAAGTGCTGCCCGAGAAATTATACTCAAGGTAAAGGAGTTTTGTGAAGCAGAACAGCAGAATCAAGGTACCTATTCTGATACCCATAAATAATGCTGACAACATTAATTTGTCGCGCGATCACTTGTCTTTCATCAAGGACTCTAAGTAAGTACATATTAAATGAAATCATAGTTACCTAGACCGAAACGAAAGTTGCTTTTTAGACTTTTATCTATTAATTAATTTTATATCAAACATACATCTACAATTCTATTTCTGTAAATTAAATTACCTAATAAATATAAATAGGTCCTCCTACATTTCAAAGAGCACATACTTGTCTTAGCAGGTCTGCTATTCGCATCTCAGACATGATTGACCAGAACGACTCCAACGATTTTGGAAGATACGATAATGTTTCTGCTTTTTCTTGCCTGGAAATTACAATTATTACGAGTACATCATGAATTATTAAGAGGAACGAAATGAAGCTAATTATGAATGACATAGGTAGGTATGTGATTTGTAGTGACTTCTGTATCGTTGGATGCCATAATCATACACATACATTATCATAGTAAGATATTTTTACTGTGGCCACTATTCAAAATTGGTTCTTACCAAGTGCTTGACTGCAGTCGTCGCATTATATCAGTACATAGAGAGTCGCAGCCTTTCTCGGCGACCTCACAAACCTTTGGCTCTCCGAACGAGCACTCTCTGGTAGAGATGTTTATTTTCTTTACTTCTGATCTGTATTGAATAGAAATATTTCAGATTCAGATTTTTCTGAAACCTACCTATATCATAATATGTTGCCGAAGATTTCGTAAGATTCGTAATGCAGATCAGAAGAATTGGTATTAATAATGTTATAGATTACTAAATAAGTAACTACGTAATAAGTCATTTAGAATAGTACTGATACTTACTTAGTTTTTGTATGGTTCGCTTTAAGATCTTGTATTTTGTCTCTTATATTTATTTCTTCAAATCTAATTTCTTGACCTTTATTTTGTTGCTCATTTTTAGTAAAAAGTGTTTCAACTATGTTGTATTGATTAGAAAACATATTAAACGAAATTGGTGGTAGCTGCAGTTGACCTGCATCATCGTTTGCATCTAAAACTATATATTTTTACAATTTAATTACGTAATAGGTACAAACATGCCTTGTTTAACAATATATAAATGTTTAATATTATACCATGGTTTGTATCAACGACTGGACTTTCTCCTGACGCAGGATTTTTATAACCGTATTTTAATCTATCTGATATTAGTTGCTGTTGATTTATCGTGCTAGGAGAAGGTACATGCTGATTCTGAAACTGATTATGCACAGAAAACAGAGGATTAATCATTGGAATGTTAGGACACGGCGAGTTCGTGTATATTGGCGGTAATTTAAACTTATTTGAATCTTTTTCATTTGTATTACTATTATTAAATAATGACTGTATTCTAAACTTGCTCCGCGCTGCTCTATGAGGATCTTTACAAGGTCCGATGTTATTTGAACAGTTAAAAACTTGAGATAGGTCTAATGGGCAAGAACGCGAAAAGTAGTACACTGCTTCAATATTGAGCTTTGATTTTTGTTGGTAAAATTTCCTAGGATATTTCACATAATATTATCTCCAATAATTCCTTTTTCCGCTAATCACAAAAGTTTTTACGTAAAATCGTTATTTTTTGAGAAATTAGTAAATTTCTAAAAGTAGGCGTTAATTTGAATCCTGTTCGTTACCGCTGGTTCTTGGTTGATTAATATTGTAAAAACTTAAAATGTATGCAAATATAATTTATTGAATGAAAGAAAACATGCTTTTAAATTTATAAAATATATTTTCAGTTCGATAACTTAGAAATACACGAGATCAATCTAGTATTCCTGTCCTGTACGTTACTTAATGTGTAAAATGTATCCAAAAGTTTTTCATAAAATTCACAAAATTGGCTGTTCTGATATTTAACTATTTTAATTTCTAGTATTTTGATAAACTACGTTATTTCTTTAAAAATGTGTATACATATTTTAAACTTTCTCAAATAAAATTAACATTTTTAGCTACATTGGTTTAGGGTACAGTCTCGTAACAGGACATGCTGTCAACGAACAGGACCCTGTAAGGTTGAGTTCACATGATGCTTAATATAAGGATTTACTTTTTAACGGCGCATTTTTCAGCTGCAGTGAGCACCATCTTGAAATCTGAAATTCCATAAAGTAGAATTATTTATTGAATTGACACACCTCATTGATATTTCTTACATACATGTTTTATTTTATTTTTTCAAGAAAAATGAGCCTAGTAACTTTATAGAACTAAAATAAAACAAAAATTGGTATCTGGAATAGCATACTTTTTCTAGCTATTTTAACTTAAAAACAAAAATAGTGGATCAATTTTGATGGAATCTAGAAGGTAATTAAAATCTCAAAAAATATTTCCATTCCATTTCAATTCATATAAATGACGGTGTTCAGTGGTAAACATAAAAATACAATTGAATAATTATATTTTATGTACCTAACTACATAAAATATATTCAGTCGTATTTAGTGTGACCTTTATGTAGGGTAGGTAGTTAGGTACCCGCCTACCCTACAGAAAGGTCACACTCATATTAAGACTACTAAAAACAAAACCCTTATTTTGCCCCGCACTGTAAAAAAATATTATATGCAATAAATAAAATAATACAAAAAAATCAAGCTTACACCATGTAAACCTTGCTTTACGTGATCCTGTTCGTGACTTTCAAGTCCGGCCTATACGTTACCACCGTGATGGTAACGAACATGAAGTAACGGAATCGAGTACTTCTTTTACAAAACTATAAAATTTCTACAATTGCTGATATTTATCACACATTTTTTCACATGATAGTAATCTTAAATAGTTTTTTTAAGTTTTAGACATAAAATATCTCTTGTAAAAACGTTAAAACATCAAAAAACAAATATATACACTCACCGGACAGTGCCCGTAGAAACACAACTACTCACCAAACACAGAAAATTAAAAAGCTGTTTGAATAAAATCGCTGATTAAACCATAGACACCTGTTTTTTTCTTTTTTCGGTCTCACTATGATGTTGCTATTTACATACAATATGAATACCACATCGAGTAAAAATGCTAAAAATTTAAAGGAAAATGCGGTAACGGAACCTGGACATGTCCGGTAGATCCATACGTCGGGGACAAGATTAAAAATTACTTATTTAGTAAAAATTCGGGCTTTGGCAACACAATAAACTTAATAAATGATTAAAATCCCGCCAAATTTCAAATGCAACCAGAGGTTTGCCAGTCAAGTAACTTTTTTTTTCACAAAACGCTGTTAAATGCCGGTTTCTTTTTAGGGGACAGTACTATACAACGAAATTGCGATTTTTTGAACTTGAATTTTAACAATATAATAAAGGTTTATGTGTAATATTTTAACAAATATGACATGCCTATTTCATTTAAAATCAAATAATATGGTAACAATTGTTGTAAAACCTATCAAAGTCATGCAGCAGTACGATATAACCTGGGGACATGTAGAAAAGTCCAATGTACAACTTTTCGCGTTCTTGCCCTAATATACTATTATTAATGTTGGTCTCTTCGGTGACAGTCGTCAAAACCGAAACATCACAGATAGCTGAATCAGGAAATACATTTGTACTAGCTTTTGGCACATTTTCCAAAGTTTGGTATAGTCCTGAAACATCATTTTCGACTGATTCTAGTGTATCGCTATCAATATCACTTGAATATTCTTGTTGAATTTTATCATTTTCATTTCGCATTAATGAATCTTCTTCAATGTCGGAATTAACATTCCACGATTCCTCGTCAGTGCTTTCGTCCACAGTGTCATCGTAATATTCGCTCGAGACATCTTTTGATTCGTAATGTTTTAAAGCTACAAAATTTTCATGATCAAAGTTTTCGTTGCCATTACTATCACATTCTATTTCAGAGTCCCTCATTAACGAACTGGTATCTTCAAAACTGTTACTAAATAGTGTTTTGAGTTTTGTTTCATCGCTCTCGCTTACATTTTGTGTTCGCCTTTCATTGCCACTTACATCCTGATTTTCTTTAATAATTGGGATATTATAATGGTTTTTATTTTCTCTTTCAGATATCGTGACAAAAGAAGTTTGCGTTTCAAAATGTTGTAGTTCAACAACATTTTGTATTGAAACTTCGTTCCTTAGTTCGAAAGTAGTCTTACTGGTCTGAGTATATATATTTTCTACAAAAACAGACTCACTGCGGCTCTCACGATATTTTTTTATTTTTCGTCCTTCACTTTCAGCGAGATCATTACTACCAAGATTCAATATGCTTTCATCACTATGTAAAGGATATACTTTCTCACTTTCAATATCCATTTGATCTATAACATAAGTTTCTTTTCCAGAGGATTGGTTCTTATCAGAGCCGCTATCTGTGAAATCTTGTGAATAAGCGTTGGATGTGGTAACACTTTTTTGTGAATCTGTGTATTTTATTTGTCCAACTATGTCTTCAATATCTTCCTTAAAAATAAAAGCTATAAAGGTGATGATAATAATATTAAGGGTGAAATTCGGATATTGAAAACAAATAGGACTGAGTAAGAACTTAGATAAAAGTTGTAAAAGGCAAATCCATCATTTTTGTACCATCCTCTGCCAGTTTTTATGGCAATTTTTCGAGATTTTCGAAATTTTCTTTTGGGGCACAAATTGCCCTGTATGATAAAAAGTATACCTATTACCTAGCTACTTACCTAAGAAAATATAATATGAAATGCCAGCTTACCATTCTAATAAGTTGAGTAATTTAGAACAAAAATAATAATAATTTAATTGTAAAGTACTAAGATATCACCGAATTCCTCTACGCCACCAATAATTATTATAATATTTTCACTTGACAAAACATGACATTAATTAACTTTTTAAATGTTTATAAAAATGCGTTTGCAGTTTGGTTTGCAGTCTTTAAAACCAACTTTATTCGTTCTTAGATCCTTTGATTTTCTTTTGAATTACTGTAACAAGTTTTTCCTTTTTTCACGTCTTTCACTTTATAAAGACTATCAAAAAGTTTTGTAGGGCAATTTTTAATATTCTGTCTTTCTAAAAAAAAATCATAGTAATAAATAAAGATTTTAAATGAACAAAAAATTAAAACCAAAATTCCCAATTCGAAAATCTTTATTATTTTATTAATTTCATTAATACATTTTTTAAAAAAAAACTCCGCACCAAAATTAAATACACAAATGTACAAAATTTGAATTTGAGTGTTCATGCAAGACATTTTTTCTGTGTCTTTCACAAGGATGCCGTTGAAAAAAACAAAAATCTTAACAAAATCCGTACTTATACAAAATTTTACTACACCACTAAATAGCCAAATGATCAAACTAAGCGTGGTCTATGTCACACATTTTGAGGTCATTTTGCAGCTTATTAATATATATTTTTTGAGTATGCCATTCAGAATAATTATAATAATCTATGGACGCTTTACACAACGTCCATATGGCCCCGTGGTAAGTATCCGAACAACTTCTGTTACGGGGACTAGACAACGGAAAGTATATTTAATACCATACATAATATATTAAAGATTCACACATATTATTGCACATTACAATGTTAATACACATCCATGACTCAGGAACATTGAAAACTTTTGGTTCCATAGGCGGGATGCGACGCTGACGCGCTAACGACTGAGCCACAGAGGTTGTATTTATAAAAGGCAGTGTCCATGACAAAAGACACTCATTTTTTTTTGGGTGAGCCCAATAAAGTATATTCAATATTCATATTACATGTACACTCAAATACAAGTACACGGATAATTTATGGATCATTTCATCATAAACTATAAACTGCAACGAAGCGAACGATAACCATTAACACATATAATATAGTAACATTACATTCATCATAATATCATTTACGTTAACATATTTTGACAGCAATGTTATATTTTTTAATTTACCCACAAACAACTATGCCTTAAAACGCTGCGTTTGTTTTTAAATAACCATAAACATAACAAGATAAAACAGAAAATTATTCAGCACGGGAAAACTTTTACGCAAGCAGTAGAGTAACTAATTAACCTCGCAAAAGCCAATACCTATCACTACTCTGCCGTCCTAACGAAGAGTGCAGTAAGTCGAGTTTTTGGGCAAATTGAATTAAGGGCAAATTGAATTAAGAGCAAAAACCAAAAACTCGACTTACTGCACTCTTCGTTAGGACGGCAGTACTAAACTGCGGAGATAATAGCTGAGTTAAAGTTTTTTTCTATTTTTATCCGACAAATACAGCGTTTTAGGGCGAAGTACACATAAACAATACGTCTACATCAATACAATAAATATAAATTTTACTATCCAGTATTCCTTACGAACTCTCATACAGTCGACATTTGAGGAATTTCAATACAATATTGGACTGAGATCGCAGGCCCGCCCGGCTACCCTTATATTCTTACTGATGAATTATTGTTTCTTAATGTAGTATTAGTGTGTACAATGAACGTATGCATACCTGCCAGATTGTATCGTGGGCCAATTTTTAGGTACAATGCGCAAAAGTTGTGAAAAAATTGTACTTACTACTTAGATTCAGATAAAGTATCAATCTTATTTTTAGACTCAGAATAACGTAAGGAACAAAACTTATTAAAATCATTTTACTCTAAACTTAGTATGAACAGAGATACAGAGAAGTTTAATTATTTTTATTTCTACGTGGATGATTTTCCATTTTTTATACTTATGAAAACTGCAACATAAAAATGAGTAATCGATGTAAAATTTTCCTCATAATATTTAATTTTCATTATTCTACTATAACATACATCAGAATCAAGGCTGCAACAAAAGTTAGTACAATTTTTTTGTACCTTTACATACGTCCATTTTACACACTAATACTACAATATTGAGTATGATATACATTTTATAGTGCGATTCAAATGAGAATAGGATCGAATCGGCGCCATATTGTTTCGAATTTAGACTGTTATGATAGTTAATTTTATGTTTAGATAATTGATTACTATTTAACGTTTTTGTTTAAATTCGATGCAATACTATTAATATTTATATGCACATAAGTTTTTCTGAAAATCGCACTTTTCAAGTGATATTTGACAGAAAAAGGTCATTAACGTTCCTATTCTCATTTGAAACGCGTTATATCAGTAAGAATATAAGGGTAGTCTGGCGTGCCTGGGATCTCCGACCATGTTATTTTAACACTGTAGACTTTAAATAAAAAGGAAATAACATAGAATAAGTGTAGCACGCTTAAAAATTAGGATACTGGTCAGAAACAAGAAAGATAGGATAGAAAAATTATAAATTTTTTGGCCACTGGAGGATAAGGCCTAGACGAGTGGCAAATATTCAAGTGTAGAAGATAAAATAATTGATTTGATGCCGATCCGAGCAAAAAACCTTCACCTTTACAATTCCGTGAGTGTTATTTATTATCCTATAGCGAAATATATTTTTTTAATTTTGATTTTGACTAAAGGCAAATCATGAACACTGATATTTAAAAATTGAATAACATTTTTTAAGTAAATTTCATAACTAAATAAATAAATTAGGTTTCTAATTATGCAATTATATTAGTGAAGGCATACAAAAAATATGCCATACTTTCTCCAAAAGATCTACGATCATTTTGATACTTAGGTCTTAGGTTAACAAAAACATCTACATTATAAAAATATTCACATTTCGTCGACGAGTACTACTCTCTCCACTATCTGTAAATGCGTGTGATATGTTCTGTCAAAATACACAATTATCGGAATATGAATCACAATGATTACTATTACATTTACATTTATTAATTATATTATTATATCATATTTAACTACATCATTTTTGTCTAATATAAGGAATTGTTCACATATCAATCTTTTGTTTGCACAATCAAATAAAATGTATTTAAGCTCGTCCTAGGTAAAGATACCGTTTAGGCTAGAAAAATATCTAAAGGTGTGTGTTTAGATGTTATTCCAACATAAACAAACAATATTAATTTCTAACATAAAGTTTATAAAAAATACAACGTCCACGTTCTGTCCAGCGCAAAAAGGTAAAAAGTAAAAATACTAAAAATTTGTAAATATGAGTTCGATAAATATCTAGATACTAAATGAGTTTACCGTTTTATCTACATAGTACGTAAGTACCTAGTCTAGGGTTAATAGAGTAAAATATTATAACAACTTTAATACGGCCGATATATAAAATCTACTTAACAACTCTAAAGGGCACATAGAGATTTTAGAAGGCTTCCTCGAGACAATATACAGTGGAAAGATATCAGTCACACATGAGTAAATATCATTATTCTAATATAAACCCTATCACCGTACAATAAGAGTTACAATCAATAAATAACACATCAAAACCCACAACGAACATAATAGGCAAGCGGACTGATTTTTTTTTATTGCATAAATGAATAGTACTCTTAAATATGAGTAACTTCTCAGAAGAAACCGTATATCAAAAGTCAATATTTTCAAAGGTCCAGCGATTTGTATACAAAATTTCGCGAGTCTTTATACCAAAAAAAATTTTTTTTTTGCGAAATTGGTAAACAAAACCTACATCATTAGTTTACTCACATCATATACAAAAACATTCATTATGGTAAGTATGAACTTAAATGCACAAATATCGGAGATATTTACAAATATATTCCTGCGGCCATATACTTCATATACTACTTCATATACTATAACCTACAAGTGACGTCATTTGTAGGTCGACTTTAGTATAAAGCGTTTTTAGGAGGCTCGCGAATTTTTTTATAAAAATCGCTGTACCTTTGAAAATATTGACTTTTGATATACGGTTTCTTCTGAGAAGTTACTCATATTTAAAAGTACTATTCATTTATGCAATAAAAAAAATTTGTCCGATTGCCTATTATATTATTACGTTTTTACTAGGAAACATTTAACATACACAAAGATTGAACGCCTAATATTTTCTAAGGCTTGTTCGACCTCATCATAATCTATACTAATATAATAAAGAGGAAAAGTTTGCATTGAATAGGTTCCGAAACTACTGGACCGATTTTGATGAAATTTGGCACAGATATAGAGTAGACCATGGGGAACGATATAGGCTACTTTTTATTGCGGCAAAATGTACGGTTCTCGCCGGATTACCTTCTGCGCGCAAGACGTCGCGGGCAACATCTTTTATATAAAACATTAATTATTAGGTATGCTGACCACTAAGGGACCGTCCATTAATCACGTGATATTTTAACAACTTTTTAGACCCAACCCCTCCCCCTGGTGATACGTGGTGAGGTTTTATAATCCCCCCCCCCCCCCCCCTCTCCTAAGATCACGTGTATTTTTTTTACACATTAAGCAGGTCATGTTTGAAGAAAAACTTAACTTAAAAAACAATTTAAACAAATAATTAAAGCAATTAAAAACTATACGAGTCATTTGTCTTGTATGTATTTAAACAACACTACGAATCTACAACCGATAATAATTTCGGTATGCATAGACTAGATTCGAAAATTAATACACGTGATGTCTCCTTATACCCCCTCCTCCCCTTGGTGATTTTTTTATCCCCCCTCCCCTTTGGGCATCACGTGATTAATGGGCGACCCCTAAACTAAGTACACACGGTGAGATATTCTAAACCTTTGTTGATATTGAGTTTAATATCTTTCAGGTCAAATTCCCTTGAACTTTTCTTACATCGCTCGATTTAAAGCCTAATTCGGATATTATAAGAAGTGGGACCATTTTTTAATATCCTACGAGCGTTTTCATATTATGCGATCCAATATCCGATATCGGACCATGTGAAAAACAGGTACTTATAAGTTTTATACATTTTACTTGCTATGGAATATTGACTATCGGCGTCCGCTAACGATATTAGATCGGATAATGGCAAATGGCTTTGATTGCAACAGAGTCTTTACTCTACAAATTATCTATCGTATGTAGTCTATGGTCTTTACTCTATATATACCTTTATTTACGAATAATGTCCATTACAGTTAAGTATAATTTTGTTATTGGTAGATAAGGCAATATTATAATATTTAAATAGAAGTACATGTTATATATTTTGACAACCATTAGATTCTTATTTAAACAATTTTATCTATTACAAATGTCGAACTCTTGAAAATATTGTATTATTAATTTATTAGAGTTAAAATCTAAAGATAAAATAAGAAATATTAAACATGTATTCTTGTTAACTAAAGTACGATTTTTGTATTTAACTTGTTACTACCTCAAATGCGTAAATTGAGATCCTGTACGCAATAGCAACATGATATGGATTTAAAACGTAGGTAATATTTTGGTCTTTTCATATTTTTATATCTCTAAACCATATTTACTACTGAAGGTTTTTAAAGACTTTAAAAAGGTTTTAGGAAATTGTACACGTTTACTTCTTCTTCATTTAATAATGTCTTACGTACACGTCTAAAGTTAGCACGAACTGCGGTACGCGCACTTGACGTTTTGTTATTTTTGACAGTTCTTAATGTCATATAACACGAATAAATAAGTCATTAGAGTTAACAGACGATCTCAAATATGTAAAAATATACATACAACTTAGTAATTTTATATTTCCTGCACTCTTCTGAACAATTTCTAATCTCCACACTGAGTAAAGATTGATTACAAAATTCTAAGATTTTGGTCAGATCTTTTAACCTACTTTACTAGTAATAAATCAGTACTAAGATATAGTTGACCTACCTTCACAACGTCATAAAATCACTACAGAGATCAGTTACAACCGTCTTTACAAGTGAAAGAAGTGGACTATTGTTCTGTCAAATAGAGAAATAGAGAACAAACTATAGGGTTTATCTATTACAGTACCGGCCAGTAAAATAATGCCATTCTGGCGTCTATCACTTGTTTACACACCACAATATCATTTAGACTTAGCATAGCCTTATAAACGGCATAAAACGCTGTATCTAGTATATAATATTTTATACTCTATCCCCCTTACTAATAAACGCTGTATAAGCTTTGAATAGTTACAGTGTTTTGTCTTCTTCTATCGAATTAAAAACGTCACTTGTGTGACGTGAACAAAACACTGTATAACTATTCAAAGCTTATACAGCGTTTATTTATTAGTAAGGGGGTATTTAAAAAATATCACTCAGTAAAATGACATATTTTGTATTCATCTTTTATTTAATTGTCAGTTAGTGGAGACAGAGATAGATTTGTTGTGCGCCAATGCTATTCTTGTTTTGGCGTGCAGACATCATAATATATGTCTTATCCCTAAACTACTACCACACCAAATTTCATTAAATTACGTTCACTGATTTTATGTGAGAGAATCACACACACAGATCCATCCATCCTCACAAACTTTCAAAATAATATTAGTAGGATCTAGCGACAAGCGTCGCGTCACGGCTACGGCAATAGGCATGTTGCCGAAAAAAAATTTTTTCGGCTTTTCGATGCTAGTCAACATGCTAATAAACAATCCAGAACCCATTTTTGTATATCTGAAAAAATAACGTAGATACAAACCATTGAAATTTACAATATGAAAGAGAGCGATATATCGGCCTGTGACGTCACAGCCTGCTACCGCCATACATTTGTCATCACAAAATGTATGGCGGTAGCAGGCTGTGACGTCACGAATCGTTTTGCGAGAAAGGGATGGACAATATTTTTTATTTGCTTATATTTTTTAATCGCGTCACTCTAAATACCTATTTCTTTCAGATTTATGTATCTTTAATCAACAATTATAAAATTTAATTTGTAAAACTGTGATATTCCACAGAAGGCAACATCCCTATTCTTCTAAGTGGGTTGCTGTCATTTTACTGACTGAGATGAAAAATAAATGTACTGTTGTCGCTTTTCTGAGGTCCGCCTAGTCGGTGAGGTAGAGCCGCGCCAGGCGGGCCCGCGACCCTCAGCGCGGCGCCAGGTGCTCGGCGTGCAGGCGCACGATCTCGCTCACTATGGGACCCTCGATCTCTACACCTGGAATATCCGTCATCATTATATTACGTACGGGTACATCACATGTACTAAGTGCCCGGGTTTTATAATGGAGGATTAAGCAGAAGTTTACCAGAGTGGTTTACTGCGGGTAGGTGTAAATATATAATAATATAATATCTATGGACGCTTCACACCACGCCAATCTGGCCCCGTGCTAAGTATCCGAAGAACTTGTGTTACGGGTACCAGACAACGGAAATATATTTAATACTTTTATACTATACACATATATAAGATTTTTATTATATTATACACATATTTAATACACATCCATGACCCAGGAACACAGAAAAACTTTTTGTTCCTTCGGCAGGATTTGATCCCGCGACCCCCGGCTAGAGCACCAACACGCTCAACCAACTGAGCCACAGAGGTTGTCAATATAAAATTCAAATCGAATAAATTTTTGTTTTCTATGTGTTAGTAAGACACTATAATATAGTAACTTACCCGCATGTAACTCTTCTTTAGTCAGGAGTATTTCTTGATTGGCTTCCGGTGTTATTAGAATTACCCTCTGGTTACGCGTTTGCAACAGATTGGCGACCACCATCTGAAATATAGAAAGGTATGTTTTACGGAAGGAGAAAATAATTCATAAAACCATCGTAAGAAGTTATAAAATAATATTCAATAAGTGAGGGACAGTTTTGAGTTTTAGAGAGAGAGGGTACTAAAAAACGATCATTGTTTTACCTTATGTTTATATTTCTCCAAAGCGGCTCTGCCTTTTGAGACGAGGAGGCTCTCGTCAGTCTCCAGTTTGAATGACACGACGAAAGCCTCCGGTACCCACAAGTTGACCAGCGGCGCTAACATCTTAGGCACGAGGTGAAGGTGTATCACGGGCGGGCCACTCGCTGATTGCATTTTGTGGGTAGGCTGAAAAATAAACGTAATTGTAAGAACAGGCTGGCTCGAAATTCGTGGCACCATTCCCAACATAGCAATAATATTATGAGCAGCATAGGTTTGGGGCAGGTACTATAACGCGAAGGAGTCACAATAGATCCACTTGGGTCACAGTGACGTCAGGTTCGATTTTGACCTGCCTTCGGGAAAAAAAAAGAATAGACTGCTACTATCTTAAAAGATCATGATAGCTGTTTGAGACTCTGTCACGTCTAACACCAAAAGTTAAAATGCAGGGATATAGTACAATGCGCGGCGCTATCGACCTCCCAAGTTATTTGCTGAAGATGTTTTTTATCCAAGAACTCCAGTTTTTTATCCAGAAATTCCACGCGGGCAAAAGCTAGTAGCGTATAAATTAAATATCCAGATTCCTTCCAGTGGTGATTTTATATTTTCTATGAAGATACATTTTGTTATCAATCGTTTATGACCTGCAACCAAACTGGAAAACAATTTCGAAGTAATTTAAATCAAAAGACTTACAACTCTATCCTTGGGTATGTAAAAGTCGGACACGGCCGCGGCCAGGAACAGCAGCGCGCGCGGGCCGAGGTTGGCCAGGCACTCGCAGGCCGCGCGCAGCAGCCAGAAGTAGTCCGACACAGTCGTGAACGACACGTGCAGCAGCGCGCCCGCCGCGTGCGCCGCCTGGTAACGCGCCAGGATCGGCGCCAGCACGTACACGCTGTCTTGCTTCACTGGAAACAAATGAATCACCTATGGAATGCCTTGCATTCTATAATAACTCCCCACACCGATCTCGGTGACGGTGGCCGGTTTCATTGAAACCAGGCGAGTTACGCAGGAGTAATTTTATAGTGCCCAATTGTATGCACAGTACACAAGAGCACTCTCTCTTCCTGTACTCTAGTAGACTAGTGGGACGGATAACCGACACAACTGACGAGAGATGAGGCGCAGGTCGGACTTTTTACATACCCATCCGACGTATGGATCATCTTTCTTGTCAGGTGATCAGCCTGCATTGTTCTAACCAAACTTGGAAACAACATTTTGTTGTTCCAATGCGGGAATCGAACCCACGACCTCCGAGTCGAGAGCCAATGCTCTAACCATTAGACCACGGAGGCTGTATATCTCTTGCATTCTATAATGCTCTATAGACTGTAAATGTACCTACTTCTTCCCCTTTTCCGCTTTCACAACTGAATTTGAGTTATGTTATATCATCTGTTTAAAATATAATGTAAACTAAGTTTACATTATATTTTAAACAGACGCCGACATCTAGATAGGCCGATGCAAAGGCCCGAAAAAATAATTTTTCTCTCTTATGTGTTTATGTAAATTACGATTAAATATCTAACACATTTACCTACCAGTAATCGTGGTATTAGGGCCCTGCTCTTGTAGATCTAGCATGTCTAACAGTTTGGAGCCGTTGAAGTGTCGTGTGAAGGGCTCCTGCGACTTTTGTCGGTGCATGAATATGACCGCGTAGCCGTTCTCTAGGAAATACTCGGTGGCGGTCGCGCCGCGGTTCCCCGCACTGAAGTTGTCGATCAACCGGACAGTATTGTGTTCCAGCGGTACGGTTGTGCCGCCAGACTGGAAAGACGATTACTCTTTTAATACTGTTTTATCCTATAATATTATAAACGTGAAAGTTTGTGAGGATGTATGGATGGATGTTTGTTCCTCTTTCACGCAAAAACTACTGAACGGATTTTGATGAAAATTGGTACGGTAGTAGTTTCGGTTCTGGATTAAAACATAGGCTACTTTTATCGCGAAAAAATACAGTGTTCCCGAGGGATACTGTCTTTACGCGGGCGGAGCCGCGGGCAACGGCTAGTTCAATGATAAATGAATGCTCACGTTGCCGGGTGCCATGGGACAAATACTAGGGTTTCATAGAAGACGGCGTAAATTTATAACACGCGTTGTGTTTCGCCAATTGAGTGATGTAACGGAGCGGAGGCAATGGGATGTGGTAATCGCTTAGAATCAGGCGATCTGTTTACTTATTTACCGATCCTATTAAAAAAAATACTAATGCGCCTTAATTTTCTTTTCATTCTAAAACACAACTTCGGATCTTATAATATATCAAACATGAACTTAAATATTGAAAATCATACCGTAACTAGAGCAATTTTGTTTCCATATTTGTTGTGTCTTTCGCAGAACTCTTTGAGTAAAGATCTGTTGTCTTCAAAGTCTGTAGGCGGCAAATGTGTAGCGAAAAACTCCTCCCAAGAACCGCTGGTCATTTTGAGGTACACGCGTCTAAAATATAAAAAAATATAGGTAGAAATATATCAAATCAAAAATCAAAAAAGTTTTATTTCCATATGGGTTACAAAGTAACGCTTAAAGAATTGTCCCTACTTGATGCCTACCACCGGTTCGGGAACTAACCCGGCGAGAAGAACCGGCGTAAGAAACTCGCACGGGGCCATCTTTTAGCAAAAAGATGGAAAATTGTTCTTTTAAAAAAAAATGAAGATGTTTACAATTTGAAAACTTAGGTCTAGGTATATAATATTGACAAAAGTCAGATACATATTGTAGTACATAGAAGTAGCCTTGCAGGTGGTCATCCTATTCCCAAGGTGTGCGATCGTCAATAAAATCATTGACCTTATAATAGGCTTTTGCACACAAACGTTCTTTAACTACTTTTTTAAATTTATTAATGGAAAAATTTTAAAAGTTTTCTGGGATTCTATTGTATAGGCGTATACATTGACCTTTAAATGATTTGCTTACTTTACTTAGTCTGATCACCGGTATATCTAGCTTGTGCTTATTTCTAGTGTTTCTACAGTGATTGTCGCTTTTAGTTTTAAAATTACTAATATTCTTTCTAACATATAATACATTATCCAAAATGTATTGAGAAGCGACGGTTAGAATACCTATTTCTTTAAACTTTTCTCTCAGAGACACAAAGGGGGACATTTTGTAAATTGAACGTATTGCTCGCTTCTGCAGCACAAATATCGTATTAATGTCTGCGGCACTTCCCCATAAAAGGATGCCGTAAGACATTCTACTATGAAAGTAACTAAAGTAAACAAGTCGCGCCGTGTCTTCGTCAGAAATTTCTCTAATTTTTCTGACTGCATATGCTGCAGAACTGAGCCTATCTGCAAGATTAGCAATATGAGGACCCCACTGTAATTTACTATCTAGTGTTATACCTAGAAATACAGTGGTGTCCATAATATTCATTTTCTCATCATTTAATAGTATATTGGTTTGAACTTGCCTAACATTGGGCAATGTAAACTTTAAACATTTTGTTTTTTTGGAATTTAAAAGTAAGTTATTAACATTAAACCAATGTACTATTTTTGAGAGAGCACTATTTACCTCGTCGTAGTCTGACTGCTGTCGCTTCACATTAAAAATTAGTGAAGTGTCATCGGCAAATTAGTGAAGTGTCATCGGCAAATATTAAGATTAAGTCGACCCCGAGTCGAGTTTTGCAAGATTTAAGTGGGGTGTGGCCTTGAACTAAAATGCGCTCTTCAGAGGGTTGCCATGAAATGTCGGGGATCAAAACCTCTCGTTGAAATATCTACCAAGTCGGAATACTGACGAACTAACGAATTTGTAGGATTTCTTATAATTAAACCAAATAAGAATTATCAACATGTAAATGATTAAAGTATATTTAGCTGCGGTAGTCTTTAACGCTAGATCTGTAAAGGCTTCTTTTTACAAGACAACATAACTATTTTAATAGAACTTCATATACTTCCTGCTGAACATAGGAGATATTTCCTACAATGCCAAAGTGAAAATTCAGATTTTTAAGAGGCCAACAGAACCATAAACTGCCTACTTATAATTTTATGTATCTGTTCTATATAGAACAGATTAGACACGACAGACATCAAAAATCAAGATTCCTTTTGCTCCAATTCCATTATATCTAGGTCAGAGTAAACAGGCGGTAATGACTTTTATTACCTATATTGAGGGCTGAGGCGATGGCAACGGCGCGGCGTTAATAGGGCAGGTGAGGCGCTTCCTTTTACTTATCGATCGATCTGTGGCCAATCACTATTAATTAACTGTACTTTTAATATCATTAGGAGAGTAATGAGGTCAGCCATGTTTCTCGAGGGAAATGATTGAGGTTTACCTGCCTCTTACTAATCTGGATAGTCATAATTAGTTCTTGCAACTCTTTCCTTCGAGCATAGTGTGAAATACACTTGATATTTTTGAGATGATACACATATTAGTCAATTGTTTAAAAATATGAATAAATCTATCGTGTTATTGTGTAGAGAACTCAGAATTTTCCAGCACCTAGCTATTTATCTGAGAATACTTTCTATGTTAGGTACTTTACAGTCCAAAAATAAAGCTATAGGATGGATGGAGCACTGTAGGATTATTTAATGTATATAATTGGATTAGCAGCTTACGGTTTTCGCTAATTGAATTTAGATGTTTTTGAAGGTATTCGGAATTTTTGTCGGAAATTCAGTCACGATACCTCTACCTATAGTTAAGTTTTAACTGACTGCCAAGGAAAGGAGGCTTATAAGTTATAGGTGTTTGTGATCTCGTGTTCTGGGATCTACGAAATAATTATTCTATTCTATAAGAATAAATCCTATTAGGAATAGTCTTTCTTTTCCAGTAGTCTTAACATGATTTGATCGAGGCAGTAGAAGGACTACTCATTAAATCGCTACAAAGTACCTACCCCGGGTCCTTAATTAGTCAAGATGCCTTCGATAATTTCAACGGCGATCTTCGAAATCAAAAATGTATGGGATTTGACATGTATCATCGTTATCTAACAAATCGCTTGCGATGCCCTTATGTGAAATCCCATACATTTTGTTTTCGAACTTCGCCGTCGAAATTATCGAACGCATCTTGACTAAAGGCCCTGTTTCGTAAAAACAAGCAGCATTTGATATTATTTATAAATGTAACTATTATTAAACCTTCTATTCTTGGTATTTTACAGTGCAGTTCTATGATTCCTAACGATATTAGCAACACTGACGGACTTAAGGAAATCTTTTAAAAAGATTACAACACCGGACTTACTGCACCTTACTTTTTATTACGTTAGGCTCAGTTCACACCCACCAAAAACATTTTCATGTAAAGTGACGCTAAGACGATACCATATGACTCGCACTGTCATAAAGCTATCAGATCTCATGTAAAACTAAGCTTATTACTCTACCGACACCTTAGTCAAAACATGCGGCCTGACCATTTCACTAAGGTAAAAAATGTACGTACTGTTTTTCTGTTATACTATTCTTGCAGAAATGAAACGGCCAAGTCACATAGCTTGACTAAGGTAGAGTCAGAAGCTTGGTTTTATAGCTTTTTGATCGTTGCAGTGCGAGTCATATGGAATTGTCTTGCATCACTTTACAATATGTTTTTGGTGAGATTTCACTTCTTTTTGAAAGTTATTTTGACATTTTTTTTTTTTTTTATTGTTACTAATACGAATCCCTACACAAATTTTCAGACCTCTAGAGTAACGATTTTCGTAGGTAAGTCTCTTGAAAATTTTCATCCCCTAGTTTAAGAGGGTTGGAGGACGAAAGTTCCAAGTGTGTAAATTTTTATGTTGTTTTGTGTGACAATACTAGCTTATGTATACCAAAATTCAGCTTTCTAAGACATCCGGAAGTACCCTAAAATTTTGTTGATCATCAGTGAGTCAGTGACGAAATCAGGGGCTTTTAGATATAAATAAAATCTAAAGTATAAGACGTATGCAATCAAACTTTATATGTTTAATGAGTCTGCTACTGGGAACATAACCTGAAAATTTTGTTTATCTGGTTATAATCCAAATCCAACTTATGAGGGTTCAAAAAATCGACGAAACACTTAGAAAAGTTGGTCTGGTAGAGCCCTTGCGCTTGCTTCGCCTAGCCCGCCAAGACAAGCTAAGATTATATTCATTTCGAATGCCTCAGATTCGCCGATGACTCGGTGCTATTTGAAGAAGACCAAAATAAACTCAGGCACATGGTGTCAAGCCTGAATGTAGAAAGCTTAAGAATTGGACTTAAAATGAACTCAAAGAAACTTAGGCCTTTACATCCGTTAATGGATGATTTATACAGTATTCTCCGAGCGACGTAACCACTCTTGAAATACTGTAGTGCCTGGGACAGTGGGTTTTTAAATGTCGTCAGTACAAGTCAGCCTAGTCCAGAGGAATGACTGGTCAATACGTCTGGGGCCAACCATGTGCGGGTTTCCTCACGATGTTTTCCTTCACCGTTAGAGCGTCCGTATAATGTACTTGAGTTCTGAAAAAGTCTCATTGGTACATGCCACTACCTGGGATTTGAACCTGCACTCTCTCGAGTGTGAATCAAAATGGTCTACCCACTAGGCCACGGAGCTCATCAAAGAAAACGAAACTTATTATAAATAGCACCAAGATTCACATTAACATAGACAATGTACCACTAGAATATTGTGTACTTTTTGGTTTATATAATAAATATGTGCAGGAGTATACATATCTTGGACAAGTTGTCTCCTTTAGAAACCAAATGGCAAAAAAAAAAAAACATGAGAGCCGCTTCTGTTGGGAAAAAATATTGGTCTCTAAAGGAGATAATGAAGTCCAGGGAATACTGGGCAGGGCTATAAAGAAAAAAACATTCAACACATGTATCTTACCATGCCTGACATATGGCTGCGAAACATAGGCTCTCACTAGGGCTCAAAGAGCCAAACTCGCCAGGTGTCAAAGGGGTATGGAGCAAAGCATGGCCGGCTATAAGAGCCTTCTCAGCAAAATGAATATTACCAATATCCTAACACGTGTTTACCATCAGAAGTGGAGTTGGACAGGCCACATGCTACGGGACACAATGGGGAAATGCAACATATGGCAGGAGAAACTGAGGCAGTCAGTACCATAGGTGGGGGTATTGATTTAAAGCTCAACACAGGACTAAATTGGAGACGGATCACAATGCACAGGAAACAGTGGAAATTGTTGGAGGAGGCCTATGCCGAAAGGCACACTGTGTTAAGAGATATAATTTAAAATGTTATATATTCAAAAATAGTAAATTCATGGAATAAGGGGCTTTTTTATTTTTTAACTCCATTTCAAATAGCAATATTTTATTTTCAATATCCTTATACTATTAGAAATGGGAAAGTTTGTGAGGATGGATAGGATAGATGTTTGTGACTCTCTCACACAAAAACTACTTAATGGATTTTAATGAAATTTGGTTACTTTTTATCGCAAAAAATAACAGTGCTTCCATGGCATATTTACACAGGTAAAAGCTAGTAAATAATAAACTTACAAAAAATTCAACATGTGCCAAAATGACTAGTAGGTACCTATACAGAAGAGTTCATAGTAATAGATCATACGTATATCAACAGAGGTAATTATTTAACATTATTTAATCTATAGAAAATATCATACCTACATTCACAATTTTTTTGTTAATTCTCTACTCAATAACATTTCAGTTTAAAAATAATAATTAATGGGTGTTATGGGATTTGAAGTTAATATATTAGGATTAAATTAAGTACCTTGCTGATTTAAAAGCAGCAAAATATGCAATGTGTTTAATATCCATCTGAACTTAAAATTCTTATCGCTGTGTATCTTCCATGTAAAATATAAATTGAGAGGTTGAAATTGTTTAGGTATTTGTTGCAAATAATGTCTAAAATAAATTGAAAACTTGAGAAACCAAGACAAAATGTAAGATGAATGGTTAATACAAAATATCTACTCACGGTGTGATAAGATGAGTTAGTGTTGTTAATCAAATAGTTCTTCAAAAATTGTGTAATACGTTTATGTGTTTTGTAAACGTTTAATAAATGAAAAAAGCCGAATTTCACTGCAGAATATCATCAGTGTAAGGTGGTGACATCTTGACTTTTGACAGAACGAGATCATTGAAATGATATGACAAGTGACACTTGACATGTGTGATGTGACAACTGACAAGACAAGGTCATTGCTCTCTTCCGTATTGTATACCAGTAATATGAGCTTTGAGTATCCAACTCACGAAGTATAGATAACAAGGAGTCCGAACGTAATGTTAAAATAATGGTCTCAATTACGGGGACAGATTTTTGCCGGTAGAGCGCGCGACGGTCCGACATGCACTCGTTTGAAATTACGCGGGAAGTTTAAAGTTGCTATTGACAGCTCTGGAAAGATTGAAATCTTATTATATAAAAGTTTTAGGAAATTCTTAGAAACTGTTCTCGAAAAATAGATACCGTAGAACACGGTAATTGTCTAACGGTAATTTAAAAATAATTGTAATAAATAATAGTATTGGCAACACTCGGTATAATAGTATTGGCAACACGCGGTACTCGTCGGTCTCGCACGCCTAGCGGCAGAAAAGAGAACTAAGATCTGGTCCTATTATTGTGTACATAATTATTATTAAAAAGCCTATACCGTTCGGACTCCTGGTATCTATGCTTCATGATCCAACTATACGGAGACGACATGACAGCTAATTTCTATGCGAAAAAGTCTCGCCACTTTCTGCGGGGGGGACGACCGCACCGCTAGTGCTTGACACTATCGATGTTTTACTATCGATGAGTTCGGCTAGTAATAATTATGTGTGGCAAAAGTAAATTTTAAAAATTATATCTATTATAAATTAACTACAATATTTAATTTACAGTTTCGCTCAGTATAATAAAGTAAATAAGTATTAAAATGTTGAAACATGCAAAAATGGAAGCGTCATCCAGCGTGAAGAAGAATTTTAGCATTTTAGCAGTGTTGCGAATATCCTAGTTGCGGAGCGGTTGGTGCGTACAACTAATTTGTAGCATTCCGTAATACTCAAGAAACCCTAATAAATTTGCCCTGACCATCCGTCTGTCTGTCCGTCTTTCTAGCATGTGTAATTATGAATTTATATAAATGGAATGTTGTATAGTTTATAGGTATTTTAAAATTGAAGTAAGAATTCATAAATTACCTTTTTACAAAGCCACCGGCACCGCAGCTTACGTAACGGAACTGCGTCTGCGGTGCGAGGTACCCGCGACGCCGTTGTACGTATCCCGCCTGCACTGGTCTATGCAGGTCGAGGCAAGGGCGGATCCAGCTTTGGCGCCAGGAGAGGGTCACATCATAGGCGTAGCTAGGTTTGTTACTTGTTTAAACTTTAAACCCTGAAAGTCTGTGTATTTCATAAAAATACAAATATCTATAGTCTAAAACTAAACGTCAGTACAAAATTTTATAATACGTTCTTTAAGCCAAAAACGAGCGAGCGTAGCGAGCGAGCAAATATTCCTATTTTACAGGTTCAAACGTTCAACTCTGTTCAAACGTTAAACTAAAATATTAACTTCGGAAATATACCATAAAATCAACCGGCTAGATCAGATCATCGGTAATAAATAATGTAATGGCCTTTTTGTTAAATGCGAGCGAGCGAAGCGAGCGAGCAAATTTTTTTCCTATTTAATAGGTTAAATCTGTTCAAACTTTAAACGCTAAAATACTGTGGAAATAGGATCATACATTAGAATAATGGGCGCCCTTTTTACTTATTTTTTTCGTTTTTACCTTTTTATGTTTAAAGCACAGTCTTTCAGGGTTTCCCCTTAAACACCGAATAACGGTGAACTTCGGAAAAATATCATAAAATTAACCGGCTTAAACAGAACATCGCTACTTAATAATATAATATGTTCTTTATGCTAAACGCGAGCGAGCGAAGCGAGCGAGCAAAATTTTTTTCCTATTTAATAGGTTAAATCTGCTCAAATTTTAAACCCTCAAAGACTGTTACCCTGAAAAACTCTGTAATTCGAAAAATACAAATATCAAAAGCCTAAAACTGAACGTCGGTACTAAATTTTATAGTAATAGGTATGTCTGTATAAGCTAAACACGAGTGAGCGAAGCGACCGAGCATAATTTTTTTTCCCATTCTATAGGTTAAAATCTATTCAATCGTTAAACTTAAACACCGAATAACGGTGAACTTCGGAAAAATATCATAAAATCAACCGGCTTAAACAGAACATCGCTACTTAATAATATAATATGTTCTTTAGGCTAAACGCGAGCGAGCGAAGCGAGCGAGCAAAATTTTTTTCCTATTTAATAGGTTAAATCTGCTCAAATTTTAAACCCTCAAAGACTGTTACCCTGAAAAACTCTGTAATTCGAAAAATACAAATATCAAAAGCCTAAAACTGAACGTCGGTACTAAATTTTATAGTAATAGGTATGTCTGTATAAGCTAAACACGAGTGAGCGAAGCGACCGAGCATAATTTTTTTTCCCATTCTATAGGTTAAAATCTATTTAATCGTTAAACTTAAACACCGAATAACGGTGAACTTCGGAAAAATATCATAAAATCAACCGGCTTGAACAGAACATCGCTACTTAATAATATAATATGTTCTTTATGCTAAACGCGAGCGAGCGAAGCGAGCTAGCAAAATTTTTTTCCTATTTAATAGGTTAAATCTTCTCAAATTATACACCCTAAAAGACTGAAAATAGTATCGTTTTGTAATTTAAATTAAAGTAAAATTTGTGTTATTTCCGATGTTGTAAATTAGATGACAAATAACTTATTATGTTAGGTTTGTCATATAATACCTATTTCACACTTTTTTCGAGGTACATTAATACAAAATTTAAGGATAAGTGACGTGCCCAAAATATTGTGTCACATGCTATATGTTCGAGGATTCGATGGCACGCGTGCCATAGGGTCGCGATCCTATTTTAGGCTAGTGATAGCTAAGATTTTAACAGGCGTAAAAAAATTAGCTCGCTTTCTCAGTTTGAACGCATTCAACACAAATACATATATAGGGTTGCCATCTCTTACATATGACTCCCCGGAGAAGACGCGTGAAAACCCCGGATTTTGGAGTACGAAACCCGGACATAGAACAGTTTTTACCCGACTACGGCAATGTCAAAAAGAAAGGAAGATTTAAGGCCCCCACAGACGAGAGGCCGATCGTTTCAGTTAGAACTGACGTCAGTTCGGCCTGAACGGATTCGAGCACACACACGGAAAAAATCGCTTCCAACCCAATTTACGTCAGTTCGGCCTGAACGGATTCGGGCCCACACACGGAAAAATCGCACCAGTCCATTCTGGTTTGCCGCGCGCTATGGTTTTGTTTATCAATTTTGTATTTAAAACACCGTAAAAACTCATACTACGCTCGTACACGATTGACGATACACGCCCGCACGGCCGCGGCTCGGGCGAAAACTGAAGCGATTTGTCCAGACTCCAGTGTCCACACATCACACATGGTCCGTACAGGCCGCCCGTTCAGGCCAGAATTAATGTTGCCAACTTAGTTATTTTACAAAGTTTCACTACTAAAATGAGTATTTTATTTCCTCCTTAGTAGGAATTTAGTTATTAGTAGTGTTTTAGTAGGAAAGAGCCAGACAGTAATCATATTATGCAAAATGGCCTAGGTTATGCACAAAAAAAAAAGTCTTATCATAATAATACATTCGTCCGTAATTTTCTTAAAACTACCCTTTTAATTACTATAATATACGTAATATTTCCTAGTATATCTTAATTTAATGATAAAATCTACACAGATAATTAAAATTGAAGTGTCTGTTTTTAACTTCAAATTAACAGCTTTTCACATAATGCACCTGAAAGTATATTCGGTACTTACAATAAAATACCAATAAAAAAAATGTCTGTCCTTCTGTCTGTCCGTCGGTCTGTCTGTCTGTTTGTTCCGGCTAATCTCAGAAACGGCTGGACCGATTTTCACGGGACTTTCAATAGCAGATAGCTTATGTTATAAGGTATAACATAGGCTACTTTTATTTTAGGGTTCCGTTTTAAAAAAATAGGGTTCTGCTTCCGTTGGTTCTGCGCAAACGAAGTTGCGGGCTTCAGCTAGTTTATAATAAAATTCAATGAATGAAAAAAAATGATATAACAAAAACTAAAATGCAATGGTTTTTGGGGGGCTTTAGGAATTCCTAAGTTAAGTAGCTTCTTTAGTAGTTTTTTAGTAGAAATCGATATGAGTTTAGTAGTTTCACAAAAACAGAGCTGGAAACACTGGAACAAATCGCTTCAGTCCGTTCGGCCGACTGATGCGATCTCGAAATTGCACACAGACGATACGATTTTGCATCCGTTCAGGCCGAACTGAAGGCAGACCGGACCATGTATGGGGCCCCTTATTATTGCTGCAAATAATAAAAAAAAAACTTAGGCCTTCCTAATTCTGCCTACAAACCTACTACCCGGATAGCAAATAAAACCGGCCCGGACGCTCCCCGGACGCCCTTTAAAGTTAAACTAGGACAAATCCGGGGAAACCCGGACGGATGGCAACCCTATACATATAGAACAAATTAGTATTAAAGTTCTGTTTTAAGCTGTTGATTTTTTTTCTAAAATAACTTAAAAAATCATCTTTCAGATAGGGATAATGGGGCGGCAAAATGTTAATTGGCCTTTGGCGCAAAAATTCTAAATACGCCTCTGTATATGGGTCATCCACATGGACTAGCCGGCCCATTTAACCCCCCCCCCCCCCGTTGTCGTCGTCAAGTCAAGAACTTATAATTTAATTTTGATAACAATAGATACAAGTAAAAAGTAAGTATTTTATGAATGTACGTAAGTACTGTACTTAAAAATATTTATTATTTATTGTACACTTGAAAAACTTAACACTTAATAACTTGTACATAATATACATTATACACGTACATATTGCCATCTTCTCTTGAAGACATCCAGAGAAGCACTATCACGCACGGACTTAGGCAGCCTATTTATATTCCATAACCGTGGTGAATGATTTGTCATAACAGCTAGAGGTATGTTGAGGGGTATTACGCGTTTTAAATGAGAATAGGAACGTCAATGACATTTTTCTGTCAAATATCACTTGAAAAGTGCGATTTTCAGAAAAACTTATGTGCATATAAATATTAATAGTCTTGCATCGAATTAAAATAAAAACGTTAAATAGTAATCAATTAACTAAACATAAATTTAACTATCTTAAGTCATAACAGTCTAAATTCGAAACAATATGGCGCCGACTCGATCCTATTCTCATTTGAATCGCACTATATGACGCAAAACTCCGCAAAAGTCAATGGGTACGTTTTTAATAACGCGGAGAAATGCCAGTCCGGTTAGGCGATCTTCAACCATTGAAGATCTTAGTCACGATTTAAATTTTAAATTTTCGATGCGTTCGTTCCCAAACGTTTGCCATCATACAAAGTTATTATATTATATTAAATTAATTAAATATTGAAGGTAGTTACATAAAATTTGTATGGTGACAAAAATATATATAAATAAAAATTAAAATCATAGTGGTCCACCTAAGTCCTGGAACCAGCTCAGGGGGGGTCATGACCCCCATGACCCCCCCCCTGGATCCGCCGTTGGGTCGAGGACGTCGTGGACATATGGTACATCCGCCAGAAGACGTCCATCGCCTTGAGGGTCGAACGTCTGGAGTCTCGCCACAAGGTCAATTTCAGTTCCTTTGTGGTGAGAGTGCCGACGCATCTTTCGTCGACCTTCGAGGTGGAGGAGTTCTGGCCGACGGGTGTGGTCTACCGGAGGTTCCGGGGGAGACTCCAGAACGAAGCGCGGATCACGTCGCCGTCAACACGTGACAAAGTGTAGTTTTGAAGTATATAATATGTATGTTAATCTGTAAGGTATTTATAATATGGGCCTATGTGACCCGAAATAAATGAAATTTAATTTAATTTAAAAGTATGTTTTACAATATTAAAGAACATCCATACGTCCATCCATCCATACATTCACCATCTATCCATCCTCACAAACTTTCACATCCTATCCTAGTAATAGTATAAAATGTGAAAATTTGTGAGGATGGATGGATAGATGGTTGCATGTATAGATGGATGCTTGTTACTCTTTCAGGACGGATATTGATGAAATTTGGTATGGTAGTAGTTTAGGCTCTGGATTAAAACATAGGCTACTTTTTATATGGGAAAAGTAGAGTATTCCCGCGGGATAACCGATAGTATATTTACGCGGGTGGAGCAGCCGTAATAACTAAAGTAAAATATATAATAGCTTCAAGAATTAGTCTCATACGTTTTGAAACCCATTATCTAGCACGCTTCACGCTTTTTATTTGTTGTTGTAAAAAAGGAGTCCATGGATTCCTCATGAATTCTACCACCAGGTCCACCATTTAATGACAATAGGATGAATTTAGAAGTAAAATCTTTACAGTAATAATTAGACGACCTCTGTGGTTCAGTGATTGAGCGTGTTGGTGCTCAAGCCGGGGATTGCGGGTTCGAATCCCGCCGAAGTAAATAAAGTTTTTCTGTGTTCCTGGGTCATGGGTGTGTATTAAATGTGTGAAGAATAAAATAAAAATCTTAAGTATGTGTATAGTATTAAATATATTTCCGTTGTCTGGTACCCGTAACACAAGTTCTTCAAGAGAACTTACCACGAGACCAGATTGACATGACGTGAAGCATCCATATATATTTAAAATATATTATATTATTAAATAAAAAAAAATATAACCAAAAGAGACTTGAGAATCTCCTTCGGTTTTTTGTCGGTTAAAAAGGTAGAGCTAAGTAAAAATGCGGAATCGTTTTGATAACTAGGGTCCACCCTAAATACGTTTTTTTTGCATTTATAATAGTTCTGCTCCACCTCAATGTTTACCAATGTTCACCATAAGTAGTTCAAAGACTAGTTCAAATTCACGGGCAAAAACTAGTTAATAATAAAATTCACCTTTAATAATTTCAAAGCTGGCAAGGCGCACTGTTTTAATCTCCTCCTGTTGTTCGCCTGAACAATAAAACATGAAACTTCAAATGCACCGAGCAAATTGTACTCGTACATTTGGGAGACCAAGAAAAATTATTAGCGCAAGCTTGGACCCAGACATTCCTAATCATCCTATTTTTAGGAAATCTAAAAAAATAATGGTCAGAATAACATACTGATAAAGTCGATATCGATATTTCGTTTACGTTGTCACAACCCTCAGTTTTTATGAAGTGTGGCCTGTTTATAAATTAAAAATGCATAATTTCAGGATAAATTTATCCGCACATATTTTATTGTAATAAATAATAATTAATATAAACAAAAGTTTGTTATTACAATTGGATAATTATTTTATAATAATTTGCAAATTTTGAATGTGTTTCGTGAAATTATATAATGAATAAAAACAAAATTGTAAATAGTGTACTTATTAATTAGTTATGTTTCTTCATTATGAAATAGTAAAAACAAGAACGAATATGAAATAGAAGTTTTTATAAATTACTACTTTTAAATATTACCCTAAATTTAGATGTTTTACGATTTAGTAGCAACATTTATTCATCGAGTAAAATTTTTGGATTTTTGCTAATTTATCGCAATTATTGTTAATATTTAGGCAAAATAATACATACACATGGAAAGTAACACCATCCTTTTGTTTATTTGATGTTTCCGATCTGTTTTTGCAGGAAAAAATACAGTAAGTCGGCATTTTTTGCTCCGGTTCGTTCCGCCTCGCTGTAATTTTCTGAATACGTCAAAAACGCGCAGCAACTAGTTTTATACATCCCTCACGACCGGGGGGTCTAACCTTTGGCAGCGGGGAACGCCTGACAATGCCATCTCCGTATGGTTGGATACTCAAAGATTATGAGTGGAGCTAATAAAATCTTTATAATATTATGAAGACACGCTGTACACTATCGAGCCAAGTTGTTTAGCTTTAAGGCTAGGAAATACAATCACACCATACATCATCACATTATGACGATATTATAATAGGTCTTTCTAATAGCATTTTATACCGACACGGATATTTTTAAACGGGATATAATTAATCGAGCGAACAAAAAATAAGTTGGCGACTGCACGTGAGCATACTGTATTACTGAATTTGGCAGCGACTTAAACTGGCGAAAACACACGGGTGACAAAAAATTCAAAAGTCGGCAGATAAAAAGAGGCGAAATAATTTAATCCAAATTAGCACCGACATTTATAAATTGGTGACTTAATTTCCGAGTTGGTGACCATTATACCATATAAGCAGCTATAAAACCAGATTTGGTTGATAAATTAATGGCTGCTAAAAATTCAATTTGCAGGCTACGGAAAATCCTATTTTTGGATACTGTTGGAGTATGTTATTCTTTGGCATGGGTGTCATTTTCTAGGTTTCTGGGGGTGAAGAATAATATGAAAATAAAATCTGTTTTGAAATTCCACAATGGCGTAAATTTTTGCTCTTAATATTAATAAGGTTGTCCTTTTCCAGGTTTCTGGGGGTTCTGATTACAAAATTGTCTTCCAATTTCATTTTCCAAAATGGAGAATATTCAATCTTCGTAAAATGAATATGAATACCTACTAAATTAAAAGATCTTGGGGATGCTAATTAGGATTGATGATTATTATTACAGAATGTTATGTAGTTCAAGGTACCAGCTATGTATAGAAATATTTCAAAATTCAGGATTCATGAATTTCTCTGCCATTCATGAAGAAAATATGCGATTTCTAGGTTAATAAGGGGGAGGAAATTTTCATTATTTTTGCAGTAGGATGTACCGTTTCTGAGATAGAAGTGACTATAGAAAAAAATATGTCAATGCTGAGATACGAGGGGTGTATCAATCTATAGAAATGTGAGATTTTTTTTTCTCCTATCATGAATAAAATATTATGTTGCCGGGTTTCTAAGGGGATGAAATTTTCATTATTTTTTCAATAGGGTGCACCGTTTCCGAGATAGAATCAATTTTATAAAAAAGAAGTAAATGCTGTACATTGAGATACGACGGATGTATAAATCTATAGAAATGTTGGAAAATTCAGGATTTTCGAATTTCTTTTTCTCCCATCATGAAGAAAATATGATGTTGCGGAGTTCCTAAGGGGGACGAAATTTTGATTATTTTTTCAATAGGATGCACAGTTTTCGAGATAGAATCAATTTTATAAAAAAAAGAAGTAAATGCTGTACATTGAGATACGACGGATTTATAGCTATAGGAATCAATTTTATAAAAAAGAAGTAAATGCTGTACATTGAGATACGACGGATGTATAAATCTATAGAAATGTTGGAAAATTCAGGACTTTCGAAAATTTTTTTCTCCCATCAGGAAGAAAATATGATGTTGCAGGGTTCCTAAGGGGGACGAAATTTTCATCTGGGGGCACGGTAGTGCCCCCGCCAAGTCGAGCGCGAAGCTAACACTGCCGTACCATCCTTTACTGGAACCATTTCGCCGCATTTTCAGGCCCCTATTTGAGAACCTCTGGATATGACCAGAACGCAGAAATTTTCGTCATCCAGTAAGCTATAATCACATACTTAAAATCCAAAATTTCAAGTCTGTAGGTCATTTAGTTCCGAAGTTAAGCAAAAGCAAAGTTTCGCATTTATGAAACTCACTCACTCACTCATGATCATCAAAATAGAACTAGTACTTCCCATAGACTCAGAGAGCTGAAATTTGGTACAGAGTTAGGGTTTAATGGTCACATAAAGGGAAAACTATAAAAACTAGGATAATCGATCTGGGGGCACGGCAGTGCCCCCGCCAAGTCGAGCGCGAAGCAAACACTGCCGTACCATTCTTTACTGGAACCATTTCGCCGCATTTTCAGGCCCCTATTTGAGAACCTCTGGATAAGACCAGAACGTCGATCTGGGGGCACGGCAGTACCCCCGCCAAGTCGAGCGCGAAGCAAACACTGACGTACCATTCTTTACTGGAACCATTTCACCGCATTTTCAGGCCCCTATTTGAGAACCTCTGGATAAGACCAGAACGTCGATCTGGGGGCACGGCAGTACCCCCGCCAAGTCGAGCGCGAAGCAAACACTGCCGTACCATTCTTTACTGGAACCATTTCGCCGCATTTTCAGGCCTCTATTTGAGAACTTCTGGATAAGACCAGAACGCAAAAATTTTCATCATCCAGTAACCTATAATCACATACTTAAAATCCAAAATTTTAAGTCTGTATGTCATTTAGTTCCGAAGTTAAGCGAAAGAAAAGTTTCGCATTTATGACACTCACTCAGTCACTCACTCATGATCATCAGAATAGAACTAGTACTTCCCTTAAACTTAGAGAGCTGAAATTTGGTACAGAGTTAGGGTTTAATGGCCACATAAAGGAAAAACTATAAAAACTAGGATAATCGAAGATCTGGAGTACCTGATTAGAAAACACTCTTGTGTTTTTGCCCAACCAAACTATTAGAGATCGACATACCGCCTTTACAAAAAATATTCAACTTAGTGGGCCACTTCATTTGATGTCAAAAATCGAAGGTCTGAAGTATCTGATGAAGAACCCTCAGCTGGTCTCAACTGATTTAGAGTTATTATGGTAATGCCCTCATTCTACTATTGGTACATAATAAAATAAATAATAAATAAAATTAAAAAACCCGACTGTAAAAAAGGACATACCTAAGCAACGCACTAAAAAGACCGAAACAAGATTGAGAAAACAGACTACACTAACATAATAATACTCCCCACACCGATCTCGGTGACGGTGGCCGGTTTCATTGAAACCAGGCCAGTTACGCAGGAGTGATTTTATAGTGCCCAAGTGTGTGCGCAGTACACAAGAGCACTCTCTCTTCCTTTTACTCTCGTAACCCAGTGGGACGGATGACCGACACGACTGGCGAGAGATCAGGCGCAGGACCGACTTTTTATATGCCCATCCGACGCATGGATCATCTTTCTTGTCAGACAATCAGGTGATCAGCCTGCATTGTCCTAACCAAACTTGGAAACAACATTTTTTGTTGTTCCCTTGTGGGAATCGAACCCACGACCTCCGAGTCGAGAGCCAATGCTCGAACCACTAGACCACGGAGGCTGTTAACATAATAACATAACGTCAAATATAGGCTTTCAGCTCATAGTGTAGTCTGTTTTCTCAATCTTGTTTCGGTCTTTTTAGTGCGTTGCTTAGGCATATCTTTTTTTGCAGTCGGGTTTTTTAATTTTATTTATTATTTATTTTATTTTAGATTTTTTAGTTTAACCAACACACGTTTAGTCGATTTAAAGCAAAAAAACGATGATACGAACACTAACATATAGGCATAATGTGAGAATGGTTGTTATGCAACTTTAAATCGATATAGATCCTAAACGGTCAGTCAAATCGAAAAATGTTGAGAGAAAACTAAAAATAATTTTTTAATACCTATTCAACGATACCCCACTTGACATAGTTTGTTGACTTTGATTTTTTTCATTTTCACAATATGGCGTCCAGTAGTCGCCATATTGAATTTTCACTAACGTCATGTCTTTAGTGACACTCGCCGGACTAAGAGGAATCGATTGACATGCGAATCATAAAAATTGGCTCAGGCGTTTGGTCTGTATAGTGCTTCAAAGGAACATACATACATACATACATACATACATACATACATAGGCTGATAAACACATTACCACTCCTTAGCATCGCGCAGTCGGGTAAAAAATCAATTATCATTGCAAAAATCCAGCGAAGTGGGACACATCTTCAAATTTAATCTAGCCCGTAGCGTCCCCACTACTGGGCGAATGCCTCCCCTTCTGCTTTTAATACGCATATAAATAAAATTAAAGGAAAACTCTGGATAAGACTAGACTGGCTTTTATACTTATACTTACAAGTTTACAAGAAGAAATAGTCGAACGATTTACTTTATTCTACTCGAACATTAAATAAACAAATTACACTAAAATCTAGTAACATAAATCAATAAGCCCACGTTTCTACAAAAAGAAGTGAAATCCCACCAAAAACATTCTGTAAAAAACTAGCCAAGTCTCGATGGAGCTGCTTGTTTATCTCTAAAAAGTAATGAAATCTAGACAAAGTCGTGCTAAGTCTAAGGTTCCTTACTGCGATTTCTTTATTATTATAGTTAATGTTGTGTGACTTGGCCGTTGAAGGGTACAAAAGAGGCTCCATGACACCATTGCTCCAATACATGTGTTGTACAATCAACAACAGCCTAAAGCGAGACACTAGCGTCCAATTACCAATACCAGTATGGGCTATTATCTCGCATAACAAACATAGGTAGTTACAACAGATATAACATTACCTGTAAAGAAAATTGACTTGTACCCACTAACGTATAAATAATGTTAAACGGCCAAGTCACACAATATTAACTATAATAATAAAGAAATCGCAGTAAGGAACCTTAGACTTGGCACGACTTTGTCTAGATTTCATTACTTTTTAGAGATAAACAAGCAGCTCCATCGAGACTTGGCTAGTTTTTTACAGAATGTTTTTGGTGGGATTATTTTTTCAATAGGATGCACCGTTTCCGAGATAGAATCAATTTTATAAAAAAAGAAGTAATAATGTACATTGAGATACGACGGATGTATATAGCTATAGAAATGTTGGAAAATTCAGGATTTTCGAAAAAAAATTTCTCCCATCATGACGAAAATATGAGGTTGCGGGGTTACTAAGGAAATTTAAAATGGATGACTTTTTTGTAATCAACCCCAGAAACCAATAAAAGGACACCCATATTATTTTTATAAAATTAAGTATGTCCGCCATATTGGAATTTCAAACGAATGTCATTTTCGTATCCAGCACTCCCAAAAACCTGGTAAACCATATCAATTTTACGAAAAATAAATATCCGATATTTTTAAATTTCAAAATTAATCTACACAATAACCTACACCCCCCTAAAACCGAGAAAAATTAAAAATTGGGAATTTTGTACTCTCCTTAATGTTTTTTTTGTGTGCGCTCGTTTTGCTGCTTGTATGGTTTTTGAGTTACCTACATCAGGGAAAATTTAAGTGCCTATTCTTAAATTAAATGTGTACTCACAAATTGTCGCCAAGATGGTTATTTGTTCGCTAAAATATAATCTGTCTGCCAGTTTGGAAAATTCAGTGGTATTATTTAGTCACCAGATTTGTAATTTTTTTGTTCCTTATATTATTTTGCCAACTTAGTAATTTTGTATTCAATATCGGGTATTTTCACATCCAAAATTTAATTGTTTTGTCGCAAGTTTAAATACATGCCTTTTTAAACATTGCTCTGCCGTTTGCAGAAATGCAGATCTAAGTATTTGCTAAATACTTAGATTTTTTTAGACATTTCTTAAGAAGAGTATAGTTTGAAATTGGTCCCTTAGATACCAAACTGACTGACTTGACTGACTGAAGAGACTTGATGATGGCATCCATAAGGAATTGAGGGAACTCCTCAAAATTTATAGGGACAAGCAGAGGGATTTGATTTTTTTACAATAGGTATGCACTATGCAGTAGGGCTCTTTTTAAAATTATATATCTATGGCAGTAGGTAATTCAAGCATACGCTGCCAAAAAGTAAAATTTTGTGCCGATATAATAATAAAGTTCCCCACACCGATTTCGGTCACGGTGGCCGGTTTCATTGAAACCTGACCAGTTATGCAGGAGTAATTTTATAGTGCCCAAGTGTGTGCGCAGTACATAAGAGCGCTCTCTCTCATGACGATTGCCGAGAGATCAGGCGCAGGTCAGACTTTTTACATGCCCATCCAACGCATGGATGATCTTTCTTGTCAGACAATCAGGAGATCAGCCTGTATTGCCCTAACCAAACATGGAAACAGCATTTTTAGGGTTCCGTACCAAAAGGGTAGAAACGGGTTACGGGACCCTATTAGGTATTAAGACTTCGCTCTCTGTCCGTCCGTCTATCTGTCTGTCACCAGGCTATATCTCAAGAACCGCGATAGCTAGACAGTTGAAATTTCTGTTGCCGCTATAACAATGCCGCTAATACTAAAAACTAAATAAAATAAATATTTAACGAGGGCTCCCATACAACAAACGTGATTTTTTGCCGTTTTGTACGGAATTCTTTGTGCGCGAGTCTGACTCGCACTTAGCCAGTTTTTTTTTGTTATTCAAATGCGCAAAACCCACGACCTCCGAGTAGGTACAGAGCCGAGCTCTAACCACTAGACCACGGAGGCTGTGCCGATATACCCTGGATCCAAATTCCAAAAGCACTGAATAGAACTCCTCAGTTTTTAAATATACTCGGCAGTGGCGTAGCGTGGGTGTCTGCCGCCCGGGGCCGATGACAATTTTGCCGGTTACTTAGGTTTTGCCGCCCCCTTATTTAGGTTTTTTGTATACAATACATTACCTACATACATTAATTCTAGATAACTTTTCGGCAAGAACAGTAATTGTTATTTTGCATTAAATACAGGTTAGATTTAAATATAAAAAATTGTCTAGGTTTTAAATGATTTTACTTCAATCATTTAGATGACATTTCAACAAATAAATTTTAATGAACACTAGAACCTTATTGAAAAAATATAAGTAAATAGCTAAGAAGTAAAACCGACTTTCGTCTTTAATTTAAAAATACGTCTACTTTTTATAAGAGAAAAGTATATTATTGCACCATCAATTTCTATGGCATCACACACCTCTTGTTCAATAGTTAATAATAATAATTAATATAATAATTGGTGCAACGCATGAGATGTAGTTAGTAGTTTAAAATTATATGTCACTTAATTTATGAAAACAAATGAAAAATTTACATAAATACTGGTTTTTCATTATTTCATGGAAGATAAAGTTTATATATATCGCCGTAAAATTGTAAAAACCGTTAGATTGTAAAATAACTACCGAGATTGTAAAGATATGTCGAAAGATTAAAAACTATATATTTAAAATCTAACGAAAAATAACGTGTTAAATTATAGGCAGCATATTCGCGTCGGAAGTCTATCAACATTTTACAATTTCGCTAGTTTTATTACAATCTAAGGGTTTTTACAATTTTACGGTGACATCTATACTAATATTATAAAGCTGAAGAGTTTGTTTGTTTGTTTGTTTGAACGCGCTAATCTCAGGAACTACTGGTACGAATTGAAAAATTCTTTTTGTGTTGGATAGTCCACTTATCGAGGAAGGCTTTAGGCTATATAGCATCATGCTAAACTCAATACGAGCGGAGTACCAATCAAGAATGTTACAAAATCGGGGGTCTTTTTTTCCTTTTGAGAGCTTTCGCTACGTACGCTGCGGAAACGGTTAAAGTTTCGCTAAAATGATGTATGGCAGAATTGTTCCCCTTTAAAAGTTCTAAAAAAAAGTCCGCGACAGTATATGTCTATCTTTTAAGGTTGGCTCACTATAACCTTTTTATACTTACCAAATTTGTTCTAAAAGTAAGCATTATTTGTGAAGGTGTTTTCATAAAGATTATATTAATCCTTATCCAAGTAAATACGTTATTCATTACAAGCATTTAATCTAGAAGAAATTTGCCGTTTACATCATTTGATTTCAATGAGTATTTTAGAAGATATCGCAGTAATAAAATAATCATGCGCGCTATAGTAAGGCGCGCGGAGCGGGCGGGCAGTCGTGAGGTGGAAGCGCTTCTTCTACGTAAATGAAGTCGCGGGTAAATTTTAGCGATATCCCAAAGTAACTATTCCACGCGGACGAAGTCGCGGGGAAAAGCTAGTATTATATAATCTTGCGCAAAATTCCTCCCGGCGGGCGGCGCGGCGGCCGCCCGTGTCGACTCGATCACTATGTGCACACGCGCTCGAACTACAACGTTCTACCTCGCCCAATAGATTGCAATAATACGAATAATGAAAACTAGCGTTGTTTTTTGATATAATAGATACTATTTTATTAGTTAACACATGTTTAGGCTAGGCTACCTCATCGTAAAACTCAATCAACACTGCACACTACAGATAAGTAGGTGTATAGAAGAGTTAGATTTTGCCGCCCTCTTAAAAGCTACGCCACTGGTATACCGTATAATTATATATTACTAAGTACTAGCGTACCAGCTGCATCCAAATTCCAAAATCCATTTTAAATCCAAATTCTTCTTGTGTTTCAGCACAATTCGTTATTTTACGATTTGCACTGAAAGGAAATTGTATCGAAGAAAGATTAGGTCGTAAGTCGTATCGAGCATTAGGTTATCATTATTATAGCTATTGGTATACGGAATGTCCCGAAAATTACTGGATGAATGTTAAGTGTTCCTTCTTTGTGATTTGGTAAGTAATTAGTATCTAATTACCTAACTCAACGGTTAAAAAAATCACGTAAGTAAGTGCCAAAAAGTGTATGATGGGCCCCAATCCCAAACTACTAATTTTGTAAATTACTTATCACTAATAATAATAAAGTAGGTAGGTATAAAAAAAAAAAAAAAAAATATTTTTTAAAATTATAACTGACTAGAATCTTTTTTCACTTGTAAGGCTCTGTCGTCTGCAAGAAACGCTGCTATAACTGCAGAAACTGAAATCAAAAGATTTATTAAAGAAGCGAAGTTATTTTATAAGAATATTAATTAATTATTATATTAACACTTAGGTACCTGCGAAAATAGACGAGAACAGATAGAACCCTGCCTCGCAGTTCGTTTCGAGTAAGAAGTTCAGTATTTGTACGGACACAAACGTGCCCAGTCTACTTCCGGTCATTGCTATCGTTATGGCCAACGCCCTGAAAACCAAACAACAAGCATACATTAGGTTTTAATAAGATCATCTAATCGCCGTCCACACTATGGGCTTCGGTAGTTGAGATTTTAGTTACTTAGACTTCACGACGTGTTATACAGGCCTAATTAGGGCCTCTAGTCAAGAAGCATTCAATAATTTCGACGGCGAAGTTCGAAAACAAAAATGTATGGGATTTAAAAATGTATGATTTCGAAGTTCGCCGTCGAAATTATCTAATGCATTTTGACTAGAGGCCCAGTCGTGCAGGTTTCGTGAAGGTTTCACGAAGTATTTATGCTTATTTTGTTGAGCTTATTTACCATCTTGAATTTTTTTTATCGATAAACGCTACTGTACGTCCACTACCCGCTAAGAATCGCGTATCCTCTATCTCTCCTTTTTTACCCGACGAAGGCAAAGCCAGAAGTAAGGAAGTTTTGGCAGTCTGGTAGTAGTGTAGTATGTATATTTGTTCCACCGTAGCGCCTAAATTACTGATCCAGATTCTAATAAATGAGGTTTTAAATTTCAATAGATTTGTAATAATAGCCCGGGTAACATTTTACGGAGTTAGGTTATAGTTTAAATTTTTTTATGAAATGAAACAGGTAACGAGCAGACGGATTGCCTGATGGTAAACCATTACCGCCCATTGGACACTCGCAACACTAGAGGAGATACTTGTAAGTTGTAACCCCGCTGGTGTTGCGACTTGCGTCCCTGGTCCATAAAATCCCCAAACCCTCCTTGGGCCTTCGGTAACCCCACTAAATCGGTGAAAAAAAAGCAAGCGTTAAGTATTTCACGCATTTCTGTGAGGTAACTAGTGGTATTTTTCCGGTCGCGGGTCGAGGCGGACCAATCGTGTTATTGAAAACGGTTATTGTTAATCACTATTGTGATTATATATTGCTGTGCTGGAACCCTCTGGCTTGGCGCGCGACGATGGCAAGAGACCAGACGGTATGACTCTGGTCTCTTGGAGAGTGGGACGGGCTCTTGTATGGGATGCTACAAGTTGCGTCGATACACTTGCTCCGTCCCATGTCCAGGGCACCTCGAGCACTGCAGGTGCGGCCGCCAATCAGGCGGAGAACCTCAAGCGGCGTAAATAATAGGTTGGGGAAAAAGTCTTTTCGCATTATAGTATGTATGAACTTGTCATAAAATATCTTGGGCTATACCAATTGTATCTGGCCGGCTGATTTTGGTATCATTAAAAAGTTTTAATTTTACAGAAGACAATTCCAAATTCAAATTAGGTAAATTTGAGATTTTCATTTGTTTTTCTTATTGTTAAAATGAGTGATTCTTATGAAGAATTTCGATACATTTTAAAATTTTATTACAAAAAAGGTAAAAATGCAACACAAGCCGCGAAAAAAATTTGTGATGTTTATGGACCTAATGCAGTATCTGTGAGAGTAGCGCAAATTTGGTTTAAGCGTTTTCAATCCGGAAATTTTGATATCAAAGATGCACGTCGCTCTGGTCGCCCTGTTAAGGCTCCCACAGACGAGAGGCCGATCGTTTCAGCTGGAACTGACGTCAGTTCGGCCTGAACGGATTCGAGCACACACACGGAAAAAATCGCATCCAATCCAATTTACGTCAGTTCGGCCTGATCTGATTCGTGCCCACACACGGAACAGTCGCATCAGTCCATTCTGGTTTGCCGCGCGCTACGGTCGTGTTTATCAATTTTGTATTTAAACACCGCGAAAACTCATACAACGCTTGTACAAGATACACGCCCGCACGGCAGCGGGTCGGGCAAGAACTGAAGCGATTTGTCCACACACGGTCAGGACAGGCCGCGCGTTCAGGCCGATCGGTCAGGCCAGAATTAATGTTGCCAACTTAGTTATTTTACAAAATTTTACTAAATTGAGTATTTTATTCCCTCCTTGGTAGAAATTTAGTTATTAGTAGTGTTTAAGTAGGAAAGAGCCAGACAGTAATGATATGCAAAATAGCTACTAAATACGTAATATTTCCTAGTATATTTTAATTTAATGGTAAAATTTATAATCAAATTTAATTAATGAAAAAAATTTAATATAATAAAACCTAAAATGCAGTGGTTTTTGGGGGGCTTCAGGAATTCCTAAGTTATGTAGCCTCTTTAGTAGTTTTTTAGTAGTTTTAGTAGAAATCGATACGAGTTTAGTAGTTTCACAAAAAAAAAGAGCTGGCAACACTGGAACGAATCGCTTCAGTCCGTACGGCCGCCTGATGCGATCTCGAAATTGCACACACACGATACGATTTTGCATCCGTTCAGGCCGAACTGAAGGTAGACCGGACCATGTATGGGGCCCCTTACGGACAAAACTGTTGCCATTTTTGAAAAAGTGGAGCAAGATCGGCATATTAGTAGTTACGATGTAGCTGAAGAACTGGGGATTGACCACAAAACGGTTTTGGCGCATTTGAAAAAAGCTGGGTACACAAAAAAGCTCGATATTTGGGTGCCTCATGAGCTCACTGAAAGAAACCTAATGAACCGTGTACTCATTTGTGATTCTTTATTACGACGTAATGAAACCGAACCATTTTTGAAGAAGCTGATAACTGGTGATGAAAAGTGGATCACGTACGACAAGAACGTGCGAAAAAGATCGTGGTCAAAGGCCGGTCAGGCTTCACAGACTGTGGCGAAACCCGGGTTAACTCGCAACAAGGTGATGCTGTGTGTGTGGGTGGGAGCTGTTACCGCCAGGCAGGACCATCAATTCTGAACTGTACTGCGAACAACTGATGAGATTAAAGCAAGAAGTTGAGAGAAAGCGGCCGGAATTAATCAACAGAAGGGGTGTGGTTTTTCACCATGATAACGCTAGACCTCACACATCTTTAGCCACTCAGAAAAAATTACGGAAGTTTGGCTGGGAGGTGTTAATGCATCCGCCGTATAGTCCTGACCTTGCACCTTCAGATTTCCACCTGTTTCGGTCGCTGCAGAATTCCTTAGGCAGTGTCAGGTTGACATCACAAGAGGACTGCCAAAACCACTTGTCGCAGTTTTTTCATCAGAAGCCCCAAAAATTTTATAGGAATGGGATCATGTACCTACCAACAAGATGGCAAAAAGTTATCGAACAAAATGGCACCTATATACTTTAGTCACTTGTAAATAAACTTTATAAAAAAACCTTTTGAATTTTTATATAAAATGCGAAGAAACTTTTTCCCCAACCTAATATGAGAACCTTAGTGTGGATCTCATATTTGAACCGTTTGGGGTTGAAACCCTAGGTTCATGGGGTCCGGGTGCGCACAAACTTTTCAGAGATTTCCAAAAAACTAATTGAGGCCACCCGAGACCCCAGAGCTGGCACCTATCTAGCCCAAAGAGTGAGTATCGCAATCCAGCGGGGAACTCTTTGAGCCTTCTGGGTACTCTGCCTGGTGGGGACGACCTGGGAGATTTCATTTTATTGTAGCTTTTTAAGTTTTTCTAGTTTAATTTTTTTTAAATAGTTAGCTATTAGATATTATACTATAATAATTGTTACTTTGTTGAAATAAAATTAATCACTATTTAAATGTTAAAGCCAAGTAGCCAATTAGCTTGTGTAGTTTATAAACATACCTCAAGTGCGTAGGGAAGCAGGCGACTGTCATCGCTGCGTACATGCCCACCACTATCATTCCTGTGAGGGACAGAACGAACACGACGACACTGCCGTACGCGTTGGGTATGAGGTTGACGATGATGCCGAGAGCGCCGCAGCTGGCTGTTATCATGATAGACAAGTTTCGCCGGCCCACTCGGTTCACAATCTAAGAAACATAATTTTATAATTCTCGTAATTAACTTACACTTTTGATGAATTATAAACGTATCTTAAACTGATTTTTGGAGTTTGGACCAAGCAAAATGAATTGACGTTTATGAGAATAACATTTCGCAGTTTTAACTTAATATCGGGACTTGGCCTCTAGTCAAGATGCATTCGATAATTTCGATAATCAAAAATGTGTGGGATTTGACACTAGTCATCGTTAAGTGACATGTCGCTTGCGATGCCTTATGTCAAATCCCATACATTTAGTTTTCAAACTTCGCTGTCGAAATTATCGAATAAATCTTGACTAGAGGCCCTGGATCGTAACCGTAATCGTGCAAGGTAGGAGGCAAAAATTTAAAGAAAACACTATAGAAATACAGAAAATGCGTAAGTTTGACATTCGATATTGTTACGAATACGTAGGTACTAGAAAATTGTTCGTGCATACCCCTCAATGTGTAGGTAGAGCTAGAGATTACCGTCGAAAAAACTAGCATTGGACCACTGTATATGACTAGGGGTTCAAAAGTTTGATATAAAACCGCAGCTCTAGCAGTTCTAAAAGAGGCAGATTTTTTTATTGACTAAAATGTGTGGAGATATTTTGAGGGTTTATATCAAACTTTTAGGCCCCTATCGATCTACATTGGTCCAATGTTTGTGCGTGATTACCTCTTTTTTCAACGCCGACCTCTAGCTCTAATATAATAATTACTATTAACTGATCCTTACCAAGCTAAGTAGAGCATTCATTACAGATTGTAGCGCCCCAACGGAAAGTACGATCAACATGGCCGTTGTGTTAAGAGAGCAGGGAGCTATGTCCGGCTGAAAGAAAAAAAATATTTAGTATCGATATCACGGTAGCCTAACGAAGCTTGTGACAATAAACTTAGGCCTTTTCATCCGTTAATGAATTATTAATACAGTATTCTCCGAGCGAAGTAACCACTCTTGAAATACTGTAGACGTGCCTGGGACAGTTGGTTTTTAAATGTCGTATGGTTGCCCAAGCACATACGGCATTCTCACAACATGGTGAGTCTAGTCCAGAGGAATGACTGATTAATACGTCTGACCAACCATGTGCGGATTTCCTCACGATGTTTTCTTTCACCGTTATAGCGTTCGTAGAATGTACTTGAAAAAGTCTCATTGGTACATGCCACAACCTGGGATTCGAACCTGTACTCTTCCGAGTGCGAACCAAACGGTCTACCCACTAGGCCACGGAGCTCCGTGGAGCGGACGATACCAACGGACACCATAATATGAGCAACCTTCCTCAGAGCTCACATTTTAGTTGAAGCGCCTGCCATTGGTAAAGCTATATGTCTATTTGTGTGCAATTATCATTTTACATTTTTTGGATTAGTTAATACTTTACATTAGGCGGGGCATCGAAGCTTTCACGTATAATCCCGCACAACGTCAGATTTGACCCTTCGCCACTTTGGATAATCGCCACGAATTGGTTGGCGATGGTCGGCAGCCACACCATGAATGCTCCGAGTCTGGAAAAATGATCATTAATACAACAGGTCACGTAGTAACTATATTATAGTAATCTGTGTCACAGGTTGCGAACACTGCGTTGCGACGACGCATCGCACAAACAATTACCCCCTTACTAATAAACGCTGTATAAGCTTTGAATAGTTATACAGTGTTTTGTTCCCGTCACACAAGTGACATGTTTAATTCGATAGAAGAGACAAAACACTGTATAAGTATTCAAAGCTTATACAGCGTTTATTGGTAAGGGGGTAATTGTACAATTACCGTACAATTATTATAAATTGTATTGCAATGCGAAGTCATTTTTAACGATGCGTCCGCGTTGCCACAAGTCACAACGCAGTGTTGTGGCCTCGCCCTTAGACATAGCTATTTCCAAATATATTTAAACTTGTTATAAGGGTTGAAATACTCAACTGTTGACAAATGTAGAGCAACGTAATAATAATTAGATTTTTTAATAACGGGGGTTTAAATAATAGTGAAAGTTCTCTTTTATTTTGTTCTTCTTCCTTTTCTTTTTCCTGAATAATAACGTCAATCTGCAAAGAGAATTATGAAGATTTTTCTTAACCACATTTACTGTTTAAACATTATTCAGATAGTAGATAGGTACAATGTGCTCTGTAAGAATATATTTCTGTCTTGGGGACTCTCCCAAGAATGCTCCGGCACGAATGTGCCGACTCGATCGGATAAATACCACGACCTCATAGAAAACTGGCGTGAAATAACGCTTGCGTTGTGTTTCGCCGAGTCAATGAGGTTACAAGACACTGGGAGTGGGGACTTGAGAATTTTAAGGACCGCGTTCCTGGTCCTTAAAATTCTCAAGTCCAGATAACACCAGATTTATAAGTGTAGCTCTAATAAATTGTCCATGAACGGCGGTAATCGGCGTAATCTGGCGATCCGTCTGCACGTTCCTGGTCCATGTCATAAAAAATCTTGACATATAAAAAGTAATAATTATTAATTACGTAATTAATTTTAATAATCTATAAAATAAAAATACGTTACCTCTAATGCTTCTAATAATCGCGTCGTACCAATATGGTTCATTTTATGAATTTTACACAATACATCTTTGGCTTCATTCTCTTTGCCTTTAGCAAATAAAAATTTCGGACTTTCATTGACGAACAACAATATTCCTGCGGTGATGAGGCCTGATGCTGAGTACATCAGCAACAGAGTTCTCCAGGAGTTCCAGTAGATATTCAAAGAGCTCAGATAGTACGAGAACGTTAAGGGTATAATTGGTATTGCTAATACTGTAAAAAAAATGATGCTTATCAGTGGCGAAGGCCGGTTTTCCTTCATAGGGAAGCCCTAGCCTGTAATCTGTATAAATAGGTAGGGATTTCGATGATGAAATATTTTTGATCGGCAACAAGTTCTACCCGAAACCTCGGTAGGTAACGCTAAGTTGGAAGCTCTTTCAAAAACTAACTTACCAGCCATGATTCCTTGTGCGAGTAGAAATATACTTGTCACTAGAAGAACTACCACATTCCGCTTCAGCAGCGGCACGCTCTCGCTGACCAGCGCCAGGGATAAGGGATACTGTCCAGATGATCTAAAATATTAGGAAATGATAATTTAGGCAGTAATATTATGAATAAAAGGCATTAAGGCCTCCCCCAAATTAGCGGTGCGAATTGCTCGGGCGTTGCTGCTCGCGCTATGGAACACACGGCATGCCTAATGTGGACTCAGCCTAACCTAGCTATAAGTAGTTTAGCTATGATTTAGATAGTTAATATGCCTTAAACCAGGGATTCCCAAAGTGGCTTCCACGGACCCTGGGGGTTCCGTAGAATCATCAGAGTTCCACCAACATTATTTTATTTGTTAAATTATACCACGGTTAAAAATATTGATTAACTGACGAAAAACTGGAGGAGGTTCTCAAGTTAACGCGTAGGTATAATATATAAAGTTTGGTGAAATCAAACCCGTATGGTAATCATTATGAATATACCTAGTTTGTTATGTGATTCCAGAAAGTTAAGTTTTGCCCACTAAGGTCCTCCCAAGAAGTAAAATAAAAGGAATATATTATTGATTCACTATATTTTATTGTTAAAATTTCTTAATAGCTTTCATAATGCTAAAATACGATGAAACATTGACATCTACCTAGACCTTAGAGCATCCATCTAAAACCTACATCGTTATATTTTTCAATGCCAAAATCCCAACCCAACTGACAACAAATGACCCAACATTTAGGGACCCCTGCTAGAATAAAATAAGAAAAATAATTAATTTACTCTTAATTTTTTAAAAATAAATTATTATTGAGGATAAGCCTACCGTTTTACAAATAATATTTTATAATTTATCGCTTAAATACTATAAATAAATCTTAATCGAATAGTGAAAATGATGTCCTTACAGTAAAGTGGCGAGGAACTGCAGTATCATCAGCATGACCCAGTTGACGGATATGCTTGCAAGTGCGTTGACCGTGGTAGCGGATAACAGCGACAAGATCAGCATCGGCTTCCGACCGTGCTTATCCGCTAGGTACCCCCAAAATACCCCGCCCAGGATTAAACCTTGCAACAGAGGTTTTTTATAATTAAAGTACAGTTAAATAATTAAAGTATAGTTTACAATACAATTACTTTTTTTTTGGAAAATTCGGTTTCTATACGTTATCTGTCGCTGTCATAGAAACACGACGATTGTCGAGGCACATTATTAGGAATACTCTAGTACGCATGGGTCTAGTAAATAGTAATTAATTGTTATTATTCACCTTGGTGTCATCTTTAGGAAAATAAAATAGTTTGGTTAGGAATACCTTATCGTTGAATAGAAAATGTTGAGTCATGATTAATATAATTAAAGGTATTTCAAGGATTAATTTAATTAAAGGTGATAACATGCATTTGATGTTACATTTACAGTGAAATAAAGGACCGGACTTCCAAATAAAATACGGAGCGCTCCGACAAAACCACCAAATATAATTAAAGGTATTTCAAGGATTAATTTAATTAAAGGTGATAACATGCATTTGATGTTACATTTACAGTGAAATAAAGGACCGGACTTCCAAATAAAATACGGAGCGCTCCGACAAAACCACCAAATAACCTCCTTAGTCTTTACCAACGACAGGCACGGCTGCCAGGGCTCCGCGCTGCGCCCCCGTGGTCTCCAACTCGCAGGTACTGGCAGGTATGATGATGGTGGTCCCGTACGCCACGCATACCTGCGATATGACGATCAGCCCCGCCAGTACGGTCATCAAGTAGCTGTAGAACCCGAAACCTGAAGAAATACGTGCCTGTAGTAAAATTTGATATAGAGCCTTTAGTATATCAAATGTAGAGAAAAACACTTCGTTTTAAGAGAATTATACGATTTCACAAATTGTTTGTTTCGAAAACATGTAGGTAAAAACACGGTTATATCAAAATCACCATTGAATAGGGTTTTTGTTGCTTAAGCTCTTCCTTCAAAAAATCTTAACTAGTTTGCAAAGTTTTATGATATTTTAACAGGTTTTCATCAAAAAGTTAGCCTAAATTCACGCAAATGTAAATAAAGGCCTTATCGAAAATATTTCAGTCAGAAGCATAATTCTCGTATTTACTTCGACTTTCAATTAATCATAAATGGATCATCTTGATATCTATCATAAGCTGATTTTTGGACTTTGGACTAATCAAAACGCGAAAAAAATTTGTTTGACGTTTATTATGAGAATACTATTTCACTGTTAATAATAATAATGTTAATATCGGACTTCATCGAAATTGTATTATTGTAAGACGTAATTAGCAGAATCATCATATTATGTGTTATCGAAACGTAATCTTAACGTAATCAATTATTCTATGGACCATTACTTGATATATTGGGTCGAGATCTCTTGACACAGTTTAAATATTTCGAAGGTGCTAAAGAGATGGTATTTGAAATAAGTAGTAGGTAAAGTAGATTCACAATATTTTATCATGACTACCTGAGTAGTTACTAAAGTAATTAAGGACTTGAAAATCTAAATATATAAAAGAAAGTCGTGTTAATTACACTATTTATAACTCAAGAACGGCTGAACCTATTGGGCTGAAAATTGGAGAGGAGGTAGTTTAGAACCAGGAGAACGACATAGGATACTTTTTATACTGTTCCCGAGGGACTCAAAACTTGAGAACGTTTGGGCCGATTTAGCTAATTTTGGAATTGTGGAATTTCAGAGAAGGTTAAAAACAGTGAGAAATATCGGAAAAGGTGTAGGTTGTAGGTGTAGGCTTAGGACGTAGGTTGCATTGTAGATGTAGTCATTTATTCATTCCAGTTCATATTTAAGACAGAACAATGTGTGTCGGGACAGCTAGTTAACAATTAATCGAATAGCACTGTTACAGAATTTAAGGTACAAAAAAAAGATTGCTGAAGTTATCGTTGTTTGTTAATAAAAACCAGACTCATAGTTTTTTTTTATATGAAATAACCAAGAAACGAGCAGACGGATTACTTGATGGTAAGCGATTATCGCCGCCCATGGACACTCGCAACACAAGAGGAGTTACACTTGTAACTCCTCTGGTGTTGCGACTTGTTCCCAGTTCTTAAAATTCCCAACCCCCTTGGGCTGATAGGTTATAACTGATACCTGGTCTTAGGTAATTTTTAACTGAACTCACTCACCTGCTCTAGTAAGGGCATCCTCAAATGTCAATTTCTCCTTACGCTCCATAACACAATAATTTCAATGAGTAGGTATTTTAAAATATTTCCGAATCTTATTAGACTAGAAAATCATTTTAACACATCACTAATACTTTTGATAAATCTAAATATAAACTAGTATTACAACAGCAATGATATTAAAACAAAAATAAAGTAAATAAATATGCAAGGTTTTTGTGCGTTACACGCCAACGTCCTGTTAGAAATCTTTAGATGATTTGAGTGGTTTAAGCGATTTAATCAATGGTCATTAAATTCATAAGTAGGGTAGGGTAGGGTATCTTATATTATATTATCAAAATCTTAAGTTTATACGTTTGTATGTCATTAAATTATCTCGTGAACTAGTAACCTATTTGATTTGCTAATTATTATTGTTCCTTTGTTTTAATTACGCAGGTATGAAAATTACGGATTTTTTCAAACTTTAAAGTGAAATTACTTAGAAAATATATTTTCTTTAAGATATATTTTCTAAGGTATTTCAAAAGTGTTTTACAATAAATATATTGCTTGTTTGTTGGACGATGATCTACTTGGTCGATATATTCAAAACAACTCGATATTTTTCAGAATTTCTATGGAATAAAAAACTGCTAACATGATTTTTGATATTTACTTTGGTAGAGTTAAGGACGAGATAGTGATCCTTTGTATTTTCACTAGACTTTTTGAAATTAAATAAGCTCTTTTATTATTTTACCAATAACATGATATATTTAGTTTAAGTAGCTGATAATGATTTAGGTACTTTAACTAGCTTTTAAATCTATATTTTTTTAATATTGTTACGAACACACAAAAGCGCCATCTAGCGTCAACCAATGACACCACTTGGTGTGAACAGGGACAGCGTGGGGCCCCTACTCAGTACTAGATGGCGCTACTGTGCAAACGTTCCAGAATAAATCTAACACGGTCATGCGACTCGGGAACCTTCTGGAGTCGTCTGGGACTCGTATCGACCGGTATAAATACGTCGGAAGAATGCGAGCGAGAGGAGTTCAGTTTGAGCTTCATCCGAAGCGATACGGGCGATACAAGCGAAAACTAGTGATCAGGAGTTCACTTTGAGCTTCCTGCGAAGTGAAGTGGCGATATCGATGTGAATATTAGTGATGTAATGATACCGTGAGCAAAACCCGCGACTTGGCTACGACTTAAGGACACTGTTAGTGCTTAGTGTTTGGACTTAGTGTTTAGTATTTGGACCTAGTACTTAATGTTGAGATAGTGTTAGTGAATAAAGTCTTCAAAAGAGTCACCAGGTCTTTATCTCCAAATCCTGCGTACCTAACACGTAACAACTGGTGTCAGAAGTGGGATTTGGAGATGCCATTGACTCTGAGAGAAGATTTCAAGAAGTGCGGCGGGAGGAGCAGCCCCCGGGTGGAGGAGCGACCCCCGGGTGGAGGAGCGACCCCCGGGTGGAGGAGCGACCCTCGGGCGAAGGAGCGACGCCCGGGCGGAGGAGCGACCCCCGGGCGGAGGAGCGACCCCCGGGTGGAGGAGCGACCCCCGGGCGGAGGAGCGACCCCCGGGCGGAGAGGTGCGACCCCCGGGCGGAGAGGTGCGACCCCCGGGCGGAGAGGTGCGACCCCCGGGCGGAGAGGTGCGACCCCCGGGCGGAGAGGTGCGACCCCCGGGCGGAGAGGTGCGACCCCCGGGCGGAGAGCGACCCCTGGCGGAAGACTACGACCCCTGGTGGTGGAGAGCGACCCCTAGCGGAAGACTGCGACCCCTGGCGGTGGAGAGCGACCCCGGGCGGAAGACTGCGACCCCTGGTGGTGGAGAGCGACCCCTGGCGGTGGAGAGCGACCCCTGGCGGAGACGTGCGACCCCTGGCGGAGAGGTGCGACCCCTGGCGGAGACGTGCGACCCCTGGCGGAGAGGTGCGACCCCTGGCGGAGAGATGCGACCCCTGGCGGAGAGGTGCAACCCCTGGCGGAGAGGTGCGACCCCTGGCGGAGAAGTGCGACCCCTGGCGGAGACGTGCGACCCCTGGCCGAGAAGTACGACCCCTGGCGGAGACGTGCGACCCCTGGCGGAGACGTGCGACCCCTGGCCGAGAGGAGCGACCCCTGGCCGAGAGGTGCGACCCCTGACGGAGAAGTGCGACCCCTGGCGGAGAGGTGCGACCCCTGGCGGAGAGGTGCGACCCCTGGCCGAGAGGAGCGACCCCTGGCCGAGAGGTGCGACCCCTGGCCGAGAGGTGCGACCCCTGGCCGAGACGTGCGACCCCTGGCCGAGAAGTGCGACCCCTGGCGGAGAAGTGCGACCCCTGGCGGAGAAGTGCGACCCCTGGCGGAGAAGTGCGACCCCTGGCGGAGAAGTGCGACCCCTGGCGGAGAAGTGCGACCCCTGGCGGAGAAGTGCGACCCCTGGCGGAGAAGTGCGACCCCTGGCGGAGAAGTGCGACCCCTGGCGGAGAGGTGCGACCCCTGGCGGAGAGGTGCGACCCCTGGCGGAGGCCACACCCACTGGGGACCAAGCTCCGCCCACTGGCCCCGCCTACTATGCCCCGCCCACTGACCACGCCCCTCAGGCTCCGCCCACTGTGGGCCAAGCCCCGCCCACTGGCCCCACCCACCGGGCCCCGCCTGCTCAAGTCCTTTGGGTCTCTGGGAGGAATGATGCTATGAGGAAGGCTCAAGACAGAGATGACGACCTTCGGCACATCGTCACGTGCAAGAAACGGGGTGACGTAAAACTAATCTGGAGTGAGGTTGCACCCACTGGCGCTATCACTAAGGCGTACTGGGCGCAATGGGACAGTCTGATAAACGGAATACCCTACCAGAAATAACGGCAGAGAGTTCCATCTTCAGATAATCGTCCCAAGAACGAGAGTGCCAGATGTTCTCCGTGAAATGCATGATGGCGTATCAGAAGGTCATCTGGGTGTCAAGAGGGTCATTCAAAGTGGTGCACATAGATCGTCTAGCGCGGTACCATGGCAGTGGCAACGATGCTCGGGACGAACATCTCTAAGAGGGGAGTAGTGTTACGAACACACAAAAGCGCCATCTAGCGTCAACCAATGACACCACTTGGTGTGAACAGGGACAGCGTGGGGCCCCTACTCAGTACTAGATGGCGCTACTGTGCAAACGTTCCAGAATAAATCTAACACGGTCATGCGACTCGGGAACCTTCTGGAGTCGTCTGGGACTCGTATCGACCGGTATAAATACGTCGGAAGAATGCGAGCGAGAGGAGTTCAGTTTGAGCTTCATCCGAAGCGATACGGGCGATACAAGCGAAAACTAGTGATCAGGAGTTCACTTTGAGCTTCCTGCGAAGTGAAGTGGCGATATCGATGTGAATATTAGTGATATGTAATGATACCGTGAGCAAAACCCGCGACTTGGCTACGACTTAAGGACACTGTTAGTGCTTAGTGTTTGGACTTAGTGTTTAGTATTTGGACCTAGTACTTAATGTTGAGATAGTGTTAGTGAATAAAGTCTTCAAAAGAGTCACCAGGTCTTTATCTCCAAATCCCTCGAACCCCAGCACGTAACAATATTGTACCTAATGTGAACCTGTTGTGTTTTTACAATTAAATATCGTGTTTTAAAACCGAGCATTTAAATACTAATAGGTATGTCTCTATTGCTATTGCACATTGATTACATTCTACTCAGGCAAAACTGCGTGTAACAATGAATATTTAGTAAGACGTTATCGAATTTTATCAAATTGTATAATACATATCACGCATTCTAAAGTTGAATTTAATCACGGATTAAATTCATAAATATATAAATTTTGTTTTTGTTGCCAAAGCGGCACATTTTTGGGTTGTGGTAAATTACAGGCCTGTGAATTTTGAACTGAGTGTCTAGTTACAATTGATTAACAAATGACACGACTGTCGTGTCACAAGCCACAAGTTAAAACAATCGATGGCACGTCTAGAGGCGGATTATACGTTGAGAGCGCCGCAGGCAAACATGTCATCGGCGCCCTTATATTATAAATAACTTGTCAGCAGCGGCGTCTGATCGCCCTGACTGGGCATACCACCTCAGAGATTTCCCTTTGGCGCTTCCACTATCTCCACATTGGTGAATTGGTGACCCTCCTCACAACACGCCTTTTCTGGACATGATCATCATCACTTTTCACCCCTTGCTCTACGTCAGTAAGCTTCAGCCTCATGGGTAGGTACTACGAGTAGCAGCAACGCACCGCGGCAGGCGGTCGAACCCTCATTGGATTCATCGGGCACCTCTCACTATTTCGACCGGTCAGCAAGCAGAGCACATATCTCCTGGTGAACACAAACCATCGGCCCCGCACGGCTGCACTCCGACTCACTGAAGCCCGTTCAGTAGCAGCATATATTTTTCTTTATTTTACAATTCCGTACGAGTGCCCCTTTGTACCCTCACGCCCCTAGGGACATGCCTAGTTTGCCTTTAGGATAATCCGCCAATAATTTAGGATAATACGTCTATCGTACCATCAGCATTAAAACGGTTATGGAGTTTAATAACAATAGTAGATACCTAATAGTGTTATAACATGAAGAAAAATTTCCTGTATTACGATTACGCTTGTCCGAGACCTATTAAGTAGGTCGCGTTGATAATAAAATCGGCCAAGTGCAAATCACACTATCTACTACTACTATAGTTATCGAAAAAAAATCACGTTTGTTGTATCAGCGTTAAATATGAATTATCATACAGGACGGACGGACAGCGAATTCTCAGTAATAGGGTCCCGTATTTACCCATTGGGCACGGAACACCAAAAACATATTGCCCGTAGATATATCGCAAAACAAGTTTTTATCAATGCGTCAAATTAAAACAACTCTATGTCGCATATAAATTATTATGCAACGATTATAATACCTATTCATAGCAAATGTATTATGTTCGCCTTGAAATAGTTTGTGGGAATATTTTATTTTGTCTTTGGAGATTCATCAAGGGCGACCGCCACACGCCATCCGCTACTTCGCTACTACGAGTACACCAACACGGCTAATAAATCAAATAAGGAAATTGTTTGCAGGCGCCGAAGGAAATGGAATATTAGCCTCATACATAAAGAAAACTTAACAATTAATCAATTATTTTTAAACTACCTAGCCAATTCAAAAGTTAATGTACCTTACGAGAAGAAAGAAGTAGAACTTCTTATTATTATAGAAACTTCTAGAAGTTAATTGTGATTATTGCAACTATATTGTGTGCCGTTTACATTGTGAGTAAAAAACCTACAGACCTTTTAGTAAGATAATTATTGTTGATTCCAAAGTCAGGCTAACATAATATATGTGACGAAAAACCTTTAAATAAAGATTAAAAAAAAAAAACATGACTACCGTAGAAATAGGTCTAAATAAGAATATACGAAATGAAAATATATATTTTCTACGCTGGATATACAATATTGTAATATAAGTACTCATGCTACGCCTGTTGGTATGTCTGCCATAGACGTATATTATAGACGAGGCATGTTGAGGCAAAAAAGTGTCTCCAGTTAAATGGCCTCAATTTTGAAATTTTTGGGGCCATTTTGACATTTGATGTATGGTGAAAACAAGATGGCCGACATTTGAAGTATGGTAAAAACCAAGATGGCATAACTTTTTACTGTAGTTTTGTTCTGTCAAATGTCAGCCTATCTTGAGTTTTGAAATCTTTGATGTCTGTCCAAAATAACAGTCTTACGGCCGCACTCAGAGACATTTAATGCTTACTTAAGGTGACACTAATTAGAGATTTTGACAGAAAATATATGGACTTTATGTCAAAACTAGTGATGTGCCGGATCGTTAAAAATGTATATCCGCGGATACGGATCTGAATACGGATATTTGGTGTCAAGATCCGCGGATACGGATACGGATACGGATCTTAACTTTCTTACGCAGTCGGTGTCGGTGCGTGCGACCTTCACACATGTTTCGACTTGCATTTCACGGCGGTTCTTTCTTTTGTTTTGTTTATAGATAAGTGTGACACTGGACAGCATAGATAACGTTTGTTTGGTATTGGTACATGAGTTTGAAAAATAATGTCTACAAAGAAGTTTAGTAGTGTACTTTGTAATTATTTTGTGTTAGTAAATGATGAATGTGCAAAGTGTAAAATTTGTGATAGAAAGTATTCCCGTAAGGGTAAAGGCACAACTTCTTTAAAAAATCATTAACAACGAAAAGATCCTCAAGAATATTATCTGTATTGAATTTAATAGTTTTTTATTGCTAGTTGCTACCTTAATCAGTAATCACCTATTTAAAGAATTCATCTATAATTTTAAAATTAATAAGGTAAATAGATCCGCAAAAGATCCGCCAAAAAGTAACGGATACGGACACGGATACGGATCTTTCTTCTGCCTCGGATATCCGCGGATACGGATACTGATACGGATATCCGGCACATCACTAGTCAAAACCTTTACTAAGTAACCCGCTAAGTAAGCATTAAATGTCTCTGAGTGCGGCCGTATAAGTCCGGCTGCCGTGACGCTCGCCGCTGTGTTTAAGGCAGCGCGGCGGCCTAATAGTGGCTCAATTAATAAAATAACGCTTTAATTATTTTTAATTTTATTTCCAACACTTACTACAATAACACCTACAAGATAGCTTATCAATTAATTATATTTTTTCAATTCATGATTAGCATCTACCTGTAATTAGCTGTACCTAGTATCTACATGAAGTAGATATTACAAAAGTATTCTCTTCTATCAAAAACTATAGGCCCCACTAATTGTATCCATGATCTGATTATATTTTTAATCTATTACACTGAAATTAGCACAAAGGTAGAGTTGAATTTATATTTAGGTAAATATTTTTCAATAAAATCTGTACCTAAGACTCGAGAGCATTGGCGTGTCCACTTTTCCTATAATATTTGCTCATTTTTTTCGAATATCTCATAAATAAATACCTATCTTCAATATAAAATATTTTTATCAGTCTCATCATTATGTATTATTACATTCCACTAAGCTTTTTTGGAAAAAGAAAATACTGGGACTTTTTTCCACTTATTGTTACTTAATATTATAAATAGCCTCGCTAAAAGTCGCAGACGGACCAGCCGCTGCCTTTTAAATTAACAATCATTCATAAAACGTTTTAAAAGATTTCTTCCATAATAGTTTCTCATTGATTTGGCTGTTTGTCTTTTGGCAGGAACCACGCTAGAGCTACAGCGCCTGTAAAAAGGAAATACCGGTGAATATAAAACAGAGATGTTAACGATATGAAATTTCGGATACGAATACGGTTGCTTGATTAAATTATATCGGATACGGTTACGGATATTAAATTATTTCGGATTATCCGTTAGTTTCAGATAATTTCTGTTACTGATATTTATATGTTTATGACGAATGCAAGTGCAATCCAAATACTTATTTCCAATTCACAAACTTTTACCCAACCAATTACCTATAAGTAGTAATTTGGCCTAAAAAGCGCTGGAGAGTCGGTTCGGCCGAAAAATTGAATAAACATGTAATCACAAGTCTTATTTAAACACCACCTACATCTGAAATTAGCCGAAGCTTTGATATCGGTTTCGGTAACGGTTACGAATATCCATAATATCCGCTGATATAAAACTATTGGTATTTACAGTAACAGAGATATTTGAGTTCGAAAGTCCAAGGTAGAGAATGTCTTGACTTGTTATTGACTTTTGTCATTGATAACTACTTAATGCATAATTCTCGTTATAAAGAAATTGTCACATTTATCAGATTAGATTTTAAAAAAATATAAACAATATACTTACTGAACAATAAAAGTGCCCACACGTAGAACGTGGCCTCGCAGTTGACTGATATGAGGTTACCAATCGCGTTCACACCCAGAAATGCACTCGATCTGCCCAACATTATTGATAGACACGATGCCATTCCTCTGTAAACGGATTTCATAGATATAGATCAAATGAAGAAGTGAAAAAATACGTCTCTTTAAAGCTACGCAGGAGTACATAACTAAGAGGGCGTAGAGCACAATGTCTTTTCTGGCGGGTTCGTTATTATATGAAGGCAGAAGGACTTATTAGAATATTCGCGTTAAGAGTACAGTGAATGATGCCTACATTATAGATATGCCAACACTGAACAATGACGCATATGCCTTGCTTACATAGACCGATTGAAGCAAGCCATTTTGACATATGTATGCACGATTCACTGTCTTCTTTACACGAATATTCTAAAATAACATCTACAAACTATATAATCATTTCAACTAGGAGGCGTAAATTTAAGTTACTAGATATTGCCTGCGACTTCGTACGTGCAAAAAGAAGTACCGCGGGAACCGTGCATTTTGCTATAGTAAAAGTGTGTGTTGAGATGAAAGCCGTAGTAGGCTCTCATCTCAATACATTCATTTAAATGATTCACAAACATTCGTACATCCTCAAAAACTTTCACTTTTATAATAGTAGGAGCAGGAAGATTAGGTTGCCTTCATTCTTAAAAGGCAGACTTTGCTTATAAATAACCACAGGCACTGAAACTTTAATAACAGTACAAACGAAGAGTTCTCACCTCAATGAAGTTGGGTATAGCTCGACAAAGTACACGCTGAGGATGCCCATCGTCAGAGCGCAAAGCAAAAAGAAGAAGAAGAAGACTCCACCGGCTATTGGATTTGCCACCAAGTTCAGTAATATAGCGGATACCGCAGCGACCGTCAGGATGCACATCATGGCGAATCTCTTCCTGGACCCACAGGTGAGGGACAGCACCAGGTTACAGGAGCTGGCCATAGCGCCGTATGTCATGGCTGACAGTAGAGTCGTGTCCTGTATGGTGTCGTTGCACACTTCCTGGATCACCTGGTGAAAAAAAGGCTTAAGTATTTATTACATTCAGCTTTTTTAAAAAAGTCGGACCGGTTTTTGTTCGTTGAAATCTCTCCTTTCTGATAATGTAAAAAAAGTATCCGTTATCATAGCAAATATTCTCAGAAAATGCAAAGAAAAGAACAGGTAGCAAAACCCAGACCCGCCTAGCCCCAATAAGACATCTAATGGGGGATTTACATGGGTGACTAAAGCCGCACGATTTCAGCCGCACGGCGAAAATCGACCGTGTAAATGCCAATTCGGCGAGGCCGCAATTGACTAAAGCAGCAAGCCCCAACTTTTGTAGCGTTTACACGGGTGACTAGCCGCACGATTTCCGCAGCACGGTGAAAATCGACCGTGAAAATTCCAATTCGGCGAAGCCGCGAGTGACTAAAGCCGCAAGCTCCAAAGTTGGGTATCATTCGACTTTTGCAGCACGGCGCTCAGCTCGGCGGAACGCGGCGGGCAAAGAGTAAAAAATATATGTATAGGAACGTACATAGGAACGTACAGGATACGTACAGAGGAACAGCTTTCATAGAAACTTCTAAATCGATACAAATTTTATAAATAAATAAATTCTTTTTGCTTAAAACATTGTAGGAACAAATATTGTTACATATTTATTTTAGTCACAAATGTTTCGTCATAATTACTGACATGCAAATATTATATTATTACATGAATATAAATTAAGCCATACAATTATTATATTAAAATAAAATTAACTCATTTCATTACACACAATTTATTAAAATTACCTAATATTAATTACATTTGTAAGGGATGTCATAGAAGATTAGGGTAAATTAAAGTCTAGCGTTAGTACAGAGTTATTGAGAAAGTCTTATACACACCACAACCCAGCATCGAACCTGCACCAGCACGTGTGTGACTCAAGGGGTCTATTCACTATACTGTAATAATTATAATAAAGCAAGCCTATTATTTTTTATATATTATATGAGACATTTTAAATATTATTTTAATGTTACCCGACTGCGCGACGCAAAGGAGTAGTAATGTGCTTATTAGCCTTCGAATGTATATACCTACATAATATGTGTGTGGATTGTACCTTTGGCAACTATTTAGACCAAACGCGTAGGCTCATTTCTTTACTAACTACCGTATACTTTCTATATATTTATATTTTTATACTAGAAACTATTTCATTGTTAGGTATTCAATATATAATAGGTTGGGGAAAAAGTCTTTTCGCATTATAGTATGTATGAACTTGTCATAAAATATCTTGGGCTATACCAATTGTATCTGGCTGATTTTGGTATCATTAAAAAGTTTTAATTTTACAGAAGACAATTCCAAATTCAAATTAGGTAAATTTGAGATTTTCATTTGTTTTTCTTATTGTTAAAATGAGTGATTTTTATGAAGAATTTCGATACATTTTAAAATTTTATTACAAAAAAGGTAAAAATGCAACACAAGCCGCGAAAAAAATTTGTGATGTTTATGGACCTAATGCAGTATCTGTGAGAGTAGCGCAAATGTGGTTTAAGCGTTTTCAATCCGGAAATTTTGATATCAAAGATGCACGTCGCTCTGGTCGCCATGTTACGGACAAAACTGTTGCCATTTTTGAAAAAGTGGAGCAAGATCGGCATATTAGTAGTTACGATGTAGCTGAAGAACTGGGGATTGACCACAAAACGGTTTTGGCGTATTTGAAAAAAGCTGGGTACACAAAAAAGCTCGATATTTGGGTGCCTCATGAGCTCACTGAAAGAAACCTAATGAACCGTGTACTCATTTGTGATTCTTTATTACGACGTAATGAAACCGAACCATTTTTGAAGAAGCTGATAACTGGTGATGAAAAGTGGATCACGTACGACAAGATCATGGTCAAAGGTCGGTCAGGCTTCACAGACTGTGGCGAAACCCGGGTTAACTCGCAACAAGGTGATGCTGTGTGTGTGGTGGGATTGGAAGGGCATTATTCATTATGAGCTGTTACCGCCAGGCATGACCATCAATTCTGAACTGTACTGCGAACAACTGATGAGATAAAACCAAGAAGTTAAGAGAAAGCGGCCAGAATTAATCAACAGAAGGGGTGTGGTTTTTCACCATGATAACGCTAGACCTCACACATCTTTAGCCACTCAGAAAAAAATACTGGAGTTTGGCTGGGAGGTGTTAATGCATCCGCCGTATAGTCCTGGCCTTGCACCTTCAGATTTCCACCTGTTTTGGTCGCTGCAGAATTCCTTAGGCAGTGTCAGGTTGACATCACAAGAGGACTGCCAAAACCACTTGTCGCAGTTTTTTCATCAGAAGCCCCAAAAATTTTATAGCAATGGGATCATGTACCTACCAAAAAGATGGCAAAAAGTTATCGAACAAAATGGCACCTATATACTTTAGTCACTTGTAAATAAACTTTATAAAAAAACCTTTTGAATTTTTATATAAAATGCGAAGAAACTTTTTCCCCAACCTAATATTTAGGTCAAAAGTCCCGACTACTGGACTGACTTTTACTTTTCGTTTTTACGCAGTCGGGTTTTCTTTTATTTTTTCATACACATGCCATTTGCAAATTTTAAATCATATTAAAATATATGATTTTTAGGGCCGATAGTTTAATAAAGCACTTATTATACTCAGATACAAAAAGAGGTCATGTTTAGAATAATTTTTCTGGTCTTATTTGGTGGCTTACTCTGTGGCTCAGTGGTTCAGCGCTTTGGTGCTCAAACCGGAGGTCGCAGGTTCGAATCCTGCCGAAGGAACAAAAGTATTTCTGTGTTCCTGGGTCATGGATGTGTATTAAATATGTGTATAATATAATAAAAATCTTAAATACTTATATGTAAGTATAAAATTATTAAATATACTTCCCGTTGTCTGGTACCTGTGGCACAAGTTCTTCGGATACTTAGCACGGGGCCAGATTGACGTGGTGTGGAGCGTCGATAGATATTATTATTTTTGTTTAAATATACCCAATAACAGCGGATTTATTGACCTTAAAATTGGATAAAAAGAATCTAACGTAAGATAAAAAGTGTTTTAGAAATCCTCAAAATCGGACATTTCTAAACTAAGCCCATAGATCGATGCCGTCTTGTATTCCAAACTTAAAAGTAGAACACCCGTGTACTAATTCTACTTAGTTTTTGAGATAAATAATTTGGAAGATAGTCAATTTTTCAAGTCATCGATTCATAAAATTAATTTATTACGTCAATTGCGAGGCGTTGTAAACTTGTTAGATACTTTGTTCGATACACCAGTTAGATGCGCATTTATTATACTTTATTACGTTTCTACCACTAGAGTCCTTTGAGAGATATTTAATTTTTTTTCACTTTTCAAACTTTATTTTTTTTCTTCGATACTAAGTTGTTTCCGCAATTATTTTTTATACTAAACCATACTTTGTCATAGTTTCTTTATTAAGGATTTTTTTCTATTGCCAATCAAACTAGGAATGGGAGAAATAAGCATTCTTTTATTTTTAATTAGCCTTTTATGAGCATTTTTAAGAGCAAAGTTTCATATAGGTACCATAGATTTTACGAAAACAAAAAATTCATAAACTCCGATGAAAGGTTTTGTGAGCCCGGGAGGGAGTGGGGACCACTCTAGTTAGGCAATAACTAACCCGTGGTTATACATACAACCCGAAGGAGCGGAGGTGAAGCATCACGGAGCCGATCAGGACCCATGCCGCCGCTAGGCAATATATTGTATATAATATATATGTAATATATTGTAAAGAAAATAAAGAACTTTTGATTTTGATTTGATTTTGATTGAATATTAAAAAAATGTTATTTGTCGTCATGACAACCAACATTAATCAGTTGCATGTACACATCACAATTCTCAATCTCACATGACACAAGAAAATTTTGCGTACGTAATTCACATCGTGATTGAGGTCATATTGTTTAACTACCATGAATAAAAATAACACCATCGAGTTTTTGGAATGCTATGAAAGGCATCCATGCTTATGGATTTATTGATTGATTGATTTATTTATTTATTATATATATCATAGATATATAATATTAATCACTAATATATATGCAATTATTCAAGCAGTTCTTGAATAATTGCATAAGTACTTAACAATTTCAATTCCGGCACGAACACCCATTCTGCTCAACATTTTCGAAGGAAATAACCAAGCCGCATGCTGCTTTAGTCACCCGTGTAAATGGGCTTGCGATTCGGCGAGGTGAGGCGATTTGGCAGACGGCTCGCCGCACGGCGAAAGCAGTCCCGTGTAAATGCCTCATAAGAAGCAAGCGAACTATGTATAAAAAGTTCAAACTTAAATATTTAAAAATTAATGATGGTCAAATTTCGACAACAGGGCGATCTCTATTTGTAGTAGTACTAGAATAGTAATTACCGTGCCATTTTCTGACAAGACTGCAGAGTCGGTTGAGTAACGCATGACAGTACAGAGGTTCATGCCTTCACCACCACCGGCTTTTAGCACGGAGAACAGGTTGTTCATGATGTACGGTAGCCATAGGATGAAGCCGCTGCCACTACATATTTTAATGAGTAGGTTAATAAGTAATGTAAGTTAGGCTTAACTTATTCGAATATTCACGTGTTTGAGAGTGAAATTATCAGGAGGGTAATGCAATTTTACGATATCACACCAAAATAAATTTTATTTGATATGATAATATTTAAGATGCGCAGTAAAATAGTATTTTGTTAGATACAAATATATAAGATAAATTGACAAAATATGTTTTAATTACATACTGACTCAATAGTTACTAAAAATTATCTATTGTCTGTGATCTGTGACACATTAACCACTTAAATCATTTTAAAATATTCAACGACCATATTAAACCCATATACTTGCATACATGGAAAAACAGAACATAATATGCCCGTGTTTCGCGGAAAATAGCGCTTACAAAAAAAAAACGTCAGCAAAATGGCGACCGCTAGCGTTAAATAAGAAAATAGCGGATTATGTTAGCAGTATCGAAGTTAGTACACATCCTGGCCGATAATCTGTTTTTTCTTTAGCGCTAGCAAGCGCTTACAAGCGCTTTTTTCCGCGGAAAATAGCCAATTGTTATAATACTTACGTCATGTAGATGACACAGACGAGGTAGAAGAGCTTGAGTGTGACTTTCAGAAGTGGGAATCGGAACAAGGCGGCAGTCTGTTGCCACATCGCCTTCAGAATCGACTCTTGCTCCGAGGAGTTGTCTGCCATGTCAGTAAGCTTCTTCACCTACAAATTACATTTTAATAATGTCATTTATGTTGTTTGTCCAAGCAGACAATGAAATAGACAAAAACGTAAATATCTATTAAAATGTTACTCACAGGAAAATCATCGGCTTGATTTCCACTATTACAAGCGTATATCTTCTTCAAAATTACTAGAGCTTGCTCGTTTTGTCCTACAGATACCAGGAACTTGGGACTCTCGTGAAATAGTTGGAGTAAGCAAGCAGTGAAGGCGCAGGGGAGAGACATGACCAATGCGAGGAGACGCCAAGGGCGGTAGTTGATACCGAGAAAATCGATCCAGTAGGAGAAGTTAAGAGGCAAGATCGGGTAGGCAAACACTGAAAACAATAATAATTAACTTTAAATCTCAAATCATTAAGTGTAACATCTAATGTAGGACCGACAGCTGGTTGCTTACTCTAGATGTTTCAATACTAATCAATTCTAATGATCACCAATCTATACTAATATTATAAAGCTGAAGAGTTTGTTTGTTTGTTTGTTTGTTTGTTTGAACGCGCTAATCTCAGGAACTACTGGTTCGAATTGAAAAATTCTTTTTGTGTTAGATAGTCCATTTATCGAGGAAGGCTTTAGGCTATATAGCATCATGATAAGTTCAATACGAGCGGAGCACCAATCAAGAATGTTTCAAAATCGGGGTTTTTTTCCCCCTTTTGAGAGCTTTCGCTGCGTACGCTGCGGAAACGGTTAAAGTTTCGCTTAAATGATGTATGACAGAATTGTTCCCCTTTAAAAGTTCAAAAAAAAAAAGTCCGCGACGGTATATGTCTATCTTTTAAGGTTGGCTCACAATAACCTTTTTATGCTAACCAAATTTGTTCTAAAATTAAGCATTATTTGTGAGGGTGTTTTCATAAAGATGATATTAATCCTTATCCAAGTAAATACGTTATTCATTACAAGCATTTAATCTAGAAGAAATTTGCAGTTTACATCATTTGATTTCAATGAGTATTTTAGAAGATATCGCAGTAATAAAATAGTCCAGCGCGCAATTATGTACGGCGCACGGCGCGGGCGGGCAGTCGTAAGGTGGAAGCGTTTCTCCTTCTAAGTAAATGAAGTCGCGGGTAAATTTTAGCGATATCCCAAAGTAAATGTTTCACGCGGACGAAGTCGCGGGCAAAAGCTAGTGTACTCATAAAGCTGAAAACAAATGCTGAGATCATATTTCCTGTCATTCCGAAAATACGGTTAGTTCGCTTCGGACTCTCGAAACATCGCAAATATATCTTACGAACCAGATTCTATTCTATCAGATCTAGACGTCCGTATGCATCCATCATATCCGTAGATATCCGTCACGTCCACCACTTATGACCGATAGTCTTAGTAGTTTAGTATATTTTGTACTATCCAGATTATTAGCACGCCGCGTCTGTCAGCCGTAACATACAGACGCGTCTTATAGCTACTTGCCAGCTTAAGTAGGTACTTAAAAAGTTACAACGGATATTATAAGCTACTTTTCGCAAACAGTCCAGGCTCGACTCATTGGTTTTTATTAACAATATAGTTACATAATCTTGTTTTTGTCAGATACGTTGTAAAATTTACTTGACATTCAAATAGCTACAGCAATATTGAATAGCTAATCCGTGTGTAAATATTTTTATTAGTAAGGACGAATTAATAAAAAAAAACTACTTTTACAAATGTAATGTGAAAATTCACTACGAACATTGTCTCTCGTCTGGTAATTATTAACTTACCAGCTACTGTAGCTTGCGAGCACATAAGGGCGCAGGTACACAGGAGTAAAGATCGTCCCCTGACACGTTCTGAGCACGACTCGCCCAGTAAAGTGTATGCACCAGAATTACTTGCTGATGTGCTGTGAAGATATAACACTTATATTTTTTTGTATATTTAAAATATCAGCTACATCCTACATCAAAATGGGCAGAAGATGTGTCACAGACAAAGTTATGGGCGGTAAAAATTTCCTGGCTCTTATATTTAAAAGAAAATCATTATTGTATCTAATTTTCCATTTAATTGATTGTTTTTTTATGTATTCTAAATTTTCTATTAATTGATAGTTCAGAACAAAAGAGATGTTTGATTTTGGGCTAGCTCTATTTACACTACATAGGTAAATAGGAAAAAAATATGGGAATTTCATAAAAATACAAAAAAAAAAACATATTTGAAGAAGGGTACATGCGTACAAAAATGATTATTTGAAGAGTATTTTTATTGCGAGAACACTATTTTTAGGGCGGCCATGACAGTTGTTTTGACTTGACTTTTGACGTAGTTGCAGTTCTAGGAAGAGACGTCTTCTTGAATCTCATAAGTCTTTCTTTATCAAAAGTCATGTCATTGTAAAAATGACGTTATTTGGATAATTCTGATCTGATCGGCCATGTTTTATTTTACGTTGCGTTGCTCTCTTTGACGAAGTTATTTTAAATGTACATAGAAACGAAGTGAAATTAAATAAAATTAAGAATAGGAAACAGTTACTATATTACACAGTAATAATAACACAATACTTCTTGCACTATTTCCACTTTAATGTGGAAATAGTGCAAGAAGTATTGTGTATTATTACTGTGAAACATGAATTTCCACCAAGAACCTACAGTACAATCAATAACATATCGTTACTATATTATGTGGCTATATTTACATATAGTGTACATAGTGCTGGCCCACGCCTCATACATTTCTAGAACATCTCTTTTTCTTATCAATTTCCTAAAAAAATACCCCACGCAGTTTCCTTTGCCAAATGTATAAATTAGTAAGAGATAACGCACTGTTATCAGTAATTCAATAACGAAATCGGTCAGAGCCTAGTCAGTAGTCAGAGTTTGTAAATATTTATATAGGGATCTACTCGTAGCTATATATTATGTATATAAAATTTGGCCATAATTAAATTGTGCTGTTTATCCTATCAGTACGCTGTGTTCAGGTGTACATGAGGTTTCTCAAATTACACATGAGGTATAAAAAGTTGCAATTAATAAATGGAGAAGGCATTATTAGGCGGTTTCCGATTGAGTTTGTTATTTTGTGAAATATTGAACAATAAAAAAATCGATAACTTAATAAATTTTACTTACAATGTTGAAGAGATGAGTTTCAGCAGAGCCATGATGATCCAATTGGGTGCGAAGCTGCTCATCGCAGCGAATATGAAGCCCACGGACATAGACAGTACTAGCGTCAGTCGACGGCCCTTGGTGTCGGAGACGTAGCCCCACAGTTGAGCGCCGAGGACCACACCTACATACGAAAAATTAGGATAATCATCAATCATGTCCCTTTCTATCAAAATATCCATACTAACATAATATAAATGGGAAAGTGTGTGTCTGTCTGTTTGTCCGTCTTTCACGCCAAAACTACTGAACCGATTTAAATGAAATTTGGTACACAGATAGTCTAGAGCCTAAGAAAGGACATAGGCTACTTTTTATCGCGGGGAAATGTACGGTTCCCGTGGGTTAGTGTACTTACGCGTTCGGAGCTGCTGCCAGCAAAAGCTTATAGGTAATAATTGACAGTGCAACGCTCGACTCTTACAAAAGATGAAAATCATAATGAGCATTAAAACGTGATAAAATTATGAATCAACTGTTCAAAACTCCTCTAGGATTACACAGAAAAACCATCAGCCATCCTGCCTGCCCGTTTGCCTTGTATAAAATTCAACATACCGATAAGTGGTGTGGCTGTGAGCAGTGCTCTTTGTTGCATCGAAAGTTCCAGATCGCACACCGCAGCCGCCACGACGAAGCTCGTTCCGAACAAGTCCATGCCCATGGCCTGCAGCGTCCAGCTGCATACCAGCAATAGGCCGATGTTGTATTTGCCAAAACCTTCGAAAAAGTTATGTTTTACTTGTTCTGCGGCCACATAGACGTTGACGCGATTAGAGACTGTAACATCGATTTACCTACGTCAATTACTTTAAAAGCCTCCGTGGTCTAGTGGTTAGAGCATTGGCTCTCGACTCGGAGGTCGTGAGTTCGATTCCCGCATTGGAACAACAAAAAATGTTGTTTCCAAGTCTGGTTAGGACAATACAGGCTGATCACCTGATTGTCTGATAAGAAAGATGATCCATGCGTCGAATGGGCATGTAAAAAGTCGGACCTGCGCCTGATCTCTCGCCAGTCGTGTCGGTTATCCCTCCCACTCCGTTACAAGAGTAAGGAAGAGAGAGTACTCTTGTGTACTGCGCACATACTTGGGCACATTAAAATTACTTCTGCGTAACTGGCCTGGTTTCAATAAAACTGTGGCCGTCACCGAGATCGGTGTGGGGAGTTATTATATAGCCATACACCATACCATGCCGATTAGATCAGTAGGAAGGCATGACACATACGTTTGCTGTGTATATGAACGAATTGCAGATTGGATCAAGTGTGTAGCGTTATACCGATTGGACGATACGCAGTACGCGGTACTTATAGCTAGTCTAAATACAATTCACAATAGCCTTCGAACTGTATTTGCTTGAACTACTGAAAAACTAGTTAATAGAATAAGGCATTAATTTGCGGAAATCCATATCATACAATTTAATTAATGTTATTCTTTGCAATTTCCCACGAAAAAATACCCACAACCTGCAAGCAAATGTTACTTATGTGTGCACTTACACATTTACTTGCAGGTTGTAGGTATTTTTACCTGGGAAATTGCAAAGAATAACATTAATTAAATTGTACACTGAAAAACTATTAAAAGCCTAAGACCCGAATACTACTATGGCAACTGCATGTCTTGACAATGGATATGGGAAAAGAAACTATATTTCGATCCATTAATTTGTGTCATTATATCCTCTCACACTCCTGGGGTATACGGGGTATACCTGTAGCATTGAGAGCCTCCTCTACAGAAGCCACGTCTAGAGTCTTCCTTTTCTCGGCCTCAGCTACTTTCTGGTTCCCCTTCGTGCTCATCATGGAATGGTTGTCGATACAGAGTATACTGCAACAAAATAAATAAAAACTTAAGTAAAAAAACTGTTACCATTCACACTCAACAGCATTATAACCTAAGTTCACCATTACACTTTACAAAGATTCTTATTTAGCCTTAGGTACCGGGTACGCCATAAACGACTGTCTATTTATTTTATAGAATATGTAAATAGCATGAAATCTGTTTTAATTTATAATGGTAAGCGTAAAAATATGTATTTCTAAATTCCATTTCATTTATAAGTGAAATCTTCTGTAGGTGCCAAGTAAATTTTAGTACGCGATGATTCTGTGGGTTAGCGCCGCGCTTGAAAGAAGAATATAATATTATGTACATGGAAGTAGTAATCGCAGACGTTAGTAGGTGTCTGGCTCACAAAACATCAAAGTCAAAAACCCATTCTAAGGACGCCTTTGGTTTACTTTTGGTGGTGTCCTTTTTTACGACGTTGGAATTACGACTTTATGGCACTCATAATATGTGTTGGCATGTGGGATAAGGAATAGTATGTTTCTTCTCTTACTAATAGCCGGGTCTCTATGCTTTAATATTTTTATTATTCTGAGAGTAAGCGAGCGGATTGGCTACGACCGTGGCTACGACGATGGCTACGGTGCTACGAAATGCTTCCCATGACGAGGCGTCGCCGTAGCCGAAACACTGCAATTTAATTTTTCAGTTTTACCGGCAGATTTTTTGCAAAGCGCAATTCGCAGTCATTAATTATTTTAGTTTTACTTGTGTACATATTAACAGTGTAGTAACAAAATAACATCTTATAACGTCGGCAGACGGCAAACAGAATGAATAAATACATTTGTTTTACTATATCATCTACACTTCTTAAGCAATAACCATAAATAAGTAACTAGTTATCTTTTATTGTAGGCGCTTCAATTTTTATTTAAATATGCGAATAGCTATCGTAACGTGAAAAGTCGCGGGATCGATTTCGATAATAGGGCAGCTGATGAGTGTATGCTAAGAGAGTGTGTCTCCGAGGATCTGACGTTATATTAATGACTTGCATAGAAAGTTCATACTGTATTTCGTTTTGCTAGAAACAGATAATATTGAAAACTTTGACTGCTCATATTATGGAGGTTAGAGAAAGCACTGTATTATATTTTGCATGCTCATGTTTCAACAGATTTTGACAATTTTTTCGTTTATTATTAAGTAGCCAGTACACAGTGACCAATGATGGCCCACTGCACGCCATCACCATTGTGTACAGGAAGTAATGGTGCATACTGGCGCGCAAGTTGTCGGTTTTTTGGCACACATCAAAGGAATCGTGGCGTAGCTTAGCCAATATCCCATTTTTTAGTTCGATTAGCGATATTTTTTGCAAAATATATTCGAAATCACTAGATGACATACGAATCCACCATCGCCTTTTGCTCCATTTTTTTTATAACTGTCGCAATACACTCTTCTGTAATACTTGTAAGCAGTATATAAATAAATAGCCACGGCCGTAACTACTTCCACGTTCCACAGTGATTGTTTCGCTGGACAGCAATGAGCTATGCGCCATTGTGTAAACACCAAGTGATCGTGGCCTACATTTGTGCAATTCTGCATTGGTAAGCATGGCCCAATATTAGCCATTGTGTACTACTTATTTTTCTCTCTAGTAGGTATGATATATAGGTATATGATAAATTTTTGTGTTCCTATTTTCATAAATAATCATAAACTATTTATTTCCTTTGTCTGGTACCCGAAAGGTGTACATACGTTTAGGCATAAAGCTTTAGTATAAATGATTAGTATGTACCTTGATAACCGAGCTGTGCTAGTAAGTTTAAAAAATAAAAAGAATCACAAAAATATTTATCTGACTGGGATTCAAAGCCACCAACATTCCGAATTTCTGAACAAATAAAAAATATACAAATGCATACCACTTTTTTTACATTGATTTTGTTACATTTTTTTGTATCCTAATCACATGGAGGATTTCTTAATAATTCTATTTCAAACTCAAACTCAAAATTTTTATTTCCATGTAGGTTATGATATAACGCTTATAGAATTGTCCTACATGATGCCTACCACCGGTTCGGAAACTAGCCCGGCGAGAAGAACCGGCGTAAGAAACTCGCACGGGGCCACCTCTTAGCAAAAAGATGGGAAAATTGTTCTTTTCAAAAAAAAAAATTACAATGTTGTAACTTAATCTATATAACATTAGTCATAAGTACATAGAGCAGCAAAAACTTATAATAAACGGATTTCAATGAAATTTGGTATAGTAGTAGTATAAGCTCTGGATTAAAACATAGGATACATTATTATCCCGAAAAATTTGTGTTCCCGTGGGATACTGTATTACGCAGGCGGAGCTGCGGTCAACAGCTAGTCTGATTATAAAAACAAAATAATTGTTTAATGTTTATATTTTAATAAAATAATTCTGATAAGTTCTTTGGTAGATATTAGTGAAATTAGCGACGCATATTTCGTAATAATTTGTTGTTGATATCGCAGTTAATGAGAAAAATAATGTTATAAATATTTTAGTGGTATGATTTACTCTGTGATATGTTAGTAATCTATTATAACATTATAAAGAGGAAAGGTTTGTTTGTTCCTTTGCATCGAATAGGCTCCGAAACTACAGTACCTCTAGTCAATATGCATTCGATAATTTCGACGGCGAACTTCAAAATCAAAATGTATGGGATTTGACGTAGGTTATCGTTAAGTGACATATCGCAGCGATGCAGTACGTCACATCTCATACATTTTGTTTTCGAAGTTCGCCGTCTAAATTATCGAATGCATCTTGACTAGAGGCCCAGCACTGATTCTGATATATAGAGTAGTATATATAGTCTGATATATACACATATATAGAGTAGACCACGGGGAAGGACATAGGCTACTTTTTATCGCTGTAAAGTGCACGGTTTCCGTGGGATTTTCTTTTGCGAGCACGAAGTCTCTCTTCAAGAATAAACATCTAGTAAGCTATATTCCTTGTCTGTGGTCTCTGCCTTCCTCGGGACTGCCTACTTCAGCTTGTGGGAGCAAAGATATTGTAACATACTATGTTATTTGTGGGAGAGTGAAGAATAAAGTGTTGTTTAAAGTGACAAAAAACCGGAGAAGGTTCTTAAGTCAACGTGTATATTTTTATTTTTATGTATGACCACGCATAACTTTTTACAGTGTGGTTCGATTTCGATAATTATTCGACAGCCAATCTAATTTTTCAATGGATCCTGACTGTTTAGTTGTTATGTTCCAATAGTATTAATTCATTATTATATTATAGAATTCTAGGCCACGGGATATCTAAGTGCTTGTTTTTTTCTTTTCGGTTTTAATTATGTACTTAGTTTGGTTCACTTTTTACGCAGTCGGGTTTTTAAATTTTTTTAATTTTTTTTTTTAACGTGACTCTTTAAGCCAAGGTATACCTTGCATCCATAACCACTGAACAGAACTTCTGAGTCTTTAAAGATACATGTTTGGGGATTTCAGCCTTGTTTAAAGAACAAAAAGTATAATATTATTGTACTATGCTAATTACAGTAATTATCATCATCATCACCACACCATACCTACATGTTCTTATGATGACATAGGTACTTTCATGGTCTTTTAAGGGGGGAAGGAGTGGTTTATAGTCTTTACAGAGAGTGTATAATACTACATCTACTACAAATATTTAAATAAAATATTTTAGTCACTTAACTACAAAATATGTAACTGTGTAAAATGTTTTACTTGTTATTAAATATGTAGTTTTTATAGATCGAAATTTACTTGAAATAGACGTTGTTATTTTGCTAGCCCATTACATTAGGCTAAGTTAGTCTTTGTATTGGATAAGATAGCTAATTGACCCTGACAGGTTCATCCTGTCTCTGACAATTTATCACAAATAACAGAAGGATGTTTTGCGGCTTTAAACTTAGTGATTGTGACGTCCACGTCCACGTTTGGAAGCAAACAATAAGAACTTGTTACAATGAGAGGAATTATTTTTTACTTTTGTAACATTTTGTTAGTTACGAACGTGGAAGAGCACATCCTTCGAAGTTTTGGTCACACTGAACGAAATTTACATACTCGTATGAAAAAGATTAAAACATGCCGCAATGTTTTTCTATACTAATATAATAAAGATGAAATATTTGTTTGTTTCTTTGTTTTGATGAAATTTCACACAGATATAGTAGACCAGGGATTCCCAAAGCGGATCCCAAGGGTTCCGTGAAATAGTCATCAGTGTTCAGACAAAATCATTTATTCTTACTTATTAAATAACTAGTTTTTGCCCGCGGCTTCGCCCACATGGAATAGTGTTTTGGAGGAAAAACTTTTTCAGCAAATAACTCCAGTCACCGTAATATACTTCTGTATACAATATTGAATATGTTTTTTAGAGTTTCGTACCCAATGGGTAAAAACCCTATTACCTTGACGCGACGTGCAAGACCGAGTGCAAAAAAATATACCTAATTTATCAAGATATATTATATTTTACGCGCTTGAATATAAAGTTTACGATATCTTCTGAATATAAGATATTAATTTTAAAAGGTACCATACCATACCAAGGCTACCATAATGTGTATAAAATGCTTGATGTGAGTAACGTATTTAATTTGATAAAAATCGTACTGTATCTATCTAAATAGCTTCTGAAAATTGAAAATACCATACGTAATAATATGTATGAACTGGGCCTTTAGTCAAGATGCATTCGAATTTCGACGGCGAAGTTTGAAAACAAAATATATGGGATTTGACATAAGGCATCGCAAGCGACTTGTCACTTAGCAATGCCTTATGTAAAAACCCATACATTTTTGATTTCGAACTTTACCGTCGAAATCATCAAATATAAATTATATGTGTAAAGAGTTATATTGATCTACATTACATGCACAATGTATTGAAAGTAATTATTGGATAAGGAATAATGCTATATTGCTTAAAATTAAACCAATTATTTCTCGTAAAAGGATAAGAAATGGTTATTGTGGGTTATCCCTAAGAAATAGTCATATACCATCATGGACGTTTTTGTAGACCTTTTTGAGGTGTACAATACTGTAGTACATTATTTTGATCTATACTATCGATCTACGCTGGATGAACCCTACTGGGTTCAGCCAGCGCTTGCAATATAAGCGCAAAAAAATGCGTTTATTTACGACATTAGAAACCTCTAAAATTATTAGTTTCTCTACTATATTATGCATGTTATATACATTAAAAACTTCCTCTTGAATCACTCTATCTATTTAAAAACCCGCATCAAAATTCGTTGCGTAGTTTTAAAGATCTAAACATAATATAAAGACAGTCAGAAAAAGTGACTGTTTTATACTTAATGCAATGTATAGTGAGGCTTGGATTGTTCGCCAACTGAACACTCGTGTTTCCAATTTCTAATGTCCTGTTCGTGGACGGCCAAAATTCAGACAAGAAATAATCTATCGTAATTTAAGACCTATATTTTGGTACGTACGAAACTTTGCGTAGGTAAATTACGTTTGGGCTTAACTAAACGCATTCTAAGCTCGTTTTTAGGGTTCCGTAATACTTAAGGAACCCTTATAGTTTCGCTCTGTCCGTCTGTCTGTCTGTCTGTCTGTCTGTCTGTCCGCGCCTCTAGCTCCTGTAATTATGAATATAAATTAATGAAATTTGGTGCAGTTATAGATTGTATATAGATCACGGTTTCGCGATCATAAAAAAATAATAATTTTATATTTTAGGGGTGGCTCTCCATACATGTGAAGTGGGGATGAAAAATATTTTTTCACTCTACCCCATCGTGTGGGGTATCGTAGAATAGGTATTTTAAAATAAAGGCTAGGTTTCATACGTTACTTTTTTATAAAGTTGACCATTTTCGAGTAATCGGCCTCCAAAGTAGTTTGTAAGTTGGTCCCCCCCCTAGCATTTTTAAACTATAGGACATAGAAACTTGCAAATTTCCATGCTGATAGACCATGCTAAAAACTCTTTAGGAAAATTATTGTGAACCAAATCGGACAGTAACTTTTGGAGTAATTAAAAAAAAAGCATATTACGTGTTTATAGTTACGGAACCCTCCTTAGACATGTCCTGACATGCTCTTGGTTAGGTTATTCTGTACTTACTTATTCTGGAACACAGCCGAGTGATGTCATACGAGTCTAAAAAGAAATACATTCTTACCTTAAAACCTCTTCCCTGATATGAAGGGTGGCGACTTCGCCTATTACTGTTTATGAACAAGTGTGGAGCAAGTCCATACTCTCGTTATATACCGAGGCGCGAAAACGTCACTGATACGAATTGCCTATCAGCACTGCGTATGGATTATTTACTTTACATTTCTCGACAGATCTAAATTTAGATGTACGTTTGTTTGATGAAGGTTTCTGCTGCCATTTATTGTGCACAGGTTAAAAGGTCACTACAAGATTTTTAGGAAAACTGTTAAGTACAATCGACTTAACTTTATCTTACTCGTAGCATAAACCTGTACCATTAAGAACTTGACGACGTAAACATCTAAAACCACGGCACGGATTTTCATCCATGCCAACTTCTGTCTTCTCGTTTCTAATATATTAAAATGTTTCCCGCGACTTCGTGCTTGCGAAAGGATCTCGCGGGAACCGGCCGGTCGAAACTCCACTGGCCAGTCAGAGTGGAGTCGACAGTCTCGTGCTCGGAGTACCTATGTGAAGCGTAAGTGATGGGACCCTCTCTTGGGAGTTGGAGGGAACTTCGTTTAAAATCTAGTGACAATCCACCCATTTTAATCGGCAAATTTGAACGTGTTTTTTATAAAATATGGTTTGGGCTAGTATCGACTTCAAAATTAAGAAGATTGAGTACAGAAATAGTTTAAAATTATAACCGAATTTAAAGGGGAATTAATTAGAAAATAAGGTTTACTTCATACTTTTTTGTTTTTTTTTACTTTGGAAGTCGGTTTAATTTTTTGTTTAAAAATAATAATTATTAGGAACCCTCAGCAGTCAAACATCGAATACCCTTGATCTTGCTCAAGAAATGACCCTGGACAACCTTTACAATCTGCCATTATAGAATAGCTTACATAATTCGGTCTCCGATAAGGAAAATGTTCTTGAAATATTGAACTGCGTTGAACCCTCGATTATAATGCAATTCAAACAGTAACAACATCAAGCCTATGTTGGATGTAATAGAACAATTTTCCCATCTTTTTGCTAAAAGGTGGCCCCGTGCGAGTTTCTTACCCCGGTTCTTTTTGCCGGCCTAGTTTCCGAACCGGTGGTAGGCATCATGTAGGACAATTCTATAAGCGTTATATTATAACCTACATGGAAATAAAAATTTTAAGTTTGAGTTTTGAGTTCTATGTACCTACTGTATTATGTACCTATAGCAATAAGCTCTACATGTTTATATAAGGATTCTCAAATTAATGTTAGTATGTTAGGTATTATATTAAGCACCGTTTTTGGAGCTAACGGAGAGAGATCTTGGAGAAATCTGCTTTGAAAACTGAGATATTGATACCTGCCTAGTAAGTATAAGTCAACATTCAGTAAAAGGAAAAGAACTGAAAACAAATTTTTGTTTGTATAATTATTTATAAAGGCAAGAGTCAGAAGTCAATAGATTTGTTTTTCAATGTTTCCTTTAAATCACACCAACAAAGTGTTTTCTTTGGAATTTAAGACATGAAATTTTAGGTTGACCTTTTTATTACGGGTTCTTGGTGATACCAAGTAATCAGAGAGTTAAGGCAAGGTCTAAACTCAAAAACAATGTGATTTACACTACGCGTATGCACAGTTTTTTTTTCATATAGAAGACAATGTTAGCAAAGTATTTTGAAACATCAAAAGTGGTCGGTTAAAATTTAAATATAATAAAATTGTTCTGCACAAAAAAAAACTCTGATTTCTGATGTAACTTTTCACTTGTGTTTCAGAAATCAGTGCCCTCTCCATTTCAAAATTACTACAAAAAGAAAACTACTTACTATAAAATACCAAGTTTTAGGATTAAGATATAATATAGACTAAGTATTAAATATTTCTACATTTACCTAAATAGCAAAATGATTTATGTATAAGTATGTGTGTTTGTGTGAGAGTGAATGTTTATGTGTGTGTGTGTGTTATGTATGTGTGCGCGAGCATGTGTGTGTATGTGTGTGTATGTGTCTGTGAGACTCTAGCCCTACGACATAGCCTTGGTATCGGTAGTTGGTAAAAGGTACCACTAGGATGCCATGTGTAGTTTTATAATTCTAAAGATAGCAAAGGTTTTTATGTGTGCGTGTGTGTCTGTGTAGTGTGTACATGGGTGTGTGCATGTGATGGTGACTGGTGTGAGTCTGTGTGGCACCCTAGCCCTACGACAAAGTCTTGGGATGGGTTAATGGTACAAAATACCACTAGGGTGCCATGAAAACATATTTTATTAACGTTGATATAATATTGCATTAGAAGAACTCCGTGGCCTAGTTGGTAGACTGCTTGAGACACTCGAGAGAGTGCAGGTTTGAATCCCAGATTGTAGCGTGTACCAATGAGACTTTTTCAGATATCAAGTACATTATACGGACGCTCTAATGGTGAAGGAGAACATCGTGAGGAAACCCGCACATGGTTGGCCCTAGACGTATTGACCAGTCATTACTCTGGGCTAGGCTGACTGTATTGTAAGAGTGCCGTATGTGTTTGGGCAACCATACGACATTTAAAAACCGATTGTCCCAGGCACTACAGTATTTAAAGAGTGTACTTCGCTCGGAGAATACTGCATAAATCGTCCAATAAGGATGAAAAAGGCCTAAGTAATATTGGATACTTATTATTATTCGTATACGTATTCGTAAAATTTTACGTTTTAGGAGATTGTGTGATTTTTAAGAGGTGATTTTATTTATTTTTTTACTCTGGAAATATATATTTTTTTCAAAATGTGTATGGTTCAGACTCTGTCAAGGATTGTGTACCTACTTTATCCCATATTATTTTTCCACTTCATAATTAAACTCTGTCTAGGTAGACTAGGTGATGGAAAATAACAAAGTAGGCTATGGCCCTGCCTTAAAGAATACAGATATTTTATATCCAAAGTAGCTGATGCCCACCCACCACATGAACTTGGTTTACGTGGAACTAATGGAAACTTTAACATAATAATATGTTTTTTTAATGAACCCTAATATAAAAGTAGCCCAATCAGCTAATTCAGCCAGTGAAACTCCGGTCAAAATCGGTCCAGCCGTTTCAGAGTTTAGCCGAAACATACATACAGATAGACAAACAGGCAGACGGACAGACTTTACTTAACTTTTAACATCAGCTATATCAGCCAGTGAAAATCCGGTCAAAATCAGTCCAACCGTTTCAGAGTTTAGCCGAAACAAACATAGATAGATAAACAGGCAGACGGATAGACTTTACTTAACTTTTTTTTACCTGTAAGGCATTATATGCAGTAAAATATAGAAGAAATAAATTTATTTTAAATAGAGTTATTATTGAGCAAATAGTCTATAATATCATAAGAGCAAGTATCTAGAATAATATTAGATACTTGACCCAACCTATAGCTACGATACACATCTATTTACTTCATGTGTGATACGCAGCATGAATAGACAAACATAAATGCAAATATTTAAGTGGAAGTAGTATCAACTAGCAATACAGAAAAGCGGTGCATATGCTCATGCTATGGTAAGGTTGCCACGTCGTACCTTGGCATTAGTCGTAACCCCGGCAATATTTCGTCTGATATTTATAAATTGCCCTATTCAGTGGTGTCAATCTGAGCTTAGTCGAGTCACGAAAACGTAAAGATTTTAAAATTTTCTGTGGTTGTTAATTATAAGACAACTAAATAAAGATTTAATAAATGCAAAAGATTTAGTATTATTTTAATTGCACTGAATGTTTCACAATTTTTTGTTTAAAGGGTACGACTTAGCAATCTTACCCTACAATACCGATAAGCAACTCGTAACGTAAGCCTTTGGAAATTCCTAGACTCGTGATAAGACACGTCACATGTCGTGGGCTTGTGGCGCCTTCAGTCTGCTATTGTTTGGCTATAATTACTTAGCTATGCTATGCATAAAATATAAAAATAGCTTAAAACAATAATATGATACTAGACTGAAAAATAAAGGAAATGGCGAAAAAAAATTCAATATCTGTTGATAAATGAGCAAGATATGAGCGGTCAAAGTTTGTAATCTATCTCTTTCTAGCAAAACGAAATTTAGTATGAACTTTCTATGAAAGTCGTGTTATGTGACGTCACGATACACGTCCGATCTCTCTGTCTAATAGTATATACTTTAAATGTCCATATCTTAGTTATTTTTAATGATATCAAAATACTGATTTTACCATACGATTTACCAAACAAGATAGATCTATATAAAAAAAATACGTGCATATTCCCTATTAATAATTCTGAGAGCTTCTATGCAGTCACCGTTTTGTGATTTCTAGATTATACCTTTCTTAACCCTAGAATCGTACCCTGGGGTACAAATTGAAAAAAATAAACGAAAATCGCCATAACTTTTTAAGTATGCAGATGACTGTTTTCAGATTCTTGGTAATCTATAAGGGATATAAAACACACTTGTAAGCTAAACGGGAGATAATTCCACTAACTCTTTGATGATGAAACAAGTGCTTGGGTTACACCAGTATCCCAGGGTACTGTTAACGTTAGTTCAAATACGCAATATTCGCAATATATAATTAAACAAAAATATGTTTAAATTTGGTTTTTATTTGCTCAAATGCTTACATAATTTTAGTAAAGCTAGCATAAATAAAGATTTTTGTGTTTTACAAATTTATTTTCAATTTTTTTTTGTATTATTGTTTATATTCCTTGAATTTGGATGTTCACTCAAAAACTGATTTTAATTTTTTTCTTGATAGCTTTTGTGTCTTTTTTACTTAAAATACACTTTTACACATCAGTTTAATAGACAGAATATGTCTATAAAAGTGTAAAGCATAAATTTTAACAATAAATGTATCTGATACATTTATTGTTAAAATTTATGCTTGACACTTGAGACTTAACTACACCTTGAGACATCTCTTTTTTCCTACAAATATTTGACCTTTGCTTGAAACACCATGATTATTGATATCATTAAAAAATAAATGGTTTCGAATACAACAATCCTTCTACAATATTAAACAAAACAAATATTTGCAAGGACATAGTCCCATTATCAGATATTTCGAAGCTAATTATAAGTGACGTGCGATTCATTCACTTATTATGCGCACCAATTGATTTTTATAATAATACTTTATAAGATATTCTAAATGAAATTAATGTAGTTTTAAATTAAATGGTACATAATTAAGTATCATAATTGTACATTTTGATGTTGAAACATGTCTTACATTTCTCGATAATGAGTTTAATTTCATGGGGTACCTGTGTACCCCAGTGTACTGTTTACGTTCGGCTACGATGGGTACGGTTCTAGGGTTAAAAAACTGATTAAGAGGTTATGATTATTATTTATCTAATGGTTACTGTTTAGCAATTATTTTTTCGTGTAAATATACCAAGTTTATTTTTATCTAGTGTAACATACTTGTGTAATTGTAGAGTATTTACGTTCATAAGTTATGGCAAATTATCGGAGCGAGGTTCCGTCATTTCTGCGGGCAATTCGTAAGAACAACCTCAAGGCTGGCCTTAGCCTGGATAACTTTTATAAAACAAAATCCTCAGAGGTTTTCTATCGACTATATTATGTTAATAATGCTTTTCTAAAATATAATCAGGCTACGAACATTTTCACAGGGGTGTAGCTACTGCTGTTCAGCCGTATCAATAGGGGATTGGACTACATCTGAAATATTTAGTTTAATTAATATATTCAGAAATATTGAGGTATTACTACTTGGTAAATGTTAAAAAATATATTATTTAATACTTTTTTTACATTTACCAAGTTATTAATATGTAGTTTACTAATTAAATCCAATTTCGCAAAAAAAAAATATTTTTTTTTGCGAAATTGGTACTTAACAAAACCTACATTATTAGTTTACTCACATCATATACAAAAACATTCATTATGGTAATTATGAACTTAAACGCACAAATATGGGAGATATTTACAAATATATTCCGGCGGCCATATACTTCATATACTACTTCATATATTATTACCTACAAGTGACGTCATTTGTAGGTCGACTTTAGAATGGAGCGTTTTTAGGAGGCTCGCGAAATTTATTTTTTCGGGATAAAAAGTATACTGTGTTTTAATCCAGAGCCTAAACTACTACCATACCAAATTTTATCGAAATCCGTTCAGTAGTTTTTGCGTGAAAGAGTAACAAACATCGATCCATACATACATCCATCCATACATCCTCACAAACTTTCACATTTATAATATTAATAGGATGACAAAGAGTGTTTCTTCTTTAAAATATTACTATAAGATACTGATTTTAATGATAATATGTTATAGGTAAGCGAAATATGAAGTTATTAATAGGATTTTCTATCTTTGAAGAGGAAACTAAAAGAGCCTATTGATAAGCAAAAATATACATTGTCAGTTGTCTTATGAATTAGGTACCTACCTATATAAAACGCCCGTGTATTTGACATATTATGATAAACCCCAGTTTGTGAAGGCGATTAACATATGTAATGGTGACGAGCCGGTGGTAATTGACGAAGCCCATATTTGGGATACCTACATAACAGCAATCATTGCGAAAACAATTCGAAACCAATCATCACTTACTATTTCCATGGTCTATGCTACGCAGTGACTGATTTAGGTCTTGTGAGATTGAAAGTTTGGCTGAAGTTGGATAGTGTATGATATCTTCATTATCGGTTGTGTTTCTATTATTTAAATTATAGAGGACATTATATTACAAAATGGATTGGTTTCCAGAGTATCGATTTGGTAAGTTAATCTTATTTGAGTTCAATGATACACTAAATGTTTTTAATTTTCTTGTTTATTAACTATATACATAATTTAAAAAGTCGGATGATTATAATATACCTACTAGCTATTGCCCGAGGCTTCGCCCGCGTACATATATGTAGTATCCCACGGGAATACTGGACTATTTCGGGAAAAAAACTGAATCCATAGAGAGCTTATACTACTAGGTATCATACCAAATGTTCTTGAAATCCGTTCGTTACTTTTTGCATGAAAGAGTAACAAACTCAAAACTCAAACTCAAGTTTTTTATTTCCATGTAGGTTATAATGTAACACTTATAGAATTGTCCTACATGATGCCTACCACCGGATCGGGAACTAGCCCGGCGAGAAGAACCGGCGTAAGAAACTCGCACGGGGCCATCTTTTACCAAAAAGATGGAAAATTGTTCTTTTAAAATAAAAAAGTATATAACAATGTTATGACTAAAACTACATAACAAGAGTACAATAGTATAAAGAAGTAGCCGTGAAAGGGGGCCACCTCATTCCCAAGGTATGGTATCATTTATGAAATCATTAAGTTTATATTAAGCTTTACCACACAAACGTTCTTTGACTACTTTTTTAAAATTGATTGAAAAATTTTGAACATTTTCTGGGATATTATATTGTATAGGCGTATACATTGGCCTATAAACCAATTCTTTACTTTACTGAGTCTAGTCACTGGTACATCAAGCTTATTCTTATTTCGAGTGTTTCTGTTATAATATAATAATATCTATGGGCGCTTCACACCACATCAATCTGATCCCGTGGTAAGTTCTCGAAGAACTTGTGTTACGGGTACCAGACAACGGAAATATATTTAATGCTTTTATAATATACACATATAATATAATTAAACATGCAAATACAGGGGTCTAGGCTCCGAATATGATTTTGTCCCATTCGGTGTCGAGACCCTTGGTCCGTGGGGTCCTAGTGCTATAAGGCTTTTCAAGGAAATAGGAAAAAGGTTAGTCGACGTCACAGGAGACCGAAGAGCTGGCAGCTACCTCGGACAAAGAATTAGTCTAGCTATTCAAAGGGGGAACGCTGCCAGTATCTTCGGAACCTTGCCTAAAGGGACTCCTTTTAATAATATATTTTAGTTATTATATTATATTTTTTAAGGTTTTTAGTTTTAGGTTCTTTGTTCTAGTTTAAATATATGTTTTATTCTATTGTAAAAAAAAAAAAATATACACATATTTAAGATTTTTATTATATTATACACATATTTAATACACATCCATGACCCAGGAACACAGAAAAACTTTTTGTTCCTTCGGCGGGATTTGAACCCGCGACCCCCGGCTAGAGCACCAACACGCTCAACTAACTGAGCCACAGAGGTCGCCAATTTGTGGTTGTCACTTTTCTTTTTGAATAGGCTCAATGTTTTTTTAACATATAATACATTTGATAGAAGAACATACTGAGAAGCTACAGTTAAGATCCCAGTTTCCTTATACTTATCTCTCAATGAGGTATTGGGGGCCAGCTTGTGGATTGCCCGAACAGCTGGCTTCTGCAGCACAAATATAGTATTTATGTATATCTGCAGCATTTCTCCATAGCAGAATGCCATAGGACATTATAACTAAAATACACAAGCCTTGCTGTGTTTTCGTCTGAAAATTGTCTTATTTTACTTACTGCAAATGCTGCTAAACTGAGTCTGTCAGCCAACACAGCAATATGAGGGCCCCACTGAAGTTACGCGTCTAATGTAATACCTAATTTGCCTTACATTAGGCAACGTGAACTTTATACATTTAGTTTTTTTGCTATTTAACAGAAGATTATTGACACTAAACCAGTGTACTATTTTTAAGAGAGCATTATTTACTTCGTCATAACATGAGTAACGAGAAAAAGAAAGGGTCTTAAAATGGACCCTTGTGGGACCCCCAACTCAATTTTGGTACCTGTGGATCTTTTCCCATTTATCTCGACTCTCTGAGTCCTATATAAAAAAGATTTTAAGAGGACGAGTGCTGGTGTGCACACATCCATCCATATAGCCTATGTCAAGCACAAATAACGTAGCCTTTTATTGGTAAAAGAATTTTCAAAATCGGTTTCAAAATTCCAAGATTAATACCCTCTACAACCTTACAAACTTTACCTCTTTATAATATTAGTACCTATAGACATAGGCAGATTCAATTGAATTTATCCAATCTTAGAATTGACATTGTCCCATCTGATATTACATTATCGACTAGCTTTTTCCCGCGGCTCCATCCGCGTAAATAGGTATCCCACGGGAACACTATACTTTATCGGGATAAAAAGAAGACTGTTTTAATCCAGAGCTTAAACTACTACCATACCATATTTAATCGAAACCTGTTCAGTAGTTTTTGTGTGAAAGAGGAACAAACATTTATACATCCATCCATCCGTCCATCCTCACAAACTTTCACAGTATTTATAATAGTAGTAGGATAGTAGTATTAAAATTTCTATCAAAATGTGTAGAAAAAAGTATTCTCAGTGGCCATTGTACACGAGACCAGCCATACATACAGCCTGCGCCTAATTTACATCACGTATTTCGCGCAAACGTGCCGTAGGGAATGAAAAGCTAGTTTTACGCTGTTTTCGTGCTAAAAATAAAGTTTGACGCATACATACGAAGATAAGTAATTTTATAAAAATATTTTTATAACGCCAGGTGCAAAAATTTCCAATGTTAAAATTGTTAGTATTGTGAGTGAAGCGTCTAAATCGAAGTTATTATAACACATCCAGATCTCAGATAGGTCTCGACTCTCGACAAAAAGTCGTAATTTTTATTTAAGAACACTCGCAAAATAAACTTCACTCGCAAAATAAACTTGATTGAAGTTGACCAATGAAATTTTTGTTTTTCGTAAAATAAGACCGACAGGTGGTTCGTTTTGACGGGAATTTCCCTATTTTGTTAATTAATAGTGTCCCGAATATTTGCACTTTTCAGCGAATTATTCCAACCTCATTGTGAAATTTTGATGGGCGGACTTGGTGTAGGTACAGTGGCACATGAAAAACGTTTTTTCTGTTCAAATATTGTTGTGTGACGTCGAACCCCCAACGGTTAGATCCATAAATAAACATGTACAGTCAACATAGGCTTCTGTGAATTATGTCCTTATCGGCACGACAGCGTGGAAATTTTTCCAGAACTTATGAACCATCATAATCAGCACGACGGTTCACTGCTAGGAAACGGATCTCTTGAGAATAAAGTCGCCAGCCTACCACTCACACATCCAGCGCTCCAATTATTATTATTATTAGTCCACTCATGTTTTTCCTCACTACCTAATATCTATGTATTCATTCACCGTTTGAGAAAATCGTAACTTTAGTTTCATTGATATTATATGTACCTACCCATGTTTCAACCAGCCCTTTCATATGATAAAGAAGGGCTTGATGTGAGCAATTTAAAACATATTTTATTTATTTTTCCAGCATAACATACCTACTTTTTTCATTTTTTTTTATTTTTAATATCAAAAATGCCTGTTCATATATGTAAACTTTGAAATTTAATGCTCTTAGGCTACACAAAATTTGCGAAACTCGATTTCTGAACTATTTATGATGTTCCAACTTTGCACGGAATCCTGGGTGGGTGAATCCCACTCGCACTTGTCCGGTTTTTTAAAAGATAACAACTGTCCCAACTACGAGTACATTTGGAACATTATACTTCCTATGAGGAACCAGTAGGTATAGGTATAATAACTTTGTCGTAAAAGTTACGCTTTTTAATGCGTTGTCGCTACGCCAACTTTCTCGAAATTAGTAGTTATCCCAGTATGATTATGTATAGTTATCATGATTCAAACAGATTTTTTCTAAACTCTTTGATTCGTCTGCGCCTTTTAAAAGTTAAAGAGCAATGCTTTTATTTTTAAATAAGTGCCTGTAAAAAATAATTAGCAATATTAACATTTAATTTTAATCGATGAGAATTTGAGAAGGTATCACAGTGCCTATTAAATAATATATAGTGCTTTATTTGCCATATCCTTATTTCTATATATCTATATAATTATATAGGACACATATAGTGAATTTACTTTTTCTAAAGTAGGTAGTCCAAGCTTAAGCTACCAAAAAGTAAGATTTTGCTCCAAGGTATACATACCTTGGAGCAAGGTATACCAGCCCAAACAGTGTCTTACAATATTTTAAAGAACTTGCGTTCAAATTTTCTGGTACCGACTTCAAAATTAAGCATACTTATTGAGTATAGAAATAGTTAAAGTTTTATCTGAATTTAAAAGGGGAATTATTTAGAAAATAGAAAATAAAGTTTTATTTCATTCTTTTTTGTGTATGTTTACTACGGTTTAATTTTTACTCATTCTCTATTATTACATCTACTTTGAATCCGCAATCGATAGTAATAACGGTAAAACACGTATTTTAAGAGAAGATGTTTAACAATAACGATTGGATAATAACCCTTGAAAAATTAATATGAAAATTGTTTGTGAAATTGCAAATCGTATTTATTATTTATCTCTAATCTTTGTACCTTTATTTTAAAGCTTAATTAAATATTGTAGTAAATCATTGTTTTTGTATTAAAATTAATTTTGTAGTAAATCATTGTTTTCGTATAATAAATAGACATATATTTATATAATAAGTAAAAGTTATCAGATCTCATGTAAAACCAAGCTTCTGACTCTACACGTCTTAACTCTACAAGCCTAACTTCACAAACTTGTTGTTGTTGTTGATAAGTGACTTGGCCGTTTCGTTCCTACAAGAATAGTATAACAGAAAAACTGACAGTGAATTTTTCACCTTACCCCCAAACGAATGTAACGAAATGGCAAGATTTCATATTATAAGACAAGTATTTATGTGATTATCGAAATCTTTTTTAGAAATAAAGAATGTATAATCCTAAATTCGTCAGCATGTACTTACCGTAAGAATTTTACTACTAAATATAAATATCAAACGGAACAAAACCTAATGTTTTTATGTCTTCAACATCGTTACTCATTAGTGAATGCACTTCGATAAGAGAAAGATAAGAGAAAGTTGTCATTTTTATTGAACTATAAAACTTTATCTTTATCCATTCGTAGAATATCAGATTCTTCGTCGAATTGTATGTTTATAAACAAATTCAATTTGTTAAAGCGATGAACACAAGGAAGTGTTAAACATAAAAAATGTGTAATTACAAAATTAACTCATTATTAATTGAAATTGGTATGTCATTAACTCATAAAGAAATTAAAAGTTATTTATGCATAAATATCACTTACGGCGTAGATAATATCTCTATCACGTAGACCCTTAGATCTTATACTACGTAGACCGTATATTAATTTAACTTACACTTATTATCATAATATAATATAGGTAATATTATTATAATCTTAAAACAAAATTATTATAATTATTAATATTCAGAACTTCAAAATCGCTTCATGTCTTACAAATTAGGTATTTAAAGTATCGTAGCACCTTTGATCAAGAATGTGTCGCAATAAAATTAGCTGATCAGCTACTTTATATACGTAAAGGAAAATCAAATTACACTCAATGTTATAAATGCAATATAATATACATGTTGAGTACCTTTTGATTTTGTTTATTTGATGCAGCAGTGCAATTAACTTATCATTCGTTTATGTAAATCTCGAAAGATTACAATTATCTTAGTAAAGCACAACAAGTGACATTTTGTGTCACAAGGGTGCAAGTGTCTGTGCATTTGTGTATTTGTGGAATCTTCATGCCGAAGCAACGTCATACCAGGTAGGAGTGTTCTCAACTCCAAGTGGATAGCCATTAGCCATTAAGCCACTTGGAGTGATAAATCAAGAATTAGCTCGAAACTCCGTTTCAACTATTTTCATCCGGTAAACAATGAAGTAAATAATTATTTGTTTTATCCTTAGTACCTATTGCGGGTCATAGGTGCTTGATATCAGACATTGTTTCTTTGCACATTGCAGGCTGGCGAACTTGTGTTGCATTTAAATGTAGAATTTGCGCTACTGCTAATATTGCCCTTAACTTTGGAAGTTGGAACCTAGGTCAGATACTTATATTTCATGACTTAGATATGTGACGTGTAGTACTTTAAGTAGGATAAATTACGCCCTGTGGTCGAAATGAGACCATAATTCATATTTTAATTTCATACTCATTAGGGTTATTTTGCCTCTTAGATGTATTAAGTTGTCTATGGAATATGAAAGAAATATTGATAATAGGGGATCGGACTACATCTGAAATATTTAGTTTCATTATTATATTCAGAAATATTGAGGCATCACTACTTGTTATATGTAAAAAAAAAAAATTAGATTTATTTTATAAATATATATTTATAAAATAAATCTAATATAATATGATATATTTTAATAATTAGATACGTCTAAAAAGTACAAAAATAATGTTTTTTTTTTTTGCAAAATTAGCAAACAAAACCTACTTACATCAAAGTTTACTTAGGTACATCATAATGTATATTATTATACAAAAACATTAATTATGGTAAGTATGAACTTAAACGCACAAATACGTCATTACAACTATCTGTATGCCAAATTTCAGAAAAATCTATTCAGTAGTTTCGGCTGAGCGTGGATAGATGAGTCAGTCTGGTTTGCCTTTTATATATTTAGATTATGATTATGAAGGTGCCTTTAAAGTGGCGCGGGCGACGGGTTTCTGAATATTACTTATTGCGACTAAAAATAAGCGAGTTTTTTTTAACCCTTAAAAATGGATGTTTTGTAAAACATCAAAATTATAGACTGACAGTAACATCAAAGGAATGAATCTTTAACGCGTTGGTTCAGGAAACATTCTATACCTAAACATTAAGTATACGATGCAGCTTTAAGATCACACGTTTGGCTGGGTGAGTGTTTTTAATATAATTTAAAGAACACAAAAATAAATTATAAAATAATAAAAGAAAAACATTTATTTCTTCATATGTAAACCTACTACAAACCTACTTTAGTCACATTTGTTTAAATTTGCAAAAAAAAACATTAGGTAATTATACTTAATGGGCACCTTAATTTACTATTAGGTATTTGCTGCAACAATTTGGTCAAAGCTTCGCAGGATATGAGTAACGAAACTAAATATTTTCTTTGTTAATAGTCTTCCTAATTACGATAGTTTTGTTTGTGTAGATATATTCTGATGCGTCTGTCAGTCTGGGTGACTCAGTCTAATAGTTAATGTGATTTCCTTTGAGTAGTAACTAATAATTAGTGCATAATGTTTAGGGGGAGGAAAAGTATTGGCTTTCTACACCATAACTTCACTCAACGTGCTCTCAACAGGTGGGTGCATTTATACTTCTTCTGTGTTACTCTTACATCTATTTTTTTAATTAACTACCCAAAGTTCAATATTATGTTGCTTGTGTTATATTGTGTAAGTTGTGAAACGTATAAAAGTATTAACAATTAGTTCGGTTTTTTGTCTCCTTTCTATCTCTTATCAAGAAATTAATGGAATACCATACCGTTTTTAATTGTACCTACTTACGTTAAGCTTTTATTTATTAACATTTGAATGTCTTTAGTCTGAAGACTCTACATTGTAAAAGTATCCTAAGTAAGAATATTAGCAAGTCCACTTATTGTAGACTGCAAAGGGTATTAATAATAATTTCATAGGTATGTCAAAAGTATTTTTCTTTTCTCGATTTCTCGAAAAGCTGTAAGTATATTAACTGTAGGTAGGTATATAAAGTGTACGAATGTAATAAAACCACAGGATTAATATAATCAATAAGAAGCGTTAAATTCTTATCATAACATGATAAGTAGACTACGGATTGGTAATTTTTAAAATTGTCTGACCTTATGTTAGGTACATATTACAAAAGAAAAACTGTTCGTCACTTCGTCCTTCGATAACTATAAATAAGGTTATCTTTAAAATCTAAAGTTTTATTTACTACTCCTTATCACATTTAATCTCACAGAGTTAGATATTTGGGAAATATCAATAAATGCATTATTTTATCGACTAATATAATAGTCCCTTCTGTACACTACAGTTCATTTTAGAATCCACGTAGATGGCACAGTTCATTTCAATATAATTATTATTATTGCTTTGTATTTTTTTTTTGTATAAAAGTAGATTTTTTCTATAAGAAAAACATAAAATAAGTTTGGTTTTGTTTGTTTGAGTTTAAAAATGTGGCGAATAATTATGAAGATGTCTTCGTTACCAGGTGAACTTTGATTTTACAAAGTTATATTTTGTTTTTATAAATAACTAGATGTTGCTCGCGACTTCGCGCGCGCAAAAGTTAATTTCGCAGAAACCGTATAATTTTCCGCGATAAAAAGTAGCATGTCCTTCCCGTAGTCTACTTTATATCTGTGCCAAATTTCATTAAAATCCGTCCAGTAGTTTCGGAGCCTATTCAATGCAAACAAACTTTTCCTCTTTATTATATTAGTATAGATATAGATTACTAACTTTAGGTACTTAATGTGTACACTAATTACATTGAAGATGTAATTGCGACGATGTTTGTTCCTATCCAATGTCTTTTTTCAGTAACATGGCTCCAAGTAAAGATGAGCTGCCTTTGAATCAGCTGTCAGAAAAGATCGAAATGGAGACAGATTTGGAGAAGGCTATGGAGCTTGCTGGTTTGTATCTATTAATTAAAACAGTACTAAGTATTTTGAACATTATAATAATATAAGTAATACTTAGAAGTAGTAAGTAACTTAGATATTAAAGATAAATTAGATAAAGAGCAAAGCTATATAACTATAATATTCTCATTTTAATTGACATTTAACTTTAATGTCAATTTAAGTTAGTAAAAATTGCTTTTATTTTGTTAAAGGCGCAGGCAAATTTCAATTTGCCCACTGCGCGCTGATGGTTGCAACTCTATCGGCCGCCATATTGGAAATAATAGGCAGCTCCTACATCTTACCAGCAGCTTCTTGTGATCTGGATATTCCCGATCACCTAAGGGGAATTATTGCATCCATTCCAAACATTGGTAAGATTTGGCATCATTAAGTTCAATGTTACGGGAGAAAATTTGTGAAATGTTAGAAAATACCATATTTTTTAGGAATAATTGTAACGGCAACACTATGGGGTCGTGCTGCCGATAATCTCGGGCGGAAGCCGGTACTTCTACTATCCACAGCGGTCGCAGGAATATTTGGCATAATGGCGTCTCTGATGCCTAATCTTTTGGGATACGTAATATGCAAGTCTCTTGGTTCACTCTTGTAAGTTTATAGCAAATGAGTTACATCATCTAAATAAAATACTTTTTACAATAATAAATAAAATTACCCTTTGTTTCATTTTTCAACCATTGCGTGCATAGCTGCAGCAATAACGATTTAAGCGCCCTGTTTTCTGGATTAGCAAATTCTTGAAACTGTTTAAATTTTAAATTCACAAAACAAGGCGCGTTATTTATTTATTAATGATTACATCTTTTGTTAAATTTACTGGATAAGCTTACCTATACCTACATTTACCTATACATTTTCGCTTCTAGCCTATCTTGTCCCTCATCATTGGGATTTGCCTACGCTGGTGAGATGGTGCCACTCAAGAGAAGAGATTTTGCGCTTTTATTATGCAACGGCATACTTATGTTTGCATCTGCTGCATGTCCTAGTAAGTATATCTTAAAGGTTTTCTCTAATAAATAAAATTTTTAAGGAATACATAGTAAACGAAGGAGTCAAAATAGTTATCTGCTTAATATTGTGTCCTTAAGAATCCTACTAAATACTTATATTATAAATGTGAATGTTTGTACGGATGGATGGATGGATAAATGTTTGTTACTCATACTCTCGCAAAAACTACTGACCTACGGATTTAGATGAAATTTGGTATGGTAGTAATTTAAGCTCAGGATTAAAACAAAGGATACTTTTATCCCGGAAAAGTACAGTGTTCCCGTGGGATACTGTATTTACGCGGGTGAAGCCCCGGGCAACAGATAGTTATGTTTAAACAAGGAAGTCAAAATTCTTATCTGCATAATGTTTTGTCCTTTCATGCATTATTTATTATTTAACCAGTTACTTTATTTAACCAGCAGGCTTAGCATGCGCATAGAAGAAACACCGAAGAAAAGAAAATATGACAGATTGAAGAAACATTCATACCGTTCGGAGCAAAATAGGTCTTATTATAAAGTAGCAAGGTCGATGTATCGTCGTTATAAAAAATAACATTTCTTTTCTTCCCGAGCATGAGCTCACAAAATGGCCACTTTTGACAGCTAAAGTAGAAACGTTTTCTTAATTTAATGTCAAAAAGTCCCACAATAATGTCAACCACTCGTTTACGTTGAGTCATATACTTGAATATTTGTTCGTTTTTGACAGAAGATTCCCCGGCAACCATTTTAAAAATATGGCGGTTTAGAAATGTTGACTTCTATTGACGACCTTGTTATCATGGATTAAGAACTATTTTGCAACGAACTGTTTTGGATAGAATATTTCTTCATTAAATGTATTTAGCTATGGATCGCCATGCTAAGCCTGCTGCTACTTACTTTTTCAGTAATCGCTTGGGCGATATTACCCCACAATTACGATATCGGGTCCCTTCACATACACCCATGGCGGTGTTTGACAGCAGCAAATGCCTTACCACTGGTTTTGGCAGCGCTCTGGCTAACTCGAGCGAAGGAGAGCCCCAAGTTCCTTATGACTAAAGGAAAGAAAAATCAAGCCTTGGAAATTTTACGTCACATTTATTCCACCAATAGTGGCAATGACAAAGAAAAGTATGAAGTAAGTTTTTGAAAGAATAGATGAAAAACGTAACACATACTTACCTACTCTTTTAATGAAATAATTGCTAAAGTAGTTGTTTTTACTTTAGGTGGTATCATTAAAATCATCATTGGAAGATGGCGATAGACCAAATGATAATTGCGAAAGTGAGAAGAAATCTGGCCAACCTTCTGCATTGGCATTGTTACGACCGCCTCACCTCAAATGGCTAGCGTTGACTGGCTTTCTTATGTTTGGTCTCTTTTCATTGTAAGTAGAAGTGGTTCATTTAGACGAGTTTCATTATTTTATTATGTGTTTTACTAACCTGTTTATTTTTTAGATTGAATGGGCTATTTCTGTTTGCTCCGAGCACAATAAATACAATGCTCAAAGACAAGTCCGATGTATCCATGACAGTGTGCACCATCATGAACATGCCTGACAACGAGGTAATTAATATGTTACAAATATTATGTAAATCTCCAATGGATGCAGTACAGAGGGTCAATTCTGCTAAATAAAACCTGCATTAATACAATTACAATCAAGTCTCGATACACTAAAACTGCCAAACGGTATTCTCGTAAACGTCAAACCAACGTGAAACGCGCTCTGATTGGTCGTAACTTCATAAAATCAGTTTACGATAGCATGTCGCTTCACTAATTATAATAAAATCAAACTACAATGAAAATCTACTTTAAATACGAGAATTGAGGTTCAGGTGTCTGTTCCATATTCACGCCTAAATCCTAAAAGGTAGGTACACTAGGTACTCTAGACTTAAATAAGTATCCGGGGTATTTACCGAAGTTGATAAGGTACACAAAGAGAGATATGTAGACATTATTTGTTTTGGTACCTATCTTTATTTAAATGAGTTATACAGACTAGGTATCGTCTGTAGATTCTTTTGCATACAAAATCCTAATGTTCTAGACATCATCCGAGAGCTGCAGCGAGGGCATCTCGCACGGCACGTTCACCATCACCATCATCACGTCGCTGGTGTACAGCACCGTCGTCATGCTCATCAGCCTCAGCCCCGTCAACAAGAAGACGCAGCTCGTCGGCATGTTCACCGTGGTTGCTGCCACTTGCCTCATATCTGTACTGACGAGTAACAGGTGAGGCTTTTTTATACAAAGCTAGTGTTATGCTTTTGCCCGCGGCTTCGCCCGCGTAAATTCAGTATCCCACAGGAAGATTGTACTTTTTCGGGATAAAACGTAGCCTATAATTTTAATCCGGAGCCTAAACTACTACCATAACAAATTTCATCGAAATCCGTCCGTATTTGCGTGAAAGAGTAACAAACATCCATCCATTCATCCTCACAAACTACTATGCAATGATGCTTAGATTGTTCGCCAACTGAACACTCCTGTTTCCAATTTGTTATATTGTCTTCACAATAACTTAAACAATATGTTTCAGATTATAATAATATTATGTCCATAATATCATAATATTATCTACTTAACCCTAACTTTTAATAGAATCGTGGCTGGAATATCGATGTCTGCACTGCAGGTCACCGGGCTCGGAATAGGTCCTCTGACGGCGTACGCTGTGCAGCTTTTTCCGACGAATTTAAGGTATTTCCTATTCTTGAAATCTTGACATCTAGGCTTCTCTACTTGACCATATTAGTAAAACGCAACGTAGTGAAGTAGAGCGTTTATTTTGGTTAATTTGATCATGTATTATATTGTGGGAATAGTGGAAGCCCCAAAGGGAGATCTCCGACCGAGCGAGATGGTATGCTCGATCAGGCCGAAGCCCACTTGTATGCATTTCAGATATTGTATATATAGCGCCGATCTTAGAAGACTTCGATAGCACGATTCAGGATTGTGGCGCTAATTGGTCCGCTACAATATTTTTATGCAATATTCTTGTTATTTTATCAGAGGCACAGCAGTGGGAGCAGTGATGATGTTCGGGCGCGTGGGATCCGTGTCGGGCGCCAACGCGGCCGGCATCTTCCTCGCCGGCGCCTGCACCGCCACCTTCTACGGGTTCGCCGCCATCTTGATAGGTATGATACTATGGCAGCGGGAAAATCACGATCATCCAGCAAACGTTGGGCGCCAGGTCCAGCTAAATAATAATTATAATTACATCACTCGTTGAACATTTTCATAAACAAGACAATAAGGAGCTTGAAAATTCTCCACCATAAATATTCTGTTGCCAATATAAAATTTTATTTTTTTAATAATGTATTTAACCTTGTTTCAGTTTGTGCTGCCCTGAGCTTTGTTTTACCCAGTGATAATAAAGTTTCAAGTGAGAGATGAGAAACACAAAACTGTGAAATATTTTACTCTAAGTAACATAAAACATTTAAAGTGGGACGTTGCCTAGTGTCAAATAATATAACATTTAGAATTAAATTTTAAAATTGTTGAATAGGGATAGTTCATTACATTAGATACTAAAAGAAATAGTTAATTTATGTTGACGTGATTAAAATATAAGCAAATAAAAATATTGCCCATTTCTTTCTAGCGAAACAATTTGTTACGTCACAATCTGCTACTGACAAATGTATGGCGGTGGCAACTCGTGACGTCACAGAACGATATATCGCTCTCTTTCTGTAAATTAAATTATTTAAGTATATTCGTTTTTTTAAGATTACAAAAATGGGTCCTAGATTGTTATTACCATGTTGTAGACAAGATGTTAAACGAGTAGACGAAAAAAAAATTAGACAACATGTCTATTGGAAGCTCTGTACAGCTAGGTAGATAGGTACAGCTAGCTATCTAGTAATTGTAATCTTAGTAAGTAAATTATTCGTGATATAATACATAATATAAGATTTATGTAACCATATTGTTAGTGGGAAAGTAAAATTATTTATGTACAGATTTAGTAATAAAAGACTGAACATTATACTTAATATTATGATTTATGACTTTTCAATACTATTGCCTAAACTATGCACCTGAACCTGAAACTAAAGCAGTTTCAGGTGATATACCTGAAAATGCCTTTAAGGAGTTTGACAATATTATCTAATTGTGTGTCTAACTAGAGACGAAAAAAAAATTTTTAATGCCCTATTATTAAATAGTACCTGGGAGACGGCTCGGAGCTCGGCTCTTAGCAGAACGATAAAAGTAATTTAAAAAAAAAAAAAGGAATAAAAAGAATCACAAAAATATTCGTCGGACCGGAATTCGAACCCGAGACACCAATTTGCCAACCGAAAGCAACCAAAAGCTGTCTCCGAGATTCCGATTATTATAGGTAAGTATAATATAATATGTATAAGGTTCGGTGAAATCTATTGCTTATGTAAAGACGTTTAAGCAGAAAAATAATTGTCATACTCGAAAAAATTTTTTTTCTTCATATGGCGAGTTTGCGGAGAGTCAATACATTTAAGGATTTTTTACTTTGAGTATAACAATTATTTTTTAGCATAAACATCTTTATACAAGCAGTGAATATCCGTAATTGAATTTCGGAGACGTTATATAATATATTATATAAATGATAAATAAAAGTTTAAAGTATAAGATTACACATAATGCAGGCCTGTTGCCGATAGTGTTGTACAGTGTATTCAACAGTTTAATCTTCAGACATATAAAGTGGTAAGCGTAATGCAATGATACGTCGCGTTTTATGCCATTATCATTGTTCTTACATATTATTGTTACGAGTTATGACATACCGACTGACTCCCGCAAAGTTTTCGCTATCGTTCACTAGTAATCAGTATTTGTCTCCGTTTAGCGACAAGATTAAAAGTAAACGACCTCGAGATAGAGTAAATACTATAAAAAAGTATCAAGTAAACGTAAAACCCGGCCAAGTGCGAGTAGGACTCGTGCTCGAAAGGGTTCCGTACAAAACAGCAAAAAAACACGTTTCTTGTATGGTAGCCCCACTTAAATATATTTTTTTAGTATTTATTGATAGAGCGATAGCAGAACTGCTTCATCAGTAAAGATTTCAACTGTCAAGCCACGAAGTATAGATACCAGTATCCCAAGCAGGAACTTTTGCGGTATCGTTACGTGTACGTAAACGTGAAATATGTCTTGTTGTGAATTTGTGTTGTGTACACGTAACGATAACGCAAAATGTTCCTGCTTGGGGTACAGGAGTCCGAACGTAATGTTAAAATAATGGTGTCAATTTAGGGAACAGATTTTTTGCCGGTAGAGCGCGCCATTTCAAGAAATACCAAGCGCGATTCAGGACTGTGCGCTGTTTGGTCCGCCACAATAGCATCGGTACGTCCAAAATTCTAGCGCAGCCAGTGGCAAAAAAGAGAACTCAGATCTGGGTTTATTATTGTGTACTTGAAATGAACTATGAAAAAGCCTATGCCGTTCGAACTCCTGATATCTTTACTTCGTGTGTCTAGCTATCGCGGTTTATGAGATACAGCCTGGTTACAGTCAGACCGCTATCTATCCGTCTGTACGTCTGACAGACGGACAGACAGACAAAGGAGTTTTAGTAATAGGATCCCGTTTTTACTCTTTGAGTACGAAACCCTAAAAAACATAATATTAATGAAACATTGCGTAATAAGTTGCGAGAAAATAGAGCAGGCTTTTTTTTTTTAATTTGGCTTCTATCTATGTTAGTGCTCCTAACTCCTATATAGAAATCTTTGTATGAAATTCATCTCCAAAAAAAAAAAATCGGTCCCGACAATACTATCTGTAAAGCTAAGCACAGTTACTGTTCCACGTAGCTAGACTAGCTAGTCACTCTGTTATCTATGTTATTTGGTTATGGGTATGTTCCGATATGCACTGCGACCACTGTACTGTGTGACGTCAATTCAGTATACTGTAAAGCCGTTCCTTTATAGCCAGTTTTACTGCTTCCCTATAACCTAATTTTATTGACTTCAACTGACAACTAGGAATGGTCTTCATTTTAACGTTTGAACTTTTGAATCACGTGATCTAAGTACTCTCTGCTCGCAGTGCATATCGGAACATACCCATAGTTGGACCGGTAAAGTATGGCGAGTGGCCTGTGTCCTTTTCGGATCTACCTTGATTCTTAAAAAATGTTTTCAATAATCAAAAGATCTTTATAGACTGTCTGAGGATTAGATATAGATAAAAGAGTAAGTAAGTATACTAATGTAATTAGAAAATTAGCGCTTAGGTACTAAGCCATGTTTTTTGGGGTTCTTTTCTTAATTTAAAAAAAAAACCTAATTCTATGTACGGTACAAACAATGTATTATTTAGTCCAATAAATTATTACATCGGACAAAATTTCAAGTTCAATTAAAGAAAAGCGAACGTTTAGACAAACAAACAAAGAAATAATAGCAGATAGTCAAACTATTTTCCTAATAAAAAAGTAAAATTAAAATTTTTAAAAACAAACAAAAAATAAACTCTAAAAAGTAATAAATAATATTTTAAACCTATTATAATTATATTATCGCATATAATATTATGTAAGTTGAAATAATTTTATGTTCCAATCGTCGCCTCGTCGGGGGACCGCTAAAGTTTATAAAGTATTTTTACAACAACAGCTAATTAATTATTACGAATTACATTTAAGTAGGTATGAGCAAATTTTTTCGGAGTAAATTCTTTTGTTCATTCTGCGACTACTATACACGTGTTTTTTCACATAGCGGTCCCCCGACGAGACGACGATTGGAAAATAAAATTATTTCAACTTACATAATATTATATGTGATAATATAATTATAATAGGTTTAAAATATTATTTATTACTTTTTAGAGTTTATTTTTTGTGTCGGGGGGTTTTTAAAATTTTTAATTTTACTTTTATTTTATCCTTTTTAAATTAGGTATAAATAATGATTACCTTACCATATACATACTTTCAACATCATTGAAGTAACATGGTACCAAATTTCGAATCGATAGGACATGTGGACGATAGTCAGATCCCCTCATCAACTAATAAAGAAAAGATGATCTTCAAACGGCTAATCAGGTCATGGTTACCTTACCATGTTCTTTAAGTATCGTTGAAGTAACACGGTACCAAATTTCGAATCGATCGGACATAAGAAAGTTAGTCAGATCCCCTCATCAACTAGAAAAGAGCTGATCATCTTCAAACGGCTGATCAGGTCATGGTTACATTAGCATGTTCTTTGAATATCGTTGAAGTAACACAGTACCAAATTTTGAATCGATCGGACATTGGAAAGTTAGTCAGATCCCCTCATCAACTAGAAAAGAGCTGATCATCTTCAAATAGCTGATCTTCCCACCACCAATTTTCTCATCAAACGAAGCTACGAACACTGTCGATTAAGTCATCAATATTCTCTTTCAGTGCGCTTTCATTTGAGACCTTACTCGAGTATATTTGCACATTCGGATTTTCTTCCCCGCTTTCACCCCCCACAACTTTTAAACGGCTCAACCGATTTTCATCAAACATGTCTAAGAACACTCGCATGTAAGTCACCTTTAATACAAAAGAAACTAAATTGAAATCAATTCATCCGTTCGGGAGCTATGATGCCACAGACAGACAGACAGACACACCCACAGACAGACAGACCGACAGACAGACAGACAGACAGACACGTCAAACTTATAACACCCCTCTTTTTGCGTCGGGGGTTAAAAAGCACGCGGGAAGTGCCTTATTCCTGAGGATAAATGTAAGATAGAGAGGAGCAGAAATAAAAACACATCACGAATCTAACTAATTCGGATGTGCTGTTATGAAACACCGACTCGCACTTAACCGCTTTTCATAAAATAGTAAGTAATTTATTGTTTTTCTCGTCGAAGATGATGTAATAATAATGTCTACTTGGCTGATATTATTAAGGAGAGCTTACACTGAACGGTCTACATCAGAATGATAGCGAAAGAGTTTTATTCAATTTTTAAACATAAAAAAAAAAAATGTTTTTACAAAAAAAAAAACAAGAGAAGGGGTAATTTTTTTGAAGGTACTATGCTACTATTATGTACTTACGATACATTTCGATGTAAGCCCCGTATTTTCATCTCAATCATGAAATATATATTTAAGAAGTAAGATGGGCACTAAGATTTTTTTACCTAATTAGGTACTTACTGTTAATATTTTAATGAAACGATCAAGAACATTTAATTGGCTAGCCGCACACGTGCAATTATTACCTATTATTGACAGAAAAATATTTGTCAATACTAGTCAACACATACAAAAAAAACGGCGAAATGGCCCGCACACAAACAAGGAATATTATTGTCAATATGAGCATTATTGCCAATAATATGGTGTGTATTCGGCTAGCCTTTCATTATTTAGTTTTTCTTGCGAGAAGGGGCAATACGGAATTGTCCCATGTCTGTTTACTAGTGGCGAAATTTGAGATCTGAAGAAAAACAACTAAACAGTGTTTACTTCTTTTTATTTCTTCAAGCCTCAAGGTAAGATTTACCAGTGAGCAGTCTTCCTTAAATTTTGTTGTTTATATATATTGCGATTTGCGAGTAACTTGCGTCAATAAGATAACTACAGGCTCCCGAAGGAGTTGGCTCGAATAGTTTTTGTATGACGAAGAAAATATGATTCAAAAGAGGAATTAATTTTTAGGTAATTTATAAAAAAATATAAAAAAAACTCTCTTTATTTTTAAATATTTAGGCAATTAGTTTTATGTATTGTTGACCAGGTGTAATAAAATAAAATATTAATAAAAACTACTTTGATTTTTATTCTAGGTACTTGTACGAAGAAGAAAGTTGCTGGCGAAGTTAAATAAAATAACTAAAAAAAAAAGATAATCGTGTTGTTTTCTTCAAGGTTATAAAACAAAGGTACGATATTTCAATTACAAGCACAAAATGTATGAATCATGTATGAACTATCATTAATGAACCTTGAAGCTAGATTCGTATGATTAAATAGTAGTGCACCTGTGTCTAACTTCAAAGTTACATAGTTATTAAACCTAGCCTAACCAATAGTCCATAGAAAAGTTTATACATTTAAATAGTGTTTAAAAATATAATTTAATTCTTCATATCTTTTTTATTTTACTGAAACATCAGAGGTCATATACTTGAGTGATAAAAAGTTTAGATCCGTTGCGAAATTATTGATAACTTGAACTTTGTTCAATAGGCTTTACAATTACTTTATAATATTATTATATACGTATTTACTAAATTTTATTTACTATTACCTAAATGTGCTTTTCCTAAATTACTAATAAAATTATCATTTAAAAATTCACACTTCAATTAACAATCATTTTCTTTAATTAAAGTATTTTATCTGCTATTAATCATTTCATTTTAAGTAAATTTTACTCGTATATTATGTAGGCCGGATGTTTTGTCTAGCTAGTGTGCAATATCGACAAAGCTTGTGCACGACCAGTTTCTAAACATTTTCCTTTACACTTGGACCCCTCAAAATATTAAAATAAAAAAGGAAGTGACCGCAACGACTGCGATTTTCATCTTTTGTCTGGTCAAGCGGCAAGTTGTTGCATAGTACATATCCAACAGGAATTGCATACCATTACACGACTGGTATCTCTCTGTACAGACGTACTGTGTAGATTTTTGTGAATTGATATGAATGAGATAGAAAACGCTTACTTTCATTATAGTACATTTTAGGTAAAACATGACCGTAGAAGTGAAGAATCCTAAGGAGATGGCCACCTCGATAACGCTAGACGAAGCCATGCTGGAGACAGGTAGGTTTGACCAATCTCTACGCTATAACACACCATAAGCCTGGCCTCAGGCGTTCGTAATTTGTCATTCTTTAAGAACGTCAAATTCAGGTCGAAGGCAAAGTTTCCATATAGAACACGCATAGCCCACACACGTGCTTAATCTTTCAGATTCTTAAATTTAAGTTCGAACTTTAAGAAAGTCAAATTAAGAACGTCTGGGGCCAGACTCAGCATGTGTGTGACAAAGGTGTGACATGGTGTCTGAATATTGTCTATGGATTAAGATTCTTAAATTCAGGAAGGAGTTCAGACGTTTGTGGCCAGGTTAACTTCACATAATAAACTGTAGCATAACTGCCCACAGACGAACTGCTGCTCCAGATGTAGGAGCTAGGTAGGTATTTATATAATATTAATTTTTAAAAACAAAATGTTAACTGATTAATAATAAATATTTTTAAATATAATTATTTAATTGTAATTATGAATACAATGTACACTGATGACAAGAAACAATAATTAATTAATTAATGCAGCACTTTCATCCGTGTTTTTTCCTCGATAATAAATTTTCTATGTAGTTAAAAATTTTTAATTAGAAAGGAATATAATATTTACGATGAATTATTATGAAATACGGAACGTCGATGGTTAATAATAATTATCAAAGGAAATTAATTAAGTATTAACAATAGAATTAATTAATTCGTAGAAGCAAAGTTACAATTAATTTAAGAGTATATTAATTAAGTCTTTTAATACTTTTAAATAAGAAGTAAATAACCAAGAGCATGTCACGCTCACGAGTCACGACATGTCTAAGGAGGGTTCCGTAACCGTTAACGCGTAATAGGGTTTTATCAAATTACTTCAAAAGTTACCGTCCGATTTCGTTTAAAATATTTTTTCTAGGGAGTTATTGGCATGGTCCATCTGCATGGAAACTTACAAGTTTCTATCTTCAATAGTTTATAGAAATGCTGGGGGGGGGGGGGAAGTAACTTAATAACTTTGGAGGCCGATTACTCGAAAATCTTTGACTTTGTAATAAAATCATGTATTAAACCTTAATTTTATTATAAAAAGCCTATTCAACGATACCCCACACTATGAGGTAGAATGTAAAAAATATTTTTCATCTTCACTTTACGTGTATGGAGAACCACCCCTAAAATATAAAATAATTATTATTTTATGACGCCAAAACTGAGATCTATACACAATATTTAACAGTACAAAATTTCATATATTTATATTCATAATTTAACAGAAGCTACAGGCGCGGACAGACAGACAGACAAACAGATTGGACGGACAGAGCCTAACTATAAGGGTTCTTGAGTACTACGGAACCCTAAAAAGTTTTTTTTTTTTTTTCTTAAACTGAATGATGTGTCATTTCAATTACCGGCAAAACCAAGGTTGACTTTATCAAAGTCCTTAAAAACTAAAAGGACTTCGATTTTTTAACACTCTTTTTTTTCAGAAAAATCAGTCCAAAGACAAGCCGTATTTTTTTTTCATTCAAATACTTTCTAGTATCTGTTTTGAGGTATAAAAGTTATCACTTATCACAAACTTGTCGAAAATTTGATTTTTTTAACTACTTAACTAAACAGTATCTCTACTTGTTATCTTTCAGGATTTGGTGTTTACAACATAATTCACATGCTACTAAGTGGTGTCATTCTGATGGGGGTTATTATACAGAATTTGCTACTCGGATACGTCCTGCCTGCGGCACAGTGTGAACTCAACCTGTCTCTGTCCCAACGAGGATGGCTTGCTGCTTTACCTTTCTTAGGCAAGTTCCAAACGGAAAGTTTGAATGTTTTTTACTCAAGACATTACTTTTACTTTCTGTATTATATTCTGATAGTGCACATAGAATCAAATTCTCAAATGCTTCTTACTCTTGTACTCTAAGACAAGGACGCTCTAACAAGTTAGATTGTAACCCGAGAGAGTGAGATGAAAATCTAAAATACTTAGATTTAAGCTCCGGATTCGATAACTTCTAACACTGCTACTGCTAAATAATTCTAAGTGATATTTTGTTTCCGTGTGATAAACGTGTTTTAAAGACACCCCAATTTCACCAACGTCATTAGGGTCGATTCCACACCAAAACGAAACAATAATAGACGTGAAGGTGCATTTTCAAGAAAGCTATTCAAATTTGAATTTTATTCATTACGAAGATACACGTACCTATTCATTGTAAGAGTTTGAATGTCATTTGCACTGCGTTGCACACAGCACAGCACATGATTGATGTCATATATCACATATTATGATTTGTGAAACGTGTATTTTTTGTGTAATGAGCAGTGAATAAAGTTAAATTTTCAATAACTTTCTTAAAAGCAGCGCAGCATAGCGTCGTATTTCGTCGTGGTGTGAACTGACCATTAAACAACGTTTAACGCTGAGCTACGGTTTTTGATACGTTCTAATATTGAATTAGACAGATCGAATCCGTGTTTAGCGTTAAGATATTTCGTGAAATCGGGGGTTAGTTTAAACTCTAAACCTCGTTCTGTAATAAAGCCGTTAGTTTAAACTGATGTTAATATCCTCAACTGCGAGGGCTTTCTGATTTTGGGCAATGTATTTCTAAGTTATGCTGACAAGTAATTAATCTATAAAAGGCCACCTAGTGCGAACCAGTTTTTAACTTGGATGACTATAGCCTGAACATTTTATTCGGCGTAGAGACAAAATCGTTGAGCTCTAATCAATGACCTCGCACTTAAAAGTATTAAATTCAAAGTCATTGCATTCATTGCAAACATTTAGACTCAGTACAGACAGGCTACATGTGACCGCGACCGATCCCCGGCTACACAATTATTATACATTTTGAGTCTCCGTTTGAGTTAACGGCACGTTTCATTATCTATCCTATCTATCGATAACTATTTGTTAAAAACGTCTTTGTATCACGAAAAACTGGCAAATGGTTGAATGACATTTTTAACAAATAGATAAAGATAGATAGATTATTATAATGGGTCGTTACTCGTTAGTCGCCTACGCTCTACGGGCTCATCGTCAAAGTATGAGGATAATGTAGCTCGGACGACCGGTTGCAGCTGTATGTAGCTCGTGTGCACCGATCTAAAATGTTTGTAATTAACATCAATCCCTGCTAATGTCGCCATTGACATATTTTATTAGTAGAAGTAGCACAATATCCATTTCATTATACATTACCAACAGTACAAATTGAAGAAAGAGGAACAGATAAACAGTTAGCTTTCAATTTGATTGCACTACTACAAAGTACAAGCATACGATATTATGTAAATTTCAAAAAGAAGGTGAAGTCAAAAATTTCAATTTTGATTTCGAAATTTTCGCTTCGATTTGGAGCGCTCTAATCATATTTAATTTAACATAATATAATAGCTGTTCTCTTCTCTTCTACCCAGTGACCTAAGTGTAAATTCAAGCTATATACGAGTATTATACACAGACAACTTTGTAAACGTTACTTAAATGTTGCACAGCTAATTAAATTTAGTTATTAGTTATACAAATTAAAATGATTTAAAATGGATCTTTAGCACGCTATAAAACATTAATCTACGCTCGTAATTGATTTAGGTAAACTTGCTTGAACTTGATATTAATCATAGTTCATAGTTTTAATTGGCGTTAATAATATCATTTGTAATAAGTTGTTTTTAAATTACCCTAGCTATAATGCCAAACTTAATAGATAAGACATTATGCAGGAAAGTCTGTGGTAGCAATTCAATACGATTACGCAGATTAAGCTCTCCACTCAGTCGGATCACTAGCTATGAATGGACCTAACAAATGTTATGTATGAATATATCTCAGCATCTGATAGTGCCACATGTTTCGGTATCAGCACATAACCAACTTGTCTCCATGCCTATCCAGAGCCGTAACCCAAGTTGCCATCGCTAATTAGCAAACGCAACTTGTCTAGAGGCTCAGGGCCTCTAGTCAAGATGCATTCGATAATTTCGATGGCGAACTTCGTAATCAAATTGTATGGAATTTGACATGTCATCGTTAAGTGACATGTCGCTTGCGATGCAATGTGTCAAATCCCATACATATTGTTTTCAAAGTTCGCCGTCGAAATTATCGAATGCATCTTGACTAGGGGCCCAGGTAGATATTAATCTAACGTCATACGTATGGGCATGGGTGGAACTCACTGGTGGAAGTAACACATTTATCACCACCAACCCAATCCTTCCTGCTGTGGCTCGGGGTTTTCCTTAAACAGAGATTAGGCCATAATCAACCCTCCAGAGATGATAGCACAATAATAAGTTAGATTGTCACGTGTTGCAGGTATAATTCTGACGTCATACGTGTGGGGCTGGGTGGCAGACACGCGCGGGCGCCGCTTCACCATGCTGCTGTCCACGACGGTGTCTACGGTGTTCTCTATTGCCCTGAGCGTCATGCCCGACATCACCACCTTCGCGGTCTTTACTTTTTTGTCAGCTATTTTGTAAGTCATTAAAAAGTAATTTTATCGACTACGGCGAAGCCAAAACGAAGGTGAATGATTTTGGCAGTCTATGTATGTATGTTTGTTCCATCGTGGCGCAAAAACTACTGATCTGAATTATAATAAATTTAATAAATTTGGTGTTAATAAATTCGTAATAATAGTAACAAAATTATTAATTTTTGATTATTATTCAAAATAAAAACAAATTTTTTTCTGAACATTTTGCTTACTTTTTCGAGTCTAAATTATTTTATCGTTTAATAATTATTGTCGACCCAACATCTAAAGCTACCACCCGAGAGCTACTAGGAAATTTAGAGCAGGTGTTTGATGCAAGCTGTAACCTTGTCCTCTGCTTCTTCTCTTGTACCTCAACACGAGAATGTTAGTCTAACTGGTTAGAAGCGGAACTTACCCAAAATACAAATTTTTAAAAAGTTAATTTTTAAAGCCAAAAAACATGTTTGAGGCAACTTGAAAATTATGCTATAGTGTTAGTATAATGTATAAAGAGTTGGGGAAAAAAAGCCATGTAAATTAGTTGAAACTTTAACCTTGCCAGACCAGTTGAAAAGTATATTTCAAAAAGGTTAACAAAATAAAAACATGATTTAAACTTAAAACCTTAACATTAAACTCTGAGTATTAGATTCTAGGATAAAAACCTAACCAAGATCATGTCACGTCATGTCTAAGAAGGATTCCGCGTAACTACCAACGTGCTATAGGTTTTCTTTTAATTAGTTCAAAAGTTACCTTCTGTCCGATTTTGCTGAAAATAATTTTATTAAAGAGTTTTTAGCATAATCTAACAGCATTTAATCTCACAAGTTTCTATCTCCTATAGTTTAGAAATGCCAGGGATGGGACCAACTTTTAAATCAATTTGGAGGCCGATTACACAAAAATGGTTGACTCTGTAAAAAGTAATGTATGAAACCTTCCATTCATTTTAAAGGTTCTATTCAACGAAACCCCACACGATGTGGTAGAATAAAAAATATTTTTCATTCCCACTTAATCACATGTATGTAGCCACCCCTTCAATGTAAAATTATTATAATTGTATGATTCTAAAACCGAGATATACCTATACATGGTCCTTAACTGTACCAAATTCCTGTATGTCTCACTGTCTGTTAGTTTGGCTGTCTGTCTGTCCGCGCTTTTAGCTTCTGTAATTATGAATATCAATACATGAAATTTGGTACAGTACAAAATCTGTTTAGTAGTTTTTGCGTGAAAGAGTAACATCCATTCATCTATCCTCACAAACTTTCACATTTATAATAGTAGTAAAATACGAATTACGAGTACATACCTAAAAATAATATAAAGCCTCAAATTCTCTTCAAGCCAAACCACAGAATAAATAAAAGTATCAAAACTAAATAGCTAAACAGTTTGTTTTAAGATCAGATTAGATAATAAAGTATTTGCCTACGTCTCTGTCATGTCGTACCGTTACTTAATGGATTTATGTAGATGATTTTTATTATACTTTTATCTAAATAAATAACGTTATTTTTTTAAAACTATGAAAAAATAGGTATTTTCTCATTTGTAAAGTCGTATATTTTTCGAGGACTAAAAGGACTAAAAAATTGCAATTTTTTTGCTATAATTGAAAAACGAAAACTACAAACTATTCAAATCCTTAAGTTTCTTGTAACATTTTTTCCTATACAACCATACATTTTCAACTGCGATTGTGACTTGTGACCAGTGACGTCATTTGTCATGCATTTTATTTATATATTTTTAATGCTCTCCAACGATCTCACTTTTCACTTTTGTGATGACTGTATTTCGTCAACGGTTGATCGTAAATATTGCAAAGACTATTTCCCAGCTTAATATGTACTACCGAACAAGTTCCCGTTCGACCAGGCATTAGATGAAAATCGCTCAACAGCGCCGTTGAACAGTGGGCTCGTAAACATACTCACGTGCAAATACCTAGTTCAACCTCGTCTGCAGTCGCTGCGGTTACTTCCTTTGCGTTTAAATATTTTGAGGCGTCCTAGTGCAAAGGTGAATGTTTAGAGACTGGTCGAGCGGGAACTTTGTCGGTGGTACCTTTCCAAAAGCCAATAAAAGCAAACTATGCATATTTTCTATTGTTTTAGGTGTGAGTGTGATCTACCGTCTCTATATTTTTCATGTAGTTTTAATCTTTATTGCTTTCTATCTAACTCTCAGCACTTAAACATAATCAAACAAGTTCCGTTGAATTAAATATCGCCTGTTTTTTTTAAGTAGTTATGATTGTTTCTCTTTCAGTATGTCTGGCTCCTCTGCCGTGGTCTACACTTACATTGGCGAGTTCACAAACGTTAACCACAGGGACAAAATGGTGGCCTTTGGATCATCATTTGTTGGTATCGGTTCAGTGGTTTTACCAGGTACGCACGTAGATACAAATCCCCCTCTTTTTATTAGTAGCTCCTATCAAACAATAGGTAATAATTATGTTTCATTTGTCCCAAACTTTTGAGAAGTTGTGTACACTTTTAAAACTACAAAAACCGGCCAAGTGCGAGTTGGACTCGTGTACATATGGTTCTGTATCATTATACCAATACGTTTACATATTGTTTCCCAGTTTTCCAAGGAAGCGCATTAGTTAACTCCTAAACTAACAAAGTTATAAAAGCCGTTATAGTTTTCCTTCAAACTTCATCACATGGACTACCATTATTAATTTTAACTAATATGGCTTTTTAACTAAGGCCTTTTAAACAAAAAAAAAAAAAAAACGTTTTACAGTTGAATATATCTCGCAAACGGATCATGAAACAAAAATCGTCTTATCAACCTCTCAATGTTTTTATAATACTTATCTAATGAATAATGATGATCACAGATGGTAGACGCGGGAAAAAAATCATCCGCACTTTACTTACATGTGTCAGCACTTTGTCGACGTGGAAAATACACATATACATGGAAAGTTTCATATTTCTAGCACTAACCGTTTAAACGTTAAGCCGTAGACGAACGGAGGAAAATGGCGAATCCATGAGTGCCGTTGCACACGTTCCGGTTGCCAGGTAGTCGTTGCCGGGTAGTCGGCTGAGAAGTGTATGGACATGTACGATAGCTTTTACACATACCGGTGTATACGGCCATACATTTCGCGACCGGCTACCCGGCAAGCGGAACGTGTGCAACGGCTCTAAGGGTTCCGAAAATGAACAATGGAACCCTAAAAAGTTTTGAAAAAATATTAATTATAAAGAATTACTTCTTTATTATATTTTAAAGTAAGTAATTCCCTTTCATTTTCAGGAATAGCATGGCTAATTCTGCCACTGGAATTTTCTGTGCCTATTTCGTTCTTGGGTATTGCGTTTCGTTCTTGGAGGTTGTTAATACTTACGTGCACTATACCTTTCATCGTTGGGGCAATATTTCTCCTTTTTTCTTCGGAGAGCCCGAAATTCCTTTACACTTTGGGTAAAAATGAAGAATGTTTAAAAGTTTTGAGCAAGATCTACGCTATTAATACCATGAAACCTGAATCCACGTATCCAGTAAGTGCTGTTGTTGCAAAAATATTTAATTTTGAAACAATTGAGTGTTCACTAAATTAAAATTCGATTGTTTTTTTTTATAACGGGGTGATAAGCAGAAGAATGGGATACATGAGCTACGCTAGGCAACTATCCCCCGATGCATTTGTAACGTTAGGCGACTATCCGCTATAGCAGGCAACTATCCCCTTATTTAGAGGTCCAGTGAAAATGGATTTACTCAAAACTCGTATTAATTAGGCTAACAAAAATTAGTTATTATAAAATATTAAAGACCTAATTTTGGACAAACACGTTGAATTATTACCTACAGGGTTTTTTTATAAAGTGGGGCAACTATCCGGCTTATACCCTAATAAAGAAAAACCATCCCCACTTACTATGGGGCCGTCCCTAAATTATATTATTATTTTATAATGCAAAAATTTAAATCTATGGATTATTAAATTAAAGGCAGAATATTAGCGTCAGAAGTCTATCAACATTTTACAATTTCACTAGTTATATTACAATGCCATGGTTTTTACAATTTTACGGTGACATATTATAGCTTTACAACATTAAATTTGCAACTGAGTTTATATGCCTAGTAACATTCCTAATTCTGTTACAACAAAGCGACATAGTAGCTGATGAAATACTTAGTGTTAACCTAACATCTAATATCTTCTTTTTTTTTCACCTCAACCACAGTTTAGTTATAAATAATCTTTCCTTACAGTTTACTTGTAGGTACGTCTACATTTTTTTTTTTACATTTCAGGTCAAATTTCTCATTACGGAAAAAGGGAATACAGATAGATCTCAATCCAAAGGTATTGCAGCAGTTTTGAGCTCGATGAAGGAACAAACTTTTCCCTTATTTAAAATGCCACTTCTACCTTGGACATGCCTTGCCTGTTTTATCCAATTCGGAATCTTGGCAACGTGAGTAATTTCCATTGCTTTACTTCTAACAATGTAATTTATAATAAAATCTACTCATATCGGTGACGGTGGCCGGTTTCATTGAAACCAGACCAGTTACGCAGGAGCAACTTTATAGTGCCCAAGTGTTTGCGCGTATACAAGAGCACTCTACCTTCCTTTACTCTCCTAATCCAGTGGGACGGATAATCGACACGACTGACAAGAGATCAGGCGCAGGTCCGACTTTTTACATGCCCATCCGACGCATGGATCATCTTTCTTGTCAGACAATCAGGTGATCAGACTGCATTGTCCTTATCAAACTTGGAAACAACATTTTTTGTTGTTCCAATGCGGGAATCGAACCCACGGCCTCCGAGTCGAGAGCTAATGCTCTAACCACTAGACCACGGATGCCGTTTTATAGTGAACATCTAAGGTTATTGAAAACAAAATTAAACAATTGTTTTCAGAAATAACGGTTTTTACGTATGGTTCCCGACAATCTTGAACTCATTGGCCGGCCATGTTGGAAACGAAACGAGAATTTGTGATGTTCTCGTGTCAAAACCGTCCTCAGTTTCTAATGTTACACTTGTGAGTTATAAGTTATTATTATCCACCTATATTTAGTCAAAGTTTTCTGTCCTTATTTAAACCAAAGTATAGAAAAAATCTATCAAGTTATGGAAACCGAAAAGTTTATCTATTTTTGGTAAAATTACTCTGGAATCACAGTACACAAATCTGACACACTTGTACCTATTATTATTATAGCTTTATTTCCACATACTTACCAGTTATATATTTACAATCAATCAATTTATATTTATTTAATAAGTTTATTTACTATGTAAACCCCTCTTTCGGTAAAAGCCTCCTCCATTATTTTCCACCTATATCGTTCTTTGGCTATTTGCATCCAACTTTTTCCTCCTATTTTTATTATGTCGTCTGCCCGTCTTTTCTTTTGCCTTCCCATATCCTTTTGCTTTATATTTTCTAACGTATCAGTTACTAAAAATATTAACTTTAACAAAAGCCACTTGACAGACAAAGACAGCAACATGGATTAGCGTATTCGTGGAGTTAATATTTTTATTAAAAAGTGGAATGTTGTTTACTTCAATATATTTTAATATATTCCAGGCCCACTGCGACGATACCATCAACACCGCAACCTACGAGATGTCTATCTACGTCGGCTTAGTGTTCTGCTCGATGTACATCATCGTTGGTTTCCTGGTCAGCTTCGTGAGCAAGAAGCTGATCTTGGTGGTTGTTCTCGTGATCACTGGGTTATGCGGGATCGGTGCCCACCTGGTGTACACACAGCAGGTTGCTATTGGCCTTTTCGCCGTGTTCCAGATGTGCGGAGCCTGTATCGGCCTCATGAACGCGGTCAGCGTTGAACTGTTCCCCACAAAATATAGGTAATTTGTATTGTATTATGAACCTACATACATAAAAATAGTATATGGTAAAGCAGTAAAGCTTATTTCCCGCAAGGGAGAGCACTTCGCCAGGTATTTATACTTTAGTCACAGCTTTAGTGTGGATATAATATTATAATCGAGTCTATTTTTCGGTCATACAAAACCATAGTTTTGCAAGGCTAAAAAACCCTAGCAAAACCCAAAAACTAAAAGCCTAACTAGAACTATTAAAATTAGCTCTAACCAGTAGTTAATCGTCAATATAACAATTAAATTTTGAGTAAATTCGTACAATATTTCCATAACATTTATAGTATTTCCATAGATGCTAATACTGCTGTAAACAGAATGAAAACACAATAATGATGATGATTACATAGGAAATATTATAATATTGTAAACATTGATATGTTACCGACATAACAATTCTCGTTTAATGTACCGACCAATGAGTTCAAAATTATCGAGAACCATACGTAAAAACCGTTATTTCTGAAAACAATCATTGTTTAATTTCATTTTTAACCGACTAACTTCATTAAAAATTTTAGATTTTCATTATTTACATTGTTTATTACAAGTAAAGCAAAGGAAATTACCCACGTCGCCAAGATTCCGAATTGAATAAAACAGGCTAGGCAGTAGGCATGTCCAAGATAGAAGTGGCATTATAATATTTCCATTATATTATGTATCATCAATACCTATTATTGTATATTTTTATTAACTACCTACTTTTAAATTATTTACAGAATAAAGGAAAGAAAGGAAAAAAATAAACTAAAAAAGAGAAAACTAAAGTACAAGATACTTAAGGCTATAAAAAAAAGAAAACCTCTAGGTTATTATATTATTATTATAGTTATTACCATAATATTATAACAGGGGATTAGTTATTATGAACGATTTTGGGTAAAAAAATCCAAAACAACAACTGCAAGTTGTAACTAGGCTAGATAAAATATTTATCCTTAGTGATATCACGGGTGATATGCTACTTATCACATATTTTTATCTAATTAGAACCTGAGACAGCAAAAAGATGATAATCGATAATTTATTTGTGTAATAAAACAATATCGTCATAGCTCATCAATATTATGATTATTTCACAATATTTTCTATCCCATTATTTTAGTGACATTTTAGTACCTATAATTATAACATTTTCATTTATTTTTGCAGAGCAATGGCAGTGTGCTTGTCCATGATGATGGGTCGAGTCGGTTCAATGGTTGGATCAAATTTGATCGGCATATTCCTGGGTACCAACTGTAGCGCAAGTTTCTATCTTTTCGGTGGAATTTTAATCGGTATTCATTTTTTCTTTATTTAACGAATAATTTGATAATTATGAAGTTACTGGTTATGCAATTTAAAAGTCCGTTTAGGTTTCAGGTTAAAGACTCTGTCTTAATAAAATTCCATATGAAAATTCCCAATACTTTGTTTATTTTTTACAGTTTGCGGTCTAGCTTGCTTCACATTACCCGGCAAGAAAGATGATGGGCAAATTAAGAGAAAAGAAATATCTGAATCTGAAGCAACTGAAGTGGCCTAATTGTTAAAGCGGACATCAGAGCCCAAATATAAATTTCGAATTTTAAAATTCGAAGTCAACTTCCTGAAGTGCTTCCTTGTGTCTAAGGTTACAAAAATGTTCTACTGACATATTTTTGTAAAAAAAGACACAAGCCACTTTGGGATAAAAAATCGGCTTTTGGAACTTCTGGATATCATAAAGTTCAATAGAAATACTCGTTAAAGTATATAAAAGAGCAGCGAATATAGGCTCAAAAGCAAATTCGACCCACAATAACATAAACTGACGCATGTTAAAACTTTGACCTGCTCTGCAGTTCCAATGAATTTGAGTCTCCGACGAATAATTGTAAAGTACATGTGTAGATACTAGGGTAGTTTAATTGAATAATAATAATGAAGTAAAAATATGATGTAATATTTTAGTCTTTGATCTTATCAATAAAATTATAAAAGATTAAAACTACATACCATTGATTTATTTAATCTTAAACCTGTGTTTGTGCGTTTGTACCTTTATCATAGCTCCAAGGTTGAAATAAAGGTATTCTACAGTACCCCAAGCAGGAACATTTTGCGGTATCGTTAAGTGTGCGTAAGCGAGAAATATTGTATGAAAACCACGAAAGCGCCTCTATGGGACGTAAAATTAACTAAAATTTTCATACAATATTCCTTATATTTCTAGTTTACGTACACGTAACGATACCGCAAAATGTCCCTGCTTGGGGTACAGCTCACTTGATGGGTAGTGATAATTTTGGCTTACTTCTGCGACATGCCAATATTTGAACTACGTTACATAAATAGGAAAAAACTACGTTGAGTGTTGCAATTCTGCTTCTTCGTCTTGTTTTTATTAAAGATTGCAAATTATTAACGTAATAGTTTTTTAACAACATCAAAGTTCCCTAGTATGTATATACGTAGAGGGTATACGCCGTTTCCATTCTTCCTGTAGCTACAATAGTAGGTGACTATACATAACAGGGTGAAAGGTTATGTAAGTATACGACCTACGGGTGAACTTTTCTAGTGATCATGGTAGCCGAAATCCGAAACTACAGCTATAAATAATAGGAAAAAATACTGAAAGCAGTTGCGAGCTTGATTATGATATGAGCTTGATTCTTTATTTAAGCCGTGCTATCTAACAAATTATGAAAAATACAAATTTTCTCAAAAATAGGTTTAATTTTTTTCCTTAATAGGGTTAATTCCTTAAGTTTGTCACATATCATTACTTTCCAGAGTTGTTTCTTTATTAGCAACAAGATCGAATGGCATGTATTGTTATCCAAAATTAGCTGAATTGAAACGACTAACCAAAAATATAATGATGCAGTTTTAGTTTTTATCAAAATCGAACACTCATCTCTTTTCAGAATTTTTCGCTATTCCAGTAGTTTCGTATTTGACTTAGAATGCCGCCAAGAAAATTAATTCTGTATATTGTTTAATAATTATATTAATGTAAGGATTTAATCATTTTATTTATAACACGTGTTCTTATGACTATCTATGGAGCAGCTGTGAGATCGCAAAACATGTACTGTAGGTACATACACTAATTACTAGTGGCTGTATGTAAACATGGTTATCTTATAAAGTATAGACCATCTATCTTAATAAAGCAAACACATTATATTATGAAAAAATTTAAAGAAGCTACGACAGGAGAATTTACAAGTAGGTAGGATTAAAATTTGAGCACTTTATTGTCTATATTTTAATGTAGTTTAACGGAAATTTCTTAATTACGTTTCTTACTAAATTATTCTTTCTATACTATACTAAAAAAATTGTTCTATACTAAAAACCAACAGAGAAAATCTATATAAGAAAGTCGTGTTAAATACTCAAGAACGGCTCTAGGGCGTGACATAAAACATAGTATTATGTATTAAAAATGGATTGCAATTCCAATAAAACTAGAAAACTCGCTAAAACTCGAGAATGGCTGGACCGATTTGGCTTATTCATATTTGAGACAGAACAACGTGTGTCGGCACTGCTAGTAATTTATATTGTAAACGTTGTTAACAATGATCATCTGTCAAAATGCAGTCAAAATTAAAATAAATTTAAAATAAAGAAAGTAATTCGTGTCATTCGAAACTTATGGTGTTACCAGACAAACGGATTTGAACTGGAATGGGCCACGGATTTGGTTGCCAACCCCTTGTTTGGTTGTAGGGTGTCCCCCTAAAATTAGGGAGACAACCCTAAGATGGCAAATAAATAAATAAACGCAATTGTAGAGTCAGTGTAAAGGGCATTTAATATAGATACTGGAAATAATAAATGAATGGAATTTTTGTTACCTCTACGTTAAAAGCTAGGCTCGATCTCAATAAGTACGAGTTTGTTGTATATGATTTTGAACACATTCATGCAAATGCAGGCTTGGGTGCAATTTAAAGGAGGATTCTGGTTTATCTACTATAAATCAATAGAAAGGTCTCTTTTTATACTTTACTTCTTTGTGTGGCCATAAAAGTGTAAGTAATGGCGTCTACGCAAAAACCCAAAAATATAAATAATTATTTCCTCTTGTTTGAGTACACTTACATAATTTGGATTGCGCTGCGGAACGTGGAAGTTTTTTTTCTTCGTGACAATTTCCTTTTTTGCAGAAACATTTTGCAAGAATCGGCTGACCAGATCGGGAAATAAGGCGGACTTAAAACCAGCGTGATAAAACGGACAATTTAAAAAAAATATTTACACAGGGTGTTTTTTACATATTCCATCGTGTTTCTAATAAGGAAACGCATGAAAAATAATACAATATGGCAAACTTAAGAATAACGTTATATAAGTTTGTTTGTTTGCATTGAATAGGCTCCGAAAGTACTAGACCAGGGGTCGGCAACCTTTTGAGTCGAAAGAGTCAAAAATTACAACTAAAAAGAAATTGCCAACAGTAAATAAATAAATCCTAGCATACGTAAACAAAGTATTTTTTATAAAAAACTAATCTATTTATTCGCAAGAACTGGTGAAAACGCTAAACTGTTTTACATTGGAAGCGCATATAAATATCCTAATTTTAATTTCTATGTGAGCGAGCGGAGCGAGCGAGGATTTTTTGTTTGTCTATTTTACAGGTTAGACTTTAAACCCCGAAAAACTGTATGTACACTTGGGAAAATACAATAAAACCAACAGCCTAAAAGAGAACGTCGACACAAAATAATATAGTAGGTACATAATAATATGTTGTTTAGGTATATTTATCGCATCTGAATTCCGAGTTATTCGTAACTGAAGCACGAGGCCGCAGGCGGAGGTTCACGTCGCGTCGTTCACGCCTTACGCCACCTTTGGCTGCGGGGAAAAGCGATTTTCTCCGCAACCAGCCTGCCGGCTGAGAGATAGAAATGGTGCCTTATCTTCGTTCATCGATTTAGAATGATTTTCAAAATTTGATTGATTTTGAAATAAACAATATTTGCGTATAGTACTAAAGAGCTACAGCTCCACATTCAAAATGCCGCAAGTTGCTGACCACTGTTCTAGACCGATTTTGATGAAATTTGGCACAGATGTAGAATAGACCACGAGGAATGTATGGTTTCTGCGAAATTAACTTTTGCACGCACATAAAGACCTTATTATTTCGTATTTAAATGTGTTCGAAGAAAGAAATATTGTATAAATATTGCTTGTTTGTATTGAGTTGGTAGACCAGCGTTCATACATTTCTGCCCATCCTCCTTTGCAAGATAAAATAACAATACTATGTAGCCGGTTAGCAAACTATGTTGCTTAATTCTAGCTCTCTATCAAACCCCAAGCCGCGATTTTTTATACATAGATAAAAAGAAAAACCAAGACACAAAATACTGCTTACGAAGTAATAAATTCATTGAAGATATTAAAGAAACGCAGTGTAGCAATACTTATAGCGAGAAATAGTATTTGTTATCAATGACGTAGAAATATTAATATATAAACAATTTTTGTAGGTCGTCATACGTAGTGTGCTGTTCGGTCGCTATATTTTTTACCGAATATTCCACAGAGACCAACAAACTATGACCCTACTTCGTCTCTCCCGCGAGGCGTTATCTTCAAAAGACTTTATAAACAATATGATATAATTATTATTCTAAGCCCAGTATAGTGTACATATACGCCGAGCAATACGATCTAGGGTTAGTCGTTTTAGTAGCTTAGTGGACTCGACACTGAAAACTTGTAGACATTTTTTTCAGCGCATGCTAATAAGGTTAGTTTCGATTATATTTAATTAGAATTTAATGCCAAATGACAAAGATGCCGCACGGTTTAAATATGAATATGCCTAATTAATAAATAAAGTACATAATATTTGAGTGAATTGATTTTATAATTTATTCAATTAATGGTAAGTTTTTAATGACAGCATTATATGTCCACACTCACCAGCTTACTTACTTGCAGTATCTATAATTTTTTTAACAAAACATGACAAGGAAATCCTTTTTTGGACATTGGCCCTTTTCTTCCCTCTAAGCTAAGTCTTTCCAAGGTAGGTCAGAAAAACTAAACGAAAATTATTTTTAAATAAAACATTAAACCGATTCCAAAGTTGAAATACACAAAACAGTATGAAATAAAACAAATTTTCTAAATAATTCCCCTTTTAAATTTGACTAAAATTTTAACTATTTTCCACTCAATCTTCTTAATTTTGAAGTCGCTACCAGTCTTAACGATATCCTACACTATTTTATACTCACGTTCATATTTGCTGGTACCGACTTCAAAATTAAGAAGATTGAGTAGAGAAATAGTTAAAATTTTAGCCAAATTTAAAAGGGGAATTATTTAGAAAATAAGTTTTATTTCTTACTTTTTTGTGTATTTTTACTTTGGAAGTCGGTTTAATGTTTTGTTTAAAAATAATAATTTCACCTTTTTAGTGATATATTTTGTTAAGTTATTATTAATACCTACATCTTAAGAACGTCTAAAATAAACGATCGAATGTATAATTGAATACGCGCCAAGCTTCCTTTAGGTATTGTTACTAAAATGTTGATGATGATTACTGTAAGCAACAAAATGGCATATGCTTGCAGTTCTGTAAACAACGCCGAAATCCCCAAACATGTATAAGGAGTCAAGAGTTATATTCTATACTTTTGGATCCAGGGTATACCTTGGAGCTAAATCTTACTTTTTGATAGCATATACTTGGATTACTTCAGAAAAAGTCGGAATCACCATGTGTCCATATAACTTTCGAGGAGTTCCCTCGATTCCTCATGGATACCATCATCAGGTTTTTTGAAAACGGGACCAACTTAGTGTTGCCCAATTCAGTCTTGGTCTTGGTCTCGCAGCAAGAGTCTCGCAAGAGTCTCGCAAGTCTCGCAATTACCTATTAGCCTATTGCTATTTATTAAACGTTATTTTAGATATTAGAACAACGTAATATAACAACGTAACTTAATACCTACTCTATTACGTTGTTCTGAGATCTAAAATAACGTTTAATTAATTGCAATAGGCTAATAGGTAATTGCGAGAGTTGCGAGACTCTTGCTGCGAGACCAAGACCAAGACTGAATTGGGCAACACTAGACCAACTTGGGATTATACACTTTACATCAAAAAAAGAATTTAGAAAATCGGTCCACAGACGGCGGAATTATCTTTGAACATACAAAAAAAAATATTTATACAGCCGAACGTATAACCGCCTCCTTTTTTGGAATTCGGTTAAAAATGTAAAATCAGTTATTTTATAAAAATCGAATTCGACATGCAAAGTAGAGTGGTAGGTATGAAGGTATATTTTTATTTTTTATTGTATGTGCCTGAGAAAATATATTTTAGCACTTTTCTTTTAAAAAAAAAAATCCTCCTTCGTTTTTATTCCTATAATGCAAACTCTAAGATAATTATTATAATAATTATTATAATTAGTTTCCTCATTCTTAAAACTTAACATTGTTTCTTGGACTCCACTAGGCATATAATTATATTATAATTAATCTACAATAAAAATAGGGAAATCGAAAAATAAAAATAAGGAAAATTACATCCGTCTATTGTAATTGGTACAACATGAAAATGTAAAAAATTGCTATTCCTATGTACAGTTGCTAGCAAACGTTGCTTTACTTTCAACCTCAAAAATTTCGAGCAAAAAATATTTAAAAAAAATATAAAAACCGACTTCCAAAGTATAAGCAATAACATTCTTAAAATCACTAAAAAGTATGAAATAATTCTTAATGTCAAAATAGTTCCATTTTAAATTCTCCTAAAATGTTACCATTTTTCTACTCAATCTTCTAATTTTTGAAGTCGGTACCAGCCAATTTGAACGTGAGTTCTTTAAAATATTATTTGTACTTATATAAGGACGTAGTTGTGTTAAAATTAATGATCTTTTTTATTGAAGGATTTATACAATTATTTGGGCTGGTACCGACTTCAAAAATAAGAAGATTGAGTAGAAAAATGGTAACATTTTAGGAGAATTTAAAATGGAACTATTTCGACATTAAGAATTATTTCATACTTTTTAGTGATTTTAAGAATGTTATTGCTTATACTTTGGAAGTCGGTTTTTATATTTTTTTTAAATATTTTTTATTTTTTTGTTTTCAGTGATATTATAATATTATTAACTAGTACCTGGGAGACCGAGCTTTGTTCGGAGTTTTGGTAGGACGATGAAACATTTAAAAATAAATAAAATTGAGAAAAGAAATAAAAAGAATCACAAAAATATTTATCTGACCGGGTTTCGAGCCCGAGGCCAATTCGTAAACAACGTATAAATTACCATTCTACCATCCAGCTGAAGCTACATTTTATGGCGGCAAAATGTACGGTTCCCGCAAGATTTCCTTTTGCGCGCACGAAGTAGCGAGTAACGTCTACTATAGTATAATCATGTGTTTTCAATGTCAATTTTAAGCACTTATGCATATAACACCTCCATGAAGTTGTAGTGACACCCTTGCGGGGGTAGTCAGGGAAGCTTCCTGTGACCTCAGAACGTCGAGATCTGATGAGAATTAGATTTTTGCATAACGAGGTAAAACCAATATCTTCCCGATTTTTGAAAATCTTAGATTTTCTTAGCGGGAAGTTAAAAATAATCCCCTTTTGTCTTGGTCATTCATTGCATGAGTTCCGCTAGACAAATTTTAATAAATCTTGTGTATTGTGTTGACAGAAAAAGTTGCGGGAAAATTAAAAAAATCTTTAGAAAACTTAATGATCATAAACATTGCTTTTAAGAGTTTCCTCGATTTCTCGTGGATCCCATAGTTATCATTATCCTTATTATCATTATCCAAATGTAACACTTTTAGTAGGAAGGCATACAAGCTTGGCACAACATTTTACTTTTGAGTAGCTCTGAATGTTCAAAGAAATCGATATCACTTTAAAATACTATGAGAAATACCTATATCAACATAATATCTTGATGTATGGTGTGATGATGACTGTGGTGATGATGATTATTCAATAGTCACCTATGCTTGCAGTTCTTTTAACAATACGGAAATTTTCAAACGTGTACCTTTAAGGACTGAGGATTGCTGTTGAGCCTTTTTGGATCCAGGATATACCTTGAAACAATATTTTACTTTTTGGTAGCTATGAATGTTCAAAGGAATCGATATCGGTGTAAAATACTATAAAAATACCTATATCGTCATAATGTTTTCATTTTGTATGCTATGATGATGATGGTGGTGGTGGTGATGGTGATTATTATTTAAAAGTGGCATATGCTTGCAGTTCTTTAAACAACGTTGAAATTTCCAAACGTGTATCTTTAAAGACTCAGTCTTTGGCGTTCAGTGCTTTTGGATCCAGAGTATACCTAGGCACAACATTTTACTTTTTGTTAGCTGTGAATGTTCAAAGAAATCGATGTCGGTGTAAAATACTATGAAAAATACCTATATCATCATAATTTATCATGATGTATGGTGTGATTATGATGGTTGTGGTGATGATAATTATTATTTAATACTGACATTTGCTTGCAGTTCTATAAACATTGCTGAAATTTTCAAACGTATATCTTCAAAGACTGAGAAATGCCGTTCAGTGATTTTGGATCCAGGGTATACCTTGGCACAACATTTTTCTTTTTTGTAGCATTTGCTCGAATTACTTCAAAAAAAGTCAAAATCACTATCGTTGTCCCTATAAATTTTGAGGATTTCTCTCAATACCTCATGGATCCCATCACCAGATCTACATCTACCATTTGATGACAATGGGACCAATCCAGGAGTCAATCCTTTACAACAAAAAAAGAATTTTGAAAATCGATCCACAAACGGCGGAGTAATCGTGTAACATACACACAAAAAAAAAAAAACATACACACGAATTGTAAACCTCCTCCTGTGTTTTGGAAGTCGGTTGAAAATTCGTAAGTGTCTGCAACTGTAGGTACCTGGTACCGCGGTATATGTACAAAATACATCTATGTATTGATGAATACATGATTTGTAGTCGTACCGACATTAGTAAAGACTATAGAATGAACACAGTCTTAGGATCTGAAAATTATTAAGGCGGCATTTCTCTCGTCGCGTCGCATCGTTTTATCCTGAAATTGTCTCGTAGACAAATGCTACAAAATCTACGCGTGTGCTACTGCTAAAAATCTGTAGAATGTTTTTTATTTTCTTTCAAAATCGTGAATAAAATTTATGATCTTAAATGAAATAATATAATCAACAAAGTTTATAATGTCCATAACTTGAACTCGCTGGCATACCATTTTTACAGTTCCGTCGTACTCAAGGAACCCACTTATAGTTTCACTCCGCCCGTCAGTATGTCTGTCTGTCTATCTATCCGCACTTGTAGCTTCTATAAATAAGAATATAAATTAATGATATTATTAAATAGTGACTCATATGTCTCTGATCTAGGTTTCAGCATGGCAATTTTATATTTTAGGGTTAGCTCTCCATACATGTGATATTTTTTTCATTCTAATTTCTAACACACTGTGTATGGTATTGTTGAATAGCTTTTAAAATAAAGCCAAGGTTTCGTACATTACTTTTTTACAAGATCAACCATTTTCAAGAAATCAGCCTCCAAAGTGGTTTATAACTTGCCCCCCCCCCCCCCCTGGCATGCCTAAACTGTGAAACTTAGAAACTTGCAATTTTCCAAGCTCATAGATCATGGTTATAATTATTATACTCTTAAACACAGTTACTTTTGGGGTAATTTGCGATTGAGATTTTATAGTTACGGACCCCTCCTTAGACATGTCATGACAGGTTTGGTTATTGAATTATTTATCGGTAAGGTTAATAAATTTTAAGAAAGGAGGTAAAATAAATAACTCTTACCCTCCTACATATCAAATTAACAAAGCATTAGAAATCATGATTAAAAAAGGGCTAGGTTTATACAATTATAATTTAATCATCAATTATCTCTGAAGTATTGTTGCATTTATGAGCTTTTCTACCGCATACCGCAATGCCAAACCACTTGTGAGTTGTGACAAGTATTCATACAATAAAGTACTTGTCTATTTCATAATGGGTAAGGAAAACTAATCCTTTCATAAGAATAGCAGTAAGTAGCAGCAGTCATTTATTAAGATTTATGTAAACAAGGAAAATAACTTATTACTTTATAGAAGTCTCACAATAGGCAAGCGGATTGATTTTTTTTTATTGCATGAATGAATAGTACTCTTAAATATGAGTAACTTCTCAGAAGAAACCGTATATTAAAAGTCAATATTTTCAAAGGTACAGCGATTTGTATATAAAATTTCGCAAGTCTCGTAAAAACGCTCCATACTAAAATCGACATACAAATGACGTCACTATTGGATTAAAGTGTATTAAGTAGGTATAAAGTATACGGCGGCAGGAACATATTTGTAAATATCTCCGATATTTGTGCGTTTAAGTTCATACTTATATTATTGAATGTTTTTGTATATGATGTAAGTAAACTAATGATGTAGGTTTTGTTTACCAATAGGGAATATGCACGTATTTTTTTTATTTATTTTAATAAATCTATCTTGTTTGGTAAACCGTATGGTAAAATCAGTTTTTTGATATCATTAAAAATAACGAAGATATGAACGTTTAAAATGGTCTATTAGACAGAGAGATCCGACGTGTAGCGTGACGTCACATAACACGACTTTCATAGAAAGTTCATACTAAATTTCGTTTTGCTAGAAAGAGATAGATTACAAACTTTGACCGCTCATATCTTGCTAATTTATCAACAGATATTGAAATTTTTTTCGCTATTTCCTTTATTTTTCAGTCTAGTATCATATTATTATATTTTAAGCTATTTTTATATTTTATGCATATTCCCTATTACGCAAAAAAAAATTGTTTGTATTTTTTAAATGTATTTAATTAGTAAACTACACATAAAATAATATATTTTTTTACAAAATGTCTGTCCAATATGTACGTCTACACAAATATCGCTATAGATCGTCTACATTTGATCAAAAAACTTGGAACCTAGTTGAGATGGTCGTAGCTAGTTGCGGGAAATTACGTAAAAATTCGGGAAAACCATTGATTTACACGTATTTTCAATGGTTTTCCCGAATTTTTACGTAATTTCCCGCAAGCTTCTCGACTATCGAGCCATAAATTATCGGCGCGAAACCGCGTACAGCTATCGCTAATGGAGAGCAACAGTAGCATCAGTTACTCACTTAATTTAAGTTAAGTTTAAGTTAGTCATATAATTACATCTTAATAATTGATGGTATCCAACTAATAACGGACCATTACGTTAGTTACAAATCAGAGTTGGTAAAATATTACATCATCTAATAATTACTTTTACAACAATGAACAATAAAGACTTTACTAATCGAAATTATTTCGATTCGAGTCAATTATTTTTCTCAGAAGTGGTGTGATAATTTTAGATTATTTTGTTTTTTCGTAACGTCGTCAAAACAAGATTACAAATTACAATACATTGCACTAAAATTATCTATCATCAACTTATAGATAAATATTTATTGCTGCAATAAATAGTTCTGCACAAACAGCTATCGAACACCTGGAATCAATTTGTAACCATAGACTGGTAACTAATATCTATTCTGTGCCATAGACGTATATTATAGACGAGGCATGTTGAGGCAAAATGTGTCTCCAGTAAATTGGCCCCAATTTTTAAATTTTTGGGGCCATTTTGAAATTCGAAGTATGGTGAAAACAAGATGGCTGTTTTTTGAGTTATGGTGAAAACCAAGATGGCGTAACTTTTTCTTGTATGAATTTTTTTTCTGCTTAATGTACGTGATAGCCTATCTTGAGTTGAAATCTTTGTTTGTAACATATTACATATTCATTATTCAATGAAAATAGTAGATTGTTAGCCTAGATTATATTCCCGAGGTAGTTAGACGGCTATAGTCCGAGTAGGAATTCATTCTTTTACCCGTGGCATACACTCTACTTTTCTTTTAGAATATGAGGAAAATAAAACTAGTTGTTTATCTAAACTATTTATTGATAATAATATATTAGTAATTTAGTATCCCGGCAATTTGTGTTGACTTTTTAATTTTTAAATATGGAACTTGCCGCTCGCCGCGGCACTCGCGGCTTATTCCGCTCAAAGAAGTTTGCGCTAAATTCACACTGGCTGTTTAGAAAGTCATGTCATTTTTAATAGTTTTTTTTTACATAAAACTCTTCACAGCTGACAGCAGTTAGATTTTTGAAGTTTTGAAGATATATACAAATTCATTCCGGCCCGAGGGCCGCAATGAATTTGTATGAGTTTTTCCCTCCCTATGAAAGGAAAGTAGCGTTTTCCACCCAATAATCAGATCAAAACAACACTACTTTCCGAGTATGAGATATGAAAAATATGTTTACTACTATGGTAGCAAGTTAATTTATGCATAGAAAAACTAAAATAACACAAGTATATTTTCGTGAATTACAGTTTGTCATTGAAATAGACGGAAGAAACGCTAGAGCTAGAGTAGAAACGCTTTTCTTTATCTTTTTTTCTTTTCTCACAATTGGTTAGTTAAAGTACTTACCTGAGTTTTGCTCGGAGTTTTAGTAGAACGATAAAATAGTTAAAAAATATATAGAAGAAAAAGAAATAAAAAGTATCACAAAAATATTCCTCTGACCGAGATTCGAACCCGATCCACCAATTTGCCAAATACTTACAAATTCCTTGGTTAAACGCTAGTCGCTAACCAATCCGCCAACCAGATTTGACACTAAAATATCGAAATAATAATATAAATCCTAGTACCTGGGAGACCGAGCTTTGTCAGGAGTTTTAGTAGAACGATAAAATAATTATTTAAAAAAATTATTAAATAAAAATTAAATTAAATTCCGATGTTAACCAAGACGCCAGACGAATTTAATATTCAAAAATCGAAATCATTTCATGTCTGATTTCGCGCCAAAAAAAACATAATTGCAGTTTCCAGGCATTAGACCTAGATAGATCGATTTTTCTTCCCCAAAATTACCTGCATACTAAATTTTACGGAAATACTTGCAGCCGTTTCTGATTATATTAAATGAGATTTTCTCGTTTAAAGTATACCATAATAGTAATGAAAATCAACATAAGCACAAATATTTAATGGTTATTGACATAGACAAAATATCATTGATCTATGACCTATGTTAAAAATGGTAAGTTAAGGTAGAGCGCCCAGACCAATCATATCTTTGGTTATTAAATATTAATTTACAATTATTTTTTCAGGCAAACAAAAATGACAGTTATGGAGAGGAAGGACAAGGGAGACAAGGAGTTGCTCTCAGTAGCGACCCTTGACGAGGCTATGTTGGAAACTGGTGAGTTTACTCTTGTTGTAAGCTTATCTCTACATTGATTTCCATTTAAGTTCCATTAACGGAATAAAACGGTAGTAAAATAATTAAAAATAGCAGAGATCATTCTGAAAATCTACAACATTGACTACAAACCAAAAGATCATTTGGAAATTTTCATTTTGCCACATAGCATTAATGACGGTCGTTTTGACCATCATTAATGCTATGTGGCAAAATGATAATTTCTTCTTCTCTTCTTTGGATCTTAGTAACCCATAACATTTTCGAGATCAAAAAGAATAAAGCTAGGTAATAGGAACGTAGTAATAACCTAACCAAGAGCATGTCTGGACATGTCTAAGGAGGGTTCCGTAACTATAAACTATATGCTTTTTTTTAATTACTCCAAAAGTTACCGTCCGATTTGGTTCACAATAATTTTCCTAAAGAGTTTTTAGCATGATCTATCAGCATGGAAATTTGCAAGTTTCTATCTCCTATAGTTTAAAAATGCTAGGGGGGGGGGACTAACTTACAAACTACTTTGGAGGCTGATTACTCGAAAATGGTCAACTTTATAAAAAAGTAACGTATGAAACCTTGCCTTTACTTTAAAAGACCTATTCTACGATACCCCACACGATGGGGTAGAGTGAAAAAATATTTTTCATCCCCACTTCACATGTATGGAGAGCCACCCCTAAAATATAAAATTATTATTTTTTTATGATCCCGAAACCGTGATCTATACATAGTCTATAATTGCACCAAATTTCATCAATTTATAGGAGGCATAATAATTATAGGAGCTAGAGGCGCGGACAGACAGACAGACAGACAGACGGACAGAGCGAAACTATAAGGGTTCCTTAAGTATTACGGAACCCTAAAAATGAGCGATAATAATAACTAGGTACCGGTGTAACCGAGCTTTGCTCGGAGTTCTGATTTTAAAAAAATCCCAAAATATTAATCCGACAGGTATTTAAAACCACCAAGCAAAAATTAACCAAACTGCCAATCGGACTGACATTATAAAGTCGAAATAATTGATTTATTTTTGCACGACTAAAGAAAAAACATATTATATTTTAAAAAGCGTAGTTTCCCAGGAATAAGACCTGGGAACAAATATATAGCAACATAGTTAGCTCTCACAAATCGCTTATCGCGGAAAAATCTGGAAAAGTTTGTGGATGTATGCTACTTACTGATTAGTGCTGGTTGTCATATCGACAAGTAACAAATTTTTAATAATATTTAATTGTGTTTATTTAATGTTAAGACTTAATATTATAAGAATATTATTAAATACCTCCAAATAATATCAAATAAAAAAGACGGGTTGCACTCCGGGAGTGCCGGCAGAAGTAAAAACTTGAATATTAATAACGTTGTGAATTTTTGATATTTTGGAATGGTTAGGGAATAACTTTGCACCAATTGCTTTAATTATCAGTATAAAAGTACTATCATTTATTTGGTAAAATACAATATTCATTTATTGCGCTATCCAACTCAAACATAACATGACAATTTATATTACATTAAAAATGTAAGACTTCAGATTTTTGGGGTATATCAGGAGAATCTATTGGTGCCAAAATGTAGGGTTTGTTTTCCCGATTCCAATGAAACTTCATTCGAGGTGATCAGGAAGGTTTAGTTATGGCTCGAGGATTTTTATTTGGAGGGGAGGGGGAGGGGGCAAGGTTTCGTGGGGGACGATTGGAAGTGTAAAGGTCAAAGGTCAATGTAGTGGGACCGGTTGGGGTAAAAGGTCACTGAAAAAGTCAACGGTCAATGTGATGGGGATGGTTGGGGTCAAAGTTCAAGGTCAAAGGTCAATGTGTTGGGAAGGTTGCAAAATGAACTAAAAAAGTTACATGCTCGCGTAAACTCTTAACAGCAAAAAACAATTGCAAGCTGAATCTTACGCATTTTCGATTAAGACACGTGACCTGTTGCGCGAGTTTAATAGTTTTTACCCAAGAAAAGTGCTCAGCACCGCTAAAGAAAATATATTTACTTCAAAAATGGTTATGTATTGTACTGCGTGTATGACAATAATAATATAATGAATAAATAATATGTCTTATTTATCCTATCCTAAGGATAATGATTATTTTTCTAGTAGACTATTATTTATTATAAGAGCGTCCATAACTTAGTGAATAGACCTCTTGAGTCACACACGTGATGGTATAGGTTCGATGTCGGATTGTGGTGTATAGTGTATACCAATTAGACTTTCTCAATAACCGCATACTGACGCTCGACTTAGTTTAATTTACCCTTTCTTCTGTGAGAACCCTGACAAAATTTGGATCGTTCTGTAAAATTAAAGTCATTTTAATAATTTAGTGTTTCCAAATCTTATTATCGCTAGGTAACAATATCCACTACAATAATTTTCGTAAAATACCTACTCGATAAGACTATTTTAACATGATTGTCTAAATTGGACATCTTATCATATTCTGGCTAGGGCATCGAGACCGGTTTTACCCGAAACCGAAAACCCGGGTTTTCGGGCCTACAACAAAACCCGGTTTTCAAAATATTGATAACCGGTTTTCGGTTTTTTCGAGCTTTTTTTCATTATGAAATTCTACAACAGTTTATAACAGTTACAGTCACAAACCGAACGTTATAGTGGCTTGTGATTGTCAATGTAGAATTTTAGAACAATAGTTATAATGTTTTCATGTTGTATGTAGTACATTTGTGGGCACGGTAGTGCCCCCGCCCCGCCAGGACGAGTGAGCGAAGCGCAAGGGACCTGACTACCTTTTCTCGAAGCGATTCGTCGCCCGAACATCTCTCGGCAAAACGTCATTGAGAGTCGAAACGAACTTGTCTCTCAAATTAAGAATTCATTGGAGAAGATCTCTGAATGGGGTAGACTTAACTTAGTCCAATTCAACACCTCTAAGACACAAGTTTGCGCGTTTATCGCTAATAAGTTACCGATGGTCGTATGTCCTCGTTTTGAAAGCATACCGATAACTGTCTCCTCCAACATCGGAATACTCGGTGTTAGCATATCGAGCGAGATCTAGTTCCGATATCATCTGGAGGGCAAGGTCAAGTTAGCTTCCAAGAAGCTTGGTGTTCTGAACAGGTCAAAGCAGTATTTCAGTCCGGTCCAACGCCTACAACTCTATAAGGCGCAGGTTCGGCCTCACATAGAATATTGTTCTCATCTCTGGGCAGGAGCGCCAAAGTACCAGCTTCTCCCTCTGGATCGTATCCAACGAAGGGCCACTCGAATTGTCGACTGCCATAGTATTTCAAACAGGCTTTACTCCTTAGAGCTACGTAGAGATGAGCATCGCTCTGCATCATATATTGGTTATATTACGGGGAGTGCTCCGAGGAATTGTTCGGACTTATACCTGCTGCAACTTTTCGCTATCATTCGAAAGGACAAAATATTTATCATCCTCATCACCAACTGTCGCCAACAGTATTTCCGGACCATTACGACCTGCACACCTTCAAGAAGGCAGCATATTCCCTCCTAAAAGGCCGACAAGGCACTTCTGTTTCCACACGCTTTAACTCTACAAGCCTAACTTTACAAACTCTACACTTTAGTCAAATTATGTGGCATGGCCATTTCGTCAGGCAACGTATTTTGACTAAGGTGTAAAGTTTGTGAAATTATTAATTACTTTACATGAAAATGTTTATGGTGGGATACAGTGGCGAAGGGTTCCTATAACTCCATTCCCATCGGCTTTCCTTGTCACTTACCTTTTGCAAACCTTCATAGAAATCCCTACCTGTTATATAGGCTCCGGCTTCCCTATGAAGAAGAAGCAGCCTTCGCCACTGGTGGGATAACATTTTACCAGTATTACGTTGTAACAACAGAAAGCAGCTGATAAAAGTTAATTTTAGGACATTCCTAACAAAATTCTACAAAATCAACAAAAAACCCGAAATACCCGAAAAAACCCGGGTACCCGGTTTTGAAGATGGCTGGGACCGAAAAACCCGGTTTTTTTAAATATGACCGGTCTTCGATCCCCTAATTCTGGCTTAATCATTGTCGGCGGATTATGAATTTTCCAGACCAATTTGGTAAAAGATAAATAGTGGATACTTGCACAGTAAAATTTTCATCAGAACAGATCAATTAGTTCGTTAACACACTTAATCACTAATCCTAACATATTTTGGTAATTAAACAGCGGTAGGTATGTAGGTACCTCAGAATCAACAGCATCTATGTAGGTAGGTATGTACCTACCTACATAGATGCTGTTGATTCTGATAACTCTTGCAGTATAACTTATAAGTAGTAATTTATCATAACTAGAGCAATATTTATCCATATAAATCAATTTTGTCAAAGCATCTACTCATTTGGAAATAGGTACTTAACCTCGTCAGATGATCTCTGTGAGTGAGTTATAATTTACTTATAATGGCGCATTACTGCACAAGTACCGGACTGATAAATATTCGGTTCAGATTATGACCCACGAACGATAGCCTGGGCTAGGATACAAATCATTATCTAAAATAAGAAGAAATAATACATACTCGTACAACGTGACGAAAGAAAAGCCAAAAGTACATTTCTAGATATCCTACTAATATTATAAATGTGAAAGTTTGTGAGGATGGATGTATTGATGAATTGATGTTTGTTACTCTTTTACAAAAAAAAAATACTGGACGGATTTCGATGAAATTTTGTATGGTAGTAGTTTAAGCTCTGGATTAAAACATAGGATACTTTATATCCCGAAAAAGCCGCAGGCAACAGCTAGTTGAAATTAATTTTGACACACAACAAAAAAAAAAAAGAAAAACGAAACTAAAAGTGTATGTCAAGCAGTAAGCGAGCTGATGACAATGTCAGCTTGCAAACAAAAAGAAAACTAAATCAAAGTCGGTTCATACGTTTGGGAGTTACGGTGCCAAGGACAGACAGACAAACACGTCAAAATTATAAGATGTACTTAGAGACAAACAAACAATGTAATAAACTCTAATATGTAGTTGTAAAAGCATTTACTGAGCCTTATCCTAACGACAACGATAATAATATCGCATATTTACGAGTTACGACTGCCATGCGATAAGCTACCCCCTGGAGCTACCTTTGGCATGATTTTATATAATTTTGCACATGATAGTAGATACGAATAATTATATTAAACTATTAACTACTAGGCAACAAAGTATAATCTACCTTTCACCTCAGAGATCTGGGCCTCTAGTCAAGATGCATTCGATAATTTCGACGGCGAAGTTCGAAAACAAAATGTATGGGATTTGACGTAAGGCATCGCAAGCGACATGTCACATAACGATGACTTATGTCAAATCCCATACATTTTTTATTTCGAACTTCGCCGTCGAAAATATCAAATGCATCTTGACTAGAGGCTCTTATTATTCTCTCGCAAATTTCAAATCTAGGTACGTACATATTAATTTGAGCATTTAAATTAAGATATTACACAAAAATATGTTTAATTTGAAGTAGCCGTTTTATTATTATATTGTGTTGTTTATGACAAAATTTGCGTTTTATCGTACAGCTACACATAGTGAATGGCGTACCTTGTTAATCAAACTTTGCGTTATTACTTTTTGTTTGCAAAAGATCTGTTTACTGGAGATGTTTGCTGGAGTTATAATACGATAGCGGGATTTTCCAAAACATAATATTATTCTCATGTAAATGTTATCTTGATTTTATAGAATAATTACGCAACATTATATAGAAGCCTTCCCTTCTTTAAAAAAAACAAATATGTACGATTCTTATATTAATATGAGGAAACTCAAGAAGATATTGCTAACAAAACATTTTATCATTAGGAATCAATGAATGAAAATAAAGACCTCACGGATTTATAAAATTGGTTAAAAACAATTATTGTCACACAAAAAAATGTAACACGTCAACCGAAAGATAGTCCTGGGCCGCCAGTCAAGATGCATTCGATAATTTAGACAGCGAACTTCGAAATCAAAAATGTATGAGATTTGATATAAGTCATCGATAAGTGACCGTGTATGTCGCTTGCGATGCGTTATGTCAAACAAATCCTATACATTATGTTTTCGAACTTCGCCGTTGTAATTATCGAATGCATCTTGACTAGAGGCCCTGATATCTTCGTCTAAGCTGGGGGTCAGGGGATTAGTCAAGGTGACTTTTATTACAATCAAGAAATTCGAAAATATAAAATGTATTGACACATTTAGTCGACAAGTGACGTGATTACTCCCATACATTTTATTATTTACAAAGTTCGTTATCGTTACAATATTGCACTTTGCCTAAGTCCCCATTATCCAAGTTGATATTGTTAATTACGAAGACGAAGTTCGAAAACAAAAATGTACCTATGGGACCCAACATAGGCATCGCTAAGTGACATAAGCAACTCTAAGTGAAATAATTAGCTATGGAACCTTGTCTAAGCGCTTCGGCCCTTTAGCCAAGAACCCATTCAAAAAATACGATTATGAAGTTAGATTTAAAATAATGTTTGGTATTGCACGCTGGGTCACTGCGAACGTTAGGTCAATCTCACATATTCTCAATTTCGAAGATCGTCGCTGTAAATAACGTTGGAATGTTGGTTGGAAGTCCTTTGCTTTGAATACCAAACCTAGTAACTAATAATTATAAGTATTTATTTTAATCAAAAAATTGGCAGTAGATTTTTTAAGACTCTGTAACTTCTAAAGCAACCTTAATTACTTTCTTGAGAATATAACAGGTGGTTTAAATATTTCCAGGATTTGGTGTTTACAACATCATCCATATGCTCGTCAGTGGCTTGATTCTAATGGGAGTCATCATGCAGAGTTTAGTCATGGGCTATGTACTGCCAGCAGCGCAGTGCGACTTAGACCTGTCTCTACAACAAAGAGGATGGCTTGCTGCAATACCCTTCCTTGGTAAATATAATTAGTTGCTACTAAGGTTAGATTTTACAGACGCCCTTTTTATGCCACTATTTTTCGAATTACTTTTACAAATGTTTTTATTTTGATTCTTATCAGACCCATTTAAAATCTTTAACTAATAAATAATCTAAAACGATTTCTCTTGCTTCAGCTATCATTCTGACATCATATTTCTGGGGCTGGTTGGCGGACACGCGCGGTCGCCGATTTGTCATGTTGCTGTCCATGATGATCGCCGCGGTTTTTTCAGTCTTTGCTAGTTTTTCCCCGAATGTTATCTCCTTTGCTGTATTATCTTTCCTATCAGCTATTTTGTAAGTACTTATCTTTTAACAATTACAATGTAACTAGGCTGTCACTCTGTCAAAAATAATATTTTCTTACATACTTAAATTAGTATCAAAAACTATTATTTTCTAAGTTTTAATTAAGAAAATGGTACCAAGTAGACTTTTGCATGCTTAATTACGTGACACAATCTTCGTAAGAATGTTTACAGCAAACATTAAAACGTATCTTCAATCTAAGATAATTTAGGAATTCTGCCTATGGATCGATTGATTTCTTATAATATAATTACCTATGTAGTTTTGCTTACCAAAAATACATCTTAATTTTTACCTTTAAAAACATAGAAACAAGTTAGATTTGTAATATTATTTTAAGCAATAATAATATTTAGGAACTCAGAAATGATATTTTGATACTTAGGCCTTTGCATCCGTTAATGGATGATTTATACAGTATTCTCCGAGCGAAGTAACCACTCTTGAAATACTGTAGTGCCTGGGACAGTTGGTTTTTTAAATGTCGTATGGTTGCCCAAGCACATACGGCATTCTCACAACATAGTCAGCCTAGTCCAGAGGAATGAACTAGTCAATACGTCTGGAGCCAACTATGTGCGGGTTTCCTCACGATGTTTTCCTTCACCGTTAGAGCGTCCGTATAATGTACTTGAGATCTGAAAAAGTCTCATTGGTACACGCCACAACCTGGGATTCGAACCTACACTCTCTCGAGTGCAAACCAAACGGTCTACCCACTAGGCTACGGAGCTTATTTTGATAAGTATTTATATAATAATTATTATATAATTTCTATTTTAGCATGTCTGGCCCATCAGCTGTGGTTTACACATATCTTGGAGAATTCACGAATATAAATCACAGAGACAAAATGGTGGCGTTTGGATCATCTTTCGTGGGCATAGGAACAGTAATGTTGCCAGGTAATGTATCGATTGTCTGAGTCTAGTTTCTACTTAGAGTTTTTTCTCTAAAGTCTCTGTTTTCTACTTATAATATATATTATTTATTATTATTTTAGTAAATTATACGTAAGCGATAACCTATACATTTTCGTTTCCAGCCGTATCTTGGGTCATTTTGTCGCTGCCATTCGAAACACCCATCGGCTTCTTAGATATCTCATATCGACCATGGAGATTACTTCTAGTGGCTAGTACATTACCGTTTGTGTTGGGCACATTATGCCTACTATTTTTCCCTGAAAGCCCCAAGTTCTTGAATGCGAACGGACAACAAGAAGCCTGCCTGAAGGTTCTAAGGAACATTTATCACTTCAATAAGAGACTACCTAAGGAAAGTTTTCCTGTAAGTTGTTTATATATTTTTTATTTTAATCTTGCTTCAGATTGAATAGTATATAATAATGATCTACCTTTTTTTTTTAATTCTTCAGTACCTACAAGTAGGTAGCTGATATCACTCTATTTTACTGACAACTCTTTCTAGGCCTCTATAATTTATGTATTTTTTTATTATATTTATGTATATATGGTTAACTTTCAGGTTAAAAGCCTCGTCACAGACGCCCAATACGACGGCAAAGAGAGCACTCACAGAGGTGTGGTGGCGGTGCTCGTATCTATGCGAGACCAGACCGCCCCGCTGTTCCGTCCGCCGCTGCTGCCGTGGACCTGCCTCACCTGTTTCGTGCAGTTCGGAATATTTGCCACGTAAGTCCAACGGCAAGACGAGCTCTTACAGGGGTGTGGTGGCGGTGCTCGTATCTATGCGAGACCAGACCGCCCCACTGTTCCGCCCGCCGCTGCTGCCGTGGATCTGCCTCACCTGTTTGGTGCAGTTCGAAATATTTGCCACATAAGTCCAATGGTAAGACGAGCACTCACAGAGGTGAGGTGTGGTAGCGGTGCTCGTATCTATGCGAGACCAGACCGCCCCGCTGTTCCGCCCGCCGCAGCTACCGTGGACCTGTTCGTGCAGTTCGGAATATTTGCCACGTAAGTCCAATGGTAAGACAAGCTCTTACAGGGGTGTTGTAGCAGTGATGGTGTCGATGCGGGACCAGACTGCACCGCTGTTCCCCGCCTGCTGCCGTGGACCAGCCTCATCTGCAACGTGCAGGTCTGATTATTATTTGCCACGTCAGAACTACCCAATCCATTCATTCAATGCATCATAATCTTCAAGTAAACCTATTATACTGCTATCGTTAATTTTGTTTTTATCTGAACCTATTTTAACAAATAAAGTTCTTAAATATTTTTAACTCATGTTTACAGTACGAACGGCTTCTACGTTTGGTTCCCTACAATATTAAACTCGCTGGTCAATCATAACGGAGCTGAATCTAAGATCTGTGATGTATTAGATGCAACACAATCTTCACCTGGAAACGGCACATCTGTGAGTAATTATTATTTTTCAGCAATCGTCAACAATTAAGCATTCAAATAACGAACCTTTTTTTATTCATTAATTGATTTATTATTTGATCTTTTTACAATGATTAAGCACATAAAGTTACTTTGTTGTCAATTAATTTATTCATTACATTTTTATTTTTTTTTACATTTATGCAGGTGGAATGCGATGACACAATTAACACGACGACGTTTGAGCTCTCCATATACGTCGGCCTCGTGTTCTGCTCCATGTACATCATCGTGGGTTTCCTGGTAGACTTCCTGGGCAAGAAGCTGATCCTTATCGTCATCCTCTTCACCACTGGGCTTTGTGGAGTGGCCGCTCATCTCGCGTACAACCAGCATTTGGCAGTAGTTCTGTTTGCCGTATTCCAAATGTGCGGAGCCTGCATTGGGCTCATGAACGCTGTCACTGTTGAACTGTTTCCGACTAAGTTCAGGTAATTTTAATCCTAAAATACTATTTTTATTTCAATTTCAATCAGAAAACAAAACAATTAAATTAATATAAGGAGTTGGAGAGAGTTCGACCGCGCCCCCAGATCCGTTGGAAAAAAGACCGCATAAATTTCTTTATCTTCGCTTACTAGGCCACTATAGTAAGTAATGTCACCAAAATTTTGTGTATTGTGGAAATTCTGGCGACACCTGTAACGTTTACATAGTTTATATAGTACCATTGTTGTCTGATTGAACAAGGGCCCTTAGGCTTTTTGATTTATACATCCTCGTAGATATTTATAGGCCTATATCTGTCTGATAGGTATTACGATTTTTATACTGATGCTTACAGAGCTATGGCGGTGTGTTTGGCCATGATGATGGGTAGAGTGGGATCGATGGCGGGCTCCAACCTGATCGGTGTCTTCCTGGCCACCAACTGTGGGCTTAGCTTTTATTTGTTTGGAGGCATTGTCATCTGTAAGTATTTTACATTATTTCTGAAATTAAAAAAATATATATAAATCTAAGGTAATAAAAAAATCTGGATTAGACTATGCTAAAGAGCCGTGGCTCAAGCCCCAGTTTCTTTTGCTATATTACGGTTTAAAATTTGATAGATTTAATAGTTAAGTAATAATAAGAACGATATTACAATAGCACCTTTTTTTTCAGTCTGCTCTCTAATCTGTCTGACTCTACCAAGTAGAAAGAAAATGAACAGCATCAGCAAACCCAAAGTGGAACCAACGGAGAACGAGACACATGAACCTGCTTGAAATTATCTCCTGAAATTACATCCCAAAATCGTATTTAAGCCATTCCGCCTACGTCGAGCTCCTTTTGAGAGTGGAATATAATATAGACCAAAAGCTTAAAGCAATATCTTGTATTATAGAGTAGTGGTACCTGAGTGATGTTAAAATATTGACGCAACTAATTTATAAAAATACAATTTATAAAATAACTAGATGTTGCACGCGACTTCGTGCGCGTATAAGGAAATGCCACGCTAACCGTACATTTTGCCGCGATAAAAAGTAGCCTATGTTCTTCCCCGTGGTCTAGTCTATATCTGTACCAAATTTCATCAAAATCGGTCCAGTAGTTTCGGAGCCTATTCAATGCAAAGAAACAAACTTTTCCTCTTTATTATATTAGTATAGATTAAAAATTAAAAACTATAACCCTAGTACGCAAATAATATAATAAACTAACTGTTTCCAGCGGCTTCACCCGCGTAAATACAGTATCTTAAAGGAACACTGTAAATACTTTTTCGTGATAAAAAGCAGCATGTTTTAATCCAGAGCCTAAACTACTACCATACCAAATTTCTAAGTTTTTGCGTGAAAGAGTAACAAACATCTAACCATCCATCCATACATCCATCCATTATCTATTAGGATATTATCGTTTGGAACAAAATAGTAAATTTAGGTAAAGATTGTTAGTGCCATACAAAAAGACATAAGTAATACATATATTTTCCTTTTGACCCAGAGTCCCAGAAAGAAAAATAAAGTATGCCGTTCTTGCCTCAACTAACTTTAAATATTATTGTATAGTTTTTGAATATATTGTATAAATATTGTATTAATAAAAGTCTTGTGTTAATAATAATTGTATGGAGAATAATTATTGACGATCGCAATATTTTCTATGAAAGGGACGTTCTCGAAAACGCAATGATTTTACTCAAAACTATGTTTGATGTCATTTGTAGACGAACCTAGTCATTTCATCTACGATGCTTTTTGTAAATATTGTTTTGTATTATATAAATTTGAAATATTATAGCTAATATTTAATTATATTTTGTTAAGAATTATGTCGTATTTTGACATAAAATCTTAGAATTTATTTGAGTAAAGTAAACATTTAACTGATTTTTTGTTTTATTCAATTCAATATTTTACAATAGGCCAAACCCAATATATACGACCAACTTAAGAATAATAATGATAATAATAACTATACGTCTCCAACGAACGACAACCTCTATGGCTCACTGGTTGACCGTGTTGGTGCTCAAGCCGGGGGTCGCGGGTTCTAGTCCCGCCGAAAGAACAAAATTTTTTTCTGTGTTCCTGGGTCATGGATTTGTATTAAAATAGATGTGTTTAATATAATAAAAATCTTAAATATGTGTATAGTATAAAAGTATTAAATATATTTCCGGTGTCTGGTACCCGTAACACAAGTTCTTCGTGAACTTACAACGGGACCAGATTGACGTGGTATGATATTACGACGTCCATAGATATTAGATATTATTATTGACGTATCCCCATTAGTTGACCTACCTGCATATATATAGCATATCCAAATTTAAAAAACTATCTTGTCGTTCAAAAATATTATAATCATTTTTTAGCAATTGTTTAGTAATTTCAAACATGCGTCCAATTCTTTGAGTCCAATTATATTAAAAAGTTAAGTTCCTTATTAAATTACAATAGCAATCTATGTAGCGTAAGCAAAAAACATAGCACTGAAATGCTCTCAATAGTCAAAACTAGTATACCTACTTGTTATTACTACAATCTATCTATACACGAACAGTGACTATCGCGATTCGCAGGCGTTTTCTTCAATGAAGGAAAACAAAGCGTCGCAGTAGTAAAGATGAATGAAACGAAGAACAAACACTTGTTGAATTCCAATTCCAGTGCGCAAAGGAATGCGCAAAACGACACCATATCAAGAGTTTTTGTGCTGTCTACGAAACGCCTATACAATATACGTCTTTGCAATATACCTACTCTATAATATAAAGTCTTTTCATAGATGCTTGGGCGGAAAACTCTCCTTCAATCCGCCCTACTAACGGGAAATCGAAGGTATACTTCCGGGAAAGCCCCGGAGGAGGGCAGGAAAATTTCTGACTTGTGGGCGGTTGTACTAGGAGCCCATAGAGCTAGAGAATATCACATAAAGGACGCGATGCACGCATGCGTGGGATATTGATTTTCTCACCCCTTGCAATTTCAACCGAGAGTTACTAAACTTTGGATAGATCATAGATAGTGGAATATTTTTATATCTATTACTTTATTAAGGAGAATATCAATTCCTGATGGTAGACTAAGTACCATTTTTGTTATTTCCTATTTAGAAATGTGCAAAAAGTACATTACTTACATTTATCTAAGATAATAATGTGCGCTTTATTCACGTAAATGAAAATCTGACGCTAAAACAAATAAATTAAAAATTGTGTAGGTAAATTAACAATTATGAGACTGTTTAAGTGTGCTATTTTAAGCCCCAGCAAAGAGTAATTAATATCACAAGTGGCCCCAGTAAACAAATTTTAGGAATACACTAACTTTATGCTCACGACTTCGTTCGATTATTCGAATTCTTTTGTTTATTATATTATTACCATTTTTAAATAAAAGGTTTTGACTTTATAAAAACTGAACTATACAAATTAATACTCGTTATTAGAATGGAATAAACTAAGTTATTACATACCTACGTACCTTTACTCTCGTAATTTTTTTTGAAACCTAGTAGAGATATTTCTTATCGAGTTCGAGTTAAATTAATAACAAACATTTTTTTTCTACACGTAAATACGTTTTTGTTTAATATTTACTTACGTTTATTTTATATTCTAGGATCTTAAAATTATTTGCATAAAGTTACAAAAGATTTTTCACAAAATAAATGAAAACTTGATAACGGATAAACTGATATTATGTTCCTGCAAGCTTTGGGTCGGTGAGGGTGTTTGAAATTTTTTCTGCCGTTAGGGGGCAGACCCAACGCACACAAAGCGTCATCTGGTGACGTACGTGGTATCAAAAACGGTCAATAAGAATTTTCGATTATTTTTCCGTCACCAGGCGGCGCTTGGTAGCACGACGGTCCTCGTCGTGTCAAAAAGCTGTCAGATGTCACTAATTAAAAAACCCACATTGTCTAATGCAGATTAATTTTTCATCAATTCTCTTGTTAGTAAGTAGGTACTTATTATTGCAGAAATTAGGTAATTTTAAAAAGTTATTTTTTTTAACATACCTGGCCACGACCAGAGTCCAGACAATTTTGGTTATTTGGTAACCATCAGTTACCACCTTCGATCCACCTAAGTATTTCGACTTTCGAGCATCCATGTCGCGACATTCCTGTTGCTCCGTGTAATCATGCGATCCTGGTAGACCAGATGTCGCAGAAACATGTTGAAAAGGGTTGTCATGAATGAGTTAAGTTCATAAAAAAGTAGCACTTAAAAAACATTTATAAAATAAATATGTTGGTCGTTGGTAACATCACTCGATTTGTGAAATGCCTACTTAATTAATTAGTTAAAATAATCTAAAAAACTAGAACTTTGCCTCCATATATTTTTATTGGATACATACCCACGTAATTTCACGTAAATGAAAAACAATTTAAAAAAATCTTGTTTTAAAAGTAAAAAAAGTTACGGTATCTAGGTACATATTAGAAAATAATCTAGGTATTACGGTTTTTTTTTATTTGGCAGCTCATAACCTATACCATCACTATGCATGCCGGTCGGTATAAAATAAGTATTTAAAAATATAATTAGGTACATTCAACATCTTACAAATTACAATCCATTACAACTTTACAGGAAAATCCATGGGTATGTTTTTCATTCTTGCTCTATGATGGATCCGCCATTTTAGACAAAATTACCAGGAGCGCAAAAGTCGTAAGGATATTTCAGGAAAGAGCAACATTTGCTTGATTTCACTGCCGAGGTATACTGGTACCACAGATAATAATACATACATATAATAATACCACAGCGTAATAAAGATACAGTAGGCCAATGCGTTTGAAGTCGCGCGAAATGCCGCTTTTGTGTAGGTATTCGTCATTGCTGCAGGGTTGTCACAATAATGTATTTTATTATAATCTGTTCTACATTTTGTGTATTCGTAGTATGTGTATGTAGAGTACTAGGAATAAAACAAAAAAAAATATATAGAAGTATTAATGAAGAGTTTTATTATAAAAAATACAAATGCGTATACAAAAGCTCAGGGTTCGCATGATATATAATTATATCAATTGATATTTATGCTTGATATACATCAAAATTGATATTTATATTTAAAAATGTAAAATAATGTTTTAAATGTAAAAAATCTTACATCAAGTCATAGTCTAAATACACAGGTCTTATTTTCCGAGAGTTTCACAAGCCTAGGTCATCAAAAACTTGCTATTTGACACGACATTAACTAATCATAGCCGTCGACCCCCTGTTTTTCGAAAGAAAATTCCTTGTTTGTTATTATACTATTGTTATACCATTTATACCATGTGTCAAATTAATTCGACTGATAAAATTAATACACTTTTTTTTTCTTCTGGTTATAAACAAAAGTCGTTTTATGGATTTAAGACTTAAATTGATACTCAAAAGTATCTATCGTTGATTTTTAATTTATTTGAAAACTTTGAGTATTAATAATAAATAAATGAGTTTAATTTTACTTTCCTATCTTCAAATTATCAGACATACAAATTATTTCGATTTCAATTATTCCAAAAAAAACATACATTTAAGTTTTCCTTTGACACAAAGGTTGTCTGGAAGAGATCGCTTTAAGCGATAAGACCGCCTTTGCCCACACTCTCTCTAAACGTTTTTATGGATATGTCTTTTATTTTGTAATTTGTGAGCAATAAAGTGTTATTATTATTATATCAGAGTATGTGTATGTAATTTTGAAAATATCAAAAATATCGGATATAATAGGTTGGGGAAAAAGTCTTTTCGCATTATAGTATGTATGAACTTGTCATAAAATATCTTGGGCTATACCAATTGTATCTGGCTGATTTTGGTATCATTAAAAAGTTTTAATTTTACAGAAGACAATTCCAAATTCAAATTAGGTAAATTTGAGATTTTCATTTGTTTTTCTTATTGTTAAAATGAGTGATTCTTATGAAGAATTTCGATACATTTTAAAATTTTATTACAAAAAAGGTAAAAATGCAACACAAGCCGCGAAAAAAATTTGTGATGTTTATGGACCTAATGCAGTATCTGTGAGAGTAGCGCAAATTTGGTTTAAGCGTTTTCAATCCGGAAATTTTGATATCAAAGTTGCACGTCGCTCTGGTCGCCCTGTTACGGACAAAACTATTGCCATTTTTGAAAAAGTGGAGCAAGATCGGCATATTAGTAGTTACGATGTAGCTGAAGAACTGGGGATTGACCACAAAACGGTTTTGGCGCATTTGAAAAAACCTGGGTACACAAAAAAGCTCGATATTTGAGTGCCTCATGAGCTCACTGAAAGAAATCTAATGAACCGTGTACTCATTTGTGATTCTTTATTACGACGTAATGAAACCGAACCATTTTTGAAGAAGCTGATAACTGGTGATGAAAAGTGGATCACGTACGACAAGAACGTGCGAAAAAGATCGTGGTCAAAGGCCGGTCAGGCTTCACAGACTGTGGCGAAACCCGGGTTAACTCGCAACAAGGTGATGCTGTGTGTGTGGTGGGATTGGAAGGGCATTATTCATTATGAGCTGTTACCGCCAGGCAGGACCATCAATTCTGAACTGTACTGCGAACAACTGATGAGATTAAAGCAAGAAGTTGAGAGAAAGCGGCCGGAATTAATCAACAGAAGGGGTGTGGTTTTTCACCATGATAACGCTAGACCTCACACATCTTTAGCCACTCAGAAAAAAATACGGGAGTTTGGCTGGGAGGTGTTAATGCATCCGCCGTATAGTCCTGACCTTGCACCTTCAGATTTCCACCTGTTTCGGTCGCTGCAGAATTCCTTAGGCAGTGTCAGGTTGACATCACAAGAGGACTGCCAAAACCACTTGTCGCAGTTTTTTCATCAGAAGCCCCAAAAATTTTATAGCAATGGGATCATGTACCTACCAACAAGATGGCAAAAAGTTATCGAACAAAATGGCACCTATATACTTTAGTCACTTGTAAATAAACTTTATAAAAAAACCTTTTGAATTTTTATATAAAATGCGAAGAAACTTTTTCCCCAACCTAATATATCAAAAATATCTGATATTTTGATATTTATTATAAATATCGGATATTTACGAACCCTGCAAAAGCTACAAATTGCGAAACTGAAAGGTTTTTTCGGCATTTGGATTTACTACATAGTTTTTAGATTGCGATTGTTGAATTTGACGATGTAGTAAATTCTCATACGTAGATACAATTTTATTAAAAATTCTGACGGGAAACAGGCGCATGGTTTTGTATTAAAATTAATCTTCTTTAGCTGTTCATATAATTGACTTCCAATATTATTTCCAACCATTGTAAATAAGTACCTACATACAACTCAAACGAAACACTGTCGCAAACCACTTAAAACAATCAAATTAAAAAGCGTCAACCCGGGCTGACGTGTCCCAAGCGAGTGTATGGCAGCTTGGGCTCGCTACCACCCCTCTCTTACCCCGCACGCCCCGCACGATTGCTCTGTCTAGACGTGTCCGTTGGCCGACTGTGTTCCATAGACTGTGATAATACTACTTACGTACTGGTACCTACTTACTTATATTGAAATACAGAGTGAACTTGATGAGCCATAAGGCTATAACTCTATTTGAGGAATCGAGGGAACTCCTCGACATTTATATGCACATATACAGGAATACTTTTTCATCGGTACAATAAATTTTACCACGTCATTGGTATCGATAATAGAGTACATTTCTCAAATAAAAAAAATTTTTTTTTTTTTTCATTTCAATTATTTTATCCTATAACCAATCTAATACCGCATGTGCGCACTAACTACAAGGCGTCAACGGGTGCGGTATGAGGTAGGGGGCGGCGAGGTGGGGTAAGCGATCGGCCGGGCGGCGCACGAGTTGGCAACAAAGCGTCGATAGATGCGTAACGTATCCACATTTTGTATTAGTTTAGCGGATAAGTTCGGGGATTGATAATTTTGTTTTTTTGTTCCAAAGGGGTAGTAACAAAAATCGCTAGTATTTTTTATTTGCGACAACTATTACGTATGTTGATTTATTGTACTGGTGAAAAAATAACCCTGTATAGTGATTTTGGCTTTTTCTAAAATAATACAAGCATATGCTACCAAAAATGTGGGAGAGCCACGCTTCGGCACAAATGGGCCGGCTCGACCGGATAAATATCACGACCTCACGAAAACCGGCGTGAAATAATGCTTGCGTTGTTTCGCCGAGTGAGTGAGGTTACCGGAGACCTAAGCAGGGGATTGGGGATTTTAAGGACCAGGAACGCAAGTCGATGTGAGTATCCATGGGCGGCGGTAATCGCTAATTATTATCATGAGATCCGTCTGCTCGTTTCCTGGTTCATTTCATTAAAAAGTTTATCTTCTCACGTTCAAATCAAAGTTTATCACCCTACTAGGAATATGTGCCGAAAATTTCGTCTATCTGATATAATCCAAACCGAAGTTATGAAGGTTCAAAAAATCGACGAAGCGCTTCGAGAAAAGGTAATCAATCACCTTTTCTCGTTGTGCCTTTGTGCTTCGCTTGACTCGTCTTTGCGGGGCACTACCGTAAATATCCTATTTCAGTGGTCTTTTAATTCTTTAGATTTTTTATTTGTTCTTGTCTTTGTAGGTACATTTAAACATATTAAATATACATTATTTAGTATATGTTTGTTGTAATATTATGTTTGTTTCCTATTTCATAATATGTCCTGTCATTAGTATATTATTGGATATAGGTAGAGTTTATGTGACGCTGAGTATGCCATGGTGTGCCAGCATTGCCGAGCTTGAGCCATTTTGCAGCTGCTTATTAAATTTAGTTTAAATTTTGATGTACCTACTAATAGTTAATGTACTTAGTTGCAAATATATACAGGATTATTTTTTCACCAGTACAATAAATCAACATACGTTATAGTTGTCAAAAATAAAAAATACTAGCATTTTTGTTACTACCCCCTAGAAACAAAAAAACAAAATTATCAATCCACGAACTTATCCGCTAGACTAATACAAAATGTGGATGCATTACGGATCTATCGATGCTTTGTTGCCAACTCGTGAGCCGCCCGGCTGATCGCTTACCCCACCCCGCCGCCCCCTACCTCATACCGCACCCGTTGACGCCTTGTAGTTAGTGCGCCCATGCGGTATTAGATTGGTTAAAGGTTATGGCTAGAATTTAGAATCATGCCCCACATTTATCCTATAAGTAGGTTTACGGTAATTTTACGGCTGAAAGGTCTTCTAATTACGAATTAATTCCGCAACTTCTCAAAACGATACGATCCGTAGTTTTCGAGATAAAAAATATTTAAAATTCGAAAAATTCTATAGAAATTCGGCCATGTTGACGTTTCTTCGATGTTCCGTTTTACATTGCCTGCTGTCAAATATTTTAACTTTACATAAAAGCTGATAAATAAGTAATAAATATCCTTCATTTTATTTAATTTGTATCACAGTAATAATATTTTGAATCAGAAATATTTTTATGATACATTTTATGAAAATATTTAAATTATCTGCCGTGTATATGCCTTAGACGAAAAAGCGTCAATTTGGGTTGGATTTTATAACGAGTCGCCTAAATTTGAGAGTATTGATGGTGTACGGGACTTAAGGGAGTTAGTCTTAAACCCCCCAAAGAAATTTTGGCTGCCGGAGTTGCGTCTAAATATTTTTAAACAATTTTCAAAAATTCTTAAATATTATTGCAATTATGCAAAACGGAACGTAATCTTTATGCTAAAGTACAAGGGGATGAGCCAAGATCTTTTCTTTATCGCTTCTTTAAAGAATCGCTTCAAAATGTATGGAATTGAAATTTGGAAAAAGAAAATAAAATCGAGGTAATTATATTTTATATAAGTATTATAATGTGATACAGGAAATGTATGAGAACAGTAAATAATTCTTAGGTAATTAATAGCAATGTATTACTCCGAGTTGGCCCAATACGACTTCATTGGGTTAGGTTAGATGGCTAAGGCGGGAGCGTAGCGCAGCGTAGCTACCGCCTTAGCCATCGTGGTTATTTTTTTGTAAACCACCCAGAAGTAGGAGCCCCGCGTAGCGGGGCTCCGTCGACTCATAATTGAAGCCAGTTGTTATTGAGGACCATTGGGTTCTAGGTATGATTGAGGATGGATCTGAAGATTTGAGGTTGGAAGTGTGTCCAGATAATATTCGCTCTGCTGAGGTTTTGGTGCCACTTATATTAAAGAATGTGGAAATTGGCACCACCATCCACACTGATTTTTGGAAAGCATATGATTGCTTGTCAGAACATGGCTACATACACAAAAAAGTCAACCACTTGAATCGTGACAACCCATTCATAGCTGAAGATGGGACTCATACTCAACGAATTGAGTCCCAGTGAAGGGAAGATGTCCCAGATGAAAGTGTTATATTTAAGCCCGGAGGCGCGGAGGGAGAGCAGCCCCCACCTGCCGTAATGGAACGCAGTAACGCAGTCCAGAAAGCCGGAGCTGCCTAAGGCGAGTGTTGGTTTCGCGTTTTGTTACGCTAGGGCGAAGGGGTTGCATTTCCCGCAGCGCCGGAGACGTGACAGACTGACAATGTCCCAAAAACGAATCTATCAACCCGACTCCACGTAGTACTTGTCTGTCAACCCCTAGAGTGTTATATTTAAGCCCGGAGGCGCGGAGGGAGAGCAGCCCCCGCCCGCTGTAACGAAACGGAGAAACCAGGACTCGCCGTGGCGGCGGAGGCTGGTCGCCGAAGGCGACCAGAAAGCCGGAGCTGCCTAAGGCGAGTGTTGGTTTCTCCGTTTTGTTACGCTAGGGCGAAGGGACTGCATTTCCCGCAGCGCCGGAGACGTGACAGACTGACATTGACCCAAAACCGTCCCAAACAGTAAATATCATCTAAGCCGTGAGTCCCCTGAGGAGGGGGGAGTGGTAAGGAGGAGTCCGAAAAACCCCCCAACCTCCTTCTTCCACCGCACCTCTGACATAAAGTCTCGTAAACATCCTTTAAAACAGTTATAACCTCAAAACTTTAATAATTTATAACTTCTAAACCGGTGGTTTCCTAGAGGGGGGAGTGGTACGGGGGGGTTTGCCTCCCTCCCCCCTCCCCCCTCACCCCTCACCCCCCTCCCCCCCTAAAAAAGGGGGCATAGTCCTAAATTTTTACCAAGGTTATCCTTAATTTGATTAATTGAAATGAAGAATTTTTTTTATTTTTTATTTGTGAAATGTACTCTATTATCGATACCAATGACGTGGTAAAATTTATTGTACCGATGAAAAACCCGCGGCCGACGCGACGGCTCCACCCGCAGTAGTATCCCACGAGAATACTATACTTTTTCGGGATTAAAAGTAGCCTATGTTTTAATCCAGAGCCTAAACTACTACTACTAAGTAAAATACCAAATTTCAACGAAATCCGTTCAGTAGTTTTTGCGAGACGGAGTAACAAACATCCATACATCCATCCATCCTCACAAACTTTCACATTTATAATATTAGTGGCATTAGCAGGATTATATAGTAGGCTAGGATATCTTAAGACCTTTAAAGAGCTACCAGTGTCGTGGGGTTCCTATAACTCCATTCCTGTCGGCGCTTACATTTTGAAAACTCTCATCCAAATCCCTGCCTGTACAGGATAGGGCTTCCCTATGAAGGAGAACCAACCTTCGCCACTGAGAGGCGAGAGCTACGGTCTGATAATAATAATTATAAAATAATAATAATTACTACAATAGTACCAACTAATTGAATATATTAGCTTATTAATGAGATACATTTTACATGTAACAAGCTGTATCTATTTAAAAGCTGTTCTCGCATCACTCGATGTTAGAGCGCTTGTGACGACGAACGCGGCAGACTATGAGAGTTTCTTTTGACTACTTTACTACAATTGTAAATTTTTGAAAATGGCCACTTCACAAAAGTATAAATTCATACAAGATAAATGCACCTTCGAAGATGCTTTAGATATGAGTGGTAAGTGACATAATTCTAACTCCAAAGCTCACAAAAGTATCTCAAAAGTATATTAAGATTCATGCAGAATGATTCTGTAATTGTACCTAGTTTTGTTTGTTTGACTATACACCGAAGCCGAAAATAGAGCAAATATGTTGGACTCATTTAGAAACCCTAAAATCATTTATGATTTTAGCGGGATTACGTGTAATTTAACTAAATAATATATATAATACATAGGTACTTACATTGGTTTGACGCGCATATCGATACATTTCACTACTTTTTCGACATAGATTATTCATCACATATTAATGGCGTAGCGTGGGTGTCTGCCGCCCGGGGCGGACGCCAATTTGGCCGCCCCCTTACTTAGGTTTTGCCGCCCCCTTAAAAGTGCCGCCCGGGGTGGTGCATTAGTATACCTTATATTAGTACACCCTTGATATACTTAGCTAGTTTGTTTTTTGTTTTTGCATCGCGTCAGGATGTTGTGAGTTATGTTATGTTTTTGAAGATTGTCATCAAAGAAATTTTCTTTTAGAATGGAGTAGTTGACTTTAAGTGCGATCAGAAGTACTTTACAATATCAATATTTTAATAAGTATTTAATAAGTACTTAGGTATAATTATTAATATATTTTTATAAATTTTACTTTGATATTAGTTGGAAAAATATTTTTCAGAATTCTGATTTGGAGGTTTTGAATTTTACTACGGTAAGTTTTGTAGGTTCTTCCGTAGCTGGTTATGCCGTAATTAATAATGGAGTCGGCGAGAGCATTGTACAACATTAATCTAATCTTAAAAGGTATTTTAATTTTAATTATATATCTTGGATAGGAATGCTTTCAGCTTATCGCATATTCGAATGACTTGTGGTAAGTGGTAACCAAGAAAATTCACTATCGACGATGAGACCAAGGTAAGTATGATTATCAACTATTTCAATTTCAGAACAATTATTACATGCGCTATAATTGTTGTTACGAAGGCATTGGAGATGATGGCTCACTAGTCTTGTTTCAGCAGTGTTTCTTATTATTGTAAGGTGAACATATATGAATTAATTTTGTTTTGTCTGAATTTAGCATGTAACAACTGACACCACATGCATATGTTGTTGAGGTTTTCTTGCAATCTAGACATTACCAAGATAGGATCAGAGTCGGATATCAGAAGACAGGTGTCATCCGCGAATTGATATGCTACATTGTATTTTAAGACATTAAGCACATCGTTGACATAATATGAAATAAAATGGAGTGGCCCCATTACTGAACCTTGAGTCGTCCCTTCTTTAACTGACACCTCGTCACTAAGGTAATCGTTAATGCTTACACGGCAAGATCTTCCTTGCAAGTAGTCCCTACACCAATTTAGCAGTGGATCTTGTATACTTGTGTTTTCTAATTTTTTGAGCAGTTTAACGTGATTTAGAGTATCAAATGCGCGGGAGAAGTCGATAAAGAGAGCTAAAACGTGTTTTGTTTTTCTTTGGAATTTTAGCAAGGATGTTACAGCGAATTACTATATTACTTACACAGTTTTGGAATGTATTTGCAAAGTTATTAGCTATGTCTTTTGATGATAGGTTACGATTCATGGAAGCTCTGTTTATGGTTTGATCGATGGATTGTGTTTCTCTACCATATATCGCATTAAATAGTTGCCATTATTTTCTAGGATTAGTGTAATGACTTTTTATATAATTATGATAATATCTATTTTAATGGTATTCTAATATTTTATGTACTTTATTCCGTGTCTTATTATATTGTAGTCTTAGGTATTGGTTTGTTGCGTCGTTTCTCCATCGTCTAAATAATTTATCCCTTTCCTATATAATATACAAAATATCAGTCTATAATATTGCATCGCTTTTTTTCAGGTTTCAGCGTCTACAACTATACAGAATTAGATTAAATTATTTGTCGTTTTTTTCAGGTTTCGGCATCTACAATTATGCGATGCTGTTCGTGTGCTGCGTGCTCATCCTGGCGATGTACATCGACATCTTCGGCTTCTCCGTGCTCCTCCCTAGCGTGTCCTGTGACATGGACCTGACGTCAGCTCAACAGGGGATTTTATCTGCTATTCCTTTAATCGGTAAGTAATCTAACACGTGTTTACGTACGTTTTGTAATGAGAAACTTGAGATATTTTCTGCATACAGGTTTCATTTTAAAGAACGCCATTAAAACATTTTCACTATGACGTGTCAATAATTCCAATTCCGTAATCAGAATTTCTAAATCATTTTAAAAAATATTTTTGATAGAACAGACAGAATATTTAGTAAGCATTATTGCTTTAAGTATTTGTTTATTTCTACATTTTGTGAACAAGTTCCATGAATTGTTTATTATTTTCAGGTATCATGATATCTTCATACGCCTGGGGCTTGTGCGCAGACACGTTAGGCCGAAGGAAGACCCTTCTCATAGCCATGCCAATAGGATCCGCGTTCAATCTAGCAGCCAGTATAGCCCCGAATTTTACGTCACTATGCGTTTTAAAGTTTCTATCGGCTGGATTGTACGTAATTTTCTTATTAATGAGAAAAAATAAGTTTGATTGTCTTTAAATAGTTGGAATGAACTCTTGAAATGAAATGTGTGTTCTTATGTAGTGAATTAAGTTCAATTTTGAATAGCTATCTGAAACAAGCAACGCCACGTCGCGTCGTATTTCGTCGCGGTGCGAACTGGCACTTAGTCTTACTATATCTAAGATTATTATAATGTTCCCCATGTAGCAGAAACTTCGATAGAAAACCTGAATTCCAAATTCCTGAAAAAGTAGAGTTTGCTCTTCTTTATCAATTTTAGAAATTGTCATCAACTCATTACACTGGGTCGTTACTGGCACGTTAAATTAGTACAATGCTTGTATTAGTACTATACAAACCGATCTCAAGGTACACTATCTATATTATATAATAACGAAAATAATCTTTCAGCTCGTCATCGGCTAACGCGGCTGCCTTCGTGTTGCTCGGTGAGACCATACCGCGGCAAAACAGGAGTCGCTTCATGTTCCTTATGGCCAGCGCTACAATGGTTGGACAACTGACTATATGCAGTGAGTATACAGCATATTATAGTCTTCTATATTCGTCTTTTATCTTCTGACTAGCTTTTGCCCGCGACTTCGTCCGCGTGGAGTTCGGATTCCATACAAAATTTTAACCCATTTTTCACCCTCTTAGAGGACTAATTTTCAAAAATCCTTTCTTAGCAGATGCTTATATCGTTACAAATATCTTTATGCCAAATTTCAGCAAAATCCGTCGAATAGTTTCGGCTGTGCGTTGATAGATAAGTCAGTCAGGTTTGCCTTTTATATATTTAGATTTTCGTGCAATATTTTCTTTTATTATACCTATTCTTATTTAGTTTCATGCACTTTTCAGGGTCATGTCTGAAAATGCGTACGTTTTGTAAAGGCATGCCCTTTAAAGGGCATTTATTGTTTGTAAGAAATATTTTTATTGCAATCTATTTGTGTCAGAAGGGCATTTCTATTAAGATCACATTTCATAATAAATTGGCGGATCATTAAAGCTCTGCAAATAACTAGCTGGCCTCAATTTGTTTACAGTTCACAAAATTTAAATTTACAAATACTATTTACACAAAGTGAATATTTTATTTTAAAAATTAAAAAGTGTACGGACTACAGAGGGTGCCGTGTGAAGTGTGAATAATACGTGAAGCGAAAACTTGTTACACCATTTTACGAAAATTATGCAAACGGAGGAGTAAGAAATTTGGTCAATCTTTATTCACATTCTATAGACAATAATATTTAAGTAGATATTTTTATTGAGTGTCTAACAGACAAATGAATCCTAATAAGAATTATGGTAAAATTTCGATCACTAGGCTTCTAGTACCTAAAGGGAAATTCTTATGTTCTGTGAAGCAATTTTTTGGTTTAGAATACACAACATTGTAATGATCATTACAATGATAACTATTCTTAAAAAAAAATACCGCTCAACAGCCTCCGTGGTCTAGTGGTTAGAGCATTGGTTCTCGACTCGGAGGTCGTGGGTTCGATTAACGCATTGGAATAACAAAAAATGTTATTTCAAAGATATCGTTTAAAACCTAATTTCACGCGGGCGAAACCGCGGGCAAATGCTATTTATATTTTTTGCAGGCACTATCAAACTCTAAAACTTTTCTCTAGAACTCTATCGAGTTCACCTCTCATCGTTTCTCAAAAACTATTTCGTTCGCTTCGTTTATTTTCGCCGACTGCCATGGATTTCCATAAAAAAAGAATATATATGTCACCGTAAAATTGTAAAAACCGTTAGATTGTAATAAACTAGTGAAATTGTAAAATGTTGATAGACTTCCGACGCGAATATGCTGCATATAGATTCACACATTATTTTTCGTTAGATTATAAATATATAGTTTTTAATCATTCGTTATATTTTTACAATCTCGTTAGTTATTTTACAATCTAACGGTTTTTACAATTTTACGGTGACATATATACCAACTACCAAGGTATGCCCTGATTCCAAAAGTACTGAACAGAACTCCTGACTCCTTATAGATGCGTGTTTGGGAATTTCGGTATTGCTTAAAGAACTGCAAGCATATGCACCTACTTATGTCAATTACATCACAATTATCATCACACCATACATCTTCACTTTATGACGATATAATATAATAGGTACTTCTCATAGTATTTTACAGCGACACGGATATCTTTGAACATTACTCTACCGTTTATGGTCCTATTTGTAAAATTCTTTTGTTGTTGTAAAGGGTAAATTCGAAATTTTGACTTTAATGACTAAAGGACCAATGTCCTTTAATCAATAAAGTGGAAACCTGATGATGGGATCCACGAGCAATCGAGGGAACTCCTCGAAAATTATACGCACATAATTAGTGATTTTTGACTTTTCTGAAGTACCTAACACAAACATATGCTACCAAAAAATAAGATTTTGTACCAGGATATACTTTAGATCTAAAAGCCTTAAACATACAGTGTTGAGTGACAGACACGGGTAACTAAATGAAGTGTTTTCACATGATAGGTGCCATGGTTGGAGAGACCAACAGTTTTGATACTAATTACGAAAGTATAATAACTACCTATAAGTAAAGTGTAAAAAGGTTTTATTAGGTATGAATTAGTTGTGAAAGTGGATAAATCATACGTATTGGTATTACAATATTGATATTACAGATTACTTTAATTAGTATCAATTACAGCATATTTGTAACAAATAAACTCTCTTACACCCCGTCCAGACTGCTCGCGAAGTAGGCCGAGGAAGTGCTCCGCGAAGTAACCCGAAGTATGAAAAGGCGAAACGAAGGGCGTACCCACACTGTCTTATTCGGCCAACCTAGAGCTACTTCGTGAGTAGTCTGGAAGAGGTGGAACATTATACACAGTCCACAGACTAAACAACTAACGTGAAGGAGACTAAAATTAAAATATTATTTACAGTACCCGCGTTGCCGATCTTCAGGCTGAAATTTCACATCGATGTGCCATTCTTGGCCTTGGAATACCGTCCATGGAGACTTCTGATGCAGGTTCTAAGTCTGCCTGGCCTGATGGGCATCACTGGCCTGATCTATCTTCGGGAGAGTCCAAAGTTCCTCCTTAGCAAGGGCGAGAAACACAGAGCAATGGACATTTTACAGACCATGTACAGTTCGAACACTAAAATGGAGAAAGAATGCTACCCGGTTCGTATTTTATGCAATTTATATATTTAATCTTAGTTTAATCTGTATTATTATATTTATATATAAATATAAACAAATGAACTTCGTTACTGTCTTTTGACATGTGAGTGACTTTCACTTAACGCCTTTTTATTTGTAGGTGAAAACATTATTTCTAGACCAGGCAGACATCAAAAGAAACTCCGAGGGTTCGTTTCTAAAGCAGATGTGGAATCAGACAGCTCCCCTGTTCAAACCACCGCTTCTCAAGAATTCTCTGAAACTCTACTTCATACTGCTGTGCGCTTACATGACGTGAGAGTCCATAATATATTTCAGTTTTATCATAGATTATAATTATAATATTATGTTATGAGGTGATCTATCTATCTTCTCTATTTTTTTAAGATCAACAGGCTTCACAATGTGGGTGCCCACGATGACCAACGAGTATTTCAACGGCGAAGACACGAAAGGAAAGACCTTATGTGAAGTAGCTGCTAGTACTGCTGCAAGACGCCTAGACACCAATTCTGTGAGATATTTTGAATTACCAAGTATTATTCAGAATAGCCTACGACCGTTGGTAGGCCCGATATTTTCTAAAATTTGAAAATTAGAATGCGATGTTTCACAATTTTTGTTTATAATAAAAATTGACAACTATTTTATCAGCATAATATTAAATACAAGTGTAATCATATTATATCTATAGTTATATAATTAAGAGGAAAAGTTTGTTTGTTTGTTTGTTTGCATTGAATAGGCTCCGAAACTACTCGACCGATTTTGATGAAATTTGGTACAGATATAGTTCAGTCCACGGGAAATGACATAGGCTAATTTTTATTACGCCAAAGTGTACGGTTACCGCGGGATTTCCTTTTGCGCGCACGAAGTCGCGTGAAACATCTAGTTATTTATAATTATGGGCGAATATCAACTACAGAGCGACCTCTAGTGCGTATTGATTATATCAAAAATTAAAACTACTTAATATGTTTTTCATTTCACAGACCATGATATTAAACTGCGACGACGTCGTGAAACCAATGGCCTTATACGCTGTGATGGTGTACTCTGGCCTCTGTGGTTTTCTCAACTTGGTCCTGACCTTCATCGTGGGCCCACTGGGGAAGAAGAGGACCACACTCCTGGTGATCGCCGTCTGCGAGGTGTGCGGGGTCGTCATGCTGTTCGTGAGGTCGCCGATGTACAGCCTCTTCCTGTTCTTCATGTTCCCGTACGTTGCCCTCATTTTGGGCAACATGAACTCGTACCTGGTGGAACTCAATCCTACTTATTTAAGGCGAGTTTGTTAATAGAGTGTTAAGTAATATATAAGGTTCGGTAAAATAATTTACGGATACTTCGGGCAAATGATCTACTGCTTATGTAAAGACGTTTAAGCAGAAAAATAATTGTCATACTCGAAATTTTTTCTTTCTTTATATGGGCGAGTTTGTGTTTTGCGGAGAATCACCCACACATGAGATAATTTTTTACTTTGAGTATAACAATAATTTTTTCGCCTAAACGTCTCTACACAAACAGTGAATCAAGTGCCCGAAGTATCCGTAGGTACTTGATTTTCGGAGACGTTATATAAATAATAAATTTATATCTATATCATAAGCATACAAAAATTATTAATTAAATTATTGTCCTATCGCGAACTGGAAAAGCACCAGACACTACAAAACATCGTAGATACGTATGGATGATAAAATAAATTAAAAAAATTAAGTAACATCCGAATTGTCAAGCAGTGACCTAGCTGATGATGATAAATTATAGCTAAGAACACTCTTCAAACAAAAGAAACTAGATGCAAATCGGTTTCGATGCTAATTCGGTACGATGCTAAGAACAGACACAGACAGACAGAGAGACCCGTCAAACTTATAACACTGCCGTCCTCGAACTAAAGGCGGCTAAATGACAGAAAGAGTTTTTGAGGTAGAGAAAAAAAACGTGGGAATATTTTGAAATTGATGCTAGTGATTTTGTATTTTGTTTATAGTTTAGTTTGAGGACGACAGAACACCCCTCTTTTGGCGTCGGGGGTTAAAAAGGTGAAGTAAAATATATTACTAAGTATTTTGACAATTTTAGGGGGATGGCCACATGTCTGTCGGTGGTGGTGGCCCGCGGCTTCGGCTTCATCAGCGTCCAGCTCATCGCCATGTTTCTCAGTGACCACTGCGTGCCAATGCTGTCTGCTTACATCATTCTAGTCTTTTGTAAGTGTGGTAAAACTACGTATTTAGCAATAGCTCGGTAAACGATGGTGTGGTGGACCAATTAGCGTCACGATCCTGAATCGCGCTATAGAAGTTTTCACAGCTCGGTTGCTATATTACAACATCTTAAACACTTACAAGTTACAGGGCTTCGGCCTTACTAAGCATACTACCTCGCTCGTCGAAGATCAACCTTTAGGGCTTTCACTTATCCCATAGTGGGTTTATTGTAATTTGTGAACCATCGTCATTCGCTAATACAGGGCAAATGACATTGTCATACAATATTATGTCATACATAGATTTTTGTATTAACTTAACCAAAAGTACATAATAATCTGGGAAACTGGTTGTGTTTGTTGAAAAAAAGCGCTCGAAAACGCTCGTAAGTAAAATGGCGATCGCTAAGCAGTAAATAAGCAAAATGGCGGACTTTTGTTAGCGCTATTGAAGTTAGTAAAGGTGTCCTGACTCCTGGCCCTGTGGGCCTACCTTTACTATTTTTTCTTCTCAGCGCTAGCAATTTTTGTCAAGGGCTTTTTTCCTCCAAACACAGCCATTGTCCTTGCCTTGGCATATCTACGATCGACCGTTAACGAAATAAAGTCATCATAAAAGCGAGATCGTTGGAGAACATATAAACGCTCTATATACAAAAACCTAACCAAAAGCATCTCAGAACTCAGGGCATGTCTAAGGACGATTCCGTAAGTATAAACGCGTTATGTTTTTTTTCCTAAAGAGTTTTTAGCATGATTTATCAGCATAGAAAAGTGCAAGTGTCTAAGTCATAATAGTTTAGAAATGCGGGGAGGGGGGCAACTTATAAGTCACTTTGGAGGCTGATTACTCGAAAATGGTTGACTTTATCAAAAAGTTATGTATGAAACCTTCCCTTTATTTTAAAGGACCTATTCAACAATACCCCACACAATGGGGTAGAAAGAAAAAACATTTTCATCTCCACTTTACATGTATGTGGAGCAACCCCTACAATATAAAATTATTATTATTTTATAATGCCAAATCCGAGATCTATACACAGTCTATGACTATACCCAATTTCATTTGTTTATATTCATAATTACCGACGCTAGAAGCGCGGACAGACAGACAGACAGAGCGAAACTATAAGGATTCCTCAAGTATTACGGAACCCTAAAATGTATGAAAAATGACTTCACTGGTCACAGCGACAGTTGAAAATTTGAATGAAAATGAAATTAGTACAAATTCGATTTAATTATCTTAACTAATACTGGGCTTATATAATAAGAAAAAATACCTAATATAAGGATTTAACGGTAATATTTGGTTTATAATTACAGCAAAAACATTTTAGTTTTTAAAGTTTAACTACTTATGAAACGATTTTCATCATAATATAAGCCCGGGGTATGAAAATCGATGGGGGTAAAATCAGATTCACGGTGTCACACGGTACGGTGTCACACGGTACGGTGTCACACGGTACGGTGCAGTGTCACACGAATCACGATGCAACCTCACTTTGCATTGCACAACAAATTTTACTTTTTACAGTACCTAAACTCTCTTGCGGCGGAGCTGACACATACTTTTTTAGCCCTGTAAATTTTTAATTTAGTAACTGATATATAATATGTACCTACTGTAATTTTTGTATTTTCCGGTCCATAATTATACATTATGTTTATTTTCAGAGAATATACAGCTTTTGTCGTTTTAAAAGAAAGAGGGTGTTTGATATTTTTGCTGCCGCTGGGCAGACCCAATGCACACAAAACGTCATCTGGTGGCGTAAGTGGTATCAAAAACGGTCAATAAGAATTTTCGATTATTTTTCTGTCACCAGGCGGCGCTTGGTAATCCGACGGTTCTTGTCGTGTCAAAAAGCTGTCAGATGTCACGAATTTAAAAACCCTCAATCATAGATATACATACAGTCTGACAAGGATCTTTTGGCACGTGGACAAAATCAGAACTAACATCGCCGTCTTGTAAAATGTCACTTTTAGTATTATGTATTGTTTTGTAGTTGCGACACTTACCTTTAGGCACGTGGATAAAATCAGTACTAACATCGCCGTCTTGTAAAATTTCACTTTTAGTAATATTATGTATTGTTTTGTAGTTGCGACACTTACCTTTTGGCACGTGGATAAAATCAGTACTAACATCGCCGTCTTGTAAAATGTCACTTTTAGTATTATGTATTGTTTTGTAGTTGCGACACTTACCTTTTGGCACGTGGATAAAATCAGGGGGCGTATTACAAGCTCTTAATTCCAGCCAGTTTACGCCATAAAACAAACTGGCTTGCATTTTCGTATTATGACCACCTATTGCCAGCCAGTCAGCGGTCACGTGACACTTGACTTACTTCTGCATTGAAACTTGAATGGTATTTTCGTATTACGACAATTTAACTGACATTAGCTGGCTTGTCTTTACGTCAAACAAAGCCGTAGTTTACGCTACAAAATATTAACTTATACTGACTGGTTTATTTTATAGTGTTCTCTTTTAAAATTATTTTGGGTATTTTAGTAACGTAAAATATCGCTAAAATAATTGCGAATATTTGTTTATGTTTAAGATATAGGTTTTATTCATATTATGTTCATAGAAAATAATCATGTGTGACGCTGACGAGTTACAAATATGTATTTGAATTTCTAGAAATAATGCCTCACACGAGAAGAACCAAAATCACCAAGCAATTCACCATCCTACTAATATTATAAATATGAAAGTTTGTGAGGATGGATGTATGGATGGATGGATGTTTGTAACTCTTTCACGCAAAAACTACTGAACGGATTTTGATGAAATTTGGTATGGTAATAGTTTAGGCTCTGGATTAAAATATAGGCAGTAGCCTATAAAAATATTTAAAAAGTATTTTATCCCGAAAAAAATACAGTGTTCCCGAGGGATACTATATAATACCTATATACTATATACATATTCTATTTATAGTTAAAAATACATTACTTTTAAAATACTGTTCCAAATAATGTCTCATATCGCATTAAATACATCATCTTAATATCGCATTATTTTAAATAATATTATTATAATAAATAATAATAATTCCGGCAGTACAAGTTTTCTGTTATTTAATAACCCTGTGCCTACTAAGAGCATGCCATAAAAAAACAAACTGTCAAATTTGAGTTGAATTTGACGTTTCCGTACGTCACTTTCACGCTCGTAAGTCGTATACCAGCCAGCGAGAAACAAACTAAAGTGCGTTTCATCGAATAGTTCCTTTGCCGTAAGGTTGGCACCACTGTCTGTCAAAGATATAAACACGCGAAGGAGCTCCTCCTGTTTTTAGCGATTTTACTTTGTTTTCTAACCGTTAATCATGCCCAAAACGTTGAAAAGTGGTGAAAGAAGAATGGTGTTGAAGGTGAAAGACTTTTGTGAACGTGAAAAACGTAATGAGTCGCCGATAATTCCGTTTAGAGGTGTTCAAGCTCGTGTTGCCGCTTTTAAATAGGGTTACCAGCTGCAGAGAATAATTACTCGTTCAGTACCTTAAAATACCTTTACTTAATAAAATGTTACTAAAATTATTTAGTATTTATTACTCTCCTGTCAATTTAAAAAAACTTTTGAGATGTTAGTTTGTATGAAACTAGTTTTTGCCCGCGGTTCTACCTGCGTAAATATAGTATCACGCGGGAACCGTACATTTTCCCGCGATAAAAAGTAGCCTATGTCCTTCTCCGTGGTCTACTTTATAACTGCACCAAATTTCATCAAAATTAGTGCAGTAGTTTTGACACATACATATGCAGTAGGTACCCTTCCTCTAATATTATATATTATTGTTGTTTATTATTAACCAGCTTTTGCCCGCGGCTTCGCCCACGTGGAATAGTGTTCTTGGAGAAAAAACTTCTTTAGCAATTAACTTGGGAGGCCAATAGTGCCGCGCATTGTACTTACTATGTCCCTGCATTTTAAATCTGTAATATCTTCGAAAATATTCATTTTAATTAAATGCTGTATAGGATAATATTTACCGATATTAAATTTACAAAGAATTTAAGGTACTTAATTGGATAAGGATTAATGCTGTATTGCTTAAAATCACTTCGGAAATAAGCCATTATTTCTCGTAAAAACTAAAGGTTTAAAAATGGTTATTGTGGGTCATCCCTAAGAGATAGACAATAGGCATAAATACCATCGCAGACTTTTTATAGACCTTTTCCTGATAGATCAAATTAATGTTATTTTGATCTATCTTGTAGAGTTCAGCCAGCGTTTGCAATGCAAGCGCAAACAATGTGTTTATTTACGACATTACAAACCTCTAAAATTATCAGTGTATACTATAATATGCATGTTATATTATACATATAATATAGTATATAAGATGCACAATATAGTAGAGATACACTGATAATTTCTCTTGAATCACTCTATCTATTAATAAACCCGCATCGAAATCCGTTGCGTAGTTTTAAAAAATCATACATAAAGATAGACAGAAAAAGCGACTTTGTTTTATACTATGTATTGATTAATATTTGTTAGGAATTTTAATAAATCAAAGTAGTAATTAAAAATTTCAAATATGCGCTTCCCTAAATATTATAGGTAAGATTAAATATGGAATTAGCAACACTGGAAAACACTATTACCAACATAACGGCAAAGGAACTATTTGATGAAACGCACTATAGGATGAATCCAGTCAGAGTGAAATCAAAGAGAATATAATCACTATGAGTGAAATGTCGAGTTGAAATCTTTGGAAATGTCGTTGTAATACGAAAAAAGAACCAGGCAATTAAGGGCCGTATATTGAATTGCCTGGAAACTGCCAGGTTTTTTAAAAGATCATAATACGGCCCCAGTACCTACTAACATCGCCGTCTTGTAAAATTTCACTTTTAGTAATATTATGTATTGTTTTGTAGTTGCGACACTTACCTTTTGGCACGTGGATAAAATCAGTACTAACATCGCCGTCTTGTAAAATTTCACTTTTAATAATAAATATTGTTCTTATATGCGACACTCACGCCCCCATCCAAGTGTCAAAAGATCCTTGTACGACTGTAATATTTCACTGCCCTCAATGCATGTCCCTGCTTGGTAGTAAAATGAAAACCCGCTATCAAATCCGCGTAGATTTTCTTTAGGAGTCAATCAAAAGTCAATTTAAAATTAATCTTATATTTTACTTACTTTGATGTTTGATTTTTCAGTGGGATTCATCACTGCGTTTTTCCTGCCGCCGGATACAAAAAAGCCGAAATCTGCAAGAACTGAAATTCCAGAAGATTGAAAAATCTGACACAGGCATTAAGGACCAATATACTTAAACACCACTCGCATAGAATAAGAGAAAATCGATCAAAAACTTTAGATTACTGGATGAGACGACAGCGGGTTCGGCTGACTAGACTGATTATTCCTTCTATTGGGTGTACCTAATGTAACTTGCTGTGAAGTAGGAATATATTAAGTACTAGCTTTTGCCCGCGACTTCGTCCGCGTGGAACAGTTACTTTGGGATATCGCTAAAATTTACCCACGACTTCATTTACGTAGAAGGAGAACTCGCTTCCCCCTCACGACTGCCCGCTGCGCGCCGTGCATTATTATTTCGCGCTTGATTATTTTATTACCGCGATATCCTCTAAAATACTCATTGAAATCAAATCATGTAAACGGTAAATTTCTTCTAGATTAAATGCTCGTAATGAATTTTACTTGGATAAGGATTAATATCATATTTATGAAAACAACTTCACAAATTATACTTACTTACTTTTAGAACAAATTTGGTTAGCATAAAAAGGTTATAGTGAGCCAACTTTAAAAGATAGACATATACAGTCGCGGACTTTTTTAGGGAAACAATTTTGTCACATAATTTTAGCGAAACTTCAACCGTTTCCGCAGCGTACACAGCGAAAGCTCTCAAAAGAAAAAAAACCCGATTTTGTATCATTCTTGATTGGTGCTCGCCTCGTATTGAGTTATGATGATGTTATAGGCCTTCCTCGGTAAATGGACTATCCAACACAAAAAGAATTTTTCAATTCGTACCAGTAGTCCAGAGATTAACGCGTTCAAACAAACAAAAATAAACTCTTCAGCTTTATAATATTAGTATAGATCTCACGTAAATAAAATATCCCACGGGAATTTTTCGTGATAAAAAGTAATGCTTATAAGTTAGGCCTATGTTTTAATCCAGAGCTTATAACCTCTTGAGCGTCCCGCGCGGTGTGACCGTTTTGACAGTTATCGCGCAAGTGTCCAAGACGGTGTGACCGCACGCGAATTAGGGTGACTTTGTCTGTTGTTTATTTTAAATTCTCTCAACCATTGCGTGTCGACGGGTGGCAATTTATTTTCTACTGACTTAAGCCCTGGCTTCTGCAGTTTTACTTTTGGGATGTACATTCGAAAAATTGAAAAAAAAAAGCTTCTAATCTAGGACTAATTAGTTGTCATTTGCAATCCTCTCAAGGGTCGCATGCCGACTGGCGGGAAGTGATATTTTATATACAGATCTCGAAACTTTTTATATAAATCGTTATTAAAACATATATTAAACTACCACCATACCAAATATCATCAAAATCCTTTCAGTAGTTTCGCGTGAAAGAGTAACAAATATCCTTACATTTTCAAGGAAAGGTTTCGTGAGAAGGCTATTGGAGGGGTCAAAAAAATTTTTGAGGGGGTCTTGAGGTTTTTGTAATTTGTAAAACGATGACTAAGATATGCCTCGAGGGGAATTTGGGGGGTTTCGAATAGTACTTACTTATCTGTCAAATGTTACCAACTTATTATGAGCCTCCAGATAAGTTGACCCCCGCTTGAAGTAAATTCTTAGTTTAAACCTTGTAGTATTGGTTTTACTCCTTCGCTATTTATTATTTGTATTGAGTGGGATAGAGAATAGATTTATTAATCTGAAACATCTATAGGCGAAGGTAAACCTAATTTTTGGCGTGGTGAAAATTGCCGTGGCGACGCTTCGCCACCCTTGTGAGATTTTTGGGGCCATTTTGAAATTTGACGTATGGTGAAAACACTATGGAGAAAAAAAGTGTCTCCATTTAAATGGCCCACTTTTGAGATTTTTGGGGCCATTTTGAAATTTTACGTATGGTGAAAACACTATGGAGAAAAAAATTGTCTCCAGTTAAAAGGCTCACTTTCGAGATTTTTGGGGCCATCGTATGGTGAAAACACTATGGAGAAAAAAGTGTCTCCAGTTAAATGGCCCCACTTTTGAGATTTTTGGGGCCATTTAGAAATTTGACGTATGGTGAAAACACTATGGAGAAAAAGTGTCTCCAGTTAGATGACCCCACTTTTGAGATTTTTGGGGCCATTTTGAAATTTGCGTATGGTGAAAACACTATGGAAAAAAAATGTCACCAGTTAAATAGCCCCACTTTGAGATGTTTCACTTCGGCACTCCCGAAGTGCACCCGTTTTTATTTTTGAGGTTTTAATTTAATAGTTTTATTTCAAAAGAAAACAAAATAATGCAGTTAAAAAAGATAATTTAATGCGATATAATATGATGATTTATTCCCGTTTATGAAGAAGGTTCAAAAATACAGTTTTTTCATAAACCCGTGGGAACACTTTTGTTTTCCAAGAAAAAAAATATCCTGTTAGTTATTTCATGTTCTAATCTACCTTTGTGCCAAGTTTCATTTAAATACGTCGAGTAGATTCCCTGAAATAACGTCAAATAGGTAGGTACTGTTTTTTGACGATCCCATGGGAACCGTTTCGTTTTTCGGAATAAAATGTATCCTATTTTACCCTTCAGGTCCTAAGCTATCTACCTGCAAAATTTCATTTTATTCCATCCAGTGGTTTCGGCGTGATGTGATAACAAACACACAGACAGACAGACAGACAGACAGACAGACATTTTTTTCAAAAACGTTATTTTTAGGTTATGTGGCCTTTATAGACCCCCCATTTTGATTTTCACTTAGATAACTTTAATGTACAGACATGACCCCTCTACAGATTTATTATATGTATAGATAAGGTGACTAAAATACTCGTATTATGGAAATAACAACAATAACAATAACAAATATGCAAACAATAACAACATAAATCATAATTGTTTTTTTGATCTCGTTTATAATCTATATAAATAAATATATGTATGATCGAAATGTACAGACGGCAATTATTCTAAACGACTACACTAAATTGGATAAATGTCTTCGTTAATGTCAGAAGGTTTGTAAGGAAAATAAAAAAATAATAATAATAATAAAAATAAAGATAAATATAATAACCTAACCAAGAGCATGTCAGGACATGTCTAAGGAGGGTTCCGTAACTATAAACGCGTAATATGCTTTTTTTTAATTACTCCAAAAGTTACTGTCCGATTTGGTTCACAATAATTTTCCTAAAGAGTTTTTAGCATGATCTATCAGCATGGAAATTTGCAAGTTTCTATCTCCTATAGTTTAAAAATGCTAGGGGGGGACCAACTTACAAACTACTGTCGAGGCCGATTACTCGAAAATGGTCAACTTTATAAAAAAGTAACGTATGAAACCTTGCCTTTATTTTAAAAGACCTATTCTACGATACCCCACACGATGGGGTAGAGTGAAAAAATATTTTTCATGCCCACTTCACATGTATGGAGAGCCACCCCTAAAATATAATTTTTTTATTTTTTTTTTATGATCCCGAAACCGTGATCTATACACAATCTATAACTGCGCCAAATTTCTTCAATTTATATTCATAATTATAGGAGCTAGAGGCGCGGACAGACAGACAGACAAACAGACGGCCAGAGCGAAACTATAAGGGTTCCTTAAGTATATTACGGAACGCTAAAAATGGCGGTACGAAGTTCGCCGCATCGGCGGGTCAGCTAGTAATTGATAAAAAACAAAGTTTGGGCAAGGTGGGTGAGATTATAATCGCAATTGATTTGACATATTCTATTTTTTTTTTGAACACCTACTGTAAGTTCTTTAATCTACTATCGGTATTTTATTAATTTAGTTATTAGATATGGAATAAAAATATTTTATAAAACTACTTTGATTTAAATAATCACTTCCTTCTCACATGTTGATAACACACCTCCTTCTCACACGTTGATGACACACCCTCTTCTTACTTGTTGATAGCACACCTCCTTCTCACTTATTGATAACACACCTTCTCACATGTTCTTAACTTAATAAGACGCTTGAGTAGGTATTCCAAATATACGTAAAATTATAATCCCACCAAAAACATTTTCTTGTTAAGTGATGCCAAGACGATACCATATGAATCGCACTGTCAAAAAGCTATAAGATCTCATGTAAAACTAAGCTTCTGGCTCTACCACACTTCATACTCTACAGGCCTTAACTCTATCAGTCTTATTAATAAAAATATTTACACCATGTATTAGCAAATCCAAATCGCTCTCTTTGTCTATCAAGTGACTGTTCCAAACTATCTGACAGAGACAGCCATGTTGGATTAGCTAATCCGTGGTGTAAATAATTTTATTAATAAGGGAGCCTAAGCCTAACTTCACAAACTCTACACCTGAGTCAAGTCATGTGACCCGGCAATTTCGTTCCATTTTGGGCGTAAAGTGAAAAATTTACTGACTGTTTTTCTGTTATGCTATTCTTTTAGGACCAAAACGGCCAAGGTATATAATTTGACTAAGGCGTGGAGTTTGTGAAGTTAGAATTGTAGAGTTAAATTAGAAGTTTGGTAGAGCCAGAAGATTGGTTTTTATTTTAACTATTTCTCTACTCAATCTTCTTTTGAAGTCGATACCAGCCCGAACAATATTCTACAATACTTTATGGAACTCACGTTCAAATTTGCTGGTACCGACTTCAAAATTAAGAGGATTGAGCAGAGAAATAGTTAAAATTTTAACCGAATTTAAAAGGGGACTTATTTAGAAAATAAGTTTTATTTCATATTTTCTTGTGTATCTTTACTTTCGAAGTCGGTTTAATTTTTTGTTTTAGCATAGTAATTTTACCCTTTTTAGTGATATATTTTGTTAAGTTATTATTATTAATACGTATTAAAAACGTCTAAAATAAACTGTCGAATGTATAATTAATTACGCGCCAAGATTCCATTAGGTATTGTTATTAAGATGATGATGATTACTGTAAGTTACAAAGTGGCATATGCTTGCAGTTCTTTAAACAATGCTGTAATATCTAAACGTATATCTTTAAAGACTCAGGAGTTCTGTTCAGTGCTTTTGGATTCAGGGTATACCTTGATGCAAAATCTTATTTTTTGGTAGCATATGCTTATGTTACTTCAGGAAAAGTCTAAATCACTAAATGTATATAATATAAATTTCGAGGAGTTTCTTCGATTCCTCATGGACCCCATCATTACTTTAGTGACTAAAAGACAAATTGCGAATTATACCCTTTACAACAACAAAATAATTTTTGTTGTAAAGGGTATAATTGAGTATAAAAGAGTAATGTTTAAAGATCTCCGTGTTGGTGTAATATACTATGAGAAGTACCTACCTTTTATATGTGATGATGTATGGTGTGATGGTGGTCGTGATGATGATGATTACTCTAATTGACATGGTGGCAAATGCTTGCAGTTCTTTAAACAACGCCGAAATCTCCAAACATATGTATATATAAGGAGTCAGGAGTTCTGTTCTGTACTTTTGGATTCAGAATATACCTTGGAGCAAAATCTTACCTTTTGCTAGTATGTGCTTGGACTACATCAGAAAAAGTAGAAATCACCATATTATGTATCCATATAAATTTCGAGGAGTTCCCTCGATTACTTATGGATCACATCATGAGGTCACCACTTTTTTCAATACGGAACCAACTTGGGGCTATACCCTTTACATCAAAAAAAGAATTTTGAAAATTGGTCCACAGACGGCGGAATTGTGGTCTAACATACAAAAAAAATATATATATACACATATCCGGACGTATAACCGCCTCCTTTTTTAGGAAGTCGGTTAAAAAACTGGCAAATAATGGAATGACGTTTTTAATAAATAGTTTGATAGATGTCATTGGTAGAGATAGGTTATTGAAACAGTACAGGCCGTAATTAAGTACCTATACAGCGAACGTTTTTCGTGGAAAATACACACTTTCGAATTGTTGTCGACATTACCACATAATAAATAATACCATATATAACTGAGTAAGTTAAGTAATTTAAGGGGGAAAAGCAGTTAATAATTATGACGATTTTCCCAATTATCAAGCTGTTAACTCCATAAATTATTATTATTCGTTTATGTAGTGGTTTTCCTTAGAAGTCAATAGATATTTATAGAATAGCTGTGAAACAGAGACTGTTATAATATTAGCAGTAAGTTATTTTATATAGGTTATTACTTATGTAAATGAAAATAAAATAATCTTTTTAGAGTTCCGTAATACTTAAGGAACCCTTATAGTTTCGCTCTGTCCGTCTGTCTGTCTGTCTGTCTGTCCGCGCCTCTAGCTCCTGTAATTATGAATATAAATTGATGAAGTTTGGTGCAGTTATAGATTGTGTATAGATCACGGTTTCGGGATCATAAAAAAATAATAATTTTATATTTTAGGGGTGGCTCTCCATACATGTGAAGTGGGGATGAATAATATTTTTTCACTCTACCCCATCGTGTGGGGTATCGTAGAATAGGTCTTTTAAAATAAAGGCAAGGTTTCATACGTTACTTTTTTATAAAGTTGACCATTTTCGAGTAATCGGCCTCCAAAGTAGTTTGTAAGTTGGTCCCCCCCCCCAAGCATTTTTAAACTATAGGAGATAGAAACTTGGAAATTTCCATGCTGATATATCATGCTAAAAACTCTTTAGGAAAACTATTGTGAACCAAATCGGACAGTAACTTTTGGAGTAATTAAAAAAAAAACATATTGCGCGTTTATAGTTACGGAACCCTCCTTAGACATGTCCTGACATGCTCTTGGTTAGGTTATTTACATAATGCATGTTGCATTGACACTCATTTTCAGCCTAAATTATCATTATTGTGTGTCGCATTTTAGGGTTTCGTATCCTATTGCTGAGACTTCGCTGTCAGTCCGTCTGACTGTCACCAGGCTGTTTCTCATGAAAAAAATATTGTCATACTCAAAGTAAAAAAATTATCTCATAATGGGTGAATCTCCGCTTAATGCAATCTCCCCCATATAAAGGAAGATATTTTTTTTTTCGAGTATAACAATTATTTTTCTCAGTAAAAGTCTATACATAAACAGTAGATCATATGCCCAAAATTTTATCAACCCCTTATAATATTATACTTAACATACAACATCTGAAATTCTTACAAGTGAAATTCAGACCTGACCGAGCATACCACCTGGCTCGGTCGGAGATCTCTCTTTAGGCAACGGCTGCCACTAATTCCACAAGTATAGAGTCTGGCTAACGAAAGATGAGACTGGAAAAAGGCGGCAAATTAAAAAAATCGACGTATGGCAACCTTGTATATAGTCGGAATTATAGTTTTGATACTTGATTATTTATGACAATAATAATAAATTTTGTTAGGAACAACTCATTTCAAGAAAATTAAGTTTATTGTCGTTGTTTACTTAAATTTCTTTGAATTTGCCGCCTTTTTCCAGTCTCATCTTTCGTTAGCCAGACTCTACCTATTACTTACAGGGTTGACACCATAAACTTCGTATAATATTCACAAATAAAAATATGCAAAGTTTACGAAATAAACTATTATCATAGTTTACGCTATATATTAATGCATATCAACTTATTGCTGATTGTCTAATAAATATATTATACTTTAAACGAGCAATTTTTTATACATAAATAAACAGAATCTCGGAAATGGCTTCAAGTATTTCCATGAAATTTAGTATGCAATGTTTTTGGGGGATGAAAAATCGATCTAGCTATAGGTGTGTTCCTGGAAATCCACGCACGTTTTTTCTTTCGTCGTGCAACAATACCTACCTATGTCAAGTCCACATAAACTTTACCTGTGCCAAATATCATACTCCTTCGTTTGCATAATTCTCGTAAAACTGTACTGAAAGTTTTTGCTTCATCTAGTAATATAACGATGAAACAATAACATACGCAATTTATTGCCAGCTCTTACACCTAGTTAATTACTCTGTAGCGATTTCTATACTTACCCAATACCGCGACTAACGAGTAGGTATACTATTTCAAATTGAGGTAAATTAATTTGTCCATTTAAAATATACATTTACAAAATAGGCCTTATTTACAGGTGTTTTTTATGCATTACTTAAAATTTTCGTAATTTACAGAAAAAATATAATATTATGATTAACATTTCCTGACAACTCGCCTACGCATGGACATTAGAAACCCCACAACGCGCCAGCTTTGAAGGTCTCCACGAAGTACGTTACAGAATACAATTTAAGTATTTTATAGGATGATCTGCACGTCTAAAATATACATAGTGAATCGTATTATGAAACCTGCTGATCAAAATTTAAGGTCACATATTACATTTTTGGAACGAGAATCGAATACTTATTACGCTTCTCCTAATTCTTTCAGTCATCACGTGTTGTTATAGATTATATATAGATATCGGGGTAGGTACTAGATAGTAGGTGTATGTTGGAGGTGTAAAGGTGTATATAGTAGATGTGGGTAGGACGTAGGTGTGTAGGTGTATGTAGTAGGTTTAGGTTTGTAGCCTGTAGTCTGTACTTGTAGGTGTCTCTTTTGGTCTCCTTGTCTCTCTTGTCCTTTCTTGGTTAGAGAACTCCTCCGAAATAGCTCGACCCATTTTTATGAAATTTTTCAGTTGGATATGTATACATGAGAATAGGTTGTAACTTTGTAAGCTAATTTTCATCTTTTTTTTTCAAAATATCCTTATTTCCTTGTGTAATGCTTTGTACCTAAACTTGTGTTTCTTGAAAAGGAAATACATTTGCAGGGTTGTGATAATAAGAATTATTTACTGGTGAGGTACAAGCTCACATCATGATTCGGGACTTTAAATGGTAATCATGTCTCCTGAGAATACGTCAAGCATATTATTTTCACGTTTTCACAGTTTCAACAGCTTATAACCTGCGTGTGCTAGTAACGCCAAAAGCCTAAAGTTCTCGGGAAAACTCGACTTAAGTATTTTATTACACTTGAATCGATCATATTGTAAAATTATTATTTACTAGCTGTTTCCCGCGGCTCCGCCCGCGTAAATATACTATCGAGTATCCCGCGGGAACACTGTACTTTTCCGGGATAAAAAGTAGCCTATGTTTTAATCCAGAGCCTAAACTACTACCATACCAAATTTCATCAAAATCCGTTTAGTAGTTTTTACGTGAAAGAGGAACAACATCCATCCATCCATACATCCTCACAAACTTTCATATTTATAATATTAGTAGGACGAACAGACACGCATATTTTCAAAGTGCACCCGTGTTAGATATGGCCGCACTCATTACTTATCTGAACACTTACAACAATACTCTTTACAAACTTTTGTTCGCAATATAAACGTGGTATATATGACGCTGAAATACCTATTTAAATGGTTTACTTACGTAATAACAATAACACTAGTTTTAAATTAACTTGCACAAAAACAAGTGTAACCATGAGTATGGAACGTGAAAAAACAAAATGCAGTTTTGAAAGTGCGTTGGATTTAACAAGTAAGTTTTTCCTTCCTTCCGGAGTTTAATTATTATAAACTCACAATATTTATAATTTTTATAATTTGAATTTTGAAATTCAAACTCTACCATTATTTTTGAGTATTTTTTGAGACGCAATTATTATCTCCATTTTTATATTTGATTTAAATTATTACTATTTTTTATTAAATTAAACAATGAGTATTGGATTTAGGATTTTTACAGCAGCATCACTACTTCTGTAAGGAATATAAGAGAATATTTGCTGATTGCTCGATTGAAATTTTACGCAGTGCGCCGCTTGGTGGCATCGTAATTTAAAACCCAAAATAATTTAATCACAGAAAATTATTTCTTTAATAAAATAAAGCCGAAAATGGATACCGACTGTTAAAGATAAGCAAGAAAATTCAAATCACGTGAAATTTTGTACCTAATCAGATGATTAGTGATTATGATTATTATGATTATGATCAGACTGTCATGTCACTCTAAATTATCTGAAGAAAATATTGAAAATAAATCGATAATTAAACCAATTTACGTGACGCCGAAAGTAAATAAATATACATTTTTAAGTATTTACAGTAGAACCCAATATAATTTATAGCGCCTCAAGTGGGTCAAACTGAGTAGATATCCCAAGCAATTCTCCCATATACAACTGACAAGACCCGCAACGAAAGAAGGAACGAGGCAACCCCGGCCCCGGGAAGCCGTATGCTGTTTTTTTTTCAAAAGTGAGCCCAGGAGCTGTCCAAAGCCATCAATGAAGTTTACCGATCTCCTATCCAATCCTACATTACTCAAGAAAATGAGCACATAGTTCACGGTCATTTTTTATCTTAGATAAGCAGTTTATTTTTATATAATTTTTGTTTATAGTTTATTTTATTAACTATATTCATTATTAGTCATCGTTCACAGTTAAGTTTTACCAACATATGACAAGAAGCCAGGATGCAGGGACCTCTACAGATATTACGACCGTGTCCTTGGGAAATCTGCAGCAATGCTCCCACTGTTCCCGATATTTTAAAAGCCAGCGAGGTTTGAACATTCATGTAGGCAAATGCCACAAACAGCTTCCCACCCTCATTCCACCAATAACCACTTCACTTCCGAACCCCATCTATCAAACCAGTTTCTGGCAAAAAATATCCAAATTTAAACGTTTTGTACCAGTACTAAAACGGATCCCTAGGGGTGCCAGGGTGACCGTAGCCTCTGGGCTAGGCAAGCTTCTGAGCTTGCCGAGACAATACGCCACACAGTGCTGGAAAACTTCGAGTTTTCCAGCACTGTGTGGCTGTGAGGCAAGCCTGGGAAAATCTACTCACCTTTCCCTACCGATTTATGCATGTCACTAGGGATCCGCTCAACAATGCCTCCCTCACTTCAAGAATAAAAAAGAACTGTGTTTCGGACATTGACCTCAACCCAAATTTTTCTTTGCATTCCTCGGCCAAATTTAACCTCGTGAAATCTGTAGAAAATAAAATAAGTGAGGGAGACATTAAGGGTGCAGCCCAGCTGCTATTTTCCAATGACACGGTCGCCCCCGACTGCCCAGAAACCCTCATCGCCCTGCAGAACAAACATCCGTCACAATCCAATTCTCTCACAGCTTTCGATGACGCATTACCACCACTACAAACGTCGGCAGACAAAGTACGCGGAGCCATCATGTCCTTTCTTCCAGGCTCAGCTGGCGGCCTCGACGGTCTCACCCCTCAGCATCTAAAGGACCTCACCAGTGTTTGTTGCGGGGAGGCCGGCGAGAAGCTCCTGCATGAACTCACGAATCTGTGCAATCTGATGCTACGTGGAAGGGTCGCATCAGATATCGTGGACATTCTGTATGGAGCTAACCTCTGCGCCTTGAAGAAGAGAGATGGTGGCATTCGTCCGATCGCTGTTGGCTCCACATACCGGCGCCTTACAGCCAAACTAGCCTGCAAATCAGTCACTTCCCTCGTGTCGTACTTCCAGCCGAAACAGTTCGGTTTTGCCTGCAAAGGGGGCTGTGAGGCGGCGGCCTCACAGCCCCCGGCGTGAACGGCGGTTCACTCTTTCAGAACAGCTATTCACAATCAAGGCGATGATGTGTTTCTGAAGGTCGACGGCAAAAACGCCTTTAACTCAGTTGACCGAGGCGAGGATGTTGGCCCAAATAAAATCCAAAGCCCCTGCCATTCTACCATTCATGCTCCAGTGTTACAATGACCCTACCAAACTTATTTACAAAAATCACCTCATCTCATCCGAAGTTGACTGCCAACAGGGCGACCCTCTCGGTCCAGCAATTTTCAGCCTTGCCATACACCCGGTCATCGAGCTTCTAAATTCAAAATTTAATGTTTGGTATTTAGATGACGGGACCATTGGAAGCGATGCACCCACTGTACTATCCGACTTCCAGACTCTGATCAGCGAGTTCCAAAAAATAGGTTTGGAGCTGAACCTAGGAAAGTGCGAACTTTTTGTGCCAGACAGTTGTGGGGATAGAAACGCGATTATATCCAGCTTTAAAGAAATAGCTCCACAACTGTCTGTCATCGATAAGGATTCGCTCTTCCTTTTGGGCTCACCTATTTTAGACGAGTCTCTCCCAGAATTCATAAATAATAAATTACAAAATTTTAGTGAAACTTTAGACCGCCTCCTCCAAATCAACTGTCACATGGCTTTCACCCTAATCCGTTATTGCATTTTCGTACCAAAATTTACGTATGTCTTGCGGTGTTGTCAACTGTGGAAGTTCCCTCAACTTCTCAAACATTTGGATGATACCTTAAGACATACGCTCTCGACGATTTTGAACATAAATTTTGATGATCGCTCATGGACTCAGGCAACGCTTCCAGTAAGGTTCGGTGGCCTGGTGTTCGAAAACCTTCCGACATATCACTCCCGGCCTTCTTGTCCTCAGTCCACGCCAACCATAGACTTATCTTAAGAATACTAGAGCACCAATCCTACTCCATTATAGTTCCATTTCTGGACGAGGCCAAGGACGCCTGGAGCGCAACTAGTGCTTGTAGCGAATTGCCTGACAACGCTTTTTCCCAAAGGCTCTGGGACGAGCCACTCTGCAGACTGGTACGGAATAATCTTCTTAATACGTCTTCCAGTCCTGTGGAGCAGGCTCGCCTCTTAGCTGCGGAGAAGTGGGAGTCGGGCCTTTGGCTACAAGCGTTGCCGTCACCCAATACGGGCACATTGCTGGATCGAACCGCTTTCCGATTAGCCTCTTCCCTGCGTCTTGGCACTCCCCACGTCGTCCCCCACCGCTGCGTTTGTGGCGCAAACGTGGACAGCCTTGGACACCACGGTCTGTCCTGTCAGCGAAGCGCCGGCCGCAGCTCCCGACATCACTGCCTAAACGACCTCATCCGTCGGGCTCTTGTCACCGCCGGAATACCAGCTGTGCTGGAACCCTCTGGCTTGGCGCGCGACGATGGCAAGAGACCAGATGGTATGACCCTGGTCCCTTGGAGAGTGGGACGGGCTCTTGTATGGGACGCAACTTGCGTCGATACACTTGCTCCGTCCCATGTCCAGGGCACCTCGAGCACTGCAGGTGCGGCCGCCAATCAGGCGGAGAACCTCAAGCGGCGCAAATATGAGAACCTTAGTGGGGATCTCATATTTGAACCGTTTGGGGTTGAAACCCTTGGTTCATGGGGTCCGGGTGCGCACAAACTTTTTAGAGAGATTTCCAAAAAACTAATTGAGGCCACCCGAGACCCCAGAGCCGGCACCTATCTGGCCCAAAGAGTGAGTATCGCAATCCAGCGGGGAAACTCTTTGAGCCTTCTAGGTACTCTGCCTGGTGGGGACGACCTGGGAGATTTCTTTTTACTGTAGCTTTTTAAGTTTTTCTAGGATTAATGTTCTTTTTAGTTAATTTTTTAAGTACTTAGCTATAATAATATATTATATGTATCAGATGATTAGTTACAAAATTAGATATGTGAATTGTCAAAATAACTTGTTTACCTACTATTCTGCCGTCGTACGAGAGAAGGGCACATCTATCATTTTGGTGAAACTGAGATAATTGGGATTAAAGTTTTTACCATATTCTGCTTCATAGTGTGGAAACCTATTGCTCAAAAGAAAAAAAAAAACTGATGATATATGCGTGAAGGTTAGTACTATTATATTTTTTACTTTTTAGTTTTTATATATAATTAAATATTAAATAAATTCAAATTATTCCTTTCAACTTAAAAAAAATATATATTAAAAATACCACTAACTACAAAGAAAAGGCATAGTTAACCAAATGTGACCTTTCTTTTTAATATTTCAAGCAAATTGGTCATTGAGTCTAAAAGAAAGGGCACATTTGGTTAACTATGCCTTTTCTTTGTAATAAGTGGTATTTTTAAAACATTTTTTTAAAATTATTGTGATAATTGCGCCTTCTTAATATAAATTGACTTAATATAAAAATCTATAAAAAAAAAAACTAATAATCGTGTGAAGAAAGTTTATAAACTACTAGCTGACCCGGCAAACGTTGTTTTGCGGTTGTATGTATTTTTAATGCCACATTATAAAAAAATAAAAACAAAAAAATCGTCCAGAAATTTAAAAAAAAAATATAAGGGTGAACAACCCTTATCACTTAGGGGTATGGAAAATAGATAGTAGCCGATTCTCAGACCTACTGAATACGCATATAAAATTTGGTAAAAATCGGTAAAGCCGTTTCGGAGAAGTATGGTAACTAACATTGTGACATGGAAATTTTATACATTAGAGAAGATATATAAAAAAATTAAAACAAAAAATTTCGTCCAAAAACTTAAAAAAAAATTAAGGGTGAACAACCCTTATCACTTAGGGGTATGGAAAAAAGATAGTAGCCGATTCTCAGACCTACTGAATACGCATATAAAATTTGGTAAAAATCGGTAAAGCCATTTCGGAGGAGTACGCGGTAACTAACATTGTGACATGGAAATTTTATAATATATTAGATAAAACATATTTATTGTCATGACATTTCTGGTTAGCTTATCCAAATAACTGAAATAAAACTTAACCAATCTTCTTCTAAAATACCAGCATATAAAACGTTATTAATATTCAATAGTTATTTATAAATGATTAGGGATAAGCATCCACCTAAGTACAATTTTTTTTAACAAATATAAAACATAAAGTGCTAATACTTAAACTCATTTACACTTTTTAGTTAGTTAGATACCTAAGGAAAGTAAAAATTAAATATTTTTATTCTTTTTACTAATAGGTTGGACCCCTAACTTAAAAATGTATAAAAAAATAGAATCACAATATGAAAAATAAATCAAAATATTCTTAATTCTTAATAGAGGTAGTAATTTTCTGAACCTTTACTAAGCTTACTCTATTAGAGCTTATTCTAATTATTTATTGTTCATTTACAGGAAATAGCTTACACCCGTAAGTATTAAAGGTACTCGTAGTTTAATATTAAAAAAAATATATATTATTATTATAAAAATTAAATGTAACTATAACAAAAAACTTCTGTTGTCAGGCATTAGTGGCCCAAGCTTGGAAAGTATAGCTGATTATGAAAAATGCGACGTCGCAGGCACAACAGCTGGCGCGTTTCAATCAAACCCTGCCCTCATTTCCGCACCCCTAATCGTAAATAATTTAAAGAAAAGGCACAACTGGTTATTTGTGCCTGTTATACGTAAATTAATTGAGACATGCATGGATCATTAATTAAGTACACAAGGCACATCTACGTATTTGTGCCTTTTTAATATAATGGTAAATAAATGTGCCTTTTCATTCTATAAAACATGAATATTAGTCTTATTTGTGCCTTTTGACCCTACTGTATCTCCGAATTCCTTGAAGATAAAATTCTACAAAAAATTGAGCAGATGTAGCTTTTTTTTTCTGATTCTAAATATGTATATAACTCAACTAGCTTTTGCCCGCGACTTCGTCCGCGTGGAACAATACTTTGGGATATCGCTGAAATTTACCCGCGACTTTATTTATGACTAACGAAAGCGGAATCCTATTTTTTTAAACGGAACCCTAAAATAAAAGTAGCCTATGTACCCTATAACATCAGCTATCTGCTAGTGAAAGTCCCGTGAAAATCGGTCCGGCCGTTTCAGAGATTAGTCGGAACAAACAGACAGACAGACCGACTTACAGACAGACAGACGGACAGACAAAAATAAAAAAAAAATGTATTTTATTGTAAGTACCGAATATACTTTCAGATTCATTATGTAAAAAGCTGTTAATTTGAAGTTACAAACAGACACTTAAATTGTATTTAACTGTATAGATGTATAGATATTATAATGTATTATATTTTAAGATATTATCAATTTGATGTTTATAAAATAACTAAACTATTTAACTAAACTAAACTAAACATTAACCCGCACGCGCACCCTTGGTGACGCCCACTTCGCAACGGGCCGTGCAGCAGAAGTCGTAATATTTTAATTTCGCCATAACTTCAAAACCAAACGTCCAATTTTAATCATTCAAAAACCAAATATTATCTACATAAACTGTACTTAGTGATGAAATAATTTATTTTGATAAGGATTAATAACATGAGTAAAATAAACGCGTTTAAATGTAGTCCAAAAAAAATTCAAGATTTCTAAATAAAAAAATGGTTGTTGTGCCTCACTCGACATAGATAGGTATAGTGTGTCGCGGACTTTTTTGTAGATATTTATAAGATCTACAATTAATTAGAACATTTTATGGTTCTATCTTTTATAGTTTAGGCAGCGTACGCAAAATAAGTAACTTTTCTGGTTGATTTTTTACACCTTGTGTCTGAAAAACCCAAATATCTTACGGAACCCTATTTTTTTCCAAAATAAAATTTAGCCTATGTTACTCGTGGATAATGTAGCTTTCGAATGGTGAAAGAATTTTTGAAATCGGTCCAGTACTTTTTGAGCCTATTCATTACAAACAAACAAACAAACAAACAAACAAACAAACAAACAAACAAACAAACATACAAACAAAGTTTTCCTCTTTATAATATTAGTGTAGATTTAAAAAAAAATGCTAGTTGTGCCCTTTTTTCTTACGACGGCAGTATTGACAACTTTCTTTATTTATTTGTATTATCAACACAAAACATAAGTATATTAAAGTCACCTGCGAGATGTGACTTGTGACTCCGTTTTCAAAGACATGCACAATTTCCAACTTCTGTAGGTACACATCGAGTTTCTTTAAAACGAAAACTCAGAAACGAAAATTAATCTTGATGTAGTACCTATTTTAGATTTGAAAACACGCAGAACACACGATCATGGTCTAGACTCTAACAGCTAACGTAACCTACACAGTACCTACACAAAATCATGGTCTAGACTAGAGTCTAGACCATGATTGTGGGTAGGTTAGGTTAGAACCTAACCTACACAGTAGGTAGACACGATCATGGTCTAGACTCTAACGGCTAACCTAACCTACACAGTACCTACACACGATATGGTTTAGACTCTAACCTAACCTACACAGTAGGTAGACACGATCATGGTCTAGACTCTAACCTTACCTACACTGTGTAGGTTGAATCTTGGGTCTCCGGAACTCACACGTCGAAAACCCTTTGTGGATTAAGCATTTAATGGCAGATGTAAGTGCGTGGTATTTCTCAGGTTCAGCCGGCCTATTCGTACAGCAGCATACGACTCTACCATAATTAATTGAAGTCATTATCATTCAGCTTTATTTCATTGATAAAATTTCCTAGAGTCTAGACCATGATCGTGTGTAATGTGTAGGTTAGGTTAGAGTCTCAGGCGAGGCGTGCATACAAGCCGGCTTCCCTTAAGTATATTATATCCGAGGAATAAATATTATGTGACTTACTTATTCCTCAGAGATGTAACTTACGATTAAAAAATTGGCTCTAAATCTATTATTTAATATACATACCTAGATCTAAACTAAGACAACTCAAAAAATGACTTTTTTCAGGAGACGAAAAAAACGTATATCCGCGTTTTTTGTACAGAGACATACAATTTAATATTATTCTAGGGAGTTAATAGCATGTAATATGATATTGTATATGAACCGGGATTTAAATTCAATCCCTTTTATCGAAAATTGCAGTTTTTTGAGTTGTTACACTTCTAGTTGATTATTTTGTATTATTATTATTTTTAAACAAAAAATTAAACCGACTTCCAAAGTAAAAAAGTATGAAATAAAACTTATTTTCTAATTAATTCCCCTTTTAAATTTGGCTATTTCTCTACTTAATCTTCTTAATTTTGAAGTCCATACCAGCCCAAACGATATTCGACAATATTTTATAAAACTCACGTTCATATTTGCTGGTACCGACTTCAAAATTAAGAAGATTAAGTAGAGAAATAGCCAAATTTAAAAGGGGAATTAATTAGAAAATAAGTTTTATTTCATACTTTTTTGTGTATTTTTACTTTGGAAGTCGGTTTAATTTTTTGTTTAAAAATAATAATTTCACCCTTTTTAGTTATTATATATGTTGTTAAGTTGTTATTAAAACGTCTTAAGAACGTCTAAAGTAAACGATCGAATGTATAATTGAATACGCGCCAAGCTTACATTAGGTTTTGTTGTTAAGGTGATGATGATGATAACTGTAAGTTATAAAGTGGCATATGCTTGCAGTTCTTTAAACAATGCCGAAATTTCCAAACGCGTATTTTTAAAGACTCAGGAGTTCTGTTCCGTGTTTTTGGATCTAGGGTATAAATTGATTTCAACATCTTACTTTTTGGGAGCATATGCTTGTTTTACTTCAGTAAAAGTCAAAATCACTATATGTGTCGATATAAATTTCGAGCAGTTCCCTCGATTCCTCATGGATCGCATCATCAGGTTTCTATTTTAGTGACTAAAGGACCAATTTCGAATTAAACCCTTTACAACAACAAAATAATTTTGCAAATAGGTCTATAAACAGCAGAGTAATGTTCAAAGATCTCCGTGTTAGTGTAAAATACTATGAGAAGTACCTTTTATATCATTATAATGTGATGATGTATGGTGTGATAGTGGTGGTGATGATGATGTTTACTCTAATTGACAGAGTGGCATATGCTTGCAATTCTTTAAACAACGCCGAAATCCCCAAACATGTATCTATAAGGAGTCAGGAGTTCTGTTCAGTACTTTTGGACCCAGGGTATACCTTGAAGCAAAATCTTACTTTTTGGTAGCATATGCTTGGACTACTTCAGAAAAAGTCGAAATCACCATATGTGTCCATATAAATTTCGAGGAGTTCCCTCGATTCCTCATGGATCCCATCATCAGGTCACCACTTTGATATAAAAAAGGACCAATTTGGGATTACACCCTATACATCACAGAATAAAATTTGAAAATCGGTTCACAGGCGGCGGAGTAATCGTTGAACATACAAAAAAAATAAAAATAAAAAAAATATATACAGCCGAACGTATAACCGCCTCCTTTTTTGGAATTCGGTTAAAAAATGAAAAACATTTCGACTTGAAACAGTTTTATTCGACCATTTTGAGTTATACCTGGTATTAATCATACAAATGTATAAACAACTGTTCAAAGAAAAGCATTCCAAATGAGAAGTATAATAGGGATTAGTAATTAAATGTTAATTAAAACAAACTTAAAAGTTTAACATTAATGTATATTTACTTGAAATTAAAAATTAGTATCTCCAAAGTTAAATATTTTTTATATGCTTAATTGAATACTCCCTCTGCCTCTGATCTACTAGGCTCCAATAACCATCAAAGATGGTTTTTCTTGTTTCTTCGCCACTCTTTGAACTACAACGTCTGAATTTTTTGCCGCAAGCTGGGCGAACTTTTCTTTTAGAAACAATTTTCTTGTTCTTTAATAAAGATTGATAGGCCTTAACAGTATTCCTGAGAACTTTAGCAATATAAGATTTCCATTCCGATTCTCTTCTTAATCTCTTTTTTGCTCTTTTTACTTCCTCATTTGGCTGTAATTCTCTATTTACATACATAGTAAAATCTTCTTCGTTAGACGTTGTAGAGGACTCTTTATACCTTTCATTGATAATATTGACAACAAAACAGTCTCACTGATTTTTTTTCTGAAAAAAAAAAAAAAAAACAAATATTGTAAGTTCTAATTAACCAGCAATAGTGAGTCAACTTAAAAATAATTAAATACATAACGCTAAATAGTTTAGATTAAAAAATTGTATTTGAAACAGTTAGTTTATAATACCGTTAACTATTTTTATGCAACACATATAGAATATCACATTCTGTTGTATAGAAAAAACATTGAAATAAATTGTTTCAACAAAAGAAGGATAACTTGAAATTTACATATTGATCAATCTAAACAGAGTCAAATCAAAATAGTAACCAAATATTTACATACCTTATCAAACAAAAGTGGAACAAGTCAAAATATCCTAAGTAATATTGCAGAAAAAGTCACAACACTGTAACAACTTTAGTTAACTCATGATTACGTTTTATCAAAACTGTAACTATTCTAAATGTCCGCGCTTTCGTTATTGTTAGTAGGTACGTGAATTCTATATGGCTAGTAAAGGTCAACCGACAATACACTTGTTTAGGTGGGAGGCGGTGACTGACGTTGATTCAACAAAACAAAGTTAACGCCATCTGGCGATTTATTTTACAATGTATTATTGAACCTGTCTTGATGGATAGTTGCGTATGTTCACCGAACGTTCGAATAATATACGGATAACTCAAAATTAACGATTTTTGAGTTGCCTTAGTTTAGATCTAGCTGTGCGATATATTAACTTTTAAAATATTGAATTGGTTCGTCACATAGTGTTAGTGCGATTTCTTCGGTGCGTTGGGCGCAAAATATTGTTTTAGTTTAGTACCGTAGTTAAAAAAATAATATATTATATAATATACATAAAAGCCGACTTGTATGCAGACCTCGCTTGTCACTCTTACCTAACCTACACATTACACACGATCATGGTCTAGACTCTAGGAAATTTTATCAATGAAATAAAGCTGAATAATAATAACTAATTATGGTAGAGTGCTGGTATGAGAGCTGCTGTACGTACGTACGGCCGGCTGGACCTGAGAAATACCACAAATGCCTAATCTACAAAGGGTTTTCGACGAGTGAGTTCCAGAGACCCAAGACTCAACGAGGAGATAAAAAGATCAACTATATTCTTGTAACTCCTCTGGTGTGGCGGTTGTCCATGAACGACGTTAATTACCGTCACAAGCAATTGCTTGTCGTAAGGCCATCCATCTGTTCCTTCGCCGATCTTATTCTAAAACAATAAGCAGGTTTTAAATCCGCAGGTTTTGGCAAATACAACCTGTGTATGCTGGCGACGTGCTGCCTCCTGATCATCGCGATGTACATCGACATATTCAGCTTCTCCGTGACCCTGCCCATCATCGCCTGCGAGATGGAGCTGTCCACCGCCAAGCAAGGGCTACTGTCCGCTGTGCCCTTGATTGGTAAGTTTGGGGCCGGAGATCAAGTTGACGCGACACTTCGTAGATAAGACTGAAGGAAAGACTCTACATGGGCTCTATAATACGAACACCGATGTGCTCTGCGCATTGTTCGAGTATATGACACAATACTTTTCATCGCTTTCAAATGTTGAAAACATTTCGATTGTATTTTATTTATTTATTTTATTTAAAAATGTATTGTACACACAGAAAATTATAATAATATAATTAACAAAGAAAGATGACACAAGCCCTACGCAGAGAAATGGGATAAATATAGCAGTTAAGACGTGCACAATTGTAGAAAGAATAATTCAAATATTGTAAAACAAAAATTGCTTTAAAAAATACCTTAAGCAGTTAGCAGTTACCTATATTTCCAACTAGCTGTTGCACGCGACTTCGTCCGCGTAAATTTTTACCCCATGTGGAGTGAATTAAAAAAACCTTTCATAACGGATATCTACGTCATAAGAACTATTTGCTGGTCAAATTTCAGCACAAATCGTCCAGTGGGTGATATTTCACCATACATATTTCTTTGACCCCCTTTTCACCCCTTTTTGCGAAGATTTTCAAAAAAGGGTTCATCAAGTACATGTTCAATCATTTGTACTTATTAGTCCGGGTATTAATTTCATGTAAATTAGTGAATATTTTCATTTTTATGTACCATACAAACTTTTTTCAATTCTTTTTATGTATCCTCAGAGGGTAAATTCTAATAAAACAAATGTATTTAAAAGTGTGAATCTCAATTTTTGTGCAGCTTTAAAGATTTTCCATATAAACTTTCAATCCCTATTTCACCCCTAAGGGTGGAACTTTTCAAAATACTTTCTTAATGTCATATTTATATTTTATAAATTTAAACTATTTTCCAAATTTCACATTTTTACCGTTAGCGGTTACGTCTAGCTGTGCGTGCGTCAATATGTCAGTAAGACTATGTCCAGAAACTGCGTAAGCCTGCGTAAACCTACGCACGTAGAGATTCTTATCTTATCACAACAAAATTTCTGCCGGTCTATCTGTGATGCCAACTTGGGACTTTTTCCCTAAATTTAGGGAGAAAAGTATCTGAAGGGGCTAAGAATCTTATGCTTGTGTTATTTAAATATGCAATTAAACTGCTTGTCGATAAGTAATATACAGCACACTATTTTTTTAACCGACTTCCAAAAAAAGAGGCGGCTATACGTTCGGCAACATATATATATATTTTTATTTTTGTTTGTATGTTATACCATAATCCCGCCGTCTCTGGACCGATTTTCAAAATTCTTTTTTTGATGTAAAGGGTATAATTTCAAATTGGTCCCGTTTTGAAAAAAGCGGTGTCATGATGATAGGATCAATGTGGAATCGAGGGACTCCTCGAAATTTATATGGACACATATAATGATTTAGACTTTTCCTGAAGTAACATAAGCATATGCTACTAAAAATAAGATTTTGCACCAATGTATATCCTGAATTCAAAAGCACTGAACAGAACTCCTCAGTCTTAAAAGATACGCGTTTCGAAATTTCGGCATTGTTCAAAGAACTACAAGCATATGCAACTAACTTACAATAATCATCATCATCATCTTATTTACAATACTTAATGGAATCTTAGCGCGTATTCAATAATTATACATTCGATAGTTTATTTTAAAGGTTTTAAGATAATATATTAATAATAATTTAACAAAATATATCACTACAAAGGGCGAAATTATTATTTTTAAATAGAAAATTAAATCGACTTCCAAAGTAAAAATACCCAAAAAAGTATGAAATAAAACTTATTTTCTAAATAATTCCCCCTTTTTATTCGACTAAAATTTTAACAATTTCTCTACTCAATCTGACATTTAAGAATCTGAAAGATTATGCACGTGTGTGGGCTATGCGTGTTTTGTATGGAAACTTTGCCTTCGACCTGAATTTGACGTTCTTAAAGAATGTCAAATTTAGAACGTCTGTGGCCAAACTTATGGGTCATACTGACCACACCTACAAGCACAAGGCCGCGGATTTGCAGGCAAAAATTATAAATGATTGATGATGATGATGATGAATGACACTATTGACAATAATGATACTGTTATACTATAAGTACCGTTGCTGGATTTGCTGCTTGGCCCGTGAGTATGGCGCTTTAGGGTAAATATTATTTTTGTTGGTTATTTTATAATTATAATCGAATTTAAATAATAACGTTAAATTATCTAAACATTTAATTTTAATAATACATATTCACAATTCGTTCTTAAAATCATACATTAACATTTTGTTTTTCATTGTTGGTGCAAGGCAACTTGCCAAAATTATATTGTTTTTGTTATTGTCCTACTCATTTTGCTCGAAAATGAGCAATCATCGTTTTTTTTTTCTACGGAAATGACGGATGTTGGAAAGCATGTGTGGGACTTCCGAAAGATATTAGCAAAGTAGTTTTACTATATAAAGATCTTTATAGGTATGTTTTTCTAAATAAGTAATACTTACATATTTGGTATGTAACTTTTTTGATTTTTAACGGTAAGTACCTATATATTTTATCGTATTATGTAACTTTATGAAGTTTCGATATGGCATAAGTACTTTAATAATTATATTTGAGAGTCTTCGCATGCTAGGTAAAATCCACGGGAACCGTACTATTTGTTTTAGGGAGAAATATTTTTTGAAACTTGGCAACTCGATCTTACTACGCTTTCATTGCACTCCAAAATACAGGGGATGACACTTTTGACTATTTCAAATCGATATCAATAGGCAATCGGACAAATTTTTTTTTATTGCATAAATGAATAGTACTCTTAAATATGAGTAACTTCTCAGAAGAAACCGTATATCAAAAGTCAATATTTTCAAAGGTACAGCGATTTGTATAAAAAATTTCGCGAGCCTCCTAAAAACGCTCCATACTAAAATCGATATACACATGACGTCACTTGAATATGAAGTAGTATGAAGTAGTATATGAAGTATATGGCCGCAGGAATATATTTGTAAATATCTCCGATATTTGTGCGTTTAAGTTCATACTTACCATAATGAATGTTTTTGTATATGATGTGAGTAAACTAATGATGTAGGTTTTGTTTACCAATTTCGCAAAAAAAAAAAATTTTTTTTTGGTATAAAGACTCGAAGAAATTTTGTATACAAATCGCTGTACCTTTGAAAATATTGACTTTTGATATACGGTTTCTTCTGAGAAGTTACTCATATTTAAGAGTACTATTCATCTATGTAATAAAAAAAAATCAGTCCGCTTGCCTATTGTGTGTTGAAGGTTTTAATATAAAGTGTCTTCAGAAATAATTGGTTTTGACAAAACATTGACAGCACAAAATTTCGGAACACTCTGTAAAGTAAAATGCCAACAGTGTCAACCGATCCGAATGCTGTGTAACGAATGAACTGAATACTTCTGTCTCACTTTGAATCGTACAATCGGAGCGAGAAAAACATTTTTCTTTCACTTTGTGTCTCGCGCGTACTCGAGGTAGACTGCGTAATTGCTGCATCTATTGAGTCAGGGGCGGAGCACCTATACGTGTGGTATGGGCATACCCACAACCCCAACAGCCTTGTGAGTGCATACTTTCAAGGTCTATTAATTTATAATCAAAATAGGTTCAGTGGGTAGTAGTATTGGTATTGTTAGCCTTTTGAGTCTTACCTGGTGCTTTTTACCTGCTGGTCATACTTATATTATTGTTAAAATAAGTATTTATAGTAGTGGATTTAGTGTTAAGCGGACCTTTAGTCAGGTAGATTGAAGAAAACGCAAAATTTGTCACCTCTCCATAAATTTTCGGCCCTTTTTTATTTACTAACCAACAGATTTAAGAAAAAATAATACTTTGTTTGAACCGATAGGAATTACTCCTGTCGATGTTATATAATCTATAATTTGTGTATGTTTCTTTACTATATATGCATATATTTTTTATTTAATTAATTTATAATCTTAGTTGATGTTAATTTGTTTAAGGTACCTATATTGAAAGCTTATTTTTTTACCAAACATAAAATAATTTTTTTGCTAAATAAGCGAAAAACTTTCTCACTCACTCCGCGCGTTAGCTTTTAATTAACATAATATCATAAAGAAAATAATAAAATTCTTTTTTTATATTCTAATAACCATGTTATGAAGGAAATAATATAATCAAAATTTTCGGGCCACATCTTCGTTTGAGAGCTGGATCCGTGCCTGAATCAACCAAAGCGGTTTAATAGGTCAATTTTGTACGATACGCGCATAGCTAAAATAATACGCACGTAGCTTCTGGACGCAATGTATGGGGCCCTAGTACCTCGACTACGTGCGTAGACCTTGCGTGCGTAAGAATACGCAGTTTCTGGACATAGTCTAAGCCAATCAGTCAGGAGTTTACTGTTCTAAAACTACTAGAGTCTACTTTTGTAAATATGAAATAATCTTCGGTCTATTTATGTCAGCCACGCACTATCTCCCATGTGGGTCAGCGGTCCCTGTTATATTTTTCAAACAGCACCCAGACGCGGTCCCTCTAAAGCTTACGCGCTCTACTTAAGGCGGTTCACCGAGGCGCAAGCGAGCGAAACCGTTTTACTTTATATAATGGTTTATGTATTTACAAATAAGGAAAACCCTTTAAAAAAATAGTCAATTTAACTAACGATATTGCCTAGATAAATTACTACATTGTTACGCGATTAGATGTTTTTCACTCGATTAAATAAGTTCCCGAAAACAGCCCAAAATAAAAGTCTTAATCCTATATCTTCATAGGAAAATACTATTTTTACAAGATAATTCTTACATGTAATGATTTATCTTGAAGTACTCAATATAACTTAGTAATTTATTAAATCCTATAGGGTCATATATTTCATAAATTGATGGTTATTCCAAAATGCTTTAAAATTGTCCAGCGTATTAGGACCTACCTTGAACCTCGCCTGCCCGATAGTCAGTCGATGGCGCCTGCCAGCGTCGGACCTGTGCTAGGTTTTTCAGCGTGCTTTAGAAAGTTGGTAAGTTTAAAATGGGCAATAAAATAAATAAAACTAAGAAGAAATCACTATCAAAAACTAAAAAAAGAACAGGAAAAGAGAACTACATGAGAAGATATGTAAATAACATCACTTTTTGTATTTTAGAATAGCAATAGTCGTGACCTTTAATACATGACATAATTACTCGATGACACAGTCTAGTTATAAAAAGTATCAATTGTGGTGGTAAGTTTTTATATAATTTATTATTATCGGACACTCACTAAAGGGCCATACTCACGGCGCTTCCAGCAAATCCAGCACCGGTACTAATAGCCGTCATTAGTGTCAATATTGTCAATCATTTAAAAATTTTGCCTTCAAATCCGCGGCCTTGAGCTTGCAGGCTGGATAGTCAGTATGGCCCTTTAGTGTTATACTTTTTGAGCGTATGTGTGTAGGTATGTGATTTGTATGTGGGTATATGTATGTATGTTTTTGGCATGTCTTACAGCTTAAACGGCTCGATGGACCCACTACCTAACTTTACAACCTGTAGGTTAACACTCATACTTGTAACTTTCTCTACACAAATCTTATCCAGATAACAATCAAGAATTATAAACAAATTATTTACCTTTACCTATAATCTGGTGATGTCAATTGGAAGGTATTTACTTTTACTTATATTAGAACTTTCTGATCCCGACAGGCGTTGTTCTGTCTTAACTATGAAGTGGGATAAATAAATAACTACCAACAACTACATTTACAACTACGCCTACAACAACATGTACACCTACTTCCTACAACTGCACCTACACCTACAACCTACCCCTACTAGGTAGTAAGAGAAGTTGTAGGTACTCTAGTAATACTAGGGGTAGATAACTGCACCTACGACTACATCTACACCTACACCTACTTCCTAAATCTGCACATACTACATATATCAACACTTAAAACTACACGTACTATCTACACCAACATACACCCACTACCTACTACTACAACCTAACCTATACTTGTACCTTTTTCTACACAAAATTTGGTCAGATAATAAAATAATATATTTATATAATTTGGTGCTGTCGATCGGAAGGAATTTACTTATACTTATATTAGAACAGTCTGATACCGACAGACTTGTTCTGTCTGAACTATTAGCGGGTCAAAATTAATAAATACAAACAACTACACCTACATCTACAACTATATCTACACCTACTACCACTAACTACTACCTACACCGACTTCCTTCAACTACTAGGTATTAGGTGTAGTTGTAGGTACTCTAGTAGTTCTAAGAATAGGTTACTACATCTACAACTACATCTACACCTACTATGTAGGTGACTACTGTAATGACGACTAAACAAACGATTTTTTCTTTGTTTTTAGCACTCCAAGAGGAAGTGAAAGATTGTTCTAAAACCGGGAGGCCGCGTAATAGAAATATCCACACTGTTACGTTCTGTGTCGTGACGATGCGATAGCAATTCGACAAGTTTCTTCCACAGGACGACGACAAAAAATAAATTTAAAAACAAAATAATATTACTTTATTTAACATTTCAATTTTATCAATGTGTTGCTTGTTTAGCTGTGTGAAACTTAAGAGTTTTCTGTGTTAAACTTATAGAAACCAAAGTCTATCTGTCCATCCATCCGGATGTCCGCCAATATCTGTTGGTATGTCAACAATACAACCATCAAACAACATTCTTCTTTCAGAAGACGCTTTCGATGCCTTTAGAATGTTTAAGACTATACTGCATTTTTCATTACAGAAATGTTTTACCAAAATTAATAACAGAACAAAAACTAAATAAATAAAATTATTTATAAGATTTTATTCAACGTTAGGAAGCAACCAAAACTAAATATGTTCGAATTTCGATTGCTTGTAAATCAGCGGGATGACGGTAGCGACTCGCTACCCACAGTGTTCAATCTCGATCAAAAATCGGACATCGTCTTTTTATCGGTTAATTCGAAAGAGTGCTTAGTTATAAATACCCGAGTAAAACACCAATGAAGCTCGCTTGCATAGTTATAATTATCTCAAAGTAAAAATTCGTATCCCGCATTGATAAAAAAGTGAAAAAACGTTTTTATTAAAAATTCTTAAGGAATAGCCAAAAATAATATGTTATACATTATTTAAATAACATACAGAAAGCTACATTTTCAACCCTTTTCAAGTCGGCTATGACTTATGGGGGCCATAAAAACAAAGAAAATCGAATTTTAGTTTTTATTTTTTTCTGACTAATTTTCGCAAAATTCGCACCTAGAATTTACATTAAAAGGAAGCTAGTGATTACCACTACCACTGATAAAATAATCAAATTCTAAAGAGGTGGAGAATCGTAGAAAAATGGTTTTGTAAAGATGCGGGATTCGCGGGATTCATCTTTAGAAAATTATATACTTTTTCGATACAGAAACTTCTTTTGGACTGTTCAGAACTTGAATAAGAACAATAAAAAATAGATAAAATGTCACATTTCAACCCATTTTAGCATGTACAATAAAAACTGGTTATACAATTTTAGTTATTATTTTTTTCTGAGCGTTCCGCTGAAGTAGCAGCTTCAACTAACATTGATATAAATCCAATACACGCCACTACTATGCTAAGTTCTTTAAATTGGAGCAAGTGAGCTCACAAGTTGCCGTAATATCTTAAAATACTACCATTGCCTTGTCAGTATATTTTTGAAATGTGTGTTTTTGTATATAAAAATATAGATCGCTTCTTTACTTAAAAGTGTAGCTTAGCTATTAAAAGAGATGAACATAAGCTAGTTATTCCTTACCAAAGAATTAACATCTTTAGCAGAAATGCGTACTGTATGGCCGTTCGCGTCTTTAACAAACTACCTTACTATTTTAAAGGACTAACAACACAAAGATATATAAGTGAACTAAACACCTGGCTCCTCATCAAAATGTATTATTGAATTAATAAATTCTTCGACGACAAAAATATTGAATTATAAACACAATGTAATTTTTCCATTGATAATAATCATATCACTTGTATCTAACTATTGTATATTAAAAGTAATGTGACATTGTAATTATTTTGTTTTGAAATTTGACATTATATAGACCATAATATTATTTTCCTGACTTAAATGCATTGATTCTATTTTGTTTCTGATTGTTAAACAAATGTTTGTATCCATTGTTTGTAATGTATTAATTATTGAATTGTAATCGTTATGTATTGACATTTGTTACTTTTTTTTTCTTGACAATTTTATATTATTAGCTAATCACTTAAAATTCATGACTAATTAAAATAAATAACATTTACCTATTTGCACACTATGCATGTAGTAGAATATGTGGAAATGTAAATTGCCTTATTGTACCATATTCCTAGCAAATAAATGATTTGGTTGATTGATTGATGACACCGATAAAAGGTGTAAAACGTTGAAATTGATTTTCCACAAAAGCATTTTCTGAAAATAATACTTTTTTTTTGCATGCGATTCTTTCTATATCGAAATACTATTATTGTTAACTAAGATTGATTACTAAGTTAATTACTATTGATTAATTACTAAGATTGTTTATACTGCATAAACAATCTTACTAATATCATAATTGCGAAAGTTTGTAAGTTTGTTTGTTTGTATGTTTATTTATTTGCATGTTTGGCTTAAGCGGCTGAACTGAATTGAACTAAATTTGGCACACAGGTAGACTGTAGCCCGTATGTATACAAAGGCTAGTGGCTACTTTTTATGCAAAAATATATTATATAATATATTTTTGTGCAAACAAAGTTGCGGGAAACATCTAGTATGACATATTTATGAAAATGTTAAGAAAAAGTTTCAAAATGATTTACATAACCAATGACTATCACAAGCAGTTAGCGAAATAGGTAGAAGACTATGTTGACAGCTGCTCCTCCTCTCACCTATTATTTCTTCTGCACCCACAAGTATAAATGGAAGAGCAAATAAATAATTTTACGATTTTAAGAAAGAGGCTGTCTTGTGTTTCCATCATAAACGAATATATTGAAAGCACGAAAATGTTCAGGTTAAGAGTTGGCGATGATCAGAAAATTGTAATATGGATGAATAACCCTAGCCTGTAACGTTTTGTAGGGCACTTCACATCCAATATTATAATATAGGATTTAGAGGAATAGTTGCAAGAAAGGATGACCAATTTGTTAGTTATTAATAAGTTATTAAGAAGTTGTTACGTATAATTATTTTTCCTGGGAGTTCGACAGGATTAGTAGTCAGTCACTTTATACATGCAATTGCACATACAATACAACAAGGAAACTATCTGAAAAAGTAACATAGAGGTAAAAAAAACCTAGGCCGTTCTTTTTTTATTACGACAACCTCCCGTCTAACATTATGCTTGATAGATGGCAAAGTTTTCAATGTTATCACAAACACAAACTCACAATTAAGATGCCCAATTTGTGATGTGACAGCTTCACACTTTAACAACCTTGAACTAGTTGCATCCAGGAAATGCGATCAAGGCACCCTTAAATATGGGATCACAACACCTCTTCACTGCTGAATCAGAGTTTTAGAGATTTTTCTGCATCTTTTCTACAAGAAAGACGTTCAAACTTGGAGAGTTCGGAAAAACTCTGCAGAAGGAGAACTCGTCCAAGCTAAAAAAACCGAGATCCAAAGAAAAATTAGGCAACAACTAGGATTGTTAGTCGATGTCGTCAAGGTCAATGCGGGAACGACCGATGACCGTAATACTGCACGGATCCTTCTCAGTGATAAGAACCGTCACAAGGTTTCCCAAATTTTAGGATTAGAAGAATGGTTGCTAGATGGGATGCACAATTTGTTAGTTGCTCTCAGTTGTGACTAACATCAATAAGTATATATCAATATATACGTACTAAGTTTGGCAGTTACTGCACACAAATTGCAGAAAAATATGTAAGTACTTATGGATTGCAACACATAAGAGTCACCATACATAAGATACTGATTCGTGAGAAAGACATTATTGAAAATTCAGCTTTACCTGTCAGCATGCTCTCGGAACAAACTGCGGAATAAGTTTTGGCGCAGTGACCGAGAGCGGAGAGCACCATACTAGAAAGATGACCAGGCGAAAGAGAATTAGAGATTTGTTTACCCGAGCTTTGCAGTCATCTGATCCTGTTTTGGCTGAAATTCGCCTAAATCACCGACAAAATTATATTACACGCATACATATTCGACAACAGTTCAGGGATATGCTTCTCCTTGATACTCCCGACATAATCACAGGCGAAAATGAAAGCGAAACTGAAGACGAAGCTGAATTTGCAGAAGAAAATCTGACGCAGGTACAGAACATAATTCTTTCTCGGGAATCGGGATATAAATATTTTTGAAGACGAGAATGAATGAACCGCAAGGAATTTGCCCACTTACGTTCATACTCACTTTGTTTTTTTTTCTTCAGTTTTTTCGGTGGTATTTTTTTTTAATCACTGTCATTATAATTGTATAATATTTTGTGGTACGCAGTAAAGCAGTTGGCGAAATAGGTAGGGGGCCTATTGTACCCTCCTTCTCCAGTGTCGCCTATTATTTCTTCAGTACCCACAAGTGAAAATGAAAAGGTAAATAAAGAATATGATTTAAAAAAGAGACTGTCCTGTGTTTCCATCATACACGCAAATATTAAAAGCACGAAAATGTTCAGGTTAAGAGTTAGTGGTGATCAAAACATCGTTATATGCATGAATTGTTCGTTTTATAATATCTATACTAAAATAACATGCGAGTAAGACGTCTTTATAGAACCATATATATTTTCCAATGTCATTACAAGGTGATAGAAATCATAACCAACTTTATATTATTGTTTTGTGCCAAGGAGCAAGCAAGGAGACTTGATGTAATATTTATTTCTCAATATGAATAGCCTGTAACGTTTTGTAAGGCACTTCACATCCAATATAGGACAGAATCACATGCAAAATAAGTTTTTTTTTTTAGAAAATGTTTATGTGGAAAATTAATTTCAACGTTTTACACCTTTTAACGGTGTAACATTAAAGAGTTACTATATTACGACAACTTGTGACCTCACTTGCTCCAATTTAACGAACTTAACATAGTAGTGGGGAGTATGAGCGTTATATTAATGTTATTTGAAGCTGCTACTTCAGCGGAACTTGCTCAGAAAAAAAGAATAACTAAAATTATATAACCAGTTTTTATTTTACACGCTAAAAATGGTTTAAATGTGACCTTTTATCTATATTATCCATTTTTATTGTTCTTATTTAAGTTCTGAACAGTCCAAAAGAAGTTTCTGTATCTAAAAAGTATATAATTTTCTAAATATGAATCCCGCGCATCCCGCATTTTTTCAAAACCATTTTCCTACGATTCTCCACCTCTTTAGAATTTGATTATTTTATCAGTGGTGATCACTAGCTTTCTTTTAATGTAAATTGTAGGTGCGACTTTTGCGAAAATTAGTCAGAAAAAAATAAAAAATAAAATTCGATTTTACTTGTTTTTATGGACCCATAAGTCTTAGCCGACTTGAAAAGGGTTCAAAATGTAGCTTTCTGTATGTTCTTTAAATAATGTATAACATATTTTTGGCTATTCCTTAAGAATTTTTAATTAAAACGTTTTTTCACTTTTTTATCAATGCGGGATACAATTTTCACTTTGAGATAATTTTAAAACTATGCAAGCAAGCTTCATGGGTGTTTTACTCGGGTATTTATAAGTAAGTACTCTTTCGAATTAACCGATAAAAAGACGTGCGACCCCTAAAAGGAAGTGTTTTGCCGATAAATTTTCACTTAGTATCTGTTTGTAAAATCCTAATCTCGAGACTTTACACACTATACAGTGTATTTCGTCTCGAGGTTTAGATATTTTAGTAGCATATAAAAAGTTTAATTTCATCGAAAAAATATCCCTTTTGGGGAGTGCAATCCGCACCCCTTCGAGCTACAAGCAAATATTAATAATTACAAATATTTTATGTTTTGCGTTCTTCTTGTTGCGTTGAATAAACCTGAATAAATAATTTTATGTATTACATATATCAAAAGATCCTCATTTTATTCTCCTCATAATACTTTCAACAGCTGATTGTCGGTAGAAGGAGCAAACTTTTGATGTTGTATTTTACGTCATATTGTAGGCAGACGGGTTAGATAAATAACAATTTACAAGATAAGAAAAAAATGGCAGAAAAAAAATTTTATTCAATTTTTTTTAGTTTTTAAAATTAAATATATTATCTGCTGTTATGCACATAATATATTTAATTTTATTAATCTCGAGTATATAATAAAATAATATCTTAATCTCGAGAAGAAACACATTATATTATACTACTCAATTACGCTAGTATATAATTATAAATAATACTCGGTCATCTGCTTTTGTTTCTTATTACAATAATATTATTTCACATGTTATAGGTAATGAAAACAAATCAAAAATGAACTACTTAAATATATTTTGTACTGTGGCGTAGCGATAATGTCGCAAGACAGTGATCGCGGCGAGAGCGGGCGAGCGGACAGTTCCCCCGCGCGTCTTAGATTCGCATTGCCGGCGCCCCACACCTCACCCCCTGAAATCTTGTTTCGTGTCGAAATTACCCGCCTTAACACTTAACCCCGTAAACTGTAAAGTACGAATGTTCTTCAAGTATTTTTATCTTTACCCGTTCGCGAAGTAAGCAATTGTAGAATAGGGAAAATGAAAACTTGCATTTTTTTACTTTTCTTTTAATATAACTAATAGTGTTACTTTGATTACCTAGATACCTATTACATACGATATTTTTAGGGATACTGGCAAATACAAAATATTCCATAATTACTCTGCAATAATTATTTGAAATTTTACTAAAATACTAATAAACTAACTAAACTAATAAATATAATAAATAATAATAAACTTTTTTAGATAAAGCAACGTATCGTAGCTCCCTTGTATTGTCGCTGACTCTGACACGTTTCGAATGAGAATAGGAACGTCAATGACCTTTTTCTGTCAAATATCACTTGAAAAGTGCGATTTTCAGAAAAACTTATGTGCATATGAATATTAATAGTGTTGCATCGAATATAAATAGAAACTTTAAATAGTAATCAATTAACATAAATTTAACTATCATAACAGTCGAAATTCGAAACAATATGGCGCCGACTAGATCTTATTCTCATTTGAATCGCACTATACCAATTTTGGGCCTTATTATTATGAAAATAGGTAATTCGACAGAAATGTAGTACCTACATAGTTTGTCGGCGACCGAAGTCCGAATCTAATACTAATTATAGCTTTCACTTTAACAGAAGTACATAATTTATTTTTCAGGGGTAATGTTCTCTTCATACATTTGGGGGTTCTGCGCCGACACGTTGGGCAGGCGGGCGTCGCTAATGCTGGCGATGCCTATCGGTATGCTGTTCAACCTCGCAGCTAGCCTAGCCCCCACCTACATCTCCCTAGCTTGTCTAAAGCTTTTCTCTGCATGTTTGTATGTATACCTATTATTATTTTTCTATTATTAGCATCTATCTTACAAAAGACATTTTTCTTATGTCTATGGACGCTTTACACCACATCAATCTGGCACCGTGCCTTGTTTCTGAAGAACTTGTGTTACAGGTGCCAGACAACGGAAATATATTTAATACTATACATAATATTATATTAAAGAATTTAATTATTTTATACACATATTTATTACACATCCGTGACCCGTTGGACTCGGGTCTTTTCTCTCTCGGCGGAATATATCTACTATCTGTGATCAACAATAAATGCGCAAGATTAGGTTATCCAACTGCTTATCGCGATTTAAAATTTTAACCAAAATATATATTCAAATATTTCTTAAATTTCACACAACTTTTCTTTTCACTTAATTTCTATTTCGATCGCCCGAGTACCTTCCACCTAGGTACGTATTTTTCTCTTAAACTTTACAAGATAAGAAATACTACAAAAGCCCTCTGTTTTCCAGCACCTCATCAGCAAACGCAGCTGGGTTTGTACTTCTAGCTGAAAGTGCGCCTCAGAAGTACAGGAACAAGTTCGTGTTCCTCATGGCCAGCGCTACTTTGTTAGTTCAATTTGTTTTATGCTGTAAGTTATTATTCTGTGAATAACAGATTTTTAATGCTTTGAGCTTAATATCCATCGAATTTGTTTCACAGTTGCTATTTAACAGACAATGCAAAGTTATCTTATACTTTTAATAACAAATAAATGTTTATTTCCAAAAGTCAGTTTAGGTACAGTTATTAAGTAGAACTCGTCGTCACCTTAATATCCATCGAATTTGTTTCACAGTTGCTATTTAACAGACAATGCAAAGTTATCTTATACTTTTAATAACAAATAAATGTTTATTTCCAAAAGTCAGTTTAGGTACAGTTATTAAGTAGAACTCGTCGTCACCTTGTAAGCTTACGCCTGTATCAGGTAACTACTTAAAACGAGCTAATCTATATTACAAAAGGCTAATATAATAAAGAGGAAAAGTTTGTTTGTTTGCATTGAATAGGCTCCAAAACTACTGGACCGATTTTGACTGACTGCACAAAAATCCATCTAGCTAGGTATTTTTCCTGGAAACTTAAGCTTCCATTTTAAGCTATATACCTATGGTTCTTCTTTCGACGCGCAAAATTAATTGCTTGTTGCAAAAAATTTTTGCTTTATTTGAAAATTCGTAATGTGGTGGGTTAGAATGCCGCGCCGGTCAGACAAATATTTTTGTGTTTCTTTTTTTATTGTGATTGATAAGAACTCCGAGCAAAGCTCGCTTACCCAGGTTCTAAGCCTACAGTGAACTACAGAGTTAGTTGTCAATTATTATTACCTACCATAACAAAACTTAAAAATAAACAAGGATAATTAAGCTTAAAATTGTTCGTTTTATATTATCTTGCAGTGGTAGCGCTACCTATATTGGAAATGTCTTTTAAGGTCTATATTCCATGGCTAACGTTAACCTTTAGCCCATGGAGGTTGCTCATGGTAATTACGTGTGCGCCAGGAATCATTGGGATTCTTGCTCTGATATTCCTCAAAGAAAGCCCAAAATTCCTCCTAAGCAAGGACCGTAATGAGAAAGCCATTTACGTACTGAAAACCATTTACAAGTGTAATACTGGCTCGCCAAAAGACAGCTTTCCGGTAAGATTATTTTCTCGATAAGCGACAGAATAGTCAAAGATTTCAAAACTCAAGATAGAAATCACAGAACAAATATTCATACAATAAAAAGTTACGCCATCTTGGTTTTCACCGTACATCAAATGTCAGCCATCTTGTTTTCACCGTACTACTTTAAATGTCAAAATGGCCCCAAAGTGTAAAAAATGGGGCCGTTTAACTGGAGACATTATTTGCCTTAACATGCCTCGTCTATCTATATTCTATATTAATATAATAAATAGGAAAAGTTTGTTTGTTTGTATGTTTGTTTGCATTGAATAGGCTCCGAAACTACTGGACCGATTTTGATGAAATTTGGCACAGATGTAGACAAGACGACGGCTACTTTTTATCGCGGAAAAATGTACGGTTTTGTGCGAAATTAACTTTTACGCGTACGAAGTCGCGAGCAACATCTGGTTTATACTGTAATATAATAAAGAGGAAAAGTTTGTTTGTTTGTTTGTTTGCATGGAATAGGCTCCGAAACTACGGGACCGATTTGATGAAATTTGGCACAGATATAGAATAGACCACGGGGAAGGACATAGGCTACTTTTTATCGCGGCAAAATGCACGGTTACTGCGGGAATTCCTTTTGTCGCGCAAAAGGAATTCCGCGCCGAAGTCGCGCGCAACATTTAGTATTAAATATACGTCTATGAGAATAGTTTATTCTTTACTAACTTATTTTCATGCAACATCTTTATATTTTAGGTGTCATCAGTGTTTCTAGAAGACAATACAAAACCTTCGGATAAAAACGTATTTATCAAAATATGGGACCAGACAGCGCCGCTGTTCAAAAAACCATTGCTACGAAATAACCTTTTGGTTTATTTTATGCTACTCTGCTCATTTATGGTGTAAGTTTTCTATGTTACGAATATGCTTTTACGTTAATGCGTTTAAACAACTAACAGAAAAGTTGTAGTGTGAAGTAGGCGTGGTTCACCTGCAACATCTAAGCGTTCAACGCGTGCTTATTTTCATTATAGACCAGGGTCGAAGCCTTCAAAAATGGTAAAAAGTGAAAAAAAATAGTAGTAGGATGAAACCTATTAGAAAAGGAGGGGAATATGATAAAAATGAAAGGAAAAATAAATTACGGGCGATCTGAGTTCGGGAAGTGGGAGGGGATGAGTTTTTAAGGGTAAAAAATGGTTTATCTTGATTTCCGGTAAAACTACAAGTCCTATGAAAAAAAGTTAAATGGCAAAGTTGTAGATAATAAAAAGATCTACAACTTTTATATTAACAATTTTTTTACATAACCTCAAAATTTATGTGAAAAATTCAAATAACCAAGTTTTTGGTTTTTAATTATCTTGTACAAAAACAAAAAAAAATTCACGAAATTTAGTGAAAACTTACCTTTTTATGTCCTAAATACACTGTAATTTTTGTGATTTAAAATATTTAGTTTTTCACCTTATTTTGTCTTAATATCGAAAAATTAACCCTAATTTTCAATCGAAAATTCTCCTGTCAAAATATCAGCTTTTTTAAAAAAATTGGTGAGCTTCTTGTTTGTTGAATTCTATTCTTTCTGATAATGTAAAAAAATGTATACATTACCATAGTAAATGTTCTCAGAAAATGCAAAGAAAAGAACAAGTAGTAAGGCTCAGGTCGCCTAGCCCCTTTCCCTCTTGTATATGAAATACCTTTTGATGGGTTAAAATTATCCGCAGGTCACTCAAGTATACAAGTCATCTTAAAATAGCAATAAATAGACATGTATGCGCATAATTTAAAGAAGATGTCTTATTGGGGCTAGGCCTTACTACCTATTCTTTTCTTTGCATTTTCTGAGAACATTTACTATGGTAATGTATGTATTTTTTTACATTATCAGAAAGAATAGATTTCAACAAACAAGAAGCCCATCAATTTTTAAAAAAAAGCTGATATTTTGACAGGAGAATTTTCGATTGAAAATTAGGGTTAATTTTTCGATATTAAGACAAAATAAGGTGAAAAAATAAATATTTTAAATCACAAAAATTACAGTGTATTTAGGACATAAAAAGGTAAGTTTTCACTAAATTTCGTGAATTTTTTTTTTGTTTTTGTACAAGATAAAAATTAAAAACCAAAAACTTGGTTATTTGAATTTTTCACATAAATTTTGAGGTTATGTAAAAAAATTGTTAATATAAAAGTTGTAGATCTTTTTATTATCTACAACTTTGCCATTTAACTTTTTTTCATAGGACTTGTAGTTTTACCGGAAATCAAGATAAACCATTTTTTACCCTTAAAAACTCACCCCCTCCCACTTCCCGAACTCAGATCGCCCGTAATTTATTTTTCCTTTCATTTTTATCATATTCCCCTCCTTTTCTAATGGGTTTCATCCTACTACTATTTTTTTTGGTTTCAAAAATTATCGACCCTGGTCTATTAATGATTCGTCAAATATTATTTCACTTAGATATAAACAAAACCAGTGGCGTGAGGTTCCTATAACTCCATTCCTATCGGCTTCACTTACCACTTACCTTTTGAAGACCCTCATCCAAATCCCTAGCTATTATACAAGCTAGGGCTACTCTATGAAGGAGAACCAGCCTTCGCCACTGAACTAAACGTCGTAAGTACTTTTCGCAGTATAACAAAATAAACCTAACGGCTAACACATTCGTGTGATATTTTCAAATGTGGATAATATAGCTGATAAAACATGTTAATATTATTATGTAGGTAGTTTCTACTAAAATATAAAAGACCAATCAAACTAATTATTTATGTGTAGTGCCGAGTGCGATGTATGATTTGTGTGAGTTTGGTAACGTGATAACGACTTCCATACTAATTGTATCATACCTACTATAAACACTTCCACTTGTTTTCTGTTCCGTGATATTTTTAAGTCTAAGTTATATTATATTATATTTATATTATTAGTTATATTATATTTAAGTTATATTATATTGACGTTAGGTATAAACGTTTCTAATTTTTAGATCAACGGGTTTCACGATGTGGGTTCCAACCATGACAAATGCATACTTTACCAATGTCGACAGTTCTGGTAAAACCTTCTGTGAAGTGGCCAGCACAGCTGCTTCTTCAGGAAATGGAACGGTATATAAATATTAAATTCTAACTAGAAACTCTTTTCAAAGTTCCTTTTCCTCTTCAGAGAGGGAAGGCACAACATTTTTTTCAGGTTCTTTAAAGAGATAAGTCTAGAGAAGACTTATACTACTTAGGTACTACTAATATTAGGTCATTACATAACATGAAATTGGTGTTTTGTAAAGGAGGAACATAAAGTCGATTTTTTTAAACATAATATATTTATTTAATCAAAGTATATACCTACCGTTGATATCTATGCACTTTTGCCATCTCATAGGTAGTTCATTGATTCCTTTACTAAAAGAACCATTCGGACAGGAATCAAAAAAATCTTTGAAGGCGCTTTGAACTGCCACATCTGAGTTGAATTTTTGCCCTTGCTCTAAGTTATCCAAATTTCGAAAAAAATAGAAATCTGTTGGAGCACGGTGGATTTCTTAGATATTCCAATTGAAGTTCCTCTAATTTGGTTGTTTGGCTCCTGTTGTGCAGTGTGTGGTCTAGCGTTGTCCTGAAGCAGCAGTGGCCTAGGGCGAATGACCAACCTCGGTTGTTTAGTAGCTAGATTTCCATCATGATTTGCAGTTGCTGACAATAGACATCTGCCGTAATCGTCTGGCCAGATTTAAGAAAATTGTAGTGAACGATACCGGCACTTGTCCACCAAACGTTCTCAAGTAACTTTTTTTGAGTCAATTTTCGCTTGGGGTAGGCTTTGGCTGGTTCGCCAGGGTTCAGCCATTGCGATGAGCGTTTCCGATTATCGTTCAGGATCCACTTTTCATCACAGGTAATGATTCGATTTAAAATCCCTATATCATGGTACCGGTTGAGTACCTAATGTAACGCAGCAGTCGACACGCGTTTGTCGGTTTGCTGCATTTAATTCATAAGGTACCCACCTTTCAAGCTTTTTCACCTTCCCAATTTGCTTCAAGTGGATTACAATAGTTTTATCACTAACACCGCAACCTGCAGCTAACTCGGACGTGGTTTGCGACGGATCCGTTTCCACAGTAGCCTTCAATTCTTCATTATCTACTTTGGTCTCCGGCCGTCCACGGGGCTTGTTCTGCAGGTCGAAATTTCCAGAACGAAAGCGTTGGAACCAAAAACGCACTGTGTTTTCTTTTGCGACACCGCCGCCATACAGTGCCATACACATCATTAGTGCCGTTGCACACGTTCCGGTTGCCGGGTAGCCGGTGCCGAGTAGTCGGTCTTGGTCGCGAATTCGCGAAGTGTATGGACATGTACGATAGCTTTCACACGTACTGATGTACATCCATACATACATACACCGACTACCCGGCAACCGGAACGTGTGCACCGGCACATAATCCTTCGAGCCGTTTCTGCAGCATTGGTGCCACGGTGGAACTCGTACTAGAAAATAATACGATATTTCAAGTTTTCCATTTTGTAAACAGAGTGACGCAAAAAGAAACGAAAAGAGGAAAAAAACAAATTAATTACGGTTTTCGAAACACAAATGCATGAGTTAATAGGTAGCGGTATAAATTTGAAATTGGAATTCATAACCAAAGCAGATAATATATTTGAGATCAAATTGGCCAGTACGACACCAACACCAATTTCATAAGTAAGGACCTAATTGTGAAAGTTTGTGAGGATGGATGGATGTTTGTTACTCCTTTACGTAAAAACGGATTTCGATGAAATTTGGTATGGTAGTTAGTAGGAAGTTTAAGCTCTGGATTAAAACATAGTATACCTACCTACTTTTTATCCCACAAAAGGTACGGTGTTCCCGTGAGTGGTGGGATTCTGTGACCGCGGGCAACTGCTAGTCACATACCTTATGTTGCAGTGCCGTAAATAGCCTTTTCTGCGCCCTGTGCGAGCTTCTATAACTGCGCCCTAGATCCGGGGCTGGTCCTGCCTGGTCTGGCTATTCTTGCGCCCCCCTGAGTCTACGCCCTGTTCCTGGGCACCGGTAGCACCGCCCTATTTACGGCACTGTTATGTTGTCATAATATTATATTGCTTTCAAGCGTGAATTCAAATTCTTTTTCAGACATTCGAGGATTGTGACACAGCCGTACAACCCATGACCCTGTACGCTGTGATATTCTACTCAGGGTTCTCTGGCATTCTGAACGTTCTACTGACGTTCGTTGTCGGCCCTCTTGGCAAGAAGAGAACAACAATTTTACTCTTTACAGTAGCAGCCGTTTGTGGTATAATTCTGCTGTTCGTGCGCATCCCACTTTTGAGCATTGCACTTTTCTTCGGTTTTCTGTACATATCTCTGAACCTTGGCAATGCAAACACATATTTGATCGAAAATAACCCTACACACTTGAGGTAAATACTTATATAATACCTTAATTATTAATGACATTTTTTATTTAATACTAACTGATGCCTCCGGCTCCGCCCGCGTCCCCCATGGTCTACTTTATATCTGTGCTAAATTTCATGACAATCGGTTTAGTAGTTTTTACGTGAAACAGTAAATATAGTATGAGAACCATATATTTCCCCGCGGTAAAAAGTAGCCTATGTCCTATCCCATGGTTTACTTTATATATGTGCCAAATTTCATGATCATCGGCTTAGTTTTACGTGAGACTGTAAATAAAGTATCCCACGGGAACCGTACATTTCCCCACGAAAAAAGTGCATATGTCCTTTCTCAGGCTCTAGACTATCTGTGTAGCAAATTTCATTTAAAACGGTTCAGTAGTTTTTGCGTGAAAGACGGACAGACACACACACTTTCCCATTTATAATAATAGTATGGATGTACCTAGGTACCAGCTACAGTCCACTGTACCTACTTACCTAGTAGTTAGTACCTATAACAGTCAGAGCAGAGACAATGAATACCTACCTATCTACTAATTTTTAGTTTGGCCGACCGCCGAACAGTCAAATTTTCTCGACTGTGCCTACCTATAAATTTTATGTACCAACAGCCTCCGTGGTCTAGTGGTTAGAGCATTGGCTCTCGACTCGGAGATCGTGGGTTCGATTCCCGCATTGGAACAACAAAAAATATTGTTTCCAAGTTTGATTAAGACAATGCAGGCTGATCACCTGATTGTCTGACAAGAAATTTGATCCATGCGTCGGATGTGCATGTAAAAAGTCGGACCTGCGCATGACCTCTCATCAGTCGTGTCGATTATCCGTCCCACTGGATTATGAGAGTAAAGGATGAGAGAGTGCTCTTGTGTACTGCGCACACACTTGGGTACTATAAAATTACGCCTGGTTTCAATGAAACCGGCCACCGTCACCGAGATCGGTGTGGAGAGTTCTATAATTATCTACCATACCTACTAAAAGTATTTTAATTTTGTTTTATAATTTTACAAATTAGATAGGTACATAAGTTAATTACTTAACGTCAAGATAAATATTCTGGTTTCAGAGGCATGGCCACGTGTTTGTCGGTAGTGGTAGCTCGAGGGTTCGGATTCCTAAGTGTACAGCTGATAGGAACCCTCCTAGCTGACAACTGCACTCCTATGCTTATCGGATACATCAGTCTTTTAGTTTGTACGTGTATTTAGTAGCTGAGTTATTCGTACATGATACATACCTACCGTCCACTTGTAAAGTTTAAAGTTTTTTTTTATGGTGCATTTAATGTGAAGTTTACGTATTATTGTTTTGATTGTCGCGGTGCAGTGTGGCGAGTCGCTAATGACAAATCGTCTTGTCATTTTTGTTGGCACAATTCTTGCAAAATTGGGCGATAATACTAATTATCTGCTTGTGTAACATCTAGCTCTAGCCAAAAAAAATTTTAAACTCGTGGAAAAAAATTATATTGCAAGAAATTAAATCTATTGCATTATATCGACCGCGCGCGAACAGCTGTTGAGAATTCAGATATGAACTCGAATGACCTTTCCTGGTGTAGGCACGTTATATAGGTAGTAATATATTATATTCTTTGGTGTAGGTATGTAATAGAAAGTCTTAACATTTTTACATTGATAATAATGAATGAAAACTCTTTATTGCACCAAAAACAAATATGACACATAGAACATAGAAAAACTAAACATAAATAAGCACAAAAGGCGGTCTTATCGCTACGAGCGATTTCTGCCAGACAACCAAAAAAAGAAAAAATAATATGATGTATTAGGATTTTTACGTGCTTTATTAACATTTTTACGTTGTTTTAGGTGGACTCGGAGCTACTTTTCTACTACCACCAGATAACAATTTGAAAAATAACAATAAATAATAGATATGTATTTATAATTCCAGTTTCCAAAGATTTATTCCAATTCAGACCAATGAACATACTTTGAATGCTATTATTTGAAAATACTAAAATACACAGTAAAGTAAATAGGTACCTAGTAAAGTAAATAAGTTTTTGTATAATATTTAAGTAAGGTCATAGGCGTAGGTATGATGAATCATGAATAAACAGCTATTATAATATTATGTTATCTATCTGTTTTCATTTTAACGTATTATAAATAAATACCGTAGTTTATTTTAAGACTAAACTAGCTACCTAGCTATTAAACAAGAATAGTAGAATCTAGAGGAGAATAGAAACAAGGTATTCTGATATATACTTATGTATAAGAATATCTTGATTCTGTTGTACAGCTTCACAAAACTCCTTTAGCTTGAGCATCATTTCTCGGGCAGCACTTTTTACAACCTCAGGCATCATGATAACAATTTAACAAATTTAGTTCCACTAATTGCCGCGGGACTTATTTGTGAAAAGCAAAGGCACTCTACCCCTGGCGGTAACCGGGAATTTCCTCCTCCATCTTGGTACTTAGCAAGCGCAGCGTCTTCTGGCCTGAGCTGCGCGCCTACACTTATTTTTTTCAAATTTTCGGGACAACTTTTAGATACAGGGATTGGAGTCCTTGTCTCTAGTGTTCATGGTCTGCCAAGTAGCTTTTTCAACATTTCAGGCAAGTTAAAATTAGCGTATCCGTATATTTTTATATTAATGGACTGCACAGAACATCATTAATTTACTTTGAATAGGTATTGGACTTGACGATAACGATTAAAACAGTTGTAAATTTAAACGAAAATTCAATTTTCCCGCTTTTTTAACTTGACATTGGCAATGCTATAAGTACTGCAAACTGTCCCCGTTTTAAAAACAAAACTGTCACCGTTTTATCTGTCACTTTAGGTGTCACTTGTCAGCAGTGTGTCAAACTGTCATTCTATTTTCTGGAACCGTACCTACTGCCGATATGTCCGATTCTGCCGGTGATAATTCAAAACTTCGAGTAGTCGTATTAGGAGGTAAATAAATATGTAAATATTTCCTGAAATAAACCAGCGCGTTTTCTTTTGGATATACCGCATTAAATTAAAATATCATTCCAATACACTTTTTTAAATCTCTTAACGGTTTTGGAAAGTGAGTCATCCTGTGACTTATGTTTTTTCAATTCTCTGATCGCGAGGCCTGTTTCAGGGTGCGGTTTTATCGGGCGCAACCTCGTTGAATACTTAATAAGCAATGACTTGGTGAGCTATTTACGTGCGGTTGACAAAACACCGCCCCAACTGGCCTTCCTAAATCCCGCACATACGAAGATTTTTGAAGACCCCCGCGTCGAATACAAGAGTGCAAACCTTATTAATCCAAGTAAGTTACTTAATTACATATTTTCTGTCCATATTTAATTAATTTAGAACAAATTTATATAGAGTTACTCGTTATTTTATACTGGTTTATTCTGCCTGCGCTACAAAAGCAATAGATTTAAGTACTACCAAAATAAATAAATTAACTTCAATGCAATAAAAGAAAATATTCAAATGTACCAAGTTTCCCCATATCTGTTTATTTCCATTAAATTACCAAGTTTTAATAAGAAAATATTTAATGAATGAGTAAATCAATATCAATAAAAAATAAAAGCTCATCTGAGAAACACTTTATTGTTGGCTCTTTTTCTTATATAAAAGGACTATAGTAAGGACTATATAAAATGGGTCACTTTAAAAGACACATTGTGCACTTTATAACATTTATTAGTTGTTTCCGTCATGCACACTGTTGACACGCTTGATAACATATCAACTTGTGACTCATTTGTAGACTGTTTTGAATGTTTAAAGTGTATTAGATCATTTTGTCTGTATTTTTAAAAGTTTTTTTTTAAATCTTGCTACGTCTTATTTTTTAAAACAAAAGGTTCATATTACAATATTTAAAAAAATACAGATTAAAAAACTAAATAAAGTAACTAAATTATTGTCTAATCTAAATGAAAAATAAAAAAGGGCTATAGGTAAAAAACTGAATCTAGGTTGGAGGCTGCAGGTAGAGAGAGGCATTGCCTCTCTGTATGGCCAAACTGATTTGTTGGCTGAGGTAAGCTCTAGCCTTAGGGACTAGGGTCATTCGTTTTGTCTACCAGTTTTATTTATAAATTATATTTTTTTAAATTTTATTTTAATTGACTTTGTTTAAGACAAGAAATCACTGAAAATAAACATAAAACATTTTGCATACATAAAATAAAAATAAGGATAGACATTATCTGAATATAAAAAAAAGAGTAATGCTTTTTACACAATACAATATTAACTATGATAATTTATTAGTTGGACCATTGTGACTTGAACAAGATATGAATACATAATTGTGTTATCAGTGGAAGTTATTTAAATAAAATTTTAAATTGAATACACTGAGCAGTACAAGCAGCAGTGATTAGGACATTAATTTTTATTAATCTTTGTACTGTGGCATTTTAAGAATATTTGTGTTTTATGTTGAAATATAAATAAATTCTTAAATCCCAGAAAAATAGTCAACTCTAGATATTATGTACAATTTCAGCTGTAAAATTTTCTTGTCTTTAAGTGTAACACAACTGAACATAATTAGCATTTAGAATTATAGCATATTTTATTTTTAGCATCATGCGCCAATGCATTGGAGCCCAGCGATGGGCCATGGGATCTGGTGGTGAACTGTGCTGGGGAGACGAGAGTGGGACAGATGGAGGCGGTGTACGCAGAGGGGATTGTCACACTCAGTGTCAACATAGCCAAGCAGTGTGCTAAGCTAAATGTTGGACGACTCATTGAAATTTCTAGTGGCCAAATGTATAATAGTGATAAGGTAGGCATTTCTTTCTTTATGTCAAAATAAAAAAAAAATCATACCATATAAAGTAACAACCAAATACTACAATTACAAAATTTACAAGATGGAATGTGTACTAGTAGCCCATGAAAAAAAGCTGTGGCACAAGTGTCAAAATTCCTATTAAATGTAGTTGTAACTTTTTAAGCAACAGCTAAAATATTTGTTCATTATTTTTAGCCGCAAAATGAAGACTGTCCTGTTGAACCATGGACTGTAGAAGGTAGAATGAAAAGCCAGGTCGAAAAAGAGTTAAAGAAGCTGGAACCTGAATTAAGCTATACAATTTTGAGACCTGCTATTGTGTATGGAATAGCAGACAGAAGAAGTCTAAGTAAGTTAATTTGAGAAGTCCAATACTTTTACGATGAGAATGTAATAATCCAATTCAAATATTTGTTTTTTACCAGTTCAAACACTTTGTATTTACAAGAGTTTGCTTTATTTGTAGCTCCACACCTTCTATATGGAGGTATTTACAAGCACTTAGGCGAAACAATGAAGCTCCTCTGGACAGCCGATCTTAAAATGAACACTGTACATGTGAGAGACCTGTGCAGAGCTATCTGGGTTGTTGGCACCAGAGCAGACACGAAATGGAAGACATACAATGTGGTTGATGAAGCCAACAGCACACAGGGCAGTCTTACTGAGCTTGTCTCAGAAATATTTAAGATAAATCACGATTATTATGGAACAGCTCTTTCTACACTGGCTAAGGTATGTTGCTTTGTGGTAATGTTTTTGTTTTCACAAAGTATTAAAATAACTTTTGTTATGCATCCAAAGACTCATGCTGTAGATTCTTTGTGTGTATGGCACTGTATGAAGTGACATGTATGCCAATACGCCGTGACGGCGTCGGGGCCCTACGTCATTCCCGGTTGACTCTGATTCGATAAAATTTCCAGTGCGGTGACCAGAAAACGCTTGTCGCGCTAAGCGTCATGTATTTCCCTGCAGAGATTTTTGAAGTTTAACATTTAGGAATTGTACTTACAAAATATTACAATGATTTATAATTAGTGGATTGGGATTTGTCCTGATGCAATGTTAACAAAACCCTAAGGGTTTGCCATTGTCGTTTTTAACGGTGCTAATTGTACAATTATTATTTTATTAAAAAAATTCATCAGTAAATAAATAAAAATTCTTTAGAGCGACATAGCAGCGGTGGCGGAGGAAGCCAACGACAAACACCTGACCGCGTGGGCGGACATCTGCCGGCGCTACTCGCTGGCGCACTCGCCGCTCGAGCCCAGCGCTCCCCCCGAGCTGCTGCTCAATCGACAGCTGTGCCTGGACGGCAGCGCGCTGCGACCGCTGCTGCCGCCGACCGTACCACGCCCGACTGCGGAGCTGCTGCGAGAGGTGAGTAACGACGTCAGGGCCTGGCCGGGCTAGCACAACTGCAGTCGACATGAGTTTGTCGACGCATGCCTGTTACGGCTACACCGCGGCGCTTGCGCATGCGCCTTGTACGCCAGCGCACACTGCGCGGTGATAGCTATACTTTACTGTAACATCCCAATCATATCAATGTAGGCGAGCAGACACTAATACAGTCCACACACAGACATATATTGACTAGACAACGCAAGTCTCGTGGTCTGTATAGAAACCAAGCGTGCCATTATTTTTCTACCTGCAAGCGATTTAGTGATGATAACTCCCCGTCGCCGTGGCGTTTTTTAGTTTTCGTTTGACGTTTGGCAACGAGAATATTCGATAGGAAACGGCGCTAAAGGAAGAAATTTTTACTCCTTTTTTACACGCGTGTTAAAGAGGTCTTGCGCGGTCTAGTCAATATATGTCTGTGAGTCCACATTATTAGTACTAATTCGTTTTATTTCACTAATTTAAAATACCCACGCTAAGATTTTTACTATTGTTAGGGTAAGTTTACACCGAGACGCGACGCGAACTTTTTTAATAACGATACAAAATCGTAATTGCGCGTGGCGTGGCGCGTCTCATATTATGCATATTATTATTACAGCATAGTTGCGCCGCGTCTCTGAGTATCGTCGGTGTTGCTCTAAGCCGGCGGATATGTCAAATTTATCGCATCTTCCTCTTATCTATTTATGTTGTGCTAGCCGGGCAGCGCCCAACTAAAAATATATTTATTTAAAAACGACGCTAGTTAACGATCTACTACATAACACCTAATTTTAATTTCAGGTACTCGAGGATTATGCATCGATGGAGCTTTTCCCCAAGGCGCTTTTACTATGACCAAATTAATGATTAATTTTAATTTTTGTACACATTTTGTAAAAAAAAAAAATACTATCTGTATCTTAAAATTATGATGTCTGTTTCGAAAAGACCCTTTACACGGTATTGAAACAAAACGAAATTGTTTAAGTCATGACGTAAAATAAATGCTGTGATATACTAGATTTTTGGATTGAGATTATATATGAAGAAATTAACAACACTAAAAATAACATAGAATAAGACTGGCAATACCAAATAGTATTCGTTTTCGGCGTCCAATACAGGTTTTATAAAAAAAATAAAGAAAATAATTAAATGTACTTAAAGCACCATGTTACCAAGACTCAAAATTATATTGTACTTAATTTTTACCTGTGACATAATAATGTGTAGATAATGCCCATTCATGTTAGTAAAATCTTTAAAAGCTGCTGAAAGACAATTTTGTAAGTTTTTTACGGATTTTAACTTGCATTAGTGTATATTTTGTAACTTAGAAATTAAGCTGAAATTATTGTTACCATCGTTTTAAAATTGTATTTTTAAAGATATATATATATATTCATTAAAAATTTCGATTCTGGAAACACTGGTAGGTAAATATTTAAAAGTGAAATATTTTTGAAGCATTTTAAATATATTGGCTTCACTATAATGAACAAAATATAGTATAGTATGTTAGGTTACACGTAGAGATACAAAAGCTTAATGCTTTTATTGGGAAATATTTGATTAAAATTATTGTAATAAGATCAAATTTTAATCCAATATGATAATCTTGTTAAAGAAATTAAGCTAAGTTTAGTTGTACATTTTTGCTCAATACCTTATATAGTTTTTGTATTTTACCGAGTCAAATTCTGTTTTGATAAATACAGAGTGTTTATCTTTATCCTACTATTGATATTGTAATTTCCTTTAAAACTTACATAATTCCCTACAATTTATTTTTCAATGTCTTCTAATTATAATTTCGCATTTAAATGTGACTAATAATCCAATACTACAAACACAATCTATGTGTTAGGAAATAAAATGATGTCTCTAAGCGCTTAAAAGCTAAATAGTTGCATTTTTTTATGTTTTATTTTATGATATTTTTATCTAAAATTATTTTTACTTTACAAAAAATGTAATTCCTTATTCCTATATGAACTACATATTATACTTCATTATTTCTTATGAAAGATACTGTCACTTATACTTTATAATATTATGCTGTTTTGCATTAAGTATAAATTTTTTTCTCAAAATTTTGTTGTTTCATTTAATTTCCAAAATAACCAGGTAGGTGGCAATTACTATTGTTACGTGTTCGGGTTCGAAGGATTTGGAGAGAAAGACCTGCTGACTCTTTTGAAGACTTTATTCACTAGCACTAGGTCCGACACAAAGCACTAGATCCAAACACTAAGCACTAACGATGTCCTATGTCGTAGCCAAGTCGTGGGTTTCACTTGTATTAATCACTGGTATCACTAGTTTTCACTTAACGCCTGTTTCGCCTCGAAGGAAGCTCAAAAACTGAACTCAACTCGTTCCCAATCCTGAGGCGTATTTATACCAGCCGACACGAGTCCCAGACCATTCCAGAAAAGTTCGCGACTCGCGTGAACTGCTTGGATTATTCCGGAAGATTCGCACAGTAGCGCCATCTAGTACTGAGTAGGGGGCCCCACGCTGTACCTGTTCGCACCAAGTGGTTTCATTGGTTGACGCTAGATGGCGCTAGTCTCTGTGTGTTCGTAACACTATATTTTTTATTATGATCATTCATATAAAAAATATAACAACATACATTTAACGCATTTATTTTTTATTAAACAACACTTATAATTCAAATTAGCAGCAACAACAGTTATTGCACTTACTAATTAAATATATAGTCTTATAATAGCATTTTACACCAGAAAATAAATTCAATTCAGGCAGCTAAAACAAACAAAAATAAACATAGCTTTCTTCCAACTTCAAACATTAGATTAGAATCCAAGTTAATGTTAGACTATAAAAATAATTACTGATTAAAATAATACATATGAAATAACCGTTACGATTACAAATAGCTTCTATGGGGTGTTTTTTCATCCAGTGACCAAACTTTCAAGAGTTATTATACTCTTGTTAATATAAGCTTGATTGAGCATTACTATGGTATATATATAGCTTTTACTATAGTATCAACTTTCCTACTTGAAATAAATTGCTGTTTCCTAAAAAATGTCATCTATGCCATAGCCTTTTGTAGGTAACAACCGGTTTTTTTTTTCTAGTAGGAAAATAGATACCATCATAAAAGTTGCTTGTATTCAAGAGTATATTCACTCCTGAAAGTTTGGTCACCGACTGAAAATAACATTAACATCAAACAATTAAAAATTAATGATCCAAAATAATTGCTGTTGCAATGATAAATAAAAAAACAATTTAGACAAGTGCACATAAAACCTGTTGAGTCAATAAGAACTTTATAAACTGTTGATGTAAACTGTTTTCAATACAATTGTAATGAGATCAAATTTCAACTAGACATTTTTTGCAGTACTACAAATGTTAAATTGTGTTGTTTATACAATATGTTACATAGTACTGCCAAGCAACAAACTTAAGCCCGCTGCACATGTTACGATAAAACTTTACAGTTCTGTTAAAAGAGATGTTGATTTTGGGCCAGCTCTATGTACACTACATAGGTAAATAGGAAAAAAATTATATATGTTTATTTCTGATCTGATCCGCCATGTTTTATTTTACGTTGTGTTGCTCTCTTTGACGAAGTTATTTTAAATGTACATTGAAACGAAGTGAAATTAAATAAAATAAAGAATAGAAAACGGTTACCATATTATATAGCTACATTTACATATAGTGTACATAGTGCCAAAGATTTCAACTCAAGATAGGCTATGACGTACATTTAGCAGAAAAAATTTCATACAAGAAAAAGTTACGCCATCTTGGTTTTCACCATAACTCAAATGTCAGCCATCTTGTTTTCACCATACTTCGAATTTCAAAATGGCCCCAAAAATTTAAAAATTGGGGCCAATTTACTGAAGACACTTTTTGCCTCAACATGCCTCGTCTATAATATACGTCTATGACATAGTGCTGGCTGAGACGCGACCTCATACATTAGAATATACACAAGAACTAGAGGTCGGCAACCTCTTGGCAGATATAGGCCACAGGGGAAAATAAGATAAAGGCGGGCCCGCACTTGTAAGATTTTGTACCTAATTAGCCTACCCAGTCATTCATTGCAGTTGTAGGTAGGTACTAACTGTTAAATTGTTACGTAAAAATGTTTCATATGTAGCGGAACATTACCCAATATATTATATCACACATGTAAAACTGCTTTAAAAACGATGGGCAGTTGTCAAAACATTACATCCAAATTGGAGTATTAATTACTTTTGAAAATATTTTTACATCAGTTCATTTACATTATACAAATTCAATTTTCAATTGTTTTGTGTGTCGGAATTAATTGAAATATTAAACAATTAAATTGGCAATATTCGTGTCAATAACAATTCAATAGATTCGCACAATTGTGCGATAAAATGGTAAAATGTATAACATCCAAGTCACTTACACCAGTCTCGAAAGTTTGAGTGGCGTTTGTCATGTCTGCGGGCTCACGTGGCAGTAGTCGGTCAGTGGGAGAATCACCACTTGTATCTAAAAATGGGCAACATTATAAATTCAGCATAAAAATTTAACCTGCGATCGGTTAAAAACAATGAAACATTTCACCATAATATGAGACCAATACGTTAGTGGGCTAAGCACGAACAATAAAAATTGGCATCAACTGAACAACGTATTCGTTATCGAATGAGATTCGTATGAATATGATGACAGCGCCTATACAATTTTCATTCGATAACTTCACGAATAGGTTGTTGTCAATCGTTCGTGTTAAGTCCACAGGATGCACAGTAAACCGGCGAGGATTACCCTTTAGGTCGTCCACCGCCACCGTCACCGAAAACGGCATGACGCGACGGCGCCGTATAAGGTAAGATCGGACGCATTAGCCGAAAATTTTGGAAGTACTGCATTTTTTATTTTATTTCTCTTGATTCGATGTCGTTTTCCTGTTATGGTCTACTGTAAATTGATGACGAAGAAATATTGTTTAACCCCTAATTTTTGGTTTGCACCAGATGCTATCTTTATAAACAATTTAAACGTTTAAGAAGCAGACGTTTTTCAATTTACCATAGTGAAGAAAATAATATTTCAACCGAAGATCGGACTTTGTATTAATCTTCTATGATTTTATTAATAACTAGCTGTTGCCCGCGGCTCCGCCCGCGTAAATATAGGTTTTTCGCGGTCGCGGATATGTGACTGATGCAAAAAATAGATAAAAACAATCCTTGATGCGGATTATACACAATGCTAAAATTTCAGCTCGATCGATGCAGAACTTTTTGAGTTTTTGAAGCGTACACAAACTAACATAACATTTTTATATAAGTATATAGAAGTACACATTAGAAAAACATCCGGGCTTTACGGCCAGGAAATCCCACAAATACACCTTTCCTGCCGAATCACTTGTGTGCACGTACCGTCTGGTCGCTGGCCGGCCACAGTACGAGGAGAGGGGCAGAATAAAATGGCGGATCTCGTAGTTTTGCCAGCAGTAGAAAATATTGCCTAGTTTGTGAGTTAAAGCCGGGTTTTCACAATACGAGTGCTCTCGGACCGAGTGCGCTCGTACGAGCCTAATCGTATACGAGTCCACTCGGAATTTGGTTTTCACAGTTTTGGTTTTTTGAATCAAAGTAGCATTTGATTTCTAAACACACAAGATGACGACGACTGACTTGTTGCTTCGAGGTGTAGAAATTGTGACAGATATGTTATTGGCTGAAATAGAAAATCACGGGAGGGAAATAAAAAAATATAAAATAACGATTTTGACTCGGAAAAGGTTTAGTTTCACGTTCTGTCCACTTTTTCTTTAGCTCCGTTTTAATTTTTTTAGTTGACGCCATTTTGTTTTTAAAATTTCATCCGAGTCAACTCGTAAAAGTAGAGCCGCGCCCGAGTCGACTCTGATCGGATGCCATCGTCCGAGTGTGCTCGGATCACCTGTTTACACATTACGAGTAGCGTCCGAGTAGCCATCCGAGCGCACTCGGTCCGAGCGTACTCGTATTGTGAAAACCCGGCTTTATTCCATGCATCCGATCTTAGGCGACCTAACTATAATAGCGATTCATACATTTACTATTGTAGCCGTGCGTCAATATGTCCACCGCACGACCGTCCCGTCCATCTAATCTCGGCCAGAAATAATCTCGTTCTCGGTGACGTTCCGGTGACGGTGGCGGTGGACAAAGGGCCTTTGGTTTTTTCTGGCGACTAAGTCCATATTTCGCTAAACACGGATTCTTTCTACCTCTCTCATTAAATGTTAGAACGGGCAGATCGAAATCGCAACTCAGCGTTTAACGGCCAAAGTGGCAAAAATTATGACATTTTTCTCCAATTTACTTGATATTATATGTTTTAGTACTATAAATAATATTACAGATATTGTCAACCTACCCGCAAATGGTCACGAGTGGGCCCGAGCAGATGTTTCGGCTCAGCCGGCTCACAGTCCTCGCTGCATTTGGGGCATTTCCTGAAAGTCGTATTTCCAAATTAGTCTTGAAAAAATTTTGGTTTTTGTGTAAAAGGGCAGAAAGTATTATATCTACCATAAGGAATAATGTATATGCATGTATTTTTACCGAGTAAATGACCGGCTAGGTCGCAACTCACTGCTCGCAACTCGCAAATAAATGTACAAGGCTATTTGTCTAGCGACTCGCCGCACGGCGAAAGTCGACTAATGTCATGGAGTGTAGAGGAAAGGAGAACTATTTTCGTAAATAAGCGGAAAATAACAGTTCCAAAACTGGTCATATTGACGCTAGTCAGAAGAGAGTATGATATGAAGTTAGATGGAATAATAGCTGGAATGAAGTTATTTAAAAGTTAGTTATTGGTAGTCATTCTATAGCCTTCGCCGCTGCTAGCGCCGCTCGTCGACGATTTTTTCAAGTTGCCCCTATACACAGATAGTTCTCCTTTCTTCTACACTCCATAACTAAGGTTAAGGTGGGACCGCACCGGGCGTAACGGGTTTACTAGAAGGGAAGCGTCGCGTCGCTCAGCTGCCATCTAGTACGGTCTTACCTTCAGTCCCGCATTAAATCACAACACAGCGATACGTCAAAATGCGGTCTAGCTGCATTTCCATGTAGGAAATGTGTCGCTGCGGCTTCTTGTGGTTGGTACCGACAAAAGGTCGATGTTTGTTATGTATTACCGTTATAAATACTGCGGTGCGGAAATAATACGGTGAGCGGTGGTATCAAAACCTCAATTCTCGTATTTAAAGTAGACTTTCATTTTACTTTGTATCATATTCATTTTTCAGACTAGTATCATATTATTTTTAGTGAACTTTCTGTTCTATCAATATTCCCTATTTTATTATTATAATATACATTACATATTAATGTATACTTACATATCATGTACAGATTAGTATGTAATCTACAAAACTATTTTGTGTTTAGACTCACTTGGGCGGCGCAAGATTAGAGCTAGCAGGCGAGTACAGAGGCGTATTCAGCTCGTCAAAATCCAGGGCTCCATCGATATTTAATACTCTATGAACATTTTAAGATTATTTAAGTATGTACAGCTTGGCAAAAAAGAGTATGATGCGATGACAGCAGGAACTAAAAACATTTTCGATTGTATCATCTTTTATCCTTATTAGATTGGAATGAAATTTGTTATATTTATTTGTCATATTATAATATGTATATCGAAATCGATTCGGATCGGAGCTCACTAAATATCGAAATCGATAGTAGCCTAGTGGGTAGACCGTTTGGTTCGTACTCGAGAGAGTACATTATACGGACGCTCTAACGGTGAAGGAAAACATCGTGAGGAAACCCGCACATGGTTGGCCCCAGACGTATTGACCAGTTATTCCTCTGAACTAGGCTGACTTGTTGTAAGAATGCCGTATGTGCTTGGGCAACCATACGACATTTAAAAACCGACTGTCCCAGGCACTACAGTATTTCAAGAGTGGTTACTTCGCTCGGAGAATACTGTATAAATCATCCATTAACGGATGAAAAGGCCTAAGTAGTTATAATATATTTAAATTAAAAATGCCATTCTAATCTATTAAGGATAAAGATGATACAGTCCAAAATGTTTTTAGTAGTTTTTTCCAAGCTGTATATTTATTCATTCGTATTCATATACGTAAAAAGTATCAAGTGTAAATGATGAAAAAAGTAAACTGGGATTTAATTGGTTAGTTCTAGAATCTAGAAGATTTCACCAAAAATATATTTCAATTTAGTTTCATGAATTTGCCGCAATGGCAATTATACATATATATTATAAATGGCGCTACCTGTTGTGTCTGGAGAACCAGTGCACGCGCTCGAGCACCGCGGACACGTGCTCGACGCCGTTCTGCACGCCCCACACCAGAATACCGATCTGAAATTTCAAGGCGGATAGAATTTAGTTGTTTATACAGTACACGAAGTATAGATACCTGAGGGCCAATTCTCTTATTTAACTTAGACTTTCAACTTACCATCAATTCATTATAAATTTATCATCCTGTTATCATAAATTGACCGAAAGTCGGTATTCTACTACACTATTTTCGTAAATTTAAAATCCCAACACAGTCATTTTGCAATGATATTGACTACAATTTATAAATAAAGCGAGCACAAAACTTGTACAAAGACAGCTGTTGCTTGACGTTTGTACGATCCAGTGTTGCCAATTATTGTCAGTTAAGGCGCGTCACATGCTCGTGTTTTTTGAAACATTACACAAAATCATCGAATTTGGGGCATGGCTATGCACATTTGTGTACGCATACACGATTTTATCCTCTTCCGAGATGGACGGAAAATTATTTCCCGCGTGGTTAGAGAGAGGAAGGCAAAAAAAGATTTTTGCGTAAAATAAATATTTTTATGTCATGGCATCCCCACATGTCAAAGTGAAAAAAATATCCGGCTTTCGGATCGGTTCGAGTCAAATTGGAGTTAAGTTTATAAACATACGAGAATACCATTTTCTATGGATAAGTGATTCGCTCAATCTATAATCAAGCTGTGATACAATGATAATCGCATCGCGGTGTAATTCGTCGTTTGACGTTTGTTTGAAGTTTAGTTGAATACCATTTTGCTATTTGATAGGTTCCGGACTGTATCGAAACAGTAACGAAGTTGCATTATTGTTGGATTAAAATAGCAGAATCGACCTTCAGGAGTCCGAATGTAATGTTAAAATAATGGTCTCAATTTAGGGGACATTTTTTGCCGGTAGAGCGCGCCATTGTTCAAGAAGTACCATGTGCGGAGCATCGGTACGTCCAATATTCTAGCGCAGTCAGTGGCAGAAAAGAGAACTAAGATCTGGGTTTATTATTATTTATTGTGTACATAAATACTATGCAAAAGCCTATACCGTTGGGACTCCTGGTATTCTATACTTCGTGATACAGTATACAACTATTTTTTTTATTTGGTTGGCGACTGGCGTGTAGGTACTAGATATTCTCAAAGAAGTCTAGAGTAATTGCAAATTCAACGTTTTAATTACGTAAATAATTGCGCATCTGATAGCTGTTAACAGTAAAAGTTGAAATTGGATAAAATTTTAATATGCCTAAACAGCAACCAACGCCGTTGATTTGGCCGAGCATGTCAGGAGTCCGCACATGTACAAGGAGGGTTCCGTAACTATCAATGCGCAATAATTTTTCTTTATATTACTTCAAAAGTTATGGTCCAATTCCAAAAGTTATTTTCCGATTTGCGGATGTCATAAAACGGAATCTATGCACATTGAACTAATATATTTAAGTATATTAATATTCGTTGATTTATATTCATAATTACACAACTTATATGGGCGGACAGACAGTCAGACGGACGGATTGAGCAAAACTAGCTAGGGCCTTGAGTACTAGGTCTCATTAGCCTATACGGGAGTCCCACATCACCACTCGGGTGCCCCCTGCGCCTGGGTGGTATGCGTAATGCAATCCCCCCCCCCCCCCCCCCCCCCCGGAAACAAAAAAAAAAGGGCCTTGAGTACTAGCTGTGCTACTGACCCCTAATAATTAATAATAGTACAACATAATATAGTAACCTTGACTCTCACGTCGGCCTCATCCCTGCACCTGTCGTTGGCTTTGGCGTCCATGTTACAGGTTATAGACACTCTCACTGTGCGTAAAACTACTTCAGGAATCTGAAAAAAAAAAATTGTGATACTTGGTGATTTTTTTCGGACCCCCCTCCCCCTTTAGGATTAATGGACGACCCCTAGGCTACTTTTCATTGCGGCATAATAAGCTACTTGACCTTTTTTTTTATTTATGTCCTAAACGCATGAAGCGTTTTGTTCTAATACACAAAATACACTATTTTGAAACCTAATAACCTAAAAAATATAGTTTGAATATCACTTTGTAGAATCCGCCGAAAACACTATATTCGCCATGTTGGTTGATAGATTATCTGTGCTGTGATGTCACACATATACTATTTGTAATCTGTGCTACAGTCCGCTCAGACAAAATGACGGTGTGACGTTACTTTTGACATTTTGACATAAATACTTTAAAAGATGTCATGAACTACATAATTACAGAAACACATTGTTTCAATACTACGTGTGTGTTTGTGTCGTCACATCCTTCTCGGAAGTTACCTCGAGGTGTTTTCATCAGTAGAAATTAAAACACAAAAATACATATTATTAAATCAGCAACTTTATTTATCAATCTTAAGCTTTTAACATAATATGATATCGCTAGAATACGTTTTCCTAAGCCAAGTACTAAAGGGAATACTCCTTCAATGTATGAAATTAAATATGAGTCAAGTAGCCTGTATTATTGCGGTTCCCGCGAGATTTTTTTTTTTGCGCGTCTAAAGTACTTAGCGGGAAGTTATAATATTATATTTATATTATAATACGATTTATAATATTATATTGTGTCGTATCTTATTGCATAGTATCGGATCATAAACTAAAAACCACTGACAGGGTTTTTTTGTAGACAAAGAAAAAAAAAAGCTATAAGGTAAACAGCATTTTTTTTTAGTTTAATAAAAAATAACTGGACTCACATCATAAGTCCCGGTCCATAGGATCATCATGCTCTTCCGGAACCAAACGCCCTTGGGATACAAGTCCACGGTCCACTCCGTCATCTTCTCACTGGCGACATCTATGATCGAGGGTCGGGTGGAGAAGATGAAGGTTCTGGTGTGGTAGCAGGGCAGGGAGTGGAAGTGGTCCACCGCGAGGATCGAGCCCCAGATGTCTTCTGTGTAGAGGCGCGGCGTGAACAGCATGCGACCAGCTTCTGTCTGCTGGATCTCGGAAACTCGCTCGTATTGTCCTGCAAATGATATGGTGTAAAACGCCTTTGAAGAACATGTCCTGTTATATAGATGTATGTATTTATATATCATCTATCACGTTATATATTAAACTAGATTTTGCCCGCGACTTCGTCCGCGTGGAACAGTTACTTTGGGATATCACTAAAATTTACCCGCGGCTTCATTTACGTAGAAGGAGAAGCGCTTCCACCTCACGACTGCCCGCCGCGCGCCGTACATCATTATTGCGCGCTGATTATTTTATTACTGCGATATCTTCTAAAATACTCATTGAAATCAAATAATATACACGGCAAATTTCTTCTAAATTAGATGCTTGTAATAAATAACGTATTTACTTGTATAAGGAGTACACCTTTATGAGAACACTCTCACAAATAATGCTTAATTTTAGAACAAATTTTGTTAGCATAAAAAGGTTATTGTGAGCCAACCTTAAAATTTAAAAGATAGACATATACAGTCGCGGACTTTTTTTTAGAACTTTTAAAGGGAAACAATTCTGTCATACATCATTTTAGCGAAACTTTAACCGTTTCCGCAGCGTACGCAGCGAAAGGTCTCAAAAGGAAAAAAAAACCCGATTTCGAAACATTCTTCATTGGTGCTCCGCTCGTACTGAGCTTAGCATGATGTTATATAGCCTAAAGCCTTCCTCGATAAATGGACTATCCAACACAAAAATAATTTTTCAATTCGAACTAGTAGTTCCTGAGATTAGTGCGTTAAAACAAACAAACAAACTCTTCAGCTTTATAATATTAGTATACATTCATATCTTTTAGAATACCAATATAAATTACTGTACAAATTAAATTTAGTTAAGATCTACAAGTATATATACATACCTGACTGATAGCTCATAGCAATAGCCATCCGTTCCATAAAGAACTCCTTATGCTCTTGTGTGAGGGGGCACAGCAACAATTTTGCCAGTTGATTCGGGCACATCATTGGGAACCTGCAAATTTAAACTCGAGAAATCGTTTTGTGCGTGAATACGTCTTAAAAATTTACTTCATAGTTTGGGGCAAACGAATAATAAAACAGGGGATGGTATTGCAGCAACAAATCATTGTGGCGGACCAATCAGCGCACAGTCCTGAATCGCGCTATCGAAGTTTTCTAAGATCGGCGGTATATATAGAACATCTGAAAGCCACTACAGTGGGATTCGGCCTGACCGAGCATAGCACTTCGATCGGTCGGAGATCTCTCTTTGAGGCTTCCACCACATTCCCACACTATCATTTCCATCCAATAATAATGGTAGTTGGTACCAACCTGACATGCGACACTACTATGCTGACTAGAGACTCCCAGTGCATTTTAATTTCAGCTTCGCTCGCCTCGCTAGCAATCAACCGCTCCTTTTGCTTACACAGCCAACGGACTACGAACCTAGAATGTGATAAGACGTCATAAAAATAGAAACAAACATAAAGGGATATATTGTCCAGTATCGAATATCACATTTTTATAAATTAAATTTTAAAATTGTTGAATTGAGATACATAAATCTAAAAGAAATAGATATGTCGGTTGATTCGATTAATGATTATAATGAGTCGCAAAACTATTTATTACGTCATAAGCTGCTACCGCCATACATTTTTAAACGACAAATGTATGTCGTAAATAGCGGCAGCAACTCGTGACCTCGAAGGCGGATCTATCACTCTCTTTTTTATTGCACGTGACAATTGAATATGGATTGCACAAAAAAACTATACTAAGATATACACACTATGATGTATAGAATATTAGATTGGTTAAATCTCGAAGAATTTAATTTCTTAAATTTTCGCAACATGGAAAGGTTTGTTAAATTTCTGATCAAGCTTTACTTCCAGCTATTTTTGTCTGTGGTACTCACTGGTACAGCGATATCTCGTCCTCCAGCACCAGGTCGCTCTGGTGCAGTAGCAGCAGCAGCGTGTCGCCTCCAGCTCACCCAGAGAGCTCTCCAATCACACCCACTCCATGCTCCATTTCACAAAGTATTATCTATGGTATATTGCTGTGGTACTCACTGGTACAGCGTTATCTCGTTCTCCAGCACCAGGTCGCTCTGTTGCAGTAGCAGCAGCAGTGTGTCTGCCTCCAGCTCGCCTAGCGAACTATCCACCCACACCCACTCCATATTCCATTTCACAAAGTTCTGACACGCCTAGAACAAGCACACTCACAGTATAATATTAAAAACTCAATGTCAGTGTATGTTGCAGAACTCCCAGAACAGAACTTTAATGAAATTTTGTAGGTGCATTCGATAGGTATGAGTAGAGGTTGTAAGCAATTTTTCATAACTCAAACAGATAAGGGTGGCCCACCTCAATAGAGTTTTAAATCAGCAAAATTCTTATATTTTCCAAAAGGCAACATAAATATGAACCGAAAAGTGTCATTTTTTGTTATTACAATGATAAAGATAAACGCAGTATTTAAGTTAATAAAATCAATTTTGTATTTATTTTCATACATTTTCAACAGCTGTAACATCACTCCTGCTACATTATTTGTATCACTTTTGTGATGACGATTTGTGATGTTATTTCGTCAATGGTTTATCGTAGATATGCTATTGCAATGATAACATTTCCTGGCTTATTGTTTATACTTTTCAAAAAGCCAATAAAAAAATTATGCATCTTCTCTATTTCTATATTTTTGTCGTTGTTTTTTATTATTCTGATTATATTCATATACAAGATTTGCTCATTTAAAATATATATACTAATATTATAATGCAAAAGTGTGTCTTTCTGTCTGTCTGTTCCCTCTTCACGATTTAACCACTTAACCCATTTTTATGAAATTCGGTATAGACATACTTTGTGTCCCGGGAAAGGACATAGGATACTTTTTATCCCGAAAAAGTAGTGTTCCCGCGGTATAATGAATTTACGCGGCCGGAGCCGCGCGCAAAAGCTAGTAAGATATACTCCTGTTAAGTGGTAATATAATGAGAAAATTAAAAATAAATTCTAAAATAAAATCTAAAATTATTGAACTAATTTAGTAAAATAAGTAATTAAATATTATAATCTTATAAACAACTTAGAATATTTACTAATTTTAATAATATATTAGTTTTTTCCTATCTATGTCCTGTCTTCTTATGAAAATAAAATTAAAAATTTTTAGTTACCCCCAAATTATCAAGCAATGAGCGAGCTGATGGTGATAAATTATAGCTAAGAACTTAATCATGTCAACTTTCAAACAAAAAAAAAACACTACCTACATCAAAATCAATTCATCCATTTAAGAACTAAGATACCACAGACAGACACAGAAGACACATCAATGGCTGTGTTCTGCGAAAAAAGGCGCATGTAAGCGCTTGCAAGCAAAATGGCGATTGCTAAGCGGTAAGCACTGTCAATGCTAAATGTTATTTTCCTGACGCGTTATCCCCTAAAAAACACGACTGATGTCAAAATAAATAAACAAAATGGCAATCAGTTTCATATCAGCGCTACTGAAGTTAGTAAACGTGTCCTGGTTGACAACTGTCATTTTTTTAGCGCTAATAGGCGCTAACAAGCGCCATGTTCCGCGGAACAGCCAATCTCATAACACCCTCTGGTTATTATTTGAAGTTACGAAGAAAGTTACCTTGGCCACATCATTGTGTCCACATGCCATAGTGTACTGCATCCACGCAATCAGCTGCCCTCTTGTAGCGGCTTGAGCTATGTGCTGCAACATGTAGCTGAGACACAGTGTTACCAGGTCCTGAAACAAAACATTAAAATAGGTATACATACGCAAGAAAGTATGTGTGTTGCAGTGGCGAAGGCTGGTTCTCCTTCATAGGGAAGCCGTAGCCTGTATAATAGCTAGGGATTTGGATGAGGGTCGTCAAAAGGTAAGCGGTAAGGGAAGCCGATAGGAATGGAGTTATAGGAACCCCTCGCCACTGGTGTGTTGTCACTGTCGTATTATGTGAACGTTTGTTATAATGGATGAATCTTTACGTGGTAGAGCCATGCTTCGGCACGAATTGGGCCGGCTCGACCGGAGAAATATCACGGGCTCACAGAAAACCGGCGTGAAACAGCGTTTGCGCTGTGTTTCGCCGAGTGAGTGAGTTTACCGGAGGCCCAATCCCCTACCCTATTCCCTTCCCTACCCTCCCCCATTACCCTATTCCCTCTTAAAAGGCCGGCAACGCACTTGCAGCTCTTCTGATGCTGCGAGTGTCCATGGGCGACGGAAGTTGCTTTCCATCAGGTGACCCGTTTGCTCGTTTGCCCCCTTATTTCATAAAAAAAAAATATATGAATGCATGTATTTGTGGGTGTTTGTTACTCCTTCACTAAAGAAAACTTCGAAAAAGCTAGTGTTTGATATCTGTAACATTCCAGTGCATATGTCACCGAAAGATAACAAGATCCGCAAGTTTATAAATTTCCTAGGAAATTTATAGACTTTCGTAGGATTCTAAACGAGAGATAAATTTTATTATTTTACGCCCACATTTTCGCAAATTTATCAATTTGCGACGTCTCGTGGTAAATTTTTAAACTAACGGATATTCGTTTCGTAAGGTTCTAAACGGTTCGACCAATCACAGAGGAGCTTTTAATTTTACGCTTCTTTAAAATACGGCAAATAGCACACTGTTCTCTGATTGGTCGATGTTGACAGTGGCAATGCTTGTGTCCATAGACTTATTCAACCAATCAGAAAATCACGTGGCGTTTGGTTATTGCTTACATATTATTTTACGCGTGAGTTCGGTAAGTTTATCAATTTGCGAAAATGTGGGCGTAAAATAATACAATTTATCTCTCGTTTCGAATGCTACAAAGGTTTATAAATTTCCTAGAAAATTTATAAGTTTACGGTTATTGTTATTTTCCAGTGACACATATTCCAAATCTATTTTAAAATCTTTTATAACCATTTTGATACAGAGTATACCAAGCTAATGAGAAAATATTTACCTTAACATTGTATTTATCTGCTAAAGATAGAACTGGCAGTACACTCATATGTGAAATCTTAATTTGGCCAGTATAAAAGTACCTGAAACAAATAAAAATTTAAAACAATTTTTGCTATACTTAATAATAATTATTGATAAGCCATATTATATTTTTTAATTGTTTTTAACAGTTTTAGATTAGGTATTTTAAAGCCCTTAAAATATTTATATACTGGGTGTCCCAAAAATACCGTCTCATAGTGACATGGGAGATAGATTAGCCTTATATCTCTCGGATAAAATAAAAATGACCTTAGTAAAAGTTGCTTAGTTTTCGAGATATTTGGATTTTTTTGGTTTTATTCAAAATCTCCATTTTTAGTTAGTTTTTATTTCCGCATTAGTACAAATTCCTTTAATTTATTCATTTTAATTTTTTTTAAGTATCTCGAATAGTTGTTTGATGCATACAAAATAAACTTTTGTCAAATAGTAGTGTATTTTTTAAGAAAAAAATATTTTTGTGTTGCGTTTTAGCTCTCCCAAAATTTCGACCCAAATTTTGACAATCTGCCGTAGAAAAAAAATGTACTAAAGTAATCTGGCAAATTATTTTAAAAATTACTCAATTTATTGCAGATTTAGAAATGGTATAACACTTACATGAAAAATTTACAGAAACTTAGAAATTGCCATTTTTATCATTAAAGTCTAATTCAAGCCGGACTCAACTATGAAGTGAATATTCAATATTCAAACAGTTTAAAAAGGAACAGGTATCATCCGTACCACATACAAAGAGTGCAAACTCTCCTTACGAGTGACTATGCCAGACGGGTACAATTTTGTCAACGAATGTTGGAAAAAAATAGGGAAGATCCCGACTTTTTTCATAAAGTACTGTGGAGTGACGAGTCGCAATGTAGAAGAGATGGTTATTTAAACCTTCATAATATTCATAGCTGGCAGCTAGAAAACCCACACGAGAATAGAGAAGATCGGTCGCAACACATGTTTAAAATAAATTTATGGACCGGAATCTACAACGGTACAATAGTAGGACCAGTGGAGCTGCCTCCAATATTAAATGGTCACACCTATTTGGAATTTTTAGAAAACCAATTGCCAACGCTCCTCGGGGATGTGCCACTGGAATCATTACGAACGATGTGGTTTCAAAACGATGGCTGCCCAGCACATTACGCTCGAGACGTTCGAGCACACCTGGACCGCAGGTTCCCGAGAAGGTGGATTGGGCGACTGGGGCCAATCTTATGGCCACCACGATCCCCTGATCTTAATCCCCTGGATTTTTTTTATTGGGGATGTCTTAAAGACAAAGTTTATGGTAAACCAATACGCAACGAAAGGGAACTACGCGACAGAGTCACCGCAGCGGCTCAAGAAATATCTCAGATAAGTTTGAGAAGATTAAAGAATAATTTTATCAGAAGATGTCGATTGTGCATTCGTGTTGGAGGTCGACAGTTCGAGCATTTACTGTAATAAATCTAAGTTCTAAAGTTTTTTTCTAATTTTATTTACTATCACAGTGCCCCATAACAGCGAAGGAAAGAACGAAATAACAAATTAGGGTTGCAATAGTACATTCAGTTTTACAAGTCTACAGATACAAAAGATAATAAAGGTCGATAGATAATAAGATTGCGATGAAAATTCCTGGTACTTTTTCATCTTCTTTACTACATAAGAGTCTGGCTTGAATCAGACTTTAATGATAAAAATGGCAATTTCTAAGTTTCTGTAAAATTCTTATGTAAGTGTTATACCATTTCTAAATCTACAATAAATTGAGTAATTTTTAAAATAATTTTCCAGTTTACTTTAGTACATTTTTTTTTCACGGCAGATTGTCAAAATTTTGTTCGAAATTTTGGGAGAGCTAAAACGCAACACAAAAATATTTTTTTCTTAAAAAATACACTACTATTTGACAAAAAATTATTTTGTATGCATCAAACAACTATTCGAGATACTTAAAAAAAATAAAAATGAATAAATTAAAGGAATTTGTACTAATGCGGAAATAAAAACTAACTAAAAATGGAGATTTTGAATAAAACCAAAAAAATCCAAATATCTCGAAAACTAAGCAACTTTTACTAAGGTCATTTTTATTTTATCCGAGAGATATAAGGCTAATCTATCTCCCATGTCACTATGAGACGGTATTTTTGGGACACCCAGTATATATTTCTTCTGTGCATGTGTATGTCACTGAAGTCCTCCTAAACAGCTGGACTGATTTTAATGAAAATGTTTGTGTGTCTTCAGGTGGATTCGAGAATGGTTTAGATTTGCAATTGGACCTGGAAGGTGGTGCTGTGTCAGTACAACAAATTAAATTCTAAGGCGGTACGAATTTTGCCGGGACAGCTAGTATTTATAGTAACTTACTTAAGAAAGTGAGGAAACACTGATGCCGCCGTGGGTGTTTCCTGAAGTACAATCCGGCTTTCTCTCCACTCACTCCATTCTCTGTTCATCAACATAATCTAAAAAAATATTTTGTTTTATTACATCAGTAGAAAATCAACATAGGTATAGAAAAAAAAATTAAACATTTTAAGTACCCCCAAATTGTCAAGCAATGAGAGAGCTTAAGGTATTATTAAAGTTATTAATCACTACCAAATCGTCCAGCAATGAGAAATCTAAGGTGATGAATTATTATAGTTATTATCATTAGTGATTATGGTCCAGCAGCTTTTGGCTGATATGACCATAATATCTCACAATGTTGAAATTGTGTTTTTTGATGTTCTCAATATCTTTCATACTGCCTTTTTGAAAGAACCAGTGGTCAAATTTGTTTTTGAAGGAGTTAACAGTTGGTGCAGAGGCAACTTCAATGGGCAGCAGTTAAGGACTCTTGAATCTTGATCAAGTCAGCTTTCAAACATAAAAGAACTATCCACGGACAGACACTTACGGCCCGTTTCAATAACCTATCTACGAATAACTATTTGTTACAAACATCAAATTCGTATTGTAAAAAGCCGGAAAATCATTGAACGATGACGTTTTTAACAAATACATTATTGGTATATAGGTTATTGAAATGGGTCATATGACAGACAGACACTTCAAACTTATATTATTACACACAACAGTTGCAGTATGTACATGGAATATAAAATATCATGTTTTTAATATAAAATATAATAAAACCCAAAACAATGGTTTTTAGAGGTCACGGTACCTTTGCCTCTCCATAAAACTAACTCGTAAGGCAGAGACTTTGTCTATCATTGGCGTCTCACAAAGGAGCTATTAAAAAAAATTATCTTGTCTGTATGTTTGTTCGTGATACATCTCAGAAACTACTGAACAGATTTTTATGAAGTTTGGTATGGTAGTAGTTTTTAGTTTGGACCAATACATAGACTACATACTATCTAAACAAAATATATGGTTCTGCAGGATTTTTTTTTTTGTTAGTATGAAATCACAGGAAACATCTAGTCTAGTAATATACATATAAAAGTGATAATACAAATATATAAAATTTCTAAAATTATCCCTCATCATACTATGTATAAATCTACTTTTAATTCATAAAAATCTTACCTGAAATACTTCACTAGTGGCACATAGTATCAAACGGTGAGCAGGATACTCAGTCCCACCAACTTCTAGAGTTAAATCACTCATCAGCTGTTCAGCATATAATGTTGCTATCTTGTGTAGAACACTCTTTGAGTTATCTACCTAAAATCATAAACAAATTATTGACAATTATTATTGTTGACGCCAGTAAATTTGAACAAGTCATAGTCACCATCAACTGCAACTGCATAGTGTGATGTGGAATGTGGATGTTAATTGTAAGCTCTTGAGACTAAATTTTTCATTGTAAATTCCCTATTTTCATAATTGATCTGAGCCCCCATTAAACAAATATTATGCTTAAGACATTTTATTGATAAAATATCCTAGAGCCATATTGATAGATAACCTTCGCCATATCTAATTTGTTTTTAAACCTCTTCAAAAGTAAATTATTGGATTTTACTAACGAAATTTACAAGATATACTGCAGTTTATCTTACCTCCACATCTTCACTGTTTTCCAGTGGCTCCTTTGGATTTGAGCAAGAGGAAGAGGATGCATCTACTGTTAAATTCATTTTGTTATTTTCAGGGGTAATAGAATTACATTACCTACAATTATATTTATGGCTAATATTATTTCTGAAACATCCATTTGTAAATAAAATATAATCTTGTTCTTCTTCTTTTTATTTAATAGCTTCTTAATGAGTTGCCAATGTCAGAGTGGGTCACGAAAATCTAGGTAGGTACTAAATTAAGCTTTGAATATATCCAACCATAGTTTCGAGCAAAGTACTTCGCATAATTATGATTGAACTTTACGTACTGATATTTCGCATTTAGAACATTATGGTCTAAGATACGAACTAAGGTCGACCTTCACTGATGTGTTTACCAGATGAAAGTGATATTTTATCAAATACAATAAGTTTCTGAACATATTTAAATTAGGCAACCCCTTAAAAAATGGTCAAGACTATAATTAATTCAAAGTCAAATTTTTTTAAAAGTAAATATAACGTGTGACATATAAGGTATATCCATCCGAAACCCAGTGAACCCATGAAACTGAACAACTTTTCCCAAGGAACATAGGTCGAAATATGAAAAAAAAAAATTTGGACCTCCCATATAAACCGCATGGTCAGCTAATCAAATTAGTATGGGAGAACCAAATTTTTTTTTTTTCATATTTCGACCTGTGTTCCTCGGAGAAAGTTGTTCAGTTTCATGGGTTTCGGATGGATATACCTTATATGTCACACGTTATATTTACTTTTAAAAAAAATTGACTTTGAATTAATTATAGTCTTGACCATTTTTTAAGGGGTTGCCTAATTTAAATATGTTCAGAAACTTATTTTATTTGATAAAATATCACTTTCATCTGGTAAACACATCAGTGAAGGTCGACCTTAGTTCGTATCCTCTACTATTATTACTTGTCAAGTTGTCACATAAATTGTCATTTCATTTTGTCGTATTAATATGAAACTTGGTCCCCTCCCCGCGTGGCGAGAGGCCCGCACCCCGTATTCGCCATTGATACATGATAAAAGTTGTTTTTTTACATTCTAATAAAAAATCCCGCGGATAAACATGATTAAACTTATAGAAAGTGTTTTGTAACACCATAATCATCATATAGATATGAACTCTACTAACTAAAAGTTTCATTAGTAGTTTTTATAGCGAGTTTGAGGAAAAAAAATGGAATATCTTTATACGAAATTGCTGAATGTGGCACATCTTTCTTACAGACTCAGATATTAACACTCTGAACAGTTTTTTAAGATTTGTCAGACATTAGAATAGTTGTGGGCCTGGTAGGACCATGTTTTATATAGTAGCCGAATACCAGGAAACCCCTGGTTGGATACGACTCAAACTGCATATGTGCATCGGTTACTCTTTCCTTAATATCGTGAAAGTAAAATTTTTAGCTATAATTTACTTTTGGGCCAATATCCATGAAAGACACAAAAACCTAAATTGCTACAAACGCAGCCATCCAAAATGGCACAAAATCAAATTTTAGACTAAGAAGAAGGTCCGGAAACTATATGCAAAAAATAAAAGACTTTAGAATTTTTGCACCCTCAAAACTTATCCAGACCCGTCTATTATGCCAACTTTGAATATCCAACCATAGTTTCGAGCAAAGTACTTCGCATAATTATGATTGAACTTTACGTACTGGTAAGTTCGTTTAATTATAAATTATGCTTTGTACTTTGCTCTCTAGATGAAGTACCTAAAGGGTAATAAATTATTACGGTTTATTAATAATTTTAGGACTTCATATTATGAAATTGGCGTTTTGTAAAGAATGAACATAAAGTCAATTTTTTGAAACATATTAAATTATATTTATTTAATCAAAGTATACCTAGTATTGCTGGACTTGACTATTTAGAAATACGGTGATATTTTTTTTAACCAATACTTAATCTATATATTTCCCGCCTCTTAACTTGACACTGGCAAATAGGTACACAGGGCAAATGGTTATAAGCCGACGCCATATTAAAAAAAAAAACAACTGACAACTGACAAGACGTTCAAATTTCAATGCAATTTTTATACAAATTTGCAAATGTTTACTGTTGAGATACTATACACGAATATAATTATACGAATATATTCTTTATGAAAACGTGCATATATAAAATATATTGAAGAATTAAAATTAATTACCAAAAGAAAATTTTACATTAACATGGTCACCTAACCCCACAAATCTTATTCGTTCAATTATGGGTATAAAGAAAAAGAAAAACGTTATCATACTAACATTGTGTGTCGTTGTAAGTTTTATTCTCTATCAGCTATATTTTTTTCTTACGTTAACCTCTGATGCAGCTAAAGCAAACAAAGTAATACATGTTGTCGATCACAACAGCATCCATGATTTAATACACATAAGATCAGAGGACGATAAGTTTATAAACGACAATGGAATAGTACGTGGTGTTCATTATACACATGTTAAATATTATCGTCCAAATTCTAAATATGAATTTAAATGCATTTCATCAAATCAACATATACCTTTTGACCTGGTGAATGATGATTTCTGTGATTGTGAAGATGGTACAGATGAGCCGAGTACATCTGCATGTCCCACTGGAGTGTTTTATTGTGAAACTCAGGCACAGAAGAAACATTCAATATTTTCTTTACCATCTAGTAAAGTAAATGACGGCATATGTGATTGTTGCGATGGTTCTGATGAATGGCTACATAGAAACAAAGAATTGCTTAGTCAATCAACAAAACAACATTTCAGATATTTTGTTTCAAAGTGTCCAAACATTTGTAAATAATTTTTTTGGTAATGATGGTAAGAAAAATATCTTGCTGATGCACTGATGAGTATCATTTTAGTCAACAAAATCGTTACATGTTTAGTTAGACTGTAGTACATCTATTACAACCTTTTACAAGTGTATAAAAATATGATATAATTTGTAAATTGTTGAATTGTTTTAAGTAACTGTTAGTGTAATATTTTCAAAAATTATGTCATATTAATTTAATATACCTAATACATCTATGCATATTCATAAAGAAACAATACATGTAAATATGACATAACTTAGCACAATGTAAATAATAAAATTACAATTAAAAAAATACAGTATAGTGTTGACTGTATTTTGTTATGTTTTCTTGAATGCTTGGTAAGAGTTTCATGTTCTGTACACTTGTTTTGGTATGTAAAAATTGCCAAATTGTTTATAAATTTGATGTACTAACTGATAACAGCATATTTTGTTTTTTTTACAAGAGCAATTCTTTGTTTAGTAATCAGATCAACTTTGATTAAAGTTTCAATTTACTACATCATTTTCTACACTTCTTAATTATCCTTGTGTTATAATTATAATTAATATAAAGACTGATGTACCTAAAAAATTATTTATTAATAAGGCATCAAATGTAATTAATAAACAATAATAATAATAAAAAAAATTGAGATTGTTATTAACCTAGCCATGGATACATAAGGAGGACCTCTAGGGCAGAAAAGCTAAAAGGTGTCAGATGAAAGCGATTAATTAATACAAAGAATTAATAGTTTCAAAACTGGACTTAATGGTTCTAGAGAGAGCAGCGACACATCCATTTTTTCATAGGGTCCACAAACATTCTAATACAAATATTTTTTGTATTAAGTATATAACATTGATATAACCATAACTCATACATTCTCTTCGTTCATGTTTATTTTCATCTGAGTGCAAGTGTTGAAGTGCCTGTCAACACTCCACGGAGCCTAGGCCCTAGAGCAGTGGTCCCCAACCTTTTTTTTACGCGGGCCACAAACCCGTTGTACTCCTAGTGTCGCGGGCCGCAACCAAAATTTTTTAGGGGCAAAAAATATGTTGTTTAAAAGAGATGTTTGATTTTGGGCCAGCTCTATGTACACCACATAGGTAAATAGGAAAAATATAAGGGAATTTCATAAAAATACAAAAAAAGTAATTTGAAGAAGGGTACGTGCGTACAAAAATGATTATTTGAAGAGTTTTTTAATGCGAGAACCCTATTTTAGGGCGGCATTGACAGTTGTTTTGACTTGACTTTTGACGTAGTTGATAGTTTTAGGAAGAGACATCTTGAGTGTCATACGTCTTTCTTTGTGAAAAGTCATGTCATTGTCAAAATGATACAGTCTGACAAGGATCTTTTGGCACGTGGACAAAATTAGAACTAATATCGCCGTCTTGTAAAATGTCACTTTTAATATTATGTATTGTTTTGTAGTTGCGACACTTACCTTTTGGCACGTGGATAAAATCAGTACTAACATCGCCGTCTTGTAAGATTTCACTTTTAGTAATAAGTATTGTTCTTATTTGCGACACTCACGCCCCCATCCAAGTGCCAAAAGATCCTTGTACAAGGATGTACGACTGTATTCTTTGGTTAATTCTGATCTAATCCGCCATGTTTTATTTTACGTTGTGTTGCTCTCCTTGACGAATTTATTTTAAATGTGCATTGAAACGAAGTGAAATAAAATAAAATAAAGGATAGGAAACAGTTACTATATTATGTAGCTATATTCACATATAGTGTACATAGGGCTGGCCCACGCCTCATACATTTCTAGAACATCTCTTTAACGATTTAATAATAGAATAACACAAGGTAGTTAAAATAGTGAAACTAAACATTTAAGATGAGCTAACGACACAAACTAAAATAAAATAACAAATATGTATTATAATAATTATGTTCACTCAGTGAGATTTTTGGAATTGTGAACGCTTTTTCACAACTTTATCTAACGGTTACAGATTTCACGCGGGCCGCAGATAAAGGCCCGGCGCACAGTGGTCCCGATTTTGACGCTCCATACTCATAGAACTCGATTCTTAAAAATCGTTGTTTTTTTTGCTCAGGAACGTTTCGGGGCATGGTTTAAGTATAAATATTAGGATATAAAACTCTTAGGTTTATTTGTGTGCGTAAAATGAACGTTTCAATTTTTTTTTCTATGGACGAAATCATTCAAATTCATTTTATTCGAAACTGATTGAAACTGACACCTTGGGTTTCACAGGGATTGTTGTCCTACACGAGATGAATCCTATAATCTATAATACATGTACTAGTTTTTGCCCGTTTGGGCGTGGAATAAACGGGAAATTTTTCTATGGACGAAATCATTCGAATTCATTTTATTCGAAACTGATTGAAACTGACATCTTGGTTTTCACAGAGATTGTTGTCCTACACGAGATAAATCCTACAAGCTATAATACATGTACTCATTTTTGCCCGTTTGAACGTGGAATAAATTGGAAAATTTTCTATGGACGAAATCATTCAAATTCATTTTATTCGATACTGATTGAAACTGACATCTTGATTTTCATAGCGATTATTGTCCTACACGAGACGAATCCTACAAGCTACAATACATGTACCCGTTTTTGCCCGTTTGGACGTGGGAATATAAATCAGTAATTTTTCTGTGGACGAAATCATTCAAATTCATTTTATTCGAAACTGATAGAAACTGACACCTTGGTTTTCATAGAGATTGTTGTCCTATACGAGACAAATCCTACAAGTTATAATACATGTACCCTTTTTTGCCCGTTTGGACGTGGGAACATAAAGCGGTAATTTTTTATGGAAGAAATCATTCAAATTCCTTTTATTCCAAACTGATTGAAACGGACATCTTAGTTTACACAGCGATTATTGTCCTACACGAGAGGAATCCTACAAGCTACAATACATGTACCTGTTTTTGCCCGTTTGGACGTGGGAATATAAATGGGTAATTTTTCTATGGACGAAATGATTCAAATTCATTTTATTCAAAACTGATAGAAACTGACATCTTGGTTTTCAAAGGGATTGTTGTCCTATACGAGACGAATCCTACAAGTTATAATACATGTACCCGTTTTTGCCCGTTTGGAAAAAAAAACGACTCAAGAGTGATTTCATCTATAGAAATTTTTTCCATTTATGTTCCCACGTTCAAACGGGCAAAAACAGGTACATGTATTATAAGTTGTAGGATTCGTCTCGTATAGGACAACAATCCCTTTGAAAACCAAGATGTCAGTTTGTTTCAGTTTCGAATAAAATGAATTTGGATGATTTCATCTATAGAAAAATTTTCCATTTATGTTTCCACGTCCAAACGGGCAAAAACGGGTACATGTATTATAACTTGTAGGATTCGTCTCGTATAGGACAACAATCCCTGTGAAAACCAAGGTGTCAGTTACATTCAGTTTCGAATAAAATGAATTTGAATGATTTCGTCCATAGAAAAATTACCCATTTATGTTCCCACGTCCAAACGGGCAAAAACAGATACATGTATTATAATTTGTAAGATTCATCTCATACAGGACAATGATCCCTGTGAAAATCGAGATGTCAGTTTCTATCAGTTTCGAATAAAATGAATTTGAGTGATTTCGTCCATAGAAAAATTACCCATTTATGTTCCCACATCCAAACGGGCAAAAACTGGTACATATATTGTAGCTTGTAGGATTCGACTTGTGTAGGACAACAATCACTGTGAAAACCAAGATGTCAGTTTCAATCAGTATCGAATAAAATGAATTTGAATGATTTCGTCCATAGAAATTTTTTCCATTTATTCCACGTTCAAACGGGCAAAAACGAGTACATGTAATAAAGCTTGTAGGATTCATCTCGTGTAGGACAACAATATCTGTGAAAACCAAGACGTCAGTTTGAATCAGTTTCGAATAAAATTAATTTGAATGATTTCGTCCATAGAAAAAATTCACGTTTATACCACGTCCAAACGGGCAAAAACTAGTACATGTAATAAAGCTTGTAAGATTCGTCTCGTGTAGGACAACAATCCCTGTGAAAACCAAGGTGTCAGTTTCAATCAGTTTCGAATAAAATGAATTTGAATGTTTTCGTCCATAGAAAAAAAAATTGAAACGTAAATTTTACGCACACAAATAAACCTAAGAGTTTTATATCTTAATATTTATATTTAAACAATGCCCCGAAACGTGCCTGAGCGAAAAAAACAACGATTTTTAGGAATCGAGTTCTATGAGTATGGAGCGTCAAAATCGGGACCACTGTGCGGCGGGCCGCATGCGGCCCGCGGGCCGCGGGTTGGGGATAGCGGCCCTAGAGCTTTTTATGAGTTCTGTGCCCTAGAGCCCCTAGAACCTAGAATACTCTATTGTCCATGGAGACTACTGACTAGATCCGCTATCCCCAACCCGCGGCCCGCCGGGCCTTTATCTGCGGCCCGCGTGAAATCTGTAACTTAATCAGCTAAGGAAAAGCCATTTTAGGAAAAAAAATAGACAAAAATTGTATTTTTTATGAAAACCCCTTTTATATTAATTTTTATTTTGAATTATATATTGGAGTAGAAATCAATTTACCTAGTATCTTGTGAATATTTAAAGTATTGCCATCCACTAAAGAAAGGACAAAAAATCGCGTTTTGTTGTCATAAAAAGGGCTTCTCCTTATATTATTTTTGTTTTATCTTGTTTTTTAGATATTATGTTGTTATAGCGGCATCAGAATTAAGACTTATGAAAATATCAGCTTTCTAGCTAAAGTGGTTCTTGAAATACAGCCTACGATGTAATAAGGATAGCATGCAGCGACAAGCCAGCTCTAGATAAAGTTGTGAAAAAGCGTTCACGATTCCAAAAATCTCACTGAGTGAACATAATTATTATAATACATAATATTTGTTATTTTATTTTAGTTTGTGTCGTTATCTCATCTTAAATGTTTAGTTTCACTCTTTTAACTACCTTGTGTTTTTCTATTATTAAATCGTTAAATTTAAACACCGTATTTTTTGTCGCTAAAAGTTTTGGTTGCGGCCCGCGACACCAGAAGTACAACGGGTTTGTGGCCCGCGTCAAAAAAGGTTGGGGACCACTGGACTAGATTAATATCAAATTAATATGGTCTTTATTCTCTTATGTCTATTTTTTTTTTCTAAATTTGTGTAATTTCGGTTTTTAAGTAATCTTTGAGTATAGTCTTTGTGTGTAATATTGGTAGAATATTATCCATTAGTTATTCATTAACGTGCACAAATGTGGGCAAGTGATACGACTACAAAATGCGTGCTAAATAGGGTTTCCCGCCAAAACTCCCTAGGAAGTTTCAGTAAAGTGTCTACCACTTTACATAATCAACTAACTTGACTCATTGACTACCCCGACTATTTATTTGGACTTTGACTAGACTTTGGACCTGACTATTTAGAAAATGAAAAAAAGGTGATGAAAATTTGAACGGATATTCCATTTCCCGCTTTTTTACTTGACACTAGCAAATAGTTAAAAGCCGACGCTTAAATAAAAAAAAATGTTATACTCTATGGCAAATGTCACATTGACATGTGTCAGTGATCAAAAAATTTATATGCCCGCGTTGGTTCGTTCATGGTTCGTTCTCGATCTTTCAAGTTTCAAAAACCCCGTCTTGTGAAAGAAAACTTATTCAGCAGTCATTACTAATCTAACGTAGTGATTATTTGCTCAGTGATTACTAACTTCTTTTCACAAAGGTGCCATAAGATTTCTAATTTGTTATCAACATGACTGTTGACGAAGGCATTGATATTTCTCCGACCGGTGACCGCGGTGTGCTCAAGCGTATAATCAAGGAAGGCGAAGGCACAGAAACTCCTGGAATCGGATGTACGGTTACCGTACATTACACGGGAACTCTATTAGATGGTACAAAGTTCGATTCGAGCAAAGATAGAAATGAACCCTTTGAATTTCCTCTTGGAAAAAGTAAGTGATTCATTAGATTCGCTAAATAAATTGTTTGTATCAAAAGTTATATCAGAAGGATGAGGAAAGGGCTAAACTTTAGTATAATATCCCACATTTGCCCTATTAGTTGCTTAATGGTAATTTTACGGCTGAAAGGTCTTCTAATTACGAATTAATTCCGCAACTTCTCAAAATGATAAGATCCGTAGTTTTCGAGATAAAAAATATTTAAAATTCGATAAATTCTATAGAAATTCGGCCATGTTGACGTTTCTTTGATGTTCCTTTTTCATTGCCTGTACATTTATATATTATAATGTGATATAGGAAATGTATGAGAACAGTATATAATTCTTAGGTAATGAATAGCAATGTATTACTCCGAGTTGGCCCAATACGACTTCATTGGGTTAGGTTAGATGGCTAAGGCGGGAGCGTAGCGCAGCGAAGCTACCGCCTTAGCCATCGTGGTTATTTCTTTGTAAACCACCCAGAAGTAGGAGCCCCGCGTAGCGGGGCTCCGTCGACTCATAATTGAAGCCAGTTGTTATTGAGGACCATTGGGTTCTAGGTATGATTGAGGATGGATCTGAAGATTTGAGGTTGGAAGTGTGTCCAGACAATATTCGCTCTGCTGAGGTTTTGGTGCCACTTATATTAAAGAATGTGGAAATTGGCACCTATAACCTCAAAACTTCAACTATTAATATCTCAGTAACTATGGGTTTCCGGAGGGGGGGAGTGCCAAAGGGGGGTTCACCATCCCCCCTCCCCCTCCCCCCTCCCCGCCCTCCCCCCAAATCATGGGATATTATACTAAATTTTTACCGAGGAAAGTAAAAATTTAACATTTAGTTTTAATTGGGTTACAGTGTAGCAAAGTCCTTAGCATAGACTTAGCACTTCACAAAGCGAGACTCAAAGATGTGTTTACTTCATCGATTTTATTTTTTATTCTGTTTAACTATGTGGTTCTTGTAAAGATCTGGTATTAGAATTAAGAAAACATTTTCAAAGATATAGCATTAATAATAACTGTCCGGGGCTTTGCCTGCATGAAATTAGACTTGTTCATCCCCTATGTTAAGTAGTATTTTATCCACCTCCGGGTTGAATCAAAAACGTTGAAATACGTAACTCATCTCAATTCATACGAAATATGCAAATATGTCCAAGGAATAAAAAAATCCATACAAACTTATTACCTTTTTTTGAAATATATTTCTGGCTTATTAGTGGATGCCTGCGTGCCTGCCTGATAGCCTTAAGGGTTTGGCCTGTGCATTGACACATCAGTCAAAAGCTTTGCTTTTAATATATATGAGGCTTATAGTACACTACACATATTCTGTGCATTTATAAAAAGACATTAAATGTATTCAAGTGCCATCCTTCACAGATTAATACAGAGAAATATAAATTTTAATTAACAAATGCCAAATGGGCATACCACAAGAGAGGCAACACCAAAATATTAGTTTGTTCATGAACAAATTCTTCAGGCACATGTTTCTTCTGTGGTCATAATTCCGGCCACAATCCACATAATATGTTACTGAAATGCACCAAAAGGCAACATTAATATGGACCGAAAAATACAAATCCTTGTGTTATTTGTGACATTTTTTGTTACAATAATGGTATACATAAATGCAGAATTTAAGTTAATAGAATCAATTACGTATTTTCTCCATACATTTTCAACTGCTGTGATGTCACTTGTGCATATTGTATAGAGCATTTTAAATGCTGTCAAACAATCTCACTTTAGTGATGACTGTTCTCTGCCAAATAGGTATGCCATTGTAGAGACAATTTCCCAGCTTATTGTGTACTTTTCGAAAAGCCTGTAACAAAAACGATGCATGTTCCCCACTCTACACAAAAATTATCTTGTATTATCATCTCTTTTGTGTTCATGAAATGTGGTTTTCCACATCCTAAAATTGTTGAGGTTTTGTGGCACTTTATCTTATCATGGTACCATAAAATTTGTTACACTTATTTTTATTTGTTTCTTTTTTTTACTTTTGCTACTTTTATTCAATAAACTAGTAGAAACCATATTTTTTCAGAACAAGTTATAAAAGCATGGGATATTGGTGTGGCTACTATGAAGAAGGGGGAGGTCTGCGTGCTGACTTGTGCACCAGAGTATGCTTATGGTGCTCGAGGTTCCCCACCTAAAATACCCCCAAACTCCACATTACAGTTTGAAGTAAGTTTATGGTCTGCGAATTCCATTTTAATCTGCTTTTGATGTTCACTAAATTAATTCCTTGTTTGTAAATAGATTTAGTGAACATAACTGTTTTAACAAGCTATCACTGTACAAAAATCTTATTAAAAAAAAACATTATTTAAAGGTGGAAATGATTGATTGGACTTTAGAAGACCTTAGTCCAAACAAGATGAAAGGTATACTCCGCAACATCATCGAGGAAGGTACTGGGGATGCTAAACCTAATGATGGTTCTCAAGTTACAGGTATGTACAATTTGTAATGCAACCTGAGTTTTTTTTATATCTGAGAGCATTTTATTTCTGTTATACAGGATTATTTTTTCACCTGTACAAAAAATCAACATACGTAATAGTTGACAAAAATAAAAATACTAGCGATTTTTGTTACTACCCCTTTGGAACAAAAAAACAAAATTATCAATCCCCGAACTTATCCGCGAAACTAATACAAAATGTGGATGCATTACGCATCTATCGATGCTTTGTTGCCAACTCGTGCACAGTCCGGCCGAATGCGCCCATACGGTATTAGATTGGTTATAGGATAAATTAATTGAAATGAAAAAAATGTATTTTTTTATTTGTGAAATGTACTCTATTATCAATACCAATGACGTGGTAAAATTTATTGTACCAATAAAAAAGTATTCCTGTATATGAATACATGAATTATGATGGTGTATTACTTATGGTTTTAGTTGAGTAAAGATTTGGAAGGTTAAGTTAACCTAAGATTGAAGGTGTAGAAACCATTGTAATTTGTAGTGCAGCCTCAATTTTTTATAACATAATGCATTTTCACGCCAAAAATACTTATGAGTATAACTTCTCGTTTTCAGTTGAGTTGGAAGGAAAACTGAAGGATGGGAAAGTATTCGATAATAGGACAGTTACTTTCGTCTTGGGTGACGGACACGAAAGCAATATTTGTGAAGGAATAGAACGAGCATTAGAAAAGTTTTTGCTGAATGAAAAATCTACATTGATCCTGCAGCCAAAATATGCTTTTAAATCAAAAGGCAATGAGGAGTTAGGTGTACCACCAAATGCAGTTGTTGAATACACAGTTAAATTGACAAGCTTCGAGAAAACAAAGGAACTGTGGGCCATGAGCGATGAAGAGAAACTGGAACAAGCGCAACTAGTTAAGGACAAAGGCACTGAGTACTTCAAGGCAAATAAATTTGATCAAGCTACTAAAAAGTACAAGAAAGCATTAAATTTCCTTGATGGTAAGACTACTTACATTTTATTTTATTTGCCGCTTAGGTATTTTAATTTTGTATTAATGTATACTTACATTAATACGAAATTAAAATACCTAAAAGTATTTTAAAGTTAAGAGTCAAAAGCATAAATTATGTAAATACTCTTGTTTCAAATTGAATATGTCTGTTGTCTAGTCAAAGAGATTAAATTACAATCCAATTACTTACTTATATCAATACGAAATAATTCTTTAGTAATGACTGAACCTTCTGGAGAAAATCAGGGAAACCATACATGTATTTGCTAATACTTTTGCAAATACGGAACGGAGTAACGGAAATATTTTGGACTAATTAAGTGAACATATATTTATCTCTGCCACTTGCAGGTTTACTTGATGATGAAGAATTTGGTAAGGATGAAAAGAAGTTCTCAAAAGCAAAAGAACTCACTCTCTCTGCACACTTGAATCTCTCCCTAGTATACTTAAAAACAAAGCCAGAACATTTCTTCGAGGCAAAAGACCATGCTAATAATGCATTGAAAATTGATCCAAATAATGTCAAGGGCCTGTTCAGGAGAGGCCAAGCCTTGCTGGGATTGGGTGAGGCTGAGGAAGCAAGACTAGACTTCCAGAAAGTTTTAGATGCTGAACCACAGAATAAGGTTAGTATTTTACATTTCTAAGCACAGCATAATATTACTATTGAATAGGTCTTAAAATAGCATACTGAATACATAATGAGTACTAATGTTGTATTATATTTTTATTGTAACTAGAAACATGTTATTGTTTTTGTATTTTTATAGGCTGCAGCAAATCAGATTATACTCTGCCGCAACATTATACAAAAGCAAAAACAAAAAGAGAAGCAATTGTTTGCCAACATGTTCGATAAGTTCGCTAAACACGACAACGAGGTAACAGGTGCATTCCCTATTATTATCTATTTTCGTTTGCATGTTATTATTAGTTCATTTCTATTTTAATTTAATTTTTACAAAATTTGAAGATGACTACTTTTTGCACTTTTATGTGTGTCTTTCTTTGTCCTACATTTAATTTCAGTGGCATTGAACATAATTTGAAATATAAGGCTGAGGACTATGGTGATTAAATGGATTTTTTACAAATTTTAAATACTTACAGGTGGAGAGAGCAAGAGCTAAAGAATTGGATGTGATCGGCGAGAAAGTCGGAGAATGGGGTAAAGGGGAGGGAGAATGGACAGACGAGCAGCGTACTAGGAAACCAACAGAATTCGAGAAGGAAAATCCCAACATTCTCATGCTAGACAAGGATGGACAGTTTCAGAATATGTAATCTCCACATGGTATAAAATAACTATCCATTTAGGCAATATTTTACCAAAAACGTAGATGTAACCATAGAAGTGTACCTAAAGTGATCCAAACCATCTATAGTTGTAATTTTTAATGAAATATGGATTTATAACTCATTGGTTTAATTTAAACTCATTTGATGTTTTGATCACATGAACATTTTGATTACTGTCCGCCTTATTTAACACAGGTACTATTAAAGTAATCTGTTTATTTTCCACATTTGATTAAAAACAAGTTATTCGCATTTTAATTTTTTTTTTTTTAAATCTCTATAAATGTAGATTAGGACATGCACAGTAGTCTAAAACTTGAATTTAAGGGTAATGCAATATAATCAGTCTAATAAACAGACAGTAGTAATGTTCAAAATGTTGCCTTCATTAATTTAAGATATACATGCCATAATGTTCAAGTAGTATTTTACATTTGAGGTGTGCAAATTTAGATAAAGCTAGCCGAATTCTGTGTTGTAGGCATTTTGTATTTATTGATTAAAATTTGAAAGCAAGTGTTATTCAATTTGATTTAGATTTTAAAACAATGGATTTTATCAACTCAAGTATGTATGTATTGAGTGTTTTGATGATGTATTCATTCTTACATTCATAAATTCTTTAACTAAAGGAAATGTACCTTTTTTCCATTCCAATGTAATATTTGTCATAGATACTTTCTTTGTAAAGAAATTGTGTATATTTCTTGATAAGTTCAAAGGTTTGCTGTACGTCTGTTTACATAATATTATTATGTATATAAAATACTACCTACAGTGCGATTCAAATGAGAATAGGATCGAATCAGCGACATTAGCCATCAGTGGCGAAGGCTGGTTCTCCTTCATAGGGAAGCCGAAGGCTGGTTCTTCTTCACAGGGAAGCCGTAGTCTGTATAATAGCTAGGGATTTGGATGAGGGTCGTCAAAAGGTAAGCGGTAAGGGAAGCCGATAGGAATGGAGTTATAGGAACCCCTCGCCACTGTTAGCCATATTCTTTCGAATTAAGACTATTACAGTAATTAAATTTATGCTTCAACGTTAAATAGAAGTAAATTAGATAATTTACTTCTATTTAACGTTTTTATTTAAACTCGATGCAAGACTATTAATATTGATATGCAAATAAGTTTTTCTGCAAACCGCATTCCAAGTGATATTTGACAGAAAAAGGTCATTCACGTTCCTATTCTTATTTGAAACGCATTGTATTTGTATTGTTGTAGTCAGGTTGCTTTTGGGAATAAAGTGATGTGTGTTATACATTGATTTTATTTATTGAACTTTTAGGCTGCATTCACACCAAACTGACTGTCAGCCACCGAAAGTGAGCGAGCGTTATGCGCTTATGGTATTTCCATACATACACCTTTTCCTTCACACCTACTGACAATACGTTATTACGCTAATCGTAGACGCTGACAGTGTTAACGTAAAATACCGTTTATTTTCACGTTTACACTGGGGCTCACAGTGAGCCTGCTTACATTCGGCGGCTGACAGTTTGGTGTGAACGCAGCCTTAACAACGATTGATTGGGTGTATGATGTTGTATTGACACTTGCACTTCTTGACACAATAGGGTTGAAGAACATGAAGAAATAAAATACAGGATAAGACAGAAAAATAGAGTTTATTACAATATTAATTATTATCTATGTTTAACCTAAATATGAGTTTTGTACAATGAGTCCATTGCCATTGACGTTAATAAATAAATACAAATACTGGCAGAATGTTCCGAAACTTTAAAATTAAACTATTCTTTTAACTTGACTGCTCTATTTTCAGATTGAGGGTACCTTAATACAGTTTAAAAAATATACTTCATTTCCAAATAACATTTAGGTGTATCTAACCTTAATTAACGTAACAATTATTACAACCACAAATATGGGAACACTTTTTACCCCCCGCCCCCCACAGTGAACATCCATAGTACTTTGAAAACCCCTATGAAATTAAAATTATTTTTTGACATTCAAGGGATTCAAATTAGACATAAAACTTACCTAAGTACTAGAATTTAATAACAATTGAAATAAATATTACTTATACCTTGCCCTATCATGGAATGACTAATCTTATATTTGATATGCGTTTAATACTTTTTATCATACCCAAAAAATTGTATATATTATTCGTTAAGAAAATAATTTAGTAACGTTTCGTACGACTTCAACAGCCTCCGTGGTCTAGTGGTTAAATTTGGAACAACAAAAATAATGGTTGTTTCCAAGTTTGGTTAGGACAATGCAGGCTGATCACCTGATTGTCTGACAAGAAAGATGATCCATGCGTCGGATGGGCATGTAAAAAGTAGGACTTGATCTCTCGCCAGTCGTGTCGGTCATCCGTCCCACTGGGTTATGAGAGCAAAGGAGAGAGTGCTCTTGTGTCCTGCTATTACACTTGGGCACTATAAAATTACTCCTGCGTAACTGGCTTGGTTTCGATAAAACTGGTCACGTTGTGCTAAATTGAAAGAAGTGAAACTACGGTTGTAAAAACGATTGAGGAACTTGTGCCAATTTTTTTCCATTGAACTATCACGGAATCTAATTATAATTATTATAACAAATAAATAAAACAAAAAGATAAATTATATATCCGTCAGATTAGTGTAGAGTTATAAGTAAATCATAAGCAGGTATATAAATAAAAATTAATTTATAAGTAAGTTATTTACATTACTTTTCTATATAAATTTAAGAGCGTTAACGGCGCGCGACTCAGATTTCACAAAAACACTACTTTTCAAAAGCAAAAATATCTAACAAAAACTGGTTATTCTGATTTTTACATGTAAAAAAACACTAGAAAATATTGTATTCTAATTTTTCCCTTATCATTTATTTTAAAATAATTCCAAACTTTTGAATAAAACTGACAAAACTAACCAGACGTTTTGACAACTTTAGGTTCAGGGGCATTTTCAAAACATATAATAGCTAAAACCACTTACATTTTTTAAAAACAAAAAATCTTTACAAACTTGTTGGATCCTCTTGTAGATTATCTCTTTGTCAGATTATTTTTATATACGTTTCTATCTCATAAAAATAAAATTTAAAGAATGCGAAATTATCAGGAATTATAGTTATTTAAAATGATGATATTTATGTATTTCACTTGCTCTTTCTCTTTCTTACTTACATAATCTAAAAGAACAACGTTTTATCTTTAATATGCCATTTAAATTTTTAAGTAAATTAGCTTGACGAATTTTATATGAATTTTTAAAACTAGTGTATAAATCCAGGCGCACGAGCGTTTACAAATCAGACGGCCGTGAGCCTTTCCAGAGGGTGGACGTATAGGTCCGCGCTCTGCAATGAACTCTGTTGACCTTTGTAGTGCGTACGAGATCCACCCCGATAAAAATATTTTGATATTTGGAAAATATATTTTTTAATTTAATAATAAATATTGTTATTTAAGTTAATTTTTTTTTATTGTAATAACAAATTATTTTACATAAGTACATTTTAACATAATTAGACCCAGTAGATGGCGCTGTTGTTAGTCTACATTTATTTATTCTAGCGCTAGTCAACGGCTGGAACTCAGTGCGGCGCGAGGGGAAAATGCTTGTTATTTCACCTAATATCTGGGAAAAAAGGATACTTATACCCATAAAATAGTTATCTATACTTATATGAGAAACTATAGTGCACACATTTATACTGTTTTGTAAAGTATTTTAGAAAAGGTATCCTCAAATTACCCAAATCGGCTGTTCTTGTTTTATGAAAAATCTATATAATATTTTTGTCCGAATTTAAGTCATCTCAGTTGCTGAACAATAAAACTGTGTCGGTATGTACTTGCTTTTTTATTTTCATTCTTGATTTGTTTTATATTTACGGTCAAAGTTGCGCTAAACATCCGATGTTTGGAGGCTATTATTTTCTTAACTAATAGGCAATCGGCCTAATTTTTTTTTATTACATAAATGAATAGTACTCTTAAATATGAGTAACTTCTCAGAAGAAACTGTATATCAAAAGTCAATATTTTCAAAGGTACAGCGATTTGTATAAAATTTTCGCGAGCCTCCTAAAGTCGACCTACAAATGACGTCACTTGTAGGTTAAGGTGTATGAAGTAGTATATGAAGTATATGGCCGCCGGAATATATTTGTAAAAATCTCCCATATTTGTGCGTTTAAGTTCATACTTACCATAGTTAATGTTTTTGTATATGATGTGAGTAAACTAATGATGTAGGTTGTGTTTACCAATTTAGCAAAAAAAAAATTTTTTTTTTGGTACTTTTTAAATGTATTTAATTAGTAAACTACACATAAAATAATATATTTTTTTACATTTACCAAGTAGTAATGCCTCAATATTTCTGAATATATTAATGAAACTAAATATTTCAGATGTAGTCCGATGTATACTACTTTGCATGTTCATTTTGTTGTTAATATGCATCTGCTTTCAAATAACAAAATTCTTGTGTTTACGGCTTTGTGGTTTAACTTCAGACAATGTGCAAAACACTCAAGTAAAGTAAAACAGAAGAAGTAGAACTTCGAAATGAAGAGGTACGTATTTAATAATCCATATAATCCCCTCAGATAGCAGTAGATTCTTAATTTGTATGTACAAAGTAAACTTCTTAAACTTCTAACTCGGAGCTGCGTACAATCAGGAGCCAAGATGGGAGCATTATAAAAGGAGAAGAACGTGTGTTAAAGAAATGTAAAGAGTATTTTGAAAGTTTTTTTTAAAGAGAGGAAGTGCAGGTACAACATCCGGCACCTTCCATGGAAACTAATATGAATGTTGATGAACATGTATGAAGGGAATAATTAAAGTGGGCGAAGCGAAACAAGTATGTAAGGATCGTAGCAAGTGGAAAGAATAGTGTTACCTGCCTGCCCCTACGGGAAAAAGGCGTGATTATATTTATGTATGTATGTACAAAGTAAAAACTACTAACTACTTAATTACCAAGTTTTATCTAGGTACATATATGCGGCAAACGGTAGTCTGGATTTCGAGCTTATGATTTAGAAACAAAATTGTTTCCAAATCATTTTGCCTCGAAAAGAAACAACGTATATAATATGTCACCGAAAAATTGTAAAAACCGTTAAATTGTAAAAAAACTAACGAGATTGTAAAAATATGTCGAAAGATTCATAACTATATAGGTATTTATTATCTAACTATAAATAATGTGTTAAATTATAGGCAGCATATTCACGTCCGAAGTCTATTAACATTTTACAATTTCACTAGTTTTTTTACAATCTAACGGTTTTTACAATTTTACGGTGACATATATAAATGATAAGTACATCTAGATACGTATTAGTAACTAATACTTTTCTTCTTTAAAATAGCACCTAAATTGGTAATTTCGTATTTAATTTTTAAAACACAAATATTTTGACGTCTTGATATAAGATGTTAAAGTACCTGGGAGACTGAGCTTTGTCCGGAATTTTAGTAGTGAAAATAATTAAAAATTATAGAGGAACAATTATTAGTCATAAAAATAACAAATATAAAAAAGTATATAAAATTGTCTTGTTTAAAATATAAAATGTTTATTTTGTGTTCCAGAATCTATGTAATGTAATGTATGCATATTGCATACATGCATACATTTATACATGCAAGATACGCGCGAAAAACATAACCGGGCGAAAAGCATAACGTCTTGACAGTCGGGTAAAAATCAACGAGATTTAAATAAACACATTTCAGCTGTATAACTAAATTATATTAATTAAAATAGTATAAAAGTATTATTTCAAGGTATTTTTATTTTCCATAATATTATGTTAGTATTACATTACCTACTGATATTGTATGTTTTGTGTAGATAATATGTTATATTATATATTAAGTAATATGACACAGAATATAATTATTATTATGATATTATGTATACCATAATCAAAATTCAATAATAATTATTATCGTTATTATTATTATCGTAAAGTAATTAAAGTAAGGCAAGTATCAATGTGGGTTAGTTGGCTTACAGTCGTCGAGCTATTCACGCACACAAAGACGCTCGCTGCAGGCTGCAGCTGTGTGCGTGTTTTTCACCAAAGTTGACTTCACGCGCTATGCGTTAATGCTCTTAAGTATAGAGACGATCCGACTTGCTAAGTACAGTCGTACAAGGATCTTTTGGCACTTGGATGGGGGCGTGAGTGTCGCAAATAAGAACAATACTTATTACTAAAAGTGAAATTTTACAAGACGGCGATGTTAGTACTGATTTTGTCTACGTGCCAAAAGGTAAGTGTCGCAACTACAAAACAATATAATATAATACTAAAAGTGACATTTTACAAGACGGCGATGTTAGTACTGATTTTGTCCACGTGCCAAAAGATCTTTGTACGATTGTAACTCTGAATGTGATTTAAAATCTATAGCGCACATAAGCGTACTATTCTGCGTATCCCTAATATTTTACATTTTGACCATCATAGAAACCACACATCCTCACTCCAGCAAAATGCGCGCGTCGAACGGACGTTTATTTAAGTTTCCATGAACGTATGTTTGTGATAAAAATCTCTTATTTTATTTCGAAATTATACCCATCAATCAACACTTCCTTCTAGATATCCACGATCGATAACACACGCTGTGCGTACGCAGATGCGTGCGAGCGTGCGTGCGTTTACGGGCTCATGGCAGAGCGCCGTCCTGCGCGGCCTTGAAGCGCGTGAGCACGTCGAAATGCGTCTGCAGCGACTGCGGCGACCCCGCCACCGGGTGCAAGTAGCGACTCACCTACACACAATATGTATAACATTATTTAGAAAAATCTAAATTAATAATAGTATAATAATATGGCAGAGGTTTCTAAGCTTAAATATAATGGTACACCAACCGAATACATAATATCATTTTATATATGTGTCACCGTAAAATTGTAAAAACCGTTAGATTGTAATATTACTAGCGATATTATAATATGCTGACAGATTGTCATATACAAATTTCTCCATACAATTGTACGCATTAATTTTCATTATATTGTAATATTTACCGAGCCGATTGGTTTGCTTTTTCATAATAATAATTATATCGAAAAATAATGCGTACAATTGTATGGAGAACAGACATGTTTGATTTTGGGCCAGTTCTATGTACACTACATAGGTAAATAGGAAAAAAATATGGGAATATCATAAAAATACGAAAAAAATTTGAAGAAGGGTACATGCGTACAAAAATGATTATTTGAAGAGTTTTTTTATTGCGAGAACCTTTGAGTATATAACCACTAGAGAGAGTTTTAGCCAGCAAACACGTGTCCTTTTTCTGCTTGTGTGCATTGCATTAGTGTACGTGCAGGGATGTAACGTATATCGATATAATATCGATATATTACTCGACTTTTTTGTGGTACCTATCGACGTTTGTAAATATTTTTATAATTCTGAATTTTTATTTTATAACACATTTTAAGTTTTATGTCATCAGTTTATAATGTGTAAAACTCATTAAGTACCTTTTTAATTTAAGATAATAGGTATTTGAAATTAACAAGATTTTATTAGATGTTTAAAAAATATTGTGTTCTTATAAGGTTGGTTTGTTTGCATGGGCTCCGAAAGTACTTGACCGATTTTGATGAAATTTTGCACATTATATAGAAAATACCACATAGGCTACTTTTTTGCGGCACGGCATTTCTTTTAGCGCACACGAAGGCGCGGGCAACATCTAGTTTTTATCATAAAAGCGTTTTCCCATTATCCGACACGATATCGGTAAATAATGCTGATAGCCGATACACAATAGCCAAAGGCGAGTAAAATGTATGAAATAATTAGTAGCATAATTCTTTCACACTATTCAGTCAATTGCGTATTTTAATTATAAAATAAGTATTATGAGAAAACGTTTTATTAATAACTATTTACATTAAATAAAATTACTCCCTATATCTACCAATTGAAAGTTTACAATTCCTAACAATTCTGCACTATTGTAATAGAAATAGACCGTTCATAAATATTTTTAGCCGACTTTAAAAAAAGGAGGTTCTGTGTTCGGCTGTATATAATATGTCAAATAAAAATTTCTCCTTACAATAATTGTACGCATTATTTTTAGTTTTAATTTAATTATGATGAAAAAAAAACAAATATGGCGGCGCGGGGCACTTGCCATTTAACCAATCGGCACGGTAAATATTACAATGTAACGAAAAATAACGTGTAAAATTGTAAGAAGTAATTTTTATTTGACAATCTGTCGACATTTTATAATATCTCTAGTAATATTACAATCTAACGGTTTTTAAAATGAAGAATTTAAGGTGACATATATTATAAAGCTGAACACAGAACCTCCTCTTTATTAGTAAGTAAGCCTTAGTAATACCGACCCGATAATATATCCCGACGGACATACTATCAGGAATCTGGAAGGCCGGGGAAAATTTAGAGCATTGAAAATATAACTCTGGACTGATACAATAGAACTGAAAATCGAACACACGAGTCTCATGTCAAATCTGACAACACAAAAATTTTGCGTTCGATTTCCTCTCTTTGTATTGTATTTGCATTTTTGATTAGCATCTAAATAGTAAATACATTGAGAGATTAGCTGAGTCAGTCAGATTACTCACTTGCTTGGGGGCCTAGCAGGAACAATTGTCAATTGCGTAAGCGTTACGTTATCGAAAGAGATTTGTATAAAAATTATGACAGCGCTCATACAATTGACATTCGATAACATTGCATTTACGCACCTGTCAATAGTTCCTGTTAGGCCCATATTAACAAGAATAAAAGTTATTTTCGATCCGATATCAAACCGATAATGTGAAAGACCTATGTGTTTCATATATTTTACTTGCCCTTGCATGGCTATTGAATATCGATTACTGTATCGGCATTCGATACCGATATCGTATTCGATCTGGATCGGATAATGGAAAAATGCTCTTTGTGCATTTTAATTGGAAACTAAATAAAAAAAATATGTTTAAGAAAGTATAATTATATTATTGTAAGTCTTCTTAATTGTCCGGTAAAACAGAAATATCTTCCCCGTATCAATACCGTCACACCAAGCTGTCTCACTGGTGGAACACACTCTTCTAATTTTCGCATCTAACTGCTTCAATCTATTCGCCTCTTCTTCCGGAGCATTTCCGAGACCTAATAAAACCGTTTAGTAAAAGTTTATTATCTTTATCGATAAACTCTTGTGTCAGTAGGGTACATCACTCAAAATACGCAGAAAAACAAAGCTTTTATTTTGCACAAATTATTACTCATTACGTGATATTCATCATTAAAGCGTGATATAGTACGAAAAAGGGTTCGTTAAATTTAATGATTATCTGTTTATATTATAAAAATACTCATTATTTAGTTTACAAAACATTGTTAAAACATTACGTGTAAAATGATAATTCCAAGTATTTGACACCTTCTGTCGTCATTCTTGAGGCACAACACATATTAGATGTTTTAAAATTAATATCTCCTTTACACATTTATTTTCATTTATAAAACATAAAAAATACACAGAGCTACTGCTCTGCAATGGCCTACTGAGCTGGCCATAACATGACACGAAACATGTGTTTATACACCGATATAAGCTCTTTCATTCGCTCGTATTGATACATCGTTAGTAAGACAGAGCAACAGAAAACAATAGTACCAACTTTCAAAAACTATGACTCCGTCTTTAGAAGTCTTTGGCGAGAACACTATTTTTAGGGCGGCCATGACAGTTGTTTTGACTTGACTTTTGACGTAGTAGACAGTTTTACGAAGAGACGACGTCTTGAATGCCATACGTCTTTCTTTGTCAAAGGTCATGTCATTGACAAAATGACATTATTTAGTTAATTTTGATCTGATCCGCCATGTTTTATTTTACTTTGTGTTGCTCTCCTTGACGAAGTTAATTTAAATGTACATGGAAACGAAGTGAAATTAAACAAAATAAAGAATAGGAAACGGTTACTAAATTATGTAGCTATATTTACATATACTGTACGTAGGGCTGGCCCAGGCCTCATACATTTCTTGAACATCGCTTTTGTATTTGACAATCTGTCAGTATATTATAATATCTCTAGTAATATTACAATCTAACGGTTTTTGGAAAGATTTGTTTGTTTGCATTGTATAGGCTCAGAAACCACTGGACGGATTTTGATGATTTTGGCACAGATTTTTAGAGTAAGCCACGGGGATGGACAAAGGGTATTTTTTATAGCGGCAAAATGTATGGTTCCTGTATATAATAGGTAGGGATTTGGATGAGGGTCTTCAAAAGGTAAGTATTTAAGTGAAGCCGATGAGAAGGGAGTTAGTTATAAGAACTCCATGCTACTGCTATGGCAATAAGTTTTAAAAGTGGAACACACCATAATATGTCGTCGACTGTAGATTGCGAAAGTACATAACATAATATAAGGTTCGGTAAAATCAATTACGGATATTTTGGGCATATGATCTATTGCTTATGTAAAGACGTTTAAGCAGAAAAATAATCGTCATACTAGAATATTTTTTTTTACTTTATATTGCGTTTTGCGGAGAGTCACCTATACATGAGATGATTTTTTACTTTGAGTATGACATTTTTTTTGCCTAAACGTCTTTACATAAGCAGTGGATCATGTGCCCGAAGTATCCGTAATTGATTTTCGGAGACATTAAGCATAAAAAGGTTATTGTGAGCCAACCTTAAAAGATAGACATATACAGTCGCGGACTTTTTTTAGAACTTTTAAAGGGGAACAATTCTGTCATACATAGTTTTCCTCTGTACGTTTCAAACTCCTTTTGGCAGATATAAATTTTTGAGATTACCTTTTGGAATAAACACCGCTATAGAAATTCTCTATAAAACCACGATTTTTTTTTTTTTTTTATGAAATAAGGGGGCAAACGAGCAAACGGGTCACCTGATGGAAAGCAACTTCCGTCGCCCATGGACACTCGCAGCATCAGAAGAGCTGCAAGTGCGTTGCCGGCCTTTTAAGAGGGAATAGGGTAATGGGGGAGGGTAGGGAAGGGAATAGGGTAGGGGATTGGGCCTCCGATAGATTTATTCAGAGATATTGAAGGTATTATTATTTTATAGATGTTCACCTTAGCTCCGAGTTTCTTGAGCAGACCGGTGAAGGCTTTCTCCTCGCGGCCGATCCACGGCCGGCCCTCGTCCAGAACCTGGTACGGGCTCACGTGTATGTTGATGTTCACGTCTGAAAACAATGTTTCGTTTTGTATTAATTCATGTAGTAATTATTATCTAATAATATCTATTGACGCTTCCACACCACGTCAATCTGGTCCTGTAGTAAATATCGAAGAACTTGTATCACAGGTAGCAGACAACGGAAATATATTTAATACTTTACATATTATGTTTCAGATTTTTATTGTACATGCATATATTTAATACACAACCAAGACCCAGGAACACAGAAAAACTTTTTGTCCCTTCGGCGGGATTCGTGCTCACGACCTCCGGCTTAAGCCACAGAGGTCATCAATTAATCATTTCAATCATCCTTGTTAGGGTATAGAAAGCAATTTAACGGAATACCGTTATTTTTTTTATTTATTTTTTTAATCTAGTTTTTTACAGAGGCTTTTAACACTTAAGTGTTGATGCCAGCCTCATAGGTTCAGTCACTGTTCCCTACACAAGGGACATATCTATAAAGTTGTAAATTTTTCTTGCCTCTGGGGACAACGGCTCAGAAAGGATACAAGCCCACAAGCCACTAAATGAATTTTCTGTCTGCTCATAAATTTTATAGCCCCAAACTTTCAGGGGAATGTTAGGATGCCATATTATGTACTTTATCTTGTAATAATGACAGTTCAAAATTGCTAGCTTTATGTTTTAAACTATTAGCATTCCGTTGGAAAATATTGATAGAGCTGTGCAATTATTATTACTGGCCATTATTGCTTCTTCCCATGAACTTAAGTAACGTCTCGAAATTCAAATATTCTTGTAAAAGATCTACTACTTCTGACCAAAAAAACTTAATCAACATTAAAAACTTATCTTCTAAACTTCCTTCTGTTACAAAAGCTTCTCTTATTTTATCCAAAATTCTTTGTAATAAATGTTTCCGTTCTTTACGATTACTACTACTAGAGCTTTGCTCATCATGGGTTTCAGTACTAGTTGTGTCCAAAATAAGAAATACATCTTCATTGTGTCTTTTGCTTACACTTTTTTTCTTTGATTTATTTTTTGATTTTCTCTGAACATCGGTGGTAGATAAAACACATTCGACTGATTCCATATTATCATCTTCATTATCTTGCAAACTTACATGAGTAGCCGTACCACTCACACATACATCTCTATAAGTAGGAGACGAAGCGCCACCGGACCTAGCATTTTTGCGAACATTTCTTTCTCTTTGAAAAGCAGGACATACAGACTTCATTAAAGATAAATGGTTGCCTTTGCATCTAAATTAATGCATCTATAATTTTTAGTTTCGCAGTTTTCATGCTTTTCTCCACATTTAGGACAAACAGGTGTCTTGGACGGACAAACGTGACTGACATGACCGTATCGCCAACATTTAGAGCATTGGGTAACTGGATACATGTATGAATCTACAGCCAGTCGACAACCATAAGCCTTAATAAATCCCGGTAGACTTGAACCTTCAAACCCTATGCGAACAGTTTCAGACTTAATCCATTTACCATTCAAGTCTTTTCTCAGCAACCTTCTAATAGATAATATTTTTGTATCACATTCAAAAATCTCTTTTAAGTCCTTATCTTCAATTTCAATGTCGATATCTCTGACAACACCATAACAATAATGTATTTCATTAGTATTTCTACAAGTCCAATCATGATCCTTTGAAATTTTGTTGTTCAAAAAATTGTTTGAATCAAAGTTAGATTTAAACCTTATCAAAAGTTTAAAGGGATTTTTATATTTAACAGTTTCTATGCCCTGAACGTCATATTTAGCCAAAAGTTTTGCAAACGCCAACTGCTTCGGTAGTACTGTAGTCTTAGAGGTCACAGAAACTTCAAAATTGTTGCTTAAATCTACTGGCGGGTTGGGAGACGCAGATGGAGGAGTGTTTTGCAGGTTCCTTCGTTTATTTCTAGTGACTAGCGTAAAGCCATCATCAGTTAAAGGATCTGGAGAACTACCTTTTTCTAGCCGCCTTTTGTTGCGTGGCTGCAACATCGCCATTATGATCTACGGACATACCTGCATCGTCCCATTCTAGATCTACCTCGCCTTCCAATTCTCCAGGAGATCCAAGCACGATTCTATTAATGGCTTGCGAAGACATCTCCTCACTACAAACGGGCTCCAACCCAGGTTCTTCTTCAGATTCACTCATAATCACGACAGTTGTGGGTAGTTCGAAAAAAAAATTGAATGTAGGAACGAAACTATTCACTATTATTCACTTAAACGTTGATAATAAGAATTAAGAATCTTCGAAAAAGTCATAGTTAACAAAATTTTAATTCACAAACAATAAAAATACAAAATTACAAAACGAAAATGGTTGTCACAGAGACTGTAACAAGAACGCGTCCGAGCGTGACGGGCGTAAGCGCCAGACTGACCGTTAAATTGCTTTCTCTCTTACTTATATCCTCTTTTACTGTATTTTTCACATCATCTGGGGGCACGGTAGTGCCCCCATGCCAAGACGTCAAGCGAAGCGCAAGGGCACTACCAAACCACCTTTTCTCGAAGCGTTTCGTCGATTTTTTGAACCCTCATAACTTGAGTTTGGATTTTACCAGATAAATGAAACTTTCAGGATTTGTTCCCATCAGCGGTCTCATTAAACATGTAAAGTTTCGATTACCTACGTCTTATACTTTAGATTTTATTGATATCTAAAAACCCCTGATTCCGTCACTGACTCACTGATGATCAACAAAATTATATCGTACTTCCGGATGTTCTCGAAAGCTGAAATTTGTTACGTAAGATTGTATAATTACACAACCAACATAAAAATTCTCAAAATTGGAACTTTCATCTTCCAACCCCTTAAACAAGGGAGTTAAATTTAATTATCTGTGAAAGCGCCATCTATCGCGTTATTGTGAACTATATAAGTTATGTCGTCGTTCATCGCTAGGCTTGTAAACTAATTGACTAATATTGATTGAAATAATTATTTCCCGAATATTCTGAATTTGAACGGAAAATTTTACATATATGCAACATTTATTTAATTAAGTTAAGAATTATTAAGGTAAGAAGTCTCATATAAACTTTTATCCTTCAACCCCTTAAACTACAGGATGGAAGTTTCTATAATATTACCACAAATTTAGCTAGAGGCCTGAAAATTGTTGTTGTTATTAGGGATCCGATAATAACAATAAAATTTAATAAAATAACCATGTATCCCTTTATTAACAACAAAAAACACAATATATTTTTTAATCTTTATCGATATATTTTATTGCACTTGTTAATTTTACCCGTATGTATTTTCCGTTTAAATTACTAAAGAATACTCGGGAAATAATTAGGTACCTAGGTATTTAAATATTACGTCAATTAGATTCCAATTCAAGCGACGAACTCATAACTAACATAATTCATAATGTACGAGATATAATATGTCACTTTTACACAAGACTATAAAAATATTATGAGTTATCATTAAAACGAATAATAATAATTAACTGAAGGGAATGAAATAATAAAAAAAACTATGTATCAAATTACAGTTACATACTTTTTAGTATCATCAAAATATTTACAGTATCCGAGTAACTTACAATAAATAAAATGTAGTAAAAGCGCCACCTAGCATAGCTTATAAACAATAATCAATTATAAATGGGCATTCAAGTAGTACTTACTGCTACCGACAGATGTCAGTGCTTCGACTAAATTTATTACATAAGTCATAGAACGTGAGTATATTTTTTTTACCCTGAAAGATTCGGCTACTTGTTTGTAGTAACTAATACCTGGGAGACGTGAGTCATGCTCAGGAGTGACCCGGGAGATCGAGCTTTGTTCGGAGTTTAAACAATAGTACGGAAGAAGAAAAATTATAAAAGGAATAACCTAACCAAGAGCATGTCAGGACATGTCTAAGGAGGGTTCCGTAACTATAAACGCGTAATAGCCAATAGGTATTTATTTAAATTACTTCAAAAGTTACTGTCCGATTAGTTCAAATATTTTTCCGAAAGAATAAGTAACGACCACAGTGGCGCAGTGGTGAGCGCGTTTGTACTCAAGCCGGAGGTCGCGGGTTCGAATCCCGCCAGGGAACAAAAAAGTCTTATTATTTAGTATGATGCAAAGGGTGGGGAGGGCTTGGGGGGGGGGGGGGGGGACTTGTAAACCACTTTGGATGCCAGTTACTCCAAATTGTTGACTTTGTAAAAAAGTAATGTATGAAACCTTGCCTTTATTTTAAAAGACGTATTCAACGATACCCCTCACATTAATGGCTAACAATAAAATAGTAGATTATGCACCAAGGGGATAAAGCAGTGTCTTACGTCACGGGTAGCATATTGGATCCTGAGCGTAACGAGGGACTCTACAGTTAACTCCCGAGCGTAGCGAGGGAGTTAAAACTTAACTCCCGAGTGAAACGAGGGAGTTATGTAGAGTCCTGAGTAAAGCGGGGGGGTTCAAGCTGCCCAAGACGAAGACAGGCTTTATCCCAGAGGTGCATACTCTACTTTTCATACCTACTGCGAGGCAATAAAAACCAAGGGCTACAAAAATATAACATTTATTTTGTTAAAAATTAATATTGATATTCGACACATTTGTCCAGTTATGGAGGGACAGAGTAATATTTTTATTAGGAACATTTATAGAAGTTGTGGTCGAGTTTATTTGAGCACACATTTGAGCAGTACTTAAAGATTCAGGAACTTGTGACTGACGATTTTGACACGTGAGAATATTAAAATTATAGATGGCCAGTTCGATTTTCGAAAAAACTCTCAGCAATACCATATTATTATTGAAAAACTCTATGATAGATACGTATCTATTAGGAATTTTCATACGAATTTCAACGTTCCAAATTCAAATCACTTTAATCCCTTGGGAGTTTCATACAACATTATCTCCCTTGGGAGTCAATGACATGCTTTACGTTGAGATTGCGTGATATATAATCAAACATTGTCGAGCAGGTGGTATGAAAAAATATTTTTCATCCCCACTTCACATGTATGAAGCCCCTGAAATATAAAATAAGTATTTTATGATGCCAAAAGTGACATTTAAGTTACATATTACATAACTGTTCCAAATTTCATCAATTTATATTCATAACTAGCTGTTGCCCGCGGTTCCGCTCGCGTAAATAGCGTATCCCACTTTATCAGAATAAAAAATTGCCTATGTTCTAATCCAGAGCCTAAACTACTACCCTATCAAATTTCATCGAAATCCGTTCAGTAGTTTTTCGTGAAAGAGTTACAAACATCCATCCATTCTCACAAACATTCACATTTGTAATATTAGTAGGATAACAGAAGCTGAAACAATGGACAGACAGACAGACGGAGACGGACGGACGGACACAGTAAATTTATAAGGTTTCCTCGAGTATTACGAAACCCTATTACATAGAATAATATAGAATAAAAAAAATCGTCTGACTGGGATTCGAACCCGCGATCAATTTGCCATTAACGCAAAAGTCTGTCGCCTAGTAGCTGAAATACTGAAAGCCGTTTCCGAGAATCTCAATTCATATTTACAAGATTTGCTTGTTTGAAGTACTATCAGATAATGAAAATTTGTATTACGTACCTACGTTGCAATATATTAAAGTTATATCATTACTAGCTGACCCGGCAAACGTTGTTGCCTTATTAAAAGTTAAAAACACTATAATTGATCAGTTATCGAGCGGGATGAAAAATGATTAAATTACTAAAATGGCTATTAAAAAAAATAAAAATGGCGATAAAAAAGTAAAAATTTAGGATTGTATGTATTTTTAATTACCACATTATAAAAAAATAAAAACAAAAGATTTCGTCCAAAAAAATAAAAAAAAAAATTAAGGGTGAACAACCCTTATCACTTAGGGGTATGGAAAATAGATAGTAGCCGATTCTCAGACCTACTGAATACGCATATTAAATTTGGTAAAAATCGGTAAAGCCGTTTCAGAGGAGTACTAACATTGAGACTTGGATATTTTATATATTAGAAGATAGATAGATTGTTCCAGTGTAATATTACGGAAATACCGTGATATTATTGTTTAATATGATAAAAGGGAGCAAACGTGATACGCCTGATGAAAGGCGACTACTGTTGCCCAAGAATACGTCTTGTACTCTCGTATGTACGTACTATACGTACTCTTGTGAGCAGGCTTATGTAGCATTCTCTAGTGACCAATTCGCAAGGCGTTCACCTAGTTAAATATTGACTTCAGTTGTATTAAAACACAAGAGTCAGCTGTAGTCGAATATAATCGACTAAGAGCCAAGTATCGCCCTAATCCGCCACTTATTGTAAATAGTAAGCCAACAAAGAAAAACCAAACCAAGAGCATGTCAGGACATGTCTAAGGAGGGTTCCGTAACTATAAACGCGTAATATCTCTTTTAATTACTCCAAAAGTAACTGTCCGATTTGGTTCACAATAATTTTCCTAAAGAGTTTTTAGCAAGTTTCTATCTTATATAGTTTAAAAATGCTAGGGGGGGGGACTACCTTACAAACTACTTTGGAGGCCGATTACTCGAAAATGGTCAATTTTATAAAAAAGTAACGTATGAAACCTTGCCTTTATTCTTTATTTTAAAAGACCTATTTTACGATACCCCACACGATGGGGTAGAGTGAAAAAATATTTTTCATCCCCACTTCACATGTATGGAGAGCCACCCTTAAAATATAAAATTATTATTTTTTTATGATCCCAAAACCGTGATCTATACACAATCTATAACTGCACCAAATTTCATTAATTTATATTCATAATTACAGGAGCTAAAGGCGCGGACAGACAGACAGACAGACAGATGGACAGAGCGAAACTATAAGGGTTCCTTAAGTACTACGGAACCCTAAAAAAGGCAAAGGGAGAGTGGGCAGAAAAAAAGCGTCTCTGTTGTGAAAGAAATACACCCAAAAAAAAAAAAGAAAAAGAAAATAACAATTCTGTTATAACAACTTACAAAAAGAAGTGAAATCCCACCAAAAACATTTTCATGTAAAAAAATTATGCCAAGACGATACCATATGACTAGCACTGTCAAAAAGTTATGAAATCTCATGTAAAACCAAGCTTCTTACCCTACACGCCTTAACTCTGCAAGCGTAACTTCACAAACTCTACACCTTAGTCATTTTATGTGGCTTGGCCATTTCGTTATTATAAGAGAGTATAATAGAAAAACAGTCGATTATAAATTTTTCTCCTTACGGCCAAGTGAATGTAGCGAAATGGCCAGGCCACATAAAATGACTAAGGTGTAGAGTTTGTGAAGTTACGCTTGCAGAGTTAAGGCGTGTAGGGTAAGAAGCTTGGTTTTACATGAGATTTCATAACTTTTTGACAGTGCTAGTCATATGGTATCGTCTTGGCATAATTTTTTTACATGAAAATGTTTTTGGTGGGATGTATCTATACACTTTACCTAGCCTGGTGAGTGTCTCCAGCAGACTCCGCGAGGTGATCCACGTGTTCTTGCCGCCCGCGTGCCCGCCGTCCAGCCAGTACATATCTTCTATCCGTTCTATAAACCTAGAATAATAGGTTTAAAGTAGTAAGTAACTTTAAGAAATTATTCATCAAATTTTTTACATAAAACAATGAAGATAAGTGATTTAGAAACGAATATCCTGTCATGAATTATGATAGGATCTTTCTTTACACCTTTATATTGAATTCTATTATTTTGAATTAGCTTTTGCCCGCGGCTCGGCCCGCGTAAATACAGTATTCCACAGCAATAGGTATGTACTGCACTTTTCGAAATAAAAAGTAGCGTATGTTTAAATCCAGAGTTTAAACTATTCCATGCTAAATTTCATCCAAATCAGTTCAGTAGTTTTTGCGTGAAAGAGTAATAAACATCCATCCGTCCATCCTTACAAACTTTCACATTTATAAGTAGTAGAGTCTATCGCTGATGGTATCTTACTTCATCATATGCGCATCTCCGGGGGTCAATGTCTTGGTGTAGTGAAACTCGTATATAAACTGGTTTAGCACCACGCAGCCCTTGCTGAACCCCACCAGCGTTAGAGCGCTCTCGTCCAGCGCCAGTTTCTCACGCCACCACAGCGGATCTAAATCACTGAGGGAAAAAAAATACTCAAATTATCCGATACTTTTAGGTTAATACGAATACTTAAGGACTGAGGTGTATACCAACGACATTACATAAGCTTCAAGAAAAAAAAATATGGCAGTAATTTCAAAATGGCGTCGTTAGTTCCGGATTCGCCTCAAGAAAAATTGACGTTACGATAGTTAGGTACGTGACGTCGATGACTCAAACTAGAAGCCCAATACTCGTAACTATTTGTGATCGTAATCCTGTTTCGGTCCGCGCAGTGTCGCATTTACACACGCGTCTATCGCGTGTGAGCGAGTGAGACAGGGCGCGGACCTAAACAGGATTATGATCACAAATAGTTACGAGAATTGCTTCTGACTCAAAAACATTAAGTTTACGTCAGGGCCAGTCCACACGGTGCGTTGCGTCGACGCAGCGCAAACATGTTAACGCAATGCCGGCCACACGGGTGCTGCGTTAACGCAGCGTTGTTGCGACGTAAACGTAACGTGGTTACCTCTCTCGCTTCGTCTCGGGGGATGCTGTCCGTTGTTCGTGCGTCGTCACAGCGTTGCGTCGACGCAGCGCACCGTGTGAACAGTACAGTTTTTAGTATGTAAAACGACGGAGCGACAGCGCTGCGTCGACGCAACGCTGGCGCAACGCGCCGTGTGGACTCGCTCTCACCAAGAACAAAAAAATAATGTGGAAATCAAAATATACAATACATCGATTGGAACTAAACCTACTCACGGCTTGTGTCCGTCACTGCAGCCGGCGCCGTTGTCGCTACACCCGTTAGAGCTAAGCCCTCTTATCGACGCGTTCTGTCAATTTATCAGGAGAGTTATAACGCGGTATTATATAGAAAGGGTTTGAGACAAATTAAGTCAAAATACGATACGTCACATGAATGTGGGTCGTTCTTCTTTTTTACCGACAGTGGTCTGTCCTTCGTCTTATTATGGCATCTCGTTGGAGTATTGATATTTACGGTTTTGATTCGGTTCGGATAAACGTCCATATTTTTCTTATCTATTAATATTATGTAATTTTTAATTTTCACTAACCAGCATATTTTATACGTTTGTTTTCCGTAGAATGCCGTGACAGAGTGGCAAACCGAAAAGTGGTCTCCACAGAAAAAGGTCACTGTGTCACATTATTTTTTTATAAACCAACATTCAACAAGAATAAATATTAGCCGGTAAAGGAAACTTTAATTAGTCCTAATGAAAACACAGATGCAATTTTTTTTAAACCTACACTAAATAATAATTCTGGATAGTTTAAAAAACAAAAAAAAAAACAGAAAAACGTTTCACTGTAACGGGATAACTGTAACTGAATAAACAATAAGAATGCGTCCCGTAAAAAAGAAGAACGACCCATGTATGTTTTGACTTTATTGTTTCAAGCCCTTTCAAGATTATCAGGATTATATTTAAAAAAAAAACGGACAAAAGACAATAGGATTCGCCCACCGAGGGTTCCGTACAATGTAGGAACATCATAAATAGCTCAGGAATCGAGTCGCGCAGTACTGAGTAGAGACAGACAGACAATAAAGTTATCTTATTAGGGTTACGTTTTTTCCTTTTGAGGTACGGAACCCTAAAAATATGACTAAATGTACTTACCTATTTATACGTTTAAGCAGAACATTGCAGTGTTTTGCTTTCTATTAATTCGAGCACAAGAGTGCGACACGAATCGTCAATTTTCGTCAAAAGTACTGTTGCGTGGCGCTATTGTGCTTACAAACCTTGCTATAAACTTTGGTACCTACCCTTAAGGCTTAAGGAAGCCTTCCGATTAGGGTTGCCATCCGTCCGGGTTTCCCCGGATTTGTCCTAGTTTAAAGGGCGTCCGGGGAGCGTCCGGGCCGGATTTTATTTGCTATCCGGGTTTTGTAAGCAGAATTAGGAAGGCCTAAGTTTTTTTTTGATTGTAGCAATAATAAATCTTCCTTTCTTTTTGACATTGCCGTAGTCGGGTAAAAATTGTTTTATGTCCGGGTTTCGTACTCCAAAATCCGGAGTTTTCACGCGTCTTGTCCGGGGAGTCATGTGTAAGATATGGCAACCCTACTTCCGATCTATGTGACCGCGACGCGAGAACGCGACCCGCGACTGCGACTAGGGTTGCCAGGTCGCTAAACATAATAGCCGGACAGACCAGCCAGTTTGGCCGGACATTTGATTAAAAAGGCTGGACACCCCACATTCATGAGTATTTTGTATCAGTATTAATAAATACGATAATAAAATAGTTTCTAAAATCAAACCTTTTTGATTTTCACCAAAAAAATAATACATACAAACAATCATGCCTGTTCATTAGCATCGTTTGCGAAATGTAAAGCCTAATGAAATCCGGACAAGCCGGACACTGTTTACTTTGGCCGGACACGCAAACGAAAAGCCTAACTACATCCGGATTTATCCGGACGCCTGGCAACCCTAATTGCGACCAGCAAACAGTGAATCAGGTTCTCTGGCAACGCTCATCGGTCGCGCGACGCGGGTCGCGGGGATTGTTTGGTGCTCTATTACATCAATGAGGACTATCGTTGTTTTGTCTCACCAGGTGGCGCACTGTAGAGTGAGGAACTAAAGAACGGCTGTGAATGTTTGTTTTTACGGAAGCCAAAACAAAAATTTACTTTAAATCATAATATTTTAATAAAATAGAACACTAATGGCCACGCCACAGTGTTGCGCAATCCCTTTTTGCTCGAAAAAAAGACAGTTTTTCTTTCTTTCTTTTAAAGCACGTACATTCATTTATCAGTAACTTTGCGAAAATTAATCTAACTTATTTTAAATATTCGCAACAGTAATTTAAATAGAAATAAACCCGCGTAGCAAAGCCGCTAACAGTGACATTTCGGAGTCTCCACGCCACACAAGCGCTCCTAGCGGCGAATATATATGCGATAGACCTCATTAATAATTAGCAGAGGCTGCGCAACCCTATTTCTTTTTTTTAGTGCAGCGGAAGGCTACCTTTACTGTACTTAAAGTATTTATTTTTATTTATTAGGAAAACCTACAGTGATAGATATTATGTCACCGTAAAATTGTAAAATGTTTATAGACTTCCGACGCGAATATTCTGTCTATAATTTAATACATTATTTTACGTTATATTATAAATATTATATAAACATATTTTTACAATATCGTTAGTTATTTTACAATCTAACGGTTTTTACATTTTTACGGTGACAGATATAAACTTCTTAAAATACACAACTAACACGTTTTCACAATTAGAAACTTTTACATTTACAAGTTAAAACTCACATGCAGGTCCTCGATGTCGATTTCTTCTGGCATCGATACTGCGGACATCGCTTCCAGTAACTCCACTGTGGCTTGCGCTCTTAATCTGTTGCCCACTCCCTGTAATAGCCTGAAATCAAATTATTTTACACTTGACCAATCTTCTAATCTAGTCCTATATAATATATCTATACTAATATTATAAAGCTGAAGAGTTTGTTTGTTTGAATGCGCTAATCTCAGGAAATACTGGTTCGAATTGAAAAAATATTTTTGTGTTGGATAATCCATTTATCGAGGAAGGCTTTAGGCTATATAACATCACGCTGCGACCATTAGGAGCGAAGAATGAGGGGAAAATGTGGAAAAAACGGGGAAAATTATTCATCTTTCAGGGCTCCCGTTGTTTGAACGCGCTGATCTCAGGAACTACTAAATAGAATTGAAAAATTATTTTTGTGTGGAATAGTCCATTTGTTGAGGAAGGCTTTAAGCTATATAACATTAGGCTGCGACCAGTAAGAGCGAAGCATCAGTGAAAAATGATGCAAAAACGGGGAAAATTATTCATATTTGAGGGCTTCCGTTACGTGCGCTGCGTAAACGGTTCAAGTTACCCAAAAATATGTATGAAAAAATTATTCCTCTTTAAATAATCTAAAAAATGTCCGCGACAGTATATGTCTATCTTTTAAGATTGACTCACTATAACCTTTTTTATGATAATCAAATTTGGTCGAAATTAATGCATTATTGAGCCATCAGTTGACGGGAACGGAGTCGTGGGCAACAGCTAGTATTATAAGGTTTGGTAAAATCAATTACGGAAACTTTGGGTACCTACGTCATATACAGCTTCTGTAAAGACGTTTAGGCAAAAAAAATTTCAACCCGTGTCAAAAAAAAATAGAAACTAAAATTATTAAATTAAATTAAAATATTGCAAGTAATTAAATCTTTTGCATAAAGCGTCAGCGCGCGACAAGGACAGCAGATGTAGCACGACAGAGACAGCGATACATATTGCATACACCAGGAAAGGTCATTCGAGTTCATATCTGAACATCTGTTCGCGCGTGGTCGATATAATGCAACAGATATAATTTCCTGCCACATAATTTAATTTTGTATAAAAAAAATCCACGTGTTTCAAATATATTTTTTTGCCTAAACGTCTTTACATAAGTAGTATATGACGTACCCAAAGTTTCCGTAATTGATTTTACCAAACCTAATATAAAACTTGATGTTGTCCGCGACTTCGTACGCCCAAAAATAAATTCTTAAATTAGCCTTTATGTGATCTACTACCATAGCAAGTTTCATCAAAATCCAGTCAGAACTTATTGCGTGAATTGCGTCACAAAACATTCATCCATCCTCACAAACTTTCACATCTATAGAAATAGGATTGTAAATCATATAAGCCAACACCAGTTTATTTTAATATATAGATTTTAAATTTCAGAACTAAGCAAAACATCAACAAACTATTGTGCTTTTATCTTTCTTTAAATAAATACAATTTCTTTAAATAAAGTCAAGGTAATTCTTGGAGAAGTTTACCTTTCCAAATGATGTAGTGCATTGTGTGTAGGCGTGTGGTCCGGCACCCCCGCGTTGTTGCTCGGCACGAAGTTGTCATAGCAGCTAAAACTCTTGTATTCTATCCTGATAACACAAAATATTACACAGATAAGTTTGCCTACAGCTAAGTTCACTTCAGTTCAGAGTGTAAGAAAATGATGAACAATATCGGTAACGCAATTATAACTATTCTGCTTATTGCTACCCATCAGGCGACTGACATTTTTTAAATTATATATTAAATAGCTGTTGCCTGCGGCTCCGCCCACGTAAATATAGTTTTTTCGCGGTCGCGGATATGTGACTGATGCAAAAAATAGATAAAAACAATCCTTGATGCGGATTATATATCATGCTAAAATTTCAGCTCGATCGGTGCAGAACTTTTTGAGTTTTTGAAGCGTACACAAACCAACATAACATTTTTATGTATATAGATAGATAGGCAAACGAGCAAACGGATCGGTTGGTGAAAAGCAACTACCGCCGCTCATCATGGACACTCGCAACACAAGTCGCAAGTTTGTTGCCGCCCTTTTAAGAGGGAATACACTCCCTTCTTGAAGATTTGCTAGTCGTAATAATCCGGAAATTCCGCTGGCGACAGTTTAATCCAAAGTTTAAGTATGCGCGGCAAAAAACTTCGGGTAAAGCGCACGGCGGAGGACTGCCACTCATCAAGAGTGGAGTCCTAGTAGGTTTTATAGATTATGTGATAGGAACAATCAACAAAAAGAGATTAGAGTTTTTTTTATTTGAGTGGGGAGTGAGGACAGCCTTATTAAACTTAGAAAGAAGAAGATGACATTATACAGGATTATTTTTTCACCAGTACAATAAATCAACATACGTAATTGTTGTCAAAAATAAAAAATACTAGCGATTTTTGTTACTACCCCTTTGGAACAAAAAAACAAAATTATTAATCCCCGAACTTATCCGCTAAACTAATACAAAATGTGGATGCATTACGCATCTATCGATGCTTTGTTGCTAATTCGTGCGCCGCCCGGCCGATCGCTTACCCCACCCCGCCGCCCCCTACCTCGTACTGCACCCGTTGACGCCTTGTAGTTTGGTTATTGGTTATAGGATAAATTAATTGAAAAGAAAAAAAAATATTTTTATTTGAGAAATATACTCTATTATCGATACCAATGACGTGGTAAAATTTATTGTACCGATGAAAAAGTATTCCTGTATAGTATAGCTTTTGTAGGTATTTTATCATGAGATTTTAGACAGAACAGACTATCCCCCTTACTAATAATCGCTGTATAAGCTTTGAATAGTTATGCAGTGTTTTGTCTCCATCTATCGAATTATAAATGTCACTTGTGTGACGTGAACAAAATATAACCTACTAGCGACCCGCCCCGGCTTCGCACGGGTACAATACTGATACTAATACTGCGGGTACCTTACTCCCTCATTCCTTACTCTAAAAAAAAAAAAAACAGCCTCCGTGGTCTAGTGGTTAGAGCATTGGCTCTCGACTCGTATAACCTATACTATCTTAATCTGACACGCTTGAGTTTCTACAAGAATCTCCTACTAGGGCTCCCCTACTACAAGAGGCAGCCTTGATTTATCAATGACTAGCTGTTGCCCGCGGCTCAGCCCGCGTAAATACAGTATCCCTCGGGAACACAAAAAAATACTTTTTTCGGGATAAAAAGTAGCCTATGTTTTAATCCAGAGCCTAAACTACTACCATACCAAATTTCATCAAAATCCGTTCAGTAGTTTTTACGTGAAGGAGTAACAAACATCCATCCTCACGAACTTTCACATATTTTATAATATTAGTAGGAGTAGGACTATACAATGACTTTTTACGATATAAATTTTCAGTTACAAACTATATTTACCTTACAGGTCTGACAACCACAATGTGTTTTGATGGGAAATCCTTTCCCAGCATACGAGCTGTGTTTTCCAAGTTCCATTTCAAATAGTTTTTGTTGTCTCTATGTGCTTGCATAATTTCTGGGTAATCCTGTGGATAATAATAATATGTAAGTATATTGCGAAGGTTCAATTATGTTATCATAATAATAATATCTATGGACGCTTCACACTACGTCAATCTGGTCCCGTGGTAAGTTCTCGAGGAACTTGTGTTACGCGTAATATTAAATAATTATGTGAATAATACTTTTATATTATACACATATTTAACACACATCCATAACCCAGGAACACGGAAAACTGTTTGTTCCTTCGGCGGGATTCAAATCCGCGACCCCCAGCCTGAGCAGCAACACGCTCAACAACTGAGCCACAATCGTCTCATCATCATATCATTTAAATTCCGACAAGATACTCTGGGGACTCATATTTGGAAGGGGATAGATATGGAGTACTAGGTGATAAGGTTTGGCATTTTTTCTGACTAATTTACCTATATTATTTATTACAGAACATCCAGAATGAGTCTTCGATCACATATGTACGCAACGCACTGTAAATTGTAACCAAAACCATGGCGAAACACCGGCCCACCCGCTCTTTACTTTACTCTTTACACTTACTAAACAAATCGCGTTATTATATTACGACAATTAGGTATTCAATAAAAGTTAATTGAAAAAAAGTTGGTTAAAATATTCCGTTATTCTGTGGCAACATATAATGTGGATAGCCACTCCAATTTGGAGTAGTCGTGACGGCTTCACTTTCAAGCGCGTTGACGGTTTCTGAATGTTCTGTATTCTGTGTATTATGACAAAAATACCTGCACATCTCCACCAAAGAACACGAGCGTCTGCGTGCGCGCATCGGGCGCACTGGCGGGCTGGAACAGGACGTCATTGGTGCGGCCGTCGAAACCGCACACGCGCCGCAGCCGCAGCGGCAACATGGCCGCGACTACTGCACGCGCATCACTGTACACAATGGGGTGATGATGATAGGGGCTGATATAGAAGGTAGCTGGTGCGACTCCCATATTTTATCCCTAATAAATTTTAAAAGATTTGTTATTCTAAAAACCTTTTGGTATTTAGTTGAAAAAAAAAATAGTAGATGCATTTCATTCATTTAAAAATAATGATTAAATTATTTAATATTGTGTATTTATTGCACAGTTCTGTGATCAAAAAGGTTGATATAAAGTCAGAACCCTTTAATTGTTCTAAGTAAAATCCAGAATCATTATGGGCAAGAATATTATATAAATTGAATATTTTTCGTAATTTACTATTAGAACATTTCAGAGGAAAGAAACACAATAAAAAGAAATATAATTAAAGAAGACCAATATAATAATTTAATACAACTTTTATTAAATTTACAAATTAAGACACACTTACAATTAAAATAAGTACTTATAATTACAACATCTCTTATCTTTATCATTTCAAATTTCTTGTTTGCTTCTGATGGTAGTACTTGGTATCATTCATACAAACTGTTATTTTTAATGTAATGTCATCTAAGCAGTTCTTTAAATCTTCCCTTAGTTCTCTAACTTTAACTCTGACATCTTCACACATCAAATTATAGCACATAGCCACCAAACCCATACCAAGGAGGACATATATGAAGTTGATAACGAGCTTTAGGTGAGATCCCTCAGCTGAGTCTGCTATATTTGCACCAGGGACGAAATCACCGAAACCTATTTTACAGAGACTTATCACACAGAAGTAGGTGGAATCTAAGTAGTTCCATTTTTCCCAAGCTCCAAACATAACAGTGCCTGTTAAAATGTAGAATGTGATAACCCAGAGGCATGCAGTCGAGGGAACTGTTATTTTTCTTTTTACTGGCAGAACTTCACCATCTTCTAACAAAGGATCTTCTCGTCTGCTGCACTCATGAGCTGTGATGTACAGCCATTTGAAAGATTGAGCCAATACTTTCCCCATGTTGCAAAAATATAAAACATATATTGGAATGCCAAAGCATGCATATGCTATTGTACCTATCTTACCCCAGACAGTTTTAGGCACGACATTGCCGTATCCAATCATCGTAAACACAGACAGAGAATACATTAAAGCTGCTGGGAATGACCATATGTCTTCTGATGATCTTCCATTATAACCCAGATGAATGGCTGACGTTACGTTGTTTTGAAAAACTTTTAAAACTTTATCACTGCTTTGAATCCAGGCTGTATAGTTTAAAACATTGTATTTATTGGTTATATTCCACAACTGTTGTACGCAGCTTTGGCGCCAATTTATAACCTTTTCCATTTGCTCATCTGGACTGTCTTTTTCAATGTGCATGAAGCTGGCGGCCCCTAGAATCGCATAGCACACCACAAGAGCCCCAACACCCACTTGTGTAAACATGAATGCTATAAATTTTCGAAGGCAATCCTTAATTTTCTCTCTGGGGTCACTGTCAGTAGTAGATGTTGAATCTTTACTTCTAAAGGATCCATGAGCGCTAGATTGATTATGATATTGGCGATCCATTTGTTTTTTATTATTTATGTATGCAGTACGTAGAATTCGATAAATATGTAAATCGGACCCACCTTACGCGGTTTATTTCTGGAATTGATTTGGCACTAAGCCAATCCAGAGATTACAAAATATAACGGCTAACGAAATGCTTTAGTCTGATCGAATGTAAACATTAGATGTTGATTTAAATAGGCAACGAGCACAGAATACAAATAAATTAAAACGTAAGTGTATTCATTTACAATTGCGGAACATAATAAATTAAATAAAAGTAAGATGAACGCTTACCAAAATATTACGTTGTAATTTGTTTACAACGTTACACAAAGTCCTTCATTAAAAATATAAATTATTTAAAAATTAAACTCCTACTAAATGTATTTTTATCAAATTAAGTATTAAAATAGAAGAAAAATTAAACAAATATCCAATTTGTTTACTGCAAAAGTATGTTTTTATGTCCATTGAACTGTCACTATTCACTTTGACAACGAATTTTTTTTATTCTTAAGCGGGGCATTCACTAGACGGACATGCCCGCGGGCAAGCCTGTAGGTATGCCCGACAGGCTTCGTTACTATTAGGTCTGTGTAGTGTATTACCGTCGCGGGCCGTCCGGCAGACTGCCCGATGAAGTCCGCGAGATCTCATTTTGTCTGCGCGGGCACGGGCATGTCCGAATGTGAATGCTCACCGCGGGCTGCCTGTGCACAGACGTTGAATGACAGCAAGCCGAGCAGACGTCCGTTTATTTAATATTTGTTTAACTTGCGGAGCATATTTACTTTCTAATGATTTTTAATGACAATAAAATATTCAATTTATTATTTACAATTGCATACAGCAAGTAATCGTTCTCTTGGAGTCACTAACAGCCTCATCTTGGTCTTTTGTTTTGTAATTTTAGGCGCGATAATTTGTAGTAAAAATTCAAATGACTATATTATTATAGAGTCATTTGAATTTTTACTACAACTTATCGCGCCTAAAATCTGTACAATAGGGAATATGCACGTAATTTTTTCATTTTTTTATATAGGTCTATCTTGTTTGGTAAACCGCATGGTAAAATCAGTTTTTTGATATCATTAAAAATAACGAAGATATGAACGTTTAAAAATAGTCTATTAGACAGAGAGATCGGACGTGTACCGTGACGTCACATAACACGACTTTCATAGAAAGTTCATACTAAATTTCGTTTTGCTAGAAAGAGATAGATTACAAACTTTGACCGCTCATATCTTGCTCATTTATCAACAGATATTGAAATTTTTTCCGCCATTTCCTTTAATTTTCAGTCTAGTATCATATTATTATGTTTTAAGCTATTTTTATATTTTCTGCATATTCCCTATTACTTACGTATGGAATATGGATATATTATATCCATATTCCATACGTAAGTAATTGTACAGTTCGCCTGGTTCTTCAATTTTTAATTCTTAAGGCAAATTTATATGACTATACTCGTTTCTATTCTGATTCCATTTTTTGCCAAAGATTTCAACTCAAGATAGGCTATCACGTACATTAAGCAGAAAAAGATTTCATACAAGAAAAAGTTACGCCATCTTGGTTTTCACCATAACTCAAATGTCAGCCATCTTGTTTTCACCATACTTCGAATTTCAAAATGGCCCCAAAAATTTTAAAATTGGGGCCAATTTACTGGAGACACTTTTTGCCTCAACGTGCCTCGTCTATAATATACGTCTATTTTTTTGCATCAATTCTTTTTCCTTTATTTTCATCTAAAGGAATTTTTCGCCTTTGCGTTGCCATATTATTGTGCACAACTAATCGCGAAGCCGTTACAAAGCAAACTGATCGGCCTGTGTAGTGTATTGCCGCGACAGACTTGCCCGGACAGACTGCCTGCGGGCATGTCCGTGTAGTGAATTCCCCGCTTTATGCTAAGGCCGCACCTGCGTAGTGCTTCGTGCTTAAAACGATACCATTGGACGATCTGCGTGTATCGTCCAATGGTATCGTCTCATAGCACGAAGCTTCGTACGATAGACGCAGGTGCGGCCCCAGCATTATAATTATGGCACTACAACTTATAACTGTCGCCAGTGTCAAGTTAAAAGGCAAATAGAATTTTTGTTTATGTTTTCAATGGTTTTCAACCTTAGAGAATCAAACCAAATTTTCAACACCATATTTTTTTCTAAATTGTCAAGTCCAAAATATGCTCTAAGTTTTCAACACCGTTTTTCTAAATTGTCAAGTCCAAAGTCTGGTCAAGGTGCAAATAAATCGACAAAGCAGTCAACGAACCAAGTCAGTCGATTTATTAAAGTGGTAGACCCTTTACTAATTACTGAAACTTCCTAGGGAGTTTTGGAAAGATACAAAACGCTTTTTGAAGTTGTTCACGGTATGGCCGCTGCCTCGAATTTTGCGGGCAGCGGCGACGGTGCGACGGTGGTCGGTCGATTGGCGTTCACCGCTCATTGCCCGCGTCTGCGCCGCTGCCTCACCGCTTATTTCGAGAACTGGTCCATTTGATAATACGCATATGATCCCACCGCGCCCGCGCCGCCAACGCTGCCGCCCCGCTGCCCGCAAAATTCGAGGCAGCGTACTAACACTTGTCCACAGACCACCACACGCACGAAGTATAGATAATATACTTAGTGACCACATGTTATCGAATCTTTACAGCCCCGTCCAACTGTTCGCGAAGTAGGCCGAGGAAGTGCTCCGCGAAGTAACCCGAAGTATCAAAAGGCGAAATGAAGTACGTGCCCACACTGTCTTATTCGGCCAACCTCGGCCTACTTCGCAAGTAGTCTGGACGAGGTGCAATGGTTATTTTCTACCAATATTACACAAGAACCGAAATAATACATGAAAGAAATAACCTCAAAATTAAAAACGTATATATCCAACATAGATTTCTTCGCGAGCAGTGTGGAGGACGCTTTACAGATCTATGGTCTATGGACCTCATTTGTATTGATTTTTTACCTACACTGCTTGGTTATCTGTCAAATCAAGTTCCACAATCCACACGTTTTCTCGGCGTTGTGTCCGGCGTTACATTTTTTTACAGTTTTATGTTTTAAACAAACTCTTGTAATGTAAAATGTAACGTTGGACTTAAGTCCGATGCAAATCTATAAGTTTTACCCAAAATCGTGAGTATTTTTCCTTATTGAGTTTAATAAAAACTTCATGTATGATCCAAAACACTATACATTTATTACGTGATTGCATTTAATCTATTAGACTGTATTATATTATATTATAGTATTCCTATTGTAAAACTAATTTACCAAATGTGTGCATAAATACTATTTCTAAAAAGCCGGCAACCAGTAAATTGCATACCTAATAATGCTACGCTACGCCCAAGGTCGTCGATGACGGAAACTTTTTGTAGGTTCAATCATATTATTCTTCTTATTTTCAATATTTAAAATTAGAGGTTTAAATGTATATTACTTTTAGTTCAAAATAAAAAACTTGGTTAAGTTAAACATTCAACAAGTTCAACAACAACAATTCAGTTATATTACTTAAATAGTTAATAATTTATGACCTTATTATAATACAAGAGATAACATTTGTGAGCCTTTCATTCTATATCCGGTATACTGTATACCTTTATATTGTTGCTGAATTTGCAATACTTATAGTCTGTCCAGATTTATTTTACCTCTGGAGTTTCTGTGACAGGTAAAATAACTAACTCTGAACTTACTGTATGTATAATAATATGTATACTAGCTGTCCCATGTTGTTCTGCCTTAACTATGAACTGAAATTTCTCACCGTTTAAACCTTCCCTGAACTGATATGATTATTTTAAGATCAAAATTAGCCAAATCGGTCCACCCGTTCTCGAGTTTTAGCGAGACTAACAAACAGCAATTCATTTTTATATATAAGATAAGATTACTTATTTGTTATGTATATTATTGTGAAGCAGGTATGTATTTATTTTAAACAAGGCAGCAAAAAAAATATAGTTATGTTTATTCAAAATATTATTACATAAATAAAATGCATTTGGATTGATATATACTTGTAAATTATAAAATGTATTTTAATTTTTTATCCTATTTTTTGCTTTCCAGAATATAAATCATATATTAGAAATGTAGATTCACAATACAAAAATAATATCTGATAGAAGCTATGCAGTCTCCCATATGACAGAAACAGTTTCCAATAGATGGACTGCACGTAGCAGAAGAAACCAACATGGCTTCGCTTACCCATTTAGACCCTGAAAGCTTAATAACAGCGAGGCCTTTAAAGCAAACAACAATTGATTTGATTGGTGGCATACTGTGCCATATATGTCATTTGACATATCCTGATAAGAAAAATTATGACCAACACTACAGTATACACGAAACTGACAAATCCAAAATAATCTACAAATGTGTGGTATGTTCTAAAGAGATAGCTGGATACCCAAGTTTCCGTGGCCACTGTTACACAGCACATGTTAGTAAAGAAAAATACAAGTAAGTATTCCTTTAAAATAAAAGAATGCTTTTATTCTAGAGGTGTAAAAGTAACTAAAAAAAATGTACCCGTATGTAATTGTTACTATAACATTAGTACTCATTATTATAGTATTGTTACGTTACTCGTTACTTCTGATACTTAATAGCATGCTATGTTAGAGCAACGAATCAAGATGTATTGCGTACGCATATAGTATGATGTCGCTGTATCGCAACATTCCTAATTTGTAGAAAACATTCTTATACAGTATATATCAAGCTGCGTAAGGCGCATTTTTTCACTTTTCCGTATTTTGAACCACTTTTTAAATTGTAACACGATACTACGAAAAATGCGTTTATTATTTGTGTGTAACGTTTCATTACTCGGTACATCTAGGCACACCCGTTAATATCGAATACATCCAGTTTGCTACAGCTCTACTTTATTCTATCATTGATTTTTTGTCACAATTCCATTATAGATTTACTGATAGTAATCCCTCCACCTAGTTATCGTTCAATGCAGTCACATTTACTCACTAAGTACTCCTTTATCCTGTCTTAATTTGTTTAGCATCAACAGCATTTTATATTTTGTTGTTAATGGCAAGGTAAAACTCTGTTCCGATACAATATAATCTAAAAGTAAACCTAAAAAATTAAATTAAACCAAACATAAATGATCAATTTTATTTGTATTTTCAGATGTGAGATATGCAACAAAAACTTTTCAAAACTAACTGCTCTCAAAGAACACAAGATTGTCAAGCATTATTTTAAATGTGGAGCATGCAATAAAGAGTAAGTTGCTTAATATAATATATAGATCATTCTGTTTTGTAAATCACTTATTATCTATACTAATAAAATAAAGAGGAAAAGTTTGTTTGTTTGTATTGGATAGGCTCCGAAACTACTGGACCGATTTTGATGAAATTTGGCACATATGTAGAATAGACCACAGGGATGGACAAAGGCTACTTTTTTTCACAGAAAAATGTTCTGTTTCTACGAAATTAACTTTTGCGCGCACGAACTCGTGGGCAACATCTAGTAATAAAATATTTCTCACTAATTTTTGTTTCATAATATTTAAACTGATACAATATCACAAATCCGGCACTTCAGCAGGCCAATACGTCCAATAATCCGGCACCCCCCGCCCGCGCCCCCTGCGCCCCTCCCCCACACACACACTCCTTAATCAAGGATTATTTTAAAACTGTGTGATTAATTAGTTGTGAGATATGTTACCCTACTATTATAAAACAGCTGTCATTTGAAGTATAAGCATCGATCCAGGGAAAAAATGTTTTAAAATTAAATAATAACTAAAAATCTCATGAAAATAAGTGTTACTGATTAGTGGTATCCCAATACACAACATATAGTGTTTGCTACACTCAAGAAAGGATACAACACTCATTATACAACTGTGAGTAGAAGGTGCATATTATCCTCCTTTTTCGAATCATATTAACTAGAAATCTTCAATAAAGGATAAAATAAGGAATAAAAATAAGACTACAATTACTGCTTGTATATTATGGTACAGTCCCACATAATGTTAAGAAGATAGCAAATAACTATAGAAAATTTTGAACTCACCATATAGCTACATATACATGCATTCCTTTGTCTAACATACTGTCACATATCTGATACGTTATTTATTTTAAATATTCAAATATATCAACAAAGAAATTACAAAGTACAAGCAAATTCACAACTTGTTGACATCTGCAGTTGGAATTGACAGTTACAACTGACAAAAGAAAAATTGACATCTCACCATAGACGTTGTCTTTTTTTATTTTTAATTACTAATGATGTTATGACATAAGAAGAAAGAGAACCTTAGCGGAGACCTTATATTTGAACCGTTTGGCGCATGGGGTCCGGGCGCACATAAGCTTTTTAAAGAAATCTCCAAAAAGCTTACTGAAGCCACCCGAGACCCCAGAGCCGGGAACTACCTGGCACAACGGATAGCCATTGCTATCCAACGAGGCAATGCTATCAGTTTGCTAGGTACTCTGCCAGATGGGGACGACCTGGGGAAGTTTTTCTATTTATAGACTTTTTTAGAGATAGATTATATTTTATAGATGTCTTCTTTTTATTAGTAGGTATTAATTTTTAGTTTTTTATATTTGGCTCTAGTTTTATTGTTAATTTTATGTTTCTTGTGTTATTTTAATTACCTTATCAAAATAAAAATTCTTTCAGCAGAAGAAATGGATTAATAAATACATTAGAAAAATAATTGACATTCTACGTTACATATTGAAAATTATAAATTACAATAATTGACTAAAGACTATAATTATTTGACTTAAGTATTTTATTTCTATTAATCTACACTGACATTGCACTGAACTATATATAACATAGATATATAATATTTAAAAAGTTACCACTGATATATAATTAATTAATAACAATGGAAACAAATAATATCACACTAAGATCAAGGAAACAAAATAAATTGTATGCTTCATTCTGCCTTGACGAGTCTTTAGATTCTCTGAACTCTGACATAAGTACGAAAAGTCTTCCTGACATATCTACGATTGCTAATAAAGAACAAGTTAATGAGTTACAAGACGAAATTAAAAGACTAAGACTAGAATTAGATAGTGCCCACTCGGAAATTATAACATTGTCAGATGAAATAAATACTTTAAAGAAACAGTTGATAGAGCAAAAAAATTAAATAAAGGTACTGAAAAATGTCTGCATAAGCCCAAATAATAATACTCCCTTGGACACTTCATTAAAAAATAGTAGAAGGTCTAATTTAGCGAATCTACCTAAGAAGAGATTAGAACTAAGTTACAGAGCAAGCAATACCCCGGAAATGAAGCAGAATAAAACCTTACCATATGAAACAAATACTCCCTTGGACAATACTGAATTTAAAAATAATGAAAATATATCTAAACCTCACTCTACACCTACACCTAAGGAACCTCAACAATTAAAAAATGAATCAAAAATGTACATAAATATCAAAGAAAATGAAACTGTTGAAGATAAAAAGAGTAAAATAATGATACTGGGAGGACAACAATGCGTAAACTTGGTCACTAATAAGATCACGTTTAAATAATAAATATGAAAAATATAACATATTTTCTTATGTTAAGCCTTATGCATCTTGTAATGAAATAACCTTTGATTAATTATTACATAGATACGTTATATATCCTTACAAAACTGACAATATTTCTGTGCCACGACACACATTGACATGGGACGCGTGTCAATGTGTCAACGTCGCATAGTAACATAAAACACGCTATTACTCGCGGAGCACACTAACCAAAATTGGCCCGAGTCGGGCCATGTCGCGTCTTCATTTTTACGCGTTTATAACATATCTACCTCTTTTTAATATTATATATCTATGGAAATAACAAAAACATTTAATAATATGAAATTAGCAAGGAACGATAAAATAATATTATGCATAGGCGAGCATGACTGTAATCCTTACAACATTTTAATGGAACTTGGGTTTTTCCGCAAGTACCATAGTGATATAACTGTAATTGTAACTAGCGTCCTTTATAACAAATACTTAAATGAAACAAAACTGAACAGAATGGAACTTAAGTACTTGTAAAAAATATAAAAATTGTATTTTCCTGAATTTAAACTTAGCGAATACTTTTGTAAATAAAAAACAAATCATAAATTATTCTTGTTATAAAATAAATATGCTTATCGACTCAATGTATTACGAAACAAGATATTTGGTACCCGGTAATAAGGAAATGTTATTTAATGGTATTACGATTAACAAAACAGCTAAACAAAAACCTAACCAAGAGCATGTCAGGACATGTCTAAGGAGGGTTCCGTAAATGTTGAATGTTGATTATTAATCAAAATATAATTATTATATAAATTATAAGTGAATAGTAACCAGATGTTCTTTAAGAATAATTTTTATTCGATTTCGATGATATTTTAAAGAATTTTTATTAAATTTAATATTCGCTAATCGTAATCACGTAACATTTGAGCATATTATTAGTCTATTACGATATCGCCTATCACAATCAAAGAAAATATTTACTCTGGTGAGACCTTAAAGCAGGTACGGAGAATACAACCAGCGGGCCTATTCGCTATCGTACATTTTGTGAGTTAATCACTGAGTTAATAACGAAACGGAGGAGTGAGTAACGGAAAGTGTCACTTTTGTATTCACTATGCACAAGTTATCAACTGAGTTGGTACGGTTTTTAACCAAATCTTAGTTGATAACTTTTAGGGAAGAGGCATGCATTTTGCCATAATTTTTTTATCGAAAGTTCTTAACTATCAATAAATATGTATTCACTAAAGCAAAATGACAGTTCATAATTACGAACTCAATGAAGTGACTAACCCATTTTAACAACTGCTAAAGAGTAGTTGTTTTCGTGCGTTGATAATAAAATTTGAAGATTTTAATTGAAATTACAGCTTGGCAAATAAATCGTGAAATTAATAGGGGCGCCAGCATCGTTCGGATGGTCACCTCACCTCATTTCCTATATATTAAGTATATAACTATAAAATTTACTTTGATTAAATTCAGTTTTGAAAAATAATTTATCCATTAATGTAATGAGTTTGCATATAGGTACATTTTTTATTATGTCCAAATTTAACTAGCCATAAACATAATAACAAATAGTAGCATTAAAGCTCGCATTTGTATCTTTGTTTACGTTGCTTAGGTCAAATTGCATCTAAGCGGATTTCATAAAATAGTTTTTTTAGGAATAAATAAAAGCAGTATATTTATTTTGTTTATTTAATCAGAGTCAAAAACACCCTCATCCAAATATTCTATATCAGAAAACCAAGTTATAGCTTGGCTCGAGCCCTCCCCAAAAGTCTAGCTCGAGCCCTCCTCAATAGCCTGGATCGAGCCCTCCCCAAAAGTCTGGCTGTTATTAGAATCACTGTCACTAATGCTGCAGCTGTCGTCTCGGAGGTTTACGACTATTCTGTCTATGTCATCATATAATGATTAATGTGTGTCCTCTATTAACATATCCGTCTTCTATTTTTATCACATGCTGGCATGCTTTTCTCCAGTCCTCAGCAGATACATCTTCTTCAAACACACACCTTGAAAAATAAAACACATATTTAAAACAAATATTTTTTTTAATATACTAATCCATAAGTAAAGTACATAATTCACAAATAAAGTTAGTACTTTGTAGTACCTACCATGATATCAACTGATCCCACATTGCGTGAGGCGACTTTTTTGTTTTGCTATGCCCCAGATCAACTCAATAGGGTTAAGGTCACAGTGGTAAGGTGGGAACCACCGAACAGTTTATCGATCTTGTAGATAGTCTCGGGCTTGTGTTAACAAGCATTACCAGATTTGGCTTTTTCGCTGTTTCGTTAAACATTATTTTGATTTTCACCAACCACTGCTGTAGGAGCTTTATTTAGTAAAACAGAATGGTAAGGAGCATTATCCATTACAATCATCAATATGGCTCTGACAAATTGGGAATTAATCTTTCCCTAACCCACTTTGTAAAATTATTTTTATTCATTTCTGAATGATAATCCTCATTTTTATTTTTTCCACAAAAAAATTAGCAATGAATTTGATACAAAACCTTTATCAGAGCCTGCATGTATAATTATTATGTATCTGAAAAAATAATAATAGAAATAGGTAATCATGAAAAAAAATTGAAATAGGTAATCAAAGATCAAAATAAATATAAAATAAAAATAGAAAAATCAAAATAAATCCATGGGGTCCTAGCGCTATAAGGCTTTTTAAGGAAATAGGAAAAAGGTTAGTCGACATCACAGGAGACCGAAGAGCTGGCGGCTCGGTACACCTCGGGCAAAGAATTAGTCTAGCTATTCAAACGGGGAACGCTGCCAGTATCTTGGGAACCTTGCCTAAAGGGACTCCTTTTAATAATATATTTTAGCCATTACATTATATTTTTAAGGTTTTTAGTTTTAGGTTCTTTGTTCTAGTTTAAATATATTTTTTATTCTATTGTATATTATTATGTATGTTGAATAAATAAAGAGAATATATTATATTAAACAATAATTAGGTTTAATGCTTGAACATTAAATAAATACATTAAGAAAGTGGAAGTTTATTAAAAATAATTAAATTAATTCAGTTAGGACTACATACCTTTTGAAATATTTTCTTAATTCCACTGGGCACTGACTTCCAAAGATTGCCAGCACTTTTTTAATTTATATGATGTATGAACACAACTCTCATCAAAATAAAATATAAATAATATTCTTCTTCAGCTCCTCTGGCAAGTTTCTGTTTTTAATATCTTTTTCCAGGTAGACTTCACTGGTTCTTCTATGAAAGCCATCCTATCGTTTTGGCATTTTTTGTATCTAAAACCTAGGGATATTAAAACCTTCTGTAAATGTTCACGGCAGTAGTAAACGTTCACGGCAGTAGTAAATCGCTGTAAGTGCGATTTAGGTACTACAGAAATTGTAAGTACCTCATAACATCGATGTAATTAACTTAACAAAAACATTTAAGTACATTGTTGACTTTACAGCTGAATAATTATCCTCTAACCTATTTTTGGTTTCACGTAGGTAAAGGTATAGATGGCTCACACTCTAATAATGGTATATGCTGCAGAAAGTTAGGAAATATTAATTTATTTTGAAAAAGTTGAGAGGAAAAACTTATAATTCGAAATATTTATGTAGGTACTCGTCTCATTGACTTGACAAACAATAGTTGATAACTTAGTCCACAGACAACAAAATAAATAGTTATCCGAATAAATTAAAAGGTTCTCACATTTTATAATGTACTCCTCCACAGACGGCACTATTCAATTTAGCCGAATTACAGTCGAGAACTTTGCGTCAATTGAGTTATTCACTTTGCCATCAAAAGGTACTGAATACAAAATTATGGAACTGGTCGGTTACAAACAAAAGCTGGTTAATAACCATTTTCAAAGTGATTAACTCAACTTGTATTTTAGCGAATAGGCCCGCAGATAAGTATAATTATTAATATCAGCGAGGTTTTCGATAGTGTGATACAGAATTTAAATCCAATAACACAGCGACATCTAGTATTATTTTTCAAAAACTATCAACGATGACACGAGACAACGATGACAGGAGACTAGCGCCATATACCTAGTTTTCGTAAAGTTACTAGCAAATTGAAGCTTTTAATATTTTAGAGGTACGCATTAAATTATAATAAAAAACAATAATACTATGGTAATTAACAACATATATTAATGTGTTTTCAGTGTTATTAAATTATTGTAATAATTGGTAAAAGAAGCACATATTCGTAAAATTAATTATTAATTAAAATTTTACGTGTTTCAAAACTTAGCTCTAATTCTGGTAAAGAAAGATAAATTCGCAATAATTAATATAATTATTGTAGCTCAGTTAATCACAGTGTTTGTCCTAGGGTGTAAGTTCAAACCCGACAGCGCGTTTCATTTATTATTATTTTAAATTCTTTTTATTAATTGTTAATTTCAGTTTTTTTTTAAATTTTGCAACCAATTTTGAAACATTATTTTAAATAATCATTGCACATTATGTATAATTATTCAGATTTTCTTTATGTTAATTTGTTTTTCTATAATTGCTCTAGAAATAGAAATTATGATGCGATTTTGTTCAAAATAGTTTTCCTAAAGAGTTTTTAGCATGATCTATCAGCATGGAAATTTGTAAGTTTCTATCTCCTATAGTTTAAAAATGCTAGGGGGGGGACCAACTTGCAAACTACTTTGGAGGCCGATTACTCGAAAATGGTCAACTTTATAAAAAAGTAACGTATGGAACCTTGCCTTTATTTTAAAAGACCTATTCTACGATACCCCACACGATGGGGTAGAGTGAAAAAATATTTTTCATCCCCACTTCACATGTATGGAGAGCCACCCCTTAAATATAAAATTATTATTTTTTTATGATTTCAAAACTGTGATCTATACATAATCTATAACTGCACCAAATTTCATCAATTTATATTCATAATTACAGGAGCTAGAGGCGCGGACAGACAGACAGACAGACAGACAGACAGACGGACAGAGCGAAACTATAAGGGTTCCTTAAGTATTACGGAACCCTAAAAAAGGAACGTAATATATTGTACTATTTTAAGCCAATACCTAAAATAACGAATGACATTTGCACCGTAGAATATAATAACTCCACATTATTAGTAAATAGTAAAATCGATAATAATATGATTCAAAGTAATAACAAAAATACTGAAAATACTGATGATACATTTTTTCGAGTCCAGTAACTTCATAAACATAATGCACCAAAACATAGCTGGTATGGTCAATAAAAAGGAACTGCTAAACATAAATCTCAGAGAACTCTCCGAAAATCATGTATCTGTACATGTTTTATGTCTGTCTGAGACGTTTGTTTGTGCTGACGACGTCTCGAATATCACCCTGAATGGCTACAAATCAGTATCTGCCTTTTGTCGGTCTCGACAAAAACGTGGAGGTGTTTGCATCTTACTTAAACGTGACATAGAAGGTATAAAATTTGACGCTGTTGATGAACTAAGTACAGAACATGCATTCGAATGTTGTGGTTTAAAAATACCAGCACATAAGCTTATCGTAATTTGTATTTATAGAACCCCAAATTCTAATGTTAACCAATTCCTAAATAAGTTTGATAGGCTCTTATATAAACTACGAACATGGGATACAAGCAAAATAGTAATAGTAGGCGATCTTAATATTGACATCTTAAAAAACACAAAAGTTAAAAAGGATTTTATTGATTTACTCGAAAATTATAATTTTGTTAATCATATAACCAAGGCCACAAGACAAAAATCTTGTATAGACCTATGCTTGAGTAACATAGAAGATGCAACGGGTGGTGTTGAGCCTCTGGGCTTATCAGATCATGACACTGCACAATTTTTAAAAATTCCGATAAAAAATAAAATCCTAACAACATCATATTACTTTATATTTAAAAAAGATTTTAATAATGAGAATATTAATAAATTCAAAAATTATATAAAAAAATTGACGTGGTCGTCTGTCTATGCACTCTCAAACTTAGATGATGCTTTTAATGAATTCCACGACATTATGGTCATGATATACAATTTATGTTTTCCTACAGCAAAATATAAAATAAAAAAACTGAATCTAAAATTAAATGGCTAACCAAAGGATTAAAAATATCATGTACCACTAAGAGGAAATTACGAATGAAATATTATAAAAATAAAAGTATAGACAATAAAAAGAGATTTAATGATTATTCAAAGATTCTCAGAAAATGTATTGATATGGCTCAGAAAATAAGTAATAATAGGTATATAAGTAACTCAAATAACAAGTGCAAGGCATCTTGGCAAATAATTAAGGGAAATAATAATTTAAGACAAATTGTAGAATCTAAAATTATAAATAAAATAACCTTCAATAATACACTTATAACTAACCCAGTAAAAATTGCGAATATATTTAATGATAGCTTTATAAATTCCACACTAACAGATCAAAATCAAAATAATAATAATTATAGCAAAAATACATTTAAAATCTCGGATTATATAAAACAAAATGATAAAAGTATCTTTCTAGCTCCGACTGATGAAAAAGAGGTGATATTTATGATGAAATCCTTAAAAAACTCAAACGCTACGGGATATGATGAAATCTCTACAAGAATATTAAAAACATGCTCAACTGAATTAGCTCCCATATTAGCCTATCTTATTAACTATTCTTTTGAACAGGGCAAATTCCCAACCAATCTAAAAAAATCCATAGTTATCCCTATATAATATAAGAGGGGAAACAAAAAAGATACAAATAATTACAGACCGATTACACTCATCCCTATCATAGCAAAATTGTTCGAAAAAATCATGCACAAACGACTTACCTCTTTCCTCGAAAAATACGAAATCATAACAAAAGAACAACATGGTTTTCAAAAAGGGAAATCTACTACCTTAGCGTGCTTTTCCCTAATAAGAGAAATAATTCATTGTGTGGACAAAAAAAAAACCAGTTACTGCTCTATTTTTTGACATGAGTAAGGCTTTCGACTATGTAAATCATGAGAAACTTCTACTTAAATGTGAGCATTATGGCATTAGAGGTCTAGCACATGCATGGCTTAAAAGCTATATTTCGGAACGTACTCAAAAGGTTAAAATCACTAAACTTAATAATAAACACGAGATAATAAATATTACATCGGAAAGTAGACAGAACACCAAAGGAGTTCCTCAGGGGAGCATCCTAGGCCCTCTACTCTTTATTATTTACATTAATGACCTGCCAAGAATTATTTCTCATAATAGTACACTCTTTGCTGATGACATTTCCATTATAATTAATTGTAATAATGAATTGACATATAATTTAGAAATTAATATTGCATTAAATGACGTAATCGAATGGTTGAATTATAATAATCTAAATGTTAACATTAAAAAAACAATGTATATGCAATTTTATAGTAAGAAGGGTAAAGGAAAGGACTTATATGTAAAATACGACAACTCAATATTAAAAGAGGCTAAGACGGTAAACTTTCTGGGTATAACTATCGACAACAATTTATCATGGCAGGCACATATAGATAAAACTTGCAAGAAAATTAACCGCTATGTTTATGTCCTTAGTTGCCTATTTAAAACGGCCACTGTTGAATCAGCATTGATGGCCTACCATGCACTAGCACTTAGATATGGGCTGATTATATGGGGCAACTATGTGAATATAGCGCGTTTATTTATTGGACAAAAAAAATGTATCCGTGCTATCTCTGGAGCCCATCCTATGGAATCGTGTCGTCCCCTTTTCAGGAAGTTAAATATCCTTACACTACCTTGTTTATACATTTATGAGATAAGCATATTTGTTAAAAAACATATTTCGGAATATTATACAAGAAAGTTTCAGGTTGTACATAGAAATACGAGGTATCCTAACCAGTTAGTTTTACCAAACTCAAAAACAACACTAGCTAGCAAGGGGGGTTATAATATGTCAATAAAAATCTATAACAAATTACCCAAAGACATAAAGGAACTGCCACTAACTATTTTCAGGAAAAAGCTATACGCTTGGTTGACAAATAAATGTTTTTATTCATTGAATGAATTCATGTGATACATAATATATTTGAATTATTTATGATCTTATCACTAATTTTAAGATAGAATGATGATTGATCGAATGATGTAATAATTGCCAGAAAATGTAATAATAATGTTTTAAATGTATGATTTATTCTCTTTGACATTTCTTTTATATTTCTATACCCATTACAATTAAATATCTTATATTGATCTGACATTGCTTTTATAATAATTATTATTTATTATTTAATGTTAGGATTGTGATTTTTGACATAATGATTTTCTTTTTAAATAATTTGTGTTGTGTAAAATGTATTAATTATAATTATATTAAATTCAATTATAATCATAAAATAAGAAAAAACATTGTAATATTCCCACGCCCTAAAGGCAGAAATTGTGACCCATATTTTATAATACTCGTAACATCCATGTAATACCAATTTCTTGGAAATAAATAATTCTAATTCTAAATTCTAAAAAATGTGTAGAATATTAATACACATACATAATATTATATTCTCTTTGTGAATTGCTTTATTTTATTTACTATGATTTTTCTATATAATCCTATAATCTGAACATTCCAATGATCTGACACCCTCTAGTTTTTAATAGTGCCGCATTAGTGAGATTGTACTGTACTTAATTTTGAAAATCTTGACTTAAACTGGTTAGACAAGTTAAAACATTTCAATTAAAAACAATCTAAAAAAAAAAAACATTTTTAATGGAAGCAAAATAATTCTAATGGCCAGTGTTAGTATTAAATAAATTTAATTTATTGTTTTCAGTTTTAATACAAGTAAGGAGCTGCAAGTGCACAAAGTAATGCACAACCAATCCGACACACCGCCATACAATTGTCAAATTTGTAACAACAAAATTGATTCTATAGAAGGCTGCCACAGTCATATAGACCTACACTGCAAAAATATTTACACATGCCCAGTATGCAATGAGAATATACCAGATATCAACAAAGCTCTTCATCATCTGAAATTCCATTTTGATGAAGAAACTGATGATATAAATTTAGACCATCCTAATAACTCTGATAAAATTGAAAAAATGGGAGGAATTTTGTGTTCATTATGTTCTCATGCGTATAAAAATAGAATGGAGTTTGATGCACATTTCTCCTGTTGCCATGGTGACGAGGATGTGGTTTACACTTGCGTTGTGTGCGGAAAACAGTTTGAAAAATACTCAGTGTTCAGTCAGCATGCTTATAATCATGTTACCAAGGGCAGATTTGAGTAAGTTATAAACAATTTCAGTGCCAAATAATTATACATACCTACTTATTTATTTAGACTAAAATAATATTCTTTAGAAAAAACTTAATTGATGGCTTGTGCCTACTCTATATTGCAAACAAGTACAATTTTACCTTTATTTTTAAGTTATAATTATTTCTTGTAATCAAAGATGCATACTTTTTCAGATGCAACATGTGCTCTAAAACCTATCCACGCATATCTCTGCTTGTTACACATATGGCCCACTGCCAGAACGATAGTGGCGCAACCGGTAAACCCTTTGTGTGCCACAAATGCAACCACAGATATGCTACAGAAAATCACCTTCGGAAGCATTTAAAAGTTGCACATAATATATTCCAGTTGGAATGCCTAGAGGAAGGCTGCGGTAAGAAGTGAGTAAAATAAATGTATATTTTTACTAATATGGATAATAAATACGGGCAGTTCTTAAATTAAAATAATTTATTACAGATTTAAAACATCTTCTGAATTAATATTTCATCAAAGATACCATTCGTCCAAAGAAAAGTGGTGCGGTCAGTGTGGCTATCTCTTTACATCTCTCCACACGTGTCAGTCACATCTCGATGTGCACCGAAAGCAGCTGTTCATTTGTCCAATATGCAATCGAAATTACAGTGAAAAGAATTCCATTCTAAATCACGTTAACCAACATTTTGAAACATTACTACACATGTGCAAATTTTGTGGCAAAGTCTACAATGCCAAAAATCGTCTTATGGAACACATAAAAACACATTCCGACAATAAAATTCACTCTTGTAGCTATTGCGATAAGAGTTTTGCTAGATTGAATCACTTGCAGCAGCATTTAAATACACATACGGGGGCGAAGCCATACAAATGTCCAATCTGTCCAAAATCATTCTCATCATTGCCAAACTGGAGCAAACATTTGCATAGAATGCATAATAGTAGTGGCAGTGAATACAAAAAGGAAATAATGAAGTCTGTGGAAGCTAAACACATAATTCAAAACAACGATAAATGCGATACAAATATGAATAAAGGGGAAGTCAACGTAAACAGTTCTGAAATTGATATTTGTGAAGAGAAACCAAAATTAGCAGTAAATAATGACTTAAAATTAGAGACGTATGTGTTTTATGAGACAGACAATAGTGCAGTGGAGACTGACATAATAGATCATTCTGTCATTGAAAAGGAATTAAATTTATTTGAAAATAATTTAAATAAGGAAAATAGCATCATACAAAATATTGATGTCACATCAACAACTGGTAAGCGTATATAATACTATATTTTCTTCTATGGGTCGTTCATTAATCACGTGATGCCTAAAGGGGGAGGGTGTCCGAAAAAAAATATACCAAGTATAAAGGAACGTGTATTAATTTTCGAATCTAGTCTATGCATAACGAAATTATTATTGGTTGTAGATTCGTATTGTTGTTTAAATACTTACAAGACAAATGACTCGTATAGTTTTTAATTGCTTAAATTATTCGATTACATTGTTTTTTCAGTTAAAGTTTTTCTTCAAACATGACCTGCTTACTATGTAAAAAAAATATACGTGATCTTAGGTTGGGGAGGGAGGGGTGGGGGGGTAGTATAAAACCTCACCACGTATCACCAGGGGGAGGGGAGGGGTCCAAAAAGTTATTAAAAACATCACATGAATAATGGACGGCCCCTATCTAGTTTGCAATTCACTTCTATTATTTTATATGCAACTGATAATTTCATTCTATTTCAGAAGATCTTATTCAGACCCTGGAGGCAGAAATACCACAGATTCCTCAAACTAACTACCCTCCAGAATATGGTCCTGAATTCAACATTGCAACAGGAAGCGGTGGTGGCTTCATCAATCTGGATGACCATAATCTGCCACATATTGATCCATTGCTGACAATAAAAATTGAACAACATAATCAAATGTTGTATAAAAACATGCCACCCAATCAAGGAAGTTTCGTACCAAATATTGAGTATATTGACTACAGTGTGCCGAAGTGGGAACCACCAGTCATAACGAAGGAAGACACATTCGAAGCAAACAAGCTAATGTTATGGAATGGTGATCATTTTGAAGTTTTTACATAATTACCAATATTTACACCACTTTCTTAAAATGACTATACTGAACCCTCTTGGACATTAGACCACATTTGAAAATGTCCAAATTGGTTTTAGTCATAGGATCCCGATAGCTACCTCAGACAGAAACGATAAAGTACCTCACTTATCAATAGCGTATTTTAATGTTATAGATATACATATATATCCCACCAAACATAGATAAATAATGTTAACATATTTCATAGTAACTACCTCATTTAGTTAAGTTTTATTGTTTGACACCGAAATACGATTTGTCAGTTGTAAGGGAGGATATTGTGTATGAAATTATCTTGCATGAGAGTTGAACTTTTCTCAGTTTAAAAAGCTGTTTATTTTATGTTTTCTATGGCTAGCCGAGAAATGTACGCTCATAAAATGAGTCTCTTGCATGGCCAATGTGTGTGTCGTCAATTCTTTCACACGTAAAAAAACAGTTTTAAGGTGTGATCTGTAGATCTGGCCTTATTTTTGTATTAATGGTATTAGTTTTAAACTATGACTTCCGAAAGTTACAACCAAACTGAAGACTTCTTCAGGAATGTGAATGGAATATTTTTTTGGACTTTCTATTGCAATAAAAATCATTTCCCTTCCTACGTACCAAGTACCTGTGAATGGATTGACGTTACGCAGTTTCAAAATCCAAACATATTACTTTAAATAATTCCCAAAGTGTTGTAGCGTAAGAATTTTGGCAACAGCTTTTGTATATATTTGGTATTTTTGCGGCACTTATATTTTGCGTATTAATTTTGCTTAGTTGTTTTTGCTCCCGCCGCATTACACATAATTTTTCTACGAAAACAGATGGACCATAGAATAGTAAAGTATTAAATATTATCAAATGAAAAAGATTTCGAAACCATCCCAAGGATAAAATTTATTCTTGTTACGTCGTAATAACTGAAATATTAAAATGAATAATAACATAGTGACCCATTACCATCATATTATAAAAATCATGGGAAAATAATTTAGTAACAAAATGGTTTTTTAGTAAATAATTTACCGGCGCGGCGGCGGGAGCGCTTTCATGCATTTCAATTTCGATTCTTTTTATTATTTTATAAATGAAAACTGCGACGCCAAGCGTCGTCAGTTTTAGTGTAAGTGAATCGATAGTGCTGTGATATTTTTATGTATATTTATTAGTGTTAAGTGTAGGGAGTGTAACGAAACGAACGAGTACAAAGAAACGTTATTTACGATATTGGGTCTCGTGACTCGTCATACGCGTTTTATACTGGGCTGCTATTTCTGGACAAAGAATCTGAAATCAATTTACAGAGTAAGAGTAAATATTTCGCACTCACTAATCGCATATGGACTGACAGATTGTTCATTATACCTAAATTTCAACTCTATTTGCCACCAAATGCTATAATAACCGTGTGAGTTGTGGGACTATTGTTTAACAAAAATATGGCACGAATTGTTTTTTAAACATTTAAAAAAACATTTTTTTTGTAAAAATTAACTGTCGAAAAATATTTCATGACGTCCATATGCGGAATACAAGTCGTGTAGTTCTCGAGAGTGAGATACTGATACGCTGCAGATTACTGCAAAAATAAAATTTTATAATGTTGACAAAAAGAAAAAAAGAGTAAAATTTTTTAAAAATATATTATGATAAGAGAAATTAACTCCGAAATATATTTTCGAGAGAGTAAATTATTTACAAGTCGCGGCTAAGGGAGGTCTTAGAGATGTATCCAAAGACTGTAAAGTAATTATAAGTTCTATGAACTTGATCGTATTGGATAACGTTGGTCCGAGAATAGTCAGAATCGAAAAATAGCTGATCAGCTTTGTAGAAATTGAGCTTCGACGGTCATAACACGGAATCGCCTCACGCAATGAGATGCTAAACACAACTGGTGGAAAACCCTAATCATGGATTATAAACACCGTCCTAGAGACGTGTGCGAAAATTGAAACTAAACTCATTTCTAGAACGGGATGAGACAAACAAATGAAAATTGGTCAGCATGAGATCGAAACGATATTTTGTTTACTGTATTGTGAAAATGTGAAGCCATTTCATGTCTTTAGTTATACATAAATATGTAGTATATAAAAAAACTTGTCACCGTAGCGAGTGTATTGAAAACGTTTCGACAATTTTTATTGCGAGACTAAACAGAATATCGTTTTACCACTGAGCAGCGGCAAACTTGCAACGCCAATGCCATACGCGTACCGAATATTTTCATATGAATTCGTGCTAGTACCTCTCAATCGGTGTTTTCGAGAGGACTTTTAATGATAAACTCATCCCGTTCGAGAGATACCAACTCTGCGCTGTAGAATTTTTGGGTCCTTTCGTGCGAGCAAAAACGATGTATGTAGTTGTATTCTGTAATTCTAAAGCGTTTGTTATTTTGTAAACTACAGCGCAGGAGGACTGTCCCAATATACTATAAAACTTAATACACTGCGATAAAAAATGATTAAAGGTTGACCCCACATTAGGCGTGCGCGTTCCTTGGGCGTGTGGGTGGCGCGAGCAGCGCCCGCATCGCTGACATGCAACGCGTTTGCGGTGCGCACGCGCCCGAGAGACGCGCACGCCTAATGTGGGGAGACGTAACATTGCCCGCTGCGGTTGACTTCTGGCAAAACTGACCAGTTTAAAAAGTCGCAGTGTATTTTGTGCCGTTGTGACAGTAATAGCATAATACTATTGGTGGTGTTTGATATAATAAATAAACCTCTTTGTTCAATGTAATAGTACTTACTCGAACCTTCTGTAATCATATTCATAGTTCATACATTTTCTGTATATTTCGTCGCAAAGGTACACAATGCAATTTATTGTTAAAACAATAATCGAATACTATTTTTCATGAATCCCTTTACCAAAAACACACTCTCGTACATAACTTTTTACAAGCATGTAGTTTCATAAAAAAATAAGTACAGAAACAACAAGTATGTTTGCTGACGGTCACCGTCACAACTCTTAATTCCCTTGTTTTATCCATTTCTTTTCTGCAGTGCGATCTCTATCTCTCTCGCGCACAACCCTATTTGTTAAATATTTTTTATTGTTTTATGATTTGAACTCTTGAAGCTGTAATAATGAAATAAATATTGTAACCTTTGCGATCTTGTCCCTTTAGCTATAGGTATTAGGTTAGGATCGAGCACAGGGTATTGTGGTTCTATTTTACGGATGTGTTATGTAATAACTCGATAAGGTATTTGAAAATGCATCTGATATATAGACGGTCAAACAATACTACCCCAATACCCGTATGTGTACAACTTGATTCCATCTGAGCGGTTTTACGGCCGGGTTTTAAAAACTATTTTTTATATTGAATAAATGAATTTTTATCAATCCCGGTCCGTAATATTTATATCTCTATATTTTCAAGCTTTGAATGGTTGCATAATATTCGATACTTCGCTGTTACAATATCATTGTTTTAAAATACTGTTAATCATAATAACCAGTGCCCCTGCCGCCGTTTTATATTAATATTTGTGTAGTCATTTGGATGTCATATAAGATTGAATGTTAAAATAGTCAGAAGTTGTTACTGATCAAATTGTAATATGTGAACGATGTCAGATTTAAATGTTTAATAAAGTCTTGACGAGACCGCTGCTGCGATCTCGGTTAGTATAGGATCTATTTGCATTATATTCATGATAAGGTTATAAGTTATTTATGGGTCAATCACACCGAATCGGCAGCGGAGCGGCCAGCAGCATCTCTGTCATGTCATTTTAAACTTTATCTGCATTACTTTAATACATAATATCGCTTTAGAAAATGAAAACATCCCGCGGCCGCTAGCGACCGTCAGCGTTAATGGTTGCTTCAAAAGAAACTGTGTTTTATAGTAATGAAGAAAAATTGTAAAAGCTATGCAACCACCGCTGCCGTTTCGGCGCGAATTAACCCTAACAGATAATAATGTGAAAAATGTTATTCAAAATTAGTATGTGGTAATTATTTTAGTGAGACTTCATGTTAATTCTAAAACTAAATAATATTAAGATAGGCAAATAATATATGATTACTGATTAGATATTTTACTTTCTTAAAAATGGCATAATATCTTTGGAGGATTTCGTAAATCGACTCAGCGTCTACACGTTAATGGGTAGTATTACTTTTTTGCGAATGCGTTAAAATGTAACAGGAAACGACTCATTCTGATGATATACCTACATTTAACCCAAACGCTATAATAATCTCGTATTGGAGTTTTTATACAGCAATTACTGACATACGAAATCCTCGAAATAATTATATTCTAAATTAATTATTCGCAATCCCTATGCATAATACTTTATAGCTAAATAGTTGTAAAATTAGTAGCTGGCGGCAGGGCACAAAGTTCATGAAATTTAATGTAAAACTACTCGATAAAATACCGGATTCCTTTTTTGATTAAGCTACTGCCTGTAAGTGATATTATACTGTAAGGCACTGATCTGGTGAACTTGTTTTATATCGACGATTAGTAGTAATAATTATTGGCCCATAAATGTTTATATGGGTAGAATATCTAGCGACATTGGTCCTGCGTCACACGATCTGTGCTTTACCGTACGACGTACCGATCTACCTCTGCAATTTGCATGCCTCCACAAAGTACAGTAATTATAGTTTTGTTACTAATATTTTTGTATGTTATATAAAACGGTAAATAAATTTAAGATATAGTAGGCTTTATTTGTGCTAATTCAAAGCATAGTGGTTTCATATTGTGTAAACTTATTCAGTAGTGTTTAGAAATCACACACAAATCTTTGTATGAAACCATATTTCACATAAATAAATAATAATCTGACTAAATCACGTTTTTTTTGTTTTGAGCTATGATATGGATAAGGAAGTTTAAAATGAAACCATTTCAGACACAGTAGTTTTGTTTATTCCCATAAAATTATGCATCTTATACGCTAATCATAATAATAATCTAAAACTGGCTTGTCAAAATTTAGCCTAACAGATTACAACCAAAATTTCCATCTAAACTATCTACGCTTACGAAAGCTAGACACCGGCACCTAGCGATCATCTGTTCTTCGATAATGGAAGCTACTATAACGGATCGGTTGCTGTTGCTTAACAATGTAACGCCCTAAGATTCGTTTAATTGACGCTTTTTTTGTGAAAATAGCAATGCCAAAGAACATGTCTTAAGCTTACTTCGTGAAGATAAAATACAAAGCAATAACTGTTTACCTTGAGAGGTGTAAGCCAATTTTGTCTGTCTTTACACTAACTGACTAGACGTAAAAAATTGAGACATAACACACTATGTCCCTCATTTTTTACTCCGAACCGATGTGTCCTAATTTTTAAACGTATTTTTGGAAATTATGAAAAATATACAAATATGTGTATATGGTAAACCTTAAGCTAGATTATAATATGTGAAATATTTACATCGAGTATCAAGTTCATGTTTCAATACCGAAATAATAATATAGTAAAAAAGCTCATGTTCCTTACTATAAAATGCGATTGTACTGTAAAACTCGTGGTAAACAGACTGTGACACTTATTCAATATGAATATCATTATCAATATAGAAATAGAAAAAATCCTATATTAATTTGATACAAAATAATTTCGAATGTTAATAAATGCAACAAATATACAATAGAACATAAATAAATAAAAGATACATCTCCCTTTATAAAGATTTTTTTAAAACAAATCAGGAAATCAACGTTTTGTACTGATATCAAAACTGTTTGCGTGCGTTATTCAAGTACATGTTATCGTTAAAATAATATTGCATGTCTAATAGATTTAGTTGAATACTTATATCTAGACCGAAATCATTTCATGCAGTTAAACCAATAACGCTACGATACAATAATTATATTATGCCAAGAAAGATTGGAACTTCCATAGATAGGACATGTGATAGAAAACTTAGAAATCGATGTTTAGTTTTACTGTTAATGTAAATCGTATGGTCTTTATATTCTCCAAAATATGGCTTTGATTTCATCTGCTTTATTTGTAACACTTTGCTTTGTTTGCTTTGTTTGTGTTTTTTATTATCTTATGCAAATTACTTCACCCGCTGGTTTTCTTTACAGTCCTAACTGTGGTTGTCTTTTTTACATTCGGAATAGCTGTCTTAGCGACTGTTTTTGGTCGTAAACTTGGTATTTGCGACACTCTTATTCCAATTGCAGTCTTTTGCTTGGGATTGGAGTTGATCTGACTGAGCTTTGGTTGCCCTTCGAACGTGGAGCTACGAATCAATTTCGGTGTCTCAGTCTTGTCACTCTCGATCCAAACTTTCTTGTCACTTTTTGCGGGAAGTTTTTTCGTTTGTTCGACTTTCTTCCACAGGTTCGCTATTTTGCTTTCGACTTCTTTTGTTTTTGCTGAAGAAATAGAGTTTACGCTAGACGTACTGCCCGGTCGCGACGAACGAGCTAATACGATTGTCTTTCCGCTGTCGTTGCTCTGTAAGCTGTGATTGGAAGCGGAGTTTCTCATGGTGGGCTCCGAGTTTCTTTTCCACGTCTTCGTTTGCTTCGGTTGGCTGGGAATTTTGTTTGACTGTGGTCTAGTGCGATTGAACTGTGGAAGTCTCGACGGTGAGGTGTTTATGGCTTTTATCGGTGAGGTGGCCGGCCGCGAGGAGGTTGGCTTTTTATCAGTCACTGGCAACGATTTCGAAGGCACTGAACTCTCTTCTTTCGTGAAGGTCCCTTGTCTTACCAGTGGTAACAGCTTGGGCGCCGGCGGTGTAGCGGAAGCCTTAAGAACTGTTTTCGCCGGCGATTTATTTGGTGCTATTTTTTTAGGCGATGTGTTTGCACTAGTTTTAGTCGAAGGTGGGGTTCTATTTGGCATTTTGGCACTTGTTTGAGGTTTGGTAGCGCCCATATAAGTTTTTGGAGCCGCACTTAACTTCTGAGGAGTTTTAGCAGCTTGTGGAGTCGCTTTTTTTGGACTGGGCGCGCTACGCCTGTATGGCGACACATAAGCTGCCTTTTTTCGTCCACGAATCGCCTTTGGAGCTTCTTGTTCTGCTTCCAAAGACTCGTTCGAATCTAAACTCTCGTCTCTCTTTTCTGGTTTGATTATTTTTGGCTTTGGCCTCAGAGACGGAGTTTCGGAATCTGAATCAGAATGGCCTTTGTCATCCGAATGACTATCGGCCTCGTAGCTTGCGAAGTCGCTGCTGCTAGGATGCTGATACAGACCCTTTTCTTGGCTACGCCTATACGACGCTGTCATTTCAATATTTTTTAAGTTATTCACAACACACATATCCACGGCTGCAGGGCTTTCTATGACAGGTAGATAATTTCGAAAGCTTTTTGTGTACGTTTTCATTTTAGTGGAATTCAATTCGAAGTCATCCTCGTTATGACCACTGTCAACATCTCTAAAGACGTCATCGCTATGTCTTTCGTCATGTATCTGCTGATGATTCAGTTCGTTCGATGATAGGCTATCATATCCAGTTGTCGTTTCGACGTTTTCAAAATTAGCATCTTTTGTAACAAAAGTAGGCGAAGGAGGTATATCTTCACTCAGGGTCCTAGTTCTGAATCTTTCTGCATCCTCCATACGTCTCTGCTTTATTGTCTTTTTCGCTGCAAGTCGCCGTTTGAGGCTTTCTATGTGAGGATCCGGTTGTTCCGTTGTCTCAGGAGTATTACTCGTCATAATATTCTGTATATCAACAGTCTGCGTCTGATATCTCGCTCTATCATCTAATCGTCTTTGTTTTGCACTAACACGTTTTCTTCGATTCGACGATTCGGAGTTGGCGGTGAGGTACTCTTCAGACTTATCGCTTTCCGATTTTGTCCACGTCAGATATTCTTCAGATTCCGTTTCTAATACTTTGCCCGACTCCGACGTTGTGCCTGTAATCGTGTAGGTTTGGTATCTATGTTTAGCGACATTTCTTTTTTCTTTCGGAGTTAAGTGCCTGGAATCTCGTTGTCTTTTTGGGGTCGATTCAACACTACTTAAGTCAGAAGGAAGTGGCGTACAATTTTCTGAACCTGACGGAATGTCGGTTATTACATTAAGTGTATTAGAAATACAGTCGTCGTATACTTGTTGCGCCGTGGTCTGCTCTACTTCTATAGTAGATTCAGCTATTTCGTCAAACAAAGAAGGAGGATTAACTTTATCTAAGTCTTGGAAGACATTAGTGAACGTCGTACAAAGTGGAAAATCTTGTACAGGTTGTTTGAAGTCAAATATAATTGGCGTTTTCCTAACGTCTGCTACCTCGGACACTATGCTTGAGACAGAAATCATACTTCCATCCATGTCCATATTTTCCATTTCGGAGGGAGGTTTCATATTCTCCAATAAACTTAAGGGGGTCGCGTCCAAATGTTCGGAGCTACCTTGATGCATTGAATTACTTAATGCGCGTTTAACCATCGAAGCAACTGGCAGAGACTTTTTACGTGAGCGCGAAGATTTTTTGGACGCTTGAGATGTCTCATCCCACTGACCCGATGCGCTCAAAGAGAGTAAGCTACCTAAATTCGATGGAGGTTTAATGTGATCTAAGTCGACAGAAGTAAGGGACGTGGTACTATTTTCTAATGCATACTGAGCATTTTTTAGTTGAGCCGCCAATCTAGCGGCCTCCATCTCTATGGCCGATGATACAATGGAATCAAATTTCTGCTCATTATCATCGATAAGAGATGTAAAACTAGGTTCCGGAATATTTTCTAATAATATTCTGTCATCAAATTTTTCGGTAATCTCCAAATCAATATTGCCATCTAATTTATCTGTTAGATCTAGTTTCGAGAAGTTTCTCGCCTCGCTCTTCTCGAGTAAATCGGGCAAAGCCATAGATGCATCGACGACTTCGCTCCGCATTGAGGATACAAGATGTACAGACCCGCTGATGGTCGGGAACGTGACGTCATCGGGACAAGTGTTATCATTCCACGTATCATGGCTTCTCTTCGAAGTGTCTTCGAGATAAATTTCGCTGTCAGTGCATTTGATGTCGGTCCACTCGTGTTTGTGCTTGCCCTTTCTCGTTAGAGTTTCCGCGTTGTAAGCGCACGGTGCCTTCTGTTCCTCATCGCTCCAGGACGCCTCTAGAACGTCGGCGTAGGATTCGTTGGAGCGGTTCAACTCGTCTTTTTCGGAGTCGATGGTAGTGTTTGCAGATTGAGGCGCGAGACACTCGTTCGAACGGTCCATTACGGTGCAGTCGGCAGATTCGAAAGTTGTCGTGCCGTCTTCGGGAAGAGTGGAGTCGTCGTCCGTCGGAGCGTCCTGTACGATGATAGTAGGCGGGTGCTCACAGCCAGTGGGCGTGTCTCGCGCGGGGACGGCGCCGCCTGCGTCCGCGAGAGCCGCAGACGGCGCCAGAACGTTTTTTGGCTGAGTGTCTTTCGCCTCGCCCGCACCCCTAGCGATGACCTCCTCGAGCAGGGCGCGGTCCTTCGCCTCCTCTCCCACCATTTTGTCGAGCGCTCCCTGGTGCTGCTTGTCCTTCCGTCGTCGCCGGGTGGACTCTCTGCCGTCGAGTCGATCGTCACTTTTGACTCGGAGCTTCCCTTCGTCGCGTTTCTTAGACTTAGACATTCCCATGCGAACGCATCGTTCGAAGACTTCCTTGTCGGTCGATCCGAAGGAGTCGTTGCTGAGAGAACTCAAGGAGGAACTTCTGTCCAGTCGCCGGTCCTCCATTCTGGCTGGGAGGCTCGGAGGTCCGTCGTAGAACACGCGCCCGCGAGCTCTTGACTGGTGCGTGACGGCGTTTGACGGTTCGTCGACGTATGACGATCGACCTGACGCTACAAACTCTTGTTCTAGTCCGACCTTGTTGGAGTTTATGTTATACGCGCCGGCGGCAATGTTTTTCTCAAACTCGGGGTCCCTGGTCTTGCAAACGCGGTGTGTAATTTTATCGCTTCTATCGAGAGATTTATGGTGTCTGCCGTGCTTAGCGGACTCCGGGCGCCGTTCCACTGAATGCGCTTTACCCTTGTCGCTGTCTAGAGCTAGAGCTGCTCTGGGGTTTACACTGGAGAGCCCGGCTTTAACGGTCTCCTCGAATATTTCCCTGTCGGTCGATCCAAACGAATCCAAGCTTAAGGAGCTGAGAGAGTCGTTTCTCTGTAGATTTCCGAGCGGTAGCTTCGGTTTGTTGCGGACCACACCTAACTCCGCTTTAAAATCTGAAACATACAAAATATATATTGTGAATTCGCGTGTTATAGATATTAGGTAAGTTACGCAAGTATAGTAAGAAAAGTATAAATTACCTGTTATACGTGCAGGCGGCGGCGGTGGGCGGGGCGGTGCAGCGGCCATCTTGGGTGGCAACGGCGGCGGACTGAAAACAATTGATAAATCTATACTAATATTCTATACTTTTATATTATAAATGCGAAAGTGTGTCTGTCTGTCTGTTACCTCTTCACGCTTTAACCACGGAACCGATTTTTATGAAATTTGGTATAGACATATTTTGGGTCCCGGGAAAGGACATAGGATATTTTTTATCCCGAGAAAGTAGTGTTCCCGCGGGATATGTATTTACGCGGACGGTACCGCGCGCAAAAGTTAGTATTAAATAAAATAATAAAAAAGATTAAATGTCATCATCAACATCTTAATAACAATTTTTAATAATATGAAATATAATAATTAAAGACTATCTATACTAAAGAGCGTTATATCTTGTAAAACAATAATAAACTCACCTGTCTCTAATGCTCCTACCGAATTCGTGTGACATCATAACAGTTTCTGTGGACGACCGCAGGTACGGAGGCAGAGATCTCTGTAAACAAAGTTGTACATTTATTACAAAATGTACCATCAGTAATCTCACAGACATCTTATTGACTAGACCACGCAAGTCTCATTGTTTGTATAGAAACCAAGCGTGGCCGTTATTTTTCTATCTACTGTGACGTCACAAGAGCTATTTAGTGGTGATAACTCGCCGTCCCCGAGTAAACGATACAAAGGCCGTAGCTGCACGCCGCCCTGTCGCGTTTTTTAGCTTTCTTTTCGTTTGACATTGGCACCGAGAATATTTAAGAGGAAATTTCGCTGAAGGAAGTGAATTTCACTCCTCTTTACGGAAAGTTACACGCGAAGTACATGTAACACATCTATTTTATTATTATCATACATTCGATTCACTTCTAATCGTTTTTAAGTCAGTACCATACGGCATACATCTAATATTTTTTGTTGCTTTTAATAATATACTAGCTGCCCCAATACACATTGTTCTGTCTTAAATATGAACTGGAATTAATAAATAACTGGTTTTTTTTTATAAAACTAGGGGGCAAACGAGCAAACGGATCACCTGATGGAAAGCGATTACCGTCGCCCATGGACACCCGCAACATCAGAGAAGTTGCAAGTGCGTTGCCGGCCTTTTAGGAGGGAATACGCTCCCTTCTTGAAGGTTTGCAGGTCATAATGGTCCGGAAATACTGCTGGCGACAGTTCATTTCAGAGTTTTACAGTGCGCGGCAGAGAGCTTCGGGTAAAGCGCACGGTGGAGGACTGCCACTCATCAAGGTGATGAGGATGATAAATATTTTGTCGCATGGAGCGGTGGCGAAAAGTTGCAGCAGGTATAAGTCCGAACAATTCCTCGGAGCACTCCCCGTAATATAACCGATAGAGGATGCAGAGCGATGCTACATCTCTACGTAGCTCTAAGGAGTCAAGCCTGTTTGAAACACTATGGCAGTCGATAATTCGAGCGGCCCTACGTTGAATACGATCCAGAGGGAGAAGCTGGTACTTTGGTGCCCCTGCCCAGAGATGAGAACAGTATTCCATGTGAGGCCGAACCTGCGCCTTATAGAGTTGTAGGCGTTGGACCGGACTGAAATACTGCTTTGACCTGTTCAGAACACCAAGCTTCTTGGAGGCTAACTTGGCCTTGCCCTCCAGATGATATCGGAACTGGACCTCGCTCGATATGTTAACACCAAGTATTCCAATGTTGGAGGAGACAGTTATGGGTATGCTTTCAAAACGAGGACATACGACCACTGGCAACTTTTTAGCGGTGAACGCGCAAACTTGTGTCTTAGAGGGGTTGAATTGGACTAAGTTAAGTCTACCCCATTCAGAGACCTTCTCCAAAGAATTTTCAATTTGAGAGACAAGTTTGTTTAGACTCTCAATGACATTTTGCCGAGAGATTTTCGCGTGGCCGGTATATAAGGCATCACCCGTGCTGTTATCTGCATAGCAATGAATGCCATTGGTTTGTAACATATCATTGATATGCAGTATGAACAGGGTAGGTGATAGCACACAGCCTTGTGGGACACCAGCATCAACAGACAGAGTATCTGAGCATTCACCGTCGACTACGACCCTTATGCTTCTGTCTGCTAAGAAACTCGTGACCCACTTGCATAATTTCTCGGGGAGCCCATAGGAAGGAAGCTTCGAAAGAAGCGCTTTGTGCCAAACCCGATCAAACGCTGTCGCTATGTCCAAACTTACAGCCAATGCCTCTCCCTTAGACTCGATCACATGTGCCCAACGATGAGTTAGGTACGTCAGCAGATCACCAGCCGAGCGACCTTTACGGAACCCGTACTGTTTGTCGCTTAGCAACTGCTGAACGTCTTAGTATCGAAGGAGCTGTCTATTAATAATGGACTCCATTATCTTCGAGAAGAGAGAGGTTATAGCGATTGGTCTGTAGTTGGAAGGATTGGAGCAATCGCCTTTTTTAGGGATCGGGTGCACCAAAGCTGTCTTCCAAGACTGTGCCATAAGAGTAGGAGAGCCGAAAAAGACGCGTTAAGACCGGTGCCAACTCTGGAGCACACATTTTCAACACTATAGGAGGGATTCCGTCAGGCCCACTCGACTTTTGGGTATCAAGGGAACGGAGAGCAACTCGCACTGAGCGCTGATGGAACCGAATATCCGACATGATGCTCTTGCATCGCGGTATAGTCGGCGGTTCCTGTCCCCCGTCATCCAGGGTAGAGTTGGACGCAAAGAGCTTGCCAAGAAGTTCAGCTTTCTCTTTTGCGTCATGGGCCAACGAGCCATTTCCTACGTGTAGGGATGGAAGAGATGGCTTACAGAAATTCCCTTCGATAGCTTTGGCGAGAGACCAGAATGCACGGGTTCCCGAGGGGAGACGCTCGAGTCTCTCGCCAATTCTACTGATGTGCTGTTTCTTCGCCCAAGCGATCTCTCTTTTGAAGGACCTAGAGGCAAGGTTGTTTTTAAGTTTGCTGGTGTTTAAATCCTGTGCTGACACTGCATTAGCCCAGGTTTGGTAAGCTTCCTGCTTCCGGCGAGAAGCTTTTTTGGAAGATGAACCAAACCAGGGACAGAATCTGCTGCCAGTAGGAACCACAGAGGACGGAATGAAAAGTTCCATTCCTTGTAGCACCACGTTGGCAACAGAGTTGGCAGCGGCGTCAGGATCATCCGGCGAGAAGCACACTTGCCCCCAGGGGTAGGACGCAAAAAATGACCGCATCCCATCCCAATCTGCTAACTTGTAGTGCCACACACGACGGTATTTAGCAACACGCTGTCGCAACGCGCTCGTGAGTTGCACAGAGCTGCGGACAAGGCAATGATCCGATGAGCCAAGTGGTGCGGCCACGGATACTTGGTAGCCGTCCGGATGTGACGGCAGCAGAAGGTCCAACAGGGAAGGAATCTGACCGTCCACATCTGGAATTCGCGTAGGCGCAGTAACCAGTTGTGTAAGGTCATATGCAAGGGCAAAGTCGCAGGCAGATCTCCCCGCATGATCAGTTTTACTGGAATTGAGCCAGTCGGCATGGTGGGCATTAAAATCGCCAAGTAGTATGATCTCTGCGGATGGGATCTGCCGCTGCACGAAGTCTGTAGCTATTTGCAGATGCTCAAAGAGTCGGTCTATTTCGGGATCACCGCTATGGGACCTATAGAGGCACGCATAGACGCGGGGATGGTCGTCGCACTCTATGCGGAGCCAAAGGATTGAAAGGTCCCTAACTTCAAGATTGCTGAGGCGGCGAGAGCTGATATCATCTCTGACGTACACACACACTCCAGCTTTAAGCAGAAAAGAGTGCTCAAGGTTATACCCAGGGTGGGAAAGGTATGATGTGTCAGCCGGAGACGATATCTGCGTCTCGGTTAAGAAGAGCAACGCCGGCTTTGCTGTCTCAAGATGGTAATGGACGGCATTGAGGTTTGAGTGTCCCCTGATATTACAGAAGTCCACTTTCAATATCGCAGGGGGTGCCTTAGCACGTTTGCTCTTGCCCCGTGCAGAATGAAGCGCAGTTTTGCCCCCCCCCCCCCCCAGACTACGAGGGGCAGCCTAGACGTCCACGCTCAGGTCCAGGGACGCCTGAGCATGGACGTCCAGAGAGGGATTCTCCAACGCAGTTGGTACCCTCCTGGGGTAACAGATTAGTTTTCGACTGCGGCATCATAGTAGGGGGATTGGGCCTCCGGTAAACTCACTCACTCGGCGAAACACAGCGTAAGTGCTGCTTCACGCCGGTTTTCTGTGAGTACTACACCTACAATGCAACCTATGCCCTAGTCCTACACCTACAACCTATCCCTTTTCCAATATTTCTCACCATTTAAACCTTCCCTGATCTTCCACAATTATTTCAAGAACAAAATTAGCCAAATCAGTTCAGCCGTTCTTGAGTTATAAATAGTGTAACAAACACGACTTTTTTTATATATACAGTTAAAAAATCACCCGTGTACTTTCGTCTCAACTTTGTGTTACTATAACTCACATAGAGATCGCCCCTCACGTTGTACGGGTTGACAGACGACACATCCGAAGCCGGCCCTTTGTTTTTTACCACCTGTAAATAAATGGGTAAAATAACTTACTATACTAATTTTATAAAGAGAAAATATTTGTTTGTTTGTTTGCATTGAGTAGGCTACGAAACTACTGAGCCGATTTTGATGTTTGGCACAGAATAAATAATAGTACCTACAGGTACAGAAGAACCACTCCGACAAATCGTTTGAAGAAATAGGGACTCTTGCTGCGATACGATAAGGTTCAATTCAGCTAATGCAGCGCTGGATTGCCTACGATTATATTTACCTAGAAGTTGCGTCTCTTTCTATCGCGTAATTCTTATCCATTCTAATGACATTAGGGTTGTCTCATTTTAGAAAATAATTAACCGACTTCCAAAAAAGGAGGCGGTTATACGTGTATATATATTTTTTCTTAATATTTAATTACAACTTTTTTTTACCTACTTTCTAGTACCTACCTACTGTACTTTACTGAACAAATTGCTTTCCAAATAAAGCTAAGGTAGGTCGTAATAGTAGGTACTTAAATAATTGTAATAAATTTGCGCATACCTATAGGTATGCGTAAACGTAAGCGTTTTCGATACCTTCACGGCGATATTACTCAAAGAAGTTGAATCACGCCGCCTTACTATTTCTAGGTACTTTTGTCAACAAATGACTCTTCAAATCGTATCACATCGGAATAACATAAGACGCGAACAGATAGTTCAGGTGGAGCCAACACCTAAACACTAAGTGCCAATTTCACCAACGCCTGTTAAAGTTAATCGATAATTAAATATCATGTTGTCTCTCTCGAATCAAGGGCGGATCCAGCTTTGGCGCCAGGAGGGGTCACATCATGGGCGTAGCCAGGTTTTTGTTTCGGGGGGGGGGGGGGGGGGGGGCTGAGTTCAAGAAAATAAAATAAAACGACTCACAAGTACATTAAATAAACAGGGCCGTCTTTAACCTATTAGAGGCCCTGGGCACATTAGAATTTTTTTTGTTACCTGTTTAAACCCTGAAAGATTGTATTTCGGAAAAGCACAAAATTGTATAATACGATCTTTAAGACAAAAACGAGCGAGCGAAGCGAGCGAGCAAATTTTCCTATTTTACAGGTTCAAACGTTCAACTCTGTTCAAACGTTAAACTAAAATATAAACTTCGAAAAAATACTATAAAATCAACCGACTAAAACAGAACATCGGTAATAAATAATGTAATAGCCTTTATGTTAATCGCGAGCGAGCGAGCAAATTTTTTTCCTATTTTATAGGTTAAATCTGTTCAAACTTAAACCCTAAAATACTTTGGAAATAGGGATCATTTTATAATATACATTAGAATAATGGGCGCTCATTTTTTTTTCGTTTTTACTTGTTTATGCTTTAAAGCTCAGTCTTTCAGGGTTTCCCCTTAAACACTGAATAACGGTGAACTTCGGAAAAATATCATAAAATGAACCGGCTGAAATAGAAAATCGCTACTTAATAATATAATATGTATTTTACGTTAAACGCGAGCGAGCGAAGCGAGCGAGCAAAAATTTTTTCCTATTTAATAGGTTAAATCTGCTCAAATTTTAAACCCTCAAAGACTGTTACCCTGAAAAACTCTGTAATTCGAAAAATACAAATATCAGAAGCCTAAAACTGATCGTCGGTACTAAATTTTATAGTAATATGTCTGTATAAGCCAAACACGAGTGAGCGAAGCGAGCGAGCATAATTTTTCCCCCATTGTATAGGTTAAAATCTATTCAATCGTTAAACTTAAACACTGAATAACGGTGAACTTCGGAAAAATATCATAAGATGAAACGGCTAAAACAGAACATCGCTACTAAATAATATAATAATATCTTTATGTTAAACGCGAGCGAGCGAAGCGAGCAAGCAAATTTTTTTTCCTATTTAATAGGTTAAATTTGCTCAAATTTTACACCCTAAAAGACTGTGAAAATAAAATCATTTTGTAATTTAAATTAAAGTAAAATTAGTGTAATTTCTGATGTTGCAAAATAGATGACAAATAACTTATTATGCTTAGGTTTGTCATATATTACCTATTTCACACTTTTTTCGTAGTACATAATTACAAAATTGTGTGATCAGTGACGTGCCCAAAATATTGTGTCGCATGCTATACGTTCGAGGATTCGATGGCACGCGTGCCATAGGTTCGTGATCCCTGTTTTACGCTAGTGATTTTATTGTTTTTTTCTAAAGTACAATATTCTTTCAGGGCTAAGATTTAAACAGGTTAAAGCGTAAAAAATATTCGCTCGCTTTCTCAGTTTGAACGCATTTAACACAAATACATATAGAACAAGTTAGTATTAAAGTTCTGTTTAATTTTTTTTTTCTAAAATAACTTAAAAAAAATCATCTTTCAGATAGGGGTAATGGGGCGGCAAAATATATTCATTGGCCTGTGGCGCAAAATTTCTAAATACGCCTCTGTATCCACGATCCTATTCTCATTTGAATCGCACTATATGACACAAAACTCCGCAAAAGTCAATGGGTACGTTTTTATGAACGTGGAGAAATGACAGTCCATTTAGGCGATCTTCAACCATTGAAGATCTTAGGACTTAGACACGATTTAAATTTTAAATTTTCGATGCGTTCGTTCCTAAACGTTTGCCATCATACAAAGTTATTATATTATATTAAATTAATTAAATATTGAAGGTAGTTACATAAAATCTGTATGGTGACAAAATATATAAATAAAATCATTATGTTCAATTAGTGGTCCACCTAAGTCCTGGAACCAGCTCAGGGGGGGGGGGGTCATGACCCCCATGACCCCCCCCCCCCCTGGATCCGCCGTTGTCTCGAATTAATGAAAGAGGAAGCACGATATTTAGACAAACGATTACCAATAACAGGCGTTGATAAAATTGGAACTTAATATTGGTTATCAAGTAATTGTAGTAGTTCAAACTATAATATTAAATATTGTTATGTTATGGCATTATAGTTATAGCTGGCCAGGTGATTTTTACCTAACTTAAACACAGTATTGTAATATTATGTGCACAGATTATAAGGTATTAAATCCAATCCATAAAACATTGCGACGAACAAATCTCACGCATACGTCGCTCACTGCTCGCGCGCGAGTCCCTTTTAATTGGCCCGTTTAGGGAGGCCACCGCACGTACTTATATTTTTGATACCTACACGGGGAGTGGGACAGGCCTGTGTTTGGTACGGATACAGAGTAACCCACGGGGAAGGACATAGGCGACTTTTTGCCGCAGGATTTACTTTTGCGCGTACGAAGTCTAGTAACATAATACATTGCTATAATTACTCTATTATGAGCCATGAAAACCAGCAATACTAGAACAGTTACAAATGCGTATAGTCACAATAACACTGCTCCTCCAAAGTTAGCAACTTCCAAAAAGTTTAATACTATTTTGTTACATACCTGAATATTACTTTAATAATTCGTATCAACGTAGCAATGTGATTTATGGCATAGACAAAGTATAAAAATAATAATGAATAGGGAATATGTACGTATTTTTTTTATATAGATCTATCTTGTTTGGTCAACCGTACGGTAAAATCAGTTTTTGGACATCATTAACAATAACAAAGATATGAACGTTTTTAAACGTTAAAAAGTAGTATATTCTATTAGACAAAGAGATCGGATGTGTACCGTGACGTGACTTTCATAGAAAGTTCATAAGTAATTTCGTTTTGCTAGAAAGAGATAGATTAAAAACTTTGACCGCTCATATCTTGCTTATTTATCAACAGACATTGAAAAATTTTCTCGCCATTTCCTTTATTTTTGAGTCTAGTATCATATTATTATGTTTTAAGTTATTTTTATGTTTTATGCATATACCCTATTGTTCTTACCTGCTCTATGCCCTTCCGTATGCACTCTTCCAAGAGATCAGAGTCGCTGAGCGCCGAACTGTCCGACGCCCGCTCCTCTGATCCGACGTCCGCTGCTAAAAAAATATTTTTACTGTTCAAAACATATAACAAGAAATAAAATTCCAAACATTGTGAACCCCATACAAGAACCTTAACGGTTTAGAAATCATCGATAGTGTTTTATACTTCGTTATTCACCTTGTAAGAAGCTTACTTTCATTGACTGTGACGCAAATTAGTATTTTACTACATACCCCCTTACTAATAAACGCTGTATAAGCTTTGAATAGTTATACAGTGTTTTGTTCTCGTCACACAAGCGACATTTTTAATTCTATAGAAGGAGACAAAACACTGTATAACTATTCAAACTTCAAAGCTTATATAGCGTTTATTAGTAAGGGGGTTAGTCTTTTATGTTTGTTATTTCAAATTAACAGCATTGTACTCAATTTAAAATGTATATGATGGCAGATATACGGTGCCTAGAAGTACATACACCAAAACAAAATATTTTTAAAATTTGTTTTGTTTACTACTTTGTGTGCCGTGTACTAACCTTTACCTTAGGATTCCGTTAAAATAGAGATCCGTTTCCATTCATATTAGTAACGCAAATGAAGTTGCAGGCACCAGCAAGTCATTAATATAATTTTTGGCGTTAATTCGCGAAGTAGCAACAGCTTAATAATTCCATGTTACATAAATAATAATTTAACATTGGCTTCCTTATAGTCTCCGAGTCTCAACTTTAATCATTAGTATGTAAAAGTGGAATTACCGTTTACTAATATTATAAATTTTGTTTTTACGTCTTACCTTTCAACATATCGCTGCCAGCATTATCGGTAGAAGTATCACCTTGTCTGAAAAATAAATTAATTGGCATAAGGCAAAATGAAGTTATGGCACTATAATTGGTCTGTACCTGTAAGTGGCTTAGACGGACGTCTGATTTGTGGTTTTCCTTTATAGAGGTTATGGAGGAAAATCCTTACTAATTATATTATTAGAAATGCGAAGTAACTGTCTGTCCGTCTTTTACTCAATCACATCTAAACGATTAAACGGATTTTGATGAAATTGGGTACATGAATAATAATTGACTAGGCCAGTATTTCCCAAATATTGTTCTGCCGAATTCAAAAAAATGAATTTGATTGTTCTGCCATGCCCGGTAATTCACACACTATCCCTTCGTGACCCACTTAATACTTTTAATCCCAAGCTATGGTTCCATTAGGTAAAAATATTACACATTATAATAACAGTAAAAATATTTTATTAATATTACATAATATTATGGTATCGCCTTATCGCTTACGAGTATTTACGATGCGTCGATTGATAGTAGGCATTGTTTAAAAAAAAAGCGGGAATGTTGCTGCCCAGTATATTATTTTTATGGCTCGATGGACGGAATGGGAAACGCTGGATTAGGCCTGAGGCTGGGACTGTATGATCCGGAATCCGACGAGCCGGAGAAAATCAGAGTACACAATGGAGTTGAAAATCGAAGTGTCGAGCTATCATACATGACATCGATATTTGCACCGGCGAATGTAAGTCGTATTGACAAAGCGCTCGGCAGTTCGGCACCATAGATCTAGCAATATACTACCGTAGATCGGCAATAGACTCAGTCAGGCGAGACCTAAATAAAATTACACTAGTGTGCGTGTAACGTGTATTTGTACCGGACGTTTAGTGCTGTGCATAGTCTCTCTATTAAATTAAAAATAAGAAATTCACGTATTTGATATTTTGCTGAATTCAATTCCTATGCATTCAGAACATGAATATATTAAAATACGATATTATGATCTATTCATTTGTGCATCATTTCCTTTTCAGAGTTCTAAAACATAGCATTTACAGAATTAAATCTTTCAGTTGTACTTACATGTGAAATGAAAAATTTTCTTTCCTAGAAGAATTACAACCAGGTACTGCACACCAACCAACCATAACTGTTTACGGCTATTAAACGTCAAATTTACACTTTTAAACGCGAGATTAATTTTTATTAATAAAAATAAGCGGGATTTATTTCGTAAAAACTGACGTTGGGCCGATACAGGCCGCTAGCGCGTACGCGAGTGGTCTCGGCTATGTGTCTCGCTCTAACACATGAGTGTCTATATTTATGTCTCTTTCGTATTGCCGATCTAGTAGTATATACTAAATCTATTCTCGGCACCGATATACCACCTTTTTTAAAAATGAAATATATCAAAGCACGAAAATAAGTAAATCCACGTTCCGCGCGTTGTGCATATTACGTCTAGCCGCGCACACATTGCCGCGACCAATGTGTATACGATTTTTCATGCAAGTCAATTGAATGACCATTATTTAAGCCAATAATATATATTATTCGTTTCCTTAGGGAAGGACATAGGCTCTTTTTCACAGTGACACAATGTACGATCACCACACCGTATACGGAATTCTGAGCGACCGAATTTGTGTCCAACATTTACGACCGAATACTGCAACGATAGTTAAATTAAGTGACGATCATGTCACATGCTGTCCTTGTCATTTCGGCTAGCAGAGACAGCGCCAGACTGTGAATTAGGAGGGCACTTAATTTTGATTAGCGTTTCAGTATTCGACCGTTAATGTTGCACACAAATTCGGTCGCTATATTTCATATATATATATCAGTGGTCTATCAGTTATAACTACATTTTCGGCTTCACTTACCACATACCTTTTGAAGACCCTCATCCAAATCCCCACCTATTAGGGCCCGTGTCGACGCTCCGGTTTCTACGCGGCGCGGCGCGGCGCCAATCATGTATGAAACCGGCTTCGAGTCAAACCGTTGCTAGCTGCGACGCGTGTACACGCGTACGCGGTGCCCTTAGTGCTTCATACATAACTGACACCGGTCCGGCGCCGCGTCACGTATAAACCGGGGCGTCGACACGCGCCCTTACACAGGCTAGGGCTTCCCTATGAAGGAGAACCAGCCTTAGCCACTGATTTCTATATTAATATTTCTTACCTTTCAGGCGGTATGGGGGAGCTAGTGTCTTCCTCACGTGGCGGCGATATGTTCCCCTCGTTGGTCGATTTGTTCTCATCCTCCAAGTGTATGACTTGCTGCAATGAAGGTAAATATAAATAACTAGCTGTTTCCCGCCCGCGTAAATATAGTATCGGGTATCCCGCGGGAATACTGTACTTTTCCGGGATAAAAAGTAGCCTATGTTTTAATCCAGAACCTAAACTACTACCATACCAAATTTCATCGAAATCCGTTCGGTAGTTTTTGCGTGAAAGAGGAACAAATATCCATCCATACAGCCTCACAACTTTCACATTTATAATATTAGTAAGATAATAATAGCTCCCCACACCGATTTCGGTGACGGTGGTCGGTGACCGGTTTCATTGAAACCAGGCCAGTTATTTTATAGTGTCCAAGTGTGTGCGCTGTACACAAGAAGCACTCTCTTCTCTTTAATTCTCGTAACCCAGTGGGACGGATGACCGACACGACTGACGAGAGATGTCAAGAGCACAATTTAGTGTTGCAAATGTAATTTGTATCTCATCTTCCGTCTTAGACTAAAGTTCAATTACACCACTGCAAAACTCGAAAATCAACGAATTCATTACGCTAAGTGAAGAAAACGATGGATTCCGTATTGTGGTGCAAGCGCCAACATTATGCGGTATTTTTCTGTGTAAGTACTAGATGTAGTACGCGCAGAAAGAAATCCCGCAAGAACCGTACATTTTGCTGCGATGAAAAGTAGCCTATGTGTTAAACCAAAGTCTAGCATTACAAATTTGATTAAAATCTGTTTAGTAGTTATTGCGTTAAAGAGTGACAAACATCCACACAGATATACACTCTTACAAACCTTCGCGTTTTATTAGTAAAGATAACTAACTTTACGACGTAGAAAGAAAATATAACGGATGACGATAACCCATTAAAATAAATTAGGTAAAGGATTACCGTTAGACATCGTCTGTTCTGTATTACTACTCAAATTTTATCAGAATATATGTTATTAAAAAACCTGCATTGAGGTAGCTTTTTTTTATTGGAACGTTTTTAAAGCATTAATAAGTCGTTATCTGAAACTAGGATGTAGGTAATGGTCCAATATCGAAGATTTAACATTAGTGATTTATGATATTTCAATAAGGGTTTTAAATTCGAGATATCTGACGGCTTTTTGGCACGATCACGATAAGGACCGTTGTGCTACCAAGCGCCGCCTGGTGTCAGTATTACATTTACATTTGTGTGCGTTGGGTCTGCCCTAACGGCAGTCTAACCTGGTCTAACGGCAGAAAAAATATCAAACACCCTAAATTTTTCTGCGTGGCGTACCTTGGGCTCGTCGTTGATGGTGAGGCTGGACAGGGAGGTGTTCGCGGAGAACATGGCGGGCGTGTGCTCCACCACGAACCGCGACACGCGCTCCTCGAACACCGACGTCTCGCCGGGAATAGTTTCTGGAATACCAGTCACAATATATTATATGTCACCGTAAAATTGTAAATACTGTTAAGATTGTAATATAACTAGCGATTATAAAATGTCGACAGATCGTAAATTAAACGTTCTGCTTACAATTTGCATTATTTTTCGTTACATTAGGTCCTTCATATGAAATTGGCGTTTTGTCGTACTGGCCACTTTGATCTCAAATATATCTTCTTTCGTTAGGAATTCCAATTTCTTTTTTACAAATTTATACCGCTATTTACTCATAAATTTGTGTTTTGAAAACCGAAATTCATTTGTTTTTTCCTCTTTTGGTTTTTTCTATGCGTCACTCTGTTTACAAAATGGAAAACTTGAAATATTATCGTATTACTGTCGAGTAAGAGCTGCAGAAACGGCTCGAAGGATTAATGATGTGTGCCATACACATCATTAATCCGCATTTGCGGTGTCGCAAAAGAAAACACAGTGCGTTTTGGTTCCAACGTTTAGTTCTGGAAATTTCGACCTGCAGAACAAGCTCCTTGGACGACCGAAGACCAAAGTTGGTAATGAAGAATTAAAAGCTATTGTGGAAGCGGAACCATCGCAAAACAAGTCCGAGTTAGCTGCAGACTGCGGCGTTAGTCATGATAAAACTGTTTTAATCCACTTAAAGCAAATTAGGAAGGTGAAAAAGCTTGAAAGGTGCACTCATGAATTGAGTGCATCAAACCGACAAACGCGCGTCGACTGCTGCGTTACATTACTCAACCGGTACAATAATGAAGGGATTTTCAAACGAATCATTACCTGTGATGAAAAGTGGATCCTGTACAATAATCGGAAACGCTCATCGCAATGGCTGAACCCTGGCGAACCAGCCAAAACCTGCGAAAATTGACTCAAAAAAAGTTACTTGTGGGTGTTTGGTGGACTAGTGCCGGTGTCGTTCACTACAGATTTCTTAAATCTGGTCAGACGATTACAGCAGATGTCTATTATCAGCAACTGCAAATCATGATGGAAAAGCTAGCTGCTAAACAACCGAGGTTGGTCATTCGCTCTTGACCACTGCTGCTTCAGGACAACGCTAGACCACACACTGCACAAAAGACGGCTATCACATTAGAGGAGCTTCAATTAGAACGTCTAAGACATCCACAGATACAAACAGATGAATCGGTTTTTTTAGTAAAGGAATCAATTAACTACCTACCTATGAGATGGCAAAAGTGCATATATAGCAATGGTTATAAAGGTATATACTTTAATTAAATAAATATATTTAAGCTTATATATATTATATTACGTTAAAAAAATCGACTTAATGTTCTTCCTTACGTTTTATAAAAACGCCAATTTCATATGACGTAATGACCTAATACTTAGTAACTATCTATTTCAATGTTGGTGACATAATTGATAATGACCACAAGATTAGTTTTTCGAATCTCCAATTATTATCACACTTATACATACCCATCGGCGGTGTGTGCGACTGTATTATCGGCTCGGCGGGGGGGTGTCGGGAACGGGGGGACAGCGGAACGCTCTGCCCGGGGGAGTCCGGGATCTCACTCGGAGAAATACAGCCTGAGGTTAAGCGACTGAAAAAAAGAACAATGATTCGAACAAAAAGTTTGATTTAGTAATTTACGTAAATTAAGCATTCTAAATAAATTAGTAGGTTTTCCTAATAGCCGCTACGGTATCTTAATCTAGCTGGTGTTAAATGAAAACCACACGATGATTACGTTGTAATAATATAGTGTATATATCACCGTAAAATTGTAAAAACCCTTAGATTGTAATATTACTAGAGATATTGTAATATGTCGACAGATCAAATATAGCGGCGCGCGGCACTTGTAGTTTAACCAATCGTCACGGTAAATATTAGAATATAACAAAAATAACGTTTTTATTTGACAATCTGTCGACATATTACAATATCTCTAGTAATATTACAATCTAACGGTTTTTACGATTTTACGGTGAAATATATATAGTGTATCGTTTCCAGCAAGTACGGAATTAAAACGTGATAAAACTCACCTAACTTCCGACAGCACAGAGCCCTGGTCATCTTGTTGGGAACATTCTGGAAGGGATCCCAAGGAGCTGGATCTTGAAAACATCAGAGGCGTTTCTTCGACGAATCGCTGAGGTGAAGAGGTTCTGTTCGACGCCATACCGGAATTCTCTTGAGTTATAGATATTGGTTCTGTTGCGAATGTTACCGCCTTTGATCCTAAAAAATATAATTATTATTTAGGAGATGGTCAATCAAATCTCAAATTACCTAAACGGAAGGAAATGTTAGTCTCGTCAAATTCACAAAAAGACAGTTTATAAAAGTAATCATTACCTTCTTTATCTTTCCCAGAGCTGGTTACACCTTGCTCCTGCGGACTCGGCTCCACGTTTATTGTTGCCTGGGCGTTCTTCTTTGCTAGATTATCACCCTCGGTTGGTTCACCCAAGCTGCTCAATGAACTCACTCGTGAAAAATATCCCGGTGTGCCTTCATCACAGTAATTAACAGGTTTCTCGGGGCTTATCATACCGGAACTGAATTTCGTGTCGAACACGCTTCTCTTCTCAGCTATAGGCTCAGACACGGACGCGGTAGGCGGCGTAGATATAGCCATATCGTTGTCGTGTCCCGGGGGATCCTCAATAGAGCACGTGTCCTTTTCGTCTGAATGAGTCATCGCTTCGGGATGTTCTTTCAAACTCGACGTTTTCGGTTTGCCATCTTTACCGATGATACGAAGATCCGACATGGACGTGGCGGTAGAGAAGATAATTGGAGTCTCATAGGGTGTGCCTTCAGTGGCAAAATGCTTAATTGTGTCTTCGTTAATCGAAGGACCCGGAGGTTCTGATATATCTGATCCCGTTTCGGATTGAAGTTCCGGATAACGTAAGGAATAATCTGTGGGTTGATCTAGATCAGTCTCTTGGTAGTCACCGAATGTACTCGGATTTTCTTTTTTAGAATACTTCTTACCATCACCCTTTACCTTTTCGCTTGTTTCCGTCTCAGTATTCTTTGTTTCTGAATATTTTCTGCTAAAATCTATAGGTTGGTCGCAAGAATCTAGGTCGACGTCGTAACCAGATTCTGTATAGTTAGTTCTCATATCTGTTGTGCTTCGAGGGGGTGGTATCGGTGGTTGAGTTGCGTATCGCAAGTACGTCGCGTCCTTCGATAACGGTTGAGGTTTTACAGAATCATTACCTGTATCCATTTTCATCAGATCTCGATTTCGTGGTGTCGGTATCGGTACTTTGCCAGTTCGCGTTCCTCTTTCAAACACCGAGTCAGAATGTGTGCTTGTTACGGAATCTTTGCTTTCAGACCTATTAACATTAGTGGAGCTTCCGCCAGGCGATGACCGGGATACCAGGGCTCCTTTTAACAATGTGTTGCTACAGCTTAGGTAGCTGGCAAGATGTGCACTATGACTCAGGGATATTTGAGAGGTTAGCGATCCCATAAGCGGAGAACTAGATGTCATTCTATGTCGTTCTAAATTCATAGCAATTTGTCTTTCAGTTGCAGTGAATAAATTTTTCTCTTCCCTGTTACTTGTGGTCGGAGAAGTAGCCGGCTCGATGTTATCGCATGTTTCCGCTAAGTTTTGATCTAATTCTTGCTCTAAAGCTTTTTGTTTCCTCGCCCCTAGAGTTGGCAAAGCCGGCAAATTCATAGTTTTGGCTGTCGTGTCTAAAGATATAATATGTGTCTTACCCGGTTTTGAGTTAAGTAAGTTTTTGAGAGCCGCCCCAGATCCCATAGCGATCATTTTATGTTTTGAGTGAATCAGACTTCGGAGCATAGGTACAGCTCCATGATCCCAGAGAAATTGTTGATCTTGCGGACACCTAGCGGAGAGGTTCCATAGAGTGCCACATGAATTACTGACGACGGTTAAACTTGGAGATTTGAGGTGCTGAAGCAAGACACTTAAACAATTTCTCTCGCGGAGAATTTGTCTGTAATCTTCGCGGACAGCGATGTGACTTGATACATTGCGCATAATTCCGCCAGCATTTTCTACAATGGCTAAAGTTTTAGTCGGAGAGTTATAGCTGAGCATTTCCACAAGGAACCCAAGGGCGCCCTCGACTGAGCACAAAGCTACTTTATTCATAGAGCAATGAGCTGTCAAATTCCATAAAGCGGATAAAACCGATTTCAGGGTCGCCTCCTTTTGACACGTCATAGCTGCTTTCGTAAGTCCTTTGACCGCTCCAACTTCTCTTAATACTTGTTTACTGTTTGTGTCTGCTCTCCAGGACAGATTTCTAAGTACTGATGCTGTCACCTAAAAAAAGGTCATTATATTACATAAGTATTATTATTAGATATACATTTTTACGAAAATTGAGCATCAATTGAGAATCAGTGCCTTCTAGCGTAACAAACGTTATAATTAGAATATTATCTTATAAAGTAGGTGGGTGGGAAAGCCACGCTTCGGCACGAATGGGCCGGCTCGACCGTGTAAATACCACGGTCTCACAGAAAACCAGCGTGAAATAACGATTGCGTTGTGTTTCGCCGAGTGAGTGAGGTTACCGGAGGCCCAAGGGGGATTGGGATTTTAAGGACCAGGAACGCAAGTCGCAGCACCAGAGGAGTTACAAGTGTAACTCCTCTGGTGTTGCGAGTGTCCATGGGCGGCGGTAATCGCTTACCATCAGGCGATCCGTCTGCTCGTTTCCTGGTTCATTACATAAAAAAATGGACATAAATCTATAAATATTAATCTTACCTGCCGCATATCATCGTTAGGCGATTCCAATTGTTCCACTAATGCAAGCATAAAATCTTTAAAAGAACATAGTAGCGATTTGTTATTTCCATCCCCGAATGTTAAGTTTGTTAATGTCATGCCAGCATATTTTCTCATCGTTAGACATGTGTTATCGTCAGTTCTGCTTCCATGTGCAGCTTGGTCACCGCTAACCAATGCTGCTAATGCTTGTAATCCACCTAATTGGCATACTACATGTCTATGTTCTTCGTCAAATGACAATTTCATCAATGCGGCTACACTCTGGCTGGGATGTTTTGTTGCATCATCTTCGATTATTTCTTTTCCCTCTTTCCTAGCTTCTACTACATCCTCGAGGACATAGCAATATTCTCTAACTTGTTCTAATAATCTCCATACTCTTGCTTCTCTTCTACCAGCTTTATCGTCAGTCTGTGTGTGAATTATATTGCGCAATGCCTTGGCTGCACGATCACGAGTTTCTCTTGGCACTTTAGAGTGAATGAGCTGTACCAATAATGGAATACAGCCAGCCTGTCTCATTGCTATGCAGCTTTCGACAGTCCTACTCATATCTAATAGAGGTCCGCTCAGATCGGCATTAATTTCTGGTGATAAACTCAATAAAGACATTAAAGAGCAAACGCATTCCATTTTGTTTTCTAAATTTGAGGAAGGTCGAGGTCCATCGGATCCGTTGCTTGAAAAGCTCCGAACACTGGCAGCATCGTGGCCCGTCCAAACTTCGCGTTCACCAGGCCATGTACCTCTATATAATTGTGAGGCTCGTTTGTCACGTTCACTAGATCGAGCCGGATTTTCTAAACCATAATGAAGTGTACTTCTATAACTAGTTCTCGGTGGTCTGTCTTCTTGAGCTACAAAACTGGAAGACTGATTTTTTACTGATCTTTTTGGAAGTGCTCCTGATTTCTTTTGTGCTTGATGATCATCACCGTCTACTTCATCGTCAAGAAACTGTGGGTTGCGATCATCGAATTCATCTGGCGAAGGCGAGTGATCCAAAAAATGAGGTTTTGGGATTCGACACTCGATATTTGATTTTGAGGGTGGTAAATAATCTTCATCTAGAAAATGCGGCCTGCGCGGTACTGTTTCTCTTTCCAATGCGTCGAAATCTAAAGTCAGGTCTCGGCTCCGTGCCTTGTCTGGTGTTTTCGCACTACTGTGTTTTTTATTTTTGATTTTGGTGTCTTTTGGGTGTGGATAGCGGCGTTGATCCGAGGAAGCGGGAGCATTGTCATCTCGGAGATGAGGTGGTTCATTAGAAGTAGAGGGTGTGCAGTCTTCATTGGCAGATGGTCCAGAATCAGTTAATGGCGAATTAGAGGAGTCCATGCTGCTCCAAGAGTCTACCAAAACTTCGTTCTCCAACTGAAACAAAACAATATAATTAAATAAACATACTTTTAAGTGGCAAATGTAATCAAGGTTAAGGTTTTTATCCGTCGTATTTAAGGTAATCAAGTTAAAATATGACTAAAATAAGTCAATCGTTCGTGAGGTCATGGCCACTGGGCCCTGAAGTTGGCATAGCAGTAAGGCAATTACCGTACTCACGAAATTAAAATCATAAAAAGTAACAGGTAAAAGGCACGATAAATTTAATTAATTCAATTTTATTATTTAGTTCAATTTTTGCTCGATGTTACTAAATACAACAGGTGGACGCTTGAAATAATCACTGATTATTGAGTTGTATTATATTTTCTTTAAAAGCCAATTAATAAAATTGAAATAGGTCATTACATAAGAAATTCGCGTTTTGTAAAGGATAAACATGATAAATATAAAGTCGATTTTTTTAAACATTATATATTTATTTAATCAAAGTATATACCATTGCTACTCGTAGGTAGTTCATTGATTCCTTTACTAAAAAAAAACATTCGGAGACAGGAATCAATAAAATCTTTGAAGGTGCTTTGGACTGCCCCATCGGAGTTGAATTTATTCCCTTGCAAGAAATTATCCAAATTTGAAAAAAAAAAGGTAATACTTATGTTGGAGCAAGGTCCGGGGAGTAGGGTGGATGTCTTAGACATTCCACTTGAAGCTCCTCTAATTTGGTAGCCGTCTGTTGTGGACTGTGTGGTCTAGCGTTTTCCTTAAGCAGCAGTGGCGAATGACCAACCTCAGTTATTTAGCAGCTACCTTTTACATCATGATTTGCAGTTGCTGGCAATAGACATTCTACCGTAATCGTCTGGCCAGATTTAAGAAAGCTGTAGTGAACGACACCGGCACTAGACCACCAAAAGCTCACAAGTTACATTTTCTGAGTCAATTTTCGCTTGGGGCAGGCTTTGGCTGGTTCGCCAGGGTTTAGCCATTGCGATTAGCGTTTGCGATTATCGTACAGGATCCACTTTTCATCACAGGTAATGATTCGATTTAAAATCCCTTCATTATGTACCGGTTGAGCAGGACCGCGCCGACCCCCGGCAGCAACTGTGTGCGAAACCCAAGAAGCGCCTCTTAATTTTACGAATCTTCATGTTTTAACTTTTCGGTGGCGGCCCGCGGCGCCCTCATCGTCTTGGCGCCTGTGTGCGTCGCACACATCGCACACAGGGGCGGCACGGCCCTGCGGTTGAGTAACGTAACGTAGCATTCGACGCGCGCTTGTCGGTTTGCTGCACTCAATTCATGAGGTACCCACCTTTCAAGCTTTTTCACCTTTTCAATTTGCTTCAAGTGGATTAAAACAGTTTTATCACTAACACCGCAGCCTGCAGCTAACTCGGACGTGGTTTGCGATTGATCCGCTTCCCCAATAGCCTTCAATTCTACATTATCAACTTTGGTCTCCGGCCATCCACTGGGCTTGTTCTGCAGGTCGAAATTTCCAGAACGAAAACGTTGGAACCATAAATACACTGTGTTTTTTTTTGCGACACCGCCGCCGCCATTCACATCATTAATCCTTCGAGCCGTTTCTGCAGCACTGGTGCCACGGTGGAACTCGTACTTGAAAATAATACGATATTTCAAGTTTTCAATTTTGTGTACAACAGGGTGACGCAAATAAAAAACCAAAAGAGGAAAAAACAAATGAATTACTGTTTTCGAAACTCAAATGCATGAGTAAATACGGAATAAATTTGAAATTGAAATTCCTAACCAAATATTTATTTGAGATCAAAGAGGCCAGTACGACAAAACGCCAATTTCATATGTAAGGACCTAATCTTTTTTTCACTGTCTTTCGATTTCGATTTTAATATTAGTGATCGATATTAGTACTAATAGTTATCTAGATAATGGTACGGATGCCTTCTTGCGCGAGTTTGAACTCCGACTCGTACTTGAACGGTTCTTAATGCATTGCATAATTTACGTTACATACCTAACGACATCCATGTACCTATTTTTAATTAAGATAGAATTATAATATTATTCTAATTATTCATTGGCAGAAATATTTTTGTCTCTACCTCCTATTAAAGTTTGTGTTATTAATTTTGTTATATTGAGACCATATTATACATCAAAAATAAAATTACTATTTACAAGATATTTTAATAAACAGAACAACAAGAAAAAAATAAATTATGGTTTAGTAATATACCGTGTCGATATAAGATAAAGCTATTAGAAACTAAGTTCTTAAGTCGGAAACCTTCACGCCTTTCCGTAAATCAACAAAATTGCAGTTTAATCTATTTCACAGTTTAACGATATAATATAATCTCAATTTCACAGTTTTCATAGAAAAGTGTATTGTGGCTGATTGCTGCACGCATTTCTAAAGAGATCAAGCAATTGTATGAGCTTAAGATCTCTCCTGTTAATGTTGACAAATTATCATATGGAAGAAATTGCTCCAAATGAAGTCATTTAAAATTATAGCAAGTTATTGTTGGAGCAATCCACTTTCTCTATAAAATATACCAACCTCAATGAGTATGATAACGCTCTTAAAGTTGCTTCCATTATAGCAGAAACTTGATTATAGAAAAAGCAACGTTATGGTGAAATGTAAAGAAAGTTTACACAGAAAATACAGATGATGAGATAAAAATCATTGAGATTGAAGAACTAGTGAAGCACAGACATGAAAAATATAGATATGCTGATGTAGGAGCTACGGTTTGAATGGGTCACTACTCATGTCTACCTTGAATATAGCAATGGGTCAATGGTAGTCAAAGCTACAGAGGGTAATAAACAATGAACATCTATATTTGTCACACAAATGTCAACGATTGTCCAAAAACAATGGGCGGCGACTGGCGAGACGCGAATGGACAATAGCCTGATGGTCCAACAATGAGTTGACACGACCTCTGTTACGTTTAATTACTTTCAAACTATCCAGTTTCCGCCAATTAAAGACTTGAAAAACAACAAAAATGCAACGCAACAATTATTAACTATGTTGATTACATAAAAAGTATAATGTGGGAAATTCACTAACATGATATTGGAAACGTTGAAAGAGTAACTCGTTTTGTTACAGTAATTTAAAAGCTTGGACCTTCGTAAATTAGCTTTATTAATAAAGTAAGCTCTGGAACGCAATATTTCTGTATAAAAGGATTTACTTAAAATGGATATAGTAATAACCATTATGGCACGGGCCATTTTCATATTGTTATAATAAAACATAAAATATTTAGAAATTAAAATACATAATACCAACTGAATTTCAGACGTACCTAATAAGACATTTAGGCCCACTTTCAGACTTGAGTTAAAATATATCATGTTTTATCTCTCTCGTTCTTTATATTTATGAAAGTGAAGGTATGACATTTTAACACAGGGTTAACTTACACCCAGATCTGCGCAAGTGGGCCTTACAAAGTTAAGAGATGAATGAAAAGTTCCATTGTCTTATTAGACACGGTATCGTATATTATATTATAGACGAGGCATGTTGAGGTAAAAAGTGCCTCTAGTTAAATGGCCCCACTTTTGAGATTTTTGGGTCATTTTGACAGTATTTGAAGTATGGTGAAAACAAGATCGCTGACATTTGAAGTACGGTGAAAATCAAGATGGCGTAACTTTTTCTTGTATGAAGATATTTCTGTCAAATGTATATCATAGTCTATCTTTAGTTTTGAAATCTTTGATTTTCAGACAAAGTAATATGTAACTATTGCTACGTAAATATTTTGCTTGAGGATGGATATGTTATATTCATAGATACCGATATCAAGTATGAAACAACCAATGATTTCAAAACTAAGGATAGTAGGCTATGACATACATTTCGCAGAAAAAAATCTTCATACAAGAAAAAGTTACGCCTTTTGTCAAATTTAAGCGGACTGATTATCTGCGGAAAGCAAATGTCAAAATGTTAAGGTGACGAATGGCCACAAACATCCCCAAAAGTGGGGCAGTTTAAGTGTGGACACTTTTTGCCTCGACGTGCCACGTATTAATATCAATGGAAAAAACAATTACAATAAAATAAACATTGTTATTTCATGGATGTTAAGTTACTATTGATTCAACGTAATAATCGCAAGCATCACACACAACCTTCAATGAATTGAAAACCATGCAGCAAACAACATAGTGGTCACAACACCACAGTGTAGACCACACTAAACTTACCAAATCACTGTCATTGGACGTTACATCATCCATGGGGTTGCCATTGTCGACATCGACCCCCGAGTCGTTGGGATCGCCCCTGCGTCTATCCCTCAGTATCTCGTGGAAGTTCCTTATCGATTTGAAGCTAATGCGCAAATCCGTGCTAAAGTCATCGAACAGCTTGTACCTATTCGCGTTGAACTCGGTCTCGTTGTCGAGTATGTCGCTACTGTCGATATTCGTACGATTCGAATTCTCGTTCACATACATTACATTTATATAATCACGGCTCATTGTTTCACTGTTTCAATCACGTTGCTTTCATCGTTGTTTTGTATATTAAATCAATATATCTGAGCGCATAGAGATCTAGTTAGCAGTTGCGTTGATTGTATAGGTACTTTTAGTTGATGTATTGGATATATAAGTTTGCTTTTTTTAAGTGACTAGTCAGTACTCAGTAATCACAAGTCACTTCACGTCGATTTTATATTTAATTCTAAGCTTTTAGAGTGGACAGTTTTGTCACTTGAAAAGAGTAATACGTAATACAATATATGTACTCATCATTCCTAAATAAAAACTAATAAGACATCGCATGACAGTTATTATTAGTCGGCGAACACGTAATAAGCATAATAAGTATTATAATATATCCGCAAAACTTTTAGTAACAAGTTACATTGTTACAATAAATGAACACTAACTTGTACCTATTACTCATAATTGCATAATTATACAAAAATAGAATTGTAGGTTACCGGACACATTAGAATATTGATTAAATTAAAGTAATTTTTAAATGTGCAAAAGTTGGGACAATATCACAATAATTACAATAGCAATATAAATCAAGGAAAGAAGTTCTGATTATAATAAATATAATATGAGTCGAATTGCAATAAAATATTGCGTAAACTTTCAAAAGTTATCCTATTTTTAGTGAATCAATCAATGACACACAAAACATAGTACGTAAGTTTTAAGATATCAATGAGCATTTGGGCACAGTTCCAAAGTAAAACGACTATGTATGTTTGCCACATACATAGTCGTTTTACTTTGGATGCACAATGGGATAATGCGGTCGAACTGCTTTAGATTTTAGTAGTACTTCTATTCTTCGATTTATGATGAGAGTATGGAACGGTGGGGTAATATGGGGTTCTTAAGGTTCTGAGCATAATATCTCAAAGACTTATACGGGTTTTTCAAAAAGTATCCAATTTTTGTTATGTATTTCTGAACACAAAATGTGTTTTATAAAAAACAAAAAATATTTAAAAAAGCTTGTGATTCCTTAAATAATACCATTTGAAAATATCTTAATGATCAATGCGCTTTCGTAGTGCGCGTGAAAAGCATGGCTACCCGTTCTAACCCGTACTAATTCAACTTGCCCCACCTTCCCCCACTAATACGAAGAACATCCGCACAAAGATGATTTAGAAGGCAGTTACTAGCTAGATAGCTCTTATGCTTAGTTATGATTTGTTTACAAAATTATGTAATAATGTAAACAAATAATACAAAATGATCTTATCCAAAATCTCTTCCGAGCAGAAGTCAAGAACAGTACAGTGGTATAATCTTCTACATCGCTTTCTATTTTCTTTCTTGCAATCTTATCATAGTCAACCGGATGAACGTAAATACAAGAGTATTTTTGGATTTGGAGTAAAACATCTCATGGACGTTATTCAAGGCTACACCATTTTATGGCGGAGAGAATTTATCTTGTAATTAAAACGCGTCTCGAGATAACGAGTATAGCGTTGACGTATGTTGTTTACATTCAATGCACATTTCTTCTTTGCGAGAATTTTATTTCTAGATCATTAAAAAAATCTATGGTAATAGACAAAACGTAAAGAGAACATAATTATTCAGAAATCGGAACCAAGTTTTTACCAGTTCGGAAGGCTAAGCCATGACAGGCATGAACCAAGAAATTTGTACACTTATGAATTTTAATTGATGAATGTGTTTAAGAAATTAAGCTAGGCTGTTACCATCCATACTCTTCTGATCCACCTAACAAACACATGCAATATTTGAAACATGCGATTGGGATGAATTGCGATTGGGAAACATGGGATTATCCGACTGAAATAAGTGCCTTCTTACTGGAATATTTACTTAGATACTAATGTCCTTCCAACCAGAAAAAAATTAGTAAACCTTGGATAATTCCAGTGTCAAGTGTCATCAACTTTGAAAATTGTGACGAAACTTAACTTAAAATTTATAATTTCTATTGGATCAGAGCTCCTTAACCCACATCTTGCCGCCTTACGATATTTCAACAGCTCTTCAGTTCTTTAAGATGGTTTCAACTTTCAAGTGCCTACTTACACGACCAATTCTTAACTTTTAATAAGCTTTGATGTCGTGTCGCAGGGGTACCTATTTAGTTGGCAGTTTTTAATGTGAAAGGTGACTGTCTGAAAGACGTATACAATCGTTTAATTGCCGTTGATTCTGTTTTTTTTGTATTGATTTTGGATCATGAATTTCAATCTTGAAAATCGGGGCAAGATGATGTTGCTATAAAAAATATTTCTCTTGACGCAGAAAATAAAATGCCCAACATTACGATATTGTTTAAAATACCGATTATGATAAAATATTGATTGCAAAGTTCCAAATGTCAACTTGTAGCGGAATGATTACAGCATAATCTCATTGCTTTGTCCAAGCGTTTTGCCCACCACTTTCTAACAATCTAATTACAATACTTTCTAGTAATTGCCGGTACAAAACCGCTTAAACGACGTTTAACATTTTACGGCCGTTTGCGTGTATGTCAGCGAACCGCTTTATGTAATAAATTATGTTCGTATTCGGTAATCCGTCATAATACAATATGATATATTAGAATATTTATGATGATGTTGTTTAAAATTCATAATAATTGTAATCTCAGATTATTCTGTCGAGTAGAATTAAATTTTATACAATAAACCATATTACTACGGCAAGTAACAATCCTATTTCAGTCTTAGCAACTCAGCATTTGAATTACTTAAGTTTTGAAAGGTTTTCAATACTGCCGAGTGCCGAGCATTAGACGATTATATACAAATTTTTTCCTCTAGCCTTTGCCAGTTAACTAAGACTTTATATGGGCTCCGTTTTCCGTTGTAGTAGGAAACCTTAGAAATATATCAATAATATGAATTCATAGTTAAGAAAAATCCTTCAAAGAAAACATTTAATGGTTTTACGTATACCTACCAAAGTTGAACATAATTTGATATCGAAAACATAAATAACTTTTAAGATTCTTCGTTTAACAGTCATTTTATAACGTATCAATTACAGAATAATAATAATAAAAAAACAAGCAGCCAAAATAGAAAACATCGTAAAAACTAATTAAAATTAGTCCTACTTTGATGTTATGTAAGGCAACGGCAAAGGTGACAGTATTAGGAGACGTAGACCATCACATGCAGGAAGTGGTCGATAAATATAGACTTTTTAACCCAACGTTAGAAGATCACCTTTCCATCGCACGCGAGCGTAAACTCTGTCCAACTATAAAGAAACCGCGAAGAAAAGCGTTCTATATTTAAAAATATAAATTGCCTGGTCCTTTATGCTTTCAATACAGCAATCTTAGTGTATTTCAACGTTACAGTAGGTTTAATTTAAAGTTTTTTGTCTATAATAAGGAGATAGGGTCGGTCGTTTTAAAACAGAACTTTCAATAGATTCAGTAGCACCGTTAATATACAGGGTTACGGTTAACCTAACCCTGTATATATGTCACCGTAAAATTGTAAAAACCGTTAAATTGTAAAATAACTAACGAGATTGTAATAATATGTCGAAAGATTAAAAACTATATATTTATAATCTAACGAAAAATAATGTGTTAAATTATAGGCAAAATATTCGCGTCGGAAAGACTCAATCAAAATTTTACAATTTCACTAGTTTTATTACAATCTAACGGTTTTTACAATTTTACGGTGACATATATATTCCTTGCCACCGCTGAGCTTAATGATGTCAAAAGTAATAGTGACAGATCGAATGCTAATATTTTACTAACTACGACCTTACTATAGCTGCAAGCACAAATCAATTCACTCAATCCCACACAAATCCCACTGAAGCCTTGAGAAACAAGAATAATTTTATCCAAGAACTAGCATCCGAAAAAAATAATCTTCGTAGTCCATCAGATTTCAAACTCACGTATGCTAAAACAAAGCGAGCATACACAGAAAGCAGTGAAAGTGTTATGGAATTTTGCGATGCACCGACTATTATGGTAATTGGAGCGAAGCGTTCTACGGCATGGCGTAAGCGTGATGGGTGGAATGGGATGAATTTTTGATTTATAAAGCTAGACCTTTTCTACAAACACAAAAACAACATGCTTATGAGGATAGCTGCCGAACAAAGTACGTAACCAATAATTGTTGTTCTGTAACCTGTAAAATTTAACAGTTACGGCTCGCCCGTGGTTACATGGCTTACCTCATACGATAAGAATTTTATGAAGCATTGTTGCTTATCACACGAGATTTGCGCTGTGGTTATGCTGATGGATATGCACGCGTGTGACGTTGAAACCAACACGCTAGAGCTTAACCGCATCTAATATTTTCCCTTTATCCCTTTATTAATAGGCCAGCTTGCACAAAAAATCCTTATGCTAGCTCGCAGACAAACCGATAACAATGATTTTACTTGAAATATTAAATATTGGAAAAGCCAATAAGCAATTTCCCGGAAGTTTGAGCGTGTTAATTGGGTCTTCTTATACTTAAATTGTAAAAAAATATTTTTGACGTTAAAGTGACCATTAAGTTATGCCAGCTAGGAACTTACACGATACGCTATTAAATTTTCTGTATTCATAAAAAAAGTTAAATTCCATGTGTTAAACTAACTAGATCTATATTTTTAATAAACGCTTCCCATTTATTAAATCGTCATTAAAGTTACATAATATCTTTTCCTGGACTTAATTATAACCTATTTCCTCTTTGAAAATAATAAGTGAAAGTGGTAGAGCAAAAATTTAATGACATCTATATTGATTGGAGTAATGAACAATAAAGTTACGGCATACCGGCACATTTCGCACGGCTCTGAGACGATCATTGTGTCTGTTAATTGACTTTCTTCGACACGTAATATGGTTATACTAATGAAATCTTAGACTTGTGTGACAATTATGTACTACATTATGCAACTTGGATTATGTATCTACGTCTGACATTATATTTCAGATTTTTATTTCTTCCGATCTCATTTACGGAATTACCAGAAACATTAACTTGATGTATATCTGCGATGACTACTTAGAATATACAAGATTTTATACAATACACGACCGATTTTTATGCACTATTGGAGCGCATAACGTAGTAATGTATTACATACAACATACCAGTTTTCCAATCCATGCAAAGCAGTTCGCTGACCTTGTACTCATTTGTTTGCAAATTTAATTGTTGGAATCTGATTTTCCTAATCTAGGTACTAGGTACATTCAGCATAATTTAATGATGAGTACAACTAAGATTCAAATAGGATTAACTCCTGGACTTCTTTAGTTTCCTACACACAACAGTAATAAATCATAAAGCGACCTCAGATTATGAGAGTGTTTTGGGACCGTAAGTCAAGTCAAAGATTGTCTAACGTCTCTTTGAGTTAGAAGATTATTTAAAAAATGTAATTTTAAGATTATACTTACTAAAGTTGTTGCTGATACATTATTATTGGTAACTTGTTGTTAAATAAGGAAAATCTCATGTCATACTTACTTATTATGTATAAAATAAAAATTCTATTTGCTCATTGCATGCCATACTGTTTATTTATATTTCCACATGACAAGAAGAACTTCTTAGAAGCAGATCTAGGTTAAAAGTTTACGTACGTTACCCTCGCATAACGCAATTACTTGACTAATCCGTTTATGGAAAGCATTTTTGATGTCTTTTTAATTATTACGAGTATTGAGTTCAATATTATCACGAAACTAGAAGGTTATTGATCCCTGAAGTTGATGGCAACTTTGTCCTTGGATTGAAAACGTGAAAATATTCGGAAAGTTTAGTTAGTAATTATGAAATAGAATGCCTTAAATCAATAAATATAGTTAGGGCATAGCAGATCTAGTAAGTTATCATTTCATTTGATTACTATTTTGATATTTTAATATCTTCAAAGAAAAATACATACCAAACGTTTCTAAGATCAGCCTATGAAGTATAGCCGCTGGAGGAGACGTAGTACGAGTAGTAGTTAATTAGACAAATATAATAAAACCTTATACAGAACGAAAAGCGTGAAATATTTGGCGCGGAGTAAATCCGATCTCAACTAAATTATAATTCGTAGTAGAAACATTGAAACGAAAGTGAGAGTTGATTCTGTTGTTCTCCGTAGATTAGTATTGTCCATAGACCATCTGAATCTAATCTTTCACTTTTAACAATAAGGTTTCAATAAAATGTAACTGCTGTTTTTTAGCAATGAGTCACGATTTAATCATAGAACACGAAAAAAAATCTTTGAAATTGATTTAGTATTTCTTCCGTTAGGTACTAGTAATTAAACTTTATTTTTAGCTATTCTATAAATATTTCATCATGATGTACCCTTAACACTGATAATATCCCAAAGGAAGCACTTTGCAATTTCCGACAGACGAGGTCAAGCATGGCGTTCATTCATCATGAAGTGTGAAGGTAATAAGCGCTTAAGCTTTCTGTCGAGATCCAATCTGGAATTCATTTCATTCAGATAATACTAAGAAGACTCTCTAACGTCTGAATTCTCAAGGTATACTTAAAATTAGAGGTCCCCATAGACTGTCACTGTCTCTACTTACCTTAATGACAAGGACAGCATGGTATAGATACAGGCTCTTAAAATGCTTTTGAGTATTCGGCCGTAAGGCACATCTCTAAAAAAGATTACATTCGGACTTCGGTAAATAAAAAAATCGACATACATAAATGCAATGATACTTTATACAATGCTCCAATCTAATGATATAAAACATGAATAACGCTAAACTCAAGTTGACATTGGTTATACGGCTTCTCCCGTCTGCTTTACGTTAGTGGTTAGACTGACACAGGTATTCTGTTACGTCCTCTACGTGTCTTGCAGTATCAAATTTCAGCACTGCTGACACGGTCTAACAAAAACAATACCGGATCGCAGCTGTGAGTTAAGTATCATTTTCTTTTTAGATGTCAACAACTTTGTAGGATTTTTCTACTTCTTTTAAGTTTCGGCATTCGCAATCGCTACAAGTGGGACTCTGCTTAATAGGATTCGTTTATTTTCTGATAACTAACAATCTAAGAAACATTAGCACCATTATCCATCATGCATCATCTTAACGATTCAATGGGTAAATTTACATGTACTGCAAATGTAAGTCTCGCGAGAAATACATGCACTGATTGATTTATTGGTTTTGTTGGGTTTTTCTTACATGCTCAATTCCTTGGTTTCTAGTTATTATATTCTGATAACATGCATATTGAATTATATATATTTGTTAGAAGAAGATCCTTTCATAAGGCAAAATGGCTCTATGTTAGAATCTAATTTGGAGTCAAAATACTGATATCTAAAGGTCAACTCATCTCTCCTTTCGGTGTGAACGCTTAGGTTTCGGAATTTAATGGACTTTCAAAACTATAATATCTTCTGACATATAAAATAGATTGCAATTTCTATGCCTCGCTAAAACTCGAGATCGGCCGGACCGATTTGGCTACTTTTAATCTTGAAATAATTGTGGAAGTTCAGGGAGAGTTTAAATGATGGGAAATATTGTACTGGAGGTGTAGTTGCTTATTTATTCCAGTTCATAAGGACAGAACAACTTGTTTCGGGACTAGTATTCAATAAATGTTTGCTTGCGAAATCTTCATAGCTGCATATCTATTATCCACTTTGAGATTGTGATTTTGATAATACAGTGCTGTGGGCAAAGATAATAGCGTGGATCTCATCGATGTTGCAATAGCATAACTAAAAACGTATTGTCAGTTACCGAATACGGCTCATGAAGGTTGATGAATATTAATCAACCACGTAAGTTGACTGATGCGACTATTGACTGACAACAAAACAAAAACCGAAATGATTAATGGGCATGATATTTGTTTTTAAGCTCACTGGCCACTGTGTCCCACAAAATGTTGTTACATAAATACGATTTGCTCATGTGCTGATTTGGTTTGTACTCTGTAGATACCCTTAGTAGCTTTCCAGGTTCACAGGTAGATATGATCATTTTGAAGAACTAGTTATGTTATAACATAATATCTTAGGTATTATATTTATTTTCCCATTACTTTACTTAACTGTGATAATGCTAGTTTTTGTGCTTAAACGGCGCGCTGGGAAAACATTTAAATATGTAAAATATATTATACATAAATGTTCCCCGCGACTTCGTGCGCGCCAAAGTGCTGGACCGATTTTGATGAAAATTGGCCGAGATACAAAGTAGACCACGGGAAAGCTACTTTTTATTCCGAAAAATGTACGGTTTCCACAAGATTAACTTTTGCGTCCAGACTTTCACGAAGTTCCGTCAGCATCTAGTCTAGTACTGAATATGTCTACTGTGACAGAACTGTGCAGTTTTATCGTGGTTGTGGTCTGTAGCGGGCATTACAATGGCCCAGTTGTTCTGCGTTTTACAGTAACACAACATAATTGAACTTTCAGCCATTGTGCCGCTTCTTTTAATTATTATCCGTTATCAGACTAACATTTAAATTACAAAAGCGAAACAGTGATTAAATCTTTTGCATTCTAGCAAAATAATGCAATAAGCAAATTCAAATTAAATGTATCAGCTTTCCAAGTAATCGACTCTTGCAAAATTGATAACACAAAGAGATGAACACATAATATAAAGAAATCCATTAAAATTTCATGCAACTAAATCGATTAAATTATTTGTATCGAATCAAGTGAAAGGTGATTCTAATATAGAAAGAAAGATGGCTTCTAATAATTAACTTTCAACCTCTAAGAATAAATGATGTGATGAAAGGATTGTAATAAATTTAGTTCTCGTACATTTTTATAAGAATAATAATAAAATAACGAGACATAACTTTCTACAAAATATGTAGATATTATTAAAATATTATATATATACTAGCTGATGCCCGCAACTTTGTTTGCATGGAACTAACTGAAACGGAACTCTATTTTTTAAACGGAATCCTAAAATAAAAGTAGCCTATATTAGACCTTATAACATCAGCTAGTGCCAGTGAAAGTCCCGCGAAAATCGGTCCAGCCGTTTCGGAGATTAGCCGGAACAAACAGACAGACAAAAATTTAAAAAATTGATATTGATATAATATACTTTCATATGCATTAAGTAAAAAGCTGTTAATTTGAAATTACAAACAGACACTTCAATTTTATTTATATGTATAGATACCTACATAAGTTCAAATATGATTTTTAATCTATTGACAAAATCATTAATTTGGAATTGACTAATTTTATACAACTTTAACTCAGTCATAATATTTTTTTAGATCTTGATTCCAAAATCTAGTTTAAATTCCGAACAGATCTTTTTAATGATTCTGACAATAATAATAATTAATCATAATAGATCACATCAAGACAAACTGAATTGAAATGTTTAAGCATAGTTCTTCATGTAGCACACTAGCTGTAGCCTGTACCTATAAACTACAATAATTAATGAATAACTAGTTAACTACCTACAGTTTCTATACCAACTTCTAAACGTAGGTACTACCAACACCTTTACCTACTTCAAAATAAAGTGCGGCAACGCACGTCGACTCGCGAAGCCGCTCTACTCCAGAAAAACAGACGCGCGAAATATGGTAGCGCGTGCCAATTATACGAATTAAAAATAGTTTTAAAAAACCAAAAAAAAACACGCTTTTAAAGAATATCGATCTAAAAAGTTGAAAATAATTTAAAAAAAAATAAAAATAAACTTAAAACAGTAGTATATAAAAAATACTAGTATAATTGAGGGAAAAGCGTGGGTCGCTCGATATACGAAAATTATGGCACAAAGCGCCCCACGCTTTTCCCTCAATTATACTAGTATTTTTTATATACTACTGTTTTAAGTTTATTTTTAAAATTTTTAAAATTATTTTCAACTTTTTAGTTCGATATTCTTTAAAAGCGTGTTTTTTTAATTTTTTTAAACTATATTTATTTTCAACTTTTTAGTTCGATATTCTTTAAAGCGTATTTTAAAGCTACCAGAGCCGAGGAAGGCAGCAGGCGCGCAAGAGAGAGTTACATACAAGCAAACAAACAAGCTTACATACAGGTGAAGTTAATATAAGCGTGTTAAAAATAGAGATGAATATGCTTTAGGTGAAATTGGTGAAAAACATGACGCGTCGCGTCGCTTCGACTCTGTGCCAGTGTGACTTGAGCCTAACAAGACACAATTTTAGTCGTAAAATAAGACAGGCACATTTGGAAATTGGTGATCGCGTGACAGCAGAAGACAACCTTGGCAAAGTTATTTCGTAAGAAAACTATAAAAATGAATACAGGGTGGTGCTTAAGCTCAGATATAGTTCAAATGGCTTTGGTCATAGTGATTAACTGATAAGGCAACAAATGTAACAATAATATAGTGATCATAACTAATTAGAGCCCTACAAGAAAATGATTTAGGAAAGAAATAGGTTAAATTGCAAAAACAAACTCTATTAATAGACATACATCTCTACAAGCCAAACAATATAGGTGTACAAAACGGAATTGGCAAGTTTTTAAGGAATTGCAGTTGCAAAATCCAGACCTGCTGGTACCGGACCGGTTGCATCGCCCACCGCCTGACTCACGATGCAGGCATGGCGCCTGACGTAACATTCATACATTTTAATTTAAATATGGCAGCCCTCAAGTTTTTGAAATGGGCAACTTTTTCGCAAATAAAGAGAATGCAAGTAGATAAGTAATTGGTACCATAAAAGGGAGCATAAATTTTTAAGGAAGGCTCAAGATAACAGAGGCGGTATAATGAACTGAATGTAACTTTTTTGGTTTAATAGTTGTAACTGTAAATTTAGTAACAGTATTAAACGTAAGAATTATAAATGTATCGTAGATAAAAAAAATATGGTACTTAGTTGTTAGTTATAATTATTATGTATAATTCAAAGGATCATTAATCATTATTCGTAAGTTTATTAAACTAATTATTTATATAATATAATGTATTATAATATGCTATTAGAACTGAAGCGTCAGTTTACACCGAGACGCGACAAGGCGTGGCATTTTTAACATGTTCATTAAAAACTAAACTTTTTCACAACATAAGAAGGTACACGTTTCATTACAAGAGCGGCGTCGCGACCTACTATACCTCGATCGATATATCTCGAGTACTATCACAAAAGTTTGCTTATAAAGTAAGTACTTTGGTAAGGAATTACTAGAGACTGTTTCTTAAATTGACGCCAGTGATCATGAAAACAAAGATGTGCGGGGTAAAAGGGCTGTACATTGCACAAAGAGACGTTTAATCGAAAAGCACACAATGGGCCCAGGACACTAAGCGACGCGTAAAATGACTCATGCAACTACCGGCGAGGCGGCAAATCATCTGCTGCTGAACACAGAATTAGTGCTGTTGCATATTTAAACTTTCTAATAAAAAACACTATCGTCTTGTTACTATCACTGTCTCAAAACGTGACTATAATGTTTTATCGTTTACCGAATTTAGAGCAACTCCGTGTTATCATTTGTTAGCTATAAATTGTTTCTGGCAGTAAAAAAAAAGTAATGCGGCATGTCTACAAAATAAGGGAAAATAATATATGCTCTGCAATGTTAGATATATGTTGCCTATATCTAACACTGCTGAGGTTAAAAGGAATCTCGGAAAAGGCTTCAATTATTTCCATGAAATTTAGTATGCAAGGGTTTTGGGGGAGAAAAATCGATCTAGTTAAGTGTTATCACTGTGAAGCCGCGCATTTTTAGTTATTATATGTTTTAATTGATTCGTTCAACAATATATTAATAAATTTGCCTTTTGGTGGCAATTTGGTGTGTCGGGTTCGAATGCCCGTCAGATTAATATTTTTAAGAAGATTTACAAAGTTTAATAGTTATATATTTAATAAATGCACTAGAATTCTCAGCAAAGTTCAGTCTCCCAGGTACTTTTACTATCATACAAACGAACTTTTTACTGTAAAACGATCGCAGTACATGTTAATTTTGCACATAGAATTTTGGTACTAGCGTAGTTTGAACAACGTAATATTGAATGTAGAAACAATTTTTATGACAAAAGCTCTATGACTGAATAACAAGAACAATAAATAATATACTCGCTCATTACGAGATTTATTTGTCGTAATCAACATAATAATAGCAGCCAGTGATGACAGTGACCCTTAAATGACCCTTAGAAAGAGTATTAAACTGAAACAGATACCAGCATACTAGATCGTAAAACAAACTTACCACTTGACCCAGATCCCTCCAGAACATTGGTAACTACGTCACTAACCCGAATAGATCTACACAGACGCAGAATATTCATGGGATAGAAAATGGTGGCAATGATTGAAACAGTCCATTTTGAAACAAATGCAGACATAAGGTGTTTTGAAGAAAGATTAGGTCCAGAGACAGATAGGATTGAAGATTTTAGAGAAATTTAAAAAAATGAGCACATCATTTCAATAACAGGTAGGAAAAGGATGCAAAGAGAATCAAAATCTGTAAACTATTTAATTAAGTATTCAAAGCAATGCTACTGAGTTACTGAAAATATTATTTATCTTAGCATGCCGATGAGGTCAAGATAATATTGGTATCTAAACTTTATAATGATCTCCCTGGAACTCGATGCGTGGAGAATGAGTTAGTTCCATCATCATAGATCGCCAAATAGGGATTAAATTCTAGTTTAATCGACGTAAAAATATGAGCTGTCTAAATATTGTTCACAATGGCTGGCACAGATTAATTATTATGGTCCTCTTTATAACTGACCTCTTTTAACTGGCTAGTGCAAAGCGCCATGAGCACTTTCCGTCGGGTGACTCACCGTACCGTCAAAAGCACAACTGCTCTACACCTGCTTTTAAATCTTACGAAATAACATTTTGGTTGAATATTTATGTCATATCAATATTACCTAAGATGTAATTAAAATTTTGTTATAAGCTTAAATATTTAGTTAGTACATTTATTGTACGCCTAGGTAACAGAAACAATTAACTTTTGTTTTTCACCTTATTTTAATATTGGTAACAATTTAGCATTTCAAGGCCAAGAAATAAAAAGGTTCTTACTATATTGAAATTTTATCATAAAAATTAACATTTGCAAGAGCATTCAAAAACAAACATGAATCTGGAGTCTGGACACCAGAGATCCACTAAGCCGCGAAGAAAAAAAAAACTTGAACGAAACATAGAAGAGTGATTGACAATGAGTGACAGATCGCAGTGTTAATACAGACTTTCGCGCACGATTGTACATAGTTAATTAGAAGTGTGGCGTACAAACGCCGGTCGGTCGTTACTCCACGTACGTAGTAAGTTAGGTAATTCTCCCTCGAAAGGGGTCAAGATCATTAATCGATCAGTGTTGATGATGATCAAAAAACTAAAAGAGGTTCAAAATTTCGGACGCGTTTATGATGTGAATTATTACGTACAGGCAATTTATGGTACCTTTGAAATAAATATGCGATAGGTAATCAATGTTTAATACCTAGGCACTAAATTTTATTACTTAGTCACTAGAAGTAAAGTCTTTATAAGTAAAATATTTTGGTTAGTATGAAGTCACGTGCATAAGCATATAACTATTGCTTATTAGATTATCTAAACAACTGTAAAATACTAAACTGTGAAACCAAGAAAATGTAAACTTGTGCTTTATACAACGGAATTAGAACCACACAATCCTTCCTCTAATTGGATTTACAATTTAAAACTCTAGGTGTTAAGATATAAGTGTCAATATTGCTGAAAAACTGTTTACCCAATCATAAACATCCGGCGATACAATTCACATGCATGTCTTCATTCTACCGACTGTTTTCTTGTAAAGACTAGGTTACTCGTTAAGCACTAAAATCGTGATAACTTTCTACAATTTTTGATACTAGGGCATAACGGTAGGACAATCAACGCAACTGCTAGACAATAGGCAGTGATGCCTAAAATTATAGTACCCGCAACTTAGTGGTTAATAATCCATAAGTCTTCTAAATTGTTCATGCGTGACGATTTCTACGCATTCCGATAAGACACATTGATTTCAGTGAAATTGTGAAGCACTGACTAGTTACTCACAGACCGTTATCACTTTGCAAATAAAAAAATATTAAGTGTCAATGTCAAACAACTGCAAAATAAGGTATTCGAAAATGGAAAGGCAATCGCGTCGAGGCGCGCGCGCCCGCGTGCAGTAAAACCGACTGACTGAACTCACGCAGGCCGCAGCGTTGTAGGTGCGTGCGACAGTGTTTTGTAACAAACAGGGGATATTATTTCACGTGCAGTGGCAGTATATATCGTTTATAATGCATAATATTATATGTATTCAATCATATCCGGAAACATTAAAATAAATACACAATATTTAGTTATAGAAAACATTAATAATAATTGTAATATTTAAACAGCGCCAGGGTTTCTCTTTTTTTTTTGCTTGCACTCCAAAATTGTCAAATAATAATTGGACTCTTTTTGTTTTATAGAATTTTGTATTTTTACTTATTCAAAGTACCTGATTTCTCTCTCTCTCTGCTAAGTTTTTTATTAGCAGTTCTATTTTTTGAGCTATCAAGAATAGCGATTTTTATAGAAAAAGCTGTTTCTGTTAAATGACATTTTAACACAACCGTCAACCATTAATATTTTTTGCTTGATTACGTTTACATGACTTGTTCATAATGCTCCTGCAGTATTCTGACACCATGTGGTTACTTTAGTAGCCCTGATACAGCTCCTCCTCAGCCCGATTGCTCGATCATATTGATTTTTTATAAGTCAGATCAAGGAAGTTTGAAATATCAAATAGTTAAGTTTTTGATATAATATACCATTAATATCAAATACTTTAGCTACATAAAACACCAGAGCTACATACTAATACTACATATGAGGCGCTAAGCAATTTTCGCATGTGCCCAAAAACAAAAACATTATGCTTCTTTACGAACTATATTTTTTTTAACTAGTGATGCTAGGAAAAAACTGGCCATAGATTTGAAAAGAGCTACCTCAAAATTTGATGAAATTTGGCACAGATATAGAGTAGACCACGCGGAAGGACATAAGCTACTTTTTATCGAGGAAAAATGTACGGTTTGTGCGAAATTAACTTTGGCGCGCACGAAGTCGTGGTGAATTAATAATAATAATTCTTATAAAGTACTAGATGTTGCTAGTACTTCATAAGAATTATTATTAGTAAAGCTGAGGACTGAACTTTACTGTTCTTTATATTCTTGAGGCAAGACGGTGATCGAATTTTTTTCTGTTCTAAAGCCTGTCAAATGCTAATTAACCTAGCTTTCGGATTATAATTTCTAAAAATGTTGCTGCTGTTTCAGAAAGAATCCATTTAGGTTTGTATTTTCTTGGCGTTCCTTTGTAGGTTCTTATTTATCGAGCAACCACGGAACTCGTGAATCAGCTCTGAATAAAAATAGGATAATAAAAAAACAACCTACTGACATCCGACATCTATATCATTATTTCACGATCATTTTTAACAGCGACTATTAACCGAATCCCGAAGGAGTTTATATTTAGACAATTTATTTTTGATGTCACGTCGCTCCGATAGACCAAACCAGTCCTGCGCGTAAATCAACCTACGGAGATCATTAATTTTCGTCTCTGTAACAATGATTTACTTTTCTTGAATAACGAGTTTTTTTTTTAAAGGGAAAGCCCCTTAAAAATTTGTAAACTGTGTAACTTAATATAATTTGTAAACATTTAGAATAAAACTAAGTTTACCAGAGAACAGGTTTACTGGATAAAAAAAGCTTTTGATAACAAATAAGATTCGTCTAATCTAAGCGTTGATAAAAAATAAACATATCCACATACATAATATTACGACCAACGTATAGAAAGGTACGGAAAGCGTCATAGAAATTAATTAAAATCACATTAGAACGCATTTGAGGCCAATAATCCATAATCTGGTGCATAAGAAAGTACACGAGGCAATGAGAACGTTATAAAACATCACACATGTGTCTAAAAATGGTAAGAACATCTTCGAAAAAGGACAATAATCTAAATCCTTCCACTAAGTTGCTCATGAAGTCATGACTAAAATACCACAGATTTTTGTAAATGTACATGATTTAGAAAAGGCGTTTAGGAAGTATTTATAGTTGTTAATAAAAATGTTTTATGAAGATTTTGCTACAGTTTTAAATGTTCTAAAATTTTTCTTGGACATCAATGTTCTACTGTATAGCATGGATCCCTTAAGAGGATAACGGGATAATGTTGATAGGATTAGCAATATAACGGGCGAGAGAGTTGAGACTGGATGTTTAACATTCACAGCTCCAACACCTGATGTTTATGTTCGTCCATCTTATCTATTTATATGTTAAGTTCTCCAGTTAATTTCCTGAGGTATAATAGTTCCTATTTACATGCTGCACATATTAATGCTATTATCTAATAAGGCTATGCCCGAATTTGAATCAGTTCCCTTTGAATGCAAATTACAGTACTTGGAACGTTCCGTTTGTCTTTTTTTAACGTTGAACATAATTGTATATTTTATTTACCAAATACATATAAGCCACATCATAAGGTCTTTTTTTACATTTAATCGAATTTAATTTATTTATCGAATTTTACCTACGACTAACAAGTAATCACCAAAGCAAAATAACTGAAATAGTGCCTATTCAGAAAAAAAATTACTGATGACGGTATAATATGCTTATTGGTGTAGTCATGATTTCTCGCAATAAAGGGAATATTGAGACTACCCTTCACTTTTTAGGGTACCGTAGTTCACATTACAAGTCTCGAAATCCTTTCTTCATCCCTCCGTATGTTTTCGGCTTATCACTCAAAGAGGGGATGATATTTTCTCTCGCGTCTACGTATCCCTAGATCGGTATTTTATAAACGTTTAGAGATTTAAAGCAAATATGTTTGTTAAATAGGGCTTCGTCGTCGTCCCCTCCATCCTTTAAAAGCTGCCGTTTGGCTGGCTCGAAAAATCTGATAAAATTCATGTTGATAGATGTGATGAACTTTGAAGGAAAACTATAGTGGCTTATAGTTAGTTCAAGAGTTATAGAGACCTAGCATTTTAAAGTTGTTAAATGCGCTTACTTGGGAAACGTACAAAAGTAACGAAATATAAATAGTAATATAGTAAATATGTAAAATATTGGTATAATGATACAGAACCCTTTGTGTGCGAGTCCGACTGGCACTTGGCCTATTCTCTGGTGAGGTACTGTGAAGTCCTCACAATAATCACGGAGCTATAAAGTCTATTAATGTTTTTTACTATTTCTGGTCCAATAACCAATACCAATCGGTTGATGGATGCACGTGCAGCGGAGATATCTGTAACATTTGCATCGTTGGAATCTTTTTGCAAGTCGTTGTATACCTACTGTGGTTGTATGTTTTCGGATCACTAAACAGTCTATGGTCGGGTTTGTTTATGGCTTGTTTGTTTACGTTTGAGTTAAAATTATTCGAAAGTATCGGAATGGAGTATAAATTATAACAATACTACTCGCTGTTGGTGAACCTCGGGCTCAGCTCGTATGATTACAAATATGATGATAGAAAAAGGGATATCTTAATGTGATTCAACTCTTTGGTCTTTGCGTCTATCGGCAATTGGTCGGAATAAGGTAAGGTTTTCACATACCAAAGCAGACAGAAATTTCCCACGTGAAATTAAATGGCTACCTCCGCCGCTGTTTCCTGTGAAGTTACCGTATAAAGCCATAGACAACAAGCACTTTGACTCTATTTAAAATTGCCAATACGAGAAGTTGCTACATGTAACATGATACATATTATAGGCGGTACTTCAAAGTGTGTTAACTTTTAAGTACCATGTGCTCTACCGTCTACGTAATTAAAACTTTCAAACACTGATAAGTCGTAATTAAAACTTTCAAACACTAATCAGTATACGAATTGCTCAGTAATTTTTCTTCTTAAATATCAAATTTGTTATTGGTTTTACAGAACCGAAATGAATTCCGGGAATCAGAAAATAATAAAACAACACCAAATTAGCATGACAAAACGTTCCCACTAATGACACTAACAGCGGTCCTGAAACACGAACGTGTATCCCGGCCCTGCCCGACTCCCGAGGTCAACGACCGTGTCCTGCTTACTTTTTCAAAAGAAACGTACACATGGTAGTCTTTCAGTCGTCTATTGTGTGAGAAATGTTTATAAATTATGCTGACATGCAGAGGAAGTAAATCATCAGAAGTATTACATTGCAGGTTCTTGTGGATGAGTTGTGCTTGTGGATCACTCTGATGAATTCAATTGAAAAAGTACAGTCGATATTTGCAATATTTCAAATCAATCAACAATTGAACCAGCAATCTGTATTGCTTATTTGCTACCAAAGTCTGAAATCCTAGTGAAAAACCAAGGACTCTTGGGTGCGTTAGTGGAAAAACAATAAAATCATGCATTCGTGGAAATCATGCATAATAGTCCGTTCCAATAGGAAGGAAATTATGAAACCCACCCTGATGAAACAACGAAGACCTAGTATTATTCCCGTCGGTCTTGTGCAACGTCCGCTATACTGTGAACGTCACGTCACGATGCAATTATGTATCTACTTTTTAATTAGTAACTCGATTGAACGGCGACATAATATTTTCTTATGTAATGAACGCATATGAAAACTTTGTAGGTAGATTGAAACCCCTATTGTAATAAGCTTGGCAAACGAGTTGGTCTATCGAATAAAAAGAACTAGAAAAATGATTACGATATAGTTCGATACGTTCCTTTTTCATTTGTTGAAAAGTAATTGCAGCACTTAAGAACTACAACCAATCACATTACAACCAACTATGTAAATTATTCGCCTATATTACGGCCGTTATTATCAATTTATTGACACTTCATTAATTAAAATCAAACATATATTAACATAATTATATACTGCCAAAATCATTACCCCTCTTTTTGGCTTCGCCGCAGTTAGGTATAAACTAATTGCAGCAGTTACGTTTGTAAACATATTTTGATTACTATGCTTATGTGCGCAGTATACTTAACAAACTCGTAATATTGAAATTCAGATAACAAATCTAGTTTAGATAAGGAAGGGAAGAACCCATCCCAATTTCCAAACCCAGGATAGGATACAGGATAAAACAATCTTTGCTATATAGGTACGTACCTAATGTTACTTGCGTTAATCGAATATGTAGGACGAAGGTGTTGATTTCGATGTTAGCTCTCGAGAATCATTGTAAATAGTTTTAATTGATATTTATCTGTTGGGGGTTAAAAGGTTGACAATTTATCAGTCCAGGCAGGGATATCATTTCTATAGGGCGAATGATGTCATGTCTATTGTACGTGAGTTTACGTCACCGCTTTCAAACGTTTTAAACATAACAACATATTAAAAAGTTCAATTATTACCTACATACGAGTAATTCTATCCTAATTCCATGGAATTATAATTCTCTATCGCTTGAACTAGCATTTAAAATGTTAACTTTATATTCCTATTATTTCGAAAAACCTCTTGTGTGGGATATTAAAGAGTAAAATTCCCTTATTTTTTCTTTAAATGTTTTTAACAACTGTGCTTTATATCTACAACGTTCACTCTCTAGCTTTATAAAACTGTGCAGACAAAATATACAAATCTGCCTTGATAAATACTTTTATACTCCTGACCAGCAGCTTGTCATGCTTCTAAAGCAGAAAAGACTTGAGTCATAAACATTTCTCGTTTAATTCGAGTGGTTTTACAAGTGTTTCAATTATATTTATCTACGCAAGTATAAATTAATTACATAAGCAAATTTTGCAAATTCAATTAGATATTTTAAGCTGTATACAATTTGTATTTATTATGCAACTTTATAAAGCTCCTCCCACAAAACAAAAAGCTTTATCCTCTCGTCACATAGACTATAATTGCAGATCGAACTACAAGCCACACTTCATATCCAATACATCAAAATATATACCTCGCTCCTCAAAAATATATTCGTTTAACCTGGAATACTAAGCTAGGGTGTATACGTTACTGCTTACGGAAGGATCACATTTACAATCACTATCACAAACACTGGCGAATCGTTGGCAAAATATAAGCTCTCGACGCAGTTAACTGTTACAGCTAATAACGCGAAATTATCCTACAGGTATCCGACGAGTATCCTTCACGGAGAAGGAAACTGTGGAATTGTTTATTCTTTGCTTTTCGTTTTTCTTCCGGTAAGCGTCCGGGCCAAGCCGGCGAGGCGACTGAAGAATCGAACGCAACCCTAGGGGAGGCTGCGTATTCGCGCATGTCATTCAAGCGAATTTCCACCACATTGTTTTCCAATAAGATACATTTTTCATCACCGTCGTGGGGTTCTGTCAATCGATTTTGGCACGCCGTTAGAATAGCGCAAGTGACCAGATAGGTTTTGAACTTGAACTTTATTCTGTGCGAGTATGGTTTATTTTCGTGTGGAGGTGCAATAAACACAAAAATTTAGGGATGGGGCGAGGTCAGCGGCGGATGAGCGTGCCGCGGATAGATGGCGTTGTTTGACTGCGCTACAGGGGCTTTCATTAAAACGTTTTGTCAGGTCTTAATGGGAGCGTCCGCGGAACGAAAGCTCTCGCTGTTACAAAGTCAATGGCTCAATGGGTGACACATTAACAATGTAGTTACTTAATTTGTCCTTTAACGACCAATTAGGTACATCTAATATAAAAAAATCTCGTGTCATAATGTTCGGGGACACTCCTCCGAAACAGATTCTTATTTATGATTTTTTTTTGCATATTCGGTAGGTCTGAGAATCGGTCGTAATCTATTTTGTGAACCCCTAAATAATCGAAATTATAGGTAATTGATTATAAAAAGCTCAGTCTTATAAAATATATCTTTATTGTTATAGGATCAAGAATATAAACGTAACTAATATTTATAATTTAACATCCGTATTATTAATTTTACTGGTTTAATTATTCCATAGATAAAATTGTAAGCATTGCAAGCATTAAAATCAAAGGATGCAAACAAGCAAAGCCCAGGAATAAAGGCACAGCTCGCTACATTGAAACAGGGTGTGCCATTTTCCAAGCAACATTATCGTAGGTAAAAAAAAAGGTATCAGTAGAGATATCGGGCTCTGCGGCGGCGATGGAGACGCCACGTGGTCTGTCTGTGACTCCTTGCACCGGATCGATACCGATGCAGTTGATATCGCTCATTCCGAGTGTAAGGTCAAACAAACATTTTCAGCTTTTGATAGTCAAAAAACAAGAAAAGGCTAGCCCGTGATTAATACATAATATTATCCATGATATTGATTTCTTATGTTTACGCAAATATTATTCATTGTATTAAACAACTAGATGTTGCCCGCAACTTAGTGCGCGCGAAACGAAATTTCGAGGAAATCGTACCTACATTTTGCCGCAATAAAAAGTAGCCTATGTCCTTCCCTATGGTACGTAAGTAATGTATATTCTTTGCCTATTGTCTATTCTATATCTATGCCAAATTTCATTAAAATCGGTCCAGTAGTTTTAGAGCCTACTCAATGCAAACAAAGAAACAATCAAACCTTTCCTCTTTATTATATTAGCATAGATAGTAAAGATATAATAAGATAAGAATGTATTGATTAGGTCTGTCGCGGTGACTTTTTTTCACGACGTTTTCTTTCAAGCAGCCGTGGTCACTTTTATCATGATAGTGTTTTTGTTCGTCAAAAACTTTTCTACGCATAAACGTCCAAATGGTGAACATACTGGTTCGACAACCGATCATAGTGTTGACCCCTTGTTTGTTCCAGTAATCGATAACAATAGAACATTCATATCTGCCGTTAGCATATGAGCCTAAATAATATTGAAAGACACGTATTCCTAGCACGTTTCGCGAGAGGAAACTGCGTATAATGAATATAAAATTTCACAGACCATTGGTGATTGGCACAACACTAAAATACACATGAGCTGTTCTTTGGCGTCTTCCTTAATTACTTTTGTTTATTTTTCTGGAAATTTGACTATAGACCACCTTGCACAATTCACCACCATTAGCACGAAATATTCGAGAAGGTCAAAAAGCGACACTTTTAACATTACTTCAAGGATTGTCTTGCGCTTGGACATCTTAACTTTTTCGAGTAAATCACGGCGATTTGCACTAGAGCCTAGAGACAATCGCATACGGGCAATGTATTGGGAGACTATGCAGAAACCAGAATGCAGAAAAGGTTTTCAAGTTTATGTTCCAGAATATTTTATCATGGAACTTAGTACACTGGAAGGAATATTCCGGTGGAGGTTCGACGGATTCCATACTTATTTTATGTCTACAGAGCTGGCATTGAAAATATGGTAATCATAATATTGATATACCGAAAAGCGACCTAGAACTTTCTATATCAGCAAAATCATTGATAAGAGTTTGATTGATTTTATCTAGTCGACACTTTTTTCCCGTATACATAGACATCACAAAGCCCCAAGGTCATATAACTCGACCACCCATGCCCCTCGGCATGGGTGCATTACCTTTCTTTACCTTTCGCATCAGTCTTGTCGCAGCTACGTTAGAATTACCTACTAGTTATTGCAATACATGCTTATAAGAGAAATATTAGAGATGTTCCGACTAGTCGACGACTAGAAGTTCTCTTACCACGCCCACGTCATTCGTCAATTCGCCACGTATTATTACGGTTCCATAATACTTGAGGAACCCTTATAGTTTTGCTCTGTTCGTCCGTCTGTCTGTCTGTCCGCGCTTCTAGCGTCGGTAATTATGAATATATAATGAATATAATGGATGAAAATTTGGTACAGTCATAGATTGTGTATAGAATCAATTTGGCATCATAAAATAATAAATATCTAGGGGTGGGTAGGGATTTTTTTTTCTTTCTACCCCATCGTGTGGGGTATCGTTGAATAGATCTTTTAAAATAAATACAAGGTTTCATATATAACTTTTTTTTATAAAGTCAACGATTTTGGAGTAATCGGCGTCCAAAGTGATTTGGTTGCCCCCCCCCCCCCCCGGAATTTCTAAACTATAGGACTTAAAAAACTTGCAATTTTCTATGCTGATAGATCATGCTAAAAACTCTTTAGGAAAATTATTTTGAACCAAATCGGAAAGTAACTTTTGAAGTAATTTGAAAAAACTTATTACGCGTTTATGGTTACGGAACCCTCCTTAGACATATCAAACTCTTTAGGAAAATTATTTTGAACCAAATCGGAAAGTAACTTTTGAAGTAATTTGAAAAAACTTATTACGCGTTTATGGTTACGGAACCCTCCTTAGACATATCCTGACATGCTCTTTGTTAGGTTATTACATAATGTTTCCTTTTTGATAAAATAATTAAATTATAATATGATTGTCATATCTTAACTTCAAGTCGCCGGGAAATTTTTCGATATTACGACAAAATAAGGTGAAAAAATAAATATTTTAAATCAAAAAAATTACAGTGTATTTAGGACATAAAAAGGTAAGTTTTCACTAAATTTCGTGAATTTTTTTTTTGTTTTGTACAAGATAAAAATAAAAAACCAAAAACTTGGTTATTTGAATTTTTCACATAAATTTTGAGGTTATGTGAAAAGAGTGTAAATACAAAAGTTGTAGATCTTTTTTTTTCTCTACAACTTTGCCATTTGACTTTTTTCGATAGGATTTGTAGTTTTGCCAGAAATCGAGATAAACCGTTCTCTACCCTTAAAAACTCACCCCCCTCACTTCCCGACCTCAAATCGGCCGTAAATTATTTTTCCTTTTATTTTTGTTACATTCTCTTCCTTTTCCAATGGGTTTCATCCTACTATAAATTTATTTTGTTTTTGACCATTTTCAGAGGTAAAAGCACTAGTCTATATTTCTCAGTTCTCCACTCAAACTTCACAATTTTGAAGTCAGAACCATCCCAAACAGCATCCTGATAAGACAATATTTTTAACCCCCGACGCAAAAAGAGGGGTGTTATAAGTTTGACGTGTCTGTCTGTCTGTCTGTCTGTCGGTCTGTCTGTCTGTCTGTCTGTCTGTCTGTGGGTGTGTCTGTCTGTCTGTCTGTCTGTGGCATCATAGCTCCCGAACGGATGAAGCGATTTCAATTTAGTTTCTTTTATATTAAAGGTGACTTACATGCGAGTGTTCTTAGACATGTTTGATGAAAATCCGTTGAGTCGTTTAAAAGTTGTGGGGGGTGAAAGCGGGGAAGAAAATCCGAATGTGCAAATATACTCGAGTAAGGTCTCAAATGAAAGCGCACTGAAAGAGAATATTGATGACTTAATCGACAGTGTTCGTAGCTTCGTTTGATGAGAAAATTGGTGGTGGGAAGATCAGCCGTTTGAAGATGATCAGCTCTTTTCTAGTTGATGAGGGGATCTGACTAACTTTCCAATGTCCGATCGATTCAAAATTTGGTACCGTGTTACTTCAACGATATTTAAAGAACATGGTAAGGTAACCATGACCTGATTAGCCGTTTGAAGATCATCTTTTCTTTATTAGTTGATGAGGGGTCGTCCACATGTCCTATCGATTCGAAATTTGGTACCATGTTACTTCAATAATGTTGAAAGTATGTATATGGTAAGGTAATCATTATTTATACCTACTTTAAAAAGGATAAAATAAAAGTAAAATTAAAAATTTTAAAAACCCCCGACACAAAAAATAAACTCTAAAAAATAATAAATAATATTTTAAACCTATTATAATTATATTATCACATATAATATTAAGTAAGTTGAAATAATTTTATTTTCCAATCGTCGTCTCGTCGGGGGACCGCTATGTGAAAAAAACACGTCGTGTAGTCGCAGAATGAACAAAAGAATTTACTCCAAAAAAAATTTGCTCATACCTACCTACTTAAATGTAATAATTAATTAGCTGTTGTTGTAAAAATACTTTATAAACTTTAGCGGTCCCCCGACGAGGCGACGATTGGAAAATAAAATTATTTCAACTTACTTAATATTATATGTGATAATATAATTATAATAGGTTTAAAATATTATTTATTATTTTTTAGAGTTTATTTTTTGTGTCGGGGGTTTTTAAAAATTTTATAGAACTCACGATCAAATAAACTGGTACCGAGTACCGACTACAAAATTAAGAAGATTGAGTCTGCTGAGGCCTTAAACTGAAGTCGGTTAAAAAACTAGAAGGCAAATTGTAATCCTTCAATCAGAAATTCTAACACATGTAAAGATAAATATACTCGAAACAAAATGTAAATGTATATAGTTGTAAATACATAGCTCCCATCCCTAATCCCACACTGATTTCATTTAACAGTGCCCAAGTGTGTGCGCAGTACACAAGAGTGCTGCTCTCTCTCTTCCTTTTTACTCTCATAGCTCAGTGGCACGGATAACCGACACCACTGGAGAGACCAGGCACAGGTCCGACTTTTTACATGCCCATCCGACGCACGGATCATCTTTCTTGTCAGACAATCAGGTGATCAACCTGTATTGTCCTAACCAAACTTAGAAACAACATTTTTTGTTGTTCCAATGTGGAGATGTAACACACGACCTCCAAGTGGAGATCTAACACACGAAACGCCAAGCTCTAACCACTAGACACGGAGGCTGTTATTAACATAGATCATTAAAATATACATTTCAATCTTTTCTACTTCAAAGCATGTTAGAAATAGAGATGACATTAACTTAGAACCATTAGAATAAAAACATTTAATCAAATTATACAAATTACTTATTCAATTATAATACAATATACTATGATTCTAAAGAAATGCTTGAATAATTTTATGTTTAGATTAGATGTAAATAATATGTGAATTATTATTTTTAAATAAAAAATTAAACCGACTTCCAAAGTAAAAATACACAAAAAAGTATGAAATAAAACTTATTTTATAAATAATTCCCCTTTTAAATTTGTCTATTTCTCTACTTAATCTTCTGAATTTTGAAGTCGCCACCAGCCTAAACAATATCCTACAATATTTTATAGAACTCACGTTCATATTTGCTGGTACCGACTTCAAAATTAAGAAGATTAAGTAGAGAAATAGACAAATTTAAAAGGGGAATTATTTATAAAATAAGTTTTATTTCATACTTTTTTGTGTATTTTTACTTTGGAAGTCGGTTTAATTTTTTATTTAAAAATAATAATTTCACCCTTTTTAGTGATATATATATATCTTGTTATTATCAATATGTCTTAAAAAAATAAACGATCGAATGTGTAACTGAATACGCGCCAAGCTTCCGTTAGGTATTGTTATTAAGATGATGATGATGATGATTACTGTAAATTACAAAGTGGCATATGCTTGCAGTTCTTTAAACAATTCCGAAATTTCCTAACGCATATCTTTAAAGACTGAGGAGTTCTGTTCAGTGCTTTTGGATTCAGGGTATACCTTGGTACAACGTCTTATTCTTTGGTAGCATATGCTTGTGTTACTTCAGTAAGCCAAAATCACTATATGTGTCGATATAAATTTCGAGGAGTTCCCTCGATTCCTCATGGATCGCATCATCACGTTTCCACTTTAGTGACTAAAGGACCAATTTCGAAATAAACCCTTTACAACAACAAAAGAATTTTGCAAATAGGTCCATAAACGGCAGAGTTATGTTCAAAGATCTCCGTGTTAGTGTAAAATACTATGTGAAGTACCTTCTTTATCATGATAATGTGATGATGTATGCTGTGATAGTGATGGTAATGATGATGATGATTACTCTAATTGACAAAGTGGCATATGCTTGCAGTTCTTTTAACAACGCCAAAATCTCCAAACATGTATCTATAAGGAGTCAGGAGTTCTGTTCTGTACTTTTGGATCCAGGGTATACCTTGGAGCAAAATCTTACTTTTTGGTAGTATATGCTTAGACTACTTCAGAAAAAGTCGAAATCACCATATGTGTCCATATAAATTTTGAGGAGTTCCCTCGTTTCCTCATGGATCCCATCATCAGGTCACCAATTTTCTGAAAATGGGACCAACTTCGGATTATACCTTTTACATCAAAAAAAGAATTTTGAAAATCGGCCAACAGACAGCGGAGTTATCCGCGAACATACAAAAAAAAAAAAAAACATATATACAGCCGAACGTATAACCGCCTCCTTTTTTGGAAGTCGGTTAAAAACTATATATTTTTCAGTAATTTATAATGTAAATTAATGATTATCTTTTCATTTTTTTAGGGTTCCCTAGCAACAACTACAAGGAATCCAAAAATCACAAGGAAAGGACAGATGATCCATCCTCCCTTGATAACTTCGGTAATTAAGAATTTAATAGACAAAATTTTGTATTGTAATAGATTGAATATAATCTTTATTTCTAGCATCATAATAATATGTAAATCTTTCTGTAAATATTTTTATTAGTATGGATGATTATAATATACACAAGATTTGCTCATTAATTAAATACATATTACATACTGCATTGAAATTATTATCTTTATCAGCACTAGAAACCCCTGATCTTACTAATTAGTAGTTACTTACTTAGTACAGCAATAAAGTTTTATGAGCAGTATATAACTTGTACATACCTATTAGTGTGTTTGTCCATCTTAATGTTGGCACAACCGTTGCAAATATTGTCTCTGTCTGCCTCTGAAAACAAATAAATAATTATTATAGTAGGTCAATACATATGAAATTGGCGTTTTGTAAAGGAGGAACATAAAGTAGATTTTTTTAAACATAATATATTTATTTAATCAAAGTAAAATATACCATTGCTATCTAATATCTATGCACTTTTGCCATCTCATAGGTAGTACATTGATTCCTTTACTAAAAAAACCATTCAGACAGGAATCAATAAAATCTTTGAAGGCACTTTGGATTGCCCCACTGGAGTTAAATATTTTCTCTTGCAAGAAGTTATCCAAATTTTGAACAAAATGGTAATCTGTTGGAGCAAGGTCCGGGGAGTATGGTGGAAGACATTCCAATTGAAGCTCCTCTAATTTGGTAGCCGTCTGTTGTGCAGTGTGTGGTCTAGCATTGTCCTGAAGCCTCCATGTTCGGCAGTGTTCTTATGACGTTGTCACGTTCAACTATTGTCAGTAAACCGACTTTACAGACAACCGATTTTATATTTCATTTAAGCAATAAGTTATATAAAGTTTAAATAGTAATTTAGTTATTTTAACTAGTTTTAAATCAGTTAAAATAGTTATTTATGAGATATTGTCCATTTTATTAATTATTAAAGCTAACACTAATAAATACTGTTTCCAACCATTTGGTAAAGATAAACACTTTACAGTAAACAATTTCTAGTTAATTCAATAGCATTTTTTTCTATTTATATAGGGTCTCTTGGAACTACATAGGTTATCAGTTTTATTATTTAAATAAATTATAAAAACAATACATAGCATATTTTTTTTTATAATTTATTAAAAAAATTGGACTAGCTGTCCTTTTTTCCCTTTAGAAAAATAAAAAAGGGTAAAAAATTGTTTTAATTAAAGTAAATACTTACCTTATTTGGGAGGGGGCACAGAGCAAAGCGCGGCTACACCGCACTAGCACTATTTGCCCCCGCCTAGAATTAAAAATTAAAATGTTACACATCTTCTGATCATATGGGTATGGTCGGCAAAAATTGTACAAATATTATTTTTCGTTTGTCCCAATTTTATTTGTTTAATAATTTGATGGTTTTTTGATAAATTGGAGTTCTTGTACATTATTCTAAATAACGAGCTTCTTATGTGTAGATTAAATGTCCACGAAATGCAGTATGCCTAAACATTTATTTTTTAAATATATTTTTCTATAAGTACTGGTTTTACTCCCATATAAAAAATTTTTGTCCAACTGCTGCTTTTGTATGAAAAATTGATAACATTTCCAAAACTGAATTTGTTTCTCGTATTTTTAAATTGTTATTATGCTTTATGATACTTTTTCTACGTTTCCTAAACGAATTTATAAAAAATATCGCTTTAGTTACCATTTCAGTCGATTTCAAAAATGTGTCCACTTTTTTTATGAGTGTGTAACGTCATGAATATAACGTTTGTTTCTTTATGTTCTTTGAGTAATTTGGCAGTTTTTGCTATTTTCATATGGCATACCTGTCGAGCGAAATGCTAACATTCAGAAAGAAACATCGGCCATACTTGTTTGCGTAAGTAAAATTAAGATTTGTGTTCACTTGAAGATTTGTCGCTAAAAAATATTGTCTATTGAGTGTTTGATTCAAAGGTAAGTACGGCTTATTGTGTTTTTTTGTTAACAAGATTTAAAAGATTCATTATTACTGAATACGGTAAATATACGTCTAAATCTGTAGTTGATTGGAATGAAGTGATATTTGGATTTTAGGTTATGTCGCACGCTTTTTTACGTCATGAATGTTACAATGTGTAACGAAATGTGTAACGTTACAGTCATGACCAGTTCTTAGGCAGAGTCTACACTTGAAAATATAATTATATACCTACTAAAATGTTCAATAAGAAGTATTTTTGTATCTTAATAATGAACAAACTCAAACTGCGCGGCGCCGGCCGGCAGTTTGTTTGACTGAACCTGGCCAATGTGTTGGACCAGGTGGTAGTTTTTTTTAAGGTTTAAGTGATATTTAAAATAATAATGATAATAAAAATCGGTGATGATAAATCCTTACTAATATTATAAAATATGCGAAAGTCACTCTGTATGTCTATCTGTTACGCTTTCACGCCTAAACCACATATTCGGTTTTGATGAAATTTGGAACAGGGTTAGAACAGACCCTCAGAAAGGACATAGGCTACCTTTCATCACGACTTTTTTCGCGTTGAAGGGGTTGAAATAAAGGTTGAAAGTTTATATAGGACTACGTCAAAACCGATTTTGATGAAATTTGGAAGAGGGTAAGAACATACTATCAGAAAAGACGTAGGCTACATAGGCTAGAGAGGGGGAGAGGGTTAGACGGGATCTAGAGGGTTCAGGAGAGGGGTATCTAGAGGAGAGTCAGGAGCATCCATCCATCCAGGACCCATCGGTCTTGAGGGAGTCTAGAGGGTAGTCAGGAAGGGGTCAAGAGGGGGCTCTGGAGGGGGGTCATGAGAGGATCTAGAGGGGGGTCTAGAGCGGGTCTAGAGGGGGGGTAGAGGGGTTAAAAGGGTCTAGATGGGGGTAGAGGGGGGTCTTGAGTTTGGGGTTTGTTACTCTTTCACGCAAAAACTACTTAAGCCGATATGAATGAAATTTGGCGACGACGGATTATATTATTATGGACTAAGCTTTATAATGGTCATGTACGTAACATTCGGTCATGTATGTAACGTGTGTTACGATGTCATGAATGTTATAAGTACAATTTTTGGCGACCATACCCATATAAGAAATAACGTTGTAATAGATAGAAACATCTGATTCTGCAACCTGTTTATCCATAAGATTATAAAAATTGCTACCAAATCAACAACATTATTCTGTTTTGTGAGATAGAACTATTAACTCAATATTTATTGACCTATACTTGCTTAATAGTTTGCATAAAAAAAATATGTTAGAAAAGTTGCAGGTAGTTTTAATATCTGTGTTTAAATGCAAGATGTTTAGCACTTGTCTTATCTCTTTTTACGTTCTTCACATATTTCTTTAACTATTATTTCAGTTTTTATAATCAATTATTGATAAATATTGCGTCTTTTTGTTCTTATATTGAGGAAAACAAGAACTTAATATGACAGCTATCGTTAGATGTATAATCATACAAGTAAGTATTATTCATATTAAAATATAAAATTAACTGTTCTTACCATTTAATACCAATGTGAAATAAATAGTTCACAACGTTAATGATAAATATATTATAACAAAATATCATAAACCTCCACAATGCACTAAAAAACTTCAAACAAAAGTCAAAATTGAAAAGTCAAAACGGCTAATGTTTTTTTTTTTAAATAAGCCGTCGGCTTATAAACATTTGCCAGTGTCAAATATATTTTTTTCATCACCTTATTTCTAAATCGACTGAACTGACTCATTAACTACATTGACTATTTATTTGGACTTTGACTAGACTTAATTTGGACTTAATTTTATTTAGAAATACGGCGTTGAAAACATAAACGAGAATTATATTATTTCCGCCTTTTTAAGGCTGGCCACACACAGCCGCGCCGGAATGTTACTCTGAATTCATATTCTGAATTCATATTTTTAATTCAGAAAGACCGGGATACCATACAATATCAGTATGCACCACACACATTCTGATTTTTTCAGATTATGAATTTCTCAGATCGGTCTGTAAATTCCAGATCGGAATATTTAAGATTATGATTTCATAACGCACGTATTCCTTTATTCTGTTCACATTTAAAGGATGATTGATGAACCCAGTATTTGCGTTTGCATTTCTTTTTTCTATTATATTAAAGAGCCAAAAGCAATGCGATTAGTATTAATTCTTCTTCCATAAAGACGTTATATGTGCCGGGAATCACGAGACTATTGATCAATCTGAATTTTTAAGATATGTGTGAGGCAAGGTGCCGAAATTTAGATTATGAATTTCCGATTATGAATTCAGAGAGACATTCCGGCTGTGTGAGCCAGCCTAACTTGACACTGGCAATTGGTTTTAAGCTGTTACGCCATCAATTAATAAAAAAAAACACTGTCAACTTGACATTCAACAAATTGTCAATGTCAATTGTCTTGTCAAAGTTGTCGAAGTGGTCATGTCAAGAAGTCGAAAATTATGATTTAATTTCCCAAATAAAATAAAATACACATTAAAATACTCCAACACTTTCAAAAACCGTGTGTAATATACAAAGGTATATCCAAAAACAGTTTTTGTATTTTATTGTCATAATATTATGTTTATAACAGTAATGCGTGATGTAAGATACGTTTTGTAGAGTTTTACTTGTCTTGAAGAGTTTGTTACTAATAACTGTATTAAAATCCTTAATGTACATATATCCACATAGATTTCACTTGAAAATATTACGAAATTTCTATAAATTTATCAATCGTTTCTTTCAGATGTTCAAATTCAGTGGACAAATAATTTGTAGGTTAGGTTCAAGAAATGTATTGAGGAAATATTCTGCGCCCGGTGTTACGGTATTTAAATCAAACAAAACTGATGTATCTGCGGCCAACCAAGAGGAAACTGTTACAAATGTGCTAGGAGACAAGGACAAATCTGGTAATCTTTGTGTTTATTTATTTGTTTATTCAGTTAACCATTATGTAAGCATAATGAGCTCCAAATATTCTTAGACAATTTTAAAAGTATTAAATTTTTAAATATATTTTCAGGACTTGTTGCAGCTGCATTTGCATCACTAAATGCTCCCGATGATGACACTGTGAAAAAGCCAAGTCCAAAATCTGTTAAGCTAAGCCATGTGCAACAATTAGACAATCAAATAGGAAAGGCAGCTGATGTAAACAGCCTTCTACTTGTTGCTGAAAATCCTATTGTCTCACGAAGGCATGCACTTAAGTTGAGTAGAATATTATAGATATCTATAACTACCAATAAGCACATAAACCAGTGGCAATTTATTATTGTATATAACAAAGTCTTCTAGTAACTATCCTCATGGGGAGAGGTATGTTTTGCCCTGTGACTGCATGCACAAGCTGATTATAATTGAGTCTCATTATTTTGTAAACACATCAATATAATCTATGAAGAATTTTCTAAAATAGCAAATGGAAGAATGAATGCTTATTTGAAGGTTTTCAATTAAAAAAAAATTACAAAAAAAAAAAAACATTTAAAATTATTTTGTGATTTTTTGCCCATTTTTTAAATACTATAGAAATATTCTATATATATCTACACTAATATTATAAAGAGGAAAACTTTGTTTGTATGTTTTTTTTTTGTTTGTTTGGTTGTAATGAATAGGCTCAAAAAGTACTGGACCGATTTCAAAAATTCTTTCACCATTCGAAAGCTACATTATCCACGAGTAACATAGGCTAAATTTTATTTTGGAAAAAATAGGGGTAAGATATTTGGGGTTTTCGGACACAAGGTGTAAAAAATCAACCAGAAAAGTAACTTATTTTGCGTACGCTGCCTAAACTATAAAAGATAGAACCATAAAATGTTCTAATTAATTGTAGATCTTATAAATATCTACAAAAAAGTCCGCGACACACTATACCTATCTATGTCGAGTGAGGCACAACAACAATTTTTTTATCCTGAAATCCTGATTTTTTTGGACTACATTTAAACGCGTTTATTTTACTCATGCTATTAATCCTTATCAAAATAAATTATTTTATCACTAAGTACAGTTTATGTAGATCAGTGTTTTTCAACCTTTTTCATGATGCGACCCCCCTTGTATGAAAAAATATTTCGCGACCCCCTGACCCTTTGCTTTTCTATCATGTATGTATGTGTATGTTACAGTGTTACAAATATTCATTCCATATGACGTTTTTATGCGTCTCCATAATTAGGATTCGGATATAAGTACATAATATAGTATGTCAAACACATTATTTTACAATTACATACATCGATGATATCGATGATCGATTTATGAGTATCCTTTCGTAAACCCCCAGGGGGTCGCGACCCACAGGTTGAAAAACACTGATGTAGATAATATTTGGTCTTTGAATGATTAAAATTGGACGTTTGGTTTTGAAGTTATGGCGAAATTAAAATATTACGATTTCTGCTCCGCGGCCCGTTGCGAAGTAGGCGTCACCAAGGCGGGGGTGTGCGTGCGGGAGGGGAGTTTAGATCTATGAGGTAGCCGCAGTATTAGTATCAGTATTGTACCCATAGATTATACAGATATATACATTGTACCCGTGCGAAGCCGGGGCGGGTCGCTAGTATGGTATATGATAACAAAAATGTATGGTATGGTAACAAAAATTCGTCTCTTATTATAAAAATATTAATTTTAAGTCAATTTTTTTGTAAAAACAAAAATCAGGATTTTGTTTATTTTTAATAAAAACCTTGAAATAGGCTACCATTCTTTCGATTTTATTATTACAGATGGTGTCTGTTCTATCAGAATGGTCCAGCAACAACAAAGTGAAATTAGCAGACTTTGAAAAGGACCCCAGGTTCCTCAAATTGTGTCGAATCCTAGCTCGGACTCCGACATCACAAGCTATCGGTTCACTGACCATGGCCGAAGACCTCAGCACGGTATTAGGAATTACTGGAGACGATGAAGCAGCAAGGCTCATTGCAAATCTTTCATTGCCCCAAATGATTAAGGTTTGTTGAAACATATTCTGTAATGTTTTACCTTTAAAAACTTAGTCATTCATTGGTTTTCATCAAAGTGAAATAAAGAAATTTTAATTAGTTATTGACTTATCCATTTATAGGTACACACATACGCACTCAACTAAACACACACATACACACACTCACACATACACACACACATACACACTTTTTATTTATTTTTTTCGTTATGGTTTTCTTCTCTTTATCTTTCCTAACTACCCAATAAACATGTTACATGTCTGCTTTTAGAATTTTTTGAAGTCAGGGATCTACTAAATGAGTGTCACCTTTCTTAAGCCCTAAGCTTAGTTTTGTATTGTGATGTTAGTTTATCTGCCATATTATTTCTGTAAGTGTGAAATTGTTAGCTAGATTTAAGATTTGGGTAAATAAAAATTATTATTATTATTATCATTACCTATTTCAGGTGATGAAAGCACTCCAACAGAAGGGCCGTCGCAGTACTCCACTGCTGAGAGCTCTCTCTTACAACATCACTAAACAGCCAGAGCCAATTGATTTGAAGAAATCAGCTGACCTTCTATTCTCTATGGCTGCACTTAACTTTCCAGACCCAGTGTTGCTAGATAGGATATGCAGGTTAGTAATCCAATTCTTTTCCTGAGATATAATTAAATAGCTAGGAAAAATTTAAGATGTTTATGTCTGTCACTGTATGTTTTTATCAAAATTGGGCTTGAGACTACTTCAGCATTTTTTGCTATTCCATATAATTTCGGATTTCGTCTACCATGCCCTCTTGAAAAACTAAGCTTAACTAAATGTTGGCATTTGTCTATGGTAACTAAACTAGTAAGCATAACTAAATGTTGCCCTGGCTTCACGACGAAACCCAACATTTTGCCGCTATAAAAAAGCATATTATGTCGTACTCGTCTACACTATATCTGTGCCAAATTTCATCCAAATCGGACGTAAAGTACAAAAAAGTATTTTCAGTGCTTATTCAATGCAAATAACAAAACAAACATACAAACAAACATATCTGCCTCTTTATAATATTAGTATAGATAACGAGTTAGAAGTCCCTAAATTTTATTACTTAGTAAAGAGTTGATTTCAAGTAATTTAGTTATTTATGAAGATTTTAATGTTTCTAATCATGCCTTTGTTTTAGTGACGTGCTGGACTGTCTGCCAAACAACAATGATAAACCGGCAGTTGTAAACTCTATACTAGTATCTTTAGGGCTTCTAAGGTATAGGCATGAGCCAATCCTAAATGCTTTAGTAAATTGGCTATGTGAAAGACCGAAGCTGCTGCGACCAGCGGAAATAGCCTCAGCTATTTTAACCCTGGCCACAGTCAACTATATGCCCCCAGACTCTGAAGTTCTGGTTAAGGTGAGATATATATATTATAATATCACTGTAATATTGTAAAACCGTTATATTCTAATATAACTAGCGACATTGTAAAAAATATGTCGAAAGATTCTTTGCTATATATTTATGATGTAACGAGAAATAATGTGGTTAATTATGAGCAGAATATTTGGGTCCGCAGTCTTTCGACATTATACAATTTCACCAGTTATATTACAATCTAACGGCTTTTACAATTTTACGGTGATATACGTAATTCAATTCAAAACTTTATACTGGGTGATTTTTATTCCGATTCGAGGGAAAGCACCCAGCATATGAATTAAATTACACTAATGTTTTAGTCATATTATAATCTCACCATTAAAATTGAATATTTATATTTGGTACCTAAAATTGATTTAATAGTATATTTCTTTTATTTAACAGGCAGCTATAGCACTTAATGAAGATGATACGGCAAAGGCGTCTACATGGCTCGACTTAGTTTTCTCATTGCTGATATTTGACAAAGCTAACCAGAAACATTTGGAATCGACGCTTCGACCAGAGTTTATTGAAAAACTGCTCTCTGCTGGCGGTAAGATATTATTTTCCGATGTATTTAAAGACGTGGCTGTTTATATGCCACTTTAATAGTAATGCAGTGGAAATAATAAGCGGCTTTCCTTGTTATTGGCTATGACACTAGCTTGGCTTTATTACCAAACTACTTACAGGGTCAAATGTAATAAATAATGGTAGTAAACCCCTTCCAGTGGTGTCGTAATTGAAGAAAATACCCATAAGTTTTAAATTGCTAACATTAATATTATATGGGGATCCCCTTTTTTCGCATAATTTTATTTGTCATAATTTCATTTGGCATAATTTTATTACGCATAATATTACTTTGGCATAATGGTTTCTTGGCGTACTACATCATTAAGCATAAATATCATTTAGACTAATATTTTTATTATAATGAGGCATAACTCGTAAGGCTTAATTTTTTTGTCATAATAATACTTTGGCATAATTGTTTTTTTGCATAAACTTGTTAAGTATAATATATATTTTTTTTGTTATAATAATTACATGATGTAACGGTGGGTATCTAAGGTTTAGAGCATTATATCTCAAATACTTTATATAGACTTTCAATTTTGAATATATTAAGAACATTAGTTTAAAATAATAGTTCGTGATATTGCAAAATGTAAAAAAGGGTAATCACCACATCTTGCAAAAAGTATGCGTTTAACACTTATCAGTTATCACACTGATTTTCAATACTAGACTAATGCTTTTACCCCTGAAAATGGTCAAAAATAAAATAAATGTATAGTAGGTTGAAACCCATTGGAAAAGGAAGAGAATATAACAAAAATAAAAGGAAAAATAATTTACGGGCGATTTGAGGTCGGGAAGTGAAGGGGTGAGTTTTTAAGGGTAGAAAACGGTTTATCTCGGTTTCCGGCAAAACTACAAGTTCTATGGAAAAAAGTCAAATGGCAAACTTGTAGGTAATAAAAAGATCTACAACTGTTGTGGTTACACTTTTTTCCTTATGACCTTAAAATTTATGGGAAAAATTCAAATAACTAAGTTTGTGGTTTTTTTATTTTTATGTTGTACAAAAAAAATATGTTTTTCACGAAATTTAGTGAAAACTTACCTTTTTATGTCCCAAGTATACAGTAATTTTTTGATTTGAAATGTTTATTTTTTCACCTTATTTTGACTTAATATCGAAAAATTAACCCTAAATTTTATGAATTGAAAATTCTCGCGTCAAAATATCATCTTTTTTAAAAAGTTGGTGGGCTTCTTGTTTGTTGAAACATAATGCAAAAAAATATATTCATTACCATAGTAAATGTTCTCAGAAAATGCAAAGAAAAGAACAAGTAGTAAGGGTCAGACCCGCCTAGCCCCTTTCCCGCTTGTCTATGAAATACCTTTTGATAGGCTACAATTATCCGTAGGTCACTCAGCTATACAAGTTATCTTAAAATAGCAATGAATAGACATCTATGCATATAATTTAAAGAAGATTCGACAACTTACTCAAAATATTGTAGATGTCTTATTTGGGCTAGGCCATACTAGTAGTTTAGTAGTAGTAGTAGTAGTAGTAGTAGTTTTGCCGGAAATCGAGATAAACCGTTTTCTACCCTTAAAAACTCACCCCCCTCACTTCCCGACCTCAAGTCGCCCGTAAATTATTTTTCCTTTTATTTTTGTTATATTCTCTTCCTTTTCCAATGGGTTTCATCCTACTATAAATTTATTTTGTTTCAAAACCTAGTGGCACCTACAACATTTTTATTAAAATATGCGAAATATTTTTATTAAAATCATAATAATTAAAATCGCTTTTTTTCTCTATAATTTATACAATGACGTCGGATTTTTTAAAACTTTTATGTCTTATAACTATCACGACGGTCGAATTTTAGATGCTAGTTACCCACCTTACCCCCACTTCATCTCGCCGTCCTCTATATCAAAAAAAACTTTTTCTCTCATAATGCTACAGTGCATTTTTTACGAGAATTTTGCGAACTGAGCAGTACCTATGATATTTGGCACAGTTCAAGTTTATGTGGAGGAAGGTGTGCAGAAAGCGAAAATATTTTAAATAATTCTTAGAAATATATAAAATTACTAAAAATAACAACACACACCACCTCAGAACAGATTACCGTGCTTTTGATAGATATAATTATTTTGTTACAAATTGACATTTCAATCTGTTACAACCTTGTTAAGTACAACATATTTTTTTTATCTAAGAGGCAAAAGAACCATTTTAAGGTTTCAATCTTAAAATTAAATGAATTATTGTAGGCGAATTTCGACAACAGGGCGGCCTAGTTACATACATATTTCATAATGATTTTAAATAAAAAATTACAGAAATCCCCATTCCGTCTCGGCGGAAGTTGATGGCAATAGACGCATATGTTGGGCAGAAATACCCCTCAAGTAGCGTCCGTCTAGCAGAAGACATATCTGTGGGTGTACCCATTATGTACACCAAGGAGAAGGCGTTCTTCGTCCAGTGCACCATGGAAACCTTCAAGAGTCTGGTCTCAGCTGACACATTCATGAAGAAGGAGTGTCAGTCGGGAATGGGATTTTTGTATGGTAAGTTCAAAGTTTTTAACCATCTTGTGAAAAAAAAATGTTAGTAAAATAATACATTGGTTGTAAGTAAAACCGATGAATACTGTTTTATATGTGCCAATAAATATTTGTGGGTATGTTTTTTTTTCATAAAACAAATTATATTATAGATGCTGAGTTTGTAGTGGATTCAAAATGTCACCCAGTTCCATTGGATAAAGCAGCAGAAAGAAAAGAGTAAGTTCTGTAGCCTAAGTAGGAACGAGTACTTTGTGATCACAGTCCTGCTTGGGCTACTTTTTACCCGACTGCGCGACGCAAAGGAGTGGTAATGTGTTTATCAGCCTATGTATGTATGTTTTTGTACAGTGATACTGACAAACAAGGATTGCTTGATAGATAGTTAAAGTAATTATCGTCATTCGTCGCCAATGTACAACACTAAACCAGAGCAGTTTCAAGTACGTAGTCGCTCTTTTAATGCCTTTGGGCTACCTATACTCACACACTACTGTCTCACTCACTCACGTTAATTTTCTGTGAGGCAATTGTAATCTGTTCGAATAGCGGTCTATTGGTGTCGAATCATGTATATGAAGATACATTAAGCACTCTATGCACTACATGCATGGAGTGCTTAATGAGTCATCACTTAGTACCTAAATCTTCATTTCGGTTTTGTTTTTATTATATTTAGATGAGTTTACCCAATTTACAGTATTTAATTATAAAATAATAGTAACTTGAAACTTACCACACTATTTCAGTGACGGTGGCGTTTCATTGAAACCAGACCAGTTACCCAGGATTTATGAGTGTGTGCTCTATAATCTATGTATATACAAGAGCACTCTTTCTTTCCTTTATTCTCATAACCCACTACATTGTGCACACCGGACTTGTAAACAATTTTTTTTTTGTTCCAACATGGGGATTGAGTTGAGAGTCGAACACCTCCTGAGTCGAGAGCCAAGCTCTAAATCTAAGCCATTGAACCATGTAGGTGTCAAATATGGTTGCAGTATACATGTCACCGTAAAATTGTAAAAACTGTAAAAAAAAATCCTTACAATTTACACGTTATTTTTCGTTATATTGTAATATTTACCGTGCCGATTGGTTAAACGGCAAGTGTCCCGCGCCGCTATATTTGTTTGCTTTTTCATAATAATAAAATTATAACGAAAAATAATGTGTACAATAATTGTAAGAAGAAAGAAGAAGGGGCAAACCGTCCCCACCCTTGTAGCACTACAAGACATAATATATCAAATGAAAGGGCTTAAAAAGTGTGTAATTTTATTGTATGACGAAAAATCTCTAAACCATGGGAGAAAAAAGTTAATGAGGGTTAAAGGTTAAATAAAAGTTTAAAAAATCACCCTCTATTATTGCACCATTTTATAGTGTTGCTAATAATGTAATGTAAGCCTATTCAAAAAAAAAGTGACAACCACAATAGAAATACTCGAAATAAGAATAAGCTTGATGTACCAGTAACTAGACTTAGTAAAGTAAAGAATTCGTTTAAAGGCCAATGTATACGCATATACAATAGGATCCCAGAACGTTCAACATTTTTCAACCAATAAATTTAAAAAAGTAATCAAAGAACGTTTGTGTAGTAAAGTTTATTATAAACTTAATGATTTCGTGAATGATAGCACACCTTGGGAATGAGGTGGCCCCCTGCAAGGCTACTTCCATATACTATTGTATTCTAGTTATATAGTTTTAGTCATAACATTGTTATACATTTTTTTTATTTTAAAAGAACAATTTTCCATCTTTTTGGTAAAAGATGGCCCCGCGCGAGTTTCTTACGCCGGTTCTTCTCGCCGGGCTAGTTCCCGAACCGGTGGTAGGCATCATGTATACCGACGTTCAATAAGTGTATAAAAATACCAACATTGAATAAAAATTTTTGACTTTGACTTTAAGGAACAATTTTTGGAAAGTAATGGTATACAGCAAACGTCATAAAAGTGGTATATTTTGATTAACTGCCTCATATTTTGAAGAAATGTATGGAATAATAATAAAATGCTAAAAAAGCTATTTCCTTAATTTTTTCGAATATAATTACTTTCTAGAAATTGTTTCTTACTTACGACGCTATCGAATGGTGCAATAATACAGAATGTATTTTTTTCCTAATTTGCGGGTTCGAATCCTGGCCTGGAAAATTGGTTTATGTAAAATGTAATGATGCAGATAAAACAATTACATTAAAATACATATAATTAAATCAAAAATTATTTTAAAACGATTATGCACTGAAAAAAAGTAAAAAGAAACTTATTATAATATTATGGTGAACTATTCTTCTGGGCGTTGTAAGAGAAGTCTAAAACAAATTAGGATTAACAATTTAGCCCTATGGAGTGTCGAGTCCGACTTGATGAAAACTTAAACTGCATCATTAGATTTTTAATAACTCAATTTTCCAGGCCAGGATTCGAACCCGCAGATTAGGAAAAAAAATACATTCTGTATTATTGCACCATTCGATAGCGTCGCAAGTAAGAAACAATTTCTAGAAAGTAATTATGTGCGAAAAAATTAAAAAAATAGCTTTTTTTAGCATTTTATTATTATTCCATACATTTCTTTAAAATTTATCAAAATATACCACTTTTATGACGTTTGCTGTATACCATTACTTTCCAAAAATTGATCCTTATTAGCAACACTATAAAATAGTGCAATACTACAGGGTGATTTTTTCAACTTTTTTTTAACTTTTAACCCTCATTTACTTTTTTCTCCCATGGTTTAGAGATTTTTCGTCATACAATAAAATTACACACTTTTTAAGCCCTTTCATTTGATATATGTCTTGTAGTGCTACAGTGGTGGGGACGCGCTCCATACAAAAATGCCCCTTCTTCTTTTTATTTGACAATCTGGGGATCCTCTTTTTTCGCATAATTTTATTTGTCATAATTTCATTTGGCATACCTCACTTGGCATAATTTTATTACGCATAATATTACTTTGGCATAATGGTTTCTTGGCATACTACATCATTAGGTATAAATATCATTTGGACTAATATTTTTTGTTCTAATTTAATGAGGCATAACTCGTAAGGCATAATTTTTCTTGCCATAATAATACTTTGACATAATTGTTTTTTGGCATAGACTCGTTAGGCATATTTTTTGTCATAATAAATTCAAGGCATTCTGTCACAAGGCACAAATATGCATAAAATGGAAGGACATAATGAAAACACGGTTAAGGTAATTAAACGCATATTTATGAAACATTAAAAGCAGGTATTACACTCATTATACCTAGTGTGACATGTGTAACAGTAGGTTAAGTTGCGGCGGGGTGGCCCTTGGGCCACCCGTAAGCCGCTAACATGTTTAAAATAATTAATATGAAAAGTTATTTGATGCAAAAACAAAACTTACTATATCTTTAAGTGCACTGGACTCGTGGTTATGGCTCGGCATGTTCTTAGATAATAGTTCGTGTTGTTTGTCCGAGTTTAATTTCGCAATTAGTCGAAAATTACAATTATAATTGTTATTTCGTCTTAACTCGCACACCCAGTAGAATTTATCATTCATTAGTATGTGAAAAAAAAATGCTACAAAGGAGTATGCGTACACATAATAGTACCTATGCTTTAATATCATTATGCGTAAATATATTTATGTTTTTTAATATTATGCATAAAAATATTATTCTTAATTAATATTATGTGTAAAGAAATGTATGCCTTACAAGAAATGTATGAATAACAATTATTATGCTTTTAGTAATTATGCGAAAAAAAAAAATAATGCTAAGAAAGTTATGCCAAATGAATATTATGCGAAACTACTATTAGGTCAAATGAAATTATGCCAAGTAAAATTAGGACATATGATTTTATGCGAAAAAATAGGGAACCGACAATCTGTCGACATTTTATAATATCTCTAGTAATATTACAATATAACGGTTTTTACAATTTTACGGTGACATATATAAAATATAGGTTACTTATATTCCGTGTGGCATCAGTGTCCACAGGATAGCGGTGCTCGCGCTGGACTACCACGACATGACGCGGAAGGTGGCCGTGCCGCTCGGGGTCAACGTGCTGTACAGTCGGCTGCTGCAACTTAAGGTACTGTCTTTTAGCTACGCGAATCGCGAATGTTAGTAACGGTGGGTCCGGCTTATTCGTGTTAAAGCATGTCTCTCAAGCAAAATATAAATTTTAAGTATCTATCTATAGTTTTGAAATAATACGTGCATTTCAAAGTTACAAAAAAGTTTGAATACTTTTTTACATGATTAATGTAAAAAAATAATATTCTATCTATACTATTTATACTTACTAATATTTTAAAGCTGAAGAGTTTGTTTGTTTGTTTGAACGCGCTAATCTCAGGAACTACTGGTTCGAATTGAAAAATTATTTTTGTGTTGGATAGTCCATTTATCGAGGAAGGCTTTAGGCTATAATAACATCACGCTAAGCTCAATACGAGCGGAGCACCAATCAAGAATGTTTCAAAATCGGGTTTTTTTCCTTTTGAGAGCTTTCGTTGCGTACGCTGCGGAAACGGTTAAAGTTTCGCTAAAATATGTATGACAGAATTGTTCCACCTTAAACGTTCTAAAAAAAGTCCGCGACTGTATAATATGTCTATCTTTTAAGGTTGAAATTTGTTCTAAAATTAATGAGTATTTTAGAAGATATCGCAGTAATAAAATAATCAAGCACGCAATAAAAATGTACGGCGCAATAAAAACTTGAATAACAATTTGAAATAATATTAGCTTTCTGCACACCTTTCTCCACATACATTTCTGGTGTGCCAAATATCATACTTCTCCGTCCGCACAATTCTCGTAACTGTACTGAAAGTTTTTTCTTCACGTATATATTATAATATTATAATGATGATTTTAAGAATTATTACATTTTGCGATCATTCTTTTCAAACTTTCGTTTCAGGGGTACAAGGTACTTGAAATTCCATACACAGAGTTCAACCCGAAGGACAAGCTTGTGGCGCGAGTGCAGTACATAGAGAAGAGATTAAAGGATCTCATTGCGCAGCCATCGTAGGCCAAAGGCGCGACACCGGTGGTGCGCCGCTTGAGATTCTAATGGGTGCTTCACTTAATTTAGGGTTCCGTACCTCAATAGGAAACAACGGAACCCTTGTAATGTCGTTTTTATTAAACAAAGATTAACACCCATATCATTAGTTGTTACCTCGAGATTTCCTCCACTCGACTCAACCTCAATCCACGAAAGTTGTATCATTAGTTCAACAAAATTCCCTCGACTTGAGGAATTTCCTTACGCGAGTCGAGGAATCAACTGTCAAACTTAAGGTATCTCAGGACGTACCTTGAGGCTCCCTCGAGCGTCTATTTTCGACATTAATATCAATTCTTATTACAAACAGAGTGAAATTATTTGAAGCAATTACGCAATTACAGAGGGATACTCATTTAAAGGTAAGCATGGAGGACGTTTTGGATCTTTACTTTACGAAAATCCGCCACTGCCTTTATGAAATTCCGTATAATTTATACAGCGCATGGATATTCATCATTCTGTAAAATTTGGATCGAGTTTTAACGGTTACTGTTGGTGTTAACATAAAAAAATAATATATTTTCCATGATGTCATATCTCCACTCAACCTTACTGAAGGAGTAAACAGCTGAGGTAGAAATTATGTTTAAGAATACCAAACTCGAGAAACTTTTCAAGGATACCTCAGGTGAGGTTGAGTCGAGGCGGATCTGAGGTAACAACTAATGATACGGGTGTAAGTCTTTTATGAGAACCTTACAAAGCAAATTGTGGACTTAAAAAAGAGTTACTACTGAAATCCTAATTGTGATTGATTTTGTATGTTTTCAACTTGTGCTAAAATAATGAATTCAATGGGTATGTACGCAAAGATAGTAGTAGTATTGTCATCAAAAATATAAATGCATAAGTAATTAAGTTGGCGCACCATTATCTTTTGTTATAAATAAACAATTGTACATGAAGCTACGATTGACGTTAGTGCAAAGTTTTTATCTTGAAAAAGATGATAATCTGTGGTTTGTGTAAGTATTTCTGTAGAAATATTAGTAATATTATGATGAGAATGTTGAGGAATGTGTGTTTCATATGAATAATATAACAATTTTATAGAACCCTTTAAAAAAAGGATTTACACCACTAATATAATTTTGTAAACGACAAAATGCAGTTAATGTTTGATAATTATTTTCTGGCAAAAAGGTAAATTTTGAACCAAGTTTTCAAAAACAAACAACCCTGAAGTTTAAACTGTGTACGTAACACAGATTTTTGGTTGAACTTTTAGTAATTAACATGTTTTATGTAAAAATGTTTTTTCATAAACAAAAAATCTAGATTTGGATTTATAGGGCCATGTTGTACCTAAAGCTCAATGATATTATACTGATTCGAAGCAGAAAAGCTAAAAAGTGTCCAACAAATGTAGTCAAATAACAGTTCCAAAACTGGCCATAATGGCGCTAGAGTCAGAAGCGGGTATGATATGAAGTTAGCAATAAGAGATGGAGTGAAGTTATTTGAAAGTTAGTTATTTCTTAGTTACTTTAATAATTTGTGGCGCTCTTTTTAAAATTCTTCCACATTCTAATATAGCGTCACATTAATTTGCTCCCTTTCAACGGACATATTTTAAATACACTGAGATGGTCCTCCTTTCTTCTATACTCCATATGAAAAAATCTGATAACTTTAATAATATAATACACTTCTTCTTTAATAATGTCACCCTCAGTGAGTCGCCAATGTGAGTGCTTAATTTGTAACAAATAAAAAAAAAGCCGTACAAAGTCTTTACCAAAGTCTGTGTCCGGTTTAACCCGGATGGGTGGTAAGGGTAACCCTACATACAACATATTGTGATAATGGATGTGTTCCGCATAAAATAGCGCTAACATAAAAACTAAAGCAAAATGGCAACCGCTGGCGTTAAATAAGCAAAATGGCGGAATAAGTTAGGAGTATTGAAGTTAGCAAACGTGTCCTGGCCGATAATCTGTTTTTTTTCTTTAGCGCTAACAAGTGCTTTTTTCCGTGCAACGCAGCCAATATCATCTTAAATGCACGAATAATGTTTTTCATGTATTATCTAACTGCAGTCAGTTTGCCAGTACAAATAAAAAAGAGAGACGAATTGAATAACAATGACATTTTTCTTATTAGTTTACTGACTGCGATTATAAATTAGGGTAGAAACAACACTTGTAAACTTCAATATATCAAAGTTTGTTTTCATCTGTGTTCCGCGGAAAATAGCGCTAACAAAAAAACGTAAGCAAAATGGCGACCGCTGGCATTAAATAAGCAAAATGGCCGATTATGTTAGCAGTATTGAAGTTAGCAAACTGGCCGATAATCTGTTTTTTTTACAACAAGCGCTATTTTCCGCGGAACACAAACATCGTTTCTCATTGGCATTGACAAAATGGCTGGTATAAAATCTTCGACAACTTAGATGATTAGGAACAGTATAATTGAAATTGATACTGTAACTATCGATGTAATGGCATGATGAGTGATCGTAACTTATTGAGATGTATATATAAATGGTTACAAATAAACTTGTTTATAAAATATTAACGTGTATTTCGTTACCAAATTATTTTTTACTAGCGACCCGCCCCAGCTTCGCACGGGTACAATACTGATACTAATACTAAAGAATGTCTTTGAACCTCTAACAAAACGGGCGAAATCTAGTCAAAACAAAGAGAAACAAATTAATATAGGTACCTACTAAAACTCAATGAAATAAGTAGGTGGGTATCCTTTTATCGTATGAAATACCATAGATCTAAACTCCCCCCGCACGCGCACCCCCGCATTGGTGACGCCCACTTCGCACCGGGCCGTGCAGCAAAAATCGTAATATTTTAATTTCGCCATAACTTCAAAACCACACGTCCAATTTCAATCATTCAAAGACCAAATATTATCTACATAAACTGTACTTACTACTTAGTGATGAAATAATTTATTTTGATAAGGATTAATAGCATGAGTAAAATAAACGCGTTTAAATGTAGTCCAAAAAAAATCAAGATTTCTAAATAAAATAATGGTTGTTGTGCCTCACTGGACATAGATAGGTATAGTGTGTCGCGGACTTTTTTGTAGATATTTATAAGATCTACAATTAATTAGAACATTTTATGGTTCTATCTTTTATAGTTTAGGCAGCGTACGCAAAATAAGTAACTTTTCTGGTTGATTTTTTACACCTTGTGTCCGAAAAACCCAAATATTTTACGGAACCCTATTTTTTCCAAAATAAAATATAGCCTATGTTACTCGTGGATAATGTAGCTTTCGAATGGTGAAAGAATTTTTGAAATCGGTCCAGTACTTTTTGAGCCTATTCATTACAAACAAACAAACAAACAAACAAACATACAAACAAAGTTTTCCTCTTTATAATATTAGTGTTGATTAAAAAAAAAAAAGAATTCACTTACAATTTTTACCAAACACGTTGCTTCTCAAGTTTAATGAGAGATAATTACATTGGACATCATACAAAGAACTAACTTATTGAGATATGTAATAAATATTTTATACGTAAAATACAAATTTTACACGTTTTAGCGACATCTAGTTGTAAGATATACCTATGAAGTTTTAATTAAAACAACAACATACCTACCTACAAACAATATTTACAACAACATAGCAAACATATATTATGTATAAAGTTTACCATTTAGAAATTTGAAGAGTGCTCACAAAAAGCCTAACAAATAAAGACCGGACATAATAGTTACAAAATACAAAGTGGATACCACTTACAAGTAACAGTGATAAATTAGTTCCCGCACATCGCCCGGGGAAAAAGTTCGCAAGATATTATAATAGGAATGAAACTTACATATAATAATATGTAAGTTTCATTCCTGATATCCGAATAAAAAAGATCCAAACAAATTATAAAGTCCGTATAGGTCGTTAGTTAATACTTGGCACTTACAACATGTACACATGTAACGTTGTGCAGTCTGTGGATATAAGCATTATGTGACGTGTTACGTCATGACTATGTATAGACAGCACACAACGTAACATGTGTACATGTTGTAGGTGCCAAGTATTAACTAACGACCTATATTACATAGTATCCAACAGTTATCAGGCTGTATCTCTTTAACCGTGAAAGCTCTACATACAGTTGAAATTTTCACAAATGATGTAATTCTGTTGACGCTATAACAACAAATACTAAAAACAGGCTAAAATAAATACGTATGGGAGGCTCCCATACAATAAACGCGATTTTTTGCCGTTTTGTACGGAACTCTTCGTGACCGAGTGCGACTCGCACTTGACCGGTTTTTTAATACTAGGTACGTTATTATTTTACTCGGGCTCATGCATTCCTTTGTCCACAATACTGAAACAAGCAATTACATTAATTAGACCTTTCAGTAAAATGTAGCCTGTGTGTACTGGGCCTTCGATAGATGTCAAGATGCATTCGATAATTTCGACGGCGAAGTTCGAAAACAAAATGTATGGGATTTAACATATTCCATCGCAAGCGACATGTCACATAACGATGACTTTTGTCAAATCCCATACATTTTTGATTTCGCAGTTCGCCGTCGAACTAAAGGCCCTGTGCATTTTACACACGTGTGTGCACACGATGTCGCTTTCAGGGTTATATGTAATACCCACCGTGTAAAAACAGCTTTTGCGTTACTTCAAAATTCAAATTCAAACAATATCGACGCTTTTTTCAACAACACTAACAATATTTTGAATTAATGTCATAGAAATACTCACAAGGATACTTCTTTGACGAATTCCACCATGTCGGTGACGGCGCTCACGAGGTTCTTGACCGCGATGGGCGTGGAGAAGAACGGCTCGTGCGGCCGGTAGACCACGTGGCGCCGCAGCTCGTGCAGCTCGCGGTAGTTGTACGGCTTCTTCCCTTCTTCCGTTATTATTGAGTACTGGAAGTTACACTGTTTTTGGAGTTCTATCACCATTCGCCGCGAATGCGTGAAAGGGTGAAGGTATCAAAAAGCGAAACACCTAGTACCTCTCCAAGGACTGTTGCGCTTTGAAACCTTGACTCCCACGAGCTTATCGCGGCGAATTGTTTTGCGAGGCTGGAATTTTTTGTGTGGTGTTAAAATCCTACTTAAGGTATTTTTTAAATATCTATGGACTCTATCCAACACGTTGAGAATACACATCAATCATAATATCATGGATCAGTATCTATACTAATATATATTAAATATATAAGTATATATACACATCTTTACTAATATAATAAAGAGGAAAAGTTTGTTTGTTTGTATCGGATAGGCTCCGAAACTACTGGACCTTTTTTGATGAAATTTGGCACAGATATAGAATAGACCGCGGGGAAGGACAAAGGCTACTTTGTCTCTACTATTTTGTCATAGGTCTCTACTTTGTCATAGGCTACATGTACAGTTCCACGAGATTTCCTTTTGTCGCGCATGACGTCGCGCGCAATATCTAGTATTTAATATTCACCCATGACCCAGGAACACGCAAAACTTTTTTGTTCCTTCGGCGGGATTCAAGCCGCGAACTGCGGCTTGAGCAACGATTCATTCAACGGCTAACCACAGAAGTCGTCCGACTATTTTATTATTAATCAAATAAAAATCCTTACACTTTCGCTTGAAATGATGATGTGGCTTTTGAATACTATCCAGATTACAATCTCATTGCAGTCCGGCACCGTTAAAGATCCCATGTACGTATAGTAGATACCTTTAGCTGGCATTAATATGTCCCTGAAAGGAAGAATACCTAACAAGAAACAATAATATACGGACTATAGTCCGTGTGCGAGTTGAGTGCAGATCTGTAAGGAATGTCTGTCTTGTATCATCCTTGAGAGACACTTTACAAGATAGAGCCTGTAGTCTTGACTACAGGCTCTATCTTGTCGTATGCATCTTGATGCATTCGATAACTTCGACGACGAACTTCGAAATCAAAAATGTATGGGATTTGACATAAGTCATCGTTAAGTGACATGTCGCTTGCGATGCCTTATGTCAAATCTCATACATTTTGTTTTCGAACTTCGCCCTCGTAATTATCGAATACATCTTGACTAGAGGCCTTGGCTTGTGAGAAAGTGGTGCGCAGGCGGCGGGGTTACCTCTCTCCTCAGGACCCGACCGATGGCAAACTATACTGTCCAGTAGAGTTTAAGCGAGACAGCATATTTTGCTTGTATTTTTACGCTCTTACTGGGACTATCTTCTACTTCTATCAAGATCCCGCATGTATGTTTTGAAATGTGACATGACCTGGTAGTTGTGACCAAGGCACAACCAGCCTTTTTAATTATGACGCGCTTAAGAGATTGGGGTTCAAGGACTGGAACGCACTTGTAATTGCTCTGTCTTACGAGTGTCCATAGGCGGTGGTAGTCGCGTCACGCGTGTCGATCCGGAAATCGGTTGCTGCCTATCACGACGATCCATCTCCTCGGTTTACGTTACGACACTTAGTCCATAAGAAAAGTCAAACATAAAAATAACTCATAAGTACCTATGCTAAATGCTACATGCATACTATAATTAGTAATTAGTAGTAGTAGTTTACTAATGTAAACAGTTACCTCAGGTCGATTATCAAGCCGCTTAATTTCCCTCTCTTCGTCAACTCTGGCAGGAAGTCGTGTATCTCGTCAGTAAGATGTCTGTGCGTTACATTTTTAGGTTCTGATATCTAAAATAAGTGAAACAAGGTTTTTAACCAGTGGGTAATACAGTTGGGTATATCGTATGCACGTTATTTGTTTAGCTTGCGTTATTAGGTACGACATCGCTAGGGGTCTTAATCTTAAAAGATGCGTAGATGCGTAAGGCATTAAACCAACTAATAGAAGGTGTTGATTAAACACGTTACAGGTATTTTCTCTTCTTGTGTCGCGGTTGATCATAGGCAGCGGTAATCGCTTACTATCATGATCCATGTGCTCGTTTACTGGTCTTAGGCTCTAGGCAGTTATAATAGTTTAAAACACAATATTTACATTAGCAAAGACAGAGAAAATCGCGAATCCGTCGCGGTGATGCCGCGCCGTGGTGCGGTTGAGGTCGGCGCGGACGTGCACCAGCTGTATTTCTATGGGATACCTAAAAGTAGACCTATAACGGTGGAGGGTCCTGCTACTGCCGGTATAATTGGACCTCTAGTCTTGACTAAAGGCCCAGTTATACCGTCATCTTGATGCATTCAATAATTTCGATGGCGAACTTCGAAATCAAAAATGTGTGGGATTATACATAGGTAAGACATCGCTAAATGACATTTCGCTTGCAATGCCTTATGTCAAATCCCATACATTTTGTTTTGCAACTTCGACGACTAAATTAACGAATGCATTGACTTAAGGCCCTGGAGTGATATTATTATATCATTCCGATTATGCCGGCGCGGCGTTGGATAAAACTATCGAGTGTCAGTTTTATACAAAGCCTACGGTATGCAAGCCTAAGAAAAAATACACGCTTACACAATATGTTACAAGGTCAACCATGGAGTCCCGAGTCCATCATAATAACAATACCTAATCATAATAGTAACTAATAAATTGGACTACTAAGTCATTGCTAAATACATAATTTCATCGCTACTTTGGTATACTATCGTTCACATAGCAGATCAGCGTTCTTGGGTGGCGCAAAATTTCACTATGGATTGCCTTGTCTATAGGGACTAGTAGTACCTATATGGTCAGTTAATACATGAGAACACTAACTTGACGCCATCAAGAGCATGCTCAGAGAGGTATCGGAAGGTGATCTGCGTGAGGTAGTAGAAGTGCCCTAAGGGGCCACCAGTCACCCGTGGCCGCATGCTCTGGTCGCCGTCCGCTATGTACCGTACTGTAAAAGTAAATAGACTTTTTATGGAACAGACTGATGATGATGACACCTGAAACACCAGAATTAGTGCGGTCCCGGTCTTATAATCCCCAAACTCTTGTTCCCAAGGGTTTGTGCAAATCACGTATGACGTATATCTATAGCGAAATACAACGCAAGGGCTATTTATTTAGCGTAAAACAACACTTGCGTTGTGTAATGTGTCTTACGAAGTGAGCGCCCGGCATCGATGCCCTAAGGGGTGAGGGTGTAATAAACCACACACTTGTAACTCTACCGATGTGACGGGCGTTGCTGAAGCTCATTTCTTTCAATTCTTGGCCCATTTCATAATAATAATAATATCTATGGACGCTTCACACCACGTCAGTCTGGCCCCGTGGTAAGTATCCGAAGAACTTGTGTTACGGGTACCAGACAACGGAAATATATTTAATACACATCCATGACCCAGGAACACAGAAAACTTTTTTGTTCCCTGGCGGGATTCGAACCCGCGACCTCCGGCTTAAGCGCCACTGCGCTTACCACTGAGCCACGGAGGTCGTCATAAAATATGTTACTTACTATTCTTTCCATCGTTGACTCCTGTCATCAATACACTGTGGTACCCGTAAAACTTAAGATGCCCATACTTTATGAACTCCCTCTCGAAGTCCTTGATGGCATCATGAGCTTCAATATTGATAGGGGACTGTCGCCATCCCCCCTTTTCACACAAAGTGTTATGTCCTTGTAATTCTAAAAAAAATAATTATTTTAATCATTTTCTATTTCCTACATAGCCTATTCCTCTGTGGTAAATCTTTACATAGTGTAAAATGAAGTCACTTCCGTTGTCTTTTCGAAGTTCTCAGAACTTTGAAATTAGGTACTCAACGGATTTTAATGAAGTTATCAGCAATAGATAGAGTGATTCTAAGAGGATGGTTCAAGGTATAGATGGTTCAATAACACATTACACACGTGCGGAGCCGGGGCCGCTTGTAGCGTATAAAGCAAGTAGGTAGATTTACGGAAAATTCTTTACAACTTGTTAGCGTTGTAATTTTTATATTTCTCACCTTCTAAATTCCCCCATTCCGGTTCATCAACAGACCAAGCAGTAATTATATTATCTGAAAATAAGAAAAAATTAACATGTCGTGTACAGAGTAGTACAGTTTACAGATAGAAGCGAAACTACATGCATCATTTAAAATTCAAAAGTAATCCAATCGTGACATAACATCAATTCAAAAAATTATAGAAAAATTAACATTTTTATACATAACCTTGTATCGAGCCGTAACTACTGTACAAAGTTAAGTTAGAAGTATAAGTAACTTCCGACAGATGGCGTTATTTCCAAATTCGTAAAGTAATGCAATTTTAAAATTTAACTCTCATCGCCGTTAAAGTAGTTTTACTTTAAAAAAATTAACTCTAAAGAGTGCTTGTGGCGAATTGCATGAACTGCAATCGAGAAGGCTCAAGTTCGATTCCTGGGTGTTGGCGTGAGATCCGCGACGTTAGGTAGCGGTCGGTAATATGATGATGATGATTAAATAATGAATGTGGTTTTGCGGCAGAAATTTTATTGATCAGTTCCTAGGTTATCTAAAAGATGTGTGATAATGATTAAAAGCACGTCTTCAATGCGTGGTGGGAATTTGGCTGTGGAAGAAATAATATCTCAACTGCTACAAATTACCGATAATTTCGTATCACTTTATTGCAATTGATATTAGATAATCAGTAAAGTAATGTGTGCAATTTATGATCGATGAAAAACGTAAAAATAGCAGGAAGTCGACTACTATTATAAGACCTCCACGTTCAAATGATTTTATTAATTCAATTCAAATTGGGTTCAAATATAGAACTTTCATCCGTTAATGGATGATTTATACAGTATTCCCCGAGCGAAGTAACCACTCTCGAAATACTGTAGTGCCTGGGCAGTCGGTTTTTAAATGTCGTATGGTTGCCCAAACACATACGGTCAGCCTAGTCCAGAGGAATGACTGGTCAATACGTCTGGGGCCAACCATGTGCGGGTTTACTCACGATGTTTTCCTTCACCGTTAGAGCGTCCGAATAATGTACTTGAGATCTGAAAAAGTCTCATTGGTACACGCCGCAGCCTGGGATTCGAACCTGCACTCTCTCGAGTGCGAACCAAACGGTCAACCCACTAGGCCACGGATCTCTACAGAAATATAGAACAATCTTAAATAAGTCTTACCCAAATATAAGAGGACAAGAAGTGTATGCAACACGCACATTATGGTAAAAGTTTTGTTCTTCTGCAGTAACTGCAATTAAACTTTTATCTATAATTGCAATTATTTCAGTAATGAATCGTGTATTGTTAACTTCGGCTATAAATGTTATGAGAATGTTGAAACTGTAGTGACATACTTAGAATTATTGTTTGAAAATACGATCGTGTTATTTAAACAACTTTGAAATTATAATTACAAAGTTTTAAGTTTTTTCGGTTCTCTGGACATGTATGATGTACCTAATAGTCATTTTCCCAGGCAGAAAATGTCTTTGCCTGGGAAAATGTCATTACGGTTTTAATTATTAGGTACTAATTATGTCTTCTACGAGAAGTTTTCTTCTTCACTAGCAGTGGCAGTTAAAGGGTCTAAGGGTTAAGGGTAAAATTTTACGATTCCAAAACCGATATATATATTTATTACTACTATATCGAATTTCATCCATTTATATTCATATTTGCAGAAGCTAGAAGGGTGGACAGACAGACAGACGGACGGACAGAGCGATACTATAAACCCTCTTGAGTATCACGGAACCCATAATAGTATCGCTCTGTCAACGACGTGATGATTCCGAAAAAATAAGTTCCTGATGAGTTTTAAATCGAACTTTTCTCATGGATTACAAAGTCAAATATTTTTTTAGAACCGATAAACATCACTCAAGATTGATAAGGATATAAAAGAATATGATTTATCAAAGAAGTCGCTGAAAATTGTCAAATTTTTGCTGCTCTTGTGTCTTGTAGGCAGTGGCGTAGCTATCGTAGGGCTAGGCGGTGCAGTGCACCAGGGCCCCGGAACTCAAGGGGCCCTCTAGCCTCAGCTTTGAAAAGAGAGGAGCATATAAGAAAAAAGGAAAAAAAATCTTGTGAGCAGGCTCGAGACTCGTTTTTTTCAACACATGCGCTAAGCGTCCTCGATGAGCATGTGCTGTTTGTTATCGTTATTTCAGTTATTTGGTATTTGATAGTTGGGATGAGTACAAATGGATCAGCGATAAGCTCACGTGCTTGACGGTCGTGAGATCAATTCGACAATTCCATACTCCACCCATATTAACTTTTTCGTCAAGTTTTCATTCCCTCTTGCCTTGCAGCAGTTCTCATTTATGATATTCATTGCGATGTTTTCAACTTTCTAGGGTCTGGATGCACTATAATAGTTAACGCTAGGTCGAGTAGGTGTGTCACTGACCGTTGCAATTCGTTTTCCCTACTACCAGCAGCAGCCTTATTTCATCTTTCAACAAGTATCGCCACTAATGCAAATCTGGCATCATATTCTGCTAGAACTCATTTTCGCTAAAAAAATTCCGATGACAAAACATGTATGATACAGGATACAGGTTGCAGCACAACGGTATTCGTATAATCTATAATAAGTCTCAAACTTTTAACTTGATAGACAAAAAAAAAATAAAAAACATTTTTCTAAACTGAAGTTCAAATTGAAGAATGAGCTACTATCTCAGACCAAATAAAAAGTATAGACGGACTTCTACGAACAACAAAGGGCTAAACTTTAGAATAATATCCCACATTTGTACTATTAATTGGTTTACGGCAATTTTACCGCTTAAAGTTCTTTTAATGTCGCAGTAATTTCGCAAGTTTTCAAAATTATAAGATCCATAGTTTTCGAGATAAAAAAATATGATACAATTTCGAAAATTGTATAGGAATTCGGCCATGTTAACTGTTTACTGTGACATTTACGTTTTGTTTTCCATAGCTTTATGTCAAAAAACTTTGCAGAGCTCTATTTTATGTAAAAGTTGTAACACGGCCTCACAAAAACCTGGCGCGAAATAACGTTGTCACAACTCTTCCCAACTATGGAATTCTAAAAAACCACATTAGAACATTTTTATTGCGTTCAAAACGTCTTTAAATATGAAAAAACAGAAAGTGATAATTCTGTTTATTATTTATTTATAGATAAATTTAGATAAAGGATAGGTAAAGATGAAAAGTTTAAAGAAAAAAGTAAAAACTTTATTATTTATAAGTAACAAACTTTATTTTTGGCATTTCACAAAAATTAAAGCGCGCAAGAGATCGTGAATTGGACGGGGAATTCTATTAAATTATTGATCTCATCTGTCTATTTTCTAATAAATATTCTATATCGTCATGTATGTGCGTCGTTGTTTATTTATTCCCATTTTCCTCCATTTAACACATAGAGATTCTACCCCTCATAGAGACGACGTATGGATTTAACCTACTAGGGATAAGTTTAACACACTGTTTCCTATTCTTATTCCTATGACTAATTTTAAAGGTCAATATAAGTTCAAGCTACGCGGAAAGAGGGAATGAGGGGCATGAGGGCCCGATTCTTCCCTTATGCACCGGGGCCCTTGTCCACCTAGCTACGCCACTGCTTGTAGGACAACGTTTCCTAACTTAAAACCATTATTCAAGGCATATTGATACCTATGAATAAAAGCATATTAAGGAACACGTAATTAGGGGTTTATTGTATTATTATTTCCTATGTAATATATCTTTATTACCTTGACAGTTGACCTACCCAGAATATCCTGGACAAAACTAGCACAATCTGGACCGGATGGTAGAAAATATAGCGAGGCCAATCTAATGTAATGAAGAAGCTCGCCCCCACCAGGATGTGGAAGCAGGTGATAACGAGATAATACAGCTATCAGAACCCTCGCGACACTTCTAGATCGTAAGATGACCTGAGTCTAGACCTAAATTCAATATTATTTTAAGTGCCAATTGACTTACATTTCAGGTCTAAATCGGTGCTGCTATCATGTAGAAATAGCAGGAGGTTGCACATCTAAAATCTACTAGGTTTCCGTTGTATCTATCCGTTTCGAACGAAACAGGGAATGTTTTGTATCAAAAATAGAATTTGTGTCAAAGTTAAAAGGAAAGTACTTGAAACAAAGATTTCAAAAATCAAGATAGGCTATGACGTACCTACATTTGACAGAACAAAATATCTTCATTCAATAAAAAGTTACGCCATTTTGGTTTTCACCATACTTCAAATGACAACCATCTTCTTTTCATCATACTTCAAATGTCAAAATACCTCCAAAAATCTCAAAAGTGGAGCCATTTAACTGGAGACACTTTTTGCCTCAACATGCCTCGTCTTTATTATCTATATATATACGTCAATGACTTTCGAAAATCTTAAAATGATCATGAATTTAGACTATGTCCAGAAACTGCGTAAGCCTGCGTAAACCTACGCACGTAGAGATTCTTATCTTATCACAACAAAATTTCTGCCGGTCTATCTGTGATGCCGACTTGGGACTTTTTCCCTAAATTTAGGGAGAAAAGTATCTGAAGGGGCTAAGAATCTTATGCTTGTGTTATTTAAATATGCAATTAAACTGCTTGTCGATAAGTAATATACAGCACACTATTTTTTTAACCGACTTCCAAAAAAAGAGGCGGCTATACGTTCGGCAACATAATATATATATTTTTTTATTTTTGTTTGTATGTTATACCATAATCCCGCCGTCTCTAGACCGATTTTCAAAATTTTTTTTTTGATGTAAAGGGTATAATTTCAAGTTGGTCCCGTTTTGAAAGCGGTGACATGATGATAGGATCAATGTGGAATCGAGGGACTCCTCGAAATTTATATGGACACATATAATGATTTAGACTTTTCCTGAAGTAACATAAGCATATGCTACTAAAAATAAGATTTTGCACCAATGTATATCCTGAATTCAAAAGCACTGAACAGAACTCCTCAGTCTTAAAAGATACGCGTTTCGAAATTTCGGCATTGTTCAAAGAACTACAAGCATAGGTATGCAACTAACTTACAATAATCATCATCATCATCTTATTTACAATACTTAATGGAATCTTAGCGCGTATTCAATAATTATACATTCGATAGTTTATTTTAAAGGTTTTAAGATAATATATTAATAATAATTTAACAAAATATATCACTACAAAGGGCGAAATTATTATTTTTAAATAGAAAATTAAATCGACTTCCAAAGTAAAAATACCCAAAAAAGTATGAAATAAAACTTATTTTCTAAATAATTCCCCCTTTTTATTCGACTAAAATTTTAACAATTTCTCTACTCAATCTTCTTAATTTTGAAGTCGGTACCTTAATTTAATTTTAAATTGTCTTTATTATTAAACGATTTCCAAAAAGGAGGCGGTTATAGGTTTGGCGGCTATATATTTTTTTGTATGTTCAACGATTACTCCGCCGCCTTTCCGCCGCGCCTTCTGTGGACCGATATTCATTTATTTTTTACTTTGATGATTTTATTTTAATAAAGGATATAATCCTAAATTAATCCCTGTGATGATTGATGAAAGTGGTGACCTGATGATGGGATCCATAAGGAATCGAGGGAATTCCTCGAATTTTATATATTCAGACACCATGTCACACATACGCTGAGCCTGGCCACAGACGTTCTTCATTGACATTCTTAAAGTTCGAACTGACATTTAAGAATCTGAAAGATTATGCACGTGTGTGGGCTATGCGTGTTTTGTATGGAAACTTTGCCTTCGAATTTGACGTTCTTAAAGAATGTCAAATTTAGAACGTCTGTGGCCAGACTTATGGGTCATACTGACCACACCTACAAGCACAAGGCCGCGGATTTGCAGGCAAAAATTATAAATGATTGATGATGATGATGATGAATGACACTATTGACAATAATGATACTGTTATACTATAAGTACCGTTGCTGGATTTGCTGCTTGGCCCGTGAGTATGGCGCTTTAGGGTAAATATTATTTTTGTTGGTTATTTTATAATTATAATCGAATTTAAATAATAACGTTAAATTATCTAAACATTTAATTTTAATAATACATATTCACAATTCGTTCTTAAAATCATACATGAACATTTTGTTTTTCATTGTTGGTGCAAGGCAACTTGCCAAAATTATATTGTTTTTGTTATTGTCCTACTCATTTTGCTCGAAAATGAGCAATCATCGTTTTTTTTTCTACGGAAATGACGGATGTTGGAAAGCATGTGTGGGACTTCCGAAAGATATTAGCAAAGTAGTTTTACTGTATAAAGATCTTTATAGGTATGTTTTTCTAAATAAGTAATACTTACATATTTGGTATGTAACTTTTTTGATTTTTAACGGTAAGTACCTATATATTTTATCGTATTATGTAACTTTATGAAGTTTCGATATGGCATAAGTACTTTAATAATTATATTTGAGAGTCTTCGCATGCTAGGTAAAATCCACGGGAACCGTACTATTTGTTTTAGGGAGAAATATTTTTTGAAACTTGGCAACTCGATCTTACTACGCTTTCATTGCACTCCAAAATACAGGGGATGGCACTTTTGACTATTTCAAATCGATATCAATTGTGTGTTGAAGGTTTTAATATAAAGTGTCTTCAGAAATAATTGGTTTTGACAAAACATTGACAGCACAAAATTTCGGAACACTCTGTAAAGTAAAATGCCAACAGTGTCAACCGATCTGAATGCTGTGTAACGAATGAACTGAATTTGAATCATACAATCGGAGCGAGAAAAACATTTTTCTTTCACTTTGTGTCTCGCGCGTACTCGAGGTAGCTGCGTAATTGCTGCATCTATTGAGTCAGGGGCGGAGCACCTATACGTGTGGTATGGGCATACCCACAACCCCAACAGCCTTGTGAGTGCATACTTTCAAGGTCTATTAATTTATAATCAAAATAGGTTCAGTGGGTAGTAGTATTGGTATTGTTAGCCTTTTGAGTCTTACCTGGTGCTTTTTACCTGCTGGTCATACTTATATTATTGTTAAAATACATATTTATAGTAGTGGATTTAGTGTTAAGCGGACCTTTAGTCAGGTAGATTGAAGAAAACGCAAAATTTGTCACCTCTCCATAAATTTTCGGCCCTTTTTTATTTACTAACCAACAGATTTAAGAAAAAATAATACTTTGTTTGAACCGATAGGAATTACTCCTGCCGATGTTATATAATCTATAATTTGTGTATGTTTCTTTACTATATATGCATATATTTTTTATTTAATTAATTTATAATCTTAGTTGATGTTAATTTGTTTAAGGTACCTATATTGAAAGCTTATTTTTTTACCAAACATAAAATAATTTTTTTGCTAAATAAGCGAAAAACTTTCTCACTCACTCCGCGCGTTAGCTTTTAATTAACATAATATTATAAAGAAAATAATAAAATTCTTTTTTATATTCTAATAACCATGTTATGAAGGAAATAATATAATCAAAATTTTCGGGCCACATCTTCGTTTGAGAGCTGGATCCGTGCCTGAATCAACCAAAGCGGTTTAATAGGTCAATTTTGTACGATACGCGCATAGCTAAAATAATACGCACGTAGCTTCTGGACGCAATGTATGGGGCCCTAGTACCTCGACTACGTGCGTAGACCTTGCGTGCGTAAGAATACGCAGTTTCTGGACATAGTCTTAGCCTAAATTCATGATCATTTATGTCACCTACGGGTGTGATGACCAAAGCTTCTTTAATATAAAAACGTAAGTATTTACCTATCTGATAGTGTTGATTAGATATTTAAAACTTAATCTTCTATCTCAGCTTATCATATCAGTGATCTGATTATAAAACTTTGATGCATTACTAATAAAAATGTTATAAGTACTTAACTCCAATTATTTAATTATTTTTAGTTATTTGATGAGGGATTAAGCAATGACACTCAAATTTTGCAGAGTTATTGTCAATTTAATAATAAAAGAGAACACATGAACACAACCACAAATAGAAAAATATATAAAAGTTGTTTTAGTTTCCAAGTCGTATATATACTTGACTTTATGAAAAATCAATTATTTACGTACATTTTGGGAATTAAGTCTACTGCTGTGAAGACGTTAAGACAGAAAGATATATAAAAATATGAAAATTATACTACATACAATTACATTGCATGATTGCACTCCTTAGATTATTAAACTCACATAAACAGCAGCTGATTTAAAAGCGAAAGCAAAGACTTTGCCTAAATAATATCATTTCAATCAGCTGTGTGAGTTCATTGACAGTTATATTGCCGTAAACAGCGTAATGCAAATTTTATTTAGTGATTTTTTTTATTTATAATTATTTTTGTGCCTAAACGTCTTTACAATAAGCAATAGATAATTAATAAATGATCTACTGGTTTTATTATAAAGACGTTCAGGCATAATAATGCCCAAAATATCCATAGTTGATTTCGCTTAATGTTATATTAAATAAACTTAGTAACCTTATTAAAATTTAATTTGTACAACCATATAATATCTTCACAGCCCCTATAACCTTAAACTATTTAATTAGCACATACTTTTTATAATTTTTGGCATCTAAGATGATCTAAGTAGATAATATTTTATCAGTAGTTACCATTTATACCTTATTTATATGTACGGTAAACTAGACCCTATAAACTATATACATAGAAATTAAATAAAGGAACAATTTAGTATAAATATTCACTTAATATCATCTTCATTTCAAGCATTTACACATTAATAAATTTTAATTTTACACTGATTCCATGCTAAATTTTCTTACTCTACTAATTTATTTAGTGACTATTCTTTAAAAATGACACTTATGAGCTCCAAGTATGTACAACTTCATCTATACTAATATCTTCTTTACTATAATATAATAAAGAGAATAAGTTACTTTGTTTGCATTGAATAGGCTCCGAAACTACTCGACCGATTTTGATGATATTTGGTAGAGTAGACTACGGGGAAGGAAATAGACATACTTTCTACCGCGGAAAAATGTACGGTTTCTGCGAAATATAACTTTTGCGCGCATGAAGTCGCGGGTGTAACATTTAGTAATGTATAAGTATGTTCCCAACAATACATTTTCTTGTATTAATATTGCCTTATGAAATTTTCTTTATTAACATACACGCAACAAACAATGAACCTTGTACTTGATAACCAAAATATTCGTATGAAAATATTGCACTGCTTACACATCAGTCATAAGAACCTTGTTTTTTATTTATTGTCGTAAACGATGTTATTTACATATTATTTTGTAATAATAATTAGTTAAAATTCTAAAATTATTCAAATGATAAAACAAATCAATTTCGTAAGAGTTACAATCGGTATCACACAAGTAATAAAATATCATAACATAATAAAATTATTCAATATTTTTCCAGTTACATTGCACTCACGTGATCTTTTAAAACGTTTACTTAATTTTTGTCTAAATACGGCTATTTTTTTATACAAGCTTTTATTTAGTTTCACCTGTCCCGTTTAATGGAATCTTGCCAGTTAAATTTGACCCACTTTCCGGTTTCCGATTGAGCTGAAATTTTGCACGAATATGTAAATCGCGTGACAATGTAATATTATGATGACGTGGAGCTGATCTGATGATGGAGCTGGAAGGTGGCCGTGGAAACTCCGTGATAAAACCACATAACCCCATCGAGTTTGGGCTCGTTTGATTCGTCTCAATGAGTACTTACTACTCCCTAGTAATAAAAGCTTGTTTAAAAAAAATATATAATTTATTTATTATTTCGAATTGCGAACCTAATTTGTATGCATTTTATACAATCATCATTATAATTAGGTATAATTTTAATATAAAACTGCTGCTAAGTTTTTATCCCATTTAATTACATTTTTGATAATAATCACTTACCCAACCTGTATCTTAATTGTTATTGAGATAAAACAGTAAATACTCACAATAATCATTTTACGAACTTATAATTAAGTATAATCTTATCCATGCGTTTGCTAATTTGAATTGATAAATAAAATTTATGATTAATGCAGGATTATTTATCAAAAAATACGACCAGTAATTACTAGTTCTGTAACGTTTCATAATCTTATCGATATATCCATAGATATAATAAATTTAAAAGAGAGATATATCAGACATGCACCTTTGATCTTATCAGCTTTAGGTATGGTAATGTGCCATTGAAAGTTTGTACTCTGAGCTCTGCAGTATCTTGGATCTGAGTTCTGCAGAACACCTTACGTACTAGTTTAAAAAGCATTGCCGTCAGAGAACACTGAAGTTAGATGACAGAAACTGTACAACAGAACTCAGAACATCCAATGGAAGTACGGAAAATATTAATGTTTGTGATCACTAACAGGCATCAATAAAAAAGTCTTAGGGGGTACATAACTAATTTTAACTTTGTGGTGATATGTATTAAAATTACTCTTACCGACTAGAAATTACTACCTATAGGTATATTTTTTCTATTAGCAATAATATAGTAAAATACCTAGTAGGTTATAAATAAAGGAGTTGACTAAAATTATAATAGAGAGAGAATAATATGTCTACTAAACTTGTCACAATATGTTTTTAAATAGCTAGCTGTTGTAGAGTAGCTACTGGCTAATACCTACAGATAAAGTTGTACTTAGGTAAAAGTCCATCACTAGAATATAACTGACTATTGCTAGGCGGTGGAGCAAGGTTTACTTTATTTTTACCATGGAGCAATTATAATTGATCCATGTTATTCTCTCAGTACTCTTCAAAATGCTACTGAACCTAGAGTATTTAATAATAATCTTATCAATTACAATTCTTTGAGCAAATTTTCGTCTGATAAATAATATCATAATAATATTATCATTATCAGCAAACATTTACAAAATTTCACGATTCCAGACTCTCTCTGAGTAAATCAGAAAGATCTAGAAGTTTGAACTTTTTTGGTGCTACATAACAACACGTTTTGGCTTTCAGTCCGTGCATTCTTTGATGGCGTTCCCGAAGATTTTTCTCTTGATGTTGATCAGAGCGCAGATTCCTCTGCTGAAGGTGGTGGAGAGTGACGCTGAGAAGTTGATGAGACTGGCCATGAGACCGATGGAGCTGGGTACCGCCACGGAGGCGCAGGACGCTATGCTGCGGTAGACCATGCGGTTCGCTGGCTGCAGACTCCGGTAGTTGTCGATACCGCCCACGTCAATTTTGCTGATGAGTTTGTACTGAAAATAATTGGAAAATGTTAAATGTTTTAGTTAATAAAATATAAAGGAAAACCGTCAAACAATAAGATTTGAAGAAAAGTCCTGAAAACATTTCTAGAACATAATTTTCTTTGACTTCAGTGTTTAAAAAAAAAATAATAAGTAATCCCCAAAATGTCAAGCAGGGAGCTATGTGATGATGAATTATTGAATACTCTTGATGTCAGCTCTCAAACATAAAAAACTAGATTAATCTAGATTAAAATCGGTTCATCCGTTTAGGAGCTATGACGTCACAGACACACACATAGACACATAGCCAGATACGTCAAACTTATAAACATCCCCTGATTTTGTCGGGGGTTAATAAAAAGGACTAAAAGGATTCGTATAAGTATGATTATAAAGGTTTTTTTTTACACACAAAGCGAATGGCTAACAAATAAATACAAATTATCGTGATCGCTTTGCGAGATCGATTAGTTTCCAGATACGTACCTAATTATCACGATTTAGGTATTGATTAATTTCCTAGAAAACAATAACTATTTTATATTTTATCAGTTATATATGTCACCGTAAAATTGTAAAAACCATTAAATTGTAATAAACTCGTGAAATTGTAAAATGTTGATACACTTCCGATGCGAATATGCTGCCTATAATTTCACACATTATTTTTCGTTAGATAATACATATGTAGTTTTTAATCTTTTGACATATTTTTACAATCTCGTTAGTTATTTTACAATCTAACGGTTTTTACAATTTTACGGTGACATATACATTAGTTAATAGTTTGCCGAATACCGAAAGTGAAGATTATTGTCAAAACATGCCTAATCTTATTTAAATAAGAATTATTTAGTTTATAATTTGAGGCAAGCAACCGTGAAAATGATTTGCAAATCTGTTGAAATAAGCACGTGCTCCACCAACTATAACAGCAGGCGTTTGCTGAATAATGTTAAATTGTAATAGAATTAGTAGAGTGTAAGTTGTTTATAAGTTCGTGCTAAAACATCAGAACCTCAATTCTCGTCTACGAGTATAAAGTAGACTTAATTTTACTTTGTTTGGACTGAAAGTATATTGACATGTTACCATGAACGGATTTTATGATATTTCGACCAATCAGAGCGCGTTTCACGTTGGTTTATCGTTCATAGAAACAACGTTTGAGAGTGTAAGCGTATCGGGACTTGATTGTAATTGTAATGCAGGTTTTGTTTAGCAGAATTGCCCCTCATAAATCTTATTACAAATTATAAAAATATGTAAAAATATTTAACAATTGTCACCGACAAATGCGGCGTACCACTTTTCGATCTTATAACTAATAAGGTCCAAATACAGAGCAACGTATTTGTCGGCGAATATATAAATACAAGAACAATTACCAGTTCGCATACTGAGGAAAAATGGACAACATAAATTAACTCAAGGTAGGCTTTGATAAGCAATAAATTTCTAGCGTTTCAAAATAAATTCTTTAGATTGTATAGTTAAAATAAAAATAAAATAGATACCTCAGATTGTATAGTAAAGTAAAAATACATAATTAGATAGCGCAAGGCATTATCAGAAAATGCCATTGTTAAAATAACACACAAATACCATGCATAATTAGATTGTAATTCATGTTATGCCTTATGGGTACGCATATGTGGGTCGAGGAAACGTAACAGTCTTGATGTAACCACCAAACTACAAGGTCGTGGGGTGAATTTGTATAACTTCTTGAATCTGAATCTTAGGGTCAGTTCACATCGCGACGAAATGTGACGCAACGCGGCGCTGCATTTTTAAGATAGCTATTCAAAATTGAACTTTATTCACTACATAATAAGATCATCATCATCATCATCATCATCAGCCGTCCACTACTGAACGTAGGCCTCCCCCAATGAGCGCCAACCATCCCGATCTTGGGCAGCCCTCATCCATCCGCTGCCAGCCACCTTCTTCAAATCGTCGGTCCATCGTGCCGCAGGACGTCCTACACTACGTTTGCCTAAGCGTGGTCTCCAGTCTAATACTTGTCTGCTCCATCGACAGACGTCCGTCTGCAGACATGGCCGGCCCACTTCCACTTCAGCGTGCTAATTCGTTGAGCAATGTCGGTGACTTTAGTTCTCTGGCGAATAATGTCGTTACGTATTTTATCCACCAGAGATACCCTTAACATTGCTCTTTCCATCGCACGCTGAGCAACCTTAAACTTATGAACCAAGCCTACGGTGAGTGTCCAAGATATACTTACATAATAAGATACACGTTTCATATGACATCAGTCATACACTGCACGTGCGCTGTGCAGCGCGGTGCAACTTGACATTCGAACTCTTACAATGAAACGTGTCTCTTCTTGTGTTATGAATAAAGTTCAATTTTGAATAGCTATCTTAAAAATGCAGCGCCGCGTAGCGTCACATTTCATCTCGATGTGAACAGGCCCTAAGATTCAGATTCACACGTATCGTTTCGTTTTGGTGTGAATTGACCCTCACTTTTCAACCGACTTCCAAAACACAGGAGGAGGTTCACAATTCGTGTGTATATAATTTTTTGTATGTATGTTACGCGATTACTCCGCCGTTTTTGGACCGATTTTCAAAATTCTATTTTCATTCTAAAGGGTTAACTCCTGGATTGGTCTCATTTTCATCAAATGGCAGACCTGGTGATGGGGTCCATGATTAATCGAGAGAAGTCCTCAAAATTTATAGGGACACCGATAGTGATTTGGTGAATTTATTTATCGATGTACTATATCGTCGCAAAGTGTTTAGAATATATAATAGTGCATAGACCGTACTTTTTAAATAAAAATTAAAACACCAGCGACATGACAATTTCGGTAATGTATTGTTTTGTTATTGAGGTATTATTTAGTAATTTTTTTAAAGGTAATTTTTTAACAACCCAATACCTAATATTCTTTGAAAATCTTATAGCTAAGAGTGTTAGGGTAGCCAACAATACCAACTGCTTTTACATACCTGGCCGTCTCCAACCGTGATGGGCTTGTCCATGACGATCCACGTGACTATTTCCTGGCACTGCGGCGTGGTGAGCGACCCGTGGTACGTGTAGTATGATTGCGTCTCTGGGCTGAACAGGCGCCTGTCAATAGGACAACGACTTTAAACAAGATCGGATTACGGATACTCGCTGAAAATTTTGTGCAACTTCATCGCTATACTTTTGCTTATAGAAAAATCAGTACCGTTGTAAAAATTTGGTTTTGTACTACCATGGAATCTCATCCTTAAGCTGGTTGACCATCTATCTTCGTTTGTTCGTTTTATTATGAGTATCGAGTAATCGAGTTTTGCTCGAAACTCGAATTTAAAAAAAAATAAAAGAATCACAAAAATATTTTACCGGGGTTCAAACCCGCCACATTCCGAATCCCCGAACAATGCAAAATTTACTTATACGCCTACCAATCTGCAAATCGGACTGACATAATAAAGTCGAAAAAACAAAAACAATATAAAACTTAAAAATGCCCAATGGGATAACACCCAGATAAATTGAATTTTCTCGCCCAAAACTCCCTGCATATTCATGAAAATACTTGCAGCTGTTTCCAAGATTACGATTATATATACCTATGTAGCTTATTTAAAGAATAAAATGCATCATAATATTATTAAACTTTGGCGGGCCGTAATGTAATTGAAATTTGTATCCTGACGGTAGATCGTCATCAAGATTCAAGACGTAAAACGTGCAAATTCTAAAAGCTATCTCCCTGCTTGTGAATTAGAATTTTGTTAGTATAGGTGCTATCAAGAAACAAATAGGTTTGTAGTAGTTTATATGATCTGCATCACTTTAGTAATATTCTGTAAAATATCGTGTTACTACTGACGGTTTCACTAGATGTTTCACCTGGTTTGATCGCCGAAGAACTTGGTAGTAATGGAGACGTGGAACTTACGTGATATCGATGTAAGAAGCCTTCACCTTTCCTTCAGAACGAGGCACCAAGTCTGGTAAGGCAGGCGTGATTTGCTCGAACGCATATTCACTTCCCGGTCCGCTGCTCACCTGTGGCCAACATAAAAAAATTGTATTAACGATTCTAAGAGCCTTTGATCTTACTTTTAACCCCCAACGCAAAAGAGGGGTGTTATATATTTGACACGTCTGTCTGTCTGTATTTCGTGGCACTGTAGCTCTTCTATGAAAGGTCCGATTAAGATGTTTTTTGTTTGAAAGTTAACCTAATCGAGAGTGCTCTTAGGATATTTCATCATTATCAGATTTTCGGGGCTTACTTAATTTTTTATTGTTTTTTGTTTAGCTCTCTATATATACCTAAAAGTAAAGACTAACGGTTCTTTTTGTAATACCTATTAAAAAAACAGATTGCCTTGGCGATTTACCATACTAATTACTATAGTGTAATTCGGCTACGCTAGAATTAATTATGCTGTTGTAAAGTGTTAGTTAAACAATTCATAATATTACTGCGGTGGGCGGCTCGTGTGGCTCAGACCTCAGTTATTATTTATTCAATGTTACGTTAGGTATCCCCCGGTGTTTGCATGAGTAAAGTATGTATATAAGATGGTAACGTTACATTTTTCGGTCGACAGGGATTTTTAAATCTTTTCTCTCTCTTACAAGAAACGATAGCTCGTGTTATTTAATGGGAGTCACTAAAGATTCAATTCGATCGCAATGTAGTCACAATAATAATAATATATCTATAGTATATCTATGCATGCTTTCACACTACAGAGGTAGTGACTGCGATCAAATGTCTGTCACAAAAATCGCTCTTCTATGGCGATGTGTACTATTACATGTGGTATAATACATGGGCGTTGCAGGTATAGTGCGATTCAAATGAGAATATGATCGAGTCGGCGTCATATAGTTTCGAATTTAGACTGTTATTATAGTTAAATTTATTTTTAGATAATTGATTACTATTTAACGTTTTTCTTTATATTCGATGTAACACTATTAATATTTATATGCAATAAGTTTTTCTGAAAATCGCACTTTTCAAGTGATATTTGACAGAAAAGGGTCATTGACGTTCCTATTCTCATTTGAAACGCGTTATATAAGGTATTACCTCACCCATCACCGCCACCACTGCGAGGCCATCGGGCCGTTTAAGCGCCTCCTCCGACGTCAGACCTGTCTTCATATGCACGAAGTGGATCTCCACGGGGAACCTACAGTCAAGGAACGTATTAATCAGTACAAGAAGTATTCAATACTCTGTATAAACGGGTAAGTTAAAAATAATGACAGGTGACTATTCAAGATGAGAATATTGAAATTTGGAAATTTTAATTTGACTGGTCGTTTATCTATATACTCGTACTATGCTAATATTATACAGAGGAAATATTTGTTTGTTCGTTTGCTTTTGCATTGAATTGGCTCCGAAGCTACATGACCAATTTTGATGAAATTTGTCACAAATATAGAGTAGGCCACGAGAAAGGACATAGACTACTTTTATTACGAAAAATTGTACGGTTACCTCGAGATATCCTTTGCGCACACGGACAACATCTGTGTCTAGCCTAACTTTATAGAAAAGAAGCAATACATGTACAATACTATTTCTGTACTGGACGGCTCTCTAGTTTCTGCTTAATTTCTCGGCCTTGTACCACTTTAGTTTGTGCTGCTTGTGGTTGCCCCGCAGTGGAAGGCAGACAGCAGCGGCGCCGGAGCGTCGGGCTTCACCATCTACTCTACTGCAACACCTGGTATATGTACTGAACAGCCTTACTTCTTCCCGTCGATGGCGTGCTCGGAGAGCCAGTGCCGGTGGAATTGTATTAAGCTGTAGTTGCCCCGCAGCGGCGCCGGCGCGTCCGGCTCCACCATCCACTCTACTGCAACACCTGGTATATGTACGGACAGCCTTACTTCTTCCCGTCGATGGCGTGCTCGGAGAGCCAGTGCAGGTGGAACTGTATGAAGCTGTAGTTGCCTCGCAGCGGCCCGCCGGACAGCAGCGGCGCCGGCGCGTCCGGCTCCACCATCCACTTTACTGAAAACACCTGACACATGTATGGTAGTAGGCTGAAAATGTGCTGAAACCGTGCATTTTGCTAAAAGTGCATCTTAATTTATTATACACAATTTACCATTGAATTAATGGATGTGTTTTACATGTCTATCAAAATAACTATTTTTTATATTATAGTGTAATCGCCATTTAAAAACCTCCCTTGTTCTCTTTTGTTCGATTTCAAAAATAGCAAAAAACTTTGATCTAATTAGCCACTTTTGGATTTCCCCAACATCAGGGGCGTTACAAGTGCGATATTGTTGTTTTGGAATTCCGGGACCGTCTCAATGTGAGTCAAAAGACGTTGGGAGTTTATGACCTGCTGTTTATAAAAGTGTCGACCACAAACCAAAATACTAATTGTACAACTTTCATTCACATTATTACATTTCCTGTAATTATTTTAATTCAGATCCATCCAGATTTTAATACCATCCAGAAGTGGGTATTATAACCAATATAATGTCAATCATATTTTATATGAATATTCGCTGGTTAAAACTTAGTTAAAATGTATGAGTAATTACCCCACCTTCTGTATCGTTGTAATCTACGTGTAATTACGCTTGCATCTAGCCTAATTTTGTCTTTGGTCGCCGTAGCAAATTGTTCCATGGGAAATGCCCAGTGTTCTTTAACATCAACTTACTCGTATGCCCGTTGTTCTCCGCAGCCATGTTCACATTGGTATACCCTCGGAAGACCAGCGGACCCCGGATGACCACCTCGCTCTTGTCCATGACGGCGTCTGACGTCACCACGTTGATAGGCGACTGCATGTTGCCCGTGTTACACTGTCCCGGCCATTTTGTCTCGACTACCGGGAAAGTTATCAGCAGGTTAATCTCTAAGGGTCATGGCCGTCTGTGATTAAGATTTAAGCAAAGTAAATCTTTTGAAGGTCAATTTATACTCCTGTACAATTGAACAATTGGATCCCAGAAAACGTTCAAAATCTTTCCATTAATAAATTTAAAAAAGTTGATAAAGAACTTCTTGCGAAAGATTATTATAAGGTCAATGATTTCATTAACGATTGTACACCTTGGGAATAAGATGGCTCCCTGCAAGGCTGCTTCTATACTACTTATGTATCTCGACTATTGTCTTACATTAAGTTACTATATTGTAAAAATATTTTTTTGAAAAAGAACAATTTTCCTATCTTATTACTAAAAGATGGCTCCGCACGATATTACGCCGGCTTTCTCGTAATGGTTTCCGAACTGGTGGTAGTCATCATGTAGGAATACTCTATAAGTGTTTTGAATTACCTATATAGACATAAAATAAAAAGTTTTTGGGTTTGAGTCAATTCACACCGAAACGAAACGATATTAAAAATTTAACCTTATTTACACAAGAAGATGCACTTTTCATTGTAAGAGTTCGAAAGTTTGCGCTGTGCAGTGTTTGACTGATGTCATATGAAACGTTTATCTTTTTTTAGCGAATAAAGTTTTTCGAATAGCAATCCTAAAATGCAGCGCCGCGTAGCGTTGCGGTATGAACTGACCCTTATGAGTGTAAACACAACAAGTCTGCTGGTTTTCATATAATAGGTAAAAATATTTTGGAAATTACAAATTAGTTGCAGAAACGTCTTCATCTTGACGTTCATAAATCATTAATTACATACACACGGTACTTTTGTAAGTTTTTGTGGTCATTAGGAACGTCAAAACAAAGCATCAAAATAAATAAGAAAACATAATAATTACCATAAATCAATCATATCATTCTCATAAATCACGAAAATATTGAATCAAAAAATTATAAAGTACATTTCATCTTCAAATAAAATAAAAATTTTAAAAACCCCCGACAAAAAAAAAACTCTAAAACTAACAAATAATATTTTAAACCTATTATAATTATTATCGTCACATATATTATGTAAGTTCAAATATTTTTATTTTCCAAACGTCGCCTCGTTGGGGGACCGCTAAAGTTTATAGAGTATTTTTCCAACATCAGTTAATTAATTATTATGAATTACATTACAGGTACGAGCGATCTCTTTTCGGAGTAAATTCTTTTGTTGCAATCTGCAACCTGTTTTCCTCACTTAGCGGTCCCCCGACTCGACGACGCTTGGAAAATAAAAATATTTGAACTTACATAATATATGTGACGATAATAATTATAATAGGTTTAAAATATTATTTGTTAGTTTTTAGAGTTTTTTTTTTGTCGGGGGTTTTTAAAATTTTTATTTTATTTTTATTTTGTCCTTTTTAAACAAGGTATAAATAGTGGTTAACTTACCATATTTTTTCAATATCATTGAAGTATCACGGTACCAAATTTCGAATCGATAGGACATATAGAAGGAAGTCAGATCCCCTCATCAACTATTAAAGAACTTGATGATGATGATCTTCAAACGGATGATCTGGTCATGGTTATCTTACCATGCTCTTTAAATATTGTTGAAGTAATACTGTACCAAATTTCGAAACGATCAGATATAAGTAAGTTAGTCAGATCCCCTCATCATCTAGAAAAGAGCTGATAATCTTCAAACGGCTGAACAGATTTTCATGAAAGATGGCTAAGAACACTCTCGATTAAGTCATCAATATTCTCTTTCAGTGCGCTTTCATTTGAGACCCCACTCGAGTATATTTGCAGACATTCGGTTATTCTTCCCCAATTTTCCCCAAAAGAACCCCCACAACTTTTAAACGGCTCAACCGATTTTCATCATACATAGCTAAGAACACTCCCGACTAATTCACCTTTCAAACAAAAAAAAACGAAATCAAAATCGGTTCATCCGTTCGGGAGCTACGGTGTCACAGACATACACACACACACACACAGACACGTCAAACTTATAACACCCCGTCGTTTTAGCGTCGGGGGTTAAAAATCACATATTATAATTTTTTACTTGCCATTGCATATTACAATTTACAACACAAAAGGAAGATCACAATAATATTATGTCTAAAGGTCCATCCAAATATTACGTCACAGCGGATGGGGGAGGGGGACATACTAAATGTGACAGTACATGTTAAAATACAGGTACAGGGATACTAAAAAGCGTGACATAGTGTGGGGGTTCAAAAAGTCGAAATTTTGCGTGACGTAATATATGGATGGTCCTGACTTACATTCGTACGTCCAGCTATGATCTGACCCGTGATCCTGCGCACTGTTGTCGCCGTGGCCGTGATCATCGGAACACATGTAGCCTGTAACATTAATTGGTTTTAATAATTTAATTGTCTAATTTTTGTTGCATGTTAATTGTTTAGTCCACGCACCATGCAAGCGCTCCTAATAAATGCTAAATACGACGTATATTGCAATAGATAAATTATATATTATTACAAAAAAATAAGCACCTAGGGGTTAGGACGATCTATATTTCCATAATAATTAAATAACTATGGGTTACGTCACTCATAAACTCCCCGCTACGCCGCGCTACGACACGCTACGCAGGGCTACGCCGCGTCGCATTGCTCTACGCTCCGCTATGACGCGCTACGCGTCGTAGCGCAAACTGTGAGTGTCAAATATAAATAAATCTAATATTATTAATATTATAATAAATTTTCGAAGGTGTATTTGATAGGTTATGAAAATAGGTTGTAAACAATTGACCCGCCCTAAAGCTTTAAGCCCCAATTTTTTTATTCTTTTATGTTTTGACACAAAAATACATGTAACGCTAAAAGAGATGTTTGATTTTGAGCCAACTCTATGTATACTACATAGGTAAATAGGAAAAAAATATGGGAATTTCATAAAAATACAAAAAAAAATTCAGGAGAGTACATGCGTACAAAAATGATTATTTGAAGAGTTTTTTTTACGAGAACCCTATCTTTAGGGCGGTCATGACAGTTGTTTTGACTTGACTTTTGACGTATTTGAAAGTTTTAGGAAGAGACGTCTTCTTGAATGCCAAACGTCTTTCTTTTGACAATGGCAAAAATCATGTCATTGTCAAAATGATAGTCTTTGTTTAATTATGATCTGATCCGCCATGTTTTATTCTAAGTTGTGTTGCTTTTCTTGACGAAGTTATTTTAAATGTACATTGAAACGAAGAGAAATTAAATAAAGTAAAGAATAAAGAACGGTTACTATATTATGTAGCTATATTTACATATAGTGTATATAGTGCTGGCCCACGACTCATACATTTCTAGAACATCTCTTTTTGACACTTTTAACATCAACCCCCATTGTTAGTTAGCGATATTAACACTGTCACAATCTTCAACCCTCAGTTGTCGATAATTCGACTTTCACACATCACGTAGGTTGTAGGTTTTGGTGTAGGTGTCGGAGTAGATGTAGGTTGTAGGTGCAGTTGTTAGTAGCTATTTATTTATTTCATAGATAAGACAAAACGTCTGTTGGGTATAGCTATTATTAACATAATAATACTTTTTGTATTTTTAATGCAGTCAAGAAAATATTGCAGCAAGGCTATGTATGTAACATTATTTATATATGTCACCGTAGAATTGTAAAAACCGTTAGATTGTAAAATAAGTAACGAAATTGTAAAAATATGTCGAAAAATTAAAAAATATATATTTATAATCTATCGAAAAATAATGTGTGAAATTATAGGCAGCATATTCGCGTGGGAAGTCTATCAACATTTTACAATTTCACTAGTTTCATTACAACGGCTTTTACAATTTTACGGTGACATATACAAATTACGAAAAAAAAAACTTAGAGGACACTCCCCCGTAAATATAAATAAAAATATTATTTCGCACATAGTTCATAAATAGTTTTCATAAATAAACTATTTATATATGTACAATGTAATTATCTGGGATATTTATATACGAGTAGATTAAACTTGTCAGTGTTGATGTCGGCGTACGGACCTATTTTCCGTAACTCTGTTTGTATAATTATGTCATTACGGAAAAGTAAACTATTTGTTAATAATCAGAAAACAATTTTGTATTCTGGTTAAATCTAGAATCTAGAATATATCCAAGCTATACATAAATCTGAACGTGAATTGTAAATTACTGCATAAAAAAAAAACTTAGGCCTTTGCATCCGTTAATGGATGATTTATACAGTATTCTCCGAGCGAAGTAGCCACTCTTGAAATACTGTACTGCCTGGGACAGTTGGTTTTTAAATGTCGTATGGTTGCCCAAGCACATACGGCATTCTCACAACATAGTCAGCCTAGTCCAGAGGAAAGAACTGGTCAATACGTCTGGGGCCAACTATGTGCGGGTTTCCTCACGATGTTTTCCTTCACCGTTAGAGCGTCCGTATAATGTACTTGAGATCTGAAAAAGTCTCATTGGTACACGCCACAACCTGAGATTTGAACCTGCACTCTCGAGTGCAAACTAAACGGTCTACCCATTAGCTACGGAGCAGGTTAAATACTTCTTTTATTTTGGCTTGAGATGTCTATGATACTTCAAAAAATAAAATATCTCGAGAATATAAATGACGTAAATTATATGTAACATTACTTCTATTTTTGCAATCGCGCAAACAGAAGCCGTATCGGTCGCGCTCCGCCGAATTCGTGTATGCAAATAAAAAACCCACACAATAAAGATAATTGCTATTTCCAAATTGTTGATATAACTTTTCGCAATTAAATTAAATAGTCATATTTACATGATGTTGTTACATTGTAGATATGCAAAAATAATTTATATATGTTATAAATTATTTTTGTTCTTGGGAAAATTTCTAAACATCCGAATTTGTTTAGTTTGTTTGTTAAGGTTCAAGCCTTATCTAGATAAGAAAATTTCATAACATAAACAAAGGTTTTGAGGTAATTTTGTCTTTTAATCTCCAAAAAACAAAACCGACCAAGTGCGAGTCAGACTCGCGCACCGAGGGTTCCATACAAACCTGTAGTGATTTTGTTACAGGTTAAAGGTATAATAGACCTGAGGATTTGATATGAATTTCAATTTAAGATCTCTACGCGTTCATGAGTAAAGGGGTAGTAAGTTTAAAATTATTAAAAATATTTTAATTATATGATGTAACTAAAAATTTACGGTTTTCGCAATTTTTCCTTTAGGGGCCGTCACGCAATTACGTGATGTTTTTAACAAATTTTTAGACCCCTCCTCTCCCCTACCTAAGATCACGTGTATTTTTTTTTTACATAGTAAGCAGGTCATGTTTGAAGAAAATCTTTAACTTAAAAAACAATTTAATCGAATAATTTAAGCAATTAAAAACTATACGTGTCATTTGTCTTGTAAGTATTTAAACAACACTACGAATTTACAACCGATAATAATTTCAGTATGCATAGACTAGATTCGAAAATTAATACATGTGATGTCTCCTTACACCCCCTCCTCCCCTTGGTGATACTTGGTGATTTATTTTCGGACCCCCCTCCCCCTTTAGGCATCACGTGATTAATGGACGACCTGTGCTATAAGACGTTATTTCGTATCAAAATTTTTTGAGTTTTGTCTTCAAAATCAGAAGAGTCTGAGTTCATGGGAAGTACCCTGTAGGTTTTGAGTTTGCGAGTGTCAAGCGGAAATTTTCGGTATTAACAGCTATATCTTTTGATTGCGTTGGTTTAGAAGTTTGATTTTTTCACAGCTTCAAGGGACAGTAGATTTGAGTATTTGATATAAATTCCAGCTTGATACCTTCACGTGTTCCTGAGCAAAAGGGTCTTGACAGACAGACGGACGGACAACAAAGTCATCCTAAAAGGGTTCCGTTATTTTCCTTTCGAGGTACGGAACCCTAAAAAAACATAAGACACGTGGTAGATATAAAACTTCATTCATCATTTAAACTCCAAAAATACTCACATCGTGCCTAATGTTGCTTACACACGTACATATATTTGGTCTGGAGCAGACCATTATGACAGCACGACAGTCGACACTCGTGTGTTTGATTTTCATCTCTAATGTATTGACACAAAGTTCTACTTACAGTGCATTCCATTTTTTGTGCAGTGTTTCAATTATCAAGAATTCTTGTTCCCAAACTTAAATAAACTGATAAACAAATAATAATAATTAATAATCTATAACATTAAACAAAAATAAAAAATTAATGATCTATAACATTATTCTGTCCTTTACCTAAGTTATTTTTCTACAGGTTCACTTTTCAAATCGCTTGTCGATGTTATGTATCGATCGATAGCTTCATTTCATTAAAAACAAGTAAATAAAATTGCCCTCTGTTTTTTCCCTAATTTTAGGGACAAACCTTAGTGGTTGGCAACCAAATCCGTGGTCTACTCCGGACCAAATCTGTAGTACTTTAAAGATTATAGCTTCAAAAAATAAAATAAAAACCGGCAGAAGTGAAAACTTGAACATTAAATTAAAAAACCGCTATCTAGGTTAAAAGATATGAACTAAAATAGTTTCAAGCTCGCGTAGGGAACTAAGAAAAACCACCATCTAGGTTAAAAGACACGAACTAAGACAGTAAACAGTTGCAAGTTACATCTTACGAATTTTCGGTCAGGGTCCTGACGCGAGTTTAACCTTTTTACCCATCCCAAGAAAAGTGCACTGTGTATTGAGGCGTACTTTCGAAACTTAAGTTGTATAACGTGTGTCCACGGATGTATGGGAAAATTGTGGGGCGCTGAAGAAGATGCGATGTCAAAATGTTGAAATTTGGATCGTTCTACGAAAGCTGTTTCTCTGTATGTAAGTTCTCTGTGTTAAAGGTTCGCTTGTAAAAAATTGGAGGATAGTAGAAAAGTTCTTCCATAGACATTTATAAATAGGGTCATCATATTCTGATATAGGTTTTAAATGTTTCCAATAATATTGAAAAAGACAATACCTAAACTTTCTCATACTTATAATAGTAGGAGTACAATTTTGTTAGGCACAATAGTAGTACAGTTTAGTTAATGTCGATTATCAATAATAAGCACAATTTTCTTAGCCACATCAGCACAGAGTAGAAAATACATTTTGATTACGTACAGAGCTTTTTAATAGAACAATCCAAAATCGATCCAATCTGAAACGTCCCTATCAACGGCCTACAATTTTTTTTCACACAATCGTAGACACCGTATGCTTGTAATAGTGCAATCAATACAAAAGCTAACTATGTAGCTGTTTATCTGTACCTCTTTCTTTAATTTGTGTCCTGTGACATCAGTTTATAGTGTCGGATCGGGTCCAACAGATAGATCTCCTTACGTAATCTATATTATCCATAATCCATATTACTAAATATTATTAATGCGAAAATTACTCTGTCTGTCTGTCTCGCTTTCACGCTAAAACTACTCAACCGATTTAAATGAAATTTGGTACACAGATAGTCTAGAGCCTGAGAAAGAACATAGGCTACTTTTTATCGCGGAGTAATGCATAAAGTAATTAATGTACGGTTCCCGTGGGATACTTTATTTACAGTTTCACGTAAAAACTACTTAACCGATTATCATCAAATTTGGCACAGATATAAAGTAGACCATAGGAAAGGAAATAGGCTTCTTTTTATCGCGGGACATATACAATTTCCGTGGGTTACTGTACCTACGCGGACAGAGCTGTGGGCATCAGCTAATATAACACAATATAATAAAGAGGAAAAGTAATAGGCTTCGAAACTACTGGATCGATTTTGATGAAATTTGACACAGATGTAGAGTAAACCACGGGGAAGGACATAGGCTACTTTTTATCGCGGAAAAATGTACGGTTTCTGCGAAATTAACTTTTGCGCGCACGAAGTCGCGGGCAAGGGCAACATATAGTGGGTTATAATCTTGACATAAGATGAATGGAGCTATTTATAGCCCATTCACTAGACAATCTACAATGGCTAGTACAGTAAGTTTGTACACCGCTTTTTGTGAATACTATTAGGTATCTGGATGACCTTATGCTTAATATAACTACTTAGTTAAATATTTTTTTTTATGAAACTGAAAAATTATTAACCTTTTTACCCGACTGTTTTATTAGGAGCCTTACTTTTATATAGGTACATACAGGTATAAAATAATAGCTTTGATTTTTTAGATTTATTAAATTCGCCATTATTAATAAGATTATTATCAACACAGATTAGTATTAAATATTAAATTCGTTTACAAATTAAACGTTGCTTGGAAAAAATATAAAAAAATACATTTGAACTGAAATCTCTGCCTCAAAAAAAAAATATATATATATGTGTGTCAACCTTTGTCAACACATACAACTGTGGTTCTTATAAAAAATCGTCGAGAGACGTCTGGCAGATGAAGACATATTGCGTTATTTTTCTTGAGATTTGAAAATTGCTTTATATAATAGGTACAAAATAAATACAGATACATCCACTCACGATTAGATTCAATTATAATTAACTTAGGTATATTTACATTAACTGCTGAACTCAAAAACCACTTATACCTGACATTTTAAACACTCGGTTCCGTTGTAACAATTCATTATATACACGCGTATGTAGTTATAACTTGTACGTTTTAAGGATTGCTTACAGAAAATAATGCGATCAAATTTTGTCGATGATTTTGCAGCCAAAATATCAATCCAGTCGATTCAAAGGTTTGTTAAAATTCAGTTAGCATTGAAGAGATTTGCAATAATGAATTAATTTCCTTACATTTTACAGTAGTAAATGAATGAATCATTTCAGTTTTCCATAGCAAGACGAATTTAAAATAGATACCTATATTTATCTAAAATCTAGGAAGATTAAATTAAAATAAGAATTAAATAAGGTAATAAAACAATTTTAATATCATCAGTTCCACAATAATTAAAAAAAAAATAGAACATAATTTCTCAACAATTTTTGTAACTTCACTGGTATGATAAATATTATTTGAAAGTACCTAACCGTTACGAAAATGATAACCGAAATGTAATACAAATATTATGTTATTTGATTGCCTAGATAGTTATGAAATTTAGATATGAATTAAAAATAATATATATTGTAAAAATACGTCATATAATATGCATAATATGCCCAATAAAATAATAATTTTACATGTAAGTTTTATACATTTTGTTACAAGTTTTATAGTGTTATAAAAGCTGTTCGTTCTCTTGGTTTTTCTAACTGGTTAAAATTTATGAAAAAATCTTTTAGTTAAGTATACATCCTTTTTACACGTGTACGTTGATAATTAATTAAAATAAGCGTTAAGTTAAACCACTTGGTATGTAATAGTTAACTTCATATTGAGACAAAATAAATAAGCATGCAAGCTTGCTAGAAAATATTAAATTTTCGTGTGGATAAGTAAAATTAAAAATTTGCGAAAAACAAAATCTCACCGGCAACGTTCACCAAAATCACGACTAGTGCCCACATCATTGCAACACTTTTCGAATATATTTTCGAAACTATGTGTGTGCACTGCACAGTATTCCGTAACAAACTGACCCGATATATGACATAGTTTTGTTTATATACATATTTCGTAAAATATATTATATTTTTATGTAAAAAAGTGCGCGCGACGCGTAGTCTAGCGCAGCCGGGACTGCGATTCGCGACGATGTCTGCGCGTGCGAAAGGATCGCTCCGTTCACGCCATCCCCAAATTAAAATGTAGCAAGTAAAGATTTAAACGTTTTCGTTATTTCAGGATATTCCTAAGATAATGGTAAAATACCATCGTTTTTTGGAAAAGCTGGAAATTCAATTTACTAACAACTCAGTTTTCCAACTAATTAAAAACCCAGAAAATGAAAATAAGACATTTGAACGTAATCCAGGTTTAACACATTTATAATGATAGATATATTTTTATATACAGTAAATATTTTTTAAATATAATAATTTCATTAAGTAAATGTGAAATAAAAAAATACTTACTTATTTACAGAAAGTAACCGAAAGATTCTGACAAAACAAAAAACAAAATTTAAGCCTTACTAGCTTTTGGAATATGACAGTCATCTTGAGAGACAAACTAGCGTAAACTGAGACGAGAGCTCGTAAAATTATGCACTGACCTTAACTATTCTGAGGTCAAGTCCATTATATTAACTCTGTCATAATTTCGCGAAAATGACACCATAATCGGTCATTGACTAGACTTCTTAAGTTTTATAACATATAAGTTTACAAAACTTCACATTTTCAGTATAGCGATTGAAGCAACTTACCATAACTATATACTTTATAGCACAACTTTCGAATCATAACTATGATATATATACATATTACTATAAAAATTATTAAGTGTAAAGTATACTTAATAATTTTTTTCTGCAGATCGGCAAATGTAACTGGGCCTTTAAATCATCATAGCTAATGCGTCGTGCGCAGGTCAGATAATTTAGTAATAAAACCCCGCGGGGGAAGCGGCAATGTCACTAACAATTCATTTAAAAGGTTCCGCTATAATTTATTGCTATAGCTACTTTAGTTTTTAGTATGTACCCAGTGCGATACTGGCCTATTTTCTAATCCATTACATTCACCATTTGGATTCTGAAATTTGGGTGAGATATACGAGAGAAGACCATGCCGCGTGGAATCCGCGCATTTGCACCGTGTATCAATGTGAAAACTACTTTAGATAGTCTGATTCACAAGATCCATTTCAGTGAATTTCTGTCCAAGGGCGCCGAAAATGATGATCCAGAGCTCATTCAATTCGGAATGACCTCTAGAAAATTTTAGTAAAATTTCAAGAGGTTCTCGGAAAAATTGCAGAAGTTACAAACAAAAAAAATTTAGTAAAAGAAGGGGGTATGGTTTTTTGAAAATATATCGGAAACTGTTAAAGGTATCCGAATTTTGAAAAAAAAATCCCTTTATTAAGGATTAAAAAGGAGGAAATTTCCTTAAAAAAACAAAGTCCCACCTCCCGGAACTCCATCACACACTTCTAAATTTTAATAATAAATATTGGATGCATCTTACATTTTAATCTTCTGCCACAGACTAATAATTAGTTACTACGTAACTTCTGCATTGTTTACTATCTAGCTCTTATAGCGAGCTTCAATGTAACATTCTTTATCTTAAGGGAATCTTCTCTAAGTGCCTTGTAGAAGTGATGTGATAAATTAGAAGAAAGTAGGCATAAAAGCTAATTTCATTCCAGTTTCTCTCCTCAATTAAAAGAAAACTCTGTCCATTGTAAGTTTAATAGAGGAGTGTCACAGTGACCTATAGCTTCTAACTGTTAGTAATAGCGCGGATGACTTAGAACTCGTACGGTTTGAATAAAAATTATCACACTGCAGCACGAGTACCTACGCAGATTGCAACAAGACATAAGCATTCTTAAATTGAAAATAATCTATTACGAAGTTGTTAATGTCTATATTTTTTACAAAAAAACCTATTAGTAAAGAGAATTTTAAAAATTAAATTAAAGAAATTTGAGAAAACCGTTACATTGCATTTTTATTTTTAGAAAGTTATAAAAAATATTTTAATCACAGATTCATATTCAGAATCTTTATATTTAAAAAAAAAAATTGTACCTACGCATAAATGTCGAGGAAGGAAGAATATTTATCATTGTTTAGATTTGAGTAATAATGAAAGTAGCAGAAATACGCGAATACTTGTCGTGGTGTCATAGCCGTTGCTTTCCTGTGATAATAAACGGTTTAGATGTACAGTCGTACAAGGATCTTTTGGCACGTGGACAAAATCAGTACTAACATCGCCGTCTTGTAAAATGTCACTTTTAGTATTATGTATTGTTTTGTAGTTGCGACACTTACCTTTTGGCACGTGGATAAAATCAGTACTAACATCGCCGTCTTGTTAAATTTAACTTTTTAGTAATAAGTATTGTTCTTATTTGCGACACTCACGCCCCCATCCAAGTGCCAAAAGATCCTTGTACGACTGTACGAGTGTATGTAGAGCGACATTATAGAAGCATCGTATGTGCCTTGTTATTGTAGGTAGGTAATTGATTAGACTTAGTCAAATTATCAAACCCTTTCCTATTTGAAGAAGTGTTTGAAAATATGATGGGTTAAAAAACACGTATCAGCAATGTCATTAAAAAGCTTCAATATCAGCCATTCATCGGCTGACAGATTAAGTTATCTCACACGCATTAGCATGAAGTAATCGTTGATATTTATCTATATATTTGATAGTAGCTAAATAGGATGTTGATAACAATTTGCCATTTCATTTTAAGATTATTCTGCAGGTGACAAATATTATAAAATTCATTACCACTAGAACTCACGCGCCCATATTTTTTACACGAAGGCACGCGTGTGTTTTTCAATAATAGGGGATCGGACAACATCTGAAATATTTAGTTTCATTAATATATTCAGAAATATTGAGGCATTACTACTTGGTATATGTAAAAAAAAAGTATGTGTAGTTTAAGTATCTACTAATTATTTTATACATTTAAAAAGTACGAAAAAAAATCATTAATTTACTTACATCATATACAAAAACATTTATTATGGTAAGTATGAACTTAAACGCACAAATGTCGGAGATATTTACAAATATATTCCTGCGGCCGTATACTTCATGCACCTTAACCTACAAGTGACGTCACTTGTAGGTTAAGTTTAGTATGGAGCGTTTCTACGAGACTCGCGAAATTTTGTATAGAAATCGCTGTACCTCTGAAAATATTGACTTTTATTACTCATATTAAAGAGTACTATTCATTTATGCAATAAAAATAAAATCAGTCCGCTTGCCTATTGCAACTTTTTATTACAAGTATAGCTCGACTACGTAAATTATATAGCCTATGTTACCCGGGCTATTATTACGAATCTATTGACACTCATTTATTACAATCAGATCAGTACTTAAGGCGCTACGGTTAAACAACATAAATATATACCTACAATATACATACATAATACATAGACTGCCAAAATTATTATCCTTCCTTTGGCTTCGTAAATAATACGTTATATTATGGACTTATGTTACTATTAGCTGTTGCCCGCGACTCCGTCCGCGTAATTAATGTATTCCACGAGAACACTGTACTTTTTCGGGATAAAAAGTAGCCTATGTTTTAAATTAGAGCCTAAATTACTATTATACCAAATTTCATCAAAATCCAAAATCATAAAAAAGACGCATTTTTGTACTAACCTTATTTATTAGTTACTGATTTTATGTTTTTAAAAATTAGAAAATACTCGAAATTTCGATTTTTAGGGTTCCGTACCTCGAAAGGAAAAACCAAACGCTTATAGGATCAATTTGTTGTCCGTCCGAATGTCTGTCAAGACCCTTTTTCTCAGGAACTTCTAAGCCAACGCAATCAAAAGATTTCCGCAGATTTTCGACACTCGCAAACTCAAAACCTACAGGGTACTTCCCGTGAAATTTGGCACAAAGCAACATCATATAGCACAGATAAAGGAAAAATTACAGAAACCGTAAATTTTTAGTTACATCATATAATAAAAATATTTTAAATAATTTTAAACTTACAGTAAGTACCCCTTCCCCCTTTCCTCATAAACGCGTAGAGGTATTAAATTGAAATTCATATCAAATACTTAGGTCTATAATACCTATAAGCTGTAACAAATTCACTACAGGTTTGTACGAAATCCTCGGTGCTCGAGTCCTATTCGATAATATTCAGTAGATATCATCATTTTAAGACTCATGTGATCAGTCCAGAAAACAACATTATTTTGGAGAGGAATTGAAAGTGTGGCCTCCGCACCACGAGGCAGCTCTCACTACTTAACTAGAATACGGAAGGCGATGAAATATTTATTAAAATAATGTAATTATAAAATAATGTAATTACTACTCGTACTAGCTGACCCCGACAGACATTGTTCTGTTACTTAGAGTGGATAGTTTGATTCGCACTCGAGAGAGTGCAGGTTCGATCTCCAGGTTGTGGCGTGTAGCAATGAGAATTTTTCAGATCTTAAGTACAATATACGGACGCTTTAACGGTGAAGGAAAACATCGTGAGGAAACCCGCACATGCTTGGCCCCAGACGTATTGACCAGTCATTCCTCTGGACTAGGCTGACTATATTGTGAGAATGTCGTATGTGCTTGGGCAACCATACGACATTTAAAAACCGACTGTCCCAGGCACTACAATATTTCAAGAGTGGCTACTTCGCTCAAAGAATACTGTATAAATCGTCCAATAATGGATGAAAAAGCTTAAATTTACCTACTGTCTACACCTACTTAGTACACTCGTTGACAGCTACCGAAAACAGTAAAAAAAAAATTTTGATCCACTTATTTTGATCCACTTACTTACTACCTACCAACTGTCTACACCTACAACGGAATATAAGATCTGAAGGTCGATTTTGCTCATTCATCCAATTTATTATATGTCCAGTCCCAATATGTTGCTAAGTGCAACGTATAACTGCAAAATGGTATTCTCATAAACGTTAAATCAACGCCAAACTTTTGATTGATCCAAACTCCAAAAAATTGTTTATGATATCAATACAATTCATTTATGAATAAATTATATCACATTAATTTATAATTCAATTAAAATAAAATGAAAGTATATTATTTACGATCATTAGAGTTCGGATAAATTTTTGACAGTGAGAGTCATTTGGTCTCGTTTTGGCATCATTCTACATGAAAATGTTTTTATGGGATCTAATACACTCTAAGGTTCTTCTTTAAGGTTCCCGAGATAACTTACTTCAGGAAACGTGTAATAAGATATTGATTATGAATATAAGGAATATGATATTGCAAGATTATTACGTCGAGACAGTTCATTTTACTGACAAAGTAATGGAAGTAAAGAAAACTTGATATTACCTAGGACCTGAAATTATGTAGTATGTGGTGTTACGTAAAGATAAAGAATATAATTAATAACTCCCACACTGATATCGGCGACGGTGACCGGTTTCAATCAAACCAGGTCAGTTACGCAGGAGTAATTTTATAGTGCCCAAGTGTGTGCGCAGTACACAAGAGCACTATCTCTTCGTTTACTCTCGTAATCCAGTGGGACGGATAACCGACACGACTGGCGAGAGATCAGGCGCAGGTCAGACATTTTACATGCCCATCCGACGCATGGATCATCTTTCTTGTCAGACAAACAGGTGATCAGCCTACACTGTCGTAACCAATCTTGGAAACAATATTTTTTGTTGTTCCAATACGGGAATCGAACCCACGACCTTTGAGTCGAGAGCCAAGCTCTAACCACTAGACCACGGAAACTGTTAGGCCCCAACTCTTATACACAGAGGTTTGAGAGACTTCTACTTTCGAAAATGTTGTTTCCCTAAATATCATTGGTTCATTCCTACTGCCACTTAATCAAACTTGTAACATCCTTGGGCTGCAGACGCTGCGTCTTATTGATGCTGATAGAAGTTATCCCAAAAATAAAGAAGTCTACTGATTGGTATTAAGCGAAGTCAATTAGCGGAAGACACGATTAGTGAAAAGAAATATAAATTGGGATAATGACATCCCGTATGACGTCATGAGACTAGTTTTGTGAGCCCGTCGAGTGCGGTTATAGTATATAGTTTCTTTAGCCGATTATACCCTTACCCCCTTACTAATAAAAGCTGTATAAGGTTTGAATAGTTACACAGTGTTTTGTCTCCTTCTATCGAATTAAACATGTCAGTTGTGTGACGTGAACAAAACACTGTATAACTATTCAAAGCTTATACAGCGTTTATTAGTAAGGGGGTGTAGGTATAGACCATAAGCCAGGACCAAATGTCGTCAGTCATCGTGTCATAAGACGCATATGATAATACTAGCTGTTACCTGCGACTCCGCGTAAATACAGTATCCCAAAGGAATACTGTATTTTTTCAGCATAAAAAGCGTATGTTTTAATCCAGAGCCTAAACTACTACCATACTAAATTTCATTAAAATCCGTTCAGTAGTTTTTGCGGGAAAGAGATTACATAACTTAAAATGCGTAGTTTTCCAAAGATAAGGCCTAGCTAGATCGATACAAGATTAGCTCAATTAAAGTATAATTTACTTAGAATATGAATACATATTGTAATTCCTCCCAATATACGCGAAATATTCCCGTCAAGTGGAAGACTTTTGAAGATGTAAGAAAATTCTAAGTGGACATTTCAAAATAACATCAATAATTGTAAGTAAATGTAGGTATACAAGGTTTATGTAAATGAATTTCAACATGTCTAAGGAAAAAAGAAATTTCAAGCTCGACCTTTGGTATTGTCACAGTTGAAACTAATAAATTAGATAAAATATTTATTGTGAAATATTACAAATAAAGTGTCGTAAGAAACACTACCCAGTACGTCGTATCTACTATTTACTTGTGAATAACAATTAAACATAGTTCTAAATATAGAATTGATATAAATAAAATTGCAATCAATATTTATCTAATAATTAATTTCGATAATTTACAAGATATCGTTTATTTTTAGCATGCACGTGAAAAGCTGTGTAATATCTATTAGTACGGGAGGTAGCGCTGCATTTTTTTTAGGAATTTTATACCGAATGAATTTTACTTCAAACAGTTGTTTAATGTTCGGAAATTAGTAAAGTGAGTGTCAGTTGTTGCACCAGCGGTGGAGCTAAAGGAGACAGCATGACAAAGTCATTGGAAAAAAATCTGCTCCGAGGAATTTTATACCAAGCGAAAGTTGTATTAAATTATTGTTTCAATCATATTTTTTACAAAAATTATCGTCAGCTGTAAAGACGAGGGGGGGTTCAATGTCAGTCACGTGCATAAACCTCATTTAAAATTTAAAAAATAAAGTTATTTTATACATTATGAAATTTATATATCTCAATTTTCATACTTTTAAAATAATAAAAAAAAATGTCAGCTGTACGTTTGACGGGGGTAACACCGTCAGTCAGCGTGTTAAACATGTCGCGCGCTCAATAGAGGTGGGACGTATTTAACGTAACAGTTAAAAAATTATTTGGAAATAACACATAACAGTCGATATCCAGTTATTAAAATAACAGTTATTAAATAACATAACAGAATACGTCACTATAGGCGTATTGCGTTACAAGTATAAAATAACTACCTGCGTACAGCGTACGTGCACTTCGAGTGGCCGAGGACAGGGAGAAGTGGAGAAATATCGTAAGGATAAAGACCATGGAAGCTGGTGGTCACGACCCTCAGACATGAGGAGCACGACTGATGGAGAAGGACAGCGTACGTGTTACCGATATACTATAGTCCGATCTTGTCTTTCTGTTACACAATACACATACAACGACTCCATAAGCAAAAACGAAATGCACTTAGTATTTAAATACTCTGTATGTCTTTCTTACACTTATAAGCATCTATTATTTGCTGGAATGAAAAGTACGTTTGGTGGAGCCTTAAAAATTTTGCATGGGAGGGAGCGTCTCTCGTGGTCCTTGTGGTATATAGCAGATCCCGACAGGAATTTGGGGAATCTATTAGAGTCAAAATGTAGGGCTCGTCCTCTCGATTCCAATGAACTGTGTATAAAAACACGTGTAACTTGTTATCCACCGCGCGCAAACCACTTTATCACGGAGGCTATTACCTCCATATTAACCATACTAACTACTAACATTGGACTGTTATTTTTTAACAGGAATCCAAAACAGGTAGTTATGTATAACAGTAACAGGTATAACTGGTATCGTATTTAACTCACCTCTAGCGCTCAACGCATTCGAGCGTTCTGCCGTCCTATACTAAAAGGCGGCTAAATGACAAAAAGAGTTTTTGAGGTAGAGCTAAAAAACGTAGGATTATTTTGAAATTGATGCTAGTGATTTTGTATAAACAATTGTTAATGTTTTCATGAATGTCTTATGACAACATTAACAATTGTTTATAGAAAATAACTAGGATCAAAAAATAGGATCATTTTGTAATTTAAAGTAATATTAGTGTAATTTCTGATTTTGCAAAATACATGACAAATAACTAATCATGTTAGGTTTGTCATATAATACCTATTTCACACTTTTTTCGTAGTCCATAATTACAAAATTTTGTGATCAGTGACGTGCCCAAAATATTGTGTCGCATGCTATATGTTTGAAGATTGGATTGGCACATGTGCCATAGGTTCGCGATCCCTGTTTTAGACTATTGATTGATTTTATTGTTTTTTTTTCTAAAGTACTACAGTCTTTCAGGGCTTAAAGTTTAAAAAGAGTTTAACAAGCAAAAGAGTAAAAAACATTTGCTCGCTTTCAGTTTGAACGCATATATTTAATATGGTATCAACGTTCTCTTTTAGACTGTTGAATTTTTTTCTAAAATAGCTTTTAAAATCATCTTTCAGATGGGGTTTGAAGTATAATTACTTAGATGTTAACCTGTAAAAGAAGATAGCCACTGCTCCATGGGGCGGCAAGATATGTTAATTGGCCTGGGGTACAAAATTCTTTTCGCGGTTAAACAGTAATTCATCAATACTGTATAGGGTCTAGGGTGGGCAAAGAAGATTCTAGGGTGGGCATTACCCACCCTTGCCCCCCCCTAGCTACGCCTATGCTTTTACAGCTTGAAATTCCTTGATGCTACAGTACATCTACACTAATATTATAAAGAGGAAAACTTTGTTTGTATGTTTGTTTGTTTGGTTGTAATGAATAGGCTCAAAAAGTACTGGACCGATTTCAAAAATTCTTTCACCATTCGAAAGCTACATTATCCACGAGTAACATAGGCTAAATTTTATTTTGGAAAAAATAGGGTTCCGTAAGATATTTGGGGTTTTCAGACACAAGGTGTAAAAAATCAACCAGAAAAGTTACTTATTTTGCGTACGCTGCCTAAACTATAAAAGATAGAACCATAAAATGTTCTAATTAATTGTAGATCTTATAAATATCTACAAAAAAGTCCGCGACACACTATGCCTATCTATGTCGAGTGAGGCACAACAACATTTTTTTTATTTAGAAATCTTGATTTTTTTGGACTACATTTAAACGCGTTTATTTTACTCATGCTATTAATCCTTATCAAAATAAATTATTTTATCACTAAGTACAGTATATGTAGATAATATTTGGTCTGAATGATTAAAATTGGACGTTTGGTTTTGAAGTTATGGCGAAATTAAAATATTACGATTTCTGCTCCACGGCCCGTTGCGAAGTAGGCGTCACCAAGGCGGGGGTGTGCGTGCCTGAGGGGAGTTTAGATCTATGAGGTAGCCGCAGTATTAGTATCAGTATTGTACCCATAGATTATACAGATATATACATTGTACCCGTGCGAAGCCGGGGCGGGTCGCTAGTATTAATATAATTTGGAACCGACACAAAATTAATAAATGTACCTACTGTGGTGTTATTTAAATGAAATTGATGTTATATTTATTGACTTTTAAGTATAAGATAATTTAAATGTTAAAGAAACTAAAAATCGTCGCCAGCTGATTTTTTGTGGGTGTAAAGTGTCAGTTGTCAGTTTATGTTCCAAAAACGCTCGAATGCGTTGAGCGCGCGACATGTTTAACACGCTGACTGACGGTGTTACCCCCGTCAAATGTACAGCTGACTATTTTTTTTATTATTTTAAAAGTATGAAAATTGAGATATATAAATTTCATAAGGTATAAAATAACTTTATTTTTTAAATTTTAAATGAGGTTTATGCACGTGACTGACATTGAACCCCCCCTCGTCTTTACAGCTGACGATAATTTTTGTAAAAAATATGATCTAAACAATAATTGAATACAACTTTCGCTTGGTATAAAATTCCTCGGAGCAGATTTTTTTCCAATGACTTTGTCATGCTGTCTCCTTTAGCTCCACCGCTATCGGAGCAGCTGACGTTCAGAGCTGTTATGTGTTAGGGGAAAACTATTATTTTTCAGCCGGTATAAAATGACTTGGTCAACTATAGCGCTACCTCCCGTAGTATATAGTTGTTTTTCGCTTTTTGATTGATAAAAGTTATTATAAGATAAGAGTATACATATTTAAATAATGTTATTGAATGAATCACGAAATTACGTAATCGACGACCTACCCCTTTACTCTAACCGTCCGTTTCAAAGGATAATTAATCTATCTACCAATAACTTTTTGTTAAAGACGTCATCATCCAATAATTAATTTGCCGTTTTTAACAAATAGTTATTGGTAGATAGGTTATTGAAACGGACCGTTAGTAGTTAGTAGAGATTAAAGATTTTTTTAGAGACTCAATGTCGCCGTGTCGCTTAAAGCAGGCCATGTCCTATAAAATTGACCATAATTTGAAGTCTAAAGAGTCGAGGTCTGGGCTAGATGAGGGCCAGTCTTCAGCTCTTATAAAGTCCGGAACGTTGGTTTCAAGCCAGGCTTAAGTAGTTGGTGCCTTGTGACCAGGTGTAGAGTCCTGCTGAAAAGTCCGCGGTATATTTTTAAAAAGTGTATTGCTGAGAGGTTTCACAACATGATCCAAGATTGTATCTTGAATCTTGATACACTTTGGCTAAAGTTTTTTCACACACTCCTTTTTCACACACGACACACCCCACCAAACCATCACTGACGCGGGATTATGACCACGTTGTACCTTTCCGACCACTTGAGTAGCTTCTTTAGAACTCTGAGCGTACACTTTATCATTTTGCTTATTGTGGTGTTCTTCAATCGTAAAAAGTTTTTCATCGGTAAAGAGGATTTTTCTGTGCCTTTCACCTGCGTATCGCAACAGAAGGCGTTTTGATCGATCCACTCTCTTTAATTGTAAAGGTTGATTTAGGGCAAGTCCTGTATATCGACGATAAGTACCGAGCTTCAGGTCTTGTTTTATAATATCTTATTAATTATAATTAGAGATGTGATAAACGGCTTAAAATCAAAAGTTAACTTATCCGTTATTAAATATTCAAAAGCAACTTATGTTAACTGCTTATTTGCTTATCAGCTTATTGCCACTTATAATGTTGTTTGCGCTTATGTTTAAACGTTTTCGATCGCTAAAACTGATTTCAATGAACTTTCCTTCGTACTTTGCAAGCTTAGGACTGTCTGAATTCTGAATAATATTAATACGAATTACTGCGTAACGTAATATAACGCCAACCCGCAAAGCGCAACTAAAAAAAGTGAATAAACATGAAAATGCATATAAATTATAAGTACAAAAAATAAGCCGTTTAAATAAGTGATGAGCTACATTATAGAATTTTCACTCTTATTGCGCTGTCATAAGAACTATTTTTCTTTGCTCATACCACACTTATGGCTTAATGACTATAAACGATAAGTATAAGCGTTAAACGCTTACGTTTTTAAACGACTTTTCAACTTATTTATAAAAGCACGCTTTTTTAAACGCTTTTCGTTTAAACGGCCATCTCTAATTATAATATGTACGCGACAAAGTCTTAGCGGGAATCTTGATTTCTCGCGATAATATTTTTTGCTTCCTAATGTTGTTTCGACGAATTCTGGCTTGAACAGCATTAACAGCCTTTGTAGTTCTAACAGCACGTGGCTGCCCTGATCTTTTCTGGTCTTCGACAGAGGAAGTGTCGTTATATCTGTTGATAGTACGATATGCGGCTGATACCAAGCTTTTGAAGTATCTGGAATATGACCGACGGCTCCATACTCCATACCCACTTTGTGCAAGGCGATCACTGCAATCCTATTTTCTTTAACACCCCATTCAATACGGTAATTTGACTTAGTAATTTGATAATAAACACGAAAAATTATGTAAAATGGCGCAAAATCGAAAGAAGTTTGTAAAATAATTTACGTGCTCCAAATTCAAAATAATTAAAAAGTGGAAAAAAAAAATTATGCAACAGTAGGCAAAGAGAATGTAAAGCTATACTATAGTGCGTTTCATCAAATAGTTCCTTTGCCGTTATGTTGGTAATAGTGTTTTCCAGTGTTGCTAATTCCATATTTAATCTTACCTATAATATTTAGGGAAACGCATATTTGAAAATTTTAATTACTACTTTGATTTATTAAAATTCCTAACAAATATTAATCAATACATAGTATAAAACAAAGTCGCTTTTTCTGTCTATCTTTATGTATGATTTTTTAAAACTACGCAACTGATTTCGATGCGGGTTTATTAATAGATAGAGTGATTCAAGAGAAATTATCAGTGTATCTCTACTATATTGTGCATCTTATATACTATATTATATGTATATAACATGCATATTATAGTAGAGATACACTGATAATTTTAGAGGTTTGTAATGTCGTAAATAAACACATTTTTTGCGCTTGCATTGCAAACACTGGCTGAACTCTACGAGATAGATCAAAATAACATTAATTTGATCTATCAGGAAAAGGTCTATAAAAAGTCTGCGATGGTATTTATGCCTATTGTCTATCTCTTAGGGATGACCCACAATAGCCATTTTTAACCTTTAGTTTTTACGAGAAATAATGGCTTATTTCCGAAGTGATTTTAAGCAATACAGCATTAATCCTTATCCAATTAAGTACCATAAATTCATTGTAAATTTAATATCGGTAAATATTATCCTATACAGCATTTAATTAAAATGAATATTTTCGAAGATATTACAGATTTAAAATGCAGGGACATAGTAAGTACAATGCGCGGCACTATTGGCCTCCCAAGTTAATTGCTAAAGAAATTTTTTCTCCAAGAACACTATTCCACGCGGGCGAAGCCGCGGGCAAAAGCTGGTTAATAATAAACAACAATAATATATAATACTAGCTGATGCCCGCAACTTCGTTCGCGTAACTTCGTTGCCCGCAACTAACGGTAAGGGAACCCTTTTTTTATACGGAACCCTAAATTAAAAGTAGCCTATATTAGACCTCATAACATCAGCTATCTTCCAGTGAAAGTCCCGTGAAAATCGGTCCAGCCGTTTCAGAGATTAGCCGGAACAAACAGACAGACAGACAGACAGACAGACAGACGGACAGACAAAAATTTTAAAAATTAATATTTTATCGTTAGTATCGAATATACTTCCATATGCATTAAGTGAAAAGCTGTTAATTTGAAATTACAAACAGACACTTCAATTATATTTATCTGTTTAGATTAGAGGAAGGGTACCTACTGCATATGTATGTGTCAAAACTACTGCACCAATTTTGATGAAATTTGGTGCAGTTATAAAGTAGACCACGGAGAAGGACATAGGCTACTTTTTATCGCGGGAAAATGTACGGTTCCCGCGTGATACTATATTTACGCAGGTAGAACCGCGGGCAAAAACTAGTTTCATACAAACTAACATCTCAAAAGTTTTTTTTAATTGACAGGAGAGTAATAAATACTAAATAATTTTAGTAACATTTTATTAAGTAAAGGTATTATAAGGTACTGAACGAGTAATTATTCTCTGCAGCTGGTAACCCTATTTAAAAGCGGCAACACGAGCTTGAACACATCTAAACGGAATTATCGGCGACTCATTACGTTTTTCACATTCACAAAAGTCTTTCACCTTCAACACCATTCTTCTTTCACCACTTTTCAACGTTTTGGGCACGATTAACGGTTAGAAAACAAAGTAAAATCGCTAAAAACAGGAGGAGCTCCTTCGCGTATTTATATCTTTGACAGACAGTGGTGCCAACCTTACGGCAAAGGAACTATTCGATGAAACGCACTTTACGTATTAAGAGGTGGCACTCCGAATAAAAAATAATAATTTCGAAATTCAAAATTATACCTACCGTACCTTTTTTACGTATTTATATCTTCTAAAGTGCAAAAGATTCAAGCCTACAATAAAAAAAAAATTAAAAAAAACTATACGTAGATTATTTAATTAATTTAATTAGGTTAATGTTTTCAATTTTATTTTTAGGACCCAATTATTAGGTTAAAAAGGTAAATAAAACAATAAACAACAAAACAATTACTATAATTCGATCGTTTTTATTGCATTAAAAAAATACAAAAGTAAGGCTACATTCCCACGAGCGTTTTATGTGATCACGAGATTCACGACTAATAAACTACACTATAAATAGAACTTTGCACTAATACGACACAGCTGAAAATCGTGTACACTTGACACTTCAATTTTCAGCTCTATTGTAGATTAAGTGCAGAGTTCTATTTACAGTGCAGTTTTTCCTGTCGCGTCACGACTCGCGACCACAAAAAATCTCTCGTGGATACGAGGGCTAAAAGTTGGTAACCAAAATATTTCAGATTACCATATAAATATACGACATAGCCTGATTAACTTCAGCGGTTATCCTTTGGTGCAAAATAGATAGGTACATTTTATACGAATGATAATCTTGAAATATTTTCATGTTGTCTTATTTATTATAGCGACCCGTCCCGGCTTCGCACGGGTACAATACTGATACTAATACTACAGAATGTCTTTAAACCTCTAACAAAACGGACGAAATTTAGTCAAAACAAACAGAAACAAATTAATATAGGTACCTACTAAAACTCAATGAAATAAGTAGTTGGGTATACTTTTATCGTTTGAAATACCTATACTCTTCAGGACTAACAATACAACAAACACTAAATAAATAGGTATTTAAGTATCTATCCATCATAGTTACAACGAACACAAAACAAAAAATTTACTCATAGATCTAAACTCCCTCCCGCAAATGCACCCCCCTTGGTGACGCCCACTTCGCAACGGGCCGTGCAGCAAAAATCGTAATATTTTAATTTCGCCATAACTTCAAAACCAAATGTCCAATTTTAATTATTCAAAGAGCAAATATTATCTACATAAACTGTACTTAGTGATGAAATAATTTATTTTGATAAGGATTAATAGCATGAATAAAATAAACGCGTTTAAATGTAGTCCAAAAAAAATCTCAAGATTTCTAATTAAAAAAATGGTTATTGTGCCTCACTCGACACACATAGGTATAGTGTGTCGCGGACTTTTTTGTAGATATTTATTAGATCTACAATTAATTAGAACATTTTATGGTTCTATCTTTTATAGTTTAGGCAGCGTACGCAAAATAAGTAACTTTTCTGGTTGATTTTTTACACCTTGTGTCCGAAAAACCCAAATATCTTACGGAACCCTATTTTTTTCCAAAATAAAATTTAGCCTATGTTACTCGTGGATAATGTAGCTTTCGAATGGTGAAAGAATTTTTGAAATCGGTCCAGTACTTTTTGAGCCTATTCATTACAAACAAACAAACAAACAAACAAACATACAAACAAAGTTTTCCTCTTTATATTAGTGTAGATTGCGTGCCCTTGAAATTGGAATCCAATACCTGCAAATTATGAATTTATATTATTACATTTTACTTATTTCTTCTTATTCGCAATACTAACAAAGGTTAAACTAAATGTAGAAAGTATGCGGTAAAACTGTACAATAGTATTAAAAATAAATTACCTACATAATTATTATTAGGTTACCTATTTAAAGTTTTTACTGACTGGCAGACATAACAAAATATATTAGGTAAGCAATGTGACTTTGTTTTAAACAATATTGCGTGCATTAATAAACATTCGAATCTTATATTATTAATAGAGAAACTTTACAATCTTGAATCTTAGCATGCATATTAAAATCACTACACAATAAAATTCATTTATTGAAACAAATAATAATAATAATATGTATGGACGCTTCACACCACGTCAATCTGGCGCCGTGCTAAGTATACGAAGAACTTGTGTTACAGGTAGGTACCAGAAAACAGGAAGCATATTAATTAATACCATGTTAATACTATACTTAAGTATATTTAAGATTTTTGTTATATTATACACATATATAGGTACACACTACACATCCATGACCCAGGAACACAGAAAAACTTTTTGTTTCTTCGGCAGGATTCGATCCTGCGACCCTCGGTTTGAGCACCAAAGCGCTGAACTGCTGAGGTCGTCAAACAAATAATATAATCTTTAAATGTCTCTTTTCAATAAAACGAGAAGTTAAAATATGGTAAAATTTTATACAAATACTCACCGATATTCTTTGACTTAAAGCATGTTTGTATAGTGGTTATATACATGAACCTATTTTATATAAATCACTGTTTCATCATTATAAATATGATTTCGAGGTCACTTCACTAAAAATTACAGTTTTTTGCAAATAACAAAACATGAGTTAACAAATTTGTAAAAGTTGAAAATAATTTTTCAAATTAATAGAATAGAATTTCGTAGTTTGAAATTTAAAATTAATCCTCTATTTCTGTTTAACCAATCACAGGCGATGTGTGAAAGAGTACACACGATAAAAGAGCGAGCAAGGTATGTGGTTTGCACAGACGATAGTTAGTTTTGGATTTCGAACGCCAATACTTACGATAGGAAGTTGCGACACCCTGACAGTAGGTATATTTTATCCCCAACTCGACGCTTGGAAAATAAAAATATTTGAACTTACATAATGTATAGGTTTTATATCATTGAAGTAACACGGTACCAAATTTCGAATCGATAGGACATGTAGAAGGCTAAGAAGGTAGTCAGATCATCAACTATTAAAGAACTGATGATCTTCAAACGGCTGATCAGGTCATGGTTATCTTACCATGCTCTTTAAATATTGTTGAAGTAACACTGTACCAAATTTCGAAACGATCGGACATAAGGAAGTTAGCCACATCCCCTCATCAACTAGAAAAGAGCTGATGATCGTCAAAAATCTGTTAATTTTCATGAAACATGGCTATTAGAACACTCTCGATTAAGTCATCAATATTCTCTTTCAGTGCGCTTTTATTCGAGACCCTACTCGTTTATATTTGCACATTCGGTTATTCTTCCCCAATTTTCCCCAAAAAATTTTGATGAAATTGTGGGGGGCCACAACTTTTAAACGGGTCAACCGATTTTCATCAAACATAGCTAAGAACACTCCCGACTAATCCACCTTTCAAACAAAAACAACAAATCCAAAATAGGTTCATCCGTTCGGGAGCTATGATGCCACAGATAGACACACACACACACACACACACACACAGCCACGTTAAACTTATAACACCCCGTCGTTTTTGCGTCGGGGGTTAAAAACTGAAATCCCGTATTTTTTGTTTACATTTGTCCCATATTATAGGCAGAAAAAAATTTATAACCTTCTTAGTTCTAACAGTGCTATGTGCACTGCAAGTTTATGTTTTAGGCATAGCTGTATTATATTAAAAATAGGGTTTTAGGTAAAACAATAGGTTAAAAATAAAAATGTCATTAAAATTATGCCAACAGCATTGTTAAATTATAACTTGATAATTTTAATTGGCATTAAATACGTACAAATTAATGTGTGACAAATATTTTCGCAACACGATTTATACTTGCTAATTATGACAGTTTCATCATGAGCATAAAAAAGTATAATTCAATTTAGTCGTGACATAAAAATTCACATTAAAATCAGTCTAGTAAGTACGAGTAGAATTACAAAAAACCATAAAAATAATTTATTATGCCTCCTTGTTTGGACGTATCAAGTATTCAAATGTTTAATGAAGTAACTGTATACTCGTATTAAAATATTTATTATTACATTTTTGTTATTTGTCTAAATATAATATATTATCACGTTAGTCCGATTATGTTGCCCGGAATCTGTAGGGCCGGGAAAAAATCAGAACATTGAAAATAGCTGTGCGCTAACACAATAGAGCTGAAAATCGAATACACAAGTGTTGAGTCAAATGTCAATGTCATAATATGGCATTTCTACACTGGACACTTCGATTTTAAACTCTATCATACTAGCACAGAGTTCTATATTCAGTGCTATGAATTTTCCCGGTTACACCTGATTCCGGATCATATAGTCCCATGGTCCAGGCCCCGTCTTTATTACCGTCCACTACTGAACGGTACGCCTCTCAATAAGCCAACAATCCTGTTGAGTTTTATTGAGTTACCTACGCTATCAATCTTGCAAAGTCATAAAGTTTATGACCACGCAAGATATGCGAAAGCTAAATATTAATTAGGTATATGACATAAACAATAGCAAAAAAAACTTTAGAAGGTCTTTTTAAAGCTTACTAGAAAATTCTAGTAAGATTAGCGATGTTTGTGAAATATCTATATCTTAAATCTTTCTATCTAGAAATTCACAAAGTTTATCAATAAAGCATGCATTAAGATGACTTACGAGTACATGAAAACTTCCTCTATGGAAAATTATTGTATTTAGTGATAATGTATAACGTATAAATTTTTAGATTTAGGAAATTTCGAAAACGGGTAGTTATTCCGTTTATAATTTATATAAGTATTTCATAGACATAATAGCACCGAACATCTAAATATAGTTACAAAAGGCAGACCTGACTGACTCACCTATCAACGCACAGCCGAAACTACTGAACGGATTTCGCCGAAATTTGGCATACAGATAGTTGAAATGACGCGGACGTAGGCATCCGCTAAGAAAGGTTTTTTGAAAATTCAACCACTAAGAGATTGAAAAAGGGGTTGAAAGTTAGTATGGGGAAACAAGATTAGTTAAACTATTTTGTTCGAAACTTCAAAGGAGTACCTACTCCTATCAATAAATGAGTAAACAAGTGTTCTTTCAGAATTCAACCCCTAAAAGGTGGAAAAGGGGTGACAAATTCTTAAAATCAACATGGGTATCGTTTTTATGGTTTATGAGGTCGCTGATTACGAAAACTACAACTATTTCAAATATACAGGATTATTTTTTCACCAGTACAATAAATCAACATACGTAATACTTAGTTGTCAAAAATAAAAAATACTAGCGATTTTTGTTACTACCCCTTTGGAACAAAAAAACAAAATTATCAATCCCCGAACTTATCCGCTAAACTAATACAAAATGTGGATGTATTACGCATCTATTGATGCTTTGTTGCCAACTCGTGCGCCGCCCCACAGTGGGTCGAAACGAGGATTTGGCGGACTTAGGGACCGATTTTTATTTTTCGAATTTTTCTTTATGCCAATGGATAGAGCTAATTAATCTTAACAAAAGTTGTTCTGTGCAATTTTTTCTTAGCTTTATAATTTAGGTAGAAAAAATAATTTTTTGATTTTTTGTATGAAACAAATTAAATAATCCTAAATTTTTGCCAAGTCATGATAGATCCCGCGTTCAAACCTTTTTTTCCTTATATTTTGGCTACATTGCTATTATTATGTACTATAAACGTGTGCCTAAAGTTGCAAGTCTGCTAGAAAAAGAGGTAAGAAAATTGCAATAAAAATAATTATTATTTTACGACTTTTCTAATTCATAAAGTTATTCTAGGGATATTCCATGCAAAATAATAATTACGGTAATAGAATAAGACTTGTAATTACTTGAAATTCTAAAAAAAAAAATAGGAAAACAGTTGACCGAAAGGCCATCCGTGCAACTTCCCGCTAAGCGCGTAAATTTGATCTAATGCGTAATTTTTATGCTTATCGAGCTCAAAAACAAAAGTGCTTTTAAACATTTTTACTGATAATTTTCTTTCATCAGACTTTTGACAATTCCGAGCTCAAAAGATTAATAAAACACTATTTTTTGAAATTTCAAACTGTCATAACTTTGGAATAAATCAACCGATTTTCACGTAATTTACGGCAATCGATGAAGATTTTCATATCCTTTAAAATAATTGGCAACAAAAAACTTTTTAGATGAAAATTTAGGAGTAATTCCGAAAAAAACCCTTTTTTGGTTTTCTATCCTTCACGATATCTCTCGAACGAATGAACCGATTTTGACCGGATTGGCAGTGATCGACTTGTGATCGAATAGTTATTGGAGTTGATCGATAAAGCCGTTTAAAAGTAAATCCAATAAAAAAACACTTAAAAAAACTTCAGTTTTTTGAGATTTCTTGAAATTTATGTGTCCGAATCAGTCCAAATTATATTCAAAATCTAAGTTTGGCCAAGCCCTTTCGAATGGCGCCAGCCGCAATAAAATCGGTCAAACCGTTCAAAAGTTATAAGAGTATAAAATTACTTACATACACACACACATGCATACATAGAGACATAGTGACACCCTCGCGGGGGCAGTCGGGGAAGCTTCCTGTAGCCTCTTCTGAGGTCACAAGAAGCTTCCCGTGACTTATTATCCTCAATAAATTGGCCCGAAGAAATCAATTTTGATGTTGTCAATACAGAATAAGTAGAACTCAAGGTTTATGATAATGTTGAGAATTTATCACCTGCACTATTCACTTCAGAAGCTTCCACATCTACTATTTACTCCTAGGAAACCTTTTGAGGATTTCGTGATCGACAAAAAACGGAGACGTTTAGATGAAATAAACAAATCTCTTTCATTTTCTCCGGAAAAAGTGTCTGCCATTTCAATGAGAAGTTTAATAAATAGTGGAAACGAAGATGTTTAAAAATAATGAACCATTTACTCAATCACCCTTAAGATTTAAATAAAGTGAAGGCATGCTTAAGCGAAGATAATGTAGAGAGTCATATGTATTCATTCACCTGATAATGCATTGGCTTTATTAGTTTCGTTAAAGTTGTCAAAGTGGCAATATATAAACGAGAGTCTGCGAGTAAAAATGGTTTCGAGTTATATCCATCTTATTACACCAGATAAAAAGGATATAACTAATACTGAAGATGGGGCTTCAATTAAACTGCAAGCTTTACTTAATTTGACTGTGTCAAGACTTGGATGCAATATCTATGGATTTGGACGCAACAAAAAAATTAGAGCTTGTATGTAAATGGGGTTTTGACGGAGCTTCTGGTCAAAGTATGTATTTACAAGCAAAAAATAAATAAGGAATTTGAAGATTAGAGTCTTCAAATTCTTTATGTATTTTTATGGCTAGTCTAGTCCCAGTTAGGCTAGAACAATCGGATGGAACTGTTGTTTGGGAAAACGAAAGACCCTCATACACGTTTTACTGTCGTCCGATTATGTTCCAATTTACGAAGGAAACCCAGTCCACTGTAATAACAATAAAGACCAGAATCACAGAAGAAATAGAATCGCTCCAGCCATCAAAAGTAAATCAAATTGAAGTGAGTTGCTTTTGAAGATAATTGACGGAAAGATTACAGCATATTTATCAGAGATGTCGACAGCCATTTGCGATATTTGTAAGCAAAGCCATCGGAAATGAACATATTGAACTGCTTGACCAAAAAAAGCAAGGATAAAGAGATTTACCAGTACGGACTGTCGTTTTTACGCTGCTGGATCAGGTGTATGTGCCTAAGTAACCAAAATTAATTATTCTTATTTTATTTTACGTCAACTATTACAACTGCGAATCGTTGTTCTTTTAGAAAATGATTAATTTTCACTATTGGTAATGTCCCGTTTTGCTTATGCAGCCTATCGTGTGGATTTCAAAAAATAGAGTAGCAGGGGTGAGGGTAAGAAAAAATGAAGCTTAGAAAGTCCGCAATATAGCAAGCATTTAGGGAAGACTGCGGCTTACTAATAGACCAGGTGAAACAAGGAGACGGTACAACCAATAACGGAAATACTGCCCGAAGATTTTTTAGGGATGCAGACACTACAGCCCGTATCACTGGCATAAGTAAAGAGTTAATAGAAAGGTTGCATGTGATTCTATAGACTGTAGCGTCTGGAGAGTGCGTGCATTCTTCTAAGTTTTCTTTATTCTGTAGAGAGACAGCAGAACTGTACGTTAATCTATATCCCCGGTATTATATGCCTTCCAGTTTGCACAAGCTGTTGATATATGGCACTGATATTATTCAGCATTCTGGTGCCATACCTATCGGCAAACTGTCAGAGAAGCAGCAGAAGCTCGTAACAAAGAATTCCCGAAATTCTAACGACATTAACCTTTATTATGGTTAAAACGGATATTAGTAAGTTAAGGTTATTATTGATTATATTATCTTCACGAAATCAAGATTTTTTGATGTTTAGATATATTTTGTCGAAATCACTGATCTTATTCTATTATCGGAATAATTATTTCGCATGAAATATCCCTAGAATAACTTTTATGAATTAGAAAAGTCATTAGTTAATAATTACATTTATTGTAATTTTCTTACCTCTTCTTCTGGCAGACTTGCAACTTTAGGCAAACGTTTATAGTACATAATAATAGCAATGTAGCCAAGATATAAGAAAAAAAAGGTTTGAACGCGGGATCTACCATGACTTGGCAAAAATTTAGGATTATTTAATTTGTTTCATACAAAAAAATCAAAAATGTATTTTTTCTACCTAAATTATAAAGCTAAGAAAAAATTGCACAGAACAACTTTTGTTAAGATTAATAAGCTCTATCCATTGGCATAAAGAAAAATGCGAAAAATAAAAATCGGTCCCTAAGTCCGCCAAATCCTCGTTTCGACCCACTGTGCGCCCGGCCGATCGCTTTCCCCACCCCGCCGCCCCCTACCTCATATCGCAGCCGTTGACGCCTTGTAGTTAGTGCGCCCATGCGGTATTAGATTGGTTATAGCAGTGTTTTTCAACCTTTTTCATGATGCGACCCCCCTTGTATGAAAAAATATTTCGCGACCCCCCGACGACCCTTCGCTTTTTTATCACATATGTATGTGTATGTTACAGTGTTACAAATATTCATTCCATACGTTTTATACGTCTCCATAATTAGGATTCGGATATAAGTACATATTATAGTACGTCAACACATTATTTTACAATTACATACATCGATTTATGGGTAGGTATATCCTTTTGTTAAAATTATCTTACTTAATAAATCATTTTTTTTAATCTTTATTGTTTTTTACTAAAGTTCTCTCGACCTCCGGCGACCCCCCTACAGAAGCTTCACGACCCCCCAGGGGGTCGCGACCCACAGGTTGAAAAACACTGGGTTATAGGATAAAATAATTGAAATGAAAAAAATATTTTTTTTTATTTGTGAAATGTACTCTATTATCGATACCATTGACGTGGTAAAATTTATTGTACCAATGAAAAAGTATTCCTGTATAAAAGGCAAACCTGACTGACTCATCTATCAACGCACAGCCGAAAGTACTAAACAGATTTTGCTGAAATTTGGCATACAGATAGTTGTAATGACGTAGGCATCCGATAAGAAAGGATTTTTGAAAATTCGCCCGCTAAGAAAACTAAACTCCACGCGGACAAAGTGGCGGGCAAAAGCTAGTATTCTTTAAGATTGTTCGGTACAGCTATTAATATTTGTTCTGCCTTAACTTTGAACTGGAATAAATAAATAACTTACCTACAGACACCAGCTACAGTTTCAGTGCAGAACACCAACGACTACACCTATAAACTACATATACACCTGCATCCATAACTATAGGTAGTTTACACTAACCTTTACCTACTACCTACACCTACTACCTACCTACCCCTATAAAGCGCGTATTATGCGAGTAATCTACGCGTTTAAAATTCGCCGTGTGCTGTCGCTTGTAAGTAGTCGTACATATTAGTGAGTTCCACAAGAATTAAGGTTTCTGAAAATGGGACTTATTAATTTTGCTCAATACTCAATCATAATATACATTCCAGCTGGCGAACTTTACCTTTTTCACGGACTCTACAATACGATAAACGAAAATGCCTTACTTTTACAAATAGCAAAAAAGAGTTGATGATTTTGCTTAGTACCTACATTTTGTCTTCATGAGATTCTAGTAGGAAAGTAAGACGAGTTCTATAAACACTTTGCTTGAATAATAACAACATTACTATCAGCATCCATAATACTATTCCAAGATTATTTAGGTCAAGTAAAAATACAGTTAAAAGTTTAAAAGAAAACGAAGTTATTTAGCCTAAAGCCTGGGGTCACGACTCACGAAGTATAGATACCAGGAGTCCGAACGTAATGTTAAAATAATGGTCTCAATTTAGGGGACAGATTTTTTGCCAGCAGAGCACGTCATTCTTCAAGAAGTACCGAGCGCGATTCAGGACTGTGCGCTGATTGGTTCGCCACAATAGCATCGGTACGTCCAAAATTCTAGCGCAGCCAGTGGCAGAAAAGAGAACTAAAATCTGGGTTTATTATTATGTACATGAATACTATGGAAAAGCCTATACCGTTCGGACTCCTGGTATCTACTTCGTGCCTGGTGTGGTGATACCTACCCATTTAGGCTACAGTCATGAGAAAAACTAATAACTAAAATATACTTACAGGGTGAATTTTTCAAATGGGAGTGGTAGGAGAAATCCGAAACTTATCGAATATCGAAAAATTCTGGAAGGAGTTGCAACTTGCAAGCCCGATTTTGATAGGTACAAACTAAAACTGCATCATTAGATTTTTGATAAATCAATTTCGGAATGAAACTGATTGATTTTATAAAAAAAAGTATACACCACGTAATATTATTATTAGACAGTTAGATAGTTTTGCAAAATATACGGAACACATTCTGCAAAGTATAATAACATAGGTACCTACGGCAAACTTAACATAAAAAGCATTGCGCAATAAAAAGTAACAAAAACAAAGAAATATTAATATAATATATGATATTTAATTGCAAGATTTCATTGAAATGGTTTAACGTTATTGTTTTTTATTGTATTGCTTAGTAATGCACAATTTTTAAAGTTCCTTTAAAATTTGAATTTTTTATTGTTTTAGCAAAAGGTTTGTTATAATAGCACATAGTAACTAATACTAACTAAAGTAAGTGAATAATGATGATGGGCATGTGAATCCTACCAATATTATAAATGTAAAAGTTTGTGAGGATGTATGGATGGATGGATGTTTGTTACTTTTTCACGGAAAAACTACTGAACGGATTTTGATGAAATTTGGTATCTTAGTAGTTTAGGCTCTGGATTAAAACACAGGCTACGTTTTATCCCGAAAAAATACAGTGTTCCCGAGGGATACATTATTTACGCGGGCGGAGCCGCGGGCGACAGCTAGTAGTAAATACTGAGTAAGACTGTATTTCAATAAGTTAAAAACACGAAATAAAATCAAATCTTAATTACATTTGGGAAGAACTTTTTTTTTTACCTCCAATTCCTGTAGCAAAATAATCTAATAGCTACGATAATCATAAGGTTTAAGTATTACCTATAAAAAATGGCGTTAACAGACTGGATTTGGTTTTGGTTCCCAACTTCCCCTAAAGTTAGGGGTTCTGTTCATCATCAATCATTCCATTAGGGCAGTGGTCCCCAACCTTTTTTTTACGCGGGCCACAAACCCGTTGTACTCCTGGTGTCGCGGGCCGCAACCAAAATTTTTAGGGACAAAAAATACGGTGTTTAAATTTAACGATTTAATAATAGAAAAAGACAAGGTAGTTAAAAGAGTGAAACTAAACATTTAAGATGAGATAACGACACAAACTAAAAAAAAAAAAACAAATATTATGTATTATAATAATTATGTTCACTCAGTGAGATTTTTGGAATTGTGAACGCTTTTTCACAACTTTATCCAGAGCTGGCTTGTCGCTGCATGCTATCCTTATTACATCGTAGGCTGTATTTCAAGAACCACTTTAGCTAGAAAGCTGATATTTTCATAAGTCTTAATTCTGATGCCGCTATAACAACATAATATCAAATCTAAAAAACAAGATAAAACAAATAATTTTTTTTTTTTTATAAAATAAGGGGGCAAACGAGCAAACGGGTCACCTGATGGAAAGCAACTACCGTCGCCTATGGACACTCGCAACATCAGAAGAGCTGCAGGTGCGTTGCCGGCCTGAAAGCAACTAATATAAGGAGAAGCCCCTTTTTATGACAACAAAACGCGATTTTTTGTCCTTTCTTTAGTCGATGGCAATACTTTAAATATTCACAAGATACTAAATTGATTTCTACTCCAATATATAATTCAAAATAAAAATTAATATAAAAGGGGTTTTCATAAAAAAATACAATTTTTGACTATTTTATTTCCTACTAATGGCTTTTCCTTGGCTGATTTTTAAGTTACAGATTTCACGCGGGCCGCAGATAAAGGCCCGGCGGGCCGCATGCGGCCCGCGGGCCGCGGGTTGGGGATAGCGGCATTAGGGGGTAAGATTTTTAGAGTTATTTTCAGAGGTTTTTTTTTTATTGTTTTTAATTAAATTATGCTATTGAACTGTTGTATCTACAAGCGATCTGAAAACTCAACCTGTACAAAAAAAAATTTGGAAGTCATTCCCACACCGATTTCGGTGACGGTGGCCGGTTTCATAGAAACCAGGCCAGTTACGCAGGAGTAATTTTATATAGTGCGCACACACTTGGGCACACAAAAGTACCTACTCTCTCCTCCTTTACTCTCGAAACCTAGTGGGACGAATAACCGACACGACTGGCGAGAGATCAGACGCTGGTTCCAATTTTTATATGCCTATCCGACGCATAGATGATCTTTGTTGTCAGACAATCAGGTGATCAGCCTGTATCTTACACAATGATTGTCGAGTCATCAAAATGGTCCGCTCCGTACCGAATCCGATCATATTGTGTTAAAGCACAATTTCCGGGGTATTTCTTTTTTACAAAATGGCAGTGACAGATTCTAAGAGCTAATGAAAGCGGCCGCGGCACAACAACGATTATAGGTTTATGGCACGCTTATGAATAGTAGCAATTTTATATGGCATATAATTTCGATGGTCCAGTGTAAAAAGTCAGCACGGCCCTTTAATAAATTCAAATTTACGATTATTAAGCTATTAGTCCGCTCAAAGAATAATCCAAAAGCAGGTGTAGATTGCGTGAGCGGGGACCTAAGCAATTTCTTCAGAAAATTGTTCAGGATGCTTAGAGAGTAAACATACTAAAAATCCCCGCCTCTAGGAGGGGCGCCGGAGTGGGGGGAGGGGGTTAAAGTTCCCACTTTTGAGTTTTTCGCTAATATCTTTAAAACGGTGCGTCGTAGAGAAAAAGTGTCTTCTACGTAATGAAAGATAATAAAATTTCCTACAACTTTTGTCCTACCCAACTTTTCGGATTCCTAACCATTTTTGAACTACACGATCTGGAAAAGTGAAATTTTCGAAAAAAAAAAAAAAAAAAAAAAAAAACTTATCAAACACTACCTCTTGCCTGCTACTTCAGTCTTGTTATTTCGGGATGAAAAATAGCCTGCATTAACACCCAGGTCCTATTATATCAACCTACCAAATTTCATACAAATCTGTTCAGCCATAGAGCTATCGAAACATTTTTCCTTTTTTAACTATTTTATTTTATATCATTTTATGTCATGGGATACTCATTCCAAGTTACCTGTCCGGTAGTTATGGTATAGGGTACACGACCCCGGCTTCCCTAGCTATTACTGTCCTATCCCTTCCCCTCCTGGGCGGTAATATCCTACATTTCCTATTTCCCACTCTAACTTCCTTTCCACACCACCTATCCTTCCCTTTTTCTATTTCTATCCTCTCCGCAAATCCTTGGAAATGCAATGGATAATTATAAAAATAATTTAACTATCCAAAATGGCGGCGATGTGTTTGCCACCCATCACGTCTCGTTCTCGCGGAGGCGAAAAGTGGCCCATGGAGAGCCGCTTCGCTACATTGAATGTAAGAGGAGGAATGGATGGTAAGAATGAAAGTGGATGAAACGAAACAAGTATGTAAGGATCGTAGCAAGTGGAAAGAAGTGGTGTCTGCCTACCCCTACGGGAAAGAGGCGTGATTATAATATATGTATGTATGTATTTTATATCTTTATCCGTTTAGGCCGTGAAGGTCCTGGCAAGAGTTCTTCTTCCAAATTACCCTCATATTCAGTGAATGGTTCTTGCTGGAGGCGTTCTACGTCATCTTTTCCTCCTGCTTTTGCTTCTCCTGAAAGTTGCAGATGTTGTATCGTACCCGGTAAATGCATGTAAGTACAGGATGTGTTCATATCCATGTTGCTGCATCTCTTGGGTGGATAGTGCGATCGTTTTGGTTTTCCCTCGGCCAGGTTTCAGCAGCATGATGTCTTGGGTGGGAGGAGTGGAAGCTATCAAAATCACAGCAAGGTCCATCCCTTGATGGATGGACATCCAGGGATGCATCCCTGACATCTTTGTAAATTGTTTTAGCTCTCCGTGACGTCCTCTTCACATAAAGGACACTTTTTAGTACTCATTGCGGATAATCCGATTCGTAACTAATATCGTTTATAGATCAAAGAATATTTTTGGCCTTGTGTAGGCTACTGCCAAACAGGTTAAAATTAGATGAGAGACGATGATAACATAAGCCCAAAGGCATGGATGATAATGGGAATGGATGGCAATGCCCATTACGCTGAAAAACATTCATTTTCACTATTTCGGAGTGTGATGCTCTAAACCCGATGAGAATTTCGAAAAAGTGTATAGGATAAAAGTTGTAGGAAATTTTATTAGCTTTCATTACGTAGAAGACACTTTTTCGCTACGACGCATCGTTTTAAAGATATTAGCGAAAAACTCAAAAGTGGGAACTTTAACCCCCTCCCCCCACTCCGGCGCCCCTCCTAGAGGCGGGGATTTTTAGTATGTTTACTCTCTAAGCATCCTGAACAATTTTCTGAAGAAATTGCTTAGGTCCCCGCTCACGCACTCTACACCTGCTTTTTTAAGTGGACTATATTAGCAGTACCTATCTCGTATTAAGAAATTACTTATTGAAATAACAAAATAAATTTTGTTTAGAACTTTGCATTTCTGCAATGCTTATTGTAGGCATATATGCATTATAATGCATAGTCATTTAGTGTATAAAAATACTCTGTTCTCTGCTGCAGCACCGACGAAGGTGACCTCAGCTTACAAAGGACTACTATGAACCTCAGGGCTCAGACCAAATAAACAAGGGAAGAGTTCTGCGAACTACACTTTGAGGCCGATCTAAACTACGCCTCGCCGACGCACACACATGTACTTTATACTAAACTTGTAACGAAACTACGCCCTCCCTTGTTAGGCGATTTGTCACAGTGTGACGTTTGTATGGTTTTTAGGGTTCCGTACCCAAAGGGTAAAAACGGGACACTATTACTAAGACTTCACCGTCTGTCCGTCCGTCTGTCTGTCACCAGGCTGTACCTCAAGAACCGCGATAGCTAGACAGTTTAGTTTCAGAAACTTCACAAATTGTATTTATGTTGCCACTATAACAACAAATACTAAAACCAAAATAAAATAAGTATTAATTAACGACGGCTCCCATACAACAAACGTGATGTTTTTGCCGTTTTGTACGGAACCCCTTGTGCGCGAGTCTGACTCGCACTCGGCCAGTTTTTGTATGTATGTGCGTAGCCACACGTGCACGCATTTGTCTTTACTTTTTTATTTGGTCTGAGCTACGAACTATCAACCAGCTTCCTTCAAGTTCTAGAGCCTCCAAGAAAATTGCGCAGTCAGCTGTGTGTACCTTCCGTCTGTCCAAATTTTTTTCGTATTATAATTTATGTTTTATCACCACTTGGTATCAGTACTTATATAATGTTTATACAGACTATGTGGTTTAAGTTTGATATAACGAGATGTGATAACAATGTTAGGGGCCCCATACACGGTCCGGTCTGCCTTCAGTTTGGCAGCATTGGGCTCGAATCCGTTCAGGCCGAACTGATGTCAGTTGGGTTGGGTCTAAGGTTGCCACCTCTTTTTTTTTTCTCAGATAAAGTACAATGATTATTATAGGTAGGAAAAAGTACATTTATTTATTTAAAATAAAGTACAATTTATTTGTTATCATTATTATGTTTAAATACATACCTACTTTTTATTGTTTTTTGGACGTTGTATCAAATTAGTATATCTACCTTTACAGTCCAGATTTAAATTAAATTAAATACGTACCTAATACATTTTTAGATCACAGAACATTTTCGGAATATATAATAAAAATGAAATGACTTTATACAAGTTTAAAAAATTATCATTGCTCTTATTAAACACTTGCCTTTATTGTGCAGTTGATAGTTCTAAAGTATATTGTAATAAAGTTAGCTAGTTAGTTAGTAAATAATTTTTTCCATATACCTAGATATCCATATCTACATTAGGTTTTTGCAGATTTATATTTTCAATTATCTTAACATGCAATCGACATCGATTGAGCAATCGATGTATTCCGCTATAAATTCAAAATCCTAAAAAAAACAAATCGCGAAAATAAAGTATTTTCGTGTACTTTATTATTTTTATAAAGTATAGAGTACAATTACCTGAAATAACGTACAATAATTTATTATTGTTACGTATAGATAATATTCTATTATACTGGCAACACCTCTTTAGTCTATACTTAATTCTAATACAAGAAGTCGAGTCGAAGCCTGTCTTTTATTAAATATTTTTAAGACACCTAATCGCCAGCTCAACCATCCTGAATATCCTGACATGGTGTAAGAAGTGGAAGTCTAGTGGAGAAAGAAGAGAAAACCCAGAGTTCACTTGCAAGAAAACAGAAAATGCAAAAAGACGAAACACATGTACAACATGGCGGGCACGCGAGTAAGTCTACAACTAATTCAACTTCAATTACATATGGGCTCAAACCATTGGATTTAAGGAGTTCAAATATGCCATTAGCATGGAAAAATTGGTATACACAACTCTTAAAATATACTTGAGAGCTAACAATCTCGAAGATGAAAAGGATCAACGCAAAGTCGCCATTTTGTTGCATCATATTGGTCAAGACGCACTAGTCATATTTTATTCATTTAATGTTGATATCGATAAAATATCGTTCGAGGACTTGGCAGAAAAGTTTAATAAACACTTTATTCCTCAAATAAACATTACAATGGAACGGCATAAATTATTTAACAGAAGGCAAAAATCAGATGAAAAAATTGATGACTATGTCACTGATTTAAAAAACATAGGCAGACAATGTAATTTTGATAAATTGGAAGATGACCTTATAAGAGATATATTTAGTTGGAACTTACACTCAAAAAACCACTATATACAAGAAAAAAATACTTATTCAGAAGCCGGAGACACTAGAACAGGCAGTTCAACTAGCCAAACAGATGGAGTCCACAAAGCAACAAGCAAAAACATTGGAAGAGTCATCTAATTCATTCGTGGGACAAGTACAATCTACTTCCAGTTTTAAGAAGCAGAGGTCCAGGACACCACATCAAATAAATAATCAGCGAAGCCGGAGCAGACAGTGGTCGAGTTCCAGACAACAGTCGAGTCACCAATTACACAAAAAATGTGGTAGGTGTATGCAGGTTCATAGATATAAATGTCCAGCAATAGGCGTCAAATGTATAAAGTGTGGTAAATATAATCATTTTGCTGTAGCGTGTAAAAACAAAAATGTTAATTTTGTAGAAACACAAAATCATATTTCCAACATTGATACAAATAATGATTTATATGTGGGCGCAATTCATGTCAATAATGTAAGCAAAGAGTCTTGGCAAGTGAATTTGTTAATAAATAGTCATAATGTTAATTTTCTTCTAGACACAGGAGCTGACACTAATTTGTTGAATTTTAGAACCTTTAAACAATTAGGATGTCCCTTAGATATTATAACAAAGAGTATGCATAAATTATCATCATACAGTGGTGAAATTATACCTACAGTAGGTCAATGTATTTTAAAAGTTAATAACAATACTCAAAGTTATAATATTAATTTTCATATCGTAGATCTTAATACGCCAAATGTCTTAGGCAGAGACAGTTGTAGAGAATTAAATTTGATAAAAAGGTTATATAAAGTGAATTTTGTCCCGAGTACTACATGTAAAGAAATTTTAGACTCATATAATGATCTTTTCAGCGGGTTAGGTTGTCTTAAAAATTTCAAATGTGAATTAAAACTAAAGCCAGATTATAAACCATCCATTGATGCATGCAGACGTATTCCATTTCAACTAAAGAATAGATTGAAAAAAGAACTGAATGACTTGGAAAATCAAGGTGTAATTTGTCATATCGAAGAACCAACTGAGTGGGTAAGTTCTTTAGTCTTAACTACCAAAAAAGATGGTTCATTGAGGTTATGTTTAGACCCTCGTAAACTTAACCAAGCAATTTTAAGGTCTCATTTTCCTACAATCCCACCAATTTCCTACAATCGATGAGATAAAATCTGATCTTGCAAACGCTAAATACTTTTCTACATTAGATGCAAATAAAGGTTACTGGATGTTGAGTCTCACAGAGGCCACTTCCAAGCTGTGTACATTCATAACACCATTTGGTAGATACAGATTTACTCGTCTTCCGTTTGGTATTAATGCTGCACCAGAGATTTTTCATCGAGAAATGGTTAAACGGTTTAGTGATATAAATAATGTGAAAATAATGATGGATGATTTTCTAATTTATGGGAAAACTTTACAAGAGCATAATCAGACTCTTCAAAAAGTTTTAGATAGGACACGTGAATTAAACATAAAATTTAATAAGGAAAAATCTTCAATATGCAATACAGAAGTTAAATATTTAGGACATATTTTTAGTCAAGAAGGAGTGGAAGTCGATCCCTGTAAAGTTAAGGCAATTTGTGAAATGCCAACTCCAACTTGTATTAATGATTTACAAAGATTTATGGGTATGGTCAACTATGTTAGTCCTTTCATACCTCATTTGTCTAAAGAAAATAGTCTTCTTAGGTCACTACTATTAAAAAAGAATACTTGGATCTGGTCAGATCAGCATGAAGCTGAATTTCAAAAAATAAAGTCACTCATTACGAATACTCCCGTCTTAGCATATTATGATCCAAATAAAAGTAATACTTTTATTTGGATCATAATATGCTATCAGTAGATGCATCAAAAGATGCCATGGGTGCTGTTTTACTACATGACAAGCAGCCAATAGCCTATGCTTCAGCCTCATTAACAAAATGTCAACAAAATTATGCACAAATAGAAAAAGAACTTCTATCTATTCTATTTGGCTGTGTAAAATTCCACCAATATGTTTATGGTAGAAAAATAACAGTTGAAACAGATCATAAGCCACTAATAACTATATTCAAAAAATCATTACATGATACTCCTCCTAGACTACAGAGAATAATGTTACGCTTACAACCATATGATCTCAATGTTGTCTATAAGTCAGGCAAATATTTATACATTGCTGATACATTGTCACGGGCACCACTTCCAGATAATACGTTATTAGATTTAGATAGTGATATTGATTTACATATCAATCTTATAATGTCTAATTTGTCAATGAGTCAAGAAAAACTACAAGAAATTCAAGAGTCAACAACTAATGATCCTATATTATCAAAAATCATTTATTATTGTCAAAATGGATGGCCTGAACATAAAAAGTCTGTTAATCAGTCAATTAAACCATATTTTTCTTTAAAAGATAAATTACATGTCTTGAATAATATACTATTAATGTGTGATAAGATAGTAATTCCTGAAAACATGAGAGAATACATTTTAAAATTAGTACATGAAGGGCACTTAGGTATTAACAGTTCTATTCGTCTAGCAAAAACTACAGTTTTTTGGCCCCAAATGAGCAATGATATAGAAAAATTTATAAGTCAATGCCATACATGTCTTACTTTCCGAAGAAATAACTCTAAACAACATAATATTATTCATCATGACTATAAACTTTTGCCATGGAATAAAGTAGGGATAGATTTCTTTGATTTTGATAGTAAAAAATATTTAATTGTAGTCGATTATTTTTCAAAATATGTTGAGATAGCTTTATTAAATAATAGTTCAAATGCTTTTACAGTCATAACTCATCTAAAGTCAATATTTTCTAGACATGGTATACCTGAAATTATGATAAGTGATAATGGACCTCCATTTACTTCAAAAGAGCTCCAAATGTTCACTCAAAATTGGAATATTAAACATATAAAATCAAGTCCATATTTAAGTCGCTCAAATGGTATGGTAGAACGAACAATAGGCACAGTTAAGCATATTTTAAATAAATGTAAAGCAGATAATACAGACCCTTATATTGCAATGCTCATGTACAGAAATACACCAAAACAAAGTGGTTATTCTCCGTCACAACTTTGTATGTCTAGATGTTTACGTACTAAATTACCAGTCACAGACACTCAATTAATACCATCACTAGTTGATATGAGAAAATGATCTAATTATATTGAAACACAACAGGAATATTCATCACTTTATTATAATAAAAACACTAAGCAATTGTCAGATTTACTAGTTGGCGATAACATATATTTTAAACACAAGCCTAGTGGTTCTTGGGTTCCGGGTAGAATAAAACAGGTAGACAGTGAACCTCGTAGCTACACTATTCAGTCCCCGGAAGGAACATTCCGTAGAAATCGTGAACACATTATAAAACCTGTAACTTCAGTCACTGATTCTGAAATACCTGAAAAAGAAAAAGATATTATTAGATTGCCTATAACAACACGGTCAGGACGTATTGTCAAACCTCCGAAATACTATATAAATGATAATAATTAAAATAAGTTAGTTAAGTTCTAGAATTTAAGAAATTACACTTTATTGTTTACTATGTATAAATCTAATTTAAGATTGTCAGTCTAATGTCATGTCAGCTGTCACTAACTACTGTCAAATGTCATTGGAATTGTCAAAGTCAGATTTGTTTTTTTTAAATTGTCTGTAGGTCATGGTCATACTTAGTCACATAATGTAAAATAAAAATATGTTGTAAGTTTACCTTATTGTCAATCTTCAATAAAAGGGGAGATGTTACGTATAGATAATATTCTATTATACTGGCAACACCTCTTTAGTCTATACTTAATTCTAATACAAGAAGTCGAGTCGAAGCCTGTCTTTTATTAAATATTTTTAAGACACCTAATCGCCAGCTCAACCATCCTGAATATCCTGACAATTATAAAGTACGGGTGGCAACCCTTATTTGGTCGGATGCGATTTCTTCCGTGTGTGTGCTCGAATCCGTTCAGGCCGAACTGACGTCAGTTCTAACTGAAACGATCGGCCTCTCGTCTGTGGGAGCCTTTACATTTCGTTCAAATTTGCCACGTGTCGTAACTCGTGACGTCACGTGTTTACTAGGCGACCCGGTGAACTTCCTATCAATTAAAGTTTGTCCACACCTACCATAGAGACACCGAGTTCGATGATATCGGTACCGGAGGTCGCGGGTTCGAACCCCGTCAAAGGAACAAAAGGTTTTCTAGGTTCCTGGGTCGTGTATGTGTATTAAATATGTGTACGATATATAAAAATATATATGTTTAGTATATAGGATAAAAAGTATTCAATATACTTCCATTGTCTGGTGCTTGTATCACAAGTTCTTCGATACTTAGCACGGGACTAGATTGACGTGGTATGAAGCGTCCATAGATATTATTAATGTATCTCTTCCCTAAGAAAAAATAGTTTTACAAGGATCAAATCACAGACAATTCCTTCTCTCATCATAATTTCACCCAAAAATTTGTCAAAATATGCTACGAAAGTAACTTTCCAATTTTTTAGCTCTTCAGATATTCTAACCGAATCACGACTATCAAAACGAAAATCCATTTTATAAATGGGTTAAACGATGATGACCGATATCAAATAATATGCTTTTTGTTTTGAGCAACGAAAAATACTATAATATTGTGCGTTAAGTAAACCTTCAAGAACGTGTTTGTCTGAACATTATTAACATACTAATTACCTACATTTTATTGATACGAAAATAACATTGACTATCCGGTTTTTTTATTTGCACTAGTTTGTAGCGGTAGCGGTAGTCAGTATCATTTTTAGTTTTTTTTATCCTAAAATTATATTATTAGACCGATTGATCTCTTCAATCGTTTGACGACCTCTGTGGCTCAGTGGTTAAGCGCGTTGGTGCTCAAACCGGGGGTCGCGTGTTCGAATACCGCCGAAGTAACAAATGTTTTTCCGTGTTCCTGGGTCATGGATGTGTATTAAATATGTGTATAATATAATAAAAAACTTAAATAAGTGTATGGTATACCTATGTAAAGTATTAAAGTATTGAATACATTTCCGTTGTCTGATACCCGTAACACAAGTTCTTCGAGAACTTACCACAGGACCAGATTGACGTGGTGTAAAGCGTCCAAAGATATTATGTACGTAACTCATTTAATATTTGTGGTTACTCAACAAATGTTATTGGCAATTTTTACCCTACAACGGCGAAGCCATAAGGAAGTAATGATTTTGGGAGTGCATTTATGTATGTCATTCAACCTTAGCGTCTAAACTACTGATCTGATTTTAATTAATCAAGTGTCAATAGATTCTTAATAATGTCACGTGACGGGTAACATAGGTTACATAAATATTCTACGAAGCCGTGTTATTTTGGAATACAAAAAAAAATAAGAGTTAAGTTACCAATGGAAATTAAAGTTGACGCTACGTTTCGTAGTACTTACTGTATATTATACTGTAGGTACTCTGTAGCTCTTCAATTGATACAGTGCCTCTAGTCAAGATGCATTCGATAATTTTGACAGCAAACTACGAAATTAAAAATGTATGGGATTTAAGTTATCGTTATGTGACATGTCGCTTGCGATGCATTATGTCAAATCCCATACATTTTGTTTTCGAACTTCGCCGTCGAAATTATCGAATGCATCTTGACTACAGGCCCGGGTTGCACTTTAGATCTCTGCGGTAAAGCTACAAGGAAGTTATGTCCCTTATTATGGAATAAAATAAGGTTTTTGGAGAGTACGAAAAAATAGTAACCCTTCGATCTACCACTGGCTTTACCAGATATTTCCAGTCTCACCGCGTACGCGACATTAGTTCGACAGGACAGCTCCTGCAATCACGCATACATTTCCCGTTTTTTTGTATAGTGCGATTCAAGTGAGAATAGAATCGAGTCGGCGCCATATTGTTTCGAATTTAGACTATTATGATAGTTAAATTCATGTTTAGTTAATTGATTACTGTTTAACGTTTTTATTTAAATTCGATGCAACAATATTAATATTTATATACACATAAGTTTCTCTGAAAATCCCACTTTTCAAGTGATATTTGACAGAAAAAGGTCATTGACGTTCCTATTCTTATTTGAAACGCGTTATACTAGTGCAATTACTTCGCGAGCTTATTATGAAATTATTTATCTGGTTCTTTTTTCTTTAACGAATGGTCCACTAGTGATTGAAATTCGACCATAACTCGTTTAAGTTTAATCTTTAAGAATATGCTGTAAGCTACTTTTCATACTCTAAGTGATATGAGTTACCTACCCACCCCAAATATTCTATTTTCATTTTTATGATTTGATATTACACCCTAAATTTTCCCCCTTCTAACCAGGGTTCGAGGATATATATCAATGGATATATATCATGATATATATCCGATATATATCAAAGGACTTTTTATGATATAATATATCAACACAAAATTTTATAATTTTTGGCGTTTATTACTGTATTTCTACTTCCTAAATGTAATGGCTTTGGAGTAGAGTTAAAACATATTCCCTACTAAAGTTCTAATCCATAAATAGCAATAGCAACACTTCTGCCGGCATTAATGGTGTCAGTCATGTCAGAAAAATTTAAGTTTTTGTTTGTGTTTACTCTATTATTTTTTACAAAAACAGCCTCCGTGGTCTAGTGGTTAGAGCATTGGCTCTCGACTCCGGAGGTCGTGGGTTCGATTCCCGCATTGGAACAACAAAAAATGTTGTTTCCAAGTTTGGTTAGGACAATGCAGGCTGATCACCTGATTGTCTGACAAGAAAGATGATCCATGCGTCGGATGGGCATGTAAAAAGTCGGACCTGCGCCTCATCTCTCGTCAGTCGTGTCGGTTATCCGTCCCACTGGATTACGAGAGTAAAGGAAGAGAGAGTGCTCTTGTGTACTGCGCACACACTTGGGCACTATAAAATTACTCCTGCGTAACTGGCCTGGTTTCAATGGAACCGGCCACCGTCACCGAGATCGGTGGGGAGTCATTATTTTTTACAAAGAAAGTAATTGACAAAGTGCAGAAACGATTTTACTTCATTGCTGAGTATATAAGAAGCATTAAATAACTTTCGTATTTATAGAATACTAGGTTTTGCGCGCGGCTCCGCCCGCGTAAATACATTATCCCGCGAGAACACTACTTTTTCGGGATAAAATATATCCCTTGTCCTTTCCCGGGACCCAAAGTATGTCTATACCAAATTTCATAAAAAATCGGTTCAGCGGTTAAAGCGTGAAGAGGTAACAGACAGACAAACACACTTTCGCATTTATAATATTAGTATAAAAGTATGAAGTATAGATAACTGTTTATTAAATAATGAATTTTTAGGCTGTCTTTATTTTAAACAGAAGCGTTATTAGAGCCAGGCTATGATGTGTTGAAAAAGGCGGCTCTTTTATATGTTGATTCGAGACTGATAGATTTTATGTAAAAATTTCGGATTTTTTTCGGATGATTTTAAGTACCTAAATAAATAAAAAAATAAAAACATTTCAGTTTTTGAAGTAAATACCTCTTTAGCAGCGCTGTGTACTTTTCTTGGGATGACTGTTAAGGGGCCGTCCATTAATCACGTGATGTTTTTAACAACTTTTTAGACCCCTCCCCTCCCCCTGGTGATACGTGATGAGGTTTTATACTAGCCACCTCCCCTCCCTTCCCCCCACCTAAGATCCCGTGTATTTTTTTACATAGTAAGCAGGTAATGTTTAAAGAAAAACTTTAACTTAAAAAACAATTTAATCGATTACATAATTTAAGCAATTAAAAACTATACGAGTAATTTGTTTTGTAAATATTTAAACAACATTACGAATACCGATAAGAATTTCGGTATGCATAGACCAGATTCGAAAAATAATACACGTGATGTCTCCTTAAACCCCCTCCTCCCCTTGTGATACTTGGTGATTTTTTTTCGGACCCCCCTTCCCCCTTTAGGCATCACGTGATAAATGGACGACCCCTAAACTCGCGAGACAAGTCACGTGTCCTGATCGAAAATGCGTAAGATTCAACTTGCAATTGTTTGCTGTCTTAGTTTACGCGAGCATAAAACAATTTTAGTTCGTATTGACTTTTGACCCCAACCTTCCCAACACATTGACCTTTGACCTTAACATTTGACCTTGCCATTTGACATTGGCATTTGACCTTTGACCCCAACCATCCCTATCACATTGACCTTTACACTGAGCTTTACCTCCAATCGCCTCCCCCCCTCACGAAACCCTCCCCGCCCCTCCCCTCCAAGCAAAAATCCCCTCGAGCCATAAGTATGCCTTCCTACCCCTAGACCCCTCGATTGAGGTATCATTAGAACAAAACGAAAAGAAAACGAGCCCTACATTTTGGCTACAACAGATTCCAAATTCATTTTTTTTATTCATGTAATATAAATTGTCATGTTGTTTGTGTAGAATAGCACAATAAATGAATTTTGTATTTTACCAAATAAATGATAGGTATTTTATACTGATAACTAAAGCAATTCGTGCAAAGTTATTCCCTAACCATTCCAAAATATCAAAAATGCACAACATTAATATTCAAGTTTTTACTTCTGACGGCACTCCCGGAGTGCAACCCGTCTTTTTTTAAAATAATTAATAATGTTTATAATGTAACACATAGGTATACAAATAGTATACATAAATAATACAATAAAATAATAATATGGCTTTCACACAAAATGGATATATATCAACATTTTGGATATATATCATAAATATCCGATATTTTGATATTTATAATAAATATCGGATATTTTCGAACCCTGCTTCTAACACCCCTATTGTCTGTTACTTGTTAGCGACATTAGTACTGTCACAATCTCCAACCCTCAGTAATTGGGGATAACTGTTTCGCACATCATCTGTAGGTAGTAGGTGTTGTTATTTATTTATTTATTACTATTTAGAGAATTTGAGATAGATCAACGCCTGTTATAGCATAAATTATAATAATTATCATCTGCCCGCGTGGCTTGATGAATTCCGTATCCTCGCGTTTTGCCGCAGTGCTGATATCAAAGAATATTATATTTAAACTGATGTGGAAACAACATAAACTAAAACATTGTAAATTGTACTCAACTTCTGGTGGATTAAATTGTCTGCTGTAAGTTCATTAATATTGGAACAAATTAAACAATCTTCAAATAGATCATTAGGTCTGAATATAGCTGTGAACAAAAAGCAATACTAATAAAAGATACAGACGCAGCACCATGCTCATATCATTGTGTGATCTAACGGCGGAGAGGCAGGCCGCTGGCCTAAATGAGTTTAAAATTATATTCATGTATGAGAAAGTGAGTGAAAATCAAAATGGTTGCTAAAATTGAATTTAACAAAGTAGACTTCGAGGATGCTTTGACGTTGGCGGGTAAGTGCTTATTAAAGTAGAAAATATATAAACTAGAAAGTATAATGATAATGAAAAATTTTATTTCCCAATAAAACTTAACAAGCTATTTTCGGAAAGTCAAAAATTTCAGTAGGTACATTATTTGTAAGGTCTTATTTGCATCAGATTTTAATCATCTATAAAAGTTAATTGCTGTTCATTAGTTTCGCTAAAACTCGAGAACGGCAGGACCGATTTGGCTAATTTTGATATTAAAATAATTATATATAAATTTTGAAAACATTGCGGGGAAAATATTACCACTATATTTATAGGTACGACAGAACAACGTATCTCGGGACAGCTAGTATAATTCTATTTATCTTATAAAAATGCTTTTAAGATACATGATGACATTGATCAGACAAAACTTTAGTAAAATAGGTAACGGTAGTAAATGGCGAGTATCCAAAATGTTTATTCCGATTAGGACGTAAATTTTCCACCAGCTAATATCATAGAAATTAGAAAGTATTAGAGTTTTTTAAATATAGTCTTGTTGAGTCTTGAGTATTTTGACAGGAAAAGACAAAAAATATATATTAGAAACTATAAATCTCATTACACTAAAGCTAAAGGAAGTAGCTAAAACTTGTTATTAATTTGACAAATAAAGCTGCAGCTGTTATGTTTAAATACTACGTTATACATATTTGTGATATAATGAATAACATTTAAATATATAACTACATGTTGCCCGCGAATTCGTGCGCACAAAAAGAAATCCCTTTAACCGTACATTTTGCCGCAATAAAAAGTAGCCTATGTCCTTCCTCGTGGTCACATCTGTGCCAAATTTCATCAAAATCGGTCCAGTAGTTTCGGAGCCTATTCGATGCAAACAAACAAACTTTTCCTTTTTATTATATTGTAGTATAGATAAAATTCATAAATATTATGAATAAAAAACCAATAAATCGGTTAATTAGTAGCTAGTACCTAACAGACGGTAAGTATGCTATCAATAAAAATGTTAATATCTTATTAACATTTACGAAATATATTTGTTTCAAGTTTTAACTACATAATGTACTGTAATAATACCAAAATATGCGTGTCTGTAATTGTTTGTTAACTAATAACTATATATAAGTCTAGCTGTCCCGACATACGTTGTTCTGTCCTAGCTATGAACTGGAATAAATAAATAACTACACCTACACTTCCAATATTTCTCACCGTTTAAACCTTCCCTGAACTTCCACAATTGTTTCAAGATCAAAATTTTAGAATGATCTAAAATATTCCAGTATAATTTAGAAAGCTCTAAAATAGATATGTTGAATATTCTAGATATTTCTAGATTGATCTAGATTGTATGCCAAGTAAATAGTGATAGATTACTAACATAAAGTATCGTAGTAACTATAGAATTAAACGACAGCGTAGCGGGTATTCACAGCTAGTTTAATAATATATAATAATAATAATAATATAATAATAATATCTATGGACGCTTCACACCACGTCAATCTGGCCCCGTGCTAAGTATCCGAAGAACTTGTGTTACAGGTACCAGACAACGGGAAGTATATTTAATACTTTTATACTATACATATATTTAAGATTTTTATTATATTATACACATATTTAATACACATCCATGACCCAGGAACACAGAAAAACTTTTGTTCCGTCGGCAGGATTCGAACCTGCGACCTCCGGCTTCAGCACAAAAGCGCTGAACCACTGAGCCACAGAGGTCGTCAAAGGGTCGTCGTTTTTTATGTAAGAAGAAAACGTACAGAGACAAAGTACTCATTACGTGTGATCGTACGAGCCCAAGCGCGGGCTATGTTGTTATAAAACCAAGTCCCTTTTACCACCTTCCAGATCCGTCGTCAGACCCGGGATCGATAGATGGTACTTTGTTGAATCGATAATAACAAATTATAAATCGAATGCTAAATTTGATTTGCCCCCACTCTTTTAAAGTTATAAATTATTCAGAGTGTGAATTATGTAGATTTACTAATCTAATTTAGGTAAGATTTCTAGTTCTTGGTTGTATTTTGGCCTACAACACATTAAAAGGCTTGGAGTTTGGACCTTGAATTGTAATAGGCCATGTTGGTGCGTATTTTTTGGCGTTGTAAAATTTGTTTACAATTTGACCACAATTAATTTATAGATAACCATTAATTTTATAGCTTAAATATACCCCCTGCCAGCTTAAAGATACAATATATATTTAAGCTGGCAGGGGGAGAAATTGGTGGCGACTCCTTATCGGAGAGACCGAGGTCAGGGTGAGTCCAACCCTTAAGTGTCACCATAGACCTTCGGCCCCCATTTCCAACAAGTAGGGCCGAAGGTCGTGAGGATGGCATCAGCGCTGGGCCGGCTCTTGCCAAATGTGAGGTTGGTCCAGCCAAGCGTGACGGAGTATGGCCCTGTATGGATTATATGGATGCCCTCGCCGTGCATAATACGGCCCAGCTGTACAAAATGAAGCGGGTCATAGCGGTGGTCAGGGGTCTGTAAGTTTTGACAGTTCGTTCTAAAAGCTTCTATCCAATATGGCCGCCGATTTTCCAGAATCTTCCAGGGAGCGATGATAATTGTGTTCATTGGTTTCATTATGTTGGGCGACTTTTGACATGTCCAATTGGTGGCGCGCAGTCGCTCGCACGGCAGCAAATTGATCTTGGTAACAACGCGAATATCTAAAGTCCATTCATTCAAGATTATTGTTGCAATGTGTAAATAAACCTGAAAATAACAGTTATTTATCACTGCGTTCAAAATATTAATAGTAACAAAATATAGTAGATAACTACAATTTTTATAAAAAAACTATAATCCGACTATGTAAATTAAATAGGAAGCCTTTGTTACCTCGGCTACTTACTAATTAAAATCGGACTTGTAGTTTAGGCACTACGGTTGGACATACATACCTACATAGACTGCTAAATTCATTACACTGCCTATTGGCTTCGCAGTTCGCCGTACTCGGGTAAAAGATGATAAATTATATCCAATTTTTTTGCTATAAACGTACCTACTTGATTAAAGTTTTATAACTGCTATCTCTAAATGCTATACCATAATCTGAAAGTAGTTTTAGTCTACTACTATTATAAACGTGAAAGTCTGTAAGGATGGATGGATGAAAGGATAAATGTATGGATGTTTGTTATTCTTTCACGCTACTGAACGGATTTCGATTTTTTTGATTTTTATATTCGTATGATAGTAGATAAGACTTTGGACTAGAACATAGGCTACTTTTTACCCCGAAAAAGGACAGTATATCCGTGGTAGCTAACTAGCTAGTTATATTATGAGGATTTTGTTCACACTATACTCTATAGTATACAAGAGGAAATATGCACAATTATATCTGGTACCGACTTCAAAATTATAGAAATAAGTTGAGAAATTGTTAAAACGTTAGCCGAAAGAAGTAAGCTACGGAGCCCTAAAAACTGATGGCAATGAACTAATAAACATATAAGGCAAAGACGAAACTGACTTAACCGACTATTTAAGAACAATTGGAGATAAAAAGTACGTTTATTTGGAGGTGCGTTGTAACGTTGTAAAATATGTTTCGTTAAATAATATTTGGTATATTTTACTACTGTCACTACTTCCTAGTAGGAAGCCAGTGGCGAAGGCTGGTTGCCTTCATAGGGAAGCCCTAGCCTATATAATAGGTAGGGGTTTGAATGAGGTCTTCACGAGGGTAAGTGGTAAGTGAATAATGAAGCCGATAGGAATGGAGTTATAGGAACTCCACGCCACTTGCTTCCTACTACTTTATTAAGGGACTAGCAACCCGCCCCGGCTTCGCACGGGTACAATGTATATATCTGTATAATTTATGGGTACAATACTGATACTAATCCTACCGCATAGATCTAAACTCCCCTCCCGCACGCACACCCCCGCCTTGGTGACGCCTAATTCGCAACGGGCCGTGGAGCAGAAATCGTAATATTTTAATTTCGCCATAACTTCAAAACCAAACGTCCAATTTTAATCATTTAAAGACCAAATACCTATTATCTACATAAACTGTACTTAGTAATAAAATAATATTTTGATAAGGATTAATAGCATGAGTAAAATAAACGCGTTTAAATGTAGTCCAAATAAAAATCAAGATTTCTAAATAAAAAAATTGTTGTTGTGCCTCACTCGACATAGATAGGTACAGTGTGTCGCGGACTTTTTTGTAGATATTTATAAGATCTACAATTAATTAGAATATTGTATGGTTCTATCTTTTATATTTTAGGCAGCGTACGCAAAATAAGTAACTTTTCTGGTTGATTTTTTACACCTTGTGTCCGAAAACCCCAAATATCTTACGGAACCCTATTTTTTTCCAAAATAAAATTTAGCCTATGTTACTCGTGGATAATGTAACTTTCGAATGGTGAAAGAATTTTTGAAATCGGTCCAGTACTTTTTGAGCCTATTCATTACAACCAAACAAACAAACAAACAAACATACAAACAAAGTTTTCCTCTTTATAATATTAGTGTAGATAAATTTATGATTTCTATTAGCTGTACTGTGTTCCACACTAAAAATGCTAGGACCTTTCAATTTTTATCTGTAATTGGATGATATTTGATAGACTCTTCCCAGATCGAAGTAACCACCAAATTAGTGCCAGAAACAAGATTAGGTGCATGTATGCTTATTGCTTGCCTACCACAATACGGAATTGTCACAAAATATACCATAGCTGTTAGCCTTGTCCAGAGGAATTGCTAGGGCGGTATTCTTGGTCGTTGCTTAAGAAAAGACTTAAGAATTTTCGAATAAGTCCGCCAGAATAAGCTATTGGACTATACTACCTATAATAGGTAGGCCTATTAGCCGATTGTGGAACAGGCCATGAGGCCCACTTGCGCAGATTTGGGTTACATTTAACCCTGGGTTAAATATCATGTTATCTTTCTCGTTCTTCGTATTTATGAAAGAGAAGGTTTGCTATTGAAACCCGTGGTTAACTTTAACCCACAGCCCTGGGCAATTCTGTCCCGAGTTTTTCCGAGTGTCCCGAGAATTCTGTTCAAGTCCCGATACGATAAAACTCTCAAACGGTGTTTCAATACGTTGATGAAATTGGGGCTTAGTGTAATAAAATAAGGTTTTAATGATTACTTTCAGGTTTTGGCAAGTTCAACGTGATGCTGACGGTGGTGACGATAAGCATCATCATGAGCATGACGTTCGAGATCTTCTCCGTGTCGTACCTGGTGCCAGCCAGCGCCTGCGAGCTGAAGACGACGGTGGCACAGCAGGGACTGATGGCCGCTGTGCCTATGTTGGGTATGGTTTTATTATTTACTAGATGTTGCACATAGGAACCATACACTTGTTTGCGATAAAAAGTAGCTTATGTCGTTCCCCGTGGTCAACTTTATATCTGTGCAAAATTTTATCAAAATCGGTCCAGTAGATTCAGAGCCTATTCAATTTAAACAAACATAGAAACAAACTTTTCCTGTTGATAATATTAGTAGAGATTATGAATATGTTATATGAATATGCAATTCATTCTTCATTCAACAAGTTTTAAATGCGAATTGACGGAAAAACCAGAACATTTTTAGGGTTCCGTACCCAAAGCTTAAAACGGGACCCACGTAAGAGCCACGGTTATTGTATTTAAACATTTCATTTCAAGGTATAATCGCCACGTCACACATATGGGGATATCTAGCTGATACTCGGGGGAGAACGACAGTGCTTGCCTGGTGCATGGCATTAAGTTTCATATTTGGATCTATCAATACTTTGGCACCAAATTGGATAGTTTTTTGTGTTCTGAAGTTCTTTTCGTCATGTGCGTAAGTATTTCTTTACGTGTATGTTCTAGAATTTTAAGACTTAATTTTAAACCCCTTTCAGCAACTTTAATATCATATGTATTTCTTTTTTCCAGCATCGCTGGCACATATGCCCTAGCCATAACATTGCTTAGTGAATGTACTCTACAATCCTGGAGGTCCAAAATGGTGGCAATGACCAGCACCATTTTCTTGATTTCCATAGCGACTATGGCAAGTAAGACCTTGACTGACTTTTTTACTGACGATTTAGTATTAGGTATTGTTATGTTCTCATTATGGACTCCTTTTAATTTTTTGGGTTTTGAATCCAAGGAGTAAACACACACACACACATAGCTATTAGCTAGAGAGTTGCAATTTTCAAAGAAGGCGTGTTTGTTTCCGCTATAACAACAAGTATTAAAAACAGCAAATCCTTTATACAAAACGTGCATTTTTAGTCGTTTTGTACGGAATCCTTCGTGTGCGAATCCGACTCACACTTGGCGGCTCATTAATAATAATTAATAACAAATTGAAATTCAAAGAACGTAAAGATGTTGTGAGTCTCTCCACCGAACAAATAATTGAAGTAGCCTGCATAGAGTTGAGTCAACTTATTATTGTAAGCATATACAGGCCTCCATCAGGGTTATACGATTCCTTTGAACAAACTTTGGAACAAGTATTGACTAAAATATGTGCATCTAATAAAATATGTGCATCTAAAAAAAAAATTAAATTCATCACCTGCAGTTGCTGAAAAACTACTCAGAGACAATGTAAAGGAATGTGATGTCAATTTTAAGTTTAAAGAAATTGACCCCAGAGACATTATTAACACATTTAAGTTGTTAAATATTAAAAACACTGCTGATCTTTGGGGAATGTCTACAAAAATTTTTAAATCAATAATTGACATCGTAGCTCCTTATCTAGCGATGGTTTTCAATGATTGTATAAAAAGTGGTGTTTTCCCTGACTTAATGAAGCATAGCAAGGTTATACCTTTATTCAAAGCTGGAAATAAATCTGATCCGACAAATTACAGGCCTATATCGATCCTACCGACTTTTAGTAAAATTTTTGAAAGAATAATTTTAAGACAGTTACTAGTACATTTTAATTCGAATAATTTATTACACAATAATCAATACGGTTTTACCAAGGGTCGATCCACTACGGATGCTGGTATGGGTCTTCTTTGTAGAATCTTTGAAGCTTGGGAGGGGTCGCAGGATGCATTAGGTGTATTTTGCGACCTTTCCAAGGCATTTGATTGTGTTGAGCATGCTACATTGATCAGAAAATTGCACCACTATGGTATACGGGACTCTTCACTCGACCTTTTGAGTTCTTACCTTAAAAATAGAACTCAAAGGGTAGAAATAAATAGTAAAAGGTCCACTGGGACCAAAATAGAATTAGGTGTCTCACAGGGATCCATTTTAGGCCCATTTCTTTTTCTCGTCTATATAAATGACTTACTATCTAATTAAAGATAATGATAATGAGATAGTACTTTTTGCCGATGACACTTCACTCATTTTTAATGTGAAGCGACAACAGTCAAATTACGACGAGGTAAATAGTGCTCTCTCTAAAATAGTACATTGGTTTAATGTTAATAATTTACTTTTAAATTCAAATAAAACAAAATGTTTAAAGTTTACTTTGCCCAATGTTAGGCAAGTTCAAACCAATATACTATTAAATGACGAGAAAATGAACTTAGTGGACACCACTGTGTTTATAGGTATAACACTAGATAGTAAATTACAGTGGGGTCCTCATGTTGCGAATCTTGCAGATAGACTCAGTTCTGCAGCATATGCAGTCAGAAAAATTAGGGAAATTTCTGACGAAGAAACGGCGCGACTTGTTTATTTTAGTTATTTTCACAGTAGAATGTCTTACGGCATTCTTTTATGGGGAAATGCCGCCGTCATTAATACAATATTTGTGCTGCAGAAGCGAGCAATACGTTCTATTTACAAAATGTCCTGCTTTGAATCTCTGAGAGAAAAGTTTAAAGAAATAGGAATTCTGACCGTCGCTTCTCAATACATTTTAGACAATGTGTTGTATGTTAGAAAAAATTTAAATATGTTCAATACGAAAAGTAATAATCGTTGCATGAACACTAGAAATAAACACAAATTAGACATTCCGGTGATCAGACTAAGTAAAATTAGTAAATCTTTTAAAGGTCAATGTATACGCCTATACAATAGAATCCCAGAAAACGTTCAAAGTCTGTCTATTAATAAATTTAAAAAAGTAGTTACAGAACGTTTGTGTTCTAAAGGTTATTATAAAGTCAGTGATTTCATTAACGATTGCACACCTTGGGAATAAGATGGCCCCATGCGAGGCTGCTTTTATATACTTCAGTATGTTTTAAGTACTTATGACTAATGTTATATAGATTAAGTTACAACATTGTAAAAATATTTTTTGAAAAGAACAATTTTCCCATCTTTTTGCTAAAAGGTGGCCCCGTGCGAGTTTCTAATGCCGGTTCTTCTCGCCGGGCTAGTTTCCGAACCGGTGTAAGGCATCATGTATGACAATTCTATATAGCCCAAGAGCTACTAAGAAATTTTGAGTAGGTATTTGAGGCACGTTGAAACCTTGTCCTGTACTTCTCCTATTGTACCTCAACACGAGAATGCAGGCCTGGCTGGTCAGAAGCGGAACTTAGCCAAAATACAAATTTTTGAAAAGTAGATTTTTTTATGCCCGAAAAACATGTTTGAGGCATTATGAAATTTTGATATACTGTTAGTATAATGTATAAGGAGTTGGGAAAAAAAAAGCCCCGTAATTTAGTCGGAACTTTAACCTAGCCATGTCAGTTTAAAAGTAAATAGTTTAAAGGTTAAAAATAGGTGTGTGAGGCACTTCGAAATTTGAGTAGGGTATTACTTATTATTTTAAAAAAATACTGTAAAAAATACAGATAATTTTATGGGAACTTTCCATCTGCCATGTGACTTAGAAAATCGAGAAAATCTGGCTTTTAATTCATGATTTTGAGACATCTATCGGTCATTTTATGAACTGCAATATACGTTTGAAAGGAGATGCGACATCTAGGAAGCTCTCAAAGAACTACGTGGTCAAAAACTAAAATTGCGTATTGTGCAATAAACTAACACACTTACTACGTCAAAATGTATTTATAAAACGAATAAGTATTAATTAAATAGAAATGGCATACGAACCAGCCTAATCTACCTACCATTTACATTAAGTACATAAACGTAAAAGCGACATCTAGGAAGGCATCAAGGAACTACGTGGTCTTGATAATTTTCGCAAAGTCGATATGAGTCGTTTTTAATTGATTTTCCTATAAAAATCGAAGACATCCATTCGTTGTTTATACAATATTGTGTGCAATAAAATTACATATAGTGCAATAGTCTAATTTACTCGACAAATTGATCACACTGATCGTTTTAATTGCAACTATAAAGTTTTTAGCGCCTGCGCGTATGTATCTGTATAATCTATGGCATGCGTTGTAAAATACCAATTACAAAACTTTATTTTTGCTTTAAATAATTAACCTTATTACCGTGCCCTAGGCCCCGATTCTCGTGCTTCGAATATCGGTTCGATTGTCAGTCTGTCCTGCTTGCGCACGCATGATTTGACGCCTGTGTGAATGAGTCAGCACGAGAATCGAATCGAGATTCGAGGTACGAGAATTGAGGCCCTAGAGATGAAAACGGATTGTAACGAGAACATCGAAACTCATGTTTTTACCCTGATAGGCGGTGATTTCTTTGATGCCTTCCTAGATGTCGCTTTTACTTTGGTAGGTAATGTAGACCGTAGCCTGTTATTCGTATGCTATTATGCTATTTCTATTAAATTAATACCTATTCGTTTTACGAATACAATTTGTCGAGTAAATTAGACTCTATTGCACAATACGTATTTAATTTTATTGCACACAACATCGTAGAAACAACGAATGGAAATTTTCAATTTTTATAAGAAAATCAATTAAACTACTCATAATATCGACTTTACCAAGATTATATTTTATCAAGACCACTAAGTTATTTGATGCCTCCGCAAACCATTATTTGGCCCAAACATCGGACATCGCCGTTTTGTCGGTTAATTCGAAAGAGTATTTAATAACAAATGCCCGAGTAAAACACCCATGAAGTTCACTTGCATAGTTTTTAAACTATCTCAAAAAGAAAATTCGAATCCCGCTTTGATAAAAAGGAGAAAAAAAAATTATATTTAAAAATTCTTAAGGAATAGCCAAAAATATGTTAGACATTATTTGAAGAACATACAAAAAGCTACATTATGAACCCTTTTGAAGTCGGCTACGACTTATGGGGGCCATAAAAACAAAGAAAATAGAATTTTAGTTTTTATTTTTTTCTGGCTAAGTTCCACTGTATGCGTAGCTGCAACTTACATTAAGAGAAAGCTAATGATTACCACTATCATTAATAAAATAATCAAAATCATAAACCGCGGAACTTCGTGAAAAAATAGTTTTGAAAATTTGCGGTATTCGCGGGATTCGTATTAAATTCGAAAACAATTTTATATACTTTTTTTGAAACAGTAACACTATTCAGGCTTATCAGGACTTGAATAAAAACAATAAAAATCGATAAAATAGTTAAAAAGTCACATTTGTGGCTAGTAAAATAAAACTGGAATAAATAACAAACAAAATAGACTTTTGAACGCAAAAAAAAACAGATATTTCAATTGTTAATATAGCTTTCGACCGTTGGGCGTCAACATTACTGTAATAACTATCATCATCATCATCGTCACTGCTATCGTCGCGGCATGGAGGTTCAAAGGTGATTAATAAATTCCACTGTGTTTCCATCATTAAATGATGGAAACACCGTGGAATTTATTAATCAAGTGGAATAATTTTGTCGTACCCGACTTTGGCCGAACGATGTCTCGACGAGCTAGATGTACCTGTGATCAGTCTTCGCAAAGTAACTAAAAAATCTATTAAGATCCCAGAAAACGTTAAAAATCTTTTTATTACTAAATTAAATTCAAGGAACGTTTATGTGCTAAAGCTTGCTATAGTAAAGAATGTTTGACATGTTTTTTGTTAGGGTAATTCAAGGTAGTATTACAAGTGACTGAAAATCTTCATTCAACTTTGAGAGAGATGGCTGCCGATTTTTCTATATCTCACGAGTCAATCCGTACCGTTTTAACTAATCATTGGGGTATGAAACATGTTACCGCTCGGTTAGTCCTAAAAGACCTGAATTTTCTCCAAAAACTCAATCGCATGAGAGTCGCTGAGGACATGCTGGAATTAGTAAATTCCGACCCAACATTCATGATACGGTAACTGGTGACGAAACGTGGGTTTACGAGTTTGACATGCAAACTATTCAATAAGCTTCCGACAGAACCGAAACTGAAAAAAACACTCCAACATCGATTAAAAGTCAACGTCATGTTGACTGTGTTCTTTGACTATCGCGGTCACCAGATATGGATCCAGCCGACTTCTTTCTTTTTCGTAAAATCAAATTACCACTTCGTGGCACCCGTCTTCGTTCGGTACAAGACATAAAGGAGTATTCGCGACGAGAACTGAACTTATTTCCAGAAACAGCATTTAAAAATGTTTTTATGATTGGATTATTCGTTGGTGTAAGTGTATCGTTTCTGAAGGAGCATACTTTGAAGGTGTTAAAAATTTGGATAAATAACAAACATTTATGTATTAATGATCTTTTCCCGGTACTTTCTTGACAGAGTAGCATTATTTTTCTTATTTCATGGAATTTTCAAGAATATTTTGACATGTTTATTGTTAGGATAATTCAAGATAATATCTTTTAAAAATTCCACGCGGGCGAATAATATAGAGTAAAATAAAGATAAAATAAAATGTCATCTTTTTGCGTATCCATTTCAATAATGGCTAACTATTTTATTATATTCCTTATTTTATGGATTTTTTCCAGTGAAGAGTAATATGTGATACGGGAAGGGGTCCACCCTCGTAAAGCGTATGCAAAAACCCTGTATTTATACATATTATTCAGAGGAAACGGGGGTGAGGCATCATGGAGCCGCTCATGACCCATGACGCCAATTTGCCTCGGCAGAGGCTGACCCAATCTGCCGGGGGATGTCCTTCTGGGCCCCGACCAGAGGACTTAATGCTAGGGGGGGGAACAGGGCAGGGATTTCTAAATCATCTAATGAGGCAAAAGTTGTCGAGGAACGTAAAAAGTTGATACAGGCTAAAATAAAAGACCAGATGGGCCTTTTAGTCGACATAGTTCGACCAAATTCTGGTACGACAAATAATGGAAACACCGCTCGACGCATTTTTGCTACAAGCGAAAGTCGTCATATGTTTTCTCAAATTTTAGGGATTGAAAAGTGGCTCGTTGATGACTTAAGTACTATTTTAGTCACAATTAATAGTGGATTACCAATTAGTTCAGAAAATTTTACTTTTTTCTGTACAAACTTAGCGTATAGATATGTTGCTGAATACGGATGGCACCCTATGACTGTTACTCTGCATAAACTGTTAGTCCACAGTCGAAATATAATAGAAGCATCGGCTTTACCTGTAGGAGTTCTCTCAGAACAGGCTGGAGAATCAAGAAACAAATATTGGCGCTATGACCGGGAGCACCACACTCGTAAAAATATCAGAATTTACACTATGACAGATTTGTTTCATCGAGCACTAGAGTCATCCGATCCAATAATTTCGCGTTTAAATCTTAGTTCCAGACAAAAACATAAAAAAACGAGTACCATTTCCACCTGAAGTAATAAATTTATTATTACCATTTGAATCTCCATGCCACGAAGATAATGATAGCAGTGATGATGATGATGATAATTATAATAATGACGACCTCGAAAACTACATTTCCAATTATACCATCATTGTTTCAAATGAAAATGAGTTTGATTAGACATTTTTACCGTTATTTTTACATTTTTATTTTTTTACACATTGATTAAGCACTTCCTGTACAACTATTTAGTTTCGTTTCCTTCAATTTAACTTAATTTTATAAGTAATTTAATATCCGTTTTTGTTGCGTTCAAAAGTCCTAAGAGTCAGGGCTTCGGCCTGGCCGAGCATAGCACCTCGCTCGGTCGGAGATCTCCCTTACATGTCAGGAATACTCATCCCTGCTTACCTGTCTGGTAGTTGTGGTACCGGTATGTGACCCCGGCTCCCGAGCTATTACTGTCCTATCTCTTACCCTCCAGGGCGGTAATATCCTACATTTCCTATTTCCCACTCTAACTTTCCGATCATCCTTTCCACACCACCTATCCTTCCCTTCCCTATTCCTACCCTCTCCACCAATCCGCGGGAACGCAATGGATAATCATAGAAATAGTTTCATTATTCAAAATGGCGGTGTTGTGGTTCGCCACCCATCACGTCTCATTCTCGTGGAGGTGAAAAGTGGCCCATGGAGAGCCGCTTCGCTACGTTGAATGTAAGAAGAGAAATGGATGGTAAGAAAGAAAGTGGATGAAACCAAAGAATAATAATATAACACAACTTTTTATACACACTTTTCCACTTTATTTAGATTTTTTACAATAATTAAATATAACACGACCGGTTTCGATTAACTCATCATCAGGTGTTGATGATGAGTTAATCGAAACCGGTCGTGTTATATTTAATTATTGTAAAAAATCTAAATAAAGTGGAAAAGTGTGTATAAAAAGTTGTGTTATATTATTATGAACATGAATTTCCACCAAGAACCAACAGTACATTCAATCAGTGAAACCAAAGAAGTATGTAAGTATGTAAAGATAGCAAGTGAAAAGAAGTGGTCTCTGCCTACCCCTACGGGAGAGGCGTGATTATATGTATGTTTGTAAAAGCCCTAAAAAGGATACAAAAAATATTATTACGAAATAACATAAGTAGTATCTTGTTTGTCGTATACTAGCTTTTGCCCGCAGCTTTGCCCGCGTGGAATTCTTGGAGAAAAAAATATTCACTACGGTATACAATATTAAAATGTTTTAGGGTTTCGTACACAATGGGAAAGAACGGGACCCTATCATCTCGACGCGACGTGTGAGACGGTTTGATATTTTTTGCGCTTGAATATAATTTTTTTACGGTATCTCTTAAATATATTATTAATATCATTCAGTTGTAGATTTAAACGAATACAATATGTATAAAATTCTTAAAGTGAGTAACGTATTTAATTTGATGAGGATCATATTGCAACCGTCTAAATAGCTTCTGAAAATGCCATACATAACATTAAGTATGAACTGCGTGCCCAGTTTCATTATATGTATCTGCATTTTAAATCTGTAATATCTTCTTTAATTAATCATTTAAACTACACGTTGTAAAAGGTCACATTAATCTATATTAAATGCACAATGTACTTAAGATGCTTAATTGGATAAGTATTATTGCTGTATTGCTTAAAATCGCTTCGTAAATAAGCCATTATTACTCATAAAAAGTAAACAGATAAAAAATGGTTATTGTGGGTTATCCTTAAGAGATCGACCTATACCATCGCGGAGTTTATAGACTTTTTGAGGTGTAGAATACGGTAATACATTATTTTGATCTATCTCGTAGGAGTCAGGCAGCGTTTGCAATGTAAGCATAAATGTTTATTTACGACATTAGAAACTTCAGTTATTAGTGTTTCTTTACCATAATGTGCATGTTATAATATACATATAAACCTTCCTCTTGAATCACTCTACCTATTAAAACTCGCATCAGAATCCGTTGCGTACGCAAGTTTTAAAGATGTAAGCATACATATGGACAATCAGTTAAGGCGACTTTGTTTTATACTATGTAGTCATTATTTTATTGTACAAACTAAAAATGTGACTTTTTATATATATTATCTATTTTTATTGTTCTTATTCAAGTCCTGACCAACCGGAATAGTGTTACTGTTTCAAAAAAAGTATATAAAATTGTTTTCGTATTTAAGACGAATCCCGCAAATACCGCAAATTTTTAAAACTATTTTTCCACGAAGTTCCGCGGTTTATGATTTTGATTATTTTATCAGTGATAGTGGTGGCTATTAGCTTTCTATTAATGTAAGTTGCAGCTACGCATTCAGTGGAACTTAGTCAGAAAAAAATAAAAAATAAAATTCTATTTTCTATGTTTTTATGGCCCCCATAAGTCGTAGCCGACTTCAAAAGGGTTCATAATGTAGCTTTTTGTATGTTCTTCGAATAATGTCTTAACATATTTTTGGCTATTCCTTAAGAATTTTTAAATATATTTTTTTTTCTCCTTTTTATCAAAGCGGGATTCGAATTTTCTTTTTGAGATAGTTTAAAAACTATACAAGTGAACTTCATGGGTTAACTCGGGCATTTGTTATTAAATACTCTTTTGAATTAACCGATAAAACGGCGATATCCGATGTTTGGGCCAAAAAAAAAAACACTGTGCTCCGTAGTCTAGTGGTTCGAGATTTGGCTCTCGACTCGGAGGTCGTGGGTTCGATTCCCACAAGGGAACAACAAAAAATGTTGTTTCCAAGTTTGGTTAGAACAATGCAGGCTGATCACCTGATTGTCTGACAAGAAAGATGATCCATGCGTCGGATGGGCATGTAAAAAGTCGGTCCTGCGCCTGATCTCTCGCCAGTCGTGTCGGTCATCCGTCCCACTGGGTTACGAGAGTAAAAAGGAAGAGAGAGTGCTCTTATGTACTGCGCACACACTTGGGCACTATAAAAATTACTCCTGCGTAACTAGCCTGGTTTCAATGAAACCGGCCACCGTCACCGAGATCGGTGTGGGAGTTATTATTATTGATGCCTTCCTAGATATCGCTTTTACGTAGATAGGTAATGTAAATCAGCGTAGGTCAAGCTGGTTCGTATGCCGTTAATAAATACCTATTTATTTTATAAATTTGTCGAGTAAATTATCTATTGCACAATATATGTAATTTTATTGCATACAATCTATACTAATATTATAAAGCTGAAGAGTTTGTTTGTTTGTTTGTTTGTTTGAACGCGCTAATCTCAGGAACTACTGGTTCGAATTGAAAAATTCTTTTTGTGTTGGATAGTCCATTTATCGAGGAAGGCTTTAGGCTATATAACATCATGCTAAGCTCAATACGAGCGGAGCTCCAATCAATAATGTTTCAAAATCGGGGTGTTTTTTTCCCTTTTGAGAGCTTTCGCTGCGTACGCTGCGGAAACGGTTAAAGTTTCGCTAAAATTATGTATGACAGAATTGTTCCCCTTTAAAAGTTCTAAAAAAAAGTCCGCGACAGTATATGTCTATCTTTTAAGGTTGGTTCACAATAACCTTTTTATGCTAACCAAATTTGTTCAAAAATTAAGCATTATTTGTGAGGGTGTTTTCATAAAGATGATATTAATCCTTATCCAAATAAATACGTTATTCATTACAAGCATTTAATTTAAAAGAAATTTGCCATTTACATTACTTGATTTCAATAAATATTTTAGAAGATATCGCTGTAATAAAATAATCAGCGCGCAATAATGATGTGCGGCGCGCTGCGGGCAGTCGTGAGTCGCGGGCAAGCGCTCCTCCTTCTACGTAAATGAAGTCATGGGTAAATTTTAGCGATATTCCAAAGTAACATTCCACGCGGACGAAGTCGCGGGAAAAAGCTAGTATTGTATAAACAACGAATGGATGTCTTCGATTCTTATAGGAAAATCAATTAAAAACGACTCATATCGACTTTGCGAAAATTATCAAGACCACGTAGTTCCTTGATGCCTTCCTAGATGTCGCTTTTACGTTTATGTACTTAATGTAAATGGTAGGTAGATTAGGCTGGTTCGTATGCCATTTCTATTTAATTAATACCTATTCGTTTTATAAATACATTTTGACGTAGTAAGTGTGTTAGTTTATTGCACAATACGCAATTTTATTTTTTTACCACGTAGTTCTTTGAGAGCTTCCTAGATGTCGCATCTCCTTTCAAACGTATATTGCAGTTCATAAAATGACCGATAGATGTCTCAAAATCATGAATTAAAAGCCAGATTTTCTCGATTTTCTAAGTCACATGGCAGGTGGAAAGTTCCTATATTTTTATCTGTATTTTTTACAGTATTTTTTTAAAATAATAAATAATACCCTACTCAAATTTCGAAGTGCCTCACACACCTATTTTTAACCTTTAAACTATTTACTTTTAAACTGACATGGCTAGGTTAAAGTTCCGACTAAATTACGGGGCTTTTTTTTTCCCCAACTCCTTATACATTATACTAACAGTATATCAAAATTTCATAATGCCTCAAACATGTTTTTCGGGCATAAAAAAATCTACTTTTCAAAAATTTGTATTTTGGCTAAGTTCCGCTTCTGACCAGCCAGGCCTGCATTCTTGTGTTGAGGTACAATAGGAGAAGTACAGGACAAGGTTTCAACGTGCCTCAAATACCTACTCAAAATTTCTTAGTAGCTCTCCAGCTAATAAGCGTTATATTATAACCTACATGGAAATAAAAAAATTTGAGTTTTGAGTTTGAGTTTGCCAACCTACATTAAAATTTTCTTTTGCGGAGTTTCCTTTGTCGTTTTTGACTTCATGGAAATGACCTCTTATATAATAAATATAATGTTTTCAGTCCTTTCGATCCCCGTTCTTCAGTTGAAGTTCTCCTACGACATACCAGCTTTGGGGATAACCTTCAACTCTTGGCGGCTACTCAATCTGGTGTTCGCGCTACCATGCGCGCTGGCAACACTCTGTATGTACCTGTCCTATGAAAGTCCACGGTACTTGGTGATGGTCGGAGAAGAAGAAAAGGCTCTGGAAGTTCTGAGCGGTATATTCTCCATTAATACCGGAAGACCAAGGGAGGAATATAAGGTTTGATACAATTTTTATTTACACAGTCACAACTTATGACATACTAGCTTTTGACCGAGGCTACGTCCGCGTAAATAGAGTCTCTCACGGAATTACTGTACCTACTTTCTCAGGATAAAAAGTAGCCTATGTTTTAATCTAGAGCGTAAACTACTAGGTACCACGTATTTATATGTACTGTAGTTTTTGTGTGAAAGAGTAACAAACACCCATCCATCCATCCATCCATACATCCATCCATCCTCACAAACTTTCACATTTATAATAGTAGTAGGATTTTGATGTCAATAACTAACTGTACTCAAAACACACAAAGTAGACGATTCAGAGAAGAGACATAACTAATTCAAAACTGAAATTTCAGGTTCAATCAATAACGTTAGGCGAAGAAACTGGCAAGCCCACCAAAGGACTCATAGCGTCATTAGTATCCCAGACCGTACCATTACTAAAGCCTCCTCTTTTAAAGAACACCATTCTACTTTCAATCATGTTCATAATAGTTTACTTCGGGTAAGTAATTTTTAACTTCTTATAGGTACTTATAAAGTTACTTTTTGCTGGTATAAAAAACTTAGGCCTTTTTCATCCGTTAATGGATGATTTATGTTGTTGTTGCCCGCGGCTCCACCCGCGTAAATACTGTATTCCTCGGGAACACTGTACTTTTTCAGGATAAAAAGTATCTTATATCCTTTCCCAGAACTCAAAGTATGTCTGTACCAAATTTCATTAAAATTGGTTCAGCGGTTAAAGCGTGAAGAGGTAACAGACAGACAGACATACAGACAGACACACTTTCGCATTTATAATATTAGCACAGTGTAATAAAGAGATAATAGGTAATAGTTCTATAGGCTGTGATTAATATCACACTATGTATATACTATACTAATGTATAGAAGTATAGATTCTCCGAGCGAAGTAGGCACTCTTGAAATACTGTAGTGCCTGGGTCAGTTGGTTTTATAGTTGCCCAAGCATATGGCATTCTAACAACATAGTCAGCCTGGTCCAGAGGAATGATTGGTCAATACGTCTGGGGCCAACTATGTGCGGGTTTCCTCACGATGTTTTCCCTCACCGTTAGAGCGTCCGTATATTGTACTTGATCTGTAAAAGTCTCATTGGTACACGCCACAACCTTGGATTCGAACCTGCACTCTCTCGAGTGCAAACCAAACGATATACCCACTAGGCCACGGAGCTCTTGCTGGTATAATTACAGTAGTAGCTCATCAAGATCCCTGGTTTTTGTTGTTCCAACTTTCAATTAAAATTAAGTATCTGGATAGTATCAAATTTTGTTTAGCAGGCACGTGAGCATGTCATATTCTACAGCGTGTATCGTCTCAAGGTTAAGAGATTTTAACAGTCTTATTTTATAGACAAAACGCCCCCCTTTTGGGGGCTAATTCTAATTCTAAAAAATTCTAATTCTAAGGCGGTACGAAGTTTGCCGGGATAGCTAATATAATTTAATAATTTTGTATTATAATTTAACATTTTTATTATATTACACACATATTTAATTCACATCTAACACAGGAACACAGAAAAACTTTTTGTTCCTTTGGTGGGATTCGAACCCGCGACCTCCGGCTTGAGCATAAACACGCTCAACCACTAAGCCACTGGTTAAATAAGTAGGTATTCAACCTTACCTTTAATAAAATTAATTAATTATTCGTAATTTAAATTAATAGTAACCAGTAACCAAAACATAAAATATTCAATTGCTTGTAGCTCGGAGGGGTTTTGCGACTCCCAAAAGGGGGGTGTTTTGTCGATATAAGTGTATTATAAATCTCAACCTCGAGACGCTACACACTGTATGTGTAGACTGTAGAGAAATGTTATCGGCCTTACTTGCAATTTTAAATGCGGCAAAGATAGCAAGTGATATTTCAATTATTGAGCTTTTTACAATCGATTAAATTATGTATGACGCATCTGACTTTTTTGTTATTTAAACTACATTGAATAAGTAGTCGTGCTCTCTGATTAAGCAAATTTTATTATTATCAGTTGTCAGCATTTTTATTGTAATACGGATAAAACTAGTTTTTGAGTGTTATGACAAACAAACCCTTTAATAATAATAGGTTTGAAATTAATTAAATATAATGTGACTCTAAAATATTTGTCTGTTATGCGAGTATAATATTTCAATAGAAATGCGATAGTAGAATTCCTAATATGTACGCGTGATGAAAAACTGTTCTATAGGTAGAATATAATTATTGTAATTGTTTATTGTTTCCAAAAACATTATTAGTTTTTGAAGTTAAATTATTTGAATATATAATCAAGTTTTTTTAACCAAACAGCTATTTTAAAATGCACGTTTTGAAAATTAACGCAAATGGTGTCATGACTCATGAAAACAGAGCTGGCAACACTGGAACGAATCGCTTCAGTCCGTACGGCCGATCGCATCGATCTCGAAATTGCACACAGACGATACGATTTTGCATCCGTTCAGGCCGAACTGAAGGCAGACCGGATCATGTATGGGGCCCTTTACAGTGTTACTACGTTCCAGAAGAAAATTAGTATGATTTTCGTTTTCCTTTGATGTCAGTTGTAAATTGTAATATAATAGGATTAAATCGGCGAAAATTATCTTTCAACAGTACATATTATATCTACGGAGTATGATAAATTAGAGCCTAGACAATTGGGACTTCTCTCGCATTTCTCTTGATCTTATCTTTACGAAACTAATAAAAAGTGAAAGTTACTTTTTGTGTTTTTAAAATAGCACAGTGTATTACGAACGTTGCTAATTTCAGGATAAATCCATTCGTAGTGTGGCTACCATTCATAGCCAATGCGATGATGACGTCAATAAGGAATGGCGATGAAAATTTCAAGATGTGTGACATGATACGATCGTCACAAAACGCTACTGCTTTTGCGATTGAGGCTGAAGTAAGTTAAACTACAATATTATGCAAAAATCTATCCACGAACATGTCAGGTGAGGACATGTCTAAGGAGGGTTCTGTAAGGGGCCGTGCATTAATCACGTGATGTTTTTAACAACTTTTTAGACCCCTGGTGATACGTGGTGAGGTTTTATACTACCCCCCCTCCCCCACCTAAGATCACGTGTATTTTTTTTACATAGTAAGCAGGTCATGTTTGAAGAAAATTTTTAACTTGAAAAACAATTTAATCGAATAATTTAAGCAATTAAAAACTATATAAGTCATTTGTCTTGTAAGTATTTAAACTACACTACGAATCTATAACCGATAATAATTTTGGTATGCATAGACTAGATTCGAAAATTAATACACGTGATGTCTCCTTATAAGTTATACCTCCCCCTCCTCTTGGTGATACTTGGTGATTTTTTTTCAGACCCCCCCTCCCCTTTTAGGCATCACGTGATTAATGGACGACCCCTAACTATCAACGCTCTATAGGTTTTCTTTGTATTAGTTAGATTTACTGGACAATAACTAATTGAACACTAATAAAACACAATTTTTCGTGCACTTTTTCCACTATATTAAGATATAATTATAAATTTTAATAAATAACACACAATTTATAATTATATCTTAATATAGTGGAAAAAGTGCACGAAAAAATGTACTTTGAAAAAAAACGACAACAAAATGTTTTCAATTAAAAAATTCGGAGTAATTTCGATAAAACACTTTAAAAAAAATCACAGTTTTTTGACATTTCTTGAAATATATCTGTCCGAATCGGTCCAAGTTGTATTCAAAATCTAAGTTTGGCCAAGCCCTTTCGAATGGCGCCAGCCGTCATAAAATCGGTCAAACCGTGGCGGCGTCAAAACTTCCCGATTTTTGAAAATCTTAGATTTTCTTAACGGGAAGTTAAAAAACTGTATCAAACGTTTTTTAAAAATCTAACGAGCTAGATTAGTACCTACTTTATTTATAATTCTGAAAAAACCTTTAGAATTTGCCTCTTGGAAAATTCACGTGTATAATATTACTGATGAGTGTACTCGAAGTTAGAAATGATGCTGTAATCTACGATAAAAATATTTGCTAATTAAACACCACAGAATAATTAGCGGTAGATACGTACACTATCTGACAGAACAAATCCAACTTGTAAATTGTAATGCTAACACTGCTTATTTATATTTGTTTGGTTAATATTACAATATATTATTATACAACTGTAAATATATATTATTTCGAGCTATATTCACTTTGACAATTTTTTACCAGCAATGGACAATGTTACTACATTCTCCATCGTTGGTAAAGAAATAGTCGAAAAAAAAAATGGCTTTACTGCAACAAAACTTTGTCTAGGCCACTTTAAAGTTAAATGTCTTTGAAACTAATTGACATATCGAAATAATTCTTTCACGAGTACCTATTTCTTTCCACGGAGAATACAGAAAGCTTAAATTAGTGAACATTCTCCATTCTCTGTAGTCACTAAAAGTGTATAAATTCTATGGCATCGTTTCACAACCATTTTTATGTCGCGACCCACAAAAATGAAAAAAGCCAAAAAGTTATGTAAAAAGTCTTGCGACCCCGTACTAATTATAATTATAATAAGTAGGTAGATAGCGGAACGGAAAGAATAGCGTTTTAATATCTGAGCTAACGATTTATTAAACTGTACATAATTTTGTTATATTATAGTGTTTATACTTCTTCTCTTGACATAATTATTATCTCTTGTAGAATCAGGATTGTGGTTTGGACTCATACGCGATAATGGCTGTCTTTGTGACCAACATTATACTGGCCACCTTGAACGTGGGTCTCAGTTCTCTCATTAACGTCATCGGAAGGAAAAGGATGTTAATTGCTATTCAGGTAGGTACCAATTTCTTTATACGTAACTTCATATGCAAAGGATATGCAAATTTACCTCCATAGCACACAAGCTAGTCTACATCTTAATCTAAGCTACACGCATACATACATTTCTTAAGTTAGTATATTTTTAACCGACTTCCAAAAAAAGGGGGCGGTTATACGTTCGGCTGTATATATTTTATTTTTATTTTTTTTGTATGTTAGACCACAATTTCGCCGTCTGTGGACCGATTTTCAAAATTATTTTTTGATGTAAAGGGTATAATCCCAACTTGGTCCCATTTTGAAAAAAGTGGTGACCTGATGATGGGATCCATGAGGAATCGAGGGAACTCCTCGAAATTTATATGGAAACATATGGTGTTTTTAACTTTTTTTGAAGTAGTCCAAGCATATGCTACCAAAAAGTAAGATTTTGCTCCAAGGCATACCCTAGATCCAAAAGTACAGAAGAGAACTCCTGACTCCTTATAGATACATGTTTGGGGATTTCGACGTTGTTTAAAGAACTGCTAGCATATGCCACCATGCCAATTAGAGTACTCATCATCATCACCACCAACGTCTCACCATACATCATGACATATAAAATATAGTTCTCATAGTATTTTACACCAACACGGAGATTTTTGAACATTACTCTGCCGTTTATTTGCAATTTTTTTTTGTTGTTGTAAAGGGTGTGATTCGAAATTGGTCTTTTAGTCACTAAAGTGGAAACTTGATGATGGGATCCATGAGGAATCGAGGGAATTCCTCGAAATTTATATGGACACATATAGTGATTTAGACTTTTCCTGAAGTAATAATTAAGCATATGCTACCAAAAAATAAGATTTTGCACCAAAGTATACACTGGATCCAAAAGCACTGAACAGAACTCCTCAGTCTTTAAAGATACGCGTTTGGAAATTTCGGCATTGTTCAAAGAACTACAAGCATATGCCACTAACTTACAGTAATCATCATCATTGTCTTATTTACAATACCTAATAGAATCTTAGCGCTTATACAATTATACAATCGATCGTTTATTTTAAACGTTCATAAGATTTATTAATAATAATTTAACAAAATATATCACTAAAAAGTGTGAAATTATTATTTTTAAATAAAAAATTAAACATTTTATATATATAAAATATTGTTTGGGCTGGTATCGACTTCAAAATTATGAAGATTGAGTAGAGAAATAGTTAAAATTTAAGCCGAATTTAAAAGGGGACTTATTTAGAAAATAACTTTTATTTCATACTTTTTTGTGTATTTTTACTTTGGAAGTTAATTTTTTATTTAAAAATAATGTTCAGCGGCTTTGATGTGAAACTTAATTTCTTTCACCGCTTCTTCTCGGCGGGTTAGTTGCCGAACCGGTGGAAGGCATCACGTAGGGACAATACCGTGAGTGTTATTTAATAACATATACGGAAATAAAACTTTTTAATTATTTTTTTTTGACAACAACGTACAACTATCAATTCAATCATCATAGTAAACCATACATTTGCGTTTAATTTTTCCTTCTTCACATAAAGATCACAAATCTATTGGTCAATCAATAGAATTTTGCCTTGCATTAATGCTGCATTATATTTCAGTTATTCGCAGGTGCAGCGGGTTTGTGCATCAACTTGAGTGGGATCTGGCAGCTCAATGCTATTCTGTTGATCGGCTATTTCCTCGGAGTCCTCAACTTTGGATACATCTCCGCCATCTGCGTCGAGGTCTTCCCAACATACGTAAAGTAAGTTTTTAACATCTCTTTATAAAGATGTGACTCCTGCTCATGTTTTTCGAAACATTACACAGAAAACATGAAACAAAAATATTTGTTTTTATATATAAGTTGTCTCCTGCTACAGAAAATGTTTTTGATTGAAATAAAACATTTTGTGCAGACAAGATTATGAGTTCCGATGAGGAAGACGTAAGCACTTGCAGTTTTAGCGATTGCAGATGCAGAATGTAGGAGAAAACACAGGGGTTCTAAAAAGGCCACGCATTTCGCAACGCATTACGCATTTCTATTGAAAACTATCAAAATGGATGTTTTTTTTATTATTATGATGAAATCAGATGAATCATTTAGCCATTTTACCAATTCACGATTTTTGTGTGGAAAAATATATCAAACGTCTAATGTGGGCTTTTAGACCCCCAGAATTCGAGTTAGGCCATATGTACTGACCCGTAATTTTTGTATTTATAAGGAGTTAAGAAAAGAGGACCGATTTGGGATTGATAAATAATTTCTTCCGTTTTTCCATCTTCCGTCCGTCCGTCTTGGAAGACAAAAACATTGTTTATTTCTACACAAATGTGTATTAGCCACGCACCAATGTTTCGATGTTTTGTGTAATGTTTCGACAAAACATGCGCAGGAGACGCGCCTTAAAGCAATTCTTACTAAATATTTGTCCATTTACTACTTTTTAATGACATTTCTCATAGGGTTCACAGTATCTTTCGACAACATAAGTTCTGTAGGTGAATGTGACTTACTAATTCTCCTATTTGCATTATGTTTTATTTTTCAGGGCCATGGCAGTATGTCTGACCCTCATGGTGGGGCGAGGCAGCTCAGTGCTGGGTATCAATATTCTGAAGAACATGATGGTGTCCAATTGCGAAGCAGCCTTGTACATGTTTCCATTTCTGACGTTTGGTAGGTTAAATCTAACATCTTAATAATTAGCAATAATTATTATTGTATAGGTACTAACTTTTGCCCGCGGCTCCGCCTGCGTGAATACAGTATCCCACGTGAACACTACTTTTTGGGATAAAAAGTAGCCTCTGTATGTGTTAATCCAGAGCTTAAGCTTACTTACCACCGTACCAAATTTCATCAAAATCCGTTCAGTACTTTGTGAAAGAGTAACAAACATCCATCCTATATCTATATCCTCACAAACTTTCACATTTATAATAGTAGTAGGATTACTTCTTGATAAACGTAGAAAACATATATTGTATGTGTAGTTTAGTAATTAGATAAATCTTAAAAATACAAAAAAAATATCAAAATTTTTTGCTAAATTAGTAAAAAAACTTAGTAATTAGTTTACTTACATCATATACAAAAACATTGATTCTAGTAAGTATAATAATAGCTCCCCACACCGATTTCGCTGACTGGTGGCCGGTTTCATTGAAAACCAGGCCAGCTACGCAGGAGTTATTTTATAGTGCCCAAGTGTTTGCGCAGTACACAAGAACACTCTCTTTTCCTTTTACTCTCGTAACCCAGTGGGACGGACGACCGACACGGACTGGCGAGAGATCAGGCGCAGGACCGACTGTTTATGTTTATATTTACAAATATGTTTCTGCGGCACTATTTTATATTTTATACACTTTACTCGTAATCGTGACGTCACAGGTACGAGTTACGACTTTTGTATGGAGCGTTTTCACGGGACTTGCGTAATTCTGTAACAAATTACTGTACCTACGAAAATATTGATTTTTAATACACTGTTTCTTCCAAGACCTACTCATATTTGAGAGTACTATTAATTTATGCAATAAAAAAATTCAGTTGCTAGCTATTGTGTTGGATAAAAGGTATCGAAGATAAAGGTACCTTAAAAAAAATAATCGAAATTTATAGAATATTTTTTTTCAGCCGGAGGAATTTTCGCATTCATCCTTCCCGAAGATAACGACCAGCCGCGGAAAAAAATCGATGGCGTCGACACTTGAGATGAAAATATGAAGGATTTTGTCAAAAAATAGGTTTCTGTACGTAGAATATATAGGCGTAGGAAATACTCAAAATAGTAATAAATACGTTGACTCATAGCTGAAACTCGAGAAAATAGGCGCTGTTTTGAGAAAACGTGATCAACATTATTCTTTTTAAAGTATTATTTCTAGAATTATAAAAAATAGGACTCATTCCAAGTAGGTATTCATTATTCATAATATAAGTTAAAGTTTGTATTTTACATACAGACGGCTTAAAAATACATTAAACGATAATAATATTACAATTTACTATCGTATTCGGGCAGGAATACATTCTCCTTAGATACTTACTTTATTTTTATTGTTCCTTATCCAAATGTTGAAAAAGGTAACCATATTACTGAGTCTTTGTCCGTCCATCTGTCCTTCTGTCTGTGTCACTACTCACCTGGCTGTATCTCGTTAAGGTGGTTCGTTTCCCATACAAAAAAACAATGGACATTAATTAGGTAATTTCATACTATTACTACATAAATTTATATGCACATCTATTTATTTTGCAATATAATTGTCGCAAAATACATTTAAAAATGTGACTTCTGTGTGAAATAAAGTATTTTAAATGTATTTTGCGACAATTGTATTGCAAAATAAATAGATGTGCATATAAATTTATGTAGTAATAGTATGAAATTACCTAATTAATGTCCATTGTTTTTAGGGTTCCGTAATACTTACGGAACCCTTATAGTTTCGCTCTGTCCGTCTGTCTGTCTGTCTGTCTGTCTGTCTGTCTGTCTGTCTGTCTGTCTGTCTGTCCGCGCCTCTAGCTCCTATAATTATGAATATAAATTGATGAAATTTGGTACAGTTATAGATTGTGTATAGATCACGGTTTCGGGATCATAAAAAAATAATAATTTTATATTTTAGGGGTGGCTCTCCATACATGTGAAGTGGGGATGAAAAATATTTTTTCACTCTACCCCATCGTGTGGGGTATCGTAGAATAGGTCTTTTAAAATAAAGGCAAGGTTTCATACGTTACTTTTTTATAAAGTTGACCATTTTCGAGTAATCGGCCTCCAAAGTAGTTTGTAAGTTGGTCCCCCCCCTAGCATTTTTAAACTATAGGAGATAGAAACTTGCAAATTTCCATGCTGATAGATCATGCTAAAAACTCTTTAGGAAAATTATTTTGAACCAAATCGGACAGTAACTTTTGGAGTAATTAAAAAAAAAGCATATTACGCGTTTTTTTTTTTTTTTTTTTAATTATTATTATTATCTGCAATCAGTAAATAACTATAAGCAGGTGAGATGTACTATGTCATGACAGGTAGAGTGCCTCCACCACTGTGGATAGCTACACATAGATGATCATTATTATTATTTTTTTTTTTTAAAAGATGTCTTTTCTCTTCAGACGCTTGTTGTAACTACGACTTGTAAGACTGGAAGCCAGGACATTCGGGTGGATCTCCAATCGGTTTTTGTAGCTTTCTGTGGATGCAAGTATCTCTTCCTTCACAGTACGTATGTCGAGATTCCTGTGAACCTCCATGTTTGTGATGAGCCATGGACATTTTGCAATTGTTTTTAGTATGATATTTTGCATTCGTTGTAAGATTGAAATGTTCGAGTTACTCGCACTCCCCCATAGTTGTATGCCATACATCCATAATGGTTTTAATATTGATTTATAAATTAGTAGTTTATTGTCCAATGAGAGTTTGCTGTTTCGACCTAACGCCCAATATATATTTTTATATTTTATTTTTAATTCCTCTCTCTTACATTTTATGTGTATAAATACACTTGTGGGAATACACTTAGATAGACGCCTCACATGGCAGAAGCCATGTGAGGCGTCTATCTAAGTGTATTCCCAGGTATTTAACACTGTTTTGGTGTGGTAGTATGGAGTTTTCTAGTGAGACGGGGGGACAATCCTCCCTACGCAGAGTAAAAGTGACGTGCACAGATTTTGTGGTGCTGGCTTTTATCCTCCATTTCTGGAGCCATTTGGTTATGGAATTTAGTCCAAGTTGGAGCTGCTCAGATGCCGTAACTGGGTTTTTGTTGATCGCTAAAATTGCTGTGTCATCAGCGTAGGTGGCAGTCTCGACTTCTCCTGATGTTGGAAGGTCAGATGTATATATGTTATACAGGTTTGGACCTAGCACTGAGCCCTGAGGTACCCCTGCCCGTATTTCATGGAATTTAGAGGTGGCATCGGACTCTTTTACTTAAACGCGTTTATTACGCGTTTATAGTTACGGAACCCTCATTAGACATGTCCTGACATGCTCTTGGTTAGGTTATTTTTTGTATAGGAAACGAACCACCTTAACCGTGATAGCTAGACGGTAGGAATGTTCAAAGATGATGTATTTCTGTTGTCGCTGTCACAATGAATATGAGAATCAGAATAACTATTATGTAAGTGGGGCTTCCATATAACAAACTGTGATTTTCGCCGTTTTCTAGACGATTTTTATTCTTTATGTGTATGAACAAAGGTACTTATTGGTGCTGGCCCAAAGATTTCAAAACTCAAGATAGGCTACGAGGTACATTTGACAGAACAAATCTTCATACAAGAAAAAGTTACGCCATCTTGGTTTTCACCATACTTCGAATGTCAGCCATCTTGTTTTCACCATACTTCTAATGTCAAAATGGCCACAAAATATCTCAAAATTTGGGCCATATCTTTACCCAATACATCTTATTAATTATCAACTTACACCTAAATAATGTTCATCTAAAACCTAAGCTTTTGAACTAAAAAAATGTTTATTCATTCACCTAAGGTGTTGTAATTTCAGTAATAAGGTTCGCTACTTCTCTAACTGGGCTGTGAGCACAGACTAAAGAAAGAGGAACAGACTAACACTTTTTTTTTTTCACCCGTTTTACCCACCTAGTGGCTGAATTTTAGAAAACGGTGAAATGTAACGTAATTCATTATTTTTTCCGTACTCAATTCATACGATACCATGCAAATATGTCCAAGGAATAAAAAGTTCTAAGTGGCTGCCTACGTTATAAGAGAAGTACGTGTACAAAATTTCAAATTTCTAGCCTTATCTAACAATTTGGCCTGTGCGTTGGTATATTATCAGTCAATCAGCTTTGCCTTTGACATATACAGATAGAAGATAAACAGCTACACAGTTAGCTTCCAATTTAAGATTTATTCCGATATTCCGATTATCAGAACGATCGTAATTTGACAATTTTGACGTTCCTGTCAACTAGTGTTGCCAGGTGCCTTACACAATTTATCTGCATAGCAAACTGGTAAAATCTGTATGTCCATTTTTCAAGTCTGTATAAAACCTGTATAGTGTATGCCCATTTCGCAAGAAATCTGTATAAAATCTGTATGATCAATGAAAAAAATTATGATTTTTTTTCATTGATCATACAGTCCTTGTCCTTTATAATCATAAAATATTATATAATGTGATGATTGTGAATTTACAGTAGGTATACATCATAATATAAAAAACCGGCCAAGTGCGAGTCGGACTCGCGCACCGAGGGTTCCGTACAAACCTTTATATTTATTAAAAAATATATATTTTGTAATGTAACTAAAAATTTAAGGTTTTCGGAATTTTTCCTTTATGTGTGCTATAAAACGTTGCTTCATGCCAAATTTCAAGATTCTAGGTCGACTGGAAGTACCCTTTAGGTTTTGATTCCCTTGCGAGTACTTGCGAGTTTCAAAATATGCAGCTTAAATTGCTGTTTCTTTTGATTGCGTTGACATAGAAGTTTGATTTTGTTACAGCTTAAAGGTATTATAGACCTGAGTATTTGGTATGAATTTCAATTTAATACCTCTACGCGTTTATGAGGAAATGGGTAGTAAGTTTAAAATTATTAAAAAAAAAATATTATGTGATGTAACTAAAAATGTATGGTTTTCGTAATTTTTCCTTTATCTATGCTATAAGACGTTGCTTCGTACCAAATTTCAAGATTCTGAGTTCACGGGAAGCACCCTGTAGGTTTTGATTCCCTTGCAAGTGTCGAAAATTTGCGGCATAAACGGCTGTATCTTTTGATTGCGTTGGCTTAGAAGTTTGATTTTTTCACAGCTTCAAGGGACAGTAGACCTGAGTAATTGATATAAATTTCAGCTTCATACCTCCACGCGTTCCTGAGAAAAAGGGTCTTGACAGACGGACGGACGGACAGACGGACAACAAAGTGATCCTATAAGGGTTCCGTTTTTTCCTTTTGAGGTACGGAACCCTAAAAAAACACAGACATTTAATTCAAATGTTGGTTAGATTTATACTAGTGGTAAGTAATTGTTGTAAATACTATCTATCGGTTCATAAATCCCGTTATAATTTTAGGATGTCCTACTGGTGCTGTAAGGAGTCAGTGTGTGGATCAGGGATGTTGCGAATATTCGCATCCGCATCCACATATGCGGAGCATCCGCATCGATTTAGACATCCGCATCTGCATCCGCATCCGTATAAATCGATGCGGATCTGATGCGGATGTGGATGTGTAGCAGGTCGCGACGAGAAAGAAAGGGAAACAGTTATTTAGTAGCGCAGGATTAATATACGAACCCATTGCGAAACAAATTGGAGTCCGAAAAAACGGCCATTCTACTTTTAATTAAATATAATGCTCCAATATTCAAATTCAATTATTAAAATAACTCACTACTTTATAATTAAACTAGTTTTTGCCCGCGACTTCGTCCGCGTGGAACATTTACTTTGGGATGTCGTTAAGATTTACCCACGACTTCATTTACGTAGAAGGAGAAGCGCTTCCCCCTCACGACAGCTTGCCGCGCGCCGTACATTATTGCGCATTTGATTATTTTATTACTGCGATATCTTCTAAAATACTCATTGAAATCAAATGATGTGAACGGGAAATTTCTTCTAATTAAATGCTTGTAATGAATAACGTATTTACTTGCATAAGGATTAATATCATCTTTATGAAAACACCCTCACAAATAATGCTTAATTTTAGAACAAATTTGGTTAGCATAAAAAGGTTTTGTGAGCCAACTTTAAAAGATAGACATAATATATAGTCGCTGACTTTTTTTAGAACTTTTAAAGAAGAACAATTCTATCATACATAATTTTAGCGAAACTTTAACCGTTTCCGCAGCGTACGTAGCGAAAGCTCTCAAAAGAAAAAAAAAGCGATTTTGAAACGTTCTTGATTGGTGCTCCGCTCGTATAGCGCTTAGCATGATGCTATATAGCCTATTATATTTTATTTACACAAAAATATTTTTTCAATTTTAACCAGTAGTTCCTGAGATTAGGGCGTTCAAACAAACAAACAAATTCGTCAGCTTTATAATATTATAAGTATAGATCAATTAAGGATTAATATTACTGAGTTTTGTTTACCCTACCAAACCAACAATTATGATCGATGTGATCCTCTTAAAATCCGCATCCGCATCCGCGGATGTGAAAAAAATGCATCCGCAACATCCCTAGTGTGGACCAAAACGGGAGTATTATCGAAAATTAAGAGAATTCCTGTTAAAATTCCGTATAAAAATTAAAAACCCGTATCCGCGTCTAATCTGTATCGCAGATCGAAAATCCCTTAGATACGGAGAAATCCGTATATCTGGGAACACTGCTGTCAACGGTCTACTATCGTCGAAACACCATACCTATGCTTGTAGTAGTGCAATCAAATTAAAAGCTAACTATGTAGCTGGTTATTGTTTCCTCTTCCTCTAACCTATGCTGTGGGTGCTGGTGGGTGTTCAATAGTAGAATTAAGTGGCTACTGGCTAGGTGCTACACTCGTGTCATACTCTAAACTGTGATGTTAATTAAGCTGATGTCTATGTAGGTACTTATGAAATATAAACATATAATATGAAGAATCCGTTTGTTTTATTTACATCTGCCTACAGTCTACCTATAATAATTTACGTTTACACAGTTTAAAAGTTAAGAAAAATCTTAATGTGACAGAAATCGGGGTGGTTGTCTGGTTGAGCTCACTAGGCGATTCCAAATCTTTTTTCTTTACATAAAAATGGATTGCAATACCAATGTCTTGTTAAAACTCGAGAACGGCTGGACCGATTTGGCTATTTTGGTCCTGTTATAATTGTGAAAATCTAGGGATGGTTTAGGAGTATTTACAAAATGCGAGAAAATTACAAAAAACAACGTCGATTGATATTTCCCGTTATAAAAGCTGATCTCGGCTGTTACCCGCGTGGTTTATTTTTAAAAATCTACCAGCTCTAGTAGGTTGGTAGGTGTAGATGTAGGTGTAGGCTGCAGTTTTAGGTAGTTGATGTAAGTTGTAGATGTAGGTATAGGTTGTAGTTTTAGGTGGTTGTTATTTATTTATTCCAGTTCATAGTTAAGACGGTACAGCTAGTTTATTATATAACTAGCTTTTTAGCGGACTCCTCTCAGTATCCCACGGGAATTCTGTACTTTTTCGGGATAAAAGTATCCTAATGTGTGCCCACTATGTGCGCTTAGCTAAAAAAACCATACCGATTTTTATCGAAATCCGTTCACTAATTTTAATGTGAAAGAGTAACAAACATCTATCCATCCATCCTCACAAACTTTCATATTTATAAATAGAAGTAGGATTTTCTTACATTTAAGTAGGTAGATAATATTATAGACTACAATTTACATTATTTACAGTTAAATATTATTACAGAAGCTAGTAGCTTCGTGACTAATATTACATAGATCTATGCAATCTATGAAGTTATCAATTATCATTATACTTGTAAAGATAGTAGGTAGTAGCAGGTAAATATAACAATCCAATAATACACAATGAATATTCATATTGTTATGGCTCCGAACACACGATCCGGCTCGGAGGCCACAAATGTTAGCGTTCTTCTAACACACACACACTTTTTCACAGTCCACGTATGTTTGCAGTATCCAGCACGGCAGCCAGACACTGTCCGGGGGCCACTATCTGGCCTAATACAGCACACCCTCCGTTCCAGGTGCGCCGTATATTACGTTCGTTGACCGCTTCGATAGCTCTGGGGAAATTTCGATTGAAACGACCAGTACACGATTGAAACCCGTTCGTTTATTTTCCCCATACAATTTTCCCGTAGCACAGTATTCACTTTACACTACTGGCACTACTATTCACTATTACTTATTCACTATTTTTCCTGGGTTTCTTCGAGAGTCTTCTTCTTCCAGACTCGTGACTGCTTTTCAGTACAGTGAAGAACCCGGAATCCGGCTCTATATTTATAGCCAGAATCAAAGAGGCCCCGCGGGGTTGCGAGTTCGTGACCCCCGCGCCGCGGATCTTGCTATCCCTCACCGCGAGGTGCGTCTTTTTTCCGCGCACACATATTCGCCCGCGGTGATCGGATAGGCCCCTTTGGTCCTTAACAGTACAAAAAAGTGACCTAGGATCTATCGACTCGATACAATGCAAACTATATACAATATTTACATGGAGTATCGAACTTATTCTGTCGATATTATGCAAAATAACTTACATACACTTATCCTAGCCTATTCTAATACATTTCAGTGATTCTTATCCTACTAAAAATGTACTATTTACAAAACAAATTATACAAATTAAGCCTATTTACAACAGAACTTAATTCTATCCACAACATCCTCCCCCCGGCGCAGCTTGCGTAGCCTCCTTCTTCACCAGGATCACGAGCTTGCTCACGGGCCTCTTGAAGGTTCCAGTTCGTGTCCGCACCTCCGCGATGCGAACTCCTCCGTCGGGACCGGCGAACGTCTTCTCGATGATTCCCAGCGGCCACACGTTGCGGGGTAGCGTGTTGTTGACGACCAGCACGACGTCTCCAGGGGATACTGCCGTCGTGTCCCGCCGCGGCTCTCCTCGAGGTACCAGCGTAGGTAGGTACTCGCGGAGTCAGCGTCGCCAGAAGTGGTCGGCGAGCGCTTGGCTGGCGCGCCATGTGCGCCTGTCGTCCTCACTGCATGGACCCGTTGAGGGCAGGCCCATCGATGAACCCAACAGGAAGTGGTTGGGTGTCAGCGCCTCGGGATCGCGAGGATCCACGCTCACATGTGTCAGTGGGCGAGCGTTGACGCTGTACTCCGCTTCTTGCAGCAGAGTCTGCAGAACTTCTTCGGTGGTGACCTTCTCCCGTAGCGTGGCGCTCAGTGCGGTTTATATGGACCGCACGAGCCGCTCCCACGCTCCCCCCTGGTTTGGTGCTCCAGGAGGTATGAAGCGCCACTCCATGTTGTGGCGGAGACCCTCTTCTTGTAGGGCGGGTCCCCACTCCTCGTAGGCGTTGCGAAGCTCCTTGTCTGCCCCTCGGAAGTTGGTGGCGTTGTCCGAATAGATGATCTTCGGCCATCCTCTTCTCGCCGCCATTCTTCTTAACGCCATAATCGCAGAGTCCGTCGATAATGATGGCACCAGCTCGATGTGGACTGCTCTCGTCGTCAGGCACGTGAATAATGCACCCCATCTCTTCTCTCTTCGTCTTCCAATAGTGCGCACGAGTTTGTCAAAGTTCGAAAACCTAGCCGGGTCGGGCAACCAGTCGAAGTCACTTTCCTCTTCTCTGGTAACTGCCACGGTTTCTTCATCTTCCCGGTCTTCAAGTGCCCTTTCTTGGGGCCACGCCTCTTCATCACGGCGTAAGAAGTCTGGACCACAGAACCATCGGTGGTCTTCCTTCAGTGGTTCCTCTCTGAACCTTGTTGCGTCGTCTGCAACATTTTCCTCCGTTGGTAGCCATCTCCATTCTTTACTGTCGGTGAGCTCATTTATCTCGCCGAGCCGATGTGCCACGAACGGTGTGTATCTTCGTGCGTCGTTCTTGATCCAGTGGACCACCGTTGTCGAGTCTGACCAGAAGCACGTTCTTCTCAGGTGTAGACGATGTTCTTTCTTGACACTATCGGCTAACCTAGCTCCTAGTACAGCTGCTTGCAACTCAAGCCTCGGTATGGTTTGAGTGCGACGTGGTGCCACCTTCGCCTTAGCCGCTACCAGGACCACGTCCGTTTTGTCCCCGTACATGATCCGCCAGTAAACCACTGCAGCGTAGGCCTGTTCACTCGCATCGCAGAAGACATGTTGTTCCACTTCGAAGTCCTTGCTGTGGAAGTAGCACCTTCTGATCTGTAAATTCTTTACATTTTCCAGTTGTCCAATCCAGTTGTTGAACATGTTTCCTTCCTCCTCGGGAATACATTCGTCCCAAGGAATCTGCAGCCTCCATAAACTCTGCAGAATTATTTTGGCCCTGATCGTATAGTACGACAGGAGCCCCAATGGGTCAAAGACCGACATGACTGCACTAAGTGCCTGTCTTTTTGTGGGTGCGCAGCTTCCTGTAGCCACGTCCCTTGGTACTCGGCTCATCCTGGTGTTGAAACCTAGTACGTCCTTACCTGCATCCCAGTAGATTCCCAGGATCTTGTTTTCCGGCTGCTTGCCCCCTTAGCTCGAGCTTGCAGCTTCCCGTAGTTCCGCAGGCACGTCGCGTAGCACATATTCCTTGTTCGAGCTCCATCCCCGTAGTGTGAAGCCTGCTACAGCATGTACCTTGCGAATTTCCTCTACGGCCATTCTGGCTTCTCGTTCGTCTTCGTAGCACCGTCGTTAAGGCAGGTGCCTCCCGCTTTGGCTGCGGCGTCGAACACCAAGCGAAGCTTCCCCGGCTTGTTGGGATTCTCCACTGCGAAGTGTGGCAGGAACCAGCTCCTCCTGCTATGTTCTTCTGAACCGTCACATGGAACAGCATAGCCTTTTTCAAACAGATTACTTACCTGTGCTGTGTAAGCCTCTGCAAATTCTGGATCTGCATCCATTTTTGCCTCCATCTTCCTGAGGCGTCTGCAAGCTGCTTCGTAGCTGCAGTGACCTGGAAATTCGATTATCGTCTTTCCATGGTAGACCTACCTCGTATCCTCCATCGGTGGGTCTGATGGTAGCCGCCACGATGTCCACTGCACGTTGGTCCTCTGGCCTTACCCGTGCCTTGGCTGCTACTCCCAATGACTCGATCGCGAAGTGCCCCTCGACCAGTTCGTGAAGTCCTTCGTCCATCCTCGCGTGGAACACCTTTTCTGCATTCCCTTGTCGAGGCATCGATCTGTGCGGTATTGTCCCATGGATGACCCATCCCAGTTGGGTCCTGGACGCTGCCGGCTCATTCCGTTTCCCAGTCCGTATTTCCTGACTGATGATGTACTGCCAGTGGTCGCTCCCCACCAGTAGCATCGGTTTTGCTGCTGCGTAGCAAATCTCTTCTTTCCGAAGATCCCTTAAATGTTGACACGATGCGACGTTCAACGGTACTGCTTGCTGGTGCAAGTCCAAATTTTTGACTGTCCGCGCTCGGAGTGCGAGCGGTTTTCCTGCGAACAATCCACGAATATGTAAGTGAACCTCTCTGCTGGCATTGTCGCTCTTCTGCATGTTCACTCCACGTAACCTTAATGGTTTTGCATCACCCTGTGCACCGACGGCTCGCGCCAACTCTTCATCAATGAGTGTGACGGTAGCTCCTTCGTCCAGGAATGCATGTGTGGTGTACTCCCCCCGTGGTCCGGACACGATCACAGGGCACATCTTCAGGAGTACCTTCTCAGCTGAAGCTGATTGTGTCGACATCGCAACCTCTTCCTGCGATTGTCGCTGCCACTGCTGCTGCGGTTGCTGCTGTGGCTCCGTTGGCTGCTGCTGCTGTTGCTGCTCCCCCCGTTCCACATGAAGCGACGGATGATGAGCCCTGTTGCAGCCGTTCACGTTGCAGCCTTTCGCCTTGCATTTATCTCTTCGGTGCTTCTCATCGATGCACTTGAAGCAAAGCTTTTCCTTTTTCACGAGTTCCCACCTGGCACTTATGCTCATGCCCTTGTACTTCTGGCAGGCGCTCAGTTTGTGTGGTCCCTTCTTACAGCACGGACAGGTACTTGCGGCCTCGGTAGTGCTGTAGACCACGTTCTTATTCTTCGGTCCGGTTGCCCCAACTAGCTGCCTCACTTCTTTCCTGGCAGACGCTGCACTGGTTTGCGGTGCATATGAGTATCGGAGCGCTCGGTTCATCTTCTTCAGCTTCATCAGAAATCGTGACAGGAGTACGATTTCGGGTTGCACACTTCCCTCTTGTTCGTGTGCGTAGTCGCACCACCTTGATTTGAGGTGTGGACTCAACTTCTCCAAGACCTCCCTGGTTAATATGGGGTTGTAGAGGTAACCTCGTCGATTGTCAACACTCTGCAACACACAAACAATATTTTGTACCTTGATTGCAAAATTATTCAACTCACCGGCCGCCGACGTGGGCCGTTGTAACCTCTTGAGGTCTTCCATTGCCTTATCGATTATCACTTCTGGACGTCCGAAGCATTGTTCCAGTGTCTTCATGATCACCTCCGGATCCGTCGCAGTACTCAGAAGTGCCGATACGGCTTCCCTTGCGTCGCCTTTCAGGCAGGTTCGTAATCGTTGCAAGTTTTCTGCTGCTGGGACTTGGTACATGTTGGTACTTTCATTGTAGGCCGCCTTAAATGGAAGCCACTCCGTAATGAGTCCCGAAAAGGTAGGAAGATCCATCCTATGACTTCGCGGCCGTGCCATTTTCTCGATGGCCTCTGCCAGTCGTTGAATATCTCCCTTATCCGTTGGGCCTTGCTGCACTGGTTGGGGCTGCTCCACTTGAACAGCTTCCTCCCTTGGCTCTGCCTCGGTAGACTTCAACCATTCTGTCACCCTTGTGTGACTGTTGCGATCCTCATCGTGGATGCTAACCTCGTCCTGAATGGCAGATACTTCGGCCTCCAATCGCTTCTGCACCAACTGTTTCTCTAGCTCGAGTTCCTTCTTCTTAATCTCGGCTAGCTTTTCTGCAGCTTTCAATTCAGCCATCTTCACACGAGTGACGGCGCTCATCGTGGATACATGTGATCCCGTTGTCGAACGAACCCTTGGCCGTTCTTGCATGAGCAGCTGCGATGTGCCTGCTTCCATAGGCTCCGTAGTGTATGCCCTTGTGCGTACAGACGGGGATGCTGGCGGATCATGAAACCGTAGACGTTCCATTTCGGTACGATTTCTTTCAACTATCTCTGGTGCGTCAGCTTGGCTTCTGGTTACTACCATTGTCAAGACTTAACCTAATATTTACACAACAAAAAACAAAAAACAAGCAACAATATGTACAGATTAAATTTAAAATTAAAATTTAAAATGTAAAAACAATTAAACAAAATTATTCAAAAAACAATTCAAAATTCAAATTTAAAATTAAATTAAATTTAAATTTATGTTCCCCCAACAGTTGGGAACGCCTTCCCTATGGTGAAGGCAAAAATGCAAAACGAAATATTGCTATTAATTTTCCCCAGGCACTAAAACGGCCTGTACAGGGGTTTACTTATACTAAGTACTTAAAGAGTCTTTAAACACTTAATGTTCACAAAACACTTTTCACTTCACTGAGTATGAAAAAGGTTCAGTGACTCACGGTACTGTCCGTACGTAGAGACGACGTGCGCGTGACGTACCGTCCGACGTGAAGACACGACGACCCGATGATACGACCTTCCCCGGTGACTCGATGCACGCGGCGGAAGCTTGCGGACCCACTTGGCCCACCTGGAGACGATTCCACCCGACGTACCACGGCGAAGGTTTACGACGAACACGGACGTAGGCTCCTCCACTTCCCGAGTTCGTTGGACCCGATACCCCTTCTGGGCCGAGACTCCAACACGTATTAGGAACCGGGAGCCGATCGGGCAGGGCAGGAACACACAGCACTTTCACCCACACGGCACTCGTATTCCGACCGTGGGGCCTTTACGTTGGACCAGAATACTGTCACTGGCAAGACAGCGTATCCGCCCGAGAAGGACCAGAAATGTTATGGCTCCGAACACACGATCCGGCTCGGAGGCCACGCACACACACTTTTTCACAGTCCACGTATGTTTGCAGTATCCAGCACGGCAGCCAGACACTGTCCGGGGGCCACTATCTGGCCTAATACAGCACACCCTCCGTTCCAGGTGCGCCGTATATTACGTTCGTTGACCGCTTCGATAGCTCTGGGGAAATTTCGATTGAAACGACCAGTACACGATTGAAACCCGTTCGTTTATTTTCCCCATACAATTTTCCCGTAGCACAGTATTCACTTTACACTACTGGCACTACTATTCACTATTACTTATTCACTATTTTTCCTGGGTTTCTTCGAGAGTCTTCTTCTTCCAGACTCGTGACTGCTTTTCAGTACAGTGAAGAACCCGGAATCCGGCTCTATATTTATAGCCAGAATCAAAGAGGCCCCGCGGGGTTGCGAGTTCGTGACCCCCGCGCCGCGGATCTTGCTATCCCTCACCGCGAGGTGCGTCTTTTTTCCGCGCACACATATTCGCCCGCGGTGATCGGATAGGCCCCTTTGGTCCTTAACAGTACAAAAAAGTGACCTAGGACCTATCGACTCGATACAATGCAAACTATATACAATATTTACATGGAGTATCGAACTTATTCTGTCGATATTATGCAAAATAACTTACATACACTTATCCTAGCCTATTCTAATACATTTCAGTGATTCTTATCCTACTAAAAATGTACTATTTACAAAACAAATTATACAAATTAAGCCTATTTACAATAGAACTTAATTCTATCCACAACACATATTGTTACGCATACGAGTATAAATATTTGACGTGCCTAATTATTCTATTCTACCATGTCATGGGATACTCTTCCCAACTTACCTGTCCGGTAGTTGTGGTATAGTATACGGGTATGCGACCGCGGCTTCCCTAGCTATTACTGTCCTATCCCTTGCCCTCCTGGGCGGTAATATCCTACATTCCCTATTTCCCATTCTAACTTACAAATATTCCTTTCCACACCACCTATCCTTCCCTTTCCCTATTCCTACCCTCTCCACCAATCCGTGGAAACGCAATGGATACCCAAAAATAATTTAATTATCCAAAATGGCGGCGATGTGGTTCGCCACCCATCACGTCTCGTTTCTCGCGGAGGCGAAAAGCGGACTATGGAGAGACGCTTGGCTACGTTGAATGTAAGAGGAGGAATGAATGGTAAGAATGAAAATGGACGAAGCGAAAGAAGTAGGTAAGGATCGTAGCAAGTGGAAAGAAATGGTCTCTGCCTACCCCTATTGGAAAGAGGCGGTCCTGCCTACCCCTACGGGAAAAAGGCGTGATTATATGTATGTATGTATGTATGCTAATTATTCTACGGTGGTCCATGTACCTGAAAACTTAACTTACCTACAATTAAGTATATCTTATAAATTAGAAACAAAGGAGAATGTTACTTTCTTGCTTACTACGTACCTATCTAATTAACTAAAAACATTTATTCTCAAATGAAGTAGATAATTATTTGCTATAACGCGTATCAAATGAGAATAGGAACGTCAATGACCTTTTCCTGTCAAATATCACTTGAAAAGTGCGATTTTCAGAAAAACTTATGTGCATATAAATATAAATAGTCTTGCATCGAATTTAAATAGAAGCGTTAAATAGTAATCAATAATAATCTAAACATAAATTTAACTATCATAACATTCTAAATTCGAAATAATATGGCGCCGACTCAATCCTATTCTCATTTGAATCGCATTATACATAAGAAATTACATCTTCTCAGTTGATTGTAAATTGTTATCTAAAGGTAAGATCATACTATGCGTAACTACGCGGCGGCGCTGGGGAGCGACGCGACGGGTCACGATTCACGAGTTACGACCGCACTGGAATAGCAAAATTTGCTCTTCAGTTTTTCAGCAACGCGGCAGCGGAGCAGCTTCAAAGTTGATGAGTTTGTCTACTTTGTTGCGCAGTGCCATGGCGCGTAATTCTACTGCAGTGTATAGTGTATATCTTATCATTTCATACAATGGTGAATGGAGAACATGCATAGTTTTTTTTTATTGTATTTTCGAAAAGTACGTAATAAGTCAGGAAATATTGTCTTTACAATGGCATATCTACGATCAACCGTTGACGAAATACAGTCATCACAAAAGTGAGATAGTTGGAGAGCATAAAAAACGCTCTATAAAAAAAGTGGAGTGACAGCTGTTGTATCACAACAAAAATGTATGAAGATAAATACAAAATTGATTTTATTAATTTAAATACGTACTGCGTTTAATATTATTGTAATAATAACAAAAAATGACACAATGCCGAGTCGCGTAGCCTCGTTGCCGCGTAGTGCGGCCTCACCTTAACTTTCACGAGTACCGTACATTTCAGTTGTGAAACATTTTTCTCGTCTACCCGCAAATAGTATTGGGAAGCATTGCTTGGCTTCTTTCATTCTTTTCAGTTTCTGCTAGGGAAGGATTAGTTTGTATATTTTATTACATGTCATATTGTTAAGATAATTCGTTTATAAGTTAAAATATTGAAAGCTTCAAATGCATAATCAAGGAATACTGTGTTTTATTGTATTTTATATAATTTTATTTTATCTTGCTAAGAATGTTTTACCAGAAGAATATGGGGACACCATAACCAAGCATTTTAAGAATAGTAACCGTAAGTATACTTTCTGTAAGTTTAATTGTTGTCTATTAAATTAATGATTTTGATGTAGGAATCATATAATATTAAGAAATCATTATTATAGAAAGGTAACCTTAAAGTAAAAAACACTTCTAGTCTGAAAGGCATGAGCCAAGAATTGTTTTTATACCTACTATGATATGCTCTTTGTTATACCATACGTATACCTACCTACAGACATATTATATTTAAGGAATTTTATAAGACGTGTTTTGTCTTACGACAATTTAAGTTGATAAACAGAAATATGGTTACTCATTCATCGATGAAGACAAAACTGTTATACTTTTAAGTTTTAACCACTTAATTTGTTACAGAAGCTAGGCCAGCTAAGACAAAGTAAGCTAGGCCAGCTAGTCGATAAGTTAACCAACTTTTATCGACTAGCTGGTTTAGCTTCTTTTTCATACTTTATTATATTTCATACAGAACAGAGCCAAAGCCCCTTCGTGGTGTGTCCGCGCAATGGCGTCTGTGTCCCGAAGGTGCAATGTCCGGCGCACGTTAGACTGGGTTCCTACAACCCCGAGTGTTACCTAACAAAACAAATCGCCGGGGTCTGTTGTTACACCGGGAGTAGACATGCAGGTTTGTGGTGTACGATATTGTCGAAGATTACCTATTTTTTTACAATGCACTGTTTTAAACAATAGCCTTACTAATAAACGCTGTATCAGTTTTGAATAGTTATACAGTGTTTTCTTCCCGTCACACAAGTAATATTTTTAATTCGATTGAAGAAGACAAAACACTGTATATAATATTTAAAGCTTATACAGCGTTTATTAGTAGGGGGTTTGAGTTTAGAATAAGTGTTACCCTAAATTAGTGTAATACTTATATGTAACATTAGCTGTCCCGGCGAACTTCGTACAGGCTTAGAATAAAATTTGTTGACGTACTGACAGCAGCGCCACTTACCGGGTCCAATTGCAAATCTAAAACATTCTCGAATCCACTTTAACACACACAAAAAAAAATCATTAAAATCTGTCTTCTGTCTATTAAAAATAATTTTCCACGTTTTTGCAACATTTTTCACTGGTGCTTCGCTCCTATTGGTCGCGGCGTAATGTTATATAGCTTCAAGCCTTCCTCGACAAATGGACTATTCAACACAAAAAACAAATATTTTTTTAAATTTGATATAGCAGTTCCTGAGATCAGCGCGTTCAAAAAACAACGGAAACCCTCAAAGATAATAATTTTCTCCATTTTTCACACATTTTCCACTGATTCTTCAGCTTTATAATATTAGTATAGTTAAAAGCAAGTTTTAAACAATTCTAAAATATAGGCATAAGTTAAACAGCGTCCCAAATGTAGCATAAGAAATAGAGCTATAGAAGTTATGTTGTGTCTGAAAAACATCAGAAAAGTTAGAATAAGTCTAAATACAAGATAAAGTAATTTGCAAGTTCATGGTTTGAAAAATATCTAAATAGAAATAAAACATAAGAAATAAATAAAATGTGAAATTTATATTAAACAGGTGAATTGGATTTAATAATGCATACACGAGAAGGAAATTTGAATATAGAAGATCTAAAAGCTGCGAACAAAACATCTAAACGTAAACTATCTAAATGGCTAGAAAAGTCAGAAATTCTTGCAACGTTGACGGAAACTATTGTTAATGAGAATTCTCCAGATTTTGGACACCATTTGGTAAGCTTATGATAAAATTCTATCATTATATTATAGTTCTTAGAGCATCAAACCAACTAATGCTCTAAGACTTAGTTAAATTATGTAATTCCTTAAAATTTGCCATATATATGAAATTTTCTATAAGAAGTAATGAGTTGATTTACTACAATGAAATAAAATAATATTATTATCTTACATTTTAGTCCCAGGTCAATTATGATACTAAAATACCAATCCTTAGCAACGGAGCATTGCAGAATCTTTACGCTACAGAAGAATTGAAATCTCGTGAAGCCATTTTAACTGAAGAATTAAACTTGGGTTTGACTCATCACACTAATAGTGAGTTTACTAGAATCTTGCACAATAGGCGCCCAACATTAAAATCTATTTTATTTTTGGGATAAAATAAAATTCATTTGTTTTGCAGGTCCATTTTGTCCCGATGACCCAGTGTGTCTAGTGGAAATTGGTAGATATAGAACAATTAGCGGAGAGTGTAACAATCCTAAACATCCTAAATGGGGAGCAGCCAATACTGCTTATCAGAGGTTGCTACCACCTGCTTTTCATGACGGTAAGAATTCAATTCTTTCACAATGATTCTATTTATTTTCTTTTACACTGATTCTATTTATTTACACGGTTTCGTTTCTAAAATATATGCTGATACTTTTAGGAACATGGTCTATGCGAAGGTCAGCGAAGAACAAACCACTAGCCAGCCCGAGAGTCATAAGTAGATTAGTGTTCGATGACCGAACTCGTCACAGCCCTGCTCTCAACCTCATGTTCATGCAGTTCGGCCAGTTTATAGCGCACGACGTTACCGCTACGGTCATGTTTACTGTTGGTAAGTTTGCATCTCAAGAATAGTCGACGCGGCGGACACTTCTCGGTGTGAGCTGACCCTTATGATGTATAAAGGTACGCGCACATTATGCCGGGCCGCAGCGCAGCTCAAAATGCTAACCTAGCACACTGGGACGGGGCGGGTCGCAGCACATTGACAGATTTTGAGTACAGTGTACTGCCAGAATTTGTGTACAACTACTACGTTATGGATAGCTCTGACGAAGAACTTTCTTTTTTTTTACTGCTGTTAGAAGAAGAAGATAATGAACAGCATAGACAAGAAGTTCGTCAAAAAAAAGAAAAAGTAAAATATGGATATATCCAATTTGTTCCAAGAGAAAGGTATTCATAAAATATGTCTTTTCATATTTTATGAATACCTTTTTGTTTTGGAGATATTTTCAGATGACTCCTGATCGATATTTTCAATTACTTGAAATAATAAAGAAGGATCTGCATAAAACAAATCCGCCTCGCAATAATGCGATACTTGTGTGCGATACTTCATACGAATTGTATGAAAGCGATTTGAGCGGATTTTTGCGCTCCGCCCTGGCACGCTGCGGCCCGGCATAATCTGCGCGTACCTTTAATCAAAACCACCACGTATATCGTACTATGTTGAATCTCATTACGGTCAGAGTTAGGTGGAGTTACTTCAATACGAGTTAGCGATGAGTTCCACAGCTTGACCACATTTTATCGCGTCGGTTTGGTCTGTTTGTGGTACGTGAGGGAAGGCCCTTACCCAAAATAATAGTATTATTCTGCCAACCCTTCATGACAGTGCAATGATTACTTTCTATGCACTTGAAAATAACCCTTTTCAGGCAATGGCAGCTCGATATCTTGCTGCACTAAAAACGGCGAAGCCATGCTCCCACTGGAAAAGCGACATTACGCCTGTGCACCTATCTACATGGACCACGCCGACGAATTTTATGGGCAGTTTAACCAGCACTGCCTTAACTTCGTGCGGGCACAGCTCGCCCCTAGCAGTGATTGTAAGATTGGTTACGGAAATCCGGTAAGTGGTAATTAAAAAAAAAAAAACTTAAGTTGTAACAATTTTGTAATATTGATTAATATTTATATTACAATTCTAGATGAATGGCGCTTCACACGTTTTAGATTTGTCTCATTTATACGGAACGACAATGGAGAAGGTAATGGAATTAAGGGGAAAAAAAGGGGAACTAAAGATATTTAACGATTACGGGAGACCTATGCCTCCTCTCACTCATAGGAAGGAATGCGTAAATATGCAAGAGGATTCAGTATGTTTTGATTCAGGTTAGATATCGCTTTCGGTTTTAAAAATTAGCTTTGAAGTATAATATTTGGAAATATTCAAAAGTTAAAGATCTACGCAAATTATAAGCATATGTCACCCGGGCCAGTATTATGAATATATTGACACCTTATTCATTAAAAGCGGATCAGTAGTTAAGGCGCTACGATGGATCAAACATATATATAATTATTATTATAAACGACATATAAGAGCTCTGACAATAGCTTTGGACTCTACTGCGGCGTTAGACATAAATAATAAAAGTTTCAAGAGGCGTAATAGAAATAAACGAAAAATATATAACTTAAGGTGCTAACTTGGAGTTTGTCAGAACTTTTGTATAACTTACTCTTACATCTTTAGGAAACGCAAAACACTATCACCAATTGTAAGGTGTCTGCTAATACTTACAAACGGTTAAAGTTCTTAAATGGAGTTAGTCAATACCTTGTACCACCTAACGAGTTCTATAGAGCCCTAAGAGCTAAAAGAAAGTTATAGTAGTGATAACTATTTATATTATAGAGCTATAGAAGTTAAAGAAGTGATAACTATAGGTATTATAGAGCTAAATGCTGCAAGTGTCAGAAACCACCTTTAAATCATCACAGGTTGTATAATGGGATTTACTCCCATATTATAAAACTTCAAGTGGCATTAAAAAGCTAGCTATAGTTTTTTAACACTGCGTTAGAAATAAAAGAGTTATCACGAACCTTAGGTAATTTAGAATTGACGCCATTATATAAACATAACCTAAAAAAAAATTAACTGTAAATATAAGGTCAAAATATTATTTTCCGACTTATTGATTTACATTATTTACTGTTTTTAATTAAAATATACATAGACGTACTGAGAATTGTTATTTACAACCACAACTAAAATAAAAAAAAATGCCGTGGCAGTGATTTATTTTACCTAATAATATGAAATGTTGTTTATTTTTGAGGCGCTTCAAAATTGAGATGAAAACTAGTATATATTATCACAGAATACTTATCACCGCAGGCACAGAATAGATATTAGTTACCACCGCAGGGAGAATTCATAATTATGAAACCGATAATGTATAAAATTATTAATTGATGTCGGCCATGATTATCGGCCATGAATATGCGCACTGCTATTATATTTTATCATTTTTGACGGTAATAGAAACGTAAAGTAAAAAAAACTTTGGGTGATGTTTATTACTACTTAATATGCACAATATAGAATCGAGCTATAAATAGTATCGTCGGAGCACTCATATGTTGTTAAAAAAGCTAATTGAGTCAATTTTATAAATTATTTATTACTAAAGGGTGCAGTTGTAACCTGTGTATAGCTTATAATACACCTAAAATGGTGAATACTACTTCAATAGCACTATTGTAACTCTTTATTCCCACCTTTTTATCACTTTTCTACAACTACTATGTCACTTTAAGCTCTAAAATTGTGGGCCCAATCGAGGGTTATTAGATAGTTAAAGCGCGCTATACCACTAGTTGTTAGACCTTTTATAGAACCTTAGGTTTTTAAGTTTCTCTTAAGTAGCTCATTTAGCGCTTATTCTTATTACCAAAATGTTAGTTGGGCATTTAACCAATCGGCACGGTAAATATTACAATATATAACGAAAAATATAGCGTACAATTGTGTGGAGAAATTTATATTCGACAATCTGTCAGCATATTATAATATTTCTAGTATTATTACAATCTAACGGTTTTTACAATTTAACGGTGACATATACATACATAGATATATAATATTAAAAAGAGGGAGATATGTTATAAACGCGTAAAAATGAAGACTCGAATTGGCCCGAGTCGGGCCAATTTTGGTTAGTGTGATCCGCGAGTAATAGCGTGTTTTGTGTTACTATGCGACATTGACACATTGACACGCGTCCCATGTCAATGTGTGTCGTGGCACAGAAATATTGTCAGTTTTGTAAGGATATAATAACGTATCCATAGATATATACCTAATATTAAAAACTAAACGTATCTTCTATGTAATAATTAATCAAAATATACATACATAGACTGCTAAAATCGTTACCCTTCGTTCTGGCTTCGCCGTGTAGTCGGGTAAAAAGGGTGGTAAATAGTTTTAATATTATAACATCTATGGTGGTAAATCTTTTTTAATACCATAGTATTTTAAAATTCCAGGAGACCACCATGGAAACCAAGTAATATCTCTTACAATATTACATACAATATGGACTAGGGAACACAACAGGATTGCTCGACAGCTTCTCCGGATGAATCCAAATATGGACGAAGATGTAGTATTCATGGAAGCCCGAAGAATAGTACAGGCGGAGTACCAGCATATCGTTTATAATGAATGGCTGCCTTTATTGATAGGTGAGCATTTTATGCGTGTGGTTTCACGAATAAAACAAAACTAAAGTGTATTACTTTAGCAGGTAGGTATACTGCAGAATAAAATTATTTTAAAATATTAAAACATTTTCAGGTTCTTCTAACATGGAGATGTACAATCTGAAACCAACGCCAAAAGGCTATGCTAGTGGATACGACCCTGAGGTAGAACCGTCCATTACTGCTGAGTTCGCTTCAGCAGCGATGCGCTTCGGACATTCGACTGTTGATGGAAAGATCATGTGAGTTTAAAAATAACCTAGCTCTAGGTTCTTTGATCTTGATTCTTGACCTGATTGACTGTAATAAATGAACAATAAGACCGGCCAAGTGCGAGGCTGACTCGCGCACCAACGGTACAAAACGGCAAAAATCTCATTTGTTGTATGGGAGCCTCAGTTAATTTATATTGTTTTTAGTAGGTATTATAGTATTCATGTTGCTATAGTGACAATAGAAAATAGAAATACATTAACTGAAAATGTCAACTGTCTAGCGTCTGCGTCTTGGTTGATGAGTTACAGTCTGGTGACTGACAGACGGCCATCGGGTATTAGTAATAAGGTCCCGTTTTTGCGTTTGGGATATGAAACACAAAAAAGGTACAAATAATTTGTTTCAGGGCACTTAGTTACCACAAAAAGCAAATGATCGAAGCGGTTCGTCTACCAGAAGTCATGTTCCAGCCAAACCGACTGCGGATCAAGAACTATCTGGACAGCATGCTGGTGGGGCTGACGTGGCAGCCGATGCAAGAGGCTGACATGCTCATCGATGACGCTGTTAGTACAGAAATTTTTTTTGACCATGAGACTAACAAAATTATTCTCCATCAATAATACCTATTATAATCGGCTAAATTATCATCTACAAAAAGTATATTCTTACCGTATGTAAATGTAGCTAGGACTCATCTGTATACTGAATTACTGACATTGGCAACTAGTCTGGAGAATTGAGATCAATCTGGGGGCACGGCAGTGCTCCCGCCAAGTCGAGCGCGAAGCAAACACTGCCGTACCATCCTTTACTGGAACCATTTCGCCGCATTTTCAGGCCCCTATTTGAGAACCTCTGGATAAGACCAGAACGCAGAAATTTTCGTCATCCAATAAGCTATAATCACGTACTTAAAATCCAAAATTTCAAGTCTGTAGGTCATTTAGTTCCGAAGTTAAGCGAAAGCAAAGTTTCGCATTTTCGACACTCACTCACTCACTCACTCACTCACTCACTCACTCATGATCATCAAAATAGAACTAGTACTTCCCATAAACTTAGAGAGCTGAAATTTGGTACAGAGTTGGGGTTTAATGGCCACATAAAGGGAAAACTATAAAAACTAGGATAATCGATCTGGGGGCACGGCAGTGCCCCTGCCAAGTCGAGCGCGAAGCAAACACTGCCGTACCATTCTTTACTGGAACCATTTCGCCGCATTTTCAGGCCCCTATTTGAGAACCTCTAGATAAGACCAGAACGTCGATCTGGGGGCACGGCAGTGCCCCCGCCAAGTCGAGCGCGAAGCAAACACTGCCGATGCCGTACCATTCTTTACTGGAACCATTTCGCCGCATTTTCAGGCCCCTATTTGAGAACCTCTAGATAAGACCAGAACGTCGATTTGGGGGCACGGCAGTGCCCCCGCCAAGTCGAGTGCGAAGCAAACACTGCCGTACCATTCTTTACTAGAACCATTTTGCCGCATTTTCAGGCCCCTATTTGAGAACCTCTAGATAAGACCAGAACGTCGATCTGGGGGCACGGCAGTGCCCCCGCCAAGTCGAGCGCGAAGCAAACACTGCCGTACCATTCTTTACTGGAACCATTTCGCCGCATTTTCACGCCCCTATTTGAGAACCTCTGGATAAGACCAGAACGTCGATCTGGGGGCACGGCAGTGCCCCCGCCAAGTCGAGCGCGAAGCAAACACTGCCGTACCATTCTTTAGTGGAACCATTTCGCCGCATTTTCAGGTCCCTATTTGAGAACCTCTGGATAAGACCAGAACGTCGATCTGGGGGCACGGCAATGCCCCCGCCAAGTCGAGCGCGAAGCAAACACTGCCGTACCATTCTTTACTGGAACCATTTCGCCGCATTTTCAGGCCCCTATTTGAAAACCTCTGGATAAGACCAGAACGTCGATCTGGGGGCACGGCAGTGCCCCCACCAAGTCGAGCGCGAAGCAAACATTGCCGTACCATTCTTTACTGGAACCATTTCGCCGCATTTTCAGGCCCCTATTTGAGAACCTATGGATAAGACCAGAACGTCGATCTGGGGGCACGGCAGTGCCCCCGCCAAGTCGAACGCGAAGCAAACACTGCCGTACGATTCTTTACTGGAACCATTTCGCCGCATTTTCAGGTCCCTATTTGAGGAGCTCTGGATAAGACCAGAACGCAGAAATTTAAACATAAAAAAATCGACTGTTATTGCAAAAACCTAGCTAAGTGGGATACATCTTCTAATTAAATCTAGCCCGTAGCGTCCCACTGCTGGACGAATGCCTCCCCTTCTGCTTTTGATACGCATATAAATAAAATTAAAGGAAAACCCTGGATAAGACTAGACTGGCTTTTATACTTATACTTACAAGTTTACAAGAAGAAATAGTCGAACGATTAACTTTATTCTACTCGAACATTACACAAATTAAATAAACAAATTACACTAAAAACTAGTAAAATAAATCAATATCAACGTTTCTACAAAAAGAAGTGAAATCCCACCAAAAACATTCTGTAAAAAACTAGCCAAGTCTCGATAGAGCTGCTCGTTTATCTCTAAAAATTAGTGAAATCTAGACAAAGTCGTTCCAAGTCTAAGGTTCCTTACTGCGATTTCTTTATTATTATAGTTGATGTTGTGTGACTTGGCCGTTGAAGGGTACACAAGGGTACAAAAGGGGCTCCATGACACCACTGCTCCAATATATGTGTTCTACAATCAACAACAGCCTAAAATGAGACACTAGCATCCAATTACCAATACCAGTATGGGCTATTATCTCGCTTAACAAACATAGGTAGTTACAACAGATATACATTACGTGTTGATTGACTTGTACCCACTAACGTATAAAGAATGTTCAACGGCCAAGTCACACGACATCAACTATAATAATAAAGAAATCGCAGTAAGGAACCTTAGACTTGGAACGACTTTGTCTAGATTTCACTAATTTTTAGAGATAAACGAGCAGCTCTATCGAGACTTGGCTAGTTTTTTACAGAATGTTTTTGGTGGGATACTTTATTACTGTATATTTCTTCGAAATTCAATTTTTATATAAGGCTGTTCAAAACCAATTACATATATTTTAGGCATATTATATCTACTGCTTATGTCAAGACGTTTAGGCTAAATAGTAATAAAAAATCGAAGAATTTTTTTTACTAAGTAAAATTACAATATCTCGTATTATGTCTTTAGGCTGAGTCTTTGCTTCCTCTTAAAATCATCTCGTTTCCTTGAGTTTAATGACCTTAGCGCCTTATAGAGCGTTATGTCATTTATGAGCAGTAGATTAATATGCCCAAAATATCCGTAATTATTTTTGAACAATTATATTGTGGCCTGTCTTATTGCAGCTAACAAAGTACCTGTTCCATGGTGTCAAGCCGTTCGGCCTGGACCTGGCCGCCATCAACATACAGCGCGGGAGGGACTTCGGCATCCGTCCATATAACGACTACCGGCGTCTTGTTGGTCTTGAGCCCTTTTCACACTTCGGTGATCATCATGAAGAGGTATGGACAGAATGTGAGGATGGGCCCAGATATGTGAAATGAAACACTTGACGACTCGTTAACGACTGACTTTATTAAAGGAAATGTACTTATTTATATGACAATAACTTACATACTACATTACATACTACACCTTCCCCGGTGGAAAAAAAATAATTGATTGTACACAATTATTTTACCATTTACTTCCAAGACACTTAAGCAAAATTTAAACATAAAATTAATTTCTAGGTATAATGTTTTATAGTAACTAACACAATACAATGATAATAAAGATTTAAGACTTATATAACTTAGTCCTATTCTTATGAACTAGATCTATTTTTCCATTTTTTAATATTTTAACATTTGGCTCAATGTCTTCGATGACCTCATATGGTCCGTTATAAACACACTGCAATTTATTACCTGTCTCATTTTTAATTAGTATTAAGTCATTTTTCTTATAAGTTATAGGGTTACAATTTTTGTCATATTTTTCTTTTCTAATAATTTTACTTTTTAATAAATTTTTGTGTGCTTCTTTTTGTGAAGTTTGTAGCCTAAACTTTAATTCTGAAATGTAATCATCATTGTAAAGAGGATCGACAGAGTTTTGGGTGAAATTAGATGGTATTTTACATTTCTTACCAAAAACTAACTCAAACGGTGTAAAATTTGTAGAGGTATGAACGGAGGTATTGTAGGAAAAGCACCAAAATGGCAACCAAGGGCTCCATAACCGTGAATGATTTTTAGTTTGTATCCTTAAATAATTTCCTAAGCTTTTATGAGTATTTTCTAACGATCCTATACTTTGATGATGATAAGCAGTAGAATTTAATTGTTTTATCTGTAACAACTTACAAGTTTCTTGAAAAATTGATGACAAAAACTCACTACCCCTATCAGTAGCAATTATATCTGGTATCCCATACCGTAATATAAAGTTATTTACGAAATTCCTTGCTATCTCCTCTGAACTTTTAGTAGTCATAGGATACGCCTCTACGTATTTACTTAATTCGCATTGGATAGTTAAAATATATGAATAATTATAATCGTCTCTCTCTAGGGGTCCTACAACGTCAAGAAAAACTTTTTCCATAGCGGAATTAGCCGTAGTTGTAATTACCATTGGTTCCTTTACATAGTGTGTACTATGCTTTTGCTTTTGACATTTTTCACACTTACTAATAAATTTCTTAACATCATTCTCTAGACCAGGCCAAAAGTAATATTTTTTGATATTTTTATACATTCGTCTTATTCCAGCGTGGCCACTAGTTGGAAGAAGATGAAAATCATTCAATATTACCTTTTGGTCATCTTTATCTTGAATTATTTCTACGTCATTTAAAATACATAATCGCGGACCGGTCCAATCTTTTTGTATCTTTATTTCGTTAGCTAACTTTTTTATAAACTCGTCGTATATTTTACTTTTACATCGTATAAAAATTAATTCATCCACGAATATTCTTTCACAAAAATTTCTCAGTTCCCTCACAAAAGCGGCTGGCGTCAGTTGTGATCGGGCAACTGGATTTATATATAAAGACATTCTTTTCGACGAGTAACAAAATACATTATTTTCAATATCTATCTCTTTTAACTTACGTAAGTCTCTTAATTTATAATAGTCAATAAATTTAAGTTCAACAGATATTCCCGGTCTACTATGAATTTCTACAACTCTTGGTTGCGCAGGCCAATCGTCAGTAGGAACCATAGCACACGGAGAACTCTGAGACTGTAGAGCTTTCCTATGCTGTGCTCGTGTCATAACCGAGATGATGCTCTCATGCATCGCTTTTAAGTCTTCCGACGTGATAGGTAATCGTGACATCGCATCAGCTGCAACATTTTCGGAACCTTTAACGTATTCTATCGTAAAATTATAATCTTCGAGTAACAGCCTAAATTTTAGAAGTCGACTCGATGGATCTCTCATCCCAAATAAATATATTAATGGCTTATGATCCGTTTGTATTACAAACGACCTACCGTACAAATAAGGACGAAAATGTTTAACAGCCCACACAATTGCCAAAAGTTCTTTCTCTATTGTGGGATAGTTAAGTTCAGATTTATTTAAATTTCTACTCGCAAATGCAATTGGCTTACTATTCGAATTACACAAAACAGCACCCAATGAATGTTGTGAGGCGTCTGTCTGTAACATAAATTTATGATCTAGTGCAAAACTTGGATATTCAAGTATGGGAGGTGATGAAATTAAAGATTTTAAAGTTAAGAAAGCTGACTGACATTTTTCATCCCAATTAAATTTAACATTTTTCTTAGTCAACTGCGTAAGAGGGTATGCAATCATTGCAAAGTTTTTTATAAACTTCCGGTAATAATTTGCAAACGCTACAATTCTTATTAACTCTTTTAAATTATTTGGAGTTGGCCAATTACTTAAAACTTTAATTTTTTCTGGGTCGGGCAAAATACCTTCACGGGATATAGTATGGCCTAAATATAAAATCTCTTTTCTTAAAAAGTTACATTTATGAGGGTTTAGTTTTAAATTTACTTTACGTAACCTAGTGAACACATCTATGAGATTTTTTGTATGACTCTCTAATGAATTACCAAATACGACCAAATCATCTAAATAGATTAAACATTTTTCGTACGTCAAACCTGACATTGCAATAGTCATCATTTTTGAAAAAGCTGCGGGACTAGTTTTTAGTCCCATGGGCATTCTTGTCATTTGATACTGTCCTGAAAGAGAAGCAGCATTGCCTTTGACTGAATCTATAACTCCAAATTGTCCAGTATTAAAAGCAGTGTATTTTCGGCTACTAGGCTCAAGGTCACATTGATAGTAACTATTTGAAAGATCTAGTGTAGAAAAATATACAGAACCTGAAAGAGAGTCTAAAATTTCTGTTATATTTGGAAGAGGAAATTTATCATCCTGTATATTATTATTTAACTTTCTGTAATCGATGACTAATCGCCATTTTTTACTTCCTGAATTATCCAATTTTTTAGGAATTAATATTAAAGGTGATGACCAATCTGACTGACACGGTTCTATTATACCATCGCGTAACATGTCACTAATCTGTTTGTTCAGCTCTGATTTTTGTGAGTATGGTATCCTATATGGTTTACTGAAAATTGGCTGAGCATTATTTTTTAAATAAATACGATGTTTGTAAATGTTTGTAGTCGTCAATTTGTCACCTGGTAGTAGAAATATATCCGAAAATTTGGCACAAATGTTTTCAATAATCGTTTGCTCTTCTATGTTTAAATGGTTTAAATGAAGTAAATTTAGTAATTTTTTAACACGATCGGATTTAAAATTTTTACATCGACTGAAATCACATAATTCGTAATCACTAATTTTGTCTATTTTTGGATCAATTTTCTCAAGGCGTATCTCCTTCTCGCTAGTATTTAAAATTAAAATAGGTATCATACCATTTAAAGGTCTAACAATAATACTCGCTATAAATACTTCGTTTTGTAATTCTGACGAAAAAACAAGACATTCCTCCGTATACGTAGTTGGTATATAATGTATAGATTCCGATCTAGGCGGTAAAATATAATAACTACTACTACTTTCAGTCTGAGAACTAAGCGGCATTACGATATTATTGTTATTCAATTTATTGTTCAAAGTTAAAGTCGAACATTTAAGGTTCAAAATTGCATCAAACTTTGTAAGAAAATCTTGTCCTATAATAGCATTTGCTTTGCACGGCAAAGTATGAAAAACATAAAACTTATGTTGCAACACAGATTCCTGAGAATCATGCATGTTACTAAGCGTCAAATGAACATATCCGATAGTTTGAATCGCACCGCCTATTCCTTGTATAGTTATGCACTCGTTGTGAGTTGGTATATTTAATTTTTTAACATAATCATATTTTATGGCACAGATCGATGCTCCGGTATCTAATAAAAATGACAAAATATTATATTTACTTTGAAAATGACTATTTTCATTGACATGATACAAACGTACACAACACGTGCTATTAGAGGCGTAAATAAATTCATTATTCACGAAAAAACTGCCGGGGGATCGTGGGCGAATCGCTACCATCATCATTGCTATCAACTATCTGAACGGCCTCCTCGCTCATGACACGTATGTTTCCTCCTCTACGGATCCCGCGACCCCTAAAATTATTATAATAACTATTGTACTTACCTTTATGCGATGCTGTCTGACCTCGACCAAAAACACGACCATGACGTGGCGCATGGCCGGCCACAGCAGCGGGGCTGTTGGTGCTATGAAAATATTTGGGAGGTCCCCTCCACGATCGATTGTACCGATTATGAAATTTACCCCTGTTGTAAAAATTATTAGTACCACGTTTTCTATTATAAAAATTAAGTGATAAGTCATCAGCTGATGATGATGATGACTGAGACGGCATATCGGTCTCCTCGTCTACCGCGGCTTGTATGGCATCCTTCAAGGAATCGAAATTTCGTGCGGCTATTATTGTGCTGAGTCGTCTATTGCGTAAACCGTCAGCAAAACGTTTTATAGCTTGTTTTTCATTTAAGGGCTGTAAAATTTTAAGATTTTCAGTTTTGCCACCTGCTTGCGAAATGGTAAGGTCCATAAATATTTCCGTTAACTCCTTACCAAAGTCATTAATAGTTTTATAATCTTGTCTCACTGATTGCAATTTATTTTGCAAAGCTACGGAACTCTTTTTAGGCAAAAGAATGGCAGACATATCCTGTAATAATTCTTTTATAGTTGCATAGCTAGATTTTAACTTTAACTTGGAAGCTTGCGAAAGTCTACTTTTCAAAACAAAGTTTATTAAATTTAATTTACAACTATCTTTAGTCAGAATAGATGCATAGTAATCTATTCCGTCAATTAACTGTCTTATCGAAGACTCATCGGTCTCGACGGGCAATAAACTTAATGCAGTTTTTAAATCGAAATCCATCTTGGAAAACTTATTTTCGATCGACGTTGCGCCAAACTTAGTACAAAATTCCTTAATTTCTAAATATAATTGCCTAATCTTAGAACAATAATTATCAATTAACGTAAGACTTTCTGTAGTTAATAAATTCTTTTTTATCTGATCTTGTAAATTTAAATCATATATTTTATAACAATCATATATAACACTCGCCTCCTCAAGCTTATAATTTAACCGTTCGGGCGTTCTCCGTTCGTAATTTAATTTAATTAAGTTTTCTTTTATGTATCTCAATGGCTCATAAATTTCAGTAAGTTCTTGAGCCATTACATTCTAACATTATTTAATTCAATCTTAATTTTATTTTACTTCCTAATATTAGGTACCTAACAAACCTTTGTTATTAAAATTATATATTAAAATTATAAACACTTAAATTTATAACATTATTAGCTTACGTAGCGCTACATCCACAAATTTTTAACGAAATTTGTCAAACCACCAAAATACAATATAATTAAAGTAATTATAAAATAAAAGAAATAATTGAACTAAGGTTCAATACATACATATTTTTCTGGGAGCTAATTTTCCACACACATTAATTATTGTCCACAACCATTTCTTAATTTTCATTCCTGGCTCCTGGGTTTGATTCTCTCTGCGCAGTCGGCACACCTGGCTCCTTCCAGACTCCTCGGAGTGTTGTCCCGGCGAGCAAAAGATCCTCTCAATGTTTGGCCAATAATTCGATTGTCAATCCAGTTGAGATGACAATTTTGATACCACTTGAATACGAAGTAAATTGCTAACAATACCAGCAGGGCCAGAATAATCATCATTATGATACTGATGCTCGACAAATGGTATTGTAGTTGTTCTGTAGTGGCACTAAGAGCTGATCCGATCCCATTTTGATTAATTATTACTTCTTCTTTCTTTGGATAATTGGAATTCACATGGTAACTTAAGTCTTAGATATTATTTTATTTATTTGCACACTGTTTAGTACAACTGCACTGGATAGTCACGGAGACAGTCACGGCATTATTTTATTCACAGTTTATTGAAATGCAATTCACACGCGCGCCCGCAACTTGACGCCTGAACCTGAGACCCCATGGCAGGGTCGCCATGTGAGGATGGGCCCAGATATGTGAAATGAAACACTTGACGACTCGTTAACGACTGACTTTATTAAAGGAAATGTACTTATTTATATGACAATAACTTACATACTACATTACATACTACAAGAAAAGCTTTTCACTTCCTATTAACTTTTATACCCTATAGTCATATAATATAACTCCCCATACCGATTTCGGTGACGGTGGCCGGTTTCATTACGCAGGAGTAATTTTATAGTGCTCAAGTGTGTGCGCAGAACACAAGAGCACTCTCTCTTCCTTACTCTCATACTCTCATAATCCAGTGGGACGGATATCAGACACGACTGACGAGAGATCAGGCGCAGGTCCGACTTTTTATATGCCCATCCGACGCGTGGATCATCTTTCTTGTCAGACAATCAGGTGATCAGCCTGCATTGTCCTAACCAAACTTGAAAACAACATTTTTTGTTGTTCCAATGCGGGAATCGAACCCACGACCCCGAGTCGAGAGCCAATTCTCGAACCACTAGACCGCGGAGGCTGTTTTAGTTTTTAAAATATAGTATGATAATATCATGGATATTTATTTATAATTTATACCGTTAATCTTATTTCTGTTAGGATGAACATTCCTACATGGGGTACGCCGACCCAGAGGACGTCGATCTATTTGTGGGCGGTCTCTCGGAAACTCGCATCAGTGGTGGAGTGGTAGGCCCAACCTTCGCAGCCATCATAGCTGACCAGTTCTCAAGACTGAAGAAGGGTGATAGATACTACTACGAATACGGTCCATCTGAAAATCCAGGAGCATTTACCCTCGGTAAGTTTTGGACATAAGTTACATGTTTAACAGCTAATTATTCGTGTTTATTTGATTATCTCCTCTTGTACCTAACTTATCTATCCGATCCTATTTATCCGACTTAAAACAGACAATCGTTTTTTTTTATTTTGGAATATATATAACAAAAAAAAATGGTTGTCTGTTAAGTCGGTTCGGATAAAGTATTTTACATGATAACGTCATCATCACAAGCGAAACGGGCCGATCGTGCCTCTCTATCGCTTGCTCCGCGCTCTCGCTTGCACGCGTGGCTCAGGCGGAACGTGACAATTTTTCGTACGAGCAGCCGGCGTTCATCGATTTATAAGACGTTGTCACGTCACTAAAATAGTAAAATTTTGATATTAGCAAAGCACGCCATAATCCAGTATTTAATCAATACGGAACACTTTTAGGACATCGAACGATTTATGACTTACATTTTATGTCCTTCAGCCCAACTGCACGAAATCCGGAAGGTGTCTCTCACCCGGGTCCTCTGTGACAACAGCGACGGTCTGGAGTTTGTACACCAGGCGCTCTACAGCTTCCTCAGAACTGATCACCCGGGGTGAGGTTTTGTGCTACATAATCTTTTCAGTGGGGTTATTCACAATTCCCGTTCGACACCTAGTCAACCTAGTTAACGCCTAACGCGGCAAGCGTTAATTGATTGCCGCGCAGGGAAGTTATCTAACCCGAGTCGTATTAGGCATTGTGAATAGCCCCACTGATAATCATAATGAAAGTGGTTGTATCGTAAAACTATATAATACGTAAGAATAAAACTTAGGCCTTTTCATCCGTTAATGGATGATTAATACAGTATTTTCCAAGCGAAGTAACCACTCTTGAAATACTGTAGTGCCTGGGACAGTTGGTTTTTAAATGTCGTATGGTTGCCCAAGCCCATACGGATTTCTCACAACATAGTCAGCCTAGTCCAGAGGAATGACTGATCAATACGTCTGGAGCAACCATGTGCGGGTTTCCTCACGATGTTTTCCTTCACCGTTAGAGCGTCCGTACGCGTACTTGAGATCTGAAAAAGTCTCTTTGGTACACGCCACAACCTGGGATTTGAACCTGCACTCTTTCGAGTGCGAACCAAACGGTCTACCCACTAGGCCATTTATATGGGTCTTATACTTAACTGATCATCAATTTGTCTGCATTTCAAAGACAGCATAATTATATTATTATCTGAATAAATAAGCTCTTTCATTACAATTATTATTGTTATCGTTTACAGGAACCCGTCGATACACTGCAGAGGCGACAGCAATTTACCTGAAATGGACTTGTCCAAATTCATCTCATCACCCCGAGATTCTTAGACCCCTAAGTTAATAAAAATCACATTTTACGTACAGCCAAACGGAAAATTGTCTATGAAAAATATTATTTTGGTTTTTTCACTATGACGTAAGGGAGTCAATATTTTGTATTTTATGGTTATTTTATGATAAAATTCATTTACAATTTTCTATTTCATCTTCCCTTGTCTTATTGTTATATCGTATCTGCAATATTTTTAACTTGTAACACTTTTTGATTTTATTGTAACAGTGACCCATTTGTAATTTTTTTTACTAACCATTCTATTAAACCTGTAACAATAAAATAATTAAGTATTATTATGTTTCTCAAAATAATACACGTGTACGCAATTCGATTTTCTATTCCGTTCTTATCTATTGTTTTCTTTTCAATGATTTGTAAATGAATTTTATTATATTCTAGTGCGTTTTGGACTCGGTTCAATGATTTTTTCGTTTATAAAAAATCCAGGAGTCGGGAGTGTACTGTTTGGACGTCAAAGTTAAAAAATTAAAATATTATTTTTGTCAATTTTACACACCTTGTTTTAGATCATTTCAGTAGAACCTTTTGCAAATTGATTGGAAAAATTATGATAAAATAACAAAAAACTAGAACGGTGGTAAAAATGTAGAAGTTGTAAAGTAGTTTTTTAAATTGTCGTCTCCTATACTGTCGTGCGTTAAAACATATTTTTACATTGTTGAATTCTTACACTATACAACGGTAGATAATAAATAATAATATAATAAATATAGGTTTAAGAGTTTTAAGTATAATTTTTATATTTTAATAATTAACTAGTGGGTGAAGTATACAAAATGAGCGATGTCGCTATTATTTTAATAAGTAAATGATAAAATTGTATGTTAAGGTAAATGCAGCTTCGTTGAGATCATATTGTATATTTTTATAGGTTCAATTTTATTGATGTATGTAAAAGTAGTGTAAGCGTATTTTATATCTATTACAATAATATGTAAACTTTATTTTAAAATTAAAATAGAATTTTAATAAATTAAGCTATTATTCTATAATTGTGTAAAATATTTAGGTACTGTATTTTACATTTTGTAAAAATATTATTTTTTAATAATGTAGGTAATGAATTTTAATAATTGTAATTGTAAACTTGTATAATCAAAATAGGTAATATGTAAATCATTTTAATTATATGCTTCATCCTCCGGGCAGGCGCTGTTGGTTAGGTAGGTACTATGTAAATTGTTTAATAAAATTATAATTAATACATATAAAATTATTTCAGGGTGTAAAATGTATTCCTTGATTTTGTAATGTGCATGATTGATTAAAATTCGCAATAAAAATCATTGTAAGAATACATTGTGTTTTATTATGAGGCTAACAAAATCAATAATAGGAAATTTTAAGATACTAGTAGGTAGTTTGAGGACAAGTAGTAAACGTCACAAATATCCACTTTGACTACCTTTTCTTAAATTTTCTAAAAAAATAAAATAAAATTGTGACCTATGATTTATGAATGTTGTCAGTACAAAAAATCACGAATGTACTTTATGGATAAAATATCTAACATTATTACAAATAAATAAAAGCGAGTGTACCCTGACTACAAGATTCCTGTCTTCTCAGATATTCTTCACAATAAGAAGCCTCAAATCGCGACAGCATCCTCGAGTCTTTTTATCTCCTGTCAGTTCTGAGTATTCAAAATAAATTTGGTGTCTGTTAAAGTTATTTCACACTGGATGGTTTAACATTGCATATGATTTATCTGAGGAAGTACAAAACACTAGGCCTCCTTACTAATAAAAATATTTATCCAGTAGATAAATAATACTTGATGTTTTGTCCTTGTCTTATACGTTGGAAAAGTCGCATGATAGACAAGGACAAAACATTATATTGCTTATCTACTGGATAAATATTCTTATTAGTAAGGGGGTTAATGTATACAAAAGGATAAAAATACAAAAAGGAACTAAAGAAGTTATAAAAAAATTAAAGAAGCCTTTGTACATAGGACACTTAATTTCTACAAGGTCACATAAGCTTACAGTAAAACTTTCTAAATAAACAATTCTATAGAAAATTATCTAGGCAAGTCTTAGCTACCTCTGTCTGTGGAGTAGATCAAGTACTGAAGGAACTTGCCCATTATAATTCACGAACATATTGATTTCACTTGTTATTAGCTTAGGTCATGTTGACGCCCCTGCGTCAAGGACACGTATGAAGGCCCCTTAAGTGTACACTTGACATACAGAACGTACGTTATATTTAGGACGGAGGCATACACGCGAAATTATTTCTTCTGTTCCGCGAAAGCCTCCTATAGGTACAGTCATTTGTAAAAGTATCTTGGGTCATAGTTCAAATTGAGTTTTGTAACCTAATTCGTTTGAGGAAGACGCCATTTATCAAATGAATTAAGTAGGTTACCGCTTCATCTCACTTTTTAGATGGTATAGTTAAGAGAAAAAGTTTAGACTGACAAAATAATAATTAACTAAATATATTTTAACTTTATTGGCATTCAATCCTCTTTTTAATATTATATATCTATGCATTCAATAATTTTATTTTACAAATATTGTAAAAAATGACTAAGTACACACAATTGACGATGACATTAAAATATTAATTATGAAAATAACAATAAAATTGTCAAAAAGGAATAACAGGATTACTTTTTGACTATTGTATATTTTATTAGTAAGGGGGTAGACCAGTGTGTACCCCCTTACTAAAAAAATATTTACACAATGCATAAGCTATACAAAACTTTGTCCGCTTTTTTGACGTATCAGACAAGTACAAAACATTGTACAGCTTAACGACTATGTAAATATTTTTATTAATAATAGTAAGTGTTAAAACGTCTTCAAATTTTGTATTAATCTCTTTTTTTACTCTATATAATATATCTACTACTGCTATAATATTAGCACTTTTGTGCGCGACTCTCCACGTTTAAAGTCAAGGTGCGCCTCGTGCGTTACACCGCTCGACTCTGTCGGTCGCATGATTTATGACTAGTGTGTACACACTGTATTCGAGTGTACCAAGTAACCGACATGTACAGTCAGCGAAAACAGTGGAATTTCCAATGGCTAGCCGCACACACACCATGTTATTGACAATAAAGCTCATATTGACAATAATATTCCATGGTGCGGGCCATATTGCCGTTTTTTTGTATGTGTTGATTAGTATTGACAAATTTATTCTGTCAATAATATTGCACGTGTGCGGCTAGCCATTGATTATTCCTTGCATAATACAAGGTTTTAATGAGAAATGAGATTTTATAGTCACTTGTATAAATATTATTTAATAGGTACTTAGTAGATACTTACCCATTAAAAACCAAAAGTAGGTACAGCCTACCTTCTGATATAAGCTGCTGCGTATTAGCTACATATTACCTATATTAGGCTAGGTATTAGGTATTCTAAATCGAACAAGTTTTGAATAACTTTTTGTTCGCTTCTCTTGCAAGTTCTTGAAAATTCGTTCCACACAGTACATTCTATACGCACGTATGGTACTGGTTTTCGATTCCCGCATACGTCTGTAATCGTTTTGCACTTTTTACGAAAGTATTTTTAATTTGATTTTGACATTGCTGAAGCTATTTTTGGATTCGGTGGTTATACACGTACTTATGTCATAAGGTAATATAGTCATGAAAATTGTACCTACGTAATTTTGTATTTAAAACTAAACTTAAAACTTAAGTAACTTTGATTATTATATTATAATTATATAATAGATGCGCTCAGCACTGCTGATACTTAGCAGCGGTCGTTTGAACTTCAAAGTCGGCACGTCGTACGGCAGTGCAAGGTATCCATGCGTTGCAAGATAACATTTCCTGAAAATTCTGAAAAACTTAAATTAATTTTTTGTAATTTTTTATTTTTTACGCTTCGACGTCCAGTTCGTGGTCTCCACTCGAGAACCCTTCGGCCCCAGCGGACATCGGTTCTATCGGGCTATATGAACAACCCAATTGCCACTTGCTAATGCGCTGGGCTATGTCGGTAACTTTGGTTCTACTACGGATTTCCTCATTTCTGATTCTATCACGTAGCTAATCTCTCTATCTAAACTCCGAGCGTAGCCCTCTCCATAGCTCTGAGCGACACGAAGCTTACGGATAAGCTCTATTGTAAAGTATTTTTTATGCATTCTGTTATTAATAAATATCCACTATATAACAAAAATTTATTTCGACAAAATAACAATTATGGTATATATGGTATAATATCTAATAGCTAACTACTTAAAAAACTAAAACTAGAAAAACTTAAAAAGCTACAATAAAAAGAAATCTCCCAGGTCGTCCCCACCAGGCAGAGTACCTAGAAGGCTCAAAGAGTTTCCCCGCTGAATTGCGATACTCACTCTTTGGGCCAGATAGGTGCCGGCTCTGGCTCTCTCCACTATATTATAAGATTAATAACAAAATGCATATTTCATTCAAAAAAAAAAAAAATAACCTTCCTTTGGTTTAGATGCAAAATAATATATAGAGCGTCATTATAGAAGTACTGTGCGTGCCTTAGCCCTTATTAATGTTGCTGGTACTAAGTTATTATATTATAATACCTAGTACTGGTTTACAAAAACGAAATATAATGGACTAGCTATTTCCCGCGGCTCCACCCGAGTAAATATAGTATCTGGCTTTCCAAAACGGTTCCGTCACCAAAAAAGATTGAGAACCGCTGGTCTAAGGTGTCCTTAGCGACCTTAGCGGTCCACCGTGATACCACAATGGCAGCGATGGGGCTCGTTAGTGGCGGTTCCAAAGTATAAATATAATTATCATAATCTTAAAGATCCAATAGTAAAAATTGGCATTAATTACTTTCATAGTTTCATTCAGGTATGATACAAAATCTGAAATAAAAATAGCCTTTATTTTTTATTCATCTTAAGAAACTTTGCCCTATGAATTCATGTAGCTATGCAAGGTAATGATTTATTATTTAACAGGCGCCAAGTAGAAATACTAGGCGAGTACTAAAAATAGAAAAGCTAGTTGTTTCTAGTAAGTACAGTTATTGGTTAATCTAATTTTAATGTTCAGGATAGAGAAAGTCTATGACGGACCTAGTAGGTCTAATAAATTATATGTTCTAGAATTTATAATTATTACCTGTACGTCTACTGTCTAGACCAGCGCTCGCCACACGTTTCTGATCAAGGGCCGTATCTACTATCACTACGCGCCGCACACTTAAGAAACTTTAAACTCTATTTGGAAGACTGCATGTGCACTTATAAATAAATCATTTATTCCAGTTAAGAGGACTACACTACCACATAAAATACAATACAATTCACAATAACTTCACAAACACAATTCACAATTATTAAAAAAAAAAAACTTCTACTTACTACTTCTACTACTTCAGATTAAGTCAAAATCACTATATATGTCCATATAAATTTCGAGAAGTTCCCTCGATTTCTCATGGATCCCATCATCAGGTTTCCACTTTAGTTACAAAAGGACCAATTTCGAATTATACCCCTTACAGTGGCAAAAGAGCTTTGGAAATAGGTTCACAAACAGCAGAGCAATGTACAAAGATATCCGTGCTGTGTAAAATACTATGAAAAGTACCTTTTATACCATCATAATTTGATGATGTATTGTGTAATGATGGTGGTGATGATGATGATTACTCTAATTAGCATAGTGGCATAATGTGCTTTCAGTTCTGTAAACAACGCTAAAATCCCCAAACATGTATCTATAAGGAGTCAGGAGTTCTGTTCAGTACTTTTGGACCCAGGGTATACTTTGAAGCAAAATCTTATTTTTTGGTAGTATAATATGCTTAGACTATTTCAGAAAAAGTCAAAATTCTCCAGCTCTCTCGCAGGACTCCTCCAGCCCGCTGGGAGCGCTCTCCTCCAGCTGGCCAGCTGGTGGCAAACAAGCCGGCCCTGGTTGCCTCTTCGCTTCACCGTGGGTGTCCAGTCCACGGTTACTAAGCCCCACTGCCACGATAAGGCGGGCAACCATTGGGGGGAGAAAATAATAACCTAACCTAACTATGAATTTATTCTTGGTACTAATAAACAAGGAGATAACAAAAGAAATTGATTTTAAACAGCATACGTGATGTAAAATGTGTAAGTGATTTAAGTTAATTTAGTTTCCAATATAAAAACTTAGGCCTTTACATCCGTTAATGGGTGATTTATACAGTATTCTCCGAGCGAAGTAACCACTCTTGATATACTGTAGTCAGTAGTGCCTGGGACAGTTGGATTTTAAATGGTTGCCCAAGCACATACGGCATTCTCACAACATAGTCAGCCTAGTCCAGAGGACTGAACTGGTCAATTATACGTCTGGGGCCAACCATGTGCGGGTTTCCTCACGATGTTTTCCTTCACCGTTAGAGCGTCCGTATAATGTACTTGAGATCTGAAAAAGTCTCATTGGTACACGCCACAACCTGGGATTCGAACCTGCACTCTCTCGAGTACGAACCAAACGGTCTACCCACTAGGCCGAAGCTCCAGTTTCCAATATAATCCCAATAAAATAATATTTTACCTACGTTCATACAATAATACCACAATAAGGAATCACAACTTTCAGCTCCTTAAAAACTTAAACTCATTTTTTTTATTTCCATGTAGGTTATAATATAACGCTACCACCGGTTCGGAAACTAGCCCGGTGAGAAGAACCGGCGTAAGAAACTCGCACGGGGCCACCTTTTAGCAAAAAGATGGGAAAATTGTTCTTTAAAAAAAAAAAAAAAGAATTTACAATGTTGTAACTATTAGATAACATTAGTCATAAGTACATAGAACATACTTAAGTACATAAAAGCAGCTTTGCAGGGGGCCATCTTATTCCCAAGGTGTGCAATCGTTAATGAAATCACTGACTTTATAATAAGCTTTAGCACACAAACGTTCTTTAACAGCTTTTTTAAATTTAATAAAATAAGCTTAATATATTTAATCTGGAATCCACCATCATATAAAAATATAATAATAAGTATTCCAGGCATGACAATTATCTGAACCTATTTTAGACCGGTCATTTAGAACCAGGAGTTGCACCTAAAATAGACGCAGAGTCAAGCACCTTCGCGAGATTGCCTTTTTGCAAAAACTGGCCCGAGCTACGCAACGCGCAACCACTATGTAATCATTGTAATATTATACCACCATTAAAGCTTCGGGCTTTAATACTAGGACTTAAAAAATATTATTGCAGTTCCTGAGACGTTAAATCAACTTTTTTGTGTTGTGTGTAGGGCGATGGAATATGATTACGGAATATGTTCGACACAGACCTCATGTCTGTGTCGAACAGACCTTAGAATCTCGTTCTATCGCCCTGCAACGAATTTATAAATATTATTATATAAAGTAGATAGTGATCTTTCATCAGAACCCGGTATTAGGAAGGGATCACTTGCAGCAGGATAGATCTATAAATCTATGACGTATCTTTTAGTTGTACAATTTTTTTAAAACTAGATGTTGTATGCGACTTCGAGCGCGCAAAAGGAAATCTCGCGGTAACCGTATATTTTGTCGCGATAAAAAGTGTCCTATGTCCTTTCCCGTGGTTAATCTATATCTGTACCAAATTTCATCAAAATCGGTCCAGTAGTTTCGGAGCCTATTCAATGCTCAAAACAAACAAACAAACTTTTTCTCTTTATTATATTAGTATAGATATATATTTTTAAATTATTTATTTAAGGTTGCTTTTAACACCTACGGTCATTAGCAACCACAAGTATTAACAGATAACGGATAATTACATATCAAATCAAAGAATTCACGTGGGAGAGCCACGCTTTGGCATGAATGGGCCGACTCGACCGGGTTAATACCACGGCCTCACAGAAAACCGGCGTGAAATAAAGCTTGCGTTGTTTCGCCGAGTGAGTGAGGTTACCGAAGGTCCAAGGGGGTTGGAGATTTTAACTATTCTGGTGTTGCGAGTGTCCATGGGCGGCGGTAATCGCTGACCATCAGGCGATCCATCTGCTCGTTTCCTGGCTCATTTCATAAAAAAAGAAAAAATGTATGTGTCCTTAAATCCAGTATTAAAAATACAGTATCCCATGGGAACAATGCTATTTCGGGATAAAAAGTAGCCTATGTATTATTCCCGAGCTCAAGCTACTACCATTCCGAGTTTCATCAATAGGTACCGTTGAGTAGTTTTTGCGTGAAAGAGTAACAAACATCCATCTATCCTCACAAACTTTCACATTTATAATCGTACCTAGTAGGAGAGGGTAAACTGGTTAATTAGGTAAATATATTTATTTTTTTCATAATTTTAAAAATAATAATATGATCTAGATTTTATCAATGCATGAAACGAATAAAATCTAATAATTGAACGTGAAGAATGCAAAACATCGAAATAGTTTTGTAAAATTTATGATGCACACTATGATAATATATCCCTCTATAGTATCCCTCGGGAACACTGTACTTTTTCGGGATAAAAAGTAGCCTATATTTTAATCCAGAGCTTAAATTACTATCATACCAAATTTCATCAAAATCCTTTCAGTGGTTTTTGTGTGAAAGAAGAACAAACATCCATCCATCCATACATCCTCACATTTATAATATTAGTAGGATTTAAAACCGATTCTATCTTCTTATATATAAAATTCTCGTGTTATGACACGTGTTCGGGAACACACTCCTCGGAAACAGCTTGACCGATTCTTATGATTTTTTTTTGCATATTCGGTAGATCTGGGAATCGGTCGTATTCTATATTTCAACCCCTGAGTGATAAAAATAAAACGGCAAAACAATGCTTGCCGGGTCAGCTAGTGTTTTATAAGTTCTTATCAGATTTGAAAATTCAAGTTAGTAAAAAGTGAACTACTTAACACAAATCAACCCTGCTCAGTAAATAAAAAAAACTTTGGACAAAAAATCATCAACTAGTACCTAGTTACGACTTACGCCCAAGAAAGGTACATACTACTTTTTTACCGCATTTACTAAACCTCTTCTCTATACCTACAAGTAGGGTTACCAGATGAAAAAATCAAAAGTCCGGAGAAAAGGCCTGATTTCCTAGAAAAGTCCTGAGATTTTCTACAGCTTGAGAATTTTCTCTCAAAAACGTATTATTATCTTGCCCACGCGTTTTACGCGACTTTTTTGATTTTAACTGCAATTGTTACCAAAAGAAGATTATTTTTAGTTTGTTTCACTTTGATAAATAAATATTGATTTTAACTGCAATTGTTACTAAAAGAAAATTATTTTTAGTAGTTTAATAAGAGAGATCTTTAAAATGTAACCTGTGTTTTATTGAAAATCCTGAGCTATCACTAGATTTGCTAAATCCGGCCGGAATCCTGAGAAGAGTCGAAAAATCCTGAAATCTCAGGACAAATCCTGAGATATGGTAACCCTACCTACAAGGGAGTCGCGTCAAAAAATATATATCGTCGAGTAAGCTGCAATATCTAACTGTACGTGACCATCCGCGCTGGTCTTACTCAGTACACCTCCGACAGTCCACGCCGGTGCAGTGTGTGACGATGGTGTGCAAGGTGGCTCCGAAACTAGAATCCTGTAAGCATTTTACTTATACGCCGAAAATCACAGAAAATTGAGATTTTTTTACAAACGCATCATTTGGCATAACTGCCAAAAATTTTTTTTGGTAAAAACTCTTGCGCGGTATCCTGGACTATAAATAAATTTTAAGGAATTGGGTATGTTAACGATATTTTTAAGGAAAATATTTATTTTTGTGTTACTAAATTTTATATTTGTTTGTTTGTCCCTATTTCCTGTGCTCGAGCAATTACGATAAAACTTTGTGAACTTATTGCTCACGTCACGCTACTGGAAATATACATTTTATAGTCTGCTGAAACATGAATATCAATAAGAATATAATAAAATATTAATATTTAGGTAATTCATGAAATATAATTATAATACAGTGATGAGGAAAATAGGTGAAAAATATTGTTCTAATTAAATTAAATATTTTGCGACTTGCACATAGTAAACATCATAGAATTATAACATATTGTATTTATATTTTATTTATTCAGCATACTTACAGCTACTTTAAACACAATAAACATAAACTATATAGTTACTGTCATTTATAAGTTTTAACTAATAGCAACATACAAAGTACTTAAAAATATTTGCATATAATCGAACAAATAATATATCGAATAATTTGTATGTAAGTAACTGGTTATATATCGAATAATTTGTATGTAAGTAAGTGCGTTATGGTTTTGATTTTTGCCTATGAAAATATTGTATTGGGCACCTCAGATTAAACCTATTGCTTTATAAACTGAGTTGGGCACATTGAATCTAGAAGAATTAACGTCTAGGTATATCATATTTAATTTTGTCATCGCCAGAATGGTATATATGAAAGGGCTGTTTCCTCGTTTTCTCCCGTGTCTAATATTCAGCACTTGTTAGTATTAATATCTATAATATCTATATCTATGGACGCTTTCACACCACGTCAATCTGGTCCCGTGGTAAGTTCTCGAAGAACTTGTGTTACGGGTACCAGACAACGAAAATATATTTAACACTTTTATACTATACACATGTTTAAGATTTTTATTATATAATATACATCCATGACCCAGGAACACAGAAAACTTTTTTTGCTCCCTGGCGGGATTCGAACCCGCGACCTCTGGCTTTAGCGTCAACGCGCTAACCACTGAGCCACGGAGGTTTTACTTGTTGACTTCGTCGATGACAAAAATATCAAAAGTTATGTTCAGTAAAAATTATCTAAATTTTCCACAGTTAGTTTTTGGATTGTTGATTGCATGTAGATGTAGATTGTGGCTTAAAATATTGGACATAGGTACAGGCTAACTTTTTTACGTCTACAATTTAACTTTGATTACAGGCTTCAAAAAGCGCAAATTAGATATTTATTTTTCTGCTTTAATATTTTTCGTGATCAAGATTAAAGTTTGATTTTATAATGCCAGTGCAGTCAATTAATGTAGATTACCGAAGATAAAAAGTTTTCAAAATTAATTTCATAAATACGAAAATTTTTGAGAAAGGATGACACTTAACAGATATAAATACGTACATAAATACGTACATAAATATTTCACACACTACATATCATTTTGGCTACCCTTTATCCTGGTAAAATGTGCGGTTCACTTAAATTAAAACGACGCAACGGATACAAAGTCATAGATAAAACAAGGATAAAATAATATACTGATTACTGAGGTATAATTAATTTAACTATTATAATATTTCAGCGCCTCGTCACAACGATGGAGCTGATTCGTCGGCACAAGAGGTGGTCGACTATGAGACTGCCCTGGATTCTGCTGGTAAGCTGTAATATAATATATAACTTAACCAAGAGCATTTCAGGGCATATCTAAGGATGGTTTCATAACTATCAACGCGCAATGGATTTTCTTTGAATAACTTTACTGAAACTTACAGCTTTTATCTCTTATTATAATATGTAGTTTGGAAATGCCAAGGGGGGGACTAACTTGTAAACTACTTTGGAGTTTGGAGGCTGATAATAAATACCTACAAATTATTAAGAGGGTGTATAAAAACTAAAAAAAAAGGATTTTGAAATTCCTCCCCTAAAGTGATAAAATGAAATAAGTGTATACTGAAATATCAGTCACTATATTGTTGACTTCGCACCACCATAAGTCAGTACACTGAACAAATCTAATTAAATCTAAACGTACACAAAAATATTGAGCAAATTAACTTCAACAGACATTGTATTTCTTTATTGCACGGCAAATAAGTAACATTTAAATTGGTAGCATATGCACTATTATCTTACAGCCTCCGTGGTGTAGTAGTTAGTGTGTGGATTCGATTCATGGGCTGATCACCTGATTGTCTGACAAGAAAGATGATCCATGCGTCGGATGGGCATGTAAAAAGTCGGACCTACGCCTGATCTCTCGTCAGTCGTGTCGGTTATGAAATCCAGTGGGACGGCCACTGGATTTCATAACCTAGTTCCAATCCAATCCATTCTCATGAGTAAAAGAAGAGAGTGCTCTGGAGTACTGCGCACACACTTGGGCACTATAAAATTACTCTGCGTAACTGGCCTGGTTTCAATGAAACCCACCGTCACCGAGATCGTTGTGGGGAGTTATTATTATTATCTTTTTATGATTTGATGAAATTACAACTGAATAGAGAATAATAAAATTTCCATAGTGTCACATTTATCGTCAATTATGTAAAGTTACGCTCATGTTACGTATGTAATAAGTAGTATGAACGCGTAATACAATATTTTGGACGGTCCATACGTGATTTATTTGGAATATTTATATAAATAATTAGCAAAGTCATTACACGTGCTGTTATCAGTTACGGAGTGAGTAGCTGTATGTCATATCCACATATCACATTCTAATAGAAAAACTTTTCAAAAAATGTAAAGGCTTTATACGTTAAGGCAGTTGTCGTTACGCTTTTATGGTTAGGGCCGCATGGGACAATATGATATGACGTACCTGTTTCGGCGGCCGTTCGAGAGAAGGTACATTCTAAAACAAAAATTGTTACTAAATAATATAAATATCATACTAAATAAGTTAAGCACAAGCGAGTGGAGCTAGCATTTTTTTTTAATATTTTACATCTTCAAGGCTGATTTACCTTTTAATCCTGAGAGATTGTGATTTGTGCTCTTCGGATTTCCATGGCTGTTAATTCCATGATAGGTATATTTATACCTATCATGGAATTAACCAAACCAAAACATCCATACCAAATAATATTAGTTTTAAGTTTTCATGTAGCAAGCGAGCGGAGCGAGCGAGCAAATTTTTTCATATCTTACCGGTTAAAATAAGTTTAAAGTTTAAGTCCTAAAAGATTATGCACAAAATTAAAAGAAAACATTCGGGTCCATTTGCTCCTTTAAAATGCGCCGAGTGCTGTCGCTCTAAAGTGAATTATTGGGTCTTAGTATTTTAGGCTAAGAATACTAAGGCCTCACTGTTGAACCATATAAATGAAGAAAATTGCTGAATAAAAAGCTAAAACAATTTTATTCAGCAATTTTGTTCAAGCGTAATTTAGAACCGGTTCGTAAGACATGAACTTACTGGCGCCCATTCCTCTTACGCCTGGATGATGCAACATTACATCAACCCTTATTAATTTTAAAATACTAAAATCTAAACATGATTGGCTTTCAGTTTTAAGTGATATAAGGTTTCAATTTTGTTTTCAAAAGGATTTTTTCAAAAGGCTATTACAGGCTAAGACTCCTCTGTCCGTCCGTCTGTATGTCACATGTATGTCACGACTCACCAGGCTGTTTCACATAAAACATGATAGATATACTGTTCGGTATTTTCACTGATGATGTATAAATATGTTGCCGTTTTAACAACAACATAATTAAACGTTGTATTTTTGCTGATTTGTACGGAGTTGCAGTTGGCCAGTTTCTTAATAATAATAAGAATAATAATTCTTTATTTGCTCAAAGTACAAATAGGCTCATATTAGTTTATCACTTTACAATGGTACAAGAAAAACAATTTAATAAAACTCTGCTGGTACTTAAAATACGATATACGTAATGGAGTTAAAACTGAAGGACTGGACCAATAAATTGGTCGATTTGTTCAGTGGCTTCGGCCTACTCAACTGAGGGGCTGGATGGTCTCTACTGACCCCTGTAGGACGCGGCGATCACCACCAATATAAGAAAATAAGATGTACCTATGGTTGTCATGTGGTTCTGACCTTGAACATTTATGACGTATCTTAACAATTAGACAAACAGTATTATTTATAAATCGTTTGTGAATGATGTTAGTGAAAGTGTTGATGTTAGTTTAACTTATAACAATATGTAAACAACTCTGACCTTTAATGATATATTTTTGTTTTCGCCGCAGTAGATCTGTTAGGACTTAAGTTAGCATTCCGAGCTTTGCGACCGAGAGCAGTGACTGTGACCAGGAAATCAGAGGGTCAAATCTGCTAAATAAAACCTGTATTAATACAATCATAATCAATTCCCGATACCCTTAACCTGTCAAACGGTATTCTCGTAAACGTTATAATGACTCCCCACCGATCTCGGTGACGGTGGCCGGTTCCATTGAAACCAGGCCGGTTACGCAGGAGTAATTTTATAGTGCCCAAGTGTGTGCGCAGTACACAAGAGCACTCTCTCTTCCTTTACTCTCGTAATCCAGTGGGACGGATAACCGACACGACTGACGAGAGATAAGGCGCAGGTCCGACTTTTTACATGCCCATCCGACGCATGGATCATCTTTCTTGTCAGACAATCAGGTGATCAGCCTGCATTGTCCTAACCAAACTTGGAAACAACATTTTTTGTTGTTCCAATGCGGGAATCGAACCCACGACCTCCGAGTCGAGAGCCAAGGCTCTAACCACTAGGCCACGGAGGCTGCTGCTGGAGGCGTAAACGTTATAGCAGCGTGAAGTTTCGACTTTCGACCAATCAGAGCTGATTGGTCGAAAGTCGAAACTTCATAAAATTAGTTCATGATAACATGTCGCTTCACTTACAATACAATCAAAGTAAAATGAAAGTCTACTTTAAATACGAGAATTGAGGTTCAGGTTCTCTGGCCAAACCCATAGGTTGCGCAACGCGGTCGCGCTATTTGATTAGTGCTCCATATAAATTATTCATACTAAGCAGTGAATCGCCCGGTTACGATTGCTTGTCCCTTTATTTCGCTACGGAACAAATTTTTGATAAAATTGTGTATGGTAATAGTTTACGCTCTGGATTAAAACATATGCTACATTTTATCCAGAAAAAGTAGAGTGTTTCCGTGGGATACCTTCTATAATTACGCGGGCCGGTCTAGTTTATTGTAGTTTGTTTGTTTTTTTGTTACATACTTAATTAATATAGTTATTTTAAGCTCCTTACAATATTTTTTTATGACAATTAATGATAATCATCATTTTTGAAACTAGACTAATAAGTTAAATGACGACAAGCAAAGGATAAGCCTCATTAGTCATTACCGACTGATGTCATAAGAAAGTAACGACCCGACAGAGTATTTATGTTGTATATCAATTGGGAACATTTAAATTATCTAGGAAAAGCGGTTGGCGCCGATTACTCAAGTGCGTACAAATAATGAGATATTAATAACTGGATATTACCCCTGGCTGCACTCGCATTGCACATAACGAACATAGGTAAAGAAGTATTTGAAAGAAAGAAAGAAAATTTATTTTCAGTTCACAATAAGACACAAATGTATCAAGAAATAAAATAAGAATAATAAAAAAGAGAATAACAAATTGAAACATGCACAATAATTAATGCTGTAAATAAAATAGGACAAATTGTGCCTTCATTTGACTTAAAAAGGGTTCAGTTTGGCATAAGCCATAAGTCATATTTGACCATAAGTCATCATAACGTTAAAATAGCCATACGGACTGGCAAAAAACAATAATAAACAACATTATTACAAGGGCGAAGGAATGAAGATGACCAGCTATCATGTTTTATTTTAGTTTACTAAAACGGAAATGGACTCCGTAAACAATTATTTTATACAATATTATAAAATAATTGTAGAAAATTCATAAATTTACTAAAATTTTTTTTTCATAAAAATCAATCATTGTTATGCTCAACAGAGCACAACAATTGTCATATCTGGGTAAAAAGGGTACGCCGTACGGGGATTGATACTGTCGTCGTTTCAACCTGGTGACGTCCACTGCAGGACATAGGCCTCCCCCATAAATTTCCACTGCGACCGGTCATTCTCGGCCTGTATCCACCGACTCCCTGCGACTTTTCTCAGGTCATCTGTCCACCTGGTGGGAGGCCTTCCTACGCTTTGACGTTCAGTTCGTCTTCACTCGAGAACCTGAAGCCCCAGCGGCCATCAGTTCTACGGGCTATACGTCCAACCTATTGCCACTTTAACTTACTAATGCGTTGGACTGTGTCGGTAATTTTAGTTCTGCTACGGATTTCCTAAAATCTGATTCTATCACGTAGAGAGACTCCGAGCATAGTTCTATCCATAGCTCTTTGTGCGACACGAAGCTTATGGATCGAAGGATTTGGGGATGAAGTCCATTTTGTGAATGACCACGTTTCTATATGTCATTACCGGTAACACACACTGCTCGAAAACTTTTATGTTCAGGTACTGATGGATTTTTGACGAGAAGATGTTTCCGAGTTTTCCGAACGCTATTCAGCCGAGAATTTAAGTCTGTAGTTTGCTTTATTTACCTTTGTTAAAAAAAAAAACAGGTCAAGGTTAAGCAAACTAAAGAGTTCACTTTGGGCGAATCCCCAGACTTATTTCAACCGTACTTCTTAAATTTGAATCGGTGCTATTTTGTATCAGTCCTCGTCCCAATTGAACGAGTTTATATGTATAATTATATCCTTTGTCAACTGGTCATTACATATTAATAAGAATCTATTGACACTTCATTAATTAAAAACGGATCAGTAGTTTAGGTGATACATACATTTTTTGTTCCCTCATCACCTAGGACAGGCCAATTGTTTGCTTTTATTGTTTCTACATGTATATTCTATTTTAGCTACAATTAACTAGTCTATCCATCTTTCTATATTTACACACTTTGCTAACTTTTTGTTCTAATACATTTATTATCTTTACAATATGTTCTTTCTATTTTGTATTACATTTCTGTTTCATACCTATTTTTATTTCTATTACATTTTACGTTTCTATTTATTACATATATTATTGTTTTTATATGTGGTTTCTTTTTATATTACATTTCCTTTACATGTCTACTTTACTTCTATTACATTTTACGTTTCTATTTATTACATTTATTATTGTCAAAGAAACAACATATAAATGTTGTTTCTTTTTTTATTACATTTCTGTTACATGTCTATTCTTATCTCTATTACTTTTACATATTTAAACGAGTACAATACATTTGTCCCAATTTTCCACATTTACATTTTATCAGTATTAATTCTCTAGTTATATTTCACTACGCAATTTACACTTCTTTGCACATCATTCTGTGTTGATACATACATATTACATACTACATAGAGTGTCAAAATCTTTATCCTTCCTTCTGGCTTAAAAATACTGACTAACCAATATCGTTCATTTATAGGATAGCCAAATAAATGATTTTCAAGAGATCTCCATATTACGTTTTGCGCATCTTGTTACCAAATGAATAATGTGATTTAAAACGTGGTATTGGAGATCAATAACAAACGTTTTACCTAGCACGCGAGACCGTATTGGATAATGTTATTAATTTGATATTGTAGTTGTTAAACAAGTGTTAGGAGTTGAGTCAACAGTTCACATTGTATTCGGATTTGAACAACTGAATTCAGTTTATACGGCCTACTGATTAAAATGTGGTAGATTATAATTACACATATTGTAACACACATGGACGTAGACAAGTCAAATAATTTGAACATAAAATTATAATCTTTAATGAAAACCCCATTAAGTAAGCCATAACCTAAGGCTACGTTTCCACGAACGATTTTTTGTGGTTGCGACAGAAAAACTGAACTATAAAGCTGCGCGTCCACTGATCAGAATCGGAGCGTACGCAGCGTACGGATTTGTTGCTTTGTATTGATTTAGTTCCTCGTACAACAGAGCTGAAAATCGAAGTGTCAAGTGTCAAATGTCAGATTTGACAGGTTTATACAATTTTCACCTTTAATATATTAGCACAGAGTTCTATTTACAGTGTAGTTTTGTCTGACACGACCACAAAAACGCTCGTAGGATACGTTTCGGATACGGATGTTTGTGACTCTTTTACGCAAAAACTACTGAACGCAAAGATTTCAAAACTCAAAATAGGCTATGACGTACATTTGACAGAACAATTCGCCATACAAAAAAAGTTGCGGCATCATGGTTCTGACCATACTTCAAATGTCAAAATAGCTCCAAAAATCTGGAAAATAGGGCCATTTAACTGGAGACACTTTTTGCCTCAACATGTCTCGTCTATAATATATACGTCTATGACGGTACGTATTTTGGTGAAATTTAGTATGGTAGTATTTTTATATTAACATTGATTATGCTACTTTTGATCTCTGAAATGATTAACTTGGCGATTGTACAGTGTAGGTAGATAGATTGACGATAGGTTTGTTCAATCAGTCATTTTTATCAAGTCTACAGAGATGCATGGAAGAGGAAATGTCGCAGTGATGATTTTGTATCCTAAAGGAGTTAGGAAATAGCAGTTAAAAAACTCCAAGTTAACCAAACTGCGTATGTAAGCATGTACTAAGCCGAAATACGGTGGAGATAATCGATGGATAAACAAAGGCGAAAATGGGGCTGATATGTTTGGTCTTGCTTACGTATTTAAAGTGGTCGCTACGCGGATGAAATCACCCTTGAGTTTATGAATTAACTAGCTTTTGCCGGCGGCACCATGTACTTTTTACGGATAAAATGTAGCCTATGTTTTAATCCAGAGCCTAAAGAACTACCATACAAAATTGCATAAAAATCCGTTCTGTAGTTTTTGTGTGAAATTTTATTCATCCACACAAAAATTTCACATTTTTAATATTATAGTAGTAGGGTTAAAAGAGAAAGAGAAAAGAGAATTAAAATACCTTGAGATTTTTATAACTTATAACAATTTCATATGATACATAAGTCCAGAACCTCAATTCTCGTATTTAAAGTAGACTTTCATTGTACTTTGATTTTTATTATAAGTGTAGCGACATGTTACCGTAAACTGATTTTATGAAGTTTCGACCAATCACAACGCGTTTCACGTTTAACATTTAAGAGAATACCGTTTAGCAGTTTTAGAGTATCGACGAGACTTGATTGTAATTGTATTAATGCAGGTTTTATTTAGCAGAATTGACAGTGAGATAGGTCAAGTTAATAAAATTAATTTTGTATTAATCTCCATACTTTTTCAACTGCGGTTGTGACCAGTGACGTCACTTGTCCTGCATTTATTTTATAGGGCGTTTTAATATTCTCCAACGATTTCACTTTTGTGATGACTGTTAACTGTATTTCGTCAACGGTTGATCGTAGATATGCATTTGCCAGGACGATATTTTCTAGCTTAATATGTACTTACTTTTTATCCGCTCGGATAGGGCGGAGCACATCAAATCGTAGATTGAGCATGGACTACAGATAGCACAATATTACTGGCGTTAGAGAGTGCTAGGTAGGCGTGTGTGCGATAAGACAAAGTTTGTGATCTTGAGCATCATTATGAATGACACGTGAAGCAAAAATTTCATGTACGGTTTTACGAGAACTATACATACGTATGGGTGAAATTCGGCACATTTAAAGTTTTATCGGAGGAAAGCCTGCTGAAAGCTAATATTTAAAAAATAACGCTTAACATTAAATTTATGAAAATATCAGCAACACACGCGACCATACTAGCATTTTTGTATATTTTACTAGCTTTTGCCCGCAGCTTCGCTTGCGTCAGAGGGAAAGCTTGTTCGGGAAAATACCAATACCAAAATTGAATACGTAATGGTGTAGGCACTGCACAGCCGTATCAGTTGTATTTTATTTGAATGTTTCCTGCGACTTCGTACACTCAAGAAATCTACCGAGAACTGTACCATAAATAAAATTTAATAAGCTGCAAAAAGTATTCTGTGTTAATTCTGCTTAACCTACTACCATAATAATATAATAATAATAATAATATCTATGGACGCTTCACACCACGTCAGTCTGGCCCCGAGCTAAGTATCCGAAGAACTTGTGTTACAGGTACCAGACAACGGGCAGTATATTTAATACTTTTATACTATACATATATATAAGATTTTTATTATATTATACACATATTTAATACACACCCATGACCCAGGAACACAGAAAAACTTTTTTGTTCCTTCGGCAGGATTCGAGCATGCGACCTCCGGCTTGAGCACCAAAGCACTGAACCACTGAGCCACAGAGGTCGTCATACCATACCATACCTGATTTCATCAAAATTCTTTACGTGTTTTCTTTACTTTACTTTATTGCATGTAAAACTAAACATATTATTATGTACATACAAACTTTCGCGTTTAAGTACATAATATTAAGTAAGGATTTCTTTGTAGCCGATAATTAGTATTTTAACGATTTCGAAAATCTTTTGAATGGGAAGTCATTGTGGACTTCGAACTTAATAAAAATAATTTGGATTGTAATCGCCCATCCTAGTTGGGATTACGACAGAGTTTGCTGTTTGAGAGAGAGATGAGTTAGCAGTACGACCACGAAGCCATCTAGCTTCTCACTTATTCCTCATATAATAATCATACACATTAATGATTAGGATTAACCTAGGTAAAGTTTAAATCAATTCAAATATCTGGTTATTTTATAGCATTTCATACTACGTTATTTTTTAGATTGATAAAACTTTTTGTAGGTATGAACCGATTGAATTGAAATACCTACACAAAATTATAAGTAGAGCTATTCTAATTCCTATCCGCGTGTAGTGGTCCTCAGAGCACACGATTCAGCTCGGAGGCCACTTATATTCACTTTTCCACAGTCCACGATGTTGCAGTATCCAGCACGGCAGCCAGACACTGTCCGGGGGCCACTATCTGGCCTAATACAACGCACCCTCCGTTCCAGGTACGCCGTATATTACGTTCGTGGACCGCCTCGATAGCTCTGGGGAAATTTCGATTGAAACGACCATTACACGATTGAAACCCGTTCGTTTATTTTCCCCATACAATTCTCCCGTAGCACAGTATTCACTATTCACTATACTAGCACTACTTTCACTATTACTATTTCTTCCAGGGTTTCTTCGGGAGTCTTCTTCTTCCAGACTCGTGACTGCTTTTCAGTACAGTTGACTGCTTTTCACACAGTGAAGAACCCGGAATCCGGCTCTATATTTATAGCCAGAATCAAAGAGGCCCCGCGGGGTTACGAGTTCGTGACCCCCCGCGCCGCGGATCATGCTATCCCTCACCGCGAGGTGCGTCTCTTTTCCGCGCACACATATTCGCCCGCGGTGATCGGATAGGCCCCTTTGATCCTTAACAGTACAAAAAAGTGACCTAGGACCTATCGACTCGATACAATGTAAATTATATACAATATTTACAAAATGTATCGGACATATTCTGTCGATATTATGCAAAATAACTTACATACACGTATCCTAGCCTATTCTAATACATTTCAGTGATTCTTATCCTACTGAAACTGTACTATTTACAAACAAATATACAAATTAAGCCTATTTACAATAAAACTTAATTCTATCCACAACATCCTCCCCCCGGCGCAGCTTGCGTAGCCTCCTTCTTTACCAGGGTCACGAGCTTGCTCACGGGCCTCTTGAAGGTTCCAGTTCGTGTCCGCACCTCCGCGATGCGAACTCCTCCGTCGGGACCGGCGAACGTCTTCTCGATGACTCCCAGCGGCCACACGTTGCGGGGTAGCGTGTTGTCGACGACCAGCACGACGTCTCCAGGGGATACTGCCGTCGTGTCCCGCCGCGGCTCTCCTCGAGGTACCAGCGTAGGTAGGTACTCGCGGAGCCAGCGTCGCCAGAAGTGGTCGGCGAGCGCTTGGCTGGCGCGCCATGTGCGCCTGTCGTCTTCACTGCATGGACCCGTTGAGGGCAGGCCCATCGATGAACCCAACAGGAAGTGGTTGGGTGTCAGCGCCTCGGGATCTCGAGGATCAACGCTCACGTGTGTGAGTGGGCGAGCGTTGACGCTGAATTCTGCTTCTTGCAGCAGAGTCTGCAGAACTTCTTCCGTGGTGACCTTCTCACGTAGCGTGGCGCTCAGTGCGGTTTTAATGGACCGCACGAGCCGCTCCCACGCTCCCCCCTGGTTTGGTGCTCCAGGAGGTATGAAGCGCCACTCCATGTTGTGGCGGAGACCCTCTTCTTGTAGGGCGGGTCCCCACTCCTTGTAGGCGTTGCGAAGCTCGTTGTCTGCTCCCCGGAAGTTGGTGGCGTTGTCCGAGTAGATAATCTTCGGCCATCCTCTTCTCGCCGCCATTCTTCTTAACGCCATTATCGCAGAGTCCGTCGATAGTGATGGCACCAGCTCGATGTGGACTGCTCTCGTCGTCAGGCACGTGAATAATGCACCCCATCTCTTCTCTCTTCGTCTTCCAATCTTGACGAGCATGGGCCCAAAGTAGTCCACCCCACAGTTGGAGAAGGGGCGGTGGTAGGGCTCCAGGCGAGCTCGGGGCAGGTCCCCGATGATGGGTCGGCGTGGTTGGCCCCAGCGCGCGCGACAGAACGTGCACTCACGCTCCGTTGCACGCACCGTAGGCCTCAGGTGCAGGATCCAGTACCGCTGCCGCAGGTCGTTGGTGACACGCTCCCGGTTGGCGTGTCCAGCCCTCCTGTGCTCGCGTGCCACGAGCAGCCTCACGACGTGGTGTCGCCCGTCCAGGATGACAGGCCGTTTCGCCTCCTCCGGTGCTGCCGCCGCCCCGATGCGCCCCCGCAGTCGCAGGATGCCGTCGTCCAGCATCGGGTCCAGCCTCCGGAGACGACTCGTCCTCGACAGCGGCTGCCCTCGGCGCAGGCGCCCCAGCTCGTCGGCGAAGCTCTCCGCTTGAGAGCGCCGCACAAGCAGGGCCTCAGCGCGCTCGAGGTGTGCCACGGTCATGCCCGAAGACCGTCGTCGTAGGCGATCTGTGAACACTAGAACATAGGCAATAGTGCGCACGAGTTTGTCAAAGTTCGAAAACCTAGCCGGGTCGGGCAACCAGTCGAAGTCACTTTCCTCTTCTCTGGTAACTGCCACGGTTTCTTCATCTTCCCGGTCTTCAAGTGCCCTTTCTTGGGGCCACGCCTCTTCGTCACGGCGTAAGAAGTCTGGACCACAGAACCATCGGTGGTCTTCCTTCAGTGGTTCCTCTCTGAACCTTGTTGCGTCGTCTGCAACATTTTCTTCCGTTGGCAGCCATCTCCATTCTTTTCTGTCGGTGAGCTCATTTATCTCGCCGAGCCGATGTGCCACGAACGGTGTGTATCTTCGTGCGTCGTTCTTGATCCAGTGGACCACCGTTGTCGAGTCTGACCAGAAGCACGTTCTTCTCAGGTGTAGACGATGTTCTTTCTTGACACTATCGGCTAACCTAGCTCCTAGTACAGCTGCTTGCAACTCAAGCCTCGGTATGGTTTGAGTGCGACGTGGTGCCACCTTCGCCTTAGCCGCTACCAGGACCACGTCCGTTTTGTCCCCGTACATGATCCGCCAGTAAACCACTGCAGCGTAGGCCTGTTCACTCGCATCGCAGAAGACATGTTGTTCCACTTCGAAGTCCTTGCTGTCGAAGTAGCTCCTTCTGATCTGTAAATTCTTTACATTTTCCAGTTGTCCAATCCAGTTGTTGAACATGTTACTTTCCTCCTCGGGAATACATTCGTCCCAAGGAATCTGCAGCCTCCATAAACTCTGCAGAATTATTTTGGCCCTGATCGTATAGTACGACAGGAGCCCCAATGGGTCAAAGACCGACATGACTGCACTAAGTGCCTGTCTTTTCGTTGGTGCGCAGCTTCCTGTAGCCACGTCCCTTGGTACTCGGCTCATCCTGGTGTTGAAACCTAGTACGTCCTTACCTGCATCCCAGTAGATTCCCAGGATCTTGTTTTCCGGCTGCTTGCCCCCTAAGCTCGAGCTTGCAGCTTCCCGTAGTTCCGCAGGCACGTCGCGTAGCACATATTCCTTGTTCGAGCTCCATCCCCGTAGTGTGAAGCCTGCTACAGCATGTACCTTGCGAATTTCCTCCACGGCCATTCTGGCTTCCTGTTCGTCTTCGTAGCTCATCACCAGGTCATCCACGTAGTGCCCCTTGGTGATTGCCTCCAGAGCTCTAGGGTACTCCTCCGCATGTTTTTCGGCGTTGTAGTCCCTGACGAAGTGTGCCATGAATGGTGAACTGGCCGCCCCGAAGATCATGCTTTTCATCTTGAACTTCTGAGGTGGTCGGTCCCGTGCTGTTCCTCTCCACAGGAACTGCTGTGCTGCCTGATCCTCCTTGATAATTTTTATCCTGAGGAACATTTCCTGGATGTCCGCTGTTACTGCCACCTGCTTCTCTCGGAACCTAAAAAGAATACCGAGCAGCGATACTAACCTGTCGGGTCCCTCCAGCAGACCGTCGTTCAGGCAGGTGCCCCCCGCTCTGGCTGCGGCGTCGAACACCAAGCGAAGCTTCCCCGGCTTGTTGGGATTCTCCACTGCGAAGTGTGGCAGGAACCAGCTCCTCCTGCTATGTTCTTCTGAACCGTCGCATGGAACAGCATAGCCTTTTTCAAACAGATTACTTACCTGTGCTGTGTAAGCCTCTGCAAATGTTGGATCTGCATCCATTTTTGCCTCCATCTTCCTGAGGCGTCTGCAAGCTGCCTCGTAGCTGCAGTTACCTGGAAACACAAGATTATCGCCTTTCCATGGTAGACCTACCTCGTATCCTCCATCGGTGGGTCTGATGGTAGCCGCCACGATGTCCACTGCACGTTGGTCCTCTGGCCTTACCCGTGCCTTGGCTGCTACTCCCAAAGACTCGATTGCGAAGTGCTCCTCCACCAGTTCGTGAAGTCCTTCGTCTGTCCTCGCATGGAACACCTTTTCTGCATTCCCTTGTCGAGGCATCGTTCTGCGCGGTATCGTTCCATGAATGACCCATCCCAGTTGGGTCCTGGACGCTGCCGGCTCATTTCGTTTTCCAGTCCTTATTTCTTGACTGATGATGTACTGCCAGTGGTCGCTCCCCACCAGTAGCATCGGTTTTGCTGCTGCGTAGCAAATTTCTTCTTTCCGAAGATCCCTTAGGTGTTGACACGATGCGACGTTCAACGGTACTGCTTGCTGGTGCAAGTCCAAATTTTTGACTGTCCGCGCTCGGAGTGCGAGCGGTTTTCCTGCGAACAATCCACGAATATGTAAGTGAACCTCTCTGCTGGCATTGTCGCTCTTCTGCATGTTCACTCCACGTAACCTTAGCGGTTTTGCATCACCCTGTGCACCGACGGCTCGCGCCAACTCTTCATCGATGAGTGTGACGGTAGCTCCTTCGTCCAGGAATGCATGTGTGGTGTACTCCCCCCGTGGTCCGGACACGATCACCGGGCACATCTTTAGGAGTACCTTCTCAGCTGAAGCTGTTTGTGTCGACATCGCAACCTCCTCTTGCGATTGTCGCTGCCACTGCTGCTGCGGTTGCTGCTGTGGCTCCGTTGGCTGCTGCTGCTGTTGCTGCTCCCCCCGTTCTACATGAAGCGACGGATGATGAGCCCTGTTGCAGCCGTTCACGTTGCAGCCTTTCGCCTTGCATTTGTCTTTGCGGTGCTTCTCATCGATGCACTTGAAGCAAAGCTTTTCCTTTTTCACGAGTTCCCACCTGGCACTTACACTCATGCCTTTGTACTTCTGGCAGGTGCTCAACTTGTGTGGTCCCTTCTTACAGCACGGACAGGTACTTGCGGCCTCGGTAGTGCTGTAGACCACGTTCTTTTTCTTCGGTCCGGCTGCTCCAACTGGCTGCCTCACTTCCTTCTTGGCAGACGCTGCACTGGTTTGCGGTGCATAGGAGTATCGGAGCGCTCGGTCCGCTTCCTTCATCAGAAATCGTGACAGAAGTACGATTTCGGGTTGCACACTTCCCTCTTGTTCGTGTGCGTAGTCGCACCACCTTGACTTGAGGTGTGGACTCAACTTCTCCAGGACCTCCCTGGTTAACATGGGGTTGTAGAGGTAACCTCGTCGATTGTCAACACTCTGCAACACACAAACAATATTTTGCACCTTGATGGCAAAATTATTCAACTCACCGGCCGCCGACGTGGGCCGTTGTAACCTCTTGAGGTCTTCCATTGCCTTATCGATTATCACTTCCGGTCGTCCGAAGCATTGTTCCAGTGTCTTCATGATCACCTCCGGATCCGTCGCAGTGCTTAGAAGTGCCGATACGGCTTCCCTTGCGTCGCCTTTCAGGCAGGTTCGTAATCGTTGCAAGTTTTCTGCTGCTGGGACTTGGTACATACTTGTACTTTCATTGTAGGCCGCCTTAAATGGAAGCCACTCCGTAATGAGTCCCGAAAAGGTAGGTAGATCCATCCTATGAGTTCGCGGCCGTGCCATTTTCTCGATGGCCTCTGCCAGTCGTTGAATATCTCCCTTTTCCGTTGGGCCTTGCTGCACTGGTTGGGGCTGCTCCACTTGAACAGCTTCCTCCCTTGGCTCTGCCTCGGTAGACTTCAACCATTCTGTCACCCTTGTGTGACTGTTGCGATCCTCATCGTGGATGCTAACCTCGTCTTGAATGGCAGATACTTCGGCCTCCAATCGCTTCTGCACCAACTGTTTCTCTAGCTCGAGTTCCTTTTTCTTAATATCGGCTAGTTTTTCTGCAGCTTTCAATTCTGCCATCTTCACACGAGTGACGGCGCTCATTGTGGACACATGTGATCCCGTTGTCGAACGAACCCTTGGCCGTTCTTGCATGAGCAGCTGCGATGTGCCTGCTTCCGTAGGCTCCGTAGTGTATGCCTTTGTGCGTACAGACGGGGATGCTGGCGGATCATGAAACCGTAGACGTTCCATTTCGGTACGATTCCTTTCAACTATCTCTGGTGCGTCAGCTTGGCTTCTGGTTACTACCATTGTCAAGACTTAACCTAATATTTACACAACAAAACAAAAAACAAGCAACAATATGTACAGATTAAATTTAAAATTAAAATTTAAAATGTAAAGACAATTAAAGAATAATTCAAAAAATATTTACGAGAAATAATTCGAAATTCAAATTTAAATTCAATTTAAACTTAAATTTATGTTCCCCTAACAGTTGGGAACGCCTTCCCTATTGTGAAGGCAAAAATGCACAAATGAGAAATTGCTATTAAATTTCTACAGGCATTTAATAACCCCTGTCTTTGCTCGAAGGCAAAAACACAAATGAAATATTGCTATTAAATTTTTCGCAGGCACTTAATTGGCCTGACCTTACATTAATATATACAGGGGTTTACTAAAACTAAGTACTTAAAGAGTCTTTAAACACTTAATGTTCACAAAACACTTTACACTTTCACTGAGTATGAAAAAGTTCAGTGACTCACGGTACTGTCCGTACGTAGCGACGACGTGCGCGCGACGTACTTGTCCGACGTGAAGACACGACGACCCGATGATACGACCTTCCCCGGTGACTCGATGCACGCGGCGGAAGCTTGCAGACCCACTTGGCCCACCTGGAGACGATTCCACTCGACGTACCACGGCGAAGGTTCACGACGAACACGTAGACGTAGGCTCCTCCACTTCCCGAGTTCGTTGGACCCGATACCCCTTCTGGGCCGAGACTCCAACACGCACTGAACCGGGAGCCGATCGGGCAGGGCAGGAACACACAGCACTTTTTCACCCACACGGTACTCACGATCCGACCGTGGGGCCAACACGTTGGACCAGAATACTGTCACTGGCAAGACAGCGTATCCGGCCGAGAAGGACCAGCAATGTAGTGGTCCTCAGAGCACACGATTCAGCTCGGAGGCCACTTATATTCACTTTTCCACAGTCCACGATGTTGCAGTATCCAGCACGGCAGCCAGACACTGTCCGGGGGCCACTATCTGGCCTAATACAACGCACCCTCCGTTCCAGGTACGCCGTATATTACGTTCGTGGACCGCCTCGATAGCTCTGGGGAAATTTCGATTGAAACGACCATTACACGATTGAAACCCGTTCGTTTATTTTCCCCATACAATTCTCCCGTAGCACAGTATTCACTATTCACTATACTAGCACTACTTTCACTATTACTATTTCTTCCAGGGTTTCTTCGGGAGTCTTCTTCTTCCAGACTCGTGACTGCTTTTCAGTACAGTCGACTGCTTTTCACACAGTGAAGAACCCGGAATCCGGCTCTATATTTATAGCCAGAATCAAAGAGGCCCCGCGGGGTTACGAGTTCGTGACCCCCCGCGCCGCGGATCATGCTATCCCTCACCGCGAGGTGCGTCTCTTTTCCGCGCACACATATTCGCCCGCGGTGATCGGATAGGCCCCTTTGATCCTTAACAGTACAAAAAAGTGACCTAGGACCTATCGACTCGATACAATGTAAATTATATACAATATTTACAAAATGTATCGGACATATTCTGTCGATATTATGCAAAATAACTTACATACACGTATCCTAGCCTATTCTAATACATTTCAGTGATTCTTATCCTACTGAAACTGTACTATTTACAAACAAATATACAAATTAAGCCTATTTACAATAAAACTTAATTCTATCCACAACACCGCGTATATCCTATATATAGAACCCGTAGGTAGTTAGGTACCCAAAAATTTTCCGCGATAAAAAGCGAGTCCTGTGTGTTTATCCAAGGGCTAAACTACTACGGTAACAAATTTTATAAAAATCCGTCTCGTAGTTTCTGAGATTAGCGCGCACAAACGTACAGATCAAAAATCTTTTAAGAAAATCTTAAAAGTCATTATTTTGGGTTAAAAACTAAAAACCTCATAACTCAACCATTACATATAACAACAAAAGAGAAAGAAATTTAATTATACCTACACTCAAACTATTCTACTGAAATAGTAGATATGTAATATAATAAGTTTTATGAATATATTTTAATGCAGCAATCGCAAATATTAATTTCATCAAATTTAACTTTCGCATTTAATGTCAGATTTATTTTTCAACATGATGACAATATATTATGTCAAAATAAAAATAAAGCTCTCCACTCACGGGCTATCGATTGCTTCGATCAAATTGGAAATTAATTCGTATTTGAAAGTAAATTGCTAACGACAAACTATTACATAAAATGATTAGTGTAAGACCTACCAGCTAGTTTTTGCTGTGGGGGTCAAAAGTTGGAACAAAATTTACGCGTTACGAAATTAATTTATACGAATTTCATATAAAAAGTATAGTAAGGTGGTCCTAGGATCTCAGACTATATTCAATTTTTATCTAAACCGATTTACTTGCAACTACGAATCCAGTAAATGTTTAAATTGTAAAGACTAAATCGATCGATCGCTTGTGAGTGGGAGCTTTAAATCAAAAGCACTAAGGAGTATTTATATCAACTTTAAAGCAAATCGCTCTCAAACAACTTTCTTTCCCTTTTTATTCCCGTTAGGGGACGAATTTCAATAAACTATGATACACGAATTCCATCAATTCTGTTACATAATGTTTGTGCAAAATATGAAGTAGATTGGACCAAGGAATCACGTTTCCCATACAAACTGTTTTCCCCCTTTTCACCCCCTTAGGAGTCGAATTTCGAAAAATCCCTTCTTATCGGATCCCTACGCATTACAAAGAGCAAACCCTGGAAGTTCCAGGTCTCTACAATCAGCGGTTTAGGCTGTGCGTTGATCCGTCAGTCATTCAGGACAAAGGATTTTATATGTATAGATTACAGTAGGTTTGACACAATTGTTTAACGGCCAGTTTAAATAACCTATCTACCAATAACTACCTATTTGTTTAAAACGTCAAATTTGTATCGCGAAAAACCGGCAAATGATTGAATGACGATTTTTTTAACAAATAGTCATAGATATTTACAAAGACTTCTATTTACCTAGATAGGTTATTGAAACTGGCCGTTAGTCTTTCTTTCACATTCCAAAAACAACATTTATATTTTTATTGCGTATCTCAGAGGCAAAACAAACCTTTTAAGGTTTGTTTTATCGTTAAAAATTTAAAATTAAATATTAATAATTATGGTTAAAAGAGATGTTCTAGAAATGTATGAGGCGTGGGCCAGCACTATGCACATTATATGTAAATATAGCTACATAATATAGTAACTGTTTCCTATTCTTTATTTTATCTAATTTCACTTCATTTCAGTGTACATTTAAAATAACTTCGTCAAGGAGAGCAACACAATGTAAAATAAAACATGGCGGATCAGATCAATTATAAAGAATGTTATTTTGACAATGACATGACTTTTGACAAAGAAAGACGTATGACATTCAAGAAGACGTCTCTTCCTAAAACTGTCAACTACGTCAAAAGTCAAGTCAAAACAACTGTCATGGCCACCCTAAAAATAGGGTTCACGCAATAAAAAAATCTTCAAATAATCATTGTTGTACTGACCCTTCTTCAAATATTTTTTTGTATTTTTATGAAATTCCTATATTTTTTCATATTTACCTATGCAGTGTAGATAGAGCTGGCCCAAAATCAAACATCTCTGTTCGACCACTGGGCGACCTCTAGTTCTAATAAAGAGCCAAAAGTGATGACATAGAAATGGGTGTGGCACATGTAGATTAAGCATGGATCACAGATAGTACAATGGTTCGCAGGTTATGGGCGCTTCAGCCGGAGCGTGCTGGGCGCGTGCTCGTGCTCGTTCCTGGCGACTGGCGTGCAGAACTGCGTCATGTCGTACGTGCTGCCGGCCGCGCGCTGTCAACTCGCGCTTACCACGTACCAGGCCGGCCTCATCAACATGGCCTTTATGAGCGGTAAACAGATTCTTCTTATTCTCATCAGGATTATTAGCTGATAAAACTTCAGAACCTCAATTCTCGTATTTAAAGTAAACAATTTAAACAGTCAACTTCACTTTGTTTGGATTGAAAGTGTAGCGTCATGTTACCGTGAACGGATTTTATGCCGCTTCGACCAATCAGAGCGCGTTTCACGTTGGTTTAACGTTCATAAAAACACCTTTTGAGAGTGTAAGCATGTCGGGACTTGATTGTAATTGTATTAATGCAGGTATTATTTAGCAGAATTGCCCCCCTGGTGTTCACTTCTCTGACACTCGGAATCAACAGCTGGCACTTCAGCTCATTCAGCTGGTCATTCTTGTCAAAATTCGATGTTTGGATCATTCCAGACAATGTATGTAATCCGTCATTGTATATGTCGCCGTAAAATTTAAAAAACCGGTAGATTGTAATATTACTAGAAATATTATAATATGTTGACAGATTGTCAAATAAAAATTTCTCCTTACAATAATTATTGTAAGGAGAAATTTTTATTTGACAATACAATTGTACGCATTATTTTTCGTTTTATTTATTATTATGAAAAAGAAAACAAATATGGCGGCGCGGGGCACTTGCCGTTTAACCAATCGGCACGGTAAATATTACAATATACCTGATGATGATTTATTTCGAAACCGGTCGTGTTATTTATTAAAATTTATAATTATATCTTAATATAGTGGAAAAAGTGCACGAAAAATTGTGTTTTATTAGTGTTTAACGTGAATTTCCTCTAAGAACCGACAGTACAATCAATTACATATATTACAATATAACGCAAAATAACGTGTAAATTGTAAGAAGAAATTTTTATTTGACAATCTGTCGACATATTACAATATCTCTAGCAATATTACAATCTATCGGTTTTACAATTTTAGGGTGACATATACAACTCCGACCCTGTACGAAATATTTCCTAGAAAATCTATACATTTCTTAAATAGCAATCGGAAATAAATAAGTAAATAGTTGATTTTTGAACTTAAATTAGTAAGAAGCCCTTTGAATATAAGTAAATTATTTACTACTTTTTACCTCCGGATAGTAGCTGTACCACGGTAACACTACTTTTTCGGAATAAAAAGTATCCAATGTTTTAATCCAAAGCTACTAGTTAGTAAATTTCATCGAAATCCGTTCAGTAGTTTTTGCAGTTTTAAATTGTATAGAATTTCTAAATTTCATAACTTTTAATGTAACACATATTTATATATTATTACAATGAATGTCATTATCATGCATTTTAATAGGCAATAGCATAGATGTATAATATAAAAAAGAGGAACTAGGTAATAGGTATTGTTTTGATTTAACAGCAGGTATTGCGATGTATCGTTTGTAGCAATAACAGAATTTGGCCATTTTGGGTTATGAACTCATTTTGCCCAATCCTTATACGATACCTTCCGCGATTGTAAGGAATTAGCGCTGCTTTAATATGCCATAACAGCTACACTTTTGGCTAATAATTATCACCATGAATGTCAAAAACGTCATATTGGGTTTCTTGTTAAATTCATATCTACTAATATTATAAATGAAAAAGTTTGTCTGTGTGTCTGTTACCTCTTCACGCTTTAACCGCTGAACCGATTTCTACGAAATTTGCTATAGACATACTTTGGGTCCCGGGAAAGGACATAGAATATTTTTTATTCCGAAAAAGTAGTGTTCCCGCGGGATAATGTATTTACGCGGGTGGAGCCGCGCGCAAAAGCTAGTTAATTTTATATATTGACTGAGGCTTTCTAGGTGTATTGGTTTGGTCTACTTATTAGTGTCTAGACTACTTGAACTTTATTTTGGATGTCCTAGATGTTTGGATAAATACATAATTGACTTTCGAACCGATTCTTCCTGATGTCAATAGCACGTGGAAAAATATTTTTGAACAACTCCAGGATCTAGGAAAATTAGTTTTCTTTCTATTTACTGCCTGAAAGACCTCTTTCGTCGGGCTCTTGTCACTTGTCACATCCTCTGGTTTGGCACGCGAAGATAGCAAAGATACCAAACTGAATGACTATGGCATGGATGTTACTTTCGAAATATTTAAATTGGTCTGGAACCCTATTGGTAAACTTTCTTACTTTGTACATTTACCGACATGATATTTTTATAAAGGCCCTTTAAAAAAAGTACTTACTTTACTTTTAAGCCTCTTATATACTTAGATAGTATATAGGCAAACACATAAGTCTCTAATATAGATAATGATGGTAGTAAAATGATGGTGTATTTCGAAGACGCAATTAATTGATTGGCTACTTGCAATTAAAGTCAATTGTTTGACTATCGGTTTAAAGTCGCGCCCACGTCTATAAAAATACTTCTCAGCCTTAATTGATATAGGAGGTGTTGTCACAATTTTTTTCCATCCATAAACTTTTCCCACCTTTGGGTTGATGTTTCCTACTATCTGTGTATAATGTATATATCTCTCAATGTCCTGTCGTAGTTCTGCTGGCAGAGATCTCTTGTAGAGATAAGCACACCTATGTACATTTATTACTGTGTTGTCTGAATTTTATATAATAAATGTTACAGTCAATGTGATTAAATAGCTATTATACATAATGACTGGTCATTATATATAATAACTATATTGTCTAGATAATGTGATAAATTAATCACTTTGTCCGGATATTATTCATAATAGCGGGCCAAAGTTAGCTAAAGTAATAAACACGATTCAACTTAGTGATGCAACAGAACTCTGCTTCTGCTTCCGCTTCCGCGGAAGTTCTGCATGTCTTTTCACTTTCGTTTCGGGAAAACGGGACCAACCTCGGATTATAATCCGAGGTTGGTCCCGTTTTCACTAAAGTGGTGACCTGATGATCACATAAGCTTTGATCAGAACTCCTCAGTCTTTAAATATACGCGTTTGAAAATTTCAGCATTCAAACTCAAACTCAAACTTAAGAACTGAGTTCAAAGAACTGCAAGCATAATATGCCACTATGTAACTTACAGTAATCATCATCGTCATCTTATTTTTACAACTATACAATACCTAATGGAAGCTTGGCGCGTATTCAATAATTATATATTCGATTGTTTATTTAAAACGTTAGTTAATAATTTAACGTATATCACTAAAACCTTACCAAGAGCATGTTTATTTAAAACGTTAGTTAATAATTTAACATATATCACTAAAACCTTACCAAGAGCATGTCAGGACATGTGTAAGGATGGTTCCGTAACTATAAATGCGTAATATGCTTTTTTTTTTAATTACTCCAAAAGTTACTGTCCGATTTGTATCACAATAATTTTCCTAAAGAGTTTTTAGCATGATCTATCAGCATGAAAATTTTCAAGTTTCTATCTCCTATAGTTTAAAAATGCTAGGGGGGGGGACCAACTTACAAACTAGTTTGGAGGCCGATTACTCGAAAATGGTCAACTTTATAAAAAAGTAACGTATGAAACCTTGCCTTTATTTTAAAAGACCTATTCTACGATACTCCACACGATGGGGTAGATTGAAAAAATATTTTTCATCCCCACTTCACATGTATGGAGAGCCACCCCTAAAATATAAAATTATTATTTTTTTATGATCCCGCAACTGTGATCTATACACAATCTATAACTGCACAAAATTTCATCAATTTATATTCATAATTACAGGAGCTAGAGGCGCGGACAGACAGACAGACAGACAGACGGACAGAGCGAAACTATAAGGGTTACTTAAGTATTACGGAACCCTAAAAAGGGTAAAATTATTATAAAAAAATATTTCATAAACTTTATAAAGATCACAATAAAATTGTATCTATGACAATGTTATTATAATAATTATAATAAACATTATAATTATTATTATATAAAGGCAGATTGAAATACAATTTTATAATCTTTACCTGTACCTACTTTTTTATTACTTTATCCAATTCTTCGAAGATATTATATAAAATTGCCAGTCAATGTGATTAATTCTGTGTCATTTATCACTTTGTCTCAATTGAGTAGACATTATAAATAATGGCTGGATAGTATATATAATATCCGGATTTATTACTTTGGCTGTTACATATACATAAAGAATAAATAAATTAAGTATGACCTGTGTTTTTATATACAGATGGATCAAATTATTTAAATCACATACTTACTTTACTATATTTACTTAGCGATATTTTAATCTTAGATTAAAATATCGCTATAGTATCGCGATATATAAATATCGCTATAGTATGAATAATTATTGTTGAATAAATTGAATTTACATTTACACAAGACAAGTACCTGATCGGTCACATAATATATTATATGACCGATCAGGTCATTTGGTGAGATGCGTTGAGATAAATTTATTTGCCTATTGCCTATAGGTTTAAATATTTTTCAAATCCTTAGGAATATTGTTCGATGATTCCAGGTGGTGTTGCCAGTGCATTCTTCTGGGGAATAGTGGCTGATGTTTTCGGCAGAAGGAACATGCTGAGCAGCACTCTGCTGGTAGACTCGACTATTCTTTTGGGTCAGAGCTTTATATCTGACTTCAGACTGCTGTTAGCTGCTAGGTCACTTAACGGATTTCTTATCGGTAAGTTTATTTATTAATCATGTGTGACCTTTCTCTTTTATTTCTTCTTGAAGAGAATTAATTCTATTGTAGACAACTTAAATTGCCATTTTCTCTATATTATTTTATTTATTTCCAGGTGCAACATCTACAATAGTGTTCTCGTATTTGTCAGATTTGGTCGGTGCGAAGAAGCGACAATTTTATCTAGACCTTGTTGGTATGAGCTTTGTTGCCGCGTGGTTGATACTACCAGGTATGTCGCATTAAATATGCGATTTAAATGAGAATATCATAGAGTCGGCGCCATATTGTTTCGAATTTAGACTGTTATGATAGTTAAATTTATGTTAAAAATTGATTACTATTTAATGTTTTTATTTAAATTCGATGCAAGACTATTAACATTTTTATATTAGTTTGTCTGAAAATCGCACTTTTCAAGTGATATTTGACAGAAAAAGGTCATAGACGTTCCTATTCTCATTTGAAACGCGTTATACGAGTCAAATACCTTTAAAGTAAACCAACAAAGCTATATATTATTTCTTATTAAAAGGTTATTCACTTTTGAAAGTTTGGCTTCTGACTGAAAAATATCTGTATAATAAAATAAGATATCTGAAATCATGGAATACCACCAACTAAAACAAACGAGTTGTACTCCGGGAGTGCCGGCAAAAGTGAAAACTTGAACATTAAATTGGAAAAACCGCTATCTAGGTGAAAAGATATTACCTAAAATAGTTTCATGCTATGCTCGCGTAAGGCAACTAAGACAGCAAACAGTTGCAAGTTGCATCTTACGAATATTCGATCAGGTCACGTGTCCTGACGCGAGTTTAACATTTTTTAACCATCCCAAGAAAACTGCACAACGACGCTAAAGCAGTTTTCACTTCAAACATATATCCTTTTGATTTTACAGCAATGGCGTGGTTGATAATTCCCTTTAATGCTGGTTCCTCTACATGGCTGCCAATATACTCTTGGAGGCTGTACCTGGCTGTTGGTAGTATTCCAGGGTATATAGCTGGAATATGGGTGCTGTTTCTACCGGAGAGTCCAAGGCTCCTGTCCGATACAAATAGAGGTGACATGGCAGTGAAGATCATGGAACGGATTCATAAATCAAACAATGGAGATACAATAGGTTTCAAAGTAAGCCTGTTTAATTAGAATAAAATATGAAATATATTTAATTTAAAGTACCTACAAAGTTTAAAAATGTAAGTCTGGTAACTCGAAGATTAAAATGGAAATGGGCCGGACATTTAATGAGAGAAAAAATCGAAAAGTGGACAAACAAAATAACAAATTGGTACCCAAGAAATGGACATAGAAAGAAGGGCAGACAATATAAAAGATGGGAGGACGATATAAGGGAAGTGGCAGGACCAATGTGGAAAAGGAGGGCAAGGGATAGGGAAGAATGGAAATCGCTCGAGGAGGCCTATGTCGAAAGATAAGCTAAATACAATTAATTGTTGTATGTAGCATAAAGGCTAATAATAATAATAATAATAATAAAACCTACAAAGTAAACAAAATACAATTTAAATTCTGGGCGTTTCTATATTTTGCTATCGCATATCTAGTGTAGAAATGGGACATTATCATAATATGATCGATAATAATCATTGATCGCATTGCAATTTCGCAGTGTTGAGTGGATTGCAAAAAACGCATCATACTCCTCTGAGTCCAATTATTAAATTGTATGTAACAATTATTATCTAATTTATGTATAACATGATACGTTATTGATTATTTTCAGGTGAAAAAAATAATACCAGACAGTATTTTTATCACTAAAAGCCAAAATGGCGAAGAAAATAAAACAAAATCACTATTTATATCGGTACTGAAGGACTTGAAGTTATTCGTTTCAAAAGCCTACGCGATGAAGTCAAGTCTCATCTTTTTTGTGTTTTTTGCGAACATGGCTGCGTAAGTATTCGTTTGTGTTTTATTCATTTCTTATTTATTATTTTTATCTTTTGCAACATACCAAAGTATCCATTTACATAATTTTTATTGTACTGATGTGATTATTTAATTTAATTACATTTGAATTATTTTTTTGCGAAATAATTAGATTGCCAAACATTAATTATTTACAGAGGTTTCGGCCTAAATCTCTGGATTCCTGAACTTCTTCTGCGCATGCAAGGAAATGAATGTGGTGCGCAGCGCAGCCAAGCTACGATGCCTTTCAATGCAACTCTCGCATGGAGGAGAGTGCCAAAGACGTACGACGTAGATGCCAGACTCGAAGTAGGAAAATATAATGAAACTTTTGAAGCGCACGACGGAAAACACTTGCCGTGCGATCAAAACATTGATGATTCAGTAAGTATAAAGGAAAATAAAACATTGGATTATAATAATACTAATAATATAGCCTTTTATTTCAGAATTACAATTTCAATCAATTAAATAAGTACATTCATAATTATCAATCAAATTATATAAAATATTAGATTTAAAATTAATTAGGTACATTAGTTTATTTATTATATTACTAAATTTCTGTTCGCCATTTGGCAAAGGCCTCCTCCAGCCTCTTCCACTCTGCTCTGTCCCTGGCCACTCTACTCCTGGTTACTCTTGGTACTACAGCAATTGGTTTGAAATCGTCAGCCCACCTCTTTTTCTGTCTGCCTCTTCGTCTTTTCCCATTTCTTGGGTACCATGCAGTAACTCTTTCGCTCCATTTACCTATTCCTCGAACCATGTGGCCTGCCCATCTCCATTTTAAGCGTTTGATCTTAACAGTGACATCATGGACCTTAGTTCTTTTCCTTATTATATCATTTCTAAGTTTATCGATTCTTTTTATTCCTAGCATGCTACGCTCCATTGAGCGTTGGCAGGTCGATGAAGCGATGATATTCTTGTTGGTTAGGGACCAGGTTTGACTTCCGTACATCAGAACAGGCAATATACAAGTATTAAAAAGTTTACTTTTTAGTTGTATGTGGATATATTTGTTTTTCATTACTTCCTTTAAACTCCAGTAGCTTTTCCACGCATTTGCAGTTCTTCTTTCAATTTCTTTATTTATTGTTTCGTATGGTGATATTATTTGACCCAGGTATAAATAGTCCTCTACATATTCTATCATGTAATCTGCCACCTTTATAGTATCCTTAGGTCCATTCGTCATAACCTTGGTTTTCTCTGAATTTAACTGAAGCCCCACCTCTTTACTTTTTGTAGCTATTTCATTTATCATTGTATTCAGTTGTTTTGGAGATGATGCAAACAGCACAATATCATCTGCAAATCTAAGATGTGTGAGCTTTATTCCGTTTATATTCAGTCCGTAACAGTCCCAGATCAGACCTCTAAACACTTTCTCGAGTACAGCTGAGAAAAGTTTGGGCGACAGTGGGTCTCCTTGTCTTACACCCTTTCGTATGTTGAAGGGCTCCCCTTTCTTTTCCAATTGTACACATGCCATGGTTTGTTTGTAAATACACCTAAGTATTCTTATATATTTGTTGTTTATTCCTTGTTCTTGTAGGGCCTCCCAAATTTTGATGTGTATCATAGAATCAAAAGCTTTGCTGAAGTCAATGAAAGCAAGATAATATGTTAAGTTATACTCATTATATTTTTCTATTATTTGTCTCACTACATGTATGTGGTCAAGCACGGAATATCCACTACGAAATCCTACTTGCTCTTCTGGTTGGTTCTCGTCTAATTGTTTCTCTATTCTTGTCAGGATAATTTTGGCAAATACTTTATAAATGTTCGATGATAAGCTTATGGGTCTGTAGTTATTAATTTGGTCTTTGTCCCCTTTTTTATGTAAAAGTATGATTGTAGATGTTGCCCACTGTGTATGAAATTTTTCTTTGTTTATTATGTCATTAAATAGCTCTGTGAGAGATGTTTTAAAAAGTTTCAATGACCCTTTTAGAAGTTCATTTGAGATTCTATCTTCACCTGTAGCTTTGTGATTTTTTTGCGTCAGAATTGCTTTTTCCACCTCACATTCTAAAATTGGAGGGGCCACGTTATTGTTTTCTATGTTTTCCAGGTCCATATCCGAGTAGTTATTATCATCCCTATAGAGATTCTTTAAGAAATCAGTTGCTATTTTTATTAAACTTCTTCTATTTGATTCTAATCTTCCACTTTTTGTTTTTAAATTTGGTATCCATGACACATGATCCCTTAATTCTTTTATGGCTCTTTTTGTTCCACCTGATTTTTCTATGTAGTATTTGAATTTGCTTGCGCGTAGATCCTTTCTGTGTTTTCTTATGTTTTTATTGATTTCTTTACTGAGTTGCGCAATTTCTGTTTTATTGTCTTTATGGTTTAATAATAGCCATTTCTTTGCAGAAGAAGTTCTCTCGCTGTTGGGCCTATTTTGTCTTTACCCACATATTGGTTGGTGGCATCCTTATTGATGTTAAGTAAAATATTTTCTAATTTGTTATAGCTCTGCTGTATATCGTTTGAATCTGTGTGTTCAACCAAAGCTGGCCGATGTTGTATAAGGATTTCTTCGGGTATATGTAATATTGCGAGTTTGCTCTTTGACTGACTATAGAATTTCCGCGACGTCTTTGGGATGTTCATATACATCTTGGCTCTCACCATACGATGGTTGGTATTGAAATTAAATTTATTGATTGTATTAACGTCTTTGAATGCTCATGGTTTGTTAGAAAGAATGAAGTCTATTTCGTTTTTGTAGTTACCGTCAGGTGAGATCCATGTCCATTTTCTGCTATTGCGTTTCTTAAAAAACGTATTCATGACAAATAAGTTATTCTGAAGAGAAAAATTTAGTAGCCTCTCTCCATTATCGTTACGTTTCCCAGTGCTGAAGTTTCCGATTATTGGTATTTCTTCGCCGTTATGTTCACTTATCTGCCCATTGAAGTCGCCCATAACAATAAGATTCTTATGAACATGATTTTCTAATGTTGTACCTAGAAGTTCATAGAAATTTTCCTTTTGGTCTTCGTTTGCTACGTTGGTGGGCGCATATATTTGTACAATAGACCATGGTTCATTCAGATGGATGTTCAGCACGGCGATTCTTTCTGATACCCCTATAAAGTTGTCTATGTTATCTTTTAGGTCTTCTTTTATAAGGAATCCCACACCATGTAAACCTTGTGTTTCGCCTTTATAATACAGAATATATTTAGAATAGTCCAATATTTCTTCACCTTGTCTTCGAACTTCGCTAAGTCCCATAATATGCCAATTAATTTTGTCTAACGCCTGTTCAAGCTCTATGAGATGTTCGTCCGTGCTTAGTGTCCTTGTATTTAGTGTTCCAATGAATATGTCTTTGTGTTTGAGGCTGAAGGGTTGTGGTCTTCTACTCCCGTGGTGACCAACCATATTGGGAGAGTTGTGTCGTAAGTTGTCTTTTATTTCATAGTTTTTATTTTCTTTTTGACAATTCCGGATGGTAGAAGCGTTTACTAGTTTTTTGGATTCTCTGATATGGAAGCGGATCTCTCGCGTGAAACATAGTTCATTATATTTGGTTTCATTGTTTGTTTTGCTGCATATAGCTTTATCTGTCTGGTTTTCTTTAGTTTTGGTATTTAGTTTCTTTTGTGGTGCTGACTTTGGTGACCCACTCTGTTCCCTTTTTCTTTTTTCCCTGTTTAAGTCTTTTGGTTGCTTTACTACTAATTTGTCATACTTAATATATGCTAGGTATGTTTCCTTTTTTCTTTTCTTCTTCTTCTTCTACTTTCGACTGTAATTCTTTACGTGCTATCAGAATATCTTTTGGGTAATCCTCTTTGACGTAGATACCCGCAGGGAGGTTACGTTTGTTTTTTAAGATCTGGTGTTTTTTCCAAGCTGTAGTAAATGAGACAATAACAGGGCGGCACTTAATTGATGGATTTCCAATTCGGTAAATATTGCCTATCTCGTGACAATCTATTTGAAGTCCTATGTCTTGGACGATTTCCTTTCATGTAGTCTATAAGTTCAGTATTATTCTTGCCTTTCTCATTGGTACCGAAGAAGATCAGATTATTTTTTCGTTTCTCTTTTTCCATTGAGTTGAGTTTTTGTTCTAACATTGTAATTTTTTCTTTTAAGTTTTTATTTTCTTCTAAAATTGGCGCCAATCTATTTTCAACGACCTCCAAAACGTTTGTCGTAATAGTTAGAGTTTGTTTATCTAATTTTTCATCAAGTTTTGACAACAAGATTTCCATATTGATCTCCATTTTATTTTTTTTCGGATATTTTATTTTTTGAAAAGCAATTTTATTCTTTTTTTTTTTTTTTTCTAATTGCAACCCTGCTGCAGTCGTAGTTGTCTATGGCGCTCGTTTTTCTTTTGGCAATGTTGGCACTTCTTGCAGAAGTGACACTGACATTTGACACTTGACTTTTACAGATAGTGTTCTGCTAGATTTTTTATTTTCAATATGGAGGGTAGAAGGAATTTTTACCATAAATTTGGTTTCAGAATTAGTTGATTTTTGTGGCCGAAGTACACAATTTTTCACTGTTCTAATGTTCAATTAATGCACGAGCACTTGATAGTTGGATTTCTTCACAAGTTGAGCACGCCCGTACAAATTATATACTATTTTGGAATATTTATTTGTAGAAAGCACTTTCGTACGTATTGTTTCAACGACCACCGGAACCGGAAAATTGGATTGGACAATAATAAAAATATACTTATCCGGAAAATTAAGATAGAGGAATCCTTGAAAATTGTTAATTTCGAGTGTATTAGTTTGTTTCAAAGAAAGTACGTACTACGCTATTGTCAGCTTTAGCTGAGGAAGGTAAATCGATACACTTCTTCATCCAGGTGTTCACGTCAGGACTCATAGTCGGCGCGTGCTGCGTGGTCGGCAACATAGTGTGCGCGGTATGCGCGCGCGGGGGTGCGCGCGGCGTGCGGCTCGCTGCGGTGTTGTGCGCCTTGGCTTGCGCGCTCGCGTGCGTATGTCTCGCCGTTAGCGCCTGCGCGTGCGCACGAGCACCGCTCGCGGTCGCCGCGGCGGCCGTGCTCAACGCCGCCTCACTTAACGGAAACGTGCTGCTCATTCGATTGATTCTATATGCGTTGCCGGCTAAGCTCAGGTTAGATATGTCACCGTAAAATTGTAAAAACCGTTAGATTGTAATATAACTAGTAAAATTGTAAAATGTTGATAGACTTCCGAGTTCCGACGCGAATATGCTGCCTTATAAGTTATAATTTAACACATTATTTTTTCGTTACATTATAAATACATAAATATTAATCTTTCGACATATTTTTACAATCTCATTAAGTAGTTATTTTACAATTTTACGGTGACAGATATATCAGTAGGAATTCCTAATACCAACTAATGATTGACATCGTCATTTCATGTACGAAAATCCTTTAAATAAATAAAGATAAAATAAAACTAATGATCTTAGTTCAAATAACAAACCACTTTAATATTTACGTCCAGTGGTCTGGGCGTGTGCTGGGGCGCGTTCTGGGGTCGCGCCGGCGGTGTGGCCTCCAACCTGGCTGTGGGGACGTTGCTGGACTTCTCCTGTCAGGCGCCGTTCATATCTGTCGCAGCGCTGCTGGCTTGTAAGTTTTACATATTTTTAACGATTAATGGATTAGTAAAATGGGTACGTAATTTTGCTGGGAGGTTTTTGCTTCAAGCGTAATAATATTTTACTCGATTAATTCATAGCTCCTGATGTTATTTTGTAGCAATAAACATCTTACAAACAATGACTTTACTGACTTATATACATACATACATATAATCATACCTCTTTCCCGTAGGGGTAGACAGAGACGGCCTTTTTCCCGTAGGGGTAGGCACTAGGCAGAGACATTCATTTCCTTTCATTCTTACCATCCATTCCTCCTCTTACATTAAACGTAGCGAAGCGGCTCACCATGGGCCACTTTTCGCCTCCGCTAGAAACGAGACGTGATGGGTGGCGAACCACATTGCCGCCATTTTGGATAATAAAATTATTTTTATGATTATCCATTGCGTTCCCACGGATTGGCGGGGAGGGTAGGAATAGGGAAAGGGAAGGATAGGTGGTGTGGAAAGGAAGATTGGTAAGTTAGAGTGGGAAATAGGAAATACCGCCCAGGAGGGCAAGGGATAAGACAGTTATAGCTAGGGAAGCCGGGGTCGCATACCCGTATACTATACCATAACTACCGGACAGGTAACTTGGGATGAGTATCCCAATTCCCATGACATATTTACTGACTTCATGTTAAAAAATATTTTACAGTTAATAGAATCAGGCGTTACTTTGCGGAAATCCATAGCATTAAATTAATTAATATTATGTTTATAGCAGTTTTTCCGCTAAATAATACCCACAACCTGCAAGCAAATGTGTGAGTGCACGCATAAGCATGCGTAACGCACCTCCCTCCTCCCACACTGCTTATGCGTGCACTCAGATGCAAGATCGTGCAAACACCACCACCACACAAGCAACAATGTCAGCAAGATCGTGCAAAGCCCCACACCACCATGCAGGTTGCATGGTGGTGTGGGGCTTTGCACGATCTTTGCACGATCACGCGCGTTTCGCCCCGAACCCGGAGCATCCTCAGGAAGTGGACCTGCGAACAAAGTTCGTTCGTTCGTTCGTACTAACGAACTTTGTTCGCAGGTCCACTTCCTGAGGATGCTCCGGGTAACGAACTTTGTTCGCAGGTCCACTTCCTGAGGATGCTCCGGGTTCGGGGCGAAACGCGCGTCGAGTTTTGCAACCTGCATGGTGGTGTGGGGCTTTGCACGATCTTGCCGACATTGTTGCTTGTGTGGTGGTGGTGTTTGCACGATCTTGCATCTGAGTGCACGCATAAGCAGTGTGGGAGGAGGGAGGTGCGTTACGCATGCTTATGCGTGCACTCACACATTTGCTTGCAGGTTGTGGGTATTATTTAGCGGAAAAACTGCTATAAACATAATATTAATTAATTTAATGTTTTTGTTTCAGTGTCAATAATAGCAATCATGATGATAAAATTAGAAGAAACGAAGAGTGTGGATGATGAGAAAATGGAGGTAGGATACCAGGAGAAGCCGGCGGCATTGGAAAGATACATTTCTACACATATGTAATTTTATATATTTACTATGGAGAAAATATCTCACAGATCGATCGAAGAGCTCCGTTTATGACCTCATAGTCTTTTGCTTAACTGCAAGTTGTAACATAAAACAATAGAGCAACGTTTCTAATATAAAATAATTAATCAAAAAGATCTTAAATGAAACAGGGATTTCTAATTTATCGATATTTGAAAGCTTTGTTTTGTTTAAATTTGTAAAAATATGTATTATCTATACAGATAAATAGAAATGAAGTGTCTGTTTGTAACATCAAATTAACAGTTTTTCACATAATGCATCTGAAAGTATATTCGGTACTTACAATAAAATAACATTTTTTTTAACTTTTTGTCTGTCCGTTTGTCTGTCTGTCGCTCTGTCTGTCTGTTTGTTCCGGCTAATCTCTGAAACGGCTGGACCGATTTTCACGGGACTTTCACTAGCAGATAGCTGATGTTATAAGGTCTCACATAGGCTACTTTTATTTAAGGGATCCGTTTAAAAAAATAGGGTTCCGCTTCCGTCAGTTCTGCGCAAACGAAGTTGCGGGCATCAGCTAGTATTATAATATGTATTATAATATTGTTATATTATGGTTTTGTCGCAAACGCCCGGCCCTTTCAATTTCGAGAAGGTTTTCTGTCCGGCCCTTCATCAATGCATCATATTACGTATAACAAGCCAATAATTATAATATTATCAGGTATTTTAGCCTTGGAGTCAGCGCAGACAGAGGAATAATCCTCGCGCGGTCTCAGGCATTTTTTCTATTTTATATCGGGCGTATCTTCGAGGACGCGAAAAACGTAAACGCACGTTTGTACGTAAAAGCACTATATTTTAATAATTTTAAAGTTAATTCGTAACGTACGTTAGTAAAATCCTCTCCGCTGCGCTCCTCTCTGTCTGCGCTGGCCCTTAGCGTCAATTTGCACTGAGACGCGACGCGGCGCGTACTTTATAAGATAGCGATTCAAAATTAAACTTTATTTATTGACACAAAAGATACCTACACGTTTCATTGCAAAATTTTGAATAACGATATCTAATTGACGTCTGTAGGAATAAAACAGGCGTTAGGAATGCCTAAGTTTTTTAAATTATTTACTTTATTATAATAGAAATTATCTACTCGTCTTTATTTCTATGGTTAAATAAGTTAATAACTTATGTACCTACATAAGAAAATGTTTAGTTTTCGTCAAATATAATTTAGACTCTAGAACGTGCGACAATGCAAATGTTAGGAATGTATGTAGAAAGCAAAACTTAGTTTTAAGATAAATGTGCCTTTGATGTGATCTTTCTGCATGTGATAATGTACCTACTATACCTAATCTTCATTTATCTTGTCATTGTTGAGATAAATTAGATAAGAATCTAGGTACCTATAATATTATTATAATTCTAATTTAAAGCATGTGTATTTAGTTATTTACACCTACTTATATATTAAATTATATAGTAATTGCTTTAAGAATTTAGAATTTTTGACAGAATATTTTAAATGTAATGTAAAATGCATTTATTTATAATACTATTTAAAATCGTTATAAAATTGTTTTATTATGACTAACAGTTACGTGCTAATAGTATCTATAATACTTTCGAGAAGGTTCCATGCCTGTGTTTGGGAAATAAGTAAATAAGTCTTCGTTGTTAATAGCATTTGCCATTTTCTCTTATATATTGTATTTTTATGCGACTCTATGTTTATTTTGTTATAGAAGAAACTTATTTTATGTCATTTTAACAACAATCTAGGTATAATTATTATTGATACTATAGTAATATTGTTATTATATTTTAGTCTATATAATTTTAGTTTAATAACAACCAATTTTCTTTTACAATTGTATTAGGGAAGTGAGGTAATTATTTTATTATTAGTGTACTTTCAGTGAATTAAAGTTTAATTTACACTTGTTAAAAGGAATGACAACACACTTTTTATCTCGAAGGGACTGAAGAGACAATTTAAAGTTAAACAAGGATTAACCATCGTTTTATTGTTGTAACAGTGGTCTTATAATATTGTACAATAAAACCACGTTGCTAATGTATTTCGGGTTTTTCATACAAAATATTCTGTCACTTCCATAGAAAAACGAAAATTGCCAACGAGATACTAACATGGCGGTCGTGCTATAAATTCCTTGATTGTATTAATATACAATACTTCTTGCACTATTGATCGACCGGTTTCGACAAAGTTATCACCTGATGATGACTTTGTCGAAACCGGTCGTGTAATATATTAAAATTAATGTAAAATACTTATTAAAGTGGAAATAGTGCAAAAAGTATTGTATTTTTAATATTGTATTACTGTGAAACATGAATTTCCACCAAGAACCTACAGTACAATCAATAACATATCTAATATAGTACCTACCTATAACCTACCGTCTCTTTGAGGACGATCTCGTTAAGATAAGATTACGTCATAGACTATGTCTAGTCTATAACATGTCTGTTATAATCTTATATATAAAATTCTCGTGTCACAGACCACAGTACATATTTGCACTTTTAAGTGTACAGTCGATTCAAATGAGAATAGGATCGAGTCGGCGCCATATTGTTTCGAATTTAGACTGTCATGATAGTTAAATTTATATCCCCTTACTAATAAACGCTGTATAAGCTTTGAATAGTTATACAGTGTTTTGTTCACATCACACAAGTGACATTTATAATTCAATGGAAGAAGACAAAACATAGTGTAACTATTCGAAGCTTATACAGCGTTTATTAGTAAGGAGGTTAGTGTTTAGTTAATTGATAACTATTTAGCGTTTTTATTTAAATTCGATGCAAGATTATTAATATTTATAAGCACGTAAGTTTTTCTGAAAATCGCATTTTTCAAGTGATATTTGACAGAAAAAGGGTCATTGACGTTCCTATTCTCATTTGAAATGCGTTATAGGTAAGTATTATAGGTGTTGGTGTGGAAACTAGGTGTATGTAGGTTGTTATTTATTTAAAATTCCAGTTCATATTATATTATGACAGGACAAGGTCTGTTGGGTACAGCTAGTAAAATACATAAAAATATAGGCATTATTGTAGTGATAAGCTGAAAAAAATGACCATAAGATATTTTTATAAGTGGATAATAATTTATATAAAAAATTATAATAATAAATATCAGAACTTCAAATAGTGACTTGTGTTTTTTATTTGTGTAGTTTAATAAATACATTTTAATAAAAAAACAATTTCTTTTTCATAGTTTTTCTAACTCAGTCGGAAGATAAAAACATTTTTTGATATTAAAATCCAGAAAAAAAATAACATCCATATAACTTTATTTACAATTTATTCAAAACATTCCTAAGTCAACATTTACTTTTAAAAATATGCATTTCAGTAGCTTATCTAGTTTAATATACTTTAATAATAAATTTATCATGTCATTATATTTACAAATTATATAGTACATAACATCACAGAACATATTCTTCCTCACTGAATATATTAGGATTATTGTCGTCTCACGGCCGAATACTGGGCATCTAGTCAAGATGCATTCGATAATTTCTAGTTTCTACGGCGAAATTCGAAATCAAAAATGTATGGGATTTGACACAAGTCATCGTTAAGTGACATTTCGCTTGCGATGCATTACGTTAGATCTCATACATTTTGTTTTCGAAGTTTGCCGTCGAAATTATCGAATGCATCTTGACTAGAGGCCCAGGAACGCTAATCAAAATCAAGAGCCCTATTCACAGGTTGTCGCTGTCTCTGCTAGCCGAAATGACAAGGACAGCAAGGCGTCACTTAATTTAACTATCGTTACAATATTATACTGCACTGCCGTTAATTTCACACACCTGACCGAAACTTAAAATTTGTACAAAACATCGTGTAATAAAATTAATTTCCAATCGCTTGAAGTAAGTATTACGCTTTTTTGTACTTTGCTAAGGAACAAAAAAAAGAAAAAATAAACTTTTCAAGTGGATAGTTGATGCAACTTTTGCAAGTATAAAATACCGACATCAGAGCAAACAAAAGAACTTGAAGTTTCTTAATTTGAAAAGCTATCAAGTAAATATAATAATAACGCAATATTAAAATACATAAAATTATCTTAAAGTTACTAAGAAGTCTTTGATGGCTTGAGAATATATCACACACAACATATGTTTTGTTTTCTTTTCAAACAAGGCGTTTCTTAAGCCTTATTTACACAAGGAGAGTTTCTCGAACGGGTGCAGGCGACAATGTCAGGCGAGAATATTCTTGCATAGTGTAAACAACCTTTGAAGGCGAGAATCGAATGGCGAGTCTCGTATACGAGAATATGATACGATATTCTCGTCCAAATCGTACGATAAACTCTCCTTGTGTAAATGAGGACTTACAGTGAGCCCAATTGAGTAAGTGAATTCAAAAAGCCGATGTCATGGCGTTCTATACTTTCGGTCTATCCCGTGGAAGAAACCAAGCCGCTACCACGCTACCTGTAATAAAACAATAACCCATGGACGTAGGAATAATAACAATAATCAGCATGTAAGAGCTGAGCATTTAGCCAAGTTGCCATCGCTAATTACAACGTTCGTCGTTGTTCCAAAAAAATGTATGGGATTTGACATAAACATCGTTATGTGATATACGCAAATTATACGCATCGCTAGGGCAACTTGTCTAAATCCTATTTGAAAGTAATAAAATTTTTGGAGGTACGAAAACTTTTGAATACCAAAAAATATACCTGGCTAATACGTCAGTGAAAAGTGAGCTATACATCATTTAAAATGTAAATTGTTTGTATTTGATTACACTATCCACTTATTATACTAATAATTAAAAAACTTGGGCCATTTCATCCGTTATTGGATGATTTATACAGTGGAGCGTAAAGCCACTCTTAAAATACTGTGGTGCCTGGGACAGTCGGTTTTAAATGTTGTATGGTTGCCCAAACACTTACGGCATTCTTACAACACAGTCAGCCTAGTCCAGAGGAATGACTGGTCAATACGTCTGGGGCCAACCATGTGCGGGTTTCCTCACGACATTCCTTCACCGTTAGCTAGTGTCCGTATAATCTACTTGAGATCTAGTCTCATTGGTACACGCCACAACCTGGGAGTCGAACCTGCACTCTCTCAAGTGCGAATCAAACGGTCTACCCACTAGGCCACGGAGCTCATACTTATAATAATTATGTACTTACTAAGTACAAGCAGTGCCCAGACACTGAACGTCGCCTGACAGTGTGTGAATATCAGGTTTCCAGCCACGTTGATCCCGACAAACGTGCTGGTTCTGCCTACCATGATGCTCAGACACGCTACCATCCCTCTAGAAAAATATAATATTACACCTAGAATTAAACTTGTGTAAAACTTTGCTGAAGTTAAAGTTTATAGAAAAAAATAATTAAAACATACGAGGGCACATTGAAAAGTTTTGAGCCTAAGATTGACATTTAAATTCAAAAGAAAAAAAAATACTGGCACATAATAGCCATTTCTTTTATAATCATAATCTGCTGTCTTTTGTTTTTCTTCTGTCAAAATTGCAAAATTTGTGATCGATTTAACAAACGAAGTTCGCGGTTTCCGTAGAAATGGATAAAATTGAGCACCGTTCCATTATAAAATATTTACAAAAAAAAAAAAAGGATTAACGCCAAAACTAATTTATGAAGATATTATGTACGAGACTTTGGGGGAATCTGCTCCATCAATTGCCCCTGTCAAAAGATGGGTAGCTGATTTCAAACGTGGCAGAGAAGCAGTGCAAGATGAACCTAGGAGTGGTAGGCCGCCGACGGCTACCACAGACGAAAATACCAATAAAATATTAGACCTGATTTTGAATGACAGGAGATTGACAATTGCAGAGATAGCAGAAGCAATAGGCATTTACTATGAACGAGCACAGAACATAATTTCCAACGATCTTGGATTTTCTAAGGTCTCTGCCAGATGGTACCTAGACTGCTTTCAGCCGAAAACAAACGCACCCGCCAAACAGTATCACAGGATTGTTTGGATCTGTTCCAAAGTGATCCTCAAGATTTTCTTAGCCGTTTCGTAACTATAGACGAAACTTGGGTTCACCACAATACACCAGAGTCCAAAGTACAATCCAAGCAATGGAAAAGAGCAGGGTCACCGCCCCCTAAAAAGCTCGGGTCGTCAACCAAGAAGGTAATGGCTTTAGTTTTTTGGGACTGTAGAGGGGTCATTATGGTTGACTTCCTTGAAAAAGGTAAAATCATAAATGCGGACTATTATTGCACACTCTTACAACGTTTGCGTGGAGAAATAAAAATAAAATGGCCTGGTATGTTGAAAGTTGTTTCACCAAGATAACGCTCCTGTCCATACTGCGGCGAAATAAATCGCACAAATACACAATTGTAGCTTTGAATTGTTGCCGCATCCATCCATCCATCCATCCATATTCGCCGGACTTGGCTCCGCCTGATTACCATCTCTTCCCCAATGGCAGGCAATGGCAAAAAACACATGGCAGGGTGAAAATTTTCGACGAATATCGAGGTACAAGAAGCTGTACCTCGATATTCGTCGAAAATACGACGAATATCGAGGTACAGTGTGACTGAATATTTTGATGAAATTGAAGATTCTTTTTTTTAGAAGGAATACTAAAGCTAAAGACAAGATGGCAAAAGTGTATAGATCATTCTGGAGACTATGTAGAGAAATAAAATAATCATTTCGAAAAAAAAAAAAAACGTTTTTTTTTTTAAAGTCGGGCTCAAAACTTTTCAATGTGCTCTGGTAAGCTTCAACCAATACCTAATTTCTAGTAAATAAAATCAATAGGAAAGAAATGGTTAAAACTATTTTTTTTATTTGATGGACACAAATATGATCCAGAGGTTCTCACTTTTTACTATTTACGGGAATCTAATTCTAAGGCGAAATTTAACTGCCTTTACTGCTCAGAGAACTATATAGTCACTAGAATAAAAAATACCAGTGATGTTCTTACCTACAAGAGGTTGGATATAATTCTACAAAATAGCTGGCCATGATACCCATGCCCAGGCAAGTGCAAGTGAACACTATGAACAGAACTACACTAGTCACTGGATTCGGTACCAGACCCAGCAGTAGACCGCTGATAGAAGACAGAGTGAGGATTATCAACAGCACTATCCGTCGCCACCTCATCAGGTAGGACAACACAAAGTTCAGGAATGAGTATATGCATTGCGAAATCACCAGAGTCATTATGACGTTGTTTTCAACTATGCCTTTACAAATTTCTTGTGCCTGCAACAAAAAGTTATTAGGTATGATTAACCCCAACTTACTAAGTAAATGTAATTCTAACAGCTGATTGAAAAACAGGTCTAAAATGGTCACATTAAATGAATCGTACTATAGAACATCAACTTTTGAAGAAATTTCTCATACATCACATCTAACAATTCTACTTTTACAGTTTTCAATAGCAATATGAAATGGTACGTATAATAACAATTGCTTAATTGTTCATCAAGAGAATTACTGGAAGTTACTGTAAGAGCAACTTCTTCAAAAATTTATGTTTCATAGTAGGATTCACTTAGGACCAGCAGTGCTATTCTCTAAGAACATTTTCATATATTATCTCGACAGCTGAATCTGCGGTGAGGTGTCAAATCAGTATACGAATTTGACACCTCACCGCACTGCTGCAGCTCGGTTATGTACTTACAACTATAGTGGCATTCCCTGCTGTTTCGTTGACATGTGTGTCTGTGTACGATATTAGCGTACATACGTTGCCGTCGGAGGTAGGCTCCCTTTCCAGTTCCAGTCTAACTAAATTTAGTATATGAGGGAGCCATACAAGGAAAGTGTTATTGCTGAAATAGATGTAAATATTGCGTTAAATTTCTCATTATAAGCCGAAAGAGTTTATTTTTTGGTAACAGCAGTGGGATTAAAATCCATGACTCCAAGACTGATGCCAGAAGTTTTCTGACAAAAGCTATATTTTGGTTCTCATATGAATTTCTATTTTAATATTAAAATTAACACTTTAACTCACGTTACATAGACGACACCGACAATAAAATATAACTGCACAGTTTTCCATAGCAGCGGTTTTCTGAACATTGGTGCACTTTGTTCATACATAGTCCGCATAATCGACATCTTCTTGTGGACTGTGGCATCTTCTAATATTATGGATGTTACCTGCAACGCAAGATTTATTGTACTTATTTGCATATTCTCTGTTATCTTTATTGATTTTCATTCATTTAGGTACGCAGTTGTGCCGTTTACAATAAAGTTAACATGCATTTGAACTAAAGTAAATACTCACTCCTAATTCGTCTTTAGAACATCCGTTGTTGATCGCGTAAATTGATTTCAGAACCTCCAAAGCTTCTTCATTTTTGCCCACATTTGCCAAGAATTTGGGCGACTCTTTACAAAAGCATATAGCCACGCCGCCGAGTAGAGACGGAATTGAAAGCATTATTAGAAGTAGGCGCCAGGACTTGAATGTGATGTCTAGTCCGGGAATGTAGTATTCGAACTTCAAAAGTAGTGTTGGGTACGCCATCACTGGAACAGATTATTAGACTATTATATAGTAAAACATTAACATAATCAAATCGATGAGAGTTGTGACCAATCGGATCAGTAGCTCAGGCACAAACAATTTGCGACTAACTTTTCATTATATCATCGAATATCAAATGTAAAAATATGTAAATCATGAGACAGAGCCTATTTCCATTTGATAACGTTACGAATACTTTATTGTCAATCGTTCGTACTTGAAGTGTAAAATAGTCCTTTACGTTCACTTCTTGTAAGGAATTGTAAACAAGCTCACTAATTCTTAGTTCTTGTAAGGAATTTAAAACAATATATCTTGTAAGGAAATTCCGAATATGAATGAAATCACCTGCAGCTGCAGCCGGAGACAGTATGATGAGGCAGGTCATGAGTAACATGTACTTGCTTCTCACACTCTGGATACACGACTCTCCAACCAGCGTGTAAGTTGTTGAGTTTGCTGCGCAGGAGCTGAAAAAGTATTTTTACTTTTTAGGCCAGAATATGAATCAGTTATAATAATAATTGTAACCAATTTATATAGTTTAATGGTGAGCAATTTGTGATATTTTCAGGTAGGTAAGTCGGTACTAGGCGATAGCTAGAGTGACAATCTCTTCTGCGAGTATGTTATCCTGGTACTCCGTGTGACTTTGCGGTCCAGTTGTTCTGGACCAGACTGCGGAGTCACTGGGAGAACTTACTCTATAAATGCAAATTCAGAGCACTGTAAATAGAACTCTGCTCTAGTACAATAGAGTTGAAAATCGTTGTGTGGGGTGTCGAGCTGTCATAAATGACATCGGACTCGACACTTATGTGTTCGATTTTCAGCTCTATTCTTCAGTGCTCTGAATTTTCCCCGATCTTCCGGATTCCGTACAACACAGTTCCAGTACTTAGATATTATACGAGCAAAAAGCTCAGGCTAATTTACTGATTAAAACTAATTTATTGCATACGAAATTCTCTCACTTTCTTGCCTCATATTTCCACATAGCTATACGATCCTTGTTCGAACTTGGTTTCATATAATTTACATGGGTCATATTAATAAAATTCATCTAATTGAGTTTTATTCCTCTTCATCTTATTGCGCAACTTTATTACAATGTGACTGTACGCTCATTTAACTATTTAAGGAGACTGGAGACGCATATTTATCTCTGTTTGTTTTCATTTTCAGTTTCATAGTTAAATGTGGGAGAGCCACGCTTCGGCATGGGCCGGCTTGACCGAGTAAATACCACGGCCTCACAGAAAACCGGCGTGAAATAACGCTTGCGTTGTGTTTCGCCGAGTGAGTGAGGCTACCAGAGGCCAAAGGGGGGTTGGGGATTTTAAGGACTGGAAACGCAAGTCGCAACACCAGAGGAGTTACAAGTGTAACTACTCTGGTTTTGCGAGTGTCCATGGGCGGCGGTGATCGCTTACTATCAGGCTATCCGTCTGCTGCTGCGATAAAAAGTGCGTCCGACGTCTTCGGCTTACTGTCCAAACTGTTAGTGCTAGAAAAAATAAACTTTGCATGGATATGTGTAGGTATTTACCACGTCCAGAATGTGCTGAAATAAAATCAGCAAGTTCAATGGGTTTAATGAACACTTAACTTATACTAAATGGTTAATGGTAAAATGGTGAAATGGTTAAGAGAGCACGCGAACCGATTGGCGGCTTGACGCGAACTGGTTAAACTATTTAACTTATAATAACGCGTGGCGACGTAAACGCTGACAGTGCGAAACGTGATGTACGGTACAGTCGACACACTGTTGACCGTACAGTTGACGTGTTTTTATAATATTTTTCTTTGGGGTACCGGGAGGTAAAAGTGGGGATGATTTTTCACGCGCCTACCCAATAGTGTAGAGTAGGGCATCGTTTCTCAACCGAGGGGTCGCGACCCTTGGGGTGGTTGAGTTTGTTTTTAAAGGGGATCGCAGTCTGCTGAACTATAACAAAATAAATACAAACTACATATAGGTGCAAAATATTCGGTTTTTCAAAAGAATTCTGTATTGAACGTCGAAAAAATCGTTGAACCAACCAGTGAAGACTAATATTAACGTATAGCTGATAAAAATAGCGCGCTATGTGCATATTATTATAATTTTATAATGACGGGGTCGCAAGCCTTTTTACTTAACTTTTTGGCTTTTTCGTGGGTCACGACATTAAAAAGGTTGAGAAACGATGGTATAGGGTATCATTAGATAGGCCTTTCGAAAAATGGCTGGCTATCTTGCTAGCTAATAATAGCTGGGTTGGTCTATTAGGAAAAGGTGGAACCTCGTAAGATTTTAAGGTAGGTAATATTATACAGCGTGTCCGGTAATTAATGGATAACCTTGAAATGTCTTATAGTAGAACTTATGCCTGTTCAAAAAAAATACAAAAAAAAAATCTATCATAATTAGTACCTAAGATAAGTTATTTTTAGAGAAAAGTCTATTTTTTAGCTTATTTTTTAGTTTTTTGAACACTATGACCAGAAATGAATGAATTACATCGGTTTTTTAATGTTTTCATATTGTAGTATAACTATGCTGATAGATAGAAAATAAATTGTATCACTAGCTATTGCACTTTTTTTTTTTAAATGTATGCAAGTTGATTTATTTTAGAAAAAAATGCATAATTTATTTTTTCATCGAAGTTTAAACATTATGGGTATACAAAAAATGTATGAAGTCATGAGTAACCAATAATTTTTAAATAATGCTGGTTTTAAGTAGATTTTATAATGGTACAATTCATCATTGTATCTACCATAAATAGTGAATTATTGCTATTAATGTAGAAAAGGAAAAAAAAATACTAAAGAAAGAAAGTAGGTAATTGGGGAACTTTAAGAAAAATAATTGTACCTGACCATTGGGGGATAATAAAAACATCGTTTAACATTAAGAATAGGTACTTAATTTTACACGTATTTACAATAAAGTTCAAATTGTTGGCCTCCCACTCTTATGCAGTTCCTACATCTACGGATACATGGTCTTCTGAGCAATCTAGTATATCGTCAACTTAACAACCTCCGTGGTCTAGTGGTTAGAGCATTGGCTCTCGACTCGGAGGTTGTGGGTTCGATTCCCGCATTGGAAAACAAAAGATGTTTTTTTCAAGTCTGGTTAGGACAACGCAGGCTGAGCACCTGATTGTCTGACAAGAAAGATAATCTATGCGTCGGATGGGCATGTAAAAAGTCGAACCTGCACCTCATCTCTCATCAGTCATGTCGGTTATCCATCCCACTGGATTACGAAAGTAAAGGAATAGAGAGTGCTCTTGTGTACTGCGCACACACTTGGGCACTATAAAACTTCTCCTGCGTAATTACCATTGTAAATGGTAATTACGCGCGATTGATTGAATCGCTCGTAATTACCGAAATCGGTGGGGAGTTATTATTATATCACTTTTTTGATGCGGCTGCTCTAACACGGCTACGTAGTTCTTCCAAAGACCGTATAGGCTTACGGTGCACCTCTTTTTTGAGGCAGCCCCAATAAAAAAATCCAATGGATTTAGATCCGGTGAACGCGGATGCTACAAAATTGGCCCTAGACGCCCGATCCATCTGTTTAGGTACGTATTATTGAAATATGCACGAACGGGTACAGCATAGTGCGCAGGACAGCCAGCCAAGTCATTTTGTAACCAATAAGAGTCCCTCAGCTCCTCAGGCACTTCTTCTAATAAATTGGGGAGGGATAAATCTTTTCTTTTCACGCTTGAAAGTAACAATCTTAAACATATTGCATTAAACATTTCTTTAGTATTTTTTTCTACTTTTCTACATTAATAGCAATAATTCACTATTTATGGTAGATACAATGATGAATTGTACCATTATAAAATCTACTTAAAACCAGCATTATTGAAAAATTATTGGTCACTCATGCCTTCATACATTTTTTTTATACCCATTTGTTCAAACTTCGATGAAAAAATAAATTATGCAATTTTTTATAAAATAAATCAACTTGCATACATTTAAAAAAAAAAGTGCAATAGCTAGTGATACAATTTAATTTCTATCTATCAGCATAGTTATACTACAATATGAAAACATTAAAAAACCGATGTAATTTATTCATTTCTGGTCATAGCGTTCAAAAAACTAAAAAATAAGCTGAAAAAAATAGACTTTTCTCTAAAAATAACTTATCTTAGGTACTAATTATGATAGATTTTTTTTTGTATATTTTTTTGAACGGGCATAAGTTCTACTGTAAGACATTTTAAGGTTATCTATTAATTACCGGACACCCGATATAATAAATCTAGCCTATCTAGAACTTTGTAGAAGACTAAAATAACTACTGAAGTAGGTACTGACAAACAAACAGACAGGAACTTGATCAGCCCCAGTACGATCCAGTTGGGAGACAGACTGGCCAGGCTGGACAGCACGAACCCAGCCAGCAGAGACACGATGAGCGAGGACTTGCGACCCTTGGTGTCTGCTATATACCCCCACAGGTAGGAGGCTAAGAGTATACCTAGAAACGGAGAAACAGTTTTAATGGGCTGCCCGGCTGTTACAAATTACATTATCCATAATTCTTGATGATGATGATCATAAACGTCCATATACCCAATTGGCTGGACAGTATCTATCCAGCTGCGAAACTGTCACCTGAGAATCTGTCCAGTTGCTAATCTGTCCGGATGTGAAACGGTCCAACCGAGTATATCTGTCCAGTTGCGAAGAAAGGGAAAAATTACCGATAAAAGGCAGTGACGTCAATATCCCCTTCTGCGACACCGTCACGTTAAGGTCACAAGCGGCCACCACCACCAGGCTGAATCCGAACAGGTCCATCCCGATCGCCAGCAGGATAAGCCCGCAGGTCGACACCAGCAGATAGTTGTAGAGGCCATTACCTGAGACAAATATACTGACTGAAACTAGTGTCAGTCTAGACCTGTCCTTATATTAAAGACTCTACTAAAGTCTTATAAAGGACCATGCAGAAAACTGTACGGGCAGTGTCCCCACTCATCAACAGATTTCAAACCTATCTCAGTTAATAGCCCTTGCCACGCTGATAATTATTTAGTATGGCGACATTTACCTTATAAGTGGGGTTTTGACAGTAATTGAAATTATTATTTTTTTGTTTTATATTAGCGACTCACTCCAGCTGTACACGGGTGTGATGTATTATTTATACATATTATTATAAAGCTTCCTGTTGAATCACTTTATCTATTGCTGAAAATTGTATTAAAATCCGTTGCTTAGTTTAAAAAAAAAAGAAGACTAGTTAGACGCAGCAATTAAGTCACTCAGTTCCCTGTTCACTTAGAACAGGGTGTCGCAACTTCCTATCGTAAGTATTGGCGTTTGAAATCCAAAACTATACCTGTCTATCGTCTGTGCAAACCACATACCTTGCTCGCTCTTTTATCGTGTGTACTCTTTCACACATCGCCTGTGATTGGTTTAACAGAAATAGAGGATTAATTTTAAATTTCAAACTACGAAATTCTATTCTATTATTTTGAAAAATTATTTTCAACTTTTACAAATTTGTTAACTCATGTTTTGTTATTTGCAAAAAACTGTAATTTTTAGTGAAGTGACCTCGAAAATCATATTTATAATGATGAAACAGTGATTTTATAAAATAGGTTCATGTATATAACCACTATATAAACATGCTTTAAGTCAAAGAATATCGGTGAGTATTTGTATAAAATTTTACCATATTTTAACTTCTCGTTTTATTGAAAAGAGATATTTAAAGATTATATTTGTTTGACGACCTCTGTGGCTCAGCAGTTCAGCGCTTTGGTGCTCAAGCCGGGGGTCGCAGGTTCGAATCCTGTCGAAGGAACAAAAAGTTTTTCTGTGTTCCTGTGTCATGGATGTGTACCTATAGATATTATGTATAATAGGTATAACAAAAATCTTAAATATACTTAATTAGTATAGTATTAACATGGTATTAATTATTATACTTCCTGTTTTCTGGTACCTACCTGTAACACAAGTTCTTCGGATACTTAGCACGGCGCCAGATTGACGTGATGTGAAGCGTCCATACATATTATTATTATTATTTGTTTCAATAAATGAATTTTATTGTGTAGTGATTTTAATATGCATGCTAAGATTTAAGATTGTAAAGTTTATCTATTAATAATATAAGATTCGAATGTTTACGGATATTAAGGCACGCAATATTGTTTAAAACAAAGTCACATTGTTTACCTAATATATTTTATTATGTCTGCCAGTCAGTTAAAACTTTAAATAGGTGCATACCTAATAATAATTATGTAGGTACTTTATGTTTAATACTATTTACAGTTTTACCGCATACTTATTAATCTAATTTTAACATTTAGTTTAACCTTTGTTAGTATTGCGAATAAGAAAGAATAAGTAAAATGTGATATAAATTCATAATTTGCAGGTATTGGATTCCAATTTCAAGGGCACGCAATAATAAATAAGACAACATGAAAATATTTCAAGATTCTCATTCGTATAAAATGTACCTATCTATTTTGCACCAAAGGATAACCGCTGAAGTTAATCAGGTTATGTCGTATAATTATGTGGTATTCTGAAATATTTTGGTTACCAACTTTTAGCCCTCGTATCCACGAGAGTTTTTTTGTGGTCGCGAGTCGTGACGCGACAGGAAAAACTGCACTGTAAATAGAACTCTGCACTTAATCTACGATAGAGCTGAAAATTGAAGTGTCAAGTGTACACGATTTTCAGCTGTGACGTATTAGTGCAAAGTTCTATTTATAGTGTAGTTTATTTGTCGTGAATCTCGTGATCACATAAAAACGCTCGTGGGAATGTAGCCTTACTTTTGTATTTTTTTAATGCAATAAAAACGATCGAATTATAGTAATTGTTTTATTGTTTATTGTTTTATTTACCTTTTTAACCTAGTAATTGGGTCCTAAAACAAAATTGAAAACAATAACCTACTTATAATTTTTTTTATTTTTTTTCACTGTAGGCTTGAATCTTTTGCACTTTAGAAGATATAAATACGTAAAAAAGTTACGGTATAGTTTTGAATTTCGAAATTATTATTTTTTATTCGGAGTGCCACCTCTTAATAAGTAGTATAGCTTTACATTCTCTTTGACTTAGAATTTAGATCTTTTAAAGTAAGCAACGGATTTTAATGTATTTTTAAGCAATGGATAGAGTAATTCAACAGAAAGCTTTATAATATTATGTATAATGCATCGCACCCGTGCGAAGCTGGAGTGGGTCGCTAATATTATAAAACAATAAAATAAATAATTAAAAAAATAAAAAAACCCGACTGCAAAAAAGACAATATACCTAAGCAACGCACTAAAAAGACCGAAACAAGTTTGAGAAAACTGACTACACTATGAGCTGAAACCCTAAGTGAAATAATTGACGTTATGTTTGGTAGCAGGCGGGACCCATTCGCAAATTATAAATCGTACAAAAATATATGGGCCCCGCCTGCTAACAAACATAACGTCAATTATTTCACTTAGGGTTTCAGCTCATAGTGTAGTCAGTTTTCTCAAACTTGTTTCGGTCTTTTTAGTGCGTTGCTTAGGTATATGTCTTTTTTGCAGTCGGGTTTTTTTATTTTATTAATTATTTATTTTATTTCAGTCTTTTCAGTTGCTTTTGAATTGTAGTTATCTATTCTATGCAGGCGGGTTTTTGTTTATTATTATTATTATTTATCGTGATATTTAATATAAAACTGCAAGTTATATACATATTTAGAATCAGTGTTTAAAATCCTTCATTTTGATACCCCACTCGATATACTTGGTAGATATTTTTTTTACCTCACAACATGGCGTCAAACATCCGCCATTTTGTTTTTTTTTTTTTTTATGTCACCTATCTAAGAACACTTGGGCTATTCAGACGAATCTAACGATACCTCAAATGTGAAAATCCGTTTAGCGGTTCTGAAGATACAAGGTAATAAAGAATATTACATACATACATACAAGATACGCGCTAAACACATAACCCTCCCGGCAGTCGGGTAATAAACAATTAAATTCCAATTACTGTCAAAACCCCACTCCTGAGGTTGAATATCGCCATACTAAATAATAATACGTTAGTAACACTGAAAGTGTTTAGAACTGGCCAGTTAGAAACATTGCTAATGAAAACTTTTTTTTTATTTCAATTTTAGAACTCTTTGGTAACCTAATGTAGTATATTGCATTAATTTGTCATTTGTTTTTGTGAATTGGCGGCAAATCTAAAACTCTTGTTGGCTCAAAACCACGAAGGTGGCGAATTTCAAGTTTGCAATTTCAGCATAAAGTGTATAAATGATTGGTTTGTTATTAAACTTAACACAGCACAGATTTCACATTTTTTTTAATTACAGCGATTTTAAGGTAGCCGACAGCAAAAATCGTCATTTCGGGAACGTAATTAAATATTTATTTTTATATTTAATGTTTATAGAAAACAATAAAATATTATTATTTTTAATAGCATTTTACTATATTTTTTTTAATGCAAATGGAAATTTGGTGAATGGACATGGATATTTATAAAAATCATCAAATAGAAAATTAAAAAGTAGATAAGTTTCAAATTTCAAGCACAAAATTCAAAATATGACAAAATATAGATGACTTAAAAGTAAAATTAGATATTACTATAATAATAACTGTATTATGTTTGTATGTGCATATTTACATGTTCAATAATATTTGAAATTAGTATTAAAAGGCAAATAAAAGTAGAGTTCCCGAAAATGATGTCGTGTTCCCGGAACGTTTCCACTAACACATCTTTGAATTTTTTTGTCTCTTTTGAGTTTTTCTGTAATGTTGCTGACTTTGTCTTCAATTGAGTGGATAATACTTCACCAAATCACAGTTGCTTGCGTACTTCACGAGGTACTGGTAGTGGTATATCTTTGATTAAGTCATTCACTTTACTATTGGGAGTCATCTGCACATTGTCCTTCTTCTTTTCTGTCTTTTCCTTTCCCTTTATTTTTTATTCAATGCCTCAATATATTCTCATTTCTGTTATTATATTTTTTCGTTTTTTAATGTTCTGTATACTTTTATCCGGTCTTTTTTCACACTTTCTTCCGCGCTGTCTTCTCATCGAGTTTTGAGGAGACCACGTGTCATTATATCCGGGAACGTTCCCTTAGTGACGATTACCGAAATGACGTTTTTGAAATTTCGCGCCTACAATTCCGATGGATGCCATCTTAGACATATTATTTCAAAGTTCTTGTGAAGTAAACACTGATAGTTTTACAGAATACTCATTAACTATCTGTTATTTTAATATAATTTACTAATCGACCCATATCCCTGATGACTTATAATTAAGGTACGAAAAAAAATACAAATGACAATGACAAATGCCGTGTTTAAAATTATTATATTTTCAATATTTAATACAAGTCCTATGGAAAAAAAATCAAATGACAAAGTTGTAGGTAATGAAAAGATACAACTTTTGTATTTACATTATTACATAACCTTAAAATGTATGTGAAAAAATCAAATCCCACCAAAAACATTCTGTAAAAAACTAGCCAAGTCTCGATAGAGCTGCTCGTTTATCTCTAAAAAGTAGTGAAATCTAGACAAAGTCGTTCCAAGTCTAAGGTTCCTTACTGCGATTTCTTTATTATTATAGTTGATGTCGTGTGACTTGGCCGTTGAACATTCTTTATACGTTAGTGGGTACAAGTCAATTTTGTTTACACGTAATGTATATCTGTTGTAACTACCTATGTTTGTTAAGCGAGATAATAGCCCATACTGGTATTGGTAATTGGATGCTAGTGTCTCATTTTAGGCTGTTGTTGATTGTAGAACACATATATTGGAGCAGTGGTGTCATGGAGCCCCTTTTGTACCCTTGTGTACCCTTCAACGGCCAAGTCACACAACATCAACTATAATAATAAAGAAATCGCAGTAAGGAACCTTAGACTTGGAACGACTTTGTCTAGATTTCACTACTTTTTAGAGATAAACGAGCAGCTCTATCGAGACTTGGCTAGTTTTTTACAGAATGTTTTTGGTGGGATTTCACTTCTTTTTGTAGAAACGTTGATATAGATTTTAGTGTAATTTGTTTATTTAATTTGTGTAATGTTCGAGTAGAATAAAGTTAATCGTTCGACTATTTCTTCTTGTAAACTTGTAAGTATAAGTATAAAAGCCAGTCTAGTCTTATCCAGAGTTTTCCTTTAATTTTATTTATATGCGTATCAAAAGCAGAAGGGGAGGCATTCGTCCAGCAGTGAGACGCTACGGGCTAGATTTAATTAGAAGATGTGTCCCACTTCGCTAGGTTTTTGCAATAACAGTCGATTTTTTTATGTTTAAATTTCTGCGTTCTGGTCTTATCCAGAGCTCCTCAAATAGGGACCTGAAAATGCGGCGAAATGGTTCCAGTAAAGAATCGTACGGCAGTGTTTGCTTCGCGTTCGACTTGGCGGGGGCACTACCGTGCCCCCAGATCGACGTTCTGGTCTTATCCATAGGTTCTCAAATAGGGGCCTGAAAATGCGGCGAAATGGTTCCAGTAAAGAATGGTACGGCAGTGTTTGCTTCGCGCTCGACTTGGTGGGGGCACTGCCGTGCCCCCAGATCGACGTTCTGGTCTTATCCAGAGGTTTTCAAATAGGGGCCTGAAAATGCGGCGAAATGGTTCCAGTAAAGAATGGTACGGCAGTGTTTGCTTCGCGCTCGACTTGGCGGGGGCATTGCCGTGCCCCCAGATCGACGTTCTGGTCTTATCCAGAGGTTCTCAAATAGGGACCTGAAAATGCGGCGAAATGGTTCCAGTAAAGAATGGTTCGGCAGTGTTTGCTTCGCGCTCGACTTGGCGGGGGCACTGCCGTGCCCCCAGATCGACGTTCTGGTCTTATCTAGAGGTTCTCAAATAGGGGCCTGAAAATGCGGCAAAATGGTTCTAGTAAAGAATGGTACGGCAGTGTTTGCTTCGCACTCGATTTGGCGGGGGCACTGCCGTGCCCCCAAATCGACGTTCTGGTCTTATCTAGAGGTTCTCAAATAGGGGCCTGAAAATGCGGCAAAATGGTTCTAGTAAAGAATGGTACGGCAGTGTTTGCTTCGCACTCGACTTGGCGGGGGCACTGCCGTGCCCCCAAATCGACGTTCTGGTCTTATCTAGAGGTTCTCAAATAGGGGCCTGAAAATGCGGCGAAATGGTTCCAGTAAAGAATGGTACGGCAGTGTTTGCTTCGCGCTCGACTTGGCGGGGGCACTGCCGTGCCCCCAGATCGACGTTCTGGTCTTATCTAGAGGTTCTCAAATAGGGGCCTGAAAATGCGGCGAAATGGTTCCAGTAAAGAATGGTACGGCAGTGTTTGCTTTGCGTTCGACTTGGCAGGGGCACTGCCGTGCCCCCAGATCGATTATCCTAGTTTTTATAGTTTTCCCTTTATGTGGCCATTAAACCCCAACTCTGTACCAAATTTCAGCTCTCTAAGTTTATGGGAAGTACTAGTTCTATTTTGATGATCATGAGTGAGTGAGTGAGTGAGTGAGTGAGTGTCGAAAATGCGAAACTTTGCTTTCGCTTAACTTCGGAACTAAATGACCTACAGACTTGAAATTTTGGATTTTAAGTACGTGATTATAGCTTATTGGATGACGAAAATTTCTGCGTTCTGGTCTTATCCAGAGGTTCTCAAATAGGGGCCTGAAAATGCGGCGAAATGGTTCCAGTAAAGGATGGTACGGCAGTGTTTGCTTCGCGCTCGACTTGGCGGGAGCACTGCCGTGCCCCCAGATAACCAAGTTTTTGGTTTTTTATTTTTATCTTGTATAAAAAATTTTTTTTTCAAGAAATTTGGTAAAAATTACCTTTTTATCCTAAATACACTGTAATTTTTTTGATTTAAAATATTTATTTTTTCACCTTATTTTGTCTAAATAACCCTAATTTTCAATCGAAAATTCTCGTGTTAAAATATCAGCTTTTTTTAAAAAGTCGGTGGGCTTCTTGTTCGTTGAAATCTATTCTTTCTGATAATGTAAAAAAATATATACATAACCATAGTAAATGTTCTCAGAAAATGCAAAGAAAACGGATAATTTTAGCCCATCAAAAGGTATTTCATAGACAAGCGGGAAAGGGGCTAGGCGGGTCTGAGCCTTACTACTTGTTCTTTTCTTTGCATTTTCTGAGAACATTTTCTATGGTAATGTTTTAAGGAATTTAAGTGTATTCTTTGACGGGGTGAGCCGTTTTTTTGTACGCAAGTGTAGTAACGTCTGTGTGATCAAATTGGAAGAAATAAAACATTTCTCATTCATTCTTTACGTTCAAACTTCAAATAGGGTGAATATTTTAAATCTGTCAATGTCAAATGTACCTATTCAGCACAAATAATGCGCAGGCGCAGCGGAATTATTGAATGAAACGATTTAAATCTAATAAAAAATATTTATTCAAAATTGTTATTTTTATACACTTTCTGAACGTCGGTCTACATGATGCCTACCACCGTTTCGGGAACGAACCCGGCGAGAAGAACCGGATTCTAAGATATACTATGACGTCGAATAAACATCTATGCATCCCAGGGGACTTTTGTCGGCATGATACCTAGTACTTTGTGGTAAGCCAAGCATTATTCGAATCAATTCAACAGTTTTTGCGTATACACACCAACACACATCCGTCATCCATCCATCCACAAACATATTTAATAATATTAACAGAATTATAAATCAAATTGTGTCCTCTGTTAAGAGTTCATCACACATCTAATATAAAATATTAAGATTGGTAACAATGGCCGAAATTAAACTGAGCAATGAGCATTTTGATTGCCGAGGGAGAAAGCCGTATGAAACATTCCAATTGACCTTATTACTACGAATAAGAGCTTCGTCAGCTATTGGCTAAACAAAATATGTGTATAGTCAACAGACAACAGTAGGTACTTATGGCAAATTAATTTGTAAACAAAGAGTCACTTGTTTTGAGAAGTGTACACACTGAAAAAGCAATATCTTTGATATTTCTTTGAAAATTAGTAGCTTATCTCAAAATTTTCAAAGAGATCTTAAGTTACCTAAGCATTCTTTTAAAAATATATAATATGATCTATATACATATTTTAAAAGAACAATTTTCCATCTTTTCGCTAAAAGTTGGAAAATTGTTCTTAACCGGGTGGTAGGCATCATGTAGACTGACGTTCAGAAAGTGTATAAAAATACCAATTTTGAATAAATAAATTTTGATTGATTGATTGTCGTTAGTGATTGTAATGACGAAAATGACGTGCGCATGGTTGTATTGTATTGTTGCAGAATTCAATTAGTGGAATCGACCTTCTGATCTCAGACTATGCAAGTTCCTTATGGGTGCCACCCACGTCCGATAATAATCGATGACCAATTTTTTGTAGGATAAAAATAGAATACTGATTGCAATAGTGCAACGCACAGGTTATACAAAAAGTCGGTCAGAAATAAAATCGGTGCATCTCGAATTCTCGACCAATCCGATTGTCGGTGAAAAATGGAACGTACGCATACATTTGCGTTAACGCACACTGCTTACCGACAGTCGGCCGCTTGCACTCTACTACTCCCTCGAAAGCTACAGACAAAGTGACGGCCGTGTGCGTTGAGTCGGTCACAAAATCGGTCAAAAAATAACAATCGGAGGAAAAATCTGCCCAACTATCGGTCCTACAAAAAGTATGACATGGGCATGTTAAGGGTGCCCACCCTTAACATGTATGAACGTTATATTAATGTGTGCAGTGTACTCGTGTAGTGTAGGGTAGTCCCTCAACTTTTCCATGAGCCGAAGTTAGCATTTATGGAAAATATGCATGGTTTTTTTTATTGGCTTTTCGAAAAGTACATAATTAATACGCCAGAAAACATTATCTTTGCAATGGCATATCAACGAAAAGCCGTTGACAAAATACAGTTATCACAAAAGTGAGATCGTAGTAGAGCTCTAAGAACGTTCTACACAAGAAAAAAAAATTATATGCACGAGTGACACATATAATTTTTTTTCTTGTAGAAAATTAATTTTATTAACTTAAACACTGCGCTTATGTATAATATCATTATTTTAACAAAAATGTCACAAATAACATAAGGATTTAAACGGTAATTTTCGTTTTACTTTCAAATGCAAAAAAAAAAATCCATTTTGTCATTTTTAATCCTACAACTTTTTAATTTAGCAACTGATTACTGTACTTTTTGCGTTTTACGATCTTTGTATGTTGCCTTTCGGAAAATATAAGAATTTTGCTAATTTAAATCAAATGAATGTTGACAGGTCCAACAAATTGCCACAAATCGAGGAAGTCGCACAATAGACAATTGAAGCTTATTCTGAAGGCATAACAAATGACACAACATGACAGAATAACAGTATGCTGTGTTGTACTAATTACTCACATAATTAAAATCAATAATATCAACGAGCTTTGAAATATTTCAATTTTAATTATTATTCGTTTCAGTCAAAAGTCGAAACATTGTGTTTACGTCACTAAGCTTTTACCTTTTGATAGTTTATTCCTATATAATATTATCAACACATATTTTGTTGCTCGCGAATTTATAACTGGTACATATTTTAATTCTGAATAAAAGCTTTTAACTAATTCTATAGCTTTTATAATAATAATCGAATATTTTAGATTGATAGATATTTGTACGCGCACAATAACAAAATAATAAGCACTACTAAGGTTATAATTTGTAAATAATACACAATTTTAATCTCAAGAATCTGAAAAAGCTGACAAAATAAAATGGTAATTACCAGTTCTCTCCAAAACATCTTCGAAGGGAGTGGGACCGTTCTTGGCAAGCGACGCCATGACGCGCTGATTCGGACTGAAGCGCGCCGACCGCTGGCACTGAAACTATTTCAAAGTCACTACGTAGTAGCTAGCTCGTAGCGGTAGGGTCGGCAGGGAAATTATATTACACAAACATTTCATGACATAAAAATTTCATAACAGGAAAATGTCGTGGTGGAAATATTTCATGCCATGTTGCGTATACTCTACCATGATTAATTGAAGTTTTACTGTTATATAACGTCTCCGAAAATCAATTACGGATACTTCGGCTATATGATTCACTGCTTATGTAAAGACGTTTAGGCAAAAAAATATTCATAATACTCAAAGTAAAAAAATCATCGTATGTATGAGTGACTCTCCGCTAAACGCAAACTCGCCCATATAAAGAAAAATATTTTTTTTCGAGCATGGCAATTATTTTTCTGCTTAAACGTCTTTACATAGGCAGTAGATCATATGCCTGAAGTATCTGTAATTGATTTTACCGAACCTTATATGTACAAAAATTGTCGTGTCATTCTTCTTCATACAATCTTCTTAATCTCGGTATACAATCGAGATTAAGAAGAGTGTTTTAGGAATGAAAATTATATCTGAAAATTTCTACGTTTACATTCTATAATATTTTGAAAGACAGTCATCTAAATTATTTCAGGCTGTAAAATAAAACTTGATATTTTTATATTTTTAATTACTGTTGTTAAAGTCAGTAAGTTACACGTTGGTGCAGTCAACAAAAGTATCCAATGAAGCAATTTTAAAGTGAAAGTAATAAAGTACGAAAACATAAATTCCAATTAAACTTTCTTATTATTTTGAATGAGACTAATTTAATATTTTTTTTTGTGTCATTACTTACTTGTTGGTGTAATTAATATAAAATTGAATGTCTACCAGTACAAATTATATACAATTTTTTTTTTGCTGACTGTAGGAAATATCAACGCGCTTTTACACAACAATACTGATGCTCGCGACTTTGTTTGACTAGTGAGTTTCCATTCATTGAGATTAAACAGATGAATTAATGATTAAAAAAATAATAATTAATTAACAACAACATATGGATTCATTAAGTTTTAAGCGGGTGGAATTAAAAACTTTTCTCAATTTGAAATTAAACTTCAACTTACCATGAAAAGAAAAAAAAACATCTACCATTAAATTTAGTATGCAGGGAGTTTTGGGGGAGAAAAATTTATCTAGCTAGGTCTTATCCCTAGCTAGGTCGTTTCCCAGGAAACAGCGCATTTTTAAGTATTTTTTTTTTACTATTGATATTATTTACTACGGTAAGTCTCTATTTTTTCTTTCATCGTGCAACAATATATCAATAATTTCAGTCTGATTGGCTGTTTGGTTTGAATCTTATGTTTTGTTTGGAAATTCGAAATGTGGTAGGTTCGAATCTTCCTTTCCACACCACCTATCCTTCCCTTTGCCTATTCCTACCCTCTCCGCCAATCCGCGGGAACGTATTCGATAATCATAAAAATGATTTAAATATCCAAAATGGCGGCGATGTGGTTCGCCACCCATCACGTCTCGTTCTCGCGGAGGCGAAACGTGGCCCATGGAGAGCCACTTCGCTACGTTGAATGTAAGAGCAGAAATGGATGGTAAGAATGAAAGTGGACGAAGCGAAACAAGTATGTAAGGATCGTAGCAAGTGGAAAGAAGTGGTCTCTACCTACCCCTACGGGAAAGAGGCGTGATTATATGTATGTATGTATCAGCTTATGTATCTGCTCATTTAACAGTCTAATGCTATAAAATCATACATGTCCCATATCCAGACAGCATACTCCTGAGACAGAAATGTGTTCTCTCATATATATAAAGAATAACTAACGGTCGTTTGCCACTAACGACTTACGGAATAACTAACCACATATGCCCGATATGTGGTTAGTTATTCCGTAAGTCGAATCCGTATTTACACCGAATCGATGATTTTTAAGATAGCTATTCAAAATAGAACTTTATTAATTACACAACAAGTACACGTTTCATTGTAAGAGTTCTGATGTCAAGTTTCACCGCGCTGCACGGCGCATGTACATAATATGAAACTTGTATATTTTGATGTATTAAATAAAGTTAAATTTCTTAATAATTATCTCAAAAATGCAGCGGCGCCTCGCGTATTGTCTCGTTTTGGTGTAAACCAACTCTAACGGTTGTTTTGGTTTGACACCACTTACCCGACGTACTTAACTAACGGGTTATAAACTTGACGTTTCTCACTAATTAGAACCTCAATTGGACGTAGTTAAGCAGAAAGGACTCAACCCACACAAAGTCACTTTTGAGTTATTTGCGTTTGAAGTTTCAGCTAGAATTTCTTTATCACAAAGTTACATTAACAAAAAAAGAATTGCTTAATTTAAATAATAGTTCACATTTCTCAATAATTTTTTCAATAAATTTCAAGATATTAAGTGAAATGTGGGTTGAGTCCTTACTAATATTCTTAACTTTGTAGAGACAGGTATTTTTTTTATTTCTCAGAAAGAACTCATAACTACCCTTCGACTGGAAAATAAGTTATAAAAGAAAACAAAATAAGTTAAATTAATAAAAAGTTATGTATTTATTGACCTTGATAATAAATCTTGTAAAAACACAAAAAAACTTTATTAAAATTTAAAAACATTGAAAACCACGCAAAAATTGGCGCGCAAATTAATTTCCTTCCTCCTCTAGGTCAAAATCGAGGGTGGGTCCGTCTCCATCAACATCCTCGTTGATATTGGCGTGTCCCTAAGGTTGTAAAATTACTTAATCTTACCAAAAACGCCGGTAAATTACGCGTAAGTTACGGTAATTTATATAAATTACGGTAAGATTGCCGGTGATTTTAAACATTATACATTTTTATTTATTGCAAATGTCACGCGTTTTAGCTTAAAAAATCTAAATGCGACGTTGCCGCTAAATGCAGTCTACCTACTTGCGCGGCAAAGGCCGTTTTTTTTTAAAGCTAATACAGTTTTTCACATAAAGCGTTTTTCACTTTAGCGTAATGCAAATGGGGGTTAAAATAATTATCTTAAATAGTTACCCCTATTAAGTCCTAACGGGAATACGTTGAATTACTAATTTCCCTGTATATGTCGTTTTATGTCATAATTATTATATCTAAAATTCGTCAAAAAAAATAGAATATAACTGTTTTTAATATAAGTAACTAGTAAGCACGGGCGTAGCCAGGTTTTGGTTAGGGAGGGAGGAGGGGGGGTTCAAGAAAATAAAACTACTGAAAGTATATTAAATACTAGTCTTTAAGCCCTTTTTTTTTTCTTTTTCACCCGTTTTAGCTTTAAGCCCTGAAAGACTGTGTAATGCGATCAATATAATATAAATATCAATAGCCTTAAGCTGAACGTTGGTACTGAATTGTAATGATGTAGGAAGGATTTTTGAAAATTTGGCCCCTAAGGGGATGAAAAAGGGGTTAAAATATTGTTAGGAAACCGAACTCCACGCGGATACGTTACTAATATATATTCTTTGACGCGGACTAGAAGCTAGAGTATGATGGCAGGAACTTTGAAAAATCATACTCTAGCTTCTAGCTATCCTATCTCAGTTAATTTCAATTTTAGGAAAAGAAGTTATGATAACATTTTTATGTAAAATTTTACGCTCTACAACTTTTATTTGAAGATTTTTTTTCTAGCACATGCCGTTTTCCCAAAAAACGTTTCTTACCGAAAATTACCGTAACTTACGGTAATATTTTATTTATTACCGTAATTTTCGTTTTTTACCGTAATTTACCCTGGTAATTTTACGGCTTCACATCTCTACGTGTCCCTTAAGATTATTTTAAAATGCATGGCAGTCTTCAGGTATTAGACTGTACATTGATCGAAGACCTTCAAGCTTTGCTTGATGAATGAGTTTGCCTTGGGACCAAAGAACTTCAAAATATTCTTGCGAAAATTGTATTATAGCACCCTTGTTTTTTTTTTCATCAAATCTAGCTTTTGACTATCTCTAGTCTCTGACATCATGGTTATTAAAAATAGTTATTCTTTTTTAATAAAATTTTTTTAGTGTTAAGCCAATTCACTTTATCTTTATTTGTACCACAGAATACAGAAATCATCATAATGTTCTATATTCTGTGGTTTGTGCATATTTTCCGGATAACTTTTTTTTTCTATTTTCTTTGTACTTACTAGGCGTCATTCTCGTAACGTGAAGCGGTTTTTCTTTTTAGCGATTTTCATGAGATTAATGTGGATTAATATAATCTTTTACTGTATATATTCGCTCGTGATGCTTAAGTACACATTCAATTTTACTAAAATCAGTGTCATTTGGCAAAAAAGAATGACCGGTGTTTGCCTTCTAAAAGGTCCTCCCAAATAATAACGAACTGAATTGCTTTAAAATTATATTATTGAGACTTCTACATTTTTCTGTTACAGAGCCATATTAATACTCAAAAAAATCTACATATTGACATAGACATGCCATTAGTTTTACTTTTAAATATGAATATTAAAGACAACCTTATTATGTACAAATTCAACCGAACATGCCGCCCACCAAGGACACCTGTAATGTCCTTTACTAAAGATAAAATATAAGTATTAATAATAACAATATCTCAAGGTTTACATTAACAACACAAAATAAATTCCTATAATTCCTACTGTAAACTAAATTAGAATGAAAAGCAAATAACTAAAATATCATCAGTTTATTGGAAGGCAGCACACTTTAGTGATTGGTCTTTTTAAAATATTATTTTTATATATTTCTGTCTATGCCATTCCTGACATTAAACGTATCAAGAAACTTCAATTGACTTTGACTGTGCATAAGTTTCTCTTTATCTAGCTTCTGCTTTAAGTTTCTGACTTCTTTCTATGTTCTTCTCTAATTTCATAACTGTACGGTTAGGCAAATAATATATTTTTCTCATATTTCTTATTAATTCATTTCTATCTGTTTCTCTCGTATTATATTTAAATCGCTTATGTATATCATCTTCTATCTTATGTCTCAACTGTACATATTCTGGTAATATTCCATTACACTTCTTTTCTAGTTTTTTTTTGTCTATCTGTCGTTTTCTTTCTAACGAAATGTGTAATAACATCTTCTTGAGTGGACTGTATATTTTGTTAATTCCTGGAAGTCTCTTCTTTCCTGGTCATCGTATCAATTCTTCTTTCGTCAGTTCTAGGAGGCGGATGAATTAGGTAATTATGCTTTTTACCACATACGTGGCATCCATAGATATATAATATTAATTAGTTATCACTGGTGGCATCTAAATCTAAGTTTGCATATTTTCACCCTGTGATAGGGCATCAAGCAGTTGAAGCAAAGCTGCTTGGACTCCATAAAATTCATCTTCTCTTTAAAGTTAAGGCTAAAAAAATTGCTGGCACTTATTAAGGTAATGATCACTATCGCAATATGTACATCTTATTATTCTCGAGGTTTCTGCATGATGAACTCTTCTATCATTATTATTTACAATTTGCTTCATATTATTCGGTTTATTTTACTGTACACCTTCCAACAATCGAAATCTAGCTTCTAAAAATTCAGTGAGCATCGTAAAAGTAGGAATGTCATCATTGTTGTCTAGATTAATCTTCTCTTCCCATTGTTTAAGTGATTTTGCATCCAATTTATTTACACATAGGTAGACAATTATAGCGTCCCAGTTACTTGTGTCAACTCCGGTACTATTAAGACCACTTAAGCAATCTATTGTGGTGTCGAGCAGATATTTTATCGCACTAGCGGACTCGTAATGGCAATTTCTAATGGCCATAAGTTTTTGTAAATATGCGTTAACTATTATTCGTTTATTACTATAACGTCTCTGTAACTTCTCCCATGTGTGTTGGTAATTGTTGTCAATGACTGGTATATGGCGTAGTAAATTAGCAGCCTCCTCAACAACGTGCATTTTTTTTTTATAAAACTAGGGGGCAAACGAGCAAACGGATCACCTGATGGAAAGCGATTACCGTCGCCCATGGACACCCGCAACATCAGAGAAGTTACAAGTGCGTTGCCGGCCTTTTAGGAGGAAATACGCTCCCTTCTTGAAGGTTTGCAGGTCGTAGTGGTCCGGAAATACTTCTAGCGAAAGTTCATTCCAGAGTTTTAAAGTGCGCGGCAGAAAGCTTCGGGTAAAGCGCACGGTGGAGGACTGCCACTCATCAAGGTGATGAGGATGATAAATATTTTGTCGCATGGAACGGTGGCGAAAAGTTGCAGCAGGTATAAGTCCGAACAATTCCTCGGAGCACTCCCCGTAATATAACCGATAGAGGATGCAGAGCGATGCTACATCTCTACGTAGCTCTAAGGAGTCAAGCCTGTTTGAAACACTATGGCAGTCGACAATTCGAGCGGCCCTACGTTGAATACGATCCAGAGGGAGAAGCTGGTACTTTGGTGCCCCTGCCCAGAGATGAGAACAGTATTCCATGTGAGGCCGAACCTGCGCCTTATAGAGTTGTAGGCGTTGGACCGGACTGAAATACTGCTTTGCCCTGTTCAGAACACCAAGCTTCTTGGAGGCTAACTTAGCCTTGCCCTCCAGATGATATCGGAACTGGACCTCGCTCGATATGTTAACACCAAGTATTCCAATGTTGGAGGAGACAGTTATGGGTATGCTTTCAAAACGAGGACATACGACCATTGGTAACTTTTTAGCGGTGAACGCGCAAACTTGTGTCTTAGAGTGGTTAAATTGGACTAAGTTAAGTCTACCCCATTCTGAGACCTTCTCCAATGAATTCTCGATTTGCGAGACAAGTTTTCAAATAATGTAGCTTTTGAACATCTTTCAATGCGTCATTGCTGTTTCTTTTTCTTCCGGTACATAACACTTCTTTATTTTCAAGTCTAATGAGTCGCATTTTTTACAAGTATCCTTTTTTAATGACTTACAACGAAGATTTAAATTTGTATGAAATATGCGCTTCAATGTAGCAAAAGATACGCTCATCTCACTGCCGTATACTTTAACTTATACTTTATTACAAATATTTTAAAGCGTTTCAGTTAAATAAATAGTAACTTTGCAGTCATTACATCAATTCCTCACAAAGAACTCAGCCTGCCTGAGTCGATTTAGGTTTTTTGAAAATAATGTGCGATGTATCTGAATCCGTTTTTCAGAAATATCTCAAGTGGTTTGAGTAGTTTTTGATAAACTCAAAAAAAAAAAAATGTTTTAATAAACCTATAACACAGAAACGACCCAACCTGTTTGAGTCGTTTTAGTTATTTGATAGAATGCCATTTTCAATCCAATCTAAATTATTAGAAAATATTCAAACGGTTTGAGTTATTAGTTGAGAATACTCCTAGAAATACCATTACTCAGAAACAATTCAAGTGGACTGAGTTCGTTCAGCAAATTTATTTAGAGTTCTCTTCATACTGTGGGTTGAGTCGGGGTGGTAAAAAAAGTAGTTTCCGTGTATATTCTAAAAATGGGGTTTTCACTACATGATAGATTCGACCCTCAGCAGTACGATGACACACTTAGCTCAATTTTGCCCATTTTGTGGGTTGAGTCCTTTCTGCTTAACTACGTCCAATTCTCGTATTTAAAGTAGACTTTCATTTTACTTTCATTGTATTGTAAGTGAAGCGACATGTTATCATAAACTGATTTTGAAGTTTCGACCAATCAAAGCGCGTTTCACGTTGGTTCAACGTTTACGAGAATACAGTTTGACAGTTTTAGCGTATCGGGACTTGATTGTAATTGTATTGCAGGTTTTATTTAGCAGAATTGACCCTCTGATGTTTGATTGAACGGCTACACTTTGCGTAATTATTTTTAACCTCACCTCATCTGAAGGTTCTTCTTGTTCTGCTTCTGTGTAGTCGATATGCCGACGATCGTTGGGCCTCCGTTGATTTTTAGATGGTATCGGGATAGCTAAAACATAATAATTTATTATAGTTTTATTCAAGACACTTTAGCCCCAAGTTAACCAATTACAATGACACTATTAAGCCCACTTGCGCCAATCCGGGTTAAAGTTAACCCTGGGTTAAAAATCATGTTTTCTCTCTCTTTCTTCGTATTTGTGAAAGAGAAAGCATCATATTTTAACCCGGGGTTAACTTTAACCCGGATTGGCGCAAGTGGGCCTAACTGAGCTATGGTTTTGAATCTGTCTGTCCCGTTCTAACATGGAATGAGAAAGAGAAATAGAATGCGGGCTTAGCGTTAAATTTGTTTAAAGAAGTTGGGTGAAATCGGGATAACCGTTACAGGAAGCTAAGACTATACTAAGATACTTAATTTGTTTGTTTGTTTTCATTGAATATGCTCCAAAACTACTGGTCCGAATTTGATGAAATTTTGATTTTACAAGTATAGAGTAGATTTTACAAGTATAGAGTAGTCTACGGGAACGGACATAGGCTACTTTTTATTGTGGCAGACTAAAAATAAGCTTATGGTAATGGAAAACATATAACTTACAAAATATCTTTTTATTTTTAGATTTTTTTACAAATGGCAACTGCTCCGAAATATGTTTTTTAATACGGTACAAGCATAGATAAATCATTAGTCTCGCTGGGCGCTCAACTTGATAGAGCACTCACATAGAATGACTTGAGATGACACCTTGATAATGCGGCCACAAATTAATGTAGTGTGTAAAGTGACAATTGACTTACATGTGACAAATTCTAGTGTGCGTGAAAAATTGTGATGCCAGCTACTAAACTTTTGCCTGATTTGACGGGAAAAATATCTTATGCTCTAGTCTATTACTTAAGTTATTGGTTATAAATTCAGGTAAGTTAAAACTAGCTTTCGACGCGGCTCCACCCGAATTTTTCTTTAGAAAAATGGTAAGTTATATGTAAACAAATGATTAGGTCTAATTTTTATTTATTTATTAATCAAGTCAGAATAACGTGCGTCGAGGCAGATAGTACGATAATAATATTACACATCTATACTAATATAATAAAGAGGAAAAGTTTGTTTGTTTGTTTTCATTGAATAGGCTCTGAAACTACTGGACCGATTGTGATAAAATTTGGTACAGATATTATAGATTAGAACACGGGGAAGCATTTCCACCACTTTTTATAGCGGCAAAATGTACGGTTACATTTGTGCGGGATAACTATTTGCGCGTACGAAGTCGCGTGCAACATCTAGTAATAATAATTCGACGCTCCCAAGCAATAACCCAGTAATAGCACTTTACTGGATTTTTTTTTATTTCAAATTTGAAATCTGTGGGCCATGGTTCATGTATGTATTTTTTTTTTTGATTTTTTCTATGGTTAATTACAAAAATATGACCAATGAAAGTTTTATTGCACGGAACTTCAATTAAACTGATAATTCGTATTATACTAATACCGTAAAATAATTCATGTTAAGTTTTAGTTACTGCTTATTACAAGATTATTGCAGTGAAATATGAGGCAGTTGTTATCGGTAATGGTTAGTAACAATAAAGAATCTCGCTCAGAAAAAGAACAATTAGAAGAGAATTACATGCGTTATTTACATAGAAAAGAAAGGATTAGGCGAATTAAATACGAGGAAAAAGATATGTTTGACCAAAATGAGAGCACAGTAGCAATATTTGATCTACAAAGGTCTTAAACATTCCGCAATCTAATGTAAGGATTTTTCAATTCAAACGGAAGTATCCTGTTTACAATTTTACCGTATATATGACGCTTTACGTAAAAAAGGTTACTGCTATGTATGGCATTGCCATGTGACCCAAAGAGGCTGTATGGAAATTGGTAGTTATTTGTTATTATGTGTTCTTAAATTCTGAACGTTAAAAGGTTATTATATCATTATTCTTATAATATCATTCTACTCTGATAGGTGCTATTGGCAAAATAAAAATAGATACATTTTTGCCATATGCCTATGCTGCAAAAAATCTACAACTATCCATAACGCACAGATTTTATGAAACAGGACAAAGCCAAAATAAAGGTGATTCAATTCACGCTTATTTATATCGAACGCAATATGCAGAATAAAGTTATTTATACCCTGGAACTCTATAATATAATTTTAAATTTCAAAATGACCGAAGAAAAGTATACCGTAACAGAAGTTGAGCAATCTGATGATCTGTTGAGGAGTCGGGATACAAATGGAAACGTCATCCGTTGGTCTGACGTCATGGATGTTCACGTAACGCTATCACAACCAGGGAAGATTTATTTTAAATACGATTTTGATGGACAATATTTGTAGTTAGACACCTTACACTCGACCCAAATTTGACGACGGGGACGAAAATCTAAGCCAGACTCACCGACTGATGATATCACTCTAGAGCCGACTTATCATCAGCCTATTCCAATAAGCAAGGCACTACACACAGATTTACTATCTTTGTCCAATAGTAGAGCAATTCCAAGATACTATCATATTTTTTAAACGACTTCCAAAAAAGGAGGCGGTTATACGTTCGGCTGTATATATTTTTTTTTTTTTTTTTTTGTATGTTCGCGGATAACTCCGCCGTCTGTTGGCCGATTTTCAAAATTCTTTTTTTGATGTAAAAGGTATAATCCGAAGTTGGTCCCATTTTCAGAAAATTGGTGACCTGATGATGGGATCCATGAGGAAACGAGGGAACTCCTCAAAATTTATATGGACACATATGGTGGTTTCGACTTTTTCTGAAGTAGTCCAAGCATATGCTACCAAAAAGTAAGATTTTGCTCCAAGGTATACCCTGGATCAAAAAGTACAGAACAGAACTCCTGACTCCTTATAGATACATGTTTGGGGATTTTGGCGTTATTTAAAGAACTGAAAGCATATGCCACTTTGTCAATTAGAGTAATCATCATCATCACCACCACTATCACAGCATACATCATCACATTATGATGATATAGAAGGTACTTCTCATAGTATTTTACACTAACACGGAGATCTTTGAACATTACTCTGCCGTTTATGGACCTATTTGCAAAATTATTTTGTTGTTGTAAAGGGTTTAAATCGAAATTGGTCCTTTAGTCACTAAAGTGGAAACGTGATGATGCGATCCATGAGGAATCGAGGGAACTCCCCGAAATTTATATCGACACATATAGTGATTTTGACTTTTACTGAAGTAACACAAGCATATGCTACCAAAGAATAAGACGTTGTACCAAGGTATACCCTGAATCCAAAAGCACTGAACAGAACTCCTCAGTCTTTAAAGATATGCGTTAGGAAATTTCGGAATTGTTTAAAGAACTGCAAGCATATGCCACTTTGTAACTTACAGTAATCATCATCATCATCTTAATAACAATACCTAATGGAAGCTTGGCGCGTATTCAGTTATACATTCGGTCGTTTATTTTAGACGTTTTTAAGACGTATTAATAATAACTTAACAAGATATATCATTAAAAAGGATGAAATTATTATTTTTAAACAAAAAATTAAACCGACTTCCAAAGTAAAAATACACAAAAAAGTATGAAATAAAACTTATTTTATAAATAATTCCCCTTTTAAATTTGTCTATTTCTCTACTTAATCTTCTTAATTTTGAAGTCGTTACCAGCAAATATGAACGTGAGTTCTATAAAATATTGTAGGATATCATTTGGGCTGGTAGCGACTTCAAAATTAAGAAGATTAAGTAGAGAAATAGACAAATTTAAAAGGGGAATTATTTATAAAATAAGTTTTATTTCATACTTTTTTGTGTATTTTTACTTTGGAAGTCGGTTTAATTAAGAATCACTTTCGTATTCTCATGACAATACTGACATAGTTTTTGAAGAAACCTCCGATAATGATTATTGATTACATTTAATTTTAATAATATCATATTTGAATGGCACTTTATAATTTTTTATTTGATTTTAATAATACAGAAGACTTTTGTTTCGATGCGTATTTGTTTTTGTTTATAAACGTCATATTTTTGTATTTATATTGTGTAGTTTTGTTTCATAATCCTCTTGACAACACTTTAATGAATTAACAGTATACGATGAATACAATTCAAATACATAAAAGTACTTTGTGGTACTCGGTTTGTACTATTTAGAGACGGTTTAGATTACACGGCAATAAGACAGTTAAAGAACTTTACAGTTACTCTCTTCATTGAAAAACTTGCTTAGATAGCCAAGTAAATAATCATTATTGTACTATACTATTTTCAAAAATACCGCAATAATCTCGTAAGTTGATATTACTAAATTCATCTTTGTAATTCAGTAAAGTAAGATAAAATTACTGTTAAAACGTTACAAAAACATTTTACGTAATATATACTTTTATGTATTACATAAATATTTGTATATGTAAAGTAATACTGATGCTATAAGGTTATTCTATAAAAAAATACCTTTCATTTGATGTATATAACATGGCATAATAATGATTCACTGAAAAGATATAGCTAAAAAACACAAAATATGTTCTCCTGAAAAATTTGAGTTTTGCGATTACTGGGTTATTGCTTGGGAGCGTCGAATATAATATTTAACTAGCTGTTACCCGCGGTTCCGCCCGCGTAAATATACTATCGAATATCCCGCGGGAACACTACTTTTTCGCCATAAAAATCCAGAGCCTAAACTACTACCATACCAAATTTCATCAAAATCCGTTCAGTAGTTTTTGCGTAAAAGAGTAACAAACATCCATCCATACATCCATACATCCTCAAAAACTTTTACATTTTTAATATTAGTAAGACTGTGACGTTTTAATTTTTTTTCGTATTTTTGATCTGTATTTTTCGAATAGTTATTTAGTTTCATGGGAAGAATCCTGAAGAATCACAATAAATTAGTTAGGTAAATAAAATACCAAGGATATAATTTATTTCATTGTATCTTATTAGATTATAATAAATACAATGACGATTATAAAATCACGTCATAAAATTATCAACTACGGGGAACTTAACTCTTGCAATACGCGGCAACACTGAATGGCTTTTTAAGTTTACGTAATTTTATGTTGAAATTTCGAATTTATACGATAATTACTGATGATATGTGATCCTAGTGTCCTTCTTATTTCTCGTCGAATTGTTTTTACATAGTTTCACTACACAACATGGCATTTTGTTTCCAATATTAACTAAAATGTAATAAAATATTCGGGATGCACAACTGTCATAAAGCTTTCAATATGACTGGCTCGTGTAAGCCGACCTCGGCTTAGTATTTAGTGTGTATTTGACAAGCATGTCGGCTCGGTCTAGTAGAGCGCCCAGCGAGACCAATCATTAGTCTATGGGTACAAGTTATCACTTTAATATGTAAAATAGGTATTTTTTTTAAATTTGACTTTGATTTGACATTGATACGCCAAATAACTGCCAATAGTCGCCATTTTTAAAGATGGCGGCGCAAGGGGTAGAATCACGAGATGGTAGAAGAAAAAATTTTTTTAAATTTTTTAGTTACAACACATTATGCAACAATTGTACAAAAGCGGGGTGAATTCATCGTGGCAATCTCTACAGGCAACCGAAATAGAGACTAGGAGAGGAATATTCAAAAATCTTTTTAGAAAAATTTCCTCTCCCTAGAAGTTTCCAGGATAAAGTATAAAAACTCTAAGAGAGTTTAGTACTTAGAATGTAATTTAAAATAAAACTGACCTTCCGAACTCAGGAGCACAAAGTATGCAGACGTGAAATGTTAGTAGGCGACAGCAGACTATTGGAATATTATACAATATAGAAGCTAAAAATTTGAAAATACCATGCGGCCAATAAAAATGTTGCCAGTGACGCCATCTAAGTTATAACATGTCCGAGTCCACGTGCTAAACATAGTTACTGTCGAAACTGCGAATTGGCGGGAGATTTAAATTAATTTTTGGGTGTTAAAAATATTTTTTTTTTGGTCTTCGACAAAAACTCATTTAATCTTGAAGGCTTCTTCATTCGTTTCGTTCAAAAGTGAAGTCATGGGCGATAGTTAATAATATAAACGTGTTGTATCAGCTGTTAGATAAGTACCTCTCTAGTAATAATAGACAGACCGAAATTATAAGAGTCTATTTGTCCGCCTATTTGTCCGCCCTTGATAGGTTCTGTCTTCTGAATTCATATTTAACCCGGCGTGTGTGAGGCCGGGTATGTCATGGCCGAGTAAAATTTAAAAACTGTTTATTTTTTTAAATGATCGTCTGGCAGCTCTAGTTTGCTTAGTAGCTGGAGGTATGGGCATCCTGGAGAGGTGAATAGCGTGATCTAAGAGAGGCACGGGACACGAGCCAGGATAATCGGGTGCAAACCCATTTTGGGTATGTCATACCCGACCTCATAGCAAACGTACCTTTTTTGGCTAATTATCATAACATACATTTTTTGGTTTATTTTTATTTTTTCAATTATTATTAGTTTATTGTAATGATTTTACAGAATCCATTTGTTATTTATTCATTTTTTGATATATATTTGTTTAAAATTATCAAAATGGATATTTTTAGTATGAACAAGAGGTGAGGTATATGTGAGATGATAGAGTAGGTAGTAACTGATTTCTTTAGTGGATACAGTTCAGAACATGTAACTGATTACTATAGTGTTCGTATGTTAGCGTAATTTTTACCTTTATGTTTGGAGCATGCAAAATATATTTGCGAAAATTGTGCATATCTGGACAGTTGTGATTAATCATATTTTCAATTAAAAAAAATAATAAATAATTTCTTAACGAGGAGGATCTCAACATAATATTTTAGTTTCTAATTGAGTTACAATGCAAATAATGTTTTTTTTTGGTTAAATTCTAAATAATTTGTTAACCTTTAAACTTTTGGAGCTATAATTACATAGTCAAAGAAAACCTTAAATAAATAATATTAATGTTATAATTTAAAACTTTTTTCATTTATACCTATTAATTTACTAATTATTGTACAAAACTAAATCAACAAAATATAAATTATAATAATAATATCAATATTATAGCACTTTGAATTTTTGGTATGTCATACCCCACCTCATAGTTGTTGCAACTTTTTTTCACCTCATTCACGCCGGGTTAAAATTAGGGAAGTTTTTTTTCTTAATCTGTCCCATTATATACTTATTTGGTCTGCCTATATATTATCTTGATAAATTATACTCTCGAGCATAATTATCTCGAGCTATTGAGCATAATTACGAATACCACACATCTTTTTATACATTTTTCCAAAGTGGAAAAGTGTATAAAAAGTTGTGTAATATTATTATGAACATGAATTTCCATTAAGAACCAACAGTACACTAAATCAGTTAATTCAATTGGGAATATGCACGTATTTTTTTTTTTTGTTATTATATAAGGTCTCCGAAAATCAACTACGGATACTTCGGGCACATGATCCACTGCTTATGTAAAGACGTTTAGGCAAATAAATAATTGTCATACTCAAAGTAAAAAATCATCTCTTGTATGGGTGACTCTCCGCAAAACGCAAACTCGCCCATATAAAGAAAAAAAATTTTTTTCGAGTTTGACAATTAATTTTCTGCTTAAACGTATTTACATAAACAGCAGATCATATGCCCAAAATATCCGTAATTGATTTTACCGAACCTTATATAGATCTATCTTGTTTGGTAAACCATATTATGGTACAATCAGTTTTTTGATATCATTAAAAATAAAAAAGATATGAACGTTTAAAGTAGTCTATTAGACAGAGAGATCGGATGTGTAACGTGACGTCACATAACACGACTTTCATAGAAATCATCATCATCATCATCATCAGCCTATCGCCGTCCACTGCTGAACGTAGGCCTCCCCCAATGAGCGCCAACCATCCCGATCTTGGGCAGCCCTCATCCATCCGCTGCCAGCCACCTTCTTCAAATCGTCGGTCCATCGTGCCGCAGGACGTCCTACACTACGTTTGCCTAAGCGTGGTCTCCACTCTAATACTTGTCTGCTCCATCGATTGTCTGTCCGTCTGCAGACATGGCCGGCCCATTTCCACTTCAGCGTGCTAATTCGTTGAGCAATGTCGGTGACTTTAGTTCTCTGGCGAATAACGTCGTTACGTATTTTATCCACCAGAGATACCTTTAACATTGCTCTTTCCATCGCACGCTGAGAAACCTTAAACTTATGAACCAAGCCTACGGTGAGTGTCCACGTTTCGGCTCCGTATGTCATTACCGGTAGAACGCATTGATCAAAGACCCTGGTCTTAAGGGATTGTGGGATCGACGATTCAAAGATGTCCCGGAGCTTCCCGAATGCAGCCCAGCCCAAGCGTATTCTTCTACTCACCTCCTTCTCAAAGTTGTGCCGCCCGAGTTGAATGGTTTGGCCAAGATATACGTATTTTTGCACAACTTCGAGACTAGCGCCATTTACGACGACTGGTCTCGGGAGAACGTGTTCATTATACATGATTTTAGTTTTGTTCAGGTTCATACCGAGACCCACCCGTCTTGAAGAATCGCTTAGGCTGTTCAGCATCTCTTCCAGGTCCTGCAGAGAGTCTGACATAATGACTATGTCATCTGCGAATCTCAGGTGTGAGATGTACTGGCCGTTTATGTTCAGTCCCCGTCCGTTCCAATCGAGCGTCTTGAAAACGTCCTCCAACGCGTTATTAAACAGTTTTGGAGAGATAACATCTCCCTGTCTTACTCCTCGACGCAGTTGGATTGGTTTTGTACTCTGTTCTTGTACTTGGACGGTCATTGTTGCGGCCTTGTACAGATATCTCAACACCTCGACATATCGGCAGTCGACGAGACATCTCTGCATGGATTCCAGCACAGCCCAGGTCTCGACGGTATCGAAGGCTTTTTCATAGTCCACATACGCTAGGCAGAGAGGCTGATTATACTCCTCGGTCTTCTGTATAATTTGCCTTAGTGTGTGTATGTGGTCCACAGTGCTGTAGCCTTTGCGAATCCCGGCCTGTTCCGGTGACTGAAAGTCGTCAAACTTCTGGGCAAGACGATTCGATATAACCCTCGAGAACAGCTTATACACGTGGCTCAGGAGTGAAATGGGGCGGTAGTTTTCTAGTCGCGTGTTATCGCCTTTTTTGAAAAACAAAACTGCTATGCTCCTGCTCCATGCTTCCGGGGTAGTGCCAGTGTGGATGACGGAATTGAAGAGCTTGACAAGCTCAGTCAAGACGGGTGTTCCTCCTGCCTTAAGCAGCTTTCATAGAAAGTTCATAAGTAATTTCGTTTTGCTAGAAATCAGTCTAATATAATATTATTATGTTTTAAGTTATTTTTATGTTTTATGCATATTCCCTTGACCCTATTACGGACCCGCTTTTGGTTGGTTTTTAATCCTTTTAAAATAAACATAATATTATATTGGACAATAATTAAATTAGACAGTTATCTAAATGGCTAGATATTAAAACACATTACCTGCGACATAACGAGTACATGCTAAAAATAAAATAATGTTTTAGTTGAAAAATTAAAAGTAATATTTTTAATGTTTCTTTTCGCATTTTATTTCAAAAACAAGTATCAAATCAAGGTTTTTCGTCTCCAATTTCGTTTCGAGATGTATTCGGATTCTATTTGTGGATTTCTAATATGGATGTTGCCTAGTGTCGAATATAACATTTTTACAAATAAAATTTTAAAATAGTTGAATAGAGATAATATATAAATCTAAAAGAAAATGTTAGTGGACGCGATAAAAATTATGAGCAGATAAAAAATACTGCCTAAGACTTTCTCGCAAAACAACTTATGGCGTTACAGTCGCTACCGCCATAAATTGTTGAATGAGAAATGTATGGCGATTGGCGCGGCGGTAGCACGTCGTGACGTCACAGGTTGATATGTCGCTCTCTTATTGTAAATGTTAATTGTTTGTGTATTTTTTAAGATTTACGAATATGTATACTAATAATATGAATGCGAAAGTGTGTCTGTCTGTCTGTTTACCTCTTCACGCTTTAACTGTTGAACCGATTTTTATGAAATTTCGTATATAAACATACTTTGAGTGCTGGGAAAGGACATAGGATATTTTTTTATCCCGAAAAAGTACAGTGTTTCCGCGGGATAAAGTATTCACGCGGGCGGAGCTGCGGGCAAAAGCTAGTGGATTATAGTTTGTTTATTGTCATATTGTTTTCTAATATTGAATAAAATGAAAAATATTTTTTTGTCAACAAATGAAAAAAGGTTATCGTTTGGCTACTACCTTAATAGGTACCACAGGTACCTAAACTATGGTATGTATGGTACAATAGGAGAATTATATGGACAAGGTTCCAGCTCTCCTCAAAAACCAGCTCAAAATTTCCTAGTAGCTCTCCATCTATTATAGAGCTGCGTTTTTAACAGGGCTCCTATTAGGTACAGTGTGTTGATGTGTTCAACAGATATAAGGAATTTTATCCAAAATAAGTATATAGTCATTATTCACCGCATAACCCAACTAACATTTTGGCGCTAAGGGAAACCTTTTTTGACACTTAAAGTATTATAAACGACATAATAGCTCTGACAATAGCTTTGGACTCTACTGCCGCGTTAGGAATAAATAATTAAAGTTTCAAGAGGCATAATAGAAATAAAGGAAAAATATATAACTTAAGGTGCTAACTTGGAGTTTGTCAGAACTTTTGTATAACTTACTCTTACATCTTTAGGAAACGTAAAGCACTATCACCAATTTTAAGGTGTCTGCTAATACTTACAAACGGTTAAAGTTCTTAAATGGAGTTAGTCAATACCTTGTACCACCTAACGAGTTCTATGGAGCCCTAAGAGCTTTAAAAGAAAGTTATAGTAGTGATAACTATTTGTATTATAGAGCTATAGAAGTTAAAGAAGTGATAACTATAGGTATTATAGAGCTAGAATTTACATACACATTCCTGTTGATCGTCTATATTACTGCCTTTTTAAACGTGAATAGACTATAGTTGTTGTATGCAACTTCGTTCACGCAGAAATCTGTTTAAGGGACCATACATTTATTCTCAAAAATAGTTCCTACCCCAAGTATTTTCCCTAGTAGAAACTATTTTACCTAGGGGTCATAGGTCTAAACTATTCACCAAAATTTATATTATGTTTTGTGGTTTCCAGGTGTGATCGTAGCCAATTACAATTATTCAACGTAAAGTAGTAAACAAAACATAAAATATTAAATCCTAATAAATACTACCTAAGATTTAATTTGAAAGAAAAGATACGAATCGGAAATTAATTTATTAGCAACTGTTAACAATCTCAGGGATACTCATCCCAAACAATGTCAGGGATACTCATCCCAACTTACCTGTCCGGTAGTTGTGGTATAGTATACGGGTATGCGACCCCGGCTCCCTAGCTATTACCGTCCTATCCCGTGCCCTCCTGGGCGGTAATATAAGGAAGATTGGTAAGTTAGAGTGGGAAATAGGAATGTAGGAACATTCCTATTTCCCACTCTAACTTACCAATCTTCCTTTCCACACCACCTATCCTTCCCTTTCCCTATTCCTACCCTCTCCACCAATCCGTGGGAACGCAATGGATAATCATAAAAATAATTTAATTATCCAAAATGGCGGCGATGCGGTTCGCCACCCATCACGTCTCGTTCTCGCGGAGGCGAAAAGTGGCCCATGGAGAGCCGCTTCGCTACGTTGAATGTAAGAGGAGGAATCTTCTCTTCTTTCAGTGCCTCTCCACTACTGGAGGTTGGCAGTCAGCTCTGAGTACCCCTCTATGTCTTTCGCCAGGCGGAATAGGTCTTCAACGCTGCCTACACTGGTCCATTTTCTTATATTCGAGAGCCACGATGTCCTTCTCCTTCCGACGGCTCGTTTCCCTTCAACCTTTCCCATCATGACCACTTGAAGCAGTTGATATCGCTCGTGACGAAGCACATGTCCCAGATATGCAACTTTTCTCCTCTTGATAGTGGCCATGAGTTCTCGGGATTTACCAGCTCGTCTCAGGACTTCCTCATTCGTGACCCTATGGATCCAGCTGATCTTCAACATCCTCCGATAGCACCACATCTCGAAGGCCTCTAGTCTTTTGCGTGGGTTCTCCAAAATGGTCCATGATTCGCATCCGTAGTAGACTATCGGCCAGATGTAGCATTGGAGTAGCCGCATCCGAAGTCTGAGGTCCAGCTGCCTTGTACACAGTACCTTACTCATTTTATTGAAGGACGCACGGGCGATTTCTATACGGGTCTTTATCTCTTGCTCGGATTCCCAGTTTTCATTTACCCATGTGCCAAGATACTTATACTTCTGGACTCGATCTAGATTAGTCCCGGCTACCGTTACTGTCGGGTTTAGTGTTCCGTCTCTAGATACCACCATAAACTTTGTCTTGGATAAGTTCATCGAAAGACCCGCTTTCTGACTACAGTCGTGGACTCTGTTCACTATCAGCTGAATATCTTCTGGCGTGGAGGCTATTAGCGCAGTGTCGTCGGCGTATCGGAGATTATTGATAATTCGTCCGTTGATGTTGACGCCCCACTCGCTCTCCTCTAACGCTTCAGTGATAATGGCCTCCGAATATAGGTTAAAAAGAAGCGGGGACAGGATGCATCCTTGACGTACGCCTCTGCATATTGCCACTTCTTCGGTCTCCTCACATTCCACTCTGACGGTGCCTGTTTGGTACCAATAAAGGTTTTGGATGATTCGCATATCCTTTCGTCCAACCCGATATCTTTTAGTCGACGCATTAGTACTTCGTGCTGGACACGATCAAAGGCTTTTTCGTAATCCACGAAACAAATTATGACGTCTTTTTGCATATCTCTACATTTCTGGACGAGAACATTTAGAGCGAATAAGACCTCCCTGGTACCTACTCCCGATCTAAAGCCAAATTGAGTTTCCCCAAGCTCATTGTCAATTTTTACGCGTATTCTCTCATGAATTATCGAGAGGAACATCTTTAATACTTGACTCATCAGACTTATGGTCCGATACTCTGTGCATTTCTTTGCATTTGTCTTTTTCGGTAGGGTGATGAATGTGGACTTCAACCAATCCTTTGGCAATACTCCGGAATTGTAGATATTGTTAAAGAGCTTAGTCACTGCATCTATCAGATCGTATTCAATAAGCTTCATTATCTCTATATGTATATGATCTGGTCCTGTAGACTTTCCATTTTTGGCTCTCTGTAAAGCTTTTATCACTTCTGATCTAAGTATTTCAGGTCCAGTATCATCAAATGTCGTGTTCGCTGTCCCTCTGGTTATATCAGCGAACATTTCTTCGACGTAGAGTTTCCAAGCTATCTTTTTCCTTCCCACGTCAGTTATAATAGTGCCATTGTCGTCAACTAACGCGTTTCGTATAGGTCCTTTGCGCAATCCTGCCATTTCTTTAATTTCTTTATGTAAGTTAAAGCTGTCATGTTTCTTACTAAGATCTTCCATCCTTTTACACTTCGTTTCGTAGAATTTTGAACGAGCTACACGTATTGAGGAGGAATGGATGGTATGAATGAAAGTGGACGAAGCGAAACAAGTATGTAAGGATCGTAGCAAGTGGAAAGAAGTGGTCTCTGCCTACCCCTACGGGAAAGAGGCGGTCTCTGCCAACCCCTATGGGAAAGAGGCGTGATTATATGAATGAATGAATGTTAACAATCATAAATTATTCACAAAACCGCGATTATCTAATGCTCTAGAGAGCCCGTCCGTCCCGACCTAAGTGCTAGAGCGAAGAGGCGTCTGCTCATTTTTTCGCCCCTCACCTCACGCCTTCGTCCCTCGCCTCATGCCTCCGCCGCACCGGTTTTCGACAGGGTGGTCAGGTTATTATTGTAAGACGGCCGTTCCTGATGGCTGAACGTCCTCGTCAGCCTGATCTTCAGCTGTCCTTAGCTCTTGGCCATTGTCAATCCTTGTTGAGTCACTGTCGTCCTCGTTGTCACCTAAAACACATAAGAGTAATAGATGAGCAAAATATTACATTTATTAGTAAAGTGGCTACCGAAAATGACAAAAGCGCCGCCGTGCCACGCAGCGATAGAGTTTTAACAGGCAGTTTAAGCAGCAAATAAAATGTCAATTGTGACGATGAAGTTCCGGACCTCAATCATCACAAAAAGAGATTCCCATTACCACCCAGTTCTAAAAAGAATTCGAAATAGGTTCAATCTTTATGCTACAATGTCGGAGCATAGAAAAATAGAAGTTGCCTCTGGTCGGGGCACAGCTCAAGGGTTATTGCCACTGGTCGGGGCAAAGCACAGGGGTTGTTGCCACTGGTCGGGGCACAGTACAGGTGTTGTCGCCACTGGTCGGGGCACAACACAGGGGTTGTTGCCACTGGTCGGGGCACAGTACAGGCGTTGTTGCCACTGGTCGGGGCACAGTACAGGGGTTATTGCCACTGGTCGGGGCACAGCTCAGGGGTTATTGCCACTGGTCGGGGCACAGCTCAGGGGTTGTTGCCACTGGTCGGGGCACAGTACAGGGGTTGTTGCCACTGGTCGGGGCACAGTACAGGCGTTGTTGCCACTGGTCGGGGCACAGTACAGGGGTTATTGCCACTGGTCGGGGCACAGCTCAGGGGTTATTGCCACTGGTCGGGGCACAGCTCAGGGGTTGTTGCCATTTGTTGGGGCACAGTACAGGGGTTGTTGCCACTGGTCGGGGCACAGTACAGGAGTTGTCGCCACTGGTCGGGGCACAGGATAGGGGTGTTGCCACTGGTCGGGGCACAGGACAGGGGTTGTTGCCACTGGTCGGGGCACAGGATAGGGGTGTTGTCACTGCTTGGGGCACAGCACTCACCACTCGTGAAAAATGCTTCACATACATCCGGTGTCCACTCGCCGCGCCACTGCACCATGTGCCCTGCAGCGGTCTGAGTTTTCTTCCCATATGAGCCAGCCACCAGCTCTAGTTCTTAGCAATGATGTGGAAGCTCACGCAAGATCTTGTAAGGATCTCGCATGCCGGAATCAAATTTGCCCTTGCTCTGTGATCCCTTGATAATAAAAACAAAACTGCCAACTGCGAAATCACGAGGTTGTCGACGACCTTTATTTACGTAAGTATCCTGATGCTGTTGATTAGCAGCAAGAAGCTCAGACGTTCTTTACCTCCTCAACGTCATTAATCCTTCCCGGTTAGGACTAGTGTTACTCAGGGCCACGTCCCTTACCAATGATCTCAAGACAGGCGTGGTCCCATCAATACCAGTTAAAATTTGAAGGGTTGATGATTGTGTCGTAGCTTGCTTAGTGATATTTAGGATGAGTTGGACTTTCCATAAAGCTTCAGACCAATTTGCACCTTTATGGTTGACTTCGACGCGTAACATATTAAGAACCGTCCTACAGTATCTTTCGACTTGTCCATTTTCCCGATGCATTTCTGGCGTTACAAAATGACTGGAACAACCCAGCTCAGTAATCCAGATTCGGAACGACATACTTTCAAACATTCTGCCTCGATCGCAGACTATCGTGCACGGTATGCCAAATAACGAAATCGCGTTAGAAAATACTCGGTTTAAGTCCTCTGTATCTTGTCTGTATATCGCATACAGCAAACAGTACTTCGAAAAGGAGTCAATAACTATGAGGATGTACTTAAAACCGTTTGACTCAGCTAATGGGCCAAGAACATCTACATGAACAACGGCAAAGGGGACATCAAGCTTAGTCCAAGACTTAATAGGCAAGCGGACTGATTTTTTTTTATTGCATAAACGAATAGTACTCTTAAATATGAGTAACTTTTCAGAAGAAACCGTATATCAAAAGTCAATATTTTCAAAGGTACAGCGATTTGTATACAAAATTTCGCGAGTCTTTATACCAAAAAAAAATATTTTTTTTTTGCGAAATTGGTAAACAAAACCTACATCATTAGTTTACTCACATCATATACAAAAACATTCATTATGGTAAGTATGAACTTAAACGCACAAATATCGGAGATATTTACAAATATATTCCTGCGGCCATATACTTCATATACTACTTCATATACTACAACCTACAAGTGACGTCATTTGTAGGTCGAGTTTAGTATGGAGCGTTTTTAGGAGGCTCGCGAAATTTTTTATAAAAATCGCTGTACCTTTGAAAATATTGACTTTTGATATATGGTTTCTTCTGAGAAGTTACTCATATTTAAGAGTACTATTCATTTATGCAATAAAAAAAATTAGTCCGATTGCCTATTGGTAAACTGGGAGCTCGGGGCATTTTCTTATGAGCCAAACAAACTATACAGTGCCCTATGTACTTTTTTACAAATCCTCTCAAAACCGGAAACCTAAAATGGCGGAGTATTAAATCAGTAGTTTTGTCAATTCAGATATGATCGTGATCGTCATAAAAGACTCTTAAGCGTAGTGTGCCGACGGGCGGCAATTTATTTTATACTGACTTAAGCCCCAGCTTCTGCATATATAAAGTAAAAGTAATATAAACTTTCGGGCACTCACGCGCGGGGTCACGTGACATACCCCAGACGCCTGCGCCATATTGCATATTTGCGGTCCGGACGCTCGAGAGGTTAATGTTGCCCGCTTCATTTTTATATTTTGGGCAAATATATACTAAATTATACCTCAATAATTGTTATCCTAATTAAATGTTAATAATAATTAGTAATTATTATTAACACCACATGCAATTGATAAATTAATGTATCAATAAGTTACAATGTCCTAAAACAGAATCATAATGCAAATGTCAGAGTATAAAATTAAGTAGGTACAATATTTTGTCACATTAAACTTTCGTCACAAACATTCATACCGGAATATAAATAGGGTAAATATTATGTCAACAGAATAAATTAAAATTAAATTTTCAATAAAATAAATAAATTAAATTAAAATATGATGTCACTGAATTAATTATTAAGGTTAAATTTAATAAAATATAATTTAAATATATAAAAATAAAATTAGATGTCCAATAAAATAGAATTCGAAAGACATGATTGATCATTTAGCAAAGGACATCATTCATTTTGGACCAAAAAATGAAAGTGCCGGCCAGAAAAAAAAACTACGATATTCGGATAGAATACACAATTTCTATCATTTTTTACTATGACGTCCAATCTATGCGCACAACGGTTACGTCGTAATAACATAAAAAATAAAATATTTTTTTATTAATTCTTTGTTGTTAAAAAAAGATTGGAGTGACATTATAATATAAAAATGTCGAGCGGCAATATCTCCGACGTCAACGTGAAGTGCAGGAAGAACCTGACAACGAAGAACCTGATGTTGCAGACGAAGAAGTTGACGCTGTGCCTCATTCTACAGTTTTACCTGGATTTGTACGAACTAGTAATACGGCAAACTCTTGTGTATTTCAACACTGTGTAGACTCAACAAGACACAGAATACCAGAAAACATTATTCTACGTGTTCTTTGCCGATACAGTGTATTCATATCAGAAAACAGTCGTGTTTGCAGCGAACACCTCGAGCAAAATGAATGGCATTTACTTGCTATGCAAGACAATTTAATTCAAGATTTTAATTCTGCACAGATCGTTAGTGCGCTAAGGTTGTTAATAAACCACATTAAAACAGAAGTTTTAGATTTTGAGCATTATGAATTGATCAATAACAAAGAGTTCCACGATTGGACTGGTCTTACTGCTGAACAATTCTCTGATTTATTGGCCAACACTCCGAGCTTAAATCAAAAAAGAAACAAAAAAACAATTTTAGCAGCTTTACTTGCAAAGATCCGAACTGGAGACTCAAATGCTAGGCTCGCAACGATATTTAAAACGAGCGAATCCACATTCGGGCGAATGCTTGAGACTGGCCGAGAAGCACTTTTGCGAGACTTTGTTCCAATGCATTTGGGGTTTGACCATATGACTCGGGAAGATGTCACACGTAGGAATCTTCTTATCCCAGAAAGTCTTTTTGGAAATATTGAAAGTCCTCCCGAAGAAAGAAAAGCTATTACAATTGTGGACGGCACATACATCTACATCCAAAAAAGCTCAAACTATTTTTTTCAACGAAAATCTTATAGTAGTCACAAGTTCCGGAACTTAGTAAAACCATTTTTATTTGTCTGCTGCGACGGTCACATAATAGAAGTTTCAGGTCCACACGCTGCTACTTCTTCAGATGCGCAGATAATGCAGAATATTGCTGAAAATGAAAGTGATCATGGCGATGGATTATTCCAATGGTTCTACCAAAGCGGGGACGTATTTATTTTGGACCGTGGGTTCAGAGATGCAGTTCTCATTCTTGAAGGAAATGGTTACACTGTGAAAATGCCGGAGACAAAGCATCCTGGAGCGACGCAACTAACCACGGAACAAGCAAACAAGTCACGCCTTGTTACTATTTGCCGTTGGGTTGTGGAAGTAGTAAATGGCCGATTTAAACGAGATTTCCGCCTGTTGAGAAACGTTCATATTAATATAACATTGCACTATATGTTTGAATATTTTAGAATCGCAGCAGCATTAATAAATGCTTATCACGTGTTGATAGTAGATAATGTCCATGCTTCTGATTTTTTACAAATAATCCGGGAAAGGATAAACATGCCCAATACACTGGCAGATCTTGTCGCCAGACGTAACTTGAACAGAATGAGAGCACAGTTCCAGCCCATGTCTGCAGATATGGCTGAGTTTAATGACTTTCCTACGCTGACCGAAGAAGAATTAATATTATTTAGCCTCGGTATATATCAGCTGAGACAAGCGAGAAGTTACTATGGAGAGCATGTTCAACCAGATGGAGTTTTTAGCATTGAGCTAAGTGGTGGAATTCCTCTAGAGCTTGTAAGGGAATTGGAGGGAGAGGACTTGTGGTTGATTCGAGGGCGAATACAATCCCGACACATCCGATCTAAAACATACTATGTGTATATTGCTCTGGATAGAACAGCAACCGGGCGTCGAGCAATAAAACATTACTATTGCACATGCCATATAGGAATGAGAACCATCGGATGTTGCTCCCATACTATGTGCATAGTCTGGTACATGGGTTATGCTAGACATGACCCTTACCTCAGCCCACCCGCAATAAGTTTAGATGACGTATTTGTAAGACTAGAAAATGTTTAATTGTACGTCATTAACTTATTATTGTTATTAGCCTTTATTCAGAAGAACAATACATTTATTTTATATACATTACAAAATATTCAAATCAATAATTGATTTTTCCGTTGCGCGGTCTCTGCTTCTGAGTGCCTCTTGGCAATGGCCTCCCCCAACAGCTTCCACTCACATCTCTGACATGCCACTCCACATACACTAGTCCACATTTTGCCAGCCATTTGTACCATTTCATCTTCCCATCTTTTTAGAGATCTGCCCTCTTTTCTTTTAGCCCTTCTGGGATACAAAGATGTTATTATTTTTGTCCATTTGTCTGGCCCTATCAAAATCAAAACATGTCCGGGCCGGACATGTTTTGATTGTTTGTTGTTTCATTTCAATTTTTTAGTTTTATATGTTACATCAGTTACACGTGTCATTTTTCTCAACTCCTTGTTTTCTATTTTGTCTATCCTTTTCTTTCCAAACATACTCCTCTCCATAGCCTTCGGCCCAACTTCCAGCATACTTGTATGAGCTTTTGTTAGTGCCCAAGTTTGGCACCCTTATGTTAGAATGGGTGGAATCCATGTATTAAATAGTTTTCTTTTGGTGCTCATGTTTATACTTATGCATTTTACTATTTCTTTAAAGGACCAGAATCTTTTCCAGGCATTGCCAATTTTTTTTTTGTATATCTTTGGTTGTTGTATCATATAGTTCACCGGGACAGTTAGTCTTCTTCTTATATATAAAAATGGATTTTCAAATGTGTTAGTCGCGCTAAAACTCGAAAACGGCTGAACTGGTTGGGCTGATTTTAGTCTCAAAATATTCGTAGAAGTCCAGGGAAGGTTTTAAAGTGACACGAAGTTCACCGGGACAGCTAGTACTTGATACATATTTTTTATTTTTATTTTATGACTAAATATTTTTTTCCAATACTATTTATCAACCTTACCACTGTGTTTTACTATCAAGTATTATATCATAACGTAAGATATCCATGCTTTTAATAGTGACACTCCAACCTTTTTATCACAAAAGGATTATTTTTAAATTATTTTATTACGACGTAACCATTGGGCGCACAGATTGGACGTCATAGTAAAAAATGTTAGGAATTGTGTATTCTATCCGAATATATATTTTTTTCTTTCTGGCCGGCACTTTCATTTTTTGGTCCAAAAATGTATGAAACGTGAATGATGTCCTTTCCCCCTTTTTTATTATCTGTTTATTTCTAAACCTTCTAACGCATCCATTTTTCGACTTTTTGGTAGAATATGCAAATATTTTATGTCTTTATCTGGGTCAAATGATGTCCATTATTGTTAAGATGTTCCTCAAACGTCGATCTATCTGTTTTTTTCTTCCATGTTGTCATATGTTCCTTAATTCTAGTTTTAAATTTTCGTCCTGTCTGACCTATATATACTCCTCCTTACGTGTCACAAGTGAGGCGGTATACAGGGTGCAATTAAACCTACCGGCCAAATTTCGATATATTGATCCTTGTTAAAAATAAAAATATACGTATTTTTTCTTTTATAATCACTCAGTACTAAAATGTTGAGAAATAGCATCCGAAAGTTTTCCTGAAAAACACCACAATTATGGACACTATGCGCCATGCGTCGCCATCCCGCTTACGCATTTCATTGATAACCATAATTCTTGTTATTATCATAAGTTGCAAAATTTTCCCTTCATACTTTAACGGGCTTAGGACTGTCAAAATGTAAAGGAGGTAGGTATGTTTAAAATAAAATTAATTGATACACATTAAAACAATGGAAAAATTACAACTTTCTAAATAATTACGAATAATAAGCACTTTAGAAATTATAATAAATCTAAACCACATCCTTTGCATTTAGGCGTATTTAAAAAATTTTAATCAACTTATGTACAACTAATTAAAAATCAAAACCACCCACCTCTAAATCTTATTTATAGGCAAACCGTTTAACTCAGTCTTCGCCCGCGCGGTAAAGGAGTGCGGGGGTATGGCGACTACGGGGACTGCGAGGGGTGCGGGCTGCCGCCCGCACCCCTCGCACCGCGCTGGCGAAGACTGAGTTAAACGGTTTGCCTATACATAATTTACCTTATTTACACTTAACAGTACTTTAAAAATTTTTCAAACTGTAAACCGTTTCGCTCTAGGCAGAGTCTAGCACGTTTTTGCACATTGTCTTTAAGTTTGTTGAGCACAACTCTGTCACTTTTAACCTCGTCAAAGGCACGTTCAATACGCGACTTTAGGTCTTCGAGGCTTGGGACCTCATCTATGTACACTCGCCTCTTAATCTCACCCCATAAAAAAAAAATCACATGGAGTGAGGTCTGGTGACCGAGGCGGCCATGGGACAGGACCCGCGCGACCTATCCAGCGATCACCGTATTCGCGGTTTAAATAATTTCTTACAGCGGCGGCGTAATGTGGCGGTGCACCATCCTGCTGGAAGTAGAACTGCGGATGGCGAATGAGTGCGAGCGGCACGTCGTCCATGAACTCCGGAATAATGTTTTCTAGCATTTGTAGATAGGTGATTCCGGTCAGCCGCCCCTCGATGTAATAAGGCCCCAGTATTTTATCACCAACGATGCCGGCCCACACATTAGCACTAAAACGCACTTGGTGGTAATTTTCTTTTATCTTGTGTGGGTTTTGATACGACCACCAATGTTCGTTGTGTTGGTTGTACAAACCCACACGCGTAAACAGGCACTCATCTGTCCACAAAATAACTGCGTCAGGGTGTGCGATTAGCCACTCGCAGAAAGTGCGACGGGGTGCGGCGTCTGCTTCGTTTAAAGCCTGAACCTTTTGGAAGTGATATGGGTGTAAGTTAACAGTGTTTAATAACTTCCACACCGCAAATCGACTCAGGTTAAAGCGGCGGGCGGCATCTCGGGTACTCGCTCGTGGGTCTCTTTCAAAGAACTCCAAGATGTCGTCTTGGAGTTCAATCGGTAAACTCGGCCTTCCTCCTCCTAGAGCGTGTGCAGGTGTTGTGAACTGCCCATAATCCAAGAGTCTTTGGTTAACGGACAAAATTGTTTGGCGATTCGGTACAGCTGCATTCGTGAATCCACTGTTACGAAGACGAGGAAGGCTTTCTTGTTCGTACAGTCTCTGGGCTCCGCGTAAACTTTCGCCACTCAAAATGTAGCACCTCACCATCTCATAACACTCGCGGTTAGAGTACATTGTCACACACTCTAATTACGCGCGCGGCGGACGGCGATAAACTAAATAACCGGCCGGCGCCGGCGCACCGCGCATGCCACCCGCGCCTCCCTGACACCACCCCGCGTTACCGTGGCGACAGACCGCCCGGCGCCGGCCGCGGCCGCAAGCGCTATCGTAATTCGTAGGTACAAAATGACCATTCTGCAAGGATTTTTATTGGGATAAAATATGTTACTGTAAAAAAAATTACACCCTATTTTTTTGTTTCAATGGACTCTCCTACTGATACCTAAGCCCTAAAAAAAATTTGGCCGGTAGGTTTAATTGCACCCTGTATACCACTGTTGTCTGTGATTTCAAATTTGTCTTTATTGTTATATATAAGCTTTTTTAGAGAACCTGTTGTGTAGAATGCTACTTTTTTCTCCTTATTCTGTAAAATTCTCTGGAACCTATATGACGATGGTCCAATATATTATGGTATTTTGACTCACGATATGCTTTTTGTTCTTTCAACTGTCTGATTGTATAGTAATTTTTCAGTCTTCTTCTTTTTAGCTTTTTTTAAAATACTATCTATCAACCTTGGATCATACCCGTTGTTTTGTGCTATATATTTTATTGTATTTAGTTCGGTCCTGTAATCTACTGCATCAAGGGGTACACTTAGTAATCGGTGAACAAAGGCATGAAAAGAGGCATGTTTATGTTGGTATGGATGGCATGAGTTCGCGTGGAGAATATTTTCACTGTAAGTTGGTTTTCTAAATATATTAAATTTATGATGGTGAAGGCTTATATCTATTGTGATGTCTAGAAAATTCAACCTTTTATTGCCTATTTCCATAGTCACTTGAATGGTATTATGAAGCTTGTTTATATAATCGACAAAGTCTTTTAATACCGTATGTTCTCCTTTCCACAGATATATTATATCATCAACATACCTATACCAGTATACAATGTTTTGTTTATGTTTCTTTTTCATTTTCATTCAAGTATTTTCGATTCTAAACTATTCATAAAAATGTCAGCATAAAGAGGAGATAGGGGGCTTCCCATCGCTAGTCTATCCTTTTGCTTGTAGGTTTTTGCGTTAAAAGTAAAATAATTTTGATGTAGGCAAACGCTGAAGACGGCTTTCAAGTCTATGATTTCTTGTGCATCTAGATTTAATGTAATATACATAATAATATTTCGTCTACGATGTTTATAACTTCTTTGATCGGTATATTTGTAAATAAGTTTTTAACGTCAAATGATACAAGAATTGCGCCCGTTGGAACTGAAATATTTTTAACCGACTTCCCAAAAAAGGAGGCGGTTATACGTTCGGCTGTATATATTTTTTTATTTTTTATTTTTTTGTATGTTCAACGATTACTCCGCCGCCTGTGGACCGATTTTCAAAATTTTTCTGTGATGTATAGGGTGTAATCCCAAATTGGTCCTTTTGATATCAAAGTGGTGACCTGATGATGGGGTCCATGAGGAATCGAGGGAACTCCTCGAAATTTATATGGACACATATGGTGATTTTGACTTTTTCTGAAGTAGTTTAAGCATATGCTACCAAAAAGTAAGATTTTGCTCCAAGGTATATACCCTGGATCCAAAAGTACAGAATAGAACTCCTGACTCCTTATAGATACATGTTTGGGGATTTCAGCGTTGTTTAAAGAAGTGCAAGCATATGCCAGCCTGTCAGTTAGAGTAATCATCATCATCATCACCACTATCACACCATACATCATCAGATTATGATGATATAAAAGGTATTTCTCATAGTATTTTACACTAACACAGAGATCATTGAACATTACTCTGCCCTTTATGGACCTATTTGCAAAATTCTTTTGTTGTTGTAAAGGGTTTAATTGGAAATTAGTCCTTTAGTCACTAAAGTGGAAACCTGATGATGCGAGCCATGAGGAATCGAGGGAACTCCTCAAAATTTATATCCACACATATAGTGATTTTGACTTTTACTGAAGTAACACAAGCATATACTACCAACAAAAATAAGATATTGCACCAAGGTATACCCTGGATCCAAAAGCACTGTACAGAATTTCTCAGTCTTTAAAGATATGCGTTTGGAAATTTCGGCATTGTTTAAAGAACTGCAAGCATATGCCACTTTATAGCTTACAGTAATCAACATCATCATCTTAATAGCAATACCTAATGGAAGCTTGGCGAGTATTTAATTATACATTCGATCGTTTAGTTTAGACGTTCTTAAGACGTATTAATAATAACTTAACAAAATATATCACTAAAAAGGGTGAAATTATTATTTTTAAACAAAAAATTAAACCGACTTCCAAAGTAAAAATACACAAAAAAGTATGAAATAAAACTTAATCTCTAAATAATTCCCCTTTCAAATTCGGCTAAAATTTTTACTATTTCTCTACTCAATCTTATTAATTTTGAAGTCGGTACCAGCAAATATGAACGTAAGTTCTATAAAATATTGTAGAATATTGTTTGGGCTGGTACCGATTTCAAAATTAAGAAGATTGAGTACAGAAATAGTAAAAATTTTAGCCGAATTTGAAAGGGGAATTATTTAGAGATTAAGTTTTATTTCATACTTTTTTGTGTATTTTTACTTTGGAAGTCGGTTTAATTTTTTGTTTAAAAATAATAATTAATTTTATTAATTAGGTCAAGACTATTTTTGATTGTATATTATGACGGATAAAACTTTGTCAAATTTTTAAAAATAATATTAGCTTTCTTAGCTAGTTTATAAGCTGGCGCGGTTGTATATGCGACTACTGGTCTGATCGGTTCTCCTTCCTTGTGAACTTTGTAAAATCCATACAATCTTGATATCAAAGGATTCATATTTATAATCGAAGGTAGGTAGGTATTTTTAAAGATACTGTCTGTGGAGCGAACTATGTCCTTGATGTCACCATTAAAAACTTCGGTTGGATCTCTTTTTAAAACTTCTAAATTACTGTTATTTAAAAAATTGTTTATTTTATTGTCATAGTCTTGTTTATTAGCAATTACCACTGTGTTTCCTTTGTCCGCCTTGGTTATAATTAAGTTGTTTTTATTCATTTTAAATCGTAGACCCTAGATCGATAGATAGTAGAAAAGTAGAATAAAAGTTAGTTCATCGGTTGTACCTGATGCTGTTTATCATGCTCACGTGCAATGTTACTCATCAAACCACTCAAAGTGGGGATGCCCCACCATTCGCCCAACCCTATGAAGTGGGGACTGCAGCGTGTTTGAGAGGAAGATTATTGTTGTGAATCTAATGTGGCTATTACTTATTCTTTATTAACACTAAAAGACTCACGGTGGTTAGAACCATTTATTTTAATTATTTTAACTATTTTACATTCGTATATATCGAATATTCATACTAAAGTCTATGTGACAAGTATGTCACATAGAAAAATAATACATTTTTAAACTTATCGAAACTTTTTATAAAACGTGTGGACAAATCCACCACATCCTCCCCGCCTTGCGACGTGCCTTAAGTTGCAAAAGGAACACAAAACAAATTTAAATACATTACACATAGAAAATACAACAAGGCATACAAAAAATTCAAAAAATTGCAAGGCAGAGTAAAAACAAGAAACAACGCAACAGAAACAAAAATAAATCAATCAAAAGTATTGTCTGCTGTGCATGTCAGAAGTATAATAGGAGGTAGAACATTTTCTTGACAGCCAACAATTCCCGAAATCCTCCCCACCATGGCGCTGATGGGACTATAAAGCGCCATAAAATCCTTTGTTTTAAGCTGCTTTTCTCTAGTTCAAATAGGCTAACGAGCCGTGAAATCGGACTCTTCGATGTCACCAATTTATTCAACCCTGGCACCCATTTAGTTACTCTGGCGCAAAACTCCTTCTGAATTGATAGGCCATAGTTTTTATTTAAAATCCAAATCTTGTCATAACTGTTCCCTTTAAACATAAAGGGTATCTCAACCTCCACCTCCTCCTTTCTACTCATTGTATTGAGGTCCTTACAGCCTTTGATACTCCATTGCACCTTGCTTGATAAGTTCACCGCAGAGCTATTTTGATTAATATCTGCAGTCATGAAGCGTGAAATCGAGGGTGCAGCAGTTGGATCAGCAGAAAACGTTTTTGCTATACATCCTTGGTTACTGGCCAATACTTCACGATCATTCTCTTTGCTCAGCTCATCTTTTGCTAAACGTTTGAATTTCTCTACTCTTTCCTCATAATTGCTATCATACGGCGGAAATGTATCTACTAGTTCTTTGACTTCTAACTCTATCATGTAGAACTTTACACTATATTCTATATCCGCCTCCAACTCTAAGTCTTCCATACCTTCGTCGTCGTCGTCGTTTAATATATTATTATTAACCGCCCACAGATTTGAAACATTTTCTTGTGCGACACATAACTCTTCATAATATTCACGTAGTAGGTTAAGGTCTTCTTTTATAGCAAGCACATTAATTACGGGATCTTTTGATTGTTCAGAAATTCTATTGACTACCAAAGTGAATTTGTGGCGGCAATGTCTTCTTTCGGACTTCGCTATATCCATTTTAACTATCACGTCCGCTTGGTTGTGAATATAATGTGGCTATTACTTAATATTATATTTTCCACAAAATTCGACAATAGCTTGAAACGTGTAGTTTTAATATTATAATTTATCACGGTCGCCAGATGTTGTGAATCTAATGTGGCTATTACTTATTCTTTATTAACACTAAAAGACTCACGGTGGTTAGAACCATTTTATTTTAATTATTTTACATTGGTATGGATAGAATATTCATACTAAAGTCTATGTGACAAGTATGTCACATAGAAAAATAATACATTTTTAAACTTATCGAAACTTTTTATAAAACGTGTGGACAAATCCACCACAATTATTATTACGGGTACGTTAGTCCAAGCACCATTAAAATTGTTATTAAAACCATTATCAGAATCATTATATTTCTTTTGTTATAATTATTACTGTTCAAGTTTAAAAGTTAAGTAAAGTTTCGTGTTTTAAATGTAAAAGTGATTCTAAATGTTGCAAAATGGATTGTGATAATTTCAGTTATCCTATAAATAAATGTTATTAAAATAACTAGAGTTTTAATCAAAATAAACGAGTGAAATGTCCAAAGGTAAGTCTGGTGTTGACCTTCAGCAACACCAGAAGATGAATAAACGCAGTCAAACCTGAGTTCCTCCGAAATATACACTGACCTTTAAAGGAATTGCTTATTTTACTGAGGCTTGTGCTTATTCCTAGTATTTAAGTATGTTGTGTTGGGATTTGGGAATTAAAATGAAATGACAGTTTTTTTGTGAAATTACCACATTATTATAATTGCGTTTAAATTTTCTCGTTTTTTCTCCTACTATAGTTTCATCAGAAAAGACGACATTGACTTACAAGGTACACCATTAAATCTCAATGTACCTGTAGTGTTTTGGTTTAAATGGCAACAATATCACTAATGGTTTATGGCGAAGTGCCAGACACGTACACAAGAGAGATGACGAAACAAATGACGTTTTCACTTTTAATAGAACGACCGATAATCCCACATAAAGGAATCACAAGTCACAACCCATTTCTAGAAGTTATTTACAGGAATCCCGAATCAGGAAATATTATGATGAAAACAGAATTAACTGCATTCAAATGTACCTAAGCTTATATTGTATTATGATTGTTTAATTTTGTGTTATTTATTATGTAAACGTGAACTGAAAGCAGTGATTTCATTGTACCTAAAGTCACGAGTTTCTACTACCACCATAACTTCAAAAATAAGTTTGTGCCTAAGCGTTTTACGATAGCAATACAGGGTTATTTTTTCACCAGTACAATAAATCAACATACGTAATAGTTGTTAAAAATAAAAAATACTAGCGATTTTTGTTACTACCCCTTTGGAACAAAAAAACAAAATTATCAATCCCCGAACTTATCCGCTAAACTAATACAAAACGTGGATACGTTACGCATCTATCGATGCTTTGTTGCCAACTCGTGCGCCGCCCGGCCGATCGCTTACCCCACCTCGCCGCCCCCTACCTCATACCGCACCCGTTGACGCCTTGTAGTTAGTGCGCACATGCGGTATTAGATTGGTTATAGGATAAAATAATTGAAATGAAAAAAAAAAAAAAATTATTTGAGAAATGTAGGTACTCTATTATCGATACCAATGACGTGGTAAAATTTATTGTACCGATGAAAAAGTATTCCTGTATATATGACGCGCACTATTGCTAATCCATAATATGGGAACATAAGATTTTATTAACAGCTGTGTAGAAGTTAGTATGTTACCCAAAGGTGTAAACACAAGGTATTGATAGTATTTGTAAAGATTATATACGCCAATATACGCCAATCCGTGGGAACGCAATGGAAAATCATAAAAATAATTTAATTATCCAAAATGGCGGCGATGTGGTTCGCCTAGGGGGATGGGGCAAAACGAATAAGCCTTATGGCCATAAATTATATATTAATAAAGTAACATTAATCTTGTCATTCATCGTAAATATAGCTACCAGTTCCTACATAGGAGGTACAGTCCTCATAAGCCCAACTTATGCACTGATTACACTGAATACAATCTTCTGTTGGAGGATCAGTGTAACTCTCAGCGCACACCACACAGTATTTCAGGTTTCGGGGTTTTGCTTAGCAGTTTGTTAAGGCATCGTTGCTTTTTGTCTTGCTGGAGCCAGCTAACTCAGAGATTTTCGTCTTTTTATTATTCATACGAATACCCTCATGAATTCAAAACGAATACCCTAACCGTTTTGCCCATATTCGATTTGCCCAACGTACTAATATCTACAAAAAGTTATCACTTGAACTATTGCAAGTAGGTAAAAGAAAAACAATAATCGCAAATTACACTCGTATTTAGTAGTAATAGAATAAACAAATATTGTTTATGAGTAACTGATTGCTTACTAAAATCGTAAGAAAACAACACGTTTTTTTATCTCCACAATACATACACGCGCTTATTGTTTTGGTCAAAGCACTGTCATAGTATTCGCCAGCTGCACGTGCGATGCCTATGCAAATTGTAGTAACGCTTCTACTATATAAATAAATAAAAAAACCTTTTTACCTGGCTTATGCTTCTTGCCCGGGCTTCCCCTAGGTAGTTATTTATTTTAAATTCCAGTTCATACATTATGATAGGACAATGTCTATTGGGTACAGAATACAGATAGTAAAATACATAAAAATATAGGCATTATTTTAGTGATAAGCTGATAAGAATGATCAGAAGATAATTTTATAAGTAGATAATAATTTAAACAAAAAATTATCATAATAAATGTCAGAACTTCAAATAGGTAGTAACATATTTTTTATTTGTGTAGTTTAATGAATCATTTTTTATGAAAAAACAATTTCATCATAATTTTTGTAACTTAGTCAGGGATGTTAAAACATCCATATAACTTTCCAAGTGGATATTATTTTATACAAAAAAAAACTAATTCAACATAACTTCAAATAGTAACTCCTATTTTTTATTTATGTATTTTAATAAATTATTTTTAATGAAAAAACAATTTCATCATCATAGTTTTTGTAACTGAGTCGGAGGTTAAAGGATTTTTAATTATATTAAAATCCACGAAAAAAAAAAACCATCCATATAATTTACAATTTATTCAAAACATTCCTAAGTCAACATTTACTTTTAAAATATATTTTTTAGTAGCTTAACTAGTTTCATTATACTATAAATTTAATAATAAATCTACCATGTCATTATATTTACAGATTAGGTATATGGTACATTACATCACAGAACATATTCTTCCTCACTGAAAATATTAGGATTATTGGCTAGCCGCACACGTGCAATATTATTGACAGAATAAATTTGTCAATACAAGTCAATACATACAAAAAACGGCAATATGGTCTGCACACAAGGAATATTATTGTCAATATGAGCATTATTGCCAATAATATGGTGTGTGTGCTATTTCGTTACGGCCGAATACCGGGCCTCTAGTCAAGATGCATTCGATAATTTCGACGGCGAACTTCGAAATCAAAAATGTATGGGATTTGACGTAAGTCATCGTTATGTGACATGTCGCTTGCGATGCGTTATGTCAAATTCCCATAAATTTTGTTTTCTAATTTCGCCGTCGAAATTATCGAATATATCTTGACTAGAGCCCCTGGAACGCTAATCAAAATCAAGAGCCCTCCTATTCACAGGCTGTTGCTGTCTCTGCTAGCTTAAATGACAAGGACAGCATGTGACTTGAGCGTCACTTAATTTAACGATCGTTACAGTATACGACCGTTAATTTCACACACCTGACCGAAACTTAAAATTAGTACCTACCAAACTTAAAACATCGTGTAATAAGTAATTTCCAACCGCTTGAAGTAAGTATAGGTTTTTTTTTGTACTTTGATAAGGAACAAAAAACGAAAAATAAGAAGAAAAAGCTATCATTTAAGTGGATAGCTGATGCAGCTTTTGCAAGTATAAAATACCGATATCAGAGCTAACAAAACAACTATAAGTTTCTTAATTTGAAAAGTTATCAAGTAAATATAATAATAACGAAGTATTAAAATACGTAATTATGTTAAACTATGTTACTAAGATGTCTTTGGTGGCTTGTGAATATGTCACACACAACATACGTTTTGTTTTCTTTTCAAACAAGAAGGCGCTTCTAACTGTGAGCCCAATTCAGTAAGTGAATTCAAAAAGCCGATGTCACCGCGTTCTATACTTTCGGTCTATCCCGTGGAAGAAACCAAGCCGCTACCACGCTACCTGTAATAAAACAATAACCCATGGACGTAGGAATAATAACAATAATCAGCCAGTAACAGCTTGGCCACGGGACATTAGCCGATGCGAATATTAGCGACTGAAATAAATTATAGGGATATAATTAATCGAGCGAACAAAAAATAAGTTGGCGGCTGCACGTGAGCATACTGTATTACTGAATTTGGCAGCAAATTAATATGTTGGCGACTAAATTACTAAACTGGCGAAAACACTCGGGTGACAAAAAATTATAAAGTCGGCAGATAAAAAGAGGCGAAATTTAATCCAAATTAGCACCGTCATTTATAAGTCGGTGACTTAATTTCCGAGTTGGTGACCATTATACCATATAAGCAGCTATAAAACCAGATTTGGTTGATAAATTAATGGCTGCTAAAAATTCAATTTGCAGGCTACGGAAAATCCTATTTTTGGATACTGTTGGAGTATGTTTTTCTTTGACATGGGTGTCATTTTCTAGGTTTCTGGGGGTGCAGAATAATATGAAAATAAAATCTGTTTCGTAAGTCCACAATGGCGTAAATTTTTGTTATTAAAATTAACAAGGTTGTCCTTTTCCCGGTTTCTGGGGGTTCTAATTACAAAATTGTCTTCCAATTTAATTTTCCAAAATGGAGAATATTCAATCTTCGGAAAATAAATATGAATACTAAATTAAAAGATCTTGGGGATGCTAATTAGGATTGATGATTATTATTACAGTATGTTATGTAGTTCAAAGTACCAGCTATGTAGGTATAGAAATTTTTAAAAATTCAGGATTCATGAATTTTTCTGCCATTCAGGAAGAAAATATGCGATTTCTAGATTAATAAGGGGGCACCGTAGGCACCGTAGGATGCACCGTTTCTGAGATAGAAGCGACTATAGAAAAAAATATGACAATGCTGTACTGAGATACGAGGGGTGTATCAATCTATAGAAATGTTGGAAAATTCAAGATTTTCGATTTTTTTTCTCCCATCATGAAGAAAATATGATGTTGCGGGATTCCTAAGGGGGACGAAATTTTCATTATTTTTTTCAATAGGATGCACCGTTTCCGAGATAGAATCAATTTTATAAAAAAAGAAGTAAATGCTGTACATTGAGATACGACGGATGTATAAATCTATAGAAATGTGGAAAATTCAGGATTTTCGAATTTTTTTTTCTCCCATCGTGAAGAAAATATGATGTTGCGGGGATTCTAAGGGGGACGAAATTTTCCTTATTATTTCAATAGGATGCACCGTTTCCGAGATAGAATCAATTTTATAAAAAAAGAAGTAATGCTGTACATTGAGATACGACGGATGTATAAATCTATAGAAATGTTGGAAAATTCAGGATTTTCGAATTTTTTTTTCTCCCATCATGAAGAAAATGTGATGTTGCGGGGTTCCTAAGGGGGACAACATTTTCCTTATTTTTTCAATAGGATGCACTGTTTCCGAGATAGAATCAATTTTATAAAAAAAGAAGTAATGCTGTACATTGAGATACGACGGATGTATAAATCTATAGAAATGTTGGAAAATTCAAGATTTTCGAAAAAAATTTTCACCCATCATGAAGAAAATATGATGTTGCGGGATTTCTAAGGGGGACGAAATTTTCTTAATTTTTTCAATAGGATGCACCGTTTCCGAGATAGAATCAATTTTATAAAAAAAGAAGTAAATGCTGTACATTGAGATACGACAAATGTTTATAGCTATAGAAATGTTGGAAAATTCAGGATTTTCGAAATTTTTTTTCTCCCATCATGAAGAAAATATGATGTTGCGGGGTTCCAAAGGGGGACAACATTTTCCTTATTTTTTTCAATAGGATGCACTGTTTCCGAGATAGAATCAATTTTATAAAAAAAGAAGTAATGCTGTACATTGAGATACGACGGATGTATAAATCTATAGAAATGTTGGAAAATTCAAGCTTTTCGAAAAAAATTTTCACCCATCATGAAGAAAATATGATGTTGCGGGATTTCTAAGGGGGACGAAATTTTCATTATTTTTTCAATAGGATGCACCGTTTCCGAGATAGAATCAATTTTATAAAAAAAGAAGTAAATGCTGTACATTGAGATACGACAAATGTTTATAGCTATAGAAATGTTGGAAAATTCAGGATTTTTGAAATTTTTTTTTCTCCCATCATGAAGAAAATATGATGTTGCGGGATTCCTAAGGGGGACGAAATTTTCATTATTTTTTTCAATAGGATGCACCGTTTCCGAGATAGAATCAATTTTATAAAAAAAGAAGTAAATGCTGTACATTGAGATACGACGGATGTATAAATCTATAGAAATGTGGAAAATTCAGGATTTTCGAATTTTTTTTTCTCCCATCGTGAAGAAAATATGATGTTGCGGGGATTCTAAGGGGGACGAAATTTTCCTAATTATTTCAATAGGATGCACCGTTTCCGAGATAGAATCAATTTTATAAAAAAAGAAGTAATGCTGTACATTGAGATACGACGGATGTATAAATCTATAGAAATGTTGGAAAATTCAGGATTTTCGAATTTTCTTTTCTCCCATCATGAAGAAAATGTGATGTTGCGGGGTTCCTAAGGGGGACAACATTTTCCTTATTTTTTCAATAGGATGCACTGTTTCCGAGAAAGAATCAATTTTATAAAAAAAGAAGTAATGCTGTACATTGAGATACGACGGATCTATAGAAATGTTGGAAAATTCAAGATTTTCGAAAAAAAATTTCACCCATCATGAAGAAAATATGATGTTGCGGGATTTCTAAGGGGGACGAAATTTTCATTATTTTTTCAATAGGATGCACCGTTTCCGAGATAGAATCAATATTATAAAAAAAGAAGTAAATGCTGTACATTGAGATACGACAAATGTTTATAGCTATATAAATGTTGGAAAATTCAGGATTTTCGAAATTTTTTTTCTCCCATCATGAAGAAAATAATATGATGTTGCAGGGTTCCAAAGGGGGGCGAAATTTTCATTATTTTTTCAATAGGATGCACCGTTTCCGAGATAGAATCAATTTTATAAAAAAAGAAGTAAATGCTGTACATTGAGATACGACGGATGTTTATAGCTATAGAAATGTTGGAAAATTCAGGATTTTCAATTTTTTTTTCTCCCATCATGAAGAAAATATAATGTTGTCGGGTTTCAAAGGGGGGCGAAATTTTCATTATTTTTTCAATAGGATGCACCGTTTCCGAGATAGAATCAACTTTATAAAAACATAGTAAATGCTCAACATTGATACATTCCTAGATGTATAAAGCTATAGAAATGTTGGAAAATTCAGGATTTTCAAATTTCTTTTTCTCCCATCATGAAGAAAATATGAGGTTGTTGAGTCACTAAGGAAATTTAAAATGGATGCCTTTTTTGTAATCAGCACCCCCAGAAACCAATAAAAGGACACCCATATTATTTTTATGAAATTAAGTATGTCCGCCATATTGGAATTTCAAAACGAATGTCATTTTCGTATCCAGCACTCCCAAAAACCTGGTAAACCATATCAATTTTACGAAAAATAAATATCCGCCATTTTTAAATTTCAAAATTAATCTACACAATAATCTACACCTCCCTAAAACCGAGAAAAATAAAAAATTCGGAATTTTGTACGCTCCTTTATGGTTTTTTTGTGTGCGCTCGTTTCGCTGCTTGTATGGCTTTTGAGTTACCTACATCAGGGAAAATATATGTGCCTATTCTTAAATTAAATGTATACTCACAAATTGTCGCCAAGATGGTTATTTAGTCTCTAAAACATAATCTGTCTGCCAGTTTGGAAAATTCAGTGGTATTATTTAGTCATCAGATTAGTAATTTTTTTGTTCCTTACATTCTTTCGCCAACTTGGTAATTTAGTATTCAATATTGGGTATTTTCACATCCAAAATTTAATTGTTTTGTCGCAAGTTTAAATACATGCCAATGCATAGCAATGTACTTTTCAAGCCACGCGCACGCGCGGCGGTCGGCGACCGGCGAAGCGGCTGGCGAAATGTTCCGAACGAATCGCGCGGGCGGTTTGCGGCGCGGCGGGCGAGCAAAACAAAAGCATGAATCAGTACGGCTAAATATATACTAGTACGCGCCGCGGCGCGTACTAGTATATATCTGTATAATCTATGACGGCGCGAGCCACGGAGTTGAGCGGCAGTCGCGGCGAAAATTGCAGTGATCAAACGAGTCTAGTTGTTTTCGCCGCGAAAAATGAACACCGAGACTTTTATTGCTGAAATACTAGCTTTTTTTGGAAAATTTCCTGGATATATTCTGTATTACTCGTACTTCTTGCGGAATTCCCCATCTATACCGCGATTCTTATTCAAATCATGTACTTACTCCACAGCCTCTTCCAAATATTAGGTCTTGAACCAAAAAACTATTACTTTCTAAGCAATATCGAGATATTTTGGATACAATTGCGCTGCCGGACTTCTTTACTGGTCACGGCGGTGAACGCGACTTGCCCGTGGCCTGCAAACGGTGCCGCACGAATGCCCGTCTCGCCCACCGCTTCGCCGTTCGCACCGCCGATCCCCGTGGCCAGGCCGTAAGTGCTGGGCATTTAGCCAAGTTGCCATCGCTAATTACGACGACGAAGTTAGAAAACAAAAATGTATGGGATTTGACATAAGCATCGTTAAGTGATATACGCATCGCTAGGGCAACTTAAGATTACAGTGTTACTTATAAATCGAGTATAAAAACTTATGCTCAGATTAAAATTGGAATAAGCAGAATCACGACTCATAAACTCGGTATAACTTAAACCTAGCATAAGGTAGGTGTAAACTCCTTAGGAACGCTATACCAACGTTATACCAACCCCCGCCCTAGTTTAACATCGGTGTAACTTATTTTGACTAGTGATATTTCATAACATAACTTAAATGAAAGCTTTTATTATAATTTGTAGTCCGAATAAGTTTAAGAGTAGATAACAAAATACATAGGTATCAATAATAATAAAGTAAGCATTAAATATGCCCTTCAGATCAATACAAGAAGTGTAAAATGTTGTTTATATCATACAAATACAACATGTACGACATTCTCTAAGAAACAGAATAAACATTTAAAACAAGAAAAAATCCTTTTCATTTGTATAGTGATGAAGAGTTTCGTTTGAAATATCGCTTTTCTAAGCATGGTGACAACTTTTTAAATCGACTATTTGGTAGTGCAATAGCAATGGATAAACGGGGAGGTGGTTTATCACCTATGCTTCAGATATTAATAGCTCTCAGATATATATCTGATATAATATAATATATATTATAATATATTATATCAGATATATAAGGAGCCAGGAGTTCTGTTCTGTACTTTTGGATCCAGGGTATACCTTGGAGCAAAATCTTACTTTTTGGTAGCATATACTTGAACTACTTCAGTAAAAGTCAAATTCACCATATGTGTCCATATAAATTTCGAAGAGTTCCCTCGATTCCTCATGGATCCCATCATCAGGTCACCACTTTGATATCAAAAGGACCAATTTGGGATTACACCCTATACATCTCAGAAAAAAATTTGAAAATCGGTCCACAGGCGGCGCGGGCGGAGTAATCGTTGAACATACAAAAAAAATATAAATAAAATATATATACAGCCGAACTATAACCGCCTCCTTTTTTGGGAAGTCGGTTAAAAATAACACTGAATAAATAACATAGTTCATAATTTTACATTACATAAGTTTTAGTAAATAGTCTACTTTGATTTTAGGCAGTTTGCAATAGTCGATCAAAAATATTAAATATTGTTGCTCATTGGCGTGGCAGCACTCATGACTCAAGAATTTTCAATGAAAGCTTCTTAAAACAACACATTGAAGAAGGACAATTTAATGGCAGATTGTTAGGAGACTCTGGCTATGCATGTTTACCTTACTTATTTACACTATTATTGCAACCAGCTACAGCAAAAGAAGAAGCATATAATTATGCTCATATTCGCACACGAAATGCAATTGAAAGATGTTTTGGTGTCTGGAAAAATCGTTTTCAGTGTTTACTATCAGGCTTTAGAACATCTTTGGATAATAGCAAAATGTATATTGTTGCTCTAGCAGTTTTACATAATATAGCCATTGAATTAAATGAACAAAATTTTAATGAAGATGATGATGAACAGAAACTAGCACGTATCAACAATTAGTTTTAATTTGGTTTGAACGGATGCAATTATCAAAAATCTGTTGATTTATAAGTGACAGATCACAGAATTCATAGACAAAAACCGACTTTTTACTTTTTTTTCATAGTATTGTCTATGATTTGCGGCGTTGCCGTCTTGTGCATCAGGAATAGCGGTGGAAGAGTTATGACAACCTTATACCGAGTTTATGAGTTAAAAAATAATCTAAGGTTATTCTTAATTTGTACTGAATATAACTATTCCTAATTTAAGCATGGAATATCCTAAGGATAGATATTTTTTATAAGTAACACTGGAGACTAAGATCTTAGTAAGAAAAATGACAGCTTTAACTTACATAAAGAAATTAAAGAAATGGCAGGATTGTGCAAAGGACCGATACGAACGCATTAGTTGACAATAATGGCACTCTTATAACTGACGTGGGAAGGAAAAAGATAGCGTGGAAACTCTACGTCGAAGAAATGTTCGCTGATATAACCAGAGGGGCAGCGAACACGACATTTGATGATACTGGACCTGAAGAACATAGATCAGAAGTGATAAAAGCTTTACAGAGAGCCAAAAATGGAAAGTTTACAGGACCAGATCATATACATATAAAGATAATGAAGCTTTTTGAATACGATCTGATAGATGCAGTGACTAAGCTCTTTATCAATATCTACAATTCCGGAGTATTGCCAAAGGATTGGTTGAAGTCCACGTTCATCACCCTACCGAAAAAGACAAAAAGACAAAGAAATGCACAGAGTATCGGACCATAAGCCTGATGAGTCAAGTATTAAAGATGTTTCTCTCGATAATTCATGAGAGAATACGCCTAAAAATTGGCAATGAGCTTGGGGAAACTCAATTTGGCTTTAGATCGGTAGTAGGTACCAGGGAGGCCTTATTCGCTGTAAATATTCTCGTCCAAAAATGTAGAGATATGCAAAAAGACTTTGGATGGAAAGGATATGCGAATCATCCAAAACCTTTATTGGTACCAAACAGGCACCGTCAGAGTGGAATGTGAGGAGACTGAAGAAGTGGCAATATGTAGAGGCGTACGTCAAGGATGCATCCTGTCCCCGCTTCTTTTTAACCTACATTCGGAGACCATTATCACTGAAGCGTTAGAGGAGATCGAGTAGGGCGTCAACATCAACGGACAAATTATCAATAATCTCCGATACACCGACGACACTGCGCTAATAGCCTTCACGCCAGAAGATATTCAGCTGATAATGAACAGAGTCCACGAATGTAGTCAGAAAGCGGGTCTTTCGATGAACTTATCCAAGACAAAGTTTATGGTGGTGTCTAGGGACGGTACACTAATCCCGACAGTTACGATAGCCGGGACTAATCTAGAGCAAGTCTGTGAGGATGGGACAGTAGATGGGAAGTATAAGTATCTTGGCACATGGGTAAATGAAAAATGGGAATCCGATCAAGAGTCAAAGACCCGTATAGAAATCGCCCGTGCATCCTTCAATAAAATGAGTAAGGTACTTTGTACAAGGCAGCTGGACTTCAGACTTCGGGTGCGGCTACTCCAATGCTACATCTAGCCGATAGTCTACTACTGATGCGAATCATGGATCATTTTGGAGAACCCACGCAAAAGACTAGAGGCCTTCGAGATGTGGTGTTATCGGAGGATGTTGAAGATCAGCTGGATCCATAGGGTCATGAATGAGGAAGTCCTGAGACGAGCTGGTAAATCCCGAGAACTCATGGCCACTACCAAGAGAAGAAAAGTTGCATATTTGGGACATGTGCTTCGTCACGAGCGATATCAACTGCTTCAAGTGGTCATGATGGGAAAAGTTGAAGTGAGACGAGCCGTCGGAAGGAGGAGGACATTGTGGCTTTCGAATATAAGAAAATGGACCAGTATAGGTAGCGTTGAAGACCTGTTCCGCCTGGCGAAAGTCAGAGAGGGGTACTCAGAGCTGACTGCCAACCTCCAGTAGTGGAGAGGCACTGAAAGAAGAAGAAGAAGAGGGCAACTTGTCTAAAGCCTTTTTGAAAGTAATAAACGACTGCATTAGGACTTAGAATACTGTGAAAAGTGAGATAAACCATTTTAAATATAAATTGTTTGTATTTGAATACACTATCCACTTAATATACTAATAATAATTACAAAACTTAGGCATTTTCATCCTTTATTGGATTTATATGCCGAAATTTATACGGCCGAAGCCCACTTGTATGCATTTCAGATGTCGTATAATATACTCGTAGTTCTGATCTTCAGAAATTTCGATAGCGCGATTCAGGACTGTGCGCTCATTGGTCCGCCACAATACAGTAGAGCGTAAAAACCACTCTTGAAATACTGTGGTGCCTGAGACAGTCAAATAGATTTACTTGAGCTCTAAAGTCTCATTGGTACACGCCACAACCTAAGAATCGAACCTGCACTCTCTCAAGTGCGAATCAAACGGTCTACCCACTAGGCCACGGAGCTCATACTTATAATAATAATTATATGTACTTACTAAGTACAAGAAATGCCCAGGCACTGAACGTCGCATGACAGTGGGTGAATATCAGGTTTCCAGCCACGTTGATCCCGATAAACGTGCTGGTTCTGCCTACCATGATGCTCAGACACGCTACTATCCCTCTGGAAAAATACAATAATTACATCTAGAATTAAACTCGTTTAAAATGCTGCTGGTATTAAAAGTTTATAGAAAAAATAAGCAAAACATAAGCTTCAACCAACAGTTACACCTAATTTCTGGTAAATAAAATCAATAGGAAAGAAATGTTCAGAGCCATTTTTTTTGTTTGATGCACACAAATATGATTCAGAATTTTAAGGCAAAATTTATCTGCTTTTACTGCTCAGAGAAATCAAAAGTCACTAAAATAAAAAATACAAGTGATATTCTTACCTACAAGAGGTTGGATATAATTCTAAAAAATAGCTGGCCATGATACCCATCCCCAGGCAAGTGCAGGTGAACACTACGAACAGAACAATACTAGTTACTGGATTCGGCACCAGACCTAACAACAGACCGCTGATAGAAGACAGACTGAGGATTATCAACAGCACTATCCGTCGCCACCTCATCAGGTAGGACAGCACGAAGTTCAGGAATGAGTATATGCATTGCGATATCACCAGGGTCATTAAGACGTTATCTTCAATTGTGCCTTTACAAATTTCTTGTGCCTGCAACAAAAAAAAAATATTAGGTATGATTAACCCCAACTTACTAAATAAATGTAAGTCTAACAGCTGATTATAAGACTTCGTTAGACTACTTAACCTGCAGGTCTAAAATGGCTACATTAAGTGAATAGTACTATGGAACATCAACTTTTGAATAAATTGCTCGTGCATCACATCTAACAATTCTATTTGTAGTACAGTTTTCAATAGCAATGTGAAATGGTACACATAATAATAATTGCTTAATTGTTCATCAAGAGAATAACTAGACGTTACTGTAAGAGCAACTTCTTCAAAAATTGATGTTTCATAGTAGGATTCACTTAAGACCTGCAGCTCTGTTATGTACTTACAGCTATAGTGGCATTCCCTGCTGCTTCGTTGACATGTGTATCTGTGTACGATATTAGCGTACATACGTTGCCGTCGGAGGTAGGCTCTCTTTCCAGTTCCAGTTTAACTAAATTTAGTATATGAGGGAGCCATACAAGGAAAGTGTTATTTCTGAAATAGATGTAAATATTGCGTTAATTTTCTCATTATAAGCCGAAACAGTTTATTTCTGGTAGCAGCAGTGGGATTCAAATCCATGACTCCAAGACTGAAGCCAGAAGTTTTCTGACAAAAGCTATATTATTCTGGTTCTAATATGAATTTCTATTTTAATATTAAAATTAACACTTTAACTCACGTTACATAGATGACACCGACGATAAAATATAACTGCATAGTTTTCCACAGCAGCGGTTTTCTGAACATTGGTGCACTTTGTTCATACATAGTCCGCATAATCGACATCTTCTTGTGCACTGTGGCGTCTTCTAATATTATGGATGTTACCTGGAGCGCAAGATTTATTGTACTTGCATATTCCCTATTATCTTTATTGATTTTTATTCATCTAGGTACGGAGTTGTGCCGTTTACAATAAAGTAACATGTATTTGAACTTTAAAATAAATACTCACTCCTAATTCATCTTTAGAACATCCGTTGTTGATTGCGTAAATTGATTTCAGAACCTCCAAAGCTTCTTCATTTTTGCCCACATTTGCCAGGAATTTGGGCGACTCTTTACAAAAACTTATAGCCACGCCGCCGAGTAGAGACGGAATTGAAAGTATTATTAGAAGTAGGCGCCAGGACTTGAATGTGATGTCTAGCCCGGGAATGTAGTATTCGAACTTCAAAAGTAGTGTTGGATACGCCACCACTGGAACAGATTAGTAGACTATTTTATAGTAAAACATTAACACAATCAAATCGATGTGAGTTGTGACCCGTCGGATCAGTAGCTCAGGCACGAACAATTTGCGACTAACTTTTCGTTTCATCGAATATCAAATGTAAAAATATGTAAATCACGACAGAGCCTATAATCTCCCTTTGATAACGTTATGGATACTTTATTGTCAATAATTCGTCCTCGGGCTACAGAAATGTAAAATAAAGTCAATTACATTAAATAGGGATGCCGGATGTTGCCTAGTGTAGAATATCACAGTTTTACAAATTAAATTTTAAAATTGTTGATTAAAGATACTTAAATAAATCTGAAAGAAATAGGTATTTAGAGTGACGGGATTAAAAATATAAGCAAATAAAAAATATTGTCCATCTCTTTCTCGCAAAACGATTTGTGACGTCACAACCTGCTACCGCCAATCGTCATACATTTTGTAATGACAAATGTATGGCGGTAGCAGGTTGTGAGTTTGTGACGTCACAGGCCGATATATCGCTCTCTTTCATATTGTAAATTTCAATGGTTTGTAACTACGTTATTTTTTCAGATACACAAAAAGGTTCTGGATTGTTTATTAACATGTTGTCTAACATCGAATAGACGAAATAAAATTTTTTCGCCAACATGCCTATTCTTGTAAGGAATAGGCAAGCGGACTGATTTTTTTTATTGCTTAAATGAATAGTACTCTTAAATATGAGTAACTTCTCAGAAGAAACCGTATATCAAAAGTCAATATTTTCAAAGGTACAGCGATTTGTATACAAAATTTCTCAAGTCTCGTAAAAACGCTCCATACTAAAGTCGGGTTACAAGTGACGTCAACTGTAACGAACGCCCGCAGGAACATATTTGTAAATATCTCTGATATTTGTGCGTTTAGGTTCATACTTACGTTAGTGAATGTTTTTGTATATGATGTGAGTAGGTACCTAAACTAATGATGTAGGTTTTGTTAACCAATTTCGCAAAAAAAAAGTACTTTTTAAATGTATTTACTTACTTAGTAAACTACTCATAAAATAATATATTTTTTTACATTTACCAAGTAGTAATGCCTCAATATTTCTGAATATATTAATGAAACTAAATATTTCACATGTAGCCCGATCCTCTTATGTAAACAATATTTCTTGTAAGGAGATTCCGAATATGAATGAAATAACATATCCTCACCTGCAGCTGCAGCTGGAGACAGTATGATGAGGCAGGTCATAAGTAACATGTACTTGCTTCTCACACTCTGGATACATGACTCTCCAACCAGCGTGTAAGTTGTTGAGTTTGCTGCGCAGGAGCTGAAAAAGTATTTTTAATTTTTAGGACTAAATATGAATCAGTTATAACTGTAACCAATTTATACAAATTTTAAGTCAACTTTTTTTCTTTTTTTTCGACTTTTAATAGTATAATGGTGAGCAATTTGTGATATTTTCAGGTAGGTAAGTCGTTACCGGTAGCTAGAGGGTGACAACCTCTTCTGCGACTATGTAATCCTGATACTCCACGTGACTTCGCACTTCAGTTTCTGGACCAGACTCGAAGTCACTGGGAGAACTTGCTATTAGGCTGCGACTATATGATCCAGAATCCGGCGACTCGGGCAAATTCAGAGCACTGTAAATAGAATAGAGTTGAAAATCGTTGTGTTGAGTGTCGAGCAGTCTTAGATGACATTGGACTCGACATTGTGTGTTCGATTTTCAGCTCTATTCAATTAGCGTAGACTTCTATTTCTAGTGCTCTGAATTTTCCCCGATCTTCTAGATTCCGGACTTCACAGTCCCAGCCTTAGGTACTTAGATATTATACAAGCAAAAAGCTCAGGCTAAGTAATTGATCAAAACTAATTTATTGCATACGAAATTCTCTCACGTTCTTGTCTTTTATATTTCCACATAGCTATACGATCCTTGTTCGAACTTGGTTTCATATAATTACATGGGTCATATTAATAAAATGCATTTAGTTGATTTTTATTCCCCTTCATCTTATTGCGCAACTTTATTTCAAATTCGCTGTACGCTCATTTAACTATTTAAGGAGACGCATATTTATTAGGTTTCATTTTCAGTTTCATAGTTAAATGAGGGAAAGCCACGCTTTGGCATGCCGGGTGGGAATAGGCCGGACTGACCGAGTAAATACCAAGGCCTCACAGAAAACTGGTGTGAAATAACGCTTGCGTTGTGTTTCGTCGAGTGAGTGAGTGAGCCTACCGGAGGCCAAAGGGGGGTTAGGGACGGAACGCAAGTTGCAAAACCAGAGGAGTTACAAGTGTAACTACTCTGGTGTTACTAGTATCCATGGACGGCGATGATCGCTTACCATCAGGCGATCCGTCTGCTGCTGCGATAAATAAAAGTCCGTCCGTCCGTCTTCAGCTTACTGTCCAAACGGTTAGTGCTATAAAAATTAAACTCTCCATGGATATTATGTATGGACCACGTCCACGATGTACTGAAATAAAATCAGCATATTGTTGACATGTTTTTATAATATTTTCCTTTGGGGTACCGGGTGGTAAAAGTGGGGATGATTTTTCAAGCGCCTACCCAATAGTGTAGGATATTATTAGATAGGCCTTTCGAAAAATTGGCTGGCTATCAAAGCTGGGTTGGTCTATCAGGAAAAGGAGGAACCACGTAACATTTTAAGGTAGGTAATATTATGTAGCCTATCTAGAACATTGTAGAAGACTATAATAACTACTGCAGTACGTACAAACAAACAGATAGGAACTTGATCAGCCCCAGTACGATCCAGTTGGGAGACAGACTGGCTATGCTGGACAGTACGAACCCAGCCAGCAGAGACACGATGAGCGAGGACTTGCGACCCTTGGTGTCCGCTATATACCCCCAAAGGTAGGAGACTAAGAGTATACCTAGAAACGGAGAAACAGTTTTAATCGGCTGTTACAAATTACATTATCCTTGATTCATGATGATGATGATCATAAACGTCATTATACCCAATTTATCTATGTTATATTTTATGCCATGGACAATATCTGTCTAGGTGCGAAACTGTCTACCTGAGAATCTGTCCAGTTGCTAATCTGTGTAGCTGTCAAACGATCCACCCGAGTATATCTATCCAGTTGATAATAATTTGTCCAGTTGCGATGGAAGGGAAAATTTACCGATAAAAGGCAGTGACGTCAATATCCCTTTCTGCGACACCGTCACGTGAAGGTCACAAGCAGCTACCACCACCAGAATGAAGCCGAACTGGTCCATCCCGATCGCCAGCAGGCTGAGTCCGCAGGTCGACACCAGCAGATAGTTGTAGAGGCCATTGCCTGAGACAAATAGACTGCAGATTGAAACTAGACCTATCTCTTTAAACTTTACTAAAGTCCTATAAATTATCGTCTTAATAAAGTCTTCAGTAATAACAATTTACATTACACCTATACACGAGAAAGTGTCTTATGCAAAAATCCATCATGAAGGTTACATCTAGACACACGGTAGCGTGTCAAGCCAAGTTCAAGTAACAGAACTGGCGAGCAGCACCGTGTGTTATTACATGAACCATTTGGAGCCACTTTTGACTCCCTCATAACTCAAAAACTATTTCACATAAACGTGTCAAATTTGGCTCATACATTGAGACTCGCGAGATACATATGTACCCCAAATTTCATAAACGCATTATTTAGATATAACCGTTCAAAAATCGTCATTTTTATCTATGGATCAAAACTCTAACTCAGTTCCAGATGACCTATTTGTATCTTCAACGATTACTCCTCCGACTGTGGACCAATTTTCAAAATTTTTTCTATGTTGTATAGGGTACCATTCAAAATTGGTCCTTTTGGCATCAAAGTGATGATGAATCTGATGATGGGATCCATGAGGAATCAAGGGAACTTCTCGAAATTTATATGAATACATATAGTGATTTCAATTTTTTCTGAAGTAGTCTAAGCATATTATGCTACCAAAAAGTAAGATTTTGTTCCAAGGTATACCCTGGATCCAAAAGTACGGAACAGAATTCCTAACTCCTTATAGGTACATGTTTGGGGATTTCGGCGTTGTTTAAAGAACTACAAGCATATATTACAATATCAATTAGAGTAATCATTACCATCACCACCATCATCACACTTTACATCATCACATTATGATGGTATAAAAGGTACTTCACTTAGTATTAATTTACACCGACACGGATATCTTTGGACATTACTCTGCTGTTTGTGGACCTATTTCCAAAATTCTTTTGTCGTTGTAAGTTATTCGAAATTGGTCCTTTAGTAACTAAAGTGGAAACCTGATGATGGGATCCATGAAAAATCGAGAGAACTCCTCGAAATTTATATGGACACATGTTATAGTGATTTTGACTTTTTCTCAAGTAACACAAGCATATGCTACCAGAAAATAACATTTTGTACTAAGGTGTACCTTGGATCCAAAAGAACTGAACAGAACTCTCCTCAGTCTTTAAAGATACACGCTTAGAAATTTTACACAAAATACACCTATGTCACTACGTAACTTACAGTAATAATCATCATCATGTTATTTACAATACCTAATGGAAGCTTGGTCTTCAATTATACACTCGATCGTTTATTTTAAGCATTCTTAAGATGTATTAGTAATAATAAATTAACGAATATCACACAGTCGGTACCAGCAAATATGAATGTGAGTTCTATAAAATATTGTGGGATATTGTTTAGGCTGGTAAACAAAAAAACTTACGTCTTTGCATCCATTAATGGATGATTTATACAGTATTCTCCGAGCGAAGTAACCACTCTTGAAATACTGTAGTGCCTGGGACAGTTGGTTTTTAAATGTCGTATGGTTGCCCAAGCACATATGACATTCTCACAACACAGTCAGCCTAGTCCAGAGGAATGAACTGGTCAATATGCCTGGGGCCAATTATGTGCGGGTTTCCTCACGATGTTTTCCTTCACCATTAGAACGTCCGTATAATGTACTTGAGATCTGAAAAAGTCTCATTGGTACACGCCACGACCTGGGATTCGAAACTGCACTCTCTCGAGTGCGAACCAAACGGTCTTCCCACTAGGCTACGGAGCACATGAGCTGCTTCGGCTGGTACCGATTTCAAAATTAAGAATATTAAGTAGAGAAGTAGTTAAAATTTTAGTCGAATTTAAAAGGGCAATCATTAAGAGAATAAGTTTTATTTCATACTTTTTTATGTATTTTTACTTTCAAAGTCGGTTTAATTTTTTGTTTTTAAATAATAATTTTATTATAATTTTTCACTTAATTGATTCTATTAGAAACACTTAACTTTGGTATTAATTTCGTTATAAATAAGTACCTACTAAATGCACAAAAAGTAATGATATCCTATCAAAAACATAAATGTGAAATAAGAGCCAAGTTCAATAATATGATATATGTATGCCTTCTATGATATGAGATCTAAATGGGTGCCAAGTTCAATGGTCAGTCCTGAAATTTATTTGTAACAACATAAAATATCATTTCTTCTTATAAGTTACGATAATATATTGTAGTCTAAGGTCTGACTTGGCTAGTTCTCTTATACGAATCGGTGGTAGGCATCATGACTCATGTAGACCGACTACCCGGCGAGAAGATCCGGATTCTTAGGGATACTATAACGTCGAATAAACATCTATACATCCCAGGGGACTTTTGTCTGCATGATAGTACTTTGTGGTAAGGCAAGCATTATTCGAATCAATTCAACAGTTTTTGCGTATACATACTATTTAATAATATTAATAAGATTTTAAATCAAATTACGTTCTCTGATAAAGAGTTCATAACGCATCTGAAATTTGAATTTCAATTTGAAAATATTAAGCTTGGTAACAATGACTGAAATTAAACTGAGCATTTTGATTGCCGAGGGAGAAAGCCGTATGAAACATTCCAATTGACCTTATTACTATGAATTAGAACTTCGTCAGCTATTTGCTAATGAAAATATGCGTATAGTCAACAGTACTAATGTCAAATTAATTAGTAAACAAAGAGCTACTTGTTTTGAGAAGTGTACATACTGAATTATTATTTTTAAACAAAAAATGAGGAAGATGTAAATCAAAATTTAATCCCCTTTTTCAGCCCTAACAAAAAATTTAAGCAATAGTAAGACTAACAAATATGGCGGGTCGGGGCACTTTCCGTTTAATCGGCACGGTAAATATTACAATAAAACGAAAAATAATGCGTACAATTGTATGGAGAAATTTGTATTTGACAATCTGTCAGTTTATTACAATATCTCTAGTAATATTACAATCTAACGGTTTTTACAATTTTACGGTTACAACTATATACTGAGGTTAATAAAAAAGACTTGACTAGTTAATAAGAATTAAGGTGATATTTTTTAAAGACAACTTTTTATAAAACTGATAAACAGGCAAGGTATAAAAAGAGATTGTCCTCTCATCATTGTTTTATTTCATAATGTTGCCCGCGGCTCCCCTCGCGTAAATACAGTATCCCACGGAAACAAACTGTACTTTTTCAGAATAAAAAGTATCCTATGTTTTAATCCAGCGCTTAAAAAATTTCATCGAAATTAGTTCAGTATTTTTCGCGTGAAAGAGTTACAAATATCCATCCATACATCTATCCATCCACCATCACAAACATTAATATTTATAATATTAGTAGAATTAACTACCTCATTTCATCACCACTATCACAGTGCTGATAATTTTATACCCCAGTGCTGATAAAATGTGGATGAAGGTAAACTACGTATATTATGAAATAAAATTCAGTCATTTATTAAATAATCGACCCAGAAAACTCATTGTGGTTAAAAAAGTATTTTCCTGTGTAATAATAGGGGTTAAATTTGAGCTATCTCTGATAATTGGTGCTTTCACCCTACTTAATATGCCACAAAACATTGTCTTTGCAATGGCGTATCTACGATAAACCGTTGACAAAATACAGTCAATCAAAAGTGAGATCGTAGTAGAGCTCTAAAAACTTATATATATTTCTTTTACTGATCGATTACTGTACTTTTTGCGTTTCACGGTCTTTGTATGTTGCCTTTCGGAAAATATACGAATTTTGCTAATTTAAAACAAGGGCATGTTAACTCCAACAAATCGCCGCAAATCCCCCCGGAGTCACACAGTTAAACTATTCTGAAGGCATAACAAATGACACGACATGACAGAATAACGGTATGCTGTGTTGTACCCAATTACTCACATACCTAATTTAAATCAAATATCAACGAGCTTTGAAATATTTTAATGTTAATTATTCGTTTCAGTCAAAACATTGTGTTTACGTCACTTAGCTTTTACCTTTTGATAGTTTATGGTTATGATCAACACGTTTATTGCTCACGAATTTGTAATTGGTATACGAGTATATTTTAATTTTGAATAAAAGCTTTTAACTAATTCTATAGCTTTTCTAATATCAATAGAATATTTTAGATTGATATTTTTACGAGCACAACGACACAATAATAATCACTACTAAGGTTATAATTTGTAAATAATACACAATCTTAATCTCAAAAATCTCAAAAAGCTGACAATATAAAATCGTAATTACCAGTTCTCTCCAAAACGTCTTCGAAGGGAGTGGGACCGTTCTTGGCAAGCGACGCCATGACGCGCTGATTCGGACTGAAGCGCGCCGGCCGCTGACACTGAAACTATTTCAAAGTCACTACGTAGCTCGTAGCGGTAGCGTCGGCAGGGAAATTATATTACACAAACATTTCATGATACAAAAATGTCGAAATGTCGAAACAGGAAAATGTCGTGATGGAAATGTTTCATGCCATGCAGCGTTTCAAAGTCACTACGTAGCTCGTAGCCGGGTTAGGGTCGGCAGGGAAATTATGTTACACAAACATTTCATGATATAACATAACAGGAAAACGTCGTGATGGAAATGTTTCATGTCATGCTGCGTATACTCTACCATGATTTATTGAAGTTTTATAGTTATCTATACAAAAATTGTCGTGTCGTTCTTAAAATAATCTTCTTAATCTGGATATACAATCAAGGGTAAGAAGAGTGTTTTCAATAAAAATTATCACTGATAATTTCTAAGTTTACATTCTTTGATATTTTGAAGGCAGTCCATCAAAATTATTTCAGGCTGCAAAATAAAATTTGATATTTTTATATTTTTAATTACTGTTTTCAAGTCAGTACATTACACGCTGGTGCAGTCAACAAAAGTATCCAATATCAATGAATTACTTTTAAACTGAAAGTAATAAACTAAGAAAACATAAATTCCAATTAAACTTTCTTTTTATTTTGAGTGAGACTAATGTAATAATTATTTTTGTATCAATAATAATTGTTGGTGTAATTAATATAAAGTAGAATAATTATGTAACGTCGTTGATGTTGCATGCCGCTTGTGCTGCGTTGCTGCCACGACGGGCGACGGTACTTATATTCTATAATTACTCGAATTTTTAATGTATCCATGATGAAAAAGATTGAAATGCGATGAAAATGTAACATTAATCAATAAACAAATGACTACTTTTGGAAAAAGAATTCCATGTTTTTAAAATAAAATTGATTTGAAATTAGAATTCTTATTCAGACAAAAATTATTTTGATTTGAAATGGCCAGTACTGTAGAACGGCAATTTCATAGGTAAATACCTATTATTAAACAGATTATTATTATATCTGTAAACATAGTAGCAGCTAAAAGCTGATACGTGTGTATCACATGATTTAAAGTTTGTCCAATCTATTTTTACTGAATTAACTGTGGGTGCCATTATTACAGTCTCAGGTAGCTTGTTCCACTCAGAAACCACTCTATTTGGTAAGAAGTGCTTTAATGGATTGCTGTTATGGGGTATTCTCCATAGTTCAAGTATGTGTCCTCTAAGATGACAATTTTCATTTAAAGCAAACAAGTTCTCATTTCCATTGATATTATAGTAACCAGTAAGTATTTTGAACATATCATTTGACTGACGTCAAATGAAGGCTTAGCAATATGTTCAAAATACTTACTGGTTACTATAATATCAATGGAATTGAGAACTTGTTTGCTTTAAATGAAAATTGTCATCTTAGAGGACACATAGTTGAACTATATGGAGATAGTAATCAATGCCGGTGACTTTAATTTACCCAATGTTAAATGGCCACTTAATTCTATAAATAAACAGGACAAGCAAAGCGAATTATTTCTCAATATGCACACAAATACCAGTCTAAGTCAGTTAGTTACACAAATTACCAGAAAAAGAAACAATGAAGAGTCATAACTCGATTTGGTCCTGTGTAACAACGAAATACTAACTAACCTTAGATTACCATCCACCTGTAGGCAAAAGTGATCATGTAGTGATTGTCTCACAAAAAGATGAAAATATAATGATGCTCATATTATATGTATATGTAGGTCTATCAAAGGCACATAAATTTTTGCCCGAGGATAAATGAATGCAAAAATTAATGTCTTCTTCAGATAATAACATAAATATCTCTTTTTGAAAATTAAAAGCTATGTAAGATGTAATTGTTTCTATGATATAACTATTAGCGTGAAAATGTGAATAATTGTGAAAATAGCCATCACGGTTCATGAGATACAGAGCCTGCTGACAGACAGACGGACAGCAGAGTCTTAGCCTTTATCCTTTGGGTACGGAACCCTAAAAACTTAGCTAATCTTAGGAAAGTGACATTTTGGAATCAGGGGACATTTTGAATAAGGTATATATTGGGAAAGGGACATTCTGGAATCAGGGGACATTTTGGGAAAGAAAAAAATTATGGACCCGAATGGTAAATTCGGACCTTGAAGCGTTAAATCATTTAAACTGTAACCCGATGAAGTTTTAGCCAACGCGTTGAATACCGTTCGCAATTTAGTTGTTGTGGAGTCAGCTTTTATTACTCCATGATGCGGGAGATAATATGACGGCTCTACCTTTTTTGTTACAGGTTATATATGTTCTAAACTTAAATATTCTTGCATAAACTGTTTATAACTTTCAGAGAACTCAGTATTTTTTGTCATTTTGCGTTCTAAATTGTACAATTGTGTCACAGCTTTTGGCCTAGAGGTCCCCTATATTTCTCAAAATCCTGCTTCATTGCAATCGTAACTTCATATTTTCCGTTTTCTAATCGCCTTGTGGTCGACTGGTACAGCTGTTCAAAATACTCTTCTTCCTCCGAGCGGGCGCTTGAGGTACCCTGAACCTATGCATGTTCCCAGTATTGCGAAATATCGACAAATTGTTTAGCATGACACAGCAATTAAATGTTCTAACGTCAGCTGACAATATCCAGCGCACCCGCGTCTGTTGTGCAATGGGTGCCTTGTTAGGACACTTGATAAGGCCATCCATCAAGATGTCAGAGTATACATTACATTACATACATAAAATTATTAATCAATCGTTAGAACAGGGAGTGTTTCCTAGCCGGTTAAAAATTTCAATTATTAAGCCTTTGTTAAAGAAAGACGATAGAGCAGAATTAAATAATTACCGTCCAATAACCTTAAGACGCAAAGGTCTTTGAAAAAATAATGTTAAAACGTATTAAAAGTTTCTTTATTTCTGAAAACCTGTTGGTTGATGAGCAGTTTGGTTTCCGTGACAATAGTTCGACTACAGATGCCTGTTTTTATTTGAGCAAAATAGTACATGATAGTTTAAATAATAAAGTACCTATCACTGCAATTTTCCTAGACATGACAAAGGCCTTTGACCTTATTAATCATAACATATTATTGTATAAATTGGAAAGATATGGAGTTAGAGGAAAAGCATACGACTGGATAAAATCTTATTTAAGTGAAAGAAAAGTATGTACAGAAATTACAAAAATGTGTGGTAATATAAAAAAAACATACAAATCAAAATACGCATACATAGACTTAGGGGTACCACAAGGGAGTATGATTGGTCCTTTCCTATTTCTTACATATATCAATGACATCACAACAGCAACAAAGCATCCTAGTGTCTTATTTGCTGATGACACAACGATATTAGTGAAATGCCAAAATATTTTATTATACGAACAAGAAATAAACAATGCACTTAATGACATAATATTCTGGCTAGACAAAAATGATTTACAGGTTAATCTGAGTAAAACACAAATAATTCAATTTAAATATTATAATAACGCAATAAAAATACCTAAAAGAATTACCTATAATAACATTAATATAAATGAAGCAGACACAATAAAATTTCTAGGATTAATGTTTGACCAACACTGTAACTGGAAGGCACACGTGGACTATATTTACGTAGCAAGCTGGATAAATTCGTTTATGCATTGCGACGTTTAGCAAAGACTGTGTCAATGTCAGCAGCTCTTTGTGCATATCACGGATACGTTTCTTCCGTCCTATCATATGGTTTTATAATCTGGGGCAACTCTGTTGAATTCAATACAGCTTTCAAATTACAAAAGAAATGTGTTAGAGCTATATGTAATGTAGGACCACTTGAAAGTTGCAAACTGCTATTTAAAAAACTGGGTCTGCTTACATTGCCAAGCATGTACATTAGAGACATGTGCATGTTTGTTAAAAAAACCCCAAATATTTTGTACAAAACAAGGATATTAACATAACTAACAGATCACAACGCTATCCCAATAAATTAATTATGCCTAAGGCCCACTTGCGCCAATCCGGGTTAAAGTTAACCTTGGGTTAAAATATCATGCTTTCTCTTTCACAAATACGAAGAACGAGAGAGATAACATGATTTTTAACCGAGGGTTAACTTTAACCCGAATTGGCGCAAGTGGGCCTAAGTGTAACAGCACAGCGTGCCTAAAGAGTCCTTATTTTATGGCTATTAAACTATATAATAAATTGCCAAAAGAATTTGATAAACTTAACTTAACAACTTTTAAAAGAAAATTAAATGAATGGCTTTTAGATAAATATTTTTATGAAGTAAAGGAATATTAGGTGGATAGTTACTAAAAAATATTATAATGACGAATTGTTCTCCTCCTACTTCTTTCATTCTGTATTATATCTTATTTTTATTTTTTATTTTTTTGACATTAAAATATGTAGATAGGTATGTATTAAATAAAAGAAAAATAATAATTAGTATCATACATTTTTATCATTGACATTTGCATTCTATTAATTTAGTTGAGTGACATGATTCTGAAATGTATATTACATAAGACCAAATTGTACATTCGCTCTGGAAAATAAACGATTTATTTATTTATTTACACTCGCATCCAATAGCATGTCAATAGGTCTGGAGATGTTGTAGTCAGGATCCGCAAGTCTTATGTTTTGTAGGTGTTACCACTGTTGTTTATTAAATAATAATTCATTAGGCAAATTATGAATAACTTTATTTATAACAATACCTTGTGTTGAACCACTGTTGTTTATTAAATGTTTCATTAGGTAAATTATGAATAACTTTATTTATAACAATACCTTATGTTAAAAATTAATAATCATCGTAAATAGGTATGCAATTCAACGTAACGACTCCCTTTCCTTATTTTGAGCTATATCCTATTTCAGAAATGGAAGCGTGATGATGATGGTGTTTTTGTCTAGGAAGATCTAGTAGCCGGGCAGCGTGCTCCGAAATTAATGAAATTTGAGAGGCTTGGTCTAAAAGTGCTCTTAAAACTATTTATGTACCATCGTAAACTTGTATTTTTAATAGTTATGTATTTAATAAAATCTCCTTATTATCCGTAGCTGTAGGAAGTTAACATTATGATTTTTATTTGGTGTCAAATTATTATTAGGTAAGTTAGATGTATGTATGTAACTCGACGACGGATTATGTGATATGAGGTAAGGATTTATGTGCTCTGAAAACGGCGTACTTAATATCCATCATGTAGAATGGTGTTGTGATCCCCATGATATTGTTTACAACGTTTTACAGAAGTACATCCATTAGCATCGTGTATGTACAAGCAATTTTGACAAATATGTAATTTTAATACCGTCCTTATTTTTTCCTCGGCCGACAACTTAGTGAACTTATTACATTTAAATAAAATATGGTCTCGTTGACACAGCGGACAGTTCCACGTGCGAGTCACTGCAGCCTGATAATGCGGTTTCGCAATGTATTTGCCTTTTACGTATTTCGTATTGTATTGTGTATTAATTAAATGCGACGAAGAGGGCTTTGGTGTGAAAGTTTGAGCTTTCCTTTTTTGTATGGGCTCTAAAGCTGTAAACTTATCTTCTAGGAAGTTCATGAGCTCATTCAGCGTAGGTAGATCTTTACGATTTTCCTGATAATCTCTGTACGAGTCAGGGTATTTCTATTTGTTTTGTGTGAATAGCAACTGTCGATTATTGTACCGATGAGTAAGAAGCTCCCTAGGGGTATCGTAGTTTTCAGCGAAAATATGTAGATGTTTTATAAGACGCTTAGCTTCTCGTCTTAATTTACCCTTTAAGTGTTGCATTTTTTGAACTTTTGTAAGTAAATTATTGATGTCTATTTTAACCATGGCTGGTTGGATGTGAGCTGCAGTGACTATTTTTTTATTTAATGAGCGTTTAATATCTTTGTAACGATTTTCGTAATAAGGAAACTCAATATCGTAATCTATATTAGTGCCTTGTAATAAGTTGCCTATTTCTAAATGTAAGGAATCTATGTTAGTCCAGCGTGACTGAACATTGCGCAACTCGTCTTCTAACTCCCATTTATCGCAAATTTTATCTATGTCGATGTTGTTTATTAGCCTAGGAAATGCCCAAAAATTTTCTTCTTAGAATAACATTGTCAGTACTTAATCAACGAGCACGTGCTCGCCATTGTTCTATTGTTCACTTTTTCCCATACAGCTTAATGCAGTAGGCATTTAATACTTATTATTTGTTATCTAACCTGTATTAAATATACAGGTTATTTATTCATTATTTATTTGGCAAAAATTAATTTGCAAATAATATATACTTACTTTCATTCTTATATATACACATCACGACTTTGAACGCTACTTTCTTATTTTTCCCCTTTATTTTATTTATCTTTCTCTGCGCTTCAGGCTCTTATTGTGCCTTATTAAGCTATAATTATGTCTGATGCTAAATTAAAAGGACTCGTTAAGAGGCATGGGGTCTATAAAGCCAAACTAACCTATTTTGCAATTTTTTTTAAATTGCCTACTTCTCAGCTGAGCCCTTTCCATCTATCAGAGTTACAGTGCCGTGTAAATGTAATGCAAGCGCTATATAATGATCCCACCAAAAACATTTTCATGTAAAAAAATTATGCCAAGACGATACCATATGACTAGCACTGTCAAAAAGTTATGAAATCTCATGTAAAACCAAGCTTCTTACCCTACACGCCTTAACTCTGCAAGCGTAACTTCACAAACTCTACACCTTAGTCATTTTATGTGGCCTGGCCATTTCGCTACATTCACTTGGCCGTAAGGAGAAAAATTTATAATCGACTGTTTTTCTATTATACTCTCTTATAATAACGAAATGGCCAAGCCACATAAAATGACTAAGGTGTAGAGTTTGTGAAGTTACGCTTGCAGACTTAAGGCGTGTAGGGTAAGAAGCTTGGTTTTACATGAGATTTCATAACTTTTTGACAGTGCTAGTCATATGGTATCGTCTTGGCATAATTTTTTTACATGAAAATGTTTTTGGTGGGATTTCACTTCTTTTTGTAAGTTGTTATAACAGAATTGTTATTTTCTTTTTCTTTTTTTTTTTGGGTGTATTTCTTCCACAACAGCGACGCTTTTTTTCTGCCCACTCTCCCTTTGCCTTTTTTAGGGTTCCGTAGTACTTAAGGAACCCTTATAGTTTCGCTCTGTCCATCTGTCTGTCTGTCTGTCCGCGCCTCTAGCTCCTGTAATTATGAATATAAATTAATGAAATTTGGTGCAGTTATAGATTGTGTATAGATCACGGTTTTGGGATCATAAAAAAATAATAATTTTATATTTTAAGGGTGGCTCTCCATACATGTGAAGTGGGGATGAAAAATATTATTTCACTCTACCCCATCGTGTGGGGTATCGCAAAATAGGTCTTTTAAAATAAAGAATAAAGGCAAGGTTTCATACGTTACTTTTTTATAAAATTGACCATTTTCGAGTAATCAGCCTCCAAAGTAGTTTGTAAGGTGGTCCCCCCCCCCCTAGCATTTTTAAACTATATAAGATAGAAGAAACTTGCTAAAAACTCTTTAGGAAAATTATTGTAAACCAAATCGGACAGTTACTTTTGGAGTAATTAAAAAAAAAAGGATATTACGCGTTTATAGTTACGGAACTGTTACGGAGTGGGTCAGGCTTAGCTTTTAAAAAAAAAACTTTATTACACAAAACTAAAATTTATTTAAGAAAAAGAACACAAAAATTGTGTTGTCGCGCCGAAGTTCAAATCTACTCTAACTGTTGTTCATTAGAAATGGACAAAGGAAAATTAAATGCTGATGTATGAAATTGTGCAAGCGTGAGACTGCTATCTCAGCTATTTACTTTAAATATGATAACTGTGGAAATAGAATCATAACAGCCCCCCGGATAAGATGGAGCATTATCCCTTAAGGAGATGCGAAATCTAAAAATTATTAAAACTTGTAAGAGCTTTGAACTTCGCTACAACATTACAGAATAATAGGTAAATAAAAATAGAAGTAATTCAATGAAATTAAAATTTAATTAAAATAAAACTATTTCTAGTTAATTCTATATTATATTTGGGCACTCAAATGCTATTCCTAGGCCAGTTTTATATATTTAGTATTACATATTCTTTGAGTTTGAGTTTGCTAAAATATTTCGTTTACATGGTATAGGGGTTTCCTTTATTTCAACATCTGATGATGATGATAATTCATCATCAATACCTTGTATACAAATAGAATTTGAGACTGACCTGTCTTCTGTCCTCTTATTGTAGCATTGATTAAATATTTTTATGCAACACCCTGAGGATGAGGGTTTCCGAAAGAATACCCTCTTATATTTACATATAATAAAAAGGAAAACAATAAATGTTATGATATAGCCTGACATTAGGTAGTGAATTGCATACGTGCTAAAATGAGATGGATTTTGAATCTTATCTAATTCTTTTTGCAAGGAATCTAAATTTATACTGGCATGCAGTAATGAATCCAAACTATTGATGTGATCTATTTTTGACAATTTAATTTGTGACAATGTTTTATTAATTTTATTCCTATCGCAACAATCATCTTGGAGTATATTGAAATTAGATATTACATTGGTTATATTATCATTTGTATAGACAAGGTCAGAAGGAGTAAATTGCAAAGTTTTATAAAAGCCTTTACAGTGCCTAGGTAAAGTAAAAATACCTGTACCAAACAAGATGATTTCGTGGGTGGTAAGATCGTCATTACAGCTAACGTGGCATTTGCCTGGTTCAGACTGCACATAAATCCACTTGTTATTACTTAATTTATAGAAAAGATCTACAGTTCCATGAATTAATCTTGTCTGGCATGAGGAAGGAATCTTATCAACTACTTCACTTAAAATAATAGTTTCACACGTGGGGTTCGCGATCACTGAATACACGTTTTTTAACTCACATACATAGCACTTTTCACGAATCACTTTACACTCATCTAATCTCGACAGCAGTGAGTAGAACATAATATGGTCTTGGGTTATCGCAACATATGGGCTAGAAGGAGCAATTAGGATAAAGGTATCTGGATGTTCAATATCATACGGAATTGGGAATGACACTACATTAAACAAATCATATGTCTGCGGTAAAACTAAAGGGATTTTAACAATAATAATGATTTTATAATCATGGAAGTAGCATATTAAATCGGAGATGTCTATTAATTCATGTATATGTTGCAAGGATAATGTTACAGGTAAGTCGTAGTGCTTAGGTAAATCATTTCTATGTTTATCTAACTCGCTGAACAGCTGGTGTGGACTGAGTACAGTCGGATGCAAAACGTTTAACTTTGCAAATAGTATGGCATTATTAATGTCATCAATACTGAATGAGAGCGACAATATAATAGAATCTAAAGCAGTAATTAGGGAGTTTAGTTGAGATTTAATTACTAACTGATCGTTGCTAATAGAAATATCTTCCATAGATTTTTGAATAATGTCCATATTTTTAATTAAAATATTTTCGTTCTCATTCACTCTATTTATAGTACTATTGAATGAATTTATGGTTGATGTGTATATTATCTTTCATTAATGTTATAAGTTGTTTTTCATCCGTCTGTACTTTATTGATAGCGTCAGAGTATTTTATAGCGTCTTCAGAATCTAAGGTGCCGAAAAATGTTTTTAAAATTGAGCCACCAAAATCGAACAATCCACGTTTCGAGCGCCGATGAGGTTGTTCATCGTCTATCAAATAAGAAATTGAAGAAAATTTGTTAACATTATTTATATGTTGATTACGTAACGCGACCAAAGAGTTTCTACAGTCAGTTTTAATTTTATTGAATTGGATAGAGTTACAAAGGCTATTGACTCGCTCAAAAATGAACTCTATTTCATTAAGGTTAGGCTTCACGTGATTTACATCTAGATGCGTAACAATATTCCATTTAGTATTAGTGAACTTAATATCCATAAGCTTATCAAAATAAAGCCCTGGGCTGTTGCGTATGGGCGTGACGTACATACAATGAGTCACCGGGGCTAAGCAGTACCTGAAAGAGATATTATGACGTATCACGTAACATCAGAGGCCAGTTTTATTTCATCATAATGATGACGTACATGTTTCCTATTCATAAGTAGCGTAACTGAATGATTACCATTTATTTTAATGATTTTAAATGGACCTTTCCATATAGGTGATAAGGCCTTATTTTGCTTGTGGTGACATTTTACGTAAACCATGTCACCGGCGTTATAAGTTACGGGTTTAGAGTGATTATCATAATATCTTTTTGATTTTTCTTTAGAGACTTGAATATTTTGAAGAGCCTTTTGCCTACTATAATATAATCGATGATTAACCGCTCGTATGTAGTCAGTATATGTGTTATTTTCTAATGTATCTATAGATTTAGGTATGTAAAACCGAATAGGAGTTCGAATGGCGGAAAACCTGTAGTAGAGTGAGTATTAGAATTATAAGAAAACATAGCAGTATTTAGGTATAAGTCCCATGTATTATTATTCTCGTTAACAAACGGACGTAAATATTCTTTGAGCGTTGAATGACTCCTTTCGAGAGCACCACAGGTTTGTGGATGATGTGAACAAGCAAATATGTGTTTTATACCAAATAATTTAGTTAACTGGCGTAAGACTTCTGAACTAAAATTTGTCCCTTGGTCTGTCACTATATACTTGGGTATACCTACATGAGATATAAAATGAATTAGTTTCTTAGCAGTTTCTTCCGCCGAGCATGTCTGTAACGGATATGCTTGGGAATATTTTGTCAAATCGTCCTGTAATGTTAATATAAATTTGTATTTAAATTCGTAAGTCTCTGGAAGAGGACCAACGATGTCTAGATATATTTTTTCGATAGGTTTTGTCGCAGTACTCGTAATTATCATAGGAGTGCGATTGGTTTGACGTAGAGGTTTATTAACCTGACACGACCTGCAACTTTTAACATAGTCCTCGACATCTTGACGCATTGATTTCCACCAATACATAGATTTAATTCTTTCTAGCATACGCGCTATGCCAGGATGACCCGCCGATGGGGAGTCATGATGATCTTTGAGAATTTATTTTACTTCCTCTGGAGTAGGGAATAGTATAGAATTTTTATATATATTTATTTTTATACCCGTGTTGTGAAAAATAAAAGCTAATATATTATATATTTTTGTATAAGATAATTTACTGAAAGGATCAGAGAAGTCTGATATAGCAAACTCCTTCTCTTCCATAAACCAATATTTTATCATGTCACGGTAACCAATTAGTAAATTAAATATATCTTTATATGACATTTCATCATAGTGATGTACACGCGTAAATAAATGAGTAAATAAGTGTTTATCGTTTGAAGTATTATAATAACCGTACAGTTCTCTTTCTATATCTCTAATATTAGGCTCGCTCGTAGATAAATCTATTATTTCGGAACAGTAGGGCACTGAATCATCCAAATCTATGGAAGTTGGATATGCTATCAATTTACATTTAGCTTTTAAAAGAGATTCATTATGCTCAACAATTATTGTATCGTTACGATGGCTAGGATCTCTACTAAATCTTAGAAACCGATCATAAGTCTCGCAAACGGATGCTTCACACGTGGGTGATGTCGTCGGGTTAGATGCCGGCGCGCGCGATTGAGGCTCGGGGTCCGCACTGACGTCATCGGATATGTTCACTGGGAAACGCGATAGCGCATCAGCGTTGCAATTAAGTTTGCCCTGTTTATGAACTATCTCGTAATCGTATTCTTCCAGCTTTAATCGCCAACGAATAAGACGCGACCCCGGGTCTTTGACATTAAATAGCCACACTAACGGTTTGTGGTCGGTGACTATTTTAAACTTATGACCGTATAAATAAGGACGGAAATTCTTTACACCGAACAGAATAGCTAACAGTTCTTTTTCGGTAGTTGAGTAATTACCCTCTGCTCTATTAAGGGTCCTGGATGCGTAAGCGATAGGTCTGTCTTTACCTATAGGACCTTGAGATAATATCGCACCGACAGCGTAATTTGATGCGTCGGTAGTGAGAACGAAAGGCTGACTGAAGTCAGGATATTGTAAAAGTGGAGCGGATGTTAATTTATTTTTTAAGATATTAAATGCTTGCTCCTGTTCATGAGACCAGTGGAATGCAGCGTCTTTTCTAAGAAGACAAGTAAGAGGTTTCGTGAGTTTTGAAAAATTCTCTATGAAGCGTCTGTAATATCCGACTAATCCTAAAAATGACTTTATGTCCTTGGGATTTTTAGGAGTGGGAAAGGTGGTGACTGCCTTGACTTTGTCTGGATTTGGGGATACCCCTTTTTCTGTGATAATATGACCAAGATATGCTACCTCGCGGCGTAAGAACTCGCACTTATCTGGCTGTAATTTTAAATTATATTTTCGGAATCTGTCAAATACTAATTTTAATTTTTGAATATGAGAGGGAAGATCATGACTGTATATGATACAGTCATCCAAATAAACAAAACAATGAATACCTTGAAGCCCAGATAAAACTAAATTCATAAGTTTCTGAAAGGTTGCGGGAGCATTTTTTAGGCCGAAAGGCATACGATTAAATTCGTAATGACCCGAGAAGTCCCCATTCGTAACTATTGTGAAAGATGATTTTTGGGAATCTTCTTTTTTAAGGGCTATTTGGTGAAATCCGCTCACAAGGTCAAGGGTAGTAAAGTATCTCGAGTGCCCCAGTTGATCTAATATGTCTGTGATCAATGGTAAAGGATATATTTCAGTGACGGTGACGTCATTAAGTTTCCTGTAGTCAATTACTAGCCGCCACTTTTGGGTGCCAGAGGCATCTTTCTTTTTAGGCACAATCCACACAGGAGCACTCCAAGGAGAATTGGAAGGTCGGATAATATTTTGTTCCAACATACTTTTAATTTGTTTTCCTACTTCAGCTTTATGACACTCCGGAAAACGATACGACTTAGCGTGAATAGGGGCTGCATTCCCTGTATTAATTGAGTGTTCAATAGCGTTAGTGCACGAGAGGGGATCTCCTTCTAGATAAAATATGTCTGAATAGTCAGAACAACATTCTAATAATAACTTTGTTTCCTCAGGATTTAAATGATTAGTGCGTATTAAATCAATAACGCGTTGAGATCTATCGAGAGAAGAAATATTGAGATTATTAATTTCGTGAATATTTTGCGATTTACATTTTCCTATGGTGTCATGATCTATGAATGACAACCGCACACGGTAGTCTTGTACCAAGATATCTGATTCAGTAGTGTTAAGAATTGTTAGATTTACCCGGTTATTAGGTTTAATAGAAACTATACAATTAGCTATATATACGCCCTCACTATAAACGTGATCTAATACAAGAGCTTCGCGTAAACCGTTTATTTCGGATGTTTCGTTTATGATACCGCATTCTATGACGGCTTCAGACCTAGCAGGAACATTATATGACGGTAAGCTATAGTGAATGGGTATGCGCTTACCCTTAATAAATAAATAGTTGCTAGAGTATCTAATGTCAGCTTGCAACGTCTTAAAAAAGTCGCTACCTAATATACCATCATATTTAAGATTAATATTTTCACTAACTACATGAGAAGGGGAAATCTAGGTCTTTATATTTAAAATTAATATTTATCGATCCTATTGTTTCATAATATGAATCATTGTCGCTAAGACCCCTTAATTTAATTTTTTCATCCGATAAGGTCGGTTTATGCTCTAAGTTTGTTAACCGGAAAATACTAACGCAGGCGCCTGTGTCTAATAGAAAACAAATAGGCTTTTGGGAATAATTAGTTTTTAAAAATACGTGAGGCAAAGATATTTTTGCTGTGTGAGAATTTAACTCGTAGATAGGAATGTCTTTATCAATTTTACGATCCCTAGATATTAGGTTAGAGCTATATTTTGTACTAGAAATTAAATTTTCATTTTTATTACTAGAAGGAGGTTCAGTTTGCACTTGAACACTTTTATAGGAACTCTTATTAATTAGAGTTTTATTTTCAATAGGACTCAACGAAACAGTTACTCTCGGTGGAGTATGTTGAGTATTACAAGAAACCGTCCGGTTCGACAAAAGAGATCCCGTAGGTATCGGTCGAACACGGCTCAGCGAATTATAGACTCCAGAGGGAGTAGGCTGAGGGTTTTTATTAAACACATCATTACGATGGTGAGTGTGACAAGAAACCGTCCGGTTCGACAAAGGAGATCCCGAAGGTATCGGTCGAATACGGCTCAGCGAATGAGAAACTCCAGAGGGAGTAGGCTGAGGGTTTTTAAAAACGTCATCACAATGAGAGGAAATATTTTTAGTTTTATTTATGTTATTTGTGCCTGTCCTATTATCGGGTGATCGACGGCACGATAATGATACCCGATTATTTAGTTTAAATTTTCTGCCTCGCATAATTCGATTTCGCACTGTTCACACGTTTCATCGTGTTCACAAGTAGCGATGGGCGGCGACTCAGCGGTAACATGATGCTGGCTAGGAATACTGTTGTCACGCGGTGAACCATGAGAATTCTGTTTCCTTTTAAAACATTGCGAAATATCATGACCTTGTTTTTTGCAATACCGGCAAAAGACCTTCGAAATATTTTGATTTTGTGACGTAGTGGAAGTTGAGAGATTTCGAGATGAGAATGATCTAATTTTAATTTTACGCGGACAGTCCTTCTCAGCGTGTCCCGTTCGGTGACACGATGAGCATAATTTAATTGAATTTATTTTAGAAATATGATTCTGTATCTTTTCTTCTTCGATAGCGATATTAATTGCGTTATTGAGAGTTTTAGGTTCTCTATTACGAACCGCGTTACTGAGTGAGGGCCGGAGCCCTATGCAAAATGAAAATAAAGCTAGATCTTCCGTCATTGCAATACGTCCGGGAATTTCTTTTTCTAAACAATTAGAATTTATTATTTCCGATTGTAGGGAAGTGAGACAAGTCTCTATGCGTAACGCGTATTGTGATACAGATTCATCTGAGGACTGTTTGCACGACTGTAATTCTAGTAAAAGATGATTATGATGTTTTTTCTCTCCAAAATTTTGCTGGAGGAAACTCATTAAACTATCGAAATCTTCAAACACCTTATTTGCACAAGCAATCTGAGCCTTACCACCCAATTTGGAAAGTATATATTTTAGGAGTAAATTTCGCTGACTAGGGGATGCTAATTCTAAAGCATTCCGACAATTTGTCAAAAATGCTGTTAGAGTATCACGCTCCCCATTATAATTGTTGATAAAATCACATAAAATTTTAATAGGATATTGTTCCGGACCTGCTGCTAATTCTGATTTACTTTCCGATTTATCCGATTTTAAAGACATTTTATATGTTTTCTAGGCAAGTGATAACTCAAAAATTTATAAAATCGAGACTTAGAATGATAATAAAAGTTAATGGACAGGATATATAGGTCACAAATATTAGATTATAATATTTCCTCGAGTGAATTACGATTTTACGTAATCAAAGATTTATAATAAATTTAAATTAAATTATACGCAACGATTATTAAAATATTTTCTTGTTTATTAAATACTTGAGGAAATCTTATACGATTTTCAGGAAGGAATAGGAGGATTGTTGCGCACAATATATAGAGAAAATAATATGTTCGACTCACAGTACTGCTGCGAGAAGGAGAGTAGAATCCATCGATGTTCTTCAGCGGCGATGTCCTAGACCCACAGTCTGCGGGATGCTCGAGATGACCAGGAGACAGCTAGCAGCTGCGTGGCACCACCAGGTAGTGCTCACGGAGGTAACGGCCCAACCGGCACGACGGCAGCAGCAACACCAGCACAGCGTGAGCGGCGTAACAAGACGCCAGCGGCAGCGCAGCGAGCCCGGCAAGATGCGCGGTGCGCCCGGGTTTTGCAACTGGTGTGCTCCTAACGTTAGGAGCCCGAGTCGTCGACGAGACGACGGCGAGATGGCGTGAGAAATGATCAGCAGGCTCAATCAGATAGAGACTTACTGTCGTGATCACTATCACTTAAACTTTTGAGTTTTTCTACAAACTTTTTTGTTTTCAGTTTTACTTATCACAACACTCGCGCCGCGATTGGGATTGCCGGAACGTGACGGTTTCTCAAGCACATCCCACTTCTGACACCACTGTTCAGGAGTGGGTCAGGCTTAGCTTTTTAAAAAAAAACTTTATTACACAAAACTAAAATTTATTTAAGAAAAAGAACACAAAAATTGTGTTGTCGCGCCGAAGTTCAAATCTACTCTAACTGTTGTTCATTGGAAATGGACAAAGGAAAATTAAATGCTGATGTATGAAATTGTGCAAGCGTGAGACTGCTATCTCAGCTATTTACTTTAAATATGATAACTGTGGAAATAGAATCATAACAGAACCCTCCTTAGACATGTCCTGACATGCTCTTGGTTTGGTTTTTCTTTGTCGGCTTACTATTTACAATAAGTGGCAGATTAGGGCGATACTTGGCTCTTAGTCGATTATATTCGACTACAGCTGACTCTTGTGTTTTAATACAACTGAAGTCAATATTTAACTAGGTGAACGCCTTGCGAATTGGTCACTAGAGAATGCTACATAAGCCTGCTCACAAGAGTACGTATAGTACGTACATACGAGAGTACAAGACGTATTCTTGGGCAACAGTAGTCGCTTTTCATCAGGCGTATCACGTTTGCTCCCTTTTATCATATTAAACAATAATATCACGGTATTTCCGTAATATTACACTGGAACAATCTATCTATCTTCTAATATATAAAATTTCCAAGTCTCAATGTTAGTACTCCTCCGAAACGGCTTTACCGATTTTTACCAAATTTAATATGCGTATTCAGTAGGTCTGAGAATCGGCTACTATCTATTTTCCATACCCCTAAGTGATAAGGGTTGTTCACCCTTAATTTTTTTTTTTTTTTGGACGAAATCTTTTGTTTTTATTTTTTTATAATGTGGTAATTTAAAATACATACAATCCTAATTTTTTACTTTTTTATCACCATTTTTATTTTTTTTATAGCCATTTTAGTAATTTAATCATTTTTCATCCCGCTCGATAACTGATCAATTATAGTGTTTTTAACTTTTAATAAGGCAACAACGTTTGCCGGGTCAGCTAGTAATAATATAATTTTAATATATTGCAACGTAGGTACGTAATACAAATTACAATACAAATTTTCATTATCTGATAGTACTTCAAACAAGCAAATCTTGTAAATATGAATTGAGATTCTCGGAAACGGCTTTTAGTATTTCAGCTACTAGGCGACAGACTTTTGCGTTAATGGCAAATTGATCGCGGGTTCGAATCCCAGTCAGACGATTTTCTTTAATTCTATATTATTCTATGTAATAGGGTTTCGTAATACTCGAGGAAACCTTATAAATTTACTGTGTCCGTCCGTCCGTCTCCGTCTGTCTGTCTGTCCATTGTTTCAGCTTCTGTTAACCTACTAATATTACAAACTAGCTGACCCGGCAAACTTTGTTCTGCCTTAGAGGCAATAAATAAGCAGATTTTGGATTTCATTAAGTGTAATTTCTCATTAGGATAATAGACATAATTAAAAAGAAATCAATTATTTTAATGATTGTTAAAATGGGCCATGTATTTTGGTGCATGGGTTGCAATCTTCAGTAAAGCATCTTGTAATAGACGACATTTTTCGGTTTATTATCAGGTGCAAGAATAAATAACGCAGATGGTCTTCCGATCCGTGAATATGCCACATATCGTGGTCTACTTTGTATCTATAACAAATTTCATGATGATCGGGTAAAAGTTACGTAAAAGCGTAAATACAGTATTCCACGGGAACCGTACATTTTTATGCAATAAAGAGTAACCTATGTTCTTCCTCGTAGTCTACTTTATATCTATGCCAAATTTCATGATGATCGGTTAAGTAGTTTTTACGTAAAAGCGTAAATACAGTAATCCACGGGAACCGTACATTTTCCCGCGATAAATAGTATCCTATGTCCTTCTCCTGGTTCTAAGCTACCTCCCTACCAATTTCGATAAAAAGTAGCCTGTGTCCTTCCCAGTGGTCTACGTTTATATCTGTGCCAAATTTCATGATGATCGGTTAAGTAGTTTTTACGTAAAAGCGTAAATACAGTATTCCACGGGAACCGTACATTTTTATGCAATAAAGAGTTACCTATGTTCTTCCTCGTAGTCTTTTTTATATCTGTGCCAAATTTCATGATGATCGGTTAAGTAGTTTTTACGTAAAAGCGTAAATACTGTATTCCACGGGAACCGTACATTTTTATGCAATAAAGAGTAACCTATGTTCTTCCTCGTAGTCTACTTTATATCTATGCCAAATTTCATGATGATCGGTTAAGTAGTTTTTACGTAAAAGCGTAAATACAGTATTCCACGGGAACCGTACATTTTTATGCAATAAAAAGTTACCTATGTTCTTCCTCGTAGTCTTTTTTATATCTGTGCCAAATTTCATGATGATCGGTTAAGTAGTTTTTACGTAAAAGCGTAAATACAGTAATCCACGGGAACCGTACATTTTCCCGCGATAAATAGTATCCTATGTCCTTCTCCTGGTTCTAAGCTACCTCCCTACCAATTTCGATAAAAAGTAGCCTGTGTCCTTCCCAGTGGTCTACGTTTATATCTGTGCCAAATTTCATGATGATCGGTTAAGTAGTTTTTACGTAAAAGCGTAAATACAGTATTCCACGGGAAACGTACATTTTTATGCAATAAAGAGTTACCTATGTTCTTCCTCGTAGTCTTTTTTTATATCTGTGCCAAATTTCATGATGATCGGTTAAGTAGTTTTTACGTAAAAGCGTAAATACTGTATTCCACGGGAACCGTACATTTTTATGCAATAAATAGTAACCTATGTTCTTCCTCGTAGTCTACTTTATATCTGTGCCAAATTTCATGATGATCGGTTAAGTAGTTTTTACGTAAAAGCGTAAATACAGTATTCCACGGGAACCGTACATTTTTATGCAATAAAGAGTTACCTATGTTCTTCCTCGTAGTCTTTTTTATATCTGTGCCAAATTTCATGATGATCGGTTAAGTATTTTTTACTTAAAAGCGTAAATACTGTATTCCACGGGAACCGTACATTTTTATGCAATAAAGAGTTACCTATGTTCTTCCTCGTAGTCTTTTTTATATCTGTGCCAAATTTCATGATGATCGGTTAAGTAGTTTTTACGTAAAAGCGTAAATACTGTATTCCACGGGAACCGTACATTTTTATGCAATAAAGAGTAACCTATGTTCTTCCTCGTAGTCTACTTTATATCTGTGCCAAATTTCATGATGATCGGTTAAGTAGTTTTTACGTAAAAGCGTAAATACAGTATTCCACGGGAACCGTACATTTTCCCGCGATAAATAGTATCCTATGTCCTTTTCCTGGTTCTAAGATACCTCCCTACCAATTTTCAGCCAAATCGGTTCAGCCGTTCTTGAGTTATAAATGGTGTAACTAACACGACTTTCTTTTATATATATAGATGTGAATGTTTGTGAGAATGGATGGATGTTTATAACTCTTTCACGAAAAACTACTGAACGGATTTCGATGAAATTTGATACGGTAGTAGTTTAGGCTCTGGATTAGAACATAGGCAATTTTTTATTCTGAAAAAGTGGGATACGCTATTTACGCGAGCGGAACCGCGGGCAACAGCTAGTTATGAATATAAATTGATGAAATTTGGAACAGTTATGTAATATGTAACGTAAATGTCACTTTTGGCATCATAAAATACTTATTTTATATTTCAGGGGCTTCATACATGTGAAGTGGGGATGAAAAGTATTTTTTCATTGTTAGCCATTAATGTGAGGGGTATCGTTGAATACGTCTTTTAAAATAAAGGCAAGGTTTCATACATTACTTTTTTACAAAGTCAACAATTTGGAGTAACTGGCATCCAAAGTGGTTTACAACCCCCCCCCCCCCCCCCCAAGCCCTCCCCACCCTTTGCATCATACTAAATAATAAGACTTTTTTGTTCCCTGGCGGGATTCGAACCCGCGACCTCCGGCTTGAGTACAAACGCGCTCACCACTGCGCCACAGTGGTCGTTACTTATTCTTTCGGAAAAATATTTGAACTAATCGGACAATAACTTTTGAAGTAATTTAAATAAATACCTATTGGCTATTACGCGTTTATAGTTACGGAACCCTCCTTAGACATGTCCTGACATGCTCTTGGTTAGGTTATTCCTTTTATAATTTTTCTTCTTCCGTACTATTGTTTAAACTCCGAGCAAAGCTCGATCTCCCGGGTCACACCTGAGCATGACTCACGTCTCCCAGGTACTAGTTACTACAAACAAGTAGCCGAATCTTTCAGGGTAAAAAAATTATACTCACGTTCTATGACTTATGTAATAAATTTAGTCGAAGCACTGACATCTGTCGGTAGCAGTAAGTACTACTTGAATGCCCATTTATAATTGATTATTGTTTATAAGCTATGCTAGGTGGCGCTTTTACTACATTTTATTTATTGTAAGTTACTCGGATACTGTAAATATTTTGATGATACTAAAAAGTATGTAACTGTAATTTGATACATAGTTTTTTTTATTATTTCATTCCCTTCAGTTAATTATTATTATTCGTTTTAATGATAACTCATAATATTTTTATAGTCTTGTGTAAAAGTGACATCTATCTCGTACATTATTAATTATGTTAGTTATGAGTTCGTCGCTTGAATTGGAATCTAATTGACGTAATATTTAAATAGGTACCTAATTATTTCCCGAGTATTCTTTAGTAATTTAAACGGAAAATACATACGGGTAAAATTAACAAGTGCAATAAAATATATCGATAAAGATTAAAAAAATATTGTGTTTTTTGTTCTTAATAAAGGGATACATGGTTATTTTATTAAATTTTATTGTTATTATCGGATCCCTAATAACAACAACAATTTTCAGGCCTCTAGCTAAATTTGTGGTAATATTATAGAAACTTCCATCCTGTAGTTTAAGGGGTTGAAGGATAAAAGTTTATATGAGACTTCTTACCTTAATAATTCTTAACTTAATTAAATAAATGTTGCATATAAATGTTAAATTTTCCGTTCAAATTCAGAATATTCGGGAAATAATTATTTCAATCAATATTAGTCAATTAGTTTACAAGCCTAGCGATGAACGACGACATAACTTATATAGTTCACAATAACGCGATAGATGGCGCTTTCACAGATAATTAAATTTAACTCCCTTGTTTAAGGGGTTGGAAGATGAAAGTTCCAATTTTGAGAATTTTTATGTTGGTTGTGTATTAATACAATCTTGCGTAACAAATTTCAGCTTTCGAGAACATCCGGAAGTACGATATAATTTTGTTGATCATCAGTGAGTCAGTGACGGAATCAGGGGTTTTTAGATATCAATAAAATCTAAAGTATAAGACGTGGGTAATCGAAACTTTACATGTTTAATGAGACCGCTGATGGGAAGAAATTCTGAAAGTTTCATTTATCTGATACAATCCAAACTCAAGTTATGAGGGTTCAAAAAATCGACGAAACGCTTCGAGAAAAGGTGGTTTGGTAGTGCCCTTGCGCTTCGCTTGACGTCTTGGCATGGGGGCACTACCGTGCCCCCAGATTTCAATGCATTACAGGTGGAGTTGGAGTTGTTGTCGGAGAACACAGCCGAGGCATATGCTGAGCGGGATCAGTTCGAGTCGATGTATTAAGGCCTGTATTCACTTTGATTAGTGCGAGTGCGAGAGTGTAGTGTAGGTGTGTAGCAGTGCGAGTAGTGTCCAATACTGTTTAGTAGTGTCCGACCGAAAGTTCGGTTTCGGTTTCGGCCGAGTTTCGGCTAAAAATCAAGTTTCGGTGGCAGTTTCGGTTTCGGCCAAAAGTGGCCGAAACTTTTGCCGAAACCGAAACTGATTTCGGAAGTTTTCGTGCACGCTTGCCTAACTTCGTTTCTTGCGGCAACGTTTTGACAATGCAACTGAATTTGAAAACATAATTAAAATATAATTAATATTTTTTTAATATTACATTATATAAATGATTACAACAAAATTAATATACCGTGTTTCCATTTCATGTCCTAATTAATGCAGAAAATGGATAAAATGCACCAAATTTCAGTATTTTAAGGAATTTTCTACTTGACCACGTGAGTTTCGGTTTCGGTTTCGGTTTCGGCCGAAACTGAAGCCACGGCCGAATATTCGGTTTCAGTTTCGGTTTCGGCCGGAAAACCAGTTTCGGTCGGACTCTACTGTTTAGTGGTTCTGTTTAGTAAATTCATTTGAAATCATGTCCAGACGTGTTTAGTAGCAGGCACGCGGCGAGTGAGGGGCAAGCGGGGCGCGCGGGCCCGATCCGCGCGCGCCCCTTCCCCCTCACTCGCAGTCCACTCGCAAAAAAATAGAACACGCTTCTAATCACTACAACTAAACACTTGCACTCGCAGTCGCTGTCCACACGTATTTTCTACTAATCACTCGCACTAATCAAAGTGAATATAGGCCTTAAACGCACAGATGGGCCACGTGCGGTCGTTGCTTGACCCTCCGCATCCCTCCTCCCCTGCATTTGTCTCCGCGGCCTCCGCTGGTGACAATCTACACGGCTCTGGTTGCAAGCATGATTTTGTGCGCCTACCCAAGATCGAATTGCCTCATTTCAACGGCGACTATCAGCACTGGCTTGAATTCCAAGATACGTATATTTCCCTCATTCACAATAATAGTAGTATACAAGACATTAATAAATTTTACTATCTGCGTCCTACTTTAAAAGGCAGCGCAGCAGTTGTTATTAAAAGCATAGATTTCAAAGCCGATAATAGGCAATCGGGCTATTTTTTTTATTGCATAGATGAATAGTACTCTTAAATATGAGTAACTTCTCAGAAGAAACCGTATATCAAAAGTCAATATTTTCAAAGGTACAGCGATTTGTATAAAAAATTTCGCGAGCCTCCTAAAAACGCTCCATACTAAAGTCGACCTACAATTTATATTGGCCTGGTAATAATAATTGGCCTGGCTAATGGCTGGGGGAACGATACAAAAAAAAATTTTTTTTAAAAATATCGACCTTCAAATGACGTCACTTGTAGGTTATAGTATATGAAGTAGTATATGAAATATATGGCCGCCGGAATATTTCCAATTTACCAATTTCGCAAAAAAATAATTTTTTTTGGTACTTTTTAAATGTATTTTATTAGTAAACTACACATAAAATAATATGTTTTTTTACATTTACCAAGTAGTAATGCCTCAATATTTCTGAATATATTAATGAAACCAAATATTTTAGATGTAGTCCGATCCCCTATTATGCTATCGCTTGGCAATTATTAACAGATAGGTACAATAATTAAATGTTATATACTTATAAACAATCATGTTCAAGCTTTTTGACAGAACAAATCTTCATACAAGAAAAAGTTACGCCATCTTGGTTTTCACCATAACTCCAATGTCAGCCATCTTGTTGTCACCATACTTCGAATTTCAAAATGGCCCCAAATTTAAAAAGTGGGGCCATTTAACTGGAGACACTGTTTGCCTCAACATGCCTCGTCTATGATATACGTCTATGGTTATGATACAATCCTGAATATAATAAAACAAGTTATTAAATAGTAATTCAAAATCATAATGAATACAAACTTACTGTGACACCAAATGCAATATCTACAATCTGTTTAAAAATGTACACAAAATGTTAACATAAACAGTAAGATATGGTCAATTCATATTCAAAATTAGTTGGAAAATAATTAGATAAGTATTTCTTATAATAGATAAGTATTTCTTATCTAATATAAAATATATATAAGTGACATATAGCTAAGCTTCTATTAAACTTTTTTAAACTAAAACCAGCCAAGGACTTGGCTTCTTCGACTACTGCTTTTATTGAGCAGAATATTTATTATCCACAACCACGAATATGATTGCTTTTATAGACGAACTCATGAATTTCATAGATAACCAAAACAGTGTGGACGTAATTTATACGGATTTTAGCAAGGCTTTTGACAAAGTTTTTTTGACTTTGAAACTTTTGACAAACACTATTCTATTGAGTAAGCTAGAATCGTTTGGCCTGGTAGGTACGATGCTGTCCTGGATTGGATCTTACCTAACCGGCAGATCATCATCTGTAGTTGTTAATGGATTCTCATCTCTACCATTTTCTGTACTATCTGGAGTGCCTCAAGGCTCTAGATTAGGTAATACTCTTTAATATTTTCATAAATGATATAGCCGCATGTTTCATATTCTCTAACTTTCACTTATACGCGGATGACCTCAAAATATCTGTAGTAAAATTAATTAGTAAAGAACACGATTGTTTTGAACTTCAAAGTGATCTAAATAGATTACTGGTTTGGTGCGAAAACAATCAAATGATTCTAAACGTTAACAAATGTTTTCACTTGCGCTTCACACACAAGCATAAAAATTCTTCAGTCACATATTATATTGACAATAATCATTTAAAAAAAGTTGAAGATATCAGAGATCTCGGAATTATACTAGACACTAAATTGCAATTCAACAAACACATTGATCATATCGTTTCTCATGGTTTCAAAATGGTAGGCTTTATTAAATGAAATTGCACATCCTTTAAGAATCCACAAACTTCCATAATTCTTTATAATGCTTTAGTACGTAGCAAGCTCGAATACTGCAGCCCTGTTTGGAATCCACATTATGCCACATACTCAAATCGTATCGAGAAAGTCCAAAAACGATTTCTTTGGCATCTCTCCTACAAGCATGGTATGGTCAGTAAACTTCCTCATTATGCTGATAGGATTAAATATTTTCATCTTGACTCACTTTTGGATCGTCGTAAATATTTGGAATAAATTTTTCTAAACAAGCTTTTGACTGGTACTACGGATAATAATAAACTACTAAGTAAAATTGCTATTAATGTTCCCACGAGACTACCAAGAAAAAACAATTATAAACCGTTTTACTTTAAACTTGCCAGAACTAACCTAGGCTATTTTGCGCCACTCAGAAGATTGTGTAGAACTTACAATTCTGTATCCGACTGATATTTGTATTTTTTCAGACAGACTCAATTCTTTAAAAAGAAAACTTTAACACAATATAAATAATAATAAGCATCATAATAGTAGTAGTAAATAAATTGTAAATTTTAGTATTATGTCTGTTCAGCACTATTATTGTTATTTTTGTTTAGTTTGTAAGAAGAAAATTATTTGTATTTGTTTTTGTTACATTTTTATCATCATCACATTATAGAACCATTAATAGGCAAGCGGACTGATTTTTTTTATTGCATTAATGAATAGTACTCTTAAATATGAGTAACTTCTCAGAAGAAACCGTATATCAAAAGTCAATATTTTCAAAGGTACAGCGGTTTGTATACAAAATTTCGCGAGTCTATACCAAAAAAAAAATTTTTTTTTTTGCGAAATTGGTAAACAAAACCTACATCATTAGTTTATTCACATCATATACAAAAACATTCATTATGGTAAGTATGAACTTAAACGCAGAAATATCGGAGATATTTACAAATATATTCCTGCGGCCATATACTTCATATACTACTTCATACTACTTCATATACAAGTGACGTCATTTTTAGGTCGACTTTAGTATGGAGCGTTTTTAGGAGGCATCATGTCGGATATTCGGTTCCATCAGCGCTCAGTGTGAGTTGCTCTCCGTTCCCTTGATACCCAAAAGTCGAGTGGGCCTGACGGAATCCCTCCTATAGTGTTGAAAGTGTGTGCTCCAGAGTTGGCACCGGTCTTAACGCGTCTTTTTCGTCTCTCCTACTCCTATGGCACAGTCCCAGCATCTTGGAAGACAGCTTTGGTGCACCCGATCCCTAAAAAAGGCGATCGCTCCAATCCTTCCAACTACAGACCAATCGCTATAACCTCTCTCTTCTCGAAGATAATGGAGTCCATTATTAATAGACAGCTCCTTCGATACTTAGACGTTCAGCAGTTGCTAAGCGACAAACAGTACGGGTTCCGTAAAGGTCGCTCGGCTGGTGATCTGCTGACGTACCTAACTCATCGTTGGGCACAGGCGATCGAGTCTAAGGGAGAGGCATTGGCTGTAAGTTTGGACATAGCGAAAGCCTTTGATCGGGTTTGGCACAAAGCGCTTCTTTCGAAGCTTCCTTGCTATGGGCTCCCCGAGAAATTATGCAAGTGGGTCACGAGTTTCTTAGCAGACCGAAGCATAAGGGTCGTAGTCGACGGTGAATGCTCAGATACTCTGTCTGTTGATGCTGGTGTCCCACAAGGCTGTGTGCTATCACCTACCCTGTTCATACTGCATATCAATAATATGTTACAAACCAATGGCATTCATTGCTATGCAGATGACAGCACGGGTGATGCCTTATATACCGGCCACGCGAATATCTCTCGGCAAAATGTCATTGAGAGTCGAAACAAACTTGTTTCTCAAATTGAAAATTCATTAGAGAAGGTCTCTGAATGGGGTAGACTTAACTTAGTCCAATTCAACCCCTCTAACACACAAGTTTGCGCGTTCACCGCTAAAAAGTTACCAATGGTCGTATGTCCTCGTTTTGAAAGCATACCCATAACTGTCTCCTCCAACATTGGAATACTTGGTGTTAACATATCGAGCGAGGTCCAGTTCCGATATCATCTGGAGGGCAAGGCCAAGTTAGCCTCCAAGAAGCTTGGTGTTCTGAACAGGTCAAAGCAGTATTTCAGTCCGATCCAACGCCTACAACTCTATAAGGCGCAGGTTCGGCCTCACATGGAATACTGTTCTCATCTCTGGGCAGGGGCGCCAAAGTACCAGCTTCTCCCTCTGGATCGTATCCAACGTAGGGCCGCTCGAATTGTCGACTGCCATAGTGTTTCAAACAGGCTTGACTCCTTAGAGCTACGTAGAGATGTAGCATCACTCTGCATCCTCTATCGGTTATATTACGGGGAGTGCTCCGAGGAATTGTTCGGACTTATACCTGCTGCAACTTTTCGCCACCGTTCCATGCGACAAAATATTTATCATCCTCATCACCTTGATGAGTGGCAGTCCTCCACCGTGCGCTTTACCCGAAGCTTTCTGCCGCGTACTGTAAAACTCTGGAATGAACTGTCGCCAGCAGTATTTCCGGACCACTACGACCTGCAAACCTTCAAGAAGGGAGCGTATTCCCTCCTAAAAGGCCGGCAACGCACTTGCAACTTCTCTGATGTTGCGGGTGTCCATGGGCGACGGTAATCGCTTTCCATCAGGTGATCCGTTTTCTCGTTTGCTCCCTTGTTTTATAAAAAAAAAAAAGAGAAAATGCCATTAGAGGTGGCTCTTTAATATTAATTAGAAAAAAAATAAAATTCAAGGAACGCAAAGATGTCGTGAGCCTCTCAACTGAGCGAATTATTAAAGTAGCTTGCATAGAGATGAGTCATATTATTATTGTAAGCGTATGGTGGCCTGCATCAGGGTTATATGATTCATTTGAACAAACTTTAGAACAAGTATGGTCAAAAATGTGTGCATCTAACAAAAAAGTTATTATATGTGGCGATTTAAATATAAATTTATTAGATTCAAACTCTACAACTGTTAGATTCACATCTTTGCCTCGTATAACCTCTTTAATTTATTTCTTGAACCGACAAGAGTGTGTGACACAACTGCTACTTGTATCGATAACATTTTCACGAATATTACACCATGTAAAAAATAAATATTTAATAAGCTCAGTTCTGATCAGTGTAGACAGTTAGCTTCTTTTAATATTAATTGTAACCGTAACCAAAAGGAAGAGTTTGTGTTTGTTCCTATGAATACATAACGTATTGAAAAATAATTTAAGTTCAAATATTCAATTATTGAAAGGGTCAAATAGCTCAGATGAAGCTTTTAGTAAATTGTTTAAGGTAATAAGAACCCAATTTAATTCAGTATTTACAACTAAAACGGTTAGAAGTTGTCAGAAAAAAAGTAACTATATTGAATGGGCAACTGCCGGAATTAAAATAAGCAGGCAAATACTATATGAATTATATGCTGATAAAAGTATTAATAATAATGAAACATTTAAAACATATGTTAAAAATTATTCAAAAACCTTCAAAAAAGTATGTAAAGCTGCTAAGGCTCTTTATATAAAGAATAAAATATAATATTCTAAAAATAAAATTTGAACTTTGGTTTGAAAATAAAAAGATTACTACTGATTTAGAAGTTGCGACGGTCTTCGAAAAGTCTTTTGCTGACTTTCCGGTCTCAACTACAAAAAAATTAAATTCCTCACCTGCAGCTGCTGAAAAACTACTCAGAGATAATGTAAAGGAATGTGATGTTAATTTTAAGTTAAAAGAAATTGACTCCAGAGCATATATTATAAACACATTTAAGTTTATTAAAAATAATATAATATTAAAAATACTGCTGATCTCTGGGGCATGTCTACAAAAGTAAAAAAGTATTAAATCAATAATTGACATCGTAGCTCCTTATCTAGCGATAATATTCAATGAATGTATAAAAAGTGGTGTATTCCCTGATTTAATGAATCATAGCAAGGTATTATTCAAAGCAGGATATAAATCTGATCCGACAACTTACAGACCTATATCGATTCTACCGATTCTTAGTAAAATATTTGAAAAAAATATTTTAAGACAGTTTCTAGTGCATTTTAATTTCAACAAATTATTACATAATATATTGGTATTTGGTTGTATTAAAATAATTAGAAATGAGTGACAAGAGCCATCTATTGACAGATGTATGGAACTAGGTGTTTAATTGTCAAAGTAAATTAATACATGTCAGTTTTGTTGAAGCTACTTGTGCGTTTTATTAGGTTATGGGCCCAGACTCATATTTTAGTGGTCAAAAGTGATAATTTCATCTAAAATTCGTGAAATATAGACTCTCAGTAGTTACTCGTGACTATATACTGTGTTTGTCGGACTAGATCTGTTCAGATTGAAAAACTGTGTTGAAAAAGTTCGTCGCGGCACGTGTTTCGAACAATGGCCGGCAGTTATATTGTTAACGTCCCAAAACTTAAGGGTCGTGAGAATTACGACGAGTGGGCGTTTGCCGCAGAGAACTTTCTCATTCTAGAAGGAGTGGACATCAATAAAAAGTCAGGAGATGTAGCAGCAGAAGGCGCAATGGCGGTTCCCGCTACTTGTGAAATCGATGCGCAGAAGGCAAAGGCGAAGCTGATTATGACGATAGATTCCTCGCTTTATGTACATATAAAGAATGAGACGACAGTTCAGGATGTGTGGTACCGCCTGAAATCACTCTTCGATGATTCAGGATTTCAAAGAAGAATCAGTTTATTACGCCATCTGATGTCAATTCGACTAGAAGATTGCGAGAGTATGACATTTTATGTGACTCATATAGTAGATACGGCGCATAAGTTACGAGGAACAGGATTCCAAATTACTGATGAGTGGGTTGGATGTTTATTGTTAGCGGGATTAACGGAAACATTTTCCCCGATGATAATGGCAATTGAACACTCGGGCATGACAGTAAGTACAGATATTATCAAGTCAAAGTTGTTGGATATGAGTGCAGAGGTTGGCAGCACTGTGAACGAAGGCGCGTTTTTATCAAAAAGTTGGCAGCAGCGAAAGAAACAGATTGGTAGCACTGCAGAAATGTCAAAGTCAAAATCGCCATCTTCGAATACTGTCAAGAAAAGATGTGGCATAATACACCAAAAAACAAATCCGTACACACCAGAGCAAAACGGTATGTGTGAAAGACTAAATAGAACCGTGGTGGAAAGAGCCCGCTGTCTTCAGTTTGATGCTGGCATGGAGAAGAAGTTCTGGGCAGAGGCTGTAAACACTGCAGTGTATCTTAGAAATCGTACATTGGCTGCGGGTTTACACAAGACCCCATACGAATTCTGGACAGGCAGGAAACCGATTTGGTTTCCTGCCATATACGAATATTCGGTAGCACTGCAATGGCTCATGTTGCAAAAATAAAAAGATTAAAATGGGACAAAAAGGCAGAAAAATACATACTTCTCGGGTATGCAGAAAACACAAAGGGTTATGGTTATATAATCCTATCACAAAAAGCATAATAAACAGCAGAGATGTAGTCATCATGGAGCAAACAGACTCAGACATGATACAAGCTGTGGTGAAAGAGAAGGAGCCAGAAGTACCCAGGGATGAATCGGAGGAAGGAGAGCAATCGGTGATAGATCAGAAAGACAGCAGCAAAGCACGTATGTACCTGATGATGAGTCTTTTACTTCTTCCAGTACTGAAGAGTTTTGTGATACTGAGAATGATTTATCACATCTCAAACCTGTTGAAAATCTTAATAACTCAAAGCGTGGGAGGAAACAACCAGAAAGGTATGGCTACGGTAATATACGTGTGATCAATGAAGATGTAGGAGAAGGAAGTCTTACCTATGATGATGTTATGAAGTGCTTAGAACGAGAACAATGGTGCAAAGCTATGGAGGAGGAGCTACAGTCGTTCCACGAAAATGATGCGTGGGAACTAGTGGAGAGATCTAGTGATGCTCGTGTTGTTCAGTGTAAGTGGGTGTACAAAAAGAAGTTAAACAATAATAACTCAGTAAAGTATAGAGCCAGATTAGTTGCTAAAGGTTTTACCCAAGTAGAAGGGATTGACTATAAAGAAACCTTTTCACCGGTTCTTAAGTATTCTACTTTGAAACTGTTGTTCGCTGTTAGTGTAAGCTTAGATTTAAATGTAAGACATTTTGATGTAGCAACGGCTTTTTTAAATGGCCATCTTGATGAAACTGTCTATATGCAATTACCTCAGAATTTTAAAAGTGAGAATAATACTTGTAAAGTTCTAAAATTAAAAAAGGCTATTTATGGACTAAAGCAATCAGCAAGAGCTTGATTTAAGAAAGCTGACAATTGTTTACTTGAACTTGGTTATAAAAAATCTGCTTATGAACCATGTTTATTTATAAAAGCAAGTAATAATGTTAAAACTTTTAAAGCTTTATTTGTTGATGATTTTTTCATTTTTTCAAATTGTAAGAAAGAAGTAGATTACCTAAAAAGCCAGTTAAATACCAGATTTAAGTTGAAAGACTTAGGCGAGTTAAGGCAGTGTTTGGGTATGAATGTAAAAATAGAAAAAGGTAAAATCTGTATTGATCAGAGGCATTTTATAGAGAACTTAGTGTACAAATTTAAAATGATTAATTGTAAAAGTGCAGACACTCCAATGGAGGTAAATTTAAAACTTGAAAAAGGTGAGAATGTAACTAGTAGATATCCTTGTCAGCAATTAATGGGGAGCCTGATGTACCTTTCAGTTTTAACTAGGCCAGACATAATATCATATTGTGTAAGTTATTTAAGTCAGTTTAATAATTGTAATAATGAAATTCACTGGAAACATGCAAAAAGAGTACTAAAATATTTAAATTGTACAAAATGTCTCAGCTTAATGTATGTAAAAAACAATGTAGATATTGTTGGATTTGTCGACGCAGATTGGGCTTCTGACAGTGTAGATAGGCGATCCTATACTGGCTTTTGCTTTATATATTCAGGATGTGTAATTTCTCACGAATGTAGGAAGCAACAAACGGTCGCTCTATCGAGCACCGAAGCTGAACACATGGCGATTTCTGAGGCCAGTAAAGAGGCTATTTTTCTTAAAAATCTATTATATGAACTTGTGAACAGAAACTCTGGACCTATATTATTATATAATGATAACCAAAGTGCCCAGAAACTTTTTGAAAATTGTATGTATCATAGAAGAAGCAAACATATAGATGTCAGATTCCATTTTATTAGAGAGGCAGTTGAAAAGAATTTAGTTCAAATTGATTATTTATGCTCTACAGAAATGCCGGCTGATCTATTTACAAAAAGCTTACAGAAAGTTAAGCATAATAATTTTATAAGAAAATTTTGTATTGTTCAAGTAAATTGAGTATTAATTAAGTATATATTTTGATAACTGTTTTTGGGATTATTTTAATAAGTGGCGGTATTGGTATTTGGTTCTATTAAAATAATTAGAAATGAGTGATAATAGCCATCTATTGACAGATGTATGGAACTAGGTGTTTAATTGTCAAAGTAAATTAATAAATGTCAGTTTTGTTCAAGCTACTTGTGCGTTTTATTATAATAATCAATACGTTTTTACTAAGGGTCAATCCACAACGGATGCTGGTATAGGTCTTCTTTGTGGTATCTTTGAATCGTGTGTTTTTCAAACTCTCCAAGGCCTTTGATTGTGTTGAGCATGTCACATTGATCAGAAAATTGCACCACTATGGTATTCGGGACTCTGCACGCAAACTTTTTAGTTTTTATCTTAAAAATAGGATTCAAAGGGTGGAGATAAATAGTAAAAGATCCACTGGGACCAAAATGGAATTAGGTGTCCCACAGGGATCTATTTTAGGCCCATTTCTTTTTCTCATTTATATAAATGATTTACCTTGTTAAAGATAATGATAACGAGAAAGTACTTTTTGCCGATTATACTTCACTAATTTTTTATGTGAAGCGACAACAGTCAGACTACGACGAGATAAATAGTGCTCTCAAAAATAGTATATTGGTTTAATCTTAATAACCTACCTTTAAATTCTAAAAAAACAAAATGTTTAAAGTTTATTGCCCAATGTTAGGCAAGTTCAAACTATTAAATGATGAGAAAATATTTTTTTTGGACACCACTGTATTTCTAGGTACTTATAACACTAGATAGTAAATTACAGTGGAATCCTCATATCGCTAATCTCGCAGGTAGGCTCAGTTCTGCAGCATATGCAGTCAGAAAAATTAGGGAAATTTCTGAGGAAGACACAGCGCGACTAGTTTACTTCAGTTACTTTCATAGCAGAATGTCTTACGGCATCCTTTTATGGGGAAGTGCCGCAGACGTTAATACAATATTTATGCTGCAAAAGCGAGCAATACGTTCAATTTACAAAATGTCTCTCTTTGAATCTCTGAGAAAAAAGTTTAATGAAATATGTATTCTGACCGTTGTTTCTCAAAACATTTTGGATAATGTATTATATTATGTTAGAAAGAATATCAGTAATTTTAAAACTAAAAGCGACAATCACTGTAGAAACACTAGAAATAAGCACAAGCTAGATACCGGTGATCAGACTAAGTAAAGTAAGCAAATTATTTAAAGGCCAATGTATACCTACGCCTACACAATAGAATTCCAGAAAACGTTCAAAACCTTTCCATTAATACGCCGGTTTCTCTCGCTGGGTTAGTTCCCGAACCGGTGGTAGGCATCAAGTAGGGACAATTCTTTAAGCGTTACTTTGTAACCCATATGGATTATTTCCATTTTGATTTTTTGATTTTGATTGGTCAATAATTAAACTAGACATTTATCTAAAGGCTAGATTTTTAAATACATTATCTGCGACATAATGTTTTTAGTTGAAAAATGAAAAGCAATACTTAATATTTCTTTTCGTATTTTATTTCAAAAACAAGTCGGTATCAAGTCGAGGTTTTTCGTCTCCAAAGACGTATAGTCCATTGAAATGTTACAATTTTACGCTTCATTTTTTAAAAACAAAAAATCTTTACAAACTTGTTGGATCCTCTTCTAGATTATCTATTTGTCAGATTATTTTTATATACGTTTCTATCTCATAAAAATAAAATTTAAAGAATGCGAAATTATCAGGAATTATAGTTATTTAAAATGATGATATTTATGTATTTTACTTGCTCCTTTTGTTTCTTACTTACATAATCTATGAGAAGAACCTTTTATCTTTAATATGCTATTTAAATTTTTAACTAAATTAGTTTGACGAATTTTATATGAATTTTTAAAACTACTATATAAATCGAGGCGCACGAGCGTTTACAACAGTATTTGTATACAGAAATATCATCATTTTAAATAACTATAATTCCTGATAATTTCGCATTCTTTAAATTTTATTTTTATTAGATAGAAACGTATATAAAAATAATCTGACAAATAGATAATCTAGAAGAGGATCCAACAAGTTTGTAAATATTTTTTGTTTTTAAAAAATGTAAGCGGTTTTAGCTATTATATGTTTTGAAATTGCCACTGAACCTAAAGTTGTAAAAACTTCTGGTTAGTTTTGTCAGTTTTATTCAAAAGTTTGAAATTATTTTAAAATAAATGATAAGTGAAAAATTAGAATACAATATTTTCTAGTGTTTTTTTACATGTAAAAATCAGAATAACCAGTTTTTGTTAGATATAGACGCATTTGAAAAGTAGCGTTTTTCGTGAAATCTGAGTCTCGCGCCGATCAATGCTCTTAATAGCTAAAAGCCAAAGGCATGAATTTAAACTTGCGACAAAACAATTCAATTGGGTACACGACTACATCTAAAATATTTAGTTTCATTAATGTACTCAGAAATTTTAAGGCTACTTCGTAAATGTAAAAAAATATAATATTTTATTTATAGTTAAGTAATTAGATACATCTAAAAAGTACAAAAATTTTTTTTTTGTTAGATTAGTAAACAAAACCTACATCATTAGTTTACTTACATCATATACAAAAACTTTTATTATGGTACGTATGAACTTAAACGCAAATATCGGAGATATTAAACAAATATGTTCCTGCGGCCGTATATTTCATACACTTAACATGGACGTGACGTCATAGCTACGTACGACTTTAGTATGGAGCGTTTTCACAGGACTTGCGAAATTTTGTAAAAAAATCGCTGTACCTTTAAAAATATTGACTTTCGATATACGGTTTCTTCTGAGAAGTTACTCATATTTAAGAGTACTATTCATTTAAGCAATAAAAAAATTCAGTCGTCTAGCCTAATTTGGATGTGAAAATACGGAAAATTGAATACCAAATTACCAAGTTGGCAAAATAATGTAAGGAACAAAAAATTACAAATCTGGTGACTATATAATACAACTGAATTTTTTAAACTGGCAGACAGATATTATTTTAGCGAACAAATAACCATCTTGGCGACAATTTGTGAGTACATATTTAATTTAAGAATAGGCATATATATTATGTGCGCATATTTTTATGTGCGCTCGTTTTACTGCTTGTATGGTTTTTGAGTTACCTACGTCAACGTTACCTAAGCCAACGTCAACGCCAACGCCAATGCCTTGGCGTTGCATTGGCGTTGGAGTTTGCATTGGCGTTGACGTTGGGGTTGGGGTTGGCATTGGCGTTGGTGTTGTCATTAGTGTTGGTGTTCGCGTTGCCATTGGTATTGGCATTGGCATTAGGGTTGTCGTTAAATTTGGCGTTGGCATCGACATTAGCGTTGGCATTTCGGCGTTGGCATTGGCATTAGCGTTGCCGTTAACGTTGGCGTTGGCATCGACATTGGCCTTGGCGTTGGCATTGGCGTTGGCGTTGGCATTGGTGTTGGCGTTGGTGTTGGCGTTGTCGGTGGCATTGGTATTGACATTGGCGTTAGCATTGGCCTTGTCGTTTGTGATTACGTTTGAATTGGTATTGGCGTTGGCATTGGCATTAGCATTGGTATTAACGATTGTCGCGCTTCTAAGTATCTCGGTTGACTGACTATGAAAATGAAGTTGGCCAAACCGCACTCCGCGGAAGCGAAACTGCAGTTAACTGCAGGTCGCGATACTTTTTTTCAGTTGAACAATTTTGCCGCTTTTTTTCAAGTTGTCGTTGCCGTTGCCGCTTAGTGCGTGTTGTCTCATATAATTTCATAGAATATTTTGACGCGTAGTGTCGCTCATGCACTGCTCCTGCTCCTGATTCTCGGAAACGGAACTCCGCTGCAGTGCAGTTCCGCCTATTGCGGTCCTACTTTTAAGGAACAAATATCTATAGTCTATGTCCTACATAGGTATTCAGAAATCAGAGGTGTCACTTAGGCTAAAGTTAAGTAGAAAAGTTGATCCCAAAGTAAAAGTGGCTTATATTAAAGAGTATAATTATAATAATTATAGTATATTCACTCTTTGAAAGTAAGGGCCATGTTAGGGCGCTGACTGAAAAAACAATCATATAATATTATTAAATCAACATAATATTCCTAGCGCCATCTGTTGAACATTTATAAGAAACTCTAAAATAAATTTTACGTTCGCGTGGCCAGTGTCGGTCGCTGATTTTTATTCTTTATGTAACAAAATATCTGACAAGCAAGAAAATTAACGTATTAACTATCTTTTGAACTACTTCTCTACATCCTGACTTGCTACATCAAAGTCAAGAAAAGAGAACGGAAACTTCGTGGCAGGCCGCAGGTTCTAATTTCTGTGTACTCTCACTTGTGAGCCCATTAACTCATTAGCCACCAGGAAGCTATCGTTAGGGAATTAAGGTTACCTCAAAATAATGGGCACTATGTAACATGGACAAGAGAGCAACGAAAATTTTCGAAATAGGCCATCTATGAGATATTATTATATATAATAATAATAAAAATTTGCATTTCTTTTTAATTTGTTTAATTATAATTATATTTGTCTGTCTGTGTATCTATCCAAAATTCTACCTAATTCAAATGTAGTGCAGCATAATCGGTAGCGTGTAGGCGATTCAAGTTTGCTGAGGTTGTCTAGAAACAGGTTTTCTTGATTTATTTTTGCATTCCCAAATTCATTGATTTTTCGTAGGCTGAACTAAAAATAACAGTAGCCAAATCAAGAAAGGTAAGCGAATATTTTTGGCGGAAGCTGGCCAAAACCAAATCTGATCATACTAGATTATAGACTCTAGTTAGGAGTTTGGAGCTCGATGTGAATTTGGACTGACTATGATGATAATCATGATTGTAATTAAAACATTATAAAGCTAAATAAGGACACAATTATGTGCTATCACTTTAGCCGGTGCAATTGTAACCTAAATACTAGTAAGCTAAGGTCATCTAACTAGAGAACGTAGATATGTACAATGTATATCTACAGAGCTGATACAACTTACGTTTATTTTTACCCGACTACGGTTAATCAAAAGGAAGGGTAATGATTTGGACAGTCTTCGTATGTATGTAGGGTGCCAGTCCTGATAAAGCCGGACGTAGTTAGGCGTTTTGTTTTCGTTTTTGTCCGGCTTGTCCGGATTTTATTAGGCTTTTTACATTTTGCAAACGATGCCAATGAACAGGCATTCGATATTTTTTTTTGGTGAAAATCAAAAAGGCTGGATTACTAGAATTTACTAGAAACTGTCGTATTTATTAATACTGAGACAAAATACTCAAGATTCAAGAATGGAGAGTATCCGGCCTTTTAACCGGCTAAACTGGCTGATCCGTCCGGCTATTAGGTTTGGTGACCTGGCAACCCTTTATGTATCTAATATAATATTTGTTTATTTGTTTCACCGTAGCGACTATACTACTGGTCCGATTTTAACAAATGAGGTGTCAATAGATTCATAAAAATAGCCCGGGTAACATAGACATATATCCTATGTTACCCTAATTTACGTAGTCAAGTGATAGTTTTTTATTTATAAAATTTAGTATTAAAAAATTATATACATATTAATTTTTGTTAATTTTCTTTACGTAATATTCAAAGATGCGATACGGATATCGTAGATTAATAAACATTACCTTATCTTTGAATTTAATAAAATACTCTATTTAATTAAATACTAAGTAAAATATTGGTTTTAACTTTAAAGAAACACTATTTCCTTTAAGAACAATAGACTAATGTGAATTTCCTACACGGCGATAATAATATATTATAAATTGTGATAGCAGCTCCATTCACCTCCTGCGTTCACGTTACACACATTTTAGTTAGATTTGTGTTTAGTTAGTTCAAGATGTTAGTCGTGCGCACACGCCATGTGGCGTTCTAACCTCACTCTCGCAGTTTGTGAATAAATGAAAAACAAAATATTTGCATCGATTGGCTGATTATAATGATCGTTCTATAAATAAGTTGATAATAATAGAAATAATGTCGGACAACGAAGATAACGAATTTGGCAGCACCGAAAGACTGAATGAGGTGAAATCTTTTATATTAGCTAAAAGTAATGGTACGAACGGTGACACGAGTAACGAAACGCAGAGATTAGCCGTAGATTCTGAGAAGAACAATGAAGTGGCTTTCGAAGATGCATTCAAAGTTACAGGTAATTTTTATTATTCCCAATTTATTTGTGTTCATTTCGTGGCAGGTTATAAGGAGCTTATTGTATTTTTATTTTTTCAAATATTACTTACGTAGAGTCGAACAAAAATGATTTTTGCTCTGAAATATATAGCCTTACTATGCTAAAAATATGTCTAAGATATAATAATATACATAGCCCGTCCATCACCGTACTCCCCTATTTTCAATCCGGTAAAAATATATTTGCCGCCGCATACAATAATAATTATATTATTTGTCGCAACATTTTTTATTCATATTTCTAAGTGAGAGAAAGTATTAAAAATAAAAATAAAATCGGAAAAGTATCAGCCGTAGAGATCATGTAGAGAACTTTTTTTTTACTCTACTATGTATCTATTAAATTATTTATTAAATATAATTATTGTATCTATTAAAAAAAACTGTAACTCTACTATGTAAAGTAAGCTGCATAAGTTACCTGAACTGTTATTACTTATTACGAATCTATTGACATTTCATTCAATAAAATCGGATCAGTAGTTTAGGCGCTACGGACTACGGTGGAACAAGCATACATATTATATGCATAGACTGCAGTACTCGACGCTTTAATATATAATTTAGTAAATCACATTTAAAAATCTTCATAAATCAATAAAAATTGTAGAGATATGGATAATTTATATTAACATTATTACTGCTTAGGTATTGTAAAGTTTGGTTTATTTTTAGGAAGTAGATGCAGGTGTAGGTTATCACTTATGAGTGTATGCTGCACTTATGGTGTAGATGTAAATATTTTTTAATCAAGTTCATAGTTAAGACAAATAAACGTGTGCCGGGATAGCTTTCATAACTAGTTTTATATACATAGTTTAAGCGACGGCGTTAATTTGTTTGATGTTATTAAAATTAAAAACTCTGTCAACTTGGAGGAGAATTTTGATTACCGAATTCACACATTTAACAGCAGGCAATAGGCATAATCTTCAAGAACAGGAAAATTAATATGCTTCGATTTTATATTGTAGCAATGCTTAAATTAGCTCTGATTGTTGCTAAACTAGAAATAATTATTATTTCTAGTTCAATGAATTCCTACGTTTTTTTTAAATAGAAAAAAAGTATAAAACACAAATGTAACGTAAGATTTTGATAACAAAAAAGGAGAATAAAAAAAATTACAGTTTATATCGAAAACATGATCTTTTAAAATAAAAATTGGAAAATAAAACAGTATTGGAAATTTTCATTACTAATTTAAAATCATTATTAACATATTTATACATTTAACAAAATATTTCAGGAAAAATGATAAAAATATTGAAATGACAAATAATTGTCACCATGTTGAGCGTACAACGGCGAACGGCGCGTTGCACTTGAGCTTTGACACCAATGTTTTTGTATTTTTATATTGTTTCTCTTAAAACGGAACAAAAATTCACCCAGTATACACCATACAAATGTCCTCGTACCTAAATAAGTTCGTAATATGTATAAAGGTTGCTTAAAAATTTATGGTACAATCTTTTGATTGCACCAAAACACATCTTTTTTTTCTTCTTATACATAAAACTCGCGTCTAACTAAAGCTGGAGTACAGCTGGACCGATTTGGCTAATTTTGATCTTGATATAAAATTTATGGAAGTTCAGGGAAGGTTTTTGTTCCTACTTCTTACATGTCTGATGTCAAGCATTTCGTGTACCGACGGGCGATAGTGTAAATTCGGATCAGTCACAGTTGTTTAATATTTATAGGTGCTTTCAGATTATCTGTTTAGTATCAATACAAAATAGATTTCTGAAAAGTCGGCCGGCCCGATTTCAGGCCCCCTTATACCGGGTCCCGATCACAGTACTGGCGGGACGCTAATTGTCCCGATTAGAGACTTGTACACATTTTTCATTTTATTGATCCCGGTAGTTTCAGAAAGGAACTGACACACCCAACTCTCCTTATGAGCAATGGCATAAACTATTTACTAGGAATAAAAGCTTGGTGAATTTTCTTAAAGTATTTTAATACATTGCATTGATTCCACCATCAAATGCCCACGCAGAAATAATTTTCTCTGTGGTAAAACACAAACTGGACTAATGAAAGGAACAGATTGACGCCGGAATATGTTAAATCCGAATTGCAAATAAGGTTCATTTTTAGAGAATCATGTTTGTTTCTATGATTAAAAAAGTTTTTTAGAGAAGTCCCGATTTTTTTCCCATTAAATCCCGAAAATTTTATTGGGAGAGTTGGCAACCCTAGTTGTAGGTGTACTGGTGTAGATAGTATAATATGTTGGTTGTAGGCGTAGAGGTAGAGGTAGAGGTAAGTTAGTAGGTATTAGGTATGTAGTTGTAGATGAAGGTGTAGTTATTAATAATTTATTTCACTTTATAGTTAAGACAGTACAACGTGTGTGGGGACAGCTAGTATCTTGATAGGAAGCCACAAAAATAATAACAAAAATGAATTTATTCTAAAAGAAATAATAGGGGAATCGTACTTCCTCTATTAGAAATTGGAATTTAAGTCAAAAATTGCTGATTAGTAACAAATTTATTTTCTTGTAAAAATTATTTAATTTTAATTGTAAAGTTCAACCACATATATTATATTTAAGTAGACACTTGGATTTGTGAAACACGTGTAAGTTTATATATTTCTGACGAAACATACTAGTTTTTTTTATTAAGTTTTATTATTTTATCGATTTGCTAAAAAACACGCACCACATTAATAAAAGGCGGTTTTTCTGTTAAAAAATCGAATTAATTTCTTACGACTGGTATTATTTAATAAAACGAAATCCAGAGTACCTACTGGCTAAAAACGTTGTTTTGCCATGGTAGTTATATTTAATGCCACATCATATAAAAATATAAATATAAAATGAAATGTGAAAAAAAAATATTTAGGGGTTATTATTTAGGGGTTGAAAAAATTACGACCGATTCTCAGACCTACCGAATATACAAAAAAAAATCATAAGAATCGGTCAAGCCGTTTCGGAGGAGTGTGTCCCCGACACTATGACACGAGAATTTTATATATTAGAAGATATACGAGTAATGATAATAATAATTTAGTCGAAGGATGCATAATATCGGTCAATAAGCTCTTGAATGGATAACGTATGAAGTGAACTCTCGATAAAGAAAGAACAAGAAATTAAATTATGTGAATAATATTTAAATATTGGCAGCATATCCTACAAAAGGCCTTAGCATCATGAAAACAAAAAAAAATAAGATCGAAAACCTCTTGTTTTTTAAACTTTTGGCGCTTTTGGCAATAAGCAGTCAAGCAGGAATTGTTTTGTTTCTCTTCGACCAGCAGTCAGCACTAATAGTATCTACAGATACTCGAACGTGGTATCGTATATATATCTCGAAAACAGATGCAAGTATTACTATGAAATATAGTATGCAGAAAGTTTTGGGGGAAAAAATCGATCTAACAAGGTCTTATCCTTATCTTATCAATAATATTATATTAATATCAATAATTTCGACTCTATTATATCAGACCGATCGGCAGTTTGGTATGCCTGTGTAAGTATATTTTTTGCATTGTTCGAAAATTCTGAATGTGCTGGGTTCGAATCCCCATCAAATAAATGTTTTTGTGATTTATTTTTTATTTTATCACAACTCCAAGCATAACATTAGATAACTGCTTGTGAAAGTCTCACGAAAATTAGTCCAGGTGCTTCAGAGATTAGCCGGAACAAACAAACCGACAAACAGGTGGCCAGACTAAATTAAAAAAATAGAATTTTAATTATAAGTTCCGAATATACTTTCATAATATGTATTAAATGATAAGCTGTTAATTTAAAATTACAAACAGACACTTCAATTTTATTTATTTGCATAAATATGGTCAACCTTTCTTGGTCTTGGTCTTTTTTACTATTCAAACTTAAAATATTTCGATCTAGTACTAATAAAACTTGCAAGAGTTTGATTTGTTTTTTATTTATCAAGGTAATCTTTGTAATTACAACTTAATATTTTTTGTATCTTGTTTTAATAGTCTACTAATCAGTTTATCTTAATAATGTTAATATAATCGTTTATCACAGACAGCAGGGGTTTAATTACTCAGTAAAAACTCAGTCAATAATTACTTAATCAGCCGTCATTATAATTTAATCATTTCAATCAACTGTTAGCTTTATAGGAATTCATTTCCTGTTTAGACAGCTAAATTTGCGTTTCATTTAATTAAAATTAACGTTTCAAGTAAAATTTTGTAAATTAATAATTTCATTTCAGTTTAAAATAATTGTTAAATTGTTATTTTATAAACTTTAATTAGTGAAAGTGATTTTTACTATAAATAATAATTTGTGGATTTATAATAGAATTATTTAAGTCAACCGGAAATGTTGGACGATTTGGTTTTGACAATTAGTAAGAAAAAAAATTCATTTAATGTGAAACTATTTAAAGTATTCGTCTTATAAATCGTACTTTAATTATTTTGAGTTATTTAATAGAGTACTGATTTTTACGGTGAGTTTCAGTTTATTCTAAAAGGGCGCCAATGTCTCATATCCGTTTAACTAACACTCAACCGATTATGGAGGAACTATAAAAGGCCGTAGTCGGCAGCAAACGGGGATTCTTCTATCGACAGATCTCTCGGAGATAGTTTTAAAAAGTACTTTAAAAGTGTAAAGTGTTAAAGTATTAATAATTACAGTGTGAATGTGTGTCAAGTTAACTAATATAAATAAATAAGTGTGTTTCGAGTGTGAACAATAAAGTGGAACAGTGAAGCAGTCGACTCTTGCAGTTTTATTTTACAAACATTGTAACAAAAATTACAGGTTATTAATGAGGGTGTTTGATATTTCTTCTACTGTTTCTGCAGACCCAACGCATACGAAGCGTCATCTGGTGGCGTGAGTGGTATCAAAAATGGTCAATTAGAATTTTCTATTCTTTGTCTGCCACCAGGCGGCGCTTGGTAACCTGACGGGCTTATCAGGTGTCACGAATTAAAAAACCCTCATGGGATTAAATGGAAGCGTACTGTCAATTACCTAATTATAGTTATTTTAGTACGAGAAGCCCTGCGAAGGGTGTCAAGGTACAATAAATAAAAGCCGATTATAATATCGAATGTCTATAAAATAGGTTAATCCTAAACCTCGGTTTTGTTTTATTATTTGGAACTAACGAAATAAACCACTTTCAGAAGTACCTTCGACTTTCATCCTACTACTATAAATCTGAAAGTCAGTGAGTATGGATGGATGGATGTACGGATGGATGTGTTTCTCTTTCACGCAAAAACTACTAAACGGATTTCAATTGGTATGGTAGTACCTAGTATAGGCTCTGTATTAAAATATAGGCTACTTTTAGCCCGAAAAAGCACAGTATTTTCGTGGGATACTGTATTGACGCGGGCGCAGCCCTGGGCAATTCTTTTAATGAATGCAACCCTTATTCCTTTCTTCAGGTCATGGCAAGTTCAACCACCTAGTGCTGCTGACGTGCGGGCTGATCCTGCTCAACGTTTCCATGGAAAGCGTAGGCATGTCCTACGTCATCACCGCCGCCGAGTGCGAGCTCCGACTCACCAGCCACCACAAGGGCATGATTACCGCTGCCGCTTTTGTAGGTATGTCAAGAGTCAAGTATCAAAAATGTATAGTGAAGTGTCAAGTAGACTAGCCGGTTACTTAGAAATAATTGGCTAGCCGCACACACACCATATTATTGGCAATATAATGCTCATATTGACAATAATATTCCTTGTGTGCGGGCCATATTGCCGTTTTTTTGTATGTGTTGACTAGTATTGACGAAATTATTCTATCAATAATATTGCACGTGTGCGGCTAGCCATTGAGTGCTTTGTTCTATGAAATTGGTAGTGGCCGGTCCAGGCTCCTCGAATTAATCCGGGCGGAGTCCGGTTTATATCCTTAAAATCCGGTCTAGTAGACCGGATAAATCCGGTCTAGACCGGATTTATCCGGTCAGATGGTAACCTTAGGTGCAGCCTGACATTCGAACTTTTACAATCTTCTTCTTATGTAATGATTAACAAATAAAATTTAATTTTGTATTGACCCTTACATGTAAGCGAAGCGTTCTGACAAGTAGGAAATTATTTTATCCAGAAGTAATTAAAAATATATTAGACGTATCATAACTTACATTATTATCTACAGCTGGCAATAACTCGAACGCTTACCTTTTAACGGAAGATAACGCGACATAAATAAAAACAATCACAGAAGAACGCTACTGTAATCATTAGTACAACTAGTTAATATAAGTACCTATTTGGACGTCGTTAATGCGACAAAATATGCGACCTACTATAAAAAATTGTAACAGCTATTGTAACCATATTTTTACCAAATAAACATCATTTCATTTTCATTTCATTAATTTCCGTTAGCAAATACAAAAAATACTACTTAAATATATTGTGCATATTATTATTACTACAAAAAAGTAACTGGGCCTTAATAAATAAATCAATAAAATTAAATATCAAGGCAGTAATAAAATTGCTCGCGCTAAATATTTCCACACAATTATTGTCTTTCTGTTTTATCCCCTAACAATTTCATACAAATCCTAGTGCAGCGGCGCTTGTGTAAGCGTACTTAGGTTAAGAACTCATGAAACGGTTTTTCCCGCGCACGCCGGGGTCGGGGAACTGCGGCTTTATTTCTAAACTCACGAGGCCGGTTATTTGTGCAGCCGTCGCGGTGGAGATTATCGACCGCAAACGTGGCGGGCGAAGATCGCAGGACATGCGGTTGCAAAAAGGCAAATATTTACAATAGAATTTCTGAATTTCGCCCGCCAATAAATAAATAAATAGTTGGCCGCCGGTGTAGTGGGACCTGCAAATAACCGCGCACACTGCGGGCGTAAAACACGTCGTGAGATTTTTTATATACATATCTGTATTCTACAGAAGCTGCGGGCCCGCAACCGCGGCGGGCGCGGATGAATACCGCTTTGTGAGTTCTTAGCCTAAGATGAGACGTGGCACGGCATTTTAAAATAGTGATTCAAACTCTTGCAGCTAAATGTGTATCATCTTGTTTAGTGAATAAAGTTCAATATGTTCCAAAATTCATCGCAATCCGATCAACTTGACTCTGTTCTGCAGGTATAATAAGCACCTCATTCCTGTGGGGCTACCTGGGCGACAAGTGCGGGCGGCGCGCGGTGATGCTGCCGGCCATGGTCACGTCCGCCGCCTTCTCCGTGGCCTCGTCTTTCTCCACCAACGTCTGGATGCTGGCCGTGCTCAGGTTCTTCACCGGCTGCATGTGAGTGTTACCATAGTAACGTATACTGTGGGGCTACCTGGGTGACAAGGTCCGCCGCCTTCTCCGTAGCCTCGTCTTTCTCTACCAACGTCTGGATGCTGGCCGTGCTCAGGTTCTTCACTGGCTGCATGTGAGTGTTGCCATGGTAACGTATACTGTGGGGCTACCTGGGTGACAAGCGCAGGCCGGCCATAGTCACGTCCGCCGAATTCTCCGTGGCCTCGTCCTTCCCCACCATGGAGCAGACATATTTGCTCCATGTTTTCCTCTAACGTCTGGACGCTCTGGCCGTGCTGAAATTCTGAGTGTTGCCATGGTGACGTATATAAACATCTCGACCCCCTGTGACACCATGCGTGAGAGAGCCATGCATTGGCATAGCAAACGATGGGGGTTATATCTATGTCACCGTAAAATTGTAAAAACCGTTAGATTGTAACATAACTAGTGAGATTGTAAAAATCTGACGAAAGATCGTTATTATTTTCTATACTTATATTTATAATGTCACGAAAAATAATGTGTTAAATTATAAGCAGAATATTCAGGTCCGCACTCCGCAGTCTTTTAACATTTTACAATTTCATTACTTAAATTACAATCTAACGGTTTTTACAATTTTACGGTGTTAATTATATTTTCTATTCTTAATTGTTTGCGTTGAATGAGCTCCGAAACTACTGGACCAATTTTGATGAAATTTGGCATAGCTTAAGAGTATACCGCGGGGCAATAACATTTATGCCATTTTTTGTCGCGACAAAATGTATGGTTTCCTGCAGGATTTCCTTTTGCGCAGGCAACTCTAGTATATAATAATATTATGATCCATATCTAAACAATAAGGTAAATAGGCCTTTTGACAATAATAGATTATGCACCAAGGGGATAAAGCAGTGTCTTACGTCACGGGCAGCATATTGGACCCTAAGCGTAACGAGAGACTCGCTAGGGAGTTAAAACTTAACTTCCGAGCGAAGCGAGGGAGTTATGTAGAGTCCTGAATGAAGCGAGGGGTTCAAGCTGCCCAAGACGAAGACAGGCTTTATCCCAGAGGTGCATACTCTACTTTTCATACCTACTGCGAGGCAATAAAAACCCAGGGCTACAAAAATAAAACATTTGTTTTGTTAAAAATTAATATTGATATTGGACACATTTGTTCAGTTATGGAGGGACAGAGTAATATTTTTATTAGGAACATTTATGGAAGTTCTGGTCGAGTTCGACCTAGCCCTGGGTTTTTATTGCCTCGCAGTAGGTATGAAAAGTAGAGTATGCATCTCTGGAATAAAGCCTGTCTTCGTCTTGGGCAGCTTGAACCCCTCGCTTCACTCAGGACTCTACATAACTCCCGAGCGAAGCGAAGCGAACTCTACGCTCAGGGTCCAATATGCTGCCCATGACGTAAGACACTGCTTTATCCCCTTGGTGCTTAATCTACTATTATCAGTCAGATATCACTTTACTATGAGGCTTTTAAAATCCAAATTAATCTGATGTTAAGTATAATATTATTATGTTGAACTGGCTGTTGCCCGCGGCTCCGCCCGCGTAAATATAGTATCCCTCGGGAACACTACTTTTTCGGGATAAAAAGTACTCTATGTTTTAATCCAGGACCTTAACTACTACCATACCAAATTTCATCAAAATCCGTTCAGTAGTTTTTGCGTGAAGGAGTAACAAACATCCATCCATACATCCTCACAAACTTTCACATTTATGATATTTTTAGGATACCACGGGACAGGACATAATACTTTTATTGCGACAAAATGTACAGTTTCCATTAATAAATTTAATCCCATTAATCCATTAATCTGTTTACGATATCCCCAGGGTGTCAGCATCAAGCGCGACAGTGTACGCGTACCTGGGTGAGATGCACACCAACACCAAGCGCGCATCCGCTATCGCCTGGGGCTCCGTCTTCATTTCCTTTTCCTTCATCATACTACCCGGTAAGTGCTAGCACTGATAATATACAGGTGAATTTTTCAAGTGACGGTAGACGAAATCCAAAACTATAAGGAATGATGAAAAGTGCTGAAAGAAGTTGCGATTATTTTAATTTTAATCATAGATTAATTACTTTGCCGAATTTCTTCCTGACAAGCAACACTATTGGATTGTGTAGTGAAACAGCATGTAAATTTTTCGATTCCTGAATGACTTATTAAAAATATAATGATAATTTTGATAAAAACTAAAACTGCAACATTAGATTTTTTAGAAGTCAGTCAGGAATCGAAAAATCACATGCTGTTTGACTACAATAGTCATGCTTGTCAGGAACAAATTCTGCAAAGTAATTATTAATTTAATGCTATTCCCCATAGTTTCGGACTTAGTCTACTATGCCTTGTTGAAAAATCCATCCTGTATCCAACTTACTTAGCTGAAAGAGGAATGTATTAAAGCTGGGATCCGATACGTTTTTACGCTATTTTTCCCGATCATAAAATCCTAAAAAACAAAAAGATAATACTCGTAATTAAGGGGTTGAAAAATAATTTAAGTATCATTTCACTTTGGGATTTGCCCCTAAAAAATATTTAAAACTAAATAAAGAATATCTAGTAAATATGACTAGGTACAGACGAAAAACTGGTAATAAAGATATAGTTAAACATTTTATAACTGTCTTTCAATAATGTCATATCATAGTATTAATTAAGTAATTATTTTCAAATCTTCGAAGTTTCCCGCTGTGCCAAACTTTCTCTTAATAGCTTTGCCGAAAGTTTAAATAGGTTAGTGGTAACATATTAGACACTAGCTTATGAATAAAACTAGTCTAGTAGTAGGTAAGTAAACAGGGCGACCCTGTGATAATATCGTTGCTAATATTTGCTCTATTTTAGTGATAAACTACAATGTTGAGTTACTTGTTGAAATAATTATGCCACTATAACACACTTAAAAGTATCTAATATATTTTCCACAAAATTAATTATTTTTATTATTTAATAATAAATAATAATTAAGGCAAAATAACGTTTGTCGGGATTAGCTAGTGAAACATAATACATAATTATATAAGTTCTAATATGGGTTTTGTAGCAATCAATCTTAGCTTTAGAATATTCAATAATTCTTAAATCTATTGGATTTCGTGTTTTAAGGGTTCTCTATTTGTCAGGAAATGTTATTTTTAGTCATCATGTAATTTTTCTGTCAATTACGCAAATTTTTAGTAATGCATGTACGACTGCCATTACTTACGTAATATTGAAGAATAATGTTGGGTGAAAATTCGGATAAAAATACACCCTGTAACCTGTATATTATGTCGTTGATTGAGGAAATTTAATAATATAAAGGAATTGTCAGTGCATTTAAGTATATTAAGGAAGCAATAACATTCGAATGATAAAATTGAAATGTACATACTAATGTTTATTATTTAATAGATGTTGCTCGCGACTTCGTGCGCGACAAAAGGAAATCTCGTGGAACCGTACATTTTACCGCAATAAAAGTAGCTTACGTCCTTCCCCGTGGTATATTCTACATCTGTGCCAAATTTCATCCAAATCGATCCAGTAGTTTCGGAGCCTATTCGATGCAAAGAAACAAACAAACTTTTCTCTTTATTATATTAGTATAGATTAGAATGTAGTCGCACATTCTGATTCAGCTATTTGTATAATACAAAGTAGTGTTATAATTTCTCATACATTGAGCATAGCATAGTACTATTATGATATTAATCACAACAAATAGATGGTGTTAGGTAATGTTACAGGTCGTTAACCTCAAAATAGGTAATTGACGCTAGTAGTATTAAGTGTTAGTACTTTTATTTGTTTACTGTCTGTCTGACTTCGTGACTTTTGTGCATTATGCATATGATTTTATATGCACACACATTCACGAGCACTTAATAATTACATACATTAAAATTTTATGCCAAATACTAGCGGACCCGACAGACGTAATTATCCTGTACGTCTAGAATACAAAAATTTCAAACTTTTAAAAATAATCTGTAATAAAACATCATCCAATGCACCAAATTGTTAATCTAAACATTTCTCGATCCACTTGAACACACATAAAATTTAATCAAATTGATAAAATTGTATTAATTCATAACAATATACTCTGTCTACTGTCTCATATCAGTTACGGCTTACCACATTACACGGGGAAATCAAGAAACCAAAAAATGTTGCAGGTTTAAAATACAATTACCTATTATTTAAGTTAAAAATTAAATAAATAAATTACTTAATAGGTATTTTATTTATTTATTTTAAGTTTTAACATTGGAATTCTGTACCATTACCTGTTTCTAGGTCTGGCGTGGCTAATAATTCCTGGCAAATGGTCCTTCGACCTGCTCGGATTCACGGTGGTGCCGTGGCGGGTGTTTATCTGGTCGTGGTGCGCGCCAGGTCTGCTCGGGGCTCTGGCACTGGTCTGGCTGCCGGAGAGCCCCAGATACCTGTTCTCGGCTTGCGGGCCAGAGAAGGCGCTGCCGGTTCTGGCAAGAATGTACGCGTGTAATCACAATAGAGCGATTGAGAAATTCCCGGTAAGTGCCACGTTCAAGCTACAAAAAAAAATTGCTACAAAGTACCTCCTATAGGATTTTTTACCGCAGTCTACCTTATATGGCAATCAATTACGGTAATTTCGGGCATATGATCTACTGCTTAAGTAAAGACGTTTAGGCAGAAAAATAATTAAAAATGTTGAAAAAAACAAAAATGGTACTAAGTAATTAAAATTTCATTCCGCTCTCTAAGGCGCTAAAATCATTAACCTTAAGAGGTGATTTAATGAGGGAGCAGAAACTTTGCGACGTCAATATAATTAGCTGTGTGAGACCAATGACCTTAACAGCGCCGTAAAGAGCGTAATGTAATTTTTTTTTTTCAACTGTACTTAATTTTTCTGCCTTTAACGTCTTGACGTAAGTAATAGATCATAATAGTATGCGCAAAATATCTATTTTTGATTTTTAACAACCTTATAGATAGTTAATAAAAAAGTTGATCACACTATATTTTACTACGTGTAGTAATTTCAAGGGCGTTTCTTTAAAAAAGTGTGTTGTGAAGTTAGGGGGCTTCATAACTTACCTTCGGATGATTAGTCAAGCTGAATGAAAGTGGTAACCAAGTAGTAAGATACAATTACCTACCATTACCTGCAAGTAAATAAGTAATAAGTAAGTACGTCCACATAAATCCGAATTTCTATTTCAGGTGGAGAAGATAACATCGGCAGAAGTGACCAAGTCGGGCGGATTCGTGGGCGCGATCAAGAACATCTCACTGCTGTTCCGGCCGCCGCTGCTGAGATGTGTTATCATCTCACACACGCTGATGTTCGCCATCTTCATGTTGTAAGTATGATTAAAGATGTACTCGATGACTTATTTCACCTAGGATGAAAATCTATATTATAAGGTTCGGTAAAATCAATTACGGATATTTTGGGCATATTATCTATTGCTGTAAAGACGTTTGAGCAGAAAAATACATGTCATACTAGAAAAAAATCTTTATTGCGAGTTTCCGTTTTGCGGAGAGTTACGCATGCATATGAGATGATTTTTTTACTTTGAGTATGGCAAACATTTTTTTGCCTAAAAGTCTTTACATAAGCAATGGATCGTGTGCCCGACGTATCCGTAATTGATTTTCAGACATTATATATGCCTGTTTCGTGAGATCGACCTATCGTAAATGATGTGGTATGCCGCTTCTCTGTGCCCCAAAATTTATTCGGTAGTAAAGGCATAAAATAAAACCATACTTATGTATGGATAATATTATATCCTTGCATATTCAACACGTATCGGTTATTGATCAATTTTAGAGTACAGTACAAAATGGTAAAAACGGGACATTTGAGAATGAGACTTCGCTGTCTATCCGCCTGGCTGTCTTCAGACTTTATCTCCTAACGGTGATAGCTGGAAATTTCTTTGAAATCTTCTGTGACAATTTGATTTTTACAGGGGTATTTTTCTATTGCCGCTATGATAGTAAATACTAACCACAAGATAAAATAAATGTATTATTTTATTCTGTTATGTGTATAAGGGGAGTCCCATACAACAAACGTGTTTTTTTTTCCGCTTTGTACGAAAGACTTCGACTACGTGTCCGGCTCGCACTTGGTCGGTTTTCATTAATTTTGTTGCTCACAATTCATTTTCTAGTAGGTAAGTAGAATTCGTAGTATCAAAGCACAATGATAGCTCCCATAGATGTATAATGTTAAAAAGAGGATAGCTCCTATTTCAAGACCTCCGTAATTTATTTCTGAGTATCCAAACTGATCAAAATTGATTGAACTTAGGACCGTTATCCAAGTCAAGAGCAGATTACATGTTAGCAAAATGGCTGGATAACCTACCGATAACACTGATAAGGTCAATACCAAGTTACCAACACATTATGTTCTACGTCACTGTCAATACTATGTATCATAGTTAGAAATATAACAACAAGTGTAGGACGTGTTGATTGATTCCGGTTATCGCAATTTTCAGTTCTTCTTCATAAGTAAGCCATAAACGCTGCGATCTACCGTAGAGGTTACCTGTACAGGTTTACCTGCTCATGTCAGCCGAACGTCAGTAACGTATGTAAGGACGTTCCGGCACAGATTAATAATTAGTTACTACGTAAGTTCCGGTGTATCTGTGCGGACATCAGTTCTTTTTATGTAGTGTTACGAACACACAGAGACTAGGCCATCTAGCGTCAACCAATGAAACCACTTGGTTGGGGCCCTACTCAGTACTAGATGGCGCTACTGTGCGAATCTTCCGGAATAATTCAACCAGTTCACGCGAGTCGCGAACTTTTCTGGAATGGTCTGGGACTCGTGTCGGCTGGTATAAATACGCCTCAGGTTTGGGAACGAGTTGAGTTCACTTTGAGCTTCCTTCGAAGCGAAACGGGCGATAAGAGAACTAAATGATCGGGATTTCGATTTGAACAGCGAAACACGCGATATCGAAGTGAAAACTGGTGATCAAGAGTGATACCGTGAGTGAAACCTACGACATGGCGTACGACTTAGGACACCGTTAGTGTTTAGTGTTGGACTTAGTACTTAATGTTGGACCTAGTGCTTTAGTAGTGTGTGAACACGATTAGTGCTAGTGAATAAAGTCTTCAAAGGAGTCAGCAGGTCTTTCTCTCCAAATCCTTCGAACCCCAGCACGTAACAGTAGCATCGATTGAACGTCGTGTATAGTGTCACTCGAAAGAAGAAAAAAGAAGTACTTTAGCAAGCTCTCGCTATGCTGGTTTGCGTTGTCACTATTGCATTATGTTACTTCCGTCCCGTTGCTATATAATAACTAGCTGTTCTGGCGAACTTCGTACCGCCGTAGAATTAAATTTGTTAACGTACTGACAGCAGCGCCACCTACCGGGTCTAATTGAAAATCTAAACCATTCTCGAATCTACTTGAACACACACAAAAAATTCATTAAAATCCGTCCAGCCGTTTAGGAAGAGTTCAGTGACATACAAATAAATATACATATTAAAATATCTTCATTTTGTTAAATCTTTTTATTCTATTCCAAGGGGGTAAGACTCGAAGCCGTAGACAGTTATTTGTAAAACCAATAAGAGTGAAAGAAAAAGCTATCTTCATGTCTTTTCGTTTTTTTATAAGGTTGGCTGGACTCCAGTCCGACTGGAGACGTCGGAATTTCGACTTTATAGCAGTAAAGTCGAAATTCCGGCGTCGCAAAACTAGACTCCAGCCTTACTGGAGTATAACCAACGATTCGGTTTTAGTTTACCTTCTATGTGTGTTATATTTCTATGTTCTATTGTATGTTCAGGTCGAGCGGCCTGTACCTGTGGGTGCCGGATATCCTGAACAACATACTGCACAGCACCAGCAACAGCAGCGCGACCATCTGCCAGATCATACACGACAAGTTCGAGGCTGCTTCCTATAATTCTACGGTACTTCTACACTATTAGGTTGTTCGAAATCAATTACGGATATTTTGGCCGTCTGATCAACTTGATCTACTGCTTATGCTATTACTTTTAGGCTGAAAAATAATTAAAAATTAAAAAATATCAAATAAAATTCTCGGGTCCACTATAGTACTCGGAGACAAATTTTTTTTTTGCATATTCGGTAGGTCTAAAAATCGGTCGTAATGTATTTAATAAAATTGCATTATGCTCTTTACGGTACTGTTAAGGTCATTGACCTCACACAGCTTATTGTTTTGATGTTATTTGGGCCAAGTCTTTAAATCTTCTATTTTTGTGAGGATAACGAACTCAGCGCCTTAGAAAGCGCAAAGTATTAAATTTATTTGTTTTTTTAGTTTAATTATTTTTCAGTTAATAAACGTCTTGACATAATCAGTAGATAGATCATAATATCGTTCTAATTTAGGAGTGGCTCTTGTCGGTGGAGCTTTCTCCATTCCTCTCTGCACTCCGCCCTTCTCTTGACCTCCTGATACGACACGACCATCAATTTCTCCTTCACCTGGTATATAAAAGTACTTCTCGGCTTTCCACGTTTTCTTCTACCTTCTACCTTCCCTTCAATTACTCCTCTAATAAAGCTGTCGTACCGTATCAAGTGTCCTAACATCTTTTCTCTTCTGTTCTCGATAGTCTTTAATATCTCTCTCTTCTCATTAACTTCTTCATTACCTACTTTTCTTTTCAGTCCAACTTATTCTCTCCATTCTTCGCCAACACCGCATCTCGAATGCTTCCAATCTCTCTCTATCGCGTAGTGTCATTGTCCACGTCTCGCTACCATACAAATATCATAATAGATATGCCCAAAATATATATTTTTTAAAAATCAATATAATATTTATTTAGATAACTATTATTTAGACATTATATAGAGAACGCACTAACGCACTGTTTAGGGGTTAGTCAATAATTGATTATTATTGGCCAATCTGTTTGCTTCTTTATAATCATATAAGTAGGAATTTAAAATATTTTTGAGCACCCAAATTAGTATATTAATACTTCTTTTTATTACGTTGTTGTCAGAACAGCCCAGTCACGAAATATGTGAAAGTAGAAAGAATCTTCGTGCTCCCGGGGAAAAAAATCTCATGAGAGAGACTACTTGTGCAATTTCTCGGCATCTCTAAACAATTACCATGAAATTAACGTGTAACTTTTTTATATTCTAGCTGAACGCCACCCAAGTATGTCGATCTGACGTGCGCACGGGAGTGTTCGCGATTTCCATGGGCATGGGCACGGTGTTCGCTGTCACCTACCTGGCGATAGGCGTGTTCATCAGCAAAGTCGGAAGGAAGACGTTGTACTGTAAGCGTTTGTTTGTTTACTCCAATATTTTGATGTAAAAAATCTGGTGCCTTGGCAGTAATGTCGGTGCCAGCGCGATCTCAGCGCAATTTAAGTTCGGCTGTTAAGGCAGCTTAATACTGACTCGAATGCCGTGACCGCTGACACAGTCACGCAGTAACCACACCACATAATAAAAAAATCGAAATAAATAGCAACATAGTTAGCTTTCCAATAGGGGATCGGACTACATCTGAAATATTTAGTTTCTTTAATATATTCAAAAAACTTGAAGCATTACTACTTGGTAAATGTAAAAAAATATATTATTTTATGTGTAGTTTACTAATTAAATACATTTAAAAAGTACCGAAAAAAATATTTTTTTTTTTGCGAAATTGGTAAACAAAACCTACATCATTAGTTTACTTACATCATATACAAAAACATTCATTATGGTAAGTATGAACTTAAACGCACAAATATCGGAGATATTTACAAATACATATATATATTCCTGCGGCCGTATACTTTATACACCTTAACCTACAAGTGACGTCACTTGTAGGTTAAGTTTAGTATGGGGCGTTTTTACGAGACACGCGAAATTTTGTATACAAATCGCTGTACCTTTGAAAATATTGACTTTTGATATACTGTTTCTTATAAGAAGTTACTCATATTTTTTAAATTAAAAAAATTTAATACCATTTATTTCCATATTTAAGAGTACTATTCATATAAGCAATAAAAAAAATCAGTCCGCTTGCCTATTGATTGCACTACTGACTACTACGAGTACATGCATATTACGGTGTGTCCACGATTGTGGGCCGGTAAAGGGGACGTAAAATTTTCAAAAATATAAATTTTCTGCTTCTCTGTACGTAACTATATAATATTATATTCTCGCAGTATGTGTACCTATTATATATTTGAATATATTTTATATTTATGTTTGTTCCATCGCAGTGTCTAAATTAAGTACTGATTTTCAAGAATGAGGTATCAATATATTCTTAATAATGACCCGTGTAACAAAGGTTATATAGTTTGAGTTATAGTTTTTAGCTTTTGACTATCGATGTTTTGGTCCTTCGATGGCCTTTATGCTTGAACTTAAAAATAAGCAATAATATTGTTATTTCTAGCATGTATAATGGTGGCGTGCGGCTGCTGCACGGTGTGCGCAGCGTTCGTGCCGCAGGGCGGAGCTGCCACGGCGCTGCTGGTGCTGGCGCTATGCTCCGGCTGCGCGGCCTCCATCCTGGCCGCCATCGCCGTGGACGTGTTCCCCACCAGCCTGCGGTGAGTACTGCATGTGCCGCAGGGTGGGGCCGCTATGGCGCTGCTGGTGCTGGCGCTGTGCTCCGGCTGCGCGGCCTCCATCCTGGCCGCCATCGCCGTGGACGTGTTCCCACTTCCCCACCAGCCTGCGGTCAGTACTGCCGCTACCGCTGGGTAGGGCCGCTACGGCGCTGCTGGTGCTGTCGCTTTGCTCCGGCTGCGCGGCCTCCATCCTGGCTGCCATCGCCGTGGACGTGTTCCCCACCAGCCTGCGGTGAGTACTGCACGTGCCGCAGGGTGGGGCCGCTACGGCGCTGCTGGTGCTGGCGCTGTGCTCCGGCTGCGCGGCCTCCATCCTGGCTGCCATCGCCGTGGACGTGTTCCCCACCAGCCTGCGGTGAGTACTGCACGTGCCGCAGGGTGGGGCCGCTACGGCGCTGCTGGTGCTGGCGTTGTGCTCCGGCTGCGCGGCCTCCATCCTGGCCGCCATCGCCGTGGACGTGTTCCCCACCAGCCTGCGGTGAGTACTGCACGTGCCGCAGGGTGGGGCCGCTATGGCGCTGCTGGTGTTGGCGCTGTGCTCCGGCTGCGCGGCCTCCATCCTGGCCGCCATCGCCGTGGACGTGTTCCCACTACCCCACCAGCCTGCGGTCAGTACTGCCGCTACCGCTGGGTAGGGCCGCTACGGCGCTGCTGGTGCTGTCGCTTTGCTCCGGCTGCGCGGCCTCCATCCTGGCTGCCATCGCCGTGGACGTGTTCCCCACCAGCCTGCGGTGAGTACTGCACGTGCCGCAGGGTGGGGCCGCTACGGCGCTGCTGGTGCTGGCGCTTTGCTCCGGCTGCGCGGCCTCTATCCTGGCTGCCATCGCCGTGGACGTGTTCCCCACCAGCCTGCGGTGAGTACTGCACGTGCCGCAGGGTGGGGCCGCTACGGCGCTGCTGGTGCTGGCGCTGTGCTCCGGCTGCGCGGCCTCCATCCTGGCCGCCATCGCCGTGGACGTGTTCCCCACCAGCCTGCGGTGAGTACTGCACGTGCCGCAGGGTGGGGCCGCTATGGCGCTGCTGGTGCTGGCGCTGTGCTCCGGCTGCGCGGCCTCCATCCATGGATGTGTTCCCCACCAGCCTGCGATGAGTACTGCTGCTACCGCTGTCCGTAGAGCTATAGACACCACTGGTTAACTCCACCAGTTGCACTACTAGTATCATGTAATAAATATTTAGTATGTAGTTAAGCATGGAGGTTCGTTGTGATTTGGTGGCGATATAACTATTAGGTAATAGTTATATCGCCACCAAATCACAAGTTTCTCCTTTAATTAATCTACATAGGTACTATGTTTTGATGATAAGGAACGTGGATAACCTGATGATTTATTCGTTTCAGAGCTATGGCCATGTGCACCATGTACATGATAGGCAGAACTGGCGCCGCGGTGGGCTCCAACCTGCTCGGAGCCACCCTAAACATGTACTGCCAGATGGCTTTCTCGTTCTTCGGCGTTTTTACTGCGGGTATATACACGTTTCTTGTATTTAATACCGATTTAAATCTTGTTTTGATTTTTATAACCGACTTCTTCTTGTTTTGATTTTCACAAAATCTTGGAGATTTTGTAGGAACTGTAACACTTTTATTACTAAGAGCGCCATCTATGACACTAATAAGTAAACCAAAGTAGTCTATTCTTTAACAAAATAACTTAGTGGTTTGAATTAAGGTCAATTATTATCAATTTTATGACAATAAAACCTCTTTATAAATTTCAGGATCAACCTTACTCATACTATTTTGGCCGAGACCTGAAACAGTGCGAGCTAAAATGGAACTTAAAGGTCTTACATACTAGTTAGCCTCATTGTAACAATGTAATATAAAATGTAATTTGTATAAGTTTTGATTTATAATTTTATAATAATATAATGTTTTTAAGACTGAATCCATGCTTTTAATTTTATACAATTTTCTAAGATATAAGAGTGACATCTATGAAAGGTTTTATAAAAACTTACTACATCTAGTTCTACACGGTGTGTCCGGCCAGGTACACAAAATAACATAACAGTCAACAGATGGCGCTACATACATGACTATCGTAAGTTGATTCGCCGCGCCGTCCACTGCTCAAGGTAGGCCTCCCCCAATGAGCGTCAACCATCCCGATCTTGGGCAGCCATCATCCATCATTAACAAATCATTTCTTAAGTTATTCAATATTTTGTTGCTAGAAAGTTTATGAGAAAATTACTATCTTGAAGAGCTGGTTTGAGATAGTAGTCATAAAAAAGCATATTATTCCGGTGGTGCTTCCCTTTCAATCCCTTTCAATTCTGACTTTTTTTGTCATTACAATTTTTGCTGTCTCCCGCTTTGCTTGGGGAGGGAAACTGGAATACTTCATACTCCCCCTACAATCTTCTGATTAATTTCGTTGCGGGTCCCAAGACAGATTTAGCATCAGTTTTTTGTGGCTGGTTACCACTGTCGATCCCAGGAGTGCAGTGGTGGGTAAGTGTGGTGGGCTAAAAGCCCGTTAAAAAAAGAGGTTTGAGGTAATAACTGTTACTGATGGCAAATTGGCAATACTGTATACATCCTACATACTGCGGTCACCTGTGACCACTGAAACCACAGGCTTAAAGAGCCCCACGTGGGTCATTTTCTTATTACAATGGACCTATGGATAAAGGAAAGGAAAAAAAACTACTTATAGAATTTCATCTTAAAATTTAGCCTTAAAAACACTACAAGTTATAATTTTTTACATTTATAATTTAAGGTTACTTTGAAAATTAGAATGTTCTGACGACGCGCGACGCGCCGACGATAACAAGGTGACAATTTTTATCCGATAGGCGTCAAAGGGTTGGGTGCGAAGTGATTATAAACCGATTTGCTGTAATGTCATTTCAATCGCTCCAGAATTTACAGTTTGCCTTCAGTTAAAAAAAACATTCCTGACCATAATAGGTCTAGTCAGCAATAATCCGACTTCACAAACTAATACTTAACCTATACGTTTTAGAGTAAATAAAAAATGGAGTTCCTACTTCGTACTACATGGTACCTAATATCTAACTGTAGGTACATATACAAAATATAAAATATTTTTTTTAGCTAGTTAATAAAATCAGGCGTTACTTTGCGGAAATCCGTAGCACATAATTTTAATAATATTATATCTTGCAATATGGTAGATAAAGTACCTGCAAGCAAGTGACTGCACCCATAAGCATTATACATGCGTAAAGTACCTCTTCCCACTTGTAGGATATTCGCGGGATATTGCTAGACATAGCATATATCCCCACTCATCACGTCTCGTTCTCGCGGAGGCGAAAAGTGGCCCATGGAGAGCCGCTTCGCTTAGTTGAATGTAAGAGGAGGAATGGATGGTAAGAATGAAAGTGGACGACGCGAAACAAGTATGTAAGGATCGTAGCAAGTGGGGAGAAGTGGTCTCTGCCTACCCCTACGGGAAAGAGGCGTGATTATATGTATGTGTGTACAATAATATTACTTTTAGGTATAACTTGATACATCCATACAAATACTTACCTAAGTAATAAAATACTAACAAGATTTCGCGAGATTTTAATTTTTATTTCGCTGATTGCGATCTGCAACACATGTTTATATTCTCAAATTGTAATATTTATATATTTTTATCTTCTATCCTAATATCCTACATTAAATATGTAGGATATTAGGATAGAAGATAATAATATATTAATATAATCACAAAATTACAAAGACGCTATTTAATTCATAGTACATACATTGCTGATAAATTAATTTGTTCTCATAATATTTAAAAGCACCTCTGATAAAATAACAATACTGACTTTCTACAGTCGGTCAAGTCTCAAGTCGGTATCCAGATATACGTTTTATGACAAAATAATAGCTGTTCCCTAAAAAATGCTAAATTATTAGTCAAAAAATGTATCGCGAGGCAGGTAGATGTTTTTTTCCCTTTCTTACCTTTGATTTTTGATTCGAGGCGACAGAAATTGAACCCCGAGGGTTTTGTTTTGGTTTTTTGTGGAAGCAGGAATAGTTCCTGTGGGATTCACTTGTAGCAATTAAGTGATTCCTTAATAACTTAGGTTTAACTTAGTTGTCCATGTTTTGGTCAAAGTTCGGACGTAACTTTGCGTCGTCTTTGCGTAAAATTATTATAGGTAAGTACCTAATTAGTATATAGGTAATTTCTAGCAAAACTCGAATTTCTAAATAAGATTTTATAAATCTTAACCCCATATAATATTATAGACATATAAACTCCAATTACCAAACAACTATACAGTCAAATACTTTTCAAACTCATTTAGGTATCTAGAAAGTAACTTATTAAAATATTCATCTTCCATGTTATATTATCGGGTCAAATGATTCATTTATGAAGTCAATACGTGGGTGACATATTGGGGTGTAAGGGTGCCCCTCATTGCATGTCAGGGCACAGGCACCAGGGGCTCGCGACCTTGACGTATAACCGTCCTCGTATGACTATTTAATTTGCTGTACATCATCCATAATATTTAGCCTACGTATTTGCATTTGCGTTATAATATGGGATGCTGCCACACAGTATTAAATCCTACTATGTACTATGTAAATGAGAAAGTTTATGAGAATGGATATATACATGGATGGATTGATGGATGTTTGTTACTATTTCACGCAAAAACTACTCAAGTGGTTTCCATGAAATTTGGCATGGTAGTTTAGGCTCTGGATTAAAACAACTACTTTTTATTCCGAAAAAGTACAGAATTCCTGTGGGATACCCAATAGGTACTATATTTATGCGGGCGGAGCCGTGAGAAAAAGCTTGTATATAATATAATTATGTACAGAGAAACAGCCTTTAAAAGTTTGATATCCCTTACAACGGCCCACAAATTTTCTACACAATCGTGGACACACCGTATGCTAATTGCTGCAACAAATCGAAAGCTAACTATGTACCTGTTTATCTGTTCCTTTTTCTTTAAACTGTGATGCTGCAAAAATTTGTTTATGGTCTAAGGTTATCCAAAACAACATAGTATTTTGGATTCTGTCTGTACAGTTTTGATTTAGAGAATAAATTACTCGAGTGTGCTAGTCTGGAGAAGCAGTTTAAAAATTGTAGAGTCGATACTAAATTTTCACACACAAATTAATAAAGTAAGCATTATGCGAGTTTCTTACGCCGCGCCGGTTCTTCTCGCCGGGTTAATTTCCGAACCGGTGGTAGGCATCAGTGGCGAAGTCTGTTTAGTGGTTTTCCTTCATAGGGAAGTCCTAGCCTATGTAATAGATGAGGGCCTGCAAAAGGTAAGTGGTAAGTGAAGCCGATAGGAATGGAGTTATAGGAACCCCACGCCACTGATAGGCAACTCGCAAAGACAATTCCATAAGTGTTATTATTAACCCATGTGGAAATAAAACTTTTTAAATTTGAATTTGAAAATGGAAGCATCTCTATTACCCATGTATCTATAGTGCTGTAAGTCCGTTCAGAGCTATTTTAATTCGTTATGTCGTTAGCATAAAGCTCCAAGGATAGCATCCTACTAAGGTATTAGTGAAAGTTTATAAGGATGGACTGGATGGAAGTTTGTTACTCTGTCACGCAAAAAACTGCTAAACTGATTTAAAATAAATTTGGCATGGTAGTAGTTTAAGCTCTGGATTAAAACATATGCTACTCTTATCCCGACAAGGTACCTACATATTCCCGATACTGAATATACGCGGGCGATGTCGCGGGCAAAAGCTAGTAGGTAAAATAACTCTAAATGTACCTTCAGTATCACAAGGTATCGAAAGGGGCCATCCACATATTACGTCACGCAAAATTTCGACTTTTTGAACCCCCACCCCCCCTATGTCACGCTTTTTAGTATCCCTGTACTTGTATTTAACATGTACTGTCACATTTAGTATGATCCCCCCGCCCCTCTTCCATGCGCTGTGACGTAATATGTGGATGGACCCAAAGTACTTAAACATATTTAATTTTATCTCTCTCACTTTCTCTAAGATAAATAATTCATGGATTTCCCAATTTGCATAAACAGAAGTAGACCTTCAAAAGAACCGAGGATTGCAAATCATCCAAATGACAGATGAACTTTTTTCATAGAGTTTTCTGGATGAAAAAGTGTAATATCGATGTCCGCACGTGCAGGCAGGAGTCAGGTGGCGGGGCGCGAGCAACCGTCGGCCCATATGGCACAGGTCCGGAACATACGGAAACGTGGATTATAATCCGCACAATTATGTGTGTCGCTATTCGTTTTGTCTAATGTTACTAATACTCGTAGTTGAAATGCTAAAAGGTCCAAATTAAATAAGTTGGGCCAAAGTTTCATCTTGCTCTGAAACCTTCATGAAACGGATGAAACAAACGAGTGTTAGGTATTTGAAGTGCTTGATCTAAATCGAGTCATCGAGTGAAAATATAATATACTAGATGTTGCGCGCGACTTCATTCGTAACAAAAGGAAATCTCGTGGAACCGTACATTTTGCCGCAGTAAAAAGTAGCCTATCTCCTTCCCCGTGGTCTATTCTATAACTGTGCCAAATTTCATCACAATCGGTTCAGCAGTTTCGGAGCTATTCGATGCAAACAAACAAACTTTTCCTCTTTATTATACTAGAATAGACTTACGTAATCTAGGTGTAGGTTAAAGGATATACATTTTTGGAGAAATTGTTTTCTTTCTGTGGTCACTTTCAGATGATCTTTGATAAAGATTTTACTTTCAAAGAAAGTCAGTAGGTATGTATAATCATATTTTCTTTGGCAAACACTCTCTTTCTCTTTACAGAAAATATAAGTATCCAGTTGCAGCTCATAAGCATAATTCTCAGATTATTTCCTCGCTTATTTAAATATTTTAATGCTAATAGTTATAATATTTTATAGTAAGGTTATCATAATAAGGTATGTCAAAGGTCAGTAGATGGTATGCGCCATCTGTCGCGATGGTATCTGACGGTAACGCACCGTCACCGTCCGCTGACCGTCATTACCATATTAACGTTATTTAAGGGTCAATGTTTTAATTACAACGGTATCGTGTTCTTGCAGTTATTACAAGGTTAAGCTAGAAGCTTTTAGCTTTAGACGACCAGAGGTCTCAGTAGTGCAGCGCGTTGGTGCTCAAGCCGGGAATCGCGGGTTCGAATCCCGCTGAAAGAAACAAAAAGTTTTTCTGTGTTCCTGGGTCATGGATGTGTATTAAATATGTGTATAATATAAAATATGTAAGTATATGTATAGTATTAAGTATACCTACTTCCCGTTGTCTGGTACCTGTAACACAAGTTCTTCGGATACTTAGCACGGGCCAGATTGACGTGGTGTGAAGCGTCCATAGATATTATTATTATTATTATTTATATTTGAGTAATGTTACAGCAGTTTGTAAGCACTACATAATACCTAAGAGGAGTCCCTGGGTAGTGGGTGACCGAGCGTTGCTTGGAGTTACAGTACTTAGAACGATTAAATATTTTTTAAATTATAAAAGAAAATACAAATTAAAAGAATCACAAGAATATTCTGACCAGATAGAACCCGAGACAACAACTTGCCAATTAAGCAAAAAGACCGATGCCAACCAGGCCGCCAACCAGATTTGACGTTTAGAAATCGGAATCACTCGTATTTTATAACGCAATGAATATATTATGTATGTATGAAAGACAACATACATACATAATATAATCACGCCTCTTTCCCATAGGGGTAGGCAGAGACCACTTTTTTCCACTTGCTACGATCCTTACATACTTGTTTCGCTTCATCCACTTTCATTCTTACCATCCATTCCTCCTCTTACATTCAACGTAGCGAAGCGGCTCTCCATGGGGCACTTTTCGCCTCTGCAAGAACGAGACGTGATGGGTGGCGAACAACATCGCCGCCATTTTGGATAATTAAATTATTTTATAATTATTCATTGCGTTCCCACGGATTTGTGGAGAGGATAGAAATAGGAAAATGGAAGGAAAAGTGATGTGGAAAGGAAGATTGGTAAGTTAGAGTGGGAAATAGGAAATGTAGGATATTACCGCCCAGGAGGGCAAGGGATAGGACAGTAATAGCTAGGAAAGCCGGGGTCGCATACCCGTATACTACTTATACCACAACTACCGGACAGGTAAGTTGGGATGAGTATCCCATGACATATGAAAGACAAAACATAATTTAATTATGTATAACATAATTTAATTACGTTTTGTCGTAAAAAAACACAGTGACCCAGGGGTAAGACCTTGCTTATTAGATTTTTCTAACCAAAGTCGTTTTTACCCCTAATTTTTTTAGCCCCCGACGTAAAAGAAAGTACATAATATGAGGTAAGTTTGACTTGTCTGTATTTTAATATGTCTGTGTATCTATATGTGACGTCAGAGCTTCTAAACGAATGAACAGATTTTAATGCTACTTTTTTATTGATATCATTATGTTATTGAGATAGTTTTTATCTATAATTCATTATCATGGGCTCGCTTCCTGCTTCACAAAAAGTATATTACATCAGTGCCTATGTTCAGACTTAGAAAAACACAATTCAAGCGATTTTCATATTAAAGGGGCAATTCTGCTAAATAAAACCTGCATTAATACAATTAAAATCAAGTCCCGATACGCTAAAACTCTTAAACGGTGTTTTTATGAACGTTAAACCAACGTGAAACGCGCTCTGATTAGACGAAACGTCATAAAATCCGTTCATGGTAACATGTCGCTTCACTTTCAATATAAGTAAATGAAGTGTACTTTAAATTAATTAATATGAGTTTTGTGTAAATCTTGCGCAGCCTCGTACGTGATGGGAGAGGCGCACTTCCCTCTCCCACGGTAACTTAGACGGAACAGGGCCTCTAGTCAAGATGCATTCGATAATTACGACGGCGAAGTTCGAAAACAAAATGTATGGGATTTGACATAACGCATCGCAAGTGACACGTCACTTATCGATGACTTATGTCAAATTCCATACATTTTTGATTTCGAAGTTCGCCGTCGAAATTATCGAATGCATCTTGACTAGAGGCCCTGGTGACATACGAATTTTGGAATAGCTGAGTATTATATAAGTAGAGCGTTGATCACGCAAGTACCCCAGTAAGTTGTACAGCAATTGGCTATATCGTGGGAACTGCTACCACCTGCGCCATCTTGTCTCGTCGCCATAAGGCACGACTACTGACCGTGACTGACTGACCCCCTGACTTATTAGCTCGCGATATGGCCATAGAAATTCGTCTATAACAATTCGTATGGGAATTTGTAAGTTTTAACTTTGTAAGGGTTTTTTAGCTTCTTAGATAGCAAAAAAAATGTAATTTATATTGTGATAGATTGAGAAACGTCAACGTGTAATAAATTGTAATAAATAAGTAATAAAAAATGTAATAAATTGTAGTACAAGCTACAAGAATCTTTTAGGGCATGGACAAAATCATTACTAACGCCGGCGGCCTTGTAAAATGTCACTTTTAGTATTACATATTGTTCTTAATTGCGACACTCACGCCCCCATGTCATCCAAGTGTTAAAAGATCCTTGCAGGTGTATAGGTATGTATAATATAAAGCGCGGTAGTGTGTGTTAATTATCTGAGGTATTTGTTTGTGTCATTATTTTTATGAATTTCTAAGCTTTGTTCAAAAATATTTTCTGCACACCTTCCTGCAGTTAAAGTTATCTGTGCTCTAATATCATACTCCTCCGTTCAATTTTCGTTAAACTGAAAGTTTTTGCTTCACGTAGAACCTGGGTAACCGAGCTTTGCTCGAAGCTTCTAATACTTAGATTTAAAAAAAAAAACACAAAAATATTTTACCGGGGTTCAAACTCACCACATTCACAATTTCAGAACAACGCAAAAATTACACATACTATGCATACAAAACTGCCAATCGGACTGCCATACTACTCGTAGAGTTGAAATTATGAATACATAGTCGCACAAAAAAAGAAAAAACATAATTTTAAAATGCACGGTTTCACCTAATAACACCTATCTAGATCGATTTTTATCCCCCAAACCCCACACTTTTCATGGTAATACTTGCAGCCGTTTCCAGGATTGATGATTATATAATCGTAATCCTGGAAACGTAAAATCTTATAATTTAGTGTAATATATACAAGATTGTCTCGTTTAAATTATAGTATAACCTCCCTCAATATTTACAAATCCATAGAAGCCATTATTTGCGCCCCCAACAGTAGGTACACAATATTGCTACAATTGTATGATGCCTTTGAGAGCTTCGTAGTCTAGTGGGCAGACCGCACCGTTGATTCGCACTTGAGAGTGCAGGTTCGATTCCCAGGTTGTGGCGTGTACCAATGAGACTTTTTCGCAAGGTAAAGGAAAACATCGTGAGGAAATCCGCACATGGTTGGCCCCAGACATATTGACCAGTCATTCCTCTGGACTAGGCTGACTATGTTGTGAGAATGCCGTATGAGCTTCGGCAACCATACCACATTTAAAAACCGACTGCCCATGCACTACATTATTTCAAGAGTGGTTACTTCGCTCGGGGAATACTGTATAAATCATCCATTAAAGGATGAAAAGGCCTAAGTTTATATGATACCTTTAGTAGTATGTACGTACTCAGTAACTCCCTAAACCATCACCCGAACAAGACATTATTCGCACCCAGGGTACAATCAGTTCGGCGCCTGGGTCGTGAATGCTGCACGCCGCCGCTACCGTCACAGCCTCATCGATTAACAAACATCCGCCGGAACAGCCTCCGACATAAATCATTCATCGGTTATTGGGACATAGAGCAGCGGGTAAGCGGGTAGAGACGCCATGACGTTCGTGGTGAGATTGAAAGAAAACATTTACCTATTAGACTTTTAGTGATTACCTTTTAATAACTCAGATGTGTAATCTGATCTTATTTACTTTGATTTGATTAACTTACAATTTAGCTCAGCTGATGGTTATATCAAGGATGATTATATCAATGGTTATACCTACTAAGGTTTTGGAGACTTTGAACTTGGTTTTCAATGTGATTCATTCTTTAAATATCCCAATATATAAGATGGTAGTCGAACATCATATTAATAGTAAAATTATTAATAGGTACTCGGAAATAAACAATTCAGGCAAATTTTATAAAGTGGACTAGGAAACGAGCAGACGGAGAAGTAGAAAATGTAGAAGTTATTCAACGTACCCATACTACATGAGCACTTTTTACCCATTTTTACCCCCCTCTCTCCCCTTGGTGACCATCCGTAGTAGGTATACGCCGAGATCCTATTTTCCATTTCAGATTAATGTCCGTCGCGTAAGATTTTCCTAGAAGATGTTGACGACGTGACAAAAACCTAAATCCCTCCCCTACCCGGTAACCCAGCGTAGTACTTTGAATACCCCTCTCCGCCTTTAACAGGTCACTTAGCTACTCTATGTCGGCAGAAGCTCCGAGGCTCTGCGCTTTTCGGCAGCCAATTAACTCCGTGCGTTATTGGCTCTCGGAGCCGTAACCTTTTATTACTTATAATGATTTTATTTCGTGGATCAAACGATGCTTAGTATTATCTTAAACCAATATAGACCCAATGTTAACACTTATTTTAAACGCGTTATAAAATAAGAAATTAGAAAGTTCCCTTTGAAAGCATGTTTGAAGGTGATTTGTAAAATCGTCAATGAAATTACGTGTTTAAATTTTTTTGTTAAAATAAACTTTAGGGTTAATGCATACCGAAATGAAACGATACGCGATACGGCGCTGTATTTTTAAGATAGCTATTTAAATTAATCTTTATCCATATCATTACACAAGAAAATACACGTTTCATTGTAAAGCTGCGCGTCCACTGCATCGGAATCGGAGCGTACGGAGCGTACGGATTTGTTGCTTTGTATGGATTTCTATGGTACTGCGTCCACTGGATCGGCATTTCTGCGCCTGCGACCGGTATTTATGCCGATGACGTCATCGGCAGTGAACCCGTCATTCGGATTCTGAACGTTTCAAGTTCTGACGTGTTTGCGACGACGCGACGGCTATACATAAATACTTATTCACGATGAATGACGATATTTTAATTACTTTAGTGGAAAAATATGATGAACTTTACAATCTAAACATCAACATTATCATAACCAACTGAGGAGAGACGATATTTGGGATGAAATTGGGCAAATAATAAATAAAAATTGTAGAATATAGTGAAGTTCAAAAAACTTTTTTCGAGTCATATGAATGTACCTACCCAAAAAATCTATTTTCATCTTCTAATAAATCAGAATATAATGTATGAAATTCTCCAAAAATTAATCTTTTTGAATTTATATTATGATTTATGAACCCATATCTTTCGTTTCCTCTTGTTTCTCTTTTCCTCTTCTGATAAAATACAACTAATTACAACAATATCCTCGTCACTATCCTCTATAATGCAAATACACGTTCAGGCTGACGGACTAAAAATAACTAAATTGCCGATGCTGAATCCGAATGCAGTGGACGCACCCCATCGGCATTTTGTAAATGCCGACGCTCCGTACGCTGCGGACGCTCCGATTCCGATGCAGTGGACGCGCAGCTTAAAAGTTCGAATTGCACAGGTTGCACCGTGCTGCATAGCGAATATGCAGTGTATGACTGATGTCGTTTAAAACGTGTATTTTTTGTGTAGTGAATAAAGTTCAATTTTGAATAGCTATCTTAAAAATGCAGCGCCACGTCGCATCTTGTATCATCGTGGTGTGAACTGGCCCTTATTGTGTGATGTTCATACATCTTTCATAAGGCGCCATATTAACTCTAACCTTCGCGAAAATGCGGATAAAACATTGTCAATTCGTTTGTCGTTATCGAGATTTTTTCAGAGTCAGTAAAAGCTTAAAAACCATCATCAGATACGTCTATAGGCTATTGTTTTTTTCTAGTTTACTACCAATCAGTGAGCTAAACAATTTTACAATCATACGAACAACATTTTTGATAATTGGACCAGCCAAAATTTCTAGTAATCATTAAATTGGTGTAAGCTTGACCGCAATAAAGCTTTTTTATCGTGATAAAGCAATATAGTTGGGCTGCAGGGGGCGGGAGCCGATCAGCAGCTTCGGTAGTTTAAGCTACAAAAAAGCTCGTTTTATAACTTAAACAAACAATTTAAACAAATTGATGTAGCAATATTGGTGCAAGAATGTTATTTTGCAGAGCTGTTGAAGTGTTAAAGTATTTTTTTTTTTACTAGCTCTTGCCTGCGACTTCGTGCGCGCAAAAGGAAATATTGAGGGAACCGTACATTTTGCCGCAGCAAAAAGTAGCCTATATCTTTCCCCGTACTCTATTCTATATTTGTACCAAATTTCGACAAAATCGGACCAGTATTTTCGGAGCTTATTCATTGCAAACAAACAAACTTTTCCTTTTTATCATATTAGTATAGACTAGCTTTTGCTCGCGACTTCGCCCGCGTAAATATGGTTTCCCACGGAATACTGTACTTTTTTTGGATACAAATTAGCCAATGTGTTAATCCAGAGCTTAAACTACAGCAGGACCTCTTTAATCCGAACTCCGAAAATTTACCCCCTGTTCGGATTCGTGGAGCATTCGGATTATAGTACATAATTTTTTTATGAAATAAAACGAATAGTAATGTGAAATTTTAATTGTATAATTATCTATAAACGTTACATTAATTAATCTTTTTTAAAGAAATCCAATATTTTAGTTTGTCGGGAGGTATTTAATGACAAATAAAAAACTTTGTCTCGCAATTTACGTAAAAGCATTTTTTCGACGCAATGGCAACACAAAATGGCGGACGAGTAACGATAAAAGATGCGCATGACACCTACTCGATAGTCGGTAAGCAACTGGCGAGACCGCGAGACGGCGAGTGAAACAGCAGCGCAGGCGGGGGTGTGGCGTTCGGATTACAGAGGGGTTCGAATTAGAGTGGGTTCGGATTATAGAGGTCGTGCTGTACTACCATACCAAATTTTATTAAAATCCGTTCTGAAGGTTTTGCGTGAAAGGATATCAAACATTCATCCACATATATAACATACATCCATCCATCCATCCTCATAAACTTTGACATTTATAATAGTAGTATGATTATAGGATAACAGTACCTGGGAGACCAAACTTTGCTCGGAGTCTTAGTAGAACGATTAAGTTAAATTAATAAAGGAAAAAGAAATAAAAAGAATTACAAAAATATTAAGGCCGGGATTCAGAAACGAGACACCAAATTTGCTAACAACGCAAAAAAGTCCATTATAGAGTTTTTTCTAGAGTTCTAATATTCTTGTAAAACATATCTTTGGCTCTGAAACGTAAAAAAAAAATATGCTATTTTAAATACGCTAACGCAAACGCAAACGCTAACTTAAACAGCAAATCTAAAAAATCACTAACAACTGTCCGTTTTACTTTTTAATGTCAGATACCTAGTCACAAGGTACGTGATTATTTTGACGTCAATAATTATTTTCAACTAAAATGTGCTTTACTTTTTGCTGACTGTAACTAAGGATAGCTTTTTGGCTGACGGTACCTTAGGATTTACGACGGCAAAACCACAATGGCCGCTTGAGTTGAGCTAAAACAAACAACGCCAGGTATAATGAATTACCGACACGCCGAACATCGATCCGACACCGAATTGTTCCTCCCTGTAATCGGGAATCGAACGCGCACCCAGTAATCAGCCTTAATCACCTCGTTGGGCCGTAGATCAAAATATTTGGAAAACACAAAAACCTATAACAAGGCATAAAAAGGTGTTTACTTGATTGTTAAAGATTCGGCAATTTTTTTCAAACTTTTTTTGTAATTATGACTACATTAAAATCCTATGTTTGTTTCCGCATCTATTTACGTAACTATTAAATAATAATACATAAGTAGGTCTAATATGGCAAAATCTTATGGCAAAATTTCGCAAAACTTAGAATGAATTAAAATTAATTCTTAAAAAAAAAACTTAAAGCCTCGCTCGCGTTTAATTCTTTTTCTGCATTTCAACATTGGATCTTACATTATGATCGTTATAGTATGAATTTTGGAAAAAAACGCTCATTAGACTAAGACTTTATGAACCGGAATCCGGATGTCAAGTCAAGTCTCAATGTCAAATGTGACAACTTGACACTCTTATGTCATAGTTCCATTTTCAACTCTATTCTTCTAATTTTATTCGGTCTTCCAGATTACAAACAATATAATCTCAGCCTTAAATAATGTCTCCGGAAATCAATTACGGATACTTCGGGCACATGATCCATTGCTTAATATGTAAAGACGTTTAAGCAAAAAATATTTGTTATACTCAAAGTAAAAAATCATCTCATGTGTGGGTGGGTGACTCTCCGCAAAACGTGCACTTGAGAGTATTAAAAAAAATTGAGTATGACAATAATTATTTTTCTGCTTACACGTCTTTACATAAGCTCAAAATATCCGTAATTAATTTTACCGAACCTAAGCTACTACCGAATTTCAGTACAATAAGTACCTACTTTGGAATAAGTTAAGCTGAGATGTGCATATTGAGATTTTTCCTGTACATTTTTTTTATATTTATGGACGTCAATCTGGTCCCGTGGTATTTTCTCGAAGAACTTATGTTACGGGTACCAGACAACGGAAATATATTTAATACTTTTATAATATTATATATGTCACCGTAAAATTGTAAAAACCGCTAGATTGTAATAAAACTAGTGAAATTGTAAAATGTTGATAGACTTCCGACGCGAATATGCTGCCTATAATTTCACAACTTATTTTTCGTTAGATTATAAATATATAGTTTTTAATCTTTCGACATATTTTTACAAACTCGTTAGTTATTTTACAATCTAACGGTTTTTACAATTTTACGGTGACATATACATATTTAAGAGTTTTAATATATTATACACATATTTAATACACGTCCATGACCTAGGAACACGGAACAACTTTTTTCCTTTGGCGAGATTCGAACGCGCGACCCCTGGCTTGAGCACCAACACGCTCAACCTCTGAGCCACAGGGGTCGTCATACAATACATTTAATTTCCGGCTTACTGCAGTAATCATTGTTACCTATTCTGCGCGTTTCACTTATAACTTAGGCTAGTAGCAACAAAAAAAATTATGCTGTAATTATGTCTATTATTTAAAGGATCGAACTAAACAAATATTATACAAACCAATTTATTATTTTCAATACCCGTTATTATTTTTCGGAACTATTATTTTTTCATCGGTATGACAAAACAGTATTTGTTTAATGAGGTGTATTATAATTAACCTGCACAAAACAATAAGCACAAGTATAACCCTAATAGCAACTATCGCAAAGTTCAATATCTCTCAGCAATTCTACTTTCACGTAGGTAAGTTTCGCAAAGAACAATAGGTAAGTACAAAACAAATTTTGTTGTAAAATTGAATTCTGTCGCAAACAGATAAGGGCTGTTGCAAATAATTGCAAAACTTTGTGGAAGGTGTGCAAATCTCTTTGCGGTTTGCGACAAAGACACCTATTTGTTTTTCTTTTGTCGTTTTTTGCAGGCGGCGCCTGCGCGCTGACTTGCGGCTCTTGTTTCCGCAATTTGTCAAAGAGAATGCGCATGAGATGCAAATTACAAAAAAAAAAAGAAACTCATAGTTATTGATATATTTGACAGCTGATTTGGAGCGAAATAAATACTAGTTATTAATAAACCAATTAAAATTGGAAGGACAGTAAACTCGTACAACCTACCTGTGCTTTGCATTTGCAATAATTACACAAACTAGGCATTTTTTGTCCCATAAATCTATACTTATAATATTATAAATGCGAAAGTGTGCCTGTCTGTCTGTTACCTCTTCACGCTTTAACCGCTGAACCAATTTTGATGAAATTTGATACAGATATACTTTGAGTCCTGGGAAAGGACATAGGATACTTTTTATCCCGAAAAAGTACAGTGTTCCCGAGGGATAGGCTGTATTTACGCAGGAGAGCCGTAGGCAACAGCTAGTTAATTATATTTATACAATGAAATAGTTATTGATACCTGTTTTAAGTACGTAAAGACAAATGTAACATAACAGAACTCCAAAAAAGTTATAAAAAACACCAAATATTAGATGATGTTATCGTCAATTAATTTTCCACTTTTGCGTATATTTTATATCTACAACCATTATCTGTAATGTATAATATTAAATGTGTACCATAATTTCCTTTCTCAACATTAATTTTGGCCTTGCGTACGAAATTAACACAAAAAACCTCTTCTTTCATCCCGCATCGCGTGATCTTTGTGTCTGTAAAAGTGGATCTTTTCATTTATAATACTGTATTTAAGGTCAACAAAATTCTCTATTATATGTGCTCCAGATTTGCCTCAATATGGGCCAGACATGTTATGCACAATGCACGCCACTTGTACTAGTTTTATGGTAAAATAACGAAAGGCTTCTGTGGAAGCAGTGAAAACAAAATGGTGTTGAGGTTACGAGTTACGACTGCGTTAAAAAAATTAAAGAAAAATTTAAACTTGTATTCTTATTGTTGTACGTCTTTCATAGACAACTTTTATACAAAAAATTATTAAAGACACATATCTAGTCACAGTACCTAGTACCTACCAGAGTATCAGAGTTGTCATCAATAATTTAGACGACGAAGTTCAGGATTTGACATAAGCGTTACTATATTCGTACAAGGATCTTTAGGCACCTGGATAAAATCAGTACTAACATCGCCGTCTTGTAAAATGTCACTTTTAGTATTACTTAATGTTCTTAGTTGCGACACTCACGCCCCCATGTATGTATGTCATCCAAGTGCCAAAAGATCCTTGCAGGACTGTAACTGAAAGCTTATGTAAAATTCCATACACTTGTTTTTGAACTTCGTCGTCGTAATTCGCGATGGCAACTTGGCTAAACACTTTGATTATGTATAATAAATAAAATACCTAATTTTTCTTATTTTTCTGTAAGAAATTACTTTGTTTATAAAGTTCATTGGGACTTTCAAAACTTTCCTAACAAGGGCTTCTATTTAGCCTCGATTAAAACCGATAGCTTTAAGAAGCTGATGATGATGATGGAAGCTTTTGTCCTACGTAAGACAGGAAGGTCAAGAGTAAGACAGATGCTTAACTTTTCAAACGATTTGTAAATAATTTAAATATATTTTATTCAAAAGTGTGAATGGCTGTAGGGTAAAATCAACACAATTTTTCTGCTCTGATGGAATCAACACTCAATTTTATATTATTATTATAATTGGTCATTATTTGAACAAGATAATATTTATTTATTTAAGAAAGAGTTTGAATATATAAATATATTAAAATCGCCCTGGTTTGGTTCAATTTAGTGAATAATGGAGTAAAATATCATATCCAAACTTTAGTGGAAGTTTTACATTAGTTAATGTTTTAATGAAGCATTAGTCGCGGTTTTTACTATTAACAATGTGTTATCTATACTAAATACTAATATTATAAAGGGGAAAGTATTGTTTGTTTGCATTAAGTAGGGTCTGAAACTACTAGACCGAGTTTTGTGAAATTTAGCACAGATATAGAATAGAGCGTCAAAATTCAGGGCCTCTAGTCAACATGCATTCGATAATTTCAACGGCGAAGTTCGAAAATAAAATGTATGGGATTTGACATAAGGCATCGCAAGCGACTTGTCACTTGTCGATGACTTATGTCATTTTATATATGCGGGAGCATTACCTGGGCATCTAGTCAAGATGCATTCGATAATATGACTTGTCATAGTATCGAATGCATCTTGACTAGATGCCCAGGTACTGCTCCCGCGAGCTTTCCTTTTCCGCGTAAAAAGTCGCGGGCAATGTCAAGTTAGGAATCAATATCTATCTAGATTCTAGGACGAGCTTTGAGATATCTAATAATTATTTTATTCTATACTAGATGTTGTCCGCGACTTTGTGCGCGCTAAAGGAAATCGCGAGGTGTACATTTTGCCGCAATAAAAGTAGCCTATGTCCTTTCCCGTGGTCAATTTTATATCTGTGCCAAATTTCCTCAAAATAGGTCCAGTAGTTTCGAAGTCTATTCAATACAAACAAACAAATATACATACAGAGTACAGACAAACAAACCTTTCCTCTATATTATAGGTATTAGTATAAGTATTTTATTCTATGCGCAAGATATTACTTCTTCGCACTACTTGCAAAACGCAGTAAATTTATAATTAAAGGACCTAAATACTTTTATAAAAGCTAAGATTTAATATTATAAGTCAACGCAAAGTAATTCCTGGTTTCCGACATGAATTGTACATTAGATAACGAATGTGGCGTTAGTCAATCAAAAACAATATTGAATAGATAATATTTAACGTCACATTAACCTCAGAAACAGGCATAAGTTTCTACTGTGAAGACATACTTCACAGTAGAGACTTAGACTATGTCCAGAAACTGCGTATTCTTACGCACGTAAGGTCTACGCACGTAGTCGAGGTACTAGGGCCCCATACATTGCGTCCAGAAGCTACGTGCGTATTATTTTAGCTATGCGCGTATCGTACAAAATTTCGTCAAAAAGAAACGATAAGATAAGAATCTCTACGTGCGTAGGTTTACGCAGGCTTACGCACTTTCTGGACAGAGTCTAAGTTTGCAAGCAGGTTTCCTTGAAAGTCTGATGATCAAAAAATGATGATGGTGAAAGATTGATGAAGAGGATTGTCACGGTCAGTGGGTCCGTTGTGTGCGTGAGGTCGGACAATTTCTTAGGAATCTCTATTATCCGGAAATTGTTGAGCAAAACGGTACAACTTACAAGCGCGTGACAACAATTGCCCATTGGATTCTTTTTAGCGTAGTTATGTAACTTCATAACAGACATTTTATCAGCCCCTCTAGCAGGCTAGTAGCGCTTTATATTTTCTGGAATATTAGGGCTTTTAAATATTTCTCCAGCTAGGGGCTGTTAAGTGTTCACCATGACAGACGCGATAGAGTTGATATAACTTAATATAATATATTATAGTCCTATATATTATAGACATGGCGTGTCGAGGCAAAAAGTGTACACATTTGAACTGCCCCACTTTCGGGGTTGTTTGGCAGTCGAGGTTTGACATTTTTCATCTTGACATTTTGACATTTGCTTTGCGCAATTTAATCAGTCCGCATTTAATTGACAAAATCTTCTGAAATCTTTCCATTTTTAAAATTTTCCTGTATGTATATTTTTTCTGTAAAACATACCTACATTAAATCCCATCCTTAGTTTTGAAATCACTGCATCTAGCGCGTAACTGAAAGCTATTATTATCTAATTTAAAAACCTTACTTTTACAAATACGATCCCATTAATGTGCCTAATGTCTTCATTCAATTTGTAAGCTACAAAATATTTTGAGAACAATAGCTCACTCATAAATAATCGCATTCGACTTAGAGTTTCTCAAACTTTGACTTAAAATTTAGTAAAAATATATTTTGATTGTAAATGAAACTGTTTAACCTTAAATAAGATTTAGTTTTAATTTTTATATTTATTTTTGTATGTAATATATACATACCAACATAGAAAGCATAAGTCCTTAAAATTAAAAACTCTTCAATCTATGTTTTGTAGTGATAATCTGAGTTTTATTTGATTTATGAAATAAGTAAGAAATAACTATTGGATTTTAGTGTTTATGCTGAAAAATTAATATAAGTAATAATTATGTATTTCTTCTTTTATATATAAAATGGATTGCAATTCAAATGTCTCGCTAAAACTCGAGAACGGCTTAAGCCGATTTGTCTAATTCGGTTAACCGATTTGTCTAATTTTGGTTTTGAAATAATTGTGGAAGTTCAGAAAATTGTAAAGGGTGAGAAATAGTGGAAACATTGCGGGGAAAATACTAAAAACGACAATTGAATTTTCAATCAACTGTTCACTGTGTTCAATTTGTCGCTTGACTCAAATATTTACAGGTGTGTTCAATTTACGTGTTTGGTTTTGGTAGGTGTAGATGTAAGTGTACTTAGGTGTAGATGTAGGTGCAGATGTAGATGTTGTTGTAGGTGTAGATGCTTATTTTGAATAAATACATCAAAGAGTAGTCTTACTAGCAAAAAGTTTACTCCCAATCCAGACCTTGTCCGCTGGATCTAGTTACGTTACAGTTTAAGAACCGCTGCCTCATAATATCATCTTTCCCTTATTATATCGAAAGTTTATGATATTATGTTAATGTAACACAACATTCATTATGGGCCACACACGGTCTTAAGCTTGTAGCTCCAGAGATTATGGCTACCGAATTGCCGGATTTCCATGTTTTTATAAGAGCTATTTACCATTTTAAAAGTTAGCTTACTAATTTATATTAACTTTCCTTTCGTAGGCTACAAAACCTATAGCAAACTTTAAATGCTTCAAGTACTAGTATATTGAAAGTTAAGTAATCGATATATTTAAGAAATGAAACTTATATGAAACACAAAACATTATGAAAAAGCAAAGAAAAACCAATAAGAATAAAAAAATATTATATTTATTTTACAGGCTTCCTTGGCACTCAACGAGCCCTTATATTTTCGCTCTGTGCGTCCGATTATCGACTTCTATCTGTCGACTCTTTTAGCTTAGATTCCGGTTCTGGTATTATAAAATAATAATATTTTTATATTTTAGGGGTCCATACAATATGTGAAGTGAGGATGAGAAATATTTTTTAATTCTACCCCATTATGTTATCGGTATCGGTATCATTAAATAGGTTTTTAAGTAATCGGCCTCCATTGTAGTTAAGGAGTCCCCCCCTCTCCCCTGACATCTCTTAACTATAAGAGGGACACTTGATGCTGATAGGTATTGCGAAAAACTCATTAGAAAAAATATTTTGAACGAAATCGGACAATTACTTGTGAAGTAATTTAAAGAAAACCTATTGAGCGTTAATAGCTACGGAACTCTCCTTAGACCAGTCTTCACATGCTCTTGGTTAGGTTATTATTAAACGCGATGGCGCCAAAACGTTCTTTTAAATGTCGTAATTGTCAAAAACCACAGATAGAACAGTTTAGCGAAATGACAGGGCGGCAGCCGGGAGCTGTTAGATTTGACGCCCTGGGTGGCTTACTGTATTATAGTCATCAGTGGTTGGTTCCGGTCTATATTATATCATCTAGAAAATGACATCATATCAGTAATAGCTGTTTCTTTAGATAACTGTAAGATACTTTGCTAGAGCCGTTATCCATGAGATAGCAACAGGTTGATTTTAGACTTTAAATAACCAATATCATGTCAGGATATGTCTAAGAAGGGTAAATCTAAATGTTATTAACGCGTAAATGTTTGAAAAAAGAAAGTTTCTAAGTCTCGTAGCTTAGAAAAGCCAGGTCCTACACCCACTTGCAGGTAGGTAAACCACCAAAGTGGCCGATTACTCGAAAATGGTTCATATTATAAAAAAGTTATGTTGACCATGCCTTTATTTAAAAAGACAAGCCATGTTGTCGTCGCTAACTACGACGACGAAGTTTGAAAACATATACTTATATATGTATGACAATTGACTTGTGCATCGCTAATCGCTATATTATCACTTATGCGATGCTTAGGTATGTCAAATCCTATACATTTTTGTTTTCGAAATTCGTCGTCGTAATTAGCGATGAAAACTTGGCTCTTTTTTAAAAATTACAATCGGTATTAAGCCATATAGCGCTTGTTACTATAGATACAATATACATTTAACTTTTAAATATCAAATAGAAGGTATACCACACAATAGTAAACAGTAACGGGATACGGTGTGTTAATTTTTTGTAAACCCCATAGGGTCTGTAACTGTATACAAGGCAAGGGTTGGCCCGTTACGTTCCGGGTTCACTTCCGACTGTCACTACCAATCGTGAAACAGTTACTTTATTGTGCGGAACATTTTTTTTTACAAAACATAACTTTTTTTTTTATCTTTATCTTTATTTAAAGGACTTGGTTCACAAACAGAGAGCGACCATGTCGTCCTCATAAGGCTACAATATTGGATAGTCTTAACAAATTCGTAATATTAACAATTTCTTACATCTAGCCCAAACTTAACCAATTTATACAAAATTATTGCGTCCCTAGATATAGGGTCCGATAACGCAATATTACATCCTCCCACACAATTAAACATATATTTATTACCTATACTATTCCTAAATGATGCGTTCCGGACACATTCCACCAAGATGTGGTAGACATCCTCAATAGTCCCACACACGGCGCAATTTGATGAAGTAGCCTTCCCCATTAACTTTGCAAACTTATTAAGTGGAATGTGTCCAGATCGTATCCTAAATGCAATAACTAGAATATTCCTATTACTTAGCCTAAAAACATAACTTAAAAATCATTTTTGAGACAAAATAAAAATTATCTTTTAAGGATGAGGAGATGGATTGTCCCTGGACTTCTGCAACCCTAGAGAAGTTACACCTGTCTTGTTTTAACATTTTCCTTTTACAAAACATATTATAATTAGTAATTGAAATAATTTATGCCTGCAATATACGTAAGTTTGATCCAACATCCAACATGAAAACTTTGTATCAGTTTAGGTCATGAAATAAACACAATTTACTAATTGCCCAAAATTCAAATCGCAATATGCGAATCAGAAGATAATACGTCTTGCCGCATTTTTTAATACCTAATCCAACAAGATTACAGAAACAAAATCCATGCATTGTTCTTGAAGAGTCTTACAAAGATTTTTAATTTTTATCCATATAAAGTTAAAATCTCTAGTAACACTTAAGTAGGTCGTCTTTTTTCTCAGTAACACGATCTTTGCGCGGGTAATGGGGTGTGAGACACAAAAACAAAGGAACGAACTGACGGACCGATCGAAATATTACGACATTTGAACTGTGAGCTATGCAAGTTTTCGATTTCGATTCGATTCAAGATTTGTCCATGAGGTCACGTTTTTGATTTACGAAATACGATTGTCTATCTAATAAAATAATGTGGGAAAGTTTGTTTTTTTGTTTGCATCGAATAGGCTCCGATACTAGTGGGCCGATTTTGATGAAGTTTGGCACAAATGTAGAGTAGACCACGGGGAAGCACATAGGCTACTTTTTATTGCGTAAAAATGTACGGTTTCTGCGAAATTAACTTTTGGGCGCACGAAGTCGCGGGCAACATCTTTTTTATAACCTATTATTAACAAAATATCAAAACATACACATATAAAAACTTTCAGTACAGTTTTATGAGATTTGTGTAACCGGTGGAGTATGAAATTTGATCGGTAAATTAAAGTTTGTGGTTGAAGCTGTGCAGAAAGCTAATAATATTATTTTAAGTAACGCTTTGAAATACATAAATTGCCTTATATTACTTACATACTACCGTGCGATTGATAGATACAATTCTGTTTGAGTTCTGTTCGTGGAGGTTAGAGAAAAGGAGACTGGTCGCTGTAGAAAATAGTGTCCTAGAAATATGGACTAAATAAGTGAGGCGCTGCGATCGCTAAGTTGTCTCAATAAAAGCGGGCCACCAATGCTGCGAAGAAAATTAAACTACTTACCGACGCGACGGCAGCGCGGCTGGTGGCTGAAAAATCTTATATATAAAAAAATTATGTTGGTTTGTGTACGCTTCAAAAACTCAAACCTCTGCACCGATCGACCTGAAATTTTAGCATGATATATAATTGGCATCAAGGATTGTTTTGATCTATTTTTTATCCGCGACCGCGAAAAAACTATATTTACGCGGGCGGAGCCGCGGGCAACAGCTTTTTTTTTATTTTATTATTATAGCTTTATTTCCACATAGAGTTATATATACAGTCAATCAATTTAAATTTAGTTACTAATTTTATTTACTATGTGACCCCTCTTTGAGTAAAAGCGGGCAACAGCTAGTTAATAGGCAAGCGGACTGATTTTTTTTATTGCATAAATGAATAGTACTCTTAAATATGAGTAACTTCTCAGAAGAAACCGTATATCAAAAGTCAATATTTTCAAAGGTACAGCGATTTGTATACAAAATTTCGCGAGTCTTTATACCAAAAAAAAAAAAAAAATTTATTGCGAAATTGGTAAACAAAACCTACATCATTAGTTTACTCACATCATATACAAAAACATTCATTATGGTAAGTATGAACTTAAACGCACAAATATCGGAGATATTTACAAATATATTCCTGCGGCCATATACTTCATATACTGTATCCTACAAGTGACGTCATTTGTAGGTCGACTTTAGTATGGAGCGTTTTTAGGAGGCTCGCGAAATTTTTTATAAAAATCGCTGTACCTTTGAAAATATTGACTTTTGATGTACGGTGTCTTCTGAGAAGTTATTCATATTTAAGAGTACTATTCATTTATGCAATAAAAAAAAATAGTCCGATTGATGGAGGTTAGAAAACTGGCTAATCCTATAAGGGAAGCCATTTTAATTTATAATAATAAATTCTACAAATTTTCAGTGACAGGCGGGCAATGCTTTAGCATGTAGCGATCGGTCTCCGATTCTCTAACCTTTTCTTCTTTAAAATGGCCTCCCTTATAGGATTAGCCAGTTTTCTAACCTCCATGGTTCTGTTACATGTTGACGTTTGTCAATCTGTCACAACAATTACATTTTTTTTGTTTTTTCTATCTAAGAGACAAAATAACCCTTTTAATAATTGAAAATTATATGAATTATTATTATGAGCAAATTTCGACTACAGGGCGACTTCTAGTAGGTATTTACAATAGGCAATCGGACAAATTTTTTTTATTGCACAAATGAATAATACTCTTAAATATGAGTAACTTCTCAGAAGAAACCGTATATCAAAAGTCAATATTTTCAAAGGTACAGCGATTTGTATAAAAAATTTCGCGAGCCCCCTAAAAACGCTCCATACTAAAGTCGACCTACAAATGACGTCACTTGTAGGTTATAGTATTTGAAGTATATGCCCGCCGGAATATATTTGTAATTACATCTCCGATATTTGTGCGTTTAAGTTCATAAGACGACCTCTGTGGCTCAGTTGGTTGAGCGTGTTGGTGCTCAAGCCGGGGGTAGCGGGTTCAAATCCCGCCGAAGGAACAAAAAAGTTTTTCTGTGTTCCGGGGTCATGGATGTGTATTAAATATGTGTATAATATAATAAAAATCTTAAATATGTGTATAGTATAAAAGTATTAAATATATTTCCGTTGTCTGGTACCCGTAACACAAGTTCTTCGAGAACTTACCACGGGATCAGATTGACGTGGTGTGAAGCGTCCATAGATATTATTATTATATTATATTATTATTATATACTTACCATAATTAATGTTTTTGTATATGATGTGAGTAAACTAATGATGTAGGTTTTGTTTACCAATTTCGCAAAAAAATATATTTTTTGGTACTTTTTAAATGTATTTAATTAGTAAACTACACATAAAATAATATATTTTTTTACATTTACCAAGTAGTAATGCCTCAATATTTCTGAATATATTAATGAAACTAAATATTTCAGATGTAGTCCGATCCCCTATTAAACAATCAACTTTAATGCAGAATATTACCTATAAAAAAATATTTTGTATTGGACTTATAGAACCGACTACACTGAAATGAAGATAAAATACAAAAAAAAAAAAGTAAAAGAAAAAGTAAAGCTTTATAAATGGCTAAGTTTGGCATCCTACTTCCGTTACGTATAAGCGAATTTTTGCCGTTCCCAGGAGGTCAGGACACTGTTTTTCCACCGTCACGGCCGGAGGACGGAGGTGTAATCTAATGAGTGTATTAAATACTCCCTTTTGAGTACATGTGAACGAAATTCTGAAAAATGACCGGACCACCTGGGAAAGGAAGATGATTTACACGCAATCGCGAAAAAAAATATAGACGCGGTAATTTGTTTTATGTAAGGCTTACGCAGGTAACATGTTAATGGGACCAGGAACCCAAGTGCGCAATAGGTACTTGAATAGTTACAAGTAAAATTTTTCGTGTGTTACGAATGTCCATGGCAGCGTAAATCACTAATCATCAGGCGGTCCGTCTGCTTGTTTTCTAATCCATTTAATAAAAAAATATTGACACAAAATAGAATTTTCTACGAACTTCATGAGCACTTAGTAAACCTTATTGAAGGTACTATGAACAAGTAGATTTTTTTCATAGTTTCAAGTGTAAGTCAATAAATTTGCCTATTGTCTTCACTAATCATGGCGGTAAAACTATTACAGAAGTAAATAGTAGTTAAATATTAAATTGTGCACTTCACTTTTTTTTAATCCTTTATTTTTTTTCTAGTGTTGCAAAAACTAACTTACCTGATTTTTATTACCGTATTGTTTTGTTATCAGTTTACAGTTACCAATAAAATATGTTAGTGTTTAGCACATAACTAAATGTTGTGCAAAAAATCAGTTTCATTTCGAATTTCCTTGTATATTATATTTAGTTACATTTACAACTTAAATCCACATGAAAACTACTAAACATCATTATTTCAGGTACATAATTTTGTCTTTTGCAAATGTTTCAAAATATTTTAATTACCGCATCCATGTTTCAACGCTCGCGGGCGTTAAGGGCCACCTACATGCTCGTGTTGAGTTTCAGCTAGCGCAACTATACAGGGTCGCGGTGTCGAGTGCGGACCGGTTCAACGACAATACCGGTGAGACAAATTCTCATTTTTATGCGAAAAATCGAAAACCGTCACATAAGTCTTACCCCAGATGAACTTTTGAGGATCAGTGTTTATAAATAAAAAAGAAAATAAAAATAAAAAACAATTTATTTTCAGACAACATAGTCAATAAATAATATGTAGGTACTTATAAGAATTAAAAATTAGTAATTAGAGAGGGGAAACAAAACTTATTAAAATAATTAGCGCGCTCCTTATCTCGCTACCCTGACATGTAGTTCAGTGAGCCTCCTGGCTTTCATAACCTTAATGAAGAAGAGAATCAGTGCTATTCTCTAAGAACATTTTTATATATCTTGACAGCTGAATCCGCGGTGAGTGTCAAAATTGTGTCAAATCAGTATACGAATTTGACACTCCCCGCGGATTCAGCTGTCGAGATTTGAAAATGTTCTTAGAGAATAGACAGGCAGTGTCTGTTCTGTCTCCTATCATTATCAGGACACTATTTCGGCTCCCCCCACTCGCTGTACTATCGACGCTACTTTCTTTCGCATTACCGCGTAAAAGTTATCTACTTTTGCATCAGAAAACATCCCGGATGCACTACAGTACCGAGGGAGACGGAAGAGAGACCTGAAAATGTTATTATAGAGAACACGCAAGGCGCTATAGGCGCGCTGTTAAAGTTGGCCCACAGGCTACCATGTTATGACAAGGTTATGAAAGCCAGGAGAACTTTAAAATGCTAGTGCGTATGAATTCATAAGATGTATCAGTGTCTTATGTTGCAACAAATGGAGGTTTTTAGGAGGTTTTGCATAGGGGTGGACACTAGCCTGCCTCTAAAAAACCTATATAGCCGCGTTCAATATTTTGGGTGAAATAATTTACCAGAGGTAACGTTGTAATTAAATTCTATGAGTATTGAGTACGTTTGTTAATGTATACAAAAATAATATTATTAAATCTATTGTATTGTAATATTTTTTTTAAGATTCCGTTTACTAAGACTCCGCTGTCCGTCCGTCTGTTCGTCCGTCTTTCACGAGACTGAAAGACGGACGGACTTCTCTTGAACTGTTATTGCAATATAGTTGACCTTCTTTTTAATATTAAGTCGATGCAAACCTCTTTCGAAATCGGACTAATTAGGTAGCAACATTTTTTTATATAATATCCTGTACCTTGATTAATAAACCGTACAATTTTAGAATTTTGTAAAATATTGACTTAATATTATTATTTGCGGTATTTGTAAGACATTGACAAGTACCTAAATAACTTGGAGGACAATAAATTGTAAGGGCTGCGGTTTAAGTAATAATAAGTTGTATTATAGTAATGAGGGCTTAGCACGAAAAATTGACAACAATGTATTCGTAAAATTATCAAATAAGGATTATATGGAAATTATAATAATACAATAGGCTAGATGACTGTTTTTTTTTGCATGAATTTTTTTTTTTGGATGTAGTAATTTCCCCAATTTTCATACGATTTTACGAATACATTGATTTCAATTATTGGTGCTAAGTCCACTGAAGCCTGAAGGCTAAATACATGCGTTGAATTAACCAAACCTTTAACATCGTCCACAAATTTTGCTATTTTCGAATCTAGATTTGGATTAAATTTTTGATTAGAAAATATTATAAAAAAATCTAAGTGAAAAAATATCCTGGAAAAATATGTGTTCAACTTTTAAACAAGTGTGGATATGAAGTAATGTTTAATATCAATTTCAGTGTGGATATGACAAAGGCGAAATGATATAGGTTAGCACGGCAAAGCTAAACGTATCAAACAATACCGTACTGCGGCACACGCACCGCCGTGAGGAAGAAATGATAATTAATGGTGATTGGCCTCAAATTACCCCGGACCCTACGCCCGTCCCGCTCGCACACCGCCAAAAAAACCAGCCCACCCTTTCCCGCAAAACGGGAAAATATATAAGGCCGGCAGGTACCGGGAGCCACAGACCCCTGTGGGACGCCGCACCGCTTACACCTGTCAGTGTTTCGCGATACAATGGCCACCGACATTTACGGACATCGCTTTCTGTACAACGAGAAGGACATCTTCCCGAACGACGTCATGCTGGAGTACTCCACCGAGGAGTGCTACTTGTCCTGGCCGAGGTCCCCCGACTCTGGACGCTCGAGCCTGGAACCGACCTCCTCCATCGACGGCAACCAGGAGTCAGCCCACATCGCGTACAGAGGAATATCCGACAACCTCATGCTGGAGGACAGTGCCGAGGACGCGGAATTGGACTCCGGGAAAAGACGGGGCCGAGCGACTAGTGCTGCCGTGTTGAGAAGACGGCGCCTAGCAGCCAACGCGAGGGAAAGGCGACGAATGCAAAACTTGAACAAGGCGTTCGACAGACTGCGAGGACACCTCCCCTCTTTGGGAGCCGATCGGCAGCTCTCGAAGTACGAAACTCTGCAAATGGCCCAAACCTACATCGCGGCGCTCTACGAACTTCTGCAGTGAATACGGTACGTTAGACTAGTTAGAACTTGTAAATTAGGTAGAATTTTAGTAAAACTTGTTTAAAATAATTGGAAATTTGCCAAATTTTATCTATAGTGTAAAATAAATTACAGGGATATTTATTTTCTGTACAATAAGTACCTATAATGCTCATGTTACCTTATGTTATTAAAATCACTAGTACTGCAGTAATAGTGTAAAATACGCTTAACTAGCTTAGACGCTTGGAAATGTAATCCGTCCTACCGACTTTTATAATTATTAAAAATAATTTAGCTAATTTAATATTGTAATTAAATTATGAACAATATAGTTAGCCTTTTAAAATTATTTTTAATTTTGCCAATAAAAAAAATGTGTATTAATGTTTTCAAATTTTCTTAACGTTATTACGTAATGTATTACGTAACGAAGTTGAAATAACAGTTATTAATTAACTGTCTTAATTAAAAATATTTTTTTTTAATAATTTTTCATTGACTTTGAATTTCTGTTTTCATTCAAGTCAAGTGTATTATTTATGCAATAAGTATAATATTTTCTTTACTTGTAATCCCACCAACATCTTGCCGCTAGAGTATTATAATTACAATAAATTATTGTGAATTAGACTAAGTAGAAATAAGTAGAATTTTTATTGTATATTTTGTAAATAAAAATGATATTGATTGAAAATTACCAAGTTATTTATTCATTCACATACCTACGTATCTTGTTTATTAATATGTAACAGATAGTAAAATTCTTAATTATTTATAAAAATATACATACATATAAAGTATATTTAATAGATCATTTTAAAAGATTTGCAAATATTTTTGAAATAAATTATTTAGAAATTAAATTTTTATATCTTTTACTATTGACAAAAGTTATACAGTTATATTGAAATTAACCTATTTATGTAGAGTTCTTACAGTACTCAGTGGCCATTCACTATAATTTCTATCATCCATGATTCTACAGACTTGATCCAATTTTCAGTTCGTCATAAACATAGGTAAGCTATCACGCCAATCCACGTTCATATATGGTCAGTTCTAATGATACAATCGGCAACGTCATATTATGTCGATTGGACGATATGTCGTATGGTGTGATAACCCTACGACTTAGTTTTGAACAAAACAGATACTGAAGATGTAGAGTAAGTAAGTAGTGATTACTGAATATAAGTAAATAGGCTCTACTTAGAGCTTGAAACTCTTAAGATCTAACCAACGCGTTACGGGACGTGAGGATTTCGTGCCCCTTTGCTAGGTATATCTATATTGTCAATCTCTTGTATTCGATAAGTCCTAGAATTCTGACGTTGTTTTTACTGTCATAAGTCCTCAACAGACTTCGTATAAGCGCAGCTGTATAATATCTACAATATTATCTGTAGACTAGCTGACCCATGCCAACTTGGTTGGGCATTAAACATTTTTTGATGATGATGATGAGGATAAAATTAGTTACCCTTTATAACATCAGCTATCTGCCAGTGAAAGTCCCGTGAAAAAATGGTATTGCTGTTTCAGAGCCTGAACAAACAGACAGACAGACGGATCGACAAAAATTTTAAAAATTGATTTTCATTGTGAGTACCGTATATACTTTCATGTGCATTTAGTAAAAAGGTGTTAATTTAAAATTACAAACAGACAACAATTTTATTTATTTGTATAGATAACAGTTTTTTTATAAACAAGTAATTGTACGAATTAGTTATATTACTAATACACACAACAAATTAAGAATATAACGGATAACGTGTAGAAGTAAAAGTTTAAGCGACAAAGAATTTTAACTCAAATTTAAATAACTATGTTAATTATATTAATCAGACGCTTATTTGATAAATATTAAATAACCCTTTTCAACCCTGACAGTGACAAGTCAATTATAATAAAACCATAGAAAAAGGGAGATATATTCTGAAAGTCGCTAAAAGTAACCATTATAATTATTGACCCTTAACTTTTTATAGAAACATTTTTAGCAACAAAATATGTTTTACATGTACCTATTAGCTATTTACGACCTCTTTGGCTCAGTGATTAGCGCTTTGGCGCTCAAGCCAGAGGTCGCGGGTTCGAATCCACAGAACGCAGAAAACATACTTAATATTTGCTTATACATTATAGCATACAAAATAATATGCGCAAAGCATTAGAGTTCAACGAGTTACAAAATTTTCCGTATAGAAATATTAATCATAATATTATTATATATTCCCTACTTTAGTCTTTAAGCATACTAAATGATAATAGAAAAGTATTCTAAGCTTCAATTTTTTAATATCGACTTTTCAAAAATGTACCCTTAGCAATATTAATATAATGAAAAATGGCATGTCACCAATTCAAATTTTACAACTTATAGCACTATTATTGTACAACAAAAGCTTACTGCTTAAGCTTCACATACATAAGATTAGGCGTTCTATTTACATAATGTTCAAGTGCGCGTGCGCTATGGCTGCGGCCTGATTGGTCCGTCGTCCGCCAATGACATAGAGTATAGGCGAGAGGGACCGGTCTGTACTAAGGATCAATTGCAACTCTATTTATATTCATTGTTTTTTTTTGTGTTTCCAAGTACGAGATAACATTGGTTAAAGCCTTTTGGTTACGTAGTAATTGTTTACTAAGCTGTGCTTATCTTGCAATCGTCTATGCGAAAAAAAGATGTTGTTAAATAGCTTAAAAATTAATAAACAAATACATTAAAAACCTTGTGCTGTAATTATTATAATAATAATATCTATGGACGCTTCACACCACGTCAATCTAAGTGACGTGCTAAGTATTCGAAGAACTTGTGTTACAGGTACCAGAAAACGGGAAGTTTATTTAATACTTTTATACTATACATATTATATTTAAGATTTTTGTTATATTATACACATATATTATATATGTGTATAATATAACAGAAATCTATGACCCAGGAACACAGAAAAACTTTTTGTTCCTTTGGCAGGATTCGAACCTGCGGCCCCCGGCTTGAGCACCAAAGCGCTGAACAACTGAGCCACAGGTCGTCAAACCTCTTTATTCAAACAATTGTTTTCTCCGTGTTTATAGAGGGGTGATCTTAATAATTAAGTTAGTGGTAATATTATTGGATGGCACTACAGTCTAATGTCGATGCAAGTAACGTTTTTATCAGATGTAAAACACTGTCAACTTTACCGATCGCGCCATGCTAACGAGCTCGAAGTTCACAGTGAAAGTGGCGAGTCACGCAAAAAATTCACAATTGTATCAAATACAAATTAACAGCGAAAAAGGCACCCCTAATAATAACTTATCAAATTTCTGAGCGGCGAATCGCGTATGACTCGTCGGATTTGACAGCTGTCAAAAGTGACAGCTCTCTGTGTTAAGACGTTAGTCGAAGTGTCAAAAGTGTACGGAACCCCCTGATTATGTTCGCACGTATAGTGTTTTAATTACACACCGAAATGGGGATGATAGTGTGTTTTAAATAATTGCTGTATATTTTTTATAAATTAAAATACTATTTTGTTGAGAGTGTTTCCCATAAAATATTTTTAAGCTATTAAAAATGGACCACGGGTAAATATGTTAGACTAGCTAATAGCTAATATACGCTATAAATGATAGCTAGTAGCTATCATTTATAGCGTATTTCAAGGGTAATTTAATTTTAATAAATATTGTAATATAAGTAATATACCGTCTTATTATTTAATTAATTGGTATTTATGATAAAAATTAAACTAAATTAAAAATATTATCCCTAGAGTTAACAGGTATAGTGTAATTAAAATATGGTAGGCTTAGTCTATAAATAATTATATTATTACTAGCGACCCGCCCCGGCTTCGCACGGGTACAATACTGATACTAATACTACAGAATGTCTTTAAACCTCTACCAAACGGGCGAAATTTAGTCAAAAGTTCAAAACAAACAGAAATAAATTAATATAGGTAGGTACCTACAAAAACTCAATGAAATAAGTAAGTATACTTTTATCGTATGAAATACATAGACTCTTCAGGACTAACAATACAACAAACACTAAATAAATAGGTATTCAAGTAACTATCCATCATAGTTACAACGAACACAAAACAAAAAAAATATTCAATAATCTAAACTCCGCACGCGCACCCTTGGTGACACCCACTTCGCAACGGGCCGTGCAGCAGAAATCGTAATATTTTAATTTCGCCATAACTTTAAAACCAAACATCCAATTTTAATCATTCAAAGACCAAATATTATCTACATAAACTGTACTTAGTGATGAAATAATTTATTTTGATAAGGATTAATAGCATGAGTAAAATAAACGCGTTTAAATATAGTCAAAAAAAAATTCAAGATTTCTAAATAAAAAAATGGTTGTTGTGCCTCACTCGACATAGATAGGTATAGTGTGTCGCGGACTTTTTTGTAGATATTTATAAGATCTACAATTAATTAGAACATTTTATGGTTCTATCTTTTATAGTTTAGGCAGCGTACGCAAAATAAGTAACTTTTCTGGTTGATTTTTTACACCTTGTGTCCGTAAAACCCAAATATCTTACGGAACCCTATTTTTTTCCAAAATAAAATTTAGCCTATGTTACTCCTGGATAATGTAGCTTTCGAATGGTGAAAGAATTTTTGAAATCGGTCCAGTACTTTTTGAGCCTATTCATTACAAACAAACAAACAAACAAACATACAAACAAAGTTTTCCTCCTTATAATATTAGTGTAGATTTTAACAAAACAGGCAGGGTGCCTATCAGGCTCAAAGAATTTTCTCGCTGGATGGCTATGCTAACTCTTTGAGCCAGATAGGTGCCGGCTCTGGGGTCTCGGATGGCCTCTATGAGTTTTTTCGAAATTTCTCCGAATAGTTTGTGTGCCCGCGGACCTCATGTCCCTAAGGTTTATTTGAATCATATATATTTTATTTATATTCTCAAGATTCTGTGCAGATTACAGACATGTAAATCTTCTTTTGATCACTAAATTAATAGTACCTACCTACTAGAGGTTGCCCCCTATGGTCAAATTTAATTCATATTAGCTATTATCTATAATTTTTAAATTATCTTTAATTATTAAATTTAAACTTTTAGGAGTTCTTTTGTCCCTTATATAAACTAGATTTTGCCCGCGACTTCATCCGCGTGGAGTTCGGTTTCCATAGAAAAGTTAGGCCAAACCCCTTAGGGGGCAATTTTCAAAAATCCTTTCTTAGCGGATGCCTACGTCATTACAACTATCTGTATGCCAAATTTCAGCAAAATCTGTTCAGTGGCTTCGGCTGTACGTTGATAGATGAGTCAGTCAGGTTTGTATTTTAAATACAGATATTTAGCAAACAAAGGTAATGTTGTGATGTATTGACAAACGTTAACGTGTAATAAAATTGAATCTATAAACGCACGGTAGTGTGTGTTAACAATCTGAGGTAGTTTGTGTTATTGTTATTTCTATTAATTTTATGTAATTCTAATTTAAACTTTAAAAAATATCAGCGTTCTGCACACCTTTTTCCACGTAAACTTCAACTATGCCAACATTTCTGAAAGTTTTTGCTTCACGTATCTATAATTAATATCTCATAATTTATGTTAGCAATACAACAACAAACGAGTATTTAAAAAGTCAGTTAAACAAAAGTTTAAAGGTAAACCGAGGTTCTTAATTATTTAGACCATGAGCTAAAATGTGAGAATTAGCAAGTCGAAAACTCTTGTTTAAGTCGATTGAAGAATAATTACGTTTTGAAGGTCGATGGGAATTAAAGTAATCTTAAATCGGGTTCACGATTGTACGTACAGGCGGACAGGATGTCTCGCAATTACGCTGTCGACTAAACTTGTGAGTAAAAGTTCAAATTAGATGCATTGTCCGCCATTTTTTTTATTAGGCAATTAAAACTTTTTATTGTTAGCTCTAAGGCAACGATATTGGACTGTATTCACCCGTTTGCCAGCTATAGGTACGCGCTTGACGCTGATTGTAACGTCCTAATCTAAGCATACTTTAATAGAATTTTCTAATGTTTATGTTCATCTTACATTCATCTATACTAACAGTATAAAGAGGAAAAGTTGGTTGTTTGTATCTGTGTTTACATTGAATAAGCTCCGAAACTACTGGGCCGATTTTGATGAAATTTTGCACATATATAGAATAGATACGAGGAAGTACTAAGGCTACGTTTTATCACAGAAGAATGTACGGTTCCCTACGGATTTGTCTTTAGCATACACGAAGTCCCGGGCATCATCTAGTCTATATCTATACTTAACATAATAAAGGGGAAAAGTTCGTTTGTTTGTATTGAATAGGCTCCGAGACTACTGGAAAATTTTGATGAAATTTAGTACATATGTAGAGTAGATCACGGGGAAGGATTTACTGGGGGCTACTTTACTACTAGGGCCACTACTAAGGGCTACTTTTTATTACGGAAAAATGTACAGTTTCTGCGAAATTAGCTTTTACGCGCAGGAAGTCGCGAGCGACATTTAGTATTATATATTTTCCTAACGAGATAGTGGCATTCATTTCAATCAAAGACTTTGAATATTTAACAGTCTTAGTTCTGTACACTGACACGTTTAACCTAATCTTCATCTGCTTACCCACAATTAAGTAAATTTTGATTTATAACGGAAATAAATAAACAGCAGATTTAAAACAATTGAATTACGGAAATAATATCTCAACTGAATTGAGTGGTTATCCATCTTGTAAATTAAACATAGTTTTTGCTGAGCTTTTTTGGCTAAAAAACAATATTTTTGTTTCTCTTAATGAACAAAACCACGCCCGGCCCATCCGTTCTGATAATTTTTAACTAAGTTATCATAACTCATTCCGACTACCGAATGGTTGTTGCTTTGATATCATTATTTATTTTTTTAATTGATTTCATAATCTGAGTCGGTCGAAAATATTTTTTCATGAGTTTATTTTTTGAATAAACTCGCAAACGCTAAGAGATTTTTGTCATGTAGTTTGTAAGGTTTGGATAAGTTTTAAGTGTCATTTGTAGAGCACTAACCTAAATAAATAAAATAGTCACGTACAATACGGCCGATGTATCTTGGCGAGTCTGAACTTCACGCAGAAGGTTGCGCAATAACTGTTTCTCAGTGTTTTCGTATTTATTTTATTTGTACTAATTGGTCAACTGTATTAGGGACATTTTATTAGTACATAGGTATATAAAAATAATACAATAACAGTTTTCTTCACGAGTTGTACATGCGCTAAAGTTCGCAGAGCCTATGTTCACACCCGTCAAGATACAGCGGCCGTAGTGTAACTATGTTATGGCCATAGCCTGACTATAACATAGTTACGTAACTATGTTATAGTTACGTAACTATGTTATAGCCACGTGGCTATTTTGCGGCAAAATACAAGCAATAATATTATTTGTAAATAAAAATTCCAAATAATTTTGAAGCATAAGTTTCCTATACCTACTTTAATTTTTATTACATAAGAAAATATTATTTCACACTTTTGTCGACTAAAAAATAAGTGTCGGCTAGTGGTCGAAATTAATCATTATTAATATTTTAATTTTAAGATTTTTAACTTTTGCCTCTTAGATACGCAATAAAAAATATCAAAATGTTGTCTGTGAAATGTGGAAAAAATAATTGACAATTACGTCAAACCAACACCTAATGTTATTATAGAAACGCATGATACATAATTAAAATAAGTGAGGTAAAATGTGTTATTTTTATTAATTTTATGTGTTTATAAACATTGCTTAAAAATATAAGCCTTCGTCTACATAAAGTATCTGTGCCTTATTTCTTACTCCTTAGTTCCCACAATTCTCGTAAAACTGTACTTAAAGTTTTTGATTCGCGCTTAGAATACGATATGTATAAATAAGTTTGCCAGGTGTATCTAAAACCCAAAATAATAGAGAAAAGCTATAGATGTCGGTGACACCTGTCAACTGTCAATAAACAAATTGCCAAATATCAACGGCAGGATCTATGAAAACTTAGTATTCCGTAATTTATTGCATTTAAAACGGGCATAAAACTTATCTGGATACAAATCTTCATCCAAGAAAATAATAAAACAAATGTCGGGGGAGAGGGACGAAGCTCTACTAGGGAGAGAGATAGAGCACCGCACTTCTTCCGGCTGCGCGGGCGCAGGTGACACGAAATTTATTCCGAATTTGAAAACCGAGGTATATATTATACGGAATGATTCAAACGGCTTTTTAAACATGGACATCTTTTATTCTGCGGCCACGGTTGACAGTTTTATATTTGTCGTCGATAATGCCGCCACAAAAACGGTATGATTTATACGAAAATAATATGGTGGCGATAGGCCGCGGGATCTCGCATAGAGCAAGATACAGATAAGACTGAGGAGGCTGCAAAAATAAATCTGGGATGATCTTAACTTATATTGTTTGTAAAGGTTAATTAAAGTCAAAACATAAGTTATTCTTTTATGGTTTGCTAGCGACCGGCGACGCACGTGTGCAATGTATACATATAAATTTTCTTAAATCTCTCTAACTCTATCTATTGCTGAAAACTGCATTAAAATCATTTTAATAGCTTAAAAAAAATAAACAAAAGCGACTTTATTTTATAACATGTATAAAGAAGCACAGACAAAAGAAGATTTTGTAGAAAACTCAATTTATCATAAGGTATAGGAAAAAAATATCAAAAATCGTAAGAAAATTTAACTAAGTACGAGTTTTATAACATCGGATAGTATACCATCTGTAGCAAATTAAACATCAGCCTTTTAAATGAGTAAAAAACAGCGCTAGCAACTAGGTACCTACAGTATGAATTATCGCTTCTGCATCCTCGCTACTCTCTACATCTTTTGAATTATTAAGAGCTAAGAGTTCGACACTTTCGATACCTGGAGGGCTAGACAAGATGCATTAAATAATATCGACGGCGAACTTCGTAAATAAAAAATGTATGGGATTGACATAAGCGTGCGTTAAATGACATATTCAGTCGTATCGTTAAAAAAATTGGTAGCCAAGCAGCCACTTTGAACGAATACGCTAACGATGCACTCATATAACGAATTGCTCTAACGTGTTTCTCCATACAATGCCTAGACAAGCGGCCGTAAGTGACATTTAGTAGATCGTGATCTTTATCTTTATCGACCTAACGATAAAGATACCCAGGGGGCTACCTTTATCGCCTCAACGAACAATATGGCGGATTTTTATTGATCAGCTGTTATTTGTAAATAATAATGATTTGCCTAAAGTTGCCTAAAGGGTCTATACAACACCTTCTGCTAGTAGTCTATATTGCATAAAGTCAAAAGAATTCAATCTAAAGTATTCAATAAATCACAATTATTGTCAATACCTAATATGTAATTCATTGTATTCAAGTATAATTCAACACTTTGTTAAAATATAAATTTCTTAATTTGTAGCTTACTTGCAGTTTTTAATCTTTACACGCTACTATATCAGCTGAAAGCAATCTTTAGGTGTATAGTAGGTACCTAAATTATAGTAGGTAACAAATGGAGTTCATAATTAAGCAAGTTTCTCTGAAACTTCCTTAGAAATAAAGATTTGTATTTAGTAGTTAAAATTTATAAGTTTTTCAATGTAATGATATTTTATTGTCATCGATGCTCAACACCTTCGTCTTATAAATGGGTAAGAAGGACACAAACACCTCATAAAAGTTTTGAAATATTTGCTATTATACTTTGATTAATTATTACAAATTTAATATTATATATCTATGCTATTATACCTACACCTATTATAAACAGTCAAGTAGTGTTAACCAATTAAATACTTAATATTTAATCTCTATAAGTAGTATATTTGTGACTAAATAATTGAAAGTCTTTACAATTTTACAGAACTATAACGTTAAAGGAAGTGTTATTAAAGTACCTTGACTGTACAGGGTACTATTGCAATAAATAAGTAAACCTAACACTTACCACATATTGTAGACAAAATATTACAATGCGGCCATAGCACTTTGAATTTGTTATAAGCATTGTCTTGCTAGAATTATTCATTCATTCTAATTTAAGAGCTTTGCTCTTGTCAGTGATGCTTTCTCCATTCCTCTCTACACTCCGCCCTTCTCTTGACCTCCTGATACGACACGACCATCACATTCGCCTACACCTGTCCATAAAAGTTCTTCTCGGCCTTCCATGTTTTCTACTACCATCCCTTCAATTATTCCTCTAATAAAGTTGTTGTGCCGTATCAAGTGTCCGTATTAGGATTGATTAAATAATAACAATACAAGAGTATCTACATTTTATTTTACTTTTTTAAGTAAGTTTTACATGGTTTTAGTAAGAAAATAAACTTAAAATGTAAAAATATTTTTATTTCTTGCAAAAGAATTACATAATGCAGATTTCTTTAAATAATCTTGAAGTCACATAACCAATAATAACATTATACAATTTAAAAATCAACACAGCTAATAATAATTATTATTTATACAAACTAGTTAGAGCCTGTCACAGAATGAATACAAATTAACTTAGGTTAGGCTTAGCGGTTTTGATACATTAATAATTACATTATGATTTATATCACTTCTCACTATCAGTGGCGAAGGCTGCTTCTCCTTCAAAGGGAAGCCGGAACCTGTATCATAGGTAGGGATTTCTATGAAGGTTTGCAAAAGGTATGTGACAAGGGAAGCCGATAGGAATGGAGTTATAGGAACCCTATGCCACTGCACAGATACAGAATCGGCCAGCAGATCTCAAGTACATTATACGGACGCTCTACCGGTGAAGGAAAACATCGTGAGGAAACCCGCACATAGTTTGCCCCAGACGTATTGACTAGTCATTCCTCTGGACTAGGGTGGCTAATGGCTATGTTGTGAGAATGCCGTATGCGCTTGGGCAATCATACGATATTTAAAAACCAACTGTCCCAGGCACTACAGTATTTCAAGAGTGGTTACTTCGCTCGGAGAATACTGTATAAATCATCCATCATCGGATGTAAAGGCCTAAGTTAGGTAAATTGTTATTTTGTTAACAAACAAAAATTATTGTACTTCATCTTCTTCTTCTTCTTCTTCTGGCCAGTTTAAAGTGTTACCAGGACATGGATATAGTCCTAAGGATAGAAGACTCCGTATTTTGTAATTGCTAAAAAGAACTGTATTGCTTTGGTAATAGAGTGTATTTCACAATGCACGTATCATAGAGGCAAATCCGAGCCGAGCGAGATAGCCATAAGGGAGGCCGTGTGTCTCGTTCTTGCATGTTGCCAACCAGAAAAATGTTGGTATTTTTAAAAAGTAACTTGAAAAATCTTAGATAAAACGAGTGTACTTTATTATTATTTTAACAAATGTTTATAACTATATCATATTCTAATTAAAACAGTTAGTAATAGTCATTTAATACTAAATAAAAATGCAGTTTACATTAAAACCTTTTCTTTCTTTTTTATTAGATGGTATCATTCGCAAGACAATAGAATAGTACGCCATTACAGTCGGACAAGGATCTTTTGGCACTTGGATGGGGGCGTGAGTGTCGCAAATAAGAACAATACTTATTACTAAAAGTGAAATTTTACAAGACGGCGATGTTATTACTGATTTTATCCACGTGCCAAAAGGTAAGTGTCGCAACTACAAAACAATACAATATAATACTAAAAGTGACATTTTACAAGACGGCGATGTTAGTTCTGATTTTGTCCACGTGCCAAAAGATCCTTGTCAGACTGTACACATATTTTATGCTGAACACCGGATAATATTAAAATTCATAATAGTACCGGTGCTGGATTTGCTGGACGCACCGTGAGTATGGCCTTTAGTGTAATCTCTTAAAATCTGTTTATAATGTGTGTCCTATGACCATTTGGCAAGAAATCTGTATAAAATCTGTATTATCAATGAAAACTAGAAGATAATTAATTAAATAATGTATTATATAATATAATTATTCAAAATAGAACTCTGGAGTCATACAATAGATAAACAGTTATCCAATTGTGTGTCTAATTTATAATCCTCTGAATTTTTCCCGGTGTTTCGGATTTCGGTGCATATTGAAGTTCCAGCCCACGAAGTATAGATAACAAGGAGTCCGAACGTAATGTTAAAATAATGGTCTCAATTACGGGGACAGATTTTTGCCGGTAGAGCGCGCGACGGTTCGACATGCACTCGTTTGAAATTACGCGGGAAGTTTAAAGTTGCTATTGACAGCTCTGGAAAGATTGAAATCTTATTATATAAAAGTTTTAGGAAATTCTTAGAAACTGTTCTCGAAAAAAAGATACCGTAGAACACGGTAATTGCCTAACGGTAATTTAAAAATAATTGTAATAAATAATAGTATTGGCAACACTCGGTATAATAGGATTGGCAACACTTGGTACTCGTCGGTCTCGCACGCCTAGCGGCAGAAAAGAGAACTAAGATCTGGTCCTATTATTGTGTACATAATTATTATTAAAAAGCCTATACCGTTCGGACTCCTGGTATCTATGCTTCATGTTCCAGCCTTACAACCGTAATAATCGGCCTTGTTAAATAAGTACCTACTTTATTCTTTTTGTAAATTTCTACACTTGAAATTTGATTCCATTTTATACAAAACACTCCAGGAATTTTCAATAAAACTTCTAGGTACCGTTTTACTGAATCGACTGACTTGCACTGACTATTTGTATTTTGAACTTTGACTAGACATTAGACTTGAAAATAATACGGTGTTGAAATCATATAGGTACCTACATTAAATCTAGTTGTCTGCCTTTTTAACTTGACACTGACAAATAGTTTTATGCCGTAACGCCATCAATAATTTAAAAAAAATATATATGACATTTGACAACTTCACAACTGACGGCTAAATTCTTGAAATCATAAACAACTAACGTTTGAGCAATTCGTTGTTGCGATTCGAACAACAGTGTGCGTTTGGCTAGGCACAAAATGTCGTGATCTCAAAAGAGAAGTCGATACGACAGATCTTTCCGAATTTTAACGAAGGTAATTTGTCTAGGCGCCCTGTATATTATATCTGCGTATATCTTAAATCTCTTGTTTTGTTCACACGAATCAGCACGTGTAATGAATTATTCATTAATGTTAATTTGTAATAAATAAAAATGTTCCCATCGTAGATTCTGGAGGAATCGATATGTTACGTTGTTGGAATATGGTCTTGTAAATTAATATTTTCTGAAATAAAATCATTATATGTATTTTTTTTTATATAAAACTTGTTATTGGTTATTTGTTTTCTAGTAATAAAAGTTATTGTTATTATTTGTTAGCTGTAAGTTTTCCAAATAAAAAAAAATAGTTTGAAACTGAACCTGGCAAATATACATTGTGATTAATTTCTTTTAGCAAAAAGTTCTAAAGAAATTGAATGGAATATACAAAAATATTTTAACTTGAATATACATAACTCATAAGTAGGTAATATACGAATAGTTACAGAGTATTCACGTGATTTATCATGGAAAAGACAAAAAAATATACATGTTTTGACATTTAAAAACTTTATATATTAAAATGGGAAATATTAAAAAGACGAAATAGAGCTAAGTACGTTATTTTATAAGGCCAAGGGTCTAAGTACATAATCTCTACGTTGAGATTGAGCAAACAATGTTTTTTGTATTGGTATCTATAAAAGTTCCGTACATATTTGGCCTAATATAACAGCGTAATTATTAATAAATTCCTATCCTAAACACTTAATTATTAATATGCTACTGGAATAACAAGGAATTTGATAGAAATCTCTTACGTAAATCGATATCTTCTGAAAAATCGATTTAAAACGACAGCTATTTAGTCGTGATATATTACATTTTTATATAACACACTGTATGGGACTGTATTTTTCCACTAGGTTTTCACCGCCGGCTCTGATCAGACTCGAAGATAGCAAGGTTACACCGATTCGGGCAGAGCTGGGGCGTATAAAAAATAACACTGATTTGAGGAGAACATTTTTCACATTAACTCGTTAGCTTACCTGGCTCAGGGCAATGCCGTATAGAGAGCACAAATGTACTCTTCTAATTTCCATATAAGCTATCTCTCTCTTATTTCTCTATACGGCTATTTTTCCGTAATTTTCCCTAATTTCCCTTTATTTCCCCTGAGCCAGGATAAGTGAAACGCATAACGTGAAATTCTTTATTTACCATAAAACAATACATAATCACACAGTTTACATAGATACTTAGTAACACATAAGCAAAATTACAAGTATAAGAAAAACCATATATTTTTCACCATTATAATCTAATTTTCTCTAAAACCATTTACATTTCTATTTACCTAAATGTTATTTACTTTAGCCACTAATTTTTCCTATGTACAACACTAATTTTCCAAGTGAAATAAGCTACGGTTAAGAAATTATAAAGAAAATAAACTCGTGACTTTAAAACAATTATTTACCGCTATTCTAATGAACTTAACACTTATGTACAACACTTATATTCACTATTTTCACTCTTAAAAGTTTATGTACTATTTACTCACAGTTTTTAGAAACGTTTTAAAGCACTGATAAGTGTTCATTGTCTTTAAATTCACTTTAAAACACAGGCGAGGCCGCTGTCCTTAACATCCTCCCCCCGGCGCAGTAGCCAGGTTCTACGCAGCCTCCTCTGGTGACCGCGGGCTCGCTGGACCCGCCGTGGACTGCTCCGCTGACTGCCAGCTGTCTGTGTCCGCCGCAAACTGCTCCGGTGACTGCGGGCTGACCGTGCCCGCTGCAACTGGCTGCGACCGCGAGCTGTCTGTGCTCGCTACAGCTCGTGATGGTGACTGCGAGCCGAGTGTGGTTCGCTCAGGCGGCTGCGAGCTGTCTGTAGCTCGCTCAGGCGACTGCGAGCTGTATGTAGCTCGCCCCGGCGACTGCGAGCTGTCTGTAGCTCGCTCAGGCGACTGCGAGCTGTCTGTAGCTCGCCCCGGCGACTGCGAGCTGTCTGTAGCTCGCTCAGGCGACTGCGAGCTGTCTGTAGCCCGCTCAGGCGACTGCGAGCTGTCTGTAGCCCGCTCAGGCGACTGCGAGCTGTCTGTAGCTCGCCCCGGCGCTCGTTCCGCGCCCGGCGACGCCCCCGGCTCCGTCTGCTCCGCCAGCGGTCGCGGTTGCGACTGCGGCGCCTCCTCCAGCACTGCCAGCTTTGATGTGGGCCTGCGGAACACACCACTGCGCGTGCGAACGTCCGCACAACGCACCTGTCCGTCCGGGCCAGGGTAGACCCGGTGCACGACCCCGCGCGGCCACGTATTACGCGGCAGCGCCGGATCTACGACCACGACCAGGTCGCCCGGAACCAGGGCACGGCTGCTCTGCGGCGCCCCGTAGCGTGGCGTGAGCGTGGGGAGGTATTCCCTCACCCAGCGCCTCCAGAACTCGTCGGCAAGGGCTTGCGCGACTCTCCAAGTCTTCTTGTCCGCCGGCACACACGGTCCGACGTACGGCAGTCCGGTGGACGACCCCAGGAGGAAATGGTTCGGTGTGATTGCCTCCGGGTCGCTGGGGTCCACGGAAACGTGAACTAGCGGTCGTGCGTTCACGGAATACTCCGCCTCGGCCATCAGGGTCTGGAGTACCTCTTCTTTCGGCGACTTCTCGTTCAGCGTAGCGAGTAAGGCGGTTTTCACTGACCTCACCATCCGTTCCCAGGCACCTCCTTGACTCGGCGCCCCCGGCGGGGTGAATTTCCATTGCATGCGGTGCGTGAGGCCCAGCTGAGCCATAGCCGGTGCCCACTCAGCGTACGCTTGCCGCAGCTCGACGTCCGCGCCTCTGAAGTTCGTCCCGTTGTCGCTGTACATGACTGACGGCCATCCTCGCCGCGCAGCCATCCTTCTCATGGCCATTATTGCTGAGTCTGTCGACAGCGAGGCCACCAGCTCCAGGTGCACGGCCCGCGTCGTCAGACAGGTGAAGAGCGCTCCCCATCTCTTCTCGTGACGTCGGCCGATGGTGATCGTCATCGGGCCGAAACAGTCGAGACCACAGTACGAAAATGGTCTCTGGAACGCCCCCAGGCGCTCCGCCGGCAGGTCTCCAGTTTGTGGTGTTCTCGGGTGCGCCCGTCGTAGCCGACAAAACGCACACTTACTTGTTATGCTGCGCACTGTCGGCCGCAGCTTCAGGATCCAAAACCTTTGCCTGAGGTCGTTCACGACCCTCTCACGGCTCCCGTGTCCTGCCCGGGCGTGCTCCCGTGCCACCAGTAACTTCGTAAACGGATGTCTACCGTCCAGGATAATTGGATTCTTCATCTCCGCTGGAACCTGCGCTGCTTTGATTCTTCCGTCTAGTACGAGCAGCCCGTCTTTGTACACTGGGCTGAGCCGGTACAAGGGGCTCCACCTAGGCGCCGTCTTGCCACTTGTGATCTTTTCAATTTCTTGCGTGAAGCTGTCCCGTTGTGACCTCTGATACCACAACGTCTCGGCCCGTTCTAGGTGTCGTACCTCGAGGTTGGCTCGACGATCTCGGCACTTTTCTAAGAATAACAAAACCATCGCTGTGCATCTTATGAGGCGCTCGTAACTCGAAAAGCGCGTCACATCCGGTAGACAATCCAGCTCACTCGCCCTTGTGGTGTAAAAGGCGACGTGTTCTTCTTTATCCTCGACTTGGGCGGGACTCTCCGCGGGCCACTCGCTCATAGGCCTGCGCAGGAAGTCTGGCCCTTTAAACCATGGGTCCTCGTCGCTCCTCGGAACATAGCCCGTTCTCGTGGCTAGGTCCGCGACGTTGTTCTTAGTGCTCACCCACCTCCACTGGTGGACAGACGTCAACTTTAGCAGCTTCTCTACTGCCTTTCCACTTATTGCTGCGTCGTCATTTCTCAGGCTCCATCTCACCGGGGCAGCCTGCAGCTTCAATCTCGGTCTTGATTGCGCCTTCAGCGGCGACACCTTGGCCTTGGCAGCGGCCAACACGGCTCGGACATCCCCATCTTCTCGCTTCAAACTGCAGCCCGCACGACTCCCCCCGTCGATCCTTGGGGTTATGACATCTCTCGTGTGCCACTGGAGTCCCGGTCCCATACTGCAGTTTGTCCGACTCCCCCCGTTGTTACTCCGGGGTAATGTGACGCCCTCTTTGCGCCACTGGAGTCTCGTCCCGCCTAGACTCTCGCCCGTTCGTTCGTCCGGGTAGTCGACGGTCCATATGTGCAGGATACTCTCATCATCCTGCCTTATGATGCGCCTCGGGATGCTGCCGTGGATCACCCAGCCGAGTTTGGTCTTTGAGGCCGCAGGCTGGTTCCTTTTCCCGATTCTCAGTTCTCTTGACACGATGAGCTGCCAGTTGTCCGTACCGATGAGAAGTTGGGGTTTCTCGTTCTCATAACACATCTCTTCATCCCTGAGATCGTGCAGGTGAGCGAGTTGCAGCAATGATTCCGGAACGGATTGAGTGAGCAAGTTCAATCCGCCCACCGTTCTCGCAGTGATGTCGTGCCTGGTACCGTCGTGACCCCGTACGCCCAGTTGTACGAGTCGGCTTTTTTCCTCATTTCTCTCGGCATTGATCCCGTGCATCCGCAGCACTTTCGACGGACCGTCTGCGCCGATAGCCTTCGCGACGTCTTCATCCAGCAGAGTCACTGTCGAGCCCTCGTCGAACAGCGCGAAGATGTCCGCTTCGCCCCGTGGACCCACGACTTGAACCCTTCTCATCTTGAGTTTTACCGCACGGTCGGACGTGACCGATGCGGTAATAACGGCGTCCTCAGCCTGTGGAGCGCCGCCGGACCTCTCCTCGTGCAGCAACGTGTGGTGCAGCCGCTTACAACCCTGTGCGCCGCATCGTTTCGCCTTACAGTTGAATCTTCTGTGTCGACTCGATATGCACAGGAAACACAGCCCCTCTTTCCTGACTGTGTCCCATCTCTTTGGTACGCTCATTTTCTTGAAGGCGGCGCAGCGAGGCAGAGCGTGATCATTGGCACATACCGGGCACTTCATTGCTTCCTCGCGTACCTTCTTGGGTTGGCTGTGGCTCGGCGAACCCCTGCCCTCATCTGTCACCGCGAAGACTGGCCTTCTTGCTCTGGTTTCACTCTTGTTCGGAGGTTGACGCGGTGTTTCTCTCTTCGATGTCGTGCTGAATCCGTAGCGCAGTGCCCTGTCCGCTTCCCTCATTAAGAATTCAGAGAGAAGGACGACATCGGGCTCGTTCCTGAAGCGCGACGTCTCTTCTGCGTAGTCGTACCACTTGCTTTTCTCGTAGGGACTGAGCTTCTCTAGAATGTCTCTCGTGAGCAACGGGTTGAAAAGGTACCCGTGCCTCAGCCTCTTCAGGATAGCCACCATGTTCTGAATCTTCACGGCGAATTGGTTGAGTTCCGCCGCCGAACCTCCGAGCCTCGGTAGCCTCTTCAGGTCTTCCATCATGCGGTCCACCATAACTTCTGGACGTCCGAAGCATTGTTCTAGAGTCTTCATGATTTGTTCGGGTGGCGTAGCGACGCTCAGCAGTGGTGCCACGGCTTCCCTGGCTTCTCCCCGCAAGCAGTTCCTCAGCCGAGCTAAGTTCTCGATCGGTTTCAGCTTGTAGAATGCAGTGGTGTCTTCCATGGCTGCTTTGAAGGACAACCATTCGGTGGGAGCCCCTGAGAATGTAGGCAGCTCCGTTGTGTGGCGCGTCTGGCGTTGATTCAGCAGCTTGTCTAACGTTTCAGCGAGATGTTCCACTCCGTTGGCCCTAGACGTGGGTGGTGTGGGTGAGCGTGGGCGGCGCTGTTCCGGCCACTCAAATCTCGTCCTCTGGCCTTCGCGTCGTCCTCCAGTTGGTGGCATGTCTTCTGGCTTCGGCGTCTCTCTCTCCTCTAACACGACCGGCTCTTGTCTAGCCTCTTCATGGTCGGGTCCTTGTTCGCTTAGCCAGGCTCGTACACGTTGCTCCACCTGTTCAGACGGCTCGTCGTCATCGGGGCTGCTTCCATCCTCTGCAGCGGCGACGTCGGCGACGAGTTTCTTCTTGATAAGTTCTGCTTCTATTTGCAGTTCCTTTTTACGGAGAGCGGCCAGCTTCTCTTCCGCCTCATATTGCATGCGTGCGACGACACTCGCTGTCGATCGACGCGACCTAATTGAAATAGCCTTCTTCCTGGCTAGTGTTTGCACTTCCGGAGCTACAGGTGCCTTGCTAGTACCTGGTCTCGGTTTTAAAATTGTTTGAAGCAGATCTGCCCTTCCCTCGGTCGGCGGCGGCTGGCTCGTGGCGGCAGCAGACGGCGATCGTGGCGGATCTGGAAATCTTCGCGGTTGTTGTTGTTGTGGTTGGTTCTCCTCGGCCCCGCTCTGACTCCTTGTGATGACCATAGTTTAAGTTAAATGTTACGTTAAGTTAAATCCTCAAATCAAAAATTAATCTTCAAATATTCGTCTTCAAACTCCAAATATCTTCAGAGTCTTCACGACTCTTCAAGAATCTTCGGTAGGTTTTTCAGGCGAAAAATCTGCGAATCCTTGCTTCCCTCTTCGTTGGTGTTGTCTTGTATCTTCGAGTCCAATCTTCTAATCTGAGTCCGTCGATCCCCGGTGTTGAATTCCTTTCTTCCAAAATTCTATGTTCGGCTTGATAAATTTTCTTCAAAAAATTTTCTATGTCCTTGGCTCGATGAAATTATTCTATGTCCAGTGTTCGGTAAATTTTTCTAAGTCCGGTCTTCAATAAATTTTTCTATCTCCTTGGCTCAGTAAAATTTTTCTATGTCCGATGTTCAGTAAATTTTTCTATGTTCCGTCATCAATAAATTCTTCTAAGTGTCGTCTTGATTGTTTTCAACTGGTATTGGACTTCGAAAATTTCTTCAATCTTGTATCTCGGATCACACGCGACTAACTCACTAACTTGCAATCCGGATCGCAAGGACCACGCACTACTGTATGGGACTGTATTTTTCCACTAGGTTTTCACCGCCGGCTCTGATCAGACTCGAAGATAGCAAGGTTACACCGATTCGGGCAGAGCTGGGGCGTATAAAAAATAACACTGATTTGAGGAGAACATTTTTCACATTAACTCGTTAGCTTACCTGGCTCAGGGCAATGCCGTATAGAGAGCACAAATGTACTCTTCTAATTTCCATATAAGCTATCTCTCTCTTATTTCTCTATACGGCTATTTTTCCGTAATTTTCCCTAATTTCCCTTTATTTCCCCTGAGCCAGGATAAGTGAAACGCATAACGTGAAATTCTTTATTTACCATAAAACAATACATAATCACACAGTTTACATAGATACTTAGTAACACATAAGCAAAATTACAAGTATAAGAAAAACCATATATTTTTCACCATTATAATCTAATTTTCTCTAAAACCATTTACATTTCTATTTACCTAAATGTTATTTACTTTAGCCACTAATTTTTCCTATGTACAACACTAATTTTCCAAGTGAAATAAGCTACGGTTAAGAAATTATAAAGAAAATAAACTCGTGACTTTAAAACAATTATTTACCGCTATTCTAATGAACTTAACACTTATGTACAACACTTATATTCACTATTTTCACTCTTAAAAGTTTATGTACTATTTACTCACAGTTTTTAGAAACGTTTTAAAGCACTGATAAGTGTTCATTGTCTTTAAATTCACTTTAAAACACAGGCGAGGCCGCTGTCCTTAACACACACAATATTAACATAATTATGTCATCGATACATATTTAGTTACGGTTGACAAATGAAAAGCTCTTAAAACGAAATAACTCGCTTCTTCGGAAGGCTTTAGAGGTTTTTTGTATGAAAATGCAATAAATTACGTGTTTATGTTAATTTTTTGTCATTAAATCGGCATTAAGTTGTATATTCGGTGCCTTTTTAGCGTTTCTCAAGCCATGAGCTACTTGCTTAAAAAGTAAAGATGGCCTTATTAGCGCAAAATAAAAGAACCCGCCTAACACTGAGGTAAATCCGCGCTCACAATCGGGGTCGTTGGTTCGCGATGATGATGATGATGAAATTTTGTGTCATCAATTAAACTGTTTTATTTAAATAACAAATTACAGTAAAACCATGGTTTTTGCCCTCGGCAAATCTTTTTTATGCAAAAGATAGACATGTATGAAAAATGACGATTGCCGAAAGACATTGAAATTGTGGTCATACTGTAAGTATGTAGAATTAGACTGTGCTGAATATTAAATTTTAAACATTTATTTATTATAATATTGATGAAAATATGTTTTATTCTAAATACAAAAATTCACCACAAGATTATTTAAAAACAAAAAATGCCCTAGACTTCATACGCGCAAAAATAAATTGCGTAGAAACTGTACACTTTGCCGCGATAAAAAGTACCCTATGTCCTTCCTCGTAGTCATATCTATATCTGTGTCAAATTTCATCAAAATCGGCACAGTAGTTACGGAGCCTATTCAATACTAACAAATAAATAAATCTTTTCTCTTATAATATAACTAGATCCCGCAGGAACCGTACATTTTACCGAGATAAAAAGTAGTCTATGTCCTTCCCCATGGACGTATAGGTACTCTATATCTGTGTCAAATTTTATCAAAATCGGTGCGGCAGTTTTCTGCAACAAACAAACATACAAAAAATCCTCCTTTTAATGTTAGTGTAGATAGACTATAGAAAAATATTGTATCTACCCCCACCTATCTATCCGATCAAAAATAAGCAAAATCATCTTAAGATCACCATACCCAATATAACTGTCAGATAAGCCGGAAACAGTGCGCGTCTCGCCGGAAGTCATAGCCTCCGACAAATTGACTTCCGGGTGAACGTGAGAGACTTCAGCCACATCCGGTCAGCTATTGTGATGTCACTTCTCCTGTACAGACGTAATGACTTATGAAAGTACGCAATATACCTACAGTACGTTCGGGGTTATTTAACCTGGATGTTTCTATGATAGTACCTTATTTCGTCGGCATAAAAGTACTTTCAGATGTAAAGTAACTTTGACAGGACTGTATGTGTATGTATAAGTACAGTCGCCGACAAATCTGCTCACTGCTGTACGATATTTCAACTTTATACTTACATTAAATAAGGTTCAATATATGGTAGGTAATATCTATAGTACCTACTATACGCTAGTTTACTTACATGTTATAACTTATACCTATGTGAAGTTTCTTCGTTTTGCTAGATGTTATATAAGTACTAGCTAGCTATAATTTCGTAGCCATCGCTACTATGAAATTGAAAAGACTTTTCAATTTCAAAACATCTTACGACGACGAAACATCTTACGAAGAAAATTATTGTAATTATCTTGTAGGTAAGATAAAAATAAGACGAAATACATACTTTGTAACTTTAGTTATTTATCTAGTAAGTTGTACCTACCTACCACTTTTGAACCTTCCGTACCCCATACCATAGTAATAAGATGGGAACGTGTTACATATGCCTTTCTCGACCATTTCTAGTCCTATTATCAAAGAACCCTAAAACTTCTCGATTACGATTTAAACGATTATTTCGAATCGATTTATATTTATCGGAAAGTCTCGAATTTATGTCTATTTAGTATAAAGTGGATAATTTCCTTTAACAACCCGATTCCGATCGAATTAGCTACCAAAAGATGCCGATTTCTTTGTAATGCTAAATTGTCTGACGTAATAAAACGCATATTTTAATTTGTTCGTGTTTAGTGTGAAAGCATTTGATTTGGTTACATAATAATTTATTGAGTACAGAGTAATGAAAGTTTTCCCACCACACATAAGCAATAAATACATCATCCGAGATTTTAAGTTAAGAACAGTCAAAGAAGAAATTGAGCTATACAGTAAAAAATACCAAGATAGACTATATAGCGATATAAACAGATTAGCTGCTGACCTGCAGAGATCAGGCAGTCTCATTCTCTCGACTTAAGAGAAATAGTGTACCAAACCTCATAACAAGATTTGTAGACAAATGAAGAGAATTGCATCACTGGATGCACATCTCTGCTAAGGACATTACTGCAGATGAAAATCGATCAACAAATTAGACTATTGTTCAACAACAGATATCTAAGAAGCAGGATGCATAAAGAATAAAAAAAGTAATGAAAGTGGTCGTGGTATCTGTAAAAAAAAATTATTTGTTCAATGCTATGCTAAAAAAAACGCCAGCTTTAAAATAATGACATATTGGCACACAGGACATTTGCATAGTTTGACTTTGTAATCCTACTAATATTATAAATGTGAAAGTTTGTGAGGATGTATGGATGGAGGAAGGATGGATGGATGTTTGTTACTCTTTCACGCAAAAACTACTGAACAGATTTTGATGAAATTTGGTATCTTAGTAGTTTAGACTCTGGATTAAAACATAGGCTACTTTTTATCCCGAAAAAATACAGTGATCCCGAGGGATACTGTATTTACGCGGGCGGAGCCGCGGGCAACTGCTAGTAACTGATATAATTTTCTGTAAGTATATTCCAATATTATAATATTATATTATACTTAATTAATGATCCAAAGAAATTGCCATGTACATAGTTACGCCACTGCTCGCGGAATTTCCTTTTGCGTACACGAAGTCGCGGGCAACGTCTAGTCAAGTTATTGCATAAACTGGGCCTCTAGTCAAGATACATTCGATAATTTCGACGGCGAAGTTCGAAAACGAAATGTATGGGATTTGACATAAGGCATCGCAAGCGACATGTCACTTCACGATGACGTATGTCAAATCCCATACATTTTTGTTTTCGATCTTCGCCGTCGAAATTATCGAATGCATCTTGACTAGAGGCCCTGCATTCTCTGTGGTCTGTACACAATACTCTGTAGTAATGAGCGGGCACAGACGGCCGCGGCCGCCCCAAACGTAGCTCGCGGCCGACAGAAGCTCATGACGTGAACGAGCTCTCACGCTTGGACATCACAAACAAACAGACAGCAAAATTTCCTCATTAGACATACTTAGCCGATGTAAAACGATTTCCGATTTTGGGGTTCGTTATTCCAACCAAAAATATTTTTAATATCATATTATGTTTTATAAGTAAAATCTCGATGAAATGACAAGACAATAGAAGCAATATTTTAACAGTTCGCTTTTGTGTTTTAGTGCTAAAGAAAAATGGCTGAATACTTCAATATTATTATTTACGTTTTTAAATATTACTTATATATTTACGTTTCAACATCACTCTAATTTGAGCAGCCATTAAAATATAAGTGGTGTTTCAGTATTCGGCCGTAAAAGAGCAAAACCTTATTTCTAATAGAATCTCGTCGATAATTTATTTTACAGAGTATTATTTTTATGCCAATCCAGCATTCATTTTATTTTATTGCTAGCTGGTGCTCGCTACTACATTTGTGCGGAACAATTAATGGAAACAGAACCCTAAGATAAAAGTAGCCTAAGGTACTCTTTATAACATCAGCTATATGCCAGTTAAAGTCCGGTCAAAATTAGTCGGGTCTTTTCAAAGATTAACAAATAGACAGACAGACAGACTAAAATTTCAAAAAATCATTTTGTAGGGTGAAGGTACAATTATCTAGGTATCATATTAAGCATATAATGCAAAGCTGTTTATTGGAAATTACAATCAGACACATAAATTTTATTTGTTTCTATGTATAGAGATTACAAGTTTATTTTTATTTTTAGTTTTTACCCGACTGGGTTATGTTTTTTGCGTGTAACTTATATGTTTGTTTGTATATTCCTTTATTACCACGTATCTTCCAAACAGCTGGATGGATTTCGACAGTTAAGGTATCGTTAGATTTGAGTCAAAAGTCCTTAGATAGCTAGTCTATAAAAAAATACAAAATGGCGGATTTTTCACGCACACTAGAATTTGTTAACATGTCAATTGTCACTTTACACACTACAATAATCAGTTGCCGCATTATCGAAGCTGTCCTATCAGGAAGTACGTCATCTAGTCGAGTATAGCGAGACCCAATCAAATATCTTTAAGCCATAGACGTATATTATAGACGAGGCATGTTGAGGCATAAAGTGTCTCCAGTAAAATGGCCCTAATTTTTTTTAATTTTGGGGCCATTTTGAAATTCGAAGTATGGTGAAAACAAGATGCCTGACATTTGAGTTATGGTGAAAACCAAGATGGCGTAACTTTTTCTTGTATGAATTTTTTTTCTGCTAAATGTACGTGATAGCCTATCTTGAGTTGAAATCTTTGCTTTAAGCATAATATTAAGTAAATATGTTTTTTTTTTGCAATCAGACTTTTTTATTTTTTTTTATTATTTATTATTCAATGTTTCTTCTTCCTACTATTCAATAATATAAAATAAAATATTTTATTTAAGTAAAACCGCTAAAACCGCATCTTCCGTGACGAACAGAGTTTGCATTATATTCATAAAAGCAATTACATACAAAGTAACATGAGGGAACAAAATATCATTAAAATAACGGCCCTTAATAACTTTCGATTCTATTTTCAAATTGCTTCCAAAATCAAACAAATTAGAAAATTGGAATTGTTAGTTGCCACTTCTACGATTATAAAATAAAGCAGGATAAAGGAAAAGTAAGATATCAATTGAATTTAGACTGTGGCAACTAGAATTTAACATACATACATACATACATACAATCACGCCTTTTTCCCGTAAAGGGGTAGGCAGAGACCATTTTTTGCCACTTGCTACGATCCTTACATACTCGTTTCGCTTCGTTCACTTTCATTCTTACCATCCATTCCTCCTCTTACATTCAACGTAGCGAAGCGGCTCTCCATGATCCGCTTTTCACCTCCGCGAGAAACGAGACGTGATGGGTGGTGAACCACATCGCCGCCATTTTGGATAATTAAAACGGTTAAATAATAGTTAAATCAAAATATGATTTAACGCCGTTTTTAAAATTAGATATTAGATTAGACGTTTAATGAATAGAGTCGCTTTAAAAGCTTAACATGTTTTTAATATTCGAAATGCTTTCGTTCTTTCATACATACAGTTATAAAAGTAAATTCAGTTATTATAAAAAAAAATCTGTTCCAACCGCAACAAAAACATTTTACAAGTTTTGAGTGAGAGCTTGTGGTATTATAATATAATATATCCTCCACAGATATTTTGTAAGCTCATTATTGGTCATTTCAGTCTTTGGCTTTTTACAGAATAATAGAGATCATACAAAGCTCCAAAAAGCTCAAAGCTTGTTATGCAGAAGACGCGCGATACAATATACATCCGGCATAAACAATGAACTAATTGGCCCAGGTTCGAACCCTGAGCTTCAAATTGCAGCTTACTCAACAAGTGCTCACAAAAGCTCTACCGATTAGCCGAGATTATAACGGTGCTCTGAAAATCGCTTCCAAAAGCTCTCTTGGCAGTCGTTTACTCGGAAAGTAATGTTAATGCTTGCACAATTCCCTGGGATTTGAAAAACAATGAGATATAATTAAAAAGTAAAGAATCTGGGCCTCTAGTCAAGATGCATTCGATAATTTCGACGGCGAACTTCTAAATCAAAAATGTATCGGATTTGACTTATGTCATCGTTAAGTGACGTGTCGCTTGCGATGCCTTAATATGTCAAATCTCATACATTTAGTTTTCGAACGTCGCCGTCGAAATTATCAAATGCATCTTGACTAGAAGCCCAGTAGTCTATTCGCGAGAATACAGTGAATCATACGTACAGCCGTACATTTTATGTAATTTTGACATAATATGCGGATGATAGTACAGGTGATGCTGTATATACCGGCTCCCCTAATATTTCTCGGCTAAATGTCATCGAGAGTCGAAACGAACTTGTGTTTAAAATAGAGAATTCATTGGAGAAAGTCTCTGAATGGGGTAGACGTAACTTAGTCCAATTTAACCCCGCCAAGACACAAGTCTGCGCGTTCACCGCTAAAAAGTCACCTATGGTCGTACATCCTCGTTTTGAGGGCACATCTTTAACCATCTCCCCTAGCATTGAAATACTTGGCGTTAGCATATCGAGCGAAGTCCAATTCCGATATCATCTAGAGGGTAAGGCCAAGTTAGCCTCGAAGAAGCTTGGTGTTCTCAACAGAGCGAGACAGTACTTCGGTCCGGACCAACGCCTACAACTCTACAAGGCGCAGGTTCAGCCTCATATGGAATATTGTTCTCATCTCTGGGCAGGAGCACCAAAATACCAACTGCTCCCTCTGGATCGTATCCAACGAAGGGCCGCTCGAATTGTTGACTGTCATTGTGTTTCAAACAGCTTGGACCCCTTGGAATTACGCCGAGATGTAGCTTCACTCTGCATCCTCTATCGGTTGTATCACGGGGAGTGCTCTGAGGAATTGTCCGGAATCATACCACCTGCAACTTTTCGCCATCGTCCCACGCGAAAAATATTCCATCCTCATCACCTTGATGAGTGGCAGTCTTCCACCGTGCGTTTCTCGCGTAACTTTCTGCCGCGCACTATAAAACTCTGGAACGAACTGTCACCAGCAGTATTTCCGGACCTATACGACCTACAAACCTTCAAGAAGAGAGCGTATTCCCTCTTAAAAGGCCGGCAACGCACCTGCAGCTCTTCTGATGTTGCGAGTGTCCATGGGCGACGGTAGTTGCTTTCCATCAGGTGACCCGTTTGCTCGTTTGCCCCCTTATTTTATAAAAAAAAAAAAAATGTACGCATTATTCACTGTCTTCTTAACGCGAATAGACTATACAGAGCGTAAGTCGCAATTAATGTTCTTATGACATAGTTTTGTGTCTCTCGTAAGATAAAATATAAGCTCGTTTGAAATGAAGTTTGGTACCTAAAATTTTATCATAAAAAATTAATTGTGAGTTATCAATAAGGTAAGAGAGCTTAGGATATATTTATCATACTACTCGTAACAACGAAGGTAGTGTTCAAAATCAAAGAATTGTAATATTAGGTATAGCACTAGGTTTTGCCCGCGGCTCCGCCGGCGCAGCGTAAGTACAGTAAGCCACGGGAACACTTGAACACAAACAGACAGACAGACAGACAGACGGACAGACAAAAAATTGAAAAATTTATATTTTACTGTACCTGAGTAAAGTACCGAATATACTTTCATATGCATTAAGTGAAAACCTGTTAATTTGAAATTACAAACTGACACTTCAATTTTATTTATCTGTATAGATAATTCAGAAAAATTAATAGATTGATATTCCCACCTAGATCCATCGATCAAGATGAACATGTCTTAGATAGACTACGCTAGTGATGTCTCGTAATCTATATATTTTTTTTAATTATGCAAAGTCGGCACGGGGCGCGATTAGTGCTAATCGCGGCATCGCCCAGGTGCGCGACGAGCGGCGGCGGGCGCGGCCAGCGGAACTGGCACCTGCGCACGCGCCCACTAGGGCTGCGTGTTGTCGATAAGAATCATCGATAACGATAGTATTGTATCGATATAAGACAAATCTATAACTGTTGTTTATATAACATAATAATATTGAATTGAATCACAATTTCCATAATAGCAGTCGAACAGTATTACACTTATTTGCTACAAAATATCTAAATTCGCTTTATGAAAATATACTATAAGAAATTGACTTGTAAAATTTTCAATTTAATAATGATTATTACTATTAACAGTATTATAACTGCATTATTTTCTTTGGAAAGTTAAGTAAATAAATGAATAGAAATTGAAAATACTCATTTGTGACTTTCACTTCGCAATGAAGATGTCACTTTATCGATATCAGCCCCTCTCTAATTAACCCTACGATGGCGAGGGAAGATACTTGCGCGTACGATGGGTCGCGTGCCACCTTTTTTCCTCCATTAAACTTACCACACTATGTCTCACCTAAACAAACAATTTTGAGCCTAAACATCGAGCCATAAAACCTAAATTGCCTGACCATTTTTTGACAGAAAATAGGGTGTCTTTTAGACATGAATAAAATAATTGTTTTCGAATACTCTGTACTGCTTTGTTAATTTGAATATGGGGTGTTTTTTTATTATTTTCGTAAGGGACAGGGGTTCTGCGCACGAGCCGTTAAGAGGTTAATTATTTAGAACTAATTCACGGCTGTAAAGGAATTCCGTTGTTTTTGAATAGCCGATGTGTTGAATATTTACATTGAATTTTATTGAACTGATGATCAGGAAAGCCAGGTGAGAAAATAAATATTTGAGAAACAATTAGTAATGGTGATGTTAGATTATCATGTTTTATTAGGGTCGTAGTAAAAAACGAGAGCCTCTATATTATTTTCAAAGTAGCTTTTATTAAAAAAATGTGAGTGTTTTTTTTTCATTTACAAATACCTAAGTGAAAGATATTAAATATATTATAACTACAATATATTATAACTGGGTTTTTTCCGCAGCTTCGCCTGCGTAAATATAGTACGAGAATACTTTATCGGGATAAAAAGTAGCCTATTAGCCTATATTTTAATCCAGAGCGTAAAGTACTACCATACATAATTTCATCGAAATTCGTTCATTAGTTTTTGCGTGAAAGTGTAACAAACAAACATCCATCCATCCAGCGGCTGGATTCCAGCCAGTAGGTGGACAACATAGATGCTAATTATTGTAAAATAAATATATACTATGTTCTTATTTCATATAACTTCCTCTTTTTTTGTCGAAGTCTAAATTTCTTCCCAAATCTACACCTTAAAAAACCATCAAGCTACTGACAGTTTAACAACATGTAGGTAATTTTGAACAAATAAGTGATATTCGGATGAGTTGCATCACTTGCAACTCGTAATGTATTTATATTGAGGGGTACGGGAGACCCCATATTTCACTCGCGTCAGGAGCTAATGACCCGAGACTACTGACCCTCTGCTAATCGCCGCGATGACAGATTATTGATTTTTGGTGAAAAAAAAAAAACTTAACCCTACAATCCTCATCTAGATATATCTTACTAATATAATAAATGTGAAAGTTTGAAAAGCGGACCATGGAGAGCCGCTTCGCTACGTTGAATGTAAGAGGAGGAATGGATGGTAAGAATGAAAGTGAACGAAGCGAAACGAGTATGTTAGGATCGTAGCAAGTGGCAAAAAGTGGTCTCTGCCTACCCCTTTACGGGAAAAAGGCGTGATTATATGTATGTATGAAAGTTTGTGAGGATGTATGTTTGGATGTTTGTTCCTCTTTCACGCAAAAACTACTGAACGGATTTCGATGAAATTTTGTATGGTGGTAGTTTAGGCTCTGGATTAAAACATAGGCTACTTTTTATACCGAAAAAGTACTGTGATCCCGAGGGATACTGTATTTGCGCAGGCGGAGCCGCAGGCAACAGCTAGTAGTTTATAAGCTTATGGATTAATTATGCTTTCCTCACCTAACACATCTACGCGCAAATAGATATTTTATGGTAAGGCCTACTTTTAAATATAACTCGTTTAAAATTACTTAACTTCTGCTCTAGAAGGCTTATGTTTTTAGGGTTCCGTAGTACTACAAGGAACACTTATAGTTTCGGTCTGTCTATCCGTCTGTCTGTCTGGCCGCTCTTCCAACTTCCGTAATTACGAATTTAATGGGTGAAATTTGGGATAGTTATAAATTGTGTAGGCATCATAAAAAAAAAATATTTTAGGGGTGGCTCTCCAATATCCATACATGCGGAGGGATATTTTTTTATTCTACACTATCGTGTGCGGCATATATCATCGACGAATAGGTATTTTTGAAAAAAAAAGGCAAAGTTTCATACATGACTTTGTATGTCAACGATTTTCGAGTACCTAATTGACCTCCAAAGTGGTAAATAAGTTGCCCCTCCCTGGCATTTTTAAACTATAAGAAATAGAAACTTGTAAGTTTCTATGCTGATAGATCATGTTAAAACTATTTATGAAAATTATTTTGAGCGAAATCAGCTAGTATCTTTTGAAGTAATTTTAAGTAAATCTGTTGCGCGTTGATATCTAAGGAGGGTTCTGTAACCCTCCTTAGATATAATATCCGTACATGCTTTTCGGTACGTTATTTAAAATATTACTCTTAAATAACCTAACCAAGAGCATGTCAGGACATGTCTAAGGAGGGTTCCGTAACTATAAACGCGTAATATGCTTTTTTTTTTAATTACTCCAAAAGTTACTGTCTGATTTGGTTCACAATAATTTTCCTAAAGAGTTTTTAGTATGATCTATCAGCATAGAAATTTGCAAGTTTCTATCTCCTATAGTTTAAAAATGCTAGGGGGGGACCAACTTACAAACTAGTTTGGAGGTCGATTACTCGAAAATGGTTAACTTTATAAAAAAGTAACGTATGAAACTTTGCCTTTATTTTAAAAGACCTATTCTACGATACCCCACACGAAGGGGTCGAGTGAAAAAATATTTTTCATCCCCACTTGACATGTATGGAGAGCCACCCCTAAAATATAAAATTATTATTTTTTTATGATCCCGAAACTGTGATCTATACACAATCTATAACTGCACCAAATTTCATCAATTTATATTCGTTATTGCAGGAGCTAGAGGCGCGGACAGACAGACAGACAGACGGACGCGAAACTATAAGGGTTCCTTAAGTATTACGGAACCCTAAAAATGGACTAGTAGAAAAACGTGTCGCAAGGATATTAGCATGAAAGTAGCCTATTTGTCTATTCAACTCAATTTCAATAGTTGTACTGCCATATTGGAATTTTCGAAAAATGGAAGCTACTGATGGCACTAGTTAATTTACTAATCAACCCCCGTGGCACGTGGCCAATTCCGAGTCACGCGAGCCCACATGCGTGATCACGTGATCATCGGCATGCTGAATTGGCTTTCGATATTAGTTAATAATAAAAAGATCGGTGGGGAGTTATTGTTTTGGCATTTAAGTATCTTTCAAATTACGTGAGTCGGTTAGGCCAATTATTTTTAGTCTATGATATTCATTTACGAGTATTTATACACGAATTATGTTGAAGCACAAAGTGTCCACACTTGAACTGCCCCACTTTTGGATTATTTGTGGCAGTCGAGGTTTGACATTTGTCTTTCTAACATTTTCTTTTTACTTTGAAAACACTGCGTATTCAATTCGTATTTAATTGACAACCAATTTATACGACAGATGGCGTAACATTTTCTTGTATGAAGATTTTTCTGTCAAATTGAACTATTTAATAGCGCTTATAGTTCACGATTCCTTATTAACTACTTATAACTACTCAGTCAAAACATTTACGTACTAAAATACACAGTAACAAATTATTTTATTAGTGTGTATTTAATATTTGCTGTTTAGTGCAATCAAAAAATTGTAAAACAATTTGATACTCGACGAGGGCAAACATTGTTGACCCTGCCAGCGATCCCACTCGCCAAACACCGCCCGGGGGGTTTGAAAATATAAACACTCTGTTAAGGCACAACAGCGCAGGTTAAAACGTTTTTCGCATTAAAGCGCGAATATGTAATGTTATGACAAAGACATCTTTAATATGCTAAAATCCTACCAATATTATAAATGTGAAAGTTTGTGAGTATGTATGGATGGATGGATGGATGTTTGTTCCTCTTTCACGCAAAAACTGCTGAACGGATTTTGATGAAAATTGGTATGGTAGTAGTTTGGGCTCTGAATTAAAACGTAGGTTAATTTTTATCCCGAGTACAGGGATATATGTAGCTACCTCTCATATTATCGCGTGCTATAAGTGAAACCGTATAGCGTGGTCTGAAAAGAGCTTTATACTATAAATCGATGTACTCATTGTAACTTACTATATTAAAATGAAAGCTTAGAAATGTGGAAACAGAAGGCCAGTTCTACTAATTGAATCCTGCAACAGTACAGTTAAAATCCAGTGTTAAAACTGTAAAATAGTATTCTCATAAACGTCAAACCAACGTCAAATCCGTTTTGATTGATCCTTTTTCATTCATATAATCACGCCTCTTTCCCATAGGGGTAGGCAGAGACCGCCTCTTTCCCGTAGGGGTAGGCAGAGACCATTTCTTTCCACTTGCTACGATCCTTACATACTTGTTTCGCTTCGTCCACTTTCATTCATACCATCCATTCCTCCTCTTACATTCAACGTAGCAAAGCGGCTCTCCATGGGCCACTTTTCGCCTCCGTGAGAACGAGACGTGATGGGTGGCGAACCGCATCGACGCCATTTTGGATAATTAAATTATTTTTATGATTATCCATTGCGTTCCCACGGATTGGTGGAGAGGGTAGGAATAGGGAAAGGGAAGGATAGGTGGTATGGAAAGGAAGATTGGTAAGTTAGAGTGGGAATTAGGAAATGTAGGATATTACCGCCCAGGAGGGCACGGGATAGGACGGTAATAGCTAGGGAAGCCGGGGTCGCATACCCGTATACTATACCACAACTACCGGACAGATAAGTTGGGATGAGTTTCCCTTCGATTGATCCAAACCCAAAGAATCAGTTTATGATATCAAGAAGATTCATTTATAATTCAATAAAAGTAAAATGAAAGTGTAAGTTAATTAAGAGAATTGAGAGTTTTGGACTCTACGAACATTCTCGTAGCAGTCGTAGCATAATGGTAGAGTTTGGTACAATGTTACATTGACGACTTATCCCAACTAAACAAAAAGTTAAATAAAACAATATTCGTACAGTAATAAGGCTGGGACTACATGATATGTTATTGATTGTACTGTGGGTTCTTGATGGAAATTCATGTTTCACTGTAATAATAAAATCAAGTTTAATCTACCTACACCTGATATTGACTTTGTCGAAACCGGTCGTGTAAAATATTTAAATTAATGTAAAATAATTATTAAAGTGGAAATAGTGCAAGAAGTAGTGTGACTACATGATCTGGAATCCAAGAGGCCGGGAAAAATTCAAAGCATTGAAAATAGAACGCTGCGCTTATACAATAGAGCTGAAAATTGAACACAAGTGTCGAGTCAAATGTCAATGTCATATATATTATGAGAGCTCGAAACTAGACACTTCCACTTTGAACTCTATTGTATTGGTCCAGAGTTCTATTTTCAATGCACTGATTCTGGACAATATAGTTGCAGTCTAAGATGATACTTAATTAGTTTCATTTTAAGACACGTATGTGTAGAGTTTGTGTTGTGTGTTTCTATGTATTTATTGGAGAGAAATATACTTAACTTTACTTGACTGACTACGATTAGACGGTATCTGTTGCAAAAAAAATATATACCAATGGTACCTACCCTTTACAGACTTACTTAAAATCTATACTCGAAAAACAATAATTACTCTCCCTTCTTCGGTTGTCGGGTAAAATTACAAATCGGCTTGTCCTTAACAAGCAACGCGAATATTATGCAAACAGCCACTGTTGTCGGATGATTTCGTCCCCTCTCCCCTTCGTCCCCTATGTACCCCCGCAGTCGTCGTCAAATAGACCTTTTGTCGACTGTTCGGTACATTGTCCGATCTGATTTTTCCACCAGTTTTCCGTTTATTCGCTTTTTTCCACAATCCCATTTATCGTGTGTTGACCCACATAGTGTACGGGATTAATATTAAAAGTATTTACTTTTTAAATTCGTCGGTCGAATATGAGGCAAGTTTTTATATTACTAGCTTTGTCCGCAGCTCTGCTCGCTTAAAAAAACGGGAACACTGTACTTTTTGGACATAAAAAGTAGCTTATGTTTTAATCCAGAGCCTTAACTACTACAATACCAAATTTCATCAAAATCTGTTCAGTAGTCTTTGCGTGAAAGAGAAACTTAATAGAGTTTTCACTTTTCGTTATTCTTTCATTACTTTTTCTCTGACTTCAATTTATACTCTACTAACAGTCCCGACACACGTTGTCCTGTCTTAAATATAAACTGGAATAAATACATAACTACACCTACAATACAAAATACGTCCTAGTCCTACACCTACACCTACTCCTACAACCACTCTTTCCAATATTTCTCACCGTTTAAACTTTTCCTGAACTTCCACAATTATTTGAAGACCAACTTTAGCCAAATCGGTCCAGCCACGTTTTATTTCACGTCCCTCGGGAACGGGAAAAAGTATCCTATGTCCTTCTCCTGGTTTTAAGATACTTCCTCACCAATTTTCAGCCAAATCAGTTTACCCGTTCTTGAGTTACAAATAGTGTAACTAACACGACTTTCTTTTATATAAATAGATATTTTTTAATGTATTGAATTACACTTGCATGAAAATAAAAAAGTGGTCACTTGCACCCGGAAAGCGTCTGAAAATACAATGACTTAGCTCTTAGTTGAGTAGAATGACGCCTCGGTATGGTAAAGTCAACACGCTAACGAACCTTCATATTTCTCCATAACCCTGTGTTTTAATGTTTTTGAGTTTTACACAGCTGTAGCTTATGATAATGTGCATAATGTCAAGAAATATTATGGAAATAATTAGCAACAATATATAAAACAGATATAATCTGTTTTATATATTGTTGCGATTAGTATATGGTGTAAGAATAAAAAGTATGTAGTTATTAATTAGCCGTCTGTACGTATCAAAGAACAATTTACTTATTATTTGTTACGTGGTACGCAAATTACCTATGCTGACAGTAGTTTTACCATTTTGTAATATGTGTGCATATTTATTATGCACATTACCAAAAGGTTACTTAAACGTTATCTACCATTGAATATAATATACTTAGGCCCACTTGCGCCAATCCGGGTTAAAGTTAACCTTGGGTTAAAATATCATGCTTTCTCTTCCACAAATACGAAGAACGAGAGAGATAACATGATTTTTAACCCAGGATTAACTTTAACCCGCATTGGCGCAAGTGGGCCTAAATAACGTAAAATATGTGATTAGATTAACTTATGCCTAAACTAAAACTTCGAAGATGCGTAGATCACAAACAATAATTTTCTCACATCTCCGCGATTCAAACTGCATCACGCTGTATAGCGCTCGACAAATCGCGTTCAAATCTTCACACGTGTAATTTGGGCGCGGAAGTCGCGTGCTGTCATAACCACAGGGTGTCCTCCGATCCGCGCGTCAGAAATTGGTCGAAAAGTGTCGAAACGCGACGAGCGACCAACGTGTTAAGCGAATTTAATAAGTCCAAAAACACTTATTACCAGACAGCGTACGGTCTCTCATCACGCCCGTAATTTTTTCCGAGATTTAACAAAGTACCCATAAATGAACTCAACAAGAGTATCGGTACATTAGAAGTAATTTCATGTTGTTAAAAAACTTTAGTTCAGAACCTAAATTCTCGTATTTAAAGTGTAAAAGTAAATTTATAAGTGATGCGACATGTTATCACAAACTGATTTTATAAAGTTTTGACCGATCAGAACGCGTTTCACGCTGGTTTAACGCTTACGAGAATACCAGTTTGGCAGTTTTAGTGTATAGAAACGAATGTAATTATATTATTGCATATTAGCAAAGTTGGCCTTCAGGTATAAGTAGTTGTAGGTGGATATGTTAAAATCAGTGTCAAACGTACTGCAAGTTTACTGAAGTCTTTTTAACGGTCATCTAGGCACATTACTTAACATGTAGTATAATATTATGCATATGAATTGCACAACGGCGAGGAGGCTTCTTCCTACGTCTGTTATAATTCAAATTAATGTAGTGTCCATTTTTTTGCACTTAGATCCCATACTTTAAAGCTCTGCCTAAAGGCAATAAAATGGATAATCAGTTTTTTGGGTTCCATACCCAAAGGATAAAACTTCTACTGAGATTTCACTGTCTGTGTATCCGTCCATCCATCTGTCACCAGGCTGTCTCTACTTAACCATGATAGCTAGACGGTTGAAATTTTCACAGGTGATATTATATTACTTTAGCTGCTATAACAACAATAACAGCCTCCGTGGTGTAGTGGTTATAGCATTGGCTCTCGACTCGGAGGTCGTGGGTTTAATTCCCACGTTGGAACAACAAAAAACTGATCTGGCCGATCACCTGATTGTCTGACTCGCACTCGGCCGGTTATTCAATTAGTCAATTTCAAGTCTCCTATAATCCAACTAAACCTACAAGAGCCAGCATTCCTACCAGTAGACAACGCCTGAAACATATAGTAACATGTATTACAATACCAGTAATGACAGCTTCCAATAAGCATTTTTGGAACATAATTAAATGAGAATTACAAAGAATGTACACGCATGCCCTCAGCGATGCCTTACTGTCTTGCTAAATGAAATTATGACCAGCCTCCAACCACACTTACCGTACTTATGAAATTATTGACAATTGACACCACCGAGGAATCTGGAATGCTCGAAAAACATGGCACTTTAGGATGTAAAATCTCTATAATGTGACAGGTAATTGATGCGTGCTCGAAAATTGCACAGCAGCAAATGCTTTATTTTAAGTGAGTTATATTTTTCGTCTTCAATTAGATACATAATACTTGCTCTAATTGATAATTTTCTATCAACAGGTAAAAAGTCGAAGCTACCTACGATTATTAAACTTTCAATATTAATCTAAGTTGGACATAAAATACTTGTCAATTAATCGGAAAATTGTTCTGAAACTACCTACTTTATGCTCAAAACAGTATAACTAAAATGGCCGCATTAAGTGACTGGTACTAGGAATCATCACCTATTAAAATTGAATAGTTGATGTTAGATAACTAAATACGTGAATTCTACTACTATTATAAATGTGAAAGTTTGTGGGGATGGATGGATGGATGGATATACATCCATACGGATGGACGGGTGTTTGTTACTCCTTCACGACCGAATGGTTAGTGATAAAATTTTAAATGGTAGTAGTATAGGCTCTGGATTAAAACATAAAATACATTGAATCCCGAAAAAATACAGTGTTCCCGTGGTGTACTGTATTTATGCGGGAGGAGCCGTGGGTAAAAGCTAGTACATAATATACAAGTCCTATAAGGATACGGTTATATAATTGTCCCAAAACCAGAACACATAATAAGATACTAAGAAAAATAATGATTATAACACGTGCTACGAAGACGACATATGGGGCAGCCATTTTGAAAAAAAAAATACGTCATGTGGCGGGAAAAAACAGAGCCATAGAGGAAGTGATTTTACGCGTATATTTTGAAGGTATATAAAAAGGATGTTGGTATTAATTTATGTAATTGTTCAACCCTTTGGGATTTAAAACATATGTTTATGTTGTTCCGATTAACTCTTATTGTTGGGGTGGATTTCATTTAATTTCGAATTTATTTTGATGGCCATAAGTTTTGTATTTCCGGAATGTGGCATCCGTTTTGTAACTTGTGGCTCTTCAAAATCTCATCATCGTGGACACCTTAACTAAATTAAATTAACGCCCTTACCTGTCCTTTGTTACCTTCAAGGCTTCAACTGGCCTACGACAACTGGGATATCAACTAGCTGCCCTGACAGACTTTATTATGTCAAAATTTATTGGTTCCTACGATGAAAGAAAATTGGTGTTTTTACTGATTTCCTCTCATTATGGTTTACCTCGAAAGTAAAAAACGGGACCCTTGTAGGATCACTTTGTTGACCGTCCGTCTGTCTGTCTGTCAAGACCCTTTTTCTCAGAAACACGTAGAGGTATCAAGTTGAAATTTATACCAAATACTCAAGTTTACTATCCCTTGGAACTGTGAAAAAATCAAACTTCTAAGCCAACGCAATCAAAAGATTAAAATTCCGTTTATGCCGCAAACCGCAAATTTTCGACACTCGTAAATTTTCCCTTAATCAAAACCGTGAACTCAGAATCTTGAAATTTGGTACGAAGCAACATCTTATAGCACAGATAAAAGAAAAATTGCGAAAACCGTAAATTTTTAGTTCCATCATATAATAAAATTATTTTTAATAATAATATTTTTTAACTTTCTACCCCTACTATGACTCGATTGTCGTGAAGGGTGAACTTTTACTCATATATCTACAGGTTTGTACGGAAACCTCGGTGCGCGAGTCCGACTCACACTTGGCCGATTTTTTTTTCATCATTTCCATATATTCCTTTTGCCATGTAAGGAAAATATGAATTCATAAATTAGCCGAATGGTCGAGCCGTTCCCGAAATTTTGCTCTTACATGATGGTTAATAGGGGATAGGACAACATCTGAAATATTTAGTTTCATTCATATATTCAGAAATATTGAGGCATTGCTAGCTGGTAAATGTAAAAAAATATATATTTTTGTGTGTAGTTTACTAATTAAATAGATTTAAAAAGTACAAAAAAAATATATTTTTTTGCGTAATTGGTAAACAAAACCTCCATCATTAGTTTACTTACATCATATTATACAAAAACATTCATTAATATTAGTATGAACTTAAACGCACAAATATGTTCCTGCGGCCGTATACTTTTTACCTACTTAATAAACTTTAATCCAATAGTGACGGCATTTGTATGTCGATTTTAGTATGGAGCGTTTTTACGAGACTTGCGAAATTTTATATACAAATCGCTGTACCTTTGAAAATATTGACTTTTGATATACAGTTTCTTCTGAGAAGTTACTCATATTTAAGAGTACTATTCATTCATGCAATAAAAAAAATCAGTCCGCTTGCCTATTTTATCTACATGATTTTTTTATGCCAAAGTAGCTTTTGGATACAATTTCCCCCGCGTAAATACAGTATCCCACGGGAACACCGTATTTTTCGGGATAAGAAGTAGCCTAGACATTAATCCAGAGCTTTAATTAAACCATATTTCAACAAAATAGGTACGTTCAGTAGTTTTTACTTGAAAGAGTAACAAGCATCCATCCATTCATCCATCCTCACAAACTTTCATATTCAAAATACCCACTCATAGGTACTGATAATGCTTGTTGAAGATGACTTACGTTCGCATTCTATCAAGAATAGTACCTAACTGGGTTACCGAGCTTTGCTTGGAGTTCTGATAAATAAAAATAAAAAAAGAATTACAAAAATATTTGTCTGATCGGGATCCGAAACTATTTAAAAATCCGCAATTTCTCAGGGATAAGACCTAGCTAGATCGATTTTGCTCCCCCAAAACTCCCTGCATACAAAATTTCCTGGTAATACATGCAGCAGTTTCCGAGAAACCGATTATATATTATATACAAGATTGTCTCGCTTAATATAAATTTAAAACTTGTCTTTACTGATTGACAAGGTCCATATCACGAATAGTATAAACCTGTAAAATCAATTTTAATGACACAAATATTTTTTGGATAAAATATTGGCCATCCCGCTGAGTTGATCCCATTGTTACACATCTCCAATTTCAACCCTTCACTGATGAATGTAGAGCAAATTAGGGTTTTGTTTATTGATTACCAATAACCGTACGAATATTTTAATTATTAATGTATTAGGTACATTTACATTTTTGTTAGGTTTAGGTTTAATATTATTATATTTTATTATGTTGTTCTTCTCTATAATATGCATGTAGTACCTACCGCAGAATAGGAATTGTAAGCTTAAATGAGTTAATTAAATTCTATTATGGCTTTACGCTTTTACCAAATTCTTTACAACGCATAGTTGCGTTTGACCCGCGAAATATAATTAATACCACAAAACCGGAAATCAAGTGTGGCACTATAAATCATAAAATCATAATAAAATACCACCTATCAACAATGTGAGAAAACAAAGACTAACCCTTGGCAACCCTTAGCTTCGCAGCGGGAAACACAGCTATTGTAAAGTCCTTTTAAGTTATGGCAACACTGCCGTTATATCAACCCTTATTCCTTTGAGATAGTGACATTTGCGCAAAATGCTCTTTTATGTATTTTTTTTTAATAGTTAATAGCGAAATGTGTCTATTCAATTTTTTTGTGTAAATTTAACGCTTTAAGCGATGTTTAAGCGATCATTATAACAATACACCAAATAAAGGCGTGTTGTGTTAATACATTGTGTTCTTATAATTAATTCACACTATCAAATCGCATTTAGTTTTTGTGTCTGTTACTCTTTTTGTCTAGAAAGTCCGAATCGTCTCGCAATATTATTTCAAACAATAGATTTCAAACACTAGAAATAATTTGAAACTACTACACAACGTTTTATAATTTTCGTATTGTATTCAATATCAAAAAACCTTGATTATTTACAAATAAGTTGTATTCCACCCCTTCGGAGCTTTAATACCACGCCGCTCACGCTTATAAGTTTTTGGTTTACTAAACTAAATATTTTTATACATATTCCTCGCTAGATAATTGAATTAAATTCAAACCCACATTTAGGCGAGCACTTGACTTGATCGAGTGTTTTCTTTCGCTACTGATTTCTTAAGTCGGATTTTTTTGACCCCGCCACCCTCAGTTCTTACAAAAAACCTACCAGATTCACGGGAATCGAAATGAATGACTAAGGGTGCACTCGATCAAATATGTATCAGTTTTATAATGTTCTGGATAATCTCAAAAATAAGTGAACGGATTTTCACGCAGTTTTCATCTATTGACAAGTAAATGTTCTTGAGAATGGTTCAAGTGTAAAATTGTTGTAGTTTTATGAAAATTATGAAGATAATTGTTAAAGCTTAAGACTTAAACCGTCCGCATTCTTCAAAAACTATGTCAAATCGTTAGACATAATATAGGAAAACAATATACGCGGGGTATCATTTCTCTTTTGTAGGTCTACAAAAAAGACGTTGGCGTTATTTCTTTTATATATCTTTTAGGGATAAGATTAGGGATTCTTATATTGTTAGTGACATTTATTTTTCAAAAATCAAATATAAAGCACGTATTTTTATTGCAATCCATTAATAGCTTTTAAAACAGTATCGCTTCATCAAGTTTGGCAAATAATTTTATGATTGAATCGATGGTCAAATTCCAGCTTTACTTATAACAGTCTAAGTAATTTAAAGTTCACATTAAAACACGCTAATTCTGTCACAGTTCCCAAATTGAGTCATCAGGTAGTCTTGTTAAAAGTCACAGGTTTTTAGCAGTGTCACGGCTCCCGCGGCTTGGCTCTCATCAGGTTTTTCGCCAGTCATCGGCGGCATCGTAAAGACTTCCTTCGCTTTTTATACTTTTATAGAGATGAGAGGTTGCAGGTTTAAATCAAGGTAAATAAAACGAAACGGTATTCCAACTGTAAGTTTCAAATTGATACGTCTTTGCAAAAGAAACAAAAGGTAATAGCGAAAACTTAAGCAAAAAAAAGTGTTTTAAAAAATTTGAAACCAAAACTTATAAACAATCGAACTAAAAACTATTCTAATTTTTAGCCCACTAAAATGCCTGTCACTTTTTGCACAGCAAAATCCGCATTTTGACAAAAAAATTACGAAAATAATTTTTAACAGATTATCAAAATTTCTAGCCCTGAAATAATGTAAGTCAAATTGCGACTGTTTTTTGCTACGATACCAAAAAAACCACTAATCAATAATTATTATGGGACAGCATTTTTACAAAATTGGGTGGTCACCTCTTAACACCTTAATTTACCCCTAAATGCTCTATCTCATTCTATCTCTACGTTCAAAAAAGAGTCAAAATCAATGGTGTTAAAATTTAATGATTCGCTCATAACTCGATAGTTTTAAATCATTTTTTTTTTTCACAAAAAAGCGTCGTATGAAGTGCTTTTATTGTGTTTTTTAGTCTTCTTAATTGTAAAGACCGTAACATTGATGGGTTAGCTATTTAAGCGCCAAAGGTTTTGCCACCATTTTGACGTTTATTAGAATTTAGGTGAAAATCTGCTAGGTGGTCCCATTTTTGAGTTAAGCAAAAGTGTGGGAATTTAGCTAATTTGCCATTACGCATTACAATAGAACTAAAAATACGAATTTCTGGCAGAATAATCACATTGATTAGGCTCCCTGCGTGGGACGTAGGTCACGTAGATGCGACCATACCGTGCGGGAACGCAGATTTTAAAATAATTTGCAGTACTTCAATTTGTTAAGAAAAAAAGCGTAATACCACCACCTAGTCCATACTAATCCATTTTTCCATACTAATATTATAAATGGGAAAGCGTCTGTCTGCTTGTCCATCTGTCACGCCAAAACTACTGAACCGATTTAAATAAAATTTGGTACACAAATAGTCTAGAGCCTGAGAATGTCCTATAAGCTACTTTTTATCGCGCGGAAATGTACGGATCGCGTGGGAACTTTATTTCTGTTTCACTTAAAAACTACTAAACCGATTATCATGAAATTTGACACAGATATAAAGTAGACCATGGGGAAGGACATAGGCTACTTTTTATCGCGGGACATAGAATGTTCCCTTGGGTTGCTGTACTTACTCCGGGCATCAGCTAGTAAATAATATAGTGGTACCACACACTAAAAATACGTCCCCGCACTTATACAAGTCATCAACATTTTTAGGTACCTTCTATACAATAACTAGAGCGTTACAGTGTTTTTCGCAATGTTATAGATACTAATTACCTAACTAATAACGCACTTGGCTACATTTGGAATGACAATGGAGGAACAAATTACATCCGTGTGCTCCCAGGCTGCGGCTGTGGGAAACACAAAAACACGTGTGATGGTCCTAGAGAGAGGAAGAGTTCCTTCACATCCGCTTTGTTAGGCCGCGTGCACACAAACACTTAAATAAAAAGTGCGTGAAATATATTTGTTCGTAATTTGAATATTTGGGAAATAATCTTGATATTATTGTGATGAAGGACTCTTCAAATTTAATTAAACTTTTAATATCAATGTGAAATTTATAGAAATAACTAGCTTTATCTATTGTACTACCACACCATTTCCTCAAATTTCGTAAAGTACTTTTTCGTAAAGGATTTACAAAATATATCCATTCGTCCATCCTCAGAAATTTTCACTTTGAATATAGTATTATTTTCTACTAAGAATTCTACTAATTTGTATGCGTCCTCATTCTTAGTTATGTACAGATATGTTCTCAGTAATTATTGTGAATAGATACACAAAATCTTTCTTTTAGCTACTTTTATGTTTTTTAAACTAAAAGTAGCCAGCTGAGAGAAGCTTTTAATTCTTAATTGATTATAGTGGTAAAATATCTTAATTTATTGCAAAAAATATATTAAATATTGAATCAATATCATACTTATATACGTTAATAGTTTCTAAACTATTCTCAACTATAGGTATTCTTATAAATCCTGTGTTCGTGAAATACACATTGTTTTAACATCAATTATAATTGACAATGTAAATATTATGACTAATTAACCGAATATTTTAATAATCGAGGTAACACGTAGAACTTTTTTTTTTTTTTTTATGAAATAAGGGGGCAAACGAGCAAACGGGTCACCTGATGGAAAGCAACTTCCGTCGCCCATGGACACTCGCAGCATCAGAAGAGCTGCAAGTGCGTTGCCGGCCTTTTAAGAGGGAATAGGGTAATAGGGGAGGGTAGGGAAGGGAATAGAGTAGGGGATTGGGCCTCCGGTAAACTCACTCACTCGGCGAAACACAGCGCAAACGCTGTTTCACGCCGGTTTTCTGTGAGCCCGTGGTATTTCTCCGGTCGAGCCGGCCCATTCGTGCCGAAGCATGGCTCTACCACGTATACTTACCTGAATATAATATTTTCACTGTGAATTCATCGGCTTATTAATATGTTACTCTCCAGTGTGCACACGGCCTTACAATGTCGTGAGATAATGGTCTGTATCCAAATTATAAGGAATTTACATCATCCGCCTCAACTAACTATTAATAGTTACCACAATAGATCTATTGATAAACTTTATTATGTAATTAAACTGATGTCTTTCAAATTAAAGATTTAAATTATATTGGTCTTAAAAAAGAGTTCAACGAGACAGATAAGTTATTGTGAAATATCTTATAGATTATTCGTAGTCTTGTTAAAAAAAAAAACTACAGAACCGAGCAATTATAGACGGTAAATTATCAGAGAAATGACACTAGCATCAAATATAATATTTTAAGCAAATGTTTGCGTTTGTCTACATGACCTTAGATAAGAAAAAATAACCCACCTTTATTATACTAGCTATCCCGACGCACGTTGTTCTGTCTAAAATATGAACTGGAATGAATAAATAACTATACCTACAATGCAACCTACGTCCTGGTACTACACCTACACCTACTCCTACAGGCTACAACCTACACCTTTTCCAATATTTCTCACCGTTTAAACCCTCTCTGAACTTCCACAATTATTTCAAGACCAAAATTAGCCAAATCGGGTCCAGCCGTTTTCGAGTTTTAGCGAGACATTGGAATTGCAATCCATTTTTAGGGTTCCGTAATACTTTAGGAACCCTTATAGTTTCGCTCTGTCCGTCCGTCTGTCTGTCTGTCTGTCTGTCCACGCTTCTAGCGTCGGTAATTATGAATATAAACTGATGAAATTTGGTATAGTTATAGACTCTATATAGATCTCGGATTTGGCATCATTAAATAATAGTAAATTTATATTGTAAGGGTGGCTCTCCATACATGTGAAGTGGGGATATTTTTTTTTCTTTCTATCCCATCGTGTTGGGTATCGTTGAATAGGTCTTTTGAAATAAAGGCAAGGTTTCATACATAACTTACCACGTAACACGTTTTATGTCAAGTCCCTCGGGAACGGGATAAAAATTATCCCATGTCCGTCTCCTGGTTCTAAGCTACTTCCCCACCAATTTTCAGCCAAATCAGTTAATCTGTTCTTGAGTTACAAATAATGTAACTAACACGACTTTCTTTAATATATAGATTTTACCAATAGGCCTTATCAATAGTTTTCGATATATTTTCATCAGGTGTTTAAGCTTGTTTTAGTAGGTCAAAATAAAATCAATGCCACCTACTCGGCTGCGGTAGAAAAAGTTGAGCGCTAACCGAGCGCGTAATGCGTGGCGCCCTTATGGCCCTGTGGAAGCCCTACGGTGTCACCCACTGGCCTACTGCCTACCGCTCAGTGGCGAGACTCATACAAAGTCTATGGGTACAATAAAGAAAGTAATAAATGTAGTTTCGAAACGTTTATCAAATTATATATTTAAATTATTTTTTCTTTTTCAAGTGATTATTATCTCTATAATTATAATGAGATTGAATCAGCGCTACGCAGAAGCTACGCTTATTAATCAGTACTCCCTATATCAAATTATAATTAGTAATTGGGTAATCGAGCTTTAAAAAGAATAATAAAAAAAACACAATAATATTTATCTGACCGGATTCGAACCCAACATTTCGAATTTCGAACAAAGCAAAAATTATACATACACATTATGCATGCATTACAGTCGAAATTATTGTTAATAATATATTGTTCCACGACGAAAGAAAAAACATACAACAAAATGCGCTGTTTCCCATGGACGAGACCTAGCTAAGTAGATCGATTTTTCTCCCCCAAAACTCTCTGCACACTAAATTTCATGGTGATAATAATTAGCAGCCGTTTTCGACAAACGGATTTACAAGATTGTCTCGTTTAAAGTATAAGATAAAAAGAATCGAGGCCAAATTGGATATAAATGATGCTATTCCAAAAACTCTATGTTTTATTTATTTATTTATTTAAAAGATAGGTACACCAACAACGAACAAACATTATTAAAAGCTAAAATTGCACATTCATATTGTTTATATCTAAATGCTGCCTTAATTATTTTTGTAATACAGCTAGCATGTTTTACGTGTCCTTACATAATTTTAGGGAGATTAAGTTAATATGAATTAATAAAATTTACAAATTAAACATAAACTTAACCAGTCACTTAATAACTAAGAATTTAAAAGGTTAGTGCTTAGTGCGGTAAATCTTGCTAATTTATATGCTAATTTCTAATCCTTTTCAAATACTTATAGACGTTTCAGTTCCGCGTGTCTTTGACTTTTCAGAAAACTGTTAGGATCTAGACTCTTCTTTTAATGTGATTTAAGTTACAAATTGCCAGTTTAATAAAAAATAAATATTTTTTTCATAAGCTGTGGGAACGGATAAAAGTTATTCCATATGACACAATTTTCACACGAAAATATTGAAAAATTCCTCGAAATCGCACCGTTTATTCACCTAATTACTCAGCTAATTAGGCGATGCGCTGAGATTTTATAAAAAACCCCACATCTGGTCCATCCGAGTCCTACTGCAATAAAAAGGAAAAAAAGCGGGAAAAGTGACAGTTGTTTTGAATATGGCGGTCGTGAGGCTTCGCGCGCATGCGAGCCGACATATGGGTTGCAATTGTCTGAAATTTTAGACTATTGCACATTTTAGTTTTTGTGCCCCCGATCTTAATGCACCTTGCCTCTAGACTAAAAAAGTTAAACAGCTGATTACTAACCTTACTGGGCTGGAATGGACCTGAAAAAGTGTGGATATGTACCTAAAATGATGTTTTCAAAACACGAAATAGATTTTCAAGAAGCGTGTATTCAAAATGAGTATTCGAAAAATATGTAAAACATGTGACCTTAAATTTTGACCAGATTATCCTAAAGGTGCTCCATGTGCTCCAAACTTGGAAACAACATTTTTTGTCATTCCAATGCGGGAATCGAACTCATGACCTCCGAGTCGAGAGTCAATACTCTAAGCACTAGACCACGAAGGCTGTTCACCGACCATTCTGTATCCTTTTACAGGGTGGATACAAATACACTCTGTATAAGGATACACGAAATAATCTTTAGGTTTTGTTGTTCTTTAAGCACTTTGCAAAACGTTATAGTGCACAAGATGTCGTGTCCATAACTCCATAGGTACAAGGGCGATATATTGCAAATTTAAAAAAAAATATAGTTTTTTTTGCTCTAGTTTTGTTGTTAATTTTAGGTTGGTTGTATTATTTCAATTGTTACTACATAAATGATTATTTTCTCGTTATAGTTGAAAAAAATAATTAATGAATGCAACATAATACCTAATTATGTTTAATAATTATTATCAGTTGAATCTTGGCGACCTGCAGGATACGCTAAGCCTAGTGCAGGCGCCAATGTTACACAAAATTAAGATGTACACATATTGATTTTTAAAATATGCCTGTACTGAACATACAGATACTCATACAGATATAAAGTTTCGCAAATAAAATTAGTCCTCTTCTTAATTATTTACACGATTTATTTAAAAATGTAATTTGGTAAATGAACTTGTTACATAAACAATCTTTACTTCCTATTTTATATTCTTTTCACCGGGCTAGTTCCCGAACCGATGGAAGGCATCATGTATACATTCAGAAAGTATATAAAAATACCAACTTCGAATAAAAAAATATGACTGACTATTTATCTCATTTATGACCTACGTAATATTTTACTATCTTCCTACGAGTTTTACTACTTTCTTGATACACATTACATACGCATTCATACTCAGTGCCTGAAACCAAAGCAAGCAATATATGTATTATAATTATTATAATAATAAAATAATAATAAGAAGAAAATAGGTAATACTTTCTTGATGCACATAAAAATTACATACAAATTCATACTCAATTTCAGAAGTCAAAGTAAATACATAATTATTATAATAATAAAATCATAACATATGTACTAATAAAAACTTTCAGTACAGTTTTACAAGAATTGTGATATTTGGGACAGTATGACATTTGGCACAGTTAAAGTTTATATGGAGAAAGGTGTACATAACGCTAATGTTTTTTTTAATAATGCCTAGAAATACATTATAAAATTAAATAATAAAAATAACAACAACACACACTACCTCAGAATCAGATTATTAACACACACTGTCGTGCTTTTGATAGACTATACAATTTTGTACCACGTTGACGTTTGTTAATCTGTCACTCGTCTAATTCATTTAGGTACCTACTTACATTTTTATACAAGAGGCTAAAGAACTCATAAGTATAAGTTCAAACTTTAAAATTATATGAATTACTAGATGTTGCCCGCGGCTCCGCCCGCGTAAATACAGTATCCCAAAGGAACACTGTACTATTTCGGGATATAAAGTAGTCTATATTTTAATCCAGAGTCTAAAGTACTACTATACTTAGTTTCATCGAAATCCGTTCTGTAATTTTTGCGCGAAAGAGTAACAAACTTCCATCCATCTATTCATCCATCCTCACAAAGTTTCACATTTATAATATTAGTACGATTATATTATATTATATATATTTTTTTTTTTTTTTTCCCTTTGCTCAGCTTGTGCTGGTATATATCCGAGTCCCGCCCTGAAGCCTTCAGGGAGAGGGTACTGCGGATTACTATCATTCCTACTTATATAATATAATATAATATAATAACTTGTGTTTGCTCAGCTTGTGCTGGTATATATCCGAGTCCCGCCCTGAAGCCTTCAGGGAGAGGGTACTGCGGATTACTATCATTCCTACTTATATAATATAATATAATATAATAACTTGTGTTTGCTCAGCTTGTGCTGGTATATATCCGAGTCCCGCCCTGAAGCCTTCAGGGAGAGGGTACTGCGGATTAATTTTTATCTATTAAAATATTGTCCCCCAAAATTTTAGAAACTATTGTCGAAGTGTGAATGGCTGTTTGCTTTTGCATTATTGCTATGTCTAATTTAGCGTCTAGTATGTCACAATATCTACGGATACTCCTGGCGACCATTCCAGTAGCTCCTATTACTATTGGTATAATGACGGTTTTCGTTTTCCAGAGTCTAGTTATTTCTTTTTTCAGTAGGTGGTATTTTGTAATTTTTTCCATTTCTTTGGCGCCAATATTGTAATCGGTAGGTATTGTGACATCAATCAGGTAAGTAATGTTTTGGTTTTTATCTATGTATATTATATCCGGTCTATTGTGATTAACTTGTACGTCTGTCTGCACTGGCATCTCCCACATGAGTTTGGCTGTGTCGTTTTCTTTCACTTGGGGTTGTGTGAGCGTATCCTTCCACCATAATTGATGAGTATTAAAATTGTGTTTTTTGCTGAGGGCCCAGTAAATGTATTGAACTATATTATTGTGTCGTTGTACGTATAGTGTTCCCGCTAACTTTTCGCAACCCGAGACTATGTGTTGGATCGTTTCATCTTTAGTGGAGCATATTCGGCATTTTCCATCTATCGGTTTCTTCATTATATCGCGTTCAAACTGTTTGGTTATTATCGATTGGTCCTGTATTGCAAAAACGGCCGCCTCTAATCTAGAAGATATCAGTTGCTTCTTAAGCCAATTAAACGAGAGATTTTTATCTATATTTTCTTTTTCCAGGACTTGTTTGTAAAACTGTTTGCGTAAAGGTTTTGATTTCCAGGAAAGTTTTTTCTTTTTTACTATTGCTTTTTTTATATTTATATCTATTATATTATCTTTTGCGTCTAATCCTAGTTCTTTTATATATTCCTTTGCATTTATATTTATTGAGTATTTATTTACGTTTTTATCATGTTCATTAACTGCTTTTATTAAATAATCACCTGTATTGTTTAAATATTGGCTATACTTGATGATTTGTGTTTTGTATAACGATTCTATGCTAAGTAGCCCTCTTCCTCCTTCCTCTACCGGTAAGTATAATCTTTCTACTTCTGCTTTTTGTTGGTGTACCTTATTTAGCGCTAACAGTTTCCTAGTTTTTACATCTATTGCTTTTATATCTCTATCTTTATAGTTAACGATGCCGAATGAGTAGAGTAGCACCGGGGCTGCATACGTATTAATCGCTTTCATTATGTTTCTTGCGCTTAAATGTGTGTTTAGTATTTTCTTAGTTCTTTTAAAATATTCTTTTGATATTTGATCACGCAGTTCCTGATGGTTTAACTTTCCAGATTCGTGTATTCCTAAATATTTGTACGTTTCATTATCTTTTAGGTATGAAAATTCTTCTCCGTTTAGCAACAACTGTCCATCTGTCTGATTTTTAGATTTTCGCCCTTCTATTATATGTAGTGTATTGCATTTTTCGAGACCAAATTTCATTCCTATATCTTTTGTAAATATTTCTACCGTGTGTATTAAAGTTTCTAGATTATTTTTAGTTTTAGCGTATAATTTTAGATCGTCCATATAAAGTAAATGATTGATGTTCGTGGTATCTTTTAGTTGGTATCCTTTATTTATGTATTTATTTAGAATTTGGGATATCGGATTTATAGCTAAGCAGAAAAGTAAAGGCGAGAGTGAATCTCCTTGGAACAATCCACATTTGATTCGTATTGGCTCTGTAACCACAGTCGTCTTTTCTCCATAGGCTGACATAATCACTCTCCATTTCATCATAACTGTCTTCAAAAAGTCTATGACAGCATCTGGGCATCTATAAAGGCTAAGTACTTTTAGTAACCACTCGTGGGATATGCTGTCAAAGGCTTTTTGATAATCTATCCAACACATGCTCAAGTTTTTCTTCGCGTAGTAGGCGTCTTCAAGTATTGCTTTATTAAGCATCAGGTGATCTTTACAACCTCTGGTACCCCTCCTACATCCGCGTTGCTCTACTGCTAAAATTTTGTTGTGTTCACAATATAAATATAATCTATCTGCCAATATTGATGTTAGTAATTTATACATTGTAGGTAAACAAGCTATGGGACGCCAATTCTTTGGGTTATTTGTGTTGTTGTTTGTTTTTGGGATGAGAATAACCTGACCTGTAGTAAACCATTCATCTGTATCTTCTATACCTTTAAAAATCCTATCAAAAGCTTTTGCTATATAGACATGGGCGCTAGTGAAATATTTAAGGTAGAAATTTTGTATTTTATCTATTCCTGGTGTCTTCCAATTATGAGTCTTTTTAATGGCGTTTTTAAGCATTTCTACGTCTATGCATTCAAATCTGTAAATATTATTATCAAGGTTAAATTGTGTATTGTTCTCTATTTCTTTTATCCATGGTGCATCAATGTTAAAATCCTTTGGTTGTGATAATATTTGTGACCAAAAACTATGTATGTCCTGTTTATTTGGGATATCTTGTGGATTATTTATTTTATTTTCTAAGGTCCTGTAAAATTTATGTTGATTATCTTTAAAAAGTGTATTTTGAGTTTTTCTATTATTCATTTCTTCATACCGTTTAATTCTCCCAGCATATAACTTAACTTTTTGTTTCAGAATTTCTATTGTATTATTTAAATCTTGCTCACTAAATATGTTATGTTTATCGTACAATTTATTTATTGCATTTCGTTTTTTCTGACCAATATTATTGTTTTTACTTTCTGTTAATCTACCTAATTCTTTTCGGATTTCTTCTATTTTCTTTTTTATCCTCATTTTCCATGGTGGTTCTTTGATTGGCCTAACAGACTTTTGTTTGCCATATGGCTTCTGGTTATTACTGACTATAAGAGTTTTTGCGGCAGCATAGATTACATCATTAATGTCCCTAAGTGTTTCTTGTGTTTGCAAAATATTCGGTAAGTACTTATTTATTTTATTTAATTTATCAAAGAATGCTTTCTTGAAATTAGGTTTAGGTAAAGACTTTCTATCTTCTATTTGAATTCCTTTAGTTTCTGATAGATTTTGTAGGAAATCATTAATGATATTGTCTTGCAGGTCATCAGTTTCAACGTATTCTATATTGTCTTCGTCGTGTAAATTATTTTCAATTGGCGTATCATATTCAAAGGTAAGTGTGTTTTCTAATTGTGGATCTGTGTGTTCGATTTCTGTGCGTGTGTGCGATTGTGACTGTGTGTATATTTGTGACAAGTGGCTCTCTAAGATAATATCTGGCTGCACGTTGGTGCTTGCTTCTTCTAAAACTCGATGAATTTCTTCACTTACATTTGAACGATTTGATGTTTGAGTGTATGATTGTGATGCGTGATCGTGTGGGTATTCATTTAATTCTACTAAGTTGCTCGTTTCTTGTATTTGCAGCGGATATGAGTCATTATTACTATATTGTTCAGCCTCTATTCGTATTTCTCTTAATCTCTCATCTGATAAATCTTTATATGTTATTACTCTTCGGGCCTGATTTGATAATAGTTGTCCTGTCATTTTTGCTATTTTCGGGTTATTAGCGTTTCTCTGCTTAAACAGTTTTTCCAGTCTCTTAACATAGCCTGGGCCTTGTGATCTAGTTCTGAAGTAGCAAAACATGAGTTCACATATTTCTTGTTGTGACCACTTTCTTCTGGAGTCTTGTAGAGAAATTCTTACTTCTGCTGTATCGTTACTATTGCTATCTATTTCAATTATTGGTGTTTGTATATCAGTGTGTTGTATTGTTGTTTGAAAATTTGAGTTGTTTGAGTTTTGTTCACTTTCACTATTTATTTCAGAATTTTCAACCTGATTTTTTATTTCATGAATGACTTCGTCGGATATGATTTTACGGGAAATTATACTACGTGCTTGGTTAGAAAGTGTCGTACCAGTTAATTTGTTAATTTTGTTACTGTTTGGATTTCTATCTTTAAAAAGTTTTTCTAGTCGTTTAATGTAACCTATTCCTAATGATTTAGCTTTAAAGTAGCAGAATAAAAGCTCCCTAACTTCTTCTAGAGACCATTTTTGTCTAATATCAGCATTGGTGTTATGTGGTACTGTGGTCTCTGGCGATAGGCCGGCGGAGTTTGTGGCCTGGGGCCTACTCCGCAAGGCGTTATCGTCATCACGGGTGTGTTCGGCTGTAGCATCTTCGAGTTCCCCGGCCCCCGCCCGCCTGTTCAGCAGGTAGCCACTGGCGGTTCGCATGCTGTCACGTCCAGCGCCAGCTCCAGACATGCCCCGGCGATCGCCCCCGGGAAGCGGCCCTTTACTATTACGATTAAATTGTCTCTCCATGTTTGAAGGTCACTAGAGCTCCGTTTGCCATTGAAAAGCTTTTTAACGTACTAGACGTTATCAATGTCCCCCCCACACGTGGCATAGATGTTCATGCCGGACGAGGAGTTAGATTTGGTGGGGGATATAATAATATTATATTATATTATATTATATTATATTATATTATATTATATTATATTATATTATATTATATTATATTATATTATATTATATTATATAAGTAGGAATGATAGTAGGATTAAAGGCGAATTTCAACCACAGGGCGATCTGTAGTAAGTATTAATACATAAACAACCTTACATCTGTGAGGTGACTAATTACTTAGGCTATTTTTTTTTTTTTATGAAATAAGGGGGCAAACGAGCAAACGGGTCACCTGATGGAAAGCAACTTCCGTCGCCCATGGACACTCGCAGCATCAGAAGAGCTGCAAGTGCGTTGCCGGCCTTTTAAGAGGGAATAGGGTAATAGGGGAGGGTAGGGAAGGGAATAGGGTAGGGGATTGGGCCTCCGGTAAACTCACTCACTCGGCGAAACACAGCGCAAACGCTGTTTCACGCCGGTTTTCTGTGAGCCCGTGGTATTTCTCCGGTCGAGCCGGCCCATTCGTGCCGAAGCATGGCTCTACCACGTCAAAACTATGGCTCTACACTATATTTGAAGCGTGAAGTTCTGGGAGATCGCTAATCGTTTTCCCTGAAGTTAGTCGTTAGGGACACTTCCCATTACTCTCCGAAAAGGTTTCAACAGCGGAAGCGGACTTTGTAAGATATCGCACTTCCGTTTATTGCCGATATTAAATATACTTCGACTAGTTTTGATACTTGCCACTTTATATAAATAATTACTTGAATGTAATTCGCTTGAATGTAATACATATTCTTATATAAAATACGTTAATCCTTACCAGAATTCCAATTCTATAGACTATTTTCGATATAATCCCATTATGGTCCACGCGCTGACTCCAATTAATGATAGACTGAAAATCCTAACTGATTTACGAGAATGGCCCACAGATTAGAATTTAGTTTTTATATTAAATATGACGAACGACTATCAAAAATATCTATGTTTTCATTCAATGCGATAAAGCAGTTGATTTTATTGTTTTGCTCGTATAACTGTTAAAGGCAAGTAGGTAGATGGAAATAATAACAATTTAAACAATTAAATTATTCATACAAACTAGCGTTTGGAAATGCAAATAATGTATGAACCAAAAACATGAAGTTCCCGGATAAAATGCAACCGGTTACTCAGTAATAATCACATCTATAATATATAACTACATTTTTTATAAAAAAATATAAGCAGACTTCATAAATTATATGGCCTATGTTACCTGGGCTACTATAATAAATCTATTGACACCTCATTCACTAAGATCGGATACGTAGTTTAGGCGCTACGGTGGAACATATATTCATAGACTGATCAAAGACAGACAAAATCTATTTACCTTCTTTTTGACTTCGTAGTGGGGTAAAAATAGCAAGTATCAAGACTATTAATAACTGTGGTATCAGCGGATGTCCACTGTCCAGTGTTTAGCCGGAGACATTTCGCACGCGCCACTGAGCCGAACGCACCGGAACTACCGCAAATACAAACCTAGTTCGTACCGTGCGTTATGGCGGATATTGAGTAGTACCTGCAGGTAACAGAGCCAATAGCCAATTTGCCATCGCTAAGTACAACGACGAAGTTCGAAAACATATATGTATGGGATTTGACATAAGTTTAGTACATTTTTGTTTTCGACGCAATCAGCGATGGCTCTGTCAGAAGTATTCGTTGGTACTTGTATTTTTGGAGAGATTTGATGGAGTTTAGGAAATAGGAATGTGTAAACAATCAACAATCGAAATAACCTGCAGAAGTACAAATAAGGTATAATTTCGAATGAATGTAACGCAAAAGTTACTGTTACCGCGTTTGTTGCCGCGAAAATTAATCAAGCATGCTTATTGCATTAAGCTGAAAATGCGTAAAATGATAAGCGTGCTTTATTGCTTATCTACACTAATATTATAAAGACGAAAACTTTGTTTGTATGTTTGTTTGTTTGTAATGAATAGGCTCAAAAAGTACTGGACCAATTTCAAAAATTCTTTCACCATTCGAAAGCTACATTATCCACGAGTAACATAGGCTAAATTTTATTTTGGAAAAAAATAGGGTTCCGTAAGATATTTGGGTTTTTGGGACACAAGGTGTAAAAAATCAACCAGAAAAGTTACTTATTTTGCGTACGCTGCCTCTAATTAATTGTAGATCTTATAAATATCTACAAAAAAGTCCGCAACATACTTACCTATATATGTCGAGTGAGGCACAACAACCATTTTTTAATTTAGAAATCTTGTTTTTTTTTGGACTACATTTAAACGCGTTTATTTTACTCATGCTATTAATCCTTATCAAAATAAATTATTTCATCACTAAGTACAGTTTACGTAGATAATACTTGGTCTTTGAATGATTAAAATTGGACGTTTGGTTTTGAAGTTATGGCGAAATTAAAATATTACGATTTCTGCTGCACGGCCCGTTGCGAAGTGGGTGACATTCTGTAGTATTAGTATCAGTATTGTACCCGTGCGAAGCCGGAGTCGGGTCGCTAGTGTTGAATAAGCAGACTTTTTTCGTTTAATTGTTCACCTCTATTTAATACACACAGGAATTACATACACATCCATGATAGGAATCCATTAATCCAAGGAACATAGAAAAATGTTTTTGTTCCTTTGGCGGGATTCGAACCCGCGACCTCCTCGTGGTCGTCATTAAAAGACTTTTTGTAGACACTTGTTTCGTCTCGTTTTATAAAATGAGATACCTTTTATAAGACGAGACTCGCAAAATGTAAGTCCTTGGTCCCGATCACAGGTGCAAGCAAGGACGCTTCTTTAGGCTGGGGGATGTTCAGTACTTACATACCTATTGTTGTGCCTATATATTAGGTAAATTCTTTTACTCGCTTCTTTATTCTCATAGTAAAATTCTATACTAATAAATAAGATTGATGTCTGTTTGTAATTTTAAATTAACAGCTTTTCACATGATGCATATAAAAGTATTTACGGTACTTACATTAAAATTAAAATTATTTTTTAACTTTTGTCTGTCCGTCTGTCTGTCTGTCTGTCTGTTTGTTCCGGCTAATCTCTAAAACAACTGGACCGATTTTCACTGGCAGATAGCTGATGTTATAAAATGTAACATAGGCTTTATCTTACGGTTCCATTAAAAAAAAAAAACCTAACCAAGAGCATGTCAGGACATGTCTAAGGAGGGTTCCGTAACTATAAACGCGTCATATGCTTTTTTTTAAATTACTCCAAAAGTTACTGTTCGATTTGGTTCATAATAATTTTCCTAAAGAGTTTTAAAGAGACTAAACTTGCAAATTTCCATGCTGATAGATCATGTTGATCTATCAGCATGGAAATTTGCAAGTTTCTATCTCCTATAGTTTAAAAATGCTAGGGGGGGGGACCAACTTACAAACTACTTTGGAGGCCGATTACTCGAAAATCGTCAACTTTATAAAAAAGTTACGTATGAAACCTTGCCTTTATTTTAAAAAACCTATTCTACGATACCCCACACGATGGGGTAGAGTGAAAAAATATTTTTCATCCCCACTTCACATGTATGGAGAGCCACCCCTTAAATATAAAATTATTATTTTTTATAATCCCAAAACCGTGATCTATACAGAATCTATAACTGCACCAAATTTCATCTATTTATATTCATAATTACAGGAGCTAGAGGCGCGGACAGACAGACAGACAGACAGACAGACAGACAGACAGACAGACGGACAGAGCGAAACTATAAGGGTTCCTTAAGTATTACGGAACCCTAATAAGGATATTCTGTTAGTTTTTTTTTTTTTTTTTTTTTTTTTTTTTTTGGTTCACAAAACAAGATGCAATAACAATACGTGCAGATAAGTATCTTATGTACTAAAGAATATTGCTAGAGATTGTATACCTCTAGGAAGTGAACACAACATGCACCAATATACCAAAGTTGTGTTATCTTACTACTAAGCATTTAAAATTAAATGTACACTAACAAATTGTTTACAAAAACTACATACTACATTGTCTTATAAAGGAAGTTCTATTCCATGAGAAACATATCTACCGATTTTTGATACGAAAGGTTTCAATATGTTGACAGTTAGTAGGTAGTAGGTACTTGTACATGTCAGTTATCAAAATTCAAAATACAACCCCTAAATAAAAAACAACATTCCATTACGTTTCGCATTTTGACCATAACCCGAAACTAACACACAGGTAGAAACGACCCCATGCGTTTTGCAGAACAAATGTAATAACCCAATCTCTGGCATTCGACACATTAATATTGGATTAGGGATTGCTCGGAGCAAATTTTATGAGCACCGTAAAACATTTATGACTCTATCTATATGAAATACTCGCGCCCGAGGGTTAAGTTTTTACTAATTGCATTATTTTATAAAATAATATATGACAAAAACGCAAGCAACTGTTTTTTGTTTTGTTTTTTTTTTCCGCTCAAAATCTACAGTTTCTGTCCAAGTATCCAAAAATATTATAACATGTCAACTTTTCTTCTAGTGTATTTATTAATTATGAATAAAATTAAAATATTATTATTATGAATTCAAATCTATAGTCGAAGTACCACTGCCGTTTTATTTTTATTTCTATGCTGTTTTATATTAAAAGCTAGCTGGTATCTGCAACTTCATTTGCGTGGAACTAATAGTTACGAAAACCATTTTTTTAACCTGAACCCTAAGATAAAAGTAGACTTAGTTACTCCTTATAACATCAGCTATCTGCCAATGAAAGTTCGGTCCAAATCGATCCAGCCGTTTTAGAGATTAGCCAAAACAAAGAGACAGACAAGCATAAAATAAAAAAATACATTATATAATATATAAGGTTCGGTAAAATCAATTATGGATACTTCGGGCATAATATGATCTATTGTTTATGTAAAGACGTTTAAAAAAATAGTTTTTCTTTATATAGGGGAGTTTGCGTTTCGCGGAGAGATGAGATATTTTTTTTACTTTGAGTATGACAATAATTTTTTCCCCTAAACGTCTTTACACAAACGGTAAATCATGTGCACGAATTACGAAGTATCTGTACTTAATTGATTTTCGGAAACGTTATATACCATGTAGTGCAAAGTTGTTAATTTGAAATTACAAACAGACATTGGTATTTTATTTATTTGTATGTAAATTATTTAGATGTATAGTGTTCGAGCGCCTACAGTTTCTGCGTAGCAACGGGCGATAAAATATACGGCCACCTACAAATTAATATTTTAAATACCCTACGCATTGGTCATTTTTATATTTTTGCTTATACCATTTCACTTTTACGTCATTCTCTTTGTTCTCACAAGCAAGTTGCAATAAATCCACGTTTTTCAAGTCAATCTTTAATTTCAACCAACCTATATGTATACGATACATATAGAAATATAGATATGTTATATTTAAGGCTCTCTTTCTGCCTTTTCGCATGTGACATTCGTGTGTGTTGCCGACTGCGTTTTTTCTATCTCGCACGAGACACTAATCACTGCAATCTCGGTAATGGCACGTGTATTATGGCAAATTAACGCTCTGCCAGCCCGCGCTGGCTAACAAGCCGCAATTTTCTACTTCACCGCAGACTAATGTCACTAATTCAATTAGGCTATTAGATTTACGAGAATTTGATGACAGTCGAAAAGTTCCGAGAAAAAAGTTTAAATGTTAATAGATAATAGAATCAGGCGTTACTTTGAGGATATCCTTAGCATACAATTTAATTAATATTACGCTTTACACATGCTTATGCGTGCACTCACACATTTGCTTGTAAATTGTGAGTATTGTTTTCACTGGATACAACATTAATATAATTATATTAGTTTAAATGTTACTAAAATCTAAATATATAAAAGGCAAACCTGACTGACTCATCTATCAACGCACAGCTGAAACTATTGAACGGATTTTTCTGTAATTTAGCATACATATAGTTGTAATGACGTAGGCACCCGCTAAGAAAGCATTTTTGAAAATTCGCACCCGTAGGGGATGAAAAAGGGACTAAAATTTTGTATGGAATCCGAACTCTACGCGGACGAAGTCGCGAGCAAAAGCTAGTATAATATAGGAAAGATGAGTAGGTCAACATAACTCCACACATAAAGCATTTATAGTTAAGCAAAGTATAGTAAAGTATTACGGGTCACTTCATACCACGAGCGACGATACGAGACACTACCGGCGCTGCATATCTACACTAATATTATAAAGAGGAAAACTTTGTTTGTATGTTTGTTTGTTTGTTTGGTTGTAATGAATAGGCTCAAAAAGTACTGGACCGATTTCAAAAATTATTTCACCATTCGAAAGCTACATTATCCACGAGTAACATAGGCTAAATTTTATTTTGGAAAAAAAATAGGGTTCCGTAAGATATTTGGGGTTTTCGGACACAAGGTGTAAAAAATCAACCAGAAAAGTTACTTATTTTGCGTACGCTGCCTAAACTATAAAAGATAGACCATAAAATGTTCTAATTAATTGTAGATCTTATAAATATCTACAAAAAAGTCCGCGACACACTATACCTATCTATGTCGAGTGAGGCACAACAACATTTTTTTTATTTAGAAATCTTGATATTTTTTTGGACTACATTTAAACGCGTTTATTCTACTCATGATATTAATCCTTATCAAAATAAATTATTTTATCACTAAAAAACTTAGGCCTTTGCATCCGTTAATGGATGATTTATACAGTACTAGCTTTTGCCCGCGGCTCCGCCCGCGAGAAATGGGGTTTTTTGGCCACTTACGACTGTACTCTAAGTTAAATCTGTATCTTCCTTATCTTACGTTCTCTATTTAATTACTAATTGTTTGTCCGAAGCACCATCATACCATATTTCATTTCAATGGTTTAAACACTTAAGCCATGAAAGACATTAAAAAAATATACACAATAGTACATTATCCCTCGGGAACAATATTATATATCTTTTTGGGATAAAAAGTAAAAATACACAAAAAAGTATGAAATAAAACTTAATCTCTAAATAATTCCCCTTTCAAATTCGGCTAAAATTTTTACTATTTCTCTACTCAATCTTATTAATTTTGAAATCGATACCAGCCCAACAATTTTCTACAATATTTTATAGAACTTACGTTCATATTTGCTGGTACCGACTTCAAAATTGTGTGTGTATTTTTACTTTGGAAGTCGGTTTAATTTTTTGTTTAAAAATAAAAATTTCACCCTTTTTAGAGATATATTTTCTTAAGTTATTATTAATACGTCTTAAGAACGTCTAAACTAAACGATCGAATGTATAATTGAATACGCGCCAAGCTTCCATAAAATATTGCTATTAAGATGATGATGATGATTACTGTAAGTTATAAAGTGGCATATGCTTGCAGTTCATTAAACAATACCGAAATTTCCAAACGCATATCTTTAAAGACTGAGGAGTTCTGTACAGTGCTTTTGGATCCAGGGTATATCTTGGTACAGAGGAGTCGAGGAGTTCCCTCGATTCCTCATGGATCGCATCATCAGGTTCCCACTTTAGTGACTAAAGGACCAATTTTGAACTAAACCCTTTACAACAACAAAAGAATTTTGCAAATAGGTCCATAAACGGCAGAGTAATGTTCAAAGATATCCGTGTTAGTGTAAAATACTATGAGAAATACCTTTTATATCATCATAATCTGATGATGTATGGTGTGATAGTGGTGATGATGATGATGATGATTACTCTAACTGACAGGGTGGCATATGCTTGCAGTTCTTTAAACAACGCCGAAATTCCCAAACATGTATCTATAAGGAGCCAGGAGTTCTGTTCTGTACTTTTGGATCCAGGGTATACCTTGGAGCAAAATCTTACTTTTGGTAGCATATACTTGAACTACTTCAGAAAAAGTCAAAATCACCATATGTGTCCATATAAATTTCGAGGAGTTCCCTCGATTCCTCATGGATCCCATCATCAGGTCACCACTTTGATATCAAAAGGACCAATTTGGGATTACACCCTATACATCACAGAAAAAACTATGAAAATCGGTCCACAGGCGGCGGAGTAATCGTTAAACATACAAAAAAAATAACCGCCTCCTTTTTTCGGAAGTCGGTTAAAAAGTACACTGCGCGTTTGTCCAAAGCATAAACCACTGCCATACCAAATTTCATTCAAATCAATTCAACCGTTTAGCAGTAAAAGACAATCAAAGTACACATAATAAGAATACATTATCCCACGGGAACACCGCAAATTTTTGGGACAAAAAGTATCCTATGTCCTTTCCCAGGACTCAAAGTATCTCTGTACCAAATTTCATCAAAATCGGTTCAGCGGTTAAAGCGTGAAGAGGTAACAGACAGACAGACAGACAGACAGACACACTTTCGCATTTATAATATTATAGTATAAGTATATAGTATAATAGTATATATAGTATATAGTATATAGTATATAGTATAAGTATATAGTATAATAGTATATAGTATATATAGTATATAGTATATAGTATATAGTATAATAGTATATAGTATATAGTATAAGTATATATAGTATAGTATATAGTATATAGTATATATAGTATATAGTATATAGTATATAGTATATAGTATAAGTATGGATGGATTCTCCGAGCGAAGTAACCACTCTTGAAATACTGTAGTGCCTGGGACAGATGGTTTTAAAATGTCGTATGGTTGCCCAAGCACATACGGCATTCTCACAAAGTCAGCCTAGTCCAGAGGAATGAACTGGTCAATACGTCTGGAGCCAACTATGAGCGGGTTTCCTCACGATGTTTTCCTTCACCGTTAGAGCGTCCGTATAATGTACTTGAGATCTGAAAAAGTCTCATTGGTACACGCCACAACCTGGGATTTGAACCTGCACTCTCTCGAGTGCGAACTAAACGGTCTACCCACTAGGCTACGGAGCTCATTTTATCACTAAGTACAGTTTATGTAGATAATATTTGGTCTTTGAATGATTAAAATTAGACGTTTGGTTTTGAAGTTATGGCGAAATTAAAATATTACGATTTCTGCTCCACGGCCCGTTGCGAAGTAGGCGTCACCAAGGCGGGGGTGTGCGTGCGGGAGGGGAGTTTAGATCTATGAGGTAGGATTAGTATCAGTATTGTACCCATAGATTATACAGATATATACATTGTACCCGTGCGAAGCCGGGGCGGGTCGCTAGTATCTAATATAGTTATTGAAAATTGAACTTTATTTACTACACAAAAAGATTTTTGGGTAGCAAATAAAGACACGTTTTCGTTTTGGTGTAAATTGACACTAGAACTAACAGGTATATTTACCAATGCTCTACATCTTCTCTACCTATTCGTTTGCGTGATGTCACCAGTCGTCACCGCCTATCAAGTATCACGCAATATTCGAAAACCAAATTTAAATTTTATTTTCGACCAGGCCTTTTTGCAGTCGGCCTGGCCTAATAAGCCATTATCATGGGACACTGACGACATCTCGCGTCAATTTTTTGCGAGGCAAGTTTCACTAATACGACATAATAGTCAATAATTTAAATCAATCTAGCAGACCTTTCTAATAATGGCTGTTCGTAAGGACTTCCTGCTTAAAATAATGAATGTGCAGAATAATTTATAATGCGAGTAAAATTAATATTATTATTAGACACGGTAAAAAAATAATATTATTATTAAAATCGGTTCAGCGGTTTGGGCGTGAAGAGGTAACAGACAGACAGACAGACAGACAGACAGACAGACAGACACACTTTCGCATTTATAATATTAGTATGGATAATATTATCTTTATAATTTTTCTCTGCTTGCTATAAAAACCTAAAGTAAAAGTTCAATTCAATAATGCTGGCTTGCTAGAGACTGAGGGAAAGGCTCTTTAGATTTTAGAACCTCCTTATGGCCTTTTAGGCTTATAGCCTTTACCTCAAGACTCAGCCCATAATCAGCAGCTGGGCCCGGGTCAGCTCAAACCGAAAGGAGACGGTAAAAATTCAGCGCCGCCTAACGTATCGTAACATATCGTTGTACTTGTAGCTTATCAAATCTTATATAGTAAAATAGCGTTTAAAACAATGAATAACATTCGCGTATACATAAGAAATTAATTATTCAAGATGTCACTTATTAACATTGGAATAAAGTCGTAATTTGTACGTCTAACTAAAACACCACCGAATCACTCGAAATCTATTTGGACTTATCTAAAAATTGTAATTATATTATTATGAATTAATTTTTGACATTATGCTTTTCTTCTAATTTTATAATAATTTACTGAATAAATATATCTATATCTTGTAAATTAAAATGAATTGTAGGCGAATGATTTATGTGTGATGGCTTTAATTATTTTATTTATAATCTTAATTAATTGTTGTATTGAATTCTATTTAATATCAGTTTCTACTTTTATTTATTAATTCTCTAGTTGCATGACTTTTTTATCAATTTTAGTTTTCTTTTATTAATTTTCATCATTTTTTTTCTTATATATTATTATTATACTAAGACTCTCAATAACACTGAGTAATAATTGTGATTTTAATGGTTTATTTACTTGCAAATAATGAAATAAATAAAAAATGTAGTAAATGATAAGAGCTTGCAAGTGTCACACGCCATTATAATGGCAGAATATACTAGAACCATAATATTTTTAATTTACCATCTTTGTTAATAAGATACATTCTGGTGATCGATAAATGAATTGAATTGAATCACAACCAAAGTACAAAAACCTATTGACTTTAGTGATCCTTTCCTGTAAATTCTTCTTCTGGGTATGAGCCCTCTAGATCTAGGAAGAAGATAGTTATAAATCTGATCTCTAGATCACAGGTTGTCAGTTGTATCTGTCTATTTATCAGAATAACAAGTACACCATGACTTAGGTGACACTTAATACCTATAAGTAACGTTACAATATAAGTATTTCCGATATAACTAGGTACCTATATTTTATTTATACAAACTTTAACCATTAGCCGCTGTTATTTATAATCTATTGATCACAAGTTTAGGCGCTACTATAGAACAAACATACATACATACATACATACATAGACTGACAAAATCCTTACCATTACATTTGCCTTCACCACGGTCGGGTAAAAAAGAAAGAAAATATGTATGTTTGTTCTCGTGTCTGTAACTCTGTACAATATGTCAGTGAACAGTTCCAATTTGACCCCATATTTTTTGCCACCATCCAGCACGGTGGTGGCAAAAAACCCCGCGTTATGATACAGCCTCGCCCAAGGCGTGGTCCCATCGATTTATGACTAAATCTTATGGTCACTGGCCGTAAACCACGGTGGGCATATCAGGTGGCCGTTTCGAAATAATTTTGCTGTACGCCCTATCCAAGTGTCCACCTACTCGGTCAGGCTTTGTGGTTCAATATTAAATGATGTTAAATATATTATTACTAGCTTTTGCCCGCGACTTCGTCCGCGTGGAGTTTGGTTCCCATATAAAATTTTAACCACTTTTTCACTCCTTTAGGGGTCGAATTTTCAAATACCCCTTCTTAGCGGATGCCTACGTCATTACAACTATCTGTATGCCAAATTTCAGCGAAATTCGTTCAGTAGTTTCGGCTGTGCGTTGATAGACGTGTCAGTCAGGTTTGCCTTTTAAATATGGATAATATCGTTTGAATGATAATATTGTTAGAACGGAAACGGAACCCTATTATTTGAACGGAACCTTATGATAAAAGTAGCCTTAGTTTCGTCTAATAACATCAGCTATCTGCCACTGAAAGTCCTATGACTAACAATTTAGCCATTTTGAGATTAACCGGAACAAACAAAAAGACAGACGGTCAGACAAGAATAAAAATAAAAAATGTTTTTTTTTTTATATTATAAGTAGGTACCATTTGTAATTTAATATGCATTTAGTGAAAAGCTGTTCATTTAAAATTAAAAACAGACACTTCAATTTTATTTATTTGTATAGATTACAAACAATAATTACAATTACGATACGTAGCGGAGTTACGCCGTACGCGTAGCTACGCCAAGGTGTGTTTTGTACTAAATAATTTTGATGTTCTACAACTTTAAGGAGTTCGTCAGTTTTATTAATTGCGAAGCAGAAGCATTCTTCTACATTTTCTAGTTCTCCGTCATCCAATTTATTTATTTGGAATGTCAACACTCAGTGCCTAAAAATCATCGTCCAAAAGTTTTAAAGTTATGTCGAAATTCGCTTGCCAGAATTATGGACAAGTATTCCAAATTACTAAAAGTTTTGCCTACACACGACTTCTTTTGATTAATTGCTCGCTAGGAGTTATTAAAAAATAATTCATAGCTTAATATAAAATACCACCCAATGCCATGCAATGCAATTTCAAAACTCACCCGCCCAACGAGAGAAAAAGGTTTTCGCAACCTTTTAATAAACGGTTGCAGTCGGAACTAGCAATTATAACTGAATCCAGTCAGAAATATCAATAGAATAATCAATGATTCCTCCTTTATACTTTACCGCTAAATAAAACTTATAATTTATGGTAAACCAGTGGTTCTTGGTGCCTTACAAGTTACAACGCATAACCTGTCTATAGATATTTTTCACTTTATTGCAAAGGCAATTAGACTGTACTTAGAAACCTGCTGCATGAAAGTAAAATCTAAAGCAGTCGTTTTATATGTTTATATTAAAAATAAAAATATATATATTATTATTGTTAGATATTATTAAGTATTTTAATTTTACTTTTTTTGTTGGCTTTTTAATGCCCTAGTAAAGTAGCAAAAATCTATCAACGTATTATATTAGACCGTACGTTATTTTAACCTAATTCTATTTAATTTGCTTATTATTGCAACGATTCGCCATTACTTAATAGTAATGACGAATCTTAATAGTAACGGCCAACAACCACGCTGTTCCCCTATCAATCCATCGATATTGGCATACAAAAATGTACCTAACTCGCTAGTAATAAAATTGATATTTGCTTGCGGTTATGAACGAGAGTAATTAGGAATAGTTTCGCGTTGGCCGTAACAAAGTAGATAATTGCTGGTTGCAGGACGCGATTTATCGTCTAATGTGCGCGCAACATCAATATTGTGTCAGTCTGTCAATCAATCAAGACGATTATTGTGGTATCGTCACAAGGGTAGGCAGTTCGATTCCTGATGCATTTGATATTATTTTCTTTATTCTGACTTCTATAAACATTTTGTTTTAATTTTGAATAAAACATTTCATTATAAATTTTTTTTACACGTGCAACAGTGTCTAAATTTTATTCAATTTTATCCAGCCCGTCTTGTGTTTTTCAATTTTCAAAAATAGTGATACGCGATTATTACGTATCTTGCAAAAGCAAAGCAATAGCAAAAATTGCGCAATTTTTGCGCAAAAATCGCAACTTCGTATTGCGTATCTGCAAAAACCTAGCAGAAGCAACCTAGCGATAGTACTGCCTCTACCGAACAATCGAGAAACTATAAATTGCAATCAATCGTTCGATCTCTTCACTGCTGTCTAATTTTTCATATTATTACGTAAGACTTTTACAGCAAAGCGAAAGCAATCAGCGAGCGATTTGAACTGTCAGTTAGCAATAATAAGCGAAAATGAAACAAAGTGCATTCAAACACATCAGCGAGCGATTAGCAATCAATCGCATAGGTAATACGATTTTATTTGACGTTCAGCAATCGATTGCGCGTCTATCGCGCGATGACAACAAGATTTTTGCTAATCGCTATTTTTACGTAATACGGCGGCCGGATAATTTAGTTTATAGGTACTATTCTTTCTCAATAGAGTTTTAATTATTAATTATTATTTACTACTATTTACCGTAACAAAGGAATAAACACAATTTAAATTGCACAATCACTTGTATTGTATTTGTGTTATCTAAGTCAAAACAAAAGCAATAAGTCTGCACAATTTATGTTAAATTGCTTTGGTTTACAATAGAGCCCGAGATAAACAGAATCTAATAAAGTTGTCCCCCGTCCAGTCCACGTGTCGATTTCCCTTGATTGACGGCAAAAAACTGCCCGATGTAAAAACTGCCTAATACCCATTGACACCTCAGAGTCAACTAGACAGTGGGCAGTAAAACACAATTTATAGTGTCCACGCGCCGATAATCGCTTTCCAAATTACCACATCCTCCCTCGTTTTATATGTAAATAGATCTTTATTTCGACGTACTAAGGTGTACAATCTAACGGGTCTTCCTCGCTTTTATGCACCGCAAAGTCAACTTGCATTGTAGTTTATTTTCCTTATCTCATAAACTTTTAAATAGAGGCGTCAAGCGTTTGACTACTACAAGGGTTTTTGTTTGGCAAATGGCAGAATTATCAGTGAAAGTGTAACGTCCTTTTTAGTAATAAAAAACATGACACCTTCTAAAAAACAATAATACAAAAATACGCTGCTTATTATTTTAGTAGAACACCAAAAAAATCTCATCACAATTTTATGTATGGTCATGAGTCATGACTCGACAGTCGTATTGTCATAAATATGAACTGAAAAAACCTACCTACATACAATTATAATTTTTATACCTATAACTACACCTACACCTGCTTCCAACAACTACACCTACACCTCAGTGGCGAAGCGTGAATTCCGCGGAATGATAAGCCTGAAGCGAAAGTAGAAGCTGTTATATTTTTGTAACATGTATTTAAATAATCATTTTAATTATTAAAAAAAAACTTTTCTAAGCTATCTTGATTAATGTCTGATGATGATAGACTGAAACTTCAAACGAAGGTTTATTACGTTTTTACGAACGAAAAAAGATCGCGATATCTAAACGACATCGCACAATTTCGCTAGCTATTTAGATGTGCGATAGTCGGGTTTATTACTCGAGGAACTAATAAATATTACCGTATCGAACTAATTTGTTTTAATAACCCATGCACAAAAACATTTTTTTCTTTTCTGCTGATTTTTAGACAAAAAAAACGTCTAAACGGTTCCGGTGTCTCATGTCGTAAATCGTTCTGCCTCCGGGCAAATTTTATGGCTGAAAAATTAATTTACCTGACTCTTTAGGAGTTTAGTTGTAGTTTAGTAAAATTTGAAATGGGAAAACCTAGAAAGTACTGTTTTTTATTTTATAGATTATTATTTTATACATTAATTAAATATTATAAAAATATATTCTATGAAAAAAACATTAAATCCGATGTGATATGATTCATACACTCCTACATTTTACAACTGTTATATTGATATCAGTTAACAGAATTTGCCCACATCAGTAACGTCATAAAACAAATGAAGTCTAGGGTAGTAAACTATAGTCTATTCGTGTTAACAAGACAGTGAAATGTAAAAAAAAAATCAAAATTGACCAATGACGCATAACCCATGTTCACATTAACCAATTACCTACAGTAAGCCATTTTGACATACTATGTACGCTTGATTTATTGATATATACTGTCTTCTTAACGCGAATAGACTATAGTATTACCTTAACGTGAAAAATATAAAAATATTTTAGACCTTATTGTATTACATTAGAGTTTAATTTTGCTGAAATGTTTTTTACTAAGGCAAAGTACTCCCCTGCTAAAAATGATATACGTGGTCGCGTATTGTTGTTTTTTTTTTACTTCAATACGGCGTTTTTCTGGTTCCTGTGTGCTTGAAATATATTCCTTTATTACATAGGCACTATAAAAAGATCTCAAACAATATACCATCAAAATTTGAATACACGATTCCTATACATAACGAAAATACATCATCATAGGCCTAGCTGATATTTAGATAGGAATGGTAAAAAAGTATAAACTGAAATCGGCCGACAAAGTACCTACAGACAAATTCTGCTATCTACGTCAAAGTAGATTACAAAGAAGGTACGCTTTATTTGTTTCTTATTAATAAGTAATCCTTGAAGTTACTTATGTGAAACATTTTCCTATTGATCTACTGTTGATCAGCTTTGACTATCATCCCACTTAATAATTATTATAATATGAGATCAGCTATAATCCTAAATATTAATAGTTAAACTACATACAAACAGACAACAAACAGGCACTTTCCCCTCGACATATGGCGGCTCGTGCCATCCCTTTGTCGAGCCGCCCCTGCGGTACATAATACCGAGTAACCTTGAAGGGAAAGGGAGTAGGTATTCTGTAATAAACTATACCCCTACTTACTTGGTATTTGTAGTAGTTGAAAATTACTTTGTACTTACCAAAAGAGGTACGAGAGTTTCGTAAAAGTTTCAAATTAGGTGACGTGCTAATCACTTTGTAACTTATAAATAAATGTGATTCAACTGCACAAATTATTTTGATAGATTATAATTTCTAGGTTACCATTACCTACCTTACTAATGTGACATAAGATATTTTGTACAAATTCAATACCTACAAAGTAGGCTTTACATTATGCTCTACCTTCGAAACCTTAAAAAAATACAAAACGATGCAGTTAATGTAGATCTAAGAATTTTTAAAGTCATATTCCTAGGAGTCCTAGAAATAGCTCACTACAATTTACGAGTACTTAAATCTGTCTTCATTGGAAAATTGCAGTCAAGAACTTTCAGACGTCTCTATTCCATTTTGTAGGTAAATTGTTATTTGTACCCGCTCTGACGCTTCCCTTCTGAAACCCAAAAACCTGTAAATCGACATGTATTTTTTTTTCAGAGGATACATTACCTTTGGGCATGTGCTCAATTTGACAAATTTACATACGAATGGCGTGCGTTTAATGAATAGACACAAAGTGTAGCCATCTTTCTCCAAACTGCTGGATTCTCGAAACCTCAAGCAACATATGGTAGTGGCAGACGCCACGCCAACTGTCGCTGCCACCGTCCCTTTCTCCCGAATTACGGTAGTAACAGGTGGAACAGAGAAGGACGTTTCATTAGTCAGTAGTACTATCATTTGAATGTAAAATTGCAAAAAAAGTGTATTGTTTGTGCGCGTGCGCTAAGACATGAAAAGGAGCCAGGGTTGCCGAGGAAAATAATGGTAGAAAGTTTTGTTCTATTAAGCAGGTAGAATTGAGTTTACTGAAAAATGTCGCTTACGCATTTCATCTAATACCTACAAATCATACCGAAACTGAAGAAGTTTTCACTTCAAAAACTAATATTCATAGAACATTTTCACCTCAGGCCTAAGCTTCAGACTTTCTTGCACAAACTTAGATTATTATATTAGCTCATTGATTTATATTCATGTACCTACCTACTAAGGTACGTACAGCAAATGAAGATTACCAAATGTTACAAGATTCTAGCTATAGTACCGTTCTTGTTTATACTTAATAATATTCATTATTATTTTCTAGGTACCTAAACCCTAATCCAACGTTGCAGTTTGCTCCTTGATTCTTGGTAGACAGATTCGAAATTCATATCACATCTGAGTCAGGGTTTCGTATTATAGTAAACTAGCTGATGCCCGTGGTACCGCCCGCGTAAGTACAGTAACCCACGAGAACCGTATGTTATATTATATACTATGGTCTACTTTATATCTGTGCCAAATTTCATGATAATCGGTTTAGTAGTTTTGACGTAAAACTGTAAATAAATTATCTCACGGGAACCGTACATTTCCCCGCGATAAAAAGTAGCCTATGTCCGTTCTCAGGCTCTAGACTATCTGTGTACCAGATTTCATTTAAATCGGTTCAGTAGTTTTGGCGCGAAAGACGGACAAACAGACACACACACTTTCCCATTTATAATATTAGTATGGATTCTTGCACAAAATTACCTGTATTACTAAAACAATTTTATATAAATAACTTTGCGTAAAAACATAAAATCACATAAACAAATCTTTATAATATCCAAAATCTTTTCATCTATCCAAAAACAAAACTTACGGTAGCAGCCCTGACAGGAAGGAGGGTAGGCTTTATCGCGGATTGGGGATAATTCGGGAATTTCGTCAGTTCGAGCAGGATATTGGGATAGTTTTTGTACGACATATGGACTACAGTGTAGTGAGTTAACGATGAGCCTGCTGTTCCGAAGGTCGCAGCTTCAAATCCATGTTCATATTGACGTTATGAATAATTTGGCTTCATATTATAATGTTATATCTTATGGGTTACGTAGGTTTAGGTACTTATTATTCGATAGATATAATATCATGTCCGAGCTTTTTAAGAAACGGGATATAGAGAAAGCAAGCTCTATCTGCAAGGCAATTTCAGAAATAGCTCGCAATGGAAAAGTAACACCTACCAATTAATTAATTTTTACAGAAAATCACTACTCTCCGACTTTACAAATTATGTTCTAAGCCTTAGAGAGCTGTACGATTTAGAAGTAAAACTTTTTAACGGCGTTAAGAGTGAAATTTCACAATTTTAGATAATATAACAATATAAGACTACCTGTAGGAAGCTACTTATACTTCTTACATAACAACTTAACTTTTTAAAGTACGGCTCAACGAACAGATCGCGCTATGTGTAGTTTTTTTAACTGATATTTAGACACGATAAGAGTATTTTTGGATTTTAAATGATGAATGAGTTTTCATGTTTGTCACGTGTACTTTGTAAACATTATTTTTTTTTTGTACGAAATACTTCGCTGCAGTTCAACATTTTTTACATAACCACACTTTAACAATACGAGTAATATAAACATTATAGAAATTCTGGAGTAAACTTAAACTACTTTTAAATGGTGATGGCCATTTAAAACTAATGTTTACTTTGTCCCGTTGCCGTTTAGGCCCGACCCGAAAGGGTTAATCATCCATTTAACCATCTATGGTTAGTTAACGCTTATTTATGGAAATTAACTTTAAATAGTTGACGGTGATTTTTGATCTCGATGATCACCCGATCTTTTTGACCCAAATATGTTATTTGGGTTAAATAATATGTCTTTCAGTTTATGGGTTTAATGTTTTAATTTAATTCGAGACTTAAGGGTTTGATTTTTGTTTTTAAATGAACTTATAATGTTTTACTGTCATTTTAAAGAACTTATTCTAGTGTCATCTATGTTACTATGGAGTAACATAGATGACACTAGAATAAGTACTTACTTATAAGTACATTTGTTATATGGATAACATAACAATTATTATCATTAAGTAGGTAGTATGTAGCATACATCTATACTTCTATAGGTACCTACTAATATAATAAAAAGGAAAAGTTTGTTTGTTTGTTTGTATCGAATAGGCTCCGAGACTACTGGACCTATTTTGATAAAATTTAGCACAGATGTAGAGTAGACCACGGGGAAGGACTTGCTACTTTTATCTCGGAAAAATTTACGGTTTCTGCTAAATTAACTTTTGCGCGCACGAAGGCGCGGGCAACATCTAGTTAATAATAATTATTGTTGTAATATTATTTTATTTAATTGCAAAACTCGACCTCTGTAAAATAATATAAATTTAATACGTATACCTACATCTACTACCTACATTTATAAAACAAAACAGTAACGTTATCGTGGTCTTTAAAAATGTTTAATTTTGTGTTTATTTGAACATTGCTTTGAGTATTCCGTACCCAAACGGTAAAAAAAATTTTTCACTGACATAATAAATTCCTCTATAACTGTCATCTTGTAAGACTCCGTAATGATGACGTCTACTAAGACTCTGTTATCCGTCCGTCTGTCTGTACTCTGTATGTCACCAGATTTTCACATATGATATATCTCTGTTGTCGTTAATAACAAATCAAAATAAAGTAGTTATCTAAGTGGGGCCCCATGCAAAAAACGTGATTTTTTGCCATTTTATATGAAACCCTTCGTGCTTGAAATGCGAAAGTGTATCTGTGAGTCCGACTCGCGCTTGGTCGTTTTTTATACGTAATCACTAGAACAGCTAGGTAACCTAAAAAGGATGCCCTTTTTTCGCGCATAATTTTATTTGTCATAATTTCATTTGGCATAACTCATTTGGCATAATTTTATTACGCATATTGACTTTGGCATACTGGTTTCTTACATCATTAGGCGTAAATATCATTTAGACTAGCTAAGTTATGTAAGCTGTTCTAATAAAAACAGATTTTAAACGAAAGAGATGAAACCGATGAAGTGATTCAGATGGACATAATCTGTTGTTTGTTTAGCATTAATATCATAATAGCAGTCATTTCGACCCTTGTCGGCAAATAAAGGGTTGACTCTACAATTTATTACAACATATGGGAATATTTTTTAGGCAAATATTTAACTGTTGATTAAGTTGAGTTATTAGTGCAAGTATCTATACTAATATTATAAATGCAAAAGTGTATCTGTCTGTCTGTTACCTCTTCACGCCTTAACCGCATAACCTATTTTTATGAAATTTGGTATAGATGTTACCGGCCAAACCCGATTTTAGGACAAACTAGTTTTGCCTAGGCTAAACTGGTTCTTCCTATACGCGATAGGATTAACTAGTATATCCTAGTCCAAACTAATTTGTCCTAAGCCCGATAGGATAGGCCAAACTAGTTGATCCTGATATTTATACGCACACTCCAGGATAAACTAGTACGGCCTAGTCTAAACATTATGGTTATTCTAAAAAATCTAAATAAATATATAAACTGAATAAAATACTCCGTAATTGGAAAAAATAAGTTATTTAAACGATAATTATTTGTCGTTAAAAGCTATGGATATTTATTGGTTATACAAACAATAACAAATAATAAGTGTTTTTTAAATAAAAGCAATAATCATATCTCAATAATTAAAATTGTTATTTATTTTTACATGGTGTGCTTTGGTGGCACTTAGAATTGCAGAGTATCATTGCCTTCTTGCACTTGCATCTGTTTGTGGAACAGTTTTTGATGCAGCTGCATCTCACGAAACCTTGGCCTGATCCAACTGAATGTTTCGTAGCTGCAGACCTAAACGTTATTCCTATAGTTATTTGTCCTAGAGTGTGCGTATTAATATCAGGATCAACTAGTTTGGCCTAGGCTAAACTGGTTTGTCCTATCGGGCTTAGGACAAATTAGATTGGACTAGGATATACTAGTTAATCCTATCGCGTATAGGAAGAACCAGTTTAGCCTAGGCAAAACTAGTTTGTCCTGAAATCGGGTTTGGCCGGTATCATAGACATTCTTTGGGTCCCGGGAAAGGATATAGGATATTTTTTATAGCGAGAAAGTAGTGTTCCCGTGGAATAATGTATTTACGCGGGCGGAGCCACGAGCAAAAGCTAGTATTTTATATTTGAAAAGAAGTCTCGCGGGTTTAATTTTAACTAGAGGTCGCCCTGTGGTCTAAATTTGCCCTTAAATCATATAATTTTTAATTTTGAACTTTATGAGTTCTTTCGCCTCTTAGATCGCCAAAAATGAAAATAAAACAACAACGCGTAGCAAAATTGTATCGTATTTTACTTCCTCTACGATTGTCTATCAAACGCACGGTAGTGTGTTCTTCAAAACTTCAATTTACCGGCCAAATTTCATACTCCTCTGTTCGTACAACTGTCGTAAAACCATACTCAAAGTTTTTGCTCCACGTATTTGGTTTTAATATAAGAAAACGCCTGTACAGGGCACTAACGGGCGAATGAAACGCTAATCAGAATTAAGAGCCCTATTCGCAGGCTATCGCTGTTTCTGCTATCCGAAATGACAAGGACAACAAGTTCCTTGAGCGTCACTTAATTTAACTATCGTTTTAGTTGTATTATTATATTTATGTAGACTTGGTACTTGGTTGCTAATAAAGTCTTTGAATTCCCTTGATATCACTTATCTTCTTTTTTTTTTCAAAGTGCGAACCTGTACCTACTTACAGTACCCGACTAATATTATGCACACACACTTTGAAAAGAGATATTCGGGTATAAGTGTCGGCATTTATTTTTAACCTCACTATGACAAGATCTAATTAAAAATTTATTTTCTCGAATTTTCCTAGATTAAATTTTTTGCAATGTAAGAACGTGGTCGGAACTCGGAACTATCTAAGAACATTTTTTTTTAAATTTAAACAATGCTTTCCTTGACCTCCATCAATCGGCAGTAGCAGGCAGTAGCGGTTGGTAGCGGTGTCCCGCGGTGACCAATCGGCCACGGCTTGATCTCGAATCGATTACAATTAATTGATTGATTGAAAAAAAATTCGCACCCCGCAAAAACCATGAGTGACGTTTTCGAAAGAATTTCATCGGAAAGTGAAACGTTACGAATATAATATTGCTCTCACTTTTTTCTTCGATCCAACACGACAAAAAGGATTGATCGGGATATGGTTTTTTTTTTCTTATCGAGTAAAGGTTTGCAACATATTATAATTATTATAAAGGAGATTGAAACCATTTCATACATTCTTGGGCCAACAATGTAATAAGATGAAAATAGTATAATAAATAGATATATTTAGATTAATGAGAGCCTTGTGGAAAATTGTGTAACTTTTGGCAATCTGAGAACAAAGTTATGAGCTGTTTAATGAAAGTGAGGTTATGTTTCAATACCAATAAAACTTTGTAACACTATCTATTCGATTGAGAATGCGTCAAAAGTCATAATAATAGGCAATTTAATTATATTTCTTGATTAAATAAATAATTAATGATTATTATGACGAATAAAATCTATAGAAATAAATTTATAGGGAACAGAAAATGAACAATTTTAATGTATTTTAAAGTTTATTCGTCTTCTATAAATATTAAAATGTCGTCAAAAAATTATACAGGTGGAACAATATGATCTTGATACCTTATCCACTTAATGTAAATACCATAATATTGATACCATAACATGAGGAACGTATAACCGCCTCCGTCTTTAAAAAGTTATTGTAACAATATTATAGTAGCTACTCGGTTGGATGTGCTTTACGCAAAGGTGTGTTATTATAACATCCACAAACAAGCACACCGATCCTCTCATGGCAAGCGATAACTGCCGCCCATGGGTCCCCACATTTCCTTCTCGCCGGTTTTCTGTAAGGCCTTTCTGTTTCCCTAATTCCTATGATCGAGCCGAACCTGCATGGCTCACCAACGCACAACGGTTACTAAATCTAATAAGAAGAAATCATAATTTCGCATAACGCTCGGTCTGACCCTAATAACGTGGATAGTGTTAACAAATTACAGAAATGACTACATTTTGTCATCAAGCCAGGAAACTCGGATTAAGACATTACCGATGATTTGTTATGGCCTGAATGATATGCCTGGTAATGTCTACCTGGAAGAACTACACTTTAGAACCTAACCATAATGGAAGGAAGGAAATGATAAACTCTTTAAAGTAAAACACTGTTTATGTTGATTTAGATAATGTTATGATGATAAATGTTCTTAATTTTGATAGTATTCTATATATATTAGGTACTTACATTAATGAACAAAAATGCCTATAACATTACCGTAATAAAGAATTATAATTCGTTCTCTACCCAGTCACTCAATTTATCATTCCTATTGCACTTGACCGTCAATTTCATCTTAATCTAATTAATTCAAGTGAAATTCAGTAGCCCGTATCAAAACGAATTGAAAAAATTAAAAATGTTGTCTACGCTTTTATACAATTCTTTTTATCGTTCTTTGTGTGGTCTGTGTAAAAAGGCGCGAACCGTTGGGCGCCATTGTTCGTGTCCGATTCAAATTTGGAACGCAGGCTTCCCGCCGTTTTATTATTCGCGGGAGCCGCTGAAATGTTTTAATGTCATTTGACTTGGAACCTTTTTTAGAAACCATTGTCAGCTAATAGAAGAGCAATTTTAACATCAATAATAAGGAATTTGTAATTGGAACATGTTAATTTCGGTTTCGTAAATTTATTATTAGAATATTTGCAGTCGCAAATATTCTAATAATATTTGCGACTGCAAATATTATTAGAATAATTATATTAAATATTGTAGCGTTAATTACTAATGAAGTCTCATTAGTAATTAACGCTACAATATTTCTTTCTGCTAGAAAGAAGAAAATTAAGAACTTACAGTAAAACCTCGGGAATCGTCGTTTTTTATAATAATGTTATAATCTGTCACTTCTATAGAAAAATGAAGATTGCCGAGATCGATTAGGAAGATGGTTGTACTGTAGGTAGGTACTTGCTTGTGGATGTCTGAAAACTGAATGTTAGGTAAAATCTTAAGAGTAATAACAATAGTAAGAGAAGAAACATAATAATAATATTATTCTAGCATTAATTGAACGCGGCGTCGCGCGTCGTCGCCCGCGTGGTAAGTACCTAATTTATTTTTATTTTATTTTATTTTATTTGGAAAACTTACAGCTACGAAATGATAACATTAATAATTTAACTAAGAAATAAAAAAGCCAATACTTAACACTTTTTCACTTATACAGTACCCATACTTACATACAGTAATAAGTAGATTTTTAACTTTCATCCCCTATATCCCTTTATCCTTTGAGTATCCAACTATACGGAGACGACATGACAGCTAATTTCTATGCGAAAAAGTCTCGCCACTTTCTGCGGGGGGGACGACCGCACCGCTAGTGCTTGACACTATCGATGTTTTACTATCGATGAATTCGGCTAGTAATAATTATGTGTGGCAAAAGTAAATTTTAAAAATTATATCTATTATAAATTAACTACAATATTTAATTTACAGTTTCGCTTAGTATCATAAAGTAAATAAGTATTAAAATGTTGAAACTTGCAAAAATGGAAGCGTCATCCAGCGTGAAGAAGAATTTTACCATTTTAGCAGTGTTACGAATATCTTAGTTGCGGAGCGGCTGGTGCGTACAACTAATTTGTAGCATTCCGTAATACTCGTAACTCGAAACCGTAATAAATTTGCCCTGACCATCCGTCTGTCTGTCCGTCTTTCTAGCATGTGTAATTATGAATTTATATAAATGGAATGTTGTATAGTTTATAGGTATTTTAAAATTGAAGTAAGAATTCATAAATTACCTTTTTACAAAGTCACCGGCACCGCACCTTACATAACGGAACTGCGTCTGCGGTGCGAGGTACCCGCGACGCCGTTGTACGTATCCCGCCTGCACTGGTCTATGCAGGTCGAGGACGTCGTGGACTACATCCGCCAGAAGACGTCCATCGCCTTGAGGGTCGAACGTCTGGAGTCTCGCCACAAGGTCAATTTCAGTTCCTTTGTGGTGTGAGTGCCGACGCATCTTTCGTCGACCTTCGAGGTGGAGGAGTTCTGGCCGACCGGTGTGGTCTACCGGAGGTTTCGGGGAAGACTCCAGAACGAAGCGCGGATCACGTCGCCGTCAACACGTGACAAAGTGTAGTTTTGAAGTATATAATATTATGTATGTTAATCTGTAAGGTATTTATAATATGGGCCTATGTCACCCGAAATAAATGAAATTTAATTTAATTTAATTTAAAAGTATGTTTTACAATATTAAAGAACATCCATACGTCCATCCATCCATACATTCACCATCTATCCATCCTCACAAACTTTCACATCCTATCTTAGTAATAGTATAAAATGTGAAAATTTATGAGGATGGATGGATAGATGGTTGCATGTATAGATGGATGCTTGTTACTCTTTCATGCAAAAACTACTGAACGGATTTTGATGAAATTTGGTATGGTAGTAGTTTAGGCTCTGGATTAAAACATAGGCTACTTTTTATATGGGAAAAGTAGAGTATTCTCGCGGGATAACCGATAGTATATTTACGCGGGTGGAGCAGCCGTAATAACTAAAGTAAAATAGATAATAGCTTCAAGAATTAGTCTCATACGGTTTGAAACCCATTATCTAGCACGCTTCACGCTTTTTATTTGTTGTTGTAAAAAAGGAGTCCGTGGATTCCTCATGAATTCTACCACCAGGTCTACCATTTAGTGACAATAGGATGAATTTAGAAGTAAAATCTTTACAATAATAATTAGACGACCTCTGTGGTTCAGTGATTGAGCGTGTTGGTGCTCTAGCCGGGGATTGCGGGTTCGAATCCCGCCGAAGTAAATAAAGTTTTTCTGTGTTCCTGGGTCATGGGTGTGTATTAAATGTGTAAAGAATAAAATAAAATCTTAAGTATGTGTATAGTATTAAATATATTTCCGTTGTCTGGTACCCGTAACACAAGTTCTTCAAGAGAACTTACCACGAGACCAGATTGACATGACGTGAAGCATCCATATATATTTAAAATATATTATATTATTAAATAAAAAAAATATATTACCAAAAAAGACTTGAGAATCTCCTTCGGTTTTTGTCGGTTAAAAAGGTAGAGCTAAGTAAAAATGCGGAATCGTTTTGATAACTAGGGTCCACCCTAAATACGTTTTTTTTTGCATTTATAATAGTTCTGCTCCACCTCAATGTTTACCCAGTCCAGTTTTTGAACTACTTATGGTGAACATTTCACCATAAGTAGTTCAAAGACTGGTTCAAATTCACGGGCAAAAACTAGTTAATAATAAAATTCACCTTTAATAATTTCAAAGCTGGCAAGGCGCACTGTTTTAATCTCCTCCTGTTGTTCGCCTGAACAATAAAACATGAAACTTCAAAATGCACCGAGCAAATTGTACTCGTACATTTGGGAGACCAAGAAAAATTATTAGCGCAAGCTTGGACCCAGACATCCAAATCATCCTATTTTTAAGAAATCTAAAAAAATAATGGTCAGAATAACATACTGATAAAGTCGATATCGATATTTCTTTTACGTTGTCACAACCCTCAGTTTTTATGAAGTGTGGCCTGTTTATAAATTAAAAATGCATAATTTCAGGATTAATTTATCCGCACATATTTTATTGTAATAAATAATAATTAATATAAACAAAAGTTTGTTATTACAATTGGATAATTATTTTATAATAATTTGCAAATTTTGAATGTGTTTCGTGAAATTATATAATGAATAAAAACAAAATTGTAAATAGTGTATTTATTAATTAGTCATGTTTCTTCATTATGAAATAGTAAAAACAAGAACAAATATGAAATAGAAGTTTTTATAAATTACTACTTTTAAATATTACCCTAAATTTGGATGTTGTACGATTTAGTAGCAACATTTATTCATCGCGTAAAATTTTTGGATTTTTGCTAATTTATCGCAATTATTGTTAATATTTAGGCAAAATAATACATACACATGGAAAGTAACACCATCCTTTTGTTTATTTGATGTTTCCGATCTGTTTTTGCAGGAAAAATACAGCAAGTCGGCATTTTTTGCTCCGGTTCGTTTCGCCTCGCTGTAATTTTCCGAATACGTCAAAAACGCGCAGCAACTAGTTTTATACAACCCTCACGACCGGGGGGTCTTACCTTTGGCAGCGGGGAACGCCTGACAATGCCATCTCCGTATGGTTGGATACTCAAAGCCTTTATCGCCAATAAACTGTTTCACAGTTTGGCGATTTTTATGGTTATGTGTATGGTTATATTGTTTAAATCCTTATGAATAAACGTAATAATAATAATAAATATTTAATTTTACCCCATTCGGGGGTTTATTTTGAAAATTATTCTTTATTGAATGCCTTCTTATACATAATAATATTATGAGAACCATTGTATCTTGTATTGCGGATGTCTATCGGCGCATAATATATCTTCGTTCTATTTCTTAATTAGTTACGCATTCAGTTTCGTCTTCATGCTTTTAATTATTTTAATATAGCACAGCGCCATCTATTGAACTTATATGAGACTTCGAGATCAGCTCAAACGTTAAAAGTTTCATTTTAATGATGTAGATGTCACTTTCTTTTTTGTTGTTAAAATGCTAATATAGATGGCGCTGATTACTATTTTGACTCGCTGGTGACGTGCATGGAGATTAATAGATGGTGATGTGTAATGGTACTCCACAGTCCAGACTCCCTAATAAATGGGGTTTTGCGCCTGAGCCGTTGTATGACCTAATGATTCAAAAGGCTAATAAAATAAAAAATGCTTCCACCATCCAACAGATTTAAACAGGTGTCAATTATAAGATCTATTTTAGTAGAAAACTTTTTACTATGGCATTATTGGCATCATCCTTATTTTATAATAGCGAGAGGGGCCTTTGAACACTTTTTAGTTATTAAATTATATTTCTCATATGGTGTTATAAATCAAGATGTATTATATTTTATAAATAAATATGGGGTTTATACTAAATAATAAAAATGATATTTATTTATTTTGATCCATCAAACTAACGTAATTTCCATTTTTTTAAACCATATTTTGTTCAAATCCGCCCCATCTGCGGGGCACATTTGAAACCCCTAGGGGCAGTATTGAAAAACCAGGATAAAATAAAAACCACGCCACTTAGAATTTAATCAACACTATATTTATGTTATTTGCATCTTATATTATCATTGAACATAGCCATACATACCTACACTAGTTATTACTTATATAAATTGTATAATACTCTATACAGTCTAGGGCAGTCTTGATCAAGATTTAACTAACTTACAAGTTATAAAAGAGATCAATATGAATATTGCAAAACAATCTTATAAATGTACCTTTATGATACCTATAATAAAAATATGACTAAGTCATAGGCTATTTTGATTGTTTATTTTATAATTTAAAGCTTTTAAAGTACGTCCCTAAGACTCATAAGTCTTATGAGTCTTAGGGACGTACTTTAAAAGCTTTAAATTATAAAATAAACAATCAAAATAGCCTTAAAGGCCAGTAAAAAAAAACATAAAAATTAAAAAGAAACAAATAAAAACATTGTTAGATAAAACTTATCCTAGCCTTTTACTAAAGTTAAATTTGAAGGTTAAAAGGGCAGCTGTTCGTGAAGTTCCGGCAGTAGGACATGGTTTTGGAAGTTTCTTCACAATATCCGTAAGGGGTCATCCATAAATAACGTCACACGTTAAGGGGGAGGTAGGGGGTCGACGAAGTGTGACATTATTTGTTTCGTTAATTTCTTTAATTAATATGATAGGTATAGACTATAGTGTATTATTCCATTGTTTTATTTTATTTTATTAAATCCATACCGTATTGTATTTAGATAGTAAGTTTTTATATTAATTGTATTTACCTAACTACTTATTTTTAAATAAATGTTTTTATATGATTAATCGTTATTTGTTTTGTTAATTGTTTCATTTGATGTTAATTTTATTAAAAATAATTTAAATAAAAATAAAACTGGTTTCGGAACCAATATTTTTATTCAATAATTTCTAAATGTAAATTTGCAAAATATGTGACGTCACACTAGGAAGGGAGGGGGTCTCACAAATGTGACCAACTGTGACAAGGAAGGTAGGGGTAAAAAATCGTGAAATTCGTGTGACGTTATTTATGGATGGCCCCTAATAGGAATGAAAGATTAATCTTCTTTGTCAGGGAACAAAAATTTATAACCAAACTTCTTTTTCATAAAAGAAACTAAAAACATATTTTCGTCTTTTCTTTTAATAATAGCCACAAATACATTTGTGCATCATTTTTGATAGAGTGACATTTACAGAATTTTCTTTTTGTAATTTCTTACCATGATGACTGAAACAATAAACCAAAAAAAAATTAAAAATCTTATGATGGATGCGTATTAACTTGGTTAGGTACCCATAGGGGCACTTTTGAACATTTTATTCAAAAGTGCCCCAACAATTTTGATCAAATCTGCCCCAACACCATCTTGCATAAATAAACATCTCTGGACGAAAAACTTACTCGAGTTCAAATTAATTTTCATTTGTAATACTCGGGATATACTTTAAACAACACAATTAAAGAATAATAACTTGAAAATAATACTTACCTTGTAATTAATTTGATTACAAATAAAAAAATATTTATTTACTATGGCCTTCATAAACAAACCGGCGAATGATTTTCAAAATTACTTTGACATTGACGTTAGTTGGGAACTGACAGACGTTTAGGACGGTGTTACCAGTATTAAAATGGTTTCAGAGCTTAGGGATGGTAAAGGATTCGTTCATAAAACAAAGAATTCAAAACTGCCTCTGTTCGAAACTGCCCCCCTCTCACTACCTATTTTACTTCCTCTATTGGCGACATTTTTCAATAACTTTTGGGTTTAGATTTTACAATACGGTGAATATTTCAAGTAAAAAAAAATCGAAATTGTGTATGTGGAAGTTCAGGAAAGGTGTAAACGGTGAGAAATATTGGAAATGGTGTAGTTTGTTGGAGTAGGCGTAGGTGTAGTACAAGGGGCACAAGGCCGTATGTTGCATTGTAGGTGTAGTTATTTATCCATTTCAGTTCATATGTAAGGCAGAACATATGTCGGGACAGCTAGTTTTATATATTTTGACATCTATACAGATAAATAAAATTGAAGTGTCTGTTTGTAACTTCAAACTAACAGCTTTTCACTTAATGCATCTGAAAGTATATTCGGTACTTACAATAAAATACCATTTTTTTTAATTTTTGTCTGTCCGTCCGTCTGTCTGTCGGTCTGTCTGTCTGTTTGTTCCGGCTAATCTCTGAAACGGCTGGACCGATTTTCACGGGACTTTCATTGGCAGATAGCTGATGTTATAAGGTCTAACATAGGCTACTTTTATTTTAGGGATCCGATTAAAAAAATAGGGTTCCACTTCCGTTAGTTCTGCGCAAACGAAGTTGCGGGCATCAGCTAGTATTCAATAAAAACTACTGAACGGATTTTGATAAAATTTGGCGTGGTAGTAGCTTGAGCTCTGGATTAAAATATAGGCTACTTTTTATCCCGAAAGAGTACATTGTTCCCATGGGATACTGTATTTACACGAGCGGAGCCGCGGGCAACAGCTAGTTTATAATATTAGTGAGGCTTAGGATATTCGTGTAAGGTGTAGTTTGGGTACTGTACAACCGCAAGAATTGTTGCATCTAGCGAAGCAGGCGGTGGATACGACGTAAGTGGGTTTGCATACCTAGTACTTACCTACCTATAGTACCTACCTACGTCTGCTATCTACCAGCTATTACTGACACAACAGACAACAGCCCTTGAAATAAATTATCAGGCATGTTCAAGTTATTGGGTTTCAATTTTAATTTATAATAATTGTTTTTAATAACGACACAAATTATAGTGGTAGAGAATTAATATTTTAGCGAATTAATTGTAGGCAAGTTTAATATAATATCATTAATATTATGTATTATCTATAATAGTCTATACCAATATTATAAAGAGGAAAAGTTTGTATGTTTGTTTGCATTGAAGAGGCTCCGAAACTACTGTACTGATTTTAATGTTTGGCACAAATATAGATATAGGGAAGACCACGGGAAAGGACATAGGATACTTTTACAGCGCGCAAATGCTAATCTTGCGGATCTAGATGTATCTATTCTTCTATCTTTGACCACATCATGACACGCGATTTAATTTTGAACCGTGATTAAATCTTACATTACAATGGCGAATTATGATTGCGATTTTCGACCTAGTAGGTCAATCAATTTTTATAAAAGTTGAGAAGTATTCCCTTCATCAGCGTTCCACTTCCACATCCAAAATGTCATTCATGATTCATGACGTTAAGGCGCTCTTACCCTAGAAATGCGCTTCTTTCAAAAATTTTTTGAGACGAATGGATACATTTTAGTGCAGCAAAAAAATATATGTTAATTTTGATCATATTTGCTAGGGGACCTTCATTTTCAAAACACGTTATCTGAAAAATTTCTCGATAAAAAAAAATCATAAAGTTACCATTAAAATAGAAATTCTTGGAGTTGTAACTGTATTATTTGTGAACAGAAATGAGAAAATTATTTGCAGTTTCGTAAAATATAATAAAAGGAAGGGAATTGTTGTTTTGATTTTTCGTATAGAATGTGATATTTGTTAGTATTAATTTATTTCAATGATAAATAATTCGTACGAGTCGAATGAAACATCGCGAAATGGCGACCTGTCATTCCTTCTCTTTCATATCTATTGAATAAGACAGTACCGGCTTAGGCCTCTTGCTAATGAGACGTATGTCAAATTTTTCCCCTCTTTTCTGCTCAAAAATTATTCGAATTTATTGTTGAAAGTCCGTTCAAATTTATTTTACCCCCGAATGGACCTTTATGTCGTCTGCATAAAGGTCAAGTCGGGGTCAAGTCAATATTTATATATTAGTTTTTCTTTCGTCGTGTAATACTTATAATATATACTTAATTTCACTATCTGACGTAAGATGCTTGGTAGCCGTTTGGCTTTTTGCGTTGTTGCGACCAATTGGTCTCGGGTTCGAATCCCGGTCAGACGATTTTTTTTTGTTTTTTTTTTGTCGCACTATAAAACTTCGAGCGATGCTTGTTTTCGCAGTAATAAAAGTATATGGTTAATTATGTACTTATTTTATTATTAGTTACTTTAAGTTGTTGTTAATATTAGTGTAGATTATATTATATAAAATATGAAAAGATTGTATTCGATGAATGTCCAAATTTTTAGTCCAAAGTTTTAAGATGGAGGTACAAAAACTCTTTATAAGTAGGTACTAGGGAGACCGAGCTTTGGTCGTAGTTTTAGTACAACGATAAAAATTAATAAAAAATAAATAAATAAATATTAAAGAAAAACAGACATTATAAGAATCACAAAAATAATATTTATCTTACCGGGATTTGAACTCACCACCAAAAATCAAACGTCGGTATGCAAACCGAGCTGCCAATCAGACTGACGTAAAATAACCGAAATTATTGATATAATTTATTACACGACGAAAGAAAAAACATATTTGATTCAAAATTGACAACATTGATTGACAACAGAATAAGTAAATATAATATATATACCTAAATATTATTATTCTGTTGGTTTGTAAAGGTATATCAATTATTATAATCAATTCTAATTCTAATCACCATGAGCAGATATTAGGAACATGTACTTATTCAGTAATCTACGTTTATTTTTTACTAGCTTTTGCCCGCGACTTCGTCCGCGTAAAGTTCGGTTTCCATACAAAATTTTAACCCCTTTGTTACACCCGTAGGGGGCGAATTTTCAAAAATCCTTTCTTAGCGGATGCCTACGTCATTACAACTATCTGTATGCCAAATTTTAGCAACATCTGTTCAGTAGTTTCGGTTGTGCTTTGATAGATGAGTCAGTCAGGTTTGCCTTTTATATATTTAGACTAGGTGTTGCCCGCGACTTCATGCGCGCAAAAGGAAATCTCGATGGAACCGTACATTTTTCGGCAATAAAAAGTATGCCTATGTGCTTCCCCGTTGTCTATTCTATATCTGTCCTAAATTTCATCAAAATCATTCCAGTAGTTTCGGAGCCTATTCAATGCAAACAAACAAACATACAAACAAATAAACTTTCTCTCTGTATTATATTAGTAATAGATTAAATAAAACAATATTTATAATTAATATGATGAAGCCGAAGAGACTATTTGGTTAAACCACAAATGTCAGAAACTAGGTATTTGAAATTGTATTTTTTTTGCTGTCAGATAGCCGAAGTTTCATGTATGTAGAATGGGAATATTTGATATTGAATTTTATTGTGTATTTATGTATTGTATAAAATCAGTCGATAAAATTTAGCTTTGTGCTACGCGAACGAAGTTGCGGGCAAAAGCAAGTTTAGATTTTGTAACCGCTGAAAAATGCGAAATATATAAAATTTTGAAATGTCGACCTAGGAAGAAACGTCAATGTGTGTGATGTCATAATGTGTATTGTGTAATGTGTTACATGTTGTAGTGCGTATTCCGCAGTACTTCGACCGCATATTATAATAATACTAGCTATCCCGGGAAACTTCGAAACTTCGTAGTCTTCGTACCGCCTTAGAATTAAATTTGTTGACGTACTGACTACTGACAGCAGCGCCACCTACCAGGTCCAATTGCAAATTTAAACCATTCTCGAATCAACCTGAAGACACACAATTTTTTTTATTAAAATCGGTCCAGCCGTTTAGGAGTTCAGTGACTAAATTGAGCTTTTTTTTTGGATTTTTTTACCCTTTAACTACTTACTAAAAAGCTTAACTTTCTCAAATCGCAATGGCAAAATTTGGCACAAAATTAGGAATTAGACTTATTATAATTGACCTAGACAGAAAATAGATATTTTGAAATATATTAAATTGTAATGAGATTTGAACCTAGACGCTACGCTTTGCTTTAGGCGGGCAAAATACCGCTAGGCTATGAAGCATATTACGATTCTATCGAAATTACGCTTTTGTACATTATAGAGACATCACTTTGACGTAAATCGCATGAAGCCCCCCGCAGTAACGGGGGCGGCACGTCCCCCACTCATCTCCTTCACCCCCTCGAATACTTCATAGTTGACTACTCACAGCGCCTTAAACCGTGGTGTAACTAAAGTATCCGTGACGAATTTATAACTTTTTATAATAGAGCATAAAAATTATACCAAGTTACTCAGATTAAATAAATAATAGCCAAGTTATAATAATAATATTTTAAACTGCGCATACCTCAGTAATTGATTTATCAGTGACAATTAGCTAAGTGGATAAATATATGATAATAAAATTGAATAATAATAAGCTATAAATAATCACTACTTTTTGAAGTACAGTAGCTAATACTGCGCAATTATTATTGAATAATTATTATTATTCATACTAATATTATAAATGGGAAAGTATGTGTGTCTGTTTTTCCGTATTTCACGCCAAAACTGCTGAAATAATTTAAATGAAATTTGGTACACAGAGATAGTCTAGAGCAGTGGTCCCCAACCTTTTTTTTACGCGGGCCACAAACCCGTTGTACTCCTGGTGTCGCGGGCCGCAACCAAAATTTTTAGGGACAAAAAATACGGTGTTTAAATTTAACGATTTAATAATAGAAAAACACAAGGTAGTTAAAAGAGTGAAACTAAACATTTAAGATGAGATAACGACACAAACTAAAATAAAATAACAAATATGTATTATAATAATTATGTTCACTCAGTGAGATTTTTGGAATTGTGAACGCTTTATCACAACTTTATCTAGAGCTGGCTGGCTCGCTGCATGCTATCCTTATTACATCGTAGGCTGTATTTCAAGAACCACTTTAGCTAGAAAGCTGATATTTTCATAAGTCCTAAGTCTGATGCCGCTATAACAACATAATATCATATCTAAATAACCTAACCTAACCAAGAGCATGTCAGGACATGTCTAAGGAGGGTTCCGTAACTATAAACGAGTAATATGCTTTTTTTTTAATTACTCCAAAAGTTACTGTCCGATTTGGTTCAAAATAATTTTCCTAAAGAGTTTTTAGCATGATCTATGAGCATGGAAATTTTCAAGTTTCTATCTCCTATAGTTTAAAAATGCTAGGGGGGGGACCAACTTACGAACTACTTTGGAGGCCGATTATTCGAAAATGGTTAACTTTATAAAAAAGTAACGTATGAAACCTTGCCTTTATTTTAAAAGACCTATTCTACGATACCTCACACGATGGGGTAGAGTGAAAAAATATTTTTCATCCCCACTTCACATGTATGGAGAGCCACCCCTAAAATATAAAATTATTATTTTTTTATGATCCCGAAACCGTGATCTATACACAATCTATAACTGCACCAAATTTCATCAATTTATATTCATAATAACAGGAGCTAGAGGCGCGGACAGACAGACAGACAGACAGACAGACAGACAGACAGACAGACAGACAGACAGACAGACGGACAGAGCGAAACTATAAGGGTTCCTTAAGTATTACGGAACCCTAAAAACAAGATAAAGCAAATAATATAAGGAGAAGCCCTTTTTATGACAACAAAACGCGATTTTTTGTCCTTTCTTTAGTCGATGGCAATACTTTAAATATTCACAAGATACTAAATTGTTTTCTACTCCAATATATAATTCAAAATAAAAATTAATATAAAAGGGGTTTTCATAAAAAATACAAATTTTGTCTATTTTTTTTTCCTAAAATGGCTTTTCCTTGGCTGATTTTTAAGTTACAGATTTCACGCGGGCCGCAGATAAAGGCCCGGCGGGCCGCATGCGGCCCGCGGGCCGCGGGTTGGGGATAGCGGGTCTAGAGCTATAGCCTATATGTCTTTTGTCAAGCTCTTTAATACCTTTAATCGCGGGACATATACGGTTCCCGTATTTGTACGTAAGTAATTACGGTGGAATTTTCGACGTACTTACGCGGGCGGAGCCACGGGCATCAGCTATATTTATAATAATTAGGGAATGTTTTGTCTCTGTCGCTCAGTTTAAAGTAAGCAACGACAAAATTTCCGGATTTAAATTTATTCCTAGCTTTCATAGGAAGGTAGATGAATTCCTAAACGAAAACAAACTGAAAGCTAGATCATAATTAAATGTCATTGAGAGTCGAAACGAACTTGTTTCTGAAAGATAGTTGGAGATAGTATCTGAATGGGGTAGACTTATAACTTAGTCCAATTATAATATAATAACCCCTCCCCTCTATGAAAAAGTTTTGCGCGTTCACCGCTAAAAAGTTACCGATGGTCGTATGTCCTCATTTTGAAAGACCTCTCTCCCCTGCTTGTGCCACCTCTAACACCCCACCCTTAACTGTCTCCTCCACATTGGAATACTTGGTGTATACATATCGAGCGAGGTCCAGTTCCGATGTCATCCGGGACCGATTTTCAATTTTTTTTTTTATGTAAAGGGTAGATATAATTCCAAATTGGTTGAGGTAAATCCACGAGGAATCAAGGGAACTCCTCGAATTTTATATGGATATATATTACTTATAGTGATTTCGGCTTTTTCTGAAGCAACATAAGTATGTGCTAACAAAAATAAGATTTTGCACCAAGGTATACCCCGGGATCCAAAAGTACTGAACAAAACTTACGAATACACGTTTGGAAATTCCGGTATTATTTAAAGAGCTGCAAGCATATTATGACATTATTTAACTTACAGTAATCATCATCATCATCTGGTGTTGGCGTTGTATGAAGATACACTTAACGTATACAATTATACATTCAAACGCTTATTTTAAACTGTCTTAAAACTTGTTAATATTAATAATATAATTAATAAAAAGGGAAAACTTAAACTTTAAACAAAAAATGAAAACCGACTTTAATTAAAAATACAATAGTAGTGAAATAGTTAAATTTTTTATCCGAATTTAAAAGGGGAATTATTTAGAAAATAAGTTTTATTTCATACTTTTTTGTGCATTTTTACTTTGGAAGTCGGTTTTAATTTTTTGTTTAAAAATAATAATTTTTATATATTAAAAAAAACTATTATATTATAAGCTATTCTCCACACTTCTGATCTTCACGTAAATTTTGTGTAGGTTCATTACCGGGAATAATACCCAAAACAACCCAAAATATTTTTGTTTTTTAGTAGGTAGGTAGGTATACTTACCTACTACGTGCCGATTTCGTAGTGGATGTCAAAATATTATGCGGAATGTAGGAGGGTGTCCAAACACCATTTTCGTTGAATGAATAACGTCTTACAATGTGTGTAGTGCAATATATTATTATTATGATTTATTTTTGATGCATTAAAACATCTGAAACATGTTCGATTCGTTTTTTTGTTTGGAGTTTATGGACACTCGATGAATATTATACATATTTTAAATACACTATAATAATAGTCGTGCGACTAGTTACCGAAACGTACCGTAACTCACCCGACTACGACGAAGAATTTCCTAATTTTCTTTGCAACATCAAGTCATTTACTACATAACTGTCAAGTTTATAAGATTGATCACATTCACTACAAGCCACAAGGACTTCTGAAATTGACTTTACATTGTGATTCAGTGTTGAGACCACAATTCAAACAAATAGAAGAATATTTTAGTGGAAGGTGGTCATTTCATGTCATGTTAATAATTCTTTGTCGAAGCAGTAAGTGTAACGTGGAATATAATAAATTAAGTACAGTCAAACTAGTCAAAACATCTTACGATTATTTATACGTTTAATGCGGGCTCTACAATCTACACTCACCCGCGAATCGCGGCCGTATTTTGTGCATGAACATGGCGCGAAAAATATAGCCCTCTACACTCGCAACCTTTCGCATTTACGTTCGCGCATTTGACTGAAATGGACGTGGAAGTTACTACTGCAGCCATAGATTATACAGATATATACAAATATAATATATAGATTGCAGCAATAGTAACTTCCACGTCCATTGCAGTGTGTGCTTTAGCGTGCTACATTTTTTTTTGTTGGCACAGGGCAATTGGCATAGGAATTTCCATGACTGCAATAATTCTCATTCATGCATCATGTATCTTATTTTTGTTTTTATGACCTTCACTAGCTGTTGCCCGCGGCTCCGCCCGCGTAAATACAGCCATTCCTCGGGAATACTGTATAAAAAGTAGATCAGGATAAAAAGTAGCCTGTTTTAATCCAGAGCCTAAACTACTAACAAACCAAATTTCATCAAAATCCGTTCAGTAGTTTTTGCGTGAAAGAGTAACAAATATCCATCCATCCATCCATACATCCTCACAAACTTTCACATTTATAATAATAGAAGGATTAATGTTGGGCTTGCCAAAGCAAGGGTTCTGGTTGATAACACTCAAGGAACTCTAGTTAACGATCGTTACTCCACTCGATGCTCATGGTTACGTCCATTTGTCACTACGTCTCGAACGTAACTGCTACTAGTATATAATATCTGTATAATCTATGGTAACTGCGAATATACCGCGAGAGTAGATGCGTTCGCGTTCGCGCTTCGGAAACCCTTTGTCACGGACCATAAAACTGCCACTGGACGGGGAATGCCGCAAAGCGCGAACGCGATGCCGCAAAGCCATCCACACTCGTGGTTCGCGGCCTACGCTGGCTTTCGCGGCGCGAGTGTAGAGCCCGATTAATTATGCAGGTAATTACAGTAATTATATTTATTACTTTTAAAATAATTTAGCTACAATATAATTTAATATAACCAACTACTGATTGTGTAGGCTACAAATTAAACTACCTACTGTATATTATCATCTTTATTAAATTACTAAAATTTAAACTGGCAATTTCTTCAACATTGACCACTGAAAATGTCGGAGTTTTACGCACTTTCGCAAATGCGATTCGCGGTAGACCTTCTCGAGAAAGTACTACATACTTTGTAATCCTTATATCGTTGGCATAATTAATAGTCCTGTCAAAGACAAAAATTCTCTGAACGAACTAACGGACGGAACTTTTAGGATTCGAACCCGCCGTCTCTACAGCCTTGACCGATGGCAAGGCCACGCTACACCTATGCGCTCCTAGTACGTGCAGATTGCAGCGTGCAGTTGCAGTGTGGACGGCGCGCGCACGATGATCGCGCGGATCGCGTGCCTCGCTCTGTGCGCGTGCGCATACGCGCAGGTGCAGGTTAGTTGGTTTTGTGAAAATATACAAATAAGTTTGTTTGAGAGGCTCTAAAAAAATTAGCCCACATTCGGAAAAATATCGTTCAATGTGAAAAGTAGTACCTAACAATTAAATAATTTTCCAGAATATTGTAAAAATATACTCTACGGTTAATTTAATTAAATTTATTTCGCATCATAAGCAGTGTTAATAAAATATATATTATATTGTGTTGTTATCGCTCTCACGTGGAAATATAAATTACTAGATGTTGCCCGCAACTTCGTACGCGCAAAAAGAAATCCCGCAGGAACCGTACATCTTGCTGCGATAAAAAGGAGCATATGTGGTAATCCGGAGCCCAAACTGCTACCATACAAAATTTCGTTCAGTTGTTATTGCGTGAGAGATTAAGAAACATCCAGACATCCATACTTACAAACTTTCGCGTTAATATCATATTAGGTAGGTATATAATAAACTTTGTAAGAATGTGCATTAATATTTGCCCACCATTCAACAACCTATCTCGTTAAAATAAATTATTATCCACAATATATAAATTACTAGCTTTTGCCCGCGACTTCGTCCGCGTGGAGTTCGGTTATCATACAAATTTTTAACCCCCTTTTCACCCCCTTAGGGAGTGAATTTTCAAAAATCCTTTCTTAGCGGATGCCTACGTTATTACAAGTATCTGTATGCCAAATTTCAGCAAAATCCGTTCAGTAATTTCGGCTGTGCGTTGATAGATGAGTTAGTCAGGTTTGCCTTTTATAATATATTTAGATACGTTCAAAGGTCAGATATAAAAAAATACTAAGCTTTTAACAGAAAGAAACATAAGAATATAGAAGCAAGTAGCAAAATAACTTTCGCATAGTTGTGGATTGTGGTTTGTGAATTGACTCTACCGACGAGCGCCTTAGCCGTAGAGATTTTTTATAGAAAACTTTCTTCAAAATAATTTGATCATATGAAGTCTATGTTAATGTACCTAGGTATACCAATTATGAACTAAACACCACTTGATTTTATTCTGTCGTGACCACTGACCAATAGTTTTGACTATCATTTTGGATGTCCTTATTTCTTGAATAGTTTGGGAAACGAATATCTTAGCGGTTTCATCAAGCCTCATGATTTAGTAATATTTCCCCGACTGTACATGCAAATGTTCGCGTATACTTGGACCAATATAAGTTATGAAGTCAGTTATCTTAGAGCCAGGACACACGATCGCGACCCGATGATAACCGGCTTAGGGTTACACCGCGAGAGTCGTGGGACCCGCCGCCCACAGACCACGAGCGCACAGATATGGCACACAATACAAATTTTATTAGTCAAAAGTTATCGTCATCAAACTAAGCTTATTGTCCTCTTCTCGGTCACAGAACATTCTCAATGTAGGTTGAGATGGTGGACCCCGTACATAACACTTTTTTTTTGACGGGGGGAAATACATTACGTATTCCCCGCCACCCCCTGGGGAGGGCAACAAGGGGTATGACGGACTCCCCCGGCGTGAGATGGAGTGCACCGGGGTTTACCGTCTAAAATTCCCCCGATGCCCATCTTCATCGCCTCGAGGCTGTGGGAATCGCAAAAGCATTCTTCCACGACCTCGCAGCGCGTGCTGCAACCGGCTCTCTTCTATAGCTGCAAAACATAAACATAACAATAACCTGCGAGATGATAGAGATAATAATATTACTTGTACTCACTCTCTTCTCCGATGTTTAATTTTACTGGAAATTTGGAAGTAGCTAAATTATTAGTTTTTTATTGCAGAAAACGCAGGCTTAAGAAATATCACATCAAAAAAAAATTGATACCGCCAACTTGCAAAAAGGGGTGTTCGCTACACGTAAAATATTCCGTTTAATTATATTATATTAATTTTATTATATTTATGTATCCAGAAATATTGAGGTATTATTACTTGATGAATGTAAAGAAATAGTTTAGGTAAGTATAAACTCAAACGTACAAATTTCGGAGATATTAACAATTAAGTTCCTGTGACTCTTATATTTCATACAACTTTAGGAACATGTGACGTCATAATATTAAGTTCAGCGTCTTTGTATGGAGCGTTTTCAAGCTCCATACGCACGAAACGCCTTACTACAACGCACGCACGAAATTCTGTAAACAAATCCTTGTACTTAAGTCTGAAAATATTGATTTTCAATTAACTGTTTCTTCTAATAACTTGACTTTAGGGTACTTTTATGATGTTGTTATTCGCTATTTATGCAATTAAAAAATCAGTCACGAAGCCTATAATTGTTTTTTTACAATCAATGCGCATGCTGTACTCTGTAAATTCACTTAGCACATCTACCATTTCTTTGATCTATGTTTTATACCGGACATCTAACTTATTGTTTATTGTTAATTATTTTTAGAAAACTGTTAGACATTAGGAAAATAAACATAGTGTTGATGTAGTTAAGCTATTTATTAGTACAGAGGTATAGACGTAACACATTACTGATTAACTGTAGTCATAACAATTTAATATTAAGGCTGGTCAGACTGTTGGCAAGTGGCAATGTAACACGTCGTCATGCTTGCGTGGTATCTGCCCGCTGGCTAAAACCCTAGTTGATGGCTAGATGTCTTTGCCAGTGGCGCTTTGTGGGCCGTCTGGAGGTGTCACCAATTTGATAAAAATCAATTTAACGCAAAACAGGTAACGCCACAGATTGAACGAACGAAAACCTGGTATATTTAATCAGTTATTTAAAATTTAATCTTTTTATAAATAACGATATTTTGCCCGCAACTTCGTCCGCGTGGAACAGTTACTTTGGGATATCGCTAAAATTACCCGCGATTTCATTTACGTAGAAGGAGAAGTGCTTGCTCCACACGACTGACCGCCGCGCATTATTATTGCACGCTTGATTTTTTTATTATTGCGATATCTTCTAAAACACTCATTGAAATCAAATGATGAGAACGGCAAATGTCTTCTAAATTAAATGCTCGTAATGAATAACGTATTTACTTGGATAAGGATTAATATAATATTTATGAAAATACCTTCACAAATAATGCTTAATTTTAGAACAAATTTGGTTAGCATAAAAATGTTATAGTGAGCCAACCTTAAAAAGACAGATATATTATACAGTCACGGACTTTTTTTAGAACTTTTAAAGAGAAACAATTCTGTCATACATAATTTTAGCGCAACTTTAACCTTTTCCGCAGCGTACGCAGCGAAAGCTCTCAAAAGGAAAAAAACAGCCTCCGTGGTCAAGTGGTTCGAGCATTGGCTTTCGACTCGGAGGTCGTGGGTTCGATTCCCACATGGGAACAATAAAAAAAATATGTTGTTTCCCAGTTTGGTTAGGACAATGCAGGCTGATCACCTGATTGTCTGACAAGAAAGATGATCCATGCGTCGGATGGGCATGTAAAAAGTCGGTCCTGCGCCTGATCTCTCGCCAGTCGTGTCGGTCATCCGTCCCACTGGGTTACGAGAGTAAAAGGAAGAGAGAGTGCTCTTGTGTACTGCGCACACACTTGGGCACTATAAAATCACTCCTGCGTAAGTGGCCTGGTTTCAATGAAACCGGCTACCGTCACCGAGATCGGTGTGGGAGTTATTATTATTATCCAACACAAAAATAATTTTTAAATTCGAATCAGTAGTTCCTGAGATTAGCTCGTTCAAACAAACAAACTCTTCAGCTTTTAAATAATATTGGTATAATATTAACTTTGACAATGACTAATGTGTCATTACAGTATTTATTGATTACTCGATTAACTTTGTTTACAAAAATACTAAATTGGTGAACAGCGTAAAGCGCCACCATATTGTACCACTAACAGAGGGCCCGAAGCCCTATCATCTAGCCCTTGAAAAGTGTACCCAAATGGGCTATCATATGTAGATCAAGAGCATGTTTGTTTGTTTGTGATTAGTCTCACCTCACGTCGCCGCACGCCATTCAAGCCGTTGTCACCGTGCATAAAGGACTAAGGTCGCGTGCACTGATAAGGACATTCCGCACATTATATATTGTTTTACCGATGCAGCGATGCCACCAACATAGTGTATATAGTATATATAGCATACATAACACTAGTTAATAAGAATCTTCTTCATAAAAAAATCAAATTCAAAACAAAATCCTACTAATATTATAAATGTGAAAGTTTGTGAGGATGGATGGATAGATGTTTGTTCCTCTTTCGAACAGATTCCGATGAAATTTGGTATGTTAGTAGTTTAGGCTCTGGATTAAAATATAGGCTACTTTTTATCCCGAAAAAGTACAGTGTTCCCGAGGGATACTATATTTATGCGGGCGGAGCCGCGGGCAACAGCTAGTGGATCATAATATTCACTATTCATCATTCTACCAAGTGCCAAGGAAGGCGCGAAAGACAAAGTGTATCAGCTCTAGTGAGTCTCTACGACGCGACGCGACTAAATTCTTTTACGCTCAACAAGCGGTGTGAAGGTGGCATTCCGATCTACGAGACCACGTCGTGAGATATTCCAAATTCAAAATTACGTTAAAGAATCATGAACAATTTAAAGGAAGATATAAAACAACATGGCGTCAGCCGTGACGACGCATTAAATCGCCACACGTCACACGCTAACAAACTGTCTGACTCGCTTCATCAACGATAACGTTCTTGAACAGTCCAGAAGCAGTCCTTCAAATTCCCCGCAGATGCCAGAATTTCGTGCGAATAGTTTTTATGTTTCCTCTGTGACATCAGAAACCCTGGCCCGAATGTAGCCCATAAACTTCAGGTCTTCAGGTCCGGAAATAGGAATAAGAATAGTTTTAAGACCACACTAAACATTTCAGAACATTTTTATGTTCTAATCTATGAATATTTTATACCCAAATACCCATAGATGTATTAATAAATTAAAATGTATGAATTAAGAATGCCATCCTTTTCACAAATTTTTGCTGTGTGAGTGAAATGTAAGAATAATGAACAAGTATTACGGAACCCTAAAAATTTCAATGTGTGTCGCGGCACAGAAATATTGTCAGTTTTGTAAGACGTATCTGTGTAGTATGTAATACCTAATAATTAATCAAAGGGTATACCCATAGATGTATTAAATTAAAAAGAGTGGTATATAAGTACCCTATATAACGTCTCCGAAAATCAATTACGGATACTTCAGGCACATGATCCCTGCTTATGTAAGGACGTTTAGGCAAAAAAATATTTGTCATACTCAAAGTATAAAATCATCTCATGTAACCCGACTCTCTGCAAAACGCAAATTCGCCTATATAAAGAAAAAATTTTTTTTCGTGTATGACAGTTATTTTTCTGCTTAAATATCTGTACATATTAAGAAATATCAAATAAATCATATGTCCAATATATCCGTAATTAATTTTACCGAACCTTATATAATATATCCTCCATTACATTTTAATTTATTTTTAACTAGCTTTTGCACGCGACTTCGTCCGCGTGGAGCACTTTGCACCCTCGACGAAAAATCCTTAATAACTATCTGCGTTTTAAAAATTCAACGCCATCAGTTCAGCTGTTGATATTTTACTATACAAACGTTGGACCCCCATTACACCCCTTTTAAAAAACTATAAAATATGTACTCAATAATTTGTATTTATAACCTCGGGTAGGTATTAAATTTCATGAAAATCGAGACAGATTTTAAATATTTTTAACCGACTTCCAAAAAAGTAGGCAGTTATACGTTCGGCTGTATGTATGTTCATACTTATATATGTTATTTTTTTCTATGTTCAACGATTACTCTGCTGTCTGTGGACCGATTTACAAAATTATTTTTTTGATGTATAGGGTATTCTCCCAAATTGGTACTTTTGACATCAAAGTGATGACCTGATGATGGGATCCATGAGGAATCGAGGAAACTCCACGAAATTGATTTATACAAACTTTCAGCTCTTATTAAACAGTATACACACCCTTAGAAGTTGATACTTATTTACTTTATACTTGATAATATTCTAAAGAGCTTCTTTTCTCAAATACTGCAAGATTTTCAGAAGCAGATTCTCAGCACACTACGCAGAATATACGTGGTGTTTTTTCAGTCAGTCAGTCTTGAATATAAGCAACTTTTACGATGTCATCAACTTGAAACAAAACACAGCTGTTTCCAACAAACTGCTATCTATGACATATAATAGCCCTTTTGTAGAGACAGTTTTTTTTAAGAAAGTTGATGCCATACCTAGTAAAAGTTGTTTATATTCAAGAGTATATTCACTCTTGAAAGTTTGGTCACTGACTGAAGAAATATCCTGTATACTGCGGTACTGATACCACAATATTAATGTCTTCATTAAAATATTATAAAGTAGACTGCACTGTGCAGTCTCAATAAATACTTATTTTGCAGTCTCAATAAATACTAGTTTTTCGTACAAATGGGTTATTTATTTTTTTAGGGTTCCGTATCCAAGGGGTAGAAACAGGACCCTGTTTCTGAGACTTCGCTGTCCGTCTGTCTGTGTATCTCGTGAATCGCGACAGTTGCAAGACAGTAAATTAAGTACATGTTTTTATTGCTATTACAAAAATACCATAAACAGAATAAAATAATTATTTATTTAAGGCAGCTCCCATACAAAAAAAACTTGTTTTTTTCGCTGGTTTTTGCTCGATATTAGTACTAATTAGTTGTATATATGTAATAATATTATGTATGTGATGCGGAACTCTTCGTGCGTGAGTCCAACTCGCACTTGACCGTTTTTTTATGGAAATAGATATTTTTAAATAAGTAGGTAGTCCTCTGTAGCCCTTTACAATTAAAATCACATCACTTGGTATTTACTATAAACTCCTATTTCACAAGGAGTTTTAAGATTTCTGCTCTTTGATTTCCTAAATTAATAATGATAGCTTAGGAATTGCCTTTAAATTAATGTCTTTTTATAGCCTGCGGCAAGAGTCTACGTGGATGTATCGGGAGTGACAGAAGAAGACGTGGAGAAGAGGTACACGCCGGAGCTGATGGAAGAGTTTAGGACCGTGAAGGCAGATGCTGTTCTTCTGTACACGGAGTACAGCGGACAGACTGGAACCGAACTGAACTATTTCTTAAGAAATATCTCAAGTTTCTCCAATGACACGAAGAAGATGTTGGATAGGCGACTCTACGACAGTGCGGTGAGTTTCTTAATATATAATATGTTATATTATATAAACGAGAAAATCTTGTATATTATTATATCAGTACCGGAATCTCGGAAACGGCTACTAGTGATTCCATTAAATTTAGAATTCGTGTCTCAGGCTCTTAGGTTTGAATCCCGGTCAAACGAATATAATATTGTAATATTTCAATTTTAAATTTCATTATACATATATTGTAATATTTACCGTGCCGATTGGTTAAACGGCGAGTGCCCCGCACCGCCACATTTTTTTGCTTTTTCTTAATAATAGGCAATCGGACAAATTTTTTTTTATTGCATAAATGAATAGTACTCTTAAATATGAGTAACTTCTCAGAAGAAACCGTATATCAAAAGTCAATATTTTCAAAGGTACAGCGATTTGTATAAAAAATTTCGCGAGCCTCCTAAAAACGCTCCATACTAAAGTCGACCTAAAAATGACGTCACTTGTATATGAAGTAGTATGAAGTAGTATATGAAGTATATGGCCGCAGGAATATATTTGTAAATATCTCCGATATTTGTGCGTTTAAGTTCATACTTACCATAATGAATGTTTTTGTATATGATGTGAGTAAACTAATGATGTAGGTTTTGTTTACCAATTACGCAAAAAAAAATATTTTTTTTTGGTACTAGAGCGGAGCGAAATTCTGTATACAAATCGCTGTACCTTTGAAAATATTGACTTTTGATATACGGTTTCTTCTGAGAAGTTACTCATATTTAAGAGTACTATTCATTTATGCAATAAAAAAAAATTTGTCCGATTGCCAATTATAATTGTAAGGAGAATTTTTTATTTGACAATCTGTCGACATTTTATAATATCTCTAGTAATATTACAATCTAACGGTTTTTATAATTTTACGTTCACATAATATATACTACGTAGTCGGTAGTTGCAAAACTATATTTCATCTTTCTAGGCTCAGCTATAGTTCTGTTATTTAATTAAGAATCTGTTTGTTGGCTACGCTCCTAAAATTAATTTGTGTAAATATTTACATAATGTTAATCCAGCCAGAGACAGAAAGCCAAAGATGCCAAAAGCTGACAATTCTATAGAACGGGAATCCAAGTAAGCCAAGGTCAACTGCAGATGAGTTTGACGAATTCACTTTATTTATGTATTTCAGTATATTATTTATTACAGTCATAATATGTGATTTCAGTTAAAATTAAATCCAGATGGCCCGAAAATGTAGTTTAGTGTTCGTATTTGTTTAATCTGTGGACCTCATATTATATCACAGACGCTTTAATAACCGAAACGAGATTTTTTTATAAATAATTTTTGTTTAACATCAAAGTCATTAAAATAAAAAGTATCAAAGTCATTAAAAATACTTTTCTATCGGTCTGAGAAAATTACTTATAAATATTAATAACACTGATCTAAATAAAATGGTCTACTTAAGGGAAAAGATGATGATCATTGTAACAATTGTAACACATGACGGCACTAATGAGTAAAATAAGCACTAACACTAACAACCGTAAAGACTCTTTAGCGCATCCATGGCATTCCATGGCCATGGACAGTGACACTATTCGTACATTGGCTATGTTCCGCGGAAAATAGCGCCAACAAAAAAACGTAAATGGCGACCGCTGGCATTAAATAGGCGAAATTGCGGATTATGTTAGCAGTGTTGAAGTTAGCAAATATTATGTCCCTGGCCAATTTTTTTTTTTTTTTTTCAATCAACAAGCCCTTTTTTCCGCGGAACACAGCTTTTGTCAAGTGCCAACTTATTCCCGTTACAGTAGACGTATACAGTACTAAATCTTCATACTAGGTCTAGACCGAACCGACGCACACATACTAAACATGTCTACTGTGACCAAACTGTGCAGTTTTATCGTTGTGGTGTGTAGCGGGCATAAACCTAACCAAGAACATGTCAGGAGTCTCAGGACATGTCTTATGCCCCCTCTTTTTAATATTATTATCTATGTTATGCCCTCTAGGCCTCTACACGCCACAACGATAAAACTGCACAGTTCGGACACAGACCACAGTAGACGTATATACAGTACTACATCTTCATACCAGACCGCCCGAATCGGCGCAGGCACACAAACCAAATATGTCTACTGTGCAGTTTTATCGCTGTGGTATGTAGCGGGCATTAGCACAGAATAGATAATAGTACAAGGTAGCATTAGATAGATATTAATGCTATACTAAAGTATAGCATTAGTATTATTGGGTTCTTTTGCCTCTCAGATACGCAATAAAAAATATGTAAATGTTGTTTAAGGAATGTAAAAGAATGATCGACAATTGTGTCAAACCTATTGTTATTATATAGACGCATCATAGTGTGAGTGATGAAGTGTGCGTAATTTTATTTTTATGATTGTTTTTGTATTTATGTTCCAAGCATTATTTAAAAATATTAGTTTCTGTACATCTTCCTACACATACACTTTGACGTCAAATTTTATACTGCTCCATTCGCAATATTGTCTCGTAACAGTACCTGAAATTTTTGATTCACGTATTTAAAAATATTTACATATTTTTATGTATGTAGAGCTTTGAGTATCCAACCATAATGTAGAGAAATAGAAAAAGCTCCACCAACACGCTGGATATTGAAAATTGATGATGGTGAATATTGTATGAAGAAAGAGACTAAAATACCTTTTTCCTACACTCGAGTTAATGACGTCACTAGAGACTATAGCACTAAACATAAAACACCACACGTATTTTGAAGCACATCCTAAACATTCCACTTGTCTACATTGTTGGAAACATGAAATCATGTTAGAATTGTGTGCTTTATATAAATTGTCGAGAGTTTGTTTCCTTTTACACCTAGATAATATTATAATACGCATAATATAACTATTACAATAAATAAAATTTGTACGTAGATACATGCGTTATAATGACATGACGCTGCTTGCAAATAACATAAAAAGCAAGGGCCCTAAAACCAAGCCCTGTGGAAACCCACAAACGTAACCATTATAATGTTTTAGATTTGTGTTTTAAATAACAGTAGGTACATATTATTAGGCTCACGTTTAATTTTTCTTGGATTCACTTCCGTCATCCGATACTGTCGATTTGTAAAACATGCTCGAGCAGAACAGGGGACAAGGTTATTTCGGTGTGACTGTTCATCCATGTCCATTAGTGTTTGCTAATGCATTCGATTCAATCTATCTTCTTTACAATAAATTGTATTGCGCTGCTGTTGCATAAGAACATTTGATAGGAAATACGCGAAGTAATTCTCGCAAGTTTGATATGAAAGCTTTTCGGAATACAGATAGGCTAATCGTAGATATATAAGCACTACATGCAAAGTGGGTTACGTGCAGGCACGCATATGATATGCGATCGGATAGGAACATCTGCCGTACTAGAATGCGGCTTATGCTAAAGGTACTAATTGTACTTGCTAAGTAAGCTCTAGTTACGACGGATCAGATAGCTGTTCTTAATTAATTATTATTGTTATATAGCGATATTTGTGGAAAGAAGAACTTTGCTTAGCAGTGAATCTCTAAACTAAAGGGTGGTGGAAAATATAGACTCGATTGGCCGTACGACGCTTTCAGCGTGCTGAGTATTTTTTTTTTTTATGTAATGAACCAGGAAACGAGCAGACGGATCACCTGATGGTAAGCGATTACAGCCGCCCATGGACACTCGCAGCAACAGAGGAGTTACACTTGTAACTCCTCTGGTGCTGGTGGCTGCGACTTGCGTTCCTGATCCTTAAAATCCCCAATCCCCCCCATGGAGTGTCACTAGAGGCGTTGTTTCGATGCCATACAAATTACAATAGGCAAGCGGACTAATTTTTTTTTATTACATAAATGAATAGTACTCTTAAATATGAGTAACTTCTCAAAAGAAACTGTATATCAAAAGTCAATATTTTGAAAGGTACAGCGATTTGTATACAAAATTTCGCAAGTCTTGTAAAAACGCTCCATACTAAACTTAATCTACAAGTGACGTCGCTTGCAGGTTATAGTGTATGAAGTTATGAAGTATACGGCCGCAGGAATATATTTGTAAATATCTCCGATATTTGTGCGTTTAAGTTCATACTTACAATAATGAATGTTTTTGTATATGATGTAAGTAAACTAATGATGTAGGTTTTGTTTACCAATTTCGCAAAAAAAATTTTTGCGAAATTGGTAAACAAAAGGTACTTTTTAAATGTATAATTAGTAAACTACATATAAAATAATATATTTTTTTTTACATTTACATAGTAGTAATGCCTCAATATTTCTGAATATATTATTGAAACTAAATATTTCAAATGTAGTCCGATCCCCTATTTACTTCTTCCTGGCGAGTAGTGACAAAAACTTGCACACAGAACACATAAATTGCATTGAGATTTGAGAATGGGTACAGTACCAGAACAAAAACTTACGATTCAAAAATTAATAAAATAAGTCAATTTGAATTTGGAATGGTAATATTTCATCGCTATTCAACTTTAAATAAAATATGTAGAAAAAATTACGAATTTTTAACCAGGCGGCATAATATTATCTAACTAGACAGACGTCTGCAATCGCTTTCCATTAGGTTTTCGTTTGTTTGTTCTGTCTGTAGAGTCGACCTACCCATATTCTGATTAACCCATCACCCATGTATTTGCGTGTCATTCCTGTCGCGGGTCGGTAATGAGAGATCACGTTTGTCTGTAACCATTTCATTAGTCTGAGTAAGTACGGTCAGAAAAAAATGTTTCTCATAATCGATAAAATATACCTAGTCCTGAACATAGACATAGACATAGAACATTGTATATTCTGAAGGAACTATCAATTCTACAATTATACATATTATATTATAATTATTATGGTACCTAATAGAGACAAATAAAATATGACGGACTGGATATAGGAATGGAGGTTGCTCTGTGGTCGAATAATTCATTTATTTTTTAAATTTTTACTTTATAAGGATTCTTTTGCCTCTTTAAACATAAGTTACTGTTTTGACAGATTAGCATAGTTCAACTTGTAACAAAATTCTATCTATCAAATGCATGGTACGAGAGAGTGTTAATAATCTGGAGTACCGCGTGTTACTGTTATTTTAACTAATTTTATGTTTAAGTATTTATGTTTATGTCTACGCATTAATAAAAAAAGCACACCTTTATCCACATAAACTTTAATTGTGTTAAATATCATTTTACTCCACTACACTCCACTTTTCGCACTATTCTTTTAAAACTACACTGAAAGATTTTGCTTTACGTATTAATATTTAATATGACAATTGGAAGTTTTTTGTATAACTGCCAAGCCATCAAAAAGTGAATTGGCATAATATAGAGACTGGCGTTTCGTAGCTAAATTATACAAACATGCACTCACATGAATCGCTCCCGAAATAGCACATTATGTAAGCCGATTTGGACGTTTCTGAGCTATTACTCATGACGGTCAGGAGATAGGTGAATATACTGCCAAATTGGTTAAGAGGGCGATCGGTCAATGAAAATATTATTTAGCATCGTTGTGATATGAAATCTTAAAAAATTAAGAATCGATAGTACAAGAGAAAAAGTCGACAGTAAAATATGTCAATGCAATGAGGCAATAGCAATAGAATAAGAATAAAATCAAACTCAAACTCAATTTTTTTATCTCCATGTAGGTTATAATATAACCGGTGGTAGGCATCATGTAGGACAATTCTATATTGTCCTACATGATGCCTACCACCGGTTCGGGAACTAGCCCCGCGAGAAGAACCTGCTATAGGTATAATGGTGCTATAGCTATATAGTCCCTGCCCTTTCTCCCCAGTATGCTAAACAGATTCTCACACGTCATCGCGGTGCCCAATTTCCGTCTATAATTATTGTCAGCAAAAATTGGGCACTCAAGTTGTTACTCGAGGAACTGTCTCCGCAACTCCGGGCTGACACAGGCACGACGAGTCCTCCGTCAATTTATACCGATTCATGTCGAATGCGACATGAATCGGTAGACCCACCATGTTCCGTCACTCTTCAGTGCTTGAGGAATTAGGATAGGTTTCTACCTATAATACGAATATTGGGAATAATTTATACAGGGTATATTTTTAAAAGAGTTTTCATTTCAGCGTGTAATCAGCAAATATGTTTTTTAAGTGATAACTAGAATAAACTGCATGTAGTTTATTGCGAGAACGCTGTTTGTTTGTTAACTACGCTATACTTTATCACCTAAACATATCGTAAATGTCGGATGACTACGTTGAGCTGACAACATACAACATAATGATATTGACTTTAATTATATAGTATTTAATGATTCTCACTAATGCCTTACTGCAAATTATGTATTGTGTATCGAAGGTTGGATCCGCCTGTAAACTCTACGTGAGTAACAAGATGACTATATCCATATACAATTTACATACTTCAGTGGTGTGTTCAATGATCATTGTTGTGTATGAAGTTTCATCATGAGGAACTAGGCGTGTACCACTTGACTGATATGATAATATCCCCACTTCACACGCTAATTTAAATGTTTTCCACACTTTCCTGCCAATCCTTTACATAATTCTGATTATTTACCCGTCTTCAAAAAATACGGTTCTCAATGTATAATAATAATACCATTTCTTTCAGGCTGCATAGGCCCATATTATAAATACCTTATAGTATAAACATACATAATATGTTATTTAAACTAAAACTAAACACGTATTGCCTGCGACGTGGGGCGCGAAGTGTTCGGGAGTCGTCCTCTAAATTCCATCTTTCCTACTACATAATCATATTTTGAAAGTTTGTGAGGGTGAATGAATGGATGGATGTATGGATGAATGAATGGATGTTTGTTACTCTTTCGCGCAACTACTGAACTTATTCCGATGAAATTTGGTATGGTAGGTACTAGGTAGTAGTTTAGGTTCTGGATTAAAATATTTATTTATTTATTGAATTTTAAGAAGGGTTATAGACTTATAACAGTATAGTAACAAATACAATATGGTAAACATATCGCTAATTACAAGCCTCCATATAGGCTACTGTTTAACCCGGAAAAGTACAGTATTCCCGCGGGATACTCAATAGTATACTAACGAGTACGGAGCCGCGAGAAACAGCTAGTAATTTATAATTTACTAGCTGTTGCCCGCGGCTCCACCGCGTAAATATAGTACCTATCCTTCAGAAACACAGGATAAAAAGTAGCATATATTTCAATTAAGAGCCTAAACTACAACCATACAAAATTTCATCAAAATCCGTTCAGTAGTTTTTGCGTGAAGAAGTAACAAACATCCATACATACATCCATCCATCCATACATCCTCACAAACATTCACATTTATAATATTAGTAGGATTATATGATTGCTAATTTATATGAGCACGGAGCAGTTATCAGAAAGTAACCTTGTGCTAAGTCTGTCGGTCTGTCGGTCTGGTAAGGGTAAGCAGTACTCAGTAGCCACTGGTCGCATATGCGAAGAATGCCGCTGACCGACATGACACAACTGCGACTTGCGACGTAATTATCTATGAATTTCCCGCCATTTCCCGCGACTTTGACAGTTTAAGGCCAGTTAGAAAAAAGAAAAAATATAATCTCTTTTTAAAAAGTGAAAAAGATTTACCACACATTAAAGAAAGGCGAACAGATAATCAGCTAAATAGTTAGATTTCGATTTGATCGCACCTGAAGCATTCGATGTGTCCTCGTTGTGTGGAAAAAATATGGGCGATTTGATATTTCTATGAAAGCTGTTTCGCTGTACGTAAATATAATACACTAGATGTTGCTTGCGACTTCGTACGCGAACTTCGTACAGAGTACATTTTTCCGCGATATAAAGTAGTGTGGGAATGTATGGTAGTAAGCCCCAAAGGGAGATCTCCGACCGAGCGAGGTGGTATGCCCGGTCAGGCCGAAGCCCACTTATAGACATTTCAGCTGTCGTATATATACTTCCGAGCTCAGAAACTTCGATAGCGCGATTCAGGACTGTGCGCTGATTGGTCCGCCACATCAGCCTTTCTTCCCCGTGGTCTACTCTACATATGTGCTAAATTATTAAAATCGGTCCAGTAGTTTCTGAGCCTATTCAATGCAAACAAACAAACTTTTCCTCTATTATATTAGTATAGATATATATTTTTTCCTTAATTTTTACTTATATTAGTATAGATATATATTTTCTACTTTGTGACACCACCACTAGTAACTTAAAGGTTTATTATTGTCCTATCATGCACGTAGTGTTAAATTAGTAGAAAAATAATGAATAGAATATAAATTAAATATAAAAAAAATAGATAAAATATTTTATAAGTAGGTAGAGTTTGTATTACTCTATATCTTTGTTCAAACTTCAAACATTAATAACAAATAATATTTTATTATATATATTATGAACAACAACTTTACCGCTTTGAAATCGTAGAACGGCTACGGTTATAAATTTAAGTAACTATAAAAATAAATAACTGCCGACTGCCAAACGGTACGGAGCGGAACAGACGAAGTCGGGAACAAAGCATACAGCACAGTCCATTAGCTAGAAGGTCAGGGTGAGATGAATGCATATCTAAATATAATACCTGAACCTGAACGCTTTTGCCTATTTATAAATAGATAATGCATTTTGCATATTATCTGTCGAGTCAGACCAACTGTCAGACACGTCGGGTAACACGACGACGACGACGCCAGGGACGCCATTTGCGGTGATCTGGACTCTGAGCAGTCTTTCCCAAAGTGGGCAATAACACCCCCTTGTGGGCGCTGGAGGCCTAGAGGGGGGCGGTAAAGGGCCCGGAATTTTTTAAGGGGCGCTGATGTGAGTAGTATTATTATTGTTCGATGTTGTATATTGGTTAATTTTGAATAGACAAAATAACTGATTTTCAAAGTGGGCGTTAGACGAAATAAGTTTGGGAACCTCTGCTCTAGAGCATAGATCCTCAGCTTACATGATAATAGAAAGCCACCAAATACCTTTTGTCTTATGGCACCCCGTATGAAATCATTTCAAAGTTCGTTTTTGTGAATTCACAGCATTCTCGTTCGTAACATTTGCCTGTCTAAGACTGTAGAAATGCGGTTCGAAACATTTATAATATCGCAAAGCCTTACAACTTTATTATAAACTAGACTTTCCCGCAACTTTGTACGCGCAAAAGTAAATCCAGCGGGAGCCGTACATTTTCCCACAATAAGAAGTAGCCTAAGTCTTTCCTCGTGGTCTAATTTATATCTATTATCCATTGGAATTTCACCAAAATTGGTCCAGTACTTTCGGAGCCTATTCGATGCAAACTACTAAAAAAATAAAGGGTGTTTTTCAGTCAGTAACCAAACTTTCAGGAATGAAGATATTCGTTTTTAAATTATTTTTTCTAGTAAGAAAATTGATACCATAGTCAAATTCACTCCTGAAAGTTTAGTCACTGAAAAAACAACCTCGCGTTTTATTTAGTACTATATGTTGCGCGCGACTTCGTGCGCGACAAAAGGAAATCCCGCGGTAACCGTACATTTTGCTGCAATAAAAAGTAGCCTATATCCTTTCCCGTGGTATATTCTATATCTGTGTCAAAGTTCATCGAAATCGGTCCAGTAGTTTCGGAGCCTATTCGATGCAAACAAACAAACACTTTTCCTCTTTACACGCTTAGTCTAATCTATTAGTTACTAACATCATATAAGTCTAATCTATTAGTTACTAACATATTAGTTTAAATTAGACTAAGCGTGTAGCCGAGGCATAACGAACCGATAACGTGTAGGTGTATTGTTTCAAAGCGAATCCGAGACCTTGACAGTGACGCCAGTGCATAGGTGTGGCTATGACACAAGCGTCTTCACGAGCGGCCAACATCATTAAATATGTCACAGTTTCTGTGTACTAAAATAACAATTAAATTAGTCATTACTTTTAATGATGTTCGCATAGACGTCTATTATGTTCTATAAATAAACATTTACGATCGATGTACTCATATTTATCTACAGCAATTGATCTAGTAATGATTAATGTTTGCAAGAATTTCTACTGGCAATGTATAAGTTTTACGTTTAGGTACCATCGAACAAGTTGCCTATGAACCTAGACCAGGCATATGAACGAACGCACACATACTCACGTGTAAATACATGGTTCAACCACGTCTGCAGTCGTTACGGTTTCGTTGCGTTGCGGGTTTAAGAAAACGGTTTAGGAACTGGGCGAGCAGGAACTTTGTCGATGATACGTGGCGGCTAATGTAGCTTTTAACTTTACTTATAATAGCCGCGTTCCGCGGAAAAAAGCGCTACCATAAAAACGCAAGCAAAATGGCGACTGCTAAGCTTTATATAAGCAAAATGGCGGGTATGTTAGCGGTATTGAAGTTAGTAAACGTGTCCTAGCCGATAATCTGCCTTTTTTTCTTTCAGCGCTATTTTTCCGCGGAACACAGCCAATATTTTAATTGTGTTAAATTTTTATGGTGTAACCACGATTGTTGCTAATTTTTTTACTATACCTATCTAACGAAGTGGTCACAGTAGGTATTTGATTTTTCAATTATAGTCAAGTTTGTATATAAATTTAGCTAAGCGCATCTCACCGCTGTTGTCATGACTCGTGGCCTCATGAGATCATCTGGAGGTATTGATGTTTGCCGATCGATACTGTCGTCACTATACGCGACTGTCGCTCGCGGAAAAAACACAAGAATTCCCCGATGAAAATATCTTTCATGATCCCAAGGCAAACAAAAACGTAAAGACTTAAAATAAATGAATGGGCATAACGTCACTTTTTATCGTTTTTAACCAACACCGACTGCTAACATACTCTCATTCCATGGGTATTGGCTTGATGCAAACGGAATAAATTGTTAACCGAACTTCGGATTCGATTTAAATCTCTATTTCAACAGAACTTCACTTACTTCAATCACAATATTAGGTAAAGCAATATTTTGTAAAGTCTACACACAATTGTAATTAGTCATTAAGTAAATTGTGATAAGTGTAAGGAATTTCCCAATAACTACCAATGTGTTGCGCTTGCGGTATGTCATGGGATACTCATCCCAACTTACCTGTCCGGTAGTTGTGGTATAGTATACGGGTATGCGACCCCGGCTTCCCTAGCTATTACTGTCCTATCCCTATCCCTTCTGGACGGTAATATCCTACATTTCCTATTTCCCACTTTAACTTACCAATCTACCTTTCCACACCGCCTATCCTTCCCTTTCCCTATTCCTCTCCGCTAATTCGTGAGAATGCAATGGATAATCATAAAATTAATGTAATTATCCAAAATGGCGGCGATGTGGTCCGCCACCCATCACGTCTCGTTCTCGCGGAGGCGAAAAGTGGCCCATGGAGAGCCGCTTCGCTACGTTGAATGTAAGAGGAGGATGAAATGGATGGTAAGAATGAAAGTGGACGAAGCGAAACAAGTGTTTAAGGATCGTGGCAAGTGGAAAGAAGTGGTCTCTGCCTACCTCTATGCGAAAGAGGCGATTTCTGCCTACCGCTACGGGAAAGAGGCGTGATTATAATATGTATGTATGTATGTATGTGTTGCGCTTTGACACCTTTTCGACTCCCTTTTTTTTAATAGTTAATAGAATCAGGCGTTACCTTGCGGAAATCCATAGCATAAAATTAATTAATATTAAATTTTTAGCAGTTTTTCCGCCAAATAATACCCACAACTTGTGTGGGTATTATTTGGCGGAAAAACTGCCAAAAATTTAATGTTAATTAATTTTACCCTTTTTTTCTTATTGGTTTAATGCAGCGACTTGTGTTGATATTTGCTATAATTTCTTGTATTCCATTTCAGCCTGAGCACTGCCGTTCTGAGTTCGAGAAGCGGCTTAAGAAGATCCAGTACGATGTCCACCGCGCCGCCAGCTTCAGCGCCGAGAACCACCACAAGTTCCTCCTCGCGCACATGCTGGTCTTCCGCATCCACCTGAACAAGGTAACACAGGGGTACCGCATGCATTGCAGCAGTGGCGTGGGGTTCCTATAACTCCATTCCTATCGGCATCACTTACCACTTACCTTTTGAAGAACCTTATCCAAATCCGTACCTATTATATTATAGGTTAGGGCTTCCCTATGAAAGAGAACGAGCCTAGGCGACTGGTGTGCGGTGTTCCCGTTTAAGAAAAATTTCAACAAAGTCGAAAGTAGAAACTCATTGAATCAGCTATTGAACATTTCTTACTCTAGGTCATCTATACTTCTATACTAATATAATAAAGAGGAAAAGTTTGTTTATTTGTATGTTTCTTTGTTTGTTTGTTTGCATTGAATAGGCTACTGGACCGATTTTGATGAAATTTGGCACAGATATAGAGTAGACCACAGGGGAAGAATATAGGCTACTTTTTATCGCGGAAAAATGTATGGTTTCTGCGAAATTAACTTTTGCACGCACGAAGTCGCGTCCAACATCTAGTATCAGATAATCGTGAAGACTACTTCACTTTTTACCCACAATTCACCGAAACTTTGAATCTATACTAAAGCAGAAGAGTTTGTTTGTTTGATCGCGCTAATGTCAGGAACTACTGGTACGAATTGAAAAATATTTTTTGTGTTGGATAGTCCACTTACTGAGGAAGGCTTTAGGCTATATAACATTATGCTAAGTTCAAAACGAACGGAGCACTAATCAAGAAAGTTACAAAATCGTTTTTTTTTTCCTTTTAGAGCTTTCGCTGCGTACGCTGCGGAAACGGTTATAGTTTCGCTAAAACGATGTATGACAGAATTGTTCCCCTTTAAAAGTTGTACAAAAAAGTTCGCGACTGTATATGTCTATATTTTAAAGTTGGCTCAATATAACATTTTTATGGTAACCAAATTTGTTCTAAAAGTAAGCATTATTTGTGAAGTTGTTTTCATAAAGATGATATTAATCCTTATCCAAGTAAATACGTTATCCATTACAAGCATTTAATCTTTTCAATCAATTCAGGCAAAAGAAATTTGCCGTTTACATCATTTGATTAACTGTAATTGTTCCACGCGAATGAAGTCGCGGGCAAATGCTAGTAATTTATACTTATTTCTAGTTTGTATTATTTTATAATAAAACCAAAAATTATCTGTTTCAGAGTGAGGAGTTCATCAATAAATGTGAAAAAGTTTACAAAACGTGTGGCATACCTTGTGAGGTAAGAATCGTTTTAGGTATTTTGTAAACTATAAACATTATTTAAACGTGTAGCACATAATGTTTATAACGAGGCTTAAACGCAAGCTTATTAATTTAGTTTTCTTTTTATAGAAGAGCCTACAAAATTTTTAAACAGAAAAATAAGCTTTACCTAATTTTAGTTGTGAGTTGTGACCCTTTAAAACCCTTTTCAGACGCAGCCTAAAATGATTAGATGGCGTAGATGTGCGATGAACGAACTAAATCGAGTGAAAGATGACATCATACATTCTAGAAGATCATACAAGGATCTTCTGTTTCATTCTAGGAGGAGGTTGCGCCATTTCCACAAAGTAGCCAAAGAGAAGGCAAAGCTAGCCTCCCATAGCTTAGAAGAATGTTTCCGACGAGGCTAAATCTGATCATTGATAGTTGAATTACATACCTTTTTTATATTTGAATATTAAAAGTCAGTACAAACAGGTTACCGACTGATGCGGCCGGTCGCAGTCGCTACTCGCTACACAATAGTAAAGCATAATATTTTATAACAAATCAGATGCATCCGGTAAGAGCGATTACGCACTACGTCCGATCCGAATCCGATCTGAACCCGTGAAAATATGGATCTAGAAAACTCGGATCGATTTCGGATATTGCTTAGAGCGGTTACGCACTACGTCCGATCCGAACCCGTGAAAATATGGTCCGGAGTAGAAAATATGGATCTAGAAAACTCGGATCGATTTCGGATATTGCTTAGAGCGGTTACACACTACGTCCGATCCGAATCCGATCCGAACCCGTGAAAATATGGTCCGGAGTGGCCGTAGAACTATATCTATGGTAGCTTACGTACTAGATCCGATTTTCGTCATCCGATTTCTTTCCACATTCTAGAATCTCCATGACGGAAGGAAATCGGAAGAGACGGACGGAAGTAGCCATTGTATTATTTGTATGAACGACTTGTATTTGTATGAAAGGACTCATGATCAACGACGTGAACACTCTGCTGTGGCTCCGCGTAAAATTACGTATTTCAAAAGATGGCTCCTGAATTGGTTGGATTTGTATCAGAGATCGGACTAGTGAGTAAACAATATCCGAATTCGATCGTAGATTTCTAGATCCATATTTTCACGGGTTCGGATCGGATTCGGATCGGACGTAGTGTGTAACCGCTCTAAGCAATATCCGAAATCGATCCGAGTTTTCTAGATCCATATTTTCACGGGTTCGGATCGGATTCGGATCGGACGTAGTGCGTAATCGCTCTAACGCAGTGTAGCCGGGCACGACTCACGGCCACCCAAAATGTATGAAAATTGTGTAGCGGTGGCGAGCAATCGCGGTTTTCGGTAAGCTATTAGCGTCGAAACTAATGTATTTTATTATATTTAAAATGCCGTAACTTCTAATTGTCAAATATGTTGAAAAATCTGTAAGTTTTAATCTACGAATGTTAGTTCAAATCTTTGAATTATTCATTGTTTTAGATTGAAAATATAGTCCCTATTACCTATAGGAATATATTCAAAACTTGACTAAGTTCATGTTCAATATTATTATGATCTCCTAAAATATACATCCATTTTCAGCTATAAAATTCATAATTAGTTATGTCATATGTGTAGGTTAATCTACAATCTACATTATACCTGTGGGGTTAGCAGGCACAATTGACAACCACGTATACGTAACGTTAGCGAAAGAGAATTATTTGATGAAAATTATGACAGTGCATAGCGGCGCCCATACAATTGACATTCGCATTACGAAATGGTAGTTGTAAATTGTTCCTGCTTATGCTACTGTTAATTGGTTAAGAATTACGTGTACGATTAGATATTTACCAAAATTGATAAAATTATACATACAATTTTCAGTATGTACCTTATTAATCCAAAATTAGTGATTGAGTGCGTGGTTATTATATTATTATTATATTATTAAGAGACAGTAAGTTTTTGGTGGAGTGATTTTAACTGTTGTTAAAGCTGGTAAAATACAGGAATACTTTTTCATCGGTACAATAAATTTTACCACGTCATTGGTATCGATAATAGAGTACCTACATTTCACAAATAGAAAAAAAAATTAATCTTTTTTCATTTCAATTAATTTATCCTACATCCAATATAATACCGCATGGGCGCACTAACTACAAGGCATCAACGGGTGCTGTATGAGGTAGGGGGCGGCGGGGAGGGGTAAGCGATCGGTCGGGCGCGGCGGCGCACGAGCAAAGCACGAGTTGGCAACAAAGCATAGATAGATGCGTAATGCATCCACATTTTGTATTAGTTTAGCGGATAAGTTCGGGGATTGATAATTTTATTCTTTTGTTCCAAAGGGGTAGTAACAAAAATCACTAGTATTTTTTATTTTTGACAACTATTACAATACGGCCGATGTATCTTGGCGAGTCTGAACTTCGCGCAGAAGGTTGCGCAATAACTGTTTCTAAGTGTTTTCGTATTTATTTTATTTGTACTAATCGGTCAACTGTATAAGGGAAATTTTATTACTACATAGGTATATAAAAATAATACAAAAACAGTGTTCTTCACGAGTTGTACACTACGGCCGCTGTATCTTGACGGGTCTGAACATAGGCTCTGCGAACCTTAGCGCATGTACAACTCGTGAAGAAAACTGTTATTGTATTATTTTTATATACCTATGTACTAATAAAATTTCCCTTATACAGTTGACCAATTAGTACAAATAAAATGAATACGAAAACACTTAAAAACAGTTATTGCGCAACCTTACGTGGTAGAGCCATGCTTCGGCACGAATGGGCCGGCTCGACCGGAAAAATACCACGGGCTCACAGAAAACCGGCGTGAAACAGCGTTTGCGCTGTGTTTCGCCGAGTGAGTGAGTTTACCGGAGGCCCAATCCCCTACCCTATTCCCTTCCCTACCCTCCCCTATTACCCTATTCCCTCTTAAAAGGCCGGCAACGCACTTGCAGCTCTTCTGATGCTGCGAGTGTCCATGGGCGACGGAAGTTGCTTTCCATCAGGCGACCCGTTTGCTCGTTTGCCCCCATATTTCATAAAAAAAAAAAAAACCTTACGCGCGAAGTTCAGACTCGCTAAGATACATCGGCCGCATTGTACATGCGCTAAAGTTCGCAGAGCCTATGTTCAGACCCGAAGAAGATACAGCGGCCGTAGTGTACGTATGTTGATTTATTGTACTGGTACCTCTAGGTACTATTATTTATTCTGTGGTACTGGTGAAAAAATAATCCTGTATTTCATTATTTACTAAACTTAACCACATAGAATAATGTAAACATTTTATGGGTGTAAATTGGCAATCGTAGAGACAACAAAATTATATAATTTTAATAATAATAATAAGTAAATGTACTTGTGTACTTGCTAATAACTATCAATTTTTGTAATAATAGAGATCTGCATGCATTAATTTGTTTTTGTGATGATCGTATTTCGTCAACGATTGCTCGTAGATAGGTATACCATTGCAAAGACAATAATTTCCTGGCTTATTGTGTTCTTTCTCGAAAATACGATTAAAAAAACTGTGGATGTTCTCCATTGTCGATGTCTAACCTAAAGTTTAGGTATTTTTTTATGTATTTACAAGATTAAAGATGGCCAATTTTTGTTTATTGTAAAGTTTTTGATACAAAAACTAAAACACTTTTTTAACTCCTGCCTGTCTACCCGTGTATAGCCATATTATTTGCCATAAAATTTATTTTATATATGTAGTAGCTAATATGTAAAATACTGTACTTAGTCCCACTGTGATAGTTTTAATGTTAAATTATTTAACTAATAGATTGATATAATAGTACAATTTATAATGTTTATATGACAGTAGTTACTAATTTTGTAATAAATTATCTAACATGAGTGGACTCTTTATTTATAAAATTCTGAGCCAGAATATTCTTATTTATAGCCAAATTCCAAAACCATCACCAGTTTGATGGTTTTCGCCGGATGGAAAGCAATAATCGCAATTCGCAACACACAGGATTTACAACTGCGTTACTGGCCTGTAATAATAATTTACGTAAATTCTAATCTCATTTTAATTGATTTCTCCTTGTGAAACATACGCGCGAATAATTATCAATTGCATTCATATTGTAAATATAATTAATGTTACGTGTCAAGAATAACACGGGGTTATCAGATTAACAACAAGTACGGTCAGCAAATAAAAATTCTTCTTGTTTGTACAATTTCCGTGTCGGATAATATTGATTGATTCCAAAATACATTGTTTTAGAAATTAAGTTTTAATCTACTCAAACAAATCATGGCATTCGATATCCAGGTATAAAGAATAAGTCTGATTAAAAGTAATTCTATCGTAAATAAGCGTGTAACTATGTTACAGTCTATAATACTAATATTATAAATGCGAAAGTGTGTATGTCTGTCTGTCTGTTACCTCTTCACGCTTTAACCGCTATACCGATTTTTATGAAATTTGCATCGACGTACTTTGGGTCCCGGGACCTTCATAGGATATTTTTATCCCAAAAAAGTACAATGTTCCCGCGAGATAATGTATTTGCCCGCAGGCCGCAGCTCATACATATCCCTAACTGACAAAAGTGAAACTAGTAATCAGCGCCAACCTCTGTGGCTCTGTGCTCAGGGCGTTGGCGCTCAAGACGGAGGTCGCGGATTCGAATCCAGCCAGGGAACAAAGAGTTTTCTGTGTTCCTGGCATTTGGATCATGGAGTATTAGTATGTAATAAAAACCTTAAATATAAAAATTGTATAAAAAGTATTAAATATATTTCCTTTGTCTGGTACGTACCCGTAATACGAGTTCTCCGTAAACTTATCAAGGTATTGACGTGGTGTGAAAGCGTCCAATAATATACATTTGGTTTCAAGAAAGGTACACAAAACTTATTAATTACAGTGTGTGTCGTCTCAGCAGATACAGTTTTACAGCAGATAGTTATAGCTTAGGAGAGCCCAATCCAGAGGGTCCTACCGGAGTAATACTGTTCTGGTAATACACATAGGCTACTTTTAATACCGAATAAGGGCCTCTACCTCTAGTCAAGATGCATTCGATAATTTTGACAGTTAACTTCGAAATGAAAAATGTATGGGATTTGACATAGGTATAATATCGTATACGGTATATATCGATTTGACATAGGTAAGGCATCGTTATGTGACATGTCGTTTGCGATGCGTTATGTCAAATCCCATAAATTTTTATTTTGAAGTTCACCGTCGAAATCATCGAATGCATTTTGACTAGAGCACAGAATAAATATAAGTACAAGTATAGAGGCGAAGTAGCGTTCCCGATGGATACCGTATTTACGCGGGCGGAGCCGCGGCCAAAAGTATTTAATAAGTATTACTATCGTGTCCGTTTATCGTGCGAAGGACGACGTGGCTTTGCTGTCGGTACTGCACTTGACAATCGGCACCGCACCACTAATTGTAGAGCGCAGTATGAGCGAGCATGACGGGCGCGCGTTTCATCTTCCTCTTGCTATTCCTACGAGTGTCGGCCGAGGTATGTCATAATTGTCTATGTTTAGACTATTGTTTTAGGTTAACAGCCTCCGTGGTCTAGTGGTTAGAGCATTGGCTTTCGACTCGGAGGTCGTGGGTTCGATTCCCGCATTGGAACAACAAAAAATGTTGTTTCTGCTGTTTGTTAGCGCTCGAGCGCTATTTTTCGCGGAACACAGGCGGCACATCCATTATTTTACTGGTAGGTTTGACAAAAACAGGTGTTTCATTTGGCGGGAAATTCGTGTAGGTAGCGACTGTCAACTCCGGCAGTGTCTATAAATATAGCTATTGACTTATTGGCTTCTTCCGAAATTCATCATCACGGAAGACATTCCCACTTCTCACTGACAGATTAAAGATGAATTATTTTTAACTATGATACCTAATAATATCAATTTAGGCACTTATTGCTATTAGGAGGCCACTGGCGCAAAAAAAAGTTACGAAGTCGTCGTTGTCATGATTTTGAAGATTATACATATGTTTTACCTATCATATAATAACTTTGATTAATTATCCTCTTTATAATATTATATATCTATGTAATATTAAAATTAAAAGCGGACCATGGAGAGACGCTTGGCTACGTTGAATGTAAGAGGAGGAATGGATGATAAGAATGAAAGTGGACGAAGCGAAAGAAGTATGTAAGGATCGTAGCAAGTGGAAAGAAGTGGTCTCTGCCTACCCCTACGGGAAAGAGGCGGTCCTGCCTACCCCTACGGGAAAAAGGCGTGATTATATGTATGTATGTAAGTATGTATGTATGTATGTATGTATGTATGTATGTATGTATGTATGTATCTATGTATAATAATCTTTGAGTATCCAACCATAATAATAAATAAACATGTCGGTGAAGGTTTATCTAATTCATATCTGTTTTTTTTATTTTTATAAATAATTCGAGTATTTAGCTCGGCCCAAAGCACAAACTAGCTATTGATCACAGTCAATATTATAAGTACTTAGGTGCCTACTACCTAGATAGTAGGTAGATAGTAGATACCATGACCGAACACCCACAACTTTTTATCCATCAGTTGGACTCGCCAGAGACACCGGAGGACACGGAGTCCCTCCTGCAGATGTACACCAACTACGTGAACTCCTCGCTGGAGCTGGACAAGAGCGATCGCCGCATCATGAAGGGCTGGGCAACAGACTTCCAGGTTATCCACATTTTATACTTCTGTATCTTTATTTCATCGAAAGCAATCGTGAGGACGGATTCTGACCAGGTGGACAGATGACCTGCGAAAAGTCGCAGGGAATTGCGAGCGACCGATCGCACTGGAAATCGAAAGCGAGACGATTAGGGGTTTGACTCAAACCTTACGTGTTTGATGTAACCGTTTAACGTCGGTTTGATCGGTTTGTCAAACGGCACTGTGCAGTTTCACTCATCACTGTCACTTCACTGTCAAACAAAACAAAAATATGTAATTCCATCTAAACGAGCTTCAAACCCTGCCATGAGCGCGGGGCCTCACGATTCGTCTAGGAGGCCTATGGGAGGCATAGACCCCTAAGAGCCCCCAAGACGATCAAACGATTTGTCTGAAACACGTAAACTTTGGTTTGAGTCGAACCAATTCGATCGTTTACAAATCTAGTTTGAACAGTTTGGCAAACATTTACGGTTTTAAAGCCCGTTTGATTACATTTTTTTGTTTTATTAGACAGTAAAGTGACGGTAAAACTGAAGTGCCGTTTGACAAACCGATCAAACCGACGTCAAATGGTTGCATGAAACACGCAAGGTTAGAGTCAAATCGTTTGATCGTCTCGGGGCCCTTTACAAAAACGAATTCCCTTCGGATAAGGGACAAAAATGATTAAGCAAACTACGTTGCTAATTATGGTTCTCGACAAACTTCGTTTTTCTATGGCAATGACAGACGATGTATGAAAAATGACGTGTCCCAAAAGACATTGAGATCTTGGTCGTACTGTAGAGTGTACATCACCAAAGAGAATATAATCACTACGTTTTATACATCACAGGTGCAGCAGATCAACGTCACGACGCACTACCGGCTCCAGATGATGCGCCATAAGGAGCACAGCTACAACTGGATCAACGGCAGCGCCAAGGTATTGTGAACCTAAGAGTTCAGGGCCTCTAATTGTCAAGATGCATTCGATAGTTTCGACGGCGAAGTTCGAAAACAAAAAAACAATAAATTTGACCATAAGTCATCGCTAAGAGACATGTCGCTTGCGATGCCTTATGTCATATCCCATACATTTTATTTTCAAACTTCGCCGTCGAAATTATCGAATGCATCTTGACTAGAGGCCCTGAGCCCCAATTCTCTCAATTTCAATGAGAGTAAAATTAACTTAACACTTTAAATTTCATTGAATTATAAATTAATCGTCTGAATAATAATTAAGTAATTTTTAAGAGTTTGGACCGATTTTTGAGTTTTAAAGTTGTGTGCCATTATTATAATAGGTACATAATATAAATTATGAGAACACTACCTGCTTAATGCTTATGAATTAGATTTCCTAGTATATACAATAAAAAAAAGTTTCATTGAAACCAGGCCAGCTACGCAAAGCACTATCTTTTCCTTCATCTCGTAACCAGTGGGACGGATGATCGACACGACTGACATGAGATCAGGCGCAGGTCCGACTTCTTACATGCCCATCCGACGCATGGATCATCTTTCTTGTCAAACAATCAGGTGAATGGTGATCGGCCTGTATTGTCCTAACCAAAATTGGAAACAACATTTTTTGTTGTTTCAATGCGGGAATCGAACCCGCGACCTCCGAGACGTGAGCCAAGTTCTAACCACTAGACCACGGAGGCTGGTAATATTATGAAAATGTAAAAAAAAACTCTTAGAGATCGAAAAGGCATCATAAGGTTTCAGCGGAAGAATAGTTCTAACACCCAGATAAGTTTCAGCTTAGTCTAAAAGTTTATTTACAAACTAGGCTTGCAACTTCAGCAAAAATCCTATTCCAATAAATATTATTAAGTCATGGTTAATTTTTTTGAGTTTCAGTGGCACGAATGCATCCAAATTCATAGAAAAGACATAGAAAATTCAGAGCAAAAATATTACTCAGCTGAAAGTCACTGTCTTAAAGCTACCAATGCGAATGAGGGAAAGAAAAGGCACGCTGTATATCAAGTGGAGAAAGAGGTACGTACTTGAAAACTTTATCCATTACACATTTTGCGTGTGACATTTTTAAATAATTATTATCACATCAGTGTAAACATAATCAAAATGGATTATTTTATTTTATAATGTGAACATAGCATAAGCGTTAATGATCAATTTTAACATGATGTGTGCTGCTGATTCATTGCTAAAAATAAAAAGTATAAATTTAATTTCGCAGATCAAAAAATGGCGTAAATCCTATCGATACCTATTGAACAAGTGCAAAACTAATAATCCTGGCGATGACGTCGGCACGGGAGAATGCCTAGTAGATTATGTAAGCAAATATTATTATTTAACACAGATTTATTTTTATTAATCTGTAGATCAATGTTGACTCATATTGAAGCCATATTGTTTACAAATTAGACTTAGCTTTTTCCTGCAACTCCGCCCGCGTAAATACCACCGTCCTCCAGTCCAGTTAGTCTTAAACTACTAACATAACAAATTTCATTAAAATCCGTTCAGTAGTTTTTGCATGAAAGAGTAACAAATATCCATTCTGCCATTCATCCATCCTCACAAACTTTCATATTTACAATAGTAGTAGGCTAAACCTATGGAAATATAATTAAGTGTTGAGTGCGAGTCTAGTCACTGCTCGTCGTGAAGAAGGGTCCATCCACATATTACGTCACAGCGGATGGGGGAGGGGAGGGGTCATACTAAATGTGACAGTACATTAGAAATACAGGTACATGGATATTAACAAAATCGTACAGACCAATTTCTCTACTACCCGTTATATCGAAATTATTTGAAAAGCTATTTCTCAAACGCCTTAAACCAATACTAGAAGATAGGAATTTAATTCCAGACTATCAGTTTGGTTTTAGAGAAAAACACTCTACAATTGACCAAGTACATAGAATTACTACGTTAATAGAAAAAGCACTAGAGGAAAATAAAGTCTGCACAACAGTCTTCTTGGATGTAGCACAGGCTTTTGATAAGGTTTGGCATAAACGCCTTATTCACAAAATTAGAAATTTACTTCCAAAGCAGTTCGCTGATATATTAGAGTCTTATTTAACACTCAGAATGTTTAGGGTGAGACAAGATGAAGCATACTCAGAGCTTAAGCATATAAAAGCTGGAGTACCTCAAGGAAGTGTTCTAGGCCCGGTCCTGTACCTACTTTATACTTCTGATATTCCAGAAATAGAAAATAGTACCATTGCGGCCTTTGCAGACGACACAGCCATAATGGCTACGGGCGAGACGCAAGCGGAAGCAGTGGGAAAAGTACAGAAAGCTATCCATACAGTATATCAATGGACGAAAAAGTGGAGAATAAAGCTTAATGAAACAAAATCAATTCACGTAGATTTTACAAACAAGAGACCAATCTATCATCCGGTATATATTAACAATACTGTTATACCGCACGAAAATACAGCTAAATATCTTGGCATGACACTGGACACAAAGCTCCGCTGGAAAGCTCATGTTAAAAAGAAGCGCGAAGAGTTAGAGCTTCGCTACAGGAAAATGTACTGGTTACTTGGAAAAAAGTCAACCTTAACAATACATAATAAAATACTCTTGTATAAACAAGTCCTTATGCCTGTGTGGACTTATGGTATTCAGCTATGGGGCTGTACCAAAAAAAGTAATATACTTATTATACAAAGGTTTCAAAATAAAGTACTTAGAGGTGTTGTAAATGCACCTTGGTACATTAGAAATGAAGACCTACATCGGGACCTTAAGGTGGACATGGTTTCAACTATCATCAAAAAATACGCCGAAGCTCATGAAAAAAGACTTCACCAACATGTGAATGTTGAGGCTATCCAGCTCCTCGACAACACGGGCATAGTCAGAAGACTGAAAAGGACAAAACCTTTCGAGTTAGTGTGTTAAGTTAGTTTTAAAGTCAGTGAAGTGTGTGACTGTGACAGAACACAAACAATAATGTGTATTCTCCTTTATAGAGACTATAAGAAATGTGTTGATGGACGCAATCTTAGCTTTACTCTACATATAGCAATTTAAGTTAACGTAAAATTACTTATTAGTCTAAGCTAGGCTAGATTGTAATGCTTATGAAATACCTAATAGGTACTTTATATAATCAAAAAAAAAATGGATACTAAAAAGCGTGACATGGGGGGGTGGGGGTTCAAAAAGTCGAAATTTTGCGTGACGTAATATGTGGATGGCCCCGAAGCTATAATTTGTATGTCATCGAAACAACGCCCCTAGTGGCAAACAATGGTAACTAATTCGATGCCATACAAATTGTAGTTAACTTCTTTACGGCGAGTAGTGACAAAAAGTTTTTGTCGTTTTTAGGTAAAAAGAGACAACTACCATGTTACTTTTCAAAGATTAATTCTCTTGAAATTGGAAGCTATGTCAGAATTGTTCAAAGAAATGAGGGACTCCCTACTCAAACTGGAAGACTGCTTAAAGAGTACACTGTCACATTACTTGAGCCAAGTTAGGGGTATAACAAACAATCTGAATCAATGTTACAGTATAAAAAATAAAGATTCTTGGTTAAGCTATTTTTTCTTTTCAATTGTTGTAAAAAAACTTTCCTTAAAAATCTTTTTAAATGGAGAAAAATAGTTGTATAAAATGTAAATAATACTCTGCGAATGTGCGAAATACCATTTAATAAGAACAGAAACAGAATATAAAATGAACATTAACATAGACAAAGACAATATACCTACGAGATATAATGACGAACAAAAAGCAAAGAGAAATATTTATAGCAATGGCAAGAGAAATAGCTGCAAAAGTAATCAAAGGCAATCAGTCATCAAGAAACATCCGGCAGAATACTACGGCGCGAAACATACTTTAAAAAAAAAAGTTTATTAATTAACAGTTAGAAATACAGAAATAAGGCTGTCGGAAAATAAAAACCGACAGTAACTTACAAAAAAAAATGTAAATAATAAAGTGCGGTCGCGTTGCACGTAGAATTGCGCACATGAAATCATAGCTACTTGTCTCTTTTATTCGCGCAAGAATTTATTCCTATCGCACTCCTATCGCGTATCTGTATAAACGCGACAGCAATTTATTTGTGCGCGAGTGAAAGAGACAAGTAGCGTTAAGTCAATATACGAAATTATACAAGCACCGCGACCGTCTTTTAGCCAGGTAGGTTGTCTAGTTTTAGAATAAAATAATTAAACACATTCAAATTATTTAATACTTCGATGTTATAAAAATACAAAAAATATATACAAATTAATCTAATGTATTAGGCATGGCATTCTAAATATGAATAATTGATGAGAAACATAATATTAAATATTTTGTACAAAAATACTCCTTACGGCCTTACATAATATTTTGTAAATGCTAACTTCAAAAACGCTCAGTGTAAAATATTCTTTACATTTTAAATAAGCATAGTATAATTTAAATTGTCACGTATACACAAACCTGACTATGGTTCTAATTTGTCAGATATAAAATGGTATTCAATACTAAATAATAATAACTTACAAATTGAATTAAATAATAGTAAAAAAAAACTAGTCGGAATGTAAAATAATCTAATATCTACGGATATGTTGTTCTTGGTAGACATAAATCGTATAAAAACAAATTCATGTTTGTATTTTCATGAACATAGTAATAACATTATTCGAGTGTTCCAGTATTCCAGAGATTCTCAGTTTGCTTGTACAATAATTAAGCATATTATTACATCTTATAATATACCTAGATACTTAAAGGACACCAGTATGTTTAAGGCCAGCAATACTCTATAAGGTTCGGTAAAATTAACTACGGATATTTTGGGCATATGATCTACTGTTTATGTATATGTCACCGTAAAATTGTAAAAACCGTTAGATTGTAAAATAACTAACGAGATTGTAAAAATATGTCGAAAGATTAAAAACTATATGTCGGCGCAGGTGTTGTTGAACATGCTGTTTGTCATGCCCACGTGCAATATTACTCATAGAACCACTCTGACAACTCATAAATCCGCAAAGTGGGGATACCCCACCATTCACCCTTTCTGTGAAGTGGGGACTGCTGCGTGTTCGCCAGGAAGATTATTATTACCGGGACCACAGAACACTATTACCGGGACGTTGGTCCAAGCAACATCTCTTTATTAAAATTGTTATTAATTAGCTCGTCAGAATCATTATATTTCTTTTGTTATAATTATTATTGTTCAAGTTTAAAAGTTAGAGTTTCGTGTTTTAAAAGTAAAAGTTATTCTAAATGTTGCAAGATGGATTTTGATAATTTCAGTTATCCTATGAATAAATGTTATTAATATAACTAGAGTTTTAATCAAAATAAACGAGTGAAATGTCAAAAGGTAAGTCTGGTGTTGACCTTCCGCAACACCAGAAGATGAATAAATGCAATCAAACCTGAGTCCCTCCGAAATATATATTTATAATCTAACGAAGATTAATGTGTGAAATTATGGGCTGCATTCGCGTCGGAAGTCTATTAACATTTTACAATTTCACTAGTTTTAATTCAATCTAACGGTTTTTACAATTTTATGGTGACATCTAGACGTTTAGGCAGAAAAAAAAATTGTTGCACTCGAAAATTTTTGATATTCTTCCTTTATACGGGCCAGTTTGAGTTTTGCGGAGTGTCACCCATACATGAGATGATTTCTACTTTAAGTATGACAATAATTTTTTTGCCTAAACGTCTTTACGCAGTGAATCATGTGCCCAAAGTATCCGTAATTGATTTTCGGAGACATTGTATATCTATAAAGTATTTTAATAATCATATTTAAACATAACTAGAAGCTAGAATAGATATCTCAATTAGAAAGTTTAATTATTAATTTAAACTTTCAGTTGCGATTACAAGCTTCGCACTTTGAGGTCATTTATCATTAATTTTAAACCTGAATTAAAAATGACTAAATGTTTGTATTATTTAAATGCCTATTAAAAGTAAAATTAATATATTATAGAGACGTAGTGATAAGGTAACTGTTTATCAAACATACATTTTACTCTCTTTTGTTATTTTCGAGAGTATCTTATATGGGACTTTATGTTTTACGAAACACTCATAGCAATAAGTGAAAGAAATAAAATTAAAAGAATATAATAATCTTTGGAGGTCGTTTAGGCCTCGCAAGTCGAAAATACGAGGCCTCCAAGACCTCTGTCTTTTCTATATACTTTGGCCCCTAACAAGATATAAAGCTTAAGCATATTTTTGATGTATTAATTTATATATTTTCCTTATTTATAATATTTCATTAATTATTATACATATGAGAGAATTTTCTCTTTTGTACACTTAAACTTTTGCAGAGTTGATATCTTAATTCAACCTGAGTACTGACTACTAAAAAATACCCCCTTACTAATAAACGCTGTTTAAGCTTTGAATAGTTATACAGTGTTTGTTCACATCACACAAGTGACATTTTTAATTCGAGTGATAGTAAGGGCGGTTTATATACTGCTGTGATTGATGCCATTTATTCTTGATTTTTACCTGTGCCGTAATGGCACAGGTAAAAAATGTTGTTAATAAAATAAACCACAAGTATAATAGTTGTGATTTCATTACAACAAAAAGGGGTACCATTTACCCTCCCACTTGACTTTATCCAACATAGCTACTCGTTTCATGTTCATTGTATTTGACTAAAAACTCACTTGTATCACTCACTAAAAGACTCACAACTCTATTTACACGTACATAAGGTTCAATTTGCACTATCATAGCGGACCTAACCCTGCGGACGGCCGCGGCGGCGGCTCCGGCGTGTCGGGTGTTGGGGGCTTGAATGTGCTGCCCTGAAAAGAAAATTAAGGTTATAAGTAATTACAAAACATGAAAGAAAAAAATATTCGATCTTATGAGGACTATCGTTTTTCGTCTCACCAGGTGGCGCACTGAAGAGTGAGGTCCTAAAGTTGGGCTGTGAAAGTTTGTTTTTACGGACGCCAATACAAAAAATTATTTTAAATCATATTTAATAAAATAGAACACGTATAGCCATCCCAGTGTTGCGCAGTCCCTTTTTGCTCGAAAAAATGCAGTATTTTTTCTTAGCTCCGCTTTTAAAGCACTTACATTAATTTCTCCGTAACTTTGCCACGAGTAATCTAACGTATTGCTTGATATTCGCAACAGTTATATAGAAATAAACCCGCGTAGCCAACTCGCAAACAGTGACATTTGATATTTCGGAGACCTCACGCTTCACAAGCGGCGAATCCATACGCGATAGGCCTCATTTCTAGACATAAAATTACCTGGAACCCGAGCGCAGCCTCCAGCGCGGATGGTTCCCGTTCCCGCAGCGAGCCGTACTCCGTGCCGCGGCCCGCTATCGTCGCGTACGTGTTGTCGGGAACTAGCTGTAATATATATAACAATATGATATATATGTCACCGTAAAATTGTAAAAACCGTTAGATTGTAAAATAACTAACGAAATTGTAAAAATATTTCGAATGATTCATAACTATATATTTATAATCTAACGAAAAATAAGGTGCTTAATATTATAGGCAGCATATTCGCGTCTGACGTCAACATATTACAATTTCACTAGTTATATTACAATCTAACGGTTTTTACCATTTTATGATGACATATACAGTACAATATGTCTTAGCCTAGGGTTGCCATCTCTAAAATTGGATAACAAGGGCATGCCGCATGACGCGTGAAACCCCCCGATTTTGGAGCCCAAAATCTGGACATAAGAACATTTTTGAGACATTAAAAAAACTCAAAAGGTACATAAAATAGAGTATACCTACTAATGAATTACATCCACAGCTAGTAGTCACATTAAAACTACTTATTATTTCCGTTAATCAAAACAAGACAAAATGAAAAAAAGAAAGGAAACTGCGACTAATCCGGGGAAACCCGGACAGATGACAACCCTATCTTAGACTAGCTTAGTTTGTCCGCGACTTTCGTCTTGTAGCTTGTTAGAGATGAAATTTAGAAAATCCTTGACTGACTGCCTACGTCAACAGATATAGGTCGCGCAACGGTTTATGAGCGCTCAGTGAAAGTGGAGGGGATCGTTCGCGCATGTGACCAATAGCAAAGAATATATATTACTAACGTACCAATAGCGTGTCGGCAGCCACGTTCGGCATGCGTTCGGCGCATCCACACCTCCCCTCCCGAGCCCGCTACCGCCAAACACACCCAAAAACTGACTTCTGCGCATACCCCCTCTACTTTTGTCGAAAGATCTTAATTCGTTGCGCGACCTGTACTGAATGACAAAATTTTAGCACAGTCCTATTAAGTGATTTGAACTGTGGCAGCTGTAGTTGATAGATTTGTCAGTCAGTAATACTCGCATTTCGTAAATCAAATCAACCTTATCCAGATATAACTATGAGTAACGGGAAAAGAGTTGACCAATAATTCCACATTAAGTACTACTAAAGAATGATGCTCCATACCTGAGGCTGATCAGAATTCTGCTCGGTCTGATCTCCAAAGACGTTCATAGTGAGTTCCTGTTCCTCGTACGGCCGGAGTTTAGTCTCCAACCATAGCGGGTTCTCAGTCGTACTCAACTCCTCCAATATTCTTCTCCTGGCCAAACTATCCCCTTTACTTGACTGCAGTGATGGTGGTGGGATTACCCTAGAAACAAATTTTATTTTATCATATAGGGGTGACGAACAAACGATCTGACAGATAGCGACGGGCTTGCGTGCAAGCGTTACGTAGGAAAAGTTCCACAAATAAAATCAAACATATTCTAGAATACGCTAGACGACTATTTTTTTATTGCATAAATGAATAGTACTCTTAAATATTAGTAACATCTTAGAAGAAACAGTAGGTATATTAAAAATCAATATTTTCATAGGTAGACGGTTTGTTGCGCGTTCGAAGTCACGTGATTTAAAAAAATATCAATTTTTAATTGTTTATAATCAATTGCATTTTCTTTAAGTTTTCCGCATTAAATATCCATATTACTATTAATAAGTAATATGGATATTTAATGCGGATTTTATTTTATTTTTCTTATTTTCAATTTAGTGTAGCGTAAACCTTACTAAATTCCATGATAAATAAGTTCACCGCTAGCATATTGAACACATTCTAGAATAACACTTACCAATGCTTGAGACATGCGCACACGACGACGAACGTGACGATGCCCGTGAAGAGCACTATCAACAGCGCTATCAGAGCCGCCAGTGCTGGGTCGAAGCTGTCAGCGGCCTTAGAAGACGTGCTAGCTGCTATGAGCGTCTCCACCCCGTACTGCTGGTACACATCTTTGAGATCATCGTATTTCGAGTCGATGGTCTGGAGAACTTTGTCTACTGATAGAACTTGATATGTCACTGGGTCTACCGCATGCATGTGTATCTCACACCTGAAATGTAGATATTATGGTTTAATAATAAAGATCTTAAATAAAAATACCCTCTTTCAGGACTAATATTCAGGACAGGCCAATAGCCTCCGTGGTCTAGTGGTTAGAGCATTGGCTCTCGACTCGGAGGTCGTGGGTTCGCATTGGAACAACAAAAAATGTTGTTTCCAAGTTTGGTTCGGACAATGCAGGCTGATCACCTGATTGTCTGACAAGAAAGATTATCCATGCGTCGGATGGGCATGTAAAAAGTCGGACCTGCGCCTCATCTCTCGTCAGACGTGTCGGTTATCCGTCCCACTGAATTATGAGAGTAAAGGAAGAGAGAGTGCTCTTGTGTACTGCGCACACACTTGGGCACTATAAAATTACTCCTGCGTAACTGGCCTGGTTTCAATGAAACCGGCTACCGTCACCGAGATCGGTGGGGAGTTATTATTATTCAGGACAGGATAAATTTCGTTTATACCTATAAGGTACAAAATACATAATATTTCTTACCAGTCATCGTATCTGGTATCGTGGTGCACCAGTGGTAGTGTGCGTGCGGGCACCAACAATGCGCCGGCCGCGTCGCCAAGCCGCCTCCGCAGTGTGTCTGTCTCGCTCGCACCCCTGTCGCCGAGCCGCCGCCGTGAGTCCGTCTCGCTCGCACCCGCAGCGCAGCTTCGAGATACAACCATGCGGATGAGCGAAGCATGCTCTACGACCCATAGCTATAAGAATAAGAAGTAGATTAATTTCCGACAATAGTTTATAACGTAAAGACAAGACCATTTGTTTCTTTTTTTTCTCTACCTGTACAGTTAGGTAATGCTTTTGCGAATGGGTTTAATCACTTGAGTAACAAAAGCTAGTATGCACATTTCTTAGCGGCGTAACTTACGTATAACATCGCGGTCGCGCTGCGATGGGGCGGAGCCTGTTCGTGTGCGCGTATCTCCAACGCGAAGCGGTCACGAGCGTACTCTGCGAGCGGCGTCGCTGATGATACTACTCCTGTTGACATAATACTAACAATAGGCAAGCGGACTGATTTTTTTATTGCATAAATGAATAGTACTCTTAAATATGAGTAACTTCTCAGAAGAAACCGTATATCAAAAGTCAATATTTTCAAAGGTACAGCGATTTGTATACAAAATTTCGCGAGTCTATACCAAAAAAAAATTTTTTTTTTTGCGAAATTGGTAAACAAAACCTACATCATTAGTTTACTCACATCATATACAAAAACATTCATTATGGTAAGTATGAACTTAAACGCACAAATATCGGAGATATTTACAAATATATTCCTGCGGCCGTATACTTTATACCTACTTAATACACTTTAATCCAATAGTGACGTCATTTGTTTGGCGATTTTAGTATGGAGCGTTTTTAGGAGGAACCAATTTCGCAAAAACAAAATTTTTTTTTGGTATAGACTCTCGAAATTTTGTATAAAAATCGCTGTACCTTTGAAAATATTGACTTTTGATGTACGGTTTCTTCTGAGAAGTTACTCATATTTAAGAGTACTATTCATTTATGCAATAAAAAAAAATGTCCGATTGCCTATTTTAACTAAGCGGTAAACCATATTAGCAAGGTAGGAAGGATCGTTTAATTTTCTAAGACTTACGATTATTTAAAAGCCTCCTTATCACACAGAAGCTGCAGTGGTGGAAATAATAAAAAACGTTAATCGTTATGGATTTAATTAAAATAATATTAAAGATATTAAAACATGTCCTACCATCTTGACTGATATTAAACGGTGAAGGCACAATACTTCCAGAAGACTTTGAATCTCCAAACTTATAAAGGTTCGAAGCTGCTATCACGTAGATAAGTGTGCCGTTTTCATCCAGGTCAGGATCTTCAGCCATTATTGTTATAATCGGTTCATTAACCCTAGCAGTATGTTTCACGCCTGAAAATAAATTGAGTTATAAATTATAAATCACTTTTAACTGGTGACTTAATAGACAATTGATTGTGAGCGCGAATGGATTAGCTCAATCAGATTGATACCACATCCCTATAGAAAGTACGTCCAAGGCAACTTTTAACTTTGAAATATAGGCAACACAATATTACGAGTTACAAGTAACTTCTAATAATAGAGGGAGCAAGTTGTCATGTAAGTAATCGTTAGTCTGGCTATGTCATGATGTTGGCCACACTAGATATAAATCTGTGAGAATGTCGTGAATATTAGATATATATTCGTAACGTCGTGTGTAAAATATAGAATGTATGTCTAAAAGTCGTGTCTTAGTCACCCTGCGCATCCATAAACCCACTCTATGAGCACCCTGGACACTAGTCACCTCGCCCATCAAATAAACATCAAACAAGTAAGACGATTTATCTGTCGTTTCGCCCCCCATCAGTGGCGTAGGGTTCCTATAACTCCATTCCTATCGGCGTCCCTTGTCTTTTACCTTTTGCAAACCTTCATAGAAATCCCTACCTATTATACAGGCTCCGGCTTCCCAATGAAGGAGAAGCAGCCTTCGCCACTGCCCCCCATGCCAGATTTTGCACTGAAAATGACACCAAAATCTCACCAGCATAATAAACCTTCTTCGGGAACACAGGTTCGTTGTCGTTTTCGTCCAGCACACGCACGGTCACGGTGGCAACAGCGCTGTCCGACCCGTTGTCGATGGCGTTGAGGAGCGCCGCCGCGTTCTCGAGCAGAGGACTGTTGCTCGCGTATATGGTGAGGCTGTATTCGTCTTGTTTCTCCCTGCAAAATGTAATATTATCTCTATACGTTGTTTATATTTCATTGTTATTTTACAAGATGTATAGTGCGTGTATTCAAATGAGAATAGGATCGAGTCGGCGCCATATTGTTTCGAATTTAGACTGTTGTGATAGTTAAATGTATGTTAAGATAATTGATTACTATTTAACTTTTTCATTTAAATTCGATGCAAGACTATATTTATATGCACATACTTTTTTCTGAAAATCGCACTTTTCAAGTGATATTTGACAGAAAAAGGTCATTGACGTTCCTATTCTCATTTGAAACGCGTTATACAAGGAAGTTGCTTTCATTTAATTTATGTATTAGATGTTAAAACATTTAATACGTTATACCTAACGGACAAGCTGTCCAATGTTGGTCACTACTCACTAGTAGACTTAGCGATACAGTGATTTCTATATTTTTCATGTAGGTAACAGTCTGAATGCAAAGGTTCATTATTCAAGTACTATTAATCATCATCATCGTCATACCTGTCAAACGTGATATTAGCTCGGATGATGCCCTGCGTGCGGTCCACGGTGAAGGCGCTTTCTTGGTTGCCTTCCAATACGTGGTAATACACCTTTCCGTTCTCGCCCGAATCTCTATCGATCGCCTTTACAGTTCCTGAAAAACAAGTTTTTTTACATTTAATAATAAAATTGTTTCTTTACAACCCTTTTTTATAATATGGTTAACGAGCAGACGGACTGCCTAATGGTAAGCATTTAACATTTAATGACAAAGTGTAGTTTTTAAGTATATAATATGTATGTTAGTCTGTAAGGTAAATACCTTTACTATAAATATAATATGCCGCCCGAAATAAAAGAAATTTAATTAAATTAAATTAATTAATTTAACGCCGCTCATAGACACTCACATCTCCATAGATTTCTTTTTCCCTCCACCACGCGCGACGCGTCGCAGTGCTCATCGTCTTTGCGAAAAAAGTCGAATCTTACCAATAATGATGCCCGGAGGCAGGTTCTCGCTGACGGTAAACTGGTGTTCTCTGACAGGGAACCGCGGCGCCGTGTCCTGGTCATCAACGAGCGCCACCGTCAGCAGTCGAACGCTCTCGAACTTCGCTGGCGTACCGTTGTCTTCCGCCGCTACGACCAACTGTAATATTTGAAATTACAAGTAACACTAAATTCTGGACTTCGGAAGCCTAATCTTGCAGAAAAACAGACTAAAGTAATCGAAATTTTGTTTGCAAAATTTACATTAAATTTAATTTGCAGCTTTAAAAAAAACTTGTTTTTACGTTATTCTCACTTCTTTTGCTGTGTATTAAATATTAATGTAATAAATCCTATGTGAACCTAGAGCGCCTGTATATACGCGCCGCTGGATTTTGTATGGATTACGCCGCCGGATTTTGTATGGATTACGGAACGACGAATGTTTGGATTACGGAAAAACGTCAAATCCTAGTACCGTCGTTATAGCGGCAGCACAGCCTGACCTGCGGTCGTGTGCAATTAACCAAGGCAATCTAGTTAAGTTACCAACCAGTTTATTTAGTTTTAAATGCATAATACACGATTTTTTACAGCCCTCTTTATGTTTGTTGTAACATAAGGATCAATTCACACTGAAAATTAAGGATAAGCAACTTGGCTCTGGATTTTTAAGATAGAGCTATTTAAATTCGTATTTTATTCATTACACAAGAAGATACACGGTTCATTGTAAAGGTGGGTTTAGACCAAAAGAACATAGAGCAAGAACTACACAAGAACATTATTTTGTATTCGTTTAAAGGTGGGTTTATGGTGGGTTTAGACCAAAAGAACATAGAGCAAGAACTACACAAGAACATTATTTTGTATTCGTTTAAAGGTGGGTTTATGGTGGGTTTAGACCAAAAGAACATAGAGCAAGAACTACACAAGAACATTATTTTGTATTCGTTTAAAGGTGGGTTTATGGTGGGTTTAGACCAAAAGAACATAGAGCAAGAACTACACAAGAACATTCTTTTGTATTCGTTTAAAGGTGGGTTTATGGTGGGTTTAGACCAAAAGAACATAGAGCAAGAACTACACAAGAACATTATTTTGTATTCGTTTAAAGGTGGGTTTATGGTGGGTTTAGACCAAAAGAACATAGAGCAAGAACTACACAAGAACATTATTTTGTATTCGTTTAAAGGTGGGTTTATGGTGGGTTCAGACCAAAAGAACATAGAGCAAGAACTACACAAGAACATTATTTTGTATTCGTTTAAAGGTGGGTTTATGGTGGGTTTAGACCAAAAGAACATAGAGCAAGAACTACACAAGAACATTATTTTGTATTCGTTTAAAGGTGGGTTTATGGTGGGTTCAGACCAAAAGAACATAGAGCAAGAACTACACAAGAACATTATTTTGTATTCGTTTAAAGGTGGGTTTATGGTGGGTTCAGACCAAAAGAACATAGAGCAAGAACTACACAAGAACATTATTTTGTATTCGTTTAAAGGTGGGTTTATGGTGGGTTCAGACCAAAAGAACATAGAGCAAGAACTACACAAGAACATTATTTTGTATTCGTTTAAAGGTGGGTTTATGGTGGGTTTAGACCAAAAGAACATAGAGCAAGAACTACACAAGAACATTATTTTGTATTCGTTTAAACGAATCATCAGGTTGTCGAAACCGGTCGTGTAATATATTAAAATTAATTTAAAATACTTATTAAAGTGGAAATAGTGCAAGAAGTATTGTGTATTATTACTGCGAAACATGAATTTCCACCAAGAACCTACAGTACAATCAATAACATAAGAACAATAAGAACAAGAATTTTTGCTCTTTATATGAGAATCATTTAGACCAAATGAGCGAATGCTCATTGCTCATTTGCCAACGATAAGTAGTACTGTTCACACTACACTATATCTGAGTGTGATAGCGACTATATTGTGATTTCAAGTGCTTCATTTATTGATAATACGTAATTAATGAAAAAGAAAAGAAGGAAGAGACGTTGGTGGGTGACGATTGCTGTTGCAATTTGCCTCCAGGCATCTTCCGTGTACAGTTTATTTTTATAATGTTCATAAAACATAAGTTGGATCCCATAAACACCTTATATTATGGTACATTTCTATCATACATTTTTCGTTGCTCCAATCCATATTTACGAATAAACCTAAAACTAGCCGCCAAAATGTACAAGAATTCAAGAACACTAGAATCCCTTTGAAGAGACCGCCTCAAGTAGCGAGCACGTCCGAACACGAAACACACGAAACAACGCTCTAAGCAACTGTTTGTGTGCTCTTGCGTCGGTTATACCAAACGAGCGAGTGTTCTTAGAGCATTCTACCAAATTACCGGCGAACACGTGGCGAATACACCAGAACAACGAAAGAATGCCCGTTGTTTGTTTACATCAAAAGAGCTTTACTAGAATGAGCATTCGCTCGCTTGGTCTAAACCCACCTTTAAACGAATACAAAAGAATATTCTTGTATAGTTCTTGCTCTATGTTCTTTTGGTCTAAACCCACCTTTACTAGAATGAGCATTCGCTCGCTTGGTCTAGAGTTCGAATGTCAGGTCGCACCGCGCTGCACATCGCTTGAGCAGTGTATGACTTATGTCATATGAAACGTGTATTTTTTTGCCTACCTATAGTGTGTTCCATTCGGCACAAATTTTGCCCAAAACGCTACTATAATTTTTACCACAAAATGGTGTTTCTTTAGCGAAATAACGTTATTATTGAAAATTTCGAAAATGTCGTTTTTAGCAATTTTTGTGACTAGTGGAACAACTGACAGCTGATCACAGCTGATGTTGAAAACGTCAAAAAGTGCTAATTTTAACCCAAGTAGGGAGCTGGGTAAAAATTAGCGAAATGTTGTGATCATTCTTAGCGTTTTTAACAGTTTTTGACAGATGACAGTTGCGTCTGGAACAGGGGTGAAAACAGTTACGAACGATCATAGTGGCGCTAAAGAAACAGAATGTGAATGAAAATAACGAAATTTTTGTTCTGATCGTGCTAGTGGAACGCAGTGTTAGTGAATAAAGTTTAATTTGTAGTGGCTATCTTAAAAATGCAGCACCGCGTAGCATAATTAGTGCTAAACTACGTGCTATTACATTTTTTTTTTGCTTTGATCGCAAAACGAAAATTGCTGTTCAAATCCTTATGTTATTTGTGACAAATTTTTTGTTAGTACAATGATATACATAAACGCAGTAGGTATTTAAGTTAATAAAATCAGTTTTGTATATTTCTTCATACATTTTCGTTGTGACACAAGAGCTGTGACGTCACTCCTACTACATTTTTTGTATAGAGTGTTTTTAATGCTCTCCAACGATCTCACTTTTGTGATGACTGTATTTCGTCAACGGTTGATCGTAGATATGCCATTGCAAAGACTGGCTGGCTTATTATATAATGGCATATCTAGATATGCCATTACAAGGACAATATTGCCTGGCTTATTATGTACTTTTCGAAAAGCTAATAAAAAAAAATATGCATCTTCTCTATTTGTCACTGTTTAACATTAATGTGTTCTCTGACATATCTACCTGATATTCAGTCTGTTGCTCCCTATCCAAGAACGCCTTGATCCTCAACTCCCCGGTCTGCGGGTCCAGCCTGAAGTCCTTCGTCTCTCCGACGTTCTGATTGTCCACCTTCAGGTAGTAGGATACTCTGCCGTTCTCGCCTTCGTCCTCGTCGGTGGCCAGGATAGTGGTCACGAGGTAGTCCGGTTGGGCTGAGTGCTAGAAGATTTAAGAACAATTATGTTAACACCAGCTGATGCCCGGGGCTCCGCACGCGTAAGTACTGTAACCCACGGGAACCTCATATGTCCCGGGATAAAAAGTAGCCTATGTCCCATAGTCTACTTTATATCTGTGCCGAATTTCATGATAATCTGTTCAGTAGTTTTTACCTAAAACTGTAAATAAAGTATCCCACGGGAACCGTAAATTACCCCGCGATAAAAAGTAGCCTATGTCCTTTTCCGTGTAACAAGATCAAAAAAAATATTCCATAAGCGTCGCTTTGTAAGTTGTAACCTATATGAAAAAAAAAAATTTTTAAATTGATTTGAATTCCTCTTGACAGTATTAGTATAGATTAAGGCTACGTTTCTGTCGCGACCACTAAAAAACGCTCGTCGGAACGTAGCCTTAAGACCCTCACCTCGGGCACATCTATCCGCTTGTCGAGCGGCGGCTGCACGAACTGCGGGCTCCGCTTGTTGACACTGAGCACGGCGACGTCGACGCGCGCGCGGTCGCTCAGCCCCCCGCCGTCCCGCGCCTCCACCGTCACCGAGTACGCCGCGCCGCCGCGCACCCCCCGCGCGGGGTAGATTATACCGCTGGTGGGGTCGACGGTGAATACACCTGGAATAGCAGAAAGATTAAACTAAGAATTACGCCTTGCTTCTTGCTCAAGCCACTTTTTTTTTTACAAAAAGATGGACGTATAGGTACGCCCATTTTTTTGTGAAAAACCCCCACACACTATACGAAGTGTCCATGTATCTGTAAATAGAATCAATTTGTTAGGGCTTTTGTATTTGAAAGCAGCTCGCTTACTGCTTGATAATGTGGGAGGTTAAAATCTTTACATTGCTCATTTTTCTGCTCTTATGTAGCTTATTTTGTTTGATTCAATGCCTGATGATAGTGGATATATAGTACTCTCATAATCCAATGGGACGGATAACCGACACGAGTGGCGACTTTTTACATGCGCATCCGACGCATGGATCATCGTTCTTGTTAAACAATCAGGTGAATGGTGATCGGCCTGTATTGTCCTAACCAAACTTGGAAACAAAATGTTTTGTTGTTCCAATGCGAGAATCGAACGCACGACCTCCGAGTCGAGAGACAAGCTCTAACCATTAGATCACGGAGGCTGTTAAATAAAATACACTATAAGCTGTAAACTACTCCAACCTGGCTCAGTCTGCTCCACGATCTTGTACTGTATCTGCGCGTGGACCCCTTCATCCCTGTCCTCAGCCAGCACTTGCAGTATGGTGGCCGGCGGGTCCAGCTTGACGTTTTCAGTGATCGTGCTCTTGTACACGTTCTGTGTGAACACTGGCGGGTTGTCGTTTATGTCCTTTATTTTTACGTGCACCTGAAATACATCGTATTACAAAATTAAGCTATAACTTATAAGAAAAGCGATGTTCAAGAAATGTATGAGGCCTGGGCCAGCCCTACGTACAGTATATGTAAATATAGCTACATAATATAGTAACCGTTTCCTATTCTTTATTTTGTTTAATTTCACTTCGTTTCCATGTACATTTAAATTAACTTCGTCAAGGAGAGCAACACAAAGTAAAATAAAACATGGCGGATCAGATCAAAATTAACTAAGTAATGTCATTTTGTCAATGACATGACTTTTGACAAAGAAAGACGTATGGCATTCAAGACGTCGTCTCTTCGTAAAACTGTCTACTACGTCAAAAGTCAAGTCAAAACAACTGTCATGGCCGCCCTAAAAATAGTGTTCTCGCAATAAAAAACTCTTCAAATAATCATTTTTGTACGCATGTACCCTTCTTCAAATTAATTTTTTCGTATTTTTATGATATTCACATATTTTTTTCCTATTTACCTATGTAGTGTACATAGAACTGGCCCAAAATCAAACATATCTTTTGTACAGCTAGATAAAATATAGCTTGAGTAAAAAATATTTTTCGTCTTTTAAATATTAGAGAACATTATAATAAACAATAAAAATGTACAATAAGAAAGAGAGCGATATGTCGGCCTGTGATGTCACGTTGTGCTAGTGACATTCATTTGTCATTAATCAATGTATGGTAGTATCATGTAGTAGATTGTGACATCACAAATCGTTTTGCGAAAAAGAGATGGGCAACATTTTTTATAATCTTTGCGTTAACCTACATAATTTTACAAAATTTAAATTTGTAAAAATGTGATGTTCGATTTCGTTTCGTGTAGGCAATATCCCTATCAAGTCTGTCATCGAACCAATCTTTTAAGAACTACCTTTTGTAGATCCCAAATAAATGTAATAATTCAAGATTTAAATATTAAATATTATTTAAACATAGGAAGTTTTGGTATTTATTCTACTTCAAAATAAGGTTTAAAATATTTTGTTTATTAGGAAAACATTCAGCCACTTTCAAAGTTAATATTATGGGTTTATTTACATACCGGCACACTCGTAGACTTGGCCAGCTGCGGCGGCGCGTTATCGGTCGCCACGACTCGGAACCACACGTCGGTGGTCGTCTCTCGGTCCATGTCAGTCCCCTCAGCCACCGTCACCACGCCGCTGTCGATGTCCACGACGAACAGTGACGCCTGTTCGCCGCTCAGACTGTATTTCACTTGACCGTACTCTCCTGCGTAGGAAAATATTTATTACTTGATGATGGTTAATTCATGTAAAACTGGTGCCCGATACTTCGTTTGCGTAGAACTAATGGAAACGAAACCATATTTTTTAACCCTAAGATAAAAGGAGGCAAGTTACGCCTTATATCCTTGGCTATCAGCCAGTTAGTTTCGTGAAGATTGGTCCAGGCCTTTCAGTTTTACCGAAACAAATAGACAGATAGCGCAGTGTCTCATCGTTGATATTGTTCACGTCGACTCACCTTCATCATCATCATCAGCGTGCACCGCAACAACGACTGTGCCCGCTGGGGAATGTTCTGGCACTTCGGCTTCGTACTGCGGCAGCTGGAATCGCGGCGTCTCGTCGTTGACGTTGGTGACGTCGACCAGCACGGCGGCGGTTGCGCGCCGCTGCGGCACGCCCGAGTCGTACGCGACCAGTGTGAAGTTGATCGCGTGCACGCTCTCGTAGTCGATGCGCTGCGCGATTTTCACGACACCTGGAATTGCACAATATGCTTTACCAGAATATATTATGCGGTATGCCTAACTGTATTCGCATAAAATAAGTACATTTAAATATTGTCTATTAATAGAAATTAATACATAGATATAGGTCGCGCAACCAATTAAGATCTTTAGACAAAAGTAGAGGGGGTATGCGCAGAAGTCAGTTTTTGGGTGTGTTTGGCGGTAGCGGGCTCGGGCGGGGAGGTCTGGAATCCAGACCTCCCCGCATTCAGACTCTGGATGCGCCGAACGCATGCCGAACGTGGCTGCCGACACGCTATTGGTACGTTAGTAATATATATTCTTTGCTATTGGTCACATGTGCAAATGACTCCCTCCACTTTCACTGAGCGCTCATAAACCGTTGCGCGAACTGTACTTAAAAGTTTTGACAGTAGTAAGTTTTCGCAAAGTTGAGGGCTAATAATGAGAAACTTGCAAAAGCAATTACGGTAAATGATTAAAGACAAATTATATTTTTTGTAAACAATAATTAAGCCTAAAAGATGACGTAAAACTTGTGTTGTTATGTTCCTTTAAAAAAAAAAAACATATTAATTTACCTGTGACATTATCGATCTCGAAGTATGGGCTCGGGGGATCTATTGTGATAGCCGCAATAGGCGACTCCCTGTCGGTAGCGGTGTAGGTCCCCAAGACGCTGCCGACAGGCGTCTCCTCGGCGACGCTGGTGAGGTACGCGGGATGGCCGAACACGGGCGCGTTGCGATTAACATCTACTATGTTGATGATTAGTTCACCTGGAATAAGAAGATTTTTAAATTGGCTTTTACCACATCCAAAGTTCTGTATATATGACGATAGCTCTATCATGTTAGTAGTTTAAGCTATAATAATAAACGTTTGCAAAATATGGTACATAATTCTATAAAGGGCAAAGACGTTTTGATATAATATGGCAATCAGCTTTCTTTAACGGGCATTGTCCCACCACACATTCCCACCACCGCCACAACCAACCACAAAAACCCTTTATCTGAGGGGCTCCGGACGGAAAAGCTAAGCTGTCTTGGGACCTATAACGATAATTTCGTTATAGGTCCCAAGTCCCAGAAGAAAGGGAGTAGGAAGAATTCCAAATTCCTATTAGAATAATAGAATTAGTTTGTCACTGGAACCATCTATGTATGTTACTTGCATGGATAACGTTTTAGTGACGTCATTGACAGCATATTACGGCCTTACCGTCAGCCCGCTGCAGCGTGGACGCGGACGTGTCGGTGACGGCCACGGGCAGCGTCACGACGGCCGCGCGCTCCCGGTCCAGCTTCTGCGCCACCTCCACAGTCCCGTTGGCCAGGACGTGGAACCAGGAGATACCGTCTCCCGTTACCTGTATACGAATATTATATCGTGTAATTAATAAATATTTTAATAACATAACAGACACTAACACACATCTTAAGGTAGCCTTCCGATCTACGCTACCGCGATGCAAGACTGCGATGAGAAAACAATCTAATCTGGGCTACTAGTCAAAATGCAATCGATAATTTCGACGGCATAATTCGATGTCAAAAATGTATGGGATTTGACATAAGTTAACGTTATTTATGTGACATGTCGCTAGCGATGCGTTATGTCAAATCCCATACATTGTCCGTCGTCGAAATTATCGAATGCATCTTGGCTAGACGCCCAGATTCTCTGGCCTCGTTCACCGGTCGCGCGACGCGGGTCGCGGGGATTGTTATAACAGGCTTCGTGGTCTAGTGGTTAGAGCATTGGCTCTCGACCGGAGGTCGTGGGTTCGATTCCCGCAACAAAAAATGTTATTTCCAAGTTTGATTAGGACAATACAGGCTGATCACTTGATTGTATGACAAGAAAGACGATCCATGCGTCGGATGGGTATGTAAAATGTCGGACCTGCGCCTCATCTTTCGTCAGTCGTGTCGGTTATCCGTCCCACTGCATTACAAGAGTAAAAGGAAGAAAGAGTGCTCTTGTGTACTGCGCACACACTTGGACACTATAAAATTACTCCCGCGTAACTGGCCTGGTTTCAATGAAAACCAGCCACCGTCATCGAGATCGGTGTGGGTAGTTTTATTTAAGTACACCATATAAATTCATACTAAGCAATGGCCTATTTCGGTCTCGGGCCGCGGTCTCGCATAGCGCGTTGCGTGCATCGGAAGAAAAAATACAGTTTAAGGTAGAGCTGTATTTTTTCTAATGATTTTATCAGAAGGAATGATCTGCCTGCCTATAGCCTGTTTACTTCCTTACTGTGATTTTATAAGTTACTAGCTGTTGCCCGCGGCTCCGCCCGCGTAAATATAGTTTTTTCGCGGTCGCGGATATGTGACTGATGCAAAAAATTGATAAAAACAATCCTTGATGCGGATTATATATCATGCTAAAACTTCAGCTCGACTGGTGTAGAACTTTTTGAGTTTTTGAAGCGTACACAAACCAACATAACATTTATAACTAGCTGTTGCCCGCGGCTCCGCCCGCGTAAATATAGTTTTTTTTGCGGTCGTGGAAATGTGACTGATGCAAAAAATAGATAAAAACAATCCTTGATGCGGATCATATATCATGCTTCAGCTCGACTAGTGCAGAACTTTTTAGTTTTTGAAGCGTACACAAACCAATATAACATTTTTATATATAAGATTATATAGGTTACTTAGGTAAGGGTAAATATCAATTTTGTATCTTACCTCTTTACCGTGTTTATCCACCGCCCGTATAGGTCTATCCGTAGCCAGCTCATACATCAGTAGCTCATGATCAGTGATATCGGGATCGATGGCGACCAGCGTATGTAGAACCGTGCCGGGCTCCGCGTCCGCCGACACCTCGGCTCGCTGTATAACGGGCGTGAAGTACGGCTTCTTGTCGTTCACGTTTATCACGTGGACCGTCAGCTCCGTGGTGCCGGTTAGGGTTGGTATACCTGGAATATTTTTATCTCAATTACTTCACTAATTACAAATATAAATTTACTAACGATTGTAAAATATCAAAACAATTAATTATTTTATAATAATTATATCTATGGAAGCTTCACACTACGTCAATATGGCCCCGTGCTAAGTAGTCTAAGAATTTGTGTTACGATGACCAGACAATGGAAAGTATATAGGTATTATTTAATACTGTTACATTATACAATATGTACCTAGACATCAATCTAAATATTTTTATAATATTTTACACATAATATGTAATACATATCCATGACCCAGGAACACAGAAAAGCTTTTTGTTCCTTCGGCGAGATTCGAACCCGCGACCGCCAGCTTGAGCACTAACGCTCTCCACCAATGAGCCCCAGAAGTCGTCGAATATGAAGTCACTTTCAGCCGAGTGAGAGTGTTTGTCACTACTCGCCGTGAAGAAGTTAATTACAATTTGTATGGCATCGAAACAACGTCTCTAGTGGCAAACTATGGTAACTAATGCGAGAGCAGAGCAGCATACGGCGGGCAAAGACAAGCGCAGTTTACAAAAGACAAGCTAATACTGGCTCAACCATAAACCGAAGAGAAAAACCGATAAAGCAAACTCGTGTGGCCTCATATAAGCGTAAAATATTATAAATATGGAACTATGTATTAGGTACAATTGTAAATTTTGATGAGTGACTGTTAGTGCATAATAGTTGTCTTTAAGAGCATCTTACCCATATCAGTCGCAACGATCTGTATCCGATAAGTGTTTCGTCTGTCGTAGTCGAGGTGTGCGGCGACCGTGACGACGCCGGTGCTGTTGTCGACGACGAAAGACTCGAGCGCGCCCTTCTGTATGGCATACGAGAACTCCGAGTTGATGCCGCTGTCGAGATCCGTGGCGTGGACCGCTGCTACCTCTGTGCCTAAAAATTGTGGAAAATTTTATGTAGTAAAGTGCGGTTCAAATGAGAATAGGATCGAGTCGGCGCTATATTGTTTCGAATTTAGACTGTTATGATAATCAAATTTATGTTTAGATAATTAATTATTATAAATTAACGTTTTCATTTAAATTCGATGCAAGACTATTAATATTTATATGCACATAAGTTTTTCTGAAAATCGCACTTTTTGATATTTGGCAGAAAAAGGTCATTGACGTTCCTATTCTCATTTAAAACGCGTTATAACAATGATCGAAGGCAAATTAAAATTTATGTATGTAATAAGACCAGAGGCCGAATTCTCGTAACTATTTTCGATGTAATCTAGGTTCGGTCAACGCGCTCATTCGAATACGCGTCATTACGTGCGCGCGAGCGGGACAGCCTGAAAATCCAAACGAGATTTAATCGATTATAATGCCTCTTTGATTAAACGGACAAGGATTGAACTTAAAATATAAAGTTTTACATACGATACATCAGCTGATGACATAAATATTTAATTTGTTGCAATTTTTGTATATAATAAAGTCCCATTGCTTGATAGAAAACCTATATATAGGTAGGTACCAAAAGCTGACCTATCTAAGGATTTACCTATAGGAGCATCTTCGGTGATATTGGCGTTGTATTTGTCCGTGTCAAACGCCGGCGCGTGGTTGTTGACGTCCCGGACCGTTATCTCCACTAGACAAGTCGTGTTGTGCATTCCATCTGATGCCTGAAACAATGTCACAAAAACAATTCAAGTTACGTAATAAACAAGCATGCATAAAATGGCTGTGTATCGCGGGAAAAAGTGCTTCTTAGCGCTTGCTAGCGCTAAAGAAAAAAAAACAGACTATCGGCCAGGACACGTTTGCTAACTTCAATACTGATATCATAATCCGCCATTTTGTTTATTTAACGCGAGCGGTCGCCATTTTGCTTACGTTTTTTTTGATAGCGCTATTTTCCGCGGAATACAGCCATTGTCTTTAAGGCTAGGACTATATAATGATCCGGAATCCGGAAGGCCGAGAGAACCGAGGAGAGGCCGAAGAACTTTGGATTAATATTATCATTTAATTGAAACTCGAACGCATAGTATCGAGTTGTCAGATTTGACATTGGCATTTGACTAGACACTCATGTGTTCGATTTTCAACTCAACGGTGGTCAATGACCGGTTCCACGGGTTCGGCGACCGAAAGGGCGGCGCGGCCGCGCCAATGTGTTATGTGGGTGTTTGATATTTGTTCTGTCGCTTGGGGGCAGACTTCAATTCTTTTTCTTTCACCAGGCGGCGCTTGGTAGCCCGACGGTCCTTGTCATATCAAAAAGCTGTCAGATGTCACGAATTTAAAAACCCCCATTCGATGTTTTGGTACATTACATTGTTGCACAGCGTTTGTGCATTTACGAAGGAGGTGTACGTTTTTCGAGTGCGGAACAGCTGCAGGTGCCCGCACCATCACGCGCCTGCGGGCCGGCTCTACCCCGAACGGCGACGGCGGACCCACCAGCGTGTGGCATTCGCTTTGCGGGCTTGGACACGGTGGGATGACTCACCATAACAGTGAGCACGGCGTGGCCGCCCAGCTCGGCGAGTAGCTGCGGATGCCGCACCACCACGCGCCCGCTGGCCGGCTCCACCCAGAACGGTGATGACGGACCCACCAGCGCGTAGCGGATATCCGATGTGGCGTCTGCGTCGCGAGCTTGGACCTGGAAATATGATTGGTACAGTCAGCAAAAAAAATCGGTATAATTTCTAGGTAAAAATAATAATTCTGACATCTTGCTTTTCTATCATAATTAATAACTGAACAAAAAATAACTAGCAAAAATTTAGATCATCAATGAACACACATGTTGCATGTGTGTTAGTCATACATCTGAGTAAATCACACGCGTTGATCAAAATAATTGTTCACGACGAACGTTTAGAAGGTAGCCGATTACTTGTAAAAACATGTAAATAGTTAATTTTAAAAACATTATAATTCGTTGTAACTTAAAGCTTGCAATTTAAAATAAAAATAGTAGAAACTCGTTGCGTAATACGTAACAAATAACAATAGTACATGTAAAATCTTATTAGATACCATTGTCTCACAAAAGCCATTGTTTTAACCTTCTTATTAGACTCATACTTATGATTATATAACTTTATCCATTGTTCTCAATTCATTGTGATAGTAATTAGTGAAATATTGTTAAAATTGATAAAATGTGACCTAGTTTAATGTAAGGGTATTAGCTATGCGGGGGTTGAGTGAGTTATCTAGAAAGAAAGTCCATAGTTGCAAATTTTTGCTACTAGGGAGCGCCTCGGTCTCGAGAGAGACTTACTATTAGACAGGGACGGAGCGAACGCCCGTTAAGTCAGGGGAGGACGAGGCAATATAAATACTGGAAAAACCTTTTTTCCTCGCTCACTCAATTCCCGACAGTTTTCCAAGTTTTATTCATGTTAAAAAATGTTGTAAATATGTCTTAGAATATTAAGAAAAATATGTGTCATGTAAATATTGTTATCTTAATGTTAAATAAACGATATTTCGAGCTGAGGGGGTGAGGAATGGAATGTTCTAGAAGGTTGATTGTCAGACTAGTATAAAGATAGGGCCAATCGCCATACAAATCGTACTTCGCTCCGACAAGTCGACAAGTCAACAAGGAATCCCTGCCTCACCACAGCTCGAAGTAATTGGTAATCCTTTGCATTTTCCTTTCACTTTTCCTTTCTTTTTATTGTATTTCCTATCTGTTATTTCCGTGTATTTTCCTGTGTATTTTCCCGTGTCTTTTTCCAGCTTTCCCTCTTACCCTTCTACCTCTTACCTATCCCCTCATTCCTACGTACCAGATTTCGATCCCTTCCTTTTGCCCTAGGTAATCTAGGCTTTGTCCCCCTCAATAATTATCCCAAAAAAGAACCATGAGTCATAATATTATGTATTTTTTGCGAGCAACAAATTATTGCTGTCGCATTCAAATATCCATTATGCTTTTACTTGTTGTGCAAGATTTTAATTGACTAATTAATAAAATATAAGGTTCGGTAAAATCGATTACGGATATTTTGGGCATAATATGATCTATTGCTTATGTTAGACGTTTAAGCAGAACAATAATTGTCATACCTACTAGATTTTTTTTCTTTATATGGGCGAGTTTGCGTTTGTTTTGCGGATAGTCATCCATACATGAGATGATTTTTTACTTTGAGTATGATAATTATTTTTTTGCCTTTTAAACGTCTTTACACAAGAAGTGGATCATGTGTCCGAAGTATCCTTAATTGATTTTCGGAGACGTTATAATACCTTTAATAGTGTCACCTGGCAGTTCTGTAGCCCATGCAGGAACAATTCACAACTGCGACGTATTCGTGACTTTATCGAATGCCTATCATAATTTTCATACAATTATATTTCGATAATGTTACGAATACGTAGTTGTTAATTTTTCCTGCTAACCCCTACTAATATTTTTTGTTGATTGTGCACAGCAGGGGCGGATCGAGAATTTGTGGGGCCCTGGGCTAAAACTACTTAGGGGCCTATCTAAGTACTGAACCTTTCTGCATTTTTAAGCTGCAAATTCTTTTATTTGGTCATCACATTGCAAGTCTTTTGTGAGATCACAATTTATGGAAAGAAGAGATAGATCATTTAGTCGATGGTTTGACATTGTTGTCCTATATTTATTTTCTACATAGAACATCTTGGAGAAGGAACGTTCTGCTTCACAGCTAGTGATTGGCAAAGTGAAAAACCTTTAAAATGGTATAGCAGTTATAGTCTAAGAGCCGGTGGGAGGTCGACCTTCACCGATCTGATAACCAGATGAGACATATTTTTTATCAAATATAATTTATAAACAAATATGCCTATAATTACTTGCCTATCTAAAAGTGCTCATGGCTACTTAAATTAACTTTGATCGTTTTATTTTCATCACTTTCATTCTTTTGATAACCAAATGAATTTCATTTCACTGTTAGTTTTTAACACACAGAATATGCCTCAGTAGGCTTGCCTACTCATTTCTGTGTATAGCTACCTGGCAAGCCGATGTGAACAGGTAACTTAATATAGGTGACTCCATCGTTCTGCTAACTTATCGAAAGTTATTTCAAATTTTAGATTATTTTATTACAAAATCAGTCATATAGACTTGCCTGCAAAAAATCATACTTAAAGTACTGTTGCCTAGCTAGCTTTTAGAGTTTTAGCCATCTGATAGGTGCGAGAGAGAAAGTAGAGCGTCCGAAGTCCGTGTGGTAGAACAGGACACAACATAGCAGCTGGGGGCGTATTACAACCTCTTAATTCCAGCCAGTTTACGCCATAAAACAAACTGGCTGGCATTTTCATATTATGACCACCTATTGCCAGCCAGTCAGCAGTCACGTGACACTTGACTTGCTTCTGCATTGAAACTTGAATGGTATTTTCGTATTACGACAATTTATCTGACATTAGCTGGCTTGTCTTTACGTCAAACAAAGCCGTTCAGTTTACGCCACCAAATATTAACTTATACTGACTGGTTTATTTTATAGTGTTCTCTTTTAACATAATATTGGGTTTTAGTAACGTAAAATATCGCTAAAATAATTGCGAATATTTGTTTATTTTTAAGATATAGGTTTTATTCATAGGTTCATAGAAAATAATGATTATTTTACGTGTGACGCCTAACGAGTTACTAATAAGTATTTATATTTCTAGAAATACCTAATGCTTCACACAAGAAGCACCAAAATCACCAAGCAATTCATTATCCTACTAATCCTACTATAATATTCATTTGGTTATCAAAAGAATGAAAGTGATGAAAATAAAACGATCAAAGTTAATTTAATTAAAAATAGCCATGAGCACTTTTAGATAGGCAAGTAATTATAGGCATATTTGTTTATAAATTATATTTGATAAAAAATATGTCTCATCTGGTTATCAGATCGGTGAAGGTCGACCTCCCACGGTCTCCTGTACTATTAAGGAAATACGTCAATAAGTTTATTTTCATACATGAGCATAAAAATGTCACTGCAAGAGTTGTAACACTCTGGTTTAGATTGGAGTAAGTACGATTTTAATTGAATGCACTAATTCACTAAATGCTCGTCTACGTCATCTGGATAGTAATCTATAATATGACGTGCACCTTCCAAATCTATGTTTTCGATATTTTTGTCTTGCAAATCCTTTAAAAATTTGATTTTTTTACTAGTTATATTATGTCTCATAGACTTGGCTCCTTTTATTTAAATCCATAATCAGCTTATCCAACGCAACGTTTAACGCATCCCTTTTAAATCTTTCTGCGCCGTATACTGAGAATTCACCTGTAGACTTATCTGAAAATTTGTAATGCGCCTCTTATTTATGTCATTGTAGTCTATTCCCACACCGGTGCTTCATTTTCAGCTTTCTCTTTAAATTCCTTTAGCTTCTGATCTGATTGGTGTCGTATGTTGTTCACAAAGTCTTTTAATGACACAATTAACTTGTTGCCTTCACAAATGTCTAAACCAGGCTTTGAAACCAGGGCTCTGTATTTTTTTTTATTAAATAAATGAAATCTCTCCAAAACTTATTCCCAAAAGATAATTAATCAAAATTGCAGTCTCAAGTTTCGCCATTTTATTAAATACTAGCTTTTGCCCGCGACTTCGTCCGCGTGGAACAATACTTTGGGATATCGCTGAAATTTACCCGCGACTTTATTTATGACTAACGAAAGCGGAATCCTATTTTTTTAAACGGAACCCTAAAATAAAAGTAGCCTATGTTAGACCCTATAACATCAGCTATCTGCTAGTGAAAGTCCCGTGAAAATCGGTCCAGCCGTTTCAGAGATTAGTCGGAACAAACAGACAGACAGACCGACTGACAGATAGACAGACGGACAGACAAAAATTAAAAAAAAATGTATTTTATTGTAAGTACCGAATATACTTTCAGATTCATTATGTAAAAAGCTGTTAATTTGAAGTTACAAACAGACACTTAAATTATATTTAACTGTATAGATGTATAGATATTATAATGTATTATATTTTAAGATATTATCAATTTGATGTTTATAAAATAACTAAACTATTAACTAAACATTAACCCGCACGCGCACCCCCACGCCCACTTCGCAACGGGCCGTGCAGCAGAAATCGTAATATTTTAATTTCGCCATAACTTCAAAACCAAACGTCCAATTTTAATCATTTAAAGACCAAATATTATCTACATAAACTGTACTTAGTGATGAAATAATTTATTTTGATAAGGATTAATAACATGAGTAAAATAAACGCGTTTAATTGTAGTCCAAAAAAAATTCAAGATTTCTAAATAAAAAAATGGTTGTTGTGCCTCACTCGACATAGATAGGTATAGTGTGTCGCGGACTTTTTTGTAGATATTTATAAGATCTACAATTAATTAGAACATTTTATGGTTCTATCTTTTATAGTTTAGGCAGCGTACGCAAAATAAGTAACTTTTCTGGTTGATTTTTTACACCTTGTGTCCGAAAAACCCAAATATCTTGCGGAACCCTATTTTTTTCCAAAATAAAATTTAGCCTATGTTACTCGTGGATAATGTAGCTTTCGAATGGTGAAAGAATTTTTGAAATCGGTCCAGTACTTTTTGAGCCTATTCATTACAAACAAACAAACAAACAAACATACAAACAAAGTTTTCCTCTTTATAATATTAGTGTAGAAAATTTCGTGTCTCTTTCCGGAAATCAACTTTCTCAACCTCATTTTCGCTGGAACTTTTGAAAGTTTTCATAATGTCATCATAATAATTTTTAAGGCTTTGACAGCATCATACGACGACATAGGCAAGTGCTTTCAGAACTCTAAATTTCTATTATATGCAGATGACCTTAAAGTTTTTAGGGCGATTAAGTCCACACATGACTGTCTACTTCTCCAAGAGGATCTTGATAGACTATCAGCCTATTGCCTAGCTACAAAACTAAAACTAAACTTATCTAAGTGTAACTACATAAATTTTACTAAAAATAAAAATATCACCAGATTCTCCTATTCAATATGTAATAAATCCCTAGGGAAGGTGGACATCGTTAGGGATCTTGGTATTATGTTTGACGCAAAACTCTGTCTCAACGCCCATGTTGACAAAATTGTGAATAAAGCGTATCAGATGTTTGGATTTATAATGAGAGCTTCTAATGACTTTAATTACACCTCCTCATACTTATGCCTATATAAAACATTGGTACGTTTTCAGCTGGAGTACGCAATACCAATTTGGAATCCATATTACAAAAAGTATATAGACATAATAGAGAATGTCCAATATAGGTTTCTTAGAGCCATGCATTACAGATGTCGTAAATCATATCTGCCCTACTCCCAACTGCTCAGTAAATATGGACTCCTGACACTTAGTGCTAGACGCAAGCAATTAGAAGGCATGATTCTGTACAATATTATACACAACAGGTTTGATTGTGTTGAATTAAATAATATATTATGTTATGCGGTCCCCAGAACTGTCCATAGGCGAAAGGTACGCGCAGGGCCGTGCCGACCCCCGGCAGCGCCTGTGTGCAAAACCTATGAAGCGCCTCTTATTTTTACGAATCTTCATGTTTTAGCCGCCCGCGGCGCCCCCATCGCCTTGGCGCCTGTGTGCGCCGCACACATCGCACATAGGGGCGGCTCGGCCCTGGGTACGCGCAGGCAAATTGTTCGCTGTGGGTACCTGTCGCACTAACAGTGGTGAACGCTCTCCTATACGACGAATGGTTGAGACGTATAACACCAACTTCGAACACATTGATATTTTTGCATGTTCTTTGTCGCGATTCCGATTGTATTTACACGATACACTTAAAATAGCGTAATTTAAATCCTTGTTATAACATGAACACAGAATCATAAATGTAACACATACATTTATGATTTTGTGTACATATCCTCTCTACTTTATTTCTTAGTTTATTTTTATAAGTAGGTAACTGTATATTCACTACTAAATCATCTAGATTCTAGGGCATGAATTGTAATCATCTACGCTTGTATTAATATAAACATTTTTCTCGGTAATCTGTGGACAGTGCTGTGGGCTGCACTATTATTATTGTAACTTACATATAAGACTATGTTATTTAAGTGCATAGTGTAGCTGTTTACTGTTCCTCTTAATAAAAATAAAAATAAAATCATAGTGGCAAGACCATGGTCTGGCTTAAACTTTTTAACGTGAATTTTAATTTTATTTCACGATTCAACAGTTACCACCTAAGGGTCGAAGCTGAAAAGAAAACATATATACGTTTTCTTTTCAGCTTCGACCCTTAGGTCATTAATCTATGCAACAAATATTTGTTGCACTACTCCAAAAAGTTTCTAATTTCGGTTGCAAATGCAAGTTGAAAAAAAAATCATGAATATATGTATAAAATAACCAAATAGTTTCAATAAATAATATTATTTTTTTATATTAATTAAAATCCGCATGGAAACATCCTTTCACACGTATTTTTCTCCTTCACTCAATTCATAAATTGAGTAAAAAAATTACATACTTCATTCAATTTTTTTACAATGTTTTACGACAATATCACGTAAAAATATCGCCCGTAAACCGACTTTAGAGACAACCATTTTTTAAATTCAAATTATCGCCTATTGTTTTTAGCGGGGTCTGGGTTACCCCTTTTAACCTCGGGGCCCTGGGCTGCAGCCCAAGTAGCCCTTAGGTAGATCCGGCCCTGGTGCACAGTAAGCCATATCTGATTGATACATTTTTTTAATAGTATAAGACGTACCTGCAGTTCCGGCTCAAACTTAATGGCGTCCTCGTCTATGGAGGCCTTGTACACCGGCGTCACGAACACGGGCGGGTTGTCGTTCGAGTCCGTGAGGGACACCTGGAGGGAGACCACTGACATTTGGCCTTGACCGTCGTCGTCCGTAGCCTAAAAGGATACATAAAAGTATGAAATAACTACTACATAAACTATATAGTTATGTTACCAAAACCACGGAATACAGAATACATAACTATTATTAAGAATCTATTGACACCCCATTCATTAAAATCGGACCAGTAGTTTAGGCGCTACGGGGGAACAAACATACAAACACTTTAACAATTTAACTGTGGGAGAGCCTCGCTTCGCAAAACGCAAAAACTACTGAATAGATTACGTTAAAATTTGGCATGGTAGTAGATTAAAACGTAGGCTACTTTTTATCCCGAAAAAGTACAGTGTTCCCGTGGGATACTGTATTTACGCGGACGGAGTCGCGGGCAACAGCTAATCGGTTCTACTTTGCTCTTATGGGGTTTTTTTTCTCCCTAGAATCATCATTGGTCTTTTCATCCATCACGGATGATTCAAGTAGGGTGCAATTTAAAACACTTCTTTTGATGACTATGAAGTCCGATTCTAGACCGACACGACCGCCCGCATTTTGAGCACAAAAATAAAGTGTTTGATGAATTGGGTAACAAGTTGGCGCTTGTGCTTCCTTTGATCCTTTCATTCCCTTTTATTACGTTTCCTAGACTAGATTTGTATAAACGTTTAGGTACCTTATACTGAAGGAAGTAGTCCTTCCTCGTCTCGTAGTCGAGACAGGGCGGCTGGCCTGGCGTGGGACAGTCGGCCACGGATATCACGCCACTGCGGTTGTCCACGGTGAACAGTTCTGCACCGCTTCCAGATAGCGTGTACACTATGCCTTCTGTGCCGAATCTGGGGAAGAAATAATCTTTATGCATACATACATATAATCACGCCTCTTTCTCATCGGGGTAGGCAGATACCGCCTTTTTCCCGTAGGGCCCAATGCAATGCAAGACAGAGCCCACTTCTTTCCTCTTGCTACGATCCTTACACACTTTTTCGCTTCTTCCACTTTCATTCTTACCATCCATTCCTCCTCTTACATTCAACGTAGCGAAGCGGCTCTCCATGGGCCATATTTATGGATATGCATATATTATGTATAAATTTTTGGATATTTTGCCTTTGACTCAGAAGAGACTCGGCATGTTGCTACAAAGGTAGATAACAGAATCATACGGCCGACAAGAAATATCACTTGTTTTACACAATATTATATTGATAGCTGTTGTTGCTTTATGATTGTAATACATGTGTCCACATGTTACACAAATGAAACAAGGGGGAGTCTCGGGCTACATGCTTAGATTACTCTTCCTAGATAGGCTACCAATTCACAATTACTAAGGAACCAAAAGTACGCTTAAGTGAAGCGTCTTACCTACTAAGTTCCAAAAACGACGTCGCATTACAATACCATTTATGTACAAGAATTGTACGACGTCGTTTGTGCGGTGCGTCGTCACAACGCAGTGTTGTTTCCTCCACCCTAATGTAATTCTCTGTTACTTATTTACTAGTTGTATGACGTTGCTTTATGTTTGTTATAAGTGTGTCCTTACATATACATAATATTGTGGAGTTCCTAAAAATGGCCTCTATAAGATTTTTATGCACGGCTGATGTACTATGTAAGCAGTTTAGCACTCACCTCCCGGTATCCTTATCGGAAGCCCTTAGCGCCGTGACTCTCGTCCCGGGTGCTGCGGCCTCCGGCAGACTGACGGGATAGGCCTCGTCGCTGAACTCGGGGGCGTTGTCATTGGCGTCCACCAACGTTACCAGCACTGACGCGCGAGAGGATAGGCGAGGGGATGTGTAGAGCTCCTCAGCGATCACCTGTGAAAAATAAAGAAGGAATCCCAATTATAATGTACTTATATGCCAATATTTTTTCGAATTCAAAACAAAATGATTAATATATTGGAGTGCTGAAATATTTCAAAACACATTTTTAGCGCAAGCCACGTACTCAAATAATATTTACCTACTTCACCGTTTAAGGGTAAATCCACACCGAAACGAAACGATACGCGACATTTTTAAGATGTCTATTCAAAATTGAACTTTATTCATTACTCAAGAAAATACACGTTTCATTGTAGGGGTTCAAATGTCAGATTACACCGAGATGATCAGCGCATGTGCAGTGTATGACTAATGTCATACGAAACGTGTCTAATCTTATTGTGTAGTAAATAAAGTTCGATTCTGAGTAGCTACCCTAATCGCGTATTGTCATTTGTCGCGTTGTGAAGTGAACTGACGCGATGGTAAGCGCCGCGGGCGATAGGACACGCGAGTCACGCTGCCGTTTTATAGCAACTCCGCATACCGCTTGCTGGTTTTGTACCAATTTGTATACAAAACTAACCGCGTCTACAACCCGCGCAGACGGTAAGTGTCACTGTAAAACCACATTTAATCCCACACGTCTGATTTAAAAAAAAAAAAAAAAAAAAACATACAAACAAATCTTCTTTCTTTAAATCTTTATCTTGTTTTTACTTACTTGAATCTTAGGTCTAATTTCACTTTATTTTACCTCAATAATAAACCTTCTCTGGTTAGGGTCTTCGTAGTCGAGCGAGGAGTTGAGGCGCAGTGTGACCGTGGCTTTGCCGTTGGCCTCAGCTGGCTCCACCGTCCAGCCGGACTCCGATACACGCAGCGTGAATACAGAGTTCATACCCTGAAAATAAAAGGTCTATTAAAACTGGTTATTTCCAAAATTATCCATTGCCGATATGCCAGTCAGAGGACATTTAAGCTTGAAGTTCAGATTAAAGAATTTTTTTCCAATGGTATTACCCCCATGCGAATTGTTTGGTTGGTAAGTCCTGAACCTTAATTCTCGTATTGAAAGTAGACTTTCATTTTACTTTGATTGGATTGAAAGTGAAGCAAAATGTTACCATGAACGGATTTTATGACCTTTCGACCAATCAGAGCGCGTTTCACGTTGGTTTAACGTTCATAAAAACACCGTTTGAGAGTTTTAGCGTATCGGGACTTGATTGTAATTGTATTAATGCAGGTTTTATTTAGCAGAATTGTCCCTCTGATATCGGTCCTGTATTTCTACTACAATTTCGAATCATATATCAGGTGCCTTGTATGATTGTATTGCAATTGACGTCAACAGTCACCATCATTAAGTGACGTGACTTACACCACAACACTCACCACATCAGTATCAGTGACGACCATGTCCAGGTTGGGCAGGGGTGTGCCAATCGGCAGGTTCTCCGGCAGCTCCACGCTGTACTCCCGCTTGTTGAACCGCGGCGGCTCATCGTTGACGTCCTTGGTGGTGACGCAAAAAACGCCATCGTTAAGTGACGTCACTTACAACGCAATACTCACCACATCAGTATCAGTGACCACCATGTCCAGGTTGGGCAGGGGTGTGCCAATCGGCAGGTTCTCCGGCAGCTCCACGCTGTACTCCCGCTTGTTGAACCGCGGCGGCTCATCGTTAACGTCCTTGATGGTGACGGTAACGGTCGCTACCGTCGAGGTAAGATTGGAGATTAGGGGAGCACCGTTCACTATTTCACTGGCCTGGAAAAAGATAATAGTAATTTTATAATAAGGGACATCCATTTATTATGACACAAGAATTTTAGGATTTTTAAACGCTCTTCCCATTCTTATCTCAGTTTGTCGCATTTTTAGCCCCTTCCCCATTATGTGACGTCACAAAGCTTTTGAATGTTGGTTTCAAGGGTATTGTGTATTTACATAACACAATGGCACATGCGGGTGATGATACCCTCCCAAAACAATAACGTAATTTATAGATGATCCCTTACAGTTCATATTATACTTATTACATTGAGCCAATATAATATACGAATTAACAAATTATTGACAATATGTAAAAGGCCCCCAATTTTGGCTGTAAGAAAACCAATACACGAGTCTTACCCGAATTGTAAGATTTAAGGGAGATGAAGGGTCCTCTAATGCTTCTCTATCTAGTGGTTTAGCGGTCTTCAAGTCCCCAGTGGCACTGTCCAGCCAGAAGAAGTTGTGTGGATCTGTTGAATGGAAATAAATGGAAATAAAATGTGTAATTCCGACAAACGAGCAGACGCATTGGCTAGTGGTAATATGAGGTATAATGTACAATATACACCACGCAACGAGTTCACGTTCGCTCATTCATAAACTCTTCATTAAGCCCTAACACTTTTTACGTGGGGGAGCCACGCTTCGGCATGAATGGGCCGGCTAGACCGGGTAAGTAACACGACCTCACAGAAAACTGGCGTGAAATAACTCTTGCGTTGTGTTTCGCTAAGTGAGTGAGGTTATCGGACGCCCAACGGGGGTTGGGGATTTAAGGACTGGGAACGCAAATAATCGCTATGTTATTTAAGCATCGCTATATCACTTAGCGATGCTTGTCTAATCCCATACATTTTTGTTTTCAAACTTCGTCGTCGAAACTTGGCTAAAGGCTGTAAGACATTGACATTTTCGACCAAGCAGACAGATTAGTGCCGAAACATGGCTCATCCTATACAAATACTCACTAGTTATAAGTTCCAAATGGACATCTCTAGGCTGCGCTCTGTCGGGGTCTCGTGCGGTTATCTTCAGCGCGAGAGATCCAGCGGGCACGTCCTCCGCCAGTGACGTACTGAGCGAGCCGCTGAATACGGGCGGACTGTTCTGGACGTCTAGAACTTTTACTTCGATCACTGATGTCGAGTTCTGGCTGCCGTCCTGAAATGAGAAGTTTATAAGTCGTCTTCGGGTAAGAGATGTTAAACATCTGTATTGGTTTGTATGAAAAATGTTAATTAACAACGAGTTAATTCACTATGAGAATAGTTGCATATGTTTAAATAATAATAGCTCCCACACCGATTGCAGTGGCGGAGGCTGGTTTCGTTGAAATCAGTCCGGCTACGCAGGAGTTATTTGTGCCCAAGTGAGTGCTCAGTACACAAGAGCACTCTCTCTTCCTTTACTCTCGTAAGCCGTAAACTAATGGATGACCGACACGACTACCAAGAGAAGTGCGCTCATGCACAGGACCGACTTTTACATGCCCATCCGACGCATGGATCACCTTTCTTGTTAGACAATCAGCATCAGGCGATCAGCTTTATCCTATCCATCTTAAAAACAACAATTTTTGTGAAAAAACTAGCTAGTTTTTCCACAAAAAAAGCTTAGCGAGAGCCAAGCTCTAAACCACTGGCGTCTAGATGAGGAAGAAGACCGAAATAACTACTATGCCAATGTTAGATTACTTACCGTTGCGTAAATTCGTATCTGGTAGAACTGTTTGTCGTTATAGTCCAGATGACCTCTCAGCACTAAGGCCCCTGTGAAGTGATTGGCTGTTGACTGCAGCGTTACTACCTCAAAGAGATTACAAGCGTCTGGCCACTGAAAAAGAAACAAATATCATTTGAGGTCGCGTTGTTTTTAACTTTTCTTGTAAGTTTTGGCCGAGACCATAAACTTTGCACAACAATAATTCATATTTTTTTATTAAATCCGTTAAGTACTTCCAGTAGTAGAGAAAAAGAATATCTTTACAATTTTTATTCATTTTATTTAAGTATAAAAAAATCTTACTTGACTATTAGGAATGCAGCCAACATCCAGACTGTCTCCCACAGAATCTTGATCCTCCACTTCGATGTTATTTAGGATCGTTGTACCAATTTTCTCGTCTTCTAGCACATCTACTTCGTATGGTGTCTGAAAACAATACATTACGTAACACAAATCTCATTTTACAGCTGGTATTTTGTATCAGTAGGTATCCTGTAGGTCTAAAATTACCATATTTAGTGAATCGTGTTTTTCAATTTCAACAAATAAAACATCATTTATTGAAATTGAATTGATAATGTTTTATAATACGATTCACTTAATATGACCATTTTGGACCTGCTGGTGTCTTTAAGGACCTGTTTCATGATCTACTAATATGTTTCAGATAGATTAATTGCATAAAATTTTGTCTCAGACGCTCGATATGAAGATAGCAGCTTCCGAATTAGCTATCTAACACATATTCGAAATTTGTGAAAAAGGCCCTAACGGCCGCATACTGAAACGCTAATCAAAATTAAGAAGCCTTCTATTCACATGTGTCTGCTAGCCGAAATTACAAGGAAAGCATGACGTGACTTGAGCGTCACATAATTTCAATTCATCTACTATCGTTTCAGTATTCGGTCGTTAGACTGATAAATTGAGGTCCGTCCGTATAATCCGTCGTTAAACATGAACGAATAGACATACCTACTGGCTAGTATGACAAGAGTCTTTTATTGCAGTGTTTCTATGCCTCAGGGCATATCGTTAGATTTAAATCTATTTGTACCGTAGAGTAGCCACGGGCATACATGTAGCGTTTTGGATCGCGATAACAGTATGACTACTTGTACTATTATTTATTGTGTGGTATGACTTCTATCGACTACGTCAGTTAAAAGATAATACTGGTATATAGCTTAGGAATACAAGCTTCAACTTACATTTTTAAACATGGGCGGGTTGTCGTTTTCATCCAATACAATGACGCTGACGGGCTGCGTCGTGACCAGAGCCTGTTTTGTCTCGGGGTCTTCGTTCTCTATCGACACGAGAAACTTTATCGTGTCCTCTCTCTGAAAGTTTACTTTCGTTAGAAATACACACGTATTTGTTTGCATTAGGGCATCGTTTTTCAACCTTTTTTATGTTGCGACCCACGAAAAGGCCAAAAAGTTAAGTAAAAAGTGTTGCAACCCCGTCACGATTCTTCGTGACACACGTTCGATACAAAAGATTCGTTCGAAAAACGAATCTTTTGTACCTATATGTATTTTGTATTTATTATTTTTCAAGGGACTGCGACCCCTTTTAAAAACCAACTCGATCAAGGGTCACAATCCACCGGTTGAGAAACGATGCATTAGGGCAACAAATCAACCTGCACCGCGCCACGTTAGTAATATATATGTCACCGTAAAATTGTAAAATCCGTTAGATTGTAATAAAACTAACTAATCTGTAAAAATATTTCTAAAGATTAAAAACTATATGTTATAAACAAATATCTAACGAAAAATAATGTGTTGAATTATAGGCAGCATTTTGCGTCGGAAGTCTATCAACATTTTACAATTTCACTAGTTTTATTACAACTGATTTTACAATTTTACGGTGATATACTCGTATATATTCTTTGACCGCGCGGGGCAGAATATAATTTTAACAATCACGGCCTCGCACGGGGTCGCGTTATCGGCGTGATTATAAACGCTTTGAACAAAACTTACCTCTCTATCCAAACTCTGCCTTAGTGTAACTTCTCCCGTGTCCGGGTTCACCGAAAACTTATCTGTACCGACGAGTCCATATTTTATCTGCAAATAAAAATAATTGTTTTGCTTAAAATATCACTGGATTAAAATGACGAAAAAAATAGAATTGAAATGTGAAAATTTCATTTTCCTGTCACCAGCTGTATCACATGAACCGAGATAGCTAGAGAGTTGAAATTTTTACTGTAGGTGTACCTACCTATGTCGGTTGCCGCTATAACAATAAATACTAAAAAAAGAAATAAATAAATGTCACGTGACCCATACAACAAACGTAATTTTTTTCGTTTATATACTCAAAGGTTTTTAAGGAACTCTACGTGCGCGATTGCGACTCGCACTTGGCCGGTTTTGACGCGAACGTGTCGACTGTCGGCCAATCAAAGCGCTGCGAACCCATAACTTTTTCATTCGTGTCAGTCGGACGGATACAGCCACAAATGTCTAAACTTACCGGCAAGCCCTCAGGGTCGGTGGTGCCCTGCAGCGTGTAGACCACGGTGCCCAGAGGAGTGCTCTCCGACAGCGGCAGGTTGTCCATGTCCTGTGTGAACACCGGCAGCTTGTTCGCCGCGCCTGGAGCAAGAGGGGAAATTAGTTTCTATTTGATAGTTTAACAGTAGCATACTGCAGTCCACAGCAAACTGGCTCCCCTTATGTATGATATCCGTATCTAGGTATATTATTTATTATTTGCGTTGATTCACAACCTTTTTCCGAATGTAGCAACGGCTCAAACTTAATTTAAATCCTACTCGACAATCCGTTTACCTCGTCTCATCATAAATCCACAAATAAAAACTATAATATTCTATAGGTAGGTACTTAATTCTGTTCGTAACATAACCTTTCTCCTTAGATATTAAACTATATAATATGTAGGTTGTAACCACTTGTACAACACCAAAGTATTTTAATAGGTTACACACTCATGTTCTAGTTACAAAATATTACTTTTACATGCAAAAAATCTAACATTTTTAAAGAGAAATATTCACCAAGTAGGTTGAATGTCCCGCTACAAAAAAAAATTCGTTCGTTGAAAAGCGAGTTTGTGTTAATGAACGTAGTTTTTGTGCCCGTTTTTCTGTAAGAAGCTATTGTTTGAACGTACACGGTGATAATTTACCGTACACACAAACACATTATATCACATGTCCAAGTTACTGACGCTCATTTAAAACACAGTAGGTACCTGGGTATTGGTAATCGAGCTTTGCTCGGAGCTAGTAGATTTTAAAAAATAATAAAAAAAGCCGTGTGGTGTCGTGTGACACTACCACACTAGATATATAAATTATAAAATATTGATTTCAAATTCTGTTTGAAGTTCATAGAAAACTAGTATTAATTTCCTGCGGCTTCGCCCGCGTAAAATTAGGTTTTAAACTTTCATCTCCTATTTTACCCCATTGGGGGATGAATTTTGAAAAATCCTTACTTAGTGGATGTCTACGTTATATGAAAAATAAAGATAACATAATATAATAAATATAAATAAATACGATACTGCGGTTCGAACCCGAGCCTCCAGGTGAGAGGCTGGTATCCTAGCCGCTGGACCATACCAAATGTTTATAAACAAAAAATTAAACCGACTTCCAAAGTAAAAATACACAAAAAAGTATGAAATAAAACTTAATCTCTAAATAATTCCCCTTTCAAATTCGGCTAAAATGTTTACTATCTCTCTACTCAATCTTCTTAATTTTGAAATCGGTACCAGCCCAAACAATCTATACATATAAAATCCTTTGTCCTGAATGACTGACGGATCAACGCACAGCCTAAACCGCTGATCGTAGAGACCTGAAACTTGCAGGGCTTGCTCTTTGTAATGCGTAGGGATCCGATAAGAAGGGATTTATCGAAATTCGACTCCTAAGGGGGTGAAAAGGGGGAAAACAGTTTGTATGGGGCAACGTGATTCCTTGGTCCAATTTACTTCATATTTTGCACAAACATTATGTAACAGAATTGATGGAATTCGTGTATCATAGTTTATAGAAATTCGTCACCTAACGGGAATAAAAAGGGAAATAAAGTTGTTTGGGAGCGAATTGCTTTAAAGTTGATATAAATACTCCTTAGTGCTTTTGATTTAAAGCTCCCACTCACAAGCGATCGATCGATTTAGTTTTTACAATTTAAACATTTACTGGATTCGTAGTTGCAAGTAAATCGGTTTAGATTAAAATTGAATATAGTCTGAGATCCTAGCACCAGATTACTATACTTTTTATATGAAACTCGTATACCTATATACGCGTAAATTTTGTTCCCACTTTTGACTCTTACCGCAAAAACTAGCTGGTAGGTCTTACACTAATCATTTTGTGTAATAGTTTGTCGTTAGCAATTTACTTTCAAATACGAATTAATTTCCAATTTGATCGAAGCAATCGATAGCCCGTGAGTGGGGAGCTTTATTTTTATTTTGACATAATATATTGTCATCATGTTGAAAAATAAATATCTGACAAGAATGCGAAAGTTAAATCTGATGAAAATGTCTTTGAAAAACTAGGCACCTAAATATTATCGATTGCTGCATTATAATATATTCATAATACTTACATACTATTTCAGTAGAATATTTTGAGTGTAGGTATAATTAAATTTCTTTCTCTTTTGTTATTATATGTAATATTTAAATTATTTGTGCTTGATTTATGAGTGTTTAATACATAGGTTTTTAGCATAGATATATAATATTAATAAGAGGGTTTTAAGTTTTTAACCCAAAACAATGACTTTTAAGATTTTCTTAAAAGATTTTTGATTTGTACGTTTGTGCGTGCTTGTCTCAGAAACTACGGAATGGATTTTTATAAAATATATTACCGTAGTAGTTTAGCCCTTGGATAAATACACTCCGGGACATCTATGAATCGTCGATCCCACCTTTAAGACCAGGGTCTTTGATCAATGCGTACTACCGGTAATGACATACGGAGGCGAAACGTGGACACACACCGTAGGGCTGGTTCACAAGTTTAAGGTTGCTCAGCATGCGATGGAAAGAGCAATGTTAAGGGTATCTCTGGTGGATAAAATACGTTACGACCTTATTCGCCAGAGAACTAAAGTCACCGTTATTGCTTAACGAATTAGCACGCTGAAGTGGAAGTGGGCCGGCCATGTCTGCAGACGGACAGACAATCGATGGAGCAGACAAGTATTAGACTGGAGACCACGCTTAGGCAAACGTAGTGTAGGACGTCCTGCGGTACGATGGACCGACGATTTGAAGAAGGTGGCTGGCAGCGGATGGATGAGGGCTGCCCAAGATCGGGATGATCAGCAGTGGACGGCGATAGGCTGATGATGATGAAACACATAGGACTCACTTTTTATCGCGGACATTTTTTGTCATCAGTAATGTTCAAAGATCACCGTGTTAGTGTAAAATACTATAAGAAATACCTTTTATATCATCATAATCTGATGATGTATGGTATGATAGTGGTGATGATGATGATGATTACTCTAACTAACAGGGTGGCATATGCTTGCAGTTCTTTAAACAACGCCGAAATCCCCAAACATGTATCTATAAGGAGTCAGGAGTTCTATTCTGTACTTTTGGATCCAGGGTATACCTTGGAGCAAAATCTTACTTTTTGGTAGCATATGCTTAAACTAGGTACTTCAGAAAAAGTCAAAATCACCATATGTGTCCATATAAATTTCGAGGAGTTCCCTCGATTCCTCATGGATCTCATCATCAGGTCACCACTTTGATATCAAAAGGACCAATTTGGGATTAAGTACACCCTATACGTTACAGAAAAAAATTTGAAAATCGGTCCACAGGCGGCGGAGTAATCGTTGAACATACAAAAAAAATATAATATATATACAGCCGAACGTATAACCGCCTCCTTTTTTGGGAAGTCGGTTAAAAAGCTTGCGAAATTTTACTTTGCTAAAGGGTCTTTCGAACTGTCAGAATATCACAATACAAAAAAAATCTTACGATTTTCTTTAATGTTATGGACGTTTTTTGTCGACTAGGGTACCCCTCCGCAACGCGCCATAAGGAACTTTCGTTCCAAAAAGAATCACAAAAATATTTCACCTCATTTCGAATATTTACGAACGACGCAAGAAATGTACATACTAATACCAAACTGCCAATTACACTAGTCAAAATTATTGATATACCTAGTGTTGCACGATGAATGAAAAAACTATACATAACTTTAAAATGGGCACGAAAAGCCTAGATCGATTTTTCTCCCACAAAACTCTCTGCATAGTAAATACTTCCAGCCACTTTCGAAAAACCGATTATATATTTACAAGATTGTCTCGTTTAAAGTATAAGATATCACACGTCCAAGTTACTCACGCTCATTTAAAATACATAAGACTACTAGAATACAGTACATTCTTACAAATTACTTTCTTTCTCATAGACACTCATAGTCCGTTTAGAGTTTGGACTATTTCTACAAGTTATTTAAATTAACTAACTTTTGTCCGTGAGAGTTGAAGTTGTGTAAGTTTGTAAGTAGGTACTTCTATTAAATTTGTAAGTGTTTTAACTTTCGTTTAATCACAAAAGTTAAGATGATATTATGTTAACTGCGATGCTGAACTTTTCAATTTTTTTGGTTTCATTGCGAGTTTCTTACGCCGGCTTTTCTCGCTGGGCTAGTTTCCGAACTGGTTGTAGACATCAAGTAGGATAATTTTATAAGTAGGTATATAGAACAATTATATAAGGAAATAAAAAAATAGTTTTTTAACTATGAAATTGAAAATTACAAGCCTCAGCTTTGGCAATTGGCAGGCATCCATAAAGTAGATCAACAAGGATAAGCAAGAATAACAAGGGGACAAGTAAACAATTTTAAATAACATTATTTTCTGATTAAAATATTACCTGTAGTCTATACCTAATTAAATTACCTACTTATTCATTAAATTAGAGAAAACTTTTATCACACCTATACTTATTACTAATATTATTTAAAAGAAGCAATATTTGTTTGTTTGTAAGTATATTGGTTTGAATTGAATAGGCTTCGAAACCACCGATACAGCCAATTTTCCTCAAAATCGGTGTAGAGTATAGAGATATAGAGTAGAGGCCACCATGGGGACAATACTAGAGATGGCCGTTATAACGTAAAGCGTTTAAAAAAGCGTGCTTTTATAAATAAGTTGTAAAGTCGTTTAAAAATTTAAGCGTTTATCACTTATACTTATCGTTCATATCGTTTATAGTCATAAAGCCATAAGTGTGGTATGAGCAAAGAAAAATAGTTCTTATGACAGCGCAATAAGAGTGAAAATTCTTTAATGTAGCTCATCACTTATTTAAACGGGTTATTTTTTGTACTTATAACTATTAAGCTTTTTCGTGTTTATTCACTTTTTGTTAGTTGCGCTTTGCGGGTTGACGAAAACACGTTATATTACGTTACGCAATAATTCGTATTTTAATCGTAATAGTGGTGCTTTGGTGGCTTACCGTGAAGTTTTAATGTAAATAATAAATATAATAATGGTCCATATGGACGTAATATAAACTTTTCGTGTAGTGTTTTAGTATTAAGTTTATTAAGTTTTTGCCGTAAGATGACGAATAAACGACGTGAATTGGAACAGTAATTTATGGAACTACTTTGAAAGAAATGAGGTGGAAAAAGTGGCGATGTTTGTTATCCTATAAATCAACTATTACTAATGATAAGCAACATTTAAGATTAATGCATATTATCAACATGTAAAAACATTTTTATGAGTTCATATTATTATATTAATAATTATTCAGATTTCAGACAGTCCTAAGCCTGCAAAGTACGAAGGAAAGTTAATTTAAATCAGTTTAAGCGATCGAAAAACGTAACATAAGCGCAAAAAATATTATAAGTTATAAGTGGCAATAAGTAGATAATCAAATAAGCAACTAAGCAGTTAAAAAAAGCTGCTATTGAATATTTAATAACGGATAAGTTAACTTTTAATTTTAAGCCGTTTATCACATCTCTAGACAATGCTACTTTTTATCGCAGCAAAACGCAGGTACGGTTTTCGCAGGATATCCTTTTGCGCAAACGAAGTCGCGGGCAACATCTACCTTCAATGAAGCGAAAATTTACACAAAAAGCTAGTGAATTAGAAACTAATTTAATGCACTTAACTAACCATTAACCATTTAGGTATGTAGTCATTACCAGGGTACCATTTACTTCCCGTAAAAAAAGATCGTTCCCGTAACGGTTAAGTAACCATCATTAGTATTGATGGAAAGTTCTATTTTTACCACACGCTGCATTTGTGTACGTAATTGGCTTTTTACTTTCGTAATGGGAATCTGTTCCATTAGTATAATAATATATACCATGTTTGCCATGAAGATGTTTAAATTCGTCATTATCTTAAGCAAATGGAAGTTGGGATTTTTAGTTCTTTACCTAGATTTTAGTTCTTTACTAGTGACGAAGCGTGGCATCTGCGAAATGGTAATTTTGAATTTAATTTTGATATTTTATTTTTATTGCTATTAGCGCCATCTATTAATGTAAGATACCTATATTCATAAGGGACGCTACTGTTATATCTACTATATTCACCCGACTTTTGAAATAAAGTTCATGTATTCTCGATATATCTTAACTTGGCTAATGCCATATTTGTATATATTTACTTACTACTTTGCCTCAATGACAGTCGGCAGACAATGGGAAAGCGTAAGCCCCTCCCTTTTAAATCATAATAAAAGAAAAACACATCGCCTACTCGCATTTTTTTTGGTAGTAAACAATAATTTAAAGTAAAAATCGATTGAAGCGAAATTAAAGCCTAAACGTAGGGTAGGCCTGTAGGGTTAAAAGTAGGGTGACCAAATATACTTATTTCAATTGGAATATTTTTTTTTTTTGTGAATTCCAAAGTTTTGCCTTTGGCTCACTTTGTATGTAGTTGAAAATCCGGTGTCTCCGGGTCACAATATTTAATGTTAAAATTATTATAAATCAACAAAATGTTAATAAATTTCATAATAATATTCACGTAACGCATTTCATTCTTACGTGAATTTTGCTTGCAACAGCTCAGTAATCATTATTTATGATAAAATTATCACAAAATTTTTCATACAAAATTATTGCCGTATCGTTTGTTATCCTCTAGTTCTTCCATATTATAAATATTTTTAAAATTCTTTAGCGCGTTTAAATCAAGAATAATAAAAAAGTATCTCGAGATCCTTAATTTTAACCGCCTTCAAAAAAGGGAGGTTCTCTTTACGAGTATTTTTGTGTTTATACTTACTTAGACAATATAACGACGTCCATAGCACGACGATACTCCTCCAGGTCGCCATATTTTATCTGGAAATAAAGATTTTTTTTTTAAATTTCTGGATTCGAATACATCATACCACTATCTACAGATTGCAAAAATGGGAGGAAACATCTTAAAGCTTTCTAAGCTTCTGCTAATATTCTTTTGTTTTGAGAAGTGTTACTCAATAATAAATCACACGGAGAGACTCAATACCATGTTATGAAAATACACAATAGACGTTTTCAAAGGATAAAGCATTCATATTTAATAATATTTTTAAATTGTTCATTGAAATGTTGGGTTTGAATTGTTTAAAATGATTTATAAGTAAACCATTGTCGAACTGCTGCTATTGTGTTAAAAACAAAGAATTATTAAACCCTGTATTTAATATAGTCCTTCAACAATATAGGCCCTAACTAAGGGCATCAAGGTCCGAACTCCCTAGGGCCCGCATTTTTAGCCCTCTTAGTTATAAACGTCGTAATATCCCCTTTGTAAAGTCGTAGACCTTTTATAATATCGTAATTGATTTAGACAGTATGAAATGTTTCAATACCTAGTACTTGAATTATTTGTTTTATTGACTTATTTTTGTATCATAAGAAAAACCTCTGAATTTGGTCATAAGATAGAAATTGTAACGAAAATCTAGTCGTTACAACAAAACTGTCTGTTTTTTAAGAAATTTTAATTTACTGAAAATCAATTTCCTTATAATAAATGAAATGGAGATTTTAGAAACGTTTACTAAAGCTGTAAGCAGAATAATTTAATCGTCGACTCAAAATTTTAATTACTTTTGAGAGTAGTAACTTTCATACTTTCGGAATGCTATTTTTAAACATGTTGCATGTGCAAATATTTATGAAGATTATCAAAATTTAGTATTTAGGTATACTGGTTATAAAAAAGCATAAAATTACATCATGACATAATAAAACCGATTAAGCAATCAAGACTAATCCAACAAAAGCAAAACTCGTATAGCCACTAGTCAGAAATTAGTCATCTTTGGCTCTGAATGGAACAGGATACGGGCACTGTTTGGCAATATCGGCAATTGGTTCAAGGACTTAAATGCGGGTTTTTTATAAAGACTGACTGATTCGGTACCTCTGGAGTACTGTTGTCCGTTACTGAAGAGTGTACCAACTACAAAGTACCAACAGAAAGTATTTTATTTGAAATGTCACAATGGAGAACATCCATAGTTTATTTATTCGTTTTTCGAAAAGTACATAATAAACCAGGAAATATATTGTCTTTGCAATAGCATATCTACGGTCAACCGTTGAAGAAACATCACGAAAGTGAGGTCGTTGGAGTGCATGGAGTGACGCCACAGAAATTTGATGTTATTTACTTAAATAGTACGTTGTGTATAATAAAGTATAACGTGTACAATTATTTATCATTTTTATAACAAAAAAATCATAAATAATTTAAGTAAGTAAGTAAGTGAACAATTATTTTCGTATTTCTGTCATGGAAAAAAATCGCGTTCTTTTTAGTCCTGTAACTTTTTTTTTAAATTTAGCAACTAACTACTTACTGTAATTACTGTACTTTTTGCATTTTCGGTACATATTTATGTTGCTTTTCGGAAAGGAGTTATAAGAATTTTGCTGACTTAAAACAAATGCATGTTTTCTATTTGACATTGGTCACGACTTTCGGCTGTGTAAAAAAATGCGCTCAATGAATTGACTAGTTGCTATGAACATCCATTTCTTGGATCATGGCGATTGGCGTATGACGAACGGCCTAAGCATCGCATCGTTTGGCGAATAATAACTAGATGTCTGCGAGTTGCGACAGCTGTCTATCTTCTATCTATCTATCTATCTATACCTATCCAAACACTTAAGGCTAGAAGTTTGAAATTTTGCACACGTATTTCTCATATTACGTGGGTGCCTACGTAATATGAGAAATACGTGTGCAAAATTTCTAAACTAAAAACTAAGGAAGGATTTTTCAAAATGCAACCCTCAAGGGCATAAAATAGAGGATGAAAGTTTAAAACCTAATTTCACGCGGGCGAAGTCGCTGACAATTAATGCTAGTTAAAGTAACAAAGGGATGATAAAAATGTACTATTACTATCATCTACTTAAGTTAAAATAAGGTCAACTATGAATCGTTATGCAAAACAGTTTAATATTTGTCACTCAGTACTTTTTTCAAACAAGTTGACCATTCTTGATACTTGAAGGTCGTTTAGAGAAATCGAATAGATATAATATTACTTAATTTTGTTTCTTAATATTTTTATCAAACTATTTGCATGCACTAAAGATATTAAGGTACCCATGCAATGATAATAATGTAGATTACAATTGCAAAACATTGTAAATGTGATGTGATAGTAGTTGGTACATTTTACGTTTGTAAAGTCTCTTACACGCATATATTATTACACAATAAATAATCCTTCCTAGAAATAATAAATAAGTAAAATAATGATAATAACTATATAATAATAACTATTTACGTGGTAGAGCCATGCTTCGGCACGAATGGGCCGGCTCGACCGGAGAAATACCACGGGCTCACAGAAAACCGGCGTGAAACAGCGTTTGCGCTGTGTTTCGCCGAGTGAGTGAGTTTACCGGAGGCCCAATCCCCTACCCTATTCCCTTCCCTACCCTCCCCTATTACCCTATTCCCTCTTAAACGGCCGGCAACGCACTTGCAGCTCTTCTGATGCTGCGAGTGTCCATGGGCGACGGAAGTTGCTTTCCATCAGGTGACCCGTTTGCTCGTTTGCCCCCATATTTCATTAAAAAAAAAATATATAAGGTTCGGTAAAATCAATTACGGATATTTTGGACATATGATCTACTGCTTATGTTAAGACGTTTAAGAAGAAAAATAATTGTCATACTCAAAAAAAAATATTTTCTTTATATGGGCGAGTTTGCGTTTTGCGGAGAGTCACCCATACATTAGATGATTTTTTTACTTTGAGTACCTATGACAAATATATTTTTACCAAAACGTCTTTACATAAGCAGTGGATCATGTGCCCGAAGTATTCGTAATTGATTTTCGGAGACGTTATATAAACAATATAACATCTATACTAATATAGGTATAATAAGGAGGAATAGTTTGTTTCTTTGTTTATTTGTTTGTTTGTTTGCATTGAATAGGCTCCGAAACTACTAGACCGGTTTTTATGAAATTTGGCACAGATGTGGAGTAGACCACGGGGAAGGACATAGGCTACTTTTCGTGGCGGAAATCAACTTTTTACGGTTACGGTTGCGCGCACTAAGTCGCGGGCAACATCTAGTATAATATATAAATGTGCTTAAGCACAGAGGAAGGCTATTGATTTATATCTATATTATAAGTAATATGTGTGCCCTATGGCCTATGCCATATATCCTGGATTAACATATTCTAGACAAACCTTGTTCCCGGAGAAGTCTCCTGCAGCAAGTTTATTTTATACGCTAATTTATGGTAAACTGCGAAAATATACTTAAAACTGGTTTTAATTACAAAAGGTCAGGTCAACGGTTGTGGGCTGAGCTGGATCGAATTATGTGTAATTGGTGACCCTACAGATAGGGTCAATTGCAGGAAGGTCGACCTAACTCTATTATGCATAGTGATTAATTATTACCTACGTTATTTATTTTTTTATTTTGTCTGTCGTAGGAAAAATAATATTTACGTAACAAGTTTGCCAATCCAGATTCGGCTAACGTAATTTGTGGCAGAGTCCAACTGACTTGATATTGAGGCAAGGAAGTAGAGACGTGACCCAGTCTTTGAGTATCCAACCATAGTTTGATTCTCTAAGGCCCCAGTTGACGCTAATGGTCGATGATTATATTTGAACAATAAAATTGAATTATTAATTAACCTGGGTATTAAAAAGGTAAAATAAATATTCTTGTGTAACTTAATATTATTTTATATTTACAAATTACATATTTAACTATTTGTTGTTTTTTTATTTACACATTATCTTCTCATAGGTAAGTGTGTAGCTTATTCGGATTCTGCTTACTTTATAATATATCGAACGATAGAAGCAAAACATGCAAACAGGGCCTAAATATCAAAAATTTCGCTTAGAATATAAATATACAAAACAACGATTAACATATTATACGGTGGAAACCAGTTTTTTAAATTTTAATACATAGTTAAGTAAGGACAAACTTAATTTATTCATAGCTCTGGGACTTGTGAGTTATTTTTGTAACATTTACAACTCTCCGCTTTTGTGTAAACTTAGCACTTAGAATGTCAATTCTAAAACCATAATAGACTAAAAGTGTTTTGTCTTCTAGATGTCACCGCAAAATTGTAAAAACCGTTAGATTGTAAAATAAATAACGAGATTGTAAAAATTTGTCGAAAGAATTATAATCTAACGAAAAGTATTGTGTTAAATTATAGGCAGAAGGGCAATTCCACGCTTAAGTCTACCATAAAATATGTAAAAAACAAATATCTTATTTTGGTAGTAAAAATACTTAAGTACGGTGGCATTATGTTTCTTTTAAGATTTTATAGTGGCAACAATTTTTTGATATTATTTATCAGGCAAAACTGTAATAGGCTACACGACTACATCTAAAATATTCAGTTTCATTAATGTACTCAGAAAATTTGAGGCATTACTACTTCGTAAATGTAAAAAATTATAATATTTTATTTATAGTTTAGTAATTAGAGACATCTAAAAAGTACAAAAAAAATAATTATTTTTTTGCTAAATAATTAAACAAAACCTACATCATTAGTTTACTTACATCATATACAAAAACTTTTACTATGACATGTATGAACTTAAACGCACAAATATCGGAGATATTTACAAATATGTTCCCGCGGCCATATACTTCATACACTTTAACATGGACGTGACGTCATATCTACGTACGACTTTAGTATGGAGCGTTTTCACGGGACTTGCGAAATTTAGTAAACAAATCGCTGTACCTTTAAAAATATTGACTTTTGATATACGGTTTCTTCTGAGAAGTTACTCATATTTAAGAGTACTATTCATTTATGCAATAAAAAAAAATCAGTCGTGTAGCCTATTCTCAAGATGGCGTCGTGACTCGTGAGCTTAGCTGATAGTGGTTTTTTGTGGTGGAGTTTTGATAAAATTTTCACGGTAAGTCTTTTGAAATATTGATATATTTTGTTATATATACTGACTGTTCAAAGGATGACCTATCGATAAAGAGTTCGAGATTCATGAAAATTTTATTGTTTTAAGATATATCAGGTTTGTAAGATCACAGTGTCAAGGTGTAGTGTCGGTCACAGAATAAACATTACTTTTCTCTGTAACTACTGTAAAATTACTTCAATATCATGAAAATAAGTATATTTTTCCTACTTGACGGCGTGACTCAAATGATGCCGGTGGTAAAAATTTATTATATTTTTTTATAATGCCTTAACTCCTTAAAACATTTTTGTAGTGTCAGTCACATTGTAGAGTCGGTCACGTAGTAGGTAGTCAGTCACAGCCCGTGTCATAATTAAATGTAGCTTTTTTAGGGTTCCGTATTACTTAAGGAACCCTTATACCTTCGCTCTGTCCGTCCGTCAGTCTGTCTGTCTGTCTCTCTCTATGTCTCTCTGTCCGTCTGTCCGCGCTTCTAGATCCTGTAATTATGTAATTAATAATATAAATTGGTGAAATTTTGTGTAGTTATAGATTGTGTATAGATCTCGGTTTTGGCATCCCAAAATAATAATAATTTTATATTTTAGGGGTGGCTCTCACATGTATGGACATGTGAAGTGGGGTGAAAAATATTTTTTCACTCTACCCCATCGTGTCGGTTATCGTTGAATAGGTCTTTTAAAATAAAGGCAAGGTTTCATCATACATGACTTTTTTACAAAGTCGGCTATTTTCGAGTAATCGAAAACAGAGGAAGATTATTGAAGTTTAAAAACACTCCCGAAAACGACTTCCTTTTGCATGTAGTGTCAGTCACGTTTATATTTTACTAAATAAATGATCTTTTAAAATATCATTGGTTGTCATTTTTTCTCTACAGGATAATTGTTGAAACTGCTACGAAGTAATGTTTAAATTGAAACTAAAAACATAGTACCTACTAATCGTAATATAGGACAAAACAAAAAGCAAATTGTATCAAATGTAGAGTCAGTCACATATGGAATTGCCCAGAATATTCGCGTCGGAAGTCTATCAACATTCTACAATTTCGCTAGTTTTATTACAACCTAACGGTTTTTACAATTTTACGGTGACATAGACGTATCCAAGTTATTATTAAATGGTTAAATTTTTATCATTGATTAGTCGATACTAATTTAACGATTAAGAGCAAGGGTAAAGCGTAATAGATCAAATAGGTAGACCTTTTGGAGCGAAGCTCGTGTAAAGTGTACACAGATACAGTACAGTATGACCACGACCTCAATGTCTTTCGGCAATAGGACTATAGCTGGTGGTAACAGGTAAATTTAGCTACAAAACCGACGACTAACGCAATCGGTAGAGCAAGACGTTGACCTGCGCACTGTTATTATCTTACAGTTATTGGCACTTCACTCATAGACGTATATATATATTTAGTCGAGGCATGTTGAGGCAAAAAGTGTCTCCAATAAATTGGCCCCAATTTTTAAATTTTTGGGGCCATTTTGAAATTCGAAGTATGGTGAAAACAAGATGGCTGACATTTGAGTTATGGTGAAAACCAAGATGGCGTAACTTTTTCTTGTATGAAATCTTTTTCTGCTAAATGTACGTGATAGCCTATCTTGAGTTGAAATCTTTGACTTCACTACTCACTGTGATTGCTTGACCAGTGCCAAAGAATATATTATAAGGTTCGGTAAAATTAATTACGGATATTTTGGACATATGCATATATTTAAGCAGAAAAATAATTTACATACTCAAAAAAAAAATTGTTACTTTAGTAGGTAATTAGGTATATGGACGAGTTTATATTTTATGGAGAGTCACCCATACATGAGATGATTTTTTACTTTGAATATGACAATTTTTTTGCCTAAACGTCTTTACACAAGCAATGAATCATGTGTCCGAAGTAGATATGAGCGCCGATGGGTGGTAGGTCGGCGGCGGCGCGCCGGCTTTTTTGGGTCGGCGGCGGCGGCGTCGGCGGCGTGACCTTGAAAGGGTTGAAGTTTGTACTCGGTAGTAAAAAAAAGTGTATTTTACTTTATTTATTGGGTAACATACAATTAAAATGCAATACAATTTATATAACTTTTTGTAGTGATGAAAAAGACAAAGTAATAATACAATTTCAAAGTAGGAACTACTTTGGAATTAATAGTTAACAGTGATTTGATTCCAGAGAGCGTAATCACTGTAATCTTTTTCTATTTTCGTTTTATAAACGTCCACATTTTCAAAAACTGACTTCGAAGTCATTTATATAACTGACTGCGTGTATCTAGTGATCAACCAATAATAGCGGAGACCTCAGCCTGAAACACGGTGCAAAATCTCCCGAAAAGCATATCTGCCTGTAGGTGGTACGCCCTCGTAGTCCAGCGCCATCCCGGTTGTCTTCCTAGATCTGTCCGTAAACCAAATTATATTCTTAAGGTGAACATTACTTAGGACCCGGTCCTCCCTGGAAGTAATGAAAACTAGGTATAGCTTCTAGAAGCTATGCACCTTGATCATGGCGTCCGTCCATATGGGCAAGTAATAAGTCGGACGAGTGCCTAATGTCTCGCCATTAGTGTCAGTTATCCGTCCCACTGGATTACGAGGGCAAAGGAAGAGAAAGTGCTTGTGTGCTCTTTTGTACTGCGCACATACTAGGGCACTATAAGAATAACTGCTGGCCTGGTTTTAGTAAAACCGGCCACCGTCACCGAGATCGGCGTAGGGAGTTATGTTATATAATTCTTTCATGCTTTAAACGAGGAGACGAACGAGGACATCCACATATTAAGTGACAACTGAGATAGGTGTCACTTATGTGGATGTCAATAGATGTTCTGCATAAAAGACAACGTGCTTACTAGAAAGGCAGATCTACTGATTGATCGAGTAGATCGAGCCAGTACATCGCATTGATAAAGCCATTGAGGATAAGAAGTTTACGCTAAGCGCCTTCCTAGATATTGAAGGCGCGTTCGACAAACCCTCCAGCTGATCTATAACCCTGATAGCCTGGCTTCAAGAATTACTATAGAATGGATCAAAGCTACGCTAAACAACAGGGTAGCGTCATTAACTATCATGGGCTTGACGCTCAGGAGCAGGTTCAGGTGAAAGAAGTAAGGCTTATATACTAGCTGTCCCGGCGAACTTCGTACCGCCTTAGAATTAAATGTGTTAACGTACTGATAACAGCGCCACCTACCGGATCCAATTGCAAATTTAATCCATTCTCAAATCCACTTGAACACATAAAAAAATTCATTAAAATCTGTCCCATATGAATAATTTTCCCCGTTTTTGCAAAATTTATCACTGATGTTTCGCTCTTATTGGTCACAGCGCGTAATGTTTTATAGCTTAAAGCCTTTCTCGACAACTGGACTATCGAACACAAAAATAATTTTTCAATTCGATCTAACATTTTCTGAGATCAGCGCGTTTAAAAAAAACAACGGAAGCCCTCAAAGATGAATAACTTTCCCCGTTTTTCCACATTTTCCACTGATTCTTCGCTCCTATTGGTCGCAGCGTGATGTTATATAGCCTAAAGCCTTCCTCGATAAGTGGACTATCCAACACAAAAATAATTTTTCAATTCGAACCAGTAGTTTTTGAGATTAGCGCGTTTAAACAAACAAACAAACAAACTCTTCAGCTTTATAATATTAGTATAGATATGACTTGGGTAATATTAATGCTCATAGTTAATAAATGCTCACTAAAATTACATGACTATCCCTCTCGCTCACTCGGCGCGCCGACGTATTTTCGCGGCGGCGGCGGCGCGCCGGCGCGGCGCTCATATCTAGTCCGAAGTATCCGTAATTGATTTTCGGAGACGTTATGTATAACCATAGACAAATCAAATTGATTAGTCTATGGTATAACTAACGTACCAGTGCAGCAGTCAGTGTTGAGTCACTACATCTTATAATTTAAACAAGCAAATCTTTTATATTTATTTATAATATGTTTATAATCAGATTCACGGAAACGGGTGCAAGAATTTCTATGAAATTTGTATGCAGGAAGTTTTCGGGTAGAAATCTAATTAAGTTTTATCCCAAGGAAACCGGGCATTTTTAAGTTACATTTAAAAGTTTTTTCTTTCGTCGTGAAATTTTAACAATATGTTTGACACTATTAATGTCAGTCCAAATGACAGTTTGGTATGCGTGCCGTTGTTGGCAAATTAGTGTCTCAGGTTCGAATTCCGATCAGGCGAATATTTTTGTGATTCTTTTTATTTTTTAAATTTATTATAGAACTCCGAGCAAATATCGGTTATTACCCAGGTACCTACATAGTACGTACATACAAATAATAAGTTCTTTAAGTGCATTCAATGGAGGTTAGAGAGAAGGAGAACGATCGCTGGAACGTGGCGCTGCCGATCGCTAAGTTGTCTCAATAAAAGCGGGCCACCAATGCCGCGAAGAAAATGTGTACCTACATTATTCAACTAACTTCATCTACTTGTACTCATAAACAGCTAACTTCGCAGATACTACTTACCGACGGCAGCGCGGCTGGTGGCTGAAAAATGAACTATAAATTCTACAAATTTTCAGTGACAGGCGGACAATGCTTTTGGAGGTTAGAGAAAAGGAGAACGATTGCTACTTGCTAAATAGCAAGTAGCAATCGTTCTCCTTTTCTCTAACCTCCATGGTGCATTAATTTTTTTTAGCCTCGCGCAAAAAACGGAGTGTTAAAAAGTTTGTGTGTCCGTGAGGCTCTGTGTCGTGATGCTAAAATAATAGATATAATATATAGAATTTCATGCGGTTTTTTTCCTAGCTTTCTATCAAGCTGCTTGTAACTGTCGGGGGTTAACTGAGTTATTTTCAATTTCATTATTAATTAATATACCTACCTAGGTACGTATGTACGAAAACAGGTAACTGGTACGGCAATTAAAAGTAAATTTTTATTGAACTACATTCACAGGAATCTAGGCTGTAAGAAGGATGTGGGTAATATTTTACAAGTTGGAATAAAAATAGTTTATTGAAAAAAAAAAACTTAATTTCCTTGTTATTAAGTAAATACTGTTGCAATTTTTTTATAAACTAAAATGTAATGTAACATTTGCATTTCCTACATCCTGAATAAAAACATTACGTACTTAATAATCTTTAAATTCACAAATTGTTTTTATTTACATTTTTTATGCGCGGTCAAACATTTTAATCTTACATCCTTAAGCAATAAAATTTTGTCAGTTCATTGTTTTTTAACGGAAACGACATAATAGTAACATAATTGCGACAATGCGATAAAACCAAGTATTAATAGACTTTAAGTAAAGTTAATGCTAAATATGTTTCCTACATCTATTACAGAATTCCCTGTTTCCGAGGCTTTGACGCGAACGCGTTAACCAATCAAAACCCGCTTATGTGTGTTCGATTTTCAGCTCTATTGATTTGTATTAGGTAGCACAGAGTTTTATATTCAGTGCTCTGAGTTTTCTCCGGACATACGGATTACAGGTGAAATTTTAAAAAAATCTTTATTAAAGTTCCTAACTCCACGTAGCCAAGTACTTTATATAATATATAGGTCATAGATGAATAATTGGTCTCGCTGGGCGCTTGACTAGATAGAGCACTCACATAGAATGACTTGAGAAGACACCTTGTCAATGCGACTACAAATTATTCATTATTGTAGTGTGTAAAGTGACAATTGACTTACATGTGACAAATTCTAGTGTGCGTGTAAAATTATGATGCCAGCTACTCAACTTTTGCCTGATTTGACGGGAAAAATATATTATGCTCTAGAGTCTAGTCTATTACATAAGTTATTGAATATAAATTCAGGTAAGTTAATACTTAATAACTAGCTTTTGCCCACGGCTCCGCACGAATTCTTCTTCAGAAAAATGGTAGGTTATATGTAAACAAATGATTAGGTCTCATTTTTATTTTTATTAATCAAGACAGAATAACGTGCGTCGAGGCAGCCAGTACGATAATAATATTACACATAATAATATATTTAACTAGCTGTTTCCCGCGGTTCCGCCCGCGTAAATATACTATCGAATATCCCGCGGGAACACTGTAACTTTTTCGGGATAAAAATCCAGAGCCTAAACTACTACTTACCATACCAAAATTCATCAAAATCTGTTTAGTAGTTTTTGCGTGAAATAGTAACAAACATCCATCCAAACATTCAAACATCCTCACAAACTTTTACATTTTTAATATTGGTAAGACTGTGACATTTTAATTTTTTTTTCGTATTTTTGATCTGTATTTTTCGAATAGTTATTTAGTTTCATGGGAAGAATCCTGAAGAATCACAAGAAATAAGTTAGGTAAATGAAATACCAAGGATATAATTTATTTCATTGTATCTTATTAGATTATAACAAATACAATGACGATTATAAAATCACGTCATAAAATTATCAACTACGGGGAACTTGATTCTTGCATACGCGGCAACACTGTATAGCGTTTGGAGTTCACGTAATTTCATATTGAAATTTCGAATTTATACGATAATTACTGATGATATGTGATCTCAATGTCCTTCTTATTTCTTGTCGAATTATTTTTACATAGTTTCACTATACAACATGGCATTTTGTTTCCAATTTTAACTAAAATGTAATAAAATATTCGGGATGCACAACTGTCATAAAGGTTTCAATTGTTCCAATATGACTGGCTCGAGTAAGCCGACTTCAGCTTAGTATTTAGTGTGTATTAGACAAGCACGCCGGCTCGGTCTAGTAGAGCGCCAAGCGAGACCAATCATTGGTCTATGATATAGGTAATACGTGCAAACTAGCTTTTGCCTAGTGCGTTAGTAGGATGGAGCAGAAAAACGTAACACTACCATTATCGAGAAACTGTTTACGTAAAGCCTCAACGAGACGTGTGCGGTGTGACGCAACCAGCACTGGCTGCGAGCCTGCGAGGTTTTTACACCATGTAGTTAATAGCTATAACCACATTCAAAACAAATCTTATTAGCGGTTTGACAAGACGTATACTTAAAACAGTAGCGTCTACGATCTAGATACAAGTTTTCCTATAGAAATAAGCAGGTAAGTTTTACTGCATAAAAATAACTGCAATATTGCTGTTAGCAGTGTTAATATATGCAGTGTTGTTGAAAACCTGTAACAGTACAGACAATTTTATCAAAGTTCTAGTATTACATTTGCCCAAGCTTCCTCTAGTATTTTTACTGTGAAAATAGTTTCACTAAAAAGATTATCTTTTGGTCATGATGAACTAAGTATATTACTCTTGGAGTTCAGTAGTTCAATTATTAATTGTCCACTGGGTACTGTGGACAATAGTAATTATATAATATCTCACTATTTCCGCCCTAAGAATAGTTGGTTTTTGTTGACTTTTCTCGTTCATTTAACAAGTTGTTTAATGTTATTTGCTGCTAATAAGTTGCTTCGTGCATTGTCGGGCATGTGGAGATGGGCGTTTGACGTGAACTAAAGTTATGTCTGTACCGAAAGTGAATGAATGAATGAACGACATGACGCAAGTCCAATTGGCGAGAGGACAATTACTAGTAACTACACAAATCTACTGTTTAGGTAAAGAGTCGAATGTTTAAAGTTTAAACCATTTAAGGCGTTTACGAGAGTTCAACTTGTAGATTTGTCTCCAGTCCATGCTTTAAAAGTTTCATAGCAGTAAACTCGCGACTCTATCATAATTTGTTCCAGATCCAAGGTCAAGGGTGTGATTGATATTCTACGATGCAGAAAACTGTCAACAGTGACGGTTCCGTCATGCCGTCATGAAGCTGACAGTATTCCCGCTATCAGCGATCTGGGCGTGAGAAGCGGGTTACCCACTTGTATCGTCTTAGCCAACAGCATGAGAATATGCTAAGTAAAGGTCGTACTGATAGCAGGATTTACGGCTATTGTTTTTTTTTAATTAAAATATACTGTGACTTGCTATTGTTTTTAATGTCTTAGTGGGTGTAATATTATAGGTACATATTGCCAGTTTTGAGCAAATCTTTGGGATTTGGGATTCCCATACATATCGCTGCTTTGGAAGAATAGCGTATTATTACCAAATACTACAAAATTGTGTTTTCAACACCATTCAACGTAAAATGATCTGTTTTGTATACTCAGCAAAGATCGTATTTCAATAACAACATTTACGGCCGTGGCGCCACCAAAAGACTGTATTCTATTGGTCAATTTTTGCCGCCATTTTTCATAGACAGCGTTGCATCGCCAGTTGCAACTTGTCTTTAGAAGTGAACACCCGGTTGTTTTTCTGGAATATGGTGATATTACAAAATAATACTGATTTTGAGTGTGCATTTATCTAGTATACTGCGTTATTTCGAGGTGTGACACTATTGTTTAAAAAAATCTACCACAACTATAAGACACTTCTCATAAACAAAGTATCATTCGGGATTACTACGTTATTATACAAAAAGTAAGTATCACTTAAATGTATTAAAATTAGTTATTACTGTTTATTATAAATAATAGGGTCGATAGTATTTGTACAATTAAAATTAAAACTTTTTTCTATATAAATTAATTCGTGATTGCAATTGTATTTTTCATAATATGACTTTATCCGTTAAACAATCTGTGCTAGTATAGTACTTGATACAGTATTCCAGATAAAAAGCAACTCGAAAACGCATTTTTTATTATAACGCATTATTTTTTATTAAACGCATAATATTATTTTATTATAAATTATTAAATACCTATCTTACTAATCGTAATGAGCTTACAGAACCTAATATTTTCGTGGGTACCTAGTATTCTTTTTACCTATCGACTCCTTATAATCCAAGTTATAAATAGGCAATCGGACATTTCTTTTTATTGCATAAATGAATAGTACTCTTAAATATGAGTAACTTCTCAGAAGAAACCGTATATCAAAAGTCAATATTTTCAAAGGTACAGCAATTTTTATAAAAAATTTCGCGAGCCTCCTAAAAACGCTCCATAATAAAGTCGACCTACAAATGACGTCACTTGTAGGTTATAGTATATGAAGTAGTATATGAAGTATATGGCCGCAGGAATATATTTATAAATATCTCCGATATTTGTGCGTTTAAGTTCATACTTACCATAATGAATGTTTTTGTATATGATGTGAGTAAACTAATGATGTAGGTTTTGTTAACCAATTTCGCAAAAAAAATATTTTTTTTTTTTTGATATAAAGACTCGCAAAATTTTGCATACAAATCGCTGTACCTTTGAAAATATTGACTTTTGATATACGGTTTCTTCTGAGAAGTTACTCATATTTAAGAGTACTATTCATTTATGCAATAAAAAAAATCAGTCCGCTTGCCTATTAGGGTAGATAGGTAAAATGAATACTTCCAACATATTTTACTAGTTAGCTATATCGTAGGTAACTGCCTAAATTTTACTTGACTCTTTTATTTTAGTGGCAAATCGAAGGACACTACAGATGTTCCGGAACATCAATGCTCCATTGAGTATCAAGGAAATAAAAGAAGTGGTAAGTACGCACTTTTCCATGAATTAATAAAGGCAGTTGGATTCTTGATTTTAAACTTACTGATATAATTTTTTTTAAAGTTGATCCAGACGACACTCAAAATTATGCCTTCTACTACAAAACATCATATGAAGAGGAACATTTTAATAAAGTTATTGTTGATAAGTTAACAAGAAACACACAAAATAATAATATAGTTTTGACACAAGCATATGAAAATAAGATGGAAGTGTGTGAAAAGAGGAAACGAGGACTATTAGGCTTACTAAAAAAGAATACAATTCCAAAATGTTATTCATTATTCTATGAGAATCTTTAAGTTATCTTTAACTGGTCGAAATGTTTAATTAATATTAATATATAAGTAAAGATATTAGTTTTTTTTTTTTGTGTATTAGTACTGCAAAATATGTCATGGGATACTCTTCCCAACTTACCTGTCCGGTAGTTGTGGTATAGTATACGGGTATGCGACCCCGGCTTCCCTAGCTATTACTGTCCTATCCCTTGCCCTCCTGGGCGGTAATATCCTACATTCCCTATTTCCCACTCTAACTTACCAATCTTCCTTTCCACACCACCTATCCTTCCCTTTCCCTATTCCTACCCTCTCCACCAATCCGTGGAAATGCAATGGATAATCAAAAATAATATAATTATCCAAAATGGCGGCGATGTGGTTCGCCACCCATCACGTCTCGTTTCTCGCGGAGGCGAAAAGCGGACCATGGAGAGATGCTTGGCTACGTTGAATGTAAGATGAGGAATGGATGGTAAGAATGAAAGTGGACGAAGCGAAAGAAGTATGTAAAGATCGTAGCAAGTGGAAAGAAGTGGTCTCTGCCTACCCCTACGGGAAAGAGGCGGTCCTGCCTACCCCTACGGGAAAAAGGCGTGATTATATGTATGTATGTATGTAGTACTGCAAAACTTGTGAACTGATTGTTATGATCTCAAAGTATTATAGTTAAATATTAAGATAACTTTTTAAGACTGTTGACAGTAGAGACTGATAATATTATACTCTGTTTGTGTTACTGGTCGAAAGATTTAAATGATATTAATATAAAGTAAAGATATTATATTATTAAGTTTTTTTTTGTGCATTAGTAATGTAAAACTTGTGAACTGATTGTTATGATCTCAAAGTATTATAGTTAGATAATATTAAGATAACATTTTAAGACTGTTGACAGTAGAGACTGATAATATACTCTATTTGTGTTTAGAATTTATAAACTTCTTCTAATCTTTAAGTTGATAAAAGCTGTATTGTTCAAATATAAGTTTTTTTGAATGTTTATATTTTATTTTTTGAAAGAGTCTGTTGAAAATATAGACTGATACTCTGTTTAGAATTTATAAAATACTTTTAATTTTTAAGGTGATAAAAGCTGTATTGTTCAATTATAAGCTTTTTTGGTTATTTTTTGTTTTATTTTTGGAACTTTTAAGACGCTATGCTACAAAAATAAGCGTTAGCTAATTTTAAAGATGTCAATCTTTCTCATTTTTAGAGCTTCGTACCCAAAGGGTATAAACGGGACCCTATTACTAAGATTTCGTTGTCAGTCCGTCTGTCTGTCTGTCTGTCTGTTTATCTGTCTGTCTCCAGGCTGTATCTCAAGACCAGATAAAGCTAAACTTCTGAAATTTTTACAAATTGTGTATTCCTATTTACGCTATAATAAAAAATACCTAAGATAAAATAAAATTAATATTTATGGGGGTCCCATACAGCAAACAAATCAATTAATAATAAAATTAAAATAAAATGAATATTTCCCATACAAAAAATATATTTTTGGCCTATTTTTGCTCTATATTGGTCTAATTTTAGTATATTCAAGTATACTGTAAAACTGTTCAACTGTGCTGTAAAACCAGTTAATACTTTATTATTCCATAAAACAGGTTACATACAGTAAGCATTTTTGTAAAAGAACGACCGAATTGGTACTGTTACACTACTGATTTAAAATGAATAGTGCTAAGATGTCACAACTCAAAATGTGTCAGTATCACTAAGAAAAATATAATGAATATTTTGTATTATTTCTAAATACACCACTGTTATTAAAAATAACCTTGTTTTTTTCTCGTATTTTTTGTAATGAGCCAGTAATCTTCATAAGTTCGTCTGTGCCATTTTGTTATAAGTCTGAGACCTAGTAGTCATTTTTAATATTTAAGTACTAAATAAGGATTATTTTCTTAAAACATTTAATAAACATAAACTGCAACATATTTACCCTGTTTTTATTCAAGTTTTATCAACATTAGCGCAGTAAATAAAATAAATACAGCATTTGAAAATTTGAAAAAACTTTAAAGTGCTCTACTGAAAAATTCACTCAATTTGAGTTACGACAGTCTCCTTCCAAAGCAGCGATATTTGTTTTCGAACTTCATGGTCGTAATTAGCGACGTCAACTCAGCTAAAGGCTTATTCGTGTTCGCTTCGCTAAGGCTGGGTCTATAATATGATCCGGAATCCGGTGGGCCCGGGATGATTCAGAGCACTGAAAATAGAATTCTGCGCTAGTACAATGGAGTTGAAAATCGTTGTGTGTGGGGTCGAGCTGTCATATACGACATAGGGAATATTATTCGAATATTCGAATATTCGTTTTATTCGAATATTCGACGATTTCATTATTCGAATATGACTGGGTTCAATATTCGAATATTTCGAATAAAACGAATAATAAAATATTTTATTTATTTATCAAAAATATGTTAGTAATAGTAATAAACTTGTACATAAACCACAATGTTTCGTTATTTAATACATTACTTTTATTATTTATTAATATTGTCGTCAATAATATCCTAAAACAGATTTTACTACACAGTTTGTGAAAGAATACAAAGCTGTTTTTAAATAAAATAATATTTAAGGTGAATATTTCCTACAGGCGTCAGCGAAAGAAATCCATACACACACGCTTGTCAAAATAACCTAACCAAGAGCGTGTTAAGACGTGTCTAAGGAGGGTTATGTTACTATAAAGCGTAATACGATTTTTAGTTTCTTAATCTTACTGTTCGATTTCGTTTAAAATAACTTTCCTAAAGAGAATTTACCATGATCTACCAACATGGAAAATTGTAAGTTCCTAATCTTCATAGTTCAGAAATGACAGAGGGGGGTGAAACCAATTTGGAGGCCGATTACTAGGAAATGGTTGACTTCGTAAATGTCATGTATAAAACTTTTCCTTTATTTTAAAAGACGTAATATTCAACACACACTTCACATGTATGGAAACCCGGGATGGCTTTCCATACATGTGAAGTGTTTATAACTATATAATAACATTATATTTTTTTATCAAACCAAAACCGATATCTAGACGCAATATAGCTAGAAGAGCAGATAGAAAGAGAGACAAGTGGACGAACAGAGTGAAACGATAAAGGATACCTGTTAAGTTAATTATTACAGTATCACACTGGCCTGCAAAACTAAGTACAAATCGTTTCAAATTTCATACTTTTCAAAATATTATAACAAGATGTATCAGCTTTCTTTAAAAGTAATAAATTATATATATCAGTATATTAATTTTATCTTTAAAAAAAATTAATAATTTTAATCATAGTCTTAAAGACTACATTTACATGTTATATAAAATTTCAGTTTTGAATAACTCCTCGAGGCCTAACAACAGCTTGGAGGTGGTTTGTCATACTGAAAAGGTTTTAGAGCTGAATTATGCAATATTCTCTCCCATTCTTATATCAGGGCGTGTTTTAGTGCTGTGAGGGTACTAACTGTAGGTGATAATTTGCGGCTTCTGACTAGCCTTCTATGCTCTTCTCAGGGTATACTTATATCGGGTTGAGGTGAGGACTGAGGACATTAAAGAGAATCTTTAAGAATATCTTGATCATATCTTTCTCCGGGTAGAGGTCCAATTGATATTATGTGGCCACATACTCAGCGCGTATTCCTGAAAGTATGCCAGCCCATTGTATATGTACTATACCTGAGCATACTGGACTCTATCTGAAAAGTAAGCTTGAAGATATCCCCTACCAGGTCACGTTTACTTAGCCTCCCTTGAGACTTAACTTGTGAAGTTAGTGAGTAAATCCACTCATCTGGGACCAAAATTCTAGATCTATCTCGTTCATCCTTTTGTATGTGTTCACGGACGTATCACAGTGTTGCTACTCGATACTAGGGCTTTCGAGTTTGGTCTCGAGGTGAGACCACTCGCCTTTCGCCTCGGTCTTAAGGGATTCAGATTTACTAAAGCAAATTTTCTTCACTGTGCCGTCAGTAACATAGTTCCCTCGGGTCTGAAGAGTTATTTCTGAACTTAACTGCATTTAAGTGTTGATTTTCAACAAGTGGAAACAATTGAACGGTCTTGCCGAGCGCTGAGTCTGCCATTAAATCCAAAGTCTTGCACGGCCTTGTCAAATATTTTTCAGTCTCTTTGTACCGTCGCTTCATCTTCTGAACGGTTCGTAACATGACACACTCTGTTCTTGCAGTACAACGCCTGATGCCTACTTCTGCACTGATGCCTACTTTCAGAAAAACCATCAACACATTCCTCAGGCTATGATACAATTTTTAAATCTACTGTTTTCTAACTTCCTTTTTGTAATAAGGCTCATCGTTCAAGAAAAAATGAAAACATAAAGATACCAAAAACACGGATAACTTGAAAATGGAAAAAGGTTATTTTTGTTTTAAAGATTTTCCTACCACTTTTTACCAACTGTGAAGTTTTTTGTTATGATAACGTTATGTTATTAAATCTTTTTTGAGTGCTTTTTATTTTGACGGTTTATCTTGTTTACTTATTACGGTTTATATACACATGTACCGATTAGGTCTGGAGCAGACAGTGGTGGATTTACACTAGGGGCAGTCGGGGCTAGTGCCCAGGGCGGCAAATTTTGTAGGGCGGCAAAATTTGGAAAGTGAAAGAAATAATTTCTAGAACACTACATTATTTTTTTACAGTTATCAACATTGCACAATATATTAATAATTAATTATTATAACGGTAACGTTAAACCCCACTCCTGATGATAGTCGACATACTAAATAATTATTATCAGCGTGGTAAGAGCTATTAACTGAGATAGGTTTGAAATCTGTTGATGGATTGACTGCGCATAACATTTTTTGCATGATCCTTTTTTATTCTTAGAACGAAAACAAATATTTTTGTATTATTGAAGTACCTATGTATAATATATAATAAAATCAATCATAGGGGTCCATCCACATATTACGTCTCAGCGGATAGGGGAGGGGGAGCGGGTCATACTAAATGTGACAGTACATATTAAATAGTCAAATACAAAAAGTCGAAATTTTGCGTGACGTAATATGTGGATGGCCCCTAGTTAGAATAAATATAGTTGATTGCAGATGTATTGATGAATTCGTAAGAAATAAGACAAAAACTACAATTTTAAGTAAAATACACTGATAGGGCGGCATTTCCTTCAGTGCCCAGGGCGGCACTAATATTAAATCCGGCCCTGGGAGCAGACCATTATGACAGCACGATACTCGTGTATTTAGAGTTTTCAGCTGCACTATATTAGAACAGAGCACTATTTACAGTGCATTCCGATTTCTGTGCAGTGTTCCAACTCTGCAAATATATTTCTCTCCAATCCTAAACAAACTGATATATAAATAATAAAAAAATATGTTCTGTAATATTCGTGTTCTTTATAGGTATATATTAAATTATAGTACCAAAAGTTAAATTTAAAAAGTCAGACTGTAGGTCTGACTCTTTAAATCGATTGACTATGTTGAATAGATCAATAGCTTAGCTCAATTAAAAACCAGAAAATACGAACCTCTAAAACAAACCCCCAAAATTCTCTCCCCTAGAGGATCTTTTCCTTAATTTTTGGAAGAAACCACTTAGTTGACAACCAAATCCATGGTCTGCTCCAGACCTAAACCGTTCATGTGTTAATAGATTTAAAAAAGTAATTGCGATTTAGTATTTTAAGTTTGAAACTTAAAAGAAGATTTTTTTATCAAAAAGACGTTGATTTTTTTTTGAGTAATTTGTGAAACACGTCACATTTTGATATTATTAAATATGCAGGTATAAATAAACGCATTATATTACTTGTATTTCAAGTTTATTACTAATATTCGTATTATTCGAATTTATTCGAATAGTGTTTTGCCATTATTCGAATTATTCGAATAGTAAAATTTGTCGAATAATAACATTCCCTAATACGACATAGACATTTGACTCGACATCGACACTCATGTGTTCGATTTTCAACTACATAAGTAATATATTTTTATTATTTCAAAGTTCTAATTTTACTGCTCAGAATTTATACCGGCGTTCCGGATTCCAGTACCCCAAACAGGAACATTTTGCGGTATCGTCACGTGTACGTAAACGAGAAATATGAGGAATATTGTATGGACATTTTAGTTACTTTTACGTCCACTAGAGGCGCTTTCATGGTTTTCGTACAATATTTCTCGCTTACGTACACGTAACGATACCGCAAGATGTTCCTGCTTGGGGTACAGATCATAATATAGTCCCCGCCTAAAACTATTTTCATCAGCAAACGATCGTAATCCGCAGCATTTGTCAAAGAACAGTTCGTGCGTTTGCAAGTGACTCTAGGTCTTAAGACTCATTTCTGCATAATATAGCACACATGCAAATAGGCCTTAAACAATTTCATGCGTATAGCGCGCAGCTGCACTGAATCAATTACTGACAGATTACGATTGGGTAACGATCTTATTGTTCGCACTCACCTGAACTCGTTACGTGATATGAATAACGATTTACTTTTATCTTGTGAAATAATCATCATCAGCGCTCTCTAAAGCTGAAAGCACAACTGCTGTCAACGTCAAAAGCGGTGAAAATCTGCTTTTGACGTAGATCAGACTGAAAACAGATGAAAATGTGTTTTCAGGTTACGTATTACTTACTAAAAGGAAGAAACTATAAGGGTTCCTCTATAAGCTCTGTCAGTCCGTCTGTCTGTCTATCCGCCCTTCTACTTCTATAAATATAAATAAATATAAATGGATAAAATGTTGTATTAGAACTATAGATTGTGTATAGAACTCGGTTTTTTCGTTTTTTCAGCTAGTGGCCATACTTTCAAGAGTGAATATTACTTATACCTACCTACTATAGAATCAACTTTTTTACTTGAAAAAATAATCAGCTGTTTCCTACAAAATTGCTATCTATATTCTATGGCCTATGCCATATAATTTTTGCAGGAGCCACCCGTAAAATAAATTTATATTTTAGGGGTGGCTCTGTATGTGTGATGTGGGGATGAAAATAATTTTAATACTACCCCATCGTGTATCGACAAATAAGTCTTTTTAAAAAAATCTCCAAAGTGGGTTGGTCCTCCCCTCTGGCATTTATCTATCTATACTAATATAATAAAGAGAAAAGTTTGTTTGTTTGCATTGAATAGGATCCGAAACTACTGGATCGATTTTGATGAAATTTGGTACTTATAGAAATTAGACCACGGGGAAGGACATAGGCTACTTTTTACGGCAAAATGTACGGTTACCGCGGGATTTCCTTTTGCGCGCACGAAGTCGCGTGCAACATCTAGTAAACTATAAGAAATTATAGAAACTCGTTTCCATGCTGATAGGTCATGCTAAAAACTATTAAGGAAAATTATTTTGAGCGAATACAGACAATAACTTTTGAAGTAGGTACCTAATTTAAAGAAAACCTAAATTTGCGCGTTGATAGTTACGAATATTAATAAATAATAAAAGAATAAAAAAAGGTATTAACTTTTTGTATTCCTTTATTATTTACTAATATCAAAATATTGAAAGAAAGTTGGTGTTACCGTGTAAATAATTACTTGTATGCATTAATATGTAGGAAGGCTTTACCTACATATATTAAAATGCATACCACTAATTATTAACACCAACTTTCTTTAAATATTTTGATATTAATTTTATATTTTAATTAAATTTAATTTATTACCTACTTCGAAAGGTAACCGTAATGTAACGGTAGAAGTTACAGTTTTAACACACGTGTGTCACATTCGAATCCAAAATAAATATTATGTGCTTACTTAATGCTTATTGCTTACCTACTTACTTGTAACAAAAAAAAATCCGTAATATATTTTGTTAGGATTTGCATAAGTATCTAAGCATAATTTAACAATTTATTTAAACCTATTTTAATTAAACATTAACTAATAGGGGAATATTTCCGGTTGAAGGTAGCAACTTCGTACCTAATATACAGGATGTCCCAGAAGTCGACGTCGTCCCTTCGAAGGCTGATAGACCAGCTCATGACTCACCAGAATATCGTAATATTACCTTAGTAAAAAATCTTTAGTTTTCGAGATATTGGCACTTTTAATAATTTCTTAAAAATTACACCTCATGTCAGTTTTTAGACTGCCGCAACTACAATTTCCCGTATTGTGGGATACAAATTTCTATTGCGGAATCCTGACTAGTTCTGCTATTGACCACGGTTATAAACAAAGCTAATAGAGTTTGAACTTTGTAGAAAAAAAGAAAACTTTTCCCTAATCGTGATTTCAAAAACTATTTTTCCTAACTTTCACTATCCATACTGAACAAAAAATACACCACACTAACCTGGGTTGTTACTTTAAAAAGTTGCTCATTTTATGTAGTTTTTAAAATAGTAAAATAGTTGCTATTAAGCTACGTCAAAATTTTTTTTGCTATTTTAAGTGCACAGAGAACACATTTTGAATGTTTTTCTTTAGTTATAATTTCGAACAAAAACACTCGTTACATTGAAATCAGCCAGATGTTTACTTAAAAATTGTCCGTTGAAGTTAATTAATTAATTAATTAACTTAATTCATGCTTACTAAACAGAATACAAGGATTTTTTTTAAACTGTAAGGAGAAATGCAAAGAAGGAGAACACATTAATAATATCATTTAATGAGTTAGACTCATTAGAGTGAGAGTAGGTGACGACACGCACGTCTTTTGTTTGTTCTATACATGAGATTGTTTATTAGTTACTAGTACGTTACGCTATTAATGTGCATCGTTTTGTTATTTTCTTACTTTTAACGGATTTTGCATTGTAATTTGGACTTCGTTTGCCTAGTGACTCGGACTTAAGTGTGCTTGGTAACAGTAAAGAACTGACATGGCTCTCTTCTGGACTTTTATGTTTCTGTGATACGCGTCTTACTACCAGTCATTATGGCGTATACTATACATCAGTATGCTAACATGCATTACATTTACGGGGAATACAGAGGCAACGGTGCTGCTGCAGCTAATTTGTATCGGAAAAGGTTAAGGTACTCAAGTCCAGATTACAATGCAAAATCCGTTAAAAGTAAGAAAACAACAAAACGATGCACATCAATTGCGTAATGTACTTGTAACTAATAAACAAACTCATGTATAGAACAAACAAAAGACGTGCGTGTCGTCACCTACTCTCACTCTAATGAGTCTAACTCATTAAATGATATTATTAATGTGTTCTCCTTCTTTGCATTTCTCCTTACAGTTTAAAAAAAATCCTTGTATTCTGTTTAGTTTCTAAGTTTAGTAAGCATGAATTAAGTTAATTAATTAATTAATTAACTTCAACGGACAATTTTTAAGTAAACATCTGGCTGATTTCAATGTAACGAGTGTTTTTGTTCGAAATTATAACTAAAGAAAAACATTCAAAATGTGTTCTCTGTGCACTTAAAATAGCAAAAAAAATTTTTGACGTAGCTTAATAGCAACTATTTTACTATTTTAAAAACTACATAAAATGAGCAACTTTTTAAAGTAACAACCCAGGTTAGTGTGGTGTATTTTTTGTTCAGTATGGATAGTGAAAGTTAGGAGAAAAAGTTTTTGAAATCACGATTAGGGAAAAGTTTTCTTTTTTTCTACAAAGTTCAAACTCTATTAGCTTTGTTTATAACCGTGATCAATAGCAGAACTAGTCAGGATTCCGCAATACAAATTTGTATCCCACAATACGGGAAATTGTAGTTGCGGCAGTCTAAAAACTGACATGAGGTGTAATTTTTAAGAAATTATTAAAAGTGCCAATATCTCGAAAACTAAAGATTTTTTTCCAAGGTCATATTACGATATTCTGGTTAGTCATGAGCTGGTCTATCAGCCTTCGAAGGGACGACGTCGACTTCTGGGACATCCTGTACATATATACTTACAGAGTAGAAAAAAAAACAGCTGTCATAGAATGATCTTAATCAATCTAACAGCCTCCGTGGTCTAGTGGTTAGAGCATTGGCTCTCGACTCGGAGGTCGTGGGTTCGATTCCCGTTTTGGAACAACATAAAATGTTGTTTGCAAGTTTGGTTAGGACAATGCAGGCTGATCAATCGAATGTCTGACAAGAAAGATGATCCATGCGTCGGGTGGGCATGTAAAAAGTCGGACCCGCGCCTGATCTTTTACCATACGTGTCGGTTATCCGTCACACTGGATTATGAGAGTAAAAGGAAGAGAGAGTGCTCTTGTGCACTTCGCTCACACTTGGGCACTATAAAAGTTACTCCTGCGTAACTGTCATGGTTTCAATGATACCGGCTACCGTCGCCGAGATCGGTATGGGGAGTTATCATTATTATTATTTAATCAATCCAAATTTTAACATTTTGACGTCCACTTCAACGGCCCACAATTTTTCCACACAATTGTACTGCACCGTATGCTTGTAGTATTCAAATCAAATCGAAAGCTAACTATGTAGCTATTAACCTGTTTGTCTTTAATCTGTGCCTAATATCTATAGTAAGTAGCTAGTTTCTCTAAGATAAATCCTACTAATATTATAAATGTGAAAGCTTGTGAGGATAGTTGGATGAATGGATGTATGGATGGCTCTTTCACGCAAAAACTACTGAACGGATTTTGATGAAATTTTGATATGGTAGTAGAGTTAAGCTAGATCTACTACCTACTAAGTAACTAAGTACCTACCGGCTACGTAGCATCTTTGTTGAGATTGTAGACGTAAATAGTAATGGTAATGCAAAATCCTGTTTTGCTTAAAAATACCTAAATTATTTTCTTCATTTACTTTTCAATTCTCGGACCCTAGGTAAGCATTAACCTGCGACCTGTATTATTAGGTATTAGATTTCTCTCGCTTACTACCTAGTTCCTAGTTATGCGGAAGTGTAAGTTTTCACTCGGCATGCACATATTGTTTAGCATATGAAAGCGAAACTGCTCATGCTGCGTGCTCGGTCCTCACGTCTCGTCTGTCAATAGAACCCGTCAGCCGTGTTGACAGTTTGACAAACAAACAGTTTAGGTAGCCTTCCGACCCATGCGACCACGATGCGCGATGCGACCCGAGACCGAAATAGAGTCGCGCGAGTTGCGACCCACTGATTAACTTACGAATGTGGGAGCACTAAACAAATGCCACGACCGCGTCGTGCTACCGGTGGACGTAGCCAGAGAACCTAGTTCAGTACGAGAAATATGAGAAAATTGGTATGAAAATTTTAGTTACTTTTACGTCCGCTAGAGGCGCTTTCATGGTTTTCATTGAATATTTCTCGCTTACATACACGTAACGATACCGCAAAATTTCCTGCTTGGAGTATAGCTTAGGATATACTGTAGTCAAGATGCATTCGATAATTTCGACGACGAACTTCGAAATCAAAAATGTATGAATTTTACTTAAGTCATTGTTAATTAACATGTCGCTTACGATTATTATCTATGTCAAATCTCATACATTTTTGTTTTTGAACTTCGCCGTCGAAATTATCGAATGCATCTTGACAAGAGGCCCTGAGTCGCTAAGATCGGAATGCTATCTTTAGCCTCCTTATTAATAAAAATATTTACACCATGGATTAGCAAATCCAAATCACTCTCTTTGTCTATCAAGTGATTGTTCCAAACTATCTGACAGAGACAGCCATGTTGGATTAGCTAATCCGTGGTGTAAATAATTTTATTAATAAGGGAGTAAATGTTTAGTGCACCTACCGCCTTATTCGATGGTCAATATATATATAGCACTGGCGGGACTGGCCACATTAAGACAAAGACCATCTTGGGCATCTTAGCCCATCCGACAATATTAGACAAGCAAATTAGTAGACCTGATTTGAGGCGATTACAGCCGCCTATGGACTTACAAAAATATGAGCGTTGCCGGTCTCTTAAATCTGACCCCCTGGGCCTTCGTCACAAACAACACGCAAGATTTGTTTCACCCCGCGAGTCGGTTCTCTGTCGGGCCCCGGTATCGGTTGAGCTGGCCCATTCATGCGAAAGCATTGGCCTGTGGACCGGAGCCACGGTGGCCACCGTGGATTTTAAATAATATAATAAACAAAAAAAAAACCTAACCCCCGAATAGTCAATTCGTCTTTTCGTCCCATTAGGACGAAACTTTGTGGGACGAACAGACGAATGTCCTAATAAAATAAAATCTTAATAACACTCTCGATCATGCCAGCTTTCAAACAATACTAGATCAATGATCTATGATGACACGGACAGATTAAAACAGAATATAACAGAGTTTATAACCCCCGAATATATCTGTTATATTCGGGGGTTATAAAGCTTTAACGAACGTTTACCGACTGTGCATATTATCTAAATACCAGGGGACGTGTGAGCAAAGATTAGCCTTAACTGTTTTAAAACTTAAGGCATGGTCCAAGCTCAAAAACAAAATGATTAACACTACGCGTATCCACATTGGAATAAGATTATTTCTAGCGTAGCATTATTTTCTATATTCGTGTAGAAGACGGTATTTTTGATCATCTTTTGAAATATTGTACAAATCACAAAAGTGATCGGTTAAAATTCAAAAACTTTTAAAAACATGTACTTACGGTCAGCACAAAATTTTACGTTTTATAGGAGATTGTGTGATTTTTAAGAGGTGATGATTTTTTATGTTTTTTTTTAACAATAATAAGAAAAGAAAAATAGGATATATATACTTATTATATTTTTTTTAATGTGTACGGTTCAATCCCTATCAAGGATTGTGTACCTACTTACTTTATACCGTATATTTTTTTATTTCGTAATTGAACTCTGACTAGGTGACGCGAAATGATAAAGTAGGCTAGGACCACGCCTTAAGTAAATTAATCCAATATATTTCCAGCTTCACTACTTATGTACGTACATTTATTATTAAGTATATGTATATTATTAGATACTAACTGGTGCCCGTAACTTCGTTTGCGTAGAAATAACGGAAACGGAACCCTTAAAAATAGTCAAATTTACTCCTTATCTATCTGCCAATGAAAATCCCGTGGAATGGGTCCAGCCGTTTCAAACAGAGGGCATACAAGAATTTAAAAATTGATTTTTTTAATGTACCGTCAGTATATTACTTTCATAATATGCATTCAGTGAAAATCTGTTAATTTCAAATTACAAACTGACACTTCAATTTTATTTGTATGTATGTATGTAGTATGTATAGATGTATAGATTTGTGATAGATAATAGAGCGGCAAAGCACGTAACATGTTCAGTTTGCACTGAATGTGAATAATGTTTATCAACTATGGAGCCACATTAATAATTTATAACGTCTGCATTCTTAGATCTGAGATCTATAATAACAACACTATTATTTAATAATGGCTGTAAAGCCAGATTATTATTATTAACAGGTTCATAAACATTATGAATAACGTTTCCTAACGAAGAGTATTTGATTAAGTATATTATATTTTCATAATTAAACTAAGTGCGGTTGCGGAATACGTTTTTCTTACTGTCTATCGTATTAACAGTGCACACGTACGCGATAGGAGCGCGATAGTAATAATATATTCGTGTGAGAGTTAAAGAGATAAGTAGCGATGAGTCAACGTACGAAATTCTACGTGCCCCGCGACCGCACTTTAGAAGATAGCTCCAGATTATTATGTCTAGAGGAGTTGAAGCCTATAAAGCAGTGTTTTCCAACCTGTGGGTCGCGACCCCCCAGGGGGTCACGAAGCTTCTGTAGGGGGGTCGCCAGAGGTAAAAAGAACTAGTAAAAAACCAATGAAGATTAAAAGATTGATTTATTAGTAAGAGAATTTTAGTAAGAGAATTTTAACAAAAGGATTATACTCATAAATCGATCATCGATGTATGTACTTAGGTATTTGTAAAATAATGTGTTTGACGTACTATATTATGTTCTTATATCTGAATCCTAATTATGGAGACGCATAAAACGTCGTATGGAATGAATATTTGTAACACTGTAACATACACATACATACATGATAAAAAAACGAAGGGTCGGGGGGTCGCGAAATATTTTTTTATACAAGGGGGGTCGCATCATGAAAAAGGTTGAAAAACACTGCTATATAGGAAAGAACCAGGTATTGGTTCTTTGGTTCCAGACTCACCTTCACATTCAAACGTGATCGCGATGAAAGTATAATATGATTCATGATCTCCAATTTACAATCTCGAACGTGACAGAGAACGGCGGACCTTTCTACAAGGTCGCCTCTGCGGACATTTATTTTATTCTTTGTCACACATTCATATTTTGCTAGGACCGATTATTCAATGTCACATGTGTTCTAGGGTAAATTTACACCGAAACGAAACGACATGGCATTTCAATATACTAGCTTTTGGCCGCGACTTCGTTCGCGTGGATTTCGGTTTCCATACAAAGTTTTAATCCCTTAGAGAGCGAATTTTCAAAAATCCTTTCTTATCTGATGCCTACGATATTACAACTATCTGTATGCCAAATTTCAGCAAAATCCGTGTAGTAGTTTCGGCTGTGCGTTGATAGATGAGTCAGTCAGGTTTGCCTTTTATCTATTTAGAAGATGAAACGTGTATCTTTTTCTGTAGTGAATAAAGTTTAGTAAAATTAAATATTTTTTTTTACTCAATAAGTAGCTATCTAAAAAATACAGCGCCTCGTACGTCGCGTATCGTTGCAATGTAGTCGGGCCTTTATTTTTAGACGAAAAAGAATTTCATCTGATAGATAGTTTATCGATGTAATTACTTTCCGGAGTTGTAACTTGTACGTGCGTTTTGCGTCTTCTGAAGAAGTTTTATTAAAATTGGGCTAGTAACTTGTTTGAGTATTTTCTGCTATAGCCTATCCCCCCACTGTCAGATGGGAAAGGTAGCCAGTGGCAGTTATGTTCTCTTTACACAGAAAGAAAAATAAAGCTTCACTTATAGTTTAACTGTCCACATTTAACCCTCTACTTTTTGAAAAATTTGCCCTGTACTATATGTACAAAAATAACATAAAATACCTAAATCAGCAATCACTAAATAATCGAAGTAAAGAACTGACTACGGTCGTTACTAGTAAACTAACCGTTAAACTTGAACCGTTACTGTTAACAGATTGTTAGTTTCAGCTGTTGAACAGCTTAATGTGACATAAAGAATAATGATACGTTACGTGGAGATCTAATAAATAGACCATCACAAAGTACCTACATTACATAATATAATCAAGGGTTATAGGTTAAGTCGATGTTGATCCTTTAAGGGGTTGTAGATCCCATCATTCCCAAATTCCAATATTTTCTACAATTAAACCCATATTTAAAAAAAATATTTTACGGGATGTTGGACTTTTAAATAAAAAAAAATAACACTATTTAAAAAAATTACAAGATCTTGGACTTAAAAAAAAACACTATTTATCTCTCTTACGATTTTTTTATCGCTTCTTCATTTAAAAAAAAACTGCTTAATAATTTATTTGTTTTTTTTAGTTATCATGCTGCTGCCTGCTAGCTGCAGAGTTGCTCTACTCTACAGCTTATTACCTATTAGTCTTCTGAGTTCTGACTTCTGTCAAGTTCTGGGCATGCGAAATTTTATAAAGAAAACATGTTTTTACTATTTTCCTTGCAATTTTTTCACGAACAACGTACGTACGTAGTTTGTACCTATGGCTAAACGGTTATTTAAACCAAATTACGACTTCTACAAGATCGGTAGGCGCATTAAATGACCTTAGATTTTTCTAAATTACACCTAAGATGATTAACTTTATGACATCTATTTTGTTTTTGCGAGTCGAAATCGTGCGGGTCGTGAGTTAATCTTAAATTAATGATGTAAAGATGACTGGAATTTCTAAACATGGAAACGAAATATTGTTCATTGTCACCAATAACCACTAATTATAGCTTAAAAATAAATAATAATAAAGATCCCGGGGATTGAAAGGATGGTGGAGGTGGAGGTGTAAGGGGTCTCACCAACATCTTCGAAACCCAAGTCAACCTCACCTGCTCGTGGTACACCCTGCTGATCAACGAACGAGGCTCTGGCAATCTCCATCTGCCAACACGCAAACGAACCAGTGGGGCGGATTACGGTCAAACATGACAGACAACATCACAACCCCGCGTGCCCGGCATAAGGGGTGCTAAGAATCTCCCGGGCGACGGTATCTTTATGTCACCGTAAAATTGTAAAAACCGTTAGATTGTAATAAAACTAGTGAAATTGTAAAATGTTGATAGACTTCCGACGCGAATATGCTGCCTATTTCACACATTGTTTTTCGTTAGATTATAAATATATAGTTTTTAATCTTACGACATATTTTTTACAATCTCGTTAGTTATTTTACAATCTAACGGTTTTTACAATTTTACGGTGACATATACAAACAACCATGGCGAGCGTTATAAAGGACTCCGATATGTAAAAAACTGAAGCCCTGGAGAGGATGGCATTAGCTCTGAAGTCCTTAAAATTGGTTCTCCTGCTCTGCTGCCATATATATATCACATATTTTAACACAATCCTTAAATCCGGCAAGTTTCCCAACAAAATGTATCATTCTAATATAATACTCCTGCACAAAAAATGTGAAAAAAATAATATCAATAACTATCGCCCAATCAGCTTGGTTTCCCACTTATACAAAGCCTTCATAAAAGTCATACGTATCCGTTATAGGTCACAAACTTGACTAACAAAACGAAACTTGAAATCCGGCTTGTTCTGGTGGCTGACCACCAGGATAAGCCGTATTTCGCCACAGCTTTTCCCTAACAGACCACCTTCAAACAATAAACCAACTCCTTGAGAAATACTCGGAATTTAACAAACCTCTTTATTTGGCCTTTGTTGACTACACCAAAGCTTTTGACAATATTAAGTACACAGTCATATTCCAAGCCCAAGCCTTCATAAAAGTCATACGTATCCGTTATAGGTCACAAACTTGACAAACAAAACGAAACTTGAAATCCGGCTTGTTCTGGTGGCTGACCACCAGGACAAGCCGGATTTCGCCACAGCTTTTCCCTAACAGACCACCTTCAAACAATAAACCAACTCCTTGAGAAATACTCGGAATTTAACAAACCTCTTTATTTGGCCTTTGTTGACTACACCAAAGCTTTTGACAATATTAAGCACACAGTCATATTCCAAGCCCTCCACAAGCAAATTATACACACATATACTTAAGTAGAACTTTTAAAAATAATATAATCCAATAGCACCGCTAATACCTATATATAATTGAATAACACTGGTGCAACAAGTTCTCAAAGGGGTTGAACAAGGGGACCCGCTCTCTCCAAAACTTTTTTTTTACGATTGTTCTCGAAGAAGTATTTCGAAAGCTGGCAGCACCATGGGCGACAAGAGGTATTGAAGTTGGAAAGAGGAGGCTGACAACCTTCGGTTTGCCGACGATATTATTTTTCGCACCTACAGCCTCAGAATAAGAGTATACTTGAAAACCTACGCACTGCAAGCCTCGAGGTGGGATTAGCGATGAATCGATCCAAAACACAAATAATGACCAATATCACAAAACGTAGGATCAAGGTTGAAGGGCAAGAAATAGACTACGTTGATGAGTATATCTACTTGGGCCAGTTAGTCTTTTTTGATATAGACAAGGAAAGGAAGTCAATAGACGAATTGAAAACATCTGAAAGACTGAAAGAAGCTACTGGTCCATGAAGACGCGGATGAAGGGAGATTTACCAATCTCCCTGAAACGCAAACTACCTAATAAATATGTGTATTCTACCCGTCCTAACCTACGGTGCTCAGACCTAGTCATTGACCGAGTCGCAAAGGTCCCAGCTCAGGGTTTGCCAAAGAGCAATGGAGTGCAGCGTTTTGGGAGTACGACTAGCTGACCGAATCAGAAACAGCACGCTGCGTCAACGTCATCACGGGTGTTACAGACGTTGGCATGAAGACTAGGTACTAACCTAAAGTGGGATTGGACGGGTCATACCAGCCGCATGCATCCTGACTGCTGGGCAAAGATTACCACAGATTGGGTACTAGAAGACGGACGACGCCGCCGCGGCCGGTCTAGAAAAAGATGGCGCGATGAGCTTGATGCATACCAGCCAGGCTGGCCAACGGTACCGCAGGAATGAGAAGCATGGAAGTCCCTGCTGGGCAAAGGCCTCCCCTTTGCCCAGCAGTGGGACAGCACTGACTTTTAAAAAAAGATTCCATACGTAGGATAAATTGTAGATAGAATAAAGCAAACGAATTCGCGGGCGATGAAAATAGTTAAATCGTTCATCATCACGTCATCTTCACGTTTAAATAAAGATGAAATGCAGAATTTTAGAATTTAAGCGGCTTTTATTATTTTAATAGAGCTCCGTGGCCAAGTGGGTAGACCGTTTGATTCACACTCGAGTGTGCAGGGTCAATTCCAGGTTGAGGCATGTACCAATGATACTTTTTCAGATCTCAAGTAGGTACATTATACGGACGCTCTAACGGTGAAGGAAAACATCGTGAGGAAACTCGCACATGGTTGGCCCCAGACGTATTTATCAGTCATTCCTCTGGACTAGGCTGACTAATGTTGTGACAATGCCGTATGTGCTTGGGAAACAATACAACATATTATTTTAAAAAGTGGTTACTTTTTTCCAGTGCCTCTTACCGTCTTCTTTTGTGTTCCGTATTTGTGGTTATACCAATCTGATAAAAAAATCTAATTCCGTAATACTGATAAGTACTGTTTTCTAAACTGATAAGTACTGTTTTCCTAAATTTATCTAGGCCAAAAACTCTTTAGGAAAACTATTTTGAGCAAAATCGAACTATATTTCGGATATACTTAATTGGATATTTTTTGTATATTTATCATTGTGCGTTGATAGCTACGGAACCCCCACTCCTGACATGTCGTGACTCAGGAGCCTTTTTTGACATGTCCTTGGTTCTCTGTTCATTTCATCCCTTTTCATTTTTTATGCTAATAAATGGCTACTAAGTAATAAATCAGAATAAAGTACACCTACAAAAGCAAATTCCGTGTAGGTTTACGTCATAATTCCTTGGATTTCATTAATTATAAAAGGTATCTAGTACCTCCTGCCACCCTAATTACCTTTCTCTTCCTAGTGCACAGGCAAACAACCTACAGTCTAAACGTACTCGATTTGTTTCCAAAAAAGCCTAAAGCACATTGCAGATTTTTGAAACTGGTTCTGCATGTTATGTGGTTTGTGAATTGTGGCCCCGTTTTTATAAACCTATAAATTACGGGCAGATTTAAATATTTTATTTCGACAGAGTTGTAACATATTTGCGTTGGACTTGGAACGATTTACTATTTCCGTATTACAAAGTTACTTCTGCGATAAGTCTTGACTCCAGTGATTAAGTAATATTATTATTTTTATTTTTATCATTGAATATTAATTTTAGCTTTACACTTACCAGAAGTTAAATTCAATGTTAATCATACATGATGGCACTTCCGTCTTTTGGATATAAAATTCAACACTTGTTGTGTGTCTAAAATTCACACAAAAGATCACTTGCTCAATACCGTTAGCTGCAAGCTCTTGACATCACCGAGAAGAAACACTTTAACCTTTCGAACACAGATTGAAAAATATTTCGCAAGAAGCACTGCACTTTTGTAACAAACTTTTTATTTTTATAAAGGCACACGGAAGCTTTGCACCAAGTTTTATGTCGAAAAATATGCGAACCTCGAAGCGAACTATTTCACACAGGCGGACTCGTACGATATTCACAAACACGGCTATACAACTACGGTTATTCGACTACATTATTAATATCAACACTCAACACAAGTACAATCATTGAAAAGTTGTTACATGTTACTCGCTCACACAAACCTCTTTAACGATACAAAGAAAGAGAAAGAAAGAATTTATGAGTTCATTGTGACCGTGTAATGGCAGTTCAATGACAAGTATTTCGATCTGCAGTGACATCTATAGCTGTTTGTTTAAACTTGTTTGTCTCTTAGCTATTGCCTTATTATAATAAGTATGAAGTTTTATTAAGAGATGGCGCTAGGATATTTTTTTAAATTTGTATATCCTTTTTACTCATGCAACCAAAGGTGGTTATATACTCAAAGCATGCAACAGCTATATCACTATAAAAAGAAAGAGAACGAGTATTGCATGCGCTAATCTTTTACAGAGACATCTATTGCAACTTTAAGTAACTAAGTTGTCTTTTAGCTATCGACTTTCCAATTAAATATTCAATATTTATAATAGATGGCGCTATTAATGTGTCTACTTTTTCATTTTTATTATTGCTACTAGCTGTCCCGATGGGCCGATGCACATTGTATAATGTATAGTATACGGGAGGAGAAGGACACTTGATCCATAATCCACTAGGACCTAGGTACACATTACGCTCAATTTATAGAGCCTGTATGGACAAAACATACTTCTACAGTGGCTTAGTATGTCAGTAGAAGGTATACGATACTATGGACTGAGATCCGAGCCCCGCCAGATTCCCCTTATATTCTTACTGATAAAATGTTCGTCATATTATAGTATTAGTGAGTACAATGTACGTTTGTATTTTCTTGTAATTCTCAGGTACAGGGCGCCAAAGGTACAAAAAAAAACCGTGTGGTGTCGTGGGACACCAGATAGAAACGAAGTTCCTTATTATAAAATATTAATTTCCAATTCTATTCAAGGTTTAAGTAAAATAATTATTCGGGTATATTTATAAAAATGTATAATGTATAATAATAATAACAGACATCACGTAGACTATACATTAGACACTGTATAGCCATCATACATATTATACTATACATAAAAATCTTACGTAATACGTTACGGACGTTTTTTGCCGACTAGGGTACGCCTCCGCAACGCCCCATAAGAAAATTTCGTTCCAAAAATTCTAAGTAGGTAAGTATTCATTTTAATTCGATTGTGATAAAGTATCGATCTTATTTTTTGGACTCAGAACGTAAGTAACAATACTTATTATTGTTCTCTAAACTTAGTATGAACAAAGACATAAAGGTTAGAAGTTTAATGATTTTTATTTTTGCATGGACGATTTTCTATTTTTATGAAAAATACAGCATAAAGATATAAACGTAGTGTAAATTTCACTAAATAATATTCAAATGTCATTATTCTACTATAATATACTTTAGAATCATTTCAAAGGCTTTAAGAAAAGTTAGTAGGTACAATTTTCTTGCACCTTTGACGCCCTGTACCTAAGAATTTGCCTACCGCACAATCTGGCGGATATATAAACGTACTCAATAATACTACAATATGACGAACATTTTATCAGTAAGAATATAAGTAATAAGGGGAGTCTGGCGGGACTGGGATCTCAGTCCAACAGCAAACTTTTCCAAATGAAGACTCGTATAGCACTTTTCTAAATGGTGGTGGAAAAATAAATTTTTAGGTTTTTATTTTGATTTAACAGTTATTTAGAAACTATTTTTGAGAAGTGTATGAATTTAATCTTCTTCGTTCTTCGTCTTTCATTTTATTTAGGTAACCACCTATTTTAAAAAAAAGTACCCCGTACTACTCCACCGTCACTTTTTTTCAATAGTCGGTCTATTAAAAAAATAAATAGTTTAAAAAAATAATTTGAAATCCAATAGGGGATCGGACTACATCCAAAATATTTCATTTAAAAGGTACTTTTAACTTTTATTTTGATAAGGTAATTAAAATAACACATGAAACATAAAATTAACAATAAAACTAGAGCCAAATAAAAAACTAAAAATTAATACCTACTAATAAAAAGAAGAAATCTATAAATAATCTATCTCTAAAAAAGTCTATAAATAGAAAAACTTCCCCAGGTAGTCCCCATCTGGCAGAGTACCTAGCAAACTGATAGCATTGCCTCGTTGGATAGCAATGGCTATCCGTTGTGCCAGGTAGTTCCCGGCTCTGGGGTCTCGGGTGGCTTCAGTAAGCTTTTTGGAGATTTCTATAAAAAGCTTATGTGCGCCCGGACCCCATGCGCCTAGGGTTTCTACCCCAAACGGTTCAAATATAAGGTCTCCGCTAAGGTTCTCATATTTGCGCCGTTTGAGGTTCTCTGCTTGGTTTGCAGCCGCGCCCGCACACTTCGAAGTGCCCTGGACATGGGACGGAGCAAGAGTATCGACACAAGTAGCATCCCATACAAGAGCCCGTCCCACACTCCAAGGATCCAGGGTCATTCCATCAGGTCTCTTGCCATCGTCGCGCGCCAGACCGGAGGGCTCCAGTATAGCTGGCACACCGGCGGTGACAAGAGCCCGACGAATGAGGTCATTCAGACTGTGATGCCGGGAAATGCGTCCAGCGCTTCGTGAGCAGCACAGCCCGTGGTGACCGTGACTGTCTACGTTCGCGTTCGCAAACACACTGATGAGGGATATTTAGTTTCATTAATCTAATCAGAACTATTGAGGCATTACTACTAGGCAAATATAAAAAATATATTATTTTATGTGTAGTTTAATAAGTAAATACATCTAAAAAGTAGCAAAAATTAGTAAACAAAACCTACATCAATAACTTACATTAAATCATATACAAAAACATTCATTAATGAATTAGGTACCTAAGTATGAACTTAAACGCACAAATATCGGAGATATTTACAAATATGTTCCTGCCGCCGTATACTTCATACACTTTAACCTAGGCGTGACGTCACAGCTAGGTACTACTTTGTATGGAGCGTTTTCACGAGTCTTGCGAAATTTTGTATTTCTAATCGCTGTAACTTTAAAATATCGACTTTTGATAATATAAGTACTGTTTCTTCTAGAAGTTACTCATATTTTATAGTACTACCTATTCATATAAGCAATAAAAACATTTTGGTCCAAATCCAATTCCTATACAACTGAAGTAGACGTAAATCGTAAACGAAACCACTTAACTCCTAATTCTCGTCCTAGATTCTGTGATTGAGATGTGTCACTGTTAATAGGTCGGAGGGTAATTTGTGTAGGTACCTACCTAGGTCTAGACCTGATTTTTAGATTGTCTAGACTCTAGACCTAGATAAACTGAGTTAATGGCTAGCTCGCAGCAGTGGCGAAGAACGAAGAGTGAGTTCCGAGGAATGATAAGTGAATTGTATTTTATTTCATACTTTATTACCAGCTTTAATGATTAATATAAATATACATATTATATAATATGATGAATAGATATAATATATTATGTCTCCGTAATATTGTATAAACAGAGTTCGATTGTAATATAACTAGTGAAATTGTAAAATGTTAACAGACTTCGGACGCGAATATTGTGCCTATAATTTAACGTATTATTTTTCGTTAGATTATAAATATATAGTAATGAATCTTTCGGCATATTTGTACAATCACGTTAGTTATTTAACAATTTAACGGTTTTTACAATTTTACGGTGACATAAGATCCTACTATCCTACTTCCTACTAATATTATAAATGTGAAAGTTTGTGAGAATGGATATACGGATGGATGGATGTTTGTTACCCTTTCACAAAAAAACGATGGAATTTGGCATGGTAGTAGTTTAGGCTCTGGATTCAAACATATATCGGGAACACTGTATTTTTTCGGGATAAAAAGTATTTATCCCGAAAAAATACAGTGGTCCCGAGGGATACTGTATTTACTCGGACGGAGCCGCGGGCAACAGCCACATAGTACTTTTATAAACGTCAAAGTATATGAGAATGGATGGATGGATGGATGTTTGTTACTCTTTCATGCAAAAACTACTTACTGACCAGATTTTGCTAAAATTTGGTATGTTTGGTAGTTGTATAAGCTCTTGAATAACACATATGCTTCCTTTTCTCGAAATAGAACAGTGTTACTGGAGGGTGGTCGTGTACGTGGGACACTATTTATGTGGATGGAGCCGCGGGCAAAAGCTAGTACAGCTACCAAACTGCGAGCCAGTAGCAAAGAATATATATTTCTAACGTATAAGAATATATATTACTAATGCCAGTAGCGAGACGTCTATAATACTCTATACAACTCTACATATAATATAAACTCTACATATATCGGCTTGGGCTTTTACATAATATTATTTACAGCTTGAAAAAAAAAAGAGTATAACGCGGTGACAACCGGAACTAAAAACATTTTCGACTGTAATATTATCATTATTTATCCTTATTATATTGGAATGATAATATTATATTTAATTAAAATGTAATATAATACATACATACATACATATAATCACGCCTTTTTCCCGTAGGGGTAGGCAGGACCGCCTCTTTCCCGTAGGGGTAGGCAGAGACCACTTCTTTTCACTTGCTACGATCCTTACATACTTCTTTCGCTTCGTCCTCTTTCATTCTTACCATCCATTCCTCCTCTTACATTCAACATAGCCAAGCGTCTCTCCATGGTCCGCTTTTCGCCTCCGCGAGAAACGAGACGTGATGGGTGGCGAAACACATCGCCGCCATTTTGGATAATTAAATTATTTTTGATTATCCATGGCGTTTCCACGGATTGGTGGAGAGGGTAGGAATAGGGAAAGGGAAGGATAGGTGGTGTGGAAAGGAAATTGGTAAGTTAGAGTGGGAAATAGGGAATGTAGGATATTACCGCCCAGGAGGGCAAGGGATAGGACAGTAATAGCTAGGGAAGCCGGGGTCGCATACCCGTATACTATACCACAACTACCGGACAGGTAAGTTGGGAAGAGTACCCCATGACATTTATGTGTTATATTTTATAATATAATATAACACATAAATATTATATAATATAATATAACACATAAATATAGTAAATTTCATTTCGATCTATAATAATAACTCTTCACACCGATCTCGGTGACGGTGGCCGGTTTCTTTGAAACCAGGCCAGTTACGCAGGAGTAATTTTATAATGCCCAAGTGTGTGCGCAGTACACAAGGGCACTCTCTCTTCCTTTACTCTCATAACCCAGTGGGACGGATAACCGACACGACTGACGAGAGATGAGGCGCAGGACCGACATTTTACATGCCCGTCCGACGCATGGATCATCTTTCTTGTCAGACAATCAGGTGATCAGCCTGAATTGCAGTGGCGAAGGGTTCCTATAACTCAGGGGCGTGCGCTCCTTAAAGGCAGAAATGCAGTGCATTACTTAGCATTCACAGATATTTTAATAAAACGTTCGTACGTTTAAGATGACTTTAATTAATAGTAAATAAATGAATACATAAAATATAATAACTTAAAAACGCCTAATATTTTATAATAGCACCTATTTGCATGAACATTATGTTTCCCAGGCGTATATTGGTGATGCGACTCATGAGTCATACCTTGTGGTCTCGCAGGAGATTTGTTCGCATGTGTGTAGTAATTTTAGTGTCCGTACACAGTTCGCAAACGCACACACCTATGAATATCCCAAGGCGCGAGTCGTCCAACTCCTACGGCATGCTTATAGACTTCGGCGAAGTTCGGCAGTTGTCGGGACACGGAAGTAATCGGGTATATTCGTGGCACGGTGGCCTATAATGCGAGTAATTATAATTGACGTAAAATCTAATTACTCACTACGCACATGATGCGTTTTTGTTTTAGTAAGGTTTTATTTGTTTAAATATCAGATTCAAAGAAGCCATTTTTTCATGTGAAAACGCATTGTTATTTTTCGTTTGCTATTATATTTAATATTTACAGTTTTCTTAAAAGATTTTTCATTTTAACATTTGAAAATGTGTACATTTAACAGTTTATTACTGAAGTTCTATAAAAATTGTAGTGATTTGCTTTTTAATTGATTTGATTTTTTAAAAATGTTATTTGAAAATGTTGTGTTGAAAATGTGTGTTTATTAAAAATTAAAAATAATAAGTTCTCACAATTGTCATTCAGTGGAAAGATTCAAATGGTGTCTAAAGGTAGGTGTGTACCCGAGTTACAACAATTAAATCAGCAAAAAGGGAATGTAAGTCGAAAGTTTCATGTTAAAAGTTATGAAGTTCTGTTAGTTCTGTTGGCATGGTTTCCGACTTAGAGATCCGTCGCTTGGCTGTGGCTATGCTAAATATCTATAAAAAAAAAGTTTTTGTGACCGACTACTCCGCCGCATACCCAGTGTCATAAACTTGCGCACGCCGCTGCTATAACTCCATTCCTACCGGCTTCCCTTACCGCTTACCTTTTGACGACCCTCATACAAATCCCTACCTATGATATAGGCTACGGCTTCCCTATAAAGGGAACCAGCCTTCGCCACTGCTGCATTGTCCTAACCAAATTTGTAAACAACATTTTTTGTTGTTTCAATGCGGGAATCGAACCCACGACCTCCGAGTCGAGAGCCAACGCTCTAACCACTAGACCACGGAGGCTGTGTTTCAATCTATGATACTATAATGTAAATATGTTTTATTACAAAAATATAATGTTTTTAGTTCCTTCTGTCACTACGTCATACTCTTTTTTGCCAAGCTGTAAGTAATATTCACAAGAAAAGCCCAAGCCGATAACATTATGTAGAGTTGTATAGATAGCCTGTTCCAGACGGCACTACTTTTGCCCAAAACGCTACGATAATTTTTACCACAAAATGTTGTTTCTTTAGCGAAATAACGTTATTATTGAAAATTTCGAAAATGTCGTTTTTAGCAATTTATGTGACTAGTGGAATAACTGACAGCTGATCACAGCTGATGTTGGAAACGTCAAAAAGTGCTAATTTTAACCCAAGTAGGAAGCTGGGTAAAAATATGCAAAATGGCGTGATCATTCTTAGCGTTTTTAACAGTATTTGACAGATGACAGTTGCGTGTGGAACAGGGGTGAAAACAGTTACGAATGATCATAGTGGTGCTAAAGAAACAGAATGTGAATGAAAATAACGTTTTGAACGTGCAAATGGAACGAAGCAAGTGTAATAGACGTCTCGCTACCGGCTCGCAGCCGTTCGGTCTAAGTTCAGCGGGAAGTGCGCCGAGACTGTCCCGCGCAATCATTTCACTCTCTATGGCCAGGTGTGACTAACATTTTATAAGCATTTCCTTATTCAATATTTACCCTACTACGGCGAAGTCAAAAGGATGGGTAGGTAATGATTTTGGCAGTCTATGTATGTATGTATGTTCCGTGGCACCATAATTTATTAATTTACATAGTCGGGTTATAATTTTTAATAGAAATAATATTTATGAGTTATGTCAATGTAGCCAAAAGTATCAACTTCAATGTTAAAGACTTAGAAGAAAACAGTTTTTAGTTTTACAGAATGTGCAGGAATTTCCTGTCTCTTCCTCATTTTGGCTCGACACGAACACTTTTTGTTTTTTATGAAAAAATAATAATTAATTTTATACGAATTATGAATAATAAGAATATTTGGGATGAGTTATGAAGCAGTGCAATAAGAAGCAACATTTAATCAAAAACAAGAGTTTCCTGAGATAGTGTTTTAGTTTCCTGTTTCACACTATCAAAGTCGTGAAGGAGAATGGCCATTTGGGCATTCTGGTCTACCTACTCAATACAAACAAGCTTTAAGTCATAAGAAAGATGTCTTTTTCTACTTTTATTCTTTATTTTGCCATAAAATGTATTGGGATTTTTTGTTCTAAGATGCCAAACCAAAAAAAAATATATATAACAATTTTAATATGTCCTTTTGTTTGAGCATATAATCTTTTCCTAATCTGGAAGCGTGAAAAAGTTGTATTTCATGGTGGGAACGCCATGATTCGGTGCGAAGGAGCTGATCCAACTGGTAAATCCAGCATGATAAAACGACATAACTATTAAAAATAAAATAGAAATGGTATACGAGGATGAGGAGGTATGAATTTGGGCCGGGTAACTCTAGTGAGGTTAATTTTTCTTGTCAGTAAATGATTCACATGTGTAGTAGTGTGTGTATGATTGTGGAGGTGTGCCGATATTGATCGTTAATTGAAACAAAGTCGTTTCTATTTGATTATTGTCATTGGTTTTGTGGATAAAACGGCGTAAATTTGAAAAAATGATAAATAAAATAAATGATAAATAAAATAGTTGTCATAATTTGTAATGTAACAAATTATGACAACGGTCAATTTGATTATGAGATAGATTCCCTGATAGTATATAAAATGTCATTTCGAATGACATAATATGACTTGTTCGCATTGAGTAGGTAGACAAGCGTTCATACATTTCTGGCCAACTCTAACTGAAAGTGAACCAAAGGTTGAGGACGCGGGCATCGGCGGGCGCGCACGTCTCTTGATACATTTTCCCAGTGGGGATGAGGCGCCTGCGCCGGGGCGCGCGGAAAAAAGTAAAAACCAACAGTCAACAACAACAATCGAGTGCGCGCATTTTTTCTCGCCATTTCTAATTCGGACGGTCCGTGCGGCGGACGCGCGCGAAATCGAGATTCGCGCGCTTTTAAAAAAAGAATATTCAAAAGAAGGTTGCCAACTTTTACGAAATTCGTGAATTTTTCCAATGTGCCAGTGCGGACATTCGGAACTTTTTGTGTGATGCGTTAATTTTGTTGCAATGGCTGTGATATGGCGTGCGCGTTATATTCTGTGTGTGATAATATTTTTCTATACATTCGACATCAACGCGTACGGCTCTAGAGGTAAGTATTTTTTTGCAACGTTAGTATATTTTGCGAGGGCCAATAATCACTTCGTCTGCAGGTATTATTATTCCATTCCCATTATATTTTGTATAAACAATAATAATTCTTAATAAATGATAAAAAAACATACACACGAATTGAGAACCTCCTCCTGTGCTATGGAAGTCGGTTGAAAACTAAAATAGAGCAAACTCTACAGTGTCTCAAATATTAATTAGCGTTTTGATTTATAGTATGTAAATAATATTCATAATTGAAAAACTTTTATTTCAAGAGGTTTTTGTTTCAAATACTGTTGTGCTCCTCAAAGCTAATAAAAAATTAAAAATCCGAATTAGTATCATAATCAATAACACGATTTTAATAGTATTTTTGTTTATACAGAAATACATAGATATTACAAATTCTACCTGAAAATTGTAAAGCTGTAATTGTAATGTTGGCCTCTTCTGCGTAGACGCCTTGCTTCTTAGAGAATCAAATCAAATTGGACGCTCTAAGCCTTGTTTAGACCGACCGAAGACATATCCCAACAGAGTCGTAATACCATTCATTAGGATAAGAAAAAAATTATCCAAATTGTCATTACATTTCAAATGTCTTCAGTTCTATTGAATTCTGTATTTTTTTTGTGTTTTTGGGCCTTGGGGATATTCACTTGATGCTTAGAAGGTCTTAAATGGCCACATTATGTGAAACGTACTATGTATTGAAGAAGTTGCTCTTAGGGTTAGTTCACACTGAAAGAGACGATACGCGATGCGGAGCTACATTTTTAAATCGTGATTCAAAATTAAACTTTATTCAAGAAGATACATTTCATTCACTGCACATTTCGGTGCAGTTTCACATTCGAACTCTTGCAATGAAACGTGTATCTTGTTGTGTGGTTTATAGAGTTCAATTTTGAATATCTATATCAAAAGCGCAGCGTCGCGTATTATCTAGTTTCGGTGTGAACTGACCTTTACAGTAACTTCCGTAATCCGTGACGATCAGGCAATTCTCTGTGTGTGTGTTTGTGTCATTTTACGCATTTCTATTGAAAACTATCAAAATTAATGAATTACTTATACCTACTAGCTTGACTGCGCTATGGTCTAAATTCGCCCATCAATTATTATTATACATATTATAATTTTTAAGTTTGAATATTATGAGTTTTGCCCCTTCTATAGAAAAAAAATGTAAATGTTATGACGAATAAATAAACTAAAAAAACCGTTAAAGTATTATCAATTATGTAAGCACTATAGGGGGGCAGGGGGGTCTTTGCTTTGCTTATTTTTGATGACATGGGGGGTGTGGAGATCTAGATGGTGATTAAGTCAGCAGTAATTATTTACTTTTTTACACGTATGGCAACCCACACATTTACTATGTTTAGAAACGAAATGCATTTTCGAGGATGCCTACAAATAATGAATACAGTACCCTATTCTAAACCTATTCCTTATTTGACGACCTCCGTGGCTCAGTGGTGAGCGCAGTGGCGCTATAGCCGGAGGTCGCGGGTTCGAATCCCGCCAGGGAACAAAAAAAGTTTTCTGTGTTCCTGGGTCATGGATGTGTATTAAATATGTGTATAATATAATAAAAATCTTATATATAAGTATAGTATAAAAAGTATTAAATATATTTCCGTTGTCTGGTACCCGTAACACAAGTTCTTCGGATACTTACCACGGGGCCAGACTGACGTGGTGTGAAGCGTCCATAGATATTATTATATTAGTAGATATTATATTATTATTTATAGACTTGTAACTGCTGCTCAAGTATCAATCATTTGTACCAATATTTACGTAGGGTAAGAGCTTTGCTTACTTTTGCTGACGAGGGGGAGGTTGGTTAATATTGCAAAAAATCTGCTAACGTACTTAAACGGCTCCTAAGACAGATTGACAAACGTCAATGTGTAACGAAATTGCATATATGTCTATCGAACGCACGGTAGTGTGTGTTAATATTGTGAGGTAGTGTGTAGGTACTGTGTGACGTTGTTATTATTAATTTTATGTATTGCTAAGAATTAAAAAAAAATAGCTTTCTGCACACCTTCCTCCACATAGACTTTATTTTACTGGGCGAATTTTATATTCCTCCAGTTGCACAACTATCGTAAAACTGAAAGTTTTTGATTAATGTATTAATATAATGATGATACTATTTATGATGATTCATCTAACCATTTTAACCATTTTATGATGTTATCTAAAATGAAACAAATTATGAACGTAATAATTATAATCTGAGGTAATAACATGAAACACTCGAAGTGGCCTTTTTATCACGAAAATACAATTCTCTTTCGATAACGTATACGTTGTCGTCAATTTTTCCTGCTTGCCCACAGCAGACCATAAAGTTAGAAAGGTAGCATTTTAATTTTGAAACAACACGGTTTTCTTATTATGAGGTACTTTGAAGTTTGAACATTACATTAAAAGACGATAAAAAGGCTGTGTTTCGCGGAAAATAGCGCTAGAAAAAAAACGTAAGCAAAATGGCGATCGCTGGCGTTAAAACTGAAAAAGCAAAATAGTGGATTATGTTAGCAGTAATGAAGTTAGCAAACGTGCCCTGGCCGATATTTTTTTTTCTTTAGCGCTAGCAAGGGCTAACAAGCGCTATTTTCCACGGAACACAGCCATTGCCTAATTAGATTACGTTAACGCAGACCTGTCAATCATCATCATCAGTGAGATTAGCAGAAACAATTGTCATCCACGTATTCGTGACGTAATCGAAAAAGAAATGTATGAAAACTATGACAGCGCCCATACAATTGACATTCGATAACGCTATCCGAGTACCTACGTACTGTCAATATCTAATCGTTTTTTATATCTGTCGATCACCGCTCGATGGAAAGCACTAGATAGCTATAATTTAGCGAATCCCGGTGCGGGGTTATATAAAATAATGGAGTTTCACTTGTTACAGGCTAGATTGTTACGGGCTCGTTAAAGTCATCATGATCAGTTATATCATAAGTTATAACCAAAAAATGCTTTGAACATGTTTATGCTGGCACTATATGCTTCAGAATTCGGAACGCCGGTGAAATTCAGAGCACTGAAAATAGAACTGCGTTATTACAATAAAGTTGAAAATGGAAGTTTCGTGTGTCGAGCTGTCATATATGACAATATTGACTCGACAGTCGACACTCGTGTTGGATTTTCAACTCGATTATATTTGCGCAGAGTTCTATTTTCAATGCTCAGAATTTTCTACGGCCTTCCGAATTCCGGAGCATATAGTGGGAATATATGCTCCGGAATTCGGAAGGTCGTAGAAAATTCTGAATTCTTATCGTTGAAATGTAGAATTCGTGCCGAATACTAGAAAAAATGTAAACTGCATCTTATAGCGGCTAACTTTTTTTCCGCGGGATTTGACATAAGTCATCGTTAAGTGATATATCGCTTGCGATGTGTTATGTCAAATCCCATACATTTTGTTTTCGAACTTCGCCGTCGAAATTATCGAATGCATCTTGACTTGAATTTTCATCCAGCCGCTTTTAATCTGGTTAATCGTTGAATTTCAAAATAGCTCCGGGCCTTTAGTCAAGATGCATTTTAAAAGCGGCTGGATAAAAAATCGCCGGAATATATTCGGCGACATTCGGTCTTCGTTACGGCTAGCCGTAACATAATTTTCTGTGGCTGTAATGTAATACAGGGGGTATTTAGCTGCCACTTTGACAGCCCACTACACAGTACACACCACAAGGATAAAACTGCATAGAGAGGGTGTTTAAATTCGTGACAACTGACAGCTTTTTGACACGACAAGGACCGTCGGGCTACTAAGCCTGGTGACAAAAAAAGAAACGAAAATTCGTATTGACCGTTTTTGATACCACTTACGCCACCAGGTGACGCTTTGTGTGCATATAACGGCAGAAATAATATAAAACACCCTCAGTGCATAGTTCGGTCACAGTAGACGTAATACAGTAGGTAACTAGTTAACTACATCTTCATACTATGTAGACAGCCCCAACTGTGCAGATTCGTTGTGGTGTGTACCTACAGGCATTATTGAAGAACGTGTCGGCTAATCGTTGAAACACCGCTTTTGAAAACGGCCCTATATTTGACAGCCTGTTTAATGTAACTGCTGATTATACGATCCCTCTGCGACATACGTATTTAATAACAAACACGGAAAACACACAGATCAAACTGAGAATCTTCCTTTTTTAGGTCGGTTAAAAAAACTAAAATAATCGTTTGTTAGATACAGTTGAAACACTATAATATTCGTATTGTGATTTGACACTGAATTGTAAGGCATTATGTATCTATCTCTGCCTCCTTTAATTACAGATATTAGTCTGTCTTTGTAATATACCGGTACTCGTGTGACTAGGACCAGACAATGACACTTATTAGAGGCTCGGATTGGCGCATGAGTACCTTATAAAATTCCATCTCAATTTCATAAATATGATCCCATTTATTAGTAGTAATAGTAGGGACTATATAAAAAAGTAATTTATGTTACGTCGAATTTATTTAAAAATACCTATTTAACGATACCCCACCCAATACGGTAGTGCCAAAGAAATATACATACACTCGAAAAACATAACCCTCCTTCTGACGTAGTCGGGCAACTATCGGATAATGTTACTACCTACCTCAATGCTTTTTCAGGATTATTTCTCAGACGTCTACAGCTGTTTTCTTCAAATCGTTTGCATGTAATTGCACCTTAAGCTGTAAATCATGTCCTTAACAATACAGTCTCTGGAATCTGCGCACATTGAACAATTTATCTTTTTCATCGGAAGACATAAGTGTGTGAGCGGCAAAGCTTTTCTCTACAGTTCACATTGTAGTCGAATTAATACTTATCTGTATTTTAATTAGGTACGGTCAAATAGAGGTAAGAGTAATTTTATTCTTCTCTGGAGTAAAAGGAACATACTTTTGTATTAACCACTGGGCGCTGGCCCTCATCTGACCATAATCGTCTGACCAACGCAATAGTAATAACATTAACGTTTTGCTAAAAATCAAATATAATATGGACCGATTTGAATAATTTTGGTCTTCAAATAATTGTGAAAGTTCAGGGAAGGTTTAAACGGTGAGAAATATTGGAAAAATTACGGAGAAAATACTAAACATGACGCTTGAATTTTCGCGTACTGTTTACTGTGGCTTATTTATCACTTAACTGTCAAATATATTGAATAGGTGGGTTCAGTTTACCGGCTTGGTTTATTACAAAATACGACCGACCGCAGTAGATTGGCAGGCGTTGCGGGTTGTACTTGTAGTTGTAGGTGTAGTAGTAGGTGTAGATGTAGGTTTAGGTGTAGACTGTAGGTTGTAGCCTGTAGGTGTAGGTTGTAATAGTAGATGTAGTTATTTATTTATTATTATATATTACTTCATAATTAAGATAGAACAAGTGGTGTCAGATAGTTAATAATAAATTATAATAGTTGCTATTGATAGATAATATTATGTATTTCCGACAAATAGTGCACAATAAATCGAAGTACTTATTCTTGTCACTATGCCAAATTATTAATTACGCGTTATGTCAAAAACAATATAAGTAGTTTTGTCTGTCTGGGTATGAGCACAGATTAATAAATAGCTGGTATTAGGTAGCTTTTCAGCAAATCTGAAATATAAAAGTGAACTTTGGATGAGGTATTAACAAGATATATCACTAAAAAGGGTGGAATTATTAAATTATTCCTGGCATCACAGTCTGAATGACCTCATTCGTCGGGCTCTTGTTACCGCCGGTGTGCCAGCTATACTGGAGCCTTCCGGTCTGGCGCGCGACGATGGCAAGAGACCTGATGGAATGACCCTGGTTCCTTGGAGTGTGGGACGAGCTCTTGTATGGGATGCTACTTGTGTCGATACTCTTGCTCCGTCCCATGTCCAGGGCACTTCGAACTGTGCGGGCGCGGCTGCAAACCAAGCAGAGAACCTCAAACGGCGCAAATATGAGAACCTTAGCGAAAACCTTATATTTGAACCGTTTGGGGTGGAAATCCTAGGCGCATGGGGTCCGGGAGCACATAAGCTTTTTAAAGAAATCTCTAAAAAGCTTACTAAAGCCACCCGAGACCCCAGAGCCGGGAACTACCTGGCACAACGGATAGCCATTGCTATCCAACGAGGCAATGCTATCAGTTTGCTAGGTACTCTGCCAGATGGGGACGACCTGGGGAAGTTTTTCTATTTATAGACTTTTTTAGAAATAGATTATTTATAGATGTCTTCTTTTTATTAGTAGGTATTAATTTTTAGTTTTTTATTTGGCTCTAGTTTTATTGTTAATTTTATGTTTCTTGTGTTATTTTAATTACCTTATCAAAATAAAATATATAAGAATGGACTAAGAAAAAAAAATTTAATAAAACTTATTTTATAAATAATTCCCCTTTTAAGTTTGGCTATTTCTCTACTTAATCTTCTTAATTTTGAAGTCGCTACCAGCCCAAACGATATCCTACAATATTTTATAGAACTCACGTTCATATTTGCTGGTACCGACTTCAAAATTAAGAAGATTAAGTAGAGAAATAGCCAAATTTAAAAGGGGAATTATTTATAAAATAAGTTATGTTTCATACTTTTTTGTGTATTTTTACTTTGGAAGTCGGTTTAATTTTTTGTTTAAAAATAATAATTTCACCCTTTCTAGTGATATATCTTGTTAAGTTATTATTAATACGTTTTAAAAACGTATAAAAGAAACGATCGAATGTATAACTTAATACGCGCCATTAAGCTTCCATTAGGTATTGTTATTAAGATGATGATGATGATGATTACTGTAAGTTACAAAGTGCCATATGCTTGCAGTTCTTTAAACAATTCCGAATTTTCCTAACGCATATCTTTAAAGACTGAGGAGTTCTGTTCAGTGCTTTTGGATTCAGGGTATACATTGGTACAACGTCTTATTATTTGGTAGCATATGCTTGTGTTACTTCAACAACAACAAAAGAATTTTGCAAATAGGTCCATAAACGGCAGAGTAATGTTCAAAGATCTCCGTGTTAGTGTAAAATACTATGAGAAGTACCTTATTTATCATCATAATGTGATGATGTATACTGTGATAGTGATGGTGATGATGATGATTATTCTAATTGACAAAGTGGCATATGCTTGCAGTTCTTTAAACAACGCCAAAATTCCCAAACATGTATCTATAAGGAGTCAGGAGTTCTGTTCTGTACTTTTGGATCCAGGGTATACCTTGGAGCAAAATCTTACTTTTTGGTAGCATATGCTTGGACTACTTCAGAAAAAGTCAAAATCACCATATGTGTCCAAATTTTAAGGAGTTCCCTCGTTTCCTCATGGATCCCATCATCAAGTCACCAATTTTCTGAAAATGGAACCAACTTCGGATTATACATTTTACATAAAAAAAAGAATTTTGAAAATCGGCGAACAGACGGCGGAGCTATCCGCGAACATACAAAAAAAAAAATATATATATATATATATATATATATATATATATATATATATATATACCGCCTCCTTTTTTTGGAAGTCGGTTAAAAAGATGAATTAGGTATTGTATGTTAACAATGATTGACTATTGTGTGAGGCACGCTTGTTTCCAATCAGATTTCCTGAACGAAATCGAAATTTCCGAGACACTTGTTCGCTTTAGGACCGATTGTTCACTTAACTATAATATTTACGAATACCGAAAGGAAAACCATTCAAGCTTATTTCAGACTACGCTATACTATTGTGCTATATAGTATAGCAAAAAAGGACCTAATGCTATAATATATTATAGCATGGCGTTCACATAAATATTATCGCAAGCATTTATAGTATACCGGCTAAGGCTCCGCCCGCGCAAATACATTATCCCGCAGGAACACTACTTTTTCGGAATAAAAAAGATCCTGTGTCCTTTCCCGACCCAAAGTATGTCTATACAAAATTTCATAAAAATCGGTTTACTGGTTAAAGCGTGAAGGGGTAACAGACAGACAGACACACTTTCGCGTTTATAATATTTGTATAGATAGCAAGCTCAGTTGACCGATGACTCGGGGGGTGAGGGAGGAGATAGAGGGTGGAGAGCATGAACTCAGCGTATCGCACAATATAGTAAGTCATAAGGCCCTCCCCCGAGCAAAAGACCTTGAGGCGGTCAGCCGCATAAATTTTTCACATAACTTAGTTCAAAATTGCCCAAAAAAAAAATTTAAACGGCGAATATCTAGCTTATGAAATTGCCTATCTATTGGTGTGTGTCCCAAATAAAGTTTACTTGTAAATACTATGGAGACGCTGAAACTATAATTCAATGAACATTCAATTATAGTTTCAGCGTCTCCATAGTATTTACAAGTTAATTTTATTTGGGACACACACCAATAGATAGGCAATTTCATAAGCTAGATATTCGCCGTTTAAATTTTTTTTTTGGTCAATTTTGAACTAAGTTATGTGAAAAATTTTCAACTGAGTTATGCGGCTGACCGCCTCAAGGTCTTTTGCTCGGGGGAGGGCCTAAATATAGAGTACAGTATAGTGTGAACACTGAACGTGTCCATAACAATGTATGGTGCGGGATATTAAGTTTAAAGAAATTGACTCCACATATATTATTAACACACTTAAGTTGTTGAATATTAAAAATACTGCTGATCTCTGGGGCATGTCTACAAAAGTTATTAAATCAATAATTGACATCGTAGCTTCTTATCTAGCGATAATATTCAATGAATGTATAAAGAGTGGTGTATTCCCTGATTTAATTCCCGTTAGTTCCCGAACCGGTGGTAGGCATCAAGTAGCGACAATTCCATAAGCGTCGATTGTAACCTTTATGGAAATAAAACTTTTTTGATTTTGATTGTTGTGCCATGAGCTGTCTGCTGTAGGTATACTAGGTATATGCTATTATTTTATAGCGTAGTCTGAAAGTCTCTTCAAATATAGTAGGATTTTTAGGATTATTAGGGTCAGATCACAACGCGACAAAATGCGGCGCTGCACTTATAAGATAGCTATTCAAATATAAACTTTATTAATTCACATGTATTCATCTTAAAAATGCAGCGCTGCGTAGCGTGTCGTTTCGGTTTGAATTGTTTCATTCGTAAATTAACTCAAAGAAGAATTTTATTTATAGATAAAATATTATCAAATCGTTTGTAATCGTAATTAAATTTTACTAGAAAGTGACAAATTAGATAAATAAAATAAAAAAAAATCTTATCATTTCTGCAGTCAGCCAACCACAGCGCAATAAAAACTTTTTACACCAACTTAAATTAAATGATATAAATGTTGTTTTGGTTTTTTACATTTAAAAGTTTTGTATTTTTATAAATAACTTACTACTTACATAAACATTATAACATTATTTTCAATGTGTTCTAACTTTTTACTTCCTTACTAATATTATAAAATATTATGCGAAAGTAACTCTGTAGGTCTGACTGTTTTGTCGTTATGCCTAAACTACTTTAAGATTTTCACGAAATTTGGCACTGACATAGACTAGAGTCTAGATTTCCCTACAAACTTACTTAGAGAAAAACATATAACACCTTGTGGACTACTGACAAGATGGTTCCCTCGTCGTACACTTTCAGCGCGAACGAAGTGAATAATATTGATCATAATAAGAGCACATAATTCTACAAAACTTATGCAAGTTATTTGCATACAATTCGCGGATTGTATAATATATTATGTAAAAATGTCACATAATGTGTACAGAACGTAACATGCTACATTTTAATACCCGCGTTAGTTTTATATTCAGTGAATTATTGTAGGTCATAATTATTAATAAATGGATAGTTTGACAAAATAAAATAGTGTATTTTAAAATTCTAAAAACGTAACCGTTATCGGAGTGTTACAACTTACAAGTAGCTGGATATCCGATAGTTTAATCATAGACTGAATTTCGTTGGCGGAAAATGGAACGTACAAATTGCCATGAACAGAGCAACAGATAAATAGCTACATAGTCGCTTTCGATTCGTTTGCACTACTACAAGCATACGACGTGTCTACGATATAGTGGAAAAATCGTGGTCCGTTAAAGGGACCGTCAATATTTTTAAAAATTTTGACGGCCCCTTAAATCTACCTTCAATTTACACCTGATGATAAGTTAATCGAAACCGGTCGTGTTTATATATTATGTCACCGTAAAATTGTAAAAACCGTTACATTGTCATAAAACTAGTGAAATTGTAAAATGTTGATAGACTTCCGACGCGAATATGCTGCCTATAATTTCACACATTGTTTTTCGTTAGATTATAAATATAAAGTTTTTAATCTTTCGACATATTTTTACAATCTCGTTAGTTATTTTACAATCTAACGGTTTTTACAATTTTACGGTGACATCTATATTATTGTAAAAATCTAAATAAAGTGGAAAAGTGTGTATAAAAAGTTGTGTGATATTATCATGAACATGAATTTCCACCAAGAACCAACAGTACACTTCATCAGTTATAATATCAAAAAAATTTATGCACCAATTTTTAAAACACTAATAACAAGTACGGGCGTACAGACGTACAGACGGACGGACGGAGCTAAGCTATAATATTTGCATAATAGGAACCGGGAAGTGTACCTGATACCGACTGTCGGAACTCAGAACAGCGTCGTCGGCGTAACTCGATATGGCTTTCACTGGGGTCGCGGGTTCGAAGTCGCCACTGATGATGCGATAACCACTGTTCACTTCGGTATGCCAGTAATGGGTTCGATTGTGGAATCATTATTATTACCTTTATCAAATTGAGCTGAACATTGAACCACATAGTTACTCAGAGACGTCAGAACTCTTAAGAAGTTTTTAGAACTTTTTAGAAGATAGCATTGCAATCTATACTATAACTAGCTGTTGCCCCCGGCTCCCCCCACGTAAATATAGTTTTTTCGTGGTCGATGATATGTGACTGATGCATAAAATAGATAAAAACAAACCTTGATGCGGATTATATATCATGCTAAAATTTCAGCTCGACCGGTGCAGAACTTTTTGAGTTTTTGAAGCGTACACAAACCAACATAACATTTTCATATGTATAGATATAATAAAGAGGAAAAGTTTGTTTGTTTGTTTGCATTGAATAGGCTCCGAAATTACTGGACCGATTTTGATGAAATTTCGCACAGATGTAAAGTAGAGCATGGAGAAGGACATGGGCTATTTTTTATGACTAGATGTTGCCCGCGACGGCAACGTCTAGTTAAATATACTCGTAGTTACGTTGAAAAAGATAACATTTTAAGGCTTTTACGGTAACAAAATTTCCCAACGGATGTTTAGGTATGCAGTTTTCAAAGTAGACATGAGAAACAAAATTTATCTTAGGTAGAGTAGCGGGCAAAATATATTAATGAACTATTGATTTTAAATTTTGTGTTGAGTATGTAATATGTATTCATACATAATATGGTATTTGTATAAAATGTTCGTGCCAATTTCAGACGTCTACACTCTACATGCGTAATATTTTGTAATTGAACATTTGTGTGCCAATATTTTAGTCCACCTATGTGCATTTTGTATGAATCGTAATAATAATATTTCCCCCTCACCGATTTTGGTGACGGTGGCCGGTTTCATTGAAACCAGGCCAGTTACGGAGGAGTAATGTTGTAGTACCCAAGTGTGTGCGTAGTACACAAGAACACTCTATCTTCCTCGGTGGGACGGAGAACCGACACGACTGGCGAGAGATCAGGCGCAGGTCCGACTTTTTACATGCCCATCCGACGCATGGATCATCTTTCTTGTGAGACAATCAGGTGATCGGCCTGCATAGTCGTAACCAAACTTGGAATTAACATTTTTTGTTGTTCCGATGCGGGCATCGAACCCACGACCTTCGAGTCGAGAGCCAAGCTCCGACCCTAGTGGTCAGAGCTTGGCTCTCGACTCGCTCGACCACGAAGATTTTACTCGATAACATTACGAATATTTTCCTGTCAATAGTTCGTGCTTACCTCACAGAAGATTATATAATTACTGAAGTATACAAACTAGATATAGAACTATAATAAACTGATACTATAGGTTACGTTGTAACTATTAACGGCCGGTTTCAATAACCTATCTACCGATAACTTTTTGTGTTTCAATAAACTAATAGGCCATACTCACGGTGTATCCAGCAAATCCAGCACCGGTACTATTAGCTGTCATTAGTGTCAATCATTTAACATTTTTGCCTGCAAATTCGCGGCCTTGAGCTTGCAGGCTGGATGGTAAGTATGACTCTTAACTACAGTTTATGGAATCTTTGTCTGTGACAAAGTGTTAAGTGTATGTGAGTGCGAGATCGATGACAGCAATACTGCCAAAGACTTCTATATACTCGTATACTCTAAGGATACTGCAATACCAAAGGTGACGTTTAGATCCAACAAATAGTTAAGGGTAGGTAGGTTATTGAAACCGGTCGTTAGTAATCTGTGCTATAGGTCTATAACTAGTGGCCTACAGTTTTTATCGCATGCTCGTACGAATTGAGACCATTTAATTTAGTAACGCTTCCACTTTATACGAACCGTGTAAAGTGCTCTACAATATCTTCATTACGAGAACAAGTGTTTCTAATCCAGGTTATAAGGTTTGGGTTTTAGAAGCACTAGATCACGTTTGCAATAAAACAATTCGTCATGATTATCACCGACGTCTAACTACCCCATTGCTGGGGCTCTCTTCTTTGTGAGAATGATTGGACTGTTGTTCATTTAATAGTACATATAACCTACCTACCTAGCCCACTGCGGATGGGAAATAACACAATAGGTAGCAATTCACTTGCAGGAAGGAATTCCGAAATTTTTTCTTCTTCTTACAGTCATAAGGTAACTAAAGGTTTTGTTTAAAACTGGATGTCCAGTGGTTGAAATTCGCTCAACAATTCGTGTTTTTTAAAGTTTTAAATTTATAAGGGTTCTTTTTATCGCGACAAAATGTAAGGTCATGGGGGATTTCCTTTTACTCGCACGAAGTTGCGTACATAATTTTGTTATATAACAGCCATACTCAAAGTGTGTTCCGCGGAACCCTGGGGTTCCGCGAAGCCCCTGTAGGGGTTCCGTGAGAATTAAGAAAAAAAAACCAACAAAACACCTCTCTCTGGTCGAACATTTTTACGCGTTGTATCATGAGGCGCAGCCGAACTTAGTCGCCAATCACAATAGTACCTATCCTATTAAATAAGCAAAAATTTTGCTCGCTCGCTCGCATTGACCATAAAAACATATATTATTTAGTACCGATGTTCAATATAGCCGATTGATGTTATGGTATTTTTCCGAAGTTCACCGTTATTCAGTGTTTTAGTTTAACGTTTTGAACAAGACAGAATTACAGTTTAAATTCAGGGTTTAAAGCAGAAAGAAACAGGTAAGAACGAAGAAAAAATGGGGGCCCATAAGTGCCCAGGGCTTCTAGAAAATAGGTTGAAGACCAGTATTTAATGTACTTTTAGTCATTTTATTTTCTTTTACTTGTTATATGTAACAAATTGTAACTGTTACATTGTACTTTTAATATGCTTATATATAAAGAATACATTTATAAGATTTATAAATGTAATATAATATATTGTAGGGTTCCGTCAAGTATTTCGCCTTCCAAAAGGGTTCCGTCACCAAAAAAGTTTGAGAACCGCTGTTATATAATATGTCACTGTAAAATTGTAAAATCCGTTAAATTGTAAAATAACTAACAAGATTGTAAAAATAATATGTCGAAAGATTAAAAACTATATATTTATAATCTAACGAGAAATAATATGTTAAATTATAGGCAGCTTATTCGCGTCGGAAGTCTGTCAGCATTTTACAATTTCACTAGTTTTATTACAATCTAACGGTTTTTACAATAGGCAAGCGGACTGATTTTTTTTATTGCATAAATGAATAGTACTCTTAAACTTGAGTAACTTCTCAGAAGAAACTGTATATCAAATGAGATATCAAAAGTCAACATTTTCAAAGGTACAGCTATTTGTATACAAAATTTCGCAAGTCTCGTAAAAACGCTCCATACTAAACTTAACCTACAAGTGACGTCACTTGTAGGTTATGGTGTATGAAGTATACGGCCGCAGAAATATATTTGTAAATATCTCCGATATTTGTGCGTTTAAGTTCATACTTACCTTAATGAATGTTTTTGTATATGATATAAGTAAATTAATGATGTTTGCCAATTTCGCAAAAAAAACTTTTTTTTGGTACTTTTTAAATATATTTAATTAGTAAACTACATATCAAATAATATCTGGGGGCACAGCAGTGCCTCCGCCAAGTCGAGCGCGAAGCAAACACTGCCGTACCATCCTTTACTGCAACTATTTCGCCGCATTTTGAGGCCCCTATTTGAGAACCTCTGGATAAGACCAGAACGCAGAAATTTTCGTCATCCAGTAAGCTATAATCACATACTTAAAATCCAAAATTTCAAGTCTGTAGGTCATTTAGTTCCGAAGTTAAGCGAAAGCAAAATTTCGCATTTATGAAACTCACTCACTCACTCACTCACTCATGATCATCAAAATAGAACTAGTACTTCCCATAGACTCAGCTGAAATGGAAATGAAAAGGAAAAACTATAAAAACTAGGATAATCGATCTGGGGGCACGGCAGTGCCCCCGCCAAGTCGAGCGCGAAGCAAACACTGCCGTACCATTTTTTACTGGAACCATTTCGCCGCATTTTCAGGCCTTCGCATTTATGACACTCACTCACTCAGTCACTCACTCATGATCATCAGAATAGAACTAGTACTTCCCTTAAACTTAGAGAGCTGAAATTTGGCACAGAGTTAGGCTTTAATGGCCACATAAAGGGAAAACTATAAAAACTAGGATAATCGAAGATCTGGAGTACCTGGTGACCCTGATTAGAAAACACAAGAGCCCAACCAAACTATTAGAGATCGACATACCGCCTTTACAAAAAATATTCAACTTGGTGGGCCACTTCATTTGATGTCAAAAATCGAAGGTCTGAATTATCTGATGAAGAACCCTCAGCTGGTCTCAACTGATTTAGAATTATTATGGTAATGCCCCCCTTCTACTATTGGTACATAAAAAAATCAACTGTCATTGCAAAAATCCAGCGAAGTGGGACACATCTTCTAATTTAATCTAGCCCGTAGCGTCCCCACTACTGGGCGAATGCCTCCCCTTCTGCTTTTAATACGCATATAAATAAAATTAAAGGAAAACTCTGGATAAGATTAGACTGGCTTTTATACTTATACTTACAAGTTTACAAAAAGAAATAGTCGAACGATTAACTTTATTCTACTCGAACATTAAATAAACAAATTTTACTAAAATCTAGTAACATAAATCAATAATCCCACGTTTCTACAAAAAGAAGTGAAATCCCACCAAAAACATTCTGTAAAAAACTAGCCAAGTCTCGATGGAGCTGCTTGTTTATCTCTAAAAAGTAATGAAATCTAGACAAAGTCGTGCCAAGTCTAAGTTCCTTACTGCGATTTCTTTATTATTATAGTTAATATTGTGTGACTTGGCCGTTGAACATTATTTATACGTTAGTGGGTACAAGTCAATTTTGTTTACACGTAATGTTATATCTGTTGTAACTACCTAATAGGTAGTTACATAGTACGTTTGTTATGCGAGATAATAGCCCATACTGGTATTGGCAATTGGACGCTAGTGTCTCGTTTTAGGCTGTTGTTGATTGTACAACACATGTATTGGAGCAATGGTGTCATGAAGCCCCTTTTGTACCCTTCAACGGCCAAGTCACACAACTTTAACTATAATAATAAAGAAATCGCAGTAAGAAACCTTAGACTTGGCACGATTTTGTCTAGATTTCATTACTTTTTAGAGAAAAACAAGCAGCTCCATCGAGAATTGGCTAGTTTTTTACAGAATGTTTTTGGTGGGATCTGGGGGCACGGCAGTGCCCCCTCCAAGTCGAGCGCGAAGCAAACACTGCCGTACCATCCTTTACTGGAACCATTTCGCCGCATTTTCAGGCCCCTATTTGAGAACCTCTGGATAAGACCAGAACGCAGAAATTTTCGTCATCCAATAAGCTATAATCACGTACTTAAAATCCAAAATTTCAAGTCTGTAGGTCATTTAGTTCCGAAGTTAAGCGAAAGCAAAGTTTCGCATTTTCGACACTCACTCACTCATGATCATCAAAATAGAACTAGTACTTCCCATAAACTTAGAGAGCTGAAATTTGGTACAGAGTTGGGGTTTAATGGCCACATAAAGGGAAAACTATAAAAACTAGGATAATCGATCTGGGGGCACGGCAGTGCCCCTGCCAAGTCGAGCGCGAAGCAAACACTGTCGTACCATTCTTTACTGGAACCATTTCGCCGCATTTTCAGGCCCCTATTTGAGAACCTCTAGATAAGACCAGAACGTCGATCTGGGGGCACGGCAGTGCCCCCGCTAAGTCGAGCGCGAAGTAAACACTGCCGTACCATTCTTTACTGAACCATTTCGCCGTATTTTCAGGCCCCTATTTGAGAACCTCTAGATAAGACCAGAACGTCGATCTGGGGGCACGGCAGTGCCCCCGCCAAGTCGAGCGCGAAGCAAACACTGCCGTACCATTCTTTACTAGAATCATTTTGCCGCATTTTCAGGCCCCTTTATTCTACTCGAACTTTATTCTACTCGATCATTACACAAATTAAATAAACAAATTACACTAAAATCTAGGGAAATAAATCAATATGCCCACGTTTTTACAAAAAGAAGTGAAATCCCACCAAAAACATTCTGTAAAAAACTAGCCAAGTCTCGATGGAGCTGCTTGTTTATCTCTAAAAAGTAATGAAATCTAGACAAAATCGTGCCAAGTCTAAGGTTCCTTACTGCGGTTTCTTTATTATTATAGTTAATGTTGTGTGACTTGGCCGTTGAAGGGCACACAAGGGTACAAAAGTGGCTCCATGACACCATTGCTCCAATACGTGTGTTGTACAATCAACAACAGCCTAAAATGAGACACTAGCGTCCAATTACCAATACTAGTATGGGCTATTATCTCGCTTAACAAACATAGGTAGTTACAAATGTAAACAAAATTGACTTGTACCCACTAAAGTATAAAGAATGTTCAACGGCCAAGTCACTCAACATTAACTATAATAATAAAGAAACCTTAAGGAAAAATAGTAAGGAACCTTAGACTTGGCACGATTTTGTCTAGATTTCATTACTTTTTAGAGATAAACAAGCAGCTCCATCGAGACTTGGCTAGTTTTTTACAGAATGTTTTTGGTGGGATATTTTTTACATTTACCAACTAGTAATGCCTCAATATTTCTGAATATATTAATGAAACTAAATATTTCAATTACCTACTGTAGTATTTTACGGTGACATATACAAGATATATATTGACAAACGTTATCATGAGACCAAATTGTATTAAACGCATGGTAGTGTGAGTTATTATATTAATCTGATGATGTAGACTGTACCGTGTCACGCTATTATTATTTTAATGTATTTTTAATCATTATTATTTAAAAAAATGTGCAGTTCTTCCGTGTAATCTTTAACTGTGCCAAATTTCACACTCCTCCATTTGGATAATTTTCGTAAAATGGGGTACCAATCTTTTGCTTTACGTGTACATATATTATATTATTATAAATGATATCAAAGTACCATAAAGGTTCCTACTTCCTACAGTGTAGCATAGGTAAAGGTTTCTAACTGGATGATAGAGCCTTATTTTGCTAAACTATGGTTGTATTATATTAAGTGAAAGATGTGGAGCAAGTTATGTAAGATAGAAAATTGAATAACGCTACGCGGAGATATTTCTCTCTGAAGTTTTTGTTTATTAGTTCGATGTCAGCTGGAGCCCATTGTGTATTCAAAAGGGGCTATTACCGTGCTATTACGTATACTTAGGGCCATTACGTTTGTAGCTTGCTATTATTTTTTGGCTATGAAACGGGAAACGAGCAGAAATTCGTCTGATGGTATGCAATCATGGACCCATGGACAGTGAGGGTGTTTGATATTTTTTTTGCTGTTAGGGGGCAGACCCAAAGCGTCATTTGGTGGCGTAAGTGGTATCAGAAACGGTTAATACGAATTTTCGATTCTTTTTCTGTCGCCTGGCGGCGCATTATTTAGCCCGACGATACTTGTCGTATCAAAAAGCTGTCAGATGTCACGATTTAAAAACTCTCATTAGGTACATAAGTGCGTTGCCTTTTTTTGTAAATAGTGAATTTTATTTCTTTGCCATTTAATTTTTCTAGTAAAATATTTGGCATATACTCGTATAAGGTTGTTCAAATTTAGGTTATTACGGATATTTTGGGCTTATGATTTTTATATGTCAGGACATTTACACCCATATCATTAGTTGTTTCCTCAGATCTGCCTCGACTCAACCTCATCTGAGGTATCCTTGAGAAGTTCCTCGAGTTTGGTATTCTTAAACATAATTTCTACCTCAGCTGTTTGCTCCTCCAGTAAGGTTGAGTGGAGGTATGACATCATAAATTATAATGGAAAAATATATATTTTTTTATGTTAGCACCAACATTTACAGAATTATGAATATATATGCGCTGTATAATTATACGGAATTTCGCAAAGGCAGTGGCGGATTTTCGTAAAGTAAAGATCCAAAAAATCCTCCATGCTTATCTTTAAATAAGTATCCCTCTGTAATTACTTCAAATAATTCCACTCTGATTGTAAAAAAATATATATAAATGTCGGAAATAGACGCTCGAGTGAGCCTCAAGGTACGTCCTGAGGTACCTTAAGTTTGACAGTTGATTCCTCGACTCGTGTAAGAAAATTCCTCAAGTCGAGGGAATTTTGTTGAACTAATGATACAACTTTCGTGGATTGAGGTTGAGTCGAGTGGAGGAAATCTCGAGGTAACAACTAATGATATGGGTGTTAGGGTGCGTGCAACTATGCGTTGCGACGAAAATTCTTGTGGTATTTTCACAATTTTAAACACTTTCAGATTACAACATAAAAAATAAATTTAGATGTTGAGTAAGGACATAAAACTGTTATTTATAGTTACATGAATTGGAATTTCAGACTTTCTGATTCAATGCCTTCATTTAGTGTAGATCATTAAATTCAATATCTCTATTGCATAACAATAAGGTATGAAACAAAACTTTAACCAGCATCTTTTTCACTTAAACCGTTAGAATTTTCATGAAACAAAAAACTGTGGGAGGGAGAAATTCTCGTAATTATAATTGGTTAAATCTTGTTTGGATTTTCAGGAACCCCAATTCTCGTATTTAACTTAGACTTTAAATCTACTTTCATTTAATTATAAATAAATTGTATTGATATCATAAACTGATTTTTGGAGTTTGGACCAATCAAAATTCGTTTGACGATGTTTTGGACATTTATGAGAATACAATTTTGCTGCTTGGAGGAAGTAAATGTTTTGATGTATAGTCATATCGAGACTGCATCGAAACACTATTAATGTAAGATTTAATTAGCAGAATCGACCTACTACTCGCGCACGCACGATTTGACGTATGCGAATGGGTCAGCGCGAAAAAAGCGGCCAAGTGCGAGTCCAACTCGCGCACCGAGGATTCCGTACAAATTTGTAGTGATATTGTTACAGCTTACAGTTATTACAGACCTGAGTATTTGATATGAATTTCAATTTAATACCTCTACGCGTTCTTGAGGAAAGGGGTAGTAAGTTTAAAATTATTAAAATTATTTTTATTATAGGATGTAACAAAAAATTTACTGCTTTCGCAATTTTTTCTTTATTTGTGCTATAAGTCGTTGTTTCGTACCAAATTTCTAGATTCTGAGTTCACGAGAAGTTCCTTCTAGGTTTTGATTCCCTTGCGAGTGGCATAAACGGCTGTATCTTTTGATTGCGTTGGTTTAAACGTTTAATTTTTTTCACAGCTCCAAGGGACAGTAGACCTGAATATTTGATGTAAATTCCAGCTTGATACCTCAACGCATTCCGAAGAAAAAGGGTCTTGAACTCTTGACGGATAGACGGACGGACAACAAAGTGATCCTATAAGGGTTTCGTTTTTTCTTTCCAGGTACGGAACCCTAAAAAGAGTTAAGAGAATTAGGCTTCTGATTATAAATGTAAGTAACAAACTTAGATAATTTGTGTCATAATATTGTATTACCTGGATAAACAATAACCTCGGAATTCCTAGAGGCATCGAACTCCATTTCACTTTCATTGTCTAAGGCTGCATGTATTATGTTGAACTGTGAACACAAGAGTCACAAAGTTGATATAAAATAATAATGAAAACAAATAAGTTATTTATTGTTTACTAGTGCATGCGACTTCGTCCGCGTGGACCACCATTATATTTTATGGTTCGGTAAAATCAATTACGAATATTTTGGGCATATGATCTACTGCTTATGTATAGACGTTTAGGCAGAAAAAGAATTGTTATACTTGAAAAACATCTTCCTTTATAGTTTATACGGAAGAGTTTGAACTTGGAGTTGAGTTGAGAAATGATTTTTTAACTTTGAGTATGACAATAGTTTTTTGCCTAAACGTCTTTATATGAGCTACTAGAGCATATTATACCCAAAATATCCGTAGTTGATTTTACCAAACCTTATAATATATTCGTGCCGATTATTACTAAGCCATTCTGAAACAGGCCCTTGGACTTTTAATTTACTTTGAATTAATTTTATATGAATCGTCTTGATATCATAAACTGATCTTGGAGTTTGGAACAATCAAAAGGCGTTTTTGGTTTGTCGTTTATGAGAATACCATTCTGCCGTTTTTGAATGTAACGGGACCCGGTACGGCGGGCCACGGGAGCACGGTTGCCCAAGCACATACGGCATTCTCACAACATAGCTTAGTCCAGCAGAGGAATGACTGGTCAATACGCCTGGGGCCAACCGTGTGCTGGTTTCCTCACGATGTTTTCCTTCACCGTTAGAGCGTCCGTATAATGTACTTGAGATCTGACAAAGTCTCATTGGTACACGCCACAACCTGGGATTCGAACCTGCACTCTCTCGAGTGCGAACCAAACGGTCTACACACTAGGCCACGGAGCTCTCTATAACCTATATAACCTATTTATATTATAACTAGCATTAATTATCTGCGGCTTCGCCCGCGTGAAATTAGGTTCTAAACTTTCATCCCCTATTTTACCCCATTATGAATTTTGAAAAATCCTTCCTTAGTAAGCCTAACGTACGTCATATGAGAAATACGTGTGCAAATTTACAAACTATTAACTAGCCTAGGGGTTGATACATCAGTCAATCAGATTTGCCTTTTATATAGGTAGGTGATCTAGATGTTGCACGCGACTTCGTGCACCCGTATATTTTTCCACAATAAAAAGTAGCCTATGTCCTTTCCCGTGGTTTACTCTATATCTGTGCCAAATTTCATCAAAATCGGTCCAGTAATTTCGGAACCTATTCAATGCAAACAAACATACAAACTTTTCCTCTTTATAATATTAGTATACTTAGTAAAAGATGGAACGATAAAAAATGCGTTAAATTGTAAGCAGTAATATGTTTCGGTTCACACTTTTCCGACAGTTTACAACCTCGCTAGTTACATTATAATCTTGCGGTAATGATAACAATGTGGTTATTACGCATTTTTTTGTATAACTAGGGCCTATTAATTTTGAAATTAGTCCTAAGCCCAAAAAGATAAAGCACCATAGGCGACTGCCTATTGATGGGCACTTTCGATCGCGGGCCGGCACGTACTGTTACGTAACATCGGCGGTGTCGCAACTGGCCACATCAGGCCCGTATTCACACGGCGCGGCGCCACATAAAAACGTAATGACAATGACTATTCACTATTGAGTATCGACGATGATTCTATAGGCTTTGTACTTGGGATGGTACTTTAAATTTATCTTCAGATACCTGGTTATATTTTCATACTACTTAGCTGAGTAGCTGGTACACGCAGCATCGTTTGCGTAGAACTAATTGAAATATAACTTTTTTAAAAAGGAACCCTAACATAAAGTCACCTATGTTACTCCTCGTAACATGAGCTATCTGCCAGTTATCGTCCTGTGAAAATCCGTCCAGCCGTTTCATAGATTAGCCGGTACGATATTTTTATTATATGATGTAACTAAAAATGTACGGTTTTCGTATTTTTTCCTTTATCTGTATTATAAGACGTTGATTCGTGCCAAATTTCATGATTCTGAGTTCATGGGAAGTCGAAAATTTGCGGCATTAACGGCTGTATCTTTTGATTGCGTTGGCTTAGAAGTTTGATTTTTGCACAACTCTAAGGGACCGTAGATTTTAGTATTTGATATAAATTTCAGCTTGATACCTCCACGCGTTCCTGATAAAAGGGTCTTGACAGACATTCGGACGGACAACAAAGTGATCCTATAAGGGTTTCGATTTTTCCTTTAGAGCTACGGAACCCTAAAAACTAGATCAAAATCGGTTTATCCGTTTGGGAGCTACGATGCCACGGATAGACACACCGTGACACCCCCGTGTCTTCATTGGGGGTTAAAAATCAATTGACACAATCAAGCTTTAATCCGCGACTCTTGTCCAAAACACCATGTTCTACAACGCCTTGAACGGGTAAAGTCGTAAAATGCAAATACTCACTTTCATTTATATTCCGTTGAGCGAAATTAAAACAATATACTTCAAGTTATTATGAATATTTACGACTTCGCACATAATTGCTGGGTGTATAAGGCGTTAAAGTGCGGAAAAGATGATTAATGTATGCTAATCAGATAAGGAACTGATAAGTTACATGCTAATAATATGCTTAGTGCTTGCATTGTTTTTTTTGTGTGTTCTAACAAGATAGCTTGTTATATTTGAGGACTAGCTTTGTCAGAGAATAAATATTATGGCTTTGTCCAGATTTGCTCAAACCTTTTTTAGTTACAAACATTTAAGGGCACACCGAAATGAGACACGACGTTACGCGGCTCCGCTCTTAAAATGATCTAAAAATGGTAAATGTCGTTCGTCTCGTATCGGTATGATCTGACCCTTAGGGTACACCTGAATATTCAGGCACCGGACCGACTTTTTACATGCCTATCTTACGCAATCTTTCTAGACAAATCGTATTGAAAACAACATATTTTGTTGTTCCACGTGGGGATCGAACCCATTCTGAAATGGAGAGCCAAGCTCTAAACCACTGGACCACAGAGGCGTCATCATGTAGATGTATCTAATAGCTGTTACAAACATCCATACACTCTGGCCGAGGTTCAATATGCAGTTGTAATCGTTACGCAAGCAGTAGAAAGTCGGCTGATGCGATATTGATGAGAATTAGCCACAATTAGAGGACGCGTTACATCAGAGTCATTGACTGTCATTACCGCTCTGAGCGATGTATTTCAGCAGAGTACTATTGGTTAGGGTATTGCCTCACCTATTTAACAAAAAATAACATTAGCAACACAATGGAAAAGGAAACGTTAGCCAAAAATTCTACTCAGCAATTGAGGCGACTTACATGGAAACCGAAAAGAATAAACTGTTCAACCGCTAGATTTTCAACCCTCGTCCTTATAAGTTACGTAAGGGTAGAGGCGCTAGGGGTCAAACACGGAATAATCCGAATAAACGAAAAATATATGGTTGAATTATGTTAAGTGACAAATGTAAATTATATGCAGGTGGTCCAGCCTTAATTATGTCTCTCGGCGTCGCACGTCACCATGCTGATGCACAAAAATACCTAATTTCGATATAATATTTTTACGTAAGTGTCAGTTCACATCGTGACTTTACGAAACGCTACGCGGCGCTCCATGTTTAAGATAGCTGTTCAAGGTAGCCTTTCGAACTGAGCGTCAGTGGCGCCGCAACAGATCGGTCGGTGTTCTATGCAAATGTATGAAATTCTAGAGAACGTCATTCGAGCGCAACATCAGTGGCGCTGCAACAGTGACGTCACTGACGCCGCGTTAGTGTCGCTGCGCTCGAATGACGTTCCCTAGAATTTCATACATTTGCATAGAACACCTATCTGTCTGTCGCGACGCCACTGCCACTGACGCTCAGTTCGAAATACTACCTTTAAATTTCATATGACATCAGTCTGACCATGGACCAACAGCGAATGTGCAGTGTCAGACCATGGAGGAATAGTATGATTCCTCCTCAGACCATGGGGTCTGACACTGCACTGACATTCGAACTCTTACAATGAAACGTGTATCTTCTTATGTAAGTAATATAGTTCAATTTTGAATCTATTTAAAAAATGCAGCGCTATGTCGCGTTTCGTTTAGTTTCGGTGTGATTTGACCTTTAGGAAATTCCGGACCTTTGCATTATTTATCCAAAAGCAGCATCACTACTGCAGAGACTACGAGACAGTGACAACAGCATTCTGAAGGTTATTGCCTCTAGAGCGGACTGTCCCATTCAAAGGCATTAGGTGGAGATAGGTCTTTTGATAAAAAGAAATAAAATTTAAATACGTTAACTAGCATATAGGTTTAGGCTTATTGTTACTAAAAAAAGACATAGGCAAAACTAGTCTGAAGTAAAGATTTATTTATTTTTTATTTATGTATCTAATTAATCAACCATTCAAAATAATTTCGATATATCAAGTCGGTGGCGTCCCGTTTCTTCATCTCTCGGTCAGCAGACGGATTATGTGCCATTGACTCATCCAATTCTCTACGGCCACACTACACAACATTCAATGATCTCTAATCACTGCATTGCGACGCGTCGGACCGGAAGACTTATCGAACCGTCAATCGGCAATCTGCCTTATCGGTCCATCGTAATTGGCCTTCTGTACGTCTGTCAGTTTCGGCTGACCCCCGCACAATGGACAAATTGATCGACGTCGATCGTGGTGATTCGGAATCGCAAGTCGGATGTTTATTACACAATCTAATTTGTTAGCTCGGATAGTGCTACCGGCTAAAGTCTTAGGCTGGGACTATATTGTCCGGAATTTGTATGTGCCGTTGCACATGTTCCGGTTGCCGGATAGCCAATGCCGGGTAGTCGGTCGCGAATATATGGACATGTACGATAGCTTTCACACGTACCGGTGTACACGGCCATACATTTCGCGACCGGCTACCCGGCAACCGGAACGTGTGCAAAGGCCGGGGACAATTCAGAGGACTGAAAATAGAACTCTGCCCTATTACAATAGAGCTGAAAATCGAACACACAAGTGAAGAGTCAAATGTCATATATGACAGTTCAACACTTCGATTTTCAACTTTATCGTATACTAGCTGTATATAATATATCGTATCGTAAACTCGGGAACACTGTATTTTTAGGGCTATTTATGTTTAGCCTATTCATCAAAATCCTTTCAGTAGTTTTTGCGCGAAAGAGTAAGAAACATCCTTCCATACATCCTCACAAACTTTCACATTTTTATAATATTAGTAGGATGCGCAAAGTTATATTTTCAGTGCTCTGAATTTTTCCGAGCCCACCGGATTCCGGATCATAATATTATAGTTTGAGCCTTACAGTAAGTGCCTTTTCACACGTGGCGATGGGTATAGGGCCGCTATCCCCAACCCGCGGCCCGCGGGCCGCATGTGGCCCGCCGGGCCTTTATTTGCGGCCCGCGTGAAATCTGTAATTAAAAAGTCTGTCAAGTATGAGTGGACTTGCGCACGAATGGTTCCGTACCATTTTAGGAAAAAAATTGTCAAAAATTGTGTTTTTTATGAAAACCCCTTTTATATTAATTGTTATTTTGAATTATATATTGGAGTAGAAATCAATTTAGTATATTGTGAATATTTAAAGTGTTGCCATTAACACCAAAAGAAAGGACAAAAAAATATCGTTAAACGATTTATGTTTGGTGGAAAAATGACGTGATATATTACTTCAATGTATACTTTCATGACATAGAAAGCCGCACTGTTTTTGATCGGCACAACAAAAAATTCAATTTCCCACTCATCTTGAAACAATCTATTTTTTCATAACGTATGTATGTATAAACTAAGAAGATACCTACTCCTGACATTGTTATGAATTATAGATAATAACAAAAGCTCAATAACTTTTAAACTTTAACTTCACAACTTTAACACTTAGTGAACATAATTATTATAATCCATATTTGCTATTTTATTTTAGTTTGTGTCATTATCTCATCTTAAATGTTTCGTTTCACTCTTTTAACTACCTTGTGTTTTTCTATTAATAAATCGTTAAATTTAAACAACGTATTTTATTGCCCCTGAAAATTTTTGGTTGCGGCCCGCGACACCAGGAGTACAACGGGTTTGTGGCCCGCGTATTAAAAAGGTTGGGGACCACTGGTATAGGGTATTCATACATCGACCTCTCCAGTGCGCGGATTCCGCTAAACTGCGCGAAAACTCATCCCTCCTTATTAATAAAAATATTTACACCATGGATTAGCAAATCCAAATCGCTCTCTTTGTCTATCAAGTGACTGTTCCAAACTATCTGACAGAGACAGCCATGTTGAATTAGCTAATCCATGGTGTAAATATTTTTATTAATAAGGGAGATTGGGAAGCCTACTGTAGATGGCTCAGTAAGAGCCATCTACAGTAGGCTTTTCATAATTATTGTTAAATCTGGATCTGGAATAATTGCAAGTCATACAATAGCCTTCTGATAACACGCGCGTGACGAGAGACCCGACCCTGGACCGAAATAGGGTAGCGGAGCCACTGCTTAGTATGAATTTATATGGAGCACTAAACAATCCCCGCGACCTGCGTCACGCGAGTGGTGAACGTAGCCAGAGAACCTGATTGGCTGTCCGGCGTGTTGGTGGAGTCACGGACCACGGTTGCATATATAGGAACTAGGAAGACCCAATATATAAGTAATAATAGAGTAAATAATCATGTATATATGTTCAATAAAATAAGCTATTCAGCATTCCCTCAGTAAGTCAGCTAGTATCTAGTTGTATCTTAAAATTCCTTCTATGTAAAGAGCCTTTTATGTAGTATGTACCATCGAACAAGTTGCAGCTCGACCAGGCATACGATAAGAATCGCTCAACAGCGCCGTTGAATCTTGCGAACGCACACATGCGTGTAAATACGTAGTTCGTCTGCAGTCGTGGCGGTCACTTAATTTGTGTTAAAATATTTTGAGGTGTCCCAGTGCAAGGAAAAATATTATTGGGATCTGGTCGAGCAGGAACTCTGTCGATGGTACATTGTATACAATAGGTAAGGATAATGTAACATGCTTACCAATATCGCACAGAGCTATGTACCAAGCTAGCAGTAAATCTAAAACTGTCACAGACCTGAAATGTACTCTCGTTTTCGTTACTGAATAGGAAGCGGATGTTGCGGCCGCGGACGTTACGTAACCCGCAATTACCATAGATCACAGCGACGGACAGACAGGACAAGAATTTACTCAAGCATTTATTACTACTGTGCAATGTTTTAAAGTGCTAAAGCGGTGTCCAACTTAATATGTTATTAACACATAGCCCTCAAAACTTAACGTAGAATATAGGTGATCTTAATATTAATGATCTTCAGAATAACAAAAAAAAGTAATGAACCTGTAAAATTGAATACCTAGGTAAAAATTTTAGTTGTTTTGAAACTAATCTAAAAACAGCAAAGTTACGTAGTATGAATATTCAATGGTCATTAAAAACATAAAACAAATACTTTAAATGCTACTTAAAATGCTGCCTTAAATTATAAAATGCTACTTATATGTTTTAAGAAAAATATTTTGAACGTTAAACGTGTATGGCAATAATTTTAATAGCAGTTAAAATGTTAATTCGTTTTAATGTAATAAAAGATAAGACTCGCAACTTAAATTCCAGACTTTATACTTACTATCTAGATGAACATGCATAAAATCATATTCATTTGTAAATTAAGTATATTGATTGTCCAATAATATATTCAGTATACTGACGTAATCAAGTTTTTATGGTAAAGAAAACTTAAAAAATAACCTTAAAATACTGCGTTTTAGGGTTCCATAGCTTAGGGTTTCGCTCTGTCCGCTCGTCTGTCTGACGGTCTGTCTATCTGTCTGTCTATCTATCTCTCATTGCTGACTTCCGTAATTGATGTTTAGTACACATATAAATTTTATATTATAGACTTTACTTTAAACAGCATAAAATAGATAATAATAGTTACTATAAACTATAAGAGGAACTCGTAACTTTCCATGTTGATAGATCATGCTAAATACACTTTAGGAAAAATATTTTGAGTGAAATTGGATAATAACTTTTTAGGTAAGTATTTTAAAATACCTATTATGCGTTGGAGGGTGCGAAACTTGATAGTTAATAGGTTATATACTCCAACGCGTTATAGGTTTTTTTAATGCGTAATAGTTTAATGCATAGTTAATTGTCACGTAAACGCGTAATAGATTAATTGTCAACACTCATATATTATATACTACACTAACACTCATACATACATGTTTTATAATAATATCTTTTTTATAATAATATCTATGGACGCTTCACACCACGTCACTCTGGCCCCGTGCTAAGTATCCGAAGAACTTGTGTTACAGGTACCAGAAAACGCGAAGTATATTTAGTACTTAGTATTTAGTACTTTTATACTATACATATATTTAAGATTTTTATTATATAATACACATATTTAATACACATCCATGACCTAGGAACACAGAAAAACTGTTTGTTCCTTCGGCAGGATTCGAACCTGCAACCCCCGGCTCAAGCACCAAAGCGCTGAACCACTGAGCCACAGAGGTCATCAAACGTCATATGTGTGTGTTGACAATTATTGACATGCTCTTGGTTACGCCATTTCGTTTTGGTATCAGCGCTCTATAATTTCACTGATTTTATTAATCTCGTCATTAACTGACTCGTCAAAGCTATAAGTCAATTAGAAACATTAGTAATAGAAAGTCGAGATTGCCAAGAATTGGAATAAGACAAAAAGCAACCAAGCAATTACCTTTGTTGCATAAGAAATTGTACAAAGAGATTGACCCTCTACAGTAATTTCATTTATTGCTCTCAATCATCATTATCAACTGATTCTACAGTCAGTTACACATCATTATTATTATGTACATTTAAAAGTATTACAATTTACAATATTATTACAACTAGTCGAAATTAGCTCATAATAATCATACAATTTTTAAATTTGAACTTTCTAAGGGTTATTTTGCGACTTAGAAAAAAATTATTAAAAAATGTAAATGTTGTGACAAACTGACAAACGTCAACATGTAAGGGCGCGAGCACACGGTGCGTTGCTGCACCGCAACGCATTATAATCTACTAGCGACCCGCCCCGGCTTCGCACGGGTACAATACTGATACTAATACTACAGAATGTCTTTAAACCTCTTAAAATTTAGTCTAAACAATCAGAAACAAATTAATATAGGTACCTACTAAAACTCAATGAAATAAGTAGGTGGGTATACTTTTATCGTATGAAATACCTATACTCTTCAGGACTAACAATACAACAAACACTAAATAAATAGGTAGCCATCATAGTTACAACGAACACAAAACAAAAAATTTACTCATAGAAGTCATGTAAAGCGCACACCCGCCTTGGTGACGCCCACTTCGCAACGGGCCGTGCAGCAGAAATCGTAATATTTTAATTTCGCCATAACTTTAAAACCGAACGTTCAATTTTAATCATTCAAAGACCAAATATTATCTACATAAACTGTACTTAGTGATGAAATAATTTATTTTGATAAGGATTAATAGCATGAGTAAAATAAACGCGTTTAATTGTAGTCCAAAAAAAATTCAATATTTCTAAATAAAAAAATGGTTGTTGTGCCTCACTCGACATAGATAGGTATAGTGTGTCGCGGACGTTTTTGTAGATATTTATAAGATCTACAATTAATTAGAACATTTTATGGTTCTATCTTTTATAGTTTAGGCAGCGTACGCAAAATAAGTTACTTTTCTGGTTGATTTTTTACACCTTGTGTCCGAAAAACCCAAATATCTTACGGAATCCTATTTTTTCCAAAATAAAATGTAGCCTATGTTACTCGTGGATAATGTAGCTTTCGAATGGCGAAAGAATTTTTGAAATCGGTCCAGTACTTTTTGAGCCTATTCATTACAAACAAACAAACAAACATACAAACAAAGTTTTCCTCTTTATAATATTAGTGTAGACAAAGACGACGTACAATTTTTGTAGCGGCCGGCATTGGCAGCAGCAATTTGTGTGGCAAGCCGGCTAGGCTGCGGCACAGAACGGCTGATGCGTGGCGCGGCTTGTGTACTCGCGCCCTTACAAAATTATATTATCTTTCAAATGCACGGTAGTATGTGTTAATAATAATCTGAGTTAGTGTGGGGTGTTGTTATTTTTGTAAGCACTTTTTTAATGCAAAAAAATATCTAAGCATATTATTACGAAAAATTTGCTTTTTGCACTTCCCACATAAACGTTTACCGGCCAAATTTCATATTCCTTCGACTGAAAGAACATCTAGAAAAACCGTACTGAAAGTTTTTGCTTCACGCATTAATATATTATGTAATAATTACTGTAAGGAGCTTGGCAAGCAAGCACTTAAACGGCATATATATTTTAATGTTCATGGAGTGCAAATACTCAAAAAATGGTCGTTCTAATAATAATGAATACTGACCAAATTTCGAGTTGAATTTATTATTTAAAATACTTACACCCATATCATTAGTTGTTACCTCGAGATTTCCTCCACTCGACTCAACCTCAATCCACGAAAGTTGTATCATTAGTTTAATAAAATTCCCTCGACTTGAGGAATTTCCTTACGCGAGTCGAGGAATCAACTGTCAAACTTAAGGTACCTCAGGACGTACCTTGAGGCTCCCTCGAGCGTCTGTGTCCGATATTTATATCAATTCTTTTTACAAACAGAGTGGAATTATTTGAATCAATTACGCAATTACAGAGGGATACTTATTTAAATATAAGCATGGAGGATTTTTTGGATGACCTTTACTTTACGAAAATCCGCCACTGTCTTACCGAAAATCCATATAATTAAATATACAGCGCATACTGCATAGATATTCATCATTCTGTAAAATTTTAATCGAGTTTTAATAGTTACTATTGGTGTTAACATAAAAAAAACATGATTATTTATAATGTCATACCTCCAGTCAACCTTATTGGAGGAGCAAACAGCTGAGGTATAAATTATGTTTAAGAATACCAAACTCGAGGAACTTCTCAAGGATACCTCAGATGAGGTTGAGTCGAGGCGGATCTGAGGAAACAACTAATGATACGGGTGTTATATTAGTTATAATTAAACGGAGATGAGTTTAATCAGAAGACGACAAAACGACTATTAAGTTGAAGTATCGTGATTGGTCAGGCAGAGTTATATCTATACTAATCTATACTTCTTATACTAATATAATTATTAAAGAGGAAAAGTTTGTTTGTTTGTTTGCATTGAATAGGCTCCGAAACTACTGGACCAATTTTGATGAAATTTAGCACAGATGTAGAGTAGACCATGGGGAAGGATATAGGCTACTTTTTATCGCAGAAAAATGTACGGTTTCTGCGAAAATAACTTTTGCGCGCACGAAGTGGCGGACAACATCTAGTAAATGTTTATTTTCATTTGCTAGCTTTTTACACGCTTCACTAACGACAATTACAAAAACCATGTTTCATATACGCTTTAGTTGTCACATGAATAAACGGCATAAAAGCCTTTTCAATTTCAGTACCATTAGGAACAATGCGGTTAGGTTCTCCTTTAAACCGATCATTAGGCTGTGCGATATTTTTAAGTCAGAGAAAGTACGGGCATTACAGATTGTCACTCTCCAATCTCCGTGAACTCTTTGAACTTAATGACTCACTCATAGATTCATCATCATAATTACCACGACCGTCGAACACCATCAAGGCTGATTTTCCTATTAACACGTTCAGTGCGTTAGGGGATCTAAATGATCACTTACGAGACTTTCAGCCAGTGCGATGCCAAAAATCGTGTTTTATCCCTCTGTGCGTAAGGGTAATTACGTATTTATAATAACCAAGTGCAGTGCTAGTATCAACAAATTGTGATTATTTAAATTATATTCAAATTGATGTTCAGATCATATTTTTTTAACGTGACAAAAAAGCTTTGCACAGGCTACTACAAAAAATTACACCTTACACTAGATAACGTACAGGCATCCAATAAAACGAATAATGATATATTGCATGCAGCGAAAACATTTTTCTAAAGTAAATACTTTACGTAAATTAACATTGTATATTCTTCAAAAAATGTTTGATTTTCGATAACAAATTTAATACTACTCAAACAGGACTATTTAAAAGTGTATTAGAGATAATAATAAGCTAGAAACTCTAAAAAATGTATGTGTTTATACACATGACAAAGACTTACGCATACGAAATGACATAAAACTAACGTGTCGCTTAATCTGATTTCACTCTCTATAAATTTTCATATATATTCCCGGGCTTTTTTCGTACCCCTATATACACATATAAAAATTGATTCTTAAGGAGTAAACTCTAAAAATCCTGCTTCATAATAAGCCCCCATTTATTTTTTTCCCTAACTTTGGGGTGAAAATCCCTAAGTCGGCAACACTGAGATTGTTGTCTGGCCTAATCGCCTGACTGCTCTACTTACGTACGGATTTGGTACGGAGTGAACCATATCCGACGCGGATTGAAGTCGGTACCAGCAAATTTGAACGTGATTTCTATAAAATATTCTAGGATATTGTTTGGGCTGGTACCAACTTCAAAATTAAGAAGATCGATTTTATAAATAGTTCCAATTTTGGCCGAATTTAAAAGGGGACTTATTTAGAAAATAAGTTTTATTTCAGACTTTTTCGTGAATTTTTACTTTGGAAGTCGGTTTAATTTTTTGTTTATAAATAATAATTATCGTTGTAGAGTGTACAGTTTCTGCGGAATTTCTTTTAGCGCGTATGAAGTTAAGTTTCCAGTTACACATAATACTATACATACGCATACACTTTAGCCTCTGCGTAATCCAGCAATGTCTTCTATTCGGCCAAGATCAAGTAGAAGGTATAGTTAAAATATTCATGACTGCTAAATGCTCGAAGTTCTAGAAATTTGCAAACTCTAGATCGTCATAAGCTTTCTGCAGAAAGTTACTGGTGACGTAATGATATTGAGTACATTATAAGTGCTGGTACTTGTAAAGTACTTATGGCTTTAAACAAAAAGTGACGAATTTTCGTCGCATGTCGTCGTAACGACAAGTATCGGTACGATGACGGTTACATCGATGGTGGTAACATTTGAATTATTCATGATCAATGCCAAATATTTAACCACATATAACAAGGAGTTAAGTACTTACTAGAAATAATACTAAAACATTATTTACTCATTCGTATGACAGCGTAGAAGTAACATAAGAAAAATAGCACAGAAGTAAAATGCACATTACTAGTTCTCTAGGGAAAGCGTATTTTTTTTTAAACTGTAAATAAACTTTAAAATGGAAAAGTTACTTAGATGTAGATATAAAAGTTGTACTCATACATTTCTATATTAAAATGTTATGGTAATTGGTATCCTTTCAGTACGTATTAATACTTTATTGCTTACTAGCTGTGCCGACACATTTTGTTCTGCCTTAACTTTATGAACTGAAATAAATAAACAACTACACCTGAACCTACATCTACACCTACAAACCTCCAGTACCTAGATTGGTAGGTGTAGATGTAGGTTCAGGCCGACCGATTTTAAAAAAATAAACCAAACAGATAAACTGAACACACATTTAATAGTACAATGACAAAATGAACACAGTGAAATGTTAGTACTTATGTGAAAATTCAGTCGTCTTTTTTAATATCTTCCCTGCATTTTTTCAATATTTCTAACTGTTGAAACCTTTCTTGAACTTCTAAAATTATTTCAAGACCAAAATTACTATTATATTATTATTTGCACAGCCGTTCTCCAGTTTTAGCGAAACATTGGAATTGCAATCCATATTTATTTCTATGAAGAAATTTGTTTACATTAAATTTGGTAGTGCCAGACCAACGTTAACCGTTGTTTGATTGCAGCAGCTGTTCGTATAAAGAATGATTTAATATGAAATAAAGAATATAGGTAATAGAATGTTAAGTAGTTTTCAAAGTTTCTTGACTTAAAAATTTAATTTAGCTTAAGTCTATACTTTATGAGGTTACGTTTGCAAATATTACAGAAAGTGAAACTGTACTTATGTCAGCCAAGTACTCTCGTAATATTATTTACCCACCTACTGGCTACTACTAGGTTATGTTGTTTAATTAAGATATAGTATTTTTTATATTTTATTCAATAAAAATACATTAAATAACAGAAATTTCTATCCCGCCAAACTATTAAGTTTATTGGCGGATACGCACTCTTAACATAATTAATATTTTCTACTAAACGACTTAACTAGGTACAGCAGCTTAGGGTAATAGTTACGGTAGCTACTATATTACGGGTAAGTACAACAACAATATATTCATTGTGTGTGTGTGTGTGTGTGACTAACAAAAGAAAGACACATAATAGAGTATTACTTTTTTGAGCTTTAGAATTTTGAAAGTCTTATTAGAGGATTATTATTGTTCTATATCAAACTATTATGCATTAATAACTTAGAGCGTTTTACCATTATCTGATCCGATATCTGATATCGGCCTGACAAATGTTCTTATGTCGTCGGCATAAGTGCATTTTTCCAGTATCCGATCCGATTATCCAATCCGATTATCCGATCCGATTATCTGATATCGGACTAATAATGACAAAGACAGGTATTGGTTCAATATAAAACCTCTTTTTCATGTCATTTCCATATTGGTCCGATAAAGGATATCGAATCGGATAGTGGAAAATCGCTCTTAGAGTATTGATTTTATTCCAAAGTGGCGCCATCTATCAACGAGTAAATGGGAATCTCTCAGACATTTCAAAAATAATGTGCCATTGTTGTTGACAATGTTACCTTTTTATAACCGATTAACCTTAATTATTCCACATTGTTTGTCATAACACTTTCTACGTTAACATTTGACCGACTTTAATTACGTGATGCGCTTACATAAAATTACGATGTTATCATAACATTGACATGGGCCATTGAGCTGCGTCAAGCGGCAAAGTTTGGATTAGTTTTTCATTGTTTTTTTTTCTCGTGTGTTTTTTTTTTTTCATGACCGTATTTTTTTTTTCAGTTGAAAATAATTTTAGGATTATCTGGCCTCCGGGTTCAGGCTGATTAGTTAGTTTTATGTAAGAACTCAGGCCTGTTCGTCCTTTGTCAGGCTTTTTTATGTTTTCTTGTGTTAGTTTCTACTAAATCTGTCTCACTATGTATTACTTGTCTTTCTTTGATATCTAATTATCCGCTTAAACTAGCTGGTCTTTCTGAATGTTCGGTTTTGGCCCTGTCAACGCTATATTATGTAAATCTAGGATAGAATTATGTAAAAGGGCTTGATGTAATGTTACTTAATGTAGGTTATACAATGAAATGCATTTGTATTCTAGTCTCTTCCTTACGTATTCCTAAGCTTCATACATAGTGTATACCTAGCAATCTGTAAACATATACATATGCCTCCGCAACAGTCTCCGTGGTATTGTTGTTAAAGCATTGGCTCTTGACTCGGAGGTCATGGGCTCGATTCGCGCATTGGAACGACAAAAAATGTTGTTTCCAAGTTTAATTAGAACAATGCAGGCTGATCACCATAATGTCTGACAAGAAAGATGATCCATGCATCGGATGAGCATGTAAAAAGTCGGTCCTGCGCCTGATCTCTCATCAGTCGTGTCGGTTATCCGTCCCACTGAATTATGAGAGTAAAGGAAGAGAGAGTGCTCTACGAGTATAAAAATCTGAGCACTATAAAAATTTCCCGTCACCGAGATCGGTGTGGGGAGCTATTATTACATATATATAAAACGTTATTAAAACATAAATTTGTAGCTTCTCTAAAGGTCAGATCACATAAACACAACGCGACGCGGCGCTGCGATTTTAATACAGCCACTTAAAATTGAACTTTATACACTAAACAAGAAGATACACATTTCATAATAAAGATAGTCCATCGCCGCGCTATGCAGCCCCGTCATATTTATTAATCAGTGGCCCAGTACAGCTCGAAATTCGAACACTTTCAATGAAACGTGTAGTGAATAAAGTATTTCTTGTGTAGTGAATAAAGTTCAATCTTGAATAGCTATTTTAAAAATGCAGCTTGGTATGAACTTACTTTCAATAGTCAACATAACAATCCAGTAGCCTCTTTAAAGCCAAAAGAATCTACATTACCTTGCTACACTAGAAACAGGGGAAATGTACTTGTCAGGGGTCTTCTCCGGGGTGGCCATAGATTATACAGATATAGGGGTGACTACATACAAATGGGAACATATTGCCAGATATGACATTACAACGCTCCCACTATGAGGTAGCGTGCGTGTCGAGTTCCGTATTCCTATCAGTTCCGGACGATCAGCCACGGAACATATTGCACCAATTTGCTAACGAGGTTTTGAGCACAAAAAAGTTTTCAATAATAGAGAAGATGCATAATTTTTTTTAATGGATTTTCGAAAATTACTTTATAAGCCATGAAATATTGTCATTGAAATGGCATATCTGCGATCAACCGTTGACGAAACTGCCATCACAAAAGTGAAATTGTTGGAGTGCATTAAAAACGCTCTATACAAAAAATGTAGCAGGAGAGCACAGCTGTTGAAAACGTATGAATATAAATACAAAATTGACACTCTATTACTTAAATATACTGCATTTATGTATATCATTGTAAAAACAAAAAATGACACCTTATAAATAGTTAATAAGGATTTTAACAGTTATTTTCGTTTTGCGATCAATCAAAGCAAAAAAAAATCGTCGTCTTTTTTAATCCTGTATTTTTTTTTTTTTTTTTGCACTAATTACTGTAATTTTTACATTTTTCGGTCCATATTTATGTTGCCTTCCGAAATATAAGAATTTTGCTGATTTAAAACAAATACATCTTCTCTATTTTTCAACAAGACTCTCCTTGAAATAATTATTTTGTAACTCTATTGAGTATATTTGAGGTTGTAAAATAGTTTATCAGAAGGAAGAGTTACTGAATAAAATGTAGAAATATTTCACTGAATTTATTATGCCCTTAATACATGTACAAAGCTTTAGTTACAGCTAAAGTACAAGGAACGACCTGGCTGGGCTGTGACGCGGGACGACTGACTTGAAATCTAGCGCATAGCGCGTTGAATGATAAAATTGCTTAGACTACAAAATGTGTTCCCTACAATTTGTTTATCCGTGGTTCTTATATCAGTTAAAAGGAAAATAAAGATAGATCTAAGAATCTAATTGATTTACATGAATTTAAATCTTAAATTGTGTGCCATGTTACAAAAGATTTAAAAACGCTCTTAACATTCATTTGTTATCACATTCCTTACCAAAAGGCAAGTAGGTTATTACAGTGTTAGCTGTTGTACCCTAGTGTGACCATTCCATATGAATTATTATTCATAAATAATTACATTTATTAAAGAATCTATTATTACCCATCTTTGACGGATATGCTCAATTTCCTACTGACTTTTCGTCGCATACCCGACTGAGCCGCTGATATACATTACATCGGAAATGAATTGATTAGCCAACAACACGCGACCAGACGTGTTGAGAATTAGCGAACATATTGGTAGAGTCACGCAAAAGGCTAGCATGAAACTAATACTGTACGTAATACGTATTATTATTAAATAGTATCTAATAAAGACATTGACAATATCGAGATATGGTCGTAAGAACACGAAAAAGTTTTACAAGAGTAGGTATAACTACTACATTACATTAATAAAAGATATAAATCACTAAGGAATCTAGTTACGACTCGTAAAATGTGCAAGCGAATAATTATAATATTAAATAGTTAATGAAGTGTGAGTTTCTATAATAATATATATTACTAACGTACCAGGGGCCAAAAAGACGTCACGCTCAACACTTATTTTAAAACAAATATATATATATATTACAGATTGTGGAGTCCCGCTACGAAGGCATACGAGACAGCCTCGGGAGCGATCAGCGGGGCAGCTGAGGATCATAAAGGGAAGGGAGTCCAAAAGAGGAGCTTGGCCGTGGCAGGTGATTGTTACTACTTAATTTATTTAAGTCTCCATTTTCAAAAATCTAGAGTTAATTTTAACATCTAAGATATTCTATTACTAGATTTCCACGACGGTCCTTAAGTAGAATTAGTTAAATTTTTCCTTAACCATCTCAGCTTTGCTATCTTCTTCTGCTTGTCTGTAATATTTAAGATTTCGAATTTCTATATGGTCAATTAGTTTATTAATGAAGAATCATCTGATGTTGATATAAAGTTCCTGAGTTCTGTTGAGGCTTTTAATTATAATATATCTCATCGACCTAACGCGAATACTCATTCGTAGTTTTTATCTTTTACGTTATTTCCTCCTCTAAGATTTATGATTTCAATTTCATTATTTTCCTCTTCTTCACCACCCACTCCTCGTATTACAGGTGTCCCTGCAGCTGCTGCACCCGAGCTACGGGCTGATCGGACACTGGTGCGGCGGCGTGCTCATCCATCCGCAATGGCTGCTCACCACCGCGCACTGCGTACATAAGTACTACAATTTCTGGCTTCAGGAGAATTATTTATCACCAGAATCCTTTTTTTTTCATTAGTAGTTTAAATGAGTTTTAATTTAAAATGAAGTTGACAAAAGGTACTCTTTAAAATACTTGATATAAAAATCAAGAGTGAAAAATTGAGTTGACATTTGATATACAAAATTTTCTTACGATCTACAAAACCCTTTAGAATTTAGATAAATATTTCAACACACGAAACACTTCTACGCACACTCCATAAATAAATATTTTTATCTAAATGTTGAATTTTTCAACTTCTAAAGCTATTTTATATAAGTAATTTATTGATATTTGAAAAATGAAATATTTGATTTCAGTGAGCTGTTCAATTTACCAGTGCCAGAGCTATGGACCGCTGTGTTGGGAGAATGGGATAGAGCCGAGCAGAGAGGAGCGTATGTGCCTATCCAGAAGATCGTACTGCATCATCGCTTTCACAACTATCAGCATGATATAGGTTCGATTGACTTTATGCTATTGTATCTTTGTAAAAAATAAAAATGTAATCATATTCTAATGGTAGTGACCATAGCTTTCAAAGCATTGTTTTAAATTTTACAGCCCTCATGAAAATGATACGAGCAGCTGACGTGAGTCCTGGCAGTAAAATACGAGCGATTTGTCTGCCACCAGACGAAACATTTATCGCTGATCCAACAGAAAGATATTCCATAAGACCAGAAGTAGAAAGAATCAAGAAACCAAAACCCAAACCAAATCCAGCTACTGCTTCAAAATACTTGGAAAAACTTAACAATCTTACCAAAAGTATTTTTCCAGATATATTAAATAAGAAGCATAAAAATACTAGATATAATGTAAGAATATCAGACGACTCCAGTAAAGAAATAGAAAGGAATGCAGCAAAACTAAGATTAAACGATGAAAGCAGAGGAGACAAAACGTATGATAGTGCTACTTTAGATAGTGTTGTTCAACTGATAAAAACTAAAAGTAATTCAAACGAGAGAAGTGATAAGAAACTTATGTTCGGAGAAGAAATAGATCCGTTTATAGATAATAATGGGCTTGACTATAGAGATGAATGTTATACAACAGGCTGGGGGAGGGAACAGACGAATGGAACTCTTACTGATGTTTTGTTGGAAGCCGAAGTTCCTATCCTACCATTGCAGTTATGTAGAGAGAGATACTCTTTGAGCTTGCCATTAAATGATGGCCATCTGTGTGCTGGAAGCACAGATGGCAGTACAGGAGCCTGTGTAGTAAGTATTGACTTTGGTCTAATAAGATTCTACACTATTGGTAAATATTTCGAATTAAAAAAATTTACTTGTTCATGTTTGGTATTATTCCATAATCGCCCATTACTCAAAATTCTTCACAAATCCTAATTTCTTGCAAAATTTTTCTTCAAAATTAATACATTAATGATGCCGCTACATTAATAATGCCGCAAATGCATGAATTTCTAGATATTGTTTTTCATATTATGCTTGTAATAATTAAGCTGTCTCGCTACTTCGTGTGTAGAGAGACCCTATCACTTTTCCTAGACATAACCTAGAAACTAACAATTCCAGGGTGACAGCGGTGGACCATTGCAGTGCCGTGTCGGTGGTCGCTGGGAGCTGCGTGGTCTCACATCGTTCGGCTCGGGCTGCGCGCGCCGCGGCGTCCCTGACGTCTACACCAACGTCGCGCACTATGTACCCTGGATACAGACGCATCTCATCACCAGCTGATAAACGAGCAAACGGAAAACCTGACGATAAAACCTTGAACCTTTAAAAACCTCCCAATTCCCATAAACTTGTCACCATTAGTTAATAGGGCAAGCACTTAAATATTATGAAGTGGACGTGGTGATCAACAGTTTCATACTTGCTCTGGAAAAATAACCTCAATTCTCGTATTTTAAAGTAGACTTTGATTGTACTTTGATTTTATTATAAGTGAAGCGACATATTATCGTAAACTGATTTTATGATGTTTCGACCAATCATAACGCGTTTCAAGTTGGTTTGACATTTACGAGAATACCGTTTGGCAGTTTTAACGTATCGAGACTTCATAGTAATAGGCAAGTGGACTGATTTTTTTTTATTGCATAAATGAATAGTACTCTTAAATATGAGTAACTTCTCGGAAGAAACCGTATATCAAAAGTCAATATTTTCAAAGGTACAGCGATTTGTATACAAAATTTCGCGAGTCTTTATACCAAAAAAAATATATTTTTTTTGCGAAATTGGTAAACAAAACCTACATCATTAGTTTACTCACATCATATACAAAAACATTCATTATGGTAAGTATGAACTTAAACGCACAAATATCGGAGATATTTACAAATATATTCCTGCGGCCATATACTTCATATACTACTTCTTATACTATAACCTACAAGTGACGTAATTTGTAGGTCGACTTTAGTATGGAGCGTTTTTAGGAGGCTCGCGAATTTTTTGTATAAAAATCGCTGTACCGTTGAAAATATTGACTTTTGATATACGGTTTCTTTTGAGAAGTTACTCATATTTAAGAGTACCATTCATTTATGCAATAAAAAAAATTAGTCCGATTGCCTATTGTATTATTGCAGGTTTTATTTAGCAGAATTGACCCTCAGTTTCGGAGTTCAAATGCACTAAATCACCAACTATTATGACTAAATTAACCGAACCTCTATGGCATGGTATTGGTATCTTTATAACTCTTTTATCTACACACATCTGACATAGTTGGTGAGATTTCGATATATATTTTATGTCGATATCATAATTCATGCATTCTCTAACGTTTTAAAGTTTCAATGAAAATGTTTGATGCATTTGGAACTGTAATTGTAAGGGGCCAGTGCGTAACATAAAGTACAGATTTGAAGTTACCAAATAATGTATTAATTTAAAAATCAAGTGGGTATTACCTACTGCGGAACTGTATAAGATAGTGTTGACTTAGAGCTTGTTTCACAATCGTCGAATTGCTTATTCGAAAGTTTTGTCGCTGATTTTTTTATATCGAGCGACAGAGAAAAAACATGCGAATAAGCTAACTGATACGTCATAACAGTAGATTGTGATACAAGTCCTTAGCATATTATTATATAAATAATAATTGTAACAGAAAACTATATTAAGATAGGTATGTGTCATAGGAATTATTATTTATATTTTGTACATAATTATTTATTTATACTTATTCTTATGTAGTGCTCAAACCGAATTTAACATTACTACATTTTAATATTTTAAGATAATCTGGCTAAGGGACTAAGATCACTAAGATAACATAATCAATAACCCTAAGTAGTTACCTACTCATTTATCTTAAATATTATTGTATGTAATTTGTAATTTATAAATTGTAATCAGTATTAATTTTGCATGGCATCAAAAGTGAATTACATAATTTTTTAAAGTATTGTACACCGCTGTAGTAAGTTACTATTTACTAATATATATTCTTTGACTGTAGTAGATTATTTATGTTTTAGTTAATTGTTACGTTAAGAAATCACCATATTTTGTAAATATTATGTCTAGTCTGTATGCCTACCTGACTCTTTGAAATTGTATAATCCGTTGTTATTGAAAATATTAGCTAAAGACCTTCTCACGAAGAGTATCTCTCTCTACGCAACTGCAATGGTAGGATAGGAACTTCGGCTTCCAACAAAACATCAGTAACGCCCATTCGTTTGTTCCCTCCCCCAGCCTGTTGTATAACATTCATCTCTATAGTCAAGCCCATTATTATCTATGAACGGATCTATTTCTTCTCCGAACATAAGTTTCTTATCACTTCTCTCATTTGAATTACTTTTGGTTTTTATCAGTTTAACAACACTAACTAAAGTAGCACTATCATACGTTTTGTCTCCTCTGCTCTCATCTTTAGCTAATATTTTCGACTAGACTTTATAGGACTGTATAGATTTCTTTAGAGTTTATTAATTCTTACAGAGATGTAAATAAAAAAAAAGTATCTATAATAATAATAATATATTTTATTTACAAGATTCCCACTTTATCTTAACAAATTTATCTTAGATTTAATTACTTATAAAATAATTTTAAGTAAACTTTATCGTACGTAGGTACTCAGTCAGACAACTAATTTTTATTTTATTATTAGAAAACCGACCGCTTACAATAGTTTAGGCATAAAAAAGCAACTTCTTTCTACACTTTAATTTAAAGCTTAAATAAAAAATCCAGCACGCGATTTCCAATTGAAATTGAAACTTCCAATTTTTTTTAATGAAATGAACCAGGAAACGAGCACACGGATTGCCTAATGGTAAGGGAATACTGCCGCCAATGGACATTCGCAACACCAGAGGAGTTGCACTTGTAACTCCTCTGGTTCTGCGACTTGCGTTCCCAGTCCTTAAAATCCCCAACCTCCGTTGGACCTCCGGTAACCTCTCGGCGAAACACAACGCGAGCGTTATTTCACGCCGGTTTTCTGTAAAGTCGTGGTATTTACCCGGTCGAGCCGGTCCATGGATGCATAGCTCTCCCACGTAAATAATATTGTCTCACAGGACATACAAGAATTAATAAAAATAATTTGTTTCATTGCTTCACTCAATTCAGTTTTTAACTTTACAATTATCTAATTACTTATTAATATTCTTTGTAAGGCAATATCTTTTACTCGTTTTTAATTGTTACTCCTAAGTATATTTAATAGCAAATAGCAAGGCACGTAACATTATTTAAATTAAAGGAGCTAATATTTTGTTTACCAATATGGTGTCATCGACTTGTGTACATCTAGAATATAATTATAATTACCCACTAAATATTATATAACATCTAATTTAATGCTATAATACCAATTCTTCACCTTTGAAGCAAAGAAAGAATATTTTATCACATATTTTTTATGTAAACTCAAACATTACTTTGATAACCAAGAGTCTATCTTCCTGTTAACTGCTACTATTTACAAAAACTTATCGTTTTAAGAAATTCTTTCAAAATCTATAATTTCACGTATGTGCAATAAAAAATTCAAATCATATCTTAAATTCTAATTAACAACAGTCTCATTATCCATCCCTTGTACTGGAATTCTCTATAATATGTAGTAAAAGCGCTATTTCCTTCATCTCCTCTCCATTTTGGCTTTCTGTGGAATCCAGACTTACAGCACTTCGCCTCTTTACTGACGTTGGTTCGACATTCGTTAATACCAAGTGGTTGTCGGTTCGGAAGTAGTCGTAGAAGCCTCGGAAACCGAAGTATGTGCCGACTATGAGGAGACTTGTGATGATCACGATCAGTACTGGTGGCCCGACGACCAATACTAGGTACATCTGAATGTAAATGTACATGGGAGGCTCATCGCAATACTGAAAAGAAGAATTTAATGTATGATTAATTATTATTGACAGACATATTTTGAAAAACCTACAAAACTATATTCGTAATATTATACCTACCGTACTCGTTAGTTTTTTTAATACTAAATATTGGTCATGTTGCTCGCGACTTCGTGCACGCAAAAGGGAATTCCGTGAAAACCTTACATTTTACCGCAATAATTCCCTATTTTCTTCGCATAAAATCATATAACATAATTTAACTTGGCATAATTTAATTTGTCCTAATAATAAGTAAAGCAATTATTATTAATTTGGCATAACTGTTTAGGCATATTTGTTTTGACATAATCAGTTTAGGCATAATAATTATTACGTATACTTTGTTAATACAACTTAACTTTGTTAAGCATACATTTATTTACGCATAATTATGGTTAAGCATACTTTTACAAAGCATAATCATATTTAAGCATAATGATATAAAAATATTTAATATTTAAAGAGGTTTTGAACGCTATAAAAATTTATAACCTAACCCAAAACTACAAAACCTTATTTCACGCCAGGTTTTGTGAGGCCGTGTTACCACTCTAAAGAAGTTTTGAACGTGATAAAAAAGTTCTAATCTAACCGTACCAAAAACTACACGAATGTTATTTTATGCGCAACGAGTTACGCCAAAAAACAATTATGCCAAAGTATTGTTAAATACGACAAAAAATGCCTAACGAGTTATTCCACAAATCCACATTAAATTAGGACAAAAAATATGACTCTAAATGATAAGTATACATAATGATAAAGTAAGTACGCCAAGAAACAAGTATACCAAAGTATTATTATGTCAAACAAAATTATGCTTATTTAGATATGCCACATTAAATTATGCCAGTAAATTATGCGAAAAAGCTATCCCTCTTACCCGTAGTCTACTGTACATCTGAGTCAAAATTTATTAAAAATCGGGCCAGTAGTTTCGGAGCCTAATTCAATGTTAACAAATAAATCTTTCCTCCTTATATTATATGTTAGCAAAGATGTATGTAGCAATCACTGAGCAATTAGGTTGCGCGCAATAAAACCATAGGCACCCAAGAAAATCCTTCAGAAAACATCGTAGTTTCATTGATAGAAAATAAAATATATTTGCACTTAACCCATAGACGTACCTACTTATATAATTGGGGCCATTTTGACATTTGAAGTACCTACGATATAAACAAGATGGCTGACATTAAATTTTTTGTATGAAGATTTGTTCTGTCAAATGAACGTCATAGCCCATCCTTACTTTTGAGATCTTTGACTTAACCATTATTACGAGTGAGTAGTGACCGCCCAGTGGTCGGAATTCGTATATATTTGCCTCTTACAAAAAAAAAAAATAAGTTATCTCAAAGACTTCTACAAAGACGACTTCTATATACCTACTCAAAGAGTTGTCTTTTGAATGTGGAAGGCAGATTGTCAAACGTCAACGTGTGACATAATTCTATCAAAGCATGGTAGTGTGAGTTATTATTCCTACATATCTTACTCCTCCGTGGGCATAATTTTCGTAAAAATGTAGTGGTAAATTTTTGCTTCACGTTAAGTATTAAATATTTGATTACTTATTTACCAATTCCAGTCTAATATATGGGAGAACGACGTCCTTCAGCGCGTTGGCGATGGGGTTGCCCGCGGCGGTCCGCACCGCGGCGTTGATTTGGAACCTCATCACAGCTTTCAGAGGGACACCTATCGTCTGCAAACAATTGATGTCTGGCCCATCAATATACCTACTTTCCTCACTTGGTTCATTTTGTTAGCGAACTACAGGTCTACCCTTCAACAGATGTTGAAAATAAGTGGGGTTTATAGTACAGATAATTCAACTCATTTGCGCGCGCGGCTCTATGTGTGGGTAATGTTAAATACGTTACCCACACATAGCGCCGCGTACAGGTAGTGGGCCGCGTCAGTATCACACAAACTAAAGCTGTATAATTACAACCGCACACACTCATAGCGCTGCGCGCAAAAATGACTTGAAGTATCTATATAATATTATCAATATTTTTGTACACTTTACACTATCCTTATGCTCTAATCATTGTAAAATTAATTATATTCGTTAGTATCATACCGGTTCAAATAAAAAGTTGGCTAAAGGTTTAGTAAGATCTGGTGTCATGCCCTCAAACTTGGCCTGCTGTGCTGGATCTACATCCTGGAAATGTGGCTTCGAGAGAGCTATAGGAAAACCTGAAAACACAAAATAGGTACCACTTAATTTTAACTATATTTAAAATCAATATTTTCAAAGATAAAGCGATTTATAATACAGAATTTCGTAGGTCTCGTGAAAACGCTCCATACAAAAATGATGTCACGCGTTCCTGCAGTTGTATGAAATACTTATATAGATTCTCAAGAAAATATTTGCTAATATATCTCCGAAATTATTGCGTTTAAGTTTACAATTACTCTAATGAATACTTTTGCATTTTATGTAAGTAAATTATGTAGGTTTTTTACACCAATTAATGTGTAAAACAATATTCCAACTACCTACTTTGTAACTTTGAAATAAAATTACAAAACTACACTTAAAGTTTTATATTTTATTACATTTATCAATTACTATACCTACCTTAATATTTTACATGTAGTCATTTGCCTACCTGGGAGTTTAATAACATTGATTAGGAAATCAGGTGTTTGTTATGGTATTCCATTTATTAGACCGTTAAATGAAGACTGTGGGTGATTACCGGCACTTGTGGATATCCGTAATACCTACCAGAGGAGTAAAAAGTGCATTGCTGGACTTTATTTATAGGCCTCCAGTATCCACTACCTTACTCCACTTATTTCATGTCAGTTTTGTGCCAAACCGTGGAATCCTTCCGGTGGAGCCGTTCCATCTACCATTATCATAATATCGATAAACATAACCTATAGAATAGGGCTTACCATAATAGCATCCACTGACGTCTATAAATCCATCTGGAAGACAGTTCGAGGTACACGGACACGCGAAGTCTGATATTCTATTGAATGCCGTTTTCTGCATGTCAAACCTGGAGATAAGAAAATATGAAGCCAAATCAGGTTAAAGACAATAGAATGTTCACTGATGGATTCATAGAAAAATGATTAGGGTTTTTAACGAATCACTCTGATGATTCAAGAATCATTAGAAATACGTAAGTCAAATTGAATCTTGGGAGTTATGTCGGCCTAAGAAAAGCAGTTTTATTGCCTTCTTGCTATTTAAGTTTGTAATTAAGTTTATTATAATAACTCTTACTGATACGCTCTCAACCCCCAAAAGTCCACCTCCTTAACGAAGTCGAAGGGGAACACTCTGCATCCATAACTGCGGAAGATCTTGAGCGTCTGGTTGGTCGGTATGTTGGGAGTCAGCATCATACCCTCGTACGTGTCTCGCACACGATTGCAGTTGTTGCTGAAAGTTGAAAGCAATTCATTTTGTTATCAAATTTTATGGTGTTTAAATTGTTTGTAAATTTGGGATAAGCAATAATTGGCTGCGTTCCGCGGAAAATAGCGCTAACAAAAAAACGTAAGCTAGATGGCGACCGCTGGCATTAAATAAGCAGAATGGCGGATTATGTTAGCAGTATTGAAGTTAGCAAACGTGTCCTGGCCGATTTTTTTTTCTTTAGCGCTAGCAAGCGCTAACAAGCGCTGTAGTGCCTGGGACAGTTGTATGGTTGCGCAAGCATTCTCACAACACAGTCAGCCTAGTCCAGAAGAATGACTGGTCAATACGTCTGGGGCCAACCATGTGCGGGTTTCCTCACGATGTTTTCCTTCACTGTTAGAGCATCCGTATAATGATCTGAAAAGTCACATTGGTACATGCCACGACCTGGATTCGAACCTGCACTCTCTAGAGTGCGAACCAAACGGTCTACCCACTAGGCCACGGAGCTCTCAAACAATATGTCCTATGTTTTAATACTATTTCTGATGTCTTACCTCGATTCCTCGGAGTACCCCTGCTGCACCAGCCCCAGTTTCTTGTCCCACAGGTTGATCGCGTACTTCCTGGACGCGTTCCTCAGCTCTATCTCCACTTCGTTGTGCTTGTCCGCATAAAACTGAAACGTAAAATTGCCGAGATAAAAAATTACGTAACCTATGTGTTTCGTAATCCAGAATCTAAGCTACCATGCCAAATTTAATTAAATCCATTTAGTAGTTACTAGCTTTTGCCCGCGACTTCGTCCGCGTGGAATGCGTCTATCTGTAACTATCTATATGCCAAATTTCTGCAAAATTCGTTCAGTAGTTTCAGTTGTGCGTTGATAGATGAGTCAGTCAGGTTTGCCTTTTATATATCTAGATTTCGTGAAAGAGTAATTAGTAAAAACATCCACACATCCATTCTTACAAACTTTTATAATATCTCCGTCCGCGTAAATACAGTATCCCACGGGAACACTGTACTTTTTCGGGATAAAAAGTAGCTTGTGTTAATCCAAGGTTTAAACTACTACCATACCAAAATTCATCAAAAACCGTTTAGTAGTTTTTGCGTGAAAGGGTAACAAACTATCCGTTCATCCGTCCATCCAAACATCCATACATAGTAAAGACTAAAGTTGGAAATAAGGGCGCGAGCACACGGTGCGTTGCGACGCCGCAACGCATTGCAAACGAGATACAATTTTTGTAGCGGCTGGTATTGGCAGCAGCAATTTGTATGGCAAGCCGTCTGCGGTGCGGTGCCGCAACGCATCGTGTGCTCACGCCCTAATGATTATGATAATACGCCATTGAAAATGTTCGTTTGTTTGCATTGAATAGGCTCCGAAACAATTGGATCGATTTTGATGAAATTTAACTCAGCTATAAAGTAAACCATGGGGAAGCACATAGGCTTAGTACTTTCTATCGCGGATAAATGTACAGTTTCCGCAAAATTACCTTTTGAGCGAACGACGTCGCCAGAAATGTTTAGTAATAAATAAATTGAGGCCTCAATTATGTACAAATAAGGCATAATAAAATTCTAACAAAACTAATATTATAATTGGCGTAATACACACGAAGCCTACATTTTATGCAGCCATTAATCACAAACTGTCGATATTGCGTAGTTCACCTTGTTACAAATCGCTTTATTACTTTACCATACAAATTACAATGTAAACTTATTCTTGCTAAACTTAATTATATGAAGGAATAACACGTTTTTTTTTAATTGTTGCATTCGATCTGCAATTTGCAATTATTAGTAGGTAAGTTTATTAATTAAATTACATAATTGTAATGTATGCCCATGCTTGGATACACCTACAAAAAGTAACACATAACAATTTTTAGGGTTCCGTACCTCGAAAGGAAAAAACGGAACCCTTATAGGATCACTTTGTTGTCCATCCGTCTGCTGTCAAGACCCTTTTTCTCAGGAATTTATATCAAATACTCAGGTCTACTGTCCCTTAGAGCTTTGAAAAATCAAACTTCTAAGTCAACGCAATCAAAAGATACAGCCATTTATGCCACAAATTTTCAACACTCGCGAGGGTACCTTCAGGGTACTTCCCGTAAACACAGAATCATGCAATTTTGTACGAAGCAACATCTTATAGCACAGATAAAGGAAAAATTCCGAAAACATAATTACATCATTAAATATATTTTAATAATTTTAGACTTACTACCCCTTACCTCATGAACGCGTAGAGGAATTAAATTGAAATTCATATCAAATACTCAGGTCTATAATAACTTTAAGCTGTAACAAAATCACTACAGGTTTATACGGAACCCTCGGTGCGCGAGTCCGACTCGCACTTGGCCGGTTTTTTCTATGAAGTGTCTATTGTTAGGTAGTCGTACGTCGTAATTGCGTAGGTATTTCGATTTCTTTGATTACAAGTACAAAACTTTTGTTTTTCATTACCTTCCTTTTTTTAAGATAGGAGTTTTAGTTACTCAATGTATAATGGCTCTAAGTTGTGAAAAATTGTACTCACTTTACAAATATTCTGATAATGTATCAATCTTATTTTTTGGTTTTAGAATAACGCAAGGAACAAAACTTATTAAAGAAATTTTCTCTGAACTTGTGTTAAGGACAGCGGCCTCGAATCAAAATAACATGAATCGACAAACGACGAACGTTTATTAGTGATCAGAAACGTTTTTAAGCTGTGAGTAAAACATTATAATTTATAAACTCTTAAGAGTGAAAAACTAGTGAAAATATAAATGTAAAATTTCATAGCATCAGTGTAGAATATTTGTTTATAACCGTGAGTTTATTTTGATCATAATTTTTGAACCGTTGCTTATTATTATTTGTTTTTTAGCTGTAGTATATAAATAACAATAATAACTAACGTAAATAATACAGATTTAACTTATAAAGTAAACAGCTTTAGAGTAATTACAAAAATAGTGGGGAAATATATGGCTTTTTACTAACCTTGTACTTTTGAACGTGTGTATTTTTAATTGTATATAACTGTGTGATTATGTATTAACTTATGTATGAAGAATGGTAAATAAAGAATTTCACATAATGCGTTTTACTGACCCTGGCTAATGATAAATAGGAAAAACTGCGGAAAATAGCTGTATAGAGAGGTAAAAGGGAGATTGCAAATAAGCTTGAAAGACGCGTACAGATGAGGCTCTCTATACGGCATTGCCATGAGCCAAGTAAGCAAACGACTTTTTGTGGAAAATGTTCTCCTCAAAATCAGTGTTCTTACTATCGCCCTCGCTCTGCCTAAATCGGTGTAACCTTACTATCTTCGAGTCTGATCAGAGCCGGCGGTAGAAATCCTGTGGAAAATGACAGTCCCATATAACTTGTATGGGTTCAAAGTTTAAAGATTTTATTTCTATATGGATGATTTTGCATTTTCCATTTAAATTATGAAAACTGCAAATATATTGTCATTATATTACTGTAATATGCGCTAGAACCATTTCATAGGCTGTAGGAAAAGTTAGTACGATTTTTTGTACCTTTGGCGCCCTGTACCTGAGACAGAATACAGAAACATCCTGAGAATAGGCCCACCGCGCAAACTAACGGATATGCATACACGTTCATTGTACACATTAATACCAATACTACAATATTATATACATTTCATCAGTAAGAATATATTATTATATGGGTAGTCTGGCGGGGCTAGGATCTCAGTCAATGAGGGTGTTTAAATTCGTGACATCTGACAGCTTTTTGACATGACAAGGACCGTTGGGCTACCAAGCGCCGCCTGGTGACAGAAAAAAAATCAAAAACTCTTATTGACTGTTTTTGATACCACTTACGCCACCAGATGATGTTTTGTGCTAGTTGGGTATGCCCCCTAACAGCAGAAAAATTATCAATACGCTTACACATGCGCCGCAGCTCCCGTGGCGAAATTCATACAAAATCCGGTGACGCCGCGAAAGCTTCGCGTGTGCAAAGGCACTTATGGCAAAGAATATATATTACTAACGTACTTATGGAAAGCATATTTATTACTCACCCGATCTACAATCCCCGTCTTGCTAAAATCAATCCAGTTCGGCAGGATCTTGTTAGCCAGGCTCACCAGCGGCTCCTGGTACCCGAACATCAGCTCGTCCACCGTCATGTTCACCACCAGCTTGGAGCCCAGGCTCCGCATGGAGTAGTAGGCACCCACGTTGGTAAAGTAGCCCATGTTGTCTGCGAGATACGTGGTGAAAGACTGTCAAAGTTACGCGCTGTTTTATATTGAGTGAACGCCAACATAGGGAAGACAGAAATGTACACTATCGTAGGTATAATGTTATTGAAAAGAAATACTATAGTCTAGTATTATAGTCTATTCGTGTTAAGAAGACGGTGAAATGTCAAAAAAATATATTAAAATTGGCCAGTGACGCATAAGCCCTATTCATATACATTAACCAATAGACTATTCTATATTTTTTTCAAATGTATTTTAAAATGTTCGTATCGATTCAATTATCAACTAGTATTTTTATTTACTGGAAATAATATCTCTTTATGCAAAGAAAAAAAGGTTAAAATTTAAACGATAAAAAGATGCGCCAAAACGACAGCCACTATTATCGTGTCGTCATAAGAACAGAAACAAATAAATATGTCGTAGGTCGTGTGTGGTGCTGAACTTTAGATTAAAATTTCGCTGTTCTTTATTCGATTTGATTATGTTCTTATGACGTCACTTACAGTAAAATATGGCGGCTGGCGTTTTCGGTCACGTGACTAATTTCGAAAATAAAACTACTGTTTTATTTTCGAAATTATAAATAAATCGCATATTTATATAACAAAATAGTATTGTATTCGTATTTCTTACGACATAAGCTATATAAATTTATATAATTTGATTTTGATAGATGAAACTAGCCTATTATACTTATAATATAATATCTATGGACGCTTTCACACCACGTCAATCTGTCCCCTGGTAAGTTCTCAAAGAACTTGGACAATGGAAATATATTTACGATTTTTATTTTATAATACACATATTTAATTACACATCCATGACCCAGGAACACAGAAAACTTTTTTGTTCCCTGGCGGGATTCGAACCCGCGACCTCCGGCTTTAGACTCAACGCGCTAACCGCTGAGCCACGGAGGTCGTTGCTTTATAGTTAGCCATTTTAACATGTATGCGTAGACAATAAATGACAATATACCTTTACTGTCTTCTTAACGCGAACAGGCTATAGCTTCATGCTTAAAAATCAAACTCAAACTCAAAATTTTTATTTCCATATAGGTTATATTATAACACTTATAGAATTGTCCTACATGATGCCTGCCACCGGTTCGGAAACTAGCTCGGCGAGAAGAACCGGCGTAAGAAACTCGCACGGGGCCATCTTTTACCAGTAGTATTAAAGGTTCTAGAGCTCTAAGGCCCACTTGAGCAGATTTGGATAAAGTTAGCTCTGGGTTAAATGTTATGTTATCTTTTTCGTTCGTATTTATGAAAGAGAAGGTTTAAAAAGAAAATTCACACTCACATTTTTTAACTTGTAATCTAACTAAGATGTATAATACCTATAGGGTTTTTAGAAATGCTTTATTCTCGTAATAACTATGAGTTTTTACGAAAATATAACCCGACACCTTAATTATAGCCTGTTTCCCGGGATATACTAACGAATCTATTGACAGCTCATTCATTGAAATCAGGGCCTCTAGTCAAGATACATTCGATAATTTCGACGGTGAAGTTCGAAAACAAAAATGTATGGGATTTGACATAAGTCATCGCTAAGTGACATGTCGCTTGCGATGCAGTACCTACGTCAAATCCCATACATTTTGTTTTCGAAGTTCACCGTCGAAATTATCGAAATGCATCTTGACTAGACCCTCTGGTCCATAGTGTAGGCGCTACGGTGTAACTAACATACATACATAAATAGACTGCCAAAATCATAAGCCTTTTCCGTAGTCAGGTAAAAGCAGTTGGTTCAACAAAGTGAAAAGAAAACTTCAGGAAACAGTAGGAATGCTTTCAGACGGTTTTTAGGCCGAAAGACACTTGCAATCCTTTAATTTCTCGTGCGAGTGGCGAGGCGAGGCCCGAAGCGAGTCGCGAGGTCAGTGTCTAAACGGGCGCTCGCACCTCGCCTCGCCACTCGCGGCGCTCGCGTCCCGAGCGGTTTTCTGGGCACGAGTCAAAGGACCTCGCGACGAGTGCGAGCGTGTGTAAATTACTAGGAACTTATAGATCAACAATATATTATTTTCCCTTTATTTTATTAAAACAAAGTAACATTCATTATTTATATATAATGAAATTATTATTTTTAAACAAAAAATTAAACCGACTTTAAGTAAAAATACACAAAAAAGTATGAAATAAAACTTAATCTCTAAATAATTCCCCTTTCAAATTCGGCTAAATTTTTTACTATTTCTCTACTCAATCTTCTTAATTTTGAAATCGGTACCAGCCCAAACAATATTCTACAATATTTTATAGAACTTACGTTCATATTTGCTGGTACCGACTTCAAAATTAATAAGATTGAGTAGAGAAATAGTAAAAATTTTAGCCGAATTTGAAAGGGGAATTATTTAGAGATTAAGTTTTATTTCATACTTTTTTGTGTATTTTTACTTTGGAAGTCGGTTTAATTTTTTGTTTAAAAATAATAATTTCACCCTTTTTAGAGATATATTTTCTTAAGTTATTATTAATACGTCTTAAGAACGTCTAAACTAAACGATCGAATGTATAATTGAATACGCGCCAAGCTTCCATAAGGTATTGCTATTAAGATTATGATGATGATTACTGTAAGTTATAAATTGGCATATGCTTGCAGTTCATTAAACAATGCCGAAATTTCTAAACGCATATCTTTAAAGACTGAAGAGTTCTGTACAGTGCTTTTGGATCCAGGGTATACCTTGGTACAATATCTTATTTTTTGGTAGCATATGCTTGTGTTACTTCAGTAAAAGTCAAAATCACTATATGTGTGGGTATAAATTTCGAGGAGTTCCCTCGATTCCTCATGGATCGCATCATCAGGTTCCCACTTTAGTGACTAAAGGACCAATTTTGAACTAAACCCTTTACAACAACAAAAGAATTTTGCAAATAGGTCCATAAACGGCAGAGTAATGTTCAAAGATCTCCGTGTTAGTGTAAAATACTATGAGAAATACCTTTTATATCATCATAATCTGATGATGTATGGTGTGATAGTGGTGATGATGATGATGATTACTCTAACTGACAGGGTGGCATATACTTGCAGTTCTTTAAACAACGCCGAAATCCCCAAACATGTATCTATAAGGAGCCAGGAGTTCTGTTCTGTACTTTTGGATCCAGGGTATACCTTGGAGCAAAATCTTACTTTTTGGTAGCATATACTTGAACTACTTCAAAAAAAGTCAAAATCACTATATGTGTCCATATAAATTTCGAGGAGTTCCCTCGATTCCTCATGGATCCCATCATCAGGTCACCACTTTGATATCAAAAGGACCAAGTTGGGATTACACCCTATACATCACAGAAATTTTTTTTAAAATCGGTCCACAGGCGGCGGAGTAATCGTTGAACATACAAAAAAAATAAAAATAAATAATATATATACAGCCGAACGTATAACCGCCTCCTTTTTTGGGAAGTCGGTTAAAAAGGGAAATTGCTATATATTAATGATATATTATTTTGATAAAACACTGGATCGGCCTCGGAAGGGGCGGAAACTATTGCTTAGACGTTCAACTTTCGATTGAAATCATAATACTTTTAAGCTATTACCTAACTTATGTTTAATTATATTTACCCGACTACGGTGAAGTCAAAAGGAAGGGTAATGATTTTGGAAGTCTATGTATGTATGTTTGTTCCACCGTAACGCCTGAACTTACTGATCGGAATTTAACGAATCAATTTGTGTGTCAATCGATAACATAATATGCTAAACTAGTTTTTGCCCGCGACTTCGTCCGCGTGGAACAGTTAATTTGGGATATCGCTAAAATTTGCTCGTGACTTCATTTACGTAGAAGGAGAAGCGCTTCCACCTCCATTATGTTAATACTGCGATATCTTCTAAAATACTCATTGAAATCAAATGATGTAAAGGAAAATTTCTTCTAGATTAAATGCTTGTAATGAATAACGTATTTACTTGGATAAAGATTAATATCAACTTTAATAAAACACCTTCACAAATAATGCTTACTTTTAGAACAAATTTGGTTACAATAAAAAGGTTATAGTGAGCCAACCTTAACGATAGATACATACTGTCGCGGACTTTTTTGTACAACATTTAAAGGAGAACAATTCTGTCATACATCATTTTAGCGAAACTTTAACCGTTTCCGCAGTGTACACAGCGAAAGCTCTCAAAAGGAAAAAAAAAACCGATTTTGTAACATTCTTGATTGGTGCTCCGCTCGTATTGAACTTATCATGATGTTATATAGCCTAAAGCCTTCCTCGATAAGTGGACTATCCAACACAAAAATATTTTTTCAATTAGTTCCTGAGATTAGCGCGTTCAAACAAACAAACAAACTCTTCAGCTTTATAATATTAGTATAGATAATAATTTACGTAACCGGGTTATAGTTTTTTATAAAAAAGTTATAGTTATTTTGTTATTGAATTCGAAGTAACTTGCTTTATTTTCTAATTCGAAGTAACGGCTGATTGTAGCCGTCTAGCGTTACCGCTACACAATTATCGTACATTTCATACACTGTGTTTTTCTGCGAGCGTCTGCTGTGACGTCTATAAGAAATGTATCATATTATATTGAATAATCAACAGTTAAAAACTATAATCGGACTAACTAACTAACTAATTAAGAATCTACTGAGCTCTCATTTATAAAGATAGGACCAGTAGTTTAGGCGTTACCATGGCACAAACTGCTAAAACCCTTCCTTTTGACTTCACCGTCGGGTAAAAATCGTGGTAGCGGTTGCTACTTGCAGCTCGTTTGCGCTGCTCTGGGCCTAATTCACGATCCTCTGTTAAGTAGAGTTCACGAGTTTTCTCTCTTTCACTTGATAGTTGATACAAAGTTTCTTACTTTGTGTCAAGTGAAAACTAGTGACAGAACTTATGAATGAGCTATAAACACACTTAAGGCGCTGTGAGTAGTCAACTATGAAGTATTCGAGGGGGTGAAGGAGATGAGTGGGGGACGTGCCGCCCCCGTTACTGCGGGGGGCTTCATGCGATTTACGTCAAAGCGATGTGTCTATAATTTACAAAAGCGTAATTTCGATAAAATTGCAATGTGCTTCATAGCCTAGCGGTATTTTGCCCGCCTAAAGCAAAGCGTAGCGTCTAGGTTCAAATCTCATTACAATTTAATATATTTCAAAATGTCTATTTTCTGTCTAGGTCAATTATAATAAGTCTAATTCCTAATTTTGTGCCAAATTTAGCCATTGCGATTTGAGAAAGTTAAGCTTTTTTGTAAGTAGTTAAAGGGTAAAAAAATCTAAAAAAAAGCTCAATTTAGTCACTGAACTCCTAAACGGCTGGGCCGATTTTAATAAAAAAAATTGTGTGTCTTCAAGTTGATTCGAGAATGGTTTAAATTTGCAATTGGACCTGGTAGCTGGCGCTGCTGTCAGTAGTCAGTACGTCAACAAATTTAATTCTAAGGCGGTACGAAGACTACGAAGTTTCCCGGGATAGCTAGTATTATTATAATATGCGGTCGAAGTACTGCGGAATACGCACTACAACATGTAACACATTATGCTATCTACAGACACACGAATATGGTACGGAGCGTACAGCGAACCATATCCGGAGACCAAATTCGGTGTCGCTACACACGCACGGATTTGGTACGGTGCAGTGGAGCGAAACGCTCGACACTCGTGTGTTCGATTTTATGCTCTATTACATTAGCACAGAGTTCTACTTACAGTGCGGTTTTTAAACGACGACCATGATTCCCGCAATTCATTGATAACGGGCAGTGATACCAACACTTTAAAAAATATTTCTCCCCAAATTTTACCCCTGATTACTTATACCATTGACAGGTCTAAGAGATAATAAGCTAGAAAGAAAGGTTATGTGTTTAACATAAAGACTTACCCGTGAATAACATAAAACTAACTTGTCTTAATCTGATTTCACTCCCAATACATTTTCATATCCCTGGCTATATACACACATTAAAATAATTTTTATTATTACATACAATTTGATTCATAAGGAGTAAACTCTAAACATTCTGTCCTCTAGTAAACCCCGGAGATATTTTCCCTAATTTTGGGGGGTACATCCCTAAGTTGGCAACACTGATACTGTTGTACGGCCAAACCGCCGGACTGCTCTTCACACACACGAATATGTTACGGAGCGTACTAGATCCGATGCGGACAACGGTGAACTCTTCGCCTTCTTCTTATGTTCGCCGGACTGCCCTACACACGCTCGGATCTGGTACGGAGCGTACCAGATCCGCTGTATGCTCCGTACCAAATTTGTGTGTCTGTAGACACCATTACACAATACACATCGACCTATGCGTAGAACAAAGTCTGATGTGATCATAGAGCAAAAGTGCGTTTTTTGGATAAATGAAATAAGGAATCAAAGCTCTACAGACTGACATTTTCAGAATTTTTGTATCTGGCTTATTTTCGGAAATACAGAATCGTACAACGTCTTATTTGATGTAAGCTCCATGATAAAATGCACCTAGTGTACATAGGACGGAGAAATTGGAGCGCGCACGGCGCGGGCGTCTCGCGCGATCTTCACTTCAGGCGTTGTCGAGCGGAAAGAAGGGTTTTTTGCGTCATGTGTGTGATATTTTTTCGGTTTGACGAAAATTATAATTTTACTAATTGTTGCGTACTAAAAGTATTTCTGAGATATCATGCTTACGGATAATGCTGGATATGCTTTAAGAAGAGGAGAAAAAGAGCCTGAACGTAGTCCTTATTTTTCAAATAAGCAATATATTTTTATGAAGAACGGTGTAGATCCGGGTAAGCTAATATTTTTACTTAAATTATTCTTCAAATTTAATATTATCATGCTTTGAAATTATAGTTTTTTACTATTCCGCTTTTTAAGCTCATAAATAGAAACGGGAAATCTATATTCATATAAGACATTTTTTGACGGAGAGTTAGAAAAATACATTTTAGTTCGAAAAGTATGATTAGTTTCATGTTTATTTATTAGGTAAATATTTGTCGTGTTATTAATAAAAGTTGACGTACCAAATAGTTGAGATTATAAGTAATATTAGAACTATATAAGACTAATACTTTGGAATTTCTAAGAGTTTCATGTAACTATTGGATGTTTTTTTACGGAATCACAGAATAGTTATAATACATTTTGTCAGTTCGATATGCAGATGGGACGTTATCGCCTGAATAATGACATCAGTTAGGACGTTGTTCTTTTAAAAATATCGTTAAATATAAATATATTTCATATTAAATAAATAAAAATAGTTTAAAGCTGCGTTACCTTACAATATATACACATTTGTAGGGTCTTCGGCGAATCATATAACATTATGATCGACAGTTTAGTTCTGTACTGCGATGTTCATCAAACCTTGTATATTCAAACTTTTTTTTAATAGCTTTGTACAAATGTTATTAATTTTTATTAAAATATTTTCAATTTATATATATCATACATAATATTATTTTTAATATATTATGGTGCAGTGTAGTAATAGAATTTTTAACATTTCAGTTGTTGACAACAAGGTGCAGATAAAAATAAGTCAGCCACTAGATGATGTTTGAAATAAAATTGATGCCGCACCTCCTAATCCATCTACTAATGAGAGAATTTATGGCCTTCGGCCATCAATACTTTCTTTGAAAGCGACTCCTAGTTTCGAAAAATCACCTTTAATACAACTTAAAGACTTAAAAAATTCTGATCATCAGTTGATCAAGAAATGTCGGTGCTAACTCCTATGCAGTCTCCTGCCGATAGTCATTCCACCTATGACAGCGTTTTCAGGTCCAATTATGTAGATAGTAGTATACAATTTAATTAATATTATATCTAGCAATATCTCGAAAGTATTATCTAGAAAAATACCCAAAACCTGCAAGCAAATGTGTGAGTGTACGTTTAACCATGAGTAATGCAAGTGTATTGTTGCTCTTTTATTTAATTATTTCTAATAATTATTCCAGCACGCTCGGTCAAAAGCCTTTGACCACTATATAAAGGTGTTTTGCAAAATGTGATCATATGTAACTCTGAAACAGGGTACAAAGTTTGACTCAAACTGGACGTAACTTTGAGAATCAGTACAAAGTTTGACTCGAACTGGACGTAAATTTGAGACTCGGTACAAAGAATACATCGCGTCTTATAGAAATGGTTATCGTGATAAATCACATACTGCTAAACCTTTTAGATATGTTAAATCATTATAGTGTAAGTACCTGATGGCCATTCCTATGAGGTGTTACAGAAAATATGATAGTGTATACGTAGATATACACTATCACATTCAGGATAATCGATTTTATAGACACTTGATTGATACTTTAAACCAATCCGAACCTTATTATGACAAAATTGATTTTTTATGTATTATTTCTCCTGAATGCGACATGCTTATTATAACGGGATTATGGCCATAGCAATGTTATTTTTCATTATTTTGGATAAACGTGCAGATACCTCCCCCCATGTAGGTTAAACTAAACTTGTACCTATCTAATTGCATTATACAACATAGCTAGAAAGCTTAGATATATTACCAAAGCAGTTTAATTTATAACTACGTTTTAGAAAGGGTTAGGTGTTAAACATATCGAGCGAGGTCAGTTCCGATATCATCTGGAGGGCAAGGCCAAGTTAGCCTCCAAGAAGCTTGGTTTTCTGAACAGGTCAAAGCAGTATTTCAGTCCGGTCCAACGCCTACAACTCTATAAGGCGCAGGTTCGGCCTCACATGGAATACTGTTATCATCTTTGGGCAGGGGCGCCAAAGTACCAGCTTCTCCCTCTAGATCGTATCCGCTCGAATTGTCGACTGCCATAGTATTTCAAACAGACTTGACTATGTAGCATCGCTCTGCATCCTCTATCGGTTATATTACGGGGAGTGCTCCGAGGAATTGTTCGGAATTATACCTGCTGCAACTTTTCGCCACCGTTTCAAGCGACAAAATATTTATCATCTTCATCACCTTGATGAGTGACAGTCCTCCACCGTGCGCTTTACCCGAAGCTTTCTGCCGCGCACTGTAAAACTCTGGAATGAATTGTCGCCAGCAGTATCCGGACCATTACGACCTGCAAACCTTCAAGAAGGGAGCGTATTCCCTCCTAAAAGGCCGGCAACGCACTTGCAACTTCTTTGATATTATCGCTTATGGTAACGGTACGGTACCGTAAGCACTACGGTAATCGCTTTCCATCAGGTGATCCGTTTGCTAATTTGCCCCCTAGTTTAATAAAAAAAGTTTTAATTGTTTATAAGTTTAAATTTTGTTTTGAGCTTGAAATATTTTTTCAAACAATATTTATTTTTATGGGCATATCTTAGAGATTTTAATTTTTTTGTAGGTTTTAGACTATGGTAACTAGTCTTTAATTTTAAGTAAGTCCCTAGTGTCGACTATGGATTAATTATAGTTCAAAACACACCTATTTTGAGATTTTTTAATGTAAATAAACGATTTTAAAAAATAATTATGTATTATAATTCATTTATAAGTAGTGTGGATAGTGCCATATCAAAATAATAGATTATGATTATTCACATAGGACTTAAAAATGTCGGATAACTCCCACAAAAAACGAACCATATGAATATAGAACGGCATTTTATTCAAATGTCTCCGTAAAACAACGTAATATGATCACTACGAACTCTCGCTTCTCCGCTGTAAAACGTCCTAGGTTGATATAGAACTCGTTATCTCAGTAAATATAATAATTATTAATAAACAGTATAAAGTGGTTAACTAGACTAGGATGTCATAATAACATACCAAAATTTCAAAAATAAAAGTCTCACCGTTTATAAGTTATTCAAGTTATTCAATACGCAAAACTTGTTTTGCCTCTACTGAAAAGTATCAATTTTTCAAATCGGACTTTGTTCTACGCATAGGTCGACATTATGACATCACACACATTGACGTTTCTTCCTAGGTCGACATTTCAAAATTTTATATATTTCGCATTTTTCAGCGGTTACAAAATCTAAACTTGCTTTTGCCCGCAACTTCGTTCGCGTAGCACAAAGCTAAATTTTATCGACTGATTTTATACAATACATAAATACACAATAAAATTCAATATCAAATATTCCCATTCTACATACATGAAACTTCGGCTATCTGACAGCAAAAAAAATACAATTTCAAATACCTAGTTTCTGACATTTGTGGTTTAACCAAATAGTCTCTTCGGCTTCATCATATTAATTGTAAATATTGTTTTATTTAATCTATTACTAATATAATACAGAGAGAAGGTTTATTTGTTTGTTTGTTTGCATTGAATAGGCTCCGAAACTACTGGAATGATTTTGATGAAATTTAGGACAGATATAGAATAGACAACGGGGAAGCACATAGGCATACTTTTTATTGCCGAAAAATGTACGGTTCCATCGAGATTTCCTTTTGCGCGCATGAAGTCGCGGGCAACACCTAGTCTAAATATATAAAAGGCAAACCTGACTGACTCATCTATCAAAGCACAACCGAAACTACTGAACAGATGTTGCTAAAATTTGGCATACAGATAGTTGTAATGACGTAGGCATCCGCTAAGAAAGGATTTTTGAAAATTCGCCCCCTACGGGTGTAACAAAGGGGTTAAAATTTTGTATAGAAACCGAACTTTACGCGGACGAAGTCGCGGGCAAAAGCTAGTAAAAAAAAAGTAGATTACTGAATAAGTACATGTTCCTAATATCTGCTCATGGTGATTAGAATTAGAATTGATTATAATAATTGATATAACTTTACAAACCAACAGAATAATAATATTTAGGTATATATATTATATTTACTTATTCTGTTGTCAATCAATGTTGTCAATTTTGAATCAAATATGTTTTTTCTTTCGTCGTGTAATAAATTATATCAATAATTTCGGTTATTTTACGTCAGTCTGACTGGCAGAACGGTTTGCATACCGACGTCTGATTTTTGGTGGTGAGTTCAAATCCCGGTAAGATAAATATTATTTTTGTGATTCTTATAATGTCTTTGTTTTTCTTTAATATTTTTTTTATTTATTTTTTATTAATTTTTATCGTTGTACTAAAACTACGACCAAAGCTCGGTCTCCCTAGTACCTACTTATATAGAGTTTTTGTACCTCCATCTTAAAACTTTGGACTAAAAATTTGGACATTCATCGAATACAATCTTTTCATATTTTATATAATATAATCTACACTAATATTAACAACAACTTAAAGTAACTAATAATAAAATAAGTACATAATTAACCATATACTTTTATTACTGGGAAAACAAGCATCGCTCGGAGTTTTATAGTGTGACAAAAAAAAAAAGAAAAAAAATCGTCTGACCGGGATTCGAACCCGAGACCAATTGGTCGCAACAACGCAAAAAGCCAAAGGGCTACCAAGCGTCTTACGTCAGATAGCGAAATTACGCATATCTTATAAGTATTACACGACGAAAGAAAAACTAATATTTACCCCTGACTTGACATTTATGCACACGACATAAAGGTCCATTCGGGGGTAAAATAAATTTGAACGGACTTTCAACAATAAATTCGAATAAATTTTTGAGCAGAAAAGAGGGGAAAAATTTGACATACGTCTCATTAGCAAGAGGCCTAAGCCGGTACTGTCTTAAGAGTGTCATGCGTTGAGCGCCGGTGAACGGACGCGTTCCGCATTACGACACACGACAAAAATATTAATGAAAATAATTTAATATTTCGCGAATCGCGCGGTTGTCAACCGCTACACGTCACCATGGCGCTCGTAGTCAACGAGTTGCTGGCGTTTATCCAACACGCCATCAACGCCATGGACGAAGACAGCATCGTGCAGCTCTGCATGTCCACCTTCAGCAATGAGGAGATTTGTACGGGAAAACTGATGCTGGACGAGGCGCTTGGTAAGAAGGCGCAGATGCCATCGCGACTCAAAGATGGTGGCGAAAGAAGCTTGCAGGATATCATCACCCTGTTAAAGCAGACGGGTCCAGGGGCTATACCAGCTTTCGTGGCTAGGGATCTCCACAAGCTACCGGTGGTGACCATGGACCACGTCAACGTCTCCAGCCTGCTGAAGAATGTCAACACCATGAAGGCGGAGCTGGACGAGATGCGAGGTCGATTGAATAGATCGGAATCCACTATCCGTGATTTGCATAAAGAATTAATGCAAATAAAAAGTAATAATTCTTTATGTAGGTCACCCGATCATTCGTTTGACTTCGTAAACACGCGGCGACGCGGCGCGCAAGCTGACACGTTTTGCTCATCAGCAAAATCCGACGGGTCAACAACCGCCGCTGACTGCTCACCGCTTGCGGTCGAGCCGAAACCGAGGACACCAGCGACTCCGAAAAATTACGCAAGTATCGTCGCTGGCCCCACTGCACCCCCGCGGAAGAAGACAAGAGGGGTGGAAGAGCGCCGAAAGGCTGAGCCTCTTCGAACCGTCAAGGACGAGAGCAGGAGGTGCGATGAGGAGGGCTTCACACTGGTGGAGAGGAGAAAGAAGAGGAAGCCCGCCGTCCGCAACCACCGCGGCACCGCACCCAGCGAACCCGAGCAGCGTCTGCGGTGCGAAGTACGCGCCACACCGCTGTACGTGTCCCGCCTGCACTGGTCGACGATGGTCGAGGACGTTGTGGACTACATCCGAAAGAAGACGTCTTTCACCTTAAGGGTCGAGCGTCTGGAGTCTCGCCACAAGGTCAACTTCAGTTCCTTTGTGGTGAGAGTACCGACGCATCTTCTACCGACCTTCGAGGTGGAGGAGTTCTGGCCGACGGACGTAGTCTACCGGAGGTTTCGGGGAAGGCTCCCCAACGAAGCGCGCATCACGTCGCCGAAAAAAGACAATACGTGATAAACTACAGTGTGTGTGTAAGAGTGAACGTGAATAATATAGAAAATAAGATTTATGTATAGTATTGTATAGTATAGAATTGTGTGTGTATAGTATAAAAATATGTATATATCCGTTGTCTGATACCCGTAACACAAGTTCAACTTAGCACGGGATCGGATTTACGTGATATATATTATATTATAATAATGTATATTTGTTCTGTATATATTTTTATGTGTGTGTTTGAATAAATTGAATTGAATTGAAATTGAATTCAATAGATATGAAAGAGAAGGAATGACAGGTCGCCATTTCGCGATGTTTCATTCGACTCGTACGAATTATTTACCATTGAAATAAATTAATACTAACAAATATCACATTCTATACGAAAAATCAAAACAACAATTCCCTTCCTTTTATTATATTTTACGAAACTGCAAATAATTTTCTCATTTCTGTTCACAAATAATACAGTTACAACTCCAAGAATTTCTATTTTAATGGTAACTTTATGATTTTTTTTTATCGAGAAATTTTTCAGATAACGTGTTTTGAAAATGAAGGTCCCCTAGCAAATATGATCAAAATTAACATATATTTTTTTGCTGCACTAAAATGTATCCATTCGTCTCAAAAAATTTTTGAAAGAAGCGCATTTCTAGGGTAAGAGCGCCTTAACAGAACGTGAAACAGGCTCATAACTTAACACGAGTAAAACAAATTAATACTATAAATAAGCAGTTGTTTAGATATACATAAGTATATTTATAATCTGAATCTCGGAAACGGTTTCAACAATTTCCATGAAAAGCCTGCAGGAACTTTTTGGGTGACAATCGATCTGTTTAAGTCTTATCCCGTGAATTTATTAGTTTTTATAAATTTTTCCCTTCGTTGTTAGGAGAGTTATTTTGCTCTTTATTATCGAAGTGTGTGACTCAGCTATTTTTGCGTTGTTGTCAAATTGGTGTCTCGGGTTCAGGTCCTGGTCAGACTAATGTTTCTGTGACATTTTTTATAAATAGTTACTTATCGCCATCTGTTATTTTTTGGGTTCCGTGCCCAAAGGGTAAAACGGGACGTTTTTGACAAGGACGGTACTGCAAAAATTCCGCTGTCCATCTGTCTGTCTGTCCGTTTGTCGCCAGGCTATATGAGCTGTATCTCATGAACCGTTATCACGATATCGTAACTATCGTTAGACAGTTGAAATTTTCACTGATGAAACTATTCCTGTTGCCGCTATAGCAGCAAATACTAAAAACAAAATAAAATAAATATTTAAGTCCCATACAAAACACGTGTTTATTTGCCGTTTTGTACGGAACCCTTCGTGCGCGAGTTCAACTCGCAAATCCAGGCAAAGCTCGGTCTTAATATCTTTGTTTTTTTTTATCTATGGACGCTTCAGACCACGTCAATCTGGCCCCGTGCTAAGTATCCGAAGAACTTGTGTTACGGGTACCAGACAACGGGAGGTATATTTAATACTTTTCTACTACACATATATTTAAGATTTTTATTATATTATACACATCCATGACCTAGGAACACAGAAAAACTTTTTTGTTCCTTTGGCAGGAATCGAACCTTTGCAGCACCAAAGCGCTAAACCACTGAGGTCGTCAACTCTTATTCTTCTACTCTTATTTTCGGTATTCTACTTACAATGAGCACTAAGTTAGGCACAGTAATGTTCACATCTTTGTAGTGGGCCACCGACTTCTCTCGAACGAACTCCAGGCGTAATTTGGGATTCATGGTCAGGGTTCCTCGCTCCAGGTCAACCCTCATGTTCTCATCAGTCCGTAGCTCCCTGAAGGATAAAAAAAGTAAAAAATTATAAGGTACGAGATGTTGCTCGCGGCTTCTTGCGTGTCAAAGGAAATCCCGCAGGAACCGTACATTTTGCCGCAGTAAAAATAGTCTATGTCCTTCCCCGTGGTCTACTCTATATCTGTGCCAAATTTCATCAAAATCGGTCCAATAGTTTCGGAGCCTATATAATGCAAACAAACAAACTTTTTCTCTTTATAATAGTATAGATATAGATGTAAAATAACCTAACCAAGCGCATACAAGAACACGTCTAAGGAGGGTTCCGTAACTATCAACGCGCAACATTTTTTTTATAATAATTTAAAAAATATCGCTAGTTGCGAAACCCTGGTTGGTTGTTTCTTTAGAGTTTAGACAAACTTAACTTTAAAAGTTATTGCCCGATTTCACTCAAAATAATGTTCCTGAGTGTAATGAAGTATCAACATGAAAAGTTACGAGATTCTACCTCTTTTTTATTTCATGGCTCAAATGTTGAGTATTGTGAATCGAATAGTACCTAATTTTAAAGTAAATGTTGAAAAGTTAGCTCTCTGGCATTTCTTAACTAAAAGGGCGTTTATCATGGTAAAATTTAGTGTAATGCATAAACGTTTTGTGCACTGTACTGAATTGTACCATCTAGGATATAAATTTCTAGACAAAACGCTCGTTCTCTTATATTATAACTAGATTTCGCTCTCGACTTCGACTGCGTGGAGTTCGGTTTCCATACAACATTTTTAACCCCTTTTTCAACCCCTTAGGGGACGAATTTTCAAAAATCATTTCTTAGCAAATGCCTTCGTCAGTACAACTATCTGTATGGTAAATTTCAGCAAAATCTGTTCAGTAGTTTCGGCTGTGCGTTGATAGATGAGTCAGTCAGGTTTGCCTTTTATATATTAAGAAGATAATATTCAAAGGGCGTAATAAGCAAAACTCAGACTGCCGGACGTTCAATTCCATGTTATAGAGCACAAACGACCTTTTAAACCACTTTGGCGATCGATTACTCGAAAATGGTTTACTTTGTAAAAAAAGTCATGCATCAAAATACGCATTTACTTTAAATGACATATTCAACATGATGGGTGGAATGAAAAAAGGAAGGATGGACGGACAGAGCGTAAGTTCCTTGTAGTTGCAACGGACACCTAAAAATGAAAATAAAAAGTAAATCAAAATTACTGGACGGAGGATAAATTGGAGTTCAAATAAAGTCGATAACGGTTTAAATTAAATTAGTTAGGTATAAACTATTATATTAACTTAGTTAAAATGTAGGTACCTAGTAGGGAATTATTTCGCAAGTATTTAAGTTTTAATTACTTCGATGGAGACAAAACTCCATAATATTAAAAACTTAAATGTAGGGTGTTATGTTGTATGGTTTACGTCACCGAATTACCACCGTAACTAAACAAATCGTCACGAAGTTTCCATACAATATAGAAAGGTTAACGGTCGCGGTTTTAAATTGTAATAATATACCATCATAATATACCTTAATAACACACTATTATATACTACAATGTATGCCATGTCCATCCAACATACAGAAAATATTTATACTATAATTACACTGCGTGATACTGTGCGCTATGGCACATTTGTTGCTGGGATTGAGAGAAGAAAACAGCGGCAGTAATTTTCCTTTCAGAAATCTTCCTTTATTCTTCTTACTATTTCTTCATTACACTGGTATGTAGCCGAATACTGAAGTGCCGAATGCAAAAATCGATCCAATATTTATATGGATCCGGCCACAGAATTATCTAAGCTCTTATTGGTCCAAAAATATACACCAATCAGAATGAATTTACAATTCACCAATAAGAGCGTTCCTATCTACCTCTTACTCTAACATATTGCCTATCTTGTCTAATAATACAAAATCTTAACATCGAAATTTCTTATAAAATTACTATATAATGTAAAAAGATTATTATTAATTATCAAACTTAAAACAGAGTAGAAGCTAAATAACACGTTTACAATTACAAAAATTAACAATAACATATTCTAATAAGACTTTTAAAATTCCCATACATATTGCATCTTTGTCACACATATGCAATAAGAGCGGGACAACAAGCTATAAGGTAACCTCGGTTGGGGTACAACCTATGGGGGCTAAACAAGTTGTTTAGTAAAAACTTATGTAAACTAACTTTTCTATGATTCTAATATGAATTTATGTTATCAAATCTTATTGGAATGACTAAGTATTTTATATAAGTAAGTATTTAAACAAATATTTACATTCCTATCACTAAATATGAATCTTATATCGATATTAAACTATATTTACATGTCGCGTTTCGGTGTCGTCCTGCACAGATACAATATTTCTTACAAAAAAAAAAAAATAATAAACATGGTTGTAATAAAATCTTACAAAATTACGTATTTTATAATAAACTAGGTGTTGTCGCGACTTCGTGCGCGCAAAACTTAATTTCGCAGAAACCGTACATGTTCTGCCATAAAAAGTAGCCTATGTACTTCTCCGTAGTCTACTCTATATCTGTACCAAATTTCATCAAAATCGGTCCAGTAGTTTCGGAGCCGATTCGATGCAAACAAACAAACTCTTTATTATATTAGTATTTATAGATTAAGCATTAAAGATAAAGTTTAAAATTAATAAACATAAATAAAATACAAATAATTAATATTATGATTTTCCATAAAATATTCTGTGACGTGTTAATTTTGATTGAAAAAGATCTTGTTCTGTATAATTATTTCTAAGCTAGATATTATCATTTTAATTACAAAAAAACATATTGATGACAAGAAAATAGAAAACACATTTATGTTATGCAGAAATTAGCACTAATGAGCTATTAAAATGAATAGCACCCTTTTTTGTCACGCAGTGTGTACAAAGGTTATTATAGTTTTTACTTTTAATAGTAATAGGTCTTAGAAGTGAGATGATTTAACACTATTTACCTTTTAACAATAATATAATATAATTAATTATGAAGCCGGAACTTCTGGATAAATAATAATAATAATATCTATGGACGCTTCACACCACGTCAATCTGGCCCCATGCTAAGTATTCGAAGAACATGTGTTACAGGTACCAGAAAACGGGAAGTATATTTAATACTTTTATACTATACATATATTTAAGATTTTTATTATATTATACACATACATAATTACATAATACACATCCATGACCCAGGGACACAGTTTTTTTTAGTTCCTTCGGCGGGATTCGAACCCGCGACCCCCGGCTTGAGCACCAACGCGCTGAACCACTGAGTCGCAGAGGTCGTCGAATACCACGAAATACCACGAGCTCATAAAAAACAGGCGTGAAATAAGATTCTGTCCAGAAAGTGCGTAGGCCTGCGTAAACCTACGCACGTAGAGATTCTTATCTTATCACAACAAAATGTCTGCCGTTCTATCTGTGATGCCAACTTGGGACTTTTTCCCTAAATTTAGGGAGAAAAAGTATCTGAAGGGGTTATTAGGGGGTTTTATGCTTGTTTTATTTAAATTTGCAATTGATTTGCTTGACGATAAGTAATATAATATACTATTATTATTTAATTACAGCTGACCTATCACTTATTGGTATAAAAAAGTGTATTGTATAAAAAACCAAAATTCTTATTGCAAGCGTCTACCTGTTGCCATCTTGCCATTAAAGAATCACGCAAAAACGTCAAAAAATTCACGTTTGTTGTGTCTAAGGAGGGTTCTGTTACTATCAACGCGTAATAGGTTTTTTATATTACTTCAAAAGTCACAGTCCGGTTTGGTTCAACATAATTTTCCCTGAGTTTTAAGCATTATATATCAGCATGGAAACTTACAAGTTTAACCTATAATTTAGAAATCTACTCTACAACTACTCGAAAATGTTGAAAAAAAGTCATGTATGAAATCTTGACTCTATTTTAAAGCGCTATTCAACGTTATGCAACACAATGGGGTACAATGAAAAAATATTTTTCATCCCCACTTCTCATGTAAGCCACCCTCAAAATATAAAATTATTATTATTTTACGATGCTAAATCCGAGATAATATAATATACAAAAAACTATACCAAATTTCATCCATTTATATTCATAATTACAGAAGCTAGAGGCGTGGACAGACAGATAGACGGAGGGACAGAGCAAAACTATAAGGGTTTCATTTTTTATTACGAAATCAACTACTTTTAGTAATGGTTATGTAAAAATTTTAACTGTCTAGCTATCAAGGATTATGATCTCATGAGACATAGCCTGGTGACAGACATACAGTTTTTACCCTCTAGATACCTACGAAATAACTTATAGTCTGTAAGTGTTAAAAAAAGCAGTGAATCATGCATACAAATGTCAAAATTTACGCATTAGCTGTGATTACATTAATTTACCTATTAAAGTAAGCCATTTTGACATAGTATGTACACATGATTCACTGCCTTCTTAACGCGAATAGGCTAAAGTATAGACTTTATATAACACGAATAGGACGCGACCGCGTCATTCAATGTGCTGCGTACAGTGCAACTAATTTGTTAATGCCCTCGGCAATCATCGTTTTTTTTTTCTACGGAAACGACGGATGTTGGAAAGCATGTGTGGGACTTCCGAAAGATATAAGCAAAGTAGTTTTACTGTATAAAGTATCTTTATAGGTATGTTTTTCTAAATAAGTAATACTTACATATTTGGTATGTAACTTTTTTTGATTTTTAAACGGTACCTATATATTTTATCGTATTACATGTAACTTTATAAAGTTTCGATGTGGCATAAGTACTTTAATAATTATATTTGAGAGTCTTCGCATGCTAGGTAAAATCCACGGGAACCGTACTATTTGTTTTAGGGAGAAATATTTTTTGAAACTTGGCAACTCGATCTTACTACGCTTTCATTGCATTCCAAAATACAGGGGGTGACATTTTTGACTATTTCAAATCGATGTCAATTGTGTGTTGAAGGTTTTAATATAAGTTGTCTTCAGAAAAAAAGAGGTTTTGACAAAACATTGACAGCACAAAATTTCGGAACACTCTGTTAAGTAAAATTTCACTAGTGTGAGTACTGTGAAAATGACAAAATTACCAAATGCCAAACGGTGTCAACCGATCTGAATGCTGTGTAAGGAATGAACTGAATACTTCTGTCTCACTCTGAATCATACAATCGGAGCGAGAAAAACATTTTTCTTTCACTTCGTGTCTCGCGCGTACTCGAGGTAGCTGCGTATTACAGCGTAATTGCTGCACCTATTTGAGTCAGGAGCGGAGCACCTATACGTGTAGTATGGGCATACCCACAACCCCAACAGCCTTGTGAGTGCATACATTCAAGGTCTATTAATTTATAATCAAAATTGATTCAGTTGGTAGTAGTATTGGTATTGTTAACCTTTTGAGTCTTACCTGGTGCTTTTTACCTGCTGGTCATACTTATATTATTGTTAAAATACATATTTATAGTAGTGGATTTAGTGTTAAGCGGACCTTTAGTCAGGTAGATTGAAGAAAGCGCAAAATAATACTTTGATTGAACCGATAGGAATTACTCCTGCCGATGTTATATAATCTATAATTTGTGTATGTTTCTATACTATATATGCACATATTTTTTATTTAATTAATTTATATTCTTAGTTGATGTTAATTTGTTTAAGGTACCTATATTGAAAGCTTATTTTTTTACCAAACATAAAATAAATTTTTTGCTAAATAAGCGAAAAACTTTCTCGCTCACTCCGCGCGTTAGCTTTTAATTAACATAATATTATAAAGAAATTAATACAATTATTTTTTTAAATTCTAATAACCATGTTATGAAGGAAATAATAAAATCAAAATTTTCGGGCCACATCTTCTTTTGAGAGCTGGATCCGTGCCTGAATCAACCAAAGCGGTTTAATAGGTCAATTTTGTACGATACGCGCATAGCTAAAATAATACGCACGTAGCTCCTGGACGCAATGTATGGGGCCCTATACCCAACTAGCAAAAGGTGCTCTTACAGATATCCTAAGACCGCATTTTTGTAACTCTTACTGTACACTTAAAAAAGTCTGTAAGGTTCGATTTGGGCGCACTTTATAAGGGTATTTGCCCTTAATGTTGTTGCATTGAGGTCTTGAGGAGTGTGTTTTCAATCTTACAGTGATCTGCTTAATGTTTATTTAGTGCCAAATACCCTTACGAGTGCTGTACACTGGCATAGTTTAAGGGCAAAAAGTCATAGTGAAGTCTTACTAATGCCGTTCTAAGTGTGATTCATCTTGTTTGTTTCTTCGTGGTGCTCCTTTAAGAGTACTTTATCCGTACCGAAAATTTATCGGTAAAATATGTATCGGTTGTGCGCAACATTTAATGCTTCTTTAAAAAATGTAAGTATTAAGCATATTCATTTTATTTTATTGTTGACATATTATATTTGTGCTTGTCTATTACTATTATAGCGCTGAACTACTTGCGAAGTACATTTATTCGAAGGAAGTGTAAAATAAATAACATTACAAACTCGGGCCATTGCTCAGATGAGTTTTGAATAAAAAATTAATATTTTTTTATAAGTAAAAATATTACAAAATCTCGCCATTTTCCCATATTTGCCAAAGTAACTTACAGTGTTCTTTCTCAGGATGTTTATGAGCTGAATAGCTCTTAGTTAAGTGCGAATAAAGCTCGATGTTTCTTACTAGACTCTTCTTAAATACATTTTCTGACCATTGCTCTTAGTACACTCTTGCTTATAGAACGTTCGACAGCCATATTGTTCATGTGTAATAGGGTTCCTTGTCAAATTAAGGAGCCGTAAGGAACATTATATTATAATATTAGCAAATTATGAAAGCCCGTCTTAAACCAACGTTTGCATTGTTGTTTGTAATGATAATTGATTGTTCTAGAGTTGTCAGCAGTACCACAATGGTTATTATAATGGATGTCGATTGTTTTCTAAATAAGAAAAAAATCAGAAACTCAAGAACAAAAGATGGCCTTGGACCTTAACGCACTTTATAATGTCTAAAAAATGCATCGCTTGTGAATATGCTACATCACACAACATGCCTCAAAAACCACTACATTTTATAATGGGACAGAATGATTTAATTAAACTATTGCACTCAAGTTTCTTCTGGTGTCAAAACTGCCAAGAATTTGCAATATACGACCACTACCCAAGTGATGAATGTGAAATCTGCAACTAACTGATACAATGAGTTAAAATATAAATAATAATACCTGAAGTTAAGCATATAGATTTATATACATTTTATATAAGTTCCGGTCTTAATGTGAGTTTTCAATAATGTGCTACGAATAATACTTTTCAAATTCCGAACCTCGCTAAATTCCTAAAATAAAATCATACGAATTTTGAGTTAATAATGTAGAATGCTAAATGAATAAGTCATAATTCTGTCCAGGATTTTTGGGGTTAGGTCCACTAAAAACCTTTTTTTTTCTCAATATCGTAGAGCAAAGAAAATAATTGTATTTTTTCAAACTGTACTTTTGGTGCATAATAATATCACACAACGATTTATACACACTCTTTTCCACTTTATTAAGATTTTACAGTAATTTATATATAAACACGACCGGTTTCGATTAACTCATCATCAGTCTGATGATGAGTTAATCGAAACCGGTCGTGTCGGTTTCCACCAAGAACCAACAGTACATTCAATCAGTTATACTTTTGGTGCAAACAAAGCGCGGGAAGCAAGAGTTGGCACTTGCTTCCCGCGCTTTCGCGCGCTGGCAAACCATTAGGAGAGTTCCTATTGGTTCGCCAGTTGGCATATCTCAGAAGCGTCGCACCCGCGCCCCTCTCGTTTCAATTTGATTCAAAGTCGCTCATTCGGTAGGTTTAAGTTTCAAGGCCAGCGTTCCAGATCAGTTTGTTTAGTTAGTAGCGCTTGCGCTGTGTTGTGGGTGATACGATACTGCGTGTCAGTCAGGATTATCACTTGTAACTTATTTGAAATAAATATTGCTTTTTATTAGTACCTATCTGTATCTCGGTATGTGTTTGGGCCATACGCTATGGTTTGAGCTGAGTTACAATTAATATTAGTGCAATTATGTTACTTAAATAAACTTTGTGATGTATGCAGTATTATATAATTTTTCTGAAACAAGTATGATAAGTCTTTTTTTCATTGAATATAATTTGTAATTTGTGACCTTACCAATTATTTTTTTCAGATTAGTCAAAACTATGCCCTACAAAATAGTACAGACCTTAGAAAAAGGTAGGCCTGTATTAACTGCGGTGCCAGATGGGTGGGAAATGAATGGAATTTTATTTTGGCCAAAGAAGCATGAAAAATTGCGGAGAATAGAAAATTCTAAACCGGAATCCAATTGGCAGTCAATAAATTGCATTCTTAAAAGATCGAATTTATCAAGTTTTTCCCAGGCTGAACATGAAATTGATGATATGTCCAACGCCTCCGATACCGAGACTGACAATGATAATATTAGCCATACAAGAAAACACAATAAAATGAATAACACATCCAAATTTCAACAGGTCTTTAATGATATGGCAAGACAGTTTTGTAAAGTGAGTGTTGTAAAAATACTAAAAAAAATTTACAGGCTAATTTTATGCATCCTATTTTAATATTATATCCTTATACTAGTCATAAAACGTACTTACAGCTTCAATTTTTTTTTAATTTCAGGAGGATCAGCCACAACTTTTAAGCAAAAGCTTGATGTTAAAAGATGCAAAATATCACGATCCCAGCAAAGAAAACGTAATATTGGTCAATCCTGCCCCTCTTCACTATACTATCACTAGTCATGCTGAAGAGCGCGACACAACCATGCTCACATGTCAGAATCATACTTTAACTGAAAACATAAATCAAGAAACTTCTGTGATTATATCACAAGAATAGGATATGTTCTCTGAAGAGCCCACTGGAATACGTAATTTGAATTCGACAGCTCAAGTGTTTATGCCAAATAATAGCACTTTACCCACTCCACTAGCTCCAACCACACCAGATAGAACTGTTACTGATGTCATTAGTATTGATGATACAATGACTTTAATCTTGCAAAAACTTGATTGTATGAAACAAGATATCAATAAATTGTTTGAAAACCAAAAGAAGATACTATTTAAACTTACAGAAACTAACACGCAATTTGAAGAATTTATAAAAGCAAGCAGTAATCAAACAACACGGCGTCATGAAAGTATACCTGCTATTAAACCTATGAGTAATTTAAAGGAACTGCAAAATTTAGAATGTATATTAACAGATCCGGATGTTAAAGAACAAAATAGAAGTTTTATGTAGTAAGGGCAAAGGCAGAGGAACAAATAATGCATATAATCTGATCGATGTTCTATTTCAAAGAAACTTTTTATGTCAGTGTTCATGGGCTGGCGGATCTAAAACAGGAAGTTCAAAAATTTGTCTGAAAAGCTTCACCAATGTTTTCGATTTATTTTTTTCGGCTATTAATGAATCAGACCCCAACTTTAAGAAACCAGACTGTGAAAAGTTCCTAAAGACAGTTTTGAAAAATTCTCGTCAACGCCTTGCGAGTAAACAAATAAGAATGTCTACAACAAGATGCCGGCAGAAAGTAAAAACAGTAACTAAAGCTGTATTAACTGAAACCCTAAAAGTGCCAGCTAGCACTACTGTTTGCGAAAATTATACCATCGCTGTAGTAAATGAAACTCCAGAAATGCCAGCTGGCACTTCTGCTTGCAAAAGTAATAACATCGCTGTAGTAGCTGAAACTCCAGAAGTGCCAGCTGGCACTTCTGCTTGCAAAAGTAATAACATCGCTGTAGTAATTGAAACTCCAGAAATGTCAGATGGTTCTTCTGTTGGCGAAAATAGTAACATAAATCAAGATCAAGAGACGGAAACCGATTATTTGTTGTTGAGGGCCTTGAAAAAGTTTGTAACTATTTCTTAAAAATTATAAATTTTCTGAGGATTATTATATTTCTTGTTTTAAGTTGATTATATTTTGTATTACAAACTCGGTGCCAAATCACGTTAATGTAGGATTTAATTTTTATTGTGTTGTGAGGGCCTTGAAAAATTTTGTAACTATTTGTTAAAAATTATTACTTTTCTGAGGATTATCATTTTTTTTTGTTTTAAGTTGATTGATTATTATTTTATACTACTAACTTGGTGCCAAATCATGTTAATGTAGGATTTAATTTTTATTGTTTATGGCTCAAAGTACTTTTTTTTTTTTTATAAGTGACAAAGATTTTGGTATGGTTGTTTTCCGGAGGATTTTTGTTGATTAATATTCGTAGATAATTAAGTAATTAAATACCAAGTCATGTACTGGGTGTAAGTGACAGGTTTGTAAAACTTAAATATGCAGTTGCACCACCAAACTGAACAACTTTTACCAAAATATTACTTCCGGAAACCACAATTTTTGTAACGTCCCATGTTGATCATCGAGTTAGTATGCAAGGTCAAAACTTTTTTCTGATTTACGGAAGTATTTTTGTTGGTGAAAGTTGTTTAAATTGATGGTATAAATTAAATATATTTTAGTCTGAATTGATCAGACTAAAATATATTTAATTTATATCTGTCACTGTTTGACATTTAGGTTTGGAAAGAGACAGCAGAACTTAAATTTAAAAATCTGTCATTTTTTTCACCAAAGCTACCGGTCTGTCTATGATTTTAATCGCCATGTCTGGAGGTCCCTACTAAAAACATAGACAAACTACTGATTTTGGTGAAAAAAATAAGGATTTTAAGTACCTAATTTAAAATTTTAAGTTCTGCTGTCTCTTTCAAAACTTAAATGTCAAAAAGTGACAGATATAAACTTAATTAAAATGGGCTGTGAATTGAGCCCATTAACTGTTAAAAATCATACCCTTTATATAAAATTTGTCAATAAGGTTACTTTTAAGGGTGTTGATCAAAACCCTAATTTTATCTGATATATGCAGTCAATAAGGATTTTGACCAGTCAGTAACCTTATTGACTAATTTTACCGGTTAACCTTTATGTTTGACTGTAACATATAGGTATCTATATTTATTAACTAATTAAGTAAAAGGCCATTGTACTATCAGTACCTATTTTAAAAAGTTTACAAGACTTTATTTGAAATTATTTGAAAACTTTAATTGACGTAAATTAATATTTTTTTTAAATAAAAAATGACGGCTAATAAACTTAATTTTCGTTGTTAATCTGGGTACTAGGACACTTGTGCTGGAAAGCTGTTTGTCAATGTCTAAAAATAGATTTGATTTTACTATAATAATCTTAAGTTTATGGCTAAATAAAGTACATAAGTAGTACAAAGTAGTAAGTAGTAATTTTATAAGGAAACTTAATAATGAAAAAATGTCAAATAAAAAATTTTAAATAATCTGTTGTATTATTTATTTTACAAAGTGTGCAACAAAGGTATAAAAAATAATTCTGAGTTGTATTCAATTTTCACTAACTTACATTTTACTTTAGAAACATCACAAATTATTTCACTTTTACTATAATTGTTAAGGTCACATTTGTAAATGTTCAAAAAAGAAGACTTCAGGGGCTCCTCAAACACGCCATAAATGTTGTTAATACGATATCCGTGTATTAAAATATCTTTGGAATCATCTTCACTGTTGGTACTTAAGGTCCGTAATTCAATTATTTCATCATCATCACTTAAAAACCATTTATTTTGATCTTGCGCGCATAGAGAAAACGAGTCGAAACAAAGTTGTCTCATAGTCGATCTTCCTTTAGGTTTAGTTTTTTTAATGAAAGGTTTCGTGCTTTCATTTTCATTAATATTTTCAAATTCTATATCAAATCTTTCATTCAATCGCCGAGCAGCTTGCTGAAGAGGTTTATTTCCTTGTCGAATCATTTTTTTAATAACGTACAACTTATTTTCGAATGGATAAGCGTTAAAAGTTTGAAGTATTCCAAATTTTTTCACTTCATCAACAAGATGTGTCAAATTGTGTATATTGCTAGAGATGTAGTCTTTTCCATAAATATTTTTGAAAATATCAACAAAAATCTGCAGCATTTGTTTAGCAATCGCAAGAAATTTAAAATGTTTTTCATTTGAGCAAATCGTTATAGCACAAAAAAACAAATATAAAAAATGATAATATGCCTGAGTTGGTAATGTATCTTTGAGTATTATAATACCCAAATAGTAGAAAAAGGTGCGATATTCTGAGCCTTTCCCATTGGAAAGGCTCAGAATATCGCACCAGCTAGCCCATTGGCTAGCACGTCAAGTTTTCTCACAGATCTGTGAATTTCTTTTGGCATACTGCATTTGAATAAAAAATCGTTAACCTTTTCTATATCTTGGCTGCACCATGCGTGCGTTGAGCGAGCCAGCGAACGGTCGTGTGCCGCTTTACGACACATGTAGTAAATATTAATTAACATTTAATATTTCGCGAGTCGCACGACTCACAGCCGTTGCACGTAACCATGGCGCTCGTAGCCAACGAGCTGCTGGCGTTCGTACAACACGTCATCAACGCCATGGACGAGGACAGCATCGTGCAGCTCTGCAAGTCGACCTACACCAGCGAGGAGATCTGCAAGGGCAAGCTGATGCTGTACGAAGCGCTCGGTAAGACCGCGCAGATGACGTCTCTATGGAGAGATGGGAGTGATGGAAACTTGCAGGATATCATCTGCCTGCTCAAGCGGACGAATCCAGCAGACGTGCCGGTATTTGTGGCTAAAGAGCTGCACAGGCTGCCGGCGGTATCTGCGGACAGCGTCAACGTCTCCAGCCTGCTGAACAAATTCAACATCATGAAGGCAGAGCTGGACGAAATGCGTGGTCGATTGGATAGATCGGAGTCCACGATCTGTGATTTGCGTAATGAATTATTGAAAATAAATTTTAATAATTCATTATGTAGGTCACCCGATCATTCGATTGACTTCGTAAACACGCGACGACGCGGCGCGCAAGCTGACACGTTTTGCTCGTCAGCAAAATCCGACGGGTCAACAACCGCCGCGCCGCCGCCCGCTCGCCGCTTGCGGTCGAGCCGAAACTGAGTACACCAGCGACTCCGAAAAATTATTCCAGTGTCATCGCTGGTCCAACCGTACCCCCGCGGGCTAAGACAAAGGGGGTAAAGGAGAGCCGTAAGGCTGAGCCTCCTCGAGCTGTCAAGGACGAGAGCAGGAGGTGCGATGAGGAGGGCTTCATACTGGTAGAGAGAAGAAAGAAGAGGAAGCCCGCCGTCCGCAACCACCGCGGCACCGCACCCAGCGAACCCGAGCAGCGTCTGCGGTGCGAAGTACGCGCCACACCGCTGTACGTGTCCCGCCTGCACTGGTCTACGAAGGTCGAGGACGTCGTGGACTACATCCGAAAGAAGACGTCTTTCACCTTAAGGGTCGAGCGTCTGGAGTCACGCCACAAGGTCAATTTCAGTTCCTTTGTGGTGAGAGTACCGACGCATCTTTTACCGACCTTTGAGGTGGAAGAGTTCTGGCCGACGGACGTAGTCTACCGGAGGTTTCGGGGAAGGCTCCCCAACGATGCGCGCATCACGTCGCCGAAAAAAGACAATACGTGATAAACTACAGTGTGTGTGTGTAAGAGTGAATGTGAATATATATAGAAAATTAGATTTATGTTTTAGTATTGTATAGTATAGAATTGTGTGTGTTTATAGTATAAAAATATATATCCGTTGTCTGATACCCGTAACACAAGTTCAACTTAGTACGGGATCAGATTGACGTGGTATATATACTATTTAATTATGTATATGTTACAGTCAATGTGATTAAATAGCTATTATACATAATGACTGGTCATTATATATAATAACTATATTGTCTAGATAATGTGATAAATTAATCACTTTGTCCGGATATTATTCATAATAGCGGGCCAAAGTTAGCTAAAGTAATAAACACGATTCAGCTTAGTGATGCAACAGAACTCTGCTTCTGCTTCCGCTTCCGCGGAAGTTCTGCATGTCTTTTCACTTTCGTTTCGGGAAAACGGGACCAACCTCGGATTATAATCCGAGGTTGGTCCCGTTTTCACTAAAGTGGTGACCTGATGATCACATAAGCTTTGATCAGAACTCCTCAGTCTTTAAATATACGCGTTTAAAAATTTCGACATTCAAACTCAAACTTAAGAACTGAGTTCAAAGAACTGCAAGCATAATATGCCACTATGTAACTTACAGTAATCATCATCGTCATCTTATTTTTACAACTATACAATACCTAATGGAAGCTTGGCGCGTATTCAATAATTATATATTCGATTGTTTATTTAAAACGTTAGTTAATAATTTAACATATATCACTAAAACCTTACCAAGAGCATGTCAGGACATGTGTAAGGAGGGTTCCGTAACTATAAATGCGTAATATGCTTTTTTTTTAATTACTCCAAAAGTTACTGTCCGATTTGGATCACAATAATTTTCCTAAAGAGTTTTTAGCATGATCTATCAGCATGAAAATTTGCAAGTTTCTATCTCCTATAGTTTAAAAATGCTAGGGGGGGGACCAACTTACAAACTAGTTTGGAGGCCGATTACTCGAAAATGGTCAACTTTATAAAAAAGTAACGTATGAAACCTTGCCTTCATTTTAAAAGACCTATTCTACCCACACGATGGGGTAGAGTGAAAAAATATTTTTCATCCCCACTTCACATGTATGGAGAGCCACCCCTAAAATATAAAATTATTATTTTTTTATGATCCCAAAACTGTGATCTATACACAATCTATAACTGCACAAAATTTCATCAATTTATATTCATAATTACAGGAGCTAGAGGCGCGGACAGACAGACAGACAGACAGACAGACGGACAGAGCGAAACTATAAGGGTTACTTAAGTATTACGGAACCCTAAAAGGGTAAAATTATTATAAAAAAAATATTTCATAAAGTTAAATTACTTTATATAGATCACAATAAAATTGTATCTATGACAATGTTATTATAATAATTATAATAAACATTATAATTATTATTATATAAAGGCAGATTGAAATACAATTTTATAATATTTACCTGTACCTACTTTTTTATTACTTTATCCAATTCTTCGAAGATATTATATAAAATTGCCAGTCAATGTGATTAATTCTGTGTCATTTATCACTTTGTCTAAATTGAGTAGACATTATAAATAATGGCTGGATAGTATATATAATATCCGGATTTATTACTTTGGCTGTAACATATATATGTTTTGTATCTATTTTTATGTGTTTTTGAATAAATTGAATTGAATTGAATTGAAATAAATTGAATTGAATTTAGTAAGGTATTTACCGAAATTGCCATCTCTCCATCCAGTTAGCAAACGTTTCATAACGCCAAGATCAATTAAGTGAAGCGAGTCACAAACTGGGAAATCTTCTACCATATCGATATTAAGTTTCAGAAGAGAGGAATCCAGCTTATGATGTTCTTCATCCTTTTTTGATCGGAAATCATTGTCATTTCTTTCACGACAACCGTAATTTAGAAACGTAACAGTACGAGAAACTTGTGAATATTCACCTACAACTGTACATTTTAAACAGCCATGCTTGCCGTTAAAGTTAACAACTCCTTTAATCAGTGCTCGGGCAGGAGAGTCACATATGAAAGCTCTGACTTTTACGGGAATTGTTCTTTCAAGTCCTGTTGAGTTAACAGCTGTTACCTTCAAACCATTTGAACTAGTAAGTTCATTTAACTCCATTATAAGGGGATCGAAAAAGGATTCCAAATTTGATGGCTTGCTGCTTCCCGTGTAAATACCTAAAAATAAAAATAAAATGTATTGTTAGTAAGTACTAAAAGTGGCATAAAATTAACAGTAGGGACTACATGAATTATTTATTCTTTATCCTAGCGTATCAGCCTCCAGTGAATCTGTCGAATTCTCAAGGGCACCAACTGGACACGCTCCTTTAATAATAAAATAAAATAGAATTGATAAATCCCCGACCAACATCCAGAAGTGAACTTTTATCTTTAAATGGCTGAACAGATTTCGATCAAATATGGCTAAGAACTATCTCGTACGTGTGTGCGTACAAGTATATGTGTGTGTGACTATAAGTAAAAGTGGGTATGTATATGTATGTGAATGTAAAAGAGAGAATATACATATTATGCGTGTGTGTGAACCTAAAGGGAGTAGTCCTTACTCTATTAGGCTTATTACTCATAGCCACAGATACACACTGACACACACACTCATATTTATAAAACGCAACTATACTAACACACAGACGCACGCGCGCGCGCACTCGTCTTATATTAAACTTTTTTTTCTAATTTATTATTTTAACATACAGGATGTAAGGGACAGCCTTCCGAACACTTCGCAGGCGTGATCAGTCCACTAAACTGAACAACTTTCCCCAAGAAACCTACCTCAGGAAACGACAAAAATTTTCCAACCTCCCATGCAAAATTTTAATGACTTTACTATTTTTTTTTCATTTCCTGACATATTCCTTCGGGAAAGTTGTTAAGTTTCATGGGCTGACTACTTCTGCAAAGTTTTCTGAAGGCTGTCTCTTACACCCTTTATATGTATTTCTTTATTTTAACCGAAAAGTATATACCTATATACGAAAAAAATGATAGTAAAATAAGATATACTTACCTATTACCAATGGAGGTAAGCGTGGCATTTCAAAAATATTACACAATATTGGCCAAAATTGCTGTCTAGAGCTCTTATAAACTGGCAAACCATCGATATTGAAATTCAATGAAATATTATTGGGCAAGTTATTGACATGTCCTGAAATTTTTCTTAATTGTTTAATTAAGCCATTATGCCAATAATTCCCTTTCCCCGATGGAACAATCTGTATATCTTGGCTCGTTGTTTGAAAAGCGTGCGAGCATCTTTAGTATAATCAAAATAATATTGCTATTTTTATTTAAAATCACAGAAAGTTCATTGTAAGCTGAATGTGGAATGTTATATTTAATAGCCCAGACTTTAATGGCTTCGCGTAACTGTAAGTTACTTTCATAATTTAAAAAGTTTTCGCAGTCAGATTCATGTTCGCTGTCATCACTAGACGTATTAGAGCAGTCTTCTTGTACGGAACCACCACAAATATAACTGACTCCAACTTGTTCCGCTTCTTCGAATGGGGGCGATCTTGTAAGTTCAGAGTATTGTTTATATACTCTTCTACGGTATCCTCCACTTCTTTTGAATCGTTTCCATTTATTTAAATCCATAATTTAGCACTTTACCCACAGTAACCAAAAGACAAACAATCTTTTTACAAACGATTAAAAGTCAGCAATCTTCTTATTAAAGCATACCTATGACGTTTGTGAGTTCAAATATTCTTATAAACGTCTTCCGACATGCTACTATAATTTATAATGTCTTACGAGACACTTAGCTAAGACAACTCACGCTTATAAGTTTGTAGTTATTTAAGAGTTATATGTCATGCTTTAGTAAGAGCAGTACTCTTATATCATACTTTTCCAAGAATCCTTAAAGAACAAACAACCTTATAAAGTGCTCTTTTAAGTATAAAAATGTGTGAAGAGAAAATAGTCTTCCAACGGGCGCTTATATGACTTTTATACTTATAAATATTTTATAAGGCTATCTTAAATATATCTACAAGAGTTCCTCATAAGCTTACATGTTCTTTAAGTTCGAAACGTCTATAAGCATGCTTTAATACGATGTTTGTTCTTAATCTAGATACTTATAAGCTATTTATAATGCTTCCACTCTCATATTATTATGTAACTTAACCTAAGACAATTTTGCTAGTTGGGTAATACCTCGACTACGTGCGTAGACCTAGTGCGTAAGAATACGCAGTTTCTGGACATAGTCTAATCTAACGCTTCCATTGCGTTTCGTCTGTGTGTTGTTAAGTGAGTGAGGTTACCGGAGGCCCAAAGAATTTGGGATTAAAGGACCGCACTCGTGACTCCTCTGGTATTGCGGTTGTAATTGCTTACCACCAGGTAAAAAAATTGCTCATATCGATCACTCTCAAAGTTTGCCAAACGGTAATAGGCTATTACCGCGATAATTCGGCGAATAAAAATATTCCGTCCGTCCAACCGTATAACTACGATTCCTACACATAATATAAATTTTTTAAATATTCGTCAGTCTAGCATGTTTGTCTGTTCCGGCTAATCTCTGAAACGGCTAGACTTTCACTTGCAGATAGCTAATATTATAAGGAGTATGTTAAACTACTTTTATCTTTGGGATTTAGGTTCCGTTTATAAAATAGGATTCCGTTTCCACTTACGTCAATGAAGTTGCGGGCACCAGCTATTTATATTATAAGAGTGGACCTTTCATTAGCAGCGTTGTCTACCGCCTAGTCCCTTTAATATTGAGGAATGAGGAGAGATTCTGAGATGACGTAAAGTGCATAAGATGATGATGATTACATTATATCAGTGCTCCGTGGCCTAGTGGGTAGACCGTTTGGTTCGTATTCGAGAGAGTGCAAGTTCGAATCCCAGGTTGTGGCATATACCAATGAGACTTTTTCAGATCTCAAGTATATTATACGGACGCTCTAACGGCAAAGAAAAACATCGTGAGGAAACCCGAACATGTTTGGCCCCAGACGTATTGACCAGTCATTCCTCTGGACTAGGCTGACTGTGTTGTGAGAATGCCGTATGTGCTTGGGCAACCGTACGACATTTAAAAACCAACTGTTCCAGGCACTACAGTATTTCAAGAGTGGTTACTTCGTTCGGAGAATCCTGTTTAAGTCATCCATTAACGGATGAAAAAGGCCTAAGTTTATATCAGTACTGACCTGAAGGAAAACGGTCCTATCTCCTGCACCTTGATCTTGCTCTGGCTGCCGTTGATGTACTGAGGTAGGTTGGTGTAGTTGAACACGTAGGCGTCGAGGTAGATATTGTACTGTGGCTCCCGGAACGCCTCGTACGCTATCCGACCCTCCTTCATCGTTAGAGACTAAAAAAAATATCAGGTTAAACATTGTATGGCACTATGTAAAAAATCATAATAGGGGATCGGACTACATCTGATATATTTAGTTTCATGAATATATTCAGAAATATTGAGGCACTACTTGGTAAATGTAAAAAAATAATATATTATTTTATGTGTAGTTTAGTAATTAGATACATCTAAAAAATACCAATAAGATTTTTTTTTTGCGAAATTGGTAAACAAAACCAAATCATTAGTTGACTTACATCATATAAAAAAAACATTCATTATGGTAAGTATGAACTTATAAACGCACAAATATCGGAGATATTTACAAATATGTTCCTGCGGCCGTATACTTCATACCTACTTCATACACTTTAACCCAAGAGTGACGTCACTCGTAGGTCGACTTTAGTATGGAGCGTTTTCACGAGACTTGCGAAATTTTGATTACTTTTGAAAGTTGACTTTTGTTATACGGTTTCTTCTTAAATATGAGAAACTAACTCATATTTAAGAGTACTATTCATTTATTCAATTTTCACGCTTTTATATCTACGTACTCTGTTCAGATTAAAATTATCTTTTTGAGAACGAAAAAAGAATTGTAAATGATACACTTAAATACTACCAATTTAAATGTCACTAATTATTATTAACCATACAAAAATAAAAAATAAACAGCCGCACTCAGAGACATTTAATACTTACTCAAGGAGTCACATAGTAGAGACTTTGACAGAAACTGTATAGACTTTATGTCAAAGTTTGTACTAAGCAGCTCCTTAAGTAGTAAGCATTACGTGCGACCGAATGACACAGTATAAGTTGAATTCAATGTTTTTGCACAAATATTGAATTGGATCTCTGATAAAAATCAGGGACCAACTTATTCAGATATAGCAAAGATATAGCAAGGAGAGGAGACATTGGACAGACAATAATTAATGAACAAATTGAAAAGTAAAATATATTTTTTAAATACTAGCTGATGCCCGCGACTCCGCCCGCGTAAGTACAGTAACCCAAGGGACCGTCCTTTATATCCCGCGATAAGTTTTTACGTAAAACTGTAAATAAAGTATCCCACGGAAACCGTACATTTCTCCGCGATAAAAAGTAGCCTATGTCATTTTCAGGCTCTAGATTTTCTGTGTACCAAATTTCATTTAAATCGATTCAGTAGTTTTGGCGTGAAAGACGGACAAACATACACACTTTCCCATTTATAATATTAGTATGAATGTTTGCAACAATATTGCCTAATAATTATTGAAACCACTGTTATTAACTGAACTTATACAATAACATGTTGTATTGTTAGGTACTGTTGCAACAAACTTCGGACTAGCTAGGAAGGACAGTCCGTTAAAAAATGACATAAAAACATTAAAAGAAGTTTCGATTTCGTGAGGAAGACACCCGAGAAATTTATATTTTTATATGCTTATACCGACTACCAAGCAAGCGGTAAGTGATTACCACATGAGAACTTCTGATACTTGGCAAAACAAAACGCAAACGTTATTTCACGCTGGTCATATCTGCGAGGCGGTGCCATTTCTTTGGTCTAGTATACCTAGCAATAAGAATAAGAATAGAATAAGAATAAGAATCGTTTATTCCAAGAAATTGGTTACATAGGTGTTACATTTGTATAATACTTATTTTATTTTATCACAATTTCGGCCCTTAAGGCTGCGCTAGTCGGTTTTTTCTCCATACAAACGCTGTTGGTGATTTACTCCAAAGTCAAGCATTATAGACCCAAATTCTAACGTAATATCGATTTTTATGACACTTATCTAGGTCGGTATTTGCTTATATTTCTGAAATTCAAATTAGTGTAGAAGACAATAGCCTCCAAACATCGCATTTTTAGCGCAACTTTGAACGTAAATAAAAATTAAACGAAGAATGATAGTAAAAAAGCAAGCAAATACCGACACAGTTCGATTATTCAGCAATTGAGATAATTTTACTACAGACAAAAATATTATATAGTTTTTTCATAAAACACCAACAGCTGAGTGTCGATTTGCGTAATTTGAAGACGCCTTTTCTAAAATACTTTACACAGCTGCATAAATGTGTGCAGTATAGCTTCTCTTATAAGTATAGTTTACTATTTTATGGGTATATCCTTTTTCCCCAATATTTGGTGAAATAACAAGCATTTTCCCCGCGCGCATCACTGAGTTCGAGCCGTTGACTAGCGCACTCTTAAGGCGAAAATATACGTAGATGACGTCACAGATTCGGGCGTGGCCTAACACTTCCCGCCGCGCCACCCGCATACACCCCGCAGCGCTCGCGTTCTCCGCGCGCGGCCGCGCCGCGCCGTCGCGACTCTAATTATAAACTGAGGAACGGCCCTTTTATACGACTTTAGGATTGATTTAAATGCAACTTGAAAATATTAATTTATTTCTGGTTTATGAGCAAAGAAAAAACGTAGAATGTATAAGCCGCTTCTCCTTCTTCTGTAGAAGCCGTTCGAGGTTATTCCCGAAATCTAGAAATTATTTGGTAGGCAATGCGGCTTCCAACCCATCACTTTTGATTTCATTTTCCACCTCTACGCCCACCAAAATGCAATACTTAGTGCTATTGACAGAATCACTAAAATATCCACTAGGTGTTTTTTCGCTTTCCTAAGCGACAAAAATACCGAAAATGAGTTATATCAATGAGTTTGTATTATTTTTTTCTGCGTCGATTGGTCTAATCGTCGTCTTCCTACGACGATTTTTTTGTCGCTTAGATATGGTGAAATTTATACAAAATCATGAATATTATGTTCACTAAGCGACAACAACAAGCTATTTATAAAAAAATTCATTTGGATATTTTGAATAATTTTAAAAATCTACTTAGTCGTTTTTCATGTTTTTACTTTTCTTTTGTTTGCACAAAAATATTTTTACTTGTTTAAAAAATTCTTTTCGTGAACACTTTGTACATTTTCTCCATACAAATTATTTGTGAATTGTCCTTACAGTGCATTTAATTTGATACCATTATTTTACGAAAGTGCAACTTGTAGAATTTTACCCATAGTGAAATAAAACAATATTGGCGTAAAGATAGTTTTACATATTTGACACAATAACTATTCGTGCTATGTAGATATTTTTACTTGAAAACTTTTGTTTTTAAGTATGTCGGTTAGATATTTTTTTTTGTCGTCGGTTAGATAAAATGTAACTAAAAGTATTAAATTTACAATGTGTGGGAACCTTAATGAACGCAAACATTGCTAAATATATTTCTATATTTATGCGCCTAATGTTTCGCTAGTTAGTCCTGTCGGTAGTAGAAAATATCAATATACTAGGTTATGGGAGTAAACTTTGCGCACATACTTGGACATAATAAAATAGCTCATATAGCTGGTCTATTTTCAATTAAATTGGCAACAGTCACTGAAATCGGTGTGTTTCATTATTATTCCTTTTTTAAGGTTCCGTAGTTCATGTCTCGGAATCCTTATAGTTTCTTCATGTCCTTCCGTTCGACCGACCGTCCGCCCGTCCGTCTGTCCATCCAAACGGTGGTGCTTGAAATATGAAACTTTGAATGGATAAGTTTATTTATCACGTCGACATAGTGCTAAAATAAATGAAGATAATTTTTGGTTACACCTACACGAAAAGGGGAGATATAATTAGGTACATAGACATTATAAGAACATTGAGAGGTTTCTGTGATTATATTTTGATGTACGTACGTATCCGTTTGCGCGATATTCCACTTTTAAGCGCATTTCTTGTTAAAATACGGCGTCCCCCCCTCTAAAAGCCAAACGGCTGGCTCTTAAAAAGGGGAAATATTCATGATGGTAGTCCATGTAATAAACTTTGAACGAAAACTATAACGGTCCAAAAAACTTCATAAATTCAGGAGTTATAGAGACTTAAATTAAATCAGTTAAGATGAAGATATCTGTGGCTCAGTGGTTAGCGCTTTAGTGCTCAAGCCAGAGGGCGTGGGTTCGAATCCATAAGAGAATAAAAAGTTTTCCGTGGATTCCTTGGAAAAATTACGTTAACTGGGGTTAAGAATTAACTTCAACGATTAACGAATTAACGCTGCCGACAAAATATGTTACTATGATAAAATTTTAAAGCGATTTTGCCAAGTTGATGTTCATAAAAAAATTATCAGAATATAACAAATATTGTTCATCTCTTTTGTTACATCAAAAGCTGCTATCACCGTACATTTTTAATGACAAATGTATGGCGGTAGTAGCGTTTTTCAAGGCCAGGAAGCCTAATGGACTTCCACCCTTCATGGACAGATGCAATAGTCTCTTCTTAAGACTCCTATCATGGCCATGCCATCAGACGATATGATCAAGGTGCATAGCTTCTCAAAGCAACACCAGGTTTTCCTATCGTCTAGGGAGTAGAGGATAGGAATCAATGTTCACTCCAATGACATAGTCTGGTACACGGACGGATCCAGGAAAGACAACCGGGTGGACGGACCTTCTACGGGGGCATGCCACCTACAGGCTTGCCTATATACTTGTTTAGGACAATTTACAACCATGTTTGAGGCTGTGATGAGTTGTTCACTACAGAGCCTACAGATTGTCCTTGTCCATAAAACATCCTAATCTTATAGAGAAGATTAGGGTAATTTAGATGATATTTCTGCTACTGTCAATGCTTTCAGCGCAGTCTGTCAGAACAATCACACTGCGCTGAAGGCACTGACAGCAGCAGAAAGAAGAAGGGGCATTTTTGTATGGATCCCGTACCCACTACTGTAGCACTACAAGACATATATCAAAGGACTTAAAAAGCGTGTAATTTTTTTGTATGACGAAAAATCTCTAAACCATGGGAGAAAAAAGTTAATGAGAGTTATAAGTGAAAAAAAGTTTAAAAAATCATCCTGTATTATTGCACCATTTCATAGTGTTGCTAATAAGGAACAATTTTCGGGAAGTAATGGTATACAGCAAGCTTCAGAAAAGTGTTATATTTTGATAAATTGCCTCTGTTTATAATATTTTGATAAATTTTGATAAATGTATGGAATGATAATAAAATGATAAAAATAAGCTCTTTCCTCAATTTTGTCGCACATAATTACATTATGGAAATTGTTTCTTACTTGCGATACTATTGAAAGGATGTATTTTTTTCATAATTTATGGGTTCCAATCCTGTCTAGGAAAATTGAGTTATTAAAAATTTTCATGTTTCAAGAGTTTAAGTTTTCATCAAGTCGGACTCGATATTCCGTAGGGCTAAATTGCTATTGCTAATTTTTTTTGACTTCTTTTACAACGCCCAGAAGTATAATTTACCATGTACTATATCTTTTTTTCTGTACCTAATCGTTTGAAAATTATTTTTGCTATTTAATTATATGTATATATATATAATATAATATTTTGATAAATTTTGAAGAAATGTATGGAATGATAATAAAATGCTAAAATAAGCTCTTTCCTCAATTTTGTCACATACTTACATTATGGAAATTGTTTCTTACTTGCGATACTATTTAAAGGTGCAGTACACAGGATGTATTTTTTTTCCATAATTTATGGGTTCGAATCCTGTCTAGGAAAAATGAGTTATCAAAAATGATGCAGTTTAAGTTTTCATCAAGTCGGCCTCGATATTCCGTAGGGCTAAATTGCTATTGCTAATTTTTTTTGACTTCTCTTACAACGCCCAGAAGAATAATTCACCATGTACTATATCTTTTTTACTTTTTTTCTGTACCTAATCGTTTTAAAATTATTTTTGCTATTTAATTATATGTATTTTAATGTAATTGTTTTATCTGAATTATTTGATTTTACATAAACCACTTTTCCAGGCCAGGATTCGAATCCGCAAATTAGGAAAAAAATACATTTTGTATTATTGCACCATTCGATAGCGTTGCAAGTAAGAAACAATTTCCAGAAAGTAATTAGGTATGTGCGAAAAAATTGAGGAAAGAGCTTATTTTTAGTATTTTATTATCATTCCATACATTTCATCAAAATATTTTAGGCAGTTTATCAAAATATAACACTTTTCTTAAGTTGAGTGTATACCATTACTTTCCAAAAATTTTTCCATAGTAGCAACACTATGAAACGGTGCAATAATATAGAATGATTTTTTTAAACTTTTTTAACCCTCATTTACTTTTTTCTCCCATGGTTCAGAGGATTTTCGTCATATCAAACAATGACACTTTTTTAAGCCCTTTCATTTGATATATGTCTTATAGTGCTACAAGGATGGGGACTTTTTGCCCCTTCTTCTTTCATCTAAATTAGTTATGGCTTGTGTTCAAACGCTAAACATGCTAGGACGAGATAACAGCATCAGTCTGGTATGGGTTCTAGGCAACGGCAATATCTCCGGCAACAAAACCGCGGATGAGCTGGGTAGGCTTTGGGCCAATTGTGTCACGGTGTCATGCCCAGAATCGGTATGTGGAATATCTCCCAGCACTACCAACACTCAAGGAATGGGGCCGCAGCTTAAGTATAACAGCCTCCGTGGTCTAGTGGTTAGAGCATTGGCTCTCGACTCGGAGGTCGTGGGTTCGATTCCCGCATTGGAACAACAAAAAATGTTGATTCCAAGTTTGGTTAGGACAATGCAGGCTGATCACCTGATTGTCTGACAAGAAAGATGATCCATGCGTCGGATGGGCATGTAAAAAGTCGGACCTGCGCCTGATCTCTCGTCAGTCGTGTCGGTTATCCGTCCCACTGAATTATGAGAGTAAAGGAAGAGAGAGTGCTCTTGTGTACTGCGCACACACTTGGGCAATATAAAATTACTCCTGCGTAACTGGCCTGGTTTCAATGAAATCGGCCACCGTCACCGATATCGGTGTGGGGAGTTATTATTATAAAGCAATGGGCTGAAATCCTAGGCCTTGAGTTTTTACTTCTATATTTTTTATTATTTTAAGATCAAAATTAGCTAACGTTTTAGCTCGTTTCAGTCAGACAAGGGAACTGCAATTAATTTTTATAAACAAGAAGAAGGAGAATATTGTCAGTTAGGAGCAAAAATTTACAATGTCATTGAATAATAAATTTACTAAGATAACTTTAGCTGTAGAAAATTCTTAATGTAAGCAACATTTATGTAACTTATCTTGTTTTATTTTATAAACTCTTAGGCCATTTAGATGAATACTCCTATATTTTTTTTAAAGTGTTTGGAATTAGTTATTTTTACCTGTTATTACAGAAAATGTATCTATAGCTTATCTATTTTTACATGTTGCTGAAAACCGGTAAAATAAAATGTAGACAATTTTACTTGCTATTACATAACTTTCGTTGATAGCTTAGATAATTTTACCTATTTTTCGAATTAGGACTTTTTTACCTAAGCGACATAAACTGCCTGTAATTCGAAAGCTATATGACTCGTTTTAATATCAAAAATTGCTATAAAAATAAGATACACGTTGTATCTTATTGATATATAGATATATAGATGTATGTAAAACCATCTAAATCCGACTATTTTGTGATTTTTAATGATTTTTTTTTTCTAAAAATTTTAACGTTAAATCACTCTTCTATAAAGTTTACTAAATTTATGCTTCGCTTCACACCACGTCAATCTGATCCCGTGGTAAGTTCTCGAAGAACTTGTGTTACGGGTAGGTACCAGATAACGGAAGTATATTTAATATTTTTATACTATACACATTATTAAGATTTTTATTATATTATACACATATTTAATACACATCCATGACCCAGGAACACAGAAAACTTTTTGTTCCGTCGGCGGGATTTGAACTAGCGACCCCCGGCTTGAGCAACGACACGCTCAACCAACTGAGCCACAGAGGTCGTCATAGAAATAGAACTATACACTTTCTGTGAAATTTACAAGTACATATTATATAATAAAATATTATACTATAATATATACTATATAATATTATATTAATATATTATTAAAATTTCAAGTAAGAAGTTGAAGGAACAAAAAAGTACATTCAACGATCGAACATTTTCATTCTATCGCAGGCAGAGTGCTCGCTAAGGTTTTCATAATTTATTTTTTACGGCATGTTGTTCCCTATTATTTCAAGAGTAAAATAATTAATGATTGCGAAATAGCGGCACCGCGGAGAGTGACACAACCTCCTCGTACGAAAGTCAGCGGCTCACTGTCCCGCGCGCCCGCGCACGCACCGCTTACAAATATTTTCACAAAATAATAGTTATTTACGTATATTTTGAAAACAAAACGGTATTTTGAAAAACCCAACGATGAAATGTTAGATAAATATATTCTTCACATTTTCGTAAAAGAACCATCTTTATAGCCGTAGTAGGTAGTAAGTAGATAGAAAAAGAAATCTGAAAACAGGGCTTTTTAATTTTAATTTATTTAATATTAATCTTCGTCGTATTAAAAAAATTAACGATGATATTAAAGATGAAGGATTGAAGTGTGAAATGTATATTTTTTTGAATTTTTTTATTCCCATTTTTCGGAGTAGTTCCAAATCAAACTGAGCGATTTTTAAGCTTTAGGGGCTATTTGCCCCTTAAGGGCATGGAATAATGTTAGTAAATTTTACCGGCGAATACAAAGCAGTTTCTATATATTTATTTTATTACCACCACACATTAACACATTTCAAGCCTAGCAAACAAAATAAATCTGTCATAATCTACATTTAAAAGAAATATCACATTATTATTGTACCAATTCAAAATACTCACATACATTTTTTGCTAAATCTAATAAATAGAGGAATATAGAATCATAATATTAATTCATAGTCACACAGTTATTAAATAAATTGAATATAAAATCAAATGTCCTACAATAATAATTAAAATGTCAATATATTTAAAAGAAAGTAATCATAATATAAGTATAGAATATAGATAAGATGTCAATAATTACAGTTATTAAATTAAAAATATAATAAAAGTTTATTATTAGTAATCCATTTTAATTCTTATTGTAATAATAGTTATTCATGATGTCCTAAAAATTCATTAATAGTATAAAAACATTTTTCAGTAAGCCAATTGTATAGTCTTCTTTTAAATGAGTTATCATTAAGTTCTTTTAAATTGTCAGGCAATTTATTATATATTTTTATGGACATACAATAGCTATTTTTACTTAAAAATGTTGTTTTTGTAATTGGTAATACTAACTTGTTCGGGTATATAGTATTGATCCTAAGGACTTCAGATTTTTTAATGTAAAATTCAGCCATATACTTTCTAACGAACACACTTATTTCAAAAATATACAAACAAAGTAAGTAATTTTAATTTTTTAAATAGAGGGCGACATGAGTCCATGGGTTTTGCTCCACAAATAGCCCTGAAACATTTTTTCTGTCCAATGAATAGTCTAGGTATATCTACAGAGGGGCAACTCTGTAGATATACCTAGACTATACTATTAGTCCATACCTAAGAGCAGACACTACAAATGAATGGTATGCGGTTAATGCCGTTTTTGTGCAGGTTGTTTTTTGTAAGCGACTAAGGAGATACACATATTGATTAATTTTCTTGCCTGTCAATTCAATATGTGGTTTCCACGACAGGTTATAGTCAATATTGACTCCTAGAAACTTTACAATATGCGATTCACTTATTTCATGTTGGTCATATTTTATACTTAAATCTCTACCTTTATTACCCTTATTATAGAATTGCATGTATGTAGTTTTTTTAACATTAAATTTTAAATCATTATACACCATCCATTCAATTATGTCATTAACAGCATTATTAATTTCTAAATTATATGTCAGATCATTTTTATTCTTAATTATTATGGAAATGTCATCTACGAAAATTGTACAATAATGTGAAGTAATTCTAGGTATGTCATTTATGTATAATATAAATAGAAGAGGACCCAGGACACTTCCCTGTGGAACTTCTTTAGTCTTTACTCTTATATCTGAAGTATTAACTGATACTGTTTCATGCTTATTATTAGTTTTTGTAATTTTTACATATACCTAATGTTCGATGAGAGATATAACTTTCTAACCATTTATTCGCTAGTCCTCGGATACCATAGTGTTCACATTTGTCCAATAGTATTTTATGACTTACGTCGTCAAAGACCTTTGTCATATCAAAGAACACTGCCGATACTGCTATATTTTTATCAATACACTCTGCTATTTTTTTCATCAATGAGAAACATGCTAGTGTGGTGGATTTATCTTTTTGGAATCCATACTGTTCCTTGGTTATAATGTTATTTTTATCTATAAAAGACATGAGGCGCTTATGCATGATTTTTTCAAAAATTTTTGACATTACTGGGATAAGAGTTATGGGTCTATAATTATTTATCTCTTTTTTATCCCCATTTTTAAATAAAGGCGTTATAATTGAAGTTTTGAGCTTTGTCGGAAATTTACCCTCTTCTAGGGATAAATTTACTAGATATGTTAAAACTTGAGCGAGATCCGATACGCAGTTCTTTAGTACTTTTGTAGAAATTTCATCATACCCTGTACAATATGAGTTATTTAAAGATTTGATTATTGCAATAATTTCTTTTTCGTTTGTCGGTTCTAAAAAATTGTATTTTAATTTTGTGTAAGTGTATATTTTATAATTTTATTTGTTTTTTCTTTAATTGCTTGTTCTTGTATAATTGAATTTAAGAAATTGTCATTTAGTATATTTGCAATTTTTATTGGATTTTGTATAATTTCATTTTTGTAGTTTATTTCTTCTATAGCAAACGGTAATTATATAGTTTCTTATTGAAAGTAAAAAGTTTCCAAAAGATACAGAGATTTTAACAAAGCAAAGACAAAGCTGCCTTAATACAATTACGTTATGTCCCGATACCCTAAAATGTCAAAAGGTGTCTCATAAAACGTTAAACCTACGTGAAACGCGCGCTGATTTGTCGAAAATTCATAAAATCCGTTCAACATGTCGCATCACTTTAAATCGAGTCAAAGTAAAATGAAAGTCTACTTATATACGAGACGAGACTACTATACGAGAATTTAGGTTCCTATATTCTCAGTCGCGAAGGCTTTTCGCACGAAAATTACTCAACTTCCCTCAATTTAGATTAAGTTATTATGACACAGCGAATAATTTCATTTTGATTTTATTTCTTTGTTTGAGAATAAAACTACTTATTACGGATTTCATCGCAATTTATTTTCATTTAAGTTTTCAAGCAGTTTACAGCAGTTTTCCAACATTTTTTGCAGGAATTATAAATAATAATTTAACTAATGTTTTTACGCAATTTTAACGCAAAGAACGCAAAACAATGACTGAGTAGTGACTAGAAAGCAGATAATATTTGTGAAAAAAAAAATCATGTTTAATTTCCGTTTTTCCCAACTTGAACGCACGGTAGTGTTTGTTAATAATCTGAGGTAGAGCATGTAAAAAAAAAGATAAGCTTTCTGTTCACCTTCCTCTACATAAACTTTGACTGTGCCAAATATACGCCTCGGCACCTCTCCTTCCCAAAACTCGATAAAATGCTGGACCGAATTTAAGCCATTTTTAATAATATCTGTAGAATTTGAATAGATAGATTCCTTTAAACTAGTACCTAATTTCTTTTAGGCAAATTGCTGGGACAATCTCTAGTAGGTATTACATTCACATAATGCATTACACAATATCTACAAATAACATAATGTTTATTGTTATAATTCGTATGTCCGATGCGAAAGAATAATATTGTATTGTCAAATATTTGGCTGAATTCACACGACGTAACAGTCCAATTTTTATAAATCTTGAAGAAAAACATCTAATGTTTGTTTAGCTTGTTGTTAACTTGTTAAGCTGGGCCTCTAGTCAAGATGCATTTGATAATCTCGACGGCGAAGTTCGTAAACAAAAAGGATTTGACATACGTCATCGTTAAGTGACATGTCGTCAGTTAAGTCGGTAACAGTCCAAACAATATCCTACCATATTTTATAGAAGTCACGTTCAATTTTGCTGGTACCGACTTCAAAATTAAGAAGTTTTTATGTGATTTGTATAGATAATATAAAAATATTATTATGTTCGTGACTGTATCTAGAGATTGTCTACGACAGCGTTTTTCAACCTTTTTCATGATGCGACCCCCCTTGTATGAAAAAATATTTCACGACCCCCCGACCCTTCGCTTTTTTATCATGTACGTATATGTATGTTACAGTGTTACAAAATATATTCATTCCATACGACGTTTTTATGCGTCTCCATAATAATTATTATTCAGATATAAGTACCTAATAATAGTAGGTACGTCAAACACATTATTTTACAATAACATACATCGATGATATCAATGATCGATTTATGAGTCCTATATCCGTATATCCTTTTGTTAAACTCTTACTTATTAAATCAATAAATAATAATAAAAAAAACTTTATTGTTTTTTTACTAAAGTTCACTCGACCTCCGGCGACCCCCCTACAGAAGCCTCGAGACCCCCCAGGTGGTCGCGACCCACAGGTTGAAAAACACTGGTCTACGATTAACAACACAATATACCTACATTGTAAATTGCAATAATGTAGCATCTCACTTCTAGGCAATAGTGTTTACTTTGTATGCTTATTAACCCAAATTTGTAACGCATCTAATAACACTCAATTACTTGAAATATCCTCCATTTTTATTCTTAAATAATGAGGCATATGAGGCAATTCAAAACAGTTATTACATTTTATACGCATTTTATACATTTTAAATTGTTTAATATTGTGAAATTTTGGGACACGTCGACGGTCGTTTTATATTTCATTATTTGCCTTGAAAAAGGTTGACGTACGGTCTACATATTTTATTATTATTTGTGTAAATGTCAATAGCTGATTTCCGCCACAAGCGATCGGAGTGCATGCGAGTTTGTGTCACAGGCCAGAACCTCAATTCTCGTATTTAAAGTAGACAATTTAAAGAGTCAATTTTACTTTGTTTGGATTGAAAGTGTAGCGACATGTTACTGTGAACGGATTTTATGATGTTTCGACCAATCAGAGCGCGTTTCACTTTAGTTTAACGTTCATAAAAACACCGTTTGGGAGTATAAGCGTATCGGGACTTGATTGTAATTGAATTAATGCAGGTTTTATTTAGCAGAATTGTCCCTCGGTTCGCCCGCCCGCTATTTAAAGATATAGTGAAAACTTGTTATTGGCATTTCGCTTTTTAATATGAATTTTTATTGTTATATTTTATATGCTGTAAGTTTTCCGAATAAAATAAAATAAAAAATAGATTTGTATGGCTTCCAAATAACATTCCTAGTGACAAACAATGGTAACTAATTCGTTGCCACAAATTGTAGTTAACTTTTAACTTTATCACGGAGAGTAGTGACAGAAACTCGCACACAGCTCACTGGAGTCTGGACTGTGGGCCTAGCAGGAACATTTGACAGCGGCGTTATCGTAACGTTATCGAATGAGAATTGTATGAAAATATGTCAAAATCATAATAGCGCCCGCGCCCACACAAATTTCATTTGATAAAGTTACGTTTTCCAAATGTTCCTGTTAGGACCCCAGGCCGTTCTCGTTAACTTGGACAAGTTCTTAGATCGGTCAAATGTTAGAATGACATTAAGAGCGCATTGTTTTCTTTACGCAAACACGTGTTAATTGCTACCACGTGTCAATGAAATGCCTTTAAGTGTGAAAGTCAAGGTAGTTTAACGATTTAGTCGTAATTAGTTTGATAGTTTGAACGATTTGATAACATTTAAAATTTTCGATTGACCAATAAAAAATTAACAATGGCTTGGTAAATTCTGGTAAATAACTATTAGTTTTACCGATTTTCGACATAGTGTCAGAAAATGATCCGGGAACATCCAGGACATCTGGGAAACATCGAAATCATGTATATCGTCGTTTCAGCGTGGTGACGTCCACTGCAGGACATAGGCCTCCCCCATAGATTTCCAGTGCGACCGATCGCTCGCGGCCTATATCCACCGACTTCCTACGATTTTTTCTCAGGATATGTCCACCTGGTGGAAGGCCGTCCTACGCTTCGACGTCTAGTTCGTGGTCTCCACTCAAGAACTTTTCGGCCCCAGCGGGCATCGGTTTTACGGGCTATATGTCCAGCCCATTGCCAGTTTAACTTGCTAATACGCTGGGCTATGTCGGTAACTTTAGTTCTGCTACGAATTTCCTCAATTATGATTTTATCATGTAGAGATACACTGAGCATAGCCCTCTCCATAGCTCTATGAGCGACACGAAGCGTATGGATAAGTCCCGTTATGAATGACCACGTTTCGGCTCCATATGTCATCACCGGTAACACACACTGCTTGAAGACTTGTCTTTAGGCACTGAGGGATATTTGATGAGAAGATGTTTCTGAGTTTCCCGAAATCATGTATAACATTAAAATTATAGTGTACTTTATCGTGACGGTGAACTACTTCGCCAGTTCGTCCCTTTTTCAGTTTTTTTTTTCAATTATCCTCTTAAAAACCATTTATAGCCTATTCAACGGTAAATCTTTTATGTATTTACAGTTAGGCAACCTAGGGCTTAAAGGTCTAGTTAGTGCCTCGCTTGCGGCAATGTGCGAAACGCGTCCTCATTTCACATCCATCGGTCAGAGACTTGTCCACCATAAATACCCATTTTTGGGGCTGTGATGAAGCATAGGAGGTTAATGTCCATCGCGTGTAGTCGGTAAAATGTGAAGAAATACTTAAGGATAATTCGAGCTTACATAAGCGAAAAAATTAAGCCGCTTTCGGAATACTGGCAAATATGAACCAACGATACCAAATTTTACCAGATTGGCCCCAGACGTATTGACTAGTTCATTCCTCTGGACTAGGTTGACTATGTTGTGAGAATGCCGTATGTGCTTGGGCAACCATACGACATTTAAAAACCAACTGTCCCAGGCACTACAGATTTCAAGAGTGGTTACTTCGCTCGGAGAATAGGTACTGTATAAATCATCCATTAACGGATGCAAAGGTCTAAGTTTTTTTTACACGTTTCGTTGCGGCGCCGCAGAGCGGTCTAGTTTGACATTCAAACTCTTGCAATTAAACGTGTATCTTCTTGTGTGGTGAATAAAGTTCAATTTTGAATTGCTACCTTGAAAATGCAGCGCCGCGTCTTGTATCATCTCTTTTCGATGGGAACTGACCCTTACTCCGAAGTTACATCAAAAAGAAATGGACAACCGATTCAGTATGGATTAATCATTAAATCTACCCAGGGCCTCTAGTCAAGATGCATTCGATAATTTCGACGGCGAACTTCGAAATAAAAAATGTATGGGATTTGACGTAAGTTATCGTTATGTGACATGTCGCTTGCGATGCGTTATGTTAAATCCCATACATTTTGTTTTCGAACTTCATCGTGGAAATTATCGAATGCATCTTGACTAGAGGTCCTGGTCATAGAATAAATATACCATCAAATTCAAACTTACATATTCGGTGATCCTCGCCATTGGATCCAGCACCAGCAGGAGGATGGATATGATTATCAACAGCGACCCGTACAGCACACGAACCAAACAGTCTGCAACAAGAAGATGTATCAAAAATATTTGTACTTAGTGATCAATTCATTGTATTGTATTTATTTATTATAAGGACACCAAACAGTACGTATACATTAAAAATATTATATATAAATTATCACAATATCGTAAAAAAGAGGCCGATGCATGTAGTACCTTAGCAGGTGACACAGCATTCACAATAGCAAGCTCAGTTAAAATAAGATAAGTGTCACTTGCCGTAGTACGGCAAGCGACACTCAACAGGAATTCATAATTTATGTAGAGATACAATTAATTTACTCAATTACAAAATATATACATAATACTAATAATTATTATAATGTCAGAACAAACGAATGAAATAATGTCAACAAAGTCAAACCCCAATCAACATAAATAAATAAATAAATATTTTACACACAACGCAAACAATTAGGTAAAGTTGCTTTAAATAGCTTTACTGACCAAATTGAAGCAAAATATCAATAAGAAAGGTAGCCTTTGTGGAATACAGAGCTTAAATTACTGCTTTATCTAATTACTAGCTTTTGCCCACCACTTCGTCCGCGTGGAGTTCGGTTTCCATACAAAATTTTAACGTTTTTTTCACGGCCTTAGGGGGCAAATTTTCAAGAATCCTCTCTTAGCGGATGCTTACGTCATTACAACTATCTTTATGCCAAATTTCAGCAAAATCGTTCAGTAGTTTCGGCTGTGCGTTGATAGATGAGTCAGTCAGGTTTGCCTTTTAAATATTTAGATATCAAAATCCATTAAGTAGTTTGTCGTTTGAAAGAGTAACAAACATCCATCCATCCATCCGTCCTCACAAACTCTCACATTTATAATAGACAACAGAAGTAGGATATATGAATAAAATGAAATGATATGAAATGAAATGAAATGAAATGAAATGAAATGAAATGAAATGAAATGAAAATGAAATGAAAAAATACTTTATTGGCAAATAACTTTTACATACTGTAATAAACCTGCCAAACTGCGTATGGATCACCTGTAGACAACTGCAGGTGCGGCGTGATTAGGTAGGTAATGTATTTAGTGATAATTTATTTATTTATTTCAAAGATTTCAACTCAAGATAGGCTATCACGTACATTTAGCAGAAAAAAAATTCATACAAGAAAAAGTTACGCCATCTTGGTTTTCACCATAACACAAATGTCAGCCATCTTGTTTTCACCATACTTCGAATGTCAAAATGGCCCTAAAATTTAAAAAATTGAGGTGAATTTACTGGAGACACTTTTTGCCTCAACATGCCTCGTCTATAATATACGTCTATGATTTATTTGTCTATACTAATATAATAAAGAGGAAAAGTTTGTTTTGAATAGGTTCCGAAACTACTGGACCGATTTTAATAAAATTTGGCACAGATGTAGGGTAGACCACGGGGAAGGACATAGGCTGCTTTTTATCGCAGAAAAATGTACGGTTTGCGAAATTAACTTTTGCGCGCACGAATGCGCGGGCAACATCTAGTTCCTTATAATTTAGCATATAATTCTTACAAGGCTAATATTATTTTAACCCGTAACACAAGTTCTTCGAGAACTTACCACAGGCAACGAACCACAGGACCAGATTGGCGTGGTGTGAAAGCGTCCATATATTTTTAACTAGGCCTTAGATGATGCACACAGGTTCCGTACAATGTATCGGCATATTTGCCAATAAATTAGTATTTGAATATGTCAATATTGCCTCACTGTGAAGGTAAACTGGTGTGGAAATGCGCGCTGATGTAGGAAAATCCTATTTGAGGATGAGACTAACTGCATTATTAGGTTCGACGTTATCTGTACAATGTGCTGCCGTATCCACAAACGTCCAATGTCCATCATATTATTAATATTAGCATATGGTATAGAGGTGTAAACATTAAATACTAATCTTCTTCTTCGTCTTTTTTATCTTTATATAATATAACAAAAAAATCATTGGAATTCCAATGTCTCGCTAAAACCCGAAAACGGCTAGAACGATTTGGCTAATTTTGGTCTTGAAATAATAGTAGAAGTTCAGGGAATCAAACTAACTATTCACTGTTTTAAATTTGTCACTTGACTGGTTTCTTTCAAAAATATTGGCTGGCTGTAGGTTGGAAGTTGGAAGGTGTAGATATAGGTGTAGATTGTAGCTTGTACATGTAGTTATTTATTTATTCCAGTTCTTAGTTAAGACAGAACAATGTGTCCGACACACATTGTTCTGTCTTAACTAAGAACTGGAAAGCTCGTTTACACTAATATAATAAAGAGGAAAAGTTTGTTTGCTTGTTGCATTGAATAGGCTCCGAAATTATGGACCTATTTTGATATTTGGCACAGACGTAGAGTAGCCCAAGGGGAAGGACATAGGCTACTATTTTATTGCGGAAAAATGTACGGTTTCTGCGAAATTAACTTTTGCGCGCACGCAAGTCGCGGGCGACATCTAGTAGCATTATAATAATTATAATATTATTATATTAAATAATTTAGTTATGGTCATTAGCTATTAGGTGTCATAAACTATTGCCTTGCCAGTTGACACACACTTGCCTGTGAGTGTGAACTTTTTTATTAAGCTGAAGTTGTGTGTGAACTTTAAATTGGCACTATCGAACAAGTTGACGCTCGACGAGGGGAGCAATTCTGCTAAATAAAACTTGCATTAATACAATTACAATCAAGTCCCGACTCCCGAACGCTAACACTCTCAAAAGGTGTTCTTATGATCGTTAAGCCAACGTGAATATCATCATAAAATCCGTTCATGGTGATATGTCGCTACACTTTCGATCCAAACAAAGTAAAATGAACTCTACTTTAAATACGAGAATTGAGGTTCTGGCAAATAAATAAGGTGAAAATGCTTTGAAAGCTTGCAGCGCCGTTCAATAGTGTGCACGGTCACTTCCTTTGTATTTAAATATTTTAAGGTGTCCTTTCATTTCCTTTATCTTCTATAACATTTTCTGTACTACTGTCTAAATATTTAAACATAATAGTTTCATTGTCTCGGCTTGAAGAGTTGAGAGATGAGACATCCGCATATAATAGCGGAGATCTCAGCCTGGAAACCGGTGCATCCCAATAGGTGGCACGCCCTCGTAGTCCAGCGCCATCCCAGTTGTCTTTCCTAGTCCTAGAATAATGTTTAGAAAAAACTCGGGGAGAAACTTTGTCGATATTACACGATATATAATTAGCTACTATATACCAAGTACGTACTGAAGATGGCATTCTGTATTAATTGTATTGTCTAAATTCTATGCAAAATAAAAAATATAATCTATATCTATCTATCTAGTAGCCATGTCTGGGTCAAGTGTATTTAAATATTGTATCTACACTTAACAGTTTGTGGAAACAGCTCTTGGCCTTTTTAGATTAATATTGATCAAATATTGTCTTGCACATGCGGTTAAATAAATTAAATATACGGGCAGTTTTCCAACTATTTTTATGTAGGATTATACGATATTGCGAGATTTTTAGTTATTTTTCTTACATTTGATGATTACAAAATTATTAAAAACGTATATTTATTAACTGACTTCCAAAAAAACAAAAGCATATCAGGACATATCTAAGAAGGGTTCCTGTAACTGTTACCGCGTAATAGGGTTTTTTCATATAAAGTTCAGTCCGATTTCGTTCAAAATAAATTTTAAAAAGATGTTTTAGTATGATCTATCAGCATGAAAACTTACAAGTTTATATCTCCTATAGCTTAGAAATGCGGGGGGGGGGGGGGGGGGGCAAATTACAAACCACTTTGGAGGCCGATTACTCGAAAATGGTCGACTTTGTAAAAAAAGTCATGTATGAAACCTTGACTTTATTTTAAAAGACCTATTCAACGATACCCAACACGATGGATTAGAATTAAAAAATATTTTTCATGTCCAATTCACATGTATATATTGTTGGACGACGAAAGAAAAAACATATATTATGTAGCTTAAAATGCTCAGTTTCACAGGGATAAGACTTAGCTAGATTTTTTTTTTTTTTTAATTTCATAGGTAATACTTGCAGCCGAGATTATGATTTACGATTATATGTATAATATTTATTTTTATATGATTTACGATTATACAGGAATACTTTTTCATCGGTACAATAAATTTTACCACGTCATTGGTATCGATAATAGAGTACATTTCACTTTTTTTTTTTTCATTTCAATTAATTTATCCTATAACCAATCTAATACCGCATGGGCGCACTAATTACAAGGCGTCAACGGGTGCGGTATGAGGTAGGGGGCGGCGGGGTGGGGTAAGAGATCGGCCGGGCGCGGGCGGGGCGGCGCGGGCGCACCGCGCACGAGTTAGCAACAATAACAAAGCATCGATAGATGCGTAATGCATCCACATTTTTTATTAGTTTAGCGGATAAGTTCAGGGATTGATAATTTTGTTTTTTTTTTTGTTCCAAAGGGGTAGTAACAAAAATCGCTAGTATTTTTTATTTTTGACAACTATTACGTATGTTGATTTATTGGACTGGTGAAAAACTAATCCTGTATAAAATTATATGTATAAGGTTCGGTAAAGTCAATTATAGATATTTTGGGCACATGATCTATTGCTTATAAGCAGAAAAATTATTGTCATACTAGAAAAAAAAAATCTTCATATGGGCGAGTTTGCGTTTTGCGGAGAGTCACCCAAACATGAGATGATATTTTACTTTGAGTATGACAATTATTTTTTTGCCTAAACGTCTATACATAAGCAGTGGATCATGTGCCCGAAGTATCCGTAATTGATATTCGGAGACAAGATTGTCTCGTTTAAAGTATAAGATTACAAAGCTCATTTAATATAAGATTAAAAAGCTTAATATAAAGAAACAAAATAAAAAAATATCCAAATCGGAGCTGTTTCTGAGAATTTTTTAAGATTGCCTGTTCTTTTAAGATTTAACTGTTGCCTTCATTGACGCGACTATAGGTCAAACCTTTAAATATATAATTTATGTCCTTTAGGTTTTTGTAAAACCGCGGTGCCCGCGACTTCGTGCGCGCAAGAAAGGATCCCGTGGAAACCGTACATTTAGCCGCAATAAAAAGTCTATGTCCTTCCCCGTGGTCTACTCTTCATCTGTGCCAAATTTCATCAAAATCGGTTCAGTAGTTTCGGAGCCTATTCAAGCAAACGGAGCAAACAAAAAACAAAGATTTTTTTTCATTTTATTATATTTTACTACATAGATGTTGCCCGCGACTTCGTGCGCGCGAAAAGGGATCTCGAAGAAACCGTACATTTGCCGCAATAAAAAGTATGTATATGTCCTTCCCCGTGGTCTACTCTATATCTGTGCCAAATTTCATCAAAATATGTCCAGTAGTTTCGGAGCCTATTCAATGCAAACAAACAAATAAACAAACTTTTCCTTTTTATTATATTAGTATAGACTAGCTGACACGTTGTTCTGTCCCCGAAAATATTTTCCCCGCAATTTTTCCAATATTTCTCACCATTTAAACCTTCCCTAAACGGTTATATTAAGATCAAAATTAGCCAAATCAGTCCAGCCATTTTCAAGTTTTAGCGAGACATTAAAATTACAATCCATTTTTTTGATAAATAAGAATATTGTAATGTTTTTGTTTACCAATATCATACATTTTATTTTGGTTTATCAAAACAACTTAAAGTTTAATTTTATTTTTTATTAGTTTGTACAATTTTTTGTTACTTATGTACTTATGTTAATTTTATTTCTTTATGAAGAAATATACCTTAATACTTAAATAATTGTTTCGAAAATTAAAATCTAAAATGTATAGTCATAAAATTATTTTTTTTTTTTACTAGTGAAGCATTTATGGTCTTTTTTTTGTTATTTTTAAATTTTAAATGCTCACTTAAGTTTGTTTAAATAATGTTTAGTAATGTTACGTGTTAGGGTTCGAAGGATTTGGAGAGAAAGACCTGCTGACTCTTTTGAAGACTTTATTCACTAGCACTAGGTGCAACACAAAACACTAGGTCCAAATACTAAGCACTAGGTCCAAACACTAAGCACTAGGTTCAAACACTTAGCACTGACGATGTTCTAGGTCGAAGCCAAGTCGTAGGTCTTATAACTCTTGATCACTAGTTTTCACTTCGAAATCGCCCGAAGGTAGCTCAAAACTGAACTGACTGGCTCGCCTTCCTGCGGCTATTTATATCGGCCGACACGAGTCCCAGACCAGAAAGTTCCCGACTCGCGTGACCGGGTCGGACACAGAACACTATTACTCCTACCGGAGGGGTCGGATTATTCTGAAAAGTTCGCACAGTAGCGCCATCTAGTATTGAGTAGGGGGTTTCATGTTGTCTTTCTTTGAGTGGTTTCGCTAGATGGCGCTAGTTTCTTTGTGCTTTGTGTGTTCGTAAACAGTAATATCGTAATATGTGGCAACTGCCAATGCCAGATACCGTTGAGTGTCGGGATTAAGACGAAGATTAATTTTATTATTGGCACTTTATTCGTTTTGACGACCTCTGTGGCTTAGTGGTTAGCGTAGGCGTTCAAGCCGAAGGTTGCGGATTCGAATACCGACAGGGAAAAAATGTTTAATGTGTTCCTGGGTCATGGATGCAGTATTAAATATGTGTATAATATCTTAAATTTATGTCTATACAAATATAATAAAGAGGTAAGATTTGTTTGTTTGTTTGTTCGCATTGAATAGGCTCCGAAACTACTGGACCGATTTTAATGACTTTTGGCACAGATATACATAGAATAGGGCGCGTACTTATGGTACATTTTTTTCTCGGTGCGAAAAGTAGATATTATTATTAAGATTTTGTAGGCTATTTTAGCGTAGGTATTTTTGCTTTTGTAGGGGAATGATGTATATGTTACGTAGTATATAATATGTGCCCTTAGTGGGGCAAAATTATTATTGCATGCCTATTACCTACTCTATTATAGCATTACTGTTGTGGCTACCCACCACGCCAATATCTGACATTGACATTAATAATAATAATAATATCTATGGACGCTTCACACCACGTCAATCTGGCCCCGTGCTAAGTATCCGATGAACTTGTGTTACAGGTGCCAGATAACGGGAAGTATATTTAATACTTTTATACTATACATATATTTAAGATTTTTATTATATTATACACATATATAATACACTTCCATGACCCAGGAACACAGAAAAACTTTTTGTTCCTTCGGCAGGATTCGAACCTGCGACCCCCGGCTTTAGCACCATAGTGCTGAACCACTGAGCCACAGAGGTCGTCTAATTGACGTTGTGGTCCCTATATCCTACTATTGGGTACTTACTACTCACGTGTACTTCTGTTGGTGCTATTGGATACCTACTTACTTCTTTTGTGCGTGGCGAAAAGCTGCAGCCGTCTCACTGACATCCGTCCCTTGCCAGGGGAGCTGGATATCGCCTGATTAGCCCCGAACACCATCCTGACTCCTGCAAAAAAAACATGATGATTTAATATTTAAACTTTAATTTTCACGAAAATTTGGTATAGGTACATCTATACCAATATTATAAAGCTGAAGAATTTGTTTGTTTGTTTGAATGCGCTAATCTCAGGAACTACTAGTTAGAATTGAAGAATTATTTTTGTGTTGGATAGTCCATTTATCGAGGAAGGCTATATAACATCACGTTGCGACCAATAGGAGCGAAGAATCAGTGTAAAATGTTGCAAAAACGGGAAAAATTATTCATATTTGAGGGCTTCCGTTGCGTGGTCTATGCTTAATGCCTATGTCCTTCCCCGTGATCCAGTCTATAATTGTACCAAATGTTATCAAAATCGGTCCAGTAGTTTCGGAGCCTATTCAATGCAAACAAACAAACTTTTCCTATATTATATTAGTATAGAAGTATAGATAAACCATCAAATTCCTTTTCACAAGTCATCGAATGAAAAAATATTTGACATAGAACCTTATAGAAAATCTAGTAGGTACCGTTCTGTGGTTCAAAACTACCTTGTGCTACATAAACGCATATATCGCTATAATAATCGCATCACAATATTGCACAACGCACATTCCTAGATAAAATATAAAATTTGTTAACCATGTATCCTACTAATATTATAAATGTGAAAGTTTGTGAGGATGGATGGATGTATGGATGGATATTTGTTACTCTTTGACGCACGAACTATTAAACGGATTCCGATTTTTGGTATGGTAGTAGTTAAAACATAAACTACTTTTTATCCCGTAAAAGTACAGTATTGCCATTTACGCGGGCGGAGACGCGGGAAAAGGGTAGTTTATATTAATAAGAGAGTTTAAATCTTAATATTTTGAATTTTGATCGCAGCATAACCAGTGTTGTATGTTAGTTAATAGTAACCCAATAGGGATTATGCACGTATTTTTTTTAGTTTTTTATATAGTTCTATCTTGTTTGGTAAACCGTATGGTAAAATCAGTTTTTTGATATCATTAAAAATAACTAAGATATGAACGTTTAAAGTAGTCTATTAGACAGAGAGATCGGACGTGTATCGTGACGTCACATAACACGACCTTCATAGAAAGTTCATACTAAATTTCGTTTTGCCAGAAAGAGATAGAGTACAAACTTTGACCGCTCATATCTTGCTCATTTATCATCAGATATTGAAAATTTTTTCGCCATTTCCTTTATTTTTCAGTCTAGTATCATATTATTATGTTTTAAGCTATTTTTATATTTTATGCATATTCCCTATTACCGTACACGTTAAACACATTATAAGACAAAAAAAAACTTAGGCCTTTGCATCCGTTAATGGATGATTTATACAGTATTCTCCGAGTGAAGTAACCACTCTTGAAATACTGTAGTGCCTGGGACAGTCGGTTTTTAAATGTCGTATGGTTGCCCAAGCACATAAGGCATTCTCACAACATAGTCAGCCTAGTCCAGAGGAATGAACTGGTCAATACGTCTGGGGCCAACTATATGCGGGTTTCCTCACGATGTTTTTCTTCACCGTTAGAGCGGCCGTATAATGTACCTACTTGAGATCTGAAAAAGTCTCATTGGTACACGCCACAACCTGGGATTCGATCCTGCACTCTCTCGAGTGCGAACCAAACGGTCTACCCACTAGGCTACGGAGCTCATAAGACAACAAGATATTTTTTTTTATTTCTTAATAAGTAATCACGATGTGAAGGAAGAAAAATATTAAACAAAAACATTAACAATTTCACAATCCCAATTCATGTTTTATTGCGAATTACTTTGGGAATTGTTGACGCAACAAATTGTTTAAATTTTAACAGGCTTGATAATAATTTAATATTTGCTGATTTCTATAAATACTTTACGAATTTTCGACACTTTACTTGCAATCAAAGCTAAAACCTTTCGTAATTTTGAAGATAATTACTCACGTATCAATTACAATTTACATAAAATACTGAACGGATTGCGTTTTATATGTAACATGCAAATAATAATAATACATAATAATAGTATTTCTTTTTAATCATCATTATTTATTGCTTAATCATAATTATCTACGTATATAATAATTAAAATAAACTTTGAAATTTTCTCAGAGAAAATGATCGGCCTTGAGTTGGCGAAACGCCATCGCGAAAACTCGTTACATGCAATCGAAGGGCTTAGACGAATCCGACACTTTTGCGAAATCGGATATTAATGTCTTGCCTTGTCCTCGGGCCTCGTTTATTTGTACAATTAAATTAAATGACACAACGACAAAGACAAATTCCCACATAAAATTGTGACGAAAAACAAAAGTGACTAAACTTAACATGACCTACTAAATATATCTATTTTTAACGTCATAAAAATACTATGCCTTGCGACAGTACCGCTACCTCCTATTTAACGTAAAAGTGCGCGCAAAAGGAAATAGCACCGGAGTCCGGAACCGTACATTTTTCCGAGATGAAAAGTAGACTATATCCATCTCTATATCTGTGCTAATTTTCATAAAAAGCAGTTCAGTAGTTTCGGCGCCTATTCAATGCAAACAAACAAAAAATCAAATCTTTCCTGTTTATACATAGGTATTACAAGAATAAGATAATGAAAAAAAACTTAATATTATATACAGGATTGCCATGTGCAAGGAAGTTTTGTCACTGCAATATATTACAATCTAATTTCAGTAATTTTTCGTTTACTTTGCTTTGCAAACAAAATGCAATATATATCAAAATATTATATCGGAACTTCAGCCTCACAGTTATGTATTTCTTAATCATTCGATTTGGAGAGAGTAGGATAAGTAAGGATTATGACGACCAAGGCTCGGATTATAAATATTGATTTGTATAAGGAAATTCGAGTACATTCGAATAAACAATTAATACGAATTATGTTTCGAGCAATATTGATAAAACTGTTTCGCTTAAAATCTTTTTACCTCTTATGAATTACGATTAACCTTGTAAGGCCGAAGAAAGTCAATTTTAATAAATGTCATATTATCATAACATAATTTTGTTATGGACTTACTTAGAAACAAATTATACACATGCGCATCTACTTAACATTTTAATTAAATTAAATTAAATTAAACATTTTTTTTATAATATTATAAAAAATAGAATTTATTTCGACAAAATAATAATTATGGTATATATGGTATAATATCTAATAGCTAACTACTTAAGACTGCGCCGTGCGTAACTCGCGGGCGCTGTTTGGCTATTTCTCTAGACGTGTGCGTGAACGCACACAACAGTTAGTGTGCGTGTGTTTCTGATGGAACGACCGATCGAAAAAGGACACAACTCATAGTTTTTACATTTTTGAGTATTCAATGATAACACAATATATTTTGTTAATTAAAAATAAGTAATCTATCTATATCTATTACATATAATAAAACAGTAAAAAAACGTATGTCCGTCTGTCTGTTTTTACATGCTAATTCAGAAATACTGGACGGATTCTAATGAAACTTTTTTTGTTATGCAGCTGGGCAACAATAGTGTATAATAATTGATCTTGGAAAACGGAACACCTAATGCAGAACTAATGGTCCAGCTAAACTATCCATACTAATATTATAAATGGGAATGAGTGTGTATGTTTGTCCGTATTTCACGCCAAAACTACTGAACCGATTAAAATGAAATTTGGTACACAGATAGCTTCGATCAATACAACACAGATAGTCTAGAGCCTAACAAAGGACATAGGCTACTTTTTATCGCGGGGAAATGTACGGTTCCCGTGAGATAGTTTATTTACAGTTTCACGTACAAACTACCAAACCGATTATCATGAAATTTGGCACAGATATAAAGTAGACCACGAGAAAGGACATAGGCTACTTTATATCGCGGGACATATACTGTTCCCGTGGGTTACTGCACTTACGCGGGCGGAGCCGCGGGCATCAGCTAGTAAGAAATATAAAAATGACACCTTAGCAAAAGTTGTTCAGCCTGATGAGCATTTCTTATTGAGGTATAAAAATCGAAGATTTGGAACACCTGACGAAGACATAAAGTCCACGCGAACGAAGTAGCGGGCATCAGTTAAGTTTTCCATAATAGGGGATCGGACTACATCTAAAATAATTAGCTTCATTAATATACTAAGAAATATTGAGGCATTACTACTTAGTAAATATAAAAAAATATATTATTTTATGTGTAATTTAATAATTAAATACACCTAAAAAGTCCAAAAAAAGTTCAGTCCAGTTTTTTTTTGCTAATTATGGTAACTATGAACTTAAACGCACAAATATCGAAGATATTTACAAATATGTTCCTGCGGCCGCATACTTCATACACTTCAACCCATGAATGACGTCATTCGTGGGCCGACTTTAGTATGGAGCGTTTTCACGAGACTTTCGAAGTTTTGTATATATGTCACCGTTAAATTTTAAAATAACTAACGAGATTGTAAAAATATGTCAAAAGATTCATAACTATATAGCTATTTACAATTTAACGAAAAATAATGTGTTAAATTATAGGCAGCATATTCGCGTCGGAAGTCTATCAACATTTTACAATTTAACTAGTTATATTACAATCTAACGGATTTTACAATTTTACGGTGACATATACAAATCACTGTATCTTTGAAAATATTGAATTTTGATATAGGGTTTCTTCTGAGAAGTTACTAATATTTAAGAGTACTATTAATGTATACAATTTAAAAAAAAAGTCCGATCGCCTATTGAATTCAAACGACAGAAATGCGTATTGCAAAAGTAATTTTATTTCCTTCTAGTATAAAGTTAGTTTGTTATAATTGTATCAACGTTATTTTTGTTTTCGTTTCGGTTTTGTTTCTCTAGTTCTGTCATCTAATTTACACTTGATTTCATTTGTATTTCTGTTATTGATTGCTTTTAGAATAAACTCCGGTTTCTTAATTCCCATCTGTCTATCTAATCTTGAATCAATTAGTTCTGGAAGAATACAATTAAAATAGAACTTCTTTAATTCTTCTTCCGTATCATTCCAAAGTAGTATATTTTCATTCAATAGCATTTTTTGATGATTCGCCATCTTCATGATCATGATTTTTAATCCTGAAACAGAATTATATGTAATATATAGTATATGGTATATTGTAGTATTTGTTAATGTAGCAGTATTAGGGCTGTTAGTAGTAGCATAGTGGTATCATCTTTAACGATTCCACGATGTTTCATACAAACTATAGTTATGCTACAACTAGACAAGGATACATATTTAGAAGCTATGTTGAAATAATGATACTCACATACATACTTACACACGGAAAAAATCTTACCCTTAACGATTTTTACAGTGATATTTGTGACAACCCTCACGGTTAGTAAGTACATAGTATTAAAAATTTATCAAATCGTTGAAAGAACAAATAAATCTGTGGTATTAATATCATTAGTGTAGACCGTACTAACCGTGTCAAATGTTTTTTTTCGTGCATACCTACTTACATACGTACATGTAGTCTTAACACATTACACTCCTTATATGGGCAGTCGTGTAAAAATTAGGCTTTCTACGTGGAATCTACTACTGGCAATCCTATTTAGACATTTGGTAAATAGTACTTTATTTTATACATACACGTTATTTATCCATTTTTTTCTTGAATCTGGAGCTGCTGAGAGCTTTATAATATCTTTGTTTACGTTTTCTCATTTTACTGCAATAAAAAAATATTGAAGAAAACATCTCGTATAATAGAAGTAATAGTTACTAATAAATATAAAATTCTCAAAAAAAGAATTACCTCATTTTACCGCGGCGCGGCTTTTACGAGACGGCGTGCCGATGGTTCGCTCTGCAAAGTGACGTGCGCCCGCTCTGGACACACGGGGACGACTGAATTGCTGAGCCCGTGCGACGCGTATTTAAATCGACTCGCGGCCGCCATAGTAAAAATGTATGGGGAATTTATTGCACTTATTGATAAATATGTATCTTATATTGTCTGACAATATTTAAATATTTAAGACGGACAAACTGTAATATACCCTTTCATGTTTTGTTTCATCAAAAAATTATGTTAGATTTTGACTGTTATGATATAAAATATCACTTAACGGCAGCTTATGTTTTTACAGTTTTCGACTAACTTTACGTAATTCTGTAGGCCTAAATATTTATTATTTTCAGTTTTTTCCACGGAGTAATTGTTAACATATTCTTAGTCATTGTAACTGTATTTTTTATAAATATATTGAACGAATACTTTTGATTTTATTAACTTAACGGTGAGTGCCTTTTTCGGCATTTTCGCACGGCGCAGTCTTAAAAAAATTAAAACTAGAAAAACTTAAAAAGCTACAGTAAAAAAAAATCTCCTACCTAGAAGGCTCAAAGAGTTTCCCCGCTGGATTGCGATACTCACTCTTTGGGCCAGATAGGTATTATTATTATTACTATTTACATTGATTTTACCACTGCGTGGCGTTATTATAAAATACTTACACTGATTGTCCATCATAACAAATTGACAAATGATACCTACACAGTAAAAACTTTTACTAAACAAGTTTGGGTTATGTAGTTTTATTAACTTTAAATTTTTAATGTAACTTAATATTTTTTGACAGCATTTACTTTCTCTACATAGTACAATTAGGGGTGTTAGGTATTATGCTAAATATATTTTGGTTTAATTTATATAAAATTAAGAAATATTGAGATCTACTATTATGATAAAATATGTAAGGTTTGTAATGAAATATACCTACATCTAAAAATTACACATAACTTATAAGTTTCAGAATTTTTTGCCATATTAGTAAAAATATATCATACACTTACATTATTTTTAAAATATTCACTCATATTAACAATTACGATTTTCTTTATTAAAGCGAAAATCTTTAGCGGCGTTGTGCACTTTTTTTGCGATGGGTAAAAAATATTAAACTCGCGTCAGGACACGTGACCTGATCGAAAATTCGTAAGACAGAGGAAGAGTAGGCCACCGGTGTGGCGTAGGAGAGGAAGAACGGCGTAGAAGAGAGGGGGATATTATATCCCCCTATCTTTCTATCGCGCGGCGAAAATGTATGCCTGCTATGGATGAAAGTAGATTCTTCTGAGGGATAAACTTTTTAACGAAAATAATTATTGTAATAATTGTGAAGTGTTAAATTCTTTATGTTTTCTTTATAAATTGTCATGTCTGTATACGATAGCACAATAAATTAATATTGTATTTAACCACATAAATGATAGTACTTTTATACTGCTAAATAAAGCAATTCGTGTGAAATTATTCCCTAACCATTCCAAAATATTCAAAAATGCACAACGTTAATGTTCAAGTTCAAGTTCTGCCGGCACTCCCGGAGTGCAACCCGTTGTTTTTTTTTTTAGGAACATGTGACGTCATAGCTTTGGCGACCGAATGTCTAGTCTCTACGTCTTTGGAATAGGAATATTGCGGAGTATTTTGCATAGGCTGATTAACATTTTTCATAATTAAGGAAAATATTCAAGTACTCATAAACATGAATGTTAGTTGATAATAGCAGTTTGTTACGCTTTCAGGCGTTAACTAAGTATAGACTCGTTTTAATCTCTAAATTTCATCACACATTGTTAAGAAGTTAATACTATAACGGAGAAAAAATATTTGTTTCATACTTCATACGACCGTATGCGCCTGCGCCTTTTATATTATTATTATTATTAATTTCGACGACAAAGTTCGAAAACAAAATGTATGGGATTTGACATAAGGCAACGTAAGCGACATGTCACTTAGCGATGACTTATGTCAAATTCCATACATTTTTGTTTCCGAACTTCACCGTCGAAATTATCGTATCCATCTTGACTAAATGCCCGTGGTCTTGCTTCAATGCCAAATTACACATATGACACAGGCGATTCGCATCCGTTCAGACCGAGCTGAAGGTAGACCGGACCTTAATGGCGACCTTACTGGCTCTAACAATATTACTTCGCCTTTTCCTGTTACTGAACTTTTATTTTTTGATCTCGCATGGGAACGGCCATTACGCCTTTCTCCGGATGGGTGTCACAGGGATATTATGTAGAGCTACCGGTGTTCTCGCGGGTACTTTACCTACCAAAACCACCTGCAGATTACAGTGTCCCGTATCTGTCGAACACAGGACACTCCCCACGACCGGCCGGGCTACCTAATGAGGGACCCGGACTTACAACTCAAATAGGGGACGCTCCGACAACCTGACGCTCCGCTCCCGACGCTAAGCCGGGGAGATTCCCGTTCTCTCCCGGAGGCAGGAAATGTGCATCTTTTTGTGCAGTGAATAGAGTTAAATTTTAAATAGTTGTCTTAAAAATATAGCGCCGCGTTGCATCGCGTATCGTCGTAGTGTGAACTGACCCTTATAAGCTGGCCGATCGATTATCACATCTAAATATATAAAAAGCAAATCTGACTGACTCATTTATGAACGCACAGCTGAAACTACTGAACGGATTTTGCTGAAATTTGGTATAAAGATAGTTGTAATGAGTTAATGACGTAGACATCAGCTAAGAAAAGAAAGAGGTTAAAACTATGTATGGAAAGTTTGGAAACCGAACTCCACGCGGACGAATTCGCGGGCAATAGCTAGTAATAATATAATTATTTTGCGCTTGCGGTACCTGAATTCTGACGAGGATAAGTATTGTTTGTTTAACTCTTATAATAAGTATCTACAAGTAGTGAGCTAGTTCGGAGTAACACACAGTTTCATGAGCATTACGTGGCGGCTCGCATGTTTATATAACTATTATATACATACAGTTGAATTGAACTATCGCTTGAAAAATCAATTTTCGTTGCTTTCCAATACTGATCTCTGTCAAACTAGATAGAACTTAGATACTTGAGAACCGATATCTATATTATCATAATAAAGAGGAGAGTATTGTTTGTTTGTTTGTATGTTTCTTTGTTTGCATTGAATAGGCTCCGAAACTACTAGACCGATTTTGATGAAATTTGGTACAGATATAGATTAGACCACGGGGAAGGACATTTTTATCGCCGCAAAATATACTGTTACCGCGGAATTTCCTTTTGTGCGCACGAAGTCGCGTACAACATCTAGTACTAGACAGTTTTGATCACGCTGTCAAAATATCATCACTACACCTTCGTATTTCGAAAGGGTTTTCATTGTATGAGCTGTTATGTCTTTAACAATGTTTCGTCAGTCTTGTTATTGGCAAACCTTAGGGGAATTACAGACGGCGAAGATACTGTGGGAAGATGGTGGCAAGCCCCAAAGGGAGATCTCCGACCGAGCGAAGTGCTATGCTCTTAGAAAACTTCGATAGAGCGATTTAGGACTATGCGCTGATTGGTCCGCCACAATACTATAATATTTTATCTTAATTTCATATAAGAGTATTACCTTCGTAATATAAAAATATATAATATCGAGTTTGTGTTTTATCATAAGATAAAATATAGTATTATTTAGATTAGTTAATTGTAATTTGTTAGTGATCACTAGGTGATCACATTAAATAACTATTTTATAACTTGAAAAAAAATTATGTCACTAACTTTTTTATTATTAGTGATTACGGTTTACCTTCCCGCGACTACTCTTGGCCGCGACATTGACACTTTTACTTTTTAATGTTTTCGTGAGACCATTGTCACTTAATACAATCCGATATCGTTGCGATAATATTGTGAAAGACAGGTCCAGATAAATGTATATAGCCAGGGATATGAAAATGTATTAGGAGTGAAATTAGATTAAGACAAGTTAGTTTTATGTTATTCACGCGTAAGTCAAAGACTTGGGGGGGAAACGCTAACATAAAGATGTTAAACACATAACCTTTCTTTCTAGCTTATTATCTCTTAAACCTGTCAATGGTATAAGTAATCAGGGGTAAAATTTGGGGAGAAATATTTTTTTAAGTGTTGGTATCACTACCCGTTATCAATGAATTGCGGGAATCATCGTCATCGTTTAAAAACCGCACTGTAAATATAACTCTGTGCTAATGTAATAGAGCATAAAATCGAACACACGAGTGTCGAGCGTTTCGCTCCACTGCACCGTACCAAATTCGTGCGTGTGTAGCGACACCAAATTCGGTCTCCGGATATGGTTCGCTGTACGCTCCGTACCAAATTCGTGTGTCTGTAGATAGCATTAATACAATCCGATATCGTTGCGATAATATTGTGAAAGACAGGTCCAGATAAATTATGTTGTTAATAGCATTTTCTATAGAAATAACAGACTATGTACGAAAAACGACTATTGGGGAAAAACATTGAAATGAGGATCGTTTGGTATTTTTTCTGCCGCTAGGGGGCACACCTAACGCACTCAAAACGTTATGTGGTTGCGTAAGTGGTATCAAAAACAGACAATAAAAAATTTCTATTCTTTGTCTGTCACCAGGTAGCGTTTGGTAGCATGACGGTCCTTGTCGTGTCAAAAAGCTTTGGTATGTTTATTTATTTATTTATTTAACTGTTTATTGCACACATAAATGATTCACAAAAATATATACAGAAAGAAAGACGACACAAAAGGTACTGCTTATCTCTAAAAGAAATTTCTTCCAGCAGTCCTACGGAGAGAAATTTTATTACATTTTATATAGTCATCTGTCTGTCTCATTTTTAGATATCGGATCGGATAGTGGGAAACGCTCTGACACAGTTTTTATTTCACTTAAATTGCTAATGAGCTTACGACTCACCTGATGATGTGATACGATACTCTTCTTTAATTATAATAAGTCGTTTCCGTACGCTGGACTGCACACTGGCAGTGTCGCGTCACCACGAATGTAGATAATCTACATTCGTGGTGACGCGTTACTCCGTCACGTATCAAAAATAATACTGAATGGACGGCCACATAAAATGATTTCCGTGAAAAATAATATGTTTTAAACTTTTATCACACTCATTTTAAAGGTAGGAACTAGACAGCCGACTCTAAGACTCAACGAATAAAATGAAAGAGACAAAATTAAGATATAATATAGCATTCACTTATGAAGTTAAGACTCGTGTCCTATTTATACATATTGCCTTTAAATATAAGTTTTCGTCTAACACGTATTAAAAAAATATGTCATTGCGAGTTGCGACATATAAAATATTCTGAGCACAGGCTATATAATTAACGTAGTCGGTTTTGTAAAAATAATCTAACCAAGAGCACATCAGGGCATGTCTAAGGAGGATTCCGTAACTATCAACGACTAATATAGTTTATTCAAAATACTTCTAAAGTTACCGTTCGATTTCGTTCAAAATGATTTTTCTAAAGAGTTTTTAGCATAATCTATCAGCGTGGAAATTTACTAACTATTATATTACAAACCAAATTAAGCCAAATTACAAACCGCTTTGGAGGCCAATTACTCGAAAATAGTCGACTTTGTAAAAAGTCACGTAACCTTGCCATTACTTTGACCCATTCAACGATACCCTATACGATGGGGTAACATGAAAAATTTTTTTCATCCCCAATTCACATGTATGGAGAGCTACCGCTAAAATATAAAATTATTATTATTTTACGATGCCAAAAACAATCTACAACTATAATAACACAACTAAATTTCATCGATTTATATTAATAATTACAGAAGTTATAAGCGCGGACAGACAGACACACGGACGGACAGAACGAAACTTTATGGGTTCATTGTGTATTACGGATCCCAAAAAATCATCAGCTTATTACTTATGGATGTCTGTAGTTATAACGCATCGCCGTTGGTCCGTGTTCTCCACTTTGCAATCGGAAAGCTATTTACCAAGTTTAGCAAATAATAATAAATAATAATAATAGCATACCGATTTCGGTGACAGTGGCTGGTTTCGTTGAAACTTCTCACTCTCTCTTCCCTTTCTCTCATAGCCCAGTATGATGGATAACCGACACGACTGGCGAGAGATCAGGCGCAAGACCGACGTTTTACATGCCCATGCGACGCATGGATTACCTTTCTTGTCATACAATCAGGTGATTAGCCTGCGCTGTCAACCAGACTTGAATATATATTTGGCTGTTCCTTCACGGGAATCGAACCCGCTGTACCACGGAGGCATCAAGGGGTTAGGGGGAGGTTAGCGAATATCTTTGAACGTAAGCAGTTAACTATATTCAACTGAATGACAGCAATTCGATTGTATCTCGTCAACTGTAGCTGCTCCACCGTGACGGAAATCGTCGTGAATGGCACCGTTTAAGGTCCGATTGCGCAGAGCGGATAGGCCTAATGCGGTCCATTCACAAGCATTGGACACTGCAGGATGTTAAGGTGTAACATAAGTTTTAATTAACATTTGGCACCCGCCTTCGATTACCAACCTCTGATTAATAGTGAATGTTCAGTAGACTGTCTGAGTCTACGTTATTAGGGTTCCGTACCCAAAGGATAAAACGGGACCCTATTACTAAGACTCCGCTGTCCGTCCGTCTGTCACCAGGCTGTATCTCATGAACCGTGGTCCGTGATAGTCAGACAGTTGATATTTTTGTAGATGATGTATTTGTTGCCGCTATAACGAGTACTATAAAGACTTAACCAAGAGCATGTCAGGACATGTCTAAGGAGGGTTCCGTAACTATAAACGCGTAATATGCTTTTTTTTTAATTACTCCAAAAGTTACTGTCCGATTTGATTCACAATAATTTTCCTAAAGAGTTTTTAGCATGCTCTATCAGCATTGAAATTTGCAAGTTTCTATATCCAATAGTTTAAAAATGCTAGGGGGGACTAACTTACAAACTACTTTGGAGGCCGATTACTCGAAAATGGTCAAATTTATAAAAAAGTAACGTATGAAACCTTGCCTTTATTTTAATAGATCTATTCTACGATACCCCACACGATGGGGTCGAGTGAAAAAATATTTTTCATCCCCACTTCACATGTATGGAGAGCCACCCCTAAAATATAAAATTATTTTTTTTTATAATCCCGAAACCGTGATCTATACACAATCTATAACTGCACCAAATTTCATCAATTTATATTCATAATTACAGGAGCTAGAGGCGCGGACAGACAGACAGACAGACGGACAGAGCGAAACTATAAGGGTTCCTTAAGTATTACGGAACCCTAAAAACTGAATAAAATAAATATATAAGGTACCTACTCCCATACCTACCCTTCATGCGCGAGTCCGACTCGTGCTTGGCCGGTTTTATCTACATTCATACCGGTCCTAGAATCATCGCGAATAAGTTATTCGACGGCACACGGCAGTTCTCGCAACGGGTCGCGTCTTCGCGAAATTTTGTCCCTATAAATTTATATTTTGAAAAGTTCAAATCTGATCTGAATATTTTACTACAAGTATAAAATAGTATTAAATATTCTACCTAACTATTTTTGGAAGGCTGAAACTGCAAAAACAGGCTGAAACAACGGTTCCTTTGAACTTTAGATCAAGGTAACTATTGTTTTAAATAATTACGGATTGTGTCGCGGTGCACTTTTCTTTTTACCCGACTGCGCGACGCAAAGGAGTGGTAATGTGTTTATCAGCCTATGTATGTATGTTCCTTTGAAGCACTATACAGACCAAACGCCTGGGCCGATTTTTATGATTCACACGTCAATCGATTCCTCTTAGTCCGGCGAGTGTCACTAAAGACATGACGTTAGTGAAAATTCAATATGGCGACTACTGGACGCCATATTGTGAAAATGAAAAAAATGAAAGTCAACAAACTATATCAAGTGGGGTATCGTTGAATAGGTATTTAAAAATCATTTTAGTTTTCTCTCAACATTTTTCGATTCGATTGACCGTTTAGGATCTATATCGATTTAAAGTTGCGTAACAACCATTCTCACATTCCAGTGATGTAGTACTGATGCTGATAGGAAATCCAGTCTGGTAAATAGCTAGCTAGGTACTCATAACTAAAAAGTATAAAATAAAAAATTATAATTTAAAAAATTTAAAAACCCGACTGCGTAAAAAGTGAACCAAACTAAGTAGGTACATAATTAAAACTGAAAAGAAAAAAACAAGCACTTAGATATCCGGTGGTCTAGAATTCTATAATATATTATTGAATTAATACTATTGGAACATAACAACTGAACAGTCGGGATCCATTATTCGACAGCCAATCTAATTTTTCAATGGATCCTGACTGTTTATGCGAATTCTAGACCACCGGATATCTAAGTGCTTGTTTTTTTCTTTTCAGTTTTAATTATGTACCTACTTAGTTTGGTTCACTTTTTACGCAGTCGGGTTTTTAAATTTTTTAAATTATAATTTTTTTTCTGACGTTTCGGCTAATTTCCAGCAGCCATTTAAAAGAATGAATAATGTTCGCGTAAACTTTAGAAATCTAGGTAACTACATTTTTCTGGTACGAATAACAAATTCATGTAGGTACACTTTATACTATGATTCAATAAATTACTTTTAATTTAATGATTGGATAAGTTCTTTTAAGAATTCTTAGTCTATATTTCGATATTGAGAAACATAGAGCTGTGTATAAGGAGATAGTGCTCCAATTTATCTGCCCAGTCGGATGCAGAATAGGTACTATTCAGTTAATTATTTAAATATTTATGTACTAAATATGTTGTAAATAATTAGTTATGTTATACAAGACAATATTATAAGTTAACAGCATCCGCGGTCCAGTGGTTTGAACTTGGCTCTCGACTCGGAGGTCGTGAGTTCGATTTTCGCATTGGAACAACAAAAAAAATGTTTCCAAGTTTGGTTTGGTCAATGCAGGCTGGTTACCTGATTGTCTGACAAGAAAGATGATCCATGCGTCGGATGGGCATGTAAAAAGTCGCTGCGCATGATCTCTCGCCAGTCGTGTCGATTATCTGTCCCACTAAGTTTCGAGAGTAAAGGAAGAAAAAGAGCTCTTGTGCACAGGGCACACATTTGGGCACTATAAAAAGAACTCCTGGGTAACTAGCCTGGTTTCAATGAAATCGGCCACCGTCACCAAAATCGGTGTAGGGAGCTATTATAAGTACCTAGCCAAAAATGACCCACCTAAGCTGTTTTTACATCTAAAGGATAAGCGTAAATGATGCTTGGTAATAATTGTAATCCTTTTTTTTTTCTCTGTCTCTTTGTTTAACATTCAGAAAACAAAACCTTGTTTTTTATTATGAATAAAAAGATTTTAATTTATTTTATTTTTATTTAAGGATCAATTAACACCGAAACGAAACAATACGCGATGCGGCACTGTATTTTTAACGTAGCAATTTAAAATTTAACGTTATTCGTTAGACAAGAAGACACACGTTTCATCGTAAGAGTTCGAATGTCAGGTTGCACCGTTCTACGCCCATATGTATAGTGCAGTGGTTAAGGGTTCCTATAACTCCATTCCTATCGGCTTCCCTTGTCACTTACCTTTTGCAAACCTTCATAGAAATCCCTACCTATTATACAGGCTCCGGCTTCCCTATGAAGGAGAAGCACCCTTCGCCACTGGTATAGTGTATGGCTGATGTCATATGAAACGTGTATCTACCTCTCTGTGAATAAAGTTCAAATTTAAATAGCTATATAAGTTCAGCGCCGCGTAGTGAACTGGGCCTCTAGTCAAGAAGGCCTCGCAAGCGACATGTCACTTAGCGATGACTTATGTCTAATCCCATACATTTTTGATTCCGAAGTTCGCCGTCGAAATTACCGGATGCATTTTGACTAGAGGCCCTGACCCTAAATTAGATCGCTAGACGTGTTAACAACAAAGTAGACAATAAAGATCGCGACATGGTGCACTTAAATTATATGCTACTAGCGACCCGCCCCAGCCTCGCACGGGTACAATAATGATACTAATACTACAGGATGTCTTTAAACCTCTAACAAAACGGACGAAATCTAGTCAAAACAAACAGAAACAAATTAATATAGGTACCTACTAAAACTCAATGAAATAAGTAGGTGGGTATACTTTTATCGTATGAAATACCATAGATCTGAACCCCCGCAGGCCGCACGCGCATTTCGCAACGGGCCGTGCAGCAGAAATCGTAATATTTTAATTTCGCCATAACCTCAAAACCAAACGTCAAATTTCAATCATTCAAAGACCAAATATTATCTACATAAACTGTACTTAGTGATGAAATAATTTATTTTGATAAGGATTAATAGCATGAGTAAAATAAACGCGTTTAAATGTAGTCATAAAAAAATTTCAAGATTTCTAAATAAAAAAATGGTTGTTGTGCCTCACTCGACATAGATAGGTATAGTGTGTCGCGGACTTTTTTGTAGATATTTATAAGATCTACAATTAATTAGAATATTTTATGGTTCTATCTTGTATAGTTTAGGCAGCGTACGCAAAATAAGTAACTTTTCTGGTTGATTTTTTACACCTTGTGTCCGAAAAATCCAAATATTTTACGGAACCCTATTTTTTTCCAAAATAAAATTTAGCCTATGTTACTCGTGGATAATGTAGCTTTCGAATGGTGAAAGAATTTTTGAAATCGGTCCAGTACTTTTTGAGCCTATTCATTACAAACAAACAAACAAACAAACATACAAAGTTTTCCTCTTTATAATATTAGTGTAGATTATAGATAACTAGCTGTTGCCCGCGGCTCCGTCCGCGTAAATACAGTATCCCTCGGGAACACTGTATTTTTTCAGGATAAAAAGTAGCCTATGTTTTAATCCAGAGCCTTAACTACAAAGATAACCTTAACTAAAAAGATACCAAATTTCATCGAAATCCGTTCAGTAGTTTTTGCGTGAAACAGTAACAAACATCCATCCATACATCCTCACAAACTTTCACATTTATAATGTTAGTAGGATATTATGATTGTTTAATTACGTCTTAGATTTTTTTTTTGTAAAAGGCCTAATGAACAATATCGACAAAGCTCCTGCTCGACCAGTTTCTAAACCTTTGCACAAGGACGCCTAAAAACAAGAAGTAATTGTCCGCAATGACTGCAGACGTGGTTGAACTACTAAAGTCCTACCGTTAAAAGGACAAGAAAAAATAAGATATACCTACCTGAAATGGGGGAAATTTTGGACTAAATTGTCAAGAAAACACGTCAACGGCCTGAGGTCATTAGTCCTATTGTCCTATTGTTGATCCTCTTTTTGTATAATTCGTAATAGGTATTTAAAATATTTAATTTTCAATTACAATTTTTAAATTAGTCACTTAATGCGATTAAATATTATTTGCTTATTCATATAAGGCGATAAACGTTCGTACAAGCAATAATTTTGTTTTGGGATTATTAAAAAAAAATTAAGCATAAAATATAAAAATATTCAAGCCGAGTTTTTGTTAATATATAATAAATTATTATTTTTAACAAAAAAATAGCTTGATTGTTTTGAACAATTGAATGAAACAAAAAAATTAAAGGTCAAGCTATAAAATATTTGAGTTTGAGTAGAGCTTTCATTTAAATTTTAACGTAGGAAATATGTAAATGACATAAATCATTCACATACTGTGATGATTATGGCATCTACAGACACACGAATTTAGTACGGAGCGTACATATTTTCCCTAATTTTGGGGGGTAAATCCCTAAGTTGGTAACGCTGACACCGTCGCGTTGTACGGCCTAACCGCCGGACTGCTCTACACATGCACGGATTTGGTACGGACCAAAGCCGATGCGGACAGCGGCGAACTCTTCGCCTTCTTCTTATGTTCGCCGGACTGCCCTACACACGCTCGGATTTGGTACGGAGCGTACCAGATCCGCTATACGCTCCGTACCAAATTCGTGTGTCTGTAGACCCCATAATTTCGATTATTATTTCGACGACCCTCCCCCGAGCAAAAGACCTTGAGGCGGTCAGCCGCATAAATTTTTCACATAACTTAGTTCAAAATTGACCAAAAAAATTTTTATTATCTAGCTTATGAAATTGCCTATCTATTGGTGTGTGTCCCAAATAAAGTTTACTTGTAAATACTATGGAGATGCTGAAACTATAATTCAATGAACATTCAATTATAGTTTCAGCGTCTCCATAGTATTTACAAGATAATTTTATTTGGGACACACACCAATAGGTAGGCAATTTCATAAGCTAGATATTCGCCGTTTAAATTTTTTTTTGGTCAATTTTGAACTAAGTTATGTGAAAAATTTTCAACTGAGTTATGCGGCTGACCGCCTCAAGGTCTTTTGCTCGGGGGAGGGCCTAAATATAAAATTATTTTTCTCGAATTTCCTGAAAAGTATAAAATATGTTTTCCATATTGCTATGATTTATATTCAAAGTTATAAATAGGTATATAATATAAAGATAATTATTTTATTTATAACTTCGTCCTACATTGTATTTCAATATCTTATAATTATCTACTTGTTTGAGATATTTACATTTATTTATATTTTCTCCTGTAAACTTCATAATTTTTACTTTCAATTTTTTTTTTTTGCAAGTTTTTTCAATGCGGCCGCGGTCGATAAATAAGTTCAGTTTATTTCTTGCGCATGGATATGTATGAAAATATAATAAAAATGTGCATTGTTTAAAGTACCTATTAAATATAATCCCGTTGTATGGTTAATACAAGTTCTTAGTTCGGTTTGGTCCCGGAACCGATGGTAGGTAGGTAGAACAAGTCTTTCTGAAAACTTATTGTGTTAACTTATTGTGTCAAACTTATTCAGAAATAAACCTTTTTTTTTCGAGAACTTTGCACGGGACCAGATTTACGCGGTGTGGAAGCGTCCATAGATATTATTCAAATCTATACTAATCTATATCTATACTAATATTATAAATGCGAAATTGTGTCTGTCTGTCTGTCTGTCTGGTACCTCTTTATGCTTTAACCAATGAACCGATTTTTATGAAATTTAGTATAGACATACTTGTGAACTGTCCAGTGTCCTTATATCAAATTAAATAAAATTAAATTAGTTAATTTAAAAAACCGGCAAATTAGCTCTATTTTTATAAAATTAGATGTAATTAAAAATTATTATTAAAAAAAATATCAAAAACAACACACTCTCAATATTACTATATTTTCTCAATATTTTATAAGTCACTAAAAAAATGTATCTATTGCACTATAAAAATTAAATTAAAAAAAAAACTCACAGTTACGTTCATACAACTCGCGTCACACTTACGAAAGCACTGCACACGCGGCCACTGAAGCGACCGGCACGCGACTACAAACTACAGCTGACAGCAGCTGACGAGTGGCTACAGTCATCGCCTGCCAAGGCCCAGGCTTTACACAACATACTTGTAATAACAATATAATATTATCCCACTAATATCCTACTGTTAAGTGTATTTGAACGTAGCCTACTATAGATAATGTTTAAAAAGTATAAATGTCACTTTCATATTTCCCGCTCTATCTTGTCTTTGATAACTGTGTCTCTCTTCTCTCTGTACGCCTATTGTAATGGAGTTCACCGCGAATAAAAACGCAAGCAATATTAGTATTTTTATTGATTCTCAACCTAAATACCTATCACCTACTAATATCCTACTAATATTATAAACTAGATGATGCGCGCGACTTCGTGCGCGACAAAAGGAAATCTCGTGGAACCGTACGTTTTGCCGCAATTAAAGGTAGCCTATGTCCTTCCCCGTGGTCTATTCTATATCTGTGCCAAATTTCATCAAAATCAGTCCAGTAGTTTCGGAGCCTATTCGATGCAAACAAACAAACTTTTCCTCTATATTATATTAGTATAGATATGAAAGTTTGTGAGGATAGATGGATGGATGTATGTTTGTTACTCTTTCAGGCAAAAACTACTGAACTGATTTCGATGAAATTTAGTATGTTAGTAGTTTATACTCCGGATTAAAACATAGTATACTTTTTATCCCGAAAACGCAGGTGGAGCCGCGGGCAACAGCTAGTAACAATATAAAAGCCCAGGATTTACACATACTTGTAATAATAACATAATAATATAACAATATAATATCTACTAGTGATGTAACGAATATTCGCATTCGCATTCGCGAATATTCGCACATTTTTGTATATTCGCATTCGCATTCGCAAAATTTTTGCGAATGTTTTGCGAATATGAATATCAGAAAACAAAAGCAAATGTGCGAGTTTCTTACGCCGGTTCTTCTTGCCGGGCTAGTTTCCGAACCGGTGGTAGGCATCATTTAGGACAATTCTATTTAAGCGTTATATCATAACCTACATGGAAATAAAAATTTTGAGTTTAAGTTTGAGTGAGCGGAGCGGAATGAATGACGCTTTATTTAGATCATAGGATGAGTTCGTATGAACTCGGCAATACTCGGAAGATACGAACGTAACGAACCCATAACGAATCTTGTCCGAACGCGACTGCCGCCACGCCAGAACAAAAACTGAATATTCGCATTCGCATTCGCATTCGCGAATGTCGGTAGCAGATATTCGCATTCGCATTCGCATTCGCGAATGCTAAAAAAGAGACATTCGTTACATCACTAATATCTACGGATGCTTTCACACCACGTTAATAGTTCCCGTGGTAAGTTCTCGAAGATCTTGTGTTATGGGACCATAAAACGGAAATATATTCAACTAGCTGTTACCCGCGGCTCCGCCCGCCTAAATATAGTATCCTTCGGGATAAAAAGTAGCCTATGTTTTAATCCAGGGCCCAAACTACTATCATACCGAATTTCATCAAAATCCGTTCAGTAGTTTTTGCGTGAAAGAGGTCAACAAACATCCTTCCTTACGAACTTTCAAATTTATAATATTAGTAGGATATTATTAACACTAGTCAGTTTGTAGACTTGTAGTTTTACATTATAATAATAATTATTAAATAATTAATTAATTAAAAATATAAATAAAAAAAACTATCCAAATATTTGGGAAACGTTAATGATAAAAAAGTGGAATTACAACCTTCCATATTTTATTTATCTATTTCCTTCTAATTTTAATAAAATCTATCAAAATTACTCATATCCTGCAGTTGGCTAGACCTATTTGTATGAAAATTTCACACCGATAGTTTAATATATTTAATTCTATGTTAAAAAGTGTTATGTAGCAAATTCCATATTTAAAACAAAAATAAATGAGGGTTCAGCTCACACCGAGAAGCGGCGTTGCATTTTTAAGATAGCGATAAAAATTGAACCTAAAGGTGAGAGCGCACTACGCGGCAGCGGAACTACGTTATACGGCAAGGCACAAATATTATTTGTATAAAATTGTATGAGATATAACGCACTACGCGGCAGAGGAACTATGCGACGCGGACGCGACAAAGTTGACCAACTCACCAACTGTGACGCGCCGTTGCGTGTCGCGTAGTTTTTAGGGTTCCGTAATACTTAAGGAACCCTTATAGTTTCGCTCTGTCCGTCTGTCTGTCTGTCTGTCTGTCTGTTTGTCCGCGCCTCTAGCTCGTATAATTATGAATATAAATTGATGAAATTTGGTGCAGTTATAGGTTGTGTATAGATCACGGTTTTGGGATCATAAAAAAATAATAATTTTATATTTTGGGGGTGGCTCTCCATACATGTAAAGTGGGGATGAAAATATTTTTTCACTCTACCCCATCGTGTGGGGTATCGTAGAATAGGTCTTTTTAAATAAAGGCAAGGCTTTATACGTTACTTTTTTATAAAGTTGACCATTTTCGAGTATTGTGAATCAAATCAGACAATAACTTTTGGAGTAATTAAAAAAAAGCATATTACGCGTTTATAGTTACGGAACCCTCCTTAGACATGTCCTGACATGCTCTTGGTTAGGTTATTCATCATGCTCAGACGTTGCCGAAATACTGATCAAAAGCCGCGTAGTGTCGCTGAGGTGTCGCTCTAGTGGTCTAGCAAAAAGTGTCGTGCCGCGTCGAGTCGCTCCGCTGCCGTGCAGTTACGCTAAGTGCGGTCTCACCTTAAAGAGAAAAGAGCGGCGCCGTGCTATGCAGTACCATAGAGCTTGAATTTGGAACTAAACGTGTATCTTCTGATATAATCATAATCATAAGTTTTTCAGTATGAACTGACTCTTAATTATTACTAATGGCTGTCCTCATATTAAATAGCAGTTCTCCTTATAGAACAAGTCTATCTTGACACTGGAAATTGCGTTAGAATTTTTGCAATCCAAATCAATGTTAATAATAATTTATTGTTTATTTGTTGAATTAATTGTTTAAATCAGCAGCAACTTTCGTATTTTACTAGTTACGTAAAATGAAATATTATAATAATAAATGAAATATGAAATTATCATAATGAAATGTCATAGTAATTTCGTGACCACCACTATAGCTAAGGTATTGGATAGTCTGCCGAGTCGTGTCTGGATAAATTTGCAGTTACACGACGCCCAGTTCGGATTTAAGCCTGGACTGGGAATGCAATCCTGACGCTCAAGTAGGTATACTGTCCAATACTATACAGAACGTAGGACTCCGGTACACCTACGCCTGTTTTCTAGATCTCTCCAAGGCCTTCGATTTTGTATCTTATGATGTACTTTGAAGTTAGATGGGGGACAGGGGTATGCCGAATGCATCAATTAGAATATTTAAATATTGGTACCTGTGTGTAGTGGCAGCTCCTGAAATAAAAAATAAAGATTTTGACGCGTAGGTGACGTCACTCTTCTATTTTAAAATATAAAAAAATTTATCTTGAATTTCTCGCAATCTTCGTTCAATATAGCTCCGCGTTTTCCTATTAGTGAATGCTTCCATAAATAACTAATAATTGTATAAAATGTATTGTGTAGGTAATTATAATTACCTACTGTGTATGAGCGAACATATTGTGTGAAACTGAATAAACGTGTGGTTGGGTAGAAACTGTGTTATTTAACAAACTTATAGTGACGAGACTCCTATACCTGAATCAAATAAATCAGGTCAAGTAGGTTAAATTTTTTATCCGAATCATATAGGTTGGAGTGCGGTGTTGGGCAAGCGGGGTCGCCAAAGCTCTACAACCTTGTATGTTAATGACCTCATAGCTGGACTTAGCAATATGCGAGTCGGTTGCCGTGTAGGGGGTGTCAGTGTTAATATACCTAATACCTATGCGGATGACATGGTGTTTACTATTGGATTAGTAAAAAACCTTCAGATATAACAGCAATGCGTATATTATCTTTGAATTATTTAGAGACAGATAATGAGCACCCAGAGACAGATATTTAAGGATGTCTTCGTGATACACGAAGTGAAAACCGGCAGCGATCACCGAATGGTGCGAGGCACATTAAAGCTAAATATCAAACTCGAAAGAGCTCGCTTGGTAAAGTCTACGCTCCGACCGTCTCAAACCGGAATTAGAAACCCCGAAAGTTTTCAACTCGAGCTACAAAACCGCTTTGCTAGCCTGGAAAACTACGCGTCAGTGGAGGAAATCAATGACAGGTTCACAGAGACTATCCATGCGGTTGGGTTTTGACCCAGTACTTTGGTACTGTGAAACCCGCCGTAGAGGTAAGCCACAGAAAATCTCCGACCACACGTTTACACTAATGGCTAGGCGACGCACCCTTACTCTTTAAACCTCTGACGATGCTAAGTCTTATAGGCAGCTTAACAGACAGATATCAAAGTCTTTGCGGCACGATATTCGTCTCTTTAATACTAGAAGTATTGAGGACATGATACAGCGAAACAAGGGCTCAAAAGTGTTTGCAAGAGACACGTCTGTTAGGCAGAGCCGGTTGACGAAGCTGAAGATAGAGGATGGGAAAGTTGTGTCAGCCAGGCCCGAGGTGCTCGCAGAGGTCGAGAGTTTCTATGAGCAACTTTACACCTCAGTTGCCAAGCCTGCCGTTAATTTGGCTGAAGATCCTAGAGCTAGACTAACCCGACATCACACGGAAGATATCCCGGACATCAGCCTGTACGAGATTAGTATGGCTCTTAAACAGCTTAAAAACAACAGGGCGCCGGGCGAGGATGGGATCACCTCGGAGCTGCTGAGGTCTGGTGGAACACCAACACTCAAAATGCTCCAGAGACTTTTTAATTCCGCCTTGTTCGAGGGCAAAACGCCAGAGGCATGGAGCAGGGGCGTGGCAGTCTTGTTCTTCAAAAAAGGAGATGAGACTTTGCTGAAGAATTACAGACCCATTACGCTGCTGAGCCATGTCTATAAGCTGTTTTCAAGAGTCATAACGAATCGTCTCGAACGGAAGCTTGATGACTTCCAGCCTCCCGAACTAGCCGGTTTCCGAAGAGGCTTTAGTACCATAGACCACATACATACGCTACGGCAGGTTATACAGAAAACCGAGGAGTATAATCTGCCACTGTGCTTGGCGTTTGTAGACTATGAGAAAGCCTTTGATTCGATTGAAACCTGGGCGGTGTTACAGTCTCTTCAGAGATGCCGGATCGACTACCGATACATCGAAGTGTTGAAGTGTTTATATAGTAAAGCCACCATGTCCGCGCGAGTACAGGAGCATAGCACAAAGGCGATCCCATTGCAGCGCGGCGTCAGACAGGGAGACGTCATCTCTCCGAAACTGACGGCATTGGAGGATGCGTTCAAACTCCTGGACTGGCAAGGACTTGGGATCAATATAAATGGTGACTACATCACCCACCTTCGATTTGCCGATGACATCGTGGTTATGGCAGAAACTCTGGAAGACCTTAACACTATGCTAGAAGACCTCTGTAGAGTTTCACAACAGGTGGGACTTAGTATGAACATGGATAAGACGAAAATTATGTTTAATGCCCATGTTGTACCCATCCAAGTGACCGTTGGAAATTCTACGCTCGAAGTTGTTGACGACTATATATACCTGGGGCACAAAGTCCAGTTAGGTAGGTCCAACTTCGAAAAAGAGGTCATCCGTCGAATCTAGCTCGGCTGGGCAGCGTTCGGAAAACTCAGAAACATCTTCTCGTCAAAAATTCCTCAGTGCCTGAAGACAAAAGTTTTCGAGCAGTGTATGTTACCGGTGATGACATATGGAGCCGAAACGTGGTCATTCACAACGGGACTTATTCAAAAGCTTCGTGTCGCTCAAAGAGCTATGGAGAGGGCTATGCTTGGAGTCTCTCTACGTGATAGAATCAGAAATGAGGAAATCCGTAGCAGAACTAAAGTTACCGACATAGCCCAGCGCATTAGCAAGTGGCAATGGGCTGGACATATAGCCCGTAGAACCGATGCCCGCTGGGGCCGAAAGGTTCTTGAGTGGAGACCACGAACTGGATGCCGAAGCGTAGGACGGCCTTCCACCAGGTGGACAGATGACCTGAGAAAAGTCGCAGGAAGTCGGTGGATACAGGCCGCGAGCGACCGGTCGCACTGGAAATTTATGAGGGAGGACTATGTCCTGCAGTGTACGTCACCAGGCTGAAACGGAAACGGTTTAATACTTACATTAGGTATTAATAATTTAGTTTGTAAGTGTTTTTACTAACAAAAATGAGCCTGTGTTGTTCTGAAAATGAAAAAGATTTATTTATTTATTATAATAATAATAATAATAATATCTATGGACGCTTCACACCACGTCAATCTGGCCCCGTGCTAAGTATCCGAAGAACTTGTGTTACAGGTACCAGACAACGGAAATAATATATTTAATACTTTTATACTATACACATATTTAAGATTTTTATTATATTATACACATATTTAATACACATCCATGACCCAGGAACACAGAAAAACTTTTTGTTCCTTCGGCGGGATTCGAACCCGCGACCCCCGGCTTGAGCACCAACACGCTCAACCAACTGAGCCACAGAGGTCGTCAGTAATAATATTGCTGCTTGCTATTCATAAAATACCTTAGTTATAAGTCAGATGGCATTAGCCATTTTGTAGGACTAGTTTCATATAGTGATCATTTTTGCATAATAAATATAATATAAAAAATTGAATATTCATTAGAATTTTTATTCATAATAATGTATTATTACAAAATTTTAAATAAAATACACATAACCGAACTAAATATCATAAAAATTATTGCTTTTTATTAGTGCTGCACAAAACCTCTACGTCACTACGTTTTGTAGTGTAAAAGATATAAACGCGCGCAAATGCTTTTAAATTGTCAATTCGCTAAAATGATTTTTTGAAGACGTTGTGGGGGCTAGAGCCTGGAGCCGTTTACTGGAAGGTGCCTTGATGATGGTGATGAATGAAAACTGATTTTGACTCTATACGATGTTTTATTGATAAGTACAATTTACATAAGTATGACACTTTGACATGCGCACACCGGTGATGGTCCAATATCGAGTGAAGGGGGCGCGCAGCGCTGCCCGGGCGCAGGCCTACGTAATCCCGGCGTATGTGTGTGTGTGACGTTGACGATGTGATGCGTCGACATGCCGGCCCTCATTGAAGCCTCGCTTCAATCTTGGTCAGGTTTTGGAAGAGGACAAATTTTTGAGAATGAGCGTCGGACAGTCCCTGACGATGTCTTGATGTCAGCCACTCGTGTTACTCCATCAGATCCCGGATAAATGGTTATGATACGTCCCAAGTGCCATTTCATCGGAGGCAGGTGGTCATCTTTGATAAGTACGAGATCTCCTTTGCAGAGCGACCCATGAGATTGTTTCCACTTGGTGCGAATTTGGAGCTCCGAAATATATTCTTTGTGCCATCTTGACCAGAATTGTTGACGTACTCTTTCGATTCTGGTAACGATCGAGGCGATGCAATGGAATTTCGGCTAAGTCTGGCTCTGGTAATGACGTGATTTGTCTGCCAATTAGGAAATGGCCTGGGGTAAGGGGAAGTAGGTCTTCGGGATTCGATGACATTGGGGTAAGAGGACGCGAGTTAAGAATTGCCTCAACTTGCGTCAGGGCTGTGTATAGTTGCTCGTATGTTAAATTTAAGTTACCAATTGCCCGTTTTAAATGATTTTTAGTAGATTTTACACCTGATTCATGAAGTCCACCAAAATGGGGAGACCAGGGAGGGAAGAAACTGAATTTTATGGATTCTTGTGCAAAAATATCAACTATTTTGTCTCCGTCTGTAGATATCATTTTTTTAATCTCGTTATTAGCTCCAACAAAATTCGAACCATTATCGCAATATATGTATGATGGTTTGCCTCTACGCGATATGAACCTTTTTAAGGCTAAAATAAATTTTGTAGTGGACATGTCGCTAACTAATTCTAAGTGTATGGCCTTAGTAGTAAAGCATACAAAGACACAAATATATGATTTAATTAAGCGACATCCTCGCCCTTCTTTATTAGCAATCATAATAGGACCACAATAATCGGTTGCTGTGTATTGGAAGGGATAACCGACGTCGCCTGCACTAAATCTTTCTTTAGGAATATTTCCCATTATAGGTATAGTACTGTCACCACGAAATCTCCTACAAATGCTGCAGTTTCGATACACATGCCTAGCCAGATCTCGTCCACCAATCGTCCAATAGTTTTGACGAGTGGAGTAAAGTAATTGTTGCGGTCCGGTATGCATTAAAATTTTGTGTTCATTTTGAAATAAAAGTTTAGAAAATATATGATTTTTATGAATGAGAAATGGGTGTTTTTTATTATAATCGTACTGTGAATTTAGAAGTCGTCCACCGACTCTTATTACGTTTAGTTTATGATCAAAAAATGGATTTAGAGACAAAATTGAGCAAGTACCTTTTAAATTTTTATTTGATTTTAATTGTTCGTACTCTGCAGGAAATGATTGCTTCTGTGATATACTAATTAATTTGTAAATAGCGTTTTTAATTTCAGTTACTTGTAAAGAGCCCGTTATTTTATTTTTATTGTTTTTTAAATTGTTAATAAATCGTAGGATATAAGCCATTGTTCTTTGCATTCGGGAATAACTAGAAAATTTAACGAATGGAAATACCGATTCACCTGATTGTGCTATTGTTAAAGTTACTTCTTGTTTTAATTCTGGTAAGATTAAATTATTATTTTTCAAATCAAATGTAGGCTACGATGACTCGGCGGACTGCAGAAATTGCGGACCTTTCCACCATTGCTCACAGCTGATTAACACATCAGGGCTGGTTTTACGCGTCAGATAGTCAGCTGAATTTAAATATGTTGGAACATAATTCCACGAGCTAATGTTTGAAATGGACTGTATTTCTCCTATTCTGTTACGCACAAATGTCTGCAGTCTATTAGTAGTTATGTGAAGCCAGCCTAAAACGATGGTGGAGTCGCACCAATAAAAAATATTATCTATAGTGAGTCGCAATGATTCCACGATCTTGATACCGAGTCTCGCTCCTAGTAATGCGCCGCAAAGTTCTAGACGCGGGAGTGTTTGCGGTTTCAGAGGCGAAACCTTATTTTTTGAGCATAAGAGCGTCACGTTTACTTCGCCCTTATCATCAACAGACCGTAAATATGCGCACGCTCCGTATGCGTCTTCGGAAGCGTCCGTAAATATATGTAACTGTAAGTTATTGTAATTAGAACAAAGAGCGTGTCTAGGGATTCTTAAATTATTTAATTCCGATAATGAACTTGGTATAAGTTCATGAAATTCATGAACTTATACCAAGCTGTACGTGTACCTTCGGGTACTGGATCGTCCCACGACAACTTGCATAACCATAGTTTTTGTAGGGTTATTTTTGCTTCTAAAATAGAAGGGGTGACCAGGCCCAGTGGGTCAAAAAGTTGTGATATAGTAGACAAAATATTTCTTTTGGTTATTTTGCTAAAAGATTTTAAATTTATATTAAAACAAATTTTGTCTGACATAAATCTAAGCGATCAATTGTTATGTTGTCGTTTGAAAGTTTTTTAATTTGTGATAGTACATCTTTATCATTCGAACACCACTTACGCAACGGAAAACACCCACTAGCAAGCTGCTTGGTCACTCCTGTATAAATGTGAAGAGCCTGAGAGACATTACTAGCGCCGGTGATGACGTCATCGACGTAGAAGTCTTTAGAGATGACCTCTTGAATCAGCGGGTCGGTACATTCGTCGGCTAACTGCTTGAGACACCGTATCGCTAGGAACGGAGCCGAAGCAGTGCCGTACGTTACCGTATTTAACTCGTAGGCCCGCAGAGGTTCGCTCGGCTCGTCGCGCCACAGTATTTGTTGAAGGGGTCTTTGTGACTCATTAACTTCAATTTGCCTATACATTTTAGTGACGTCAGACGTAATGACGATATTATGTTGTCGAAAGCGCAATAATATCGAAAAAAGATCATCTTGTATCGTCGGGCCGACCATTTGCAACTCGTTAAATGAATAACCGGAAGATGATTTCATAGAACAATCGAAAACTACTCTTAATGACGTAGTAGAACTAGTAGGGCGTTCTACACCGTGGTGTGGAGCAAAATATTTAATTTGGTCACTGTTCACATGTTTTGATAGTCTCATGTGACCCAGATCAATATATTCTTGAATAAATTTTTTATACTGATTTTTTAATTGTAAATTAGTTTGTAATTTTTTCTCTAATTGTAAAAATCTAGTTTTAGCCATTTTGTATGAATCGCCTAAAACATCTGGACTATTCTTTAATGGGATCGTGACTAAAAATCTGCCATTAGGTAGGCGAGACGTATTTTGTACAAACGAATTTTCACATTCGATCTCCTCAGGAGACCACTGTAATTGTTTATTTGTAATGATTGAATCTAATTCCCAAAACTTAGCTAATTGATCGGTAAGAATTTGAGAATCTGAAAAATTGCAATATGTTGATGAACTATGTTGTATTGATCCAGTTAAAAACCAACCTAGCTTTGATTTTTGTAAAATAATATTTTGATTATTTAATTTAATTTGTTCCAACTCAATGAATTCCCATAATATTCCGTTGCCTATTAAAATGTCTATGTTTGACGGTAAATAAAACTGCGGATCTGCTAAAGTTATGTTACTCGGAATTTTAATTGCGTTTTTATCTATAGGAGAACTCGGCCAAGGGTTCGTAATTTCTGAAATAATAACACACGTAATCGTTTTACTGTAATTAGAATGAAGCGATTGAATAGTAATGTCGCAACATTCCCTCGTCATAGATACGCTTTTATTCAACCCGTTAATTGTTGTCGTTACATTTCTAGTAGGCAACTGAAGTTGTTTACATAATCGTTGTGTACAAAAATGCCCGGTACTTCCCGAGTCTAAGATAAGGCGCACACGCCGGCTGCTCCCCATCGCAGCGCGCACATTAACACGAGCCGTAGATAACAGCGCTTGAGCCGATGCAACGCCGCACGACAACACTACTTCGCCGGGGTGGCGCGGGTTCGATCCCTCGCCGCTCGGTATATCGGGACAAATTAAACTATTGTGCCTTTTATTGCATTGTTTGCAAGCCCTCAGTTGACACTTTTTTGTAGGATGCCCTGTTTTTAAGCAATTTAAACATAAATTTAATGAACTAGCCTTTGCTTCGCGATCTTTGTTATTTAAATTTAAAAATGTTTTACAATAGTAAATAAAATGATCTGATGAATGACAAATCGGACATTTTTTAATATTTTTATTGTTATTTTGATTAGTAGTTAATAAGCTGGTATTTGATTGTTTTTGTACAAATTTTGTTTTATTATTATTTTCTAAAGTTTCTAATAATTCCGATCGATTTCTCGTGAATTTTACTAAATCATCGAATGTTAAATCTTGTTTTTCATGTACAGCTTTATATTTTTCCCATTCGACAAAAGTTTGCGAATCAAATTTGCTGGATAACATGTATATTAACAGGGTGTCCCACTTATTGGTGGGTTCACCGAGTGTGGCTAACGATCGCAAATTCTTAACAAAAGTATCAACCAAGCGCTTTAAATTAAATGAAGTATCCTTCTGCATGGAGTAAATGGTAAACAACGACTTGACGTGATTAGCGATAAGCATTTTTTTGTTATCGAATCGATCACAAATAAGTTTCCAAGCTACTTCGTAGTTGGTCGAAGAGAATTCAATTGATTTTATCACTAATAATGCGCTGCCTTCTAACGACGAGCGTAAATAATGGAATTTATTAATCGGACTTAAATCGGGATTATCGTGAATTAAAGATAGGTATGTGTCTCGAAACTCCAGCCATGAATTGTAAGCACCGTCGAACTTGGCTAGCTGAATGATAGGTAGTTTGACAGTAGCTCCGTGCGCCTTGAACGTGCCATCGGTATCGCAGCTACAGTTGTGCAGCTGCTCGGCCACTATACCTAACTTCGACTTAGCTAGCGCCATGGTCTTAAAGTATATTCCCTCAAACAGGTCGCGCTCTTTTTGTTGCTCGGCGACATTAGTACTAATACTTTCTATTTGTTCCTGAACCTCATTGTAACTATCGAATAATGGTTCCAATTTTAACATTCGTACTTCGATTTCCAACTTAATTTCGTTACTCAAATGAGCAGGCAAACTATTAATATAATTAGTGAATAATGTTAAACGACCTTTTAAGGTTCCTCTTTTTTTAATTAAAGCCTGTTCGTCGGCCATAGTGATCGAAATTCACCGAAATTCGAAATACTGGAAGGTGCCTTGATGATGGTGATGAATGAAAACTGATTTTGACTCTATACGATGTTTTATTGATAAGTACAATTTACATAAGTATGACACTTTGACATGCGCACACCGGTGATGGTCCAATATCGAGTGAAGGGGGCGCGCAGCGCTGCCCGGGCGCAGGCCTACGTAATCCCGGCGTATGTGTGTGTGTGACGTTGACGATGTGATGCGTCGACAGACGTTGCCTAAAAGCTGAAAATTATACTAATATTGTTATAGGTAGGGTGAGAGTACCAATTATCAGCATTTTAAAAAAATGGTCCAATTATAACCTCGATTATTACATAGGAAAATACTTTATAGTTTATAGTATGGTGTCGCTGGCAGTAGATTCCAGAAACATTAAAGTTTTGTTTTTATTAAGTGGAAACAAAAATTAATTACAGAGAAGCTTATAATTCTACTATTTGGTCGGGGTGCTGATAATTTGGTACAGTGCTGGCAATTGGGTGTGTCACCCTACATATTATTGTTATTAATTATACCTATCGTTTTAAACACCTACGGATTGTGTCGCGCTCAAAGATTTCAAAACTCAAGATCGGTTATGACGTACATTTTTGATAGAACAAATCTTCATACAAAAAAAGTTATGCCATCTTGGTTTTCTCCATACTTCAAATGACAGCCATCGTGTTTTCACCGTACATCAAATGTCAAAATGGCCCCAAAATCTCAAAAGTGGGGCCATTTAACTGAAGACACTTTTTGCCTCAACATGCCTTGTCTATAATATATAGGTACGTCTATGGTCGCGGTGCACTTTCTTTTTCCGCCCGCACCCGCACCGCACACGGTTGGCCCCAGACGTATTGACCAGTCATTCCTATGGACTAGGCTGACTTTGTGAGAATGCCGTATGTGCTTGGGCAACCATACGACATTTAAAAACCGACTGTCCCAGGCACTACAGTATTACAAGAGTGGTTACTTCGCTCGGAGGATACTGTATAAATCATCCATTAACGGATGTAAAGGCCTATTACTGCAGAGTTCTATTTCCAGAGCTTTGAATTTTCCTGCGCCCGCCGAATTCCGGATCATATATTCCCAGAATTATTTAATATTTCACATCCAGACATTGACAGACAGAATTAAAATCTAATTTGCCTCAGAAAGAACATTATAGGTGTACCAGAATCTCATGGCAAATAGGGAAAAAAAAATTTGTAGTGTGCAATACTGGGGAAATTGGATTAAACGATCTTGATACTGGTTAATATTTAATTATGTCTTTAGTATTATTGAACATTGAACATGAATTATAATAAGACTGTATGAAGAATGTTCGGTGTATAATATAGAAAACTAGCTTTTGCCCGCGGCTTCGCCCGCGTGGAATAGTGTTCTTGGAGAAAAAACTACTTCGGCGAATAATTCTCTACCTACTTACAGCAATATACTACTGATACAATATTGAACATGTTTTTAGGTTTGCCCAATGCAAATTGTTAAAAATGGGACCCTATCACCTCGATACGACATGCGCGACCACTTGATAATATACTTACATAATAAGTACTTGAATATAAATTTTACCATAATCTTATAATATCTTAAAGACTATTAAATACTTAAAGACTATTATTTTAAAAACTCGCATCAAAATCCGTTGCGTAGTTTTAAAGATTTAAGCATACATAGGGACAGACAAAAAAGGGACTTTGTTTTATACTATGTAATATAATGATATTTCATGAAAAATAAATCAATCGTGAATTACTTTATATACTTATTTATTACGAATAACATACAATTAAATTGGCAACAGTTTATTTAATGTTGGAATTTCCTTCCGAACTGTATAGAACTCGTTTACTTTATTCCTAATCAACTATAAATCGAAACTGTCTTATGTTGATTTTCTTTTTTCCTCCTCTCCTCCTTTTACCAGGCATGGAAAACAAACCATCATTCGATGTGCCATCAGCTACGATTCACCTTATAGTAGTACTGGAAACACATTTAAAGAAGTCACAATAATTACCTAAGAAAATATAAAAAAACTAAAAGTATCAAAACAACTCACTCTAACTTACCGGTCAACTCTACCACGAACTTTAAATTATAAGATTGAGTTCGATTTACACCTTCTTCTTTCTGTATTTTACTATAGACATAGAAAACAATATTTCTCGCTTGAGATCGAATTGCCTTTTTGGATATTTTCACAAAAACAACAAATTCCAAGAACATAATCACAAAATTTTAGCAGCGGTTGACAGATCACGTACTTTGATTTGACGGGTCATACTTGACATTGCCATATGAAAATCACATTTTTTATTTTTTTTAAAATGCCATCAGATTCTGGTAGAGCTATAGTACCCTGGATTCTGCATACATACACGAGTAGGTAAAACTAAAACAATTTTCTATACAATTATGATGGTTAGTGGTTAGGTACTCTAATAGCCACGGTATTCTCAACCATTAGTAGCCTACCCAACTACTCGACAGATTGCTAACCGCACGACAATTATTAATAATTTCTTTTAAACGAGGCAGTAAAACTAACATTAAAATGTGCTACTTAAAAAAACAAGTCTGTGTCGAACACTTGGCAGAAGTGAAACATTCAATTCGTGTGCGTTACCCCAGCCAGATGTTGTGGATTTTGTTAACTTTTTACCTATGCTCAATTAGAGCGTTGTCTCCTGTAATTGAGCGTTGCATTTTCATAATTTGCTCCTTTGTAGTTTTCGAGAAAAACTCGAAAAACAGATCTGGCTGGAGGAACGTTTCAAAACGTTACTCCAGCCAGAGATTTTTTCTTCTAAAGGATATTTTAAGAAAAATAATATGCAAATAATTAGAGCGTTGCAGGGTGTAATTGAGCGTATAAAAATTTCATTTGTAGCTTGATCCGTTATGAAGATATTCAAAATCCTGCTGGAGTAACGTTTGGCGATTTCTTAGATCTCGAAGACTGTTGGATGCAGATGTACAATTTTTGGCACACGGCTTCTCCCAAATGTGCTTAAATTTGCTCGCCAATAAAAAATAAATAATAATACACGCTTTAAAAGTTTTTTGATATTTTATAAAAACTACTTAGCACGTTCTAGCACTTTTTTTAACAGGTCTAGAGACTTAATTCAAATTGCATATTATAGTTTACATCAATCTTCAATTGAGCATTAAAGTCTTATCAAGATCCAGTTGGTAGTTATCTAATTATGACGAAAATTAATTCATAAAAGTGCACAATACCAGCGAGATCCTATAAAATCGGTATCTTGTGTGTTTCCTATTTCTAGGTGATACCAATAATTAGAGCGTTAGTTTAATTATATACAGGAAAATTTTTACCTAAAAACACTCAATAATTTGGGAGATAATGGAAATAATAACAAATTGATAAATAACGCTTGACAACCTGACCGAGTTAAGATGGTCACAAAAAAGCGGCCGTTTTATACATTAAGCTGACATTCTGAAATTTATAGGGTAATATTAGTACAGGTATGTAAGCAAGTGTAAAAATTTAAATTTATTTCAATCTAAGAGATCATCAGACTTCACTTTATTAATATCGCTCGAAAAGTTTTAAATCAAACCATTCCTAAAAATGGTAGGCATAATTATTGATAACACAATAAATGCATTGCGAGCTTTAAACAAAGCTTTTGGACTCTTAAGCGCTCAACATCTTTTACTTTTTTTCTAGTCCACTCAACAATGGATGACCAACAAAAATGAACAACACTCAACAATAACAATTTACTTTATTAATATCGCTCGAAAAGTTCTAAATCAAACCATTCCTAAAAATGGTAGGCATAATTATTGATAACACAATAAATGCATTGCGAGCTTTAAACGAAGCTTTTGGACTCTTAAGCGCTCAACATCTTTTACGTAAAAGACGTTGAGTGCATAAGTTTTCTAGTCCACTCAACAATGGACATAGGTAGATAGTACAATAAGCACAAAAAATTATTACGTGTCGTGACACTTTTAATAAATCAATTAAATCTCTTTTTTCTTATTTTAAAAGAAAAAAAATATTACCTATGTCTTTCTCGGCCATTGAAATTTAAGTCTTTACAATTTTGGATATTAAGTTTATTTCTGAAAAAACTGGCACATTGAACAAATAAGGAGTGCTGACAGAAGTGAAAACTTGAACTTTAAAATGGAAATACCACTATGAACCATATAGGTTAAAATATACCAACTAAAATATACCAACTTTCATGTTCCCGTAAAGGAACTAAGACAGCAAACAGTTACAAGTTGCATCTTACGAATTTTCGATCAGGTGACGTGTCCTGACGCGAGTTTAACATTTTTTACCCACCCTAAGAAAAGTGCCATCTAGGTTAAAAGATACGAATTATAAAATACCTAGTTTCATGCTCGCGTAAAGGAACTAAGACAGAAAATAGTTTCAAGTAGCATCTTACGATTTTTCAATCAGGATTCAGAACACTTGTCCTGGCGCGAGTTTAAATTTTTTTACCAATCCCAAGAAAAGTGTAAAACGCCGCTAAAGGAGTTTTCACTTCAAAAACTGAGACTGCATATTTACCTCGTTATCTCCAAAAGGTAGCCAAAGCCGCTGTAAGTCGCTATTTCTTTTTAGACAATTTATGTAGGTACACAATATTGGATCACATGGGCGTACCCGGGGGGGGGGGGGGGGGGGGGCCCTGCCCCCCTGGGTACTTGGTACAATTTTGGTACTTGGTACTGGGTACAATTATAATATTATAACCTTCGCAATTTCTAAACCAGTTACTTATCGGTTTTTATTTTATTCTTCCGAAAATTTGGCTTGCTGGTAGAAAATAGCCAAATTGTGAGAGAGTGGTGACACCCACGAGCGAGCGGCTTGCATTTATTTGACATATAGTTTTCAAAGCGCACAACGAGTTTTGGTTAAATTATGCTTCAATTGAAAGGTCATTCAGCAAACTTAGACGTGTAAAAACGTGGCTAAATCCTAATGCTATCTACAGACACACGAATTTATCAGACAGACCATATCCGGAGACCAAATCCGGTGTCGCTACACACGCACGGATTTGGTACGGTGCAGTGGAGCGTAAAGCTCGACACTCGTGTGTTCGATTTTATGCTCTATTACATTAGCACAGAGTTCTATTTACAGTGCTGTTTTTAAACGACGACGATGATTCCCGCAATTCATTGATAACGGGTAGTGATACCAACGCGCTAACCACTGAGCCACAGAGGTCGTAGACGACCTAGCTAGAGCTAGCTAGTCTATAAGCGGACGCACTATCTTTTCTCGAAGCATTTTGCGGCTTTTTCGTACCCCCATATTTTCGTTTGTATTTGTAATCAAGCTAGCGGTCTGAAATTTTGTCATTTCAAAAAAATTTCATAAAAATCGTGTGTATAGTTTAGGAGATACATTTTAGGTAAGCGGGAAAGAAAACTATTTTGAAAGATGGATGGAGGTATGGAGCCATCGTAAGCACAATTCAAAGCATACTTATAGCAGACTTAGAAATTTAAATTTTCTGCCAGGCTAGGTAATCTTGCTACAAGTAAAGGGAAAATATAGGAAAAGTAAAAATTCTGAATAAAAATAATGATTTTATAATTTACTAGATGTTGCGTATGTCATGGGATACTCATCTCAACTTACCTGTGCGGTAGTTGTGTTATAGTATACGGGTATGCGACCCCGGCTTCCCTAGCTATTACTGTCCTATCCCTTGCCCTCCTGGGCGGTAATATACTACATTTCATATTTCCCACTCTAACTTACCAATCTTCCTTTCCACACCACCTATCCTTCCCTTTCCCTATTCCTACCCTCTCCACCAATCCGTGGAAATGCAATGGATAATCATAAAAATAATTTAATTATCCAAAATGGCGGCGATGTGGTTCACTTCACCACCCATCACGTCTCGTTTCTTGCGGAGATGAAAAGCGGACCATGGAGAGCCGCTTTGCTACGTTGGATGTAAGAGGAGGAATGGATGGTAAGAATGAAAGTGAACAAAGCGAAACGAGTATGTTAGGATCGTAGAAAGTGGCAAAAAGTGGTCTCTGCCTACCCCTTTACGGGAAAAAGGCGTGATTATATGTATGTATGTATATTAAGAATTCACATAAACAAAATGTATAAGTTCACTGGTAACCTTGTAATCCTTATTTGTTTACCAAACGTCATAAATTGAGAAGTGGTAGGTTATTTTAAATTCGAGAAGATGCTTCGAGAGGAATGGGCCGATTCAACCCGAGTATCATGGAGAATAGAGGTAAGGAGATCCATCTTGTAAAGGGGATAACTTGATAAAGTGTCCACCCGTAAAGAACAAAATATTATAGTTCGAAAACTCACCGAAATAGCGCTATACACTAGCGTGAAGGAAGTGGAAATGATTTAAAGTTAGCAATAAGAGATGGAGTGAAGTTATTTGAAAGTTAATTATTGGTTAGTTACTATATTTGTGGCCATTTTTTGGCGCTCTTTTTGAAATTTTTCCACTCGCTACTATTGCGCCATCTTATCTTGCTCCCGTTACCTCCTTACCTTACCTCTATTCTCCATGCCGAGTATGTAGTGATTAGTATTAATCACCAATAATTGTAACCAAGAGCATGTCAGGAATTCAGGACATATCTAAGGAGGGTTCCATATCTATAAACGCGTAGTAGGTTTTTTCAAAATACTTCAAAATTTACTGTCCGATTTCGTTCAAAACAATTTTTCTAAAGAGTATTTAGCATGATCTATCAGCTGGGAAAATTGCAAGTTTTTAAGTCTCATAGTTTAGAAATACCTATAATTTCAAAAGACCTATTCAATGACACCCCACACGATGAGGTAATATGAAAAAATATTTTTAATCCTCAATTCACATGTATGAGAGCCACCCCTTAAATATAAAATTATGATTATATTATGCCAAAACCGAGATCTATATATTACAATTTATAAATATAACAAAAAATTTCATCAATTTATATTTATATTACAGAAGCTAGAAGGGCGGACGGATAGACAGACGGACGGACGGACAGAGCAAAACTAAAAGGGTTCCTTGAGTACTACGGAACCCTAAAAAGTATTATTGTGTATTATGTATATGGGTGATTCTTAAATTCTAGTATTATAACATTTTAATACTTGCTTACTTAACTGTACTTTTAGTACCAATATCATCCTATACATTTCAGAATATATGCTTGATGTATGAAACGGCCGCTTTTTTGTGACCATCTTAACTCGGTCGGGTTGTCAAGCGTATTTATCGATTTGTTATTATTTCTATTATCTCCCAAATTATTGAGTGTTTTTAGGTAAAAATTTACCTGTATATAATTAAACTAACGCTCTAATTATTGGTATCACCTAGAAATAGGAAACACACAAGATACCGATTTTATAGGATCTCGCTGGTATTGTGCACTTTTATGAATTAATTTTCGTCATAATTAGATAACTACCAACTGGATCTTGATAAGACTTTAATGCTCAATTGAAGATTGATGTAAACTATAATATGCAATTTGAATTAGGTCTCTAGACCTGTTAAAAAAAGTGCTAGAACGTGCTAAGTAGTTTTTATAAAATATCAAAAAACTTTTAAAGCGTGTATTATTATTTATTTTTTATTGGCGAGCAAATTTAAGCACATTTGGGAGAAGCCGTGTGCCAAAAATTGTACATCTGCATCCAACAGTCTTCGAGATCTAAGAAATCGCCAAACGTTACTCCAGCAGGATTTTGAATATCTTCATAACGGATCAAGCTACAAATGAAATTTTTATACGCTCAATTACACCCTGCAACGTTCTAATTATTTGCATATTATTTTTCTTAAAATATCCTTTAGAAGAAAAAATCTCTGGCTGGAGTAACGTTTTGAAACGTTCCTCCAGCCAGATCTGTTTTTCGAGTTTTTCTCGAAAACTACAAAGGAGCAAATTATGAAAATGCAACGCTCAATTACAGGAGACAACGCTCTAATTGAGCATAGGTAAAAAGTTAACAAAATCCACAACATCTGGCTGGGGTAACGCACACATTCAATTCAAGTATTTTTAATCCCAATAGGGGATCGGACAACATCTGAAATATTTAGTTTCATTAATATATTCAGAAATATTGAGGCATTACTAGCTGGTAAATGTAAAAAAAATATATTATTTTATGTGTAGTTTACTAATTAAATACAATTAAAAAGTACCAAAAAAAAATATTTTTTGCGTAATTGGTAAACAAAACCTACATCATTAGTTTACTTACATCATATAGAAAAACATTCACTCTGATAAGTATGAACTTAAACGCACAAATATGGGAGATATTTACAAATATGTTCCTGCGGCCGTATACTTCATACCTACTTAATACACTTTACGTCACGTCACGTCATTTGTATGGCGATTTTAGTATGGAGCGTTTTTACGAGACTTGCGAAATTTTATATACAAATCGCTGTACCTTTGAAAATATTGACTTTTGATATACGGTTTCTTCTGAGAAATTGAAAAAAAAATCAGTCCGCTTGCCTATTCAACACAAAGTACATAGAAATAGCACGGTGGTGGTGGTTGTCAGCGTGTAACAAATAGGTAGGTAGCAAACGGACTGGTAAGTTTTTAATCTGGTCTGGGGTTAATGTGTGTTGTTATGATTTTTAGGGTTCCGTAGCTAAATGGCAAAAAGCGGACCCCTTATGGATTCGTCATGTCTGTCTGTCTGTCTGTCCGTCCATATGTCACAGCCACTTTTTTCCGAAACTATTAGAGTTATACTGTTAAAACTTGGTAAATAGATGTATTCTGTGAACCGCATTAAGATTTTCACAAAAAAATAACAATAAGTTTTGGGGGATAACACACGTACTTTAAAAAATGCATCAAACCCATATTTATGGGTAGGTCTTCCAAAATGATATTAAAATGTCTAATATAATTTTTTTCTAAACTAAATAGTTTGCGCTAGAGACACTTCCAAAGTGGTAAAATGTGTGTCCTCAACCCTGTAACTTCTAAAATAAGAAATGAAATGAAATGAAATGAAATGATGTTTATTTGGTAAAAATATGGTTACAATAGGTGTTACAATTTTTTATAGTAGGTCGCATATTTTGTCGCATTAACGACGTCCAAATAGGTACTTATATTAACTAGTTCACAATATTACTTATAGGTACATTTTAACCATAAAAATATTTTTATCATCATTCATTAGTCAAAATACCATGTTAATAAATATTTTTCTACATATTATATTATGTCAAGAAAATAAATGATATAATAAAATGTCTAAGATAATAAATAGACTCTAAAGTTAAAAGGTTTAAAAATAATAGAAATGTTAAAAAGTGCATAATTAAGTCAAAAGATTATATGTCATAAACTTTATGATAAAATGTAAAAGTACAATATTTACCTATTCAATAATATCAATAATGTCAGGAACTATAATATACTATTCAAACAATTTTCTTATGCAAATTCAGCAAAATCATATTATGTCATACAAAAATACTTAGTCTCATAGCATATTAGTCATTTAAAAATTCTTTAACATTATAGTAAGACTTCTCTATTAACATTTTTTTAATTCTCTTATGGAGTGTTTTTTTGATAGTGATTTTACATGTGCAGGGACCTTGTTATAAATTTTTACACACATTGCATATGCATTATTTAAGAATAAAGTTGTTTTTGGTGTTTTGTCTATGATTAGTCTTTTTGAGTTCCTGAAATACTTTGTAGGTATCTTATCAACTAATTGTGTGAAAGCGTGATTGTTATCAATTACAAATTTAAAAATTTCCAAAATGTACATACTTGTTAAAGTCAATATACCATATTGTTTAAATATAGGCTTACACGAGCCATATGGTGAAACTTTAGCTATAGCACGGAGACATTTTTTTTGTACAATAAATACTTTATCTATGTGTGTGGAATTTCCCCATATTACGAGTCCATAGCGCAGGACTGACGAAACATAGCCGTGATAGGCCATAATTGCAGTCTGAACACTTACTGTCCACGCTAATCTCCGTAAGACAAATACGAATCTGTTTAGTTTAGAACATATTTTTTCTATGTGTGCATGCCAGTTACAATATTTATCAATTTTTATACCTAGAAATAAATTCTCGTCTACTTGATCTATAATTTCATCTTTATATCCTAATTTAAGTTGTAAAGGTTTTTTATTGTAGTTTCTAAATTGTATATATCTAGTTTTATTAATATTGATTTTCAGATTATTAGAAGTAAGCCATTGAATTATATGTTCAAGTATTAAATTGATGTCAGTTTCGATTTTATTCACGTCTGTTTTATTATTATATTTAAATAGGATTGATATGTCATCTGCAAATAATGTCAATTTATAATTAGTCTTTATTGGAATGTCATTAATATATAGTAAGAATAGCAAAGGTCCTAAAGCCGAGCCTTGTGGTACCCCAAATTCATTTAACAGGCTTTTGGATTTACTGTTAACTAGTTCTTTACCTATGTTGATGTGCTCTATAACTGTGTATTGTGTCCTATTTTCAATAAATGATTTAATCCAGTTAAGTGCTGTTCCCCTTATTCCCATTCTGCTTAATTTGTCTAGTAACAGTTTATGAGACACAAAGTCAAATGCCTTAGTCATATCTATAAATATGACTATACAATGGTCTTTGTCATCAATACTATAAACGATTTGATTAGTAATATTAAAGCAAGCTTGTTGTGTAGACTTATTCTTTTGGAATCCGTACTGTTCATTTTTTAATATGTTGAATTTATTTATAAAGGAAGTTAGTCTTTTGTGCATTGCCTTTTCAAATATTTTAGATATAATAGGAACTAAAGTAATAGGTCTGTAATTGTGTAACAGTCTTCGATCGCCTTTTTATGCAAGGGTTTAATAATTGATGTTTTTAATTTATCCGGAAAAGCACCATCCGTAAAAGATTTATTTATAAGTACTGTTAAAATTGGGGCTATTATATTTTTACATCTCTTTATTATTTTTGTGGAAACTTCATCGTAGCCAACAGTACTAGTATTTTTTAAGGAAGAGATAATTTGTATTATTTCATCATATGTGCATGGGTTCAAAAATATACTCATAGCATTGTCTTCGATAGAGTTTGTTAATTTGGATTTAGAATTTATATGAATGTTGGTAGTTTTAATAAAATATTCGTTAAATGTGTTTGCTATATCTAAAGGTATGTCAATTCTATTATTATTTAAATTAATTATTTCTGAAATATATACTTTTTCGTCACAGTTATTCGAGTAATTTTTAACAATGTTCCATGAAGCTTTGCACTTATTTTTTGCTGTTGCAACATATTTAGTATGAGAATTTATTTGGGCACACCTAAAGCACTTTCTTAATGTTCGGCTATATTTTTTGTACTTATTTTTTGTTGTTGTATTTTTTTAGAGAATGATAAAACTAACAAAAATATATGATGTACATTACCATGTAAACTTCCACCGAAAAGTGGTTTGAACAAGATCTAATAAGTCGTTTTTTTAATACGTCATAAATCGTAAACAGGTCTTTTCTTTCAATTCATTCAATCAAATTAAATATTAAAAAAAAAAACTTTTAATTTCATAAACATAACCACCATTATTTTTATTACAAGTTTGTACGGAACCCTCGGTGCGCGAGTTCAATTCGCACCTGGCCGGTTTTTTATTCATTGTGTTTCTTTCTAAGTATTATAAAATATATTAGCTTTTTGTCACCTTCCAGCACAAAAACTTTAACTGTGCCAAATATCATAGTCCTACGTTCGCACAATTAACGTAAAACTGTAATCAAAGTTTTTCTTTGTGTATTATATAATGTATACTAATCTATACTTATATAATAAAGAGGAAAGGTTTGTTTGTTTGCATCGAATAGGCTCCTAAACTACTGAACCGATTTTGATGAAATTTTGCACAGAAATAGAGTAGACCACGGGGAAGGACATATTCTACTTTTTATTGCAGCAAATGTATGGTTCCGGCGAGGTTTCCTTTAGCGCGCACGAAGTCGCAGGGAACATCTAGTTATTACTAAAATAGATTACTTATTAATGTTAAACATCCAACATTACTACTGTTAATGACGTTGCGTTTTAGTGTGGTCCCAGTATAAGAGGCTTGGTACAGAGAGTGTGCTCCCAGTATAAGAGGCTTTGTATAGATAGTGTGTTCCCAGTTAAAGAGGCCTTTTATAGAGAGTGTGGTCCTAGTATTAGAGGTCTTGTATAGAGAATTTGGCCCCAGTATAAGAGGATTTGTATAAAGAGTCCTATTTATCCTAGTAAAGTAGACCTTGTATAAAGACTGTAGCCCAGTATTAGAGGCTTTGTACAGAGAGTATGGTCCCAGTATAAGAGACCTTGTATAGCGAGTGTGTGCTCAGTATAAGTGGATTTGTATAGAGAGTATGGTCCCAGTACAAGAGGCGTTCATAAGATCAGTAGCCAAAGCAGAAACCATTAGAGGTGGGATATAACAGGTTAAATACGATACCTGTTATACCTGTTACTGTTATACGTAACTACCTGTTTCGGATACCTACCTACTAACAATAACAGTCATGTTAGTAGGTATGTAGTATACGTACTCAGTTAGATTACTAGGTTGGAAGGCCGTTCAAGTATACTTGAACGGCCTTCCACATACATAAAATCCTGATATTGTAAATGTATTTTTTCCTAATATTTAGTGTAATGTTAGAATTTATATCACTAGTCTGTACATTTCATTATAATTTTTAATTAATTAAAAGTATAATTTTATCGTAATGTGAAGTCCTTTTTATTTTTGTTTTATTTAAACCCCTGTTCTTCCCCCATAGGACAGGTTTCGCCTAGTTTGGGGGATAGAACAAATAGTCAATATTTGCATTAAACGATTTATTTATATATTAACAAGTTAATTTAAAAAATGTTTTTTTTTGTTTACAGAATTTACAAAAAAAATTAAGTAACAGTACTAACCATTTGCCAGTTTCAAGTTAAAAAGGCGGGAAATAGAATATTCGTTCAAATTTTCATCACCGTATTTCTAAATCGTCAAGTCCAAAGTCTAGTCAAAGTCCAAATAAACAGTCAGGGTAGTCAATGAGTCGTCAGTCGATTCAGTAAAGTGGCAGACCCTTTACTGAAACTTCCTGTGGAGTTTTGGCGGAAAACTCCAAAATAGCACGCATTTTGTAGTTGTATCACTTGCCCACATTTGTACACGACAACGAATATCTAGTGGTAAATATTTTACCAATATTAGGCATTAACAACCAAAATAACAATAATTTTGAAAGAAACACAAATACACAATTATTTTTGATTGACTTTAGAATTTTAAATTGATTAGTTGATAGTTCAAAGAGAATAAATAATCAATACTCCCTAGGAACTTTCAGTCAAGCTTTAACCACTTTACTGAATCGACTGACTTGACTTTAAGTGCACTGACTATTTATTTGGACTTTGGACTTGACTACGATGTTGAAAATTTAAAAGAAAATTCAATTTCCCGCCCTTTCAACTTAACACTGGCAAATGGTTTGAAGCCGCAACGCGTATAAAAAAAAAGACACAACTCGTTACAAATGACGTCTGTCTATAACCCGACCATATGTAATGGCACGTAGTGTATATGGGATTTGTTCTTGATTGACTACAACCTGAATTTTTTACTAAAAAAATACTAATTATTTCTCATTCTAGCAAGTAGTAGATGCATATAAGTGTAAGAGAGACATACAGAGTATTTAAATACTAAGTGCCTTTCGTTTTTGCATATGGAGTCGTTGTATGTGTAACAGAGAGACAAGATCGGACTATAGTATATCGGTAACACGTACGCTGTACTCAGGTAGTTATTTTTTACTTGTTACGCTGCTAGTAACTGACGTATTCTGTTATGTTATTTAATAACTGTTAATTTAGTAACTGGATATCGACTGTTATGTGTTATTTCCTATTACCTGTTCCTTTTTACCTGTTACGTTAAATACGTCCCACCTCTAGAAACCATTGAGTTTATATTGTATTCGTAATGTTATTATGTATGGGTACTGTCACAATTTTCATTCGATTCTCTTTCTAAAAAACGTGACGTTTACGCCACTGGCAAATGTTCCTGCTAGACCCACAGGTAATCTTACAGTGCTGACTCATAAAGTTTCAGGCAATAAAATAAAATAACTACACCTCTCTTTCCTACTTTGTCAGTTATATTTTAGTGACTGAGAATAAAAACTTGAGTATAGAGTAGATCGTGTGAAACGAAGTAAATAAAATTAGACTAGATAATAATGTTCAGTCCAAATAAAAAGATAGTAAACATAATTATCACACCTCGAGTGCGTCGATCCGGATATCGCTTGTCTTATAAGGAAATTTTGATAAGTAACAATATTCTTAAAAACCTAACCAAGAATATTTCGGAGCATATCTAAGGAGAGTTCCGTAACTATCAACGCGCAATACGTTTTCTTTAAATAACTTTTAAAATAACCTAACCTAACCTAACCAAGAGCATGTCAGGACATGTCTAAGGAGGGTTCCGTAAACTATTAAGTTTACTATACACTATAGTACACTATAAAATTTTAAACGTATGATAAATTAATAATAATATTATTATGTAATATTATATTGTATTATTTCTTTATTATTTTGAATGTTCATTAATAATCAAAATATATACAACCCGTCGGAAACATCTGCGAACCTCGCTGGAATGCGCTTCCCTCGCACTTTACCGGACTTCGCCCCGCGCCTATCCAGTAACGTTGCCAACGCAATTACCGACGTACATGTATTACCTACCTATTCCTGCTTTAGTAATCGCATTATTGTTTCTCTATTTGGTGAAATATTCATAATTTCATATCAATTTGCATGACGTCACTAAGCCAGGTTCGCAGATATTTCCGACGTGTTGTACTAATGTTCTTTAAGATTAATTTTTATTCGATTTCGATGATATTAAATATTTTAAAAGTTTCATATTAATTTTAATATTAGCTAATTCACTTAATATTTGATTAATATTTGAGCATATTTAAGTCTAAGACGATATCACCTATCTCAGTGTATAAAAAATACAACCAGATACTTATTACTTATACAATATATCAGTGAGGTTTTCGATAGCGTGATACAGAATTTAAATCCAATAACACAGCGACATCTAGTATTATTTTTCAAAAACAATCGACGATTTAAACAGACTAACGAGTAGCGCCATATTGTTTTCGTAAAGTTACTAGCAAATTGATGCTTTTAATATTAAAGGTAGGTATTAAATTATAATAAAAAACAATAATACTATGGTAATTAATAATACATATTAATGTGTTTTCAGTGTTATTAAATTATTGTAATAATTGGTAAAAAAGGCACATATTCGTAAAATTAATTATTAATTAAAATGTGAAAAAATGTTTCAAAACTTAGCTCTGATTCTGGCAAAGAAACATAAATACGTAACAATCTATATAATTACTGCAGCTCAGTTAATCACAGTGTTTGTCCTTGAATGTAGGTTCAAACCCGACAGCGTATTTTAATTATTATTGATTCCTTTTTTTTTTATTAATTATTATTTTCAGTTTTTTTTTTTAATTATGCAACCAATTTTGAAACATTATTTTAAATAATCATTTCACATTATGTATAATTATTCTTATTTTGCTCTATGTTAATTTGTTTTTCTATAATTGCTCTAGAAATAGAAATTATGATGCGATTTTGTTCAAAATAGTTTTCCTAAATAGTTTTTAGCATGATCTATCAGCATGGAAATTTGCAAGTTTCTATCTCTTATAGTTTAAAAATGCTAGGGGGGGGGGGACCAACTTACAAACTACTTTGGAGGCCGATTACTCGAAAATGGTCAACTTTATAAAAATGTAACGTATGAAACCTTGCCTTTATTTTAAAAGACCTATTCTACAATACCCCACACGATGGGGTAGAGTGAAAAAATATTTTTCATCCCCGCTTCACATGTATGGAGAGCCACCCCTAAAATATAAAATTATTATTTTTTTATGATCCCGAAACCGTAATCTATACACAATCTATAACTACACCAAATCTCATCAACTTATATTCATAATTACAGGAGCTAGAGGCGCGGACAGACAGACAGACAGACAGACAGACAGACAGACGGACAGACAGACAGACAGACAGAGCGAAACTATAAGGGTTCCTTAAGTATTACGGAACCCTAAAAATTGTCCGGGATCAACTCATAAACCACTTTGGAGGCCGATTACTCGAAAATGGACTTTGTAAAAAGGTCAAGTTTAAAACTTTGCCTTTATTTAATAAAAATACCTATTTTTTATACTATGTATGGAGAACTACTCTTAAAGTATAATAATATTATTATTATTTTATGTTCATATCAAAAATCCATTTATATTCATAATTACAGAAGTAAGAAGAAGACAGACAGACAGACGGGCGAACAGAGCAGAATTATGGCGTTCCATAAGTACTACGGATCCCTAATTAAGATGACTACGACATTAAAAATATCTCAAGTATGTCATATTATTATGTTTCGATACTAGCTATAATAATAACATGCTAAAAGAAAATAAAAGGTGTAGGTGGATGAATCTCCAAATAACTTGAACAGGTTTTTTTAGCTCCACACGGATTTTTATCATCTGGCAACAATTTTTTTTATATTATTTCCATTTTGAAACTACTTAAATATGTGCCTTGTTAAAGAAATGGCTTATTCCCGTGGTTTATAACACGGGAATAATGTACTTTACGAGATAAAAAGTAGCCTATTTTTTAATCCAGAACCTAAACTACTACCATACAAAATTTCATCAAATTCCGTTCAGTAGTTTTTGCGTAATAGAATAACAAACATCCATCCATCCGCCTTCACAGGGAAGCCCCAGCCTGTAAATAGGTAGGGATTTGGATAAGGGCCTTTAAAAGGTAAGAGGTAAGTGAAGCCGATAGGAATGGAGTTATAAGAACCCCACGACACTGGATGGCAGGTTTTTTGAGCACTACGCAAACTTGTGTCGTCTGGCAGCCAATCCTACTATTATAAATGTGAAGATTCACCGAGGTAACCCTTGACATTAGTGAGTTGATGATGATGACACCTTTAATCGAAGATTGCGCAACAAGATCTGTTTAATGTTCTTTTTATAATACACAAGTGGGATTAGGGAACATACCCATTACCCATACTACGTGGTCTGTTTAGGGGAAGGGGGCAGGGGCCTTCAAAGTACTATCTTAAAAAGTAAAGGTCTACAGGGTCGTAGGCCAAGAAGTTTTTTTTTATGACATAAACCAGGATACGAGCAGAGGGATCGCCTGATGGTAAGTGATTACCGCCGCCCATGGACACTCGCAACACTCTGGTGTTGCGACTTGCGTTCCCGGTCCTTAAAATTCCCAATCCCTCCCTTGGGCCTCCGATAACCTCACTCACTGGGCGAAACACAACGCAAGCATTATTTCACGCCGGTTTTCTGTGAGACCGGCCCATTCGTGCCGAAGCGTGGTTCTCCCACAGTTTTCAATATATTTTAGGAAAAACTCGCGGTATGACCATTGACCATAACTAAAAAAAATGTAAAACATATTTTAAGCCATATAGCTGTTATCATGTAATACTACGTGAAAAGAAGGAGGAGTTTCTACTTATATTACGGATAGTCACTCACTGGCGCGGCGGGGCGCGGCGTGGGGGTAAAAATGTTAAAAACGTGGTCACTTAGTTATGGACTATGGGTATGTTCCCTTATTTATTAAAGTACTTATTTATTAGTTAATGACAAATGGACAACTTTATTAAATAAACTTAAAATTACATAATTATAAAGCGTATCAATTAGATCCGGTGATAATGTCAATCCAAAAATAATTTAATATCGTTTCCTTTAACCTTTAAGGTATTATAAGGATAATAAGGTAGGTACAAAAACTTATTTGTTGTTGAAAAAAACTAGTTGTCCCGACATACGTTGTTTTATCTTAACCATAAACTTCCAATATATCTCACTGTTTGAAACTTCTAACTTCCAAAATTATTTCAAGACTAGAATTAGCCAAATCAATCCATTCTTTCACTTCCTACTCATTTAAATCATTAACAGGGGCATGTTTAGATTAAGGGCGATTGTCTAAGGGCGATTGTTTGCCACAGATTAAAGAAAGACGAACGGATAAACAGCTACATAGTTAGCTTTCGATTACACTACTACAAGCATACGGTGTGTCCATAACTGTGTGGAAAAATTGTAGGCCGTTAAAGTTTGAAGAGTACAAAATGTACAAAATTTAGATAGTTCTGTGAAAGCTGTTTCTCTGCTTATTAAATCTTACAATATATACAGTTACGATGCAGTCTCAATATGTTACAACAGCAAAAACGTAAAACAGCTAAAATGTCAAATGAAAGTCAAACGCGTTTTGATTGGTGGAAACTCTGAAAATCAGTTTATGGTACATAGACGATTCATTTATAATTAATTGAAAGTAAATTGAAAGTTAAATACAAGAATTGGGGTTCGTTCACCAATATAATAATTATAAACTTATAAAATTTACTTGAAAAATTATTGAGTCATTGAATTTTGTTTATAATATAATATAACTCCCCACACCGATCTCGGTGACGGTGGCCGGTTTCTTTGAAACGAGGCTGGTTACGCAGGAGTAATTTTATAGTGCCCAAGTGTGTGTGCAGTACTCAAGAGCATTCTATCTTCCTTTACTCTCATAATCCAGTAGGACGGATTACCGACACGACTGATCAGGCGCAGGTCCGACTTTTTACATGCCCATCCGACGCATGGATCATCTTTCTTGTCAGACAATTAGGTGATCAGCCTGCATTGTTCTAACCAAGCTAGGAAACAACATCTGGGCGCTCTACGCCCAGCGAGACCAATCCCAACCAACCAACCAATGATTTATCTATGCCAATTTGGTGCAGTCGTTTGGAAGTAGATATGAGCGCCGATGGGTGGTAGGTCGGCGGCGGCGCGCCGGCTTTTTTGGGTCGGCGGCGGCGGCGTCGGCGGCGTGACCTTGAAAGGGTTGAAGTTTGTACTTGGTAGTAAAAAAAGTGTAGTTTACTTTATTTATTGGGAAACATACAAATAAAATGCAATACAATTTATAGAACTTTTTGTAGTGATGAAAAAGACAAAGTAATAATACAATTTCAAAGTAGGAACTACTTTGGAATTAATAGTTAACAGTGCTTTGATTCTAGAGAGCGTAATCACCGTAATCTTTTTATATTTTCGTTTTATAAACGTCCACATTTTCAAAAACTGACTTGGAAGCTGAATATAACTAGACTGCGTGTATCTAGAGAATAGCGGAGATCTCAGCCTGAAACACGGTGCTAAATCTCCCGAAAAGTATATCTGCCTGTAGGTGGCACGCCCTCGTAGTCCAGCGCCATCCCGGTTGTCTTCCTAGATCTGTCCGTAAACCAAATTATGTTCTTAAGGTGAACATTACTTAGGACCCGGTCCTCCCTAGAAGTAATGAAAACTAGGTATAGCTTCTAGAAGCTATGCACCTTGATCATGGCGTCCGTTGGCACGGCCATAAAAGGTCTCTCAAGAAGAGACTGGTGCAGTTGTCTAAGAAGGTTGGAAGTAAATACTAGTTTTAGACTAGTATTTACTCTGTACACTATTTAATGTTTTGATGTAGTTGTATGTTGTTGTACCTGTACAGTTTTTTTCTGCTCATATGTGACAATCGTCCCACTATAGCTGTGTAAACCAAGCATAGTATTGCCTTCGACCGAAGGTCTCATTTAGAGCTGACAAGTCTTGGGCAGGATCATAGAGCACATCTAGCCTTTTTCATAATGTCCTCGATGTGCTTATTCCAAGTAAGTCCCATAATATCTAGGATCACTCCAAGATATTCGACCTCACTTACAGACGTGGTAGTTTTTCCGAAGAGTGTTGGGGGTTTTAGTCCCTTCATCTTCCTCTTATTGGTGTTAGGTAACAATACTGTCTTATTAGCGTTGACGGTTAGGTTAGCCCTTCTGCACCAATTTTGCACCTGATTTGCATTAGACCAGTGACTACTAATGCGCATTTGCACACCACTAGTATCGCTAGGTTTAGGTGGATTAGAGCTTGGCTCTCGACTCGGAGGTCGTGGGTTTGATTCGCGCATTGGAAAAACAAAAAAAAAGTTGTTTTCAAGTTTGGTGAGGACATTGCAAGCTGATCACCTGATTGTCTGACAGGAAAGGTGAACCATGCATCGGATGGGCAAGTAATAAGTCGGACGAGCGCTTAATGTCTCGCCATTAGTGTCAGTTATCCGTCCCACTGGATTACGAGGGTAAAGGAAGAGAAAGTGCTTGTGTGCTCTTGTGTACTGCGCACATACTAGAGCACTATAAGAATAACTGCTGGCCTGGTTTTAGTGAAATCGGCCACCGTCACTAAGATCGGCGTAGGGAGTTATGTTATATACTTCCTTCATGCTTTAAACGAAGAGACGAACGAGGACATTCACATAAGTGACATCTGAGATAGGTGTCACTTATGTGGATGTCAATAGATGTTCTGCATATAAGACAACGTGCTTACTAGAAAGGCAGATCTACTGATTGATCGAGTAGATCGAGCCAGTACATCGCATTGATAAAGCCATTGAGGATAAGAAGTTTACGCTAAGCGCCTTCCTAGATATTGAAGGCGCGTTCGACAAAAACTCCAGCTGATCTATTACCCTGATAGCCTGGCTTCAAGAATTACTATAGAATGGATCAAAGCTACGCTAAACAACAGAGTAGCGTCATGAACTATCATGGGCTTGACGCTCAGGAGCAGGTTCAGGTGAAAGAAGTAAGGCTTATATGGGTATACTAGCTGTCCCGGCGAACTTCGTACCGCCTTAGAATTAAATGTGTTGACGTACTGATAACAGTGCCACCTACCGGATCCAATTGCAAATTTAATCCATTCTCGAATCCACTTGAACACACAAAAAAATTCATTAAAATCTGTCCCATATGAATAATTTTCCCCGTTTTTGCAACATTTTTCACTGATGCTTCGCTCTTATTCGTCGCAGCGCGTAATGTTATATAGCTTAAAGCCTTTCTCGACAGTGACTATCGAACACAAAAATATTTTTTCAATTCGATCTAACATTTTCTGAGATCAGCGCGTTCAAAAAAACAACGGAAGCCCTCAAAGATGAATAACTTTCCCCGTTTTTTCCACATTTTCCACTAATTCTTCGCTCCTATTGGTCGCAGCGTGATGTTATATAGCCTAAAGCCTTCCTCGATAAGTGGACTATCCAACACAAAAATAATTTTTCAATTCGAACCAGTAGTTCCTGAGATTAGGGCGTTTAAAGAAACAAACAAACTCTTCAGCTTAATAATATTAGTATAGATATGACTTGGGTAGTATGAATGCTCATAGTTAATGACTGAAATTACACATTATGACTATCCCTCTCGCTGACTCGGCGCGCCGACGTATTTTCGCGGCGGCGGCGGCGCGGCAAAACCGTCGGCGGCGGCGGCGCGCCGGCGCGGCGCTCATATCTATTTGGAAGTTCAGCGCGTACAACATTTCGGTAATTCATTTTTATTTATATAGATTTAAAAAAAAATGTGTCGTCATGACAACCAACAGATCACAAATCTCAATCTCACATGACATAAAAATTCAAACAGGAAAAGAGATGTTCAAGAAATGTATGAGGCCTGGGCCAGCCCTACGTACAGTATATGTAAATATAGCTACATAATATAGTAACCGTTTCCTATTCTTTATTTTGTTTAATTTCTCTTCGTTTCCATGTACATTTAAATTAACTTCGTCAAGGAGAGCAACACAAAGTAAAATAAAACATGGCTGATCAGATCAAAATTAACTAAATAATGTCATTTTGTCAATGACATGACTTTTGACAAAGAAAGACGTATGACATTCATGACGACGTCTCTTCGTAAAACTGCCTACTACGTCAAAAGTCAAGTCAAAACAACTGTCATGGCCGCCCTAAAAATAGTGTTCTCGCAATAAAAAACTCTTCAAATTAATATTTTCGTATTTTTATGATATTCCCATATTTTTTCCTATTTACCTATGTAGTGTACATAGAACTGGCCCAAAATCGAACATCTCTTTTGAAAATTTAGACGTCCCTTCGGCGGCACACAATCTTAACCGGATTTTTCCACTAGGGCCTAGACCAGGTATTGCCTCGTACGCGATAGGAGAATTGTGGACACATTGTATGCTTGTAGTAATTCAATCAAACCGAAATAAAACTATGTAGCTGCTTATCTGGTACTAGCTTCTTTTAATCTGTCCGGATTTACGTAAGTCTATTTTCGCCGTCGCTTCTCAAATAGTTTTGTTTTGTTGGCAAAATTGCCTTGCGATTTGCGACCTAGCCGAATTGTCATTTACACTGTCGATGTCCGACGTGCGCCGAAAACCGTGCGGTGAAAATAGACTCATGTAAATCTGGTTGGATACTCAAAGTGTAAATCCCTTATTACATAGTGAATAAGTTAGCGCAGCTACGATCTGACAAAATTTTGTAAACTTTTGGAAGCGTACGAGTAAACTTAGGCCTTTGCATCCGTTAATGGATGATTTATACAGTATTCTCCGAGCGAAGTAACCACTCTTGAAATACTGTAGTGCCTGGGACAGTTGGTTTTTAAATGTCGTATGGTTGCCCAAGCACATACGGCATTCTCACAACATAGTCAGCCTAGTCCAGAGGAATGAACTGGTCAATACGTCTGGGGCCAACTATGTGCAGGTTTCCTCACGATGTTTTCCTTCACCGTTAGAGCGTCCGTATAATGTACATGAGATCTGAAAAAGTCTCATTGGTACACGCCTCAACCTGGGATTCGAACCTGCAATCTCTCGAGTGCAAACCAAACGGTCTACCCACTAGGCTACGGAGCTCACGAGTAAAGTGGATGTTAAACCTGACCTGCCGACTAGTGTGAACGGTAGAAGTGACCTGGAGGACATTGTAAATATGTTCATGGAACATTTTATAGTTCGGTCTCCGCTGGGTTCTGCTGAAGGGATGCCCGACCCTGGGCCTAGCGTGCGGGTAGATGAGTCCATGATCATGTTTACTGCTAAGGAGGTAATAGAAATAATTAAACGTATGAGCAGGGGCAAGTCTCCGGGGCACGACGGGCTCAGTAAAGAGCACCTTAGATACGCGGGCGCACACTTATCGAGAGTCTTATCTGTTTTTCAATGTGTGCATTAAACATATTTGCCAACGGACCCTAAGAAAACTGTGGTGGTACCCATTATTAAGAACAGAGTGGGCGATATCTCGGACAAAGGAAATTACCACCCTATTTTCCCCTTCTACTGTGGTGGCCAAAATATTGGACAGTTTGCTTGATTCATATTTGCAAAAATATCTGAAACCACATGATGCACAGTTTGGATTTAGGCCCAAACTATCAACAGAAAGCGCAATATTAAGCCTCAAGCATACTGTCCAAGATGGAGAACATGGGTGTACCAATGAAGGTTATAAATCTCTTTCGATATTGGTATGATAAGCAGACAAACAATGTTAAATTACGTACGTACGTACGGGTTGAAATGCGGTATAGGATAAGGCGGGCTGTCGTCTCCTAAGCTGTTCAACCTGTTCGTAAATGATCTCATAGTGGAGCTCAGCAATTTGCGTGTGGGGTGCAAAGTTGGTGGTGTTAACGTAAACAACATTAGCTACGCGGACGATATAGTATTGCTGGCCTGAGTCCCACTGTGAGGGGTATTTGAGAGATGTTGAATTTTTGTGAGAAATACGCGAGTTCGCATGGTCTTGCATACAACGTCAGAAAAAGCGAATTTATAGTTCTTAAATCCGCCGGCAGGTGTCCTGAAATCATACCTCCAATACGCCTCAGTGGGTTGGAGCTTAACAAACTATTTAATTTTAAGTACCTTAGACATATTATACTTACCAACGACGGACGACCTAGATATAGAACGGGAGCGGAGGGCTTTGGCGGTCCGAGGTAATATGCTGGCCCGCAGATTCGCGCGTTGTACAGATGAAGTTAAGATTACGCTTTTTAAAGCATTTCTATTAGAATATGTACACCGGTGGCCTGTGGATCAGCTATACTAAAGGATCGTTAAACACCCTTTGCATCCAATATAATAATATCTTCAGGATGTTGTTGAGACTTCCCTCGTTTCTGTAGTGGGTCTGAAATGTTTGCTCAGGCATGAACGGATGGATTTCGGGCACTCATACGCAAAAAAGTAGCGTCACTCATAAACCCCGTCCCGGAGAGCGACAACAGCATCCTGAGGATCGTGGCAGATGATCTGTATGCACCTATACTGAAGAACTACGTGAAGATAATGGACGAATATGAGAACAGTACCTTCTCTAGGTTTCGTCCGCGCGTAGTTCTAATTCAGGTGCATGACATAATTAGGTAATATTTAATAATAAGAATTAATTTTTGATGTGTTTAGATAAATGACTAATCCTTTAGATTTAATTACTATGTAATACTAACACATGGACCATTGAGTAGTCTGCAATAAAGAAATTTGAATTTGAATAGTCATTTGGCTAGATCAAGACAAGATAAGATCGACTTTACGACTCAAAGACACGAACAGCAACAATGAGGAACAATCGACATTGTCCTAGTTATGTGTAGTTTTTGTTGTTGTAACTTGTAGTTGACAAAGTAACTAGCCATTATTGTTTTTTACTGAATCTTTGACGCACTTATTGCGTAATATAATATATTTCTTTTGGGATTTCGCTAATGAGAATATCACAACAATGTCAGTAGGTAGGTACCTACAGTAAGGGCGAGCGCTCACTTGATACACGACAGTCTAATACATTAGAAAATATAATTTATAAAGACGCGCACATCTGAAACAAACGTCTAATAGCGACAAAACTGTCTTAAAACTATCAGTGTTTTAGTCTTAAAACACGTAAGTTCTGTCTCATAGCGACAAAACTGTCGGCGTTTTAGTCTAAAAACTATCGTGCCGCGTGCGCTCGCTGTAAGGGTCAGTATACACTGAGACGCGACGGACGCGGCGCGCACATTTTAATAGTGATACTAAATTGAGCGCTGCGTTTTGTGCTTAACTATTATTATAGCAAGCAACTTCAGGGATCGTCTCGGTTATGGTCAGAGCGGTGGTTAGGTACCTATGGTAATATATTATGGTAGGTATAGAATAAGCAAACGAGTAGGTATCATTATTATTATGAATCTTAATTTTTAAATTAAGTTTATGAAGAAGAAAGTAATTGGGATCTTCAAACTGCTATAGTTTAGCAGTTTGAAGATTTGCATTTTGCTGTATAGGCAATGTGTAGTGTATATTTATGTTCCTTAATTTTTAAAAATTATATTACTTACAGCTACATATTATTGCTTTATAAAATATTAGGCGCATGGCTCTATAATAATAAACGCCTAAACATTTTTACGAGCAATATTGCGATGCCATCTTTTTATATTTAACCAGGTACCTTGGCTTTCATTGCTTGGGGAGAGAAACTGGAATACTTCCTACTCCTCCTACAATCTTCTGATTAATTTCGTTGCGGGTTCCAAGACAGATTTAGCATGTCCCTCGGGCACCCCAGCTGAGATCATATCAAAGGGTTTTTTGTGGTTGGTTACCACTGTCGATCCTGCTTACACAGAACTCAGAAGGTACAGTGGTGGGTAACTGTGGTGGGCCAATTGCCCGTTTAAAAATAAATCATCACATTACGATGATATAAAAGGTACTTCTCATAGTATTTTACACCAGCATCTTTGAACATTACTCTGCGGTTTATGGGCCTATTTGCAAAATTAGATATTTTATTGTTGTAAAGGGTATAATTCGTAATTGATCTTTTAGTCACTAAAGTGGAATCTTGATGACTTGATCCATGAGGAATTGAGGGAAATCCTCGAAATGTATATGGACACAATATATTATAGTGATTAAGACTTTTATAAGAAGCAACATAAGCATATTATGCTACCAAAAAATAAGATTTTGCACCAAGGTATACCCTGGATCCAAAAGCACTGAACCGAACTCCTCACTCTTCAAAGATACGCGTTTGGAAATTTTTCAAAGAACTGCAAGCATAATTATGCCACTGTGTAACTTAGGTACAGTAAGCATCATCATCATCTTATTTACAATAGGGGATCAGACTACATCTGAAATATTTGGTTTCATTAATATATTCAGAAATATTGAGGCATTACTACTTGGTCAATGTAAAAAATATATTATTTTATGTGTAGTACACTAATAAAATACATTTAAAAAGTACCAAAAAAAATTTTTTTTGCGAAATTGGCAAACAAAACCTACATCATTAGTTTACTCACATCATATACAAAAACTTTCATTATGGTAAGTATGAACTTAAACGCACAAATTTGGGAGATATTTACAAATATATTCCGGCGGCCATATACTTCATATACTACTTCATATACTATAACCTACAAGTGACGTCATTTGTAGGTCGACTTTAGTATGGAGCGTTTTTAGGAGGCTCGCGAAATTTTTTATACAAATCGCTGTACCTTTGAAAATATTGACTTTTGATATACGGTTTCTTCTGAGAAGTTACCCATATTTAAGAGTACTATTCATTTATGCAATAAAAAAAATTGTCCGATTGCCTATACCTAATGGAAGCTTGGCGCGTATTCGATAAATTTATACATTCGGTCGTTTATTTTAAACGTTCTTAAAAAGTTTTAATAATAACTTAACAAAATATATCATTAAAAAGGGTGAAATTATTATTTTTAAACAAAAAATGAAACCGACTTCCAAAGTAAAAATACACAAAAAAGTATAGTACCGACTTCAAAATTAAGAAGATTGAGAAGAGAAATACTTAAAATTTTAGCCGAATTTAAAACGGGACTTATTTAGATTTCATACTTTGTTGTGTATTTTTGATCCCTTTTTGATTCCTATTGTTATATTATATATTATATTGCCTTGTATTATATAATATAATATATTATAATAATTCTGTGGTTCTTAATCTTTTATTTAAAGCCTATCTATTATTTATAAAAAAATAGAAAATGACATTAATGTTATGGTTGCCATGTGATAATAATTAATATGGAACATTTACAAATCGTAACTACATATTGTAATATAGGCCTCCCCCACGCAGCGACTCACGAGCACGACCGAACAGTAGCGGGCGGCGGGACGAGTGGGCGGAGGGGTAAAAACTAAAAACGCGACGCGATCGCAACGCGCTCGCCGCGTGCTCGCCCCGTGCACGCTGCACAAACCCCACACGCCGGCAAATCGCTGCGTCAGCGTCGCTCGAACGCCCAAGAAACGCGCACGCCAAATGTGGGGTCAGCCAAATGTCGTTTGAAACTGCAACTACCGCATAATATTTTGTTACGCTAGTGTTTATGCGGAAGCCGCTACTGCGTTCTGCATAGTGCATACTGAATATACTCATATTATGAAGTTAGAGTTTCCGGTGATTACACCCGCTTAGGAATGTACCATGTACTTACAAGGGTTAATTTCTATAATAATTTTTATTTATTTATGGATAGTATAGTATATATATCTATGGGCGTTTCACACCACGTCAATCTAGCCCCGAGCGAAGTATACGAAGAACTTGTGTATGTGTTACAGCCTTACAGATACCAAAGAACGGGAAGTACCTAGGTATATTCCATAGCATAAGCGTCTATAGATAGGTACTTACATTATATATTATTATTCAATACTTTTATATAAAATTAGTATATTTATCATTTTATTTTAATAATCACAAATTTAATATAGATATTCTTAAATCTTGTAACATAGGAGAGACATTTTTCATGAATAAAAATAAAAAAATAAATAAAATAAAGTTTATTGAGCAAAAAGTACATATTGAAATCTTATGTCTATCACTGGTCTTCACACTAGGATTCCCTGTGTCGTGAAGGCCAGTCTCTTTCATATTAGAATCCGTTAAATTACATGGCTGTACGAGTTTACAATGTTACAAAGTTATTGAGGTAAGTATGTAAATATTTGGTAAGTTATCTATACATCTAGGTATAACTTATCTATACAGATAAATAAAGTTTAGGTGTTTGTTTTACTTAGTTCTATGCAAACGAAGTTGCGGGCATAAGCTTATAGATTATAAGAAAAGCGCGCAAGGATGTATGTATGTATGTATGTGTGTAAGTGTAAGTGTGTGTGTGTGTGTGTGTGAGCCCTAGCCCTACGACGATGTCTTGGGTTCAGTAAGCTGTAAGCTAGTACTGCTAGGGTCAGAGTGTACCAACTGTAGTTGCGGGCAACAGCTATCTTAGTTATTAGAAATGCTCGCAAGGTATGTATGTATGTTGGTGTGTGTGTGTGTGTATGTGTGTGTGCGTGTATGTATGCGTGCGTGTATGTGTTGTGTGTGTGTGTGTTTGTGTGTGTGTGTGCGCATGTATGTGTTTGTGTGTGTCTGACTGTGTATGTGTGTTTGTGTGTGGACCCTAGTCCAACGACAGTGTCTTGGGTTCAGTAAGCTGTGAGCTAGTACTGCTAGGGTCAGTAAGCACTAAGCAGTGTATGGTGTGTGAGACAGTGGCATTATTAAGAGTGTTTACAATCTTCTATGCAGAAGTTTTTCCGTATCATCGTAACTGAGGTTCTTAAAAAAGCTTTTGATCATTGATTTGCATTTAGATCTCTTGCATGATAGTAAATTTATATTTTCATTGATAATACTATAGATAAAAGGACCCATATAGTAAAAGCACCTTTTTCCAAAATCTAGTCTAATTTTTGGTTTATGCCATTTAGGTTTCCTTTGTGAGCGAGGGTTTGTTACCACTTTGTCTAAAGCGTTTTGGGACCGTCCATTAATCACGTGATGTTTTAAACGACTTTTTAGACCCCTCCCCTCCCCCTGGTGATACGTGGTGAGGTTTTATACTACCCCCCCTCCCCCACCTAAGATCACGTGTATTTTTTTTACATAGTAAGCAGGTCATGTTTGAAGAAAAACTTTAACTTAAAAAACAATTTAATCGAATAATTTAAGCAATTAAAAACTATACGAGTCATTTGTCTTGTAAGTATTTAAACAACACTATGAATTTACAACCAATAATAATTTCGGTATGCATAGACTAGACTCGAAAATTAATACACGTGATGTCTCCTTATACCCCCCTTGGTGATACTTGGTGATTTTATTTCGGACCCCCCTCCCCCTTTAGGCATCACGTGATTAATGGACGACCCCTTTTGTGAAATTTTAAAACCACATTCATAATATAATATATCTGTCGCACTCGCAACATGCCAGTCTCTTGGTATAAATTGTTTGTTGGATATCTTATTGGTTTTTTATATGCTACTTTAAGGATAGCCCTTTGAGCGCGTTCTGCTTTTAGGAAATGTGACTTTAGTGCGACCCCCCATTTGAGACGCTTATTATATTAGCGCCCGCGGCAGTCGGCACGCGCTGTTTCAACCCGGGCCGCGCTCCTAAACACGTAAATATGTGCGGGGCCGACAGTCCGATCCCATATATTATACAGATATATACTATACATATATATTATACAGATCCGATCCGGTCCGATCTGGTATGCCGATGACAGCGCATTTTCCGCAGTTTTAATACGCTATGATGTATTTTGAGGTATTATATATAAAACATAAGACGCCGGCAGTCCAAACGGTGGACGAATTTGACGTCGCAATTAGCACGACTGTTCGATCCGTAGTCCAAACAGATGCCTCCGCGGTTCGGAACCCAGTCCGATCCGCGGTCCGAATTGTACATGTGACGGGCGCTAATGCGTTACATCTGACATCGCACCAACACATTACACAACACAATGTTTTAGCAACTTACCGAAAATGTGAAGTAAAGGACGATCCCAAGACGATCAAACGGTTTGACTCAAACACGTTAATTTTATCATATTGATTGATTTCAAAATCTACATAAATTTTATTATAATCCTACTGTAATGGCAGAAAGCGAGAAAAAAAAGTAACACATCAATGTGGATGGGTTATATAATATTATAATATATTATACTTATTATAATGAGGATGGGTAATTATACGATTCTTATCAACTGTCAACATACTGTTGATAATTGATCCTTGGAGAATAACTTGAACTGTAACCGGAATATATTACTAGATGTCGCAAACGACAAGTATTTATAATGAACTTACACAATAGTGATCCTAGATCAACTATCGATGAGGTTTGACTCAAACACGTTAATTTTATCATATTGATTGATTTCAAAATCTACATAAATTTTATTATAATCCTACTGTAATGGCAGAAAGCGAGAAAAAAAAGTAACACATCAATGTGGATGGGTTATATAATATTATAATATATTATACTTATTATAATGAGGATGGGTAATTATACGATTCTTATCAACTGTCAACATACTGTTGATAATTGATCCTTGGAGAATAACTTGAACTGTAACCGGAATATATTACTAGATGTCGCAAACGACAAGTATTTATAATGAACTTACACAATAGTGATCCTAGATCAACTATCGATGATTTACGCAACACCGACGCATATTTTATTCATAGGTACTATAGAAAAAGTTGCCGCTTGACCAGGCATAAGTTGAAAATCGCGAGACACATACTCACGTGTAAATACCTACGTAAGTCAACCACGTATCCAGTCGTTGCGCTTACATCCTTCGTGTTTAATAGTTTGAGGCGTCCTAGTGAAACTTTGAGAAAGTGGTCAAGCAGGAACTTTGTCGATATTGTATCGATAAAATATGCATATAGATGCAAACTTAATATCATTTACGACGACTTCTGTTGCTCAGTGGTTCAGCGTGTTGGTGCTCAAGCCGGGGGTCGCGGGTTCGAATCCCCACGAAGGAACAAAAAAGTTTTTCTGTGTTCCTGGGTCGTGGATGTGTATTAAATATGTGTATAATATAACAAAAATCTCAAAAAGTCGAAATTTTGCGTGACGTAATATGTGGATGGCCCCTTACGGTGAAGGAAAACATCGTGAGGAAACCCGCACATGGTTGGCCCCAGATGTATTGATCAGTCATTCCTCTGGACTATGCTGACTATGTTGTGAGAATGCCGTATGTGCTTGGGCAACCATACGACATATAAAAACCAACTGTCCCAGGCACTACAGTATTTCAAGAGTGGTTACTTCGCTTGGAGAATACTGTATAAATCATCGATTAACGGATGAAAAGGCCTAATTAACTATTATTATTTACAACGCGGCGCCGCATTTTTAAGATAGCTATTCAAAAGTGAACTTTATTCACTACATCATAATATACATATTTCATTGCACAATCGGCGCCTTCGACATTTACTTGACATTTGAATTTTTGCAATGAAACGTGTTTCTTCTTGTCTAGTGCAGTGAAATTTGTATCTTCTTGTGTAATGAATAGAGTTCAATTTTGAATAGCTATCTTAAAAAATGCAGCGCCGCGTCGCGTCCCTTCGGTGTGACCTGACAACACTGCTAGGACGAAGGCGAAGTAAACAAGGTCCACTATTCGATATAACTCTTACTTTCTTCGTGGTGTTAGTGACTTAGATGCCGCAGAGAAAGTAAGAGTTGGATATCGCATATTCTTGGTTCTGGCTTTCGATTTATCATTCAACACGTTACATGTGGAATTATGTCGAATCGTAAGTCGCAAAGCTGATAATAACCGGAAAAAAAAAAACTGAAAACACCGTATCAGAAAGCCTCGAAAAATTATCGAAATTATTTTGCACAAAAAACACGTTAAAATAATATAATACCTTTAGCCTATGTAATCTTTTGTACCTAAGTTTTAAATATTTTTTATATTTGAAACTTAGGTACAAAAGCTACCTATAATCCTAAATCTATAATCACTGGGATAGTAAATAAAATTCAGCAGCTGAAAAACTCTCTGAAAAGTCATGAGCAAGTCTCGCGCAAGATTACTTGAATAAATGGCACAGGTCCGAGCGGCCCGCACCGGCCACGTCACTGTCTAATGTCCAACATCGAATCTTGGACCTTGGTAGAGATCGCTTTTTAGGGTTCCGTACTCAAGGGGTAAAAACGGGACTCTGTTACTGAGAGTTCGCTGTCTGTTCGACTGCTTGTATCTCCTTAACCGTGATAGCTGGACCGTTGTAGATAATTTTCACAGATTAGATTAAGATGTCTATTGGCGATAAAATAACAAATACTAAAAAGAGGATGAAATAAATAATCCCATACAACTAACATGTTTTTTGCCGATATGTACGGATACCATTCGTGCGCGAGTCCGTCTCGCACTTGGTCGGTTACTGCTCCTTCTTTTTTCACACAGTCAAGGCCGCCCGTCGGACATTGCAAAACACAACTTTAATGTCATTAACTAATTCGACTCGACCTTATCGTGTCCACATACGGTTAAAAATAAAATAAACTAGCGCGAATCAAACGTAAACAATCGTAAGTTTATCAAATCAAGTAAATTGCTGCAGTACGCTTCATGCTTTCTTGGGCGCCACTCGCGTTTGAAAGAAAAAGGTAAAACAAATCACGATGAATGTAATCTCGTTCACCGTTTGGACGCTGGAGAGTCATTGTTTCATAGTGTACACGGTGCTAATAGTGTGTTTTATTGCCTTTACGATGTTCCACCAAAATAGAATGGAAGCTAGTGGAAATAGAATTGGCGCGAAAAAGATATCGCCGGTGGTCGTGGACGGGAGAGGTGAGTGTCCAATAGTCAATAGTAGGGATGCCAGACGTCCCGTATTTCCCGGGACGTGCAGAATTTTATGTATTACTGAAAAACAGTATTCTAGGTATTAAATCGAGCGATTTAGGCATAAATATAAGCTTAGGCTAAGACCATGGACCAACTAGTTTTATTAGTCCATGCTAAAACTAATAAAAATACAAAAACTTTTATATCTCCGTGCAAAAAAAGTACTTTTTGGCTTATGTAAAAGCATTTGTCCCTTATAGGCTGAAAAAGTGTGGCAACACTAGTCACTAGTAGCACTAGTAGTCACCACTCACCAGTGATAAGGATTTGTTTGTGTTTTTAAACATTCCGTATTTGTGATAAAATTGGAAACGCTGTGCTGATAACTAAATTTCTATGAAGATAATATATCTACTTATTAGATACTTCGGTTATGTTAAGAAAGACTTTGCCCGCGTGAAATTAGGTTTTAAACTTTCATCTCTTATTATTATTATTATTATTATTTTATTTTCTCTTATTATTCTCTCTTACTTTATTTTACCCTTCTAGGGGTTGAATTTTAGATAATGTTTCTTCGTGCTGAAATATCATGCGAATATCTCGAAGGAATAAAATGTTTCATAGAATCTTTTATCCCCTATTTTACCCTTTTGGGGGTAATTTTTTTAAAACCCAGGAAGGGTTATAGTACATATGAGGGTTATATACAGGGAAAGTGGATGCCTAGGTACGTCATATCAGAAAAACGTGCGCAAAATTTCAAAGGGTTTATAGATGATAGCATTTTTTTATGAAACAGCATTGCTGTTTCATAAAAAATGCTATCATCTATCTATCTAAAATAATCTTATTTTTTTTGTCAAGTAGGAAAGTTGAGCCCATAGTAAAAGTTGCTTACAATCAAGATTATAATATTCTCTTCTGAAAGTTTGGATACTGACAGTAAAAACATCCTGAATATAATATACAAATATAAAAAATTAAACAGAAGTCCAAAGTAATAATACACAAAAAAGATTTACAATATTTTATAGAACTCATGTTCATATTTACTGGTGCCGACTTCAAATTTAAGAAGATTGAGTAGAGAAATAGTTAAATTTTTTGCCAAATTTTACCCTTTTTAACCGACTTCCAAAAAAGGAGGCGGTTATACGTTCGGCTGTATATATAATATATATATATATATATATATTTTTTTTGTATGTTCAACGATTACTCCGCCGCCTGTGGACCGATTTTCAAAAAATTTTCTGTGATGTATAGGGTGTAATCCCAAATTGGTCCTTTTGATATCAAAGTGGTGACCTGATGATGGGATCCATGAGGAATCGAGGGAACTCCTCAAAATTTATATGGACACATATGGTGATTTCGACTTTTTCTAAAGTAGTCCAAGCATATGCTACCAAAAAGTAAGATTATGCTCCAAGGTATACCCTGGATCCAAAAGTACAGAACAGAACTCCTGACTACTTATAGATACATGTTTGGGGATTTCGGGGTTGTTTAAAGAACTGCAAGCATATGCCACCATGTTAATTAAAGTAATCATCATCATCACCACTACTATCATACCATACATCATCACATTATGATGATATAAAAGGTACTTCTCATAGTATTTTACACTAACACGGAGATCTTTGAACATTACTCTGCCGTTTATGAACCTATTTGCAAAATTCTTTTGTTGTTGTAAAGGGTTTAATTCGAAATTGGTCCTTTAATTCGGTTTAATTTGAAAAGTCACTAAAGGAAACCTGATGAGTCAATCCATGAGGAATCGAGTGAACTCCTCGAAATTTATATCGACACATAGGTATAGTGATTTTGACTTTTACTGAAGTAACACAAGCATATGATACCAAAAAAAATTAGATGTTGTGCCAAGGTATACCTATCTAGATCTAAAAGCACTGAACAGAACTCATAAGTCTTTAAAGATATGCTTTTAGAAATTTCGGCATTGTTTAAAGAACAGCATATGCCATTTTGTAACTTACAGGAATCATCATCTTAATAACAATACCTAATGGAAGCTTGGCGCGTATTCAATTATACATACGATCGTTTATTTCAAACGTTCTTAAGACGTATTAATTAATAATATCTGAACAAAATATATCACTAAAAAGCGTGAAATTATAATTTTTAAACAAAAAATTAAACCGCCTTCCAAAGAAAATACACAAAAAAGTATGAAATAAAACTTATTTTATAAACAATTCCCCTTTTTAAACGACTTTCAAAAAAGGAGGCGGTTATACGTTCGGCTGTATATATATATTATTTTTTTTTTTTGTATGTTCGCGGATAACTCCGCCGTCTGTTGTCCGATTTTCAAAATTCTTTTTTTTATGTAAAAGGTATAATCCGAAGTTGGTCCCATTTTTAGAAAATTGGTGACCTGATGATGGGATCCATGAGGAAACGAGGGAACTCCTCAAAATTTATATGGACACATATGGTGGTTTTGACTTTTTCTGAAGTAGTCCAAGCATATGCTACCAAAAAGTAAGATTTTGCTCCAAGATATACCCTGGATCAAAAAGTACAGAACAGAACTCCTGACTCCTTATAGATACATGTTTGGGGATTTTGGCGTTGTTTAAAGAACTGCAAGCATATGCCACTTTGTCAATTAGAGTAATCATCATCATCACCACCACTATCACAGCATACATCATCACATTATGATGATATAGAAGGTACTTCTCATAGTATTTTACACTAACACGGAGATCTTTGAACATTACTCTGCCGTTTATGGACCTATTTGCAAAATTATTTTGTTGTTGTAAAGGGTTTAATTCGAAATTGGTCCTTTAGTCACTAAAGTGGAAACGTGATGATGCGATCCATGAGGAATTGAGGGAACTCCTCGAAATTTATATCGACACATAGAGTGATTTTGACTTTTACTGAAGTAACACAAGCATATGCTACCAAAGAATAAGACGTTGTACCAAGGTATACCCTGAATCCAAAAGCACTGAACAGAACTCCTCAGTCTTTAAAGATATGCGTTAGGAAATTTCGGAATTGTTTAAAGAACTGCAAGCATATGCCACTTTGTAACTTACAGTAATCATCATCATCATCTTAATAACAATACCTAATGGAAGCTCGGCGCGTATTCAGTTATGCATTCGATCGTTTATTTTAGACGTTTTTAAGACGTATTAATAATAACTTAACAAGATATATCACTAAAAAGGGTGAAATTATTATTTTTAAACAAAAAATTAAACCGACTTCCAAAGTAAAAATACACAAAAAAGTATGAAATAAAACTTATTTTATAAATAATTCCCCTTTTAAATTTGTCTATTTCTCTACTTAATCTTCCTAATTTTGAAGTCGTTACCAGCAAATATGAACGTGAGTTCTATAAAATATTGTAGGATATCATTTGGGCTGGTAGCGACTTCAAAATTAGGAAGATTAAGTAGAGAAATAGACAAATTTAAAAGGGGAATTATTTATAAAATAAGTTTTATTTCATACTTTTTTGTGTATTTTTACTTTGGAAGTCGGTTTAATTTTTTGTTTAAAAATAATAAATTTGGCTATTTCTCTACTCAATCTTCTTAATTTTGAAGTCGGTACCAGCAAATATGAACGTGAGTTCTATAAAATATTGTAGGATATCGTTTGAGCTGGTAGCGTCTTCAAAATTAAGAAGATTGAGTAGAGAAATAGCCAAATTTAAAAGGGGAATTATTTAGAAAATAAGTTTTATTTCATACTTTTTTGTGTATTTACTTTGGAAGGCGGTTTAATTTTTTGTTTAAAAATAATAATTAATGATATGTCTTGTCTGTCTGTTTTTCCCGGCCATTCTCTGAAGCGGCCAGATTGATTTTGAACTAAATTTCACTGACATATAGCTGATGATATAAAGAGTATGTAACTCTTTATATCATCAGCTTTAAGTAAATGAATGTCAGTGGCTAATTCTATCCTAAGGTTCCGGTTCCTTTTCCATTATTTGTTGCACGCAAACGAAGTTGCGGGCACCAGCTAGTTTATAATGGAATAGGATTACACTGTGTAGTCTTTCTGTTCTCCAATTTCTTACTCAGATAAGCGTCTGATAGGAGGTCTAGGTCGTAACCCAAATATTACAAAAAAAAATAATTAAGTGTAGTCTGTAGCTATATTTTATTGGGTAAAGTGTCTATTAAAAATGATTCCTATAATAACAAAAGTTTAAATACTACTTACGTGACGATAATCGTATGATAATATCGAAGTTTTTTTAAATTATCTTCATCAAACCGTAGCTGAACATACCAAGGTTAAAATACTATAATGCAATTATAATAATTACAAGAAATACCATAAAACATGCTTATGTGTCTTGTATCTGTTAATTACAAGAATTTTATATTACGTATCTATTACGAATTTAATATTTTCTAGGATGATATCTTCCTGCTTTAAATTTCTTGATTAAGTGCCGAGTCGAATTTTCAAGTCTCTTAGAATACTTAATATTAGCTAAGACTTTAGTCAGATCGATCGTAAAATTTATCCTTAATATCATATAATAACTTATAAGACACTAGACGAGTTTATAGTTTATCATCATGAGTTGAGTCTTGTAGAATAAAACTTCCTGTGTAGTTTTGTTATAGTACTTGCATGTGCATTGTAAGTAGAAAAACTGTTTGATTTTATATTAATAGTAAGCACTTAACAGTCTCGATGAATGAAGTAATACATTGGCTCCATACTAGTTACTAGATCTGGAATATAGATAGCTGTGCGTCTACTCCTTAAGTCAATAAGTGCAAAAATATGTTCTGGTATGTAAACGCTTTTTCCATTTTAGACTGATTACAAGAACAAGAACCACATAATTTGCTTTACTGTTTGTATATTAACAGACGGCTAAGATAGTATACGAGTTTATCTATTTCATTTTCATATTACGTACTCTAATACGAAATAATGTATCCGGGATTTTCGTATATAATGTATAATCTTCCCCGTCTGTCACGCCCTACATAGTATTATTATTATACATCCTAATTGCTATATTTTTTCTCTTCATATTTTTTTTTATTCAAAAAACCAAACCTACCCATAAAAATGAAATAGAAAAATGCGAAAATTGAGACTTATGAGGTTATGACATCATGGAATAGTACCTACTTACTACTTAGTAAGTAGGATCTGGTTACACAACTATCCCTTATAAGAAACCGCTTGACGGCATAATGCATCAGCGCATGTTATAGAATGAAATTGAATTATAAGTTTTTGTACGCAAAAAAAGTCGTAAGCTACACTAAATCGCGAAATGAGCAAACCGTATTATAACAATAGGGGAGATGACCACATCTAAAATATTTAGTTTCATTAATATACTCAGAAATAATGAGTATATTAATGAAACTAAATATTTAGTAAATGTTAAAACAGTAGATTATGCACCAAGGGGATAAAGCAGTGTCTTATGTCACGGGCAGCTATTGGATCCTGAGCGTAACAAGGGACTCTAGAGTTAAAACTTAACTCCCGAGTGAAGCGAGGGAGTTATGTAGAGTCCTGAGTGAAGCGAGGGGTTCAAGCTGCCCAAGACGAAGACAGGCTTTATCCCAGAGGTGCATACTCTACTTTTCATACCTACTGCGAGGCAATAAAAACCCAGGGCTACATAAATAAAACATTTATTTTGTTAAAAGTTAATATTGATATTGGACACATTTGTCCGGTTATGGAGGGACAGAGTAATATTTTTATTAGGGGGAATGTTAAAACACGGAACTGTTAAAATAACGTAGTAGGTACCTATTTTAATTTCTGAAAATAGCACCAAACACTGGCTTTTGCTCTGAATTTTTTGAATCGCATTTGTCTTATGTTATCTAAGGTGGCCAGTTTGATTTTCGAATAAACTCTCAGCAATACCATATTATTATTGAAAAACTTTATGATAGATGCGTATCTATTAGAAGTTTTCATACGAATTTTAACGTTCCAAATTCAAATCACTTTAATCCCTTGGGAGTTTCATACAACATTATCTCCCTTGGGAGTCAATGACATGCTTTACGTTGAAATTGCGTGATATATAATCTGACATTGTCGAGCAGGTGGTATGAAAAATATAATATTCTATGTGTAGTTTAGTTACGTTAACGTACAAAAAGTAGTTTTTTTTTTTGGTAAATTAGTAAACAAAACCTACATCAATAGTTTACTTACATCATATACAAAAACATTAATTATGGTAAGTATGAACTTAAGCGCACAAATATCGGAGATATTTGAAAATATGTCCCTGCGGTCTTATATTTCATATACTAGTTTAACTAGGCGTGACGTCACAGATAGGTACGACTTTAGTATGAAGCGTTTTCGCCAGACTTGCGAAATTTTGTGTACAAATCGATGTATATTTGGAAATATTGACTTTTGATATACTGTTTCTTTTGAGAAGTAACTCATATTTAATTTTAAGAGTACATTCATTTATTCAATAAAAATTCAGTCATAATGCCTATTACTAATAATTATCCTTTAAATAATAATCTCATTGTGTACAAGAAATAAGTGTTAGGTAGCTGAAATCCTTGATTCACTAGCTGTACCTACCTAACTATTATTGTTATTATCACCATTAATAAAAGTAACACTTTTGTACCAGGGAGAGGCCTGAAACTAAAATGGTCTTACAAAAATTTCTCATGTTAGTCATAAATAATTTAAAGTTGTAGATATAAATAATAATAAATTAACACGAGATTATATTAGATTCTAATTTACTTTTTTCCCTTTCCTCCGCAAATACTATCCAAATATAGACACGCAAGATAATATTATGCAAAGTTAGCTTATTGCAAAGGAAAGAATACTCCTGATTTTATAATTGATTTTGAAGTGTTAAACAAAAATTCCATTGTCGTAGGTACATGTACACACAATGAAGGAAATTTTGTACAAGAAATGTCCTTTCCGATGACATAATATTATACAATACTAGCTTTTGCCCGCAGCTTCGCTTGCGTCAGAGGGAATGCTTGTTCGGGAAAATACTAATTATACCAAAATTGAATACATAATGGTGTAGGCACTTAACAGCCGTATCAGTTGTATTTTATTTGAATGTTTCCTGCGACTTCGTAGGTACACTCAAGAAATCTACCGAGAACTGTACCATAAATAAAATTTAATAAGCTGCAAAAGTATTCTGTGTTAATTCTGCTTAACCTACTACCATACCTAATTAAATCAAAATTCTTTACGTGTTTTCTTGACTTTACTTTATTGCATGAAAAACTAAACATATTATTATGTACATACAAACTTTCGCGTTTAGGTATAATATTAAGTAAATATTTCTTTGTAGCCGATAATTAGTATTTTAACGATTTCGAAAATCTTTTGAATGGGAAGACGTTGTGGACTTTGAACTTAATAAAAATAATTTGAATTGTGATCGCCCATCCTAGTTGGGACCACGGCAGAGTTTGAGAGAGAGATGAGTTAGCAGTACGACCACGAAGCCATCTAGCTTCTCACTTATTCCTCATATAATAATCATACACATTAATAAATAGGATTAACCTAGGTAAAGTTTTAACCAATTCAAATATCTGGTTATTTTATAGCATTTTATACAACGTTATTTTTTAGATTGATAAAACTGTTTGTAGGTATGAACCGATTGAATTGAAATACCTACACAAAATTATAAGCAGAGCTATCCTAATTCCTATCCGCGTGGAACCCGTAGGTAGTTAGGTACCCTAAAATTTTCCGCGATAAAAAGCGAGTCCTATGTGTTTATCCATGGGCTAAACTACTACGGTAACAAATTTTATAAAAATCCGTTCCGTAGTTTCTGAGATTAGCGCGCACAAACGCACAGATCGAAAATCTTTTAAGAAAACCTATGTATTAAACACTGATAAATCAAGCACAAATAAATTAAATATTACATATAACAACAAAAGAGAAAGAAATTTAATTATCCCTACACTCAAAATATTCTACTGAAATCAGAGATATATTATACATCTATGACTGACATAGTATGTAATATAATAAGTATTATGAATATAATAATTAATGCAGCAATCGCAAATATTTAGGTGCCTAGTTTTTCAAAGAAATTTTCATCAAATTTAACTTTCACATTCTTGTCAGATTTATTTTTCAACATGATGACAATATAATATTATGTCAAAATAAAAATAAAGCTCCCCAGTCACGGTCTATCGATTGCTTCGATCAAATTGGAAAATAATTCGTATTTGAAAGTAAATTGCTAACGACAAACTATTACACAAAATGATTAGTGTAAGACCTACCAGCTAGTTTTTGCGGTGGGGGTCAAAAGTTGGAACAAAATTTACGCGTATATATACGAGTTTTATATGAAAAGTGTAGTAAGGCGGTCCTAGGATCTCAGACTATATTGAATTTTTATCTCAACCGATTTACTTGCAACTACGAATCCAGTAAATGTTTTAATTGTAAAGACTAAATCGATCCATCGCTTGTGAGTGGGAGCTTTAAATCAAAAGCACTAAGGAGTATTTATATCAACTTTAAAGCAAATCGCTCCCAAACAACTTTCTTTCCCTTTTTATTCCCGTTAGGGGACGAATTTCAATAAACTATGATACACGAATTCCATCAATTCTGTTACATAATGTTTGTGCAAAATATGAAGTAGATTGGACCAAGGAATCACGTTGCCCCATACAAACTGTTTTCCCCCTTTTCACCCCCTTAGAAGTCGAATTTCGAAAAATCCTTTCTTATCGAATCCCTACGCAATACAAAGAGCAAGCCCTGCAAGTTTCAGGTCTCTACGATCAGCGGTTTAGGCTGTGCGTTGATCCGTCAGTCATTCAGGAATCAGGACAAAGGATTTTATATGTATAGATATAATATGACTTGTTTGGAATTGAGTAGGTAATAGGTAGACCATCGTTCATACATTTCTGCCCATCCTCCTTTTATTATTATTTATACTCAACTAATTACAACGACTGGTGTATTGACTATTGTAGCTCTAAAGTCTGTCAGCATTTAGAATTTCTGTTGTAGCCCTAGAGTCTGTCAGCATTTAGAATTTCTGTTGTAGCCCTAAAGTCGGTCAGCATTTAATAATTCTATTTACTTTTGTGCAAATGGTGCAGTTACTATCATGAACTATACAAATAACTTATTACAACGAGCATATTATTATTAACAAGTAGTGCAAGGCTTCTCTGATAAACCAACATGCGCTGATTTAACTATCAAATTACTTACGAGTTACGTATGAAGTTAAGTGTTTTGAAATTACAGTATGTTCGAAATTCTTAATTTCATTATTTCATTCATAATACATTTTTTTATAATACTTACGTAATAGGTACAAAATGTAGGGCTAGGCTATGTTAGTTACAAATTACGATACTTTAGCATAAAATGTCTATTATAGACACAAAATATTGCTTTAAAATGCTTTGTAATTTAATAGGTAACATTAAAAATCAATTTGGTAAAATTTATTTTTAATGGATTATTACATTATTATTGTTGAAATATTGATAAGCTGATAAGATAACGTTTTAACATATAGTAAAAACTCTTTTTTCGGCAGTCGGGTAAAAATGTAAACAAACCGGTCATGTACTGATCATCAATGCTTGGTTAAAATGTTTTTTTATTTGGAAATTTATTTTAAAGGCTTATAAAATCCTTATAGTTTCGTCCGTCTGTTTGTCTGTCCGCCCTTCTAGCTCCTGTAATTATGAATATAATTTATGACTTTTGGTATAGTTATAGATTGTATATAGATTTCGTTTTTGTCGTCATAAAGTAATGGTAAATGTCGTCATAATTTTGGTATTTTAGGGGTGAAGTGGCGATGAAAAATATTTTTAATTTTTTCGTTTTCCCCATAAAGTCAAGGTTTCATACATGACTGATAAACAAACAATAAAAATTAATTGTTCTGTTCTGTCCTTTATACATTAAAATATACCTAGGTACCTACTTCTATAAGTTTAGTTTCTACAGGTTGACTCTTCAATAGCTTATTACAAAATACAAACCTCTAAAATTACCCTAAAATCCCTGGTAGAGGATGTAATGTGCATCATACATTCAGAAAATATAGGTCGCAGTGTGATCAGATTAGAATAGTCAATAGGGCAACTTTATCACTTATCAGCTTCGAGCTTGGCTTCGAGTTCAATGGCGTTTCACTGACATGATTCCATTATCTCCATAGATGTATATATACAGTATATTATAGACGAGGCATGTTGAGGCAATAACTGACCCTACTTATATGGTCCCCCTGTTGGGGTTTTTAAAGCCATTTTGACATTTAGGGTATGGTGAAATCAAAATGGCGTAACTTTTTCTTAAGTATGATGTTTTGTCCTGTCAAATGTACGTCATAGCATAGCCTATCTTTAGTTTTGAAATCATTGAATACTTAATTACTCTAATATTATAATTAATGTGAAAGTTTGTGAGGATGGATGGATGGATGTTTGTTACTCTTTCACGCTAAAACTACTGAACGGATTTCGTTGAATATCGGTATGGTAGTAGTTTCGATTCTGGATTTAAACATAGGCTACTGTTTATCCCGAAAAAATACAGTTTTCTCATGGGATACCCGATACTATATTTACGAGGGCGGAGCCGCAGGAAAAGCTTTTGTACTTATTACTATCTAACGCACAGATCTAGCGTAGTAGGTATTAGATAATATTGCCCAAATCGCAATAAACCTAACAAATATTTTACTTGCGTGAGAAAACTGAAGGAGGTCATCGTTATTATATATTATAATAATTACGGCTTAAGATCATTTACTCCTCAAAAAAGAATACAATTATTCACACATTGAGGGAGAATACATTATTAAAACTTATTTGATAGCGGCGTGATGTCACATTATTTATTTATTCGGGGAACAAGCTTATAATTAAAAAGGTAGAGAACAGCACAGTTAGAGTTAAGCCAATAATATGTTTCCATTAATAGCTATAGAATATAAAGTATACAAACTTAACAACAATCACAAGTTACTAACAATAATAAAAAATGAACCTAGATCTAAGTACACGTTTCTTTTTATGGTACCAATATACCTATAAATAATATAAGTACCATACTTACATCAATCATTAATCATTAAAAAAGTTATTAAATTTAGATCTTGCTTTAGCAACTTTAGTAGCAAAGGGATCTAAGTCAAGTTCCTTACAAAGTGTTTTCATACCACCTGCTCGACAATTTCCGATTATTATAATAGGTTGGGGAAAAAGTCTTTTCGCATTATAGTATGTATGAACTTGTCATAAAATATCTTGGGCTATACCAATTGTATCTGGCTGATTTTGGTATCATTAAAAAGTTTTAATTTTACAGAAGACAATTCCAACTTCAAATTAGGTAAATTTGAGATTTTCATTTGTTTTTCTTATTGTTAAAATGAGTGATTCTTATGAAGAATTTCGATACATTTTAAAATTTTATTACAAAAAAGGTAAAAATGCAACACAAGCCGCGAAAAAAATTTGTGATGTTTATGGACCTAATGCAGTATCTGTGAGAGTAGCGCCAATTTGGTTTAAGCGTTTTCAATCCGGAAATTTTGATATCAAAGATGCACGTCGCTTTGGTCGCCCTGTTACGGACAAAACTGTTGCCATTTTTGAAAAAGTGGGCATATTAGTAGTTACGATGTAGCTGAAGAACTGGGGATTGACCACAAAACGGTTTTGGCGCATTTGAAAAAAGCTGGGTACACAAAAAAGCTCGATATTTGGGTGCCTCATGAGCTCACTGAAAGAAACCTAATGAACCGTGTACTCATTTGTGATTCTTTATTACGACGTAATGAAACCGAACCATTTTTGAAGAAGCTGATAACTGGTGATGAAAAGTGGATCACGTACGACAAGAACGTGCGAAAAAGATCGTGGTCAAAGGCCGGTCAGGCTTCACAGACTGTGGCGAAACCCGGGTTAACTCGCAACAAGGTGATGCTGTGTGTGTGGTGGGATTGGAAGGGCATTATTCATTATGAGCTGTTACCGCCAGGCAGGACCATCAATTCTGAACTGTACTGCGAACAACTGATGAGATTAAAGCAAGAAGTTGAGAGAAAGCGGCCGGAATTAATCAACAGAAGGGGTGTGGTTTTTCACCATGATAACGCTAGACCTCACACATCTTTAGCCACTCAGAAAAAATTACGGGAGTTTGGCTGGGAGGTGTTAATGCATCCGCCGTATAGTCCTGACCTTGCACCTTCAGATTTCCACCTATTTCGGTCGCTGCAGAATTCCTTAGGCAGTGTCAGGTTGACATCACAAGAGGACTGCCAAAGCCACTTGTCGCAGTTTTTTCATCAGAAGCCCCAAAAATTTTATAGCAATGGGATCATGTACCTACCAACAAGATGGCAAAAAGTTATCGAACAAAATGGCACCTATATACTTTAGTCACTTGTAAATAAACTTTATAAAAAAACCTTTTGATTTTTTATATAAAATGCGAAGAAACTTTTTCCCCAACCTAATATATCACGCAATCTCAACGTAAAGCAAGTCATTGACTCCCAAGGGAGATACAATACGGCCAATGTATCTTGGCGAGTCTGAACTTCGCGCAGAAGGTTGCGCAATAACTGTTTTTGAGTGTTTTCGTATTTATTTTATTTGTACTAATTGGTCAACTGTATTAGGTAAATTTTATTAGTACATAGGTATATAAAAATAATACAATAACAGTTTTCTTCACGAGTTGTACATTCGCTAAAGTTCGCAGAGCCTATGTTCAGACCCGTCAAGATACAGCGGCCGTAGTGTAATGTTGTATGAAACTCCCAAGGGATTAAAGTGATTTGAATTTGGAACGTTAAAATTCGTATGAAAACTCCTAATAGATACGTATCTATCATAGGGTTTTTTAATAATAATATGGTATTGCTAAGAGAGTTTATTCGAAAATCGAACTGGCCACCTATAATTTTAACATTCTCACGTGTCAAAATCGTCAGTCACAAGTTCCTGAATCTTTAAGTACAGCTCAAATAAACTCCACCACAACTTCCATAAATGTTCCTAATAAAAATATTACTCTGTCCTTCCATAACTGGACAAATGTGTCCAATATCAATATTAACTTTGAACAAAATAATTGTTTTATTTATGTAGCCCTGGGTTTTTATTGCCTCGCAGTAGGTATGAAAAGTAGAGTATGCACCTCTGGGATAAAGCCTGTCTTCGTCTTGGGCAGCTTGAACCCCTCGCTTCACTCAGGACTCTACATAACTTAAGTAGCGAGGGAGTAACTCTAGAGTCCCTCGTTACGCTCAGGGTCCAATATGCTGCACGTGACGTAAGACACTGCTTTATCCCCTTGGTGCATAATCTACTATAGTTGCTCGCACCAAGAAGGAATTTCTTCTATAGTTAATTTTGTAAACTGATGTTGTTGTAAACTGTTGTAAAATTATTATACTATAATTATTTTGACGACCTCTGTTGCTCAGTAGTTATAAATAAGAAGTTGATAAGTAGTGATTCCATTTCTTCTGTTTCAGATCGAGACAATAATGACGATGGAGACGACACAGATTTTCTCGTACCAGCCATATCTGAAAACACACCTCACATACCTTACAAGCCTAAGAAGATACAGATGGAGGAAGTTCTAGTACGATCCAGAGAATACTTCGAGCTGATGGCGACGAGGCGGACGGTCAGGAGCTTCAGCGCTGAACCAATACCGCAGGAGGTTTTGGACAATATCATCAAAACTGCAGGTATGGAACATGGACGTAAAAAAGGCGGATGGAAGGTGAGCTAAGCATTGAGTGAAGCCCAACAATGGCGGCGACTTACGTTTGTGTGAGATTTACGGATAATTGCCATTGGCGTACTGGCGGCCGACGTTTTACTTTGCTGTGAATGTGTGCGTGCGGCACGTCACACGTGTCGCTACGATACAGCCGTCTTACTTTGATTGCTTCACTATTCATATTACTGAAGCGGTGTCCGCCTTTTTTTACGTTCATGGTATGGAAGTATAATATTTTTTTCACGTATTTGGTAAACTCTCATATAATTTAACAAGCATTTCACGTAATGTTTCTAGTAATGATGTTAGATAAAACTTCTGCTAAATAAAACCTGCATTAATACAATTACAATCAAGCCCCGATACGCTACAACTCTCAAACGGTGTTTTTATAAAGTTAAACTAACGTGAAATGCGCTCTTATTGGTCAGAACTTCATAAAATCCGTTTATGATAAAATGTCGCTTTACTTATAATCCGTGCAACGACACTAACAGTAGAAACTAGTATTAAATAAAATAAACAAACAAAAAGTCTTAGCTAATAATAAATTTAGCTATGTATCTCCAGGCACATCTCCATCAGGCGCACACACAGAACCTTGGACCTTCGTCGTGGTCCAAGACCCAGACATCAAGCAGGCGATCAGAGGAATCGTAGAAGAGGAGGAAGAACAGAACTACGCCAGAAGAATGTCCAGGCAGTGGGTCACTGACCTCAAGCCCTTCGCCACGAACTACAACAAGCCCTATTTGACTGAAGCACCAGCCCTCATCCTGGTCTTCAGACAAACTCAGTCTTGGAGAGAAGACGGAAAGAAGAGGATGCACTATTACAGCGAAATCAGCGTGGCTATAGCAGCAGGAATTCTGATAGCTGCTATCCAGGTAATATTAAATTCAGTACCCACAGAATTACAGAAAAATATGTATTCTGAGTCAGTACCATGAAAGTCCAAAGACAATATAGGGTTGGCATATTGTAGATGCTCATACAACGGTTTATTTTTACCCACTGATTCTTAGCGCGTTTTCGTTCATGTTATCCGCTTAAAGAGCTCGAGCTCGAAAAAAGAGACCATTGCGAACAAGTATTGGACCACCGCAGATCGCTAGGGGCCCTAAAGTTTGATATAAAACCGCCGGTCGGGCGTTTCTAAATCTGGCAGTTTTTTTTTTTTTTTTTTGATCAAAATGTGTGATGATTTTTTGAGTAAAAAAAACTCATAAGGAACAAGAAAACTGTTGTGATACACGGCAGAGTTGTTGCTATATTTTTAACGCTTCAATAATTGCAAATTACTCATTATTTACCAATTAGTAAGCATCACAGGAGGTAACTTTATCCCGGTCTGGCTCAGTTTTAGCCAGGTTTGAGCATGCCAGACCGACGGTTTTATATCAAGCTGTAGGGCCTCTAGCGATCTGCAGTGGTCCAATGCTTGTTCGCAATAAGCTCCTTTTGGCAGTGCGGCAGCGGACTGTTACAACAGCGGCGACGTGCGCTGGCGGGCGCTATAGTATATAGTCAACTCTTGTCAGAAATGCACTCCTGTCAAGCGTCCTGTCAATTACTATGGCGTCCGCCTGCCTGTCTGCTATGGAGGGTAGAGCTAAGGAGAACCATCTTATAAGGGAGAAAAGTTGAAAAAGTGGCCAGCTGTATGCTAAATAACAGTTCAAAAATCTTCTACAATGGCGCTGATGCACTGCAGGGTATGGTATGAAGTTAGGAATAAAAGATGGAGTGAAGTGAGTTGAGTTTAGTTATTTAAAAATTTTTACGACTTTAGTAGACTAAAAGTACCGGTAGTTAATTCAGTAAATCATTAATATTTTACTTACTCGCGTAGTCGAATATATTTTTATAAACATAACCGAAGAAGATGCTAAGATTCAGTTATCTGTTTAAATTTTGCCGCTTTACACCCCGTTAAGTCTTCAGCGCCTCCTATTGAACGCTTTGTACGGATACTTTTCATTTTGCTTTCATGGAGATCAGGGCAGGATAGCTCCTGACGTCACAGCTTGTTAGAGAGAGAACGTAAATTGGTCAATACTTGTGAAGAAACGAGATAAAAATGTTATGTTTTGTCCCTTTCGCTGTAACCGGGTTTTTGGCACAGAGCTGTCAAATTTGACACTCTTGTGCCAAATAACAGCTGTGAAGAGTGAGGTTTCGTATTATTTGAAATCTTTTGTTTTTTGGTGTGTTTTATGTTATATACTCTTTTGAGATAGAGACTCCGTGTATTTTTAAGTATTTTAACAATGGGTGGATGCAGTATTTTGAGGTGCAAAAGTCGCAGCGAAGGAAAATGTGCTGCCGTAACTTTTCACTCGTAAGTAGCTATAGCTCGTGTTTTTTTAGTTTGTGATTGCATATTACTTAAGAATGATGATATATGGACGTAAATACAATCATATTTTCCATAGAAAGTGAGATGAAATCTGTATTTTTTACATAATTCGTAACTTATTCTAAAAATATATTTGTCTTAGTGTTGCTATTTAATTTAGTACCAAAATATACTGACTAAAGTTCTTTCGGTAAAAATTTAGTATAATGTCCCACGATCCCACGATTTGTGGAGGAGGGGGTTAAGAGGGGAGGGGAGGGGGAAGGTTGAACCCCCACTCTCCCCATCAGGAAACCCACAGTTACTGAGATATTAGTGGTTGAAGTTTTTAGTTGGGAGTAATAAGGCGACAGCTAACCCTTACTTCCACAAACCTCACTAAACATAAATTTTGGATACATACCTAATCAATTCAAATAGAAAATAATCTTAAATTAATTGCTCATTGACTTTAACTTAAATAATCTATTATAATATTATAGTAATCAATTCGGTTTTACTTTTAGGTCGGTCCACAACAGACGCAGGTATTAGTCTTCTATGCAGTATATTTGGGGCCTGAGAGGGATCACATGATGCACTTGGTGTCTTTTGTGATCTATCCAAGGCTTTCGACTGTGTCGAGCGCGCTACGTTGGTCAGAAAATTATAAAGGGACACGGCACTAAACTTTTAAGTTCTTATCTTAAAATTAGAACGCAGAGAGTAGAAGTAAATTCTACAAGGTATACTGGGACCAAAATAGGACTAGGTGTGCCACAAATTTAAAGAAGTTATTTCATTAATGATTTTACTAACGATTGCACACCTTAGGAATAAGATAGACCCTTGCAAAGCTGCTTCCATGTAATTAAGTTATCTTGACTTTTGCTATATTATATGTCACCGTAAAATTGTAAAAACCTTTAGATTATAAAATAACTAACTAGATGGTAAAAATATGTCGAAAGATTAAAAACTATATACCTATTTATAATTTAACGAAAAACAATGTGTTAAATTATAGACAGCGTATTCGCGTCGGTAGTCAATCAGCATTTTACAATTTCACTAGTTTTATTACAATCTAAAGGTTTTTACAATTTTACGGTGACATATATAGATTAAGTTACTACATTGTAAAAATATTGTTACGTGTTAGGGTTCGAAGGATTTGGAGATAAAGCCTGCTGACTCCTTTAAAGACTTTATTTACTAGCACACACACACTATTTAAAGCACTAGGTCCAACATTAAACACTAAGTCCAAACACTAAGCACTAACGGTGTCCTTAAGTCGTAGCCAAGTCGTGGGTATCACTCCTGGTATCATCACATCACTAATATTCACATCGTTATCGCCCGTTTCGCTTCGAAATCGCCCGAAGGTAGCTCGAAACTAAACTCCTGATCACTAGTTTTCACTGGTATCGCCCGTATCGCTTCGGATGAAGCTCAAACTGAACTCGACTCGCTCGCATTCTTCCGACGTATTTATACTGGTCGATACGAGTCCCAGACGATTCCAGAAGGTTCCCGAGTCGCGTGACCGTGTTAGATTTATTCTGGAACGTTTGCACAGTAGCGCCATCTAGTACTGAGTAGGCCCCACGCTGTCCCTGTTCACACCAAGTGGTTTCATTGATTGACGCTAGATGGCGCTCGTCTGTATGTTCGTAACACTACTCCCCTCTTAGAGTATGCTCGTCCCGAGCATCGTTGCCACTGCCATGGTACCGCGCTAGACGATCTATGTGCACCACTTTGAATGACCCTCTTGACACCCAGATGACCTTCTGATACGCCATCATGCATTTTACGGAGAACATCTGGCACTCTCGTTCTTGGGACAATTATCTGAGGATGGAACTCTCTGCCGTTATTCCCGGTAGGGTATTCCGTTTATCAGACTGTCCCATTGCGCCCAGTACGCCGTAGTGATAGCGCCAGTGGGTGCAACCTTACTCCAGATTAGTTTTACGTCACCCCGTTTCTTGCACGTGACGATGTGCCGAAGGTCGTCATCTCCGTCTTGAGCCTTCCTCATAGCATCATTCCTCCCAGAGACCCAAAGGACTTGAGCAGGCGGGGCCCGGTGGGTGGGGCCAGTGGGCGGAGCCTGAGGGGCGTGGTCAGTGGGCGGGGCATAGTAGGCGAGGAGCTTGTTCCCCAGTGGGTGTGGCCTCCGCCAGGGGTCGCACCTCTCCGCCAGGGGTCGCACCGCTCCGCCAGGGGTCGCACCTCTCCGCCAGGGGTCGCACCGCTCCGCCAGGGGTCGCACCGCTCCGCCAGGGGTCGCACCGCTCCGCCAGGGGTCGCACCGCTCCGCCAGGGGTCGCACCGCTCCGCCAGGGGTCGCACCGCTCCGCCAGGGGTCGCACCGCTCCGCCAGGGGTCGCACCGCTCCGCCAGGGGTCGCACCGCTCCGCCAGGGGTCGCACCGCTCCGCCAGGGGTCGCACCGCTCCGCCAGGGGTCGCACCGCTCCGCCAGGGGTCGCACCGCTCCGCCAGGGGTCGCACCGCTCCGCCAGGGGTCGCACCGCTCCGCCAGGGGTCGCACCGCTCCGCCAGGGGTCGCACCGCTCCGCCAGGGGTCGCACCGCTCCGCCAGGGGTCGCACCGCTCCGCCAGGGGTCGCACCGCTCCGCCAGGGGTCGCACCGCTCCGCCAGGGGTCGCACCGCTCCGCCAGGGGTCGCACCGCTCCGCCAGGGGTCGCACCGCTCCGCCAGGGGTCGCACCGCTCCGCCAGGGGTCGCACCGCTCCGCCAGGGGTCTCACCGCTCCGCCAGGGGTCGCACCGCTCCGCCAGGGGTCGCACCGCTCCGCGAGGGGTCGCACCGCTCCGCGAGGGGTCGCACCGCTCCGCGAGGGGTCGCACCGCTCCGCCAGGGGTCGCACCGCTCCGCCAGGGGTCGCACCGCTCCGCCAGGGGTCGCACCGCTCCGCCAGGGGTCGCACCGCTCCGCCAGGGGTCGCACCGCTCCGCCAGGGGTCGCACCGCTCCGCCAGGGGTCGCACCGCTCCGCCAGGGGTCGCACCGCTCCGCCAGGGGTCGCACCGCTCCGCCAGGGGTCGCACCGCTCCGCCAGGGGTCGCACCGCTCCGCCAGGGGTCGCACCGCTCCGCCAGGGGTCGCACCGCTCCGCCAGGGGTCGCACCGCTCCGCCAGGGGTCGCACCGCTCCGCCAGGGGTCGCACCGCTCCGCCAGGGGTCGCACCGCTCCGCCAGGGGTCGCACCGCTCCGCCAGGGGTCGCACCACTCCGCCAGGAGTCGCACCACTCCGCCAGGGGTCGCACCACTCCGCCAGGGGTCGCACCACTCCGCCAGGGGTCGCTCTCCACCTCCAGGGGTCGCAGTCTTCCGCCAGGGGTCGCTCTCCACCACCAGGGGTCGCAGTCTTCCGCCAGGGGTCGCACCTCTCCGCCAGGGGGTCGCACCTCTCCGCCAGGGGGCCGCACCTCTCCGCCAGGGGGCCGCACCTCTCGGCCAGGGGGTCGCACGTCTCGGCCAGTGGTCGCTCCACCGCCAGTGGTCGCTCCTCCACCAGTGGTCGCTCCTCCACCAGTGGTCGCTCCTCCACCAGTGGTCGCTCCTTTACCAGTGGTCGCACCGCTCCGCCACACTTCTTGAAATCTTCTCTCAGAGTCAATGGCATCTCCAAATCTCACTTCTGACACCAGTTGTTACGTGTTGGTTGTTGAAGGATTTGGAGAAAAAGCCTGCTGACTCCTTTAATGACTTTATTTACTAGCACACACACACACTATTTAAAGCACTAGGTCCAACATTAAACACTAAGTCCAAACACTAAGCACTAACGGTGTCCTTAAGTCGTAGCCAAGTCGTGGGTATCACTCCTGGTATCATCACATCACTAATATTCACATCGTTATCGCCCGTTTCGCTTCGAAATCGCCCGAAGGTAGCTCGAAACTGAACTCCTGATCACTAGTTTTCACTGGTATCGCCCGTATCGCTTCGGATGAAGCTCAAACTGAACTCGACTCGCTCGCATTCTTCCGACGTATTTATACTGGTCGATACGAGTCCCAGACGACTCCAGAAGGTTCCCGAGTCGCGTGACCGTGTTAGATTTATTCTGGAACGTTTGCACAGTAGCGCCATCTAGTACTGAGTAGGGGCCCCACGCTGTCCCTGTTCACACCAAGTGGTTTCATTGATTGACGCTAGATGGCGCTCGTCTGTATGTTCGTAACAATATTTTTGCTAAAAAGTGGCCCCGTGCGAGTTTCTTACGCTGGTTCTTCTCGACGGGCTAGTTTCTTTTATATGTATTTTAACTGTAATTTTTTAAATGTGTTGAAGTGAATGAAGAATGTTTGAAACATCTACTTAAATAAAAAACTATTTACTTTTTTGATATTGTTTAATTTTTAATATAATTTCATTTTATTGTTTAATTTTTAATATAATTTCATTTTATTGTTTAATTTTTATATTAAGAGAAATACCTACCCTACCTAACAGTATTAATAGTAAGACTTTTTGGTGGTTTATGCTTAGACTACTTCAGAAAAAGTCAAAATAAGTTTGGACGAGTTCCCTCGATTCCTCATAGATTCCATCATCAGGTCACCACTTTTTACACCCATAGGAACCCTTTACATAAAAAAAAACAATTCGAAAATTGGTCCACAGACAGCGGAATTATCGTTAATTTTAACAAAATTACTAGGTATTTGAATCCATTAAACCATACAAATTGTATCTTTTTCTTTTTATTATAACCCCTAATCTATACTAATATTATAAAGCTGAAGAGTTTGTTTGTTTGTTTGTTTGTTTGTTTGAACGCGCTAATCTCAGGAACTACTGGTACGAATTGAAAAATTCTTTTTGTGTTGGATAGTCCACTTATCGAGGAAGGCTTTAGGCTATATAGCATCATGCTAAACTCAATACGAGCGGAGTACCAATCAAGAATGTTACAAAATCGGGGGTCTTTTTTTCCTTTTGAGAGCTTTCGCTACGTACGCTGCGGAAACGGTTAAAGTTTCGCTAAAATGATGTATGGCAGAATTGTTCCCCTTTAAAAGTTCTAAAAAAAAGTCCGCGACAGTATATGTCTATCTTTTAAGGTTGGCTCACTATAACCTTTTTATACTTACCAAATTTGTTCTAAAAGTAAGCATTATTTGTGAAGGTGTTTTCATAAAGATTATATTAATCCTTATCCAAGTAAATACGTTATTCATTACAAGCATTTAATCTAGAAGAAATTTGCCGTTTACATCATTTGATTTCAATGAGTATTTTAGAAGATATCGCAGTAATAAAATAATCATGCGCGCTATAGTAAGGCGCGCGGAGCGGGCGGGCAGTCGTGAGGTGGAAGCGCTTCTTCTACGTAAATGAAGTCGCGGGTAAATTTTAGCGATATCCCAAAGTAACTATTCCACGCGGACGAAGTCGCGGGGAAAAGCTAGTAATAATATATAACTAGCTGTCTCGACACACGTTGTTCTGTCTTAAACATGAACTGAAATGAATAAATGACTTATAATGCATCCTACGTCCTAGTTCTACACCTACAACCTTTTTCATTATTTCTCACTGTTCAAGCCTTCCCTGAACTTCCGCAATTATTTCAAAACAATATAAAATGTGCCAAATTGATCCAGCCGTTCTCGAGTTTTGAGTCCCTTGTGAACGGGATAAAAAGTATCCTATGTCCTTCTCCTGGTTTCAAGATACCTCACCAATTTTCAGCCAAATCGGTTCAGCCGTTCATGAGTTAAAAATATTTTTACCACGTTCATAATATTTTTTAAATATATCTATTACTTTCGGTCTTGGCCTAGAGTTTACTTAATAATAGGTGTCGATCGAGACCAAAGACTTCTAATCGAGACTGAAAATCCAGGTACGATCGTACTTTAATCGCATGTTTTCTTAAAACCTCTGACTCATAAAAAATAACTAGAACAATTTAATCGCCAGTATTAAAATATTGAAATTTACTTATTTTAATAATCAGTGGTGTAAGGGAAAACTCGTTTTACGGTTCTTGTTTATTACTGACTAGTGACTACGACGAGAAAACTTACATGTGCATCCTTAGATCAAGACAAAAATACCACAATTGAAGGCTATGTTTGTACATGGCAACACATAGTGGGTGAGCGAGATGCACTCTAGTGGTTACAAGTGTTGCGTATCTAGAGGTTCTTAATCTTAGATGGAGATGATACTCCTCTTATCTCTACCCTCCATATCTACTATCTGCCAACGCGCCGCTCAACGAACCGCTCACCGCGAAATTCGTAGAAGCGGTCTTAAAAACCATATATCTGCATTGGAAATCAAGCGCAATCTGTTCGGTATTTGAGCTTTGCCTCGAAAGATCAGTAACAATACTCTTGTCTTCAATTAACCCTTTAACAAAAATTACCTCCTAGTCAAATCAAGTGCAATCTGTCCGGTAGTTTAAGCTTTGCCTCGGCAGTCGCCAAGTGTGGCTTAATTCAGCCTCAAATAAAGATATTTTTCTTTTCTAGTATTGTGGATTGGTCGCACTCACTTCGACACCCTTGAACTGTAATTCCCGCCTTCGCAGTCTTCTGCAAAGACCGACAAACGAAAGACTGGAGCTGCTACTGCCAGTGGGAAGACCACACGAAAACACCACAGTCCCGGATATACAGAGAAAGAGTTTGGAAGAAGTAATGGTACGAGTGTAGTGTAGTACAGAAAAATTTACTTTACTTTTCTTTTGAGGAAAGGAGACTTTTGAGGGTATATTTAGAACGCCAAAAAATTAAGGTATAATATACCTACGAGTTTGCAGCTTAAAATATCTCTCATTCCTAGATTTACGCTAATTTTATAGGCAGTGTAAAAATATTGTAAGTTCCTAGTAAATATATTACTTATTACATTTATACAAAATGTTTTATTTTATCGAGTAACGTTTTCAAACGTTACTCCAGCCTGATCTGTTTTTCGAGTTTTTCTCGAAAACTACAAAGGAGCGAATTACGAAAATGCAACGCTCAATTACAGAAGACAACATTATAGGGAAAAAGTTAACATAATCCACAACATCTGGCTGGGGTAACACACGTACTAATAAGGATTATGTGTTGACGAGAAAAAATAAAATTCCAATGGTTTGTTAATTGACTATACTTTCAATAAACAGTACTTAACAACATTTAAATTTTAAAAAGGAGCATTTGAAAACGGCGTAATCGTAACTCAAGTTTACGCCGTTGTCAAATGTGTCAAATGCTCTATTTAAACGGTTTAGGAGCACCCGCATCCGCGACGTGCACGGCGGCGTCGACGTACACACGAGCGACGTCGCCGGCGCCGGCTCGTGCTGCGACGACGTCGGCGCCCGCAGCTGCGTACACGACGTCGGCGGCGCTTGCAGCTGCTGCGTCGGCGTTTACGTCGCGGCTGCAAAACGTTCAAAATGTTTTACTGTTACACACAAATGGGTCTATACCATACTTATGTTAAAGATTTTTACTATCTATATATATATATATATATATATAATGTCTCCGAAAATCAATTACGGATACTTCGGACACATGATCCACTGCTTATGTAAAGACGTTTAGGCAAAAAAATAATTGTAATACCCAAAGTAAAAAATCATCTAATGTATGGGTGACTTTCCGCAAAACACAAACTCGCCCATATAAAGAAAAAAATTTTTTTTCGAGTATGACAATTCTTTTTCTGCTTAAACGTCTTTACTTAAGCAATAGATCATATGCCCAAAATAACCGTAATTGATTTTACCGAACCTTATATAATACACATATTTTAATACACATCCATGACCCAGGAACACAGAAAAGTTTTTGTCCCCGGGCGGGATTCAAATCCGCGAACTACTGAGCCACAAAGGTCGTCATTTATAAACTTCAAATATGAATGACTATTTTATAAATGAGGCGCCGCGTCACGTTTCGTCTTGTATCGGTGTAAGATTAACCTTACGGCGGCGCTGTATTTAATCAAAATTGAACTTTATTCACTACACAGAACGATACACGTTTCATATGACATTAGTCATGAGTTTTGCCGGGAATGTCAATAAGCAATGTTGTGTAATTCGTGTTAATTTTCTAAATTAGTTTTATTTCGTATTTTAAATATGTATTGGTGGAATAGTTATTCGTTAACGTGCATTAGTGTGAAAAAGTTATACAACTACAAAATGCGTGCTAAATTGGGTTTCCCGCCGAAACTCCCTAGGAAGTTTCAGTAAAGCGTCTACGACTTTACTGAATCGTCTAACTTGACTGATTGACTACCCTGACTATTTATTAGGACTTTGACTAGACTTTGGACTTGACGATGTAGAAATACGGTGACGAAAGTTTGAAGGAATATCAGTGGCGAAGGCTGGTTCTCCTTCACAGGGAAGTCTTAGCTTGTATAATAGCTAGGGATTTGGATAAGGGTCTTCAAAAGATAAGTGGTAAGTGAAGCCGATAGGAATGGAGTTATAGGAACCTCACGCCACTGAGTAATATTCTATTTCCTGCCTTTTATACTTGACACTGGCAAATGGTTATAAGCCGACGCCATAAAAAAATCTGCAGTCATATACTGCACAATGCACATGCAGCGCGGTGGAACCAGACATTCGAACTCTTACAATGAAACGTGCATCTTGTGTAATGAATGAATAAAGTTCAATTTTGATACACTATTTTAAAAATGCCGCGTCGCATATCGTCTATGTACAGTGTGAGAGGACCCTTACAGCGCATCGGCGGCGGCGGCGGCGGCAGCAGGCGTCCTCCGGCTCGTCGTCATTGGCCGCCTCCTTCACCTGCGACTCGGGCTGCATGCGGTCGCTCTCTTCCATGTCTTGCCTGAAAAAAGTTCAGGCAGATATTATTGGCTGTGCTTGGCGAGCTCCGTAGCCTAGTGGGTAGACCGTTTGGTTCGCACTCGAGAGAGTGCAGGTTCGAATCCCAGGTTGTGGCGTGTACCAATGAGACTTTTCAGATCTCATGTACATTATACGGACGCTCTAACGGTGAAGGAAAACATCGTGAGGAAACCCGCACATAGTTGGCCCCATACGTATTGATGTGCTTGGGCAACCATACGACATTTAAAAACCAACTGTCCCAGGCACTACAGTATTTCAAGAGTGGTTACTTCGTTCGGAGAATACTGTATAAATCCATTAACGAATGAAATGGCCTAAGTTTTTTTTTTAGTTTGGCGGAAAAAAGCGCTTGATAACGCTTGCTAGCGTTGCTAGCTAATAATAAATTTAAACTATTTACGACGATCATTTTACTTAAATTACCTATTCGTTAATGTAAAACTTATCAATTTAGTGTACCTTAAAATACACATAAAATATCCTTGAGAGAAAGAGTCCGTTCAATGGAGGTTTCTTTGCAGCTTGATTGTGGCTGAAGTAAGAACGTTAGAAGCAGGGTTCGAGGATATATATCAACGGATATATATCATGATATATATCGGATATATATCCGATATATATCAAAGGACTTTTTATGATATATATCAATACAAAATTGGTTTTTAAAATTTTATACTATTAAGTAATTTTTGGCGTTTGTTACTGTATTTCTATTTCCTAAATGTACTTAGGTATATGGCGTTGGAGCTCTACTCCAAATTCCAAACATATTCCCTACTAATAAGTGCTAATCCATAAATAGCAATAGCAACACTTCTGCCGGCGTAACTGGTGTCAGTCATGTCAGAAAAATTTAAGTTTTTGTTTGTGTTTACTCTATTATTTTTTACAAAGAAAGTAATTGACAAAGTACAGAAACGATTTTACTTCATATGAAGCATTAAATAACTTTCGTATATATAGAATACTAGCTTTGGCGCGCGGCTCCGCCCGCGTAAAACAATATCCTATGTTTCGCATTTAAAATAGTGTAAAGTATAGATAACTGTTTATTCAATCATGATTTTTTTAGGCTATGTCTTTATTCTAAACAGAAGCGTTATCAGAGCCATGCTATGATGTGTTGAAAACGCCGGATCTTTTATATGAAGATTCGAGACTGATAGATTTTATGTAAAAATTTCGGATGATTTTAAGTACCTAAATAAATAAAACATTAAAAACATTTCAGTTTTTGAAGTAAATACCTCTTTAGCGGCGCTGTGCACTTTTCTTGGAATGGGTAAAAACTGTTAAGGGGCCGTCCATTAATCACGTGATGTTTTTATCAACTTTTTAGACCCCTCCCCTCCCCCTGGTGATGCGTGGTGAGGTTTTATACTACTCCCCCCCCCTCCCTCACCTAAGATCACGTGTATTTTTTTGTAAGTAGGTAATGTTTGAAGAAAAACTTTAACTTTAAAAACGATTTAATCCAATAATTTAAGCAATTAAAAACTAAACTAGTAGTTTGTCTTGTAAGTATATAAACAACATTACAAATCTACAACCGATAAGAATTCCGATATGCATAGACTAGATTCGAAAATTAATATACGTGATGTCTCCTTAAACCCCGTCCTCCCCTTGTGATACTTGGTGATTTTTTTCGGACCCCCCTCCCCCTTTAGGCATCACGTGATTAAAGACGACCCCTAAACTCGCGCGACAGGTCACATGTCCTGATCGAAAATGCGTAAGTTTCAACTTGCAATTGTTTGCTGTCTTGGTTTACGCGAGCATGAAACTATTTTAGTTCGTATAGACTTTTGACCGCACCTTCCCAAGACGACCTTTGACCTTAACGTTTGACCTTGTCCTTTGACCTTTGACTCCAACCATCCCTATTACATTGACCTTTACACTGAGCTTTACCTCCAATCCTATATACTGATAATTAAAGCAATTCGTGCAAAATTATTCCCTAACCATTCCAAAATATCAAAAAATGCACAACGTTAATATTCAAGTTTTTACTTCTGACGGCACTCCCGGAGTGCAACCTGTCATTTTTTTAAATAATTCATTATATTTATAATATAACACATATGCAAATAGTACCTATACATAAATAATACATAAATAAAATAATAATATGGCTTTCATATGAAATGGATATATATCAACATTTTGGATATATATCGGATATTATATATCATAAATATCCGATATTTTGATATTTATAATAAATATCGGATATTTTCGAACCCTGGTTAGAAGAATGTTTTTTTGTTTTGATGAACGGACAATTACAGATCTAAAAGTTAATAGGTACCAATTTATAGTTAATACTAACTATTGCCCGCGGCTCCGCCCGCGTAAAAGCAGTATCCCTCGGGAACACCGTATTTTTTCGGGATTAAAAGTGGCCAATTTTTTAATTCAGAACCTAAACTACTACCATATCAAATTTCATCAAAATCAGGTTTCAGTAGTTTTTGCGTGAAGGAGTAACAAACATCCATCTATACATCCTCAGAAAGTTTCACATTTATAATATTATTATTAGTAGGATCAGACGTAACTTTGGTAAATGTTCCACTCGATGGAGGTCAGTTAGAAAGTTTATATTTCCGTTTTTTATACGGAACAAATTCTGGGTTCAGCATAATTCAGTAGTCTTATAAGACTCAAAATATGTCTCCCATTCATGGGATCCCACTGGGTGTTGACACAAATGTTTGGAAGTGCTTCAATAGAAAGTAAATAATATAATGTATGTATATTGTATATATATGTATAAAAGGCAAGCGGACTGATTTTTTTATTCCTTAAATTAATGGTACTCTTAAATATGAGTAACTTCTCAGAAGAAACAGTACCTATATTAAAAGTCAATATTTTCAAAGTTACAGCGATTTGTAGGTATACAAAATTTCGCAAGCCTCGAAAAACTAAATACTAAAGTCGACCTACAAGTGACGTCATTCTTGGGTTAAGGTGTATGAAGATTGAAGTACATATACGGCCACGGAAACATAATATTTATAAATATCTCCGATATTTGTGCGCTTAAGTTCATACTTACCATAATGAATGTGTTTGTATATTATGATCTTAGCAAACTAATGATAAAGGTTTTATTTACTAATTTAGCAAAAAAAATATGCTTTTTTTTGTACTTTTTAGATGTATCTATTTACTAAACTACACATAAAATACTTAGTATATTTTTTTACATTTAGTAGTAATGCCGCAATATTTCTGAATATATTAATGAAACTAAATATTTCAGATGTAGAAAGATCTCCTATTAGGTGAAATACATAATATATAAATCACTTACTCCCGGCTATCATTGGTCCGGTCTTCTTGTTTCTTGCCGGTTTTCCTACGCAAGCCGCTGGCCCGCGCGACCTCGGCACGCCGACGCCTATGTTAACGTTAAAGCAAAGCTATATTATTCGTAATTGCTATATTAAATTATTTAACTACTGAGTAAGTGAATAAGGTAAGGCAGGAAAAGAAGAATCTTAAGAGGAAACACCAGGCCACGAAATGTATGGAAAAACATACAAAACGTAGTAACCTGTCTCCTCCCTGGATAATGCCGGTAGAGTAACAATTTTTTTTCCTGAATATCTATGGATACTGTTAGCATGTTATTTCACCCAAATATAAGATTAGATAAAATTCTGATTAAAAATAAAAACATTTATGTGTATTTAATGTTTGCTTTTGTATAAAATAAAGTTGAAATTAGCTTTATTTTCATCATAATAATATAAATCTTTTAAATATATACTTTAAGATTTAAGTATATTTATATATTATAAACATAGGTACCATACACTTATTATAAGATTTTTATTATTTAATGGAAATGACAGGCAATGTATGAAAAATAACGATTGCCGAAAAACATTGAGATCATAGACGTAGTTTACGCTTTCCCGTACAGTCTACAAGCCAGTGTTTTGAACTTTAGCCACTACTTTTGAACTTTATTCCAATAACAATATGGTTGACAATCGAGTCGGGTCTGCCTCCTACCAGGAGAAAAATATCGAAAACCCTCATTGGTACACCGCGTTGTCGCCAACCGCACATCTGTATATCATCAACTCGTCGCAATACACTTTGATCACTTCTCACCGCGAGCTAATTATTTGGCAGGCCGAAATACTACGAAACCTCGTAAAATTCAATACGGTACAACACTTATAATACGATTTTAAAAGATTATCGCCGATTCATATAATTTATAGCCCTAGTTCCTAGAGAAAAACCTAAATTAATTTAAAGAGCAAAAAATCAATGTTTTCGATTCATTATTAGATATTTCTAATGCACGAATATAAAACTCATATTTTAAGTCAATTGATTGGGGCGAGATGGTTAAAAATTGATATAATATAATAGTAATATAATATGTATGGACGCTTCACACCACGTCAATCTGGCCCCGTGCTATCCGAAGAACTTGCGTTACAGGTACCAGACAACGGGAAGTATATTTAATACTTTTATACTATATATATATATATATATATTTGAGATTTTTATTATATTATACACATATTTAATACACGTCCATAAGTTCCATGACCCAGGAAGTAGGAACACAGAAAAACTTTTTGTTCCTTCGGCAGGATTCGAACCTGCGACCTCCGGCTTGAGCACTAAAGTGCTGAACCACTGAGCCACATAGGTCGTCGTTATAAATTGTATAAGTAGAGTTTATCAAAACCTCAGAAAAATGACATAATTCGAGACTGTTCTTATCTATAAGCCATCAGCTAGCTTGCTTTTTGCTCGACAATGTCCCGACATTAGCATATTTTAATTTTGTTCATATTTTGATCGAAGTTTCTTGAATATCAGTATCGAAGTTTCTGTAGTTCAGCGCTATAATATACAACACCTGAAATGACTACAGCACGGCTTCAGCCCGACCGAGTACACCACTCGCTCGATCGGAGATCTCACTATGTGCTGCCACTCATACCGCCACTAAGGTCTACTGTCTCCTACTAATATAAATCAACTCACTTCTGCTGCAGGTTGGCGTGAGACCTCAAGCTGGCGACATACCGTGGCTTCACTTCGCTTCGCTTGCGAGCAAACTCAATTATGTCATCGGTGATGCGCTTGCCTTCCGTCTCCCTGGCTGCTGAGTCCATGGTCTGAAAAATATACATCACGCATACATTCCTGGACAGCCTTCCTCTGCAAATCAGCTAGGGCAGTGGTCGGTCAACCTCAGAGGCGGATTAAACGTTGAGAGCGCCGTAGGCAAATATATCATCGGTGCCCCTATAAAACGCCCCCCGGTATTTTAAATTGTCGTAGTCTAATATTTGGATCGCCCAGGGCTTCGGCCAGACCGGGCAGCATATCACCTCGCTTGGTTGGAGCGTCCCTTTGTATCCTCAAGCCTCTAGGCACATGCCTAGTTTGCCTTTAGGATAAACCGCCACTGGTCAACCTTGTCGTCTAAGCAGACTTCGTAAGCGCATTTCGCACAAAATGGACTTAGCTAACATCGCAGAAACCGTACATTTTTCTCCAATAAAAGACGTAACCTGAATTTACTCATTTACTATACTTTTACTAGAGAAAAATGTGTGTGGGCTTCTGCTCTACAGACCAAATTACATTCAAATCCGTCCAGCAATAATTGGCTGTGTTCCGTGGAAAATATCGCTAACAAAAAAAGTGTAAGAAAAATGGCGACCGCTGGCGTTAAATAAGCAAAATGGCGGATTATGTTAGCAGTATTGAAGTTAGTAAACGTGTCCTGGCCGATAGTTTTTTTTTTCTTTAGCGCTAGCAAGCGCAAACAAGCGCTATTTTCCGCGAAACACAAAACAAGAGTAATCAAATAGGTAAAATGTTTTTTCAGGAATCCGTACAAACTTATGCATATTAATTACTAGGAACGTTATTGGTAATAAATACTTACCATTATATTCACAGAAATTTTGTTTTCACTTAAATTTTGAAAAAAATTATAAAAAAGACATGATGCTCAGAAATTTTCTCGACGGAATGATGTATCGAGGAATTTTAAATATTGTTCTTAATTTTTTCCTTCTTTTTTATAACAGCCAGGAACGGCTGTTATTAAAAAGAGTTTTTATTTTAAATTATATTTCTTTGTCAGTGAATACCTTGTGAATACAAATACCTACCTACCTACCTGTTTTGAGCTAGATTCGACGAAATCTATTTACAAGTATTATTGGAATTTACTGTAACAGTTAAATAAAGCTTAGGATAAATTAATTACCCGCAGTTAGGTATCCAGTATACTGTATACACAGTAAGCTAGAGGAGAAAGTGGACTACAAATAAAGAAGAGTCTAGTTCCTACAATGAGAAGATGCATCTACCTTTAGGTAAGTTAGTAGGAGATACCTAATATTACATAATTATATTATCTCCTACGGTATCTCAAGCTCCAGCTTGCAAATCCAGCCTGTCAAATTGAAGCGAATTATTAGTAGTCCAAAATTAAACATGATTGATACAAATATGACGGCCATAGGTACCGACGCTGTATTGGCAGGCTGAGCGGTCAGTATGGCCCTTTACATAATATTATTCGTACTAAGAGCGTCACAGACGGCGAAGATAGTATAATATTTTATCTTAAGATGCCTGGATAAATTCATATTATGTACCACAGTACGTAATACAGCTATGAAAATATATAGTGTCTGTAACAAACTCAATAGAAGGCGATATTTTATCTTAACATAAAATGTCAAATAAAACCTAACTACCTAACTACCTATCTTCGCCGTGCACCTTGTGTCTATCAGAATTTTTCTTCGACATTAAAAGATGCAAAGGAAATTTTTTAGCATTTTATATAGGTCAGTTTCGTCGACAAAATTCCAACGCTTGTTGAATGTTTTTACTACTAATTGCTTAAAAGGTTAAAAGTAAAGCACGTACAAAAATAACTTCGGCATTCCTGTTTTGAAACAATGAAACTGAACACCGCACAACAATGTGTGTGAAAGTTGGCCGAATCCCTCATCACACCCGAATGTCGTACACGGTACAAGACAGTAACATAAAACGATCATTTATTTCCATTTAAAAAAATTATATATGGGTTAATGGGATCACATCCGAGACATCGGCAAAGTAAACTCGGCGCAGAAACATCGATTGAGTGCTTCTAACGCGGGGCATTAGCGGCTAGATTAGAGTTTGATAATTGAAAAGAAAGTTGGTGCGATATAAATATATTCGGAAACGCTCGGGCGGTTCCGCCGCAGTCCGCGCCCGCCCGCCGTACGAACTGCGCTCGCGCAGGGCGGGATTCGCTTCGAACCTATTACACTTCAAAACTCTCACAAACTTTATCTCGTTCGTTTCTAAATCTATGAATTAATCTATAAAAGTGTGTGTTGTGTGTTTTTATTATTAGCTAATGGTTATTAGAAAATGTTTTACGAAACTATGAATTCCACTTATGAACTCAAAGATGCATTCCGGTAAAATTCTTACATTGAGCGAGCGAAGCGTGCACGTGCGTTTATTTTCACTTATAAATAGCTCAGAATATTGAAACTTAAGTATGACGTCATTGAAAGAGAACGAACCGCAGGACGACAAGGGGAAAAGAAGAGATTCAAAAGACGTAACAGAGTTACCACCGATAGGTTCGTCTTTACATAAACGAAGAAGAGGCGAACCGCCGGCGACTCTGTCCGTCAAGTCTCCTCAGACTCCTTCCGACGCCGAGGGGTCCTCCCCGTGCACCGCGGGCCCGACGCCAGAGGACTCCTGGACTCGTGATGGAGAGAGCAGAGATGCCGAAGCGTTCTGTGACAGCATGCTCCAAAGACTCAAAGACAAAAACGATGCCTTATCAATCCGTGGCAAGCAGGTAGCGTTGCAAACGAAAGAAACTCTAGAAGCAGTGGATCAAATGGAAAAATTGTTAAAACTGTTGGATCAAGTTATAACATTGGAAGATAAAAATTCACGTTTCATCAAAAAACTACAGCAGATACAACTTAGTCGTTTACATATTGCCCGAAGAAAAATGATAGCAGAGAACGAAAGACTTAAAGATGAAACAAATGAAATTGAGCTTATCAATGAAGCTTTAGATTCTCAATTAGATTGTGAATACGGACAAGCATTTTTTGACTCTATGATATCCGGTCACAAAGGCGTAAAAAGAACTACTTCTAGATGGAAAACGCATTCTCGATTTGGTGGATCGTTGCTAAGAAGGCAAAGATCGCGGTCTGCTGGAGGCGAAGACAGCGATGCGTCTTCTGGGACACCTCTGAGACGGAAGTCCGATGGTATATTCTGTAAGGAGGTGGAAAAATCTAAAGTCTCCAACTGGAAAAAAGTAAAATTCGCCTTTAAGTAAGTTTTGTTATAAAATAGAGTTTACTTTTATAATAAAAGTAGTAAAATATTATTTGAAAGTGTTAAAACTTTTGATTAAATTGTTTTGTGACTAACGGCCCGTTTCAATAACCTATCTATCTATAACTATTGGTTAGAAACGTCAAATTTGTATCGCAAAAAATCCGGCAAATGATTGAATGACGAACTTTTTAACAAACAGATAAACTTAAATTAAAATGGGCCGTTAGTCTTTTGAATTTAATATGAATTGAATTAGAAGTCTTTTGAATTGAATTAGAAGGAATATGTCGAGTAGAATGATTTGTCGTAACGTCCTCTTTTCCCAGGATATGTTCAGTTTCTGTAGTGTCTTGGGATCTCTTGAATAGGTATACTTTAAATGAGTCAGTCTTGTATATAATAATAAAAATCTATGGATGCTTCACACCACACGTCAATCTGGCCCCGTGGTAAGTTCCCGAAGAACTTGTGTTACAGAGATCGGAAATATATTTAATACTTTAATATTTAATACACATCAATGACCCATGGAACACGGAAAAATTATTTGTTTCTTCGATGGGATTAGAATCCGCGACCACCAACACGCTCAAGCAAGCACTGAGCCACAAAGGTCTTCAAATCTTGTATATGTCACACAAATATTGTAATAAAACTAGTGAAATTGTAAAATGTTGATAGACTTCGGAGGCGAATATGCTGCCTATAATTTCACACATTATTTTTCGTTAGATTATAAATATATAGTTATGAATCTTTCGACAAATTTTTACAATCTCGTTAGTTTTATTACAATCTAACGGTTTTTACAATTTTACAGTGACATATTATGTATAATCGGTTCCTCGGAAACGGCTGCAAGTACTATTTACTATGAAATATAGTATGCAGGGAAGACAAATCGATCTAGCTCAGTCTCATCCCTGGGAAACTGCGTATTTTAAGCTATTTACATACATATTTTTCTATTACAGTCCGATGGGCAGTTTGGTATGCGTATGTATATTTTGGCTTTGTTGAAAATTCGGAATGTGGAGGGTTCGAATCCCGGTCAGAAAAATAATTTTGTCAATATATATATATATATTTTTTTAATTTATTAGAACTCTGAACAAAGCACGGTTACGCAGGTACTATAACAATATATTATAACATCCTGAGTTTTTAATTTTTTAAATTCGCTTGTCTTTTAATTTTTTTATGTTTTCAAGTAATTGCGTACGGTCTATAGGTACTTTTATGTAAAAAAATATAATGATTTGAATTATGTACTTGAATTTCATTTCACTAATTTACTAATTACATAATAATAATTGAACTCTATTACTGCGACTTTTTTTTAACTGAATTGTCCTAGTTTTTCACCTCAGATTAATATTATTTTTCCAACTTCAAATTCTAGATTTTTTAATTTGGGTTTGCCAGCCCTAATGTAGATTATGCACTTAGGTATATAATGATTTACTCCATTTGCCGAAAGACTTCGTTATAAGGTTTTAAACAATAGTTATCTGCTGCGCTCGTTCTGTTTAGGGATGCCTCCTACGCAACGAAACCTACCTATTAAACACCCATAATGACAGTCTTTATCCTAATACGTCGACAGGTGGGAGAAAGCGCAATGGTCTACCACGTTGGGTGGCGTCGCTGCCGTCGCCGCCGGCGCGATGGTGGGTGCGGTAGCCCTGGCTGGCTCGAGCCCAGCTGGCAACCTGGCCAACCCATCCGGCATCCTGGCCAACCCAGCCGGCAATCAGTCCAACCCAGTCGGCAACCTTGCCAATCAAGAACCCAGGGATTCAGCCAGCCTTACAACGGGCAGTGCATTGTCCCTCACACCCAACTCTTCATGTGAGGAGTTGAGGATCGACTCTGGTAAATATCTAAATATAAAATCAAAGACCATTTCTTTAATGCTTATCAATCAGATTTGTTTTAGAAGTTTACATCATAATCATTTATAACACTTAGAAGTTTAAACATTTATTACACTTCTCCGTTTTTGAACTAAAGTCGGCCATACAGGGTATTTTTTCAAAGACTATCCAAATTTTCAGACTTAGTAGTATAACCGATAATTTGAATGAAAACATATCATATTATTTTCAAAAAAATTACAATTTTATTCCACATAAAACAGAAGTTGTGGACAATGCGGAAGTCATACGTAAGAAATTCTACTACGCACGCACACAAACGTAAGATTCGATGTACTTAACTGTACGCGTCGATATCAAAAAATATTTAAAAATATTATAATTATTATGGTACTAACGTATCTATGTACAGTTAAACACGAAGTGTGCGTCGCGTCGATGTGTGCGAAAGCACATTGTCCTTAAAACACTCTTTTTTAAATATTTTCAAATTGAATTATTTAAGGAATCACAAGATTTTTTAAATACTTTTAATTTTTTATATTACACATTTTGTGTTCAGAAATACATAATAAAAATTATAAACCTTTTGAAAAACCATCATACCTATATGCTTTTACAAGACATTGGAAATTATACTAGAAGTAATTTTATCTGTGTTATTATAATAAGAACGGCTACTTTCTTGTTGCAGGAGTCTGTCGAAGAAGCGGTCATGATAATGACAATATTTTCCTACGAGCACCTACACAGGTAATATAAGCCTACACAAAAATCTAGATTATTTATGTTGTTTGTGGTACTTTTCGTAAATTTTTGTGAGTTTACGTGTCTACCTCATCTACTATAATCTATCTTATTTTGTAGTAGATATTACGAGAGTAAAAAAAATCATGTACGTCTTCTCCAATATCTACTTTGCCTATTCAACGCCACATAATAACAATTTTGTCATCCAGGACGACAGTTCCACGTCTCCATCCCCGAACAAGCTCCACAAGAGTCCCTGGGGCAAGATGCGGGACATCATCCAAACGCACAGGGAGTCTGTGAAAAAAAAAACCAAAGGGTCCAAGTCCCCAGACGTTGCAGCGAGGAGAAGATCTTTCAGTGACGGTGGGGACAGCGACGCACCACCAGAACTTACCCTGACCATACCATCGTCTGAGGAACTTGGTGAGCTTATTTATTATATAAAAATCTGACAAGGCCATAACGAAAAATGTTCACCAAATTCATTAATTGTGAAGTAGACCCAATTATTTGAGCACTGCACTTTAAACTATTCTGAATTAAGTCACAGAAATTAAACCTAATAAAAACACCCATTGTGAGTACCTATATTATATTCTGTAGTTTTTTGCGTTAAGAAATTAATTTATGGTAATTCCATAGGATTATGTTCAAAATCCCTGTCTAACCGAATTTTTAACATATTCTAACACATTTTACCAGAAATTCATCTATACAGATAAATAAAATTGAAGTGTATTTTTGTATTTCAAATTAACAGCTTTTCACTTGCATATGAAAGTATATTCAAAATGTATTTTTTATTTTATTTTTGTCTGTCTGTCTGCCTATCGGTCTGTCTGTCTGTTTGACCGGCTAATCTCTGAAACGGCTAGACCGGTTTTCACGGGACGTTCACTGGCAGATAGCTGATGTTATAAGGTCTAACATAGGCTACTTTTAATTTACGGTTTCGTTTAAAAAATAGGGTTCCGTTTCCGTTAGTTCTATGCAAATAAAGTTGCGGGCATCTCCTAGTTTTAAAATATTACTGGTTTTATTAACAATTACGATACAAAACCAAAAAGCTCTGTTTTTAACACGCTTATATTAACTTCACCTGTATGTAAGCTTGTTTGTTTGCTTGTACTCTCTCTTGCGCGCCTGCTGTCTTCCTCGGCTCTTGTAGCTTTAAAACACGCTTTTAAAGAATATCGAACTAAAAATTTGAAAATAAATATAGTTTAAAAAAACTAAAAAAAAACACGCTTTTAAAGAATATCGAACTAAAAAGTTGAAAATAATTTAATTTTTTTTAATAAACTTAAAATAGTAGTATATAAAAAATACTAGTATAATTGAGGGAAAAGCGTGGGGCGCTTTGTGCCATAATTTTCGTATATCGAGCGACCCACGCTTTTCCCTCAATTATACTAGTATTTTTTATATACCTACTACTGTTTTAAGTTTATTTTTAAAATTATTTTCAACTTTTTAGTTCGATATTCTTTAAAAGCGTGTTTTTTTAGTTTTTTAAACTATATTTATTACACATACAAGAACATGATTAGGTAAAAGCATCACGAAGTATAGATACCAGGAGTCCGAACAGTATAGGATTTCCGTAGTATTCATGTACTCCATGACAAACCCAGATCTTAGATCTCTTTTCTGCCACTGGCTGCGCTAGAATTTTGGACGTACCGATGCTATTGTGGCGGACCAATCAGTGCACAGCCCTAAATTGCGCTTGGTACTTTTTGAAAAATGGCTACCGGCAAAAAATAGATATTTTCGAATGTTCTAGAATCCGAGGGCTCCCACCCAGCTCTCCGCAAGCAGCACTCGCTGGACCGGCCGCAGCACCGCCCCCTTCGAGACTCCAAGTGGACGAGGGTCAAGAGAGCCTTCCTCACCTCCGCCTCCGCCTCCGTGCCATCCAGCCCCAACAGACACTCCGCGTTCTTCACCGACGGAGGTGAGTGGACCTCTTATGTAATGTTCATTAGGTATTCATTTTGTCTCTGGAAGCCTTAAGTTGCACTCGAGAAAGTCTTACGCCTCGTCTAACTACTCGAGAAGTAGGCCCAGGTTGGCCGAATAAGACAGTGTGGGCATGCACTTAGTTTCGCATTTTCATACTTCGGATTACTTCTCGGAGCACTTTCTCGGCCTACTTCGCGAGCAGTCTGGACGGGGTGTAAGAGATAAGAGATAAAATTAAATGTATAGTAAACAACTGAGGCACCTATTTATGGTGCTCACACTCTGACTTTTGAGGATCTCTAGTCGATGTGTCATGTGACACATCCTCAAAAGTCAGATTAATAATAGAATATTATATCGTACATTATCCCACATGGTAACACATACTATTAGTGCAATTAAATCGCAATTCGAACGTCGTATTAAATGGTGACCAAAATATGACCAAGTGCAGACAGCACCTGCTTTTTAACTTTCCAAAGAAGCGAAAAGACATGGATTTGCTTTCTGTTTCACTCTTATGGGTTTTTGCCATTGATGTTTTGTGAGACGGATACCAGCCTTAGCTTAAATTTTAGGGCTCCTTCCATATATATTCTTCTTCGAAGGAGATACCTATCAGTCAGGACGTTCTTGGCCAATGACTGTCTTCTTTAAAGTTTATGAATATAATTTACGATGCGATTTTAACATGTCTCTTTTTGAGCCCTGTACTAAATTCGTTAATACGATACCTACACGGCGCGATTTTCGTTAAAACATTGAATATTTCTGTGTGACTGATAAATGTAACGGAGCTTAGAGCCAAGGTCTGGAATGACGTGCCGTAACGCTTATCCACTAAACCCCATGAGTAACGCTTCAGAAATACTCCAACAAACTAAGTTGAGGATCGTCCTGTCTCCCGTTGCGCGCGCGTCCGCAGTTGCTCCGTAGCCCTACGTCGTAGCTCTGCCTACGTGCCGCTACGTGTCGACCCCGTTCTAGTGCAGTGCCTACAAACTCCTGATAGCGATCGTCAATTCACATCCTACTTCGTAAGAATAGGCTGTGGATTGACGCCTTGCTGGGGAGTTGCCCTGCCCTTGGCCTCCCGCTGGGATTTTATCCCAGTGTAGGGTCACGGGGAGACAGCCCCCCTAAGTGTGTGTGCCGTTCGTGTACGTACACTTAGTGTTTCTTAAGACCGCGTTTACGTGAGTACTTTTCTTTGTTTGTATTCGTGCAATTGTCCCGTTCTCGTGACTTTTGTGTATGTTGATTGCTGTACCAATTGACAATGACTGTGTGTGACCCGCGGCTACCCAGCCGCGCCTACCGCATCGATCCTCGCGCCGACTCCGAGACGACGTACAGCCCGGCCTCATCGAGGTCCAGCTCGCGTTCGACCCCGGTCCGCGCGCCCCACTGCCTGAACACCGAGCCTAGCTTGTGCGGAGAGGACACCGCCCGCCCCGGGCCGTCTTCGGCATTCTCGCGGGGGTGTACTGTTACCCCCCCGCCCCAATGCCCTCCGACGGTGGCCCGAGGCGAGTTCGGGCTCCCTCCCCGTACAGCCGAACAGTGCCCGGCCTCTCCGAAGCGCACATCGCGCCGTACTGCGCGGGCAGGCGACTCTCGCCGCCCCGACGCACTCCCTGGACAACTCAATGTCCAATCAGTGGACACCCACTGCAACACCGCGAGCTCAGCTCGCCCCCTGCCGGCCTCCAAGCCGCGCCACCACCGCACCACCAAGGCTACGCAACAGCGCGGCCTACACCAGCCCTCTGCGGGCTCACCTCGCTCGCCAGACGTCTCGCCGGCCCCTATGCCGCACGACGCCCGCCGAGCTGCACCTACCGAGGTAATAAATTACCGCCCCCCTACGTTCCCGCCGCCTCTTATATACGTGCCCCCCACCGCGACCGTCAATGCTAGTGACAGCAGGACCTACGCCGAGGTGAGCGCACCTTACACTACTACATCAAGGACCGCCGATCCGGCGCCGTCGAGATCTTCCCCGACGCCGCCCCGCTCGCCTCAGACACCGCCCCCGGCATCAGCCAGCTTTCCGCCCCTGGTTGTCGAAAAGATCGACGACTGGGTGCGCCACTTCCGACGCTTGAAGGAAATTTTGGGGCATACACCAAACGCAACATCTGGCGGTTCCAGGATTCGCTTCACGCCCCGAAGCGAATTTGAATTCCGGACCGTCAAGCGCTACCTTACCAACCTGGAGAGGGACGGACACGCCTCCTGGTTTTCATACTCTCTCCCCCAGGAGCGAGCAGTCAAGGTAGGCATCAGGGGACTTCCTGCCTTGACAAACACCGACCACATTAAGGAGGGCCTCGCTGAGCTGGGATTCGTAGCGGAGTACGTCTCATCAGTCTCAGCGAAATCAGAGCCCTCCGGCTGCATTTATTTCGCCCGAATTAAAAGGGCCCCGGACGTCGTACCCGGCATTTTCCAGGTTACAGAGTTCCTGAATATGCCGGGCGTAAGAATTGAAGCCTGGCGGAGCAAAAACGGCCTCGCCCAATGCCACCGATGTCTCAAATTCCGGCACTCAAGCCAAAACTGCCACCAAAAGGTAGTCTGCGCTTATTGTGCCGGAGAACACCACGCACGGGATTGCCCCCGTCCCTTCTCCGAAGAACCCACCTGCGCTAATTGCAGGGGGGCGCACCCAGGAAACAGCAGGCATTGCCCTGTGTACCGCAGACTGGCGCGAAACCACCACACAGGTAATGGCCGCGCCACCCCGCCTAGTGACACCGTAGCTACGCCTCCCTCCTCGGAGCAAGAGGCACCACCGCCCCCGCCTACCGCCACTTCACTGATGGCAGAGGCCAATGATCACCGTCCCCGGCGCTCGTCTCCATCGGCGCCCGACCCCTCTGCACCGCAGCCTAGGAGGCTGAAAACAAAGAGACGGAAAGGTACCGTATCCCCTACGGCCGGCCCCCATGTCGCTCCTCCTTCCGCTGCCGCCTCTGAGTGTGAGCTTGAGCCAACGCTCGCTCCACTCCAACCTGACACACAGGTAACTCCGCCGACTCGGCGCTCTCCGCGCCCCTCTCGCACTCCCAGCGCCTCCTCCTCGGCCGTCACGGCCGTGGAAGTTGTAGCCGCTACGGAGCCGACTACCTATCCAGCTGGCCCGCAATGTGGGACTTCTCTTGCCCCTCCGTCACCCCAGGTGTGTGACCAAGAGGCCCCCCAAACAACTGCAGAACTCCTGCAGACCCTCTTCTCCCTGGCAACGAATTTATATTACAAAATTCGAGCCGGGGAGCAAATTTTCACCGCCCTCATGCAGGCCCTTCTTGAAGGCGCCCCTGTTTTTGCTGCCCTTATAGCGCTATGGATCCCCAGGCCCTAATACCGGACCCGCGGATAGATATCTCCGGCATCCAGAGGCTCCTATCAGAGGAGCTGTATGTGACTGCCGGAGATCTACAACGCGCAGCCCGAACTAGGGACTTTCGCGTACGCGTGCTACGCGTACCGTCCCCCCCGCGCTCCTCGAGCGTGGCAAATTTAATTTTATTTTATGTTCGCAGTGTTGTCCTTTTTTCAATTTCGTGCGAGCGGAAGTGACGCGCCCGGTCGTGTCTGGCCCGTTGCCGTCGCATGCCCGCCGCACGAGACAGCTACAGTGCACCCAAACGCCATCTGCTGGGACATCGCAGCATAATTGATGCCGGCGCGCTCGTGCACTGCGCGCCTAAATGCACCGATGGATCGCTGCCCCCCCCACCCCTCCTTTCCCCGCGCTCACTAAAAGCAGCGCTCCCCCCCCGGTACGTATGCCGGGGCAAGGGAATCCTTCCCTTTTTACCCTTTTTCCCAGGTCGGTTTGTGTCCGCGGTCGACAAAAGCGGCGTGCGGGGAGTGGACCCATACACGCTTCCTGGTCCCCGGACCAGGACCCCAATCGTCGCCGGAGTCCTCAGCTGGTCTTGGCCGACCTCGGCCGGTCGCTTCTACACACCCCTAATTTCTTCGGGTTTCCCCCGCGTTCTGTCGCGGGGGTCTTCCCCTTAAAACAGGTTTTTGCGCCCAGTATTCGTACTGGGCGTTTCAATATCGGAACTCCTCACGTAGAGGGGCAAAAGCCCCTGGTCGTGATTCCCCGCCCAAGGCCCCTTTCAAAGGGCCCGGCGCGTGACGACGTAAGCGAACTTATTAAAAGTTTGTTTTGCGTTCGATTTCTACTAATGCATACTCAATGAAGTGTCGAATGTTCTCGTAGGACAAGTCACTTTGAAGATATTTGATTATGCCACAAAAAAGTAGAGGCTGGACTTCGAGCTCTACGTAATATATAGCTTTATAGAGTACAGCTATAGTTTAATGATATAATATAACTAGCTTTTACCCGCGGCTCCACCCGCGTAATTACAGTATCCCTCGGGATCACTTAAGGATAAAATGTAGCCTTTATTTTAATCCATAGCCCAAACAACTACCATACCAAATTTCATCAAAATCCGTCCAGTAATTTATGCGTGAAAGAATAACAAACATCCATCCATCCATCCTCACAAACTTTCACATTTATAATTGTAGAAGGATTTTCTAAGGAAATATTAATATTTCGAGATATTTTATAATAAAAGTCATAATATCAAAATATATGTGGCTGACTGGCTGCCCACTAACATTTTGTTAGTTATGGCGGAAACTCTAAAATTGTCGGGAATAATAATTTACTCTGAGCGACGTGTTACTGTTAGTAAAGTACTAACATTGTAGAATACATACTCGTATTATGTTATTCCCGGAGAGAATGTAGCCAAAATTAAATTTATAGCTTAACGAAATCTCTCATTGTTAGTGTTGTTCAATTTATTGTTAAGATATTGTGTAGGTAATAAATCAATACGTATTATTACCTCACTGTTTCTGAGATTTTATGTTGATAGTTTATCTATTCAATAGTTAGGTTAACCAATCAAAAGCGCTATTGCCGTCAATAGCGCTTTTGATTTTTCGCATTTTCATACTTTGTTTTTAGAATTGTTAAAGACTTTTGTATCAGCTAATGTCCGTGCATTAGCTGATACAAAAATCTATAACAGTTCTGCTATATTTAAAATCCCTAATAATGAAATGAAAATTCAAAACTTCCCACAAATAGTGCATAACACAATTTACAAAATATATCATTAATTATTATTATTATTAACTAAATGTAACCACGTTGCTAATGTCGTTCAGGAATCGTCACTTTTCAAACATTGTCTGCCACTACCTAGAGAAACGTAGATTGTCGAGAGAAATGAACATCGTGTTCGTAATCTATGATTATTTTCGAAAACGCTCATAATGATGATGATGATATTGCCTATATTGTTTAATTTATAATCACGTAGAACTTCCGGACTCAGCCAGAAATCGGATGTTTTTGCTTAAGCTTTGTAGTTTGTTTTGTATATCACGTTGGCTGACTACCAAGTACCAACACTCGTTTTTGAAAAGCTTTTGTACAAAGTGTACTCGGAAATCGGCGGATATTAAGATAAAACTAAAGAGTTCAGGAGATACAAGATGGCTACAGACTTCTGATTCCTCGAGTAGGTACATTATGCGGAGTGCGGAGGAAAACATCGGCAATACTTATATTATAAAAAGAGAAGAGTTGTTTGTTTGTAATTTGTATGTTAGTTTGCATTGAATAGGCTCCGAAAAACTGGACTGATTTTGATTAAATTTGACACGGATATAGAGTAGACCACGGAGAAGGACAAGGAGTAAGGACGGAATCGAACTCCAGCAGTCGGTGTAAGGCCGGGACTATTTCAATGCGACGAATGTCAATGTCAAATCCGAGAACTTTACACTCATTTGAAAGTCGAACACAGGCTGTGCTTGGCGAACTTGACACTCATTTGAAAATCGAACACATTGGCTGTGGCGGAAAAAAGCGTTTGACAGCGCTTGCTAGCGCCTACAAAAAAACATTTGTCGGCCGACACGTTTACTAATTTCAATAGTGCTGTCACTTGGCTGACACAATCCGCCATTTTGTTTTTACCGCTTGGCGATCGCTATTTTGCTTACGAGCGCATCTCAGCGCTTTTTTCCGCCAAGCACAGCCAAAATATTTTATTTTTTTATCACATATTAATATTTTTATTCCTGGACAAAACGGTTGGATTCAGCCAATTTTATCAAATTACTAGAATACTATTGATATAAAAATTGGCAGTTGTTTTTACGGTAGAATTTCGATAGCTTGGCGACTCGGCGACATTTGTTTAATGCCAAGAGTTAATTTTAAAGGTACATAAATTGTGATTGTACGGTGCTGTGATAGTTAAAGAATCAACAAGTACAAACATACATTTCAGCCTGAAACACATGCGTCCAGCGACCCTCCATTAAAGGAAATTAATCATCATGGTCGTCCCCGTGTTCCTACCTCGTTGGCTCATGTCCCAAAGGCATTGTGCAGATTAGATTTTCCAGGGCGGTACTGGGGCAAGTTCGATATGAGCAGGAGTAGGAAACTGAAGGGCTAGTACCACCGCTAGGCTCTGCAGCGGCCTGCACCCACAGGATCTCCCTCCACGTCTAGGTTTGACCCCTCCCCTTGACCGTCATCTGGTTAAATCGTGTCCAGTTCATGTGAGACCCTCTCAACACCAACACTATAATTGTGTTAAAGAGGGAAGGCCCGAGCCCCAGGAGCCGGCGCTGCTCGTTCAGCGACGCCCGACTCCAGAGAGTCAATTCTGCTAAATAAAAACCTGCAATAACATAGTTATAATCAAGTCCCCGATAGTCAATTGTATGGTGCTGGGATAGCTATAAGAGTAAACAAGTGCAAGCATACACCTAACGTACTTACACACAACACAGGCAAACACAGGTGCATAGCTATATAGGGGTAGGCCGTAGAAAGCGACACAGACTTTATAGTAACTATGATCCTAACACTTTCTTACGATGCACGCGCGGCGTCTCCTACGCATGTCTCTATTTTTGCTAAAATTCATTTGCGGAATGTTTTTCAATGAACTAGCAAAATTAAACATCCGGATTGTTTGTCTTTGACGAATACATGTACCTATGGATCGGTCACAATTCATTAAAAAAAACCAGCTAAGTGCGTGTCGGGTCACGCATAGAATAGGGTTCCGTAGTTAACTCATTATTTCATTATTTTTGTACAAAGTTTTGGAAGTACAAAATTCCGAACTAAGAAAGTTATCTAATATTTTAAAGATATCTAAGCCGTTATAGTTTTTCTTCAAAGTTTCAGATTTTTTGAGTTAGCTGGTAAGCTTTGAGACGCCTTATATTTTAACAAAAAATTAATATCTCGCAATTAAAAAATCGTCTTAGTAACCCCAATGCTTTTAAAAGAGCTAAGGTATCTTAAAATACCAATACTACCACTACCACTACACACTAAAAAAATTTGGGTACTTACCTATAAAGTATATAGGTACCCAAAATTTTTTTTTTCATGTCTCTCCGTCCTCGGGTTGCGAGACGTGAATTACGGTACCCTAAAATCGACTGTAAAGTTGTCGGAACGCCAGAAAGTTACACCAAATACTTTACAAATGACTCGATCATATCTGTAAAAGATACGGTTTACTATAGTATAAGAGTTTTTACACACGTGCCGTAGCCCGTAGCTGCACTAGGATTTGTATGGATTTTGTGCTGCAGCGCCAGCGGTGAAACGCCGCAACTGCTGCGGTAAAATCCAGCGGCACGTGTGTGAACATTACTACCTCTACCATGCAATTTTGATTTGTTAATTGTTACTTAAGATTGTCCAAACCAGATCAAATCTAATAAAAATTGATAGTCGACAGTTCATATTCGTTTACAGCACAGGTTAAAGAAAGAGAAACAGCTATATAGTTAGCTTTCGATTTGATTGCACTACTGCAAGCATATGGTGTGGTCTACGATTGTGTAGAAAAATTTGGATTGTTTTGGATCGTTCTATGAAAATTGTTTATCTGTACATTCGTTTTGTACTCTGTAATTAAGTATATTATTATGTAGTTCGTGGGCTCTCTGTGGCTCAGAGCTCCGTGGCCTAGTGGGTAGATCGTTTGGTTCGCACTCGAGAGAGTGCAGGTTCGAATCCCAGGTTGTGGCGTGTACCAATGAGTCTTTTTCAGATCTCAAGTACATTATACGGTCGCTCTAACGATGAAGGAAAACATCGTGAGGAAACCCGCACATGGTTGGCCCCAGACGTATTGACAAGTCATTCCTCTGGACTAGGCTGACTGTGTTGTGAGAATGCCGTATGTGCTTGGGCAACCATACGACATTTAAAAACCGACTGTCCCAGGCACTACAGTATTTCAAGAGTGGCTACTTCGTTCGGAGAATACTATACAAATCGTCCAATAAGGATGAAAATAGTTTATTTTTTAATTCGTGGGCGAAAAGTAACATGTATGTAGCCTTTTTATTGCTTTGTACTTCTATTAGCTCGGTAGCATTTGTGCCTATTTTTATCGGAATATGTATAATATCTACGTCTTTTCAAATAAAATTGACATCTAGTATGAAAGGTGAATGCCCTCTTCCCCGGCCTCATATAACTCAGTTTTGACGTCTGGCGCGCTGCCACGTCGACTGCAACACCTCAGCGCGCAGGTTTGATCTACTGCTAATAAATGCCATTACAAGTTACAACCGACGTATATTCCATGGTCGATAAACATACACTCATTAGCTTTAAACTACGATTAACCTAAATAGAATATGAGAATCGTAGAATCTGAGAAGTTTACTGACAACCCACTTTACTACTAGTAGGTAACTACTAGGTAATGGTATCTACTTACGTAATGAGGTTATAGAGATCCTCTATTAATTAGTGTTTAAATGTTATGATAACTTCTATTTAGTGTTCAACTATTGTGATTTTTATTCGGTTTTAAAATTTTCGAATGAGGAAAAGCTACGTCGGGACTCGGGAACGAAATGCAAAATTTCCACGTTCCGAAAATCCCACCATGACCGAGATCCATTTACGGTCGTTCCCGAAACATATTTACGATAAACCAAACATAACGCGCAATGTAAACAAAATCGGCCGATAACTCCGCAAACTATTTCGTAAGTCCGGCCTCTTTTTACAGCGCATAAATTGTAAAGATCTATAGATCTTAGATTAACACTATCAACATAAATCATGTTTGACGTAAAGCTCTTCGGCCTTACATTTCATACTTACAGAATAGATGAAAATTTTCAGCTTCTAATTATAGATCGATATAGAAGCCAACGTGTATTGAATAATATTTAGCTACAGGGTTAATCAACGCTCAAAAATTATTAATACAATTTAATCTATATTTTTACGCAATGGATCGGTATTTAATGAATTCAAGTCATTTTTCACATCCACCAAGAGAACATTAGATTTGCTCTTTAAACCAACGTCGTTTTCTCTAGCGACTTTTATCTTCCTCTTGTTTTCAACTTCTTCCTTTACTTTCGATGTATTTAGAAGATTAGATTCATTTTTCTCTACCACTAGAGGTTTTTCTTTATTGAGGCTCAATGCTGTCTGATTGTAAATACATTGTTTTACGTCTGCCAGTATTTCGGCTGCTTCCTCTTCAGCAGACTTCAGTACTTCTATGAGGCAGGCTTCGTGCATAGCTCCGTGTGCCAGCGTTTTGGTCAATTTCACAATACCGTCGATCAGCTTCCCCGTTATCGACATCAGAACCGATTTTAAAGGGGGTGACTGTAAAATAAAAGGCATACAGTTAAAATAATCAAAAGTTAAAAACTTTACCGCGACTACTCAAATTATATAGTCTATATTACCTGGGCCATCATTACAAATCTATTGACACCTCATTCAAAATCGGAGTTTAGGCGCTACGGTGGAACCAACACACGCCAAAATTGGGTATTAATTTAAACAGTTTTTTTGCTAAGTTCTTTCCAAATTAAAGACGATTACACCTGTGTTGACTCCCTTAATGCTAACCAAGCTAAGTCGTTTGATCATGATTTGTGAGGCCTTGTCAATCCGCAAAATAAGACTTCAGTAGTTTTATCCTCATCAGTTTAATGTCTGACTGGAACTAACCTTCGAGATGACGCATTTGACGACCTTCTTGAGAGAATCGTGCTCGTGACCGCAGACTCTTAACAACCCATAAATCCCCTTCTTCTGTGCGTTCATCTGAAATTTACTTTTATTATCTATTCCTAGCCACTATGTTTGTAGTTCCTAACATCTGGAAGCGCAGTCGAGCCAAAAACCAATTCTCAACACTCCTTCAATGAATTTAAGAGTCGTTTTGGATTGGGCTTGCAAAACTTTTTATACGATAGTTTAGCCCACGCCTGAAGATTAAGACGTCTAATTATTTCTTCAAGTGTTACTACCGCTTAGGTAATTACATCATTATTGTTATTATGGTTATTTGTGTTTAAAATTAAACACACACAAACAATGTTGATCATGCTTTAAGTTCAAAATAAAAATAATATTGTATCGATACAGTCTCGATCTCATCTAATTGCAAAATGGTATTCTCATAAACGTCAAACAAACGTCAAACGCTGTACAAACATCAAACGTGTAGTAGAACGACTTTAGGTCAGTTTATGTTAACAAGAAAGCTTAATAACTCATAAAAAGTAAATTTAAAGGGCAAGTTAAATATATGAGAATTGAGCTTTTGAATGTGAGCAATTTTGTTGAGAATTACGTATGGGTTTATTTAGATTTTTCGATAAATATTGCTATTTGCTTGTTTTTCTCAATTGTGGGTAGGTACAGTTGACCGTCCAAAGTTCTAGCAAAGACTATTTGACTATACCGATTTAACTTCTTCCCTGATCATATTCTTTAGGGTGTGGATCTCGTTGACGGCCACGATTGGGTCCTGTCCGATGAGCGCGTACCCGCACACCACCATCTGGTGCAGGGTCTTCTCCGACAGTGAGGTCGTTTCGTTGTCCCTTTGTTGCAAGCAACTGTCGATCTAGAATATAGTTTTAATTATTATATAATCTAGAAAATAGCCTATTCATAGGCTGGGACTACATTATTAGGAATCTCTCCAGCAGAAAAAATTCAGAGCGCTGGAAACAGAACTCTGAGCTAATACAATAGAGTTGAAGATCGACTGTCGAGTTTTTAAATGGCTGTTGTGTTTTGTGTTCAATTTTTACTTCTATAGTATTAGCCGGAATTCTATTTTCAGCGCTGTGAATTTTCTCCGACCGGAGATAATCCGGATAATATAATCTTAGCCTCAACATGATAAAGTAAAAACTTTCACTCAGATTGCTCGTTATCCTATTGTGTCAATGTAAAAAATATTCTTAGTTAACATTTTGGAATTTTGCACAATATTCAACACTTAAAACTTTTTCGCGCACTTCTAATTAAAATAATCATAAATAAAATTTCCACAATGTAAAAATCTTTAAGCCTTTTTACGTTAATAATACCTTTCTATCTAAAGATACTGATTTTTTTTTAAAGATCGAAGGTAAATTTATTTTCGGCGTTTATTCCACGCTCACAATTCACATTAACGACTTTTCAGAACTCATATCTCAAACTAAATAATAAAATATTCGAAGAAATCTTCGAGATTAAAATAAAATGCACCCAAAAAGTTTTAGAGCAACTAAATGTCACGAATTATTGTTTCTGGCTTTGGAGAGAACATAAAGTTACTTTTATTAATTTACGTAACAGTGTTGTACATGTTAATACTAATGCTATCCATACTAATATTATAAATGGGAAAGTGTGTGTTTTTTTTTTTTTTATGAAATAAGGGGGCAAACGAGCAAACGGGTCACCTGATGGAAAGCAACTTCCGTCGCCCATGGACACTCGCAGCATCAGAAGAGCTGCAAGTGCGTTGCCGGCCTTTTAAGAGGGAATAGGGTAATGGGGGAGGGTAGGGAAGGGAATAGGGTAGGGGATTGGGCCTCCGGTAAACTCACTCACTCGGCGAAACACAGCGCAAACGCTGTTTCACGCCGGTTTTCTGTGAGCCCGTGGTATTTATCCGGTCGAGCCGGCCCAATTCGTGCCGAAGCATGGCTCTACCACGTAAAACGTGTGTGTCTGTTTGTTCGTCTTTCACGGCAAAACTACTAAATCGATTGAAATGAAATTTGGTAGACAGATAGTCTATAGCCTGAGAAAGGACATAGGCTACTTCTTATCGCAGGCAAATGTACGTTTCCTGTGGGAAACTCTATTTACAGTTTCACGTAAAAATTACTAAACTGATCATCATGATATTTGGCACAGATATAAAGTAGACCATGGGGAAGGACATAGGCTACTTTTGTGAAGTATACTTATCTGAAGTTTTGTTGCTCAATAACGATTAAACCGCCAGGCTTGGATAAAAGGGCATTGACCATCCAATATCCATGTGCGGATTTTGCTATTCTCTAAACATTTTCATATATCTCGACAGCTGAATCCGAGGTGTGGTGTCAAATCTGCCTGTCTATTCTGTAAGAACATTTTCAAATCTCGACAGCTGAATCAGCGGTAAGTGTCAAATTTCTATATGATATTTGACACTTGCCGCGGATTCAGCTGTCGAGATATATGAAAATGTTCTTAGAGAATAACACTGCAGTATACGAATTTGACACCTCACCGCGGATTCAGCAGCTGTCGAGATATGAAAATGTTCTTATGCCCGAAATTAATAATCAATCCTAATCTCAATTTAGTTATCTGAGATCAACATTTCAATACATTCCAACGATCCAAGGATTGACTTTACGTCAATTTACGTCAATTTTTGTTTGAGAATCTGAGATTGAAGTCAATCTAAAATTATAGATAGGTACCTACGTTATTAATTTCGGCCGTTAGAGAATAGCACTGCTGTTTAAGATGGACATGTATAAATCATAATAAGTACAGTGAATTTTGTTCCAAGGAACATGCGTACTATGCTTAGATTATATACTACAAGATAAGGCACGCGAGGAAATTTTCAAACAAAACTTTCTGCCAATTTTGGTGCGGGGAGGGTAACTCCCACAATGAAAACAAAATCACACATTCACAAAAATATTGTAATCGTTACAAACTCACACATTTATAAAACTGCAACACTAGCTTATTTATTTCACACAAATAAGACTCGCGCTAATATAACAGTGTAGCGTACGCACTAATACACTGACATGTTAAGTGATGTTACCAATACAAGTTATATCGATATATTGTCGATATGAATTTGTATTGGTCACATCTTCGTTATTTGAAAATAATGTATTTTGTTGAAATAAAACCATTCCGAATAATTCCGATATACATATTATATTTATTATATTACACGTAAAAGTTATGGCAGCAATAGAAAACTTCACATACATAAGTAGTAAATACAGTCTATTCACGTTAAGTTTGCAATGAGTCGTCAGTACAAATTACAAATGTTAAACTGGCTTACCTTTATTGTCAAAAGTGAACACGAGCTAAGCGTCATTGCTTTCTAGACATTTGCACTGATGACTCACTGCAAACTTAACGCGTACCTATAGGCTGTATTTACCACTTATCTATGTGAAGCTTTTTAAAACCGCCATAGCTTCTACGTATACTATAGACTGCATATACGCACATACATACGCTAATACTCACATACGTAGATATTATTATGAACACTAAATATACAACTCTCCTTTTTTGCAAACATCAAAGAAAAAATAACCTAACCTAATCAAGAATATATCAGGACACGTCTAAGGAGGGTTCCGTAACTATAAACGAGTAATATTTTGTCAAATTACTTCAAAAGTTACTGTCTGATTTGGTTCAAAATATTTTTCCTAGAGAGTTATTAGCATAATCTATCAGCATAGAAAATTGTAAGTTTTTAAGTCTTATAGTTTAGAAATGCTAGGGGGGACCAACTTATAAATCACTTTGGAGGCCGATTACTCGAAAATGGTTGACTTTATAAAAAAGTTATGTATGAAACCTTGCCTTTATTTTAAAATACCTATTAAACGATACCCCACACGATGGGATAGAAATAAAAAAAAGTTCATCCCCACACCTAGAATATCTTATACGTTTAAACGAGCAATTCTTGTATATTTATGTATATGTATATAACCATGATCTTGGAAACGGCTCTTAACGATTTCGCTGAAATTTGGTATATGGGGGTTTTCGGAGGTAAACAATCGATCTAGATTAGTCTTATGTTTGGGAAAATGCGTGTTCGTCTTTTAATGCGTTTTTCTTTCCACGCAGAATATGGTCGCTAATTTTGTCCTGCCGGCCACTGTCCGTTTGGTCCAGCGGGTTAAGACGCGAATGGCAAGAAACGAGTGTTACGGGTTCGAAACCTGCTCGGTGCCTTACTTTTGTTTTTTTTATATGTTCAAGTATATAATTATATTTTTTTTATTTTTTATAGTTTTTAGACAAGTTTAAAAAAATGTAGTTAATGTTTGAGATTAAACACCTAATCTACACAGAAATCGATTGTAAATAATAATAATTATCAGTTCACATTTTACTTTTTAAGTTTATGTAGATTATCACCTAAACACCACCCACCATATTACAATAAATAGTCACCCAGGTACTAAAATTATTATTATTTTATGATGCCAAATCCGAGATCTATACACAATCTATGATCTAGCTACATAATACTAATCTGTGATCTATGACTGTACCAAATTTCATCCATTTATATTCATAATTAGGCTAACGGTAGAAGCGCGGACAGACAGACAGACGGATGGACAGAGCGAAACTATAAGCGTTCCTCAAGTATTACGGAACCCTAAAAATGAACTGCGCTTCAAACAAGGAAAACTTGTGTCCCTCTGGCTGGGAACATCTTGATTTTATAACGATACCCCATAGTCCATATTTCAAACATCCAAATAAACTGTTCAGCCTTTCAAGTTTCAAAGTTGCGGTAGGGTAAATAATAAACATCACATACATACATGCACACTTTATACTCCTTGCTTGATCTGTCGTATAAAGTGTAAAAGCAATCCAATATTTTTACATCACAAAATATAAAATTAGTTTACCAAGAAAAAAAATAATTTTTATCGACATCGTTATTCTAGTGATTGTCACGTCACTCAAAAAGTAATAAAAAAGTTCCGCCATGTTTCGAGAATTAAGTGCCATAGTAAAATTCGAATCTATTGCATAGGAAATAAAGACTAAAATTCTATATCTAACAACAATAGTCTCGTGGGGAGTACGATCGAATATTCTACGATTATCTGTCTCGTGTACACCGCTATTCGATACATCGTCGATTTTTACGAAATTACATTTAAATAGAAATATACAATAATTAAATAAAAAAATACTCATAAATGAAAGGTTATTCCATCTTTTTTAAGATTCGACGTGTTGGACTTGTTTTTACAGGACATAAGAGCACAAATCGGCATTTTTAGCGGAGCATTTCGGACGTCCTTTCGATGCTATACCGATGCACATAATGATTAAAATCGATTACGCAAATAGTTTTTATGAACGCATTAGATTCAAAAATCTTATACCTCGGCAGAGGGGAAAGCTCATGTAAGGCGTATCCCGTAGTATAAGATCTAAGGTACTATGTAATCATTCAGGGCACCGCTTGGTTACGTTAGTAATGTAATATTTAATAATAATAATAATACATTTATTTAAAGAAAGTTTGGACATTACACTACACAACTTCATTACATTAAGATTAGGTAATAATTAATTACAGAGTTGCTAAGGCATAGGTAGGTGGTGACTGGTGTAATGCTCAAACCAATGAAAAGGAGGCCACTCAGGTAAATGACAGAGGAATACCACAGTCCCTGATATTCTGTGCCATCCGAACCTGTTGTCAGGCGTGAGACAGACAATTTGACACTTACACGTACACTAAATTATTTACGTAGAAAGTAGAAACTTATGGTATTGTTAGTAACAAACATCTATACCTTAGATGGCGCCTTAGCTTTTATATCATCGAATGACGCTTGCAGCTCCATAAACTTGTCTTGAGCACTTTGCGTACCGGTTCGCAGCAGAAGATGTATTTTCGTCATTATCATGTCCAATGACCTGTAAATATCCATACTAATATTATAAACGGGAAAGTGTGTATGTTTTTCCGTCTTTCACGCCAAAACTACTGAACCGATTTAAATGAAATTTAATACACAGATAGTCTAGAGCCTGAGAAAGGACATAGGCTACTATTTATCGCGGTAAATGTACGGTTCCCGTGGGATACTTTATTTACCCTTTCACGTTAAATTACTAAACCGATTATCATGAAATTTGGCGGAGATATTAAGTAGACTACGGGAAAGGACATAGGCTACTTATTATCGTGGGATATATGCGGTTCCCGTGGATTACTGTACTTACGCGGGCGGAGCCGCGGGCATCAGCTAGTAAGTCAATATATGAAAGACTTAAATATCTAGAAGGCGAAAATCAAATCACAAATAATAATGAATTACGCTGGATAGTTTAATCTACTCAAAACATTCAATTCTGCCAAATTTCTACTCTACTCCGCGAAGAAACACTCAGCAGTTTTTGAAAAAACATTTCTACATCCTCACAACAGCTAGTGTCAGGAGGATTTTTTCATTTATCAAATGGACACGGAAACGAGCCGACGGATCGCCTGAACCCTGATGGTAACGGATACTCGCATCACTAGAGGACAGTCACACTTGTATTTCTCTGGTGTTGCACTGGCGTTCCTGGTCCTTCATTTTCCAACCCCTTGAGCGTTATTAATCTATGCTAATATAATAAAGAGGAAAAGTTTGTTTATTTGTTTGTTTGTTTGCATCGAATAAGCTCCGAAACTACTGTTCCTATTTTGATGAAATTTGGCACAGATATAGAGTAGACCACGGGGAAGGGTATAAGCTACTTTTTATTGCGACAAAATGTACGGTTCGCGCGGGATTTCCTTTAGCATCTTGTTGAAAATACTTAACCTTTCTAAGTCCACATGAAACTTCTTTTCAATACTCTGTAAGAGATCGTCCGCTAGCTTGTATGTGATCTCGTTTTCTATGACTCTGTCCACTTCATTCCTATTCGCGACCTTGGCGTCTAGCAAATTTGTGCTCTACAATGATAAAACATTGTTCTTTATTATTACTGCCTATAAAATTTAAAATTACAACAAATAATACTATACCACGACGGCTTACACAATTTATTGTACACCTACTAGTTATATAAATATTTAAATATTTTTCTAACTTTGATATAAACTAATTTACCCACTACATGCCAAATAATTTAATCAAATAAGCTAATCAAAACGTTTTCGTTCTAATGAAATGAATGAGACAAAAATAAATGAAAAAGAAAACCATTAAACTAAAATTATGTAATAGTAGTGTCTCTAGTAGACATTTCTGGTTAAATAGCTAGTTGAATGTTGTACTATGTACTAAAAACTTTGTAAAAGATAAAGTAAAGGTCGGTTCACATCTGTCGAACTTCTACACTAAGAGTTCTTGTGCTGTAGGGGTTGACTGTACTTAGTGTACATACTAGTGGTGACAGTACAGACAAAATTTTAAGATAGCTTTTAATAATTGAACTTTATCTTTATCGTTTTGTGTAGTAAACACAAAAAGACACAGACATCAGTTATACACTGCACATGCGCTGTACAGCGTAAATCTTCTTGTGTTATGAATAAAGTTCATTTTTGAATAGCTATCTTAAAAATGCTGCACCCGTCGCGTATCGTTTCGTTTCGGTATGAATTGACCCATCCGGAATCATCAAATCATGAAACCATTCTATGTTTTTGTTTGATATCGAAATAGGCTCTATCTCCAGCAACTATATAATATATTATATGCGTTTGCGATATCATATAAAGGCGCGTTCACATACTTGACATAAATTGGCTTTTTCTTTTTCAGGACATTTTGCGACAAAATAAAAACAAATCCTACAAAACTAACAGTTGTCACAAATAGAGTAGGTACTTCTGTACCTTATTTATTTCAAAAATATTATTTAAAATATGATCTTTAGTATAGCAATAACAATTTTCTAGTATAACTTCACCCAAAATTTACTCTTATGTAACTAATTTTGTTAGTTTAAAAATATCCAAAGATATCAGATATAATAAACCTTAATTTTAAAGATATAATTATAGAACCCTTAAAATTGGTAAAAAGAATAATGCAACAATATTAAATTATTGGTTTGGAAAAAACATACAAAGTATCCTCAAAATTATTTTAACGTGTTTTGCTAATATGCGTGAATATCTCAATGCGCGGCAATAAGGTTTATTTTATTTGGTCTCTGTTAAGATTTATTGCACAAAATATGTCTAAAGATATATTAATCTATACTAGGGAACCTGTCAACATTACGTAAACGCGTCCTTAGCAAGCATTATCTCATAGAGCATAGTAAGTCATGAGAACATTTTCTACAGACTAGAACACCCCGGCACAAACTAGAAATGAACGTAGTTACTTGCCAAAAGAATATAATATACCGCAAAGAAATTCTTCAAATACTTCACACTCATAGCGATGGTAGCGATTTCTCAATATCAGAAATATAAATAGCGAACGAAAATAACCAGCAGCTATTCTCGAATCAAATCATAGCCGTGTTTACGATTGGAATAACACCATCAAATTATTTTAATGCTATCGGAGAGCTTACATCATTTTTTTCGCAGTTAGTCGACTGATTTTTAACCGACTATCAAAAAAGTGTAAGTTACTTTGTTTTGCATGTTCATAGTCAAAGAAAGTCTACTATTTTAAAGCGTTTTAAGTTATTGTGTGGTCATTATTATTTACTGAAATGTTAATGCTTTTCTTCTTTTAAAAAAATGGCTCGTTAGTCCTTAATAAATCAATATTTGTTTTATTGCGTTTTGAGATACAATAAATTATAATTGTTTGATAAATATTTTATCAAATATACATTAGGTCGGTATTACCTACACTTATCAAATATCTTGGTCCAATCTTGGTTTAAAGTATCATTCACATGTAATAATAGTAGATTATGCACCAAGGAGATAAAGCAGTGTCTTACGTCACGGGTAGCATATTGGACCCTGAGCGTAACGAGGGACTCTAGAGTTAACTCCCGAGTGAAGCGAGGGAGTTATGTGGAGTCCTGAGTAAAGCGAGGGGTTCAAGCTGCCCAAGACGAAAACAGGCTTTATCCCAGAGGTGCATACTCTACTTTTCATACCTACTGCGAGGCAATAAAAACCTAGGGCTACAAAAATATAACATTTATTTTGTTAAAAAATTTATATTGATATTGGACACATTTGTCCAGTTATGGAGGGACAGAGTAATATTTTTATTAGGAACATTTATGGAAGTTGTGGTGGAGTTTATTTGAGCAGTACTTAAAGATTCAGGAACTTGTGACTGACGATTTTGACACTTGAGAATATTAAAATCATAGGTGGCCAGTTTGATTTTCGAATAAACTCTCAACAATAACATATTATTATTGAAAAACTTTAAGATAGATACGTATCTATTAGGAATTTTCATACGAATTTTAACGTTCCAAATTCAAATCACTTTAATCCCTTGGGAGTTTCATACAACATTATCTCCCTTGGGAGTCAATGACATGCTTTACGTTGAGATTGCGTGATATTATATCTGATACATTGTCGAGCAGGCGGGATGAAAAATATATTTTCATACCACCTGCTCGACAATGTTCGATTATATATCACGCAATCTCAACGTAAAGCATGTCATTGGCTCCCAAGGGAGATAATGTTGTATGAAACTCCCAAGGGATTAAAGTGATTTGAATTTGGAACGTTAAAATTCGTATGAAAATTCCTAATAGATACGTATCTATCATAGAGTTTTTCAATAATAATATGGTAGGTATTGCTGAGAGTTTATTCGAAAATCGAACTGGCCACCTATAATTTTAATATTCTCACGTGTCAAAATCGTCAGTCACAAGTTCCTGAATCTCTAAGTACTGCTCAAATAAACTCCACCACAACTTCCATAAATGTTCCTAATAAAAATATTACTTTGTCCCTCCATAACTGGACAAATGTGTCGAATATCAATATTAATTTTTAACAAAATAAATGTTATATTTTTGTAGCCCTGGGTTTTTATTGCCTCGCAGTAGGTATGAAAAGTAGAGTATGCACCTCTGGGATAAAGCCTATCTTCGTCTTGGGCAGCTTGAACCCCTCGCTTTACTCAGGACTCTACATAACTCCCTCGTTTCACTCGGGAGTTAAGTTTTAACTCCCTCGCTACGCTCGGGAGTTAACTCTAGAGCCCCTCGTTACGCTCAGGTTCCAATATGCTACCCGTGACGTAAGACACTGCTTTATCCCCTTGGTGCATAATCTACTATTTCCCTTTCTCTTTCGTTTGTATCTCTTTTCCCTGTTTATTTAAGGAAGTCGTCAAAATTCTTAGATCCAATGGACCAATATAGGACCAAGAATCAATAATTGATAAGTGTAATACCACGCTTAATCAACGATATAATAATTATACATTATTAGATGTTACCCGCGATTTCCCGCGCGCAATAATCAATCCCGCAAAATAACCGGGATATTTAGCCGCCATAAAAAGTATCCAGTGTCCATCCCCGTGGTCTGCCCGATGTTTGGGCCTAATTTCATCAAAATCCGTCCGGTATTTTCGCAGCCTATTCAATGCAAACAAACAAATCATTCCTATTTATAATATGAGTAGAAGTAGAAAAAATTAGGTATAAACCAATGGCGTAGGCTCCTTTATAGGAAAGCCTTAGCCTGTATAATAATAGGTATGGATTTGGACGAGAGTCTTCAAAAGGTAAGTGGTAAGTGAAACCCATAGAAATTGAGTTATAGGAACCCCACGCCGCGGGTGTTAACTGTTATTACAATAAAAGGTAAAGATAAAAAAACGATTTTTTTAATGAATAAATAATGGTCAATAAAAGTTAGTTTCGAACTAAACTCCACATTATTTAGTTTTCATTTTTAACGTTAGTTCTTCTCCTGCAACAGGCTCTCCCACACTTACACGCTTTATGGGATTTATTTTCCTCGGTGTTTACCTAAAATAAATTGTGAATTTTAAAATAAATTGTTAACATTTCTTCTTTCTTTCTTCTTCTTCTTTAAGCATCAATGTTAAAAACGAGCAAACCTATCTTATACTTTAAACGAGACAATTTTGTACATTAGTTATTGTACCTTTATTAGTATCTAAGGATATAGAAAAGAAGGAACCTAAAATTAAAGATAATAATCACGTATTCCTTACCGATACCGACGCGGACGCGCTGACACGACACACAGCACAGAAGTCGTCATGGTCTAACGTCTCCAATAGAATGTAGAGCTGAAAATTGACTTCTATTCGATATGGAACATACGCTTCATAGTTAATATTTTTTTACGGCCGGTTACAATAACCTATCTATCAATAACTATCTGTTAAAAACGTCACCTTTGGTATCATTTGCCGGTTTTCTGCGTTTCAATAAACTAAGTTTAAGGAATCTTCATCTGTGACAGCGAGATCGCTGACAGCGATACCAAATGTGACGTTTTTAACAAATAGTTATTGGTAGATAAGATAATTAAACGGGCCGTTAATCGTTAGTAGGTTACACTCTTATTACAAATGCATTCTAAAGGTATGCCTTCCAATTAACGCGACGCGCGACGCGAGATTGCAACCCGAGACCGAAATAGGGTCGTGAACCCACTACTTAGTATGAATTTATATGGAGCCGTGAGCGTGGCCAGAGAACCTGAGGGTTAATTCTGCTAAATAAAACCTGTAATATTACAATTATAATCAAGTCCCGATACGCTAAAACTGCCAAACGGTATTCTCGTGAACGTTAAACCAGCGTCAAACGCGCTCTGATTATTACAATTTTCATAAAATCAGTTTATGATAACAAGTAGCTTCACTTAAAATACAATCAAAGTAAAATGAAAGTCTATTATACGAGAATTGAGGTTCAGATTCGCTGGTTTGCTTTGGTCGTAGTCGCGCGTCGCAGACCGCAGTCGCATAGATCGGAAGGCTACCTACACAATCGCCATGCAAGTGACGAATAGCTTGACCGGAAGTTATGTAGCTGTTTACTTTATACTGAGCGACAGAGACGAACCATCCAAGTAAGCTATCTGACGCTTATCAGTAGATTAGATTAGAATTTACAAAAGACAAATAACGCTAATTATTATTTAATGTGATTAACTTCAAAAACGAGTGTACTTATATGTCACCGTAAAATTGTAAAATAACTAATAAGATTGTAAAAATATGTCGAAAGATTAAAAACTATATATTTATAATCTAACGAAAAATAATGTGTTAAATTATAGGAAACATATTCGCGTCGGAAGTCTATCAACATTTTACAATTTCACTAGTTTTATTACAATCTAACGGTTTTTACAATTTTACGGTGACATATACAAGTCAAACACCGGCTAAGTGCGATTCCGACTTGCGCACAAAGGGTTCCGTACCAAAAAGCAAATTAAAAACACGTTAGCCATGGGATACTCATATCAACTTATCTGTCCGGTAGTTGTGGTATAGTATACGGGTATGCGACCCCGGCTTCCCTAGCTATTACTGTCCTATCTCTTGCCCTTCTGGGCGGTAATATCCTACATTTCCTATTTCCCACTCTAACTTACCAATCTTCCTTTCCACACCATATATCCTTCCCTTTCCCTATTCCTACACTTTCCGCCAATCCGTGGGAACGCAATAGATAATCATAAAAATAATTTAATTATCCAAAATGGCGGCGATGTGGTTCGCCACCCATCACGTCTCGTTCTCGCGGAGGCGAAAAGTGGCCCATGGAGAGCCGCTTCGCTACGTTGAATGTAAGAGGAGGAATGGCTGGTAAGAATGAACCACTTTCATTCTTACCAGCCATTCCTCCTCAGCGAAAGTCCTCCGAAGCGAAACAAGTATGTAAGGATCGTAGCAAGTGGAAAGAAGTGGTCTCTGCCTACCCCTACGGGAAAGAGGCGTGATTATATGTATGTATGTGTTATTCCCATACGCCTTACTTTAATATTCATTTTATTCTGATTTTAGTATTTGTTCTAATAGCGGCAACAGAAAGTCAGAAACACATAATCTCTGACAACTGTCGGCAATCATGGTTCATGAGATACAGCGTGACAGACAGACAGACGGACGGACAGTGGAGTCTTAGTAAATAAATCTAGAAGAAACTCACCATTAATTTTACATCGTATAAAATATCCAACATTTTTCGCGCGACTATTTTTGCGGTTTCTATGGTACTGCAAGCAGCGCTGCAATATTTGGACAAATCTTAATAAAAAAAAACTTTACCCAAGTTGTTAGCAATTTCCCAACTACTGCGAAGATAATAGAAGAGTAATGATTTTGGCGACTGCCATAAAATTGGACCAATAGTGTAGGTCGAACATATTACATAATATAATATATTATGTCACCGTAAAATTGTAAAAATCGCGATTGTAAAATAACTAACGAGATTGTAAAAATATGGCGAAAGATTCATTATTATATATTAATTATAATGTAACGAAAAATAATATGTTAAGTTATAGGCAGAATATTCGCGTCGGAAGTCTATCAACATTTTACAGTTTTACTAGTTATATTACAATCTAACGGTTTTTACAATTTTACGGTGACATATTATATATTAAGTTCCACCGTAACGCCTAAACTATTGGTCCAATTTAAATAAATGAGGTGTCAATAGATTCTTAATAATAGCCCGGGTAACATAGGCTAAATTAGTTACGTGGTCGGATTATAGTTTTTATAAAAATTGTAGTTTTAGACATAATAACCCCCCACACATCGATTTCGGTGACGGTGGCCGGTTTTCATTGAAACCAAGCCAGCTACGCAGGAGTTATTTTATAGTGCCCAAGTGTATGCGCAGTACATAAGAGACCTCTCTCTTCCTATACTCTCGTAACCCTGTGGGAGGGATAACCGACGCGTCTGGCGAGAAATCAGGCGCAGGACCGATTTTTTACACGCCCATCCGACGCATGGATCATATTTCTTGCTTGACAATCAGGTGATCAGCCTGCATTATCCTAACCAAACTTAGAAACAACATTTTTGTTCCAATGCGGGAATCAAACCCACCACCTCCAAGTCGAGAGCCAAGCTCTAAGCCTGGACCACGGGGGCTGTTTTGGATAATTTAGTTCAACCGCTTACCGCCTAGTCATCCAGTACACACAACACACTGTGGAGCACTCCTGACACGTAATTGAACATTCCTTGCATTGTACAAACGGGTCGCCCAAAGGGTGGTACTGAAAAATAAATAAAATTATTTACTAGCTAATTAATAAAATTAATTACTTACTAGCTGATGCCCGCTAAATACATTATATAATATCCCTCGGGAACACTGTATTTTTTCGGGATAAAAGTAGCCTATGTTTTAATCCAGAGCCTAAACCTGGTACTGGTAGTAACCATACCAAATTTCATCAAAAGCCGTCCAGTAGTTTTTGCGTGAAGGAGTAACAAACATCCATCCATACATCCTCACAAACTTTCACATTTATAATATTAGTAGGATCTATACTAATTTAATAATTAAGAAGATGAGAGATTTATTTGTAGTCGTCATTGTAGAGTAAAAGACGGGAAGGACAAAGGCTATTTTTATTGTGAAAAAATGTACGGTTCCCGCGCAATTCTAAATACTTGCTTGAAGTCGCCGGCAACATCTACTATGATATAAAACGCCCCCCCCCCCCCCCCCCAACGCCTTTCTTTTATTAACTTAAAAGATAAGGCATAATCAGTGTTACCACATTGTAAAATAGAGTCTGGAATTAAAATCGCTTAGGCTATATGATCCGGAATCCAGAAGGCCGGGAAAATTCAGAGCATTGAAAATAGAACTCTGCGCTAATACAATAAAGCTGAAAATTGAACACACAATTGTCGAGTCAAATGTCAATCTAAATATATAAAAGGCAAACCTGACTGACTCATCTATCAATGCACAGCCGAAACTACTGAACGGATTTTGCTGACATTTGGTATACAGATTTAATATCCGCTAAGAAAGGAGTTTTCCTAGGAAAGGATGAAAATTCGCCCCCAAATGAGGATGAAAAAGGGGTTAACATTTTGTATGGAAACCGAACTCCACGCAGAGGAGACGCGGGCAAAAGCTAGTGTCTTATATTATACTATGACAGCTCGATACTTCCATTTTCAACTCTATTGTATTAGCGCAGAGTTCTATGTTCAGCGGTCTGAATTTTCCCGGGCCCGGATTTCCGGATTATATAGTCCCAGCCTTATAGCCTTACCAGTACAAAATATGCAAGAGCCGCCAGAAAAATAATCTTGACCGCATAAAGAAAAATCGATTCTGTAAATAATAAATCAATTAAAATTTTAGGGTTCCGTATTGGTGTACAAGGCAATTGTTTTGCTATGTCCGTCTGTGTCTGTAAGCAGTAAGTAGGTACTATGCCTGCCATTATTAAGTACTAACTTCTGTTATCACAGGACTAAGACTGAGTTTAACATACATACACAAAGATAATATATATGATTGGTCTCGCTGGGCGCTCGACTAGATAGGCCCCTACCTAACAACAGCTTCGTCAATGTGGCAACTTGTTATTGTAGCCTCCGTGGTCTAGTGGTTAGAGCATTGGCTCTCGACTCGGAGGTCCCGCATCGGAACAATAAAAAACGTTGTTTCCAAGTTTGGTTAGGACAATGCAGACTGATCACCTGATTGTCTGACAAGAAAGATGATCCATGCGTCGGGTGGGCATGTAAAAAGTCGGACCTGCGCCTGATCTCTCTTCAGTCGTGTCGGTTATCCGTCCCACTGGATTATGAGAGTAAGGAAGAGAGAGTGCTCTTGTGTACTGCGCACACAATTGAGCACTATAAAATTACTCCTGCGTAACTGGCCTGGTTTCAATGAAATCGGCCACCGTCACCGAGATCGGTGTGGGGGGAGTTATTATTGTAGCCAGCAAGACCAATGATTTCAAACTCAAACTCATTTTTTTTATTTCGATGTAGGTTATAATAAAACGCTTATAGAATTGTCCTACATGATGCCTACCACCGGTTAGGAAACTAGCCCGGCGAGAAGAACCGTATTTGTCTAATGTACATACCCCTACAATTTATAGCAGATACTGGTTCCATTACTAAATATTTTTGCATCTAACATAATATTATCTTATTTTATTTAAATACTTTATAAAAAACAATGAATTATTACTAATAATAGTGCAGTTGTATTTTTTTTTGTGGCACAGTTTGTTTAAAAAATCATTTTGTAATAATTGTAATTTTGATGCCGATACTGATGACTGAAAGAATAATTGACGTTTAAATTTTTTTTTAATCCATTTATGATTATCTCAAGCCGCACAATTTTCGCAGTGCTGCGGAAATCGTGCGGCTTGATGAATGAAGGCTTGATGAACCGTGCTAAGATTCTAATTCATCGAGGCCGTGTCGAATGACTGAAGCCGCAACTCCGCAAGCCCTAAAGTTGGGTTAAATCATTAAATCTATATTATATCTTATTTATATAAAAGAAAGTCGTGTTAGTTACACTTTTTATAACTCAAGAACGGGTAAACTGATTTTGCTGAAAATTGGTGAGGAAGTAGGTATCTTAAAACCAGGAGGAGGACATAGGATACTTTTTATCCCGTTTCCGCGGGACTCGAAATTCGACGGCTGGACCGGTTTGGCTAATTTTGGTCTTGAAATAATAATTGTGGAATATCAGGAAAGTTTTAAACAGTGAGAAATATTGGTGTAGGTTGTAGGAGTAGGTGTAGGTGTAGTTAGTAATTTATTCATTCCAGTTCATATTTAAGACAGAACAACCTGTATTGGGACAGCTAGTCCCCCATAAAACGTAAACAAAGCGGCAGCAGCGCTGCAGCAGACTGCCATAAAATTATCATTGCGCGGGGCTGTCAGTTAAAATGTTATGGCAGCCCTGAGACGGCCGTGCTGCAGTAGCCCGAGTGAAAGATTATATCCCCTTTTGCAGACACCGAGGGCGTGAGCAGCGGCTGCGAGGCGAGCGGGGTGCGGGAGGAGATCGCGCGAGACTACGCCGCGCTGCAGTCGCGCCTCGGCAAGGAGTTCTCCGACAGGAGCGGCAAGCTCTCCATCTCGCACTCCCTGTACTCCTGTGAGTATGACGTCACACATGGCTAGGCATCGGGCCTAGCTGCCGCCGGGGTCTCTGATAACAGGCACTTGATCAACAATATTCAGTAGATAGGTATTATGTATAAAGACCTCTTATTGAGTAAAGATTCGCAGATTCAATGAACGCGCTTTGAGGATGGTGATTTTAATGCGCTCAAATTTTAATGTCTTCGCAATTATGACTCAAAATTTCCAAAGTATTCATTCTCTTTTCAGCATCTAGACCTGTAGCAACCGAGGAGCAGTTGTCAGCGGATTTCCGAAAAAAGTTGGAAGAATGGCAGCGGATGAAAGGTGTGCGGCAGCCTCCGCCGGTACCCAAGAGGCAGGACCTCAGCGAAGACTTCCTCAAGAAATACGGTACGTTACCTGTTTCTACTGAGAACCTCGAATTTTATTAATTGAGATTTGAAAACCAATAAGATTTAATATTTTTCGTTTTTTTTTTTTTACTTTTGTTAATATTTTACAGATGATTGGACCCGTATGAAACAAACAAACTCTGTGCCCCCCTGGGAAGGCGATACGAAGCCAGATGAAGTGCTTGTCCAGACCTCTACCGGAATCATGAAGTTTAAAGGTATTTCAACCAAAGCTCTCGTAGAATTAAAGTACTGATTTAGTCGTAAAAAATATTCATCGAAAACATTAAAATCTTGTGACACAGAATTCGTACGAGTACAAACTCCTACAAAACGGCTTGACCATGTAAATTTATATGACACAACAATTTGTACTGAATTAACAGTTTAATATAGAAAATACAATGATGTGGTGGGCTAACTGTCGATAATAATGATTACTTATTTTTAAGCCATACAAACATTCATTGCAGGAATATCAAGATCCTTCACCCGCAAGTTACAAGAATGGGAGAAGAACCAACGCATCGCCCCCGAAGCGTCCACCGTTGCTTTACTCCAGGCAGCTCGCGCTAGAGCGAAACAGCCGTCAGCCCCTCTCACTCGCACGCAGTCTGACGGCAGCGTGGCTCCCAGTCTCACCGGCAGACGGCACGCCTCCAGCCTCAGCGTCAATGACGCTGATGACTTCGACTCGGAGTACGAGAGAGATCAGTCGGTAAGTGTTCAAGCTATTTTATTTAGCTTGAAAATTAAACATGGCTTGCATGTGGATAGGTCTATTCGAATAAAATCGCGGACTGATTATTTTATTGGTTAGTAAGAAATTCGTCTATATACATTCACCGTTTTTCAGTTGGAATACGGCGACGAACCGGCCAGGTCAGCCGTGCTGGTGGAGGTGGAAGCTGAGGAAGTATGTACAGCAGCGCCTCTCATGGCGGTGTCGCCGCGGCATACACCGCAGACGCCGGTGTACACATATGGGCCGGCAGAGGCGCGGTTGCTCTGTGAAACCTCCTCCGCGATCACCGGCACTGCTGTGCTACAGCCTAATGCTGGTACGCAATTTACAGTTATCCTTATATATTAAAAATTACAAAAAATGTACACCATTAAAGTCTTTTTAATTCTAGTGGTCACTCGATCTGACTAAGCACTTCAGTGCTTATGAGTCACAGCAATAACCTCAGATTAATAACTATAAATCTAATAACATTATTCGACTTGACATAGGTAAATGATGCAAATCATAGTATGCATTATGCAACTAAACTTATCTTTTACAGATGGGAAGAAGTTTACACAGAAGAAAAAGACGGAAACTAAAACAAAAATACATGAAGAGGTAGGTATGTTATTTAATTTTAAATTAATAATAATATTAAAAACGTAGTAAATACAAAATATTCTACAGATGGTACATAGATAGACTTTACTTGTTCTTCTATCTGTTTAGGAAATGTCATCAAAGGAGCATAGAATAAAACTGTTGAGGCAACCAAGCTTAGAAGAGGATGCTAAATTTATTAGGAAAGCAATAGAGGAAATAGAAAAAGGTAGTTCCCAACGATACCATGAAAAATTCACTTTGGAAGAAAAGAAACTTGACGAGGTACAAAACCTACCATCAACTAGTAAAAGTTCTAGCACTAATTTAGTACCGCAAAATAATGTTAAAGAAATAAAAAGTAACAAAGAATATAATGAAGATAGAAAAGATGATAAAGGTAATGGCAAAAAGAAATCAAAATCTAGAGCAAGATTAGAGCGGGAACAATCTAAACCTTCAGAAAGTGATACTGAGCCAGAAGTAGATACTGTAACGGTCGAAATACCGAGACGTAAGAAAAGACTACGAAAACCTTCAGAAAAACCAAGAACTCCACCCACTTCTCTACATTCTGATACTGAAGGCGAGGTAACTGTTTATTATTCAGTTCTTTATGTTGATGTCATGAATGATGAAAACAAGCTATAAAATCTGTGATAACATTGTATACCTACCTGATAATAGTGTGTTATAATTCTTAGGTAAAATAAAATTTTAATTGCAGGTATTTGTTTTGAAAATTAGAACCCCTGATCAAAGAGGTGTGTCACCAGAGGTCATAGTTAAAACTACTAGAAAAATATTCTCTCCCGTTGTACGAAGTGGAGAATCTATTCCTAGAGCAGTAATTCCAGTTAATGTAGAGGATTTAGATGATGTGAGTCCTACTCCTACACCTAATAAAAGTGAAGCTTCCAATATTATTCAACAATCTCAAAAAGAAGACACCGAAAATAAATTCAAAGGTTCGGGAGATCTTCAAGATGAAGAACAAAGGTCGAAGTCAAGGCCTCCTCTTCCTTCGTCACCTTCATCTCAAAGAAAACCTTCTCCAAAGGAAACTTCTCCGTCTATACGAATAATGATTCAACGATATAACAAAAAAATTAACGAAGAAGGTATGTAATGCAATGATTTTTACAGGAATGCCTGAGTTGGTATATTTAAAGTTCTTTTATCGTATCTACTTTAACAATAATTGTCTACACTCTACAATAATAAGTAATTCTCTGGTTAAAAATATTTTGCTTCCTTAGGTCCTGTATCGGGAACAAGCAGTGGTGCCGCTTCCCCGCCCTGGAGATCGCCAAAATCAGAAAGACGCAGGCCTCCAGATATGCCGGTTGGCGTAAACATAAGGTACAAATAACTTAAAAAATACTACATATCTTCAAAACTTCTGTGTGGTTCTCCTAATAATTCAGCATTATTAACTTACGCAGAAGTAATCCATTCCTGGAAAAAGAAGTTCAAAAATCTGCAAGTGCTTGCCAGCTTTCAAGGCGGGATAGAATTTCTTCCGAAAAAAGTGTCCCACCGAGCACTTTGTCCATTGATGGTGTGTTAAAGTCGCACAGCGCCAATGCGTTGCATCCTGATAAAATCGTACCATCTAGACAAGAAGACTTGCAAGCAAGGGCAAGTACGGACACTATAGTACCGAAAAACTTAGACCAAGAAGATTCGAAGACTTCAGAACAACCAGCGATTTTGAGGCAACAGTCTGAAATCCTACCAACCCTATCCAGATCTACAACTGATGGTGTGACATTCGATAGATCAATCTCAGTCGATCCTCATATCAGTTCCTTACAAACGGATGAACTAATGGCAAGACTTTCAGAACGAGCAGCGAAAATTCGAGAAGCCAGAGAGAGGTTTCTGTTTTCGTCCCAAATGAGACGAGACGGAACCAGCTCGGCAAGTGATCTGAGACCAGGAGATCGGTAAGTTCAATGTTTTATACCTACCTATACGAGTACTTTAAATTATTTAAAAAATATATGAGTTATGTTTTTTACACATTTTCCCCTATTATTGCATGCCTAATAGGCCATGCACAGTAGTTCGCAAAGATGTGTCAATGACATTATCAAAAAAATGCTCACCAGGTCAAGTCACGTGAGTTGCGACAGTGACGTCACGGAGAGCGCAGCCAGACAGCAGGTCCGCCTCTGCCGTACTGCCTCCGGGCTGGGCCGCAGTGCCTCCACCGGCATGGTCAACGTCGAGAGGGATACTTGGCAGAGGGTTGCTGAAGGTATACACATGATGGGCACTCACGGAAGACAAATTTGTCGTCGGGCAATTTTCTCACTCATAATATAACATCTTGATAGGGGCAAGCGTACGCAAAATCTTGAGCAAAGGCGCAGGGGTAACTTAAACTTACTCATTACATTTGGAAGGGACATGTGAGTGGCCCTAGTCTCAAATGCAACAGATAGTCTTAGTTAGGACAACACAAAAGAGCTAGTATTCGTAAACCAAAATTTACTGTACCTAAACACAGGGGCGGGGGGGCGGCCCGCCCCGGGCGGCACTTTTAAGGGGCCGGAAAAACCTAAGTAAGGGAGCGGCAAAACCTAAGTAAGAGGGCGGCAAAACCTAAGTAAGGGGGCGGCAAAATTGACGTCCGCCCCGGGCGGCAGACACCCACGCTACGCCACTGCCTAAACATGATAAAATTAAAACACATAACGCTTACATGCAGGGTCCCAATTCTCGTATCTCAAATCTCAGTTCGGTTAACGCGCTAACTCATTTGCACAGGCGTCAAATCGTGCACGCGCGAGCGGGACAGACTGACAACTGTATCAAGATTCGAGGTATGAGAATTGGGGCCCTGGACTCCCAAGGCAGTATATGCCACACATGCAGCCCAATGTCGTGCAATAGATTGATCATTGATCCTTATTTGTAGGTCAATAATAATAATTAGGAACACTTTATAAATTTCAGGTCAACGAAAAGACCGGACTAAGTCTAGATTCAGCTTGGGGCGTTTGGCCGCGAAAATACGACGAAAAGAGGAAAGCACTGTGACCAAGCTGTGTCGACAAACCCTGACTGTGCAATTGAGAAAATAAAGTATTATTATTATTCTCATATTTGTATTTTTCTCTTGGACGTATTCATCGTCGGCGAGCAATATGTGATGTTCACGCAAAACAAAACAAATAAAAGCTATTAGTAAGTGGAATTAGGCTGTTGACCACCAAGAAATTCAGTTTAAATTTTTCTAACGTTTCACATAGACTTGTGAATCACTTGTACAATGTTAATACTTAATGCTCATGGTCTTATATCTTATGGATCCAGATTAACGGCGACAGATCCCATGAGAAGTCTCGTGAGTCGTGACTAGAGCGAAAATAAGTACCTACGCGAGTTGGAACATAAGCATCGCTGTCACTTAGCGATGCAGTCAAATCCCATACATTTTTGTATTCGAACTTCGTCATCGTAATCAGAGTGGCCAACTTGGCTATATTTATGTAATATAAGAGGGTATCTCTTGTGGATAAAATTCATAATGATGTTATTAGCCAGAGAACTAAAGTCACCCACATTGCTCAACGTATTAACACGCTGAAGTGGAAGTGGGCCGGCCATGTCTGCAGACGGACAGACATTCGATGGAGCAAACAAGTATTACCTAGAGTGGAGACCACGCTTAGGCAAACGTACTGTAGGACGTCCTGCGGCACGATGGACCGACGATTTAAAGGTGGCTGGCAGCGGATGTATGAGGCCTGCCCAAGATTGGGATGGTTGGCGTTCATTGCGGGAGGCCTACTTCAGCAGTGGACGACGATAGGCTGATGATGATGAACTTGGCTAAAGGGCCTGTATCCACATTCACGTTACTCAGGTCCTCTCGACGAGTTTCGATGTATCTTTTGAGGGCGAAAGCTTTAAATAAAACGCATGGTTAATTTTATTACCATTTAATTTCATTTCAATCTTGTCAATACTCAACGAACCATTCAATAGTGATAACAATAGTTACCATATCAAAACGTGGCCTCACTAACGCGTTATCAAAACACTACGGTATCAGTAAGACAAGAGAACACTTACGAATTAAATTAATGAATAATTTGGTTGAGGTAGATTCAATTTTTACCAACTAACGTAATAACAGGGAGGACGCGAATATTTTCAAAACCAAAACTTTTCCTATAAAATATTCTTGTCCCCGTTTAAAAAAAAACTTAATTTTACTATTTTCTACTTCGTATAGGACAATTATCATCAAAGTAAATGTGTAAAATTAACACTGGTGGTCAAATAAAATTAAAAAATATATAAAAAATGTTATAAGATCGAAATATTCCAAATGTACAAGCATTTGTGGTCATATAACATACGACCTGCTTATATTATTTTATACTATATTTACATATCTCAACCTTTACTATACGCCGGCACAACTCGTACACTGAGGATAATTAAAACAGATCAACTGTTAATAGTTTAACATAATTATTTTAATATCCTAAGTTAAAAATATTTTTACTTTTACATATTATGAATTTTTGTACCTATGTGACGATTTTATACTATAATTGTATACTAAAGGCAGCGTAGATATCGTGCCGGCGCCTAACCGACATACCAAAATAAAGCCAATAAAATACGCAAGCAAAACTGCAAACAAAATATTATATACCTCTCACTCCTTCTTCGTATGCGAGATAGAGATAAATACAAAGGCCCTGAACAGCTGGTAAACATTTGGACGCTCACTACAATAAGTACAGGCAATATCACCATTCGTTTACTTTTAAAGATCTGAAATAAAATTTTCTCGCTTTAAAATGATTCCAAATATATCTTAAGGATTTTGTTCTCAAAGTACAACAAATACCATCGACGTTTTATTCTAGACTAAACAATTCTTTGTCAAAATTCAACAATAATTGTATATCATTATTTTTCTTTTTGATTGTAATAAAGTGTAGATGTTTACATAAACTTTTGAACTTTTTATTGCTAAACTCGTCGTGGTACAAACTCTACAAACGCGAGGCATCAGTGGGTACAAACTCAGCCCAAAATCCACGACCGTAATGTTAACAACAGTTATAATTTCAGCTTTTAAAACAGATTTTATATAACTATTCACAAAGTTCATATTGCTTCCTGTTTTTTTATATAAACATACAATAAACTGTCAAACAATCCAACATTTGTATTTATATAAAAACAAAAACCAACACAATATTTATGGTGGTAAATTAAAACTTAATATAAAAATATCAGATTGTATATTATACACAACGGTTTATAGAAGATGTAGGTACTACATCCATAATTAATTTAGCTTAAAATTTAAACAAAATTGTTAAAAGTATAGTGGTCTGGAACAAAAACTATAATATTTTATGGACGTACTGGTCTTCAATAATATGATAACGAATTATAAATAGATTAAACTAGAAACAAAATCTGGTGGAAAACTATTGCAGCATCATGGAATGTGTTATTGTTATATAATACACATAATACATATCATTACAGAATGAAAACGGTTTATATTACGCCGCGAGATGTCACTGACAGCTTATTAAAATTATATCAAGAAAAATTATGGAATAAAGTCAAATTATTTTTGCTTAACTTTCCTTATCATGTATTATTTGTTGATGTAAAATTATCAGCTTTAAATGTAGTCAAATTAATTTGACTCCAAAAAGCTATTAAATTGAAATATCAGTAACATCTTCACAGCGTTGTGCCTAGTAACAGTTACAAGTTAAGCAGAAAATCGAAATAATATAGTTTCGAGGCACATATATTCAGGCTTTCGATCAAACCATTTCACTCCAAGGACGGACAAGCCAAGTTTATAACGTGGTATAAAATAATATCAATGTAAGTATAAGTGAATCTATTTCTAATTTAACATCTATGTCCTGGTCTAGTTATAAAGGGTTAAGAGGTAAAAAAAAACTTATTGGAATTAGAAGAGAGCGAGCGCTGTACTATTTGTAGCTATATAGTATATAATATACTATAAGAATAGACCAACACATAGACAGAGGGTACAGACAGCAAATATAACATTTTGACACCAATATAACTTACACCAATTTATAGCATCACTACATAATTTCTGATCATTACTATTTTGTACTATATTTGAAGATAGCTTACGGATAAGACTACTAATTGTACTATTTTATTTTTACTTTTGTTTCGCTCGATCACTATAATTATAATATGACATCTATAGTAATTTCGTGGATTGCAACAACAATTATAAACTATCAGGATTAAAACCTCATTTGTAAACAACGCAGTAATAGTGTAGCATTTAAATATTTTCCATTTTATTGTGAATAAAACGTTTGCAAAACTTTAACTTTTCAATCTGTAAATTGTAACATTAGTATATTTTGTTGTCTGTACCATATAATGTGTTTATATATGAATTAAAACTTGTACATTATTCAGGTATAGGATATTGCTATAACTCAGTATTTTAGCTTAACATATTATATAGAACGAGATTCGCGTGGTTTCGCGCCGGTCAAACTCGCCACCTCGGTGGGCAGTTGTTTCTTAATTATGACGTCATTAAAACACAATCGAATTCTTTGACAACTTCAGATTCGTCTGATGTTTTGAAGACAGAACTGAAGTTTCTGAACTTAAGAAGTTTATTTTACTTTAAAACTTAAGTAAGTATATAAAGGTTAAAATAAGTGTAATCAAGTTTTCTCTAGTAGTCTATGCAGCATACATTAATAATAATATTTAATTACAATAATAGCTATCATATTTTTAGTAGATGGCGAGTTTGACCGTTATGAAATAATACAATATAATACCAAAATCGGTACGAACACAACCGCGAGTGAACATATTACAGTATATATATTAGTGAAAGCACATCTTATATAACAATATTTACATGTTTACCTTAGTACCAGCAATTGTTGTATACTGAGGCCAAAACATGTCTACTAAGGAGCAATAGGTGAAACCAACCTGTAAGTCTCTCCTCTTTCATTTGAGGCCTTTAAATTGTCATAAGATACAAAAGAATACGAGGTATAAAGGTGCGGTTGCCTCAATACAACAATTGCCACATTATAGCCACACGGTAATTTGTACAAGCTGAATTTGGTCCAACATTAGGCTACAACTCAATCAGATAAAGTAACTAAATAAAGTGGTACCATTAATGACAATTCTTCGCGATATCGGGTGCCTACTCATCACCGTCGCACTATAATCACGCAGACAACAGCCAAATAACCTTTTCCGGACACCCCGTATGTCAAAGCTTAAGACCCTGTGACAAAAACCTAGCGTCGAAGATAAAATTCTAGATTTATGACCTAACTCTAGTCCTAAGCTATCTTAGTGTAATTGAAATTTCAGGTACATAGTCGGCGATTTAATATTATAAATTTTATAACTGAGTTTAACATTATATTATTAGGGTATATTTACATTAACTGTGTGCTTTTATAGTACTTACTTGGTCGATTTTTAAAACTAAGTATAAAAAAAAAACATTTTACGCGGTCCTTAGAACTTCATAGATAGAACTACATTAACTGTAGAACAAAAGTTAACTATAGTTCAAACGGCGCATTTAATTTTTGTAAATGAAGTTGTTTTACGTTCAAAACTTTTGGGCAATCTCAAAATTATATTGCTTAAGTTTTTATTTAATAATATAACTTTAAACCATTATCAAATTGTGTCTTTCCTTAATATGTATATAAAAACAAAATACAAGTACATATTTTAGCTGGTATCATTGCATTACTATGACGGTGAATATCAAACAAGCGAGTACAATAAAAACACACAAAACACTTACTGTTACGAGTAAATTGTACCTAGGTGCTTCACGGTGAATCGGAACAAGAGCCGTATAAAACAAAACAACTCAGAAACGGAAAAAATAGAAAATAAACCTACACAGAAAAATAAGACACTAAAACTATAATAAATAGAGTGCTAACCGTGAACGGGCGAACTAATGCAACATTAAACTTTTAACACATAAACGAACCTTACGTCGAAGTAAATGAGGTAGTTTCAAATTGTGATATGGAACAGGGAACAACGAACTATAGGCTTATTTCACTATGGTCGGAGATCACAGGCCCGCCAGACTATCCTTATATTCTTACTGATAAAATGTATATCATATTGTAGTATTAGTGAGTACATGTATGCAGACCCGATAGTTTGAGCGGTGGGAAAATTCTTCAAGCGCCAAATAAAAGTTATTCATATCTTATTTATCATAATCATAACCTTTTTATCTCTGTTCATACTAAGCTAAGAGAAAAATTAAAAAAAAAAATTGTTACTTTATTATAATGTAAGCAATTTTTCGCAACTACCTAAAACCACAATACCTAAAAATTGGCCCACGACACAAGCTAGAGAGGACGCATACTTTCATTGTACACAATATTACATGTACACACATTTTATCAGTAAGAATATAAGGGTAGTCTAGCGGGCCCGGGATCTAAGTCCACTATTGTTGCAGACGCAAATGTTAAGTATTAAATCCTTTATGACAGAAGTATTTTAACAGTTTACAAAACACTGTCAAATATTTTACCAATTTTCGGTTTACAGAAAAAATATTTAGTTAAAAGAGATGTTCAAGAAATGTATGAGGCCTGGGCCAGCCCTATGTACAGTATATGTAAATATAGCTACATAATATAGTAACCGTTTCCTATTATTTATTTTGTTTAATTTCACTTCGTTTCCATGTACATTTAAATTAACTTCGTCAAGGAGAGCAACACAAAGTAAAATAAAACATGGCGGATCAGATCAGAATTAACTAAAAAATGTCATTTTGTCAATGACATGACTTTTGACGAAGAAAGACGTATGGCATTCAAGACGACGTCTCTCCGTAAAACTGTCTACTACGTCAAAAGTCAAGTCAAAACAACTGTCATGGCCGCCCTAAAAATAGTGTTCTCGCAATAAAAAACTCTTCAAATAATCATTTTTGTACGAATGTACCCTTCTTCAAAGTAATTTTTTCGTATTTTTATGATATTCCCATATTTTTTTCCTATTTATCTATGTAGTGTACATAGAACTGGCCCAAAATCAAACATCTCTTTTGATTTCATTAATATTGTTACTGTGAAAAGTTTGATTTCGCTTCTGTAATAGGGACAAAAGTATTTTACTGCCTTTATAGAAACTGTCATCAATATCTACTATTGTGCAGTATTATTAGTTCGTTGTATTAATTTATTTTTAATATATATTTTTTTGTATTTTTAACGTCTTTTTTAAATCTATCTAATGTGGCGCATCCCCTACTTAAGCTATAACAGGTATAATATAAAATCTGTGCGTAAAAAGGCGTACCCGTTGCGTGCGTAGGTCGGAATGTAAGTCAGAGGGTAACTAGCGTCTAAGGCTCGTCTTATAGTCTACGATCGGTAAAAAATGTCGTTATGGAAACTGGGGTTCTAAAAAGATCACTTTAGGTGTTTCATATATTTTTTCCATACAAAAATCGTGAAATGGTATAATGGCTAAATGGTTCATCTGATTTCATCATATTAAAAAAATATTTTTTTCAAAATATATGCGTAAAAAGGCGCAGATAATATTATCTGAGTTATAAGTTATAACACATATGATTTGAAACAAATATATTAACCATAATATGAAACACCTAAAGTGGACTTTATAGACCCCCCAGGGGGGTTTTCTGGATACCATATTACTGTGTAAAGAAAGAAATGGAACTATACATCTTAAAAAGTACCGCTTATTGTTTTCTTTGTTATCAATAATATTAGTATGAAATAACTAGATACTTGAAGACATCGTCAGTTATAAATGTTACCGGATCCTAGACTACGAAGACCACGAACAAAACAAAATGTGAACAAAATAAATAGATTTTCGTCATCAATAAATATTATATACAGGTTCAGGTAATAGGGCTGTTTGGATACGATTTGGTGTATATTTGTACGTCGCCGGTCGAGCGGGTGCGCTTATTGTCCGGAGTCCGGCCCGCGCCGGAGCGTGTATTTACAAGTAGGGACCGGGGAAGCCCCGGGCGAGAATAACTTCGCACGGCCCGAGCGACCGTGAAACTAAATTTACCCGTACTATTGTTTAAAAATCAGCCTTACGTCGTTCGAAATAAAGTCTACTAGGAACAAAACGCGCCGAGCTATCCTCGCCTCGCGGCTACCGTTGTAATTCGTCCTACCGTCGGGGGCCGCCTAACCCCCCTGTAGTTCTACGCGCCGGGGTGGGCTCAACCGTTGGGCTGCAGGGTGGGTTGTTGGCTGTTGTCGCGGAAGCCCCCCTCGACATTCATGTTGTCGTCGGGCATCTTGGGCCCGGATCGCGTGAGGTCGAGTGCAGAGTCGCCGAGCGTCGTCTCCTGCGTCGTGTCTGCGTCGTGCCGCGACACGTCGAACGCCTCGAACTGACTGTCCAGCCGTCGACCTCTCTTCATTCGTCCGTTCGGAGTTTTGGACTGGAAAATTAAATTAACAAGTTACAAATTTTCTTGTCGACTAATATTATGGTAAAAGAGTGAATGGACGTCTCATCTAGCATGCACGTGTGCGTGTCAACTTGCGTATTCGTGGACGCGTCAACTTGCGCGTACATGGACGTACCGACCACAATATAAATAATGTACAGTAGAACATCTTCATACTAGACCGCCCGAATCGGCACACGCACATATTCGCGTTATTAACACGACCGCTAACGAAACCTCAAATAGCTGAAGCATGTCAAACAGCGCAATGCGCCGCCGCGACTTAACGCTGCATTGAACGACTAACGAGTTTTAGTTGTGCCACGACGACGCTTGCGCACTGTGAACACCTTTGCAGACGTGCCAGCCCTAGCGCTCCGCTCGGCTACGCTCAATCCTAGGTAAAAATTTGGCACGGCTATGTTCCGCTACTGTACATTATTTACGTTGTGTATCAACCCACATGCGCGTGGACGTAGCAACTGATGCGTGGATGTGTCATGTGTAGCGTGCACGTATACATACGTGTCAACTAGTGTGTATGTGCGTGTAACAGCCTCCGTGGTCTAGTGGTTAGAACATTGGCTCACGACTCGGAGGTCGTAGGTTCGACTCCCGCATTGGAATAAAAAAAAATGTTTCCTAGTTAGGACAATACAGGTTGATCACCTGATTGTCTGATAAGAAAGATGATCCATGCGTCGGATGGGCATGTGACAAGTCGGACCTGCGCCTCATCTCTCGTCGGTCGTGTTATCCGTCCCACTGGATTACGAGAGTAAAGGAAGCCGGCCACCGCGGCACCGTCACCGAGATCGTTGTGGGGAGTTATTATTATGTGCGTGTACTCACGGCGGGGTTCTCAGTGATGTGGACGTGTCCGTTGAGCAGCGGCTCCCCCGCGCCGTTGCACAGGCGCGCGCCCACCGTCTGTCATAACATCTAACCATTTATTACCGTTGCTCATCTTTGCACAAACAACTTATTAGTTACTAGCTGTTGCCCGCGGCTCCGCCCGCGTAAATATAGTTTTTTTGCGGTCGCGGATATGTGACTGATGCAAAAAATAGATAAAAACAATCCTTGATGCGGATTATATATCATGCTAAAATTTCAGCTCGATCGGTGCAGAACTTTTTGAGTTTTTGAAGCGTACACAAACCAATATAACATTTATAAGTATCTAGCGTGTTGTTTTATTTTATATTTCGTTTTGCTATGAGTCCACATTTGTATAAAATATCTCATTGTACGAACAAAAAAATTAAAATGCACGATGAAATAAACTACCTACCTTCATTTCAGAGCCGTCCTCCTCTGGACTAGACGTTGCAACGTGACTTCTACGTGACCTGAAATTTTAAACAAGTATTTTAATGTTAGTAATATAGTTGCAACATAATATAGTAGTAAGATATCTATACTAATAATATAATAAAGAGGAAAAGTTTCTTTATTTGTTTGTTTGTTTGCATTGAATAGGCTCCGAAACTACTGGACCGATTTTGATGAAATTTGGCACAGATGTAGAGTAGACCACGGGGAGGGATATAGGCAAATTTTACTGCGGAAAAATTGTACGGTTTCTGCGAAATTAACTTTTGCGCGCACGAAGACGCGGGGTACATCTCAACTAAATAAGAAAAAACAATACCTAGCCGATTTGGACAGCCTCCTCCTTCGCCGCCAGATGTAAGCGCTCAAGATAACTAGTACACACAACGCTCCTACAGCGCAACCCAGGATCAGATCTGTAATACGAGAATTTCTATAACTCAAGTTAATCACACAGTTTGACGACCTCCGTGGCTCAGTGGTTAGTGCGTTGACGCTCAAGCCGAGAGAACATTCTGGGTCATGGATGTGTATTATTTAAATGTGTAATGTGTGTAATATAATAAAAAAAATTAATATATGTATAATATAAAAATATTTAATCTGGTATCAGTAACACAAGTTCTTCGGATACTTAGCATGGGGCCAGATTAACGTGGTGTGAAGCGTCCATATTAATCACATTTGTTGTATTAGTTTCTTTCTATTTTTATACATTAAGTGTAAATAAATGAATAAATAAACAAACCTACTACTATTATAAATTATGTAAATATTGTGATGGTTTGTGAGGATGGATGCATGTTTGTGACTGTCCGATTTTGATGAAATTTTGGTGCGGTATGTTTAGGCTCTGGATTAACACATAGGCTTTTTAGAAAAACGTATAGTGTTCCCGTAGGATACTGTATTTACGCGGCCGGAGCCGAGGGCAAAAGCTATTAAGAAATAAATTCTAAAGTTAATTAGTAACAAGAAACTTACTAAGGTAGAAGTTGTTTGTTGTCGCTGGCCTGGGCGGTATGGTGAGCACCGGACCGTAGGAGCCGTCCAGCTGCTCGGTCCGGCTGATCACTTGGACGTACAGCGGCAGGTTCGGGTTGAAACCGTCCAAGTGAAACTGTAATACACACATAAATAGACAAAATAAAAGTTTTAGTAGGTAACCCGCGATCCAAAATCAATATAAGATCCATCTTAATCAGAAATAGAATCTTAATCAGAATCAGAAATAGACAGATTTTAATGTTTTTATTTTATTTTTTTATTTTATTAAAAATAAACTCAAAAAAATTATCGTAGCTCCTAATGTCTAAACGAATAGAATCTGAACTTATTATGTTTCTCTTTTGCGTCGGGCGGTAAACAAATAGATCATTGTGTGCACACTTTAGGAATTGTTCGTGAATGTCAATATTGTGCGTATATAATATAAGGTCTCCGAAAATCAATTACGAATACTTCGGGCACATGATCCACTGCATATGTAAAGACGTTTAGGCAAAAAAATAATGTCATACTCAAAGTTAAAAATCATCTTTTGTATGAGTGACTCTCCGCAAAACGCAAACTCGCCCATATAAAGAAAAAAATGTTTTTTCCTTTATAACAATTAATTTTCTGCTTAAACGTCTTTACATAAGCAGCAGATCATATGCCCAAAATATCCGTAATTGATTTTACCGAACCTCATATGAAAAATTGTTTTATTTTTTATGTCATATTTTTTATTATTAGCATTACATCAGCCTGTCGACCGCAATTAACTATTAATTCACCTGAAAAAAGCCATCACTGGAGTCGGCCTTGGCCCAGTCCTCGATTGGGCGCGTGATGTTCTGCGAGTACCTCACCAGCCGGCTACCGCCGCCCGCCCAGCGGATCACCACGTCGTTGTCCACGAACTCGTACTGTATCTCGTCTTTTGCAGCCGACACAAAAGTCTTCTCTTTTGATTCCACTAGAAATGTTAATTATGACTCTTTATAATTTTTTATTTAAAAAAAAAATGCACTATGTGCAAAACTTGAAATTGACATTAGGTCACCATGATTGACTTAATTCCTTGTGGGATTCTCTTTCAGTTAGCCTGTCATACAATTTATTACTGGCAGTTAATATTTTCGTGCTTTATTATATAATAGGTATAATATTTATTAACTTATATAGCTAGCTACACATTTATATTTGTGACACAGGTAACAGGTTTTTACGAGTTTAAATCAGCTACTGATTGGCAAAATCAATTTCACGGATAGCACAAGTCGGGTTTGAAAGGCCGGCGAAGCACTTCTAATAGTGCGTGTTGCGTGCATAATTGGCGCATAAATAGGAGTGGTTAAGATAAATACGCGAGCATCGTCGATAGTTATTTTATTCGGCCCCAGTGGGGCAGGCGCGTCGGAGCCATTTAACCCCTGGTAGCCCCTGGTCCTTACTGGCGTAAAGAGTCAAATGGGTGCTTACCTGGTGTCAGCGCAAACGGCGGCACGGTGATGACGGAGCTCCGCGCCGGAGGGTCGTGGCCAGTCACCATCACGAACGTCGTGTTCGACGGCTTAATACCAGTTATCTGTAAACACATCTCAGATTAGTTAACAAAAAACTATTCTCTAATAACTGACAAGAAAGAAAAGAGTAGTTAAAGACTCATAACAACTATGAATAGTGTGCAAAACGAAACAATGCAATCTTCTTTGCTCATGATTTGACTGTTTCCATAGGAAAAAGAGAGAACGAGGGATTTCAAAGTTATGGTCAGTTGACACAGAAGCGTGACGCGACACGGCGCTGCATTCTTAAGATAAAGATTTAAAATTAAACTTTATTTATTATGTAATAAGATACACGTTTCATTGCAAGAGTTTGAATTTCGTGGACGCGAGGACGCGATCCACTTTACATTCTCGTTTGTGTTGGTCATCATTTTCATTCGTATCATCATCATCTTACTGACCAGCACAGAGTTGCCGACGACATCGATAGCGGCCCAGCTCTCTATCGGCAGCAGCAGGTGCGCGCTGTAGTGCACGGTGTACGCTCCCGCGCCGCTCCACGACAAGAGCAGAGCGCTGTCGTTCACGAACTTGTGCGCTAGCTCCTTGATTGGAGCTGGACCTGAAAAGTGTATAACCGTATTAGAATGACAAAATAGGGGAATGGATCACGTAGGGGTAAGCGAACACCAGTAAACACGTGCAACTTCTGAGAAACGGGATGCTTAGCAGGAACCATTGACGGTTGCGTAAAGAGATTACTGAACGAGATTTTATAAAAATTATGATAGCGCCTATACAATCGACAAATGATAACGTTACTGCTAGGCCCCCAGTTCTTTGCTTTTGTCCCCCAGTTAGGACCTAGTATAACTTCATTCAAGACAATTCATTCTGAAGCATAGCCCCCGCGGAAGATTGGATCAGCCTAAGGACAATCGCTGAAAACTCAACACTTAGTTTACGATGCGCGCAGTCAACCACGTATCTTAATAAATTGTGCCAAGGAGTGAGAGATGCTGTGTAACCACAGGGGCGACACTTTTTTCATATGACAGCTCGAGCACTGGCGAATGTCAGCCATGTTGACGTAAACCTAAAATAATTTTAAACGTCGCGTAAGATAAATCTTTCATGAATATAATGAAATTATATTGTCGATTACGTCAAAGCACGAAACGAGCAGCGGCCAGCCCCGTGAACGAAAGTCCTGGCTTGAAAAAGCTCATGTCCCACTCGCCGCGCGCACCCCCCCCCCCCCCACAGTCAGCAGAAAGGTATGTGTGCGTAGCTAGACGAACCACGCACACGTAGCTACGAGCTGTCATTCGTTTAAGTCTATTCAATGACGGTTCTTTTCAAATATATTTTCTTTGGTATAATGGAGTCTAACTCACCATCAGGGAGTGTAACGAAACTGTACACTGTGCCGACCTTCCCCGCAGCTCTGCCGGCGGTCACCTGGATGCGCAGCTCGTACTCCGTCTCCGGGTACAGACCTTCCAGCGTCACGTTCGTTTTTGAGCTATAAAGATAATACGGCAACATATCAACACACAAGATCTTAGCGGGTCACCTTTGGTGAGTAGAGCATTAGGGTCAGGTCACACCGAAATAATACGCGACGCAGCGCTGCATTTTTAAGATAGCTATTCAAAATTGAACTTTATTCATTACACAAAAAGACGCATGTTTCGTATGACATCAGTCACACTGCGATTGCGTTATGCTGCGCGGTGCAACTTGACACTCAAACTCTTACAATAAAACGTGTATCTTCGTGTGTAATGAAGTTAAATGTTGAAAAGCTTAAAAATGCAGCGCCGCGTCGGGTATCCTTTCGTATCACTGTGAATTGACCCTTAGGGACGTGTACCACCAGACGCTGTTTCGCTTGGATCCCCATAGGTATAGACTAACGCAATAACAATAATTATTGTAATTTAATTAGTTTATATCGAATCGCACTAACACTATTGCAATTCACTTTATATTAATTATACAATTTAATGTATCTAAATACATAAGTATAGGTATAAAAGGCAAACCCGACTGACTGATATCTATCAACGCACAGCCGAAACTATTGAACGGATTTTGCTGAAATTTTTTGGCATACAGATAGTTGTAATGACGTAGGCATCCGCTAAGAAAGGATTTTTGAAAATTCGCCTCGTAAGGGGGTGAAAAAGGGGTTAAAATTTTGTATAGAAACCGAACTCAACGCGGTTCGTCCGCGTCGCGGGCAATAGCTAGTTTAATTATAACTCTTATTTTAATTAGAATTCAGTTGTTACTAGAATTGAACTCTAATGTTACTCCATAGAAGCACACAAATTGCAATATGTAGTGTCAGAGTGAATCTATATAAACTAATTGAATTACACATTTGGATTACATCTAGTAACGCATAATATGTGTGCTAAGTGTGAGTTTTTCTATTCGCAGTCGATCGAGAACACGTTTGGCGTTTACGAATTTGTATGTGATTTGACCTAGTTGTAGGTACACGCGACAACTAGATGGCGCTGTGATGGCGAATGCGAGTAAAATAACTCACATTTAGCACTCTGATAATTATTGAATACGTACGTATTGCGACACACTTCAGTACGCTGCTGCGTTTGCGCGCACACGTGAACTTTATGCAGCTGCGGACAGCGGACGCATCGCCAGCGCAGTGACACGGACCGATCGCGCACGAACGTCACCACTACGTCATCTACGTACGCATCCAGCTCTCTGTAAATATAATTTATCGGTTTTATTATTTAAACAGATGTTTTAATGCCAAATCGTAACATTTGTATACTGATACGCCTCTATACGTATCTATACTATACTATAAAACTAGCACAACGTTATAGACAACGCAAACTAGATTATACTTTGATCTATAGTATCAGTTTGTAAAATGACAGCAGAACATAATATGTTATCTGACAGATGAAGTGAAAAACGTCTTTTACCAACTGTGATTATAAATCTAAGTACAGTATATTGTCAAAATCCACATACATACATTACAACAGCGTGGTGTATAAAGAAGCTATTTCACGCCGAGTTACCTTTTATGTAAGATACAGTTAAATAACTATGACAGTACAGTTCGAAACTTGTATTAATATACAATGACTTATACGTGCCTTTCATTTCGCACAAGCGCCATGTAGGACCGTGCGAGCGTCATGTATGCGACGAACGCCTCAACTTTAACACAAATATTGAAATCATAATAATACGATCACGAAACCCGATCAAGATGGGCTATTCGGAGTTTAAAAACATTCTATAAAAACCTTATTACATTAGAAATATAATTGAAACTTAAATAATGGGCCAGCCGGCCATTTAGCTGAACATAATAAGGTTTAAACAAAGATATAATATGATTGGTCTCGCTGGCCGCTCGACTACTGACTAGACAGCCCCTAAACCTAACCTAACAACAACAGCTTCGTCAATCGTTAATGTGGCAACTCCATATTGTAGTGTGTAAATTGACAATTGACTTACATATTGTGACAATTCATATTTATAATTATAATAGTAGGATTCAGTGGCATGGGGTTCCTCTAACTCCATTCCTATCGGCTTCACTTACCACTTACCTTTTGAAGACCCTCATCGAAACCCCTTCCTATTATACAGGCTAAGGCTTTCCTAGGAAGAGGAACCAGCCTTCGTCACTTGTAGGATTAACAATTAAATAAAAGCGAATGTATCAATATAATATGTATATATGTGTTACTGTCCAATTTGGTTTAAAATAATTCTTCTAAAGAGTTTTTGGCATGATCTATCAGCATAAAAAATTGCAAGTTATAGTTTAGAAATGCCAGGGGCTTATAAATCACTTATAAAAACCAACTTATAAATCACTTTGGAGGCCGATTACTCGAAAACAATTGACTTTATAAAAAAGTTATGTATCAACCCTGGGCTTTATTTTAAAAGACCTATTCAACGATATCCCAATTCCCACACGACGGGGTAGAAAAAAAAAACTTTTGATCCCCACTTCACATGTATTTTTTTTCACCATTCACCCTTAGAATATAAAATTATTATTATTTTATGCCAAATCCGCGATCTATACACAATCTATGACTATACCAAATTTCATTCATTTATATTCATAATTACCGACGCTAGAAGCGCGGACAGACAGACAGACGGACGGACAGAGCGAAACTATAAGGGTTTCTCAAATATTATGGAACCCTAAAAATGGGAGAAAAATTCTAAAAACGATGATTGTGTGTCGGGACAGCTAGTACGATAATAATTATTACTGTATTACACATAATTTATCTAACTAACGTTTTCGTTTTTTTATATTTTTTCACCCATCCTTCTTGGGAACAGTTATTTAGTTCCATGGGTAGATTCATAATAAGTATAGGTCGCGCAACGGTTTATGAGCGCTCAGTGAAAGTGGAGGGGATCGTTCGCGCATGTGACCAATAGCAAAGAATATATATTACTAACGACCAATAGCGTGTCGGCAGCCACGTTCGGCATGCGTTCGGCGCATCCACACCTCCCCGCCCGTGCCCGCTACCCCCAAACACACCCAAAAACTGCCTTCCGCTCATACCCCCTCTACTTTTGTCGAAAGATCTTAATTCGTTGCGCGACCTATAGGTTAGATAAATAGGGGAGGGTAGTGTAAATTTGGGTATGCCGTGTCTTGTAGAGCGCCCGGCGAGACCATGAATTTGTCTATGGGTTTAAATTGTGAAAATCGTAACCCGTTGTCAGAGCGTCTTATTCATGAATATATTATGTATCATTCTATAATAGTTCTTATTTGTTTGATATAAAGTTGAATTCAAACTGAAGGCCTACTTATAGAAGGGATAATTTATTGCTTCATTGCTTGTTCTAGCGTTGTGTGTACCTATAATATAGTTTTGTTGTGAAGTTGTGTAGTGTATTTATTTTATAAATTCCATTATTGTGGTATTTAGATTCTAAATCTAGAATGTAGATAGTAGTACAGTAGATCGAGAATTTCGTAAAATGACGTTAATACACATAGATATAATAATACAGTACAATCCGTTTATTATGACTCCGCCTATATTGGCCAACCGCGTTTTATGAAGTACTTACTAATTACGCAGCGAAGTTTTGTTTCCATATTAAATTCTATATAATATACCTAATTATAATTCTGGGTCGGATATGATGACTACGCTTATAGTGACGTGTTTTGTAAAATACAAAACACATCGGCTATTGTTTTTTATAAGAAATCAAAATCAAATCAAAGTAATTAACTGTAAGTTTTTTCGTCCATTGTAATTTCCAGTAAGAGAGGTTTAAAATATCAATGTGGTTTTTAAAAGATATAACAGATGGTGCTTTAGCTAATTTGATTTTCGTATTTAAGAAACCTCGCAATTTTCTCTCTAAAACAAACGATTTATAAGTACGTAATATAAATTGGTTTAATATGTTAATGTGAAAAACTTTTTAGTTTTTCACATTAACTTTTGTAAAATACTAGTATGTCAATTTTACGGGTTACCATTTCGAAAATCGCACGCTGCGCCACTGATACATTAAACTAAATAGGCAAGCGGACTGATTTTTTTTTATTACATAGATGAATAGTACTCTTAAATATGAGTAACTTCTCAGAAGAAACCGTATATCAAAAGTCAATATTTTCAAAGGTACAGCGATTTGTATACAAAATTTCTTCGAGTCTTTATACCAAAAAAAAATTTTTTTTTTTTGCGAAATTGGTAAACAAAACCTACATCATTAGTTTACTCACATCATATACAAAAACATTCATTATGGTAAGTATGAACTTAAACGCACAAATATCGGAGATATTTACAAATATATTCCTGCGGCCATATACTTCATAATATACTACTTCATACTACTTCATATTCAAGTGACGTCATGTGTATATCGATTTTAGTATGGAGCGTTTTTAGGAGGCTCGCGAAATTTTTTATACAAATCGCTGTACCTTTGAAAATATTGACTTTTGATATACGGTTTCTTCTGAGAAGTTACTCATATTTAAGAGTACTATTCATTTATGCAATAAAAAAAAATTTGTCCGATTGCCTATTGAATATTAACCTCGGCACATTATTTCGGCGCGAAAGCAGTCGCAGACAACACCTAGTAAAAACAGGTTAGTCTTGGAGACCATAACCTCACCCGTAGTCCTCTCCGGCCCTGGTCGTGGACACCCAGGGTATCAGAGTCAGGTTCTGTGGCAACCACTCCGCTGTTCTAGACCCCAGCACTCGTACCAGTAAAGGCTCGCTTGCTGACACTGCAATACCAAAAACAAATTCCTATTAAGTACCTACTATAATCTATACTAATATTATAAAGCTGAAGAGTTTGTTTGTTTGTTTGTTTGTTTGTTTGTTTGTTTGAACGCGCTAATCTCAGGAACTACTGGTTCGAATTGAAAAATTCTTTTTGTGTTGGATAGTCCATTTATCGAGGAAGGCTTTAGGCTATATAACATCATGCTAAGCTCAATACGAGCGGAGCTCCAATCAATAATGTTTCAAAATCGGGGTGTTTTTTTCCCTTTTGAGAGCTTTCGCTGCGTACGCTGCGGAAACGGTTAACGTTTCGCTAAAATTATGTATGACAGAATTGTTCCTCTTTAAAAGTCCTAAAAAAAAGTCCGCGACAGTATATGTCTATCTTTTAAGGTTGATTCACAATAACCTTTTTATGCTAACCAAATTTGTTCTAAAATTAAGCATTATTTATGAGGGTGTTTTAATAAAGATGATATTAATCCTTATCCATATAAATACGTTATTCATTACAAGCATTTAATTTTGTAGAAATTTGCCATTTACATCATTTGATTTCAATAAGAATTTTAGAAGATATCGCAGTAATAAAATAATCAGCGCGCAATAATGATGTGCGGCGCGTTGCGGGCAGTCGTGAATCGCGGGCAAGCGCTCCTCCTTCTACGTAAATGAAGTCGCGGGTAAATTTTAGCGATATCCCAAAGTGACTATTCCACGCGGACGAAGTCGCGTGCAAAAGCTAGTTAAATATACTCAGATTAGATGAAAAATTATTATTGAGGTAAACTGTACCTAATAAATAATTCGAATATCTTTGATTGTAACATAAACAAATAACTTAACCAAGGAGCGTTCCGTCACTATCAACGCACAATAGTTTTTTTTTTTTTTTTTTTCAAAATTTATTATTCGATTTCGTTCAAAATAACACAAATTTCTCCTCTCATGGTTTAGAAATGCCAACTTTTAAACCACTTTGGAGGCCGATTACGCGATTTACGGACTTTATAAAAGACAACTCTTTAACGACTCGTATGAAACTCAGCTTTATTTAAAAATATCTATTCGAAGATACACCGCACACTAAGAATCAGGGAAAAAAACTCATCCCCACTTATGGGAGGGTAAGCCGTATTGTTACATAACGCGTTACGGCGCCAAATAAGATATAAGGAATTTCTAATACTAATGTCAGATACACGTAACGCAGTTACGTAGGCACTTGGATTTTTGACCAATTGGTCTCGGGACTCGGGTTCGAATCTCGGTCAGACGATATATTTTTGTTATATTTATTTCTTTCTCTTTTATATATTTTTAATAGGTTAGTATAAGTTATCATCGGGCGTCCCGAGACGCACGTTTTATATTTTATTTTAATCTTAAAAAAATAAACTCCATACGCAATCTATAAGTGTACTTTTCATCAATTTATATCCATAATTACAGAAGTTAGCAGGGACGGTCAAATAGAATGGACGGACACAGCGAAACTATAAGGGTTTCTTGTAGAAACCCTGAAAAACAATGTCACGCCTCTTGGGACGCCTAGCATAATATGTAGAGCATCTGTTTTTTTGTAGAAACCCTAACGGCATGGCGACAGACGGCATTTTATTTTGTAAGCATAAAGTCAAAAGTCACATTATGATGTGTATCATCTCATATCAATCTCCTTTGATCTTAGAGCATTAAATTAGTTTAATGCCTTTGATATAACACAATACAGGCAGTCTTAACATTGTTCGCAAGGCTAGAAGTGTTACACCCTTCCTGGGCCAGAAATATTACACACTTTCATACCATCTCACTAAATCAATCTCACAGATGACAGAAAGGGACAAGACAATGAAAAAATTAAATACCTCTCAACGTATAGTTGTGTACACCGGCGGGTAGAGTGACGTTCTGAACATCGTCATTATCCTGTGGCTTGTACTCCAGTCTCCATTCCACCACGCCAGGATTCTGCTCGGCGAAGCTCTTCCACGACACCAGCACCGAGCCCTCACCAGCCACGCTCATGTTTATGGGAACTGGAAAAATGCAAACTTTTTTTTTATGTAATGAACCAGGAAAATGGTAAGCGATTACCGCCGCTCATGGACACTCGCAACACCAGAGGAGTGGAACGCAGGAACGCAAGTCGCAACTCCTCTGGTGTTGCGACTTGCGTTCCTGGTCCCTAAAATCCCCAATCCCCCATGGGCATCCGGTAACCTCACTCACTCGGCAAAATACAACGTAAGCGTTATTTCACGCCGGTTTTCTGTGAGGTCGTAGTATTTACCCGGTCGAGCCGGCCCATTCATGCCGGAGCGTGGCTCTCCCACAGTTAATAAAAATCCTCTGCTTCATTATAAAATTTTCATCAAAGTAGTACGACTAGTATAGGTATTTTTTATTAATATTAACCGACTTCTAAACACTTTTTGTATGTTGAATTCGTTCTTATAACAGACTAGATGTTGCCCGCTCAAACTCATGGGGTTATGTGGTTTTATTACGGAGTTTCTATGGCCACTTTCCAGCTCCATCATCAGATTAGCTTCACGTCATCATAATATTGTATTGTCACGCGATTTACATATTCGTGAAAAATTTCAGCTCAATCGGAAACCGGAAAGAGGGTCAAACTTAACTTGCAAGATTCCATTACAGACAACGGGACCGGTGAAACTAAATAAAAGCTTGTATAAAACGCAGCATTCTTCTTGTGTACTGAATAAAATTCAATCTTGAATAACTATTTAAAAAATAAAGCCTTGTGTCTCGTATCGTCTCTTTTCGATTTAGCTGACCCTAAAGGCTCAAAAGTGGCACCCCGAAGGTATCCGCGAACGTATTATTGTCGACGAAAACTTTTCTGCATACCTCCTTGCCCCTGGCAGACCACAGGATGTGAGAGGTTGCTAGCACCGGCCGTACGGTATGCTCGCACCTGGAAATATAACAAAATAATTAAATATAATTTATATTGTTTGTATATGTCACCGTAAAGTTGTAAAAACCGATAGATTGTAATATTACTAGAGATATTATAAAATGTCGACAGATTGTCAAATAAAAATTTCTTATTACAATTTTACATTATTTTTCGTTATATTGTAATATTTACCGTGCCGATTGGTTAAACGGTAAGTGCACCGCGCCACCATATTTGTTTGCTTTTTCATAATAATAATTATAACGAAAAATAATGCGTACAATTGTAAGGAGAAATGTTTATTTGACAATCTGTCGACATTTTATAATATCTCTAGTAATATTACAATCAAACGGATTTTACAATTTTACGCTCGTATACACAGGTATATATAATCTCATTGGACCCAAGGAATACTCAAAACTTTTGGTTCCCTCGGTGGAATTCGAGCCCTCGACTTCCGGTTTGGAAACTTTGCATGGATATGTGTAAATAAAATCGTGAAAAATACTTCTTTTTTTTTTGGGTACCTCCCTAACATGTAAGTGGGGATAAATTTTTTTTGACGTCTATTCCATAATGTGAGGTATCATCCTGGCATCGAGACAAACCTCCTTCGGGTTTAACAGTGCTAACTATACAACTTTTATACTATGTATTTTATATTCAATAAATAATAAAAAATAGGTCTTTTAAAACATTAAGAGGTTGCTTAAAGCTTTTTGTTCTAGATATCCGTTTAAGAGATATTTAAATTGGAATCGCATTTTTTGTAAAACTAGGAACACTATAACGGCTTATATATAACTTTGATATATAACTCCGTTAATTTAGGAGTTAATTCTCACACTTAACTTGTAAAATGCACTAACTTGTAAAACTTATATTATTGGAATAACGAAAGCTTATATTGGTACGGAGCCCTACGTGTGCAAGTCCGACTTGCACTTGGCCGGTTTGAAGTGAACATTTCAAAAGTAACATTGTGTGTTCGATGTAAAATGAAATAGCGCGATTCAACTAACGCTCAGCGCCATCTTTCCGCAGCACATTGAACAAATCTTAAATACTAAATAACAGACAACCAAAAGGCATATTTTGAAGGTTTTACTGTCATCGCATTTGATCTTAGCATATGCTATTATTAGTAAAAAAATCGAATATATTTGTGCCATTCATAATATTAATTTATAATTTTTATTTATTATACTCACTTGGAACTGGTACGGAGTCAGGGGTTTGGCCAGTCTGATCTCCTTGTACACGAGGTTGGTAGGCGGAGTCACGCCGTCGTTTGCCCCAGGTTTATCTGAAAAATAAGTAGATAATTCAAACTTATCTACTAACATTTACATAGTATAAAAGTCGTCTTAATATACGGTTTGTACACCACCCGCAGGTGTAGGTGAGCGTCATACCCTACCCCCTCTTCGCACTCCTACCATAAAGACTAGCCAAATGGCAGTCACCAGTCCGACAAGTTAAAGCGACTTAAATGTCATTAACGTAGATCCATTCGAAAAAAATCCTGTTCGATAAGATCTTTTAAACTCCTCAACGGATTTTAATGCAGTTTTCAGCAATAGATAAAGCGATACGAGAGGAAGGATTATAATTATGTATAATACATTGCACCTGTGCTAAGCTAATATAATTATTTTAAAGTAAAATAGTTTGATTGAGCGCGATAATCTCATATACTACTGACTCGATTTTAAAAATTGATTTTTCGTTCGATAGGCCACTTAGCAGTGGCGAGGTGTGTGAAGAAGCTAATTCACGCCGGATTACCTTTTATGTAATAAGACACAGTTAAATAACTATGACAGTATAGTACGAAACTTGTATTAGTATACATGCCTTTCATTTCGCACAAGCATTTGCGCCATGTAGGGCCGTGCGAGCGTCATCTATGCGACGAACGCCTCAACTTTAACACAAAATATATTGAAATCATATGGACTCGAAACCCGATCAAGACGGATTTTTCGGAGCCTAAAACATTTTATAAAAAAACCTTATTTCATAAGCCATATAGTTGAAATTTAAATAATGGGCCAGCCGGCCCTGTAGCTGAACATAATAAGGTTTAGGATGGGAATATATGATCCCGACTCCGGAACACCAGAGAAAACTTAGGTGTGTAGTAAATGTTATGTTTAGAATACCCTTATACATTACCACTTTCTTTGTACGAGAACAAAGACTTGACTTTTTGTAGTAGGTAACACAGTAAAAAACAGTCTGAAAAAAATCTACAAACCTTTGAGTTTAATCGAAACGGTGTAGGCCAGGTCTCCGGAGCTATTGGAGACTACGGCGGGGCGCCAGCGCACTTGTACAGCGCTGGCGGACAGCGGCGCGCAGGTGACGTCCACTGGCGCCAGCACGGGCGACACGGTCACGTTGAGCTGCGCCCAGCCCGACACAAAGCCGCCGACGTTGTGCGCGACGCACTGGTACACGCCTGGAATGTCATGAGCTCATAAGATTTGCGATGTAAACTACACTTTAGTCTTTACTCCGATCCTCCAATAAAATATAAACGTAAACATAGAAACAATAGTGCGCTATAACGCTACCAATTTGAATATCATTTATTTACAGTGCAATAGAGATACAACGACACAATATCTTGGTCGAATGGAATGTAACTGTTTACGTTCAGATTAAATTAGATGTGAACAGAGTTGTAACGGTAATATTTAATTTTAAAGAGCTTGGTCCGAAATTGACCCAGACATGTCAGAAACGAAATGGTTAGCAACCATTGTCATATTGTGTCAACTTCAAATCATATTATATGATGTCACCAAAAGGGCAAAGTCGAAAAACGCCGGGCATAGAAGTTATGAGCAAGAATAATATCAGTTGTTCTATAGGAATGACAGACATGAGACGATATATGAAATACGAGGATTCCCTCCCGAAAAACGTGGTTGTAATGTTCAAAAATGTTGGATGGTGTAGGTAGTAGGTATATGTAGTTTTTGGTGTTGAAATTGTAGGTACTTATACCTACTCGTACCTACATACATACGCCTACAATTTTAATGTACGAAGGTACGATTTCTTGCGGAAGCTCCGCAATCGTGGAGACGAAGCTCCATTACAATTCGAAACTGTACCTACACCTACTTACATACAGCAATTTAACTACATACTCCTACAGTTCATACACTAACAAATATATCTACACCTACATCTCTACCTACTATGATTTCGGTTTGATTGCTAATAACTTCTATACCCGGCGTTTTTTTGGGATTGCCCGTTTGGTGACATCAAATTTGATTTAAAGTGAACCCATTGGCAACCATTTTATTAATGTCGATTCTGGTTTTCATTAGTATGAATTTTGGACCAAGCCCTTTACCAGCGTCGCCGACAGTAAGGCTCGACACCACGAGCTCCAGGCGTTCGAAGTTCGTGGAATTGCGGATGTTAATCTGGAACAAAAAACGTCATTTATTTTTAGAAGAGCTTTGCCGTATTCTTAAACTTTAAGCCTGCTGCTGCCACATGAGCGCCGACAGCAGTGACAAAAATGTTTCAAGACTTACTGGCCGACGATCCATGCCACTATCCGTGAAAATGCTCGCGCTATAATAATAATAATTCCCCACCGATCTCGGTGACGGTGGTCGGTTTCATTGAAACCAGGCCAGTTACGCAGGAGTGATTTTATAGTGCTCAAGTGTGTGCGCAGTATACCAGAGCACTCTCTCTTCCTTTACTCTCGTAATCCAGTGGGACGCATAACCGACACAACTGACGAGAGATGAGGCGCAGGTCCGACTTTTTACATGCCCATCCGACGCATGGATCATCTTTTTTGTCAGACAATCAGGTGATCAGCCTGCATTGTCCTAGCCAAACTTGGAAACAACATTTTTTTGTTGCTCCAATGCGGAAATCGAACCCACGACCTCCGAGTTGAGAGCCAATGCTCTAACCACTAGACCACGGAGGCTGTTAAAGTTAGCTCGCGCTATACACATATATAATAGGTGGCATGTCCATTTACACGTAAAGTTTGGACCGCGGTAAAAAGCACGCGCCGCCGTTCCGACACTCGCTTCGAAACGAACGAGCGTAAGGTGGTAGTAAGCGTAAGTCCGATCTGGCAAGTCGTCGCGACCGCATTTACCAGTTTTATCTGTGAATTACATGCGAACGCAAAATATTACGTCATTTTGGAGTTTCGACTTACTCCTGAAAGCAAAACTTTGGAAATTTATAACGCTCCAGCCAGTCCAAACTGCAGTTTAAACTCTTGAAATCACATCCGCAACTGTACCGTGTAGAGGGTGCTAATAGCTTCCAAAATTGCACGTCTTTACCGACTTCAGAAATCCCAAACTAACCGCTCCCGATGACGTCACAAGAGGTTCTCCATTTTTGTACCACGTGACCGTTGGCTTGGGATTCCCCGCGGCCGTGCAGTTGAAGCGCACGGTGCCCGCCGGCGGCGCCTGTTTCGACTGCGGCGGGTACAGCATGCGAGGTGGCTCGATCGCATCCTGAAAGAGACGGCAATAGCTTAGCCACAGATAAAAGAAAGACGAACAGATAAACGGATATGTCACCGTGTTGTAAAAACCGTTAGATTGTAATAAAACTAGTGAAATTGTAAAATGTTGATAGACTTCTGACGCGAATATGCTCCCTATAATTTAACACATTATTTTTCGTTAGATTAAAAATATATAGTTTTATCTTTCGACATATTTTTACAGTTTCGTTAGTTATTTTACAATCTAACGGTTTTTACAATTTTACGGTGACACATACATTGACTGTGTGGAAAAATCGTGGCGGTTGAAGGGATCGTTCTATGAAAGCTGTTTGTCTTTACGTAAGTATATATAATATATTCTCCTATGTGGCTTTGCGACAAGTGCTTTTAGGGTTCCGTACCCAAAGGCTAAAAAGGGGACCCTAATACTAAGACTGCAATGTCCGTCTTTCTGTCACCAGGCTGTCTCGTGAACCGTGATAGCTAGACAGTTGTCACATGTTATTTTTGTTGCCGCTATAACAACAAACACTAAAATCACAACAAAGTTATTAAGTGTGGCTCCTATACAACGTGACTTGTTGTCATTCGATACGGAATCCTTCGTGCGCAAGTTCGACTCGCACTTCGCCAGTTTTTTTTTTTTTTTTTTTCACTCGCAAACTGTCCACGACGTCTTTCAAATGGAAGGAAAATCGCGTCTTAGACGTACATATCGGATGTTACATTACTATAGCCTATAGCCTCAATAAACAGGCTATTTAACACGGATTTTTGGGCAATGATCAATCCAAGGCAATGTCGAGAGCCAAGCTCTTAAGCCACTGGACCACGGAGGCTGCTAATATAATAGCTTATGTTGAAGCTCATGATTCCTTACCTTGTTCCCTTCGGCAGTACAGCTGTAGACCCCCTCCTCCCGGGGAGCGAAGATCGGTGGAAGGACAGCGTTTGTCCCCGCGCCTCGCCTCACGTCCCATTTTAACTGAAAATATATTCGATGGTATAAGACCGCTGGGTGGACGGATAGAATGGTAAGCGGGCATCATAGAAGTTACAAGCTATAAATAGGCCTGGAAAGTAAAGCCGAAATGTTTGATGAATATGTCACCGTAAAATTGTAAAAACCGTCAGATTGTAATATTACTAGAGATATTTTTATATGTCGACAGATTCTCAAATAAAGTTCCTCCTTACAATTGTACGCATTATTTTTCGTTATAATTATTATTATGAAAAAGCAAACAAATATGGCGGCGCGGGGCACTTGCTGTTTGGTTTGCCGATTGGTTAATCGGCACGGTAAATATTACAATATAACGAAAAATAATACGTACAATTATTGTAAGGAGAAATTTTTTATTGACAGTCTGTCGTCATTTTATAATATATTAATATTACAATCTAACGGTTTTTACAATTTTACGGTGACATATCCCTGAAACAAACTTTCTTGACTACTTGGCTACACTAGTCTGCAAAAGAAAGTTTGACAATAGAAATTAGAGACTAATTAATAAACGCTTTATAGACTTTTACTATAGGCGGCTTTCTACTAGTTTGAGCAAGCTAATAAAATAATTGCTATAAAACGTTTATTTATTTAAATCTCAAACTTCTATAATTTAGAAAAAAAATATTTTAAAAGTGTACTTTTTATACCTACAGGGTATATTTTTATCCGAATTAAATTTTAACCCACCATTCGGCTACAATATTATATATTGGACTGAGATGGAGAGGAGATGAGGACTGGGCCCCGCCAGACTCCCCTTATATTCATACTGGTAAAATATATGTCATAATTGTTGTAGTGAGTACAATGTACGTTTGTATATCCGCCGTATTGTGCCGTGGGCCAATTCTCAGGTACAGGGCGCCAAAGGTACAAAAAAATTGTATTAACTTTTCTTATAGCCTTTTAAATTATTCTAACGTATATAATAGTAGAATAATAACATTTAAATATTATAAAAAAGTAGTTTTCATAAAAATAAAAAATGGAAAATCATAGAAATAGAAATCATTAATATCTCTTTTCATACTAGGTTTAGAGAAAAATGACTTTAATAAGTTTTGTTCCTTACATTATTCAGAATTTATAAAATAAGATTGATACTTGTATCTGGGATCTCAGTCCATAAGTAATGATATTATGTATCCGTGCATTATAATTTTTTTTGTTATTTGCAGAAAAATTATATTATGATTAAATTTTAATGACAACTATCCCTAAGTATGGACACTCGCACTGCCATACTCCGCGCCGGCTTTATGGTCGAGCGCCGTTTTTTTTATAAGATAATCTGATCAAATTTGAAGGTCACATGATATGTTATTTGTTTTGACAACAACCCTGTATGTACTTTATACATACTATAAGTACCCTGATTTTTAAAGTTGGTAAAATTTAATTTTTCACTTCACTTCGAGTTTAATAAAGTCTGCTGAGCAATATTAGCTATGTTTTGACTGTATTTTGTAGACTAAGATTAAATCAAACTATATACATTCCCCCTTACTAATAAACGCTGTATAAGCTTTGAATAGTAATACAGTGTTTTGTTCACGTCACACAAGTGACATTTTTAATTCGATAGAAGAGGACAAAACACTGTATAACTATTCAAAGCTTATACAACGTTTATTAGTAAGGGGGTATATATATATATAAGTATACGTATATTGTGGCTATCAACTTACTTTGACATTAGGCCACCTATGCAGGGGACAGGTCAGCGCCACCGTGTCATCATCATCATCATCAGGCTGCGATGCCTTACATCTGGGAACATTGTAACTCATTACTATATAACACTAATTGTATTGCAAATAAAAATATTTTAGTAATTTATGCGTAGATAGTTTTTAAACTAGACAAGAAACAAAGTTGTTTTATTTGTAAACATTTCTTGTATCAAATGTAATACACTAAACTAGTAAACAAATAAAAACAAAAAAGTAAAAGGTTTTTTTTGTGTTATTATTAGTACGCTCGCGCGGCGCCGCTACACTAGGATTTTTATTAAATTTTTTGCCATAGCACCAGCCACACAGAGGCGACACTCTACAAATGACAGCTCGAGCACCGGCGAATGAAATAATTTCAAACGCGTCGCGTCAGATAAATCTATCATAAATATTATGAAATTATATTGTCAATTATGTCAAAACACGAAACGTCTACCGGCCAGCCCTATGAACGAAAGTCCTGGCTAGAAAAAACTCACGCCCCGCCCGCCTCCGCATTCGCCCAACCACGCACACACAGCCGCGAGCTGTCATTCGTGTAAATCGGTGGAATGACGATTATTTACGTTAGTAATATAATATATTCTTTGCCACGTCCTGAGTCCTGAGACGCGTATGTAAAGGCGCTTATGTAGAGAAGACTGGTTCGTTTTATTGAAAATTCTAAAATACATTTGCACCAGTAGTTAATTATGTACCTACTACAAAATATAATATCGTGATTACCTGTATTGCAGATGGCTGTCTTTGTTTAAATCTAATGTCAGCCGATCACTTTGCGCAGTGAAGTATCTGAAACAAAAGTTTTGAGATTATTTCATGACATAAACTGAAAAGCTTCCCAAAATTCAGTTACGGTGCTATTTTCTTACAACAAAAAGTAAATATTCTCAATGAATCAATGTATGACAACTATAGACGTACCTCTATATGATATTATGCCTACGAGCTATCTAATTGTTCGTAGCTTACGGACTACAGTGTTACGTGTGCAAAAATCTAGGTAATGTTATATTTTATATTGTTTAATATACATACATAGCTATCACGGGCGAGGCATCCATACAATCCCGCTGCCCTTATGAATATTGCCTATATATTCCATATTTATGTTTAAAATACAACACTAAAACAAAACAATAATTTGCGCCCAATGCACCCATACATTGGCTTACACCGTGTACGGTGTGACGAAACGTTGAACGCACGAGATGCGCCGAGATTAAAAAATAAAAAGTAACTATTAATTTGTCGGCTTGTATGAATTAGGTACGTATACTTATGTAGAACAAGGCTAGAAAGTAGAGTTTTTCACGGCAAGCTTAACATTAAATATATATTTACATACATAGAAAAAAAAAATCTTATCCCGCGTAGCACGGCTACGAGGTCTGTTTTTGGAAGAGTATGAAGAAGTACAGTAGAAGTGAGATTTGGGATGAGCTTACATCGAAACACTGCCCGGTGTTGCATTTTTAGATAGCGATTTTGAGCTGAGCAAGAGTTCGAATTTTCAGCTGGACCGACGTAGCGCGGCGCCGCTCTTGCATTGAAAATTATATCTTATTGTGTAGTGAATAAAATTCAATTTTGAATCGCTTTCCTAAAAATGCAGTGCGCGTCGCGTCTGTGTGTGAACTGACGCTTATCACACGAAGACAATATAAGTTTTTCAGATCACGCGTAGCACAGCTACGAGGTCATAAGTTTAGTGATGTCGTAGCAGTGCTACAAGATTCCGTAGACGTACTGTAGCCCGTAACGCGGTTACATATGAAGCGAGTAATTGAGACAAATCAAGTCAACATACGATACGTCAACTAATCATATAATGACGACCTCTGTGACTCAGTGGTTAGCGTGTTGGCTTTCAAGCCCTAGGTCGCGGATTCGAACCCCGCCCGGGGACAAAAAGTTCTGTGTTCCTGGGTCATGGATGTTTTATAAATATGTGTATTATATAATAAAAATCTCAAATATAAGTACGTATAGTTTAAAAAGTATTAAATATATTTCCTTTGTCTGGTACCCGTAACACAAGTTCTTTGACTTACTACGGGACCAGATTGACGTAGTTGGAAGCGTCCATAGATATTAGATACTAGATATTGCCCGTGACTTCGTGCGCGCAAAAGTTAATTTCGCAGAAACTGTACATTTTTCCGCGATTCATGTCGCCTATGTCCTTCCCCGTGGTCTACTCTACATATGTGCCAATTCCATCAAAATCGGTCCAGGTTCAGAGCCTATTCAATGCAAACAAAGAAACTTTTCCTCTTTATTATATTAAGTATAGAGTATAGAAATATAGATTATTATTAGTGTTAATTTGTTCCCCTTAAACCTAGCAATTTACCTGTCAGTCCTTGGCCAAGTGTTCCCGTCTGTCGCTGGGTTCCCACCGTCCAGGTAGCAGGGCGCTATTGAGATCGGTGAAGTCCGCGCCTTCTCGCCCTGATGTACTTCCAACTTCCTGTCTGTATCTGTAACAAATAAATTGTAATATAGATTAATAAAGCGCGTTTACAAAAAGCGGGGGATAAAGACATTACCTACTAGATGACCATCGGCCTGTTTGCGTAAATGCGATGAAATCCTACTAATATTATAAATGTAAAAGTTTGTGAGGATGTATGGAAGAATGGATGGATGTTTGTTACTCTTTCACGCAAAAACTACTGAGCGGATTTTGATGAAATTTGGTATCTTAGTTTAGGCTCTGGATTAAAACATAGGCTACTTTTATCCCGAAATAATACAGTGTTCCCGAGGGATACTGTATTTAATAGGGCGGAGCCGCGGGCAACAGCTAGTAAAGAATAACAATCCAGAAAGTATTAAGTTCCATTTATGTTGTGAAATATGAATTATGTAGGTAAATTGATATTTGTTAATTGGACACCCTTAGCAAACAAAAAGTTTTACGCAATTTTTCATTAATATAGAATACTATTTCTTAGCAAAATATCACAACCAACGATCATAATTCGCCGCTTTGCAAAAATAAATAGCACAAAACACCTCAGCTGTATTTGATAGTTTCTTGCCGATAGGCGATAGGTAAATAAGTAATCATATTAAACACATATGCCGCAAATATAGACAATAATGTTATATAATGTACTAGCTTTTGCCGGCGACTTCGTCCGCGTGGAACATTTACTTTGGGATATAATCGCTAAAATTTACCCGCGACTTCATTTACATAGGAGGAAAAGCGCTTCCCCCTCACGACTGCCCGCCGCGCGCCGTACATCATAATATTACGCACTTGATTATTTAATTACCGCGATATCTTCTAAAACACTCATTGAAATCAAATGATGTAAACGGCAAATTTCTTCTAAATTAAATGCTTGTAATGAATAACGTATTTTCTATTTACTTCGATAAGGATTAACATCATCTTTATGAAAACACCCTCACAATTAATGTTTAATTTTAGAACAAATTTGGTTAGCATAAAAAGGTTACTGTGAGCCTACCTTAAAAAAAAGATATACTGTCGCAGACTTTTTTTTTTTGAACTCTTAAAGGGGAACAATTCTGTCAGACAGTATTTTAGCGAAACTTTAACCGTTTCCGCAGCGAAAGCTCTCAAAAGGAAAAAAATCGATTTTTAAACATTCTTGATTGGCGGTCCGCTCGTATTGAGCTTAGCATGATGCTAAATAGCCTAAACCTTTCCCCGATAAATTGACTATCCAACACAAAAATATTTTTTCAATTCGAACCAGTAGTTCCTGAGATAAGCGCGTTCAAACAAATAAACAAAAAAACAAACTCTTTAGCTTTATAATATTAGTATAGATATATAAAAGGAGACACACTAGGAAGGGATTTTGAACAATTCTACCAGTAAAGGAGTGAAATATGGACGAAGTCGCGCGAAATAGCTAGTTTTAAAAGCTAAAACAATCGTGTATGAATTTAAAAGGAAAAAATTCTTTGAAACAAGCTTTGTAGGAAAAAACAACATTAAACACAAAAAGCAAGTAATCAAGGATATTCGGAAGAATAGCTGAAAAGTACAATAGGCCTTTAGACAAAGGACAGGCGCGTCGGCGCGACAAAACTAGTATGTGCATTGTACACTGTACACTGTAGTTCATACGTATGAACTACAAGTACTTGTAAGTACTGTAATGTACTACAAGTACTTGTAAGTACTGTACTTGTAAGTACATATGTAAGTACTTGTAAGTACTGTACATGTGAACAGGTACCTACTTGTAAGTAGGTACCTGTTCACATGTCCACGACACGACGTCGTAAAACGTAAAAACGATTACTTGAAAATGGTAAACCTTGCGAATTTCCTTTATTTTAAAAAACATATTCTAAGATACCCCACACGATGGAGTAGAATGAAAATATTTTCATCACCACTTCACATGTATGCCACCCCTAAAATATAAAGTTATTATTATTGTATAATGCCAAAACCGAGATCTATAACTAAGGGCCGATGTATCTTGGCGAGTCTGAACTTCGCGCAGAAGGTTGCGCACTAACTGTTTCTAAGTGTTTTCGTATTTATTTTATTTGTACTAATTGGTCAACTGTATTAGGGAAATTTTATTAGTACATAGGTATATAAAATAATACATTAACAGTTTTCTTCACGAGTTGTACATGCGCTAAAGTTCGCAGAGCCTATGTTCAGACCCGTCAAGATACAGCGGCCGTAGTGTACCTATACCAAATTTCATCCATTTATATTTATAATTCCAGAAGCTAGAAGGGCGGACAGACAGAAAAACATACGGACAGAGCGAAACTATACCTAAGGGTTCCTTGAGTATTACGCGGCCCTAAAACGAAATTCGACCAAATAAATGTGCCATTGTATTTCTTTATTACGTGGCGAATAAGTGGCATATTTATATTCGTAGCATTATAGCCACCCATACTGAGCTTTGTTTACATATTTTAGATCACATTGAATCGGAACTGAGCATGGTACCGGATATTTCAAAGCGCGGCGATGGCGTTGTGACGCATTTTTACGGCGACGTGAATTTGCACGTTGTGTCGACGCACGGTGCCGCGACAACGCAACTTTTCACGACGTCGTGACGTGGGCAATGGATGGTGGCAACAGGCCGTAATGAAAACTTTAAAGTTTAGTTTAAAGTACCAAAATATTGCCAAAGCAGCGTAAGAATGCTCAATGCTCAACTTGCAAATAAAAAAGACGTGTAAAATGTGGATGTATGTCTTGATTTTTCACGCAAAAACTACTAAACATATTCAAATGAATTTTTACATACAATATCGTCATTATCACTGCTACTTATTTCAATTATCTACAAGTACTTTACTGCTGTGAACTTGTAGATATATAAATAAAATATGAAAAGCTTTACCCGCCCTACCAACATTCAATGTTATTTTCCATCTTGTCAATAATATTAATTAAAAAAGCTTTACTCGTCCTACCCAGATACAATGTTATTTTCCATCTAGTCAATAATATTAATTAATCCCGTATTTATAAACTTTCTTTTTCGGGTACATAAGTTCGACGTACTGACAGTCTAAAAAGGTGAGTTCAAAGTAAAGCAAAAATTCTAATTAGGCTGAAGGGTCGAGGTATCGACAGGATCGACAGTAACAAGGGTTCTATTTCTTTCGGTTTTGTCGAAAGTTCTGGAACTCCTCGTGCCTTGTACTGAAGTGTCTGATCAAAGGAACGACCGAGTGGCACCATAATCAAACTTAATTAAGATACTTAGCATGTATTTATAATCAAGAATTAAAATTTAATTCAACAAACATAATATTATGTTTTTACAAACGTAATAAAATAATAGACATAATTATGTAGCTGTAATGAGGCATTTACACGGGACTGCTTTCGCCGTGCGGCGAGCCGTCTGCCAAATCGCCTCACCTCGCCGAATCGCAAGCCCATTTACACGGGTGACTAAAGCAGCATGCGGCTTGGTTATTTCCTTCGAAAATGTTGAGCAGAATGGGTGTTCGACGTTCGTGCCGGAATTGAAATTGTTAAGTACTTATGCAATTATTCAAGAACTGCTTGAATAATTGCATATATATTAGTGATTAATATTATATATCTATGATATATATAATAAATAAATAAATAAATAAATAAATAAATCAATCAATAAATCCATAAGCATGGATGCCTTTCATAGCATTCCAAAAACTCGATGGTGTTATTTTTATTCATGGTAGTTAAGACTATGTCCAGAAACTGCGTATTCTTACGCACGTAAGGTCTACGCACGTAGTCGAGGTACTAGGGCCCCATACATTGCGTCCAGAAGCTACGTGCGTATTATTTTAGCTATGCGCGTATCGTACAAAATTTCGTCAAAAAGAAACGATAAGATAAGAATCTCTACGTGCGTAGGTTTACGCAGGCTTACGCACTTTCTGGACAGAGTCTAAGTTACAATATGACCTCAATCACGATGTGAATTACGTACGCAAAATTTTCTTGTGTCATGTGAGATTGAGAATTGTGATGTGTACATGCAACTGATTAATGTTGGTTGTCATGACGACAAATAACATTTTTTTAATATTCAACCAAAATCAAATCAAAATCAAAAATTATTTATTTTCTTTACAATATATTACATATATATTATATACAATATATTGCCTAGCGGCGGCATGGGTCCTGATCGGCTCCGTGATGCTTCACCTCCGCTCCTTCGGGTTGTATGTATAACCACGGGTTAGTTATTGCCTAACTAGGGTGGACCCCTTCCCGGGCTCACAAAACCATTCATTGGAGTTTATGAATTTTTTGTTTTCGTAAAATCTATGGTATATGAAACTTTGCTCTTAAAAATGCTCTTAAAAGGCTAATTAAAAATAAAAGAATGCTTATTTCTCCCATTCCTAGTTTGATTGGCAATAGAAAAAAATCCTGAATAAAGAAACTATGACAAAGTATGGTTTAGTATAAAAAATAATTGCGGAAACAACTTAGTATCGAAGAAAAAAAATAAAGTTTGAAAAGTGAAAAAAAAATTAAATATCTCTCAAAGGACTCAAGTGGTAGAAACGTAATAAAGTATAATAAATGCGCATAGCTAACTGGTGTATCGAACAAAGTATATAACAAGTTTACAACTAACAACGCCTCGCAATTGACGTAATAAATTAATTTTATGAATCGATGACTTGAAAAAATGACCATCTTCCAAATTATTTATCTCAAAAACTAAGTAGAATTGGTACACGGGTGTTCTACTTTTAAGTTTGGAATACAAGACGGCATCGACCTATGGGCTTAGTTTAGAAATGTCCGATTTTGAGGATTTCTAAAACACTTTTTATCTTACGTTAGATTCTTTTTATCCAATTTTAAGGTCAATAAATCCGCTGTTATTGGGTATATTTAAACAAAAATAATAATATCTATCGACGCTCCACACCACGTCAATCTGGCCCCGTGCTAAGTATCCGAAGAACTTGTGCCACAGGTACCAGACAACGGGAAGTATATTTAATAATTTTATACTTACATATAAGTATTTAAGATTTTTATTATATTATACACATATTTAATACACATCCATGACCCAGGAACACAGAAATACTTTTGTTCCTTCGGCAGGATTCGAACCTGCGACCTCCAGTTTGAGCACCAAAGCGCTGAACCACTGAGCCACAGAGTAAGCCACCAAATATGACCAGAAAAATTATTCTAAACATGACCTCTTTTTGTATCTGAGTATAATAAGTGCTTTATTAAACTATCGGCCCTAAAAATCATATATTTTTATATGATTTAAAATTTGCAAATGGCATGTGTATGAAAAAATAAAAGAAAACCCGACTGCGTAAAAACGAAAAGTAAAAGTCAGTCCAGTAGTCGGGACTTTTGACCTAAATATATATTGAATACCTAACAATGAAATAGTTTCTAGTATAAAAAATATAAATATATAGAAAGTATACGGTAGGTAAAGAAATGAGCCTACGCGTTTGGTCTAAATAGTGGCCAAAGGTACAATCCACACACATATTATGTAGGTATATACATTCGAAGGCTAATAAGCACATTACTACTCCTTTGCGTCGCGCAGTCGGGTAACATTAAAATAATATTTAAAATGTCTCATATAATATTATATAAAAAATAATAGGCTTGCTTTATTATAATTATTACAGTTTAGTGAATAGACCCCTTGAGTCACACACGTGCTGGTGCAGGTTCGATGCTGGGTTGTGGTGTGTATAAGACTTTCTCAATAACTCTGTACTAACGCTAGACTTTAATTTACCCTAATCTTCTATGACATCCCTTACAAATGTAATTAATACTAGGTAATTTTAATAAATTGTGTGTAATGAAATGAGTTAATTTTATTTTAATATAATAATTGTATGGCTTAATTTATATTCATGTAATAATATAATATTTGCATGTCAGTAATTATGACGAAACATTTGTGACTAAAATAAATATGTAACAATATTTGTTCCTACAATGTTTTAAGCAAAAATAATATTTTATTTATTTATAAAATTTGTATCGATTTAGAAGTTTCTATGAAAGCTGTTCCTCTGTACGTATCCTGTACGTTCCTATATACGTTCCTATACATATATTTTTTACTATTTGCCCACCGCGTTCCGCCGAGCTGAGCGCCGTGCTGCAAAAGTCGAATGATACCCAACTTTGGGGCTTGCTGCTTTAGTCACTCGCGGCTTCGCCGAATTGGAATTTTCACGGTCGATTTTCACCGTGCTGCGGAAATCGTGCGGCTAGTCACCCGTGTAAACGCTACAAAAGTTGGGGCTTGCTGCTTTAGTCACTTGCGGCCTCGCCGAATTGGCATTTACACGGTCGATTTTCGCCGTGCGGCTGAAATCGTGCGGCTTTAGTCACCCATGTAAATCCCCCATTATCTACAGATCCACTCGGCGTTAATTTCAGTTTTTGAAGTAAACCCAGTTAATAGTTATCTTTTTAATATTATATATCTATGAGTAAACCCCATTTGCATGTAGCAGTGAACGATATTGGGTGCATTTACAAAACGTGTTGTTTGTAAGCGGCCTAGTACGAACTGATATTTCTTTACAAATGTTTTGTGCAATAAATCCAGACAGCGACCAAATAAAAGCCTTAGAACCACGCATTAAGATTCATTCATAATAGCAAAACATTAGAAAATCAATTTTTAATATTGTTGGATCATTTTTAAGCAAATTTTAAGATTTATTTTTAACAGCTAGCCTTTGCCCGCAGGTCCGCCCACGTAAATACATTGTCTCGCGCGAACACTACTTTTTCGGGATAAAAAGTATGTTTATAGTGCGATTCAAATGAGAATGCTATGGCGCCGACTCCTTCCTATTCGAATTTAGACTGTTTCGAATTTAGACTGATATGATAGTCAAATTTATGTTTAGATAATTGATTACTATTTAACGTTTTTATTTAAATTCGATGTAAGACTATTAATATTTATATATGCACATAAGTTTTTCTGAAAATCGCACTTTGACACACAGTGATATTTGAAAGAAAAAGGTCATTGACGTTCCTATTCTCATTTGAAACGCGTTATACCATTTCATAAAAACCGGTTCAGCGGTTTAAGCGTGAAGAGGTAACAGACAGACACACTTACGCATTTATAATATTAGTACCTAAACACCTAAGTAACTATAGATTAGGGTATGGAACCGGGAAATCCCGGTCCCGAAATTCCCGGGAATTCCCGAAATTTTGAATCGCTCTGAGAACCGGGAATCAAAAATTGAGAACCGGGAATTTCGGTACTTTCGGTACCGAACAAATTGTATTAAAATTTACAATTATTTAAGTAAACTATCATCGGTAATTGTAAATATTAGCTAAAAAATAATTTTTAATCATTTCCGAAAGCGAATTAAAGACAAAAATTAAAAATATTACACGATAAAAGGATAGAATGAGTAGTTCATATTAGATAATAGATTCTGTACATAAAAGTTTACTGTGAGCGATGCGAGGAAATAATAATCATAATAATATGCCGTATTTAATATAAATATGTAGTATGATAGCGCCACCATGGACCGACATAGTAGCCAATACTGGAGCCAATGGTTTTGACGATTAAATAGAACATCTTGGGACTTGGCCTACAAGGTCTGTGTGGCGTCTGTTTTATTTTTTGATAAATATATACGTTTATATTTTTATACCTATTAATATGCATCATATCGGTTGCTTTTGGGGTTAGTGAGCAGTTTAGATGGATATTACCTATTGTCCTTTAAAATACTCTTTATTGTCCTTATAAAAATTGTTACGCATTATATTAATTTCAAATTTTAATTTCAAATTGGAGCATCTGTAGGATTCACTGAACACCCCCTTTGAACTTCTGACACTCGAGATTTTTTTCCCCCTCCCCACCACGAATAATATATACTTCATATCAGAGACTTATTTGCGCATGAAAAACACTAATTATAATCTGACGCGTTCAGCATATCCATGTCATGGTCTTTTTTACAACTTTGTAACCACGCAGGCTAAAAGCTGATACACTATTCCTATAGTGTGTCAGCTTTTGTCAGTGTGTCACTTCTAATAGGTTACCTAGACGTTCGAGCATATACACTAATAGCATTATGGGCACCCCAACTATTTGATGTTTTGCAAAAATCAAATAACTCGAAGTAACATATTTAAAAAACACCAATAAATGCTAATAAACTAAAATGACCTACGGCTCTTTACTATGGCCAGTAATATTGTCATGGCGGTGACATGTTGGCTGATGTGTCGAGTTGCCATTAAAACCTTATTTTATTTGTAATTGTACTATAAAATGTTATTCTTATATATTTTGAATTACTTTTTAGACAGTAATCACACTTGGCTTTCATGCCTTAACACCAGTCTCGAAATTCCCGAATTTACCGGGAAATCCCGGTTCCGAAATTGCCCAGTCCCGAAATTCCCGGTTCTTAAAATCAGACCGGTTCTTCCATTCCCTACTATAGATGCAACAAAAAAAGCTATAATTAAGAGCAGAAAAATGTCCTTAAACATGACCTCTTTTAGTGAATTTGGATGAAGAGGTTCTGAAAAATTGATTTTGCTCTAGGTACTAAAAATCATACTTTTTCCTTATACCTATTTTTAATCCAATTTTAGATAAAGAAGTACCCTATTTGTGACAATTGTTATTTTTGTATGATTTAGTCGCAAAATGGAACGAAAAACAAAAAACAAATGTCAAATTTGTAAACAAGTTACGCTATCTACAGACACACGAATTTGGTACGGAGCGTACAGCGAACCATATCCGGAGAACAAATTCGGTGTCGCTACACACGCACGAATTTGGTACGGTGCAGTGAAGCGAAACGCTCGACACTCGTGTGTTCGATTTTATGCTCTATTACATTAGCACAGAGTTCTATTTACAGTGCGGTTTTTAAACGACGATGATGATTCCCGCAATTCATTGATAACGGGCAGTGATACCAACACTTTAAAAAATATTTCTCCCCAAATTTTACCCCTGATTACTTATACCATTGACAGGTCTAAAGAGATAATAAGCTAGAAAGAAAGGTTATGTGTTTAACATAAAGACTTACGCGTGAATAACATAAAACTAACTTGTCTTAATCTGATTTCACTCCCAATACATTTTCATATCCCTGGCTATATACACACATTAAAATAATTTTTATTATTACATACAAATTGATTCATAAGGAGTAAACTCTAAACATCCTGTCCTCTAGTAAACCCCGTAGATATTTTCCCTAATTTTGGGGGGTACATCCCTAAGTTGGCAACACTGATACTGTTGTACGGCCAAACCGCCGGACTGCTCTACACACGCACGAATATGGTACGGAGCGTACCAGATCCGATGCGGACAACGGCGAACTCTTCGCCTTCTTCATATGTTCGCCGGACTGCCCTACACACGCTCGGATCTGGTACGGAGCGTACCAGATCCGCTGTACGCTCCGTACCAAATTCGTGTGTCTGTAGACACCATTAAGAGAATCACTCGGCAGCGAGCGTAACTGTTCAACATTATAGTAAAATAAGTTAAGAATCTAGACCTTACTTATGTCTTATTTTAAACGGCATAAAAATATAGAATAATAAACTGGACATAATGATGTAATATATTGTAATTTCGAATAGTTATTTTGGCCGAAATATATACATATGTCTTGATTCTGTATCTCTATCGGATATCTATCCTCTCTTCCAAGATAGGACAGGGCAGCCATAGGTCAGCCGATCTATGCGACCGCCTCAACCCGCGATCGCGACCAACCAACCAGCCAATCCAGGGATGTCAGACGTACCAACTTCTTGGTAAACATACTAGGTTTTGGTTCCACGTACCATGTACCAAGACTACTCAGTCCTTGCACGCAAAAATACCAAGATTGGCCCTTGACTGACAAAAATACACTGACCATATAGAATAACCGGCAAATTTCAAAGATGAATGTAAAAAAAATCCAATCAGATTTCCCTCATAATATAAAACTTTTTTATAGCAAGCAGTCTCGATAAACACTTACCATTTTCCATGAGTTTATTTAAAATATGCTTGATGGCGTAATGGTAAGGTGCTCTCAATCTAGAGGTCCCGGGTTCAAATCCCTCGATTTTTTTTTCAACATTTTACATTTTATACCCGAAATACAATATAATATCAGAAATATATGTATAAAATGATATTTCTTCCGTGCGTTCGACAATTACTGCCCTCTATTAAGAATATACGAAATTAAAATATTATTTTTATTCACTAGGATGCGACTTACGACACAGTTTATCTATCAGTGTTTGCAGCAATAGTGTTCCGCGAGTAATAGTGTTCTGTGGTTTGCAGCGCCAGAGCGGAGCGCAGGCGTACCAGTATGCCATTTCTAATACCAGTTTTCAGCCAGCTCGGCACAAGGATTTCCAAGTGGCGGTCTAACATCCCTGAGCCAATCTCCAAACTGGCCTCGCTCACTGGTCGCGCGTCGCGCGTCGCGGGTCGCGGGGATTATTTAGTGCTCTAAATAAATTCATACTAAGCAGTCAGAATACTATTTCAGTCTCGGGTCTCGGTTTCGCGTCGCGCGTCGAGCGCATCCTTAATGTTAATATATGAATTATGCTTACAATATTTCTCATATCTCCAACATTTGTATAAAGGAACATACTGCGTGACCTATTTAGTATTACGCTGGGGGTGTAAAGGGGGCCCAGTTTTTTATCACCTGATAACCGTATTGGCTCTACAAGCTGGACCGTATGTGAAGTATGGCGTTTTAACTATGAGCCATTCTTTTCTTAACTTACCTACTGTTTGCAAAAAAAAAATTATACTGTATATTTATGAAGTAGGTACGTGAAATTGTGGGCCCCGGTCTCGACATATAGGTAAAGATGGTCAACCTCCCGATTAGTAAATATTGGTAAGAAGTGGTCGCGTAGTATGGGTCATATCTACTATTTATAACTATAACTTATTGTATATTTTTGAAAATGTAATACTATTTTTATACATTTTATACGAACTCTTGCTTTCTACAATCTACATTTAAAATATAATATTTACAACAAGAAAATCACTTTAAAAGTAAATCTTACTTAATCTTAGATTTGATTTGTTTAAGCAGATCTTAAATGATAAATTCAATTTCATTGAACAAGATCGTTCGAACTTAATTTTAGCGTTCGCGTTGTTTACAGAATTAAAAGAAGGACGCGTTGGGTAAATGAAATTTAAACATTGTCTGTTGTTTAAAGGTGCCACAAATAATATAACCTTAATGAAGAAAGGGAGACATGAGCCACAAACTATGAGCCCATAAAGGCTATGAGAGTCGTTTAATGGCATACGTTTAGTGCGGGATAAATTTCTTGGCATAAACCTTTATGGCATTGCCATAAACCTGAAGATCGATGTTACGACGAGTAATCATGTAACAATAAGTTATAGTCATAAAATATACTAACATAACGGCGATTTTATTGTTAACCAACTGTATAGCGATTACTGATTAGTGTAGGTACCAACTGTACTTTAGATTCATCTTAGAAGTAATCATTAACACTCAGGAAAATCGCATATAATCGCATAAGATAATAAAGTAATTAGGACTACTATACTAACGGAGAAATTTATGATAAAACTGAATATTGTCCGCGACTTCGTAAATACCGCGGGAACCGTAATTATATTGATGGTGTAAGATGGAGAGGTGAGACGCACGTCACACATTTTATGCCCACCCGACCGACGCATGGATCATCTTTCTTGTCAGACAATCAGGTGATCAGCCTGCATTGTCCTAATCAAACTTGGAAACAACATTTTTTGTTTATTGATTTCTTATGTTTACATGAATATTGTTCATTGTTTTAAACACTTACGGATAATGTCGCGTTGCACTGTAAAGTTGCCGAAACGTCGGGAAAAAGAAAAGTGCACCGCGACAAAATCCGTAAGGGTTAAAAAAAATAAACATTTCTTGTTGTTCCAACGCGGGAATCGAACCCACGACTCGTCGAGCGCCAACCTCTAAACCACTGGACCACGGAGGCTGTTGAGGAATTGCGGATACTTACATGACCAATATAGTGAAAGCGGGTACCCGAGGACCACATCGGCCTGATGGTGCACTTCGCACCGCAGCTCCTTATCAGCCTTCATCACCTCCAGCGTCCCACTCGGTGATGACCTGAAAGTAAATTAGCTTATTATATATCTATCTATTTACGTAGTTATTCTGTTTTTTTAGTGTTTTTTTGCTCGGAAGGACAAGCGTGAAAACAACCACATCAATAGGAACGCTACTTAATTATTATTATATACTAATGGTGTCATTACTTAAAAACATTTTTAACAGAGTCATCCGCAAAAAAAAGGGTATACACATTATACATTATACAACAACATATCAGCGGCGGCGGCGCGCCGTATGTCTACTGTTGCCGCTGCGGCATAATGTTTAAAAAGTAAAACACTAAACGCTCTTAATATAGTTAACTAGACTCTAGAGAATGGCAACAACTCGTGCCCCTTTTGCTCGTGCTCACGGGCGGCGGTAATCCCTTACCATCAGGCTGTCTGTCTGCTCGTTTGCCTACCTCCTCGTCAAGTCTCTCTTCCATAGTGACGTGGCCAGCGACTCGCCCTGCAGCGGCGGCGGCGGCTGGCGGCGCAGCACCGGCTTCCAGTCCGCGAGCGTGCAGCCACCATCCTGCCATCTCACTCCCACGTCTGGAGTAAAAAAAGTTATTTAAGGCTCAGCTACTTCGGGCGGGTATTAAGTTACTAGTACCTAACTTAAAGCCCAGTTACAGGGGGGCGGACATATACTTATTCAGCTATTGCATTCATTTAGGCTAAAAATTTCTTCATACAAGAAAAAAGTTATGCCATCTCTTACGAATCGATCAGACTAGATAATGACTAGACTGAGGCTTGTAATAATCTCCGTAACCTGTTATAACAGGCTTAAGTTTTCGAATCATTATGAAAAACATCTATGTAGGAACCTACCTAGGAGGAGCGTTTCTTAGGAAACTAACCGCAGAACACCAAATAACCGTCACCGGTCACTAAGATTATAATTAAGTATTTTTAATTTTTTGCTAAAATATAGCTTAAATTTTTAATTTCTTACTACAGCCAATGACAATGTTTTTATCAGAGCCGGATTATGATCATAATTAAATGTAGATAGGTATAGAATATAGATAGACATTATTATATCTATCATTAAACGACAAATAAATAATTCTTTAAGATTTTCTATATTAAAAAGTTTAATACAAATTACAAAGTTAAATATATTAAAAACTAAATAGGGCTGTACAAATAAAATGTATGATTTCATTAAAATAGCAAATGTGTTTTCTTAACACGTTATTTTTGGAATAAAAGGGCATTAGATTCAATAGGTACGAAATGTTTCTCATTAACATCATATTAAATTATCTTTAAGGCCTGTTTTCTTGTCTCTGTCGCTCGGTATAAAGTAAGCGTATTAGAAGATAACAGACCCTAAGTAGCGTAGGGACTTTTGCGTATTTACAAAAAAAAAAATGTTTTGAATTCTCGTTTGTATTTTCATAAGACCGCAGTAATTTTTAAAAAGCCAGACCTTTCTTCGAGAGGAGTCTAGGACCTTTATAACGAATTATAGACCAGTAATTATAAGTTATTAAAATGTATTACCTGTCTCTTTGTTTGTATTAACAATACATATTTAGGTGTCGAGAACATAATGAATATACTAAGTAACTACATACTTATTACTTACCTATTGCTTGACAGACAAGACCAATGGAAGATTAAGAAATACAAACCTTTTTCGGAGAATAACCCAAACTAACTACATACTTATTACTTACTGCTTAAACAGACAAGACCAACGGAAGATTGAGACGGAACAACGGAAGAAATACAAACCTTTTTCGGAGAATAACCCAAACTGAAAATTAAACATTCCAAAATCGTCATCGTAAGATGATAATTAATTTATGATGTTGACCGCGAATTCGTTCGCGCGAAAGAGAATCCCGAGGAGTCCTATATTTTTCTGGAACAAAAGTAGCCGACCTACGTATGAATCCAAGACACAAACTATATGTGTGCCAAATTTCATTCAAATTATTGAAATCCTTTCAGTGGTTTTCAAAGGCATCACACAAATTATCAAAATGTAAAATGCGAGTTTGCGTGAGTGGACGCAAACCTACACAGTTATAAACATAATGATTGGCTAGCCGCACACGTGCAATATTATTGACAGAATAAAATTGTCAATACTAGTCAACACATACAAAAAAAAAAAGGCAATATGGCCCGCACACAAGGAATATAATTGTCAATATAGGAATTATTGACAATAATATTGCACGTGTGCGGCTAGCCATTAGTGTAAAAGTATGATCTTATAATTTTTCCTTCAATAGCATGCTAACTACACTTAGCATTTCTTCATACGTGTCGGGTAGCAGTGCTCATGAGTATATACTTTTCAAGACGTTCCCACTAATATTTGACTAATGACTCAAAACCTGTCAGCAAATTGCTGCAGATGTATACATAACTTTTTTAAACCAACTCATTACGATAGTAAAACCCCCAAAACATATTGAACGCTAATTACCCAGCTCAAGGACAGAACTACGTACAATTACGCAGTTCATATTATGTGAAAATACGGCCTCACTATGTGTTGCCAATTTAAAAAAGCTGCCTAAAATTCGAGAACTATTAGTAATTTAGTATACTTGACTTTCAATCTCAGTCAGTTGAACGAATACCGAAACATAACTGACAAATACAGAAAAATGAGTACATTACGATACGCGTGACCTAAGTTGCCTATTACTGCACGGCGTGAAGTTAGCGTCCGAGCGAAGCGAGGGTGCTAAACGCCGTGCAGTAATAGACAACTTAGGCCACAAGTATCGTATATTATTTTATAGCAAGTGTGACAAAAACCCGCACTTTACGCACGAAGCGTGCGTAAAGTGCCGGTTTAGGTCACACCGTGCTATAAAAAATATTATTACACGATTAATGTCATTTAGTTAAAATTACTGATGTAAATTAATGGATACAAATTACAATGTTAAAGTTCACTTTGAATAGTAGTCTCCCAAACCGATCTCGGTGAAGCGGACATTGGCCGATTTCGTTGAAACCGGACCAGCTACTCAGGAGTTATTCTACAGTGTCCAAGTGTGTACGCAGTACACAAAAGTACTCTTTTTAATTTACTGTTCTTATAACCCATCGGGACAGATAACTTTTTACATGCACATCCGACGCACTGATCATTGTTCTTGTCAGACAATCAGATGATCAGCATTTAGCCTGCATTATCCTAATCATGCTTGATAAAGTAATCATTTCTTATTTAAACGCGGGGACCGAAATTAAGACCTCCGCGGTCGAGAGCGAAGGTCTCAACCACTGGACCACATTGCAGAGGTGTAATCCTTTAGGTGTATACTTTGAATAGTATTACTGTTCGGAATAATACAACTGTCATCTCAGTTCTCATTGTCACAGTTTGTTATTATGGATTTAGTTTCAAACTAATTTAAGGTATCAAGCCAAACTATTATTGTCACTTAGAGCGCGTTGTTTTGTGACAGGATACCTAATATCACCAGGAGTCAGGACCCCAGGTATCACACAGTATAGTATTGTTAACACAAAATACTAATATGTAAATAAAAATATTAAAATATACATTTAATTTTACAATTCTATTCTTTATAATATTCTTAATATAACTTGTATAACTTGTCTATTGTATTGCCTCTTTATTCGCATCGTTATGTAGATCAAGTATGTGTACCTATCCTTATTCAGTGTACAATAAATTCAATAACGTTTATTGTTAGGCAATGACTTGAAAAGTCCTCACCTCAAATTGCACACTTCCGATTTAGGGGATACTTTTACGTATCCTGGCAACACTAAGATATTGCGCGCCAATACCAATAATTCGAGTTGGGCAAACGAGGGGGCATTCTGCGCAGGTCAAGGTTGTAGCGCCTGTTCCACTCGCACCTATGGCCGGCCACCGTGCCCTCTCGCTCACACACCGTAGCCCACGTGATCGCCAGTTTCCGATTTCACACATTGCCACAGTATGTCACTGTGTTAACTCGTTTATTATTTTAGTAACTGAATTTCATAACAATGCTTACACTTTCTGCTTCAAAAACAAAAGTTAAATAAGAACTTAGGTTTCTAACAAATTAGATGATGCATGAACATTAACATTTAGGTATAGATTGTTGATATTCGAATTTCGATGTCCGTTTAAGCGTCTTCGTAGTAAAACAGCCTAACCAAAGTAGTTTTTCCCAGGGTCGGCAGCTTGGGCCGACTATCACTCTCAATAAGATATCCATTTGAGTATAGGATTTTCTTGATGTTATTGAAGTAAAGAAGAATGACAGTCATTTAAAAATGCTTATTTAGTGATGTATTTTCTTATTGGCCACTTCATCGCGGAGGAAGCCTAATAACAAGCAATAAAAATAATGATGTAATGGCAACACCGTCTGAACACCCACTGCTCCACAAAGAACAGAATCTAAAGAACAACATTCTTTAAGAGGACATTAAATATAATGGACCAGCAAAATTTTGTTCAATTTTAAAAGTAAATATATACTCGTAGTACTAGGTATTAATGAAAATTAAAATAGTTAAAAGGACGCGTAAATTTGGCTGTTTTTCGGTTTAATTTGCTATCAAATAAAACCAAATCCTAGAAACTAACACCATTACCTAACTAATTGTCACAAATAGATCACTTCTTTATCTAAAAGTTGATAAAAAACCAATTTTCCAGAATTTCAACCAAAACAAAAAGATATCGTATTTAGGATCATTTTTCTGCTCTTATTTTGCTTACTTTGTTTGTTCAAAAATACTTAAAGATAGGGTATATAGGGATATGATCACCTTAAAATTGGCTAAAAAACAATCCAACAATATTAAAAATTAATTTTTAAAAAGCTTAAAGGTCTCCCCAAAATGTTCACGTTTTTATTAGATATGCATTAATAAATACGTGGTATTTAAAAGGTTTATTTTAATTCTGGATTTATTGCACAAATGTCAGTCCGTAGTTGGTCAGTACTCCACCGCTGTCAAATAACACATTCTGCAAACGCGTCATTATACGGTAACATCGATCAAAATTAAGTAACATTCTTTTAAATAGCTATTCTAATTAATGTAAAAATATACCTACCTAGTACCTACTATGTTTCTGGTAATAGTGTTTTCCTTCCTAAGGCATACTTAGACAATATTCACGTTCTGCCTATCTCCTACAATTTTGCCTTTGGCCTTATAAGATAGGCTCTATTTTGAACTCGACTATCTCTATTTTGATAATCACAAGAAATATAATTTGCCAGATGCCAAAGATTTGATTTGAACGTACCTATTTTTGTTTGCGTAAACTTCGATCGAGAAGATAAACCAAAGAGAATTTAATATTATCGTACCGGAGGGTTTTTAGATTAAGAAAATCCATCTCCGACATTTGGGGCTCGTTTCGAGGGTTCAAAAATTGAAGGGTAAAAAAGACCCTGCGGCTGGGGGAGACTGAGGGACAAATAAGGGATAAACCTGTATATCTCCGACATATTATATTTCCCTAACTGCGCAGTTGAATTTCGTCAATTCAATTGAAAATATTCGTGCACACCATACATTCATAATATGATCAACACCCATAATGGTACGCTTTTTTATTGGATTTTATACAGTTTTAAGCACTTTTGTGAGTCTCGTGAAAACGCCCCATATAAAAGTCGTACTAGTATGTAACGTTGACGTAGGAAATGTTGCATGTGGGCATATGCACAAAATTTCTGATGTCTCCGAAGTTTACGCGTTTATGTATGTATGAACATACCATAATAAATATTTTTGTATTTGATTGATTTAAGTCATGGGATACTCTTCCCAACTTACCTGTCCGGTAGTTGTGGTATAGTATACGGGTATGCGACCCCGGCTTCCCTAGCTAATATTACTGTCCTATCCCTTGCCCTCCTGGGCGGTAATATCCTACATTCCCTATTTCCCACTCTAACTTACCAATCTTCCTTTCCACACCACCTATCCTTCCCTTTCCCTATCCCTACCCTCTCCACCAATCCGTGGAAACGCAATGGATAATCAAAAATAATTGAATTATCCAAAATGGCGGCGATGTGGTTCGCCACCCATCACGTCTCGTTTCTCGCGGAGGCGAAAAGCGGACCATGGAGAGACGCTTGGCTACGTTGAATGTAAGAGGAGGAATGGATGATAAGAATGAAAGTGGACGAAGCGAAAGAAGTATGTAAGGATCGTAGCAAGTGGAAAGAAGTGGTCTCTGCCTACCCCTACGGGAAAGAGGCGGTCCTGCCTACCCCTACGGGAAAAAGGCGTGATTATATTATGTAAGTATGTATGTATGTAATTATGTAGGTTTTTTTACACTAATGTAAAAAATATTTCAACTTTTTTGTGACTTCCATAAGCATTACAAAACTACACAATATAAAATCCTAATTATTTTTACTTTTATCAAATTATTATACCTAATTATTTCTTACTTTATTTTAACAATATAAAATTTTTACATACGTAGGAAAATACCCAATCGTTCCTGTTAACCCCACAGCACACCGAACAGAGTGTAGGAAGCCGTGACGGTCACACTGCCACATTTGTTTTCATTACAGTCATGGCGTCTGTCAATTTCGGCTAATAAAGTGGCTGTGGCTCGATTGCTAATATATCTGTTTTTAATATACATACATGATGATACAGTTATGTTATTGGCTAACTGGTGCCCTGGTAGAACCAACGGAAACGGAACCGTATTTTTTAAACGGAACCCTATGTTTTAGTTTTATGTTGACATTGAATCCTTATGTAATTATTTTATTTATTAGACATATTATTCAATGCATAATGAACTGATAAATCTCATACATTAAACGAGACAATCTTGTAGATAGCACCGTAAAATTATAAAAACCGTTAGAATGTAAAATAACTGACGTGATTGTAAAAATATATGGAAAAATTAAAAACTATATATTTATAATCTAACGAAGAATAATGTGTTAAATTATAGGCAGCATATTCACGTCGGAAGTCTATCAACATTTTAGAATTTCACTAGTTTTATTAAAATCTAACGGTTTTTAATATTTTGGCATAGATATATTATCTATATATAACATACCCATCAATAATTTCGACTCTTTTATGTCAGTCCGATTTGCAGTTTGGTATGCATAATATTATGAGCAATTTTTGCTTTGTTCGAAAATTCGAAAATGGTGGGTTCGAATCCCGGTCAGAATTTCCTGTAATTATTTTATTTCAAATCCACGAAGAAGTGGAGATAGTCAATATATTATAATGTACCGTCGTCGTTTCAGCCTGGTGACGTCCACTGCAGGACATAGGCATCCCCATAGATTTCCAGTGCGACCGGTCGCTCGCGGCCTGTATCCACCGACTCCCTTCGACTTTTCTGAGGTCTGTCCACCAGATAATATGTACTGTTAATCATATTTTATACTAGCTGATGCCCGCAACTTCGTTTGCATAGAACTAACGGAAACGGAACTCTATGTACAAAGTGTGACAGTACATGTTAAATACAGGTACAGGGATACTAAAAAGCGTGACATGGGGGGGTAGGGGTTCAAAAAGTCGAAATTTTGCGTGACGTAATATGTGGATGGACCCTAACATCAGCTATCTGCCAGTGAAAGTCCCGTTAAAATCGGCCCAGTCGTTTCGGAGATTAGCCGGAACAAATAGACAGACAAAAATTTAAAAAATTGGTACTTATTTTATTGTAAGTACTTAATGTACTTTCATTAAGTGAAAAGCTGTTAATTTGAAATTACAAACAAACAGTTTAATTTTATTTATCTGTATAGATGTATAGATGAATATTCGTTGAAATGAGTTAAAATGTATGAGAATTCAGTTTTGCAGCATCTGCCCGTGAAAGTCCCGTGAAATTTTTTACTGTAGATAGTTACCTACCGTACAAATATAAAGTTTATAATATGACGGTGTTTATTCGGTGTTCCATTTAAAAGAGAGCTCTAAAGAGAAGTCAGTTCTACGAAGGCAATCATTTCTCATGTATGTACAGGTTAGTGATGTAACGAATATTCGCATTCGCATTCGCATTCGCGAATATTCGCACATTTTTGTATATCCGCATTCGCATTCACAAAATTTTTGCGAATGTTTTGCGAATATGAATATCAGGAAACAAAAGCAAATGTGCGAGTTTCTTACGCCGGTTCTTCTCGCCGAGCTAGTTTCCGAACCAGTAGGCATCATGTAGGACAATTCTATAAGCGTTATATCATAACCTACATAGAAATAAAAATTTTTTAGTTTAAGTTTGAGTGAGCGGAGCGGAATGAATGACGCTTTATTTAGATCATAGATGAGTTCGTATGAACTCGGCAATACTCGGAAGATACGAACGTAACGAACCCATAACGAACCTTGGCCTCTAGTCAAGTTGCATTCGATAATTTCGACGGCGAAGTTCGATAACAAAAATGTATGGGATTTGACATAAGGCATCACAACCTACATGTCACTTAGCGATGACTTATGTCAAATCCCATACATTTTTGTTCTCGAACTTCGCCGTCGAAATTATCAAATGCATCTTGACTAGGCCCTCTTGTCCGAACGCGACTGTCACCAAGCCATAGACAAATTGGTGCCAAATATGAACAAAAACTGAATATTCGCATTCGCATTCGCGAATGTCGGTAGCAGATATTCGCATTCGCGAATGCTAAAAAAAAGACATTCGTTACATCACTAGTACAGGTTTCTTTGAACCGACATAACATATTAGGGCAAATCCTTGGAGTATTTAACCTAAAGTGCGTGCGGGAGAAAATAAAAAGATAGAAAGTTGACGTAAAACTACATATAAAGGTAAAAAAAAGTACAGGTGAATCTTGTTAGAGCTCGTAGGAACTTACTTTTCGACGCCAATTGGCTTGTACTACGAAAACTAGGTGAAAATAAATAATGTAACTGTGGCTGCATGGTGACTACATTTTACAACATTAGTGGACATTCCTACCGATATTTTCAAGAAATAAAAAATTAACTAACGTTACTATGACGTATTAATTTGCTTTGCTATTTATATCCGTTTTAAAATAGAGGTTTTACGTGAACCTTACTGCTAATTATAGTCTGTAATAATCTCTATAATACTGAAAACTAATTGCTTGGTAATCAAACGTAGGGTATGTTTGGTATAATTTACAAGTCTACAAAATAATTTAGCAATTACATCTAAATTCATAAGACAGCATTAGTTAGTAAACCGAACCCAACTCAAAATCTAACTTGCCGACTTGCCTAAGTACAGCTTAGGGTCAATTAAAAAATATACGCAACGCTGCATTTTGAAGATAGCTATTCAAAATGGAACTTTATTAATCACACAAGAAGATACACATTTCACTGTAAGTCCTCATTTACACAAGGACAGTTTATCGTACGATTTGGGCGAGAATATAAATAAATAAATAAACGTTTATTTGACACAATGAGACATTACACCACAAATAATACAATGACTTACATTGAAAAAAAAATACAAAAATAGGACAGAAAAAACTAACATAACATGGTTAAATTGGAAAGAAAAGAAAACACATACAATTCAAACAAATTTATACGCAAGTGGTAAGTACTATAATGGCACGGAAGGTAGGTAGTGTAATGCCTAACTGTCAAAAAGGAAGCCGCTCAGGCGTATCACTGCGGCGTAACACCACAGTGCCTGGTATTATGCGGTTCCGTATTGTTGTCGTTTGATGGACAGATTTAATACACTCAGCAACAGCAAATAAACAGTTACATATATACATTAACGATTAACGAAATTATAATACCTAACTATATATATTATGGGTAATACGTACGTAAGTATAAAATACAATAAGATATATCGTATAATATTCTCGTATACGAGACTCGCCATACGATTCTCGCCTTCAAAGGTTGTTTACACTATGCAAGAATATTCTCGCCTGACATTGTCGCCTGCACCCGTTCGAGAAACTCTCCTTGTGTAAATGAGGCTTAAGGGTTCGAATGTCAGGTTGCACCGCACCGCACAGCGTATGTACAATGTATGACTGAAATGAATATGAAACGTGTATCTTTTTGTGTAGGGAATAAAATTCAATTTTGAATAGCTATCTTAAAAATCCAGCGTTACGTATCGTCGCGGTGTGAACTGACCCTTATAAAGTAAACAAATACAAATTCAAAACAAACTAACACAACTAAAGCAACTTCTACGACATATTAATAACTTCAAAAACCGTTCCAACTACCAAAATTATGCTGAAGCCTTTCAACGAACACGAAGATTAATGAACTTTCATTATCTATGTACATTGTATAATGTAAAGTCCAATCTCACGTAAATGTTTTTCATTATTTATTAAAGTGAAACCTTTTATACGCACTTTGCTGTGAACAGAGAATTTGATGACGTCACAACGAGGATTTACTCGGTCAATGCTCGGCTTCGTTTTATTGTTGTTTTTGACATGAATCCTTTAGTAAATAACGTCCATATGACACATATTATTCATCCATATCTAGTATTTAAATAGCATATTGATTGTAGGAAAGTACCTGTTTTAAGTCTCAATAGTTAGGTACCTAATCTTAATCTACATTTTTGGAAAGAAACGTAATTTACGTAACATACAGTTACAAAAGTAAAATAATGAGAAAGTTGTATCGTCAAACGTATTTTTGTGACAAAACTGTGTCTCATAATTTCCAGGACGATGGTTACTTCCGTATTACACTCACGTAGCCGTTACCCGTGTAGCTTCCAGAGAAAACCAGAGAACATGTCACCTTACTGTTTTATTGGTCTATTTTATTGAAACTTACTGGTTAACACTACTGGACTGATTTTGATAAAATTTGGCAGATATAGATACTCACAGCGAAATGTGCGGTTCCTGCAGGATAGATTTTCCTTTCATTATTATTTTTTACTTATATTCGGCAGCCCGGACAACGAGAGTGCCTCTCATTCCCATTCATATCGCATTTTAACGAAGATCTCATTTGATCAGAGAAAATTGCCTTCGACTTGTATTATCAGACATGGCAGAGACCCAAATTCCGTTTATGTAAAAAAAACTTACTACGTGTAAGATTTTACTCGACGGAAAATTATAATTTTCGTGGAAGCCGATTTCTAGGCTTTTCAAAGAAACGTGCTATCTAGTGTGTTCTGAAACCAATACTTAGGTACTCGTATTACCTACTTACGTTTAAATTTTTTACGTGGTAGAGCCATGCTTCGGCACGAATGGGCCGGCTCGACCGGAGAAATACCACGGTCTCACAGAAAACCGGCGTGAAACAGCGTTTGCGCTGTGTTTCGCCGAGTGAGTGAGTTTACCGGAGGCCCAATCCCCTACCCTATTCCCTTCCCTACCCTCCCCTATTACCCTATTCCCTCTTAAAAGGCCGGCAACGCACTTGCAGCTCTTCTGATGCTGCGAGTGTCCATGGGCGACGGAAGTTGCTTTCCATCAGGTGACCCGTTTGCTCGTCTGCCCCCTTATTTCATAAAAAAAAAAAAAAAAAATTATTTCCAATAAAATCTTACATTTCTAAACTACAGAAGATAGAATCTTGTGTTTCCATGCTGATACATCATGCTAAAAACTCCTCAGAAAAAAAATTGAGCGAAATCGAACATTGACTTTTAAAGTAGTTCAAAGAAAAACTATTGCGCGTTGATAGTTACGGAATCCTCCTTAGACATGTATTTTGAAAAAATCCATTACAACGGGTTGAAATTTTTTATGGAAAATCTTTAAATATGCACTAATTTCGTTAAAAATTGAGCTCCATGCTTTTAAATACATTTCATTAAATACGTGTTTCGAGAAGTATTAGAATTCACCATCTGAGGGTGTAAAATAAGGGTTGAAATTTTGTATGGAAGATATTTTAAATATGACTTAATAATCATGAAAATTAATATCCGAGGTAATAAATACATATCATTGAGTATTTTATAGTTTTTTTTTTAAGTCACCTAATGGTGGTCCAAAGTTTGTAAAGTGAAATATCAAAAACTTGGCGGATTGCGTTTAATTTTGGCACGCAGATAGTTACTATGACGTACACATCCCGTAAAAAGGATTTTTTAAATTCATCCCCCACGGGGGTGCATAGAGGGTCCATGCGGACGAAGTCACGAACAAATGTTAGTTCAAACAATAATAGTAATTACTAATTACTAACTACGCATATAGAAAGTATACCTACTACATTTTATAATACGACATTCATCAATTTTGGAAAGGAAGCTTTATTTAATTTTACCTAACTAATATTCCAACACTTGTCCTGTCCCACCGTCCTTTTGCGTCAGTATATCTCCCCATGTCCAGCTAACAATAATCCTGCACTAATCACCTCACGCTGATCCCTCTGTGGGGGCGGTAAAGTGACAAATTCGGATACGAGTAATTAACCGTTAAATCTCAAAATTATTGGAGTGCGCTATAAAAATTGCGGACGTTTGCGTTTTTTAGGGTTCCGTACCTCGGGGTACGGACTGTAAATACAAATAATAACAAAAGCGATAATGTAGTGTTCTAATGTAGAGATAAATATATATTATTGCACTGCTGTATACAAGGACTTTTACATCATGAGTCGTGACAGTACACTCGTTTAATATCAAGCCCTAGGATGACGCAACTCCTCAATAGTCCGTAATGCGGACAACGGGATAACATGACATAATCATACATTCCCCACTACGTTCTAGTGATGTAACGAATATTCGCATTCGCATTCGCGAATATTCGCACATTTTTGTATATTCGCATTCGCATTCGCATTCGCAAAACTTTTGCGAATGTTTTGCGAATATGAATATCAGAAAACAAAAGCAAATGTGCGAGTCTCTTACGCCGGTTCTTCTCGCCGGGCTAGTTTCCGAACCGGTGGTAGGCATCATGTAGGACAAATCTATAAGCGTTATATCATAACCTACATGGAAATAAAAATTTTGAGTTTAAGTTTGAGTGAGCGGAGTGGAATGAATGACGCTTTATTTAGATCATGATGAGTTCGTATGAACTCGGCAATACTCGGAAGATACGAACGTAACGAACCTTCGACTGCCGCTAAGCCATAGACAAATTGGCGCCAAATATTAACAAAAACTGAATATTCGCATTCGCATTCGCGAATGTCGGTAGCAGATATTCGCATTCGCATTCCCATTCGCGAATGCTAAAAAAAAGACATTCGTTACATCACTACTACGTTCATCCCGTCCCGTTCATCCCGTTCATCCCACTACTACTATCATAAGTCTCCCTTACTAATATAAGTCTCTTCAGAATTTAATCCACTACTAGCTGTCCCCGACAAACGTTGTTCTGCCTTAACTATGAACAGAAAATTCTCACCGTTTAAACCTTCCCTGAACTGATACGATTATTTGTGGATCAAAATTAGCCAAATCGGTCCAGCCGTTCTCGAGTTTTAGCGAGACTAACGAACAGCAATTCATTTTTATATAGTCACCGTAAAATTGTAAAAACCGTTAGATTGTAATAAAACTAGTGAAATTGTAAAATGTTTATAGACTTCCGACGCGAATATGCTGCATATAATTTAACTACATTATTTTTCGTTAGATTATAAATAGGTATATAGTTTTTAATCTTTCTACATATTTTTACAATCTCGTTAGTTGTTTTACAATCTAACGCTTTTTACAATTTTACGGTGGCATATATAAGAAGAAAGATAAGAAGAGAGAAGATTAATTTGGTAAGAAGTAAGATATTATGTATTATTCCTAAAAAGATCTCATTTCAAAGATTGGTGCATTATTTATGGCCTCGCACTGTACAAATCGATCAAGCCATTAAGCCAACGAACAAACAAACATGACTTTCTCGCGGCAATATCATTCGCAAATGATTTATAAGGAAAACCGGCGGAAAGCGGACACCGATCAATACCACGCACACACGCGCGCGCTGCACATTCTTCGCTGCAAATGTCCACTTAGTGATGTAGGTCAGGCTTGCGGGCGGCTAGTGACGTACATAGTGTCGATAAAATGCTCGATATTTATGACGCAAAACATTAAGTTGCATTTGGGCAGCGCAGCGGCTGTAATGTACTGAAAATATGACAAGCAAAATTCGAATAACGGTAAGAAAAGGGCAGGGTGTTTTCAGTGTGAGAATAGCTAAACCGAGAATAAGATATCGCCAAATAAACCTAAAATACAGGCCAGTCAATTACAATTTGGCAAGTAATTTTCTTTTTTTTTAATGTTATGAACCAGGAAACGAGCAGACGGATCACCTGATGGTAAGCGATTACCGCCGCCAATCGCCATGGACACTCGCAACACCAGAGGAGGAATTGCGTTCCTGGTCCTTAAAATCCCCAATGCCCCCCATGGGCCTCCGGTAACCTCACTCACTCGGCGAAACACAACGCAAGTGTTATTTCACGCCGGTTTTCTGTGAGGTCGTGGTATTTACCCGGTCGAGCCGGCCCATTCATGCCGAAGCGTGGCTCTCCCACAGTCTTTGGAGAATTTCAAATATGGATCATGTTTTTAGCCAGTTTATTAGGTTGCTACTGCAAATAATTTTATAGCACAGCGTGACCTCATCCCGCACTTTACGCACGCAGCTTGCGTAAAGTGCGGGTTTTTGTCACACTTGCTATAAAATAATATACGATACTTGTGGCCTAAATTGTCTATTACTGCACGGCGTTTAGCACCCTCGCTCCGCTCGGGCGCTAACTTCACGCCGTGCAGTAATAGGCAACTTAGGTCACGCGTATCGTAATGTACTATTATTATATTTAAAAGATAACATTTTTTTTCTACAATAGTAATCGTCACGATATCGAATATCTCAATGCAAGACTATCGATAGTCATCTGTCCCATTACTATGTATCTCTGTCTCTCTCGGCCTGGGAATTGCAAGCTGACGGAAAGACATGGTTCTAATGACGGTGCACTGTGCAACACATTAACATCGACAGTGTCGCACGTGACTATTCTGTCGATATCTCCGTCCCTTTCGCTCTGGGAGCGTACAAGAATGCCATGCCTCCAGTGATATCATAGTGCAGCACTTTATTAATATTAATGATTCCAATTGCTCGTATACATTTGGTCACCATATCAATTTGTGTTCACAAATACATAATAAGGTTGTTCAAAATCAATTACTTTTTTTGAAATGAAAACTTTTTTGAAGTGAAAACTTTTTTTGAAGTGAAAACTTATTTTAGCACGGTACGCATATTTTTAGATGAGATAAAATCTCTGGACTCGCGACACCGTCACGAGACGCAGTTTGACGTATGGTGAAATTTAAATAACTTCGAATCAAAATTGTTTATTTCCTATTTAGTATTTTAGTTACCATGAATCTATAGATTATATTTTAGATTGTAATAATTTTAATAATAATGATGATGATACAAGAGTTGTCGAAATTGTTAACGATGATTCATAAAAGAATATTAAATGTACTTACCTATTTTAAAGTTTCTAATAATTAATAAAATACAATTCATGAATCAAATGCAATTCATAATCCAAAAACCCTAGTACCTACCCATCTAAAAATGTCTAACGCGCCAAAATAAGTTTTCACTTCTGTCGGCACTCCCGGAGTGCAACCCGTAATTTTATTTTTATTTTGAGCATACCTATGTTCTACTGCTTATGTCAAGACGTTTAGGCTGAAAAATAATTACTTAAAAATTTGATTTTTTTTTGCTAAATTAAATTACATTACGCTCTTTACGGCGCTGCACAGTGTATTTTTTGTCCAAAAAATTGGCCATGCCGTTTTTATTACTTAATTTTATAGGATTTGTGATTATAAATGCAGGACGAGAACACCCGACTGCCCATTTCATATAGAAGAATGCAAATTAGTACTTGAAAAAATTTTCTATGGTTTCCAGAAAAAACATAGAAACAGTTATAGTTCAAAAGTTTGATATTCTTTTAAGATTTTATTAATTGGTCTAAATAGTGTCTTAAAAGCCCTACGATAGCGAAAAACATCCAGGCTTTATTTGTTCAAGATAACGTATTTATGACTGATTTTGTAAATTTATGTTTTAATTTTTTTAACGCCATGCCGTTTCATATTTGGATTTGAAACTAAGACTGAAATATTCTTTTTATTGATACTTATAACCCAAAAAAAAATGGGATCCAAATGAGGCGGGGCATCGGAGTTATTCAATTTTATATTATTTTGGATAGGGTTGTCACCGCATAGATGAATATTTGAAGTAGGTTTTTATATGCTCATTTTTCTAATGAAGTTCGTAACTTCAACAAAACAATTAATAGTAATAGTCTTTTTTACTTACTAGCTGCTGCCCGCGACTCCGTCCGCGTGGAAATTCATTATGTTATCCATAGTTTACATTTTCTTCGCGTTATACCTTTGCTCCCTTTTGCTTCACTGCTGTTGCACTCTTATATTGAAGTCAGTGAGATACTGAGAAGTTCAGTCACTATTTGGTTTGAACCTTTCTGTTTTTGGTTATTTATGTTTATTATACTGCATATTATATGATGTACCTCCGCCGTGTTCCATATTTGTAAGAAGTATCGATCTAAATATTTAAGTGTTCAGATTTATTTCAGCATAAAAAATCTAACATGCCTTGAATATACATAAATAATATAAATAAGTAAAAAATATATTGTCTTGTTCGCATGTACTAGTCGAAACACTGTGTGTTTGGTAGAGTAATATTTCAGGAATTTCAAGTGAAAACAAAGTTTTATTCAATTACCTAGCAGTTGCGCGCGGCTTCGCTCGCGTGACATTCAATTTCTCTGCACCTTCTTAATTTGATCGTTTTGGTATCAGAAACAGACACTTATTTTTTAGGCATGTATTTACTTGCGACAAAACAATTAAATTTTGGATGTGAAAATACCGAATATTGAATACTAAATTACCAAGTTGGCGAAAGAATGTAAGGAACAAAAAAATTACAAATCTGGTGACTAAATAATACCACTGTTTTTGAAATACGATTTTGTTTGTTTTCACTTTTAAATACCTAGCATAAAAACACATACAATATAGCAAAATTAATTTGTAAAAGATTATAAATAATGGAAACTGAGGATACACAGGATTCTTCGAAAGCTGATGCAGCAACTGTAAAACGGAAACGAAGATCGTCAATATTGAAAAATCAACGACCTCCCCGCACTCCTTTCTCTGAGGTGGAGTTCAATGTAGCCACACCTCCTGACACCACCAAGAGCCGTCGAGTGAGCTTCTCCAGACGTACCGGGGTTGCTGAATTTGTCACAAACGAAGCAACTACAACATGGAGAAACTTCTACGAGGAACACAACAAGTCATTAGAATCATCAGGGAATGAGAATAATTTAGTAGAGAATGCTCCGAGGCAAACAATTGAACATATTGGAAAAAGAATAATTGATCAGCAGTTTGAAGAGGTGGAAGCAGTTGACTTAGGAGGAACTATCCATACTAACCCACTGCAACAATTTCAAGCATCATTTAATAAGATAAACTTGACACAGGAGTTAGCATCTCTTGAATGTATGACCGGTGACATAAAGTTTGTACCGTCTCAGATATAAGTGGGATGTTTTGTAGTGGAATCTTGCAGAATACTACCGATCGATCTGCATCGCAGATGGTGGATTCTGTCTACATTGTAAACATTCCATAAATCTCTTCACTGGTGGCTCCAAGTAGCTGTTATGCATGCAGCGGCCGTATCCCGGTAAACCGTGTCGATCCACGGGCTAAATCCAGTGAAGGGGACTGAGTTTCACAAACTTAGTTTAATGGGCTGATTCCCCCATAAATTGCATAAAGTCTGCAGCGGCTCGGAAGGCGGACACCGTCAGTATGACTTCAAACCCGGCGACCGTGGCGCTGCAGCAGGGCACCTGTGACATGCCTGATAGGGCGTATGTCGGGATCCAAGAGATATGCGGCCAGTCACTGCATCTTCTAGTGCTAATCAGTCGTAGCGGACTTCCGCTCCACTGGTAACAAGGACTGGAAGACGAGAGAGTGGGTTTGTGTATGCGCAAATGCTTACCCACTTTAATATATTCCCGCGCTGATGACCCCTGGCTCATTACTGGACGCAGAGTGCAAGTCCTGCGGCGATGAGGACTGGCGGTGGGGACTAAGCAGGTGAGTTTGGTCCCTAGCTAGATCTTTGCACGTACGGCGGTTGGGTGGTGATGGTCGTATTAGAACTCACAAGAGGCGAGAGAACTGGTACGGCAGCTCACCCGACGACAAAGCAGCCCTATTTAGGGATCGCACTGCTTTCCCCAATCCGGGGAGGGGCCTAGAAAAGGTGGCCTAAACAAAGCTCGCCTCAATGCAACCCAGGTGGCTAACCGCGGTCATCTGGTCACCAATTAAAAGCGGTCGAAAGAAACATAATAATAAATCAAATGCATTCTTAAATTTGGCTGCGTGGAACGTAAGAACGTTACTGGACAATAAAAATAACCTTTGTCCTGAGAGGAAAACTGCACTCATAGCGCGTGAATTGTCCCGCTATAACATCGACATAGCCGCAATCAGCGAGGCACATTTAGCGGATAGCGGTGAGCTCTGTGAGGAATTGGGTGGATATACGTATTACTGGGAGGGTAAACCTGCAAGTGAACGAGCCGCAAATGGTGTTGGATTTGCGATCCGAAACAACATCGCTAGATCGCTAGTGGAGCCTCCAAAAGGGATCAACGACAGGCTCATGACACTACGACTCCACATGGCTCCCAGGAAATACCTACATCTCGTAAGCGTGTATGCGCCTACTATGACAACACCTGATGAGGACAAACTTCAATTTTATGAGAATCTGCGTGATGTTTTGCTGGGGATTCCAGATTGTGACAAGTTGATTCTGCTGGGTGACTTTAATGCGCGTGTTGGCACAGAATATATTGCCTGGAAGAACGTGCTGGGGAGACATGGAGTAGGCAAGTGCAACACCAACGGTGTTGCTCTCCTGACGTTATGCTCCGAATTTAACCTCAGCATAACAAACACATTCTTCAGGCTACCCGAAAAATACAAGACATCTTGGATGCACCCACGCTCTGGGCACTGGCATCTTCTTGATTACATCATTGTACGCAGGCGAGACCTGAGAGATGTACTTATTACAAGAGCAATGCGTGGTGCCCAAGGCTGGACTGACCACCGTCTTATTAGATCCAGGATGAGGCTTTACTACAAGCCTCCGCGTAGAGCAGAACACAGGATTCCAGCTCGACTTGCTTGTGCGCGTTTGGTGCGTGATGAGGGACTGTGTCGTGAGCTAGATGCGGAATTTGAGGCAGCAATGCCCAGGACTGATGACAATACCTCAGTAGATGCCAGGTGGCGTACATATTCGAAGGCTCTCTATGGTGTTTCTCAACGAGTTATTGGCACACCACATAAAAAACATCAAGACTGGTTCGATGATTCTGATGTGGAAATACGGCAGCTTGTTGAAAACTATCGTCTCGCTCTAAGAGGAGTCATCAGTGCAGGGCAGCGCAAGTCTCTTCAGCAGGATCTTAAAGCAAAAATCCGAGAACAAAGGGATAGTTGGTGGCGCCGTAAAGCCGAAGAACTGCAATGGTTAGTTGACACTAGCCAAACAGCAAAATTTTTCGAAGGGCTAAAATCCGTTTATGGACCCCGCGCTAAAAAGACTGCCCCTGTTTACTCGCGAGATAAAGCTAAGAAGTTGACAGATCCAAAAGAGGTTCTTCTTCGTTGGGCTGAACACTTTAATGAAGTGCTCAATCCCGGTAGTCAAGGAGCAGATCTGTCTTACATTAATTCACTTGAGAGCTTGCCATCTGCTTCGGGCTTGGATGACCCGCCTTCGTACGCCGAGTTCGTTACTGCGATCAACCGTTTAAAAAATGGTAAATCACCTGGTTCGGACAGTCTGTCTTCTGAAATTTTCAAATACGGTGGACCGAGTATCAGGTCCAGACTGTTTGAACTTATCAAACTGATTTGGGATGTTGAGATGGTTCCACAGGACTGGAAGGATGCTTCTATTAGCAAGCTGTATAAAGGCAAAGGGGACCTCTCTGATTGTGGCTCGTTTAGAGGTATTACATTGCTTTCCACAGCTGGCAAAATTCTGGCGCACATCATCAATAGTCGCCTTAGTAATGTAGCTGAAAGCTTCCTACCGGAGACCCAGTGCGGGTTCAGACCTAAAAGAGGTACGGTTGATGCCATATTTGTAGTCAAGCAACTTCAAGAAAAAAGTTTTGAACAACACCGCGACCTCTATTTATGTTTTGTGGACCTGGAAAAGGCCTTTGACCGTGTTTCTAGGACCGCCCTCTGGATTGTTCTAGAAAAATGTGGCTGTCCTGCAAAGTTCGTCAATTTAGTACGCCAGTTCCACGAAGGCATGACAGCCCGTGTGCGTCACGAAAACAACTTTACAGACCAGTTCCCGGTCACTAGCGGTGTCAAGCAAGGCTGTGTAATGGCTCCGACCCTTTTCGCTATCTACTTCGCTGCAGTAATGAATGACGCTCTTAAAAGCTGTAATGACAAGATTACCATAAATGTCCGCATGGACAAAAGCGTTTTCGACCTCGCACGTCTCAGAGCAAAACGCAAAATAGACTCTGTTTCAATAATAGATGTTCTGTATGCCGACGATGTCTGCCTTATGGCTGACAGTTTGGACGACCTACAGAGTTTTTTGGACAAATTAGATGAGTCCTGTCGTAAATTCGGCCTAGTAATCAGTGCTTCTAAGACCCAGATTCTAAAACAACCTGTGAAAGGTAAATCTGCGGACGATGGTGCTGTTTACCTACGAGGAAAACCACTGCCAGAAGTAAGTACCTTCCGGTACCTTGGAACTATTTTGCGCAGTGATAATCGTCTCGAGTCTGAGATCTCTGCGCGAGTCGCCAAAGCAGCTGCAGCTTTCGGTGGTCTTAACCGACGAGTTTGGAAATCACATGACCTGAAACTCCACACAAAACTCGCTGTCTACAGGGCCATAATCTTACCATTGTTGCTTTATGCCTCGGAGACCTGGTGTCTTTACAAGGGAGATATCAAACGCCTTGATACCTTCCACATGAAGTGTCTTCGGGCGATTCTTCGGGTGAGATGGCAGGATCGTGTGCCAAACTCGGAGGTTCTACGCCGAGCTAAACTCGCTGGAATGGAGTCTATGCTAATGAAAGGCCAACTACGCTGGTGTGGACACCTTGTACGTATGGAGTCTTCCAGATTACCAAAAAAGGTATTTTACTCTGAGCTTAGCTCAGGTAAACGAAAGCCTGGAGGACAGTTTCTGCGTTACAGGGATGTCTTAAAACGCCACTTGACTGCAATTGGCATGTCTAGTGAGTCATGGGAGGAGCTTGCAACGCAGAGGTCGGAGTGGCGAACTGCTGTCAACACGGGTATAGAAAACTTTGAGCGTTCCCGTCTTGAAGACCTTGACGCCAAACGCCTGATCCGAAAAACTCGACCCAAGCCCTCCTACAACTATACTCGCAATTCAAGTGGGTCTCTTTACTGCGCTTCTTGCAATAGGACCTTCAAAACAAAATTTGGTTTTGCGAGTCATGCTCGCGCTCATGCAAGAGCCCAGGCAAAGACGAGCTAAGGGTGTCGCCGTCGACGGATACGTCTGGGAGGACATCATCATCATCAATACCACTGAATTTTGGCGACAATTTGTGAGTGCACATTTAATTTAAAAATAGGCACATATATTTTCCCTGATGTAGGTAACTCAAAAAACATACAAGCAGCAAAACGAGGATACATAAAAAAAACATAAAGGAGCATACAATATATACAATTTTTAATTTTTCTCGGTTTTAGGGGGATGTAGATATTGTGTAGATTAATTTTGAAATTTAAAAATGGCTGATATTTTTTCTTTTTCGTGAATTTTTTATTATCGAAGAAATTTCGATATGGGTGTCTTATAAACGACACCCATATCAATTTTCGTAAAATTGATATGGGTGTCGTTTATAAGGTTTTTGGGAGTGCTGGATTACGAAAATGACATTCGTTTTGAATTTCCAATATGGCGGACATACTTAATTTTATAAAAATAATATGGGTGTCCTTTTATTGGTTTCTGAGGGTGCTGATAACAAAAAAGTCATCCATTTTAAAATTCCTTAGTAACCCCGCAACCTCATATTTTCTTTATGATGGGAGAAAAAGAAATTTGAAAATATGGAATTTTCCAACATTTCTATAGCTTTATACATTCCTAATATCTCAATGTGCAGCATTTACATTTTTTTTTATAAAATTGATTCTATCTCGGAAACGGTGCATCCTATTGAAAAAATAATGAAAATTTCGTCCCCCTTAGGAACCCCGCAACATCATATTTCCCTCATGATGGGAGAAAAAAAAAATCCGGAATTTTCCAACATTTCTATATAGATTTATACATCTCTCGTATCTCAATGTACAGCATTTACGTTTTTTTATAAAATTGATTCTATCTCGGAAACGGTGCATCCTATTGAAAAAATAATGAAAATTTCGTCCCCCTTAGAAACCCCGCAACATCATATTTCCCTCATGATGGAAGAACAAAAATTTCGAAAATCCGGAATTTTCCAACATTTCTATAGATTTATACATCTCTCGTATCTCAAATGTACAGCATTTACATTTTTTTTTATAAAATTGATTCTATCTCGGAAACGGTGCATCCTATTGAAAAAAATAATGAAAATTTCGCCCCCCTTAGGAACCCCGCAACATCATATTTCCCTCATGATGGGAGAAAAAAAATTTCGAAAATCCGAAATTTTCCAACATTTCTATATAGATTTATGCATCTCTCGTATCTCAATGTACAGCATTTACGTTTTTTTATAAAATTGATTCTATCTCGGAAACGGTGCATCCTATTGAAAAAATAATGAAAATTTCGTCCCCCTTAGAAACCCCGCAACATCATATCTCCCTCATCATGGGAGAAAAAAAAATTCGAAAATCCGGAATTTTCCAACATTTCTATATAGATTTATACATCTCTCGTATCTCAATGTACAGCATTTACGTTTTTTTTATAAAATTGATTCTATCTCGGAAACGGTGCATCCTATTGAAAAAATAATGAAAATTTCGTCCCCTAAGAAATTCCGTAACATCATATTTTCTTTATGATGGGAGAAAAAAAAAATCGAAAATCCTGAATTTTCCAACATTTTTATAGATTTATACATCCCTCGTATCTCAGTACAGCATTGCCATTTTTTTCTATAATCGCTTCTATCTCAGAAACGGTGCATCCTACTGGAAAAATAATGAAAATTTCCTCCCCCTAATAAACTTGGAAATTGCATATTTTCTTCATGAAAAAATTTCCATACATAGCTGGTACCTTGAACTACATAACATACTGTAATAATAATCATCAATCCTAATCAGCATCCCCAAGATCTTTTAATTTAGTATTTATATTCATTTTACGAAGATTGAATATTCTGCATTTTGGAAAATGAAATTGGAAGACAATTTTGTAATCGGAACCTTATTAATTTTAATAACAAAAATGTACGCCACTGTGGAATTACAAAACAGATTTTATTTTCATATTATTCTGCACCCCCAGACACCTAGAAAATGACACCCATGCAAAGGAAAAACATACTCCAACAGTATCCAAAAATAGGATTTTCCGTAGCCTGCAAATTGGATTTTTAGCAGCCATTAATTTATCGACCAAATCTGGTTTTATAGCTGCTTATATGGTATAATGGTCACCAACTCGGAAATTAAGTCACCAACTTATAAATGTCGGTGCTAATTTGGATTAAATTTCGCCTCTTTTTATCTGCCGACTTTTGAATTTTTTGTCACCTGAGTGATTTCGCTGCCAAATTCAGTAATAGAGTATGCTCACGTGCAGCCGCCAACTTATTTTTTGTTCGCTCGATTAATTATATCCCTTTTTTTTAATACTAAAGATTTATTTTAAATTCAATGTAAGTCTTATAATTTTTAATATTTTGTATACAAATTATTATCCGGCGTTGTAAATACCTAATATTTTTACAACAAATATGCTGATAATTCGGTCTGCCAGTGAAAGTCACGGTTAAAAATACATGCAACCATTTCAAAATTTAGTCAAAAGCAAAACAAACAGACGGACGGGCATTCTATTTAAAATCCAATGAAAGGTAATATGTGGTGCAGGGAAGGGGTTCGTTAGGTTATAGCTAAAACCAGGTAATAAAATCGGAAACCGGACCCGGTCTGCACCGGATACCTATTAAACAATAGATTTCCGGTTATAATTAAACCTATATGAGACCATTTTATACCGGAAATATATAAAAGATTTTAAATGTGTCACCATGTGTACATTAGAAAAGTATTAATTTGTTAAAAAAATTCCAAGTCAGTATTGTAGGATTGACATGTCAAATTAATATGAAAACTGCAATAAAAAGTAATCGTTTTTTTGTTTCTGCTCAAAAATATTTTACGGCATTAATAAAATATTTTCTCGATTTATCGAGTCACTTTAGTGACTCAATGCAGTTTCTCTAACCTTCTGTTTAATTATTAGTCAGGAATAAAAAAAAACAAAGTTCAAATGAATAAAAAAATTTGGTATAGAAATATTGACAACCCTAAACCCATAGTTACCATAGAAAACTTTAGAAGCCTCTAACTTCAGTGCCCTTTATTATTTGGACCTAATTTTTTTTACACAAATTCTAGTACATTTAAGTAACAATTCTGTATAAAAATAAAATCCAAATATTTAGAAATACGTTCATAAAAAATTAAAGAAAAAAAAACATAAATCGTAAATAAATCTTTAAAAACTTATTTAAGAAATATGTAAATCAGGTTAAATTGTGTGTTTTTTGATTATTGTCGATCAGAATAATCAAGAAGACAATTAAGTAAATATTTAAAAAGTTATGGCAATTTTTAATTTTATTGAAAAAAAAATAAAAAGTGTTTTTTTATTGTTCATAATAAGATATTAACGCATGTAAATACTAATAAATTATTTACATAACATTTCTGTATGAGATTTCCAAAAAAAAAGGCATGGCCAATTTTTTGGACAAAAAATACACAGTGCGCTGTAAAGGTCATTGACCTCGCACAGCTTTGTATTGTATTGATGTTATTTAGGCAAACTCTGCTTCCCTTTAACACCTGTTTCGTGAACGTTTCGTTTCGAGGTGAACGACCTCAGCGCCTAATAATTTTTCTGCCTAAGCGTCTTCACATAAGCAGTAGATCTTATGGCCGAAATATCCGTAATTGATTTTGAACATCCTTATATTTCAGTACCTAACCGACCAAGACTCTGAAAAATTGACTTACCTTACGTAATACCAGTATTGCTCTGATTTATAAACGCAGCCTATAAAATAGCAGTAGGTTATATTAAAGGTACTAATATACAGAGTGGGTAGGTACTCTGCGATTAGCAAAAAAAATCTGTCTCTACTTTGTCAGTTACAACTTTTAAGGAGTACCTAAAGGAATTAGTGAAGTGCCTAGAAATGTCATTTTTCTCATTGATATTATAAATCAGAATCAGTCTTATTAATAAAATTATTTACACCACGGATTAGCTAATCCAACATGGCTGTCTCTGTCAGATACTTTGGAACAGTCACTTGATAGACAAAGAGAGCGATTTGGATTTGCTTATCCATGGTGTAAATATTTTTATTAATAAGGGTGTAAGAGTTTACCTAAATTAGTCTCTAAATTCTAATTTTGATATTTTTTTTTTTCAAAAAAGAAATCATAAATATTTATAACCTACTAGCTTATGTCCGCGGCTTCGCCCATGTATCCCACAAAAACACTGTACTTTTTCGAGATAAAAAGTAGTTTAATAAAAATACGTTCAGTGTTTTTTTTTTTGCGCGAAAGATTTACAAACATCCATTCATCCTCATAATACTCTAGTCGACAAGTTGAAAATGGTCTAAAATAGAGATGTACTGCTCTTAAAATTATGTGTGGTAGCTCATTGGATCCGGAATAACAAGAAAAATGTGCTAAAAGCGTGTATTTAGCACATTAAAAATTATAAAAATTAAAGATGACAAAAATGGCATTTAGTTTTTTGCCAATATTTCATAAAATATTAATATTTAAGAAATATGAAAAAAAAGATGCTGAAAGAGGAGGAAACCAATAAAAAACTACCAGCTCCCGGAACTCTATCTCCATTATTTTGAGTCTCCGCGCGGCGCGCGACATTTTTAAGACTATGTCCAGAAACTGCGTAAGCCTGCGTAAACCTACGCACGTAGAGATTCTTATCTTATCACAACAAAATTTCTGCCGGTCTATCTGTGATGCCAACTTGGGACTTTTTCCCTAAATTTAGGGAGAAAAGTATCTGAAGGGGCTAAGAATCTTATGCTTGTGTTATTTAAATATGCAATTAAACTGCTTGTCGATAAGTAATATACAGCACACTATTTTTTTAACCGACTTCCAAAAAAAGAGGCGGCTATACGTTCGGCAACATATTTATATTTTTTTATTTTTGTTTGTATGTTATACCATAATCCCGCCGTCTCTGGACCGATTTTCAAAATTCTTTTTTTGATGTAAAGGGTATAATTTCAAGTTGGTCCCGTTTTGAAAAAAGCGGTGACATGATGATAGGATCAATGTGGAATCGAGGGACTCCTCGAAATTTATATGGACACATATAATGATTTAGACTTTTCCTGAAGTAACATAAGCATATGCTACTAAAAATAAGATTTTGCACCAATGTATATCCTGAATTCAAAAGCACTGTACAGAACTCCTCAGTCTTAAAAGATACGCGTTTCGAAATTTCGGCATTGTTCAAAGAACTACAAGCATATGCAACTAACTTACTATAATCATCATCATCATCTTATTTACAATACTTAATGGAATCTTAGCGCGTATTCAATAATTATACATTCGATAGTTTATTTTAAAGGTTTTAAGATAATATATTAATAATAATTTAACAAAATATATCACTACAAAGGGCGAAATTATTATTTTTAAATAGAAAATTAAATCGACTTTCAAAGTAAAAATACCCAAAAAAGTATGAAATAAAACTTATTTTCTAAATAATTCCCCCTTTTTATTCGACTAAAATTTTAACAATTTCCCTACTCAATCTTCTTAATTTTGAAGTCGGTACCAACAAATTTGAATGTGAGTTCTATAAAATATATGGGATATTGTTTGGGCTGGTATCGACTTCAAAATTAAGAAGATTGAGTAGACAAACCGTTAAAATTTAAGTCGAATTTAAAAGGGGACTTATTTAGAAAATAAAGAATATTTAAAAAAAAGGTCCAGCCCGCGCCCATTACGCCCGCGTAAGTACAGTAATCCACGGATATGTATTTCGCGATAAAAAGTTGCCTATGTCCTTCGGCCTTCCCCATGGTCTAGTTTATATCTGTGCCAAATTTCATGGTAATCGGTTTAGTAATTTTTACGTGAAAGCGGTTCCTGTAGGATACATGAACCGTACATTTCCCCGCGATTAAAAGTAGCCTACCTCCTTTCCCATGGTCTAATCTATATCTGTGCCAAATTTCATAATGATAGTTTTAATGTAAAATTGTTAAGGTTTATTTTTTCTTTTACTATAACTTATTAAATTCGTAATATCTATTGAATGGAATAGCCGATTCGAAAAATTTAAGATGTGATTGTTGTTTAAGAGGTGATTTTATGATTTTTTAACTCAAGAAATATATATTTTTTTTCAAAATATGTACGGTTCATGTCGTGTCAAGTATTGTGTACTTTATCCCATGCTCTTACCACTAGACCACAGCCTCCGTGGTCTAGTGGTTAGAGCATTGGCTCTCGACTCGGAGGTCGTGGGTTCGATTCCCGCATTGGAACAACAAAAAATGTTGTTTCCAAGTTTGGTTAGGACAATGCAGGCTGATCACCTGATTGTCTGAAAGAAAGATGATCCATGCGTCGGATGGGCATGTAAAAAGTCGACCCTGCGCCTCATCTCTCGTCAGTCGTGTCGGTTATCCGTCCCACTGGAATACGAGAGTAAAGGAAGAGAGAGTGCTCTTGTGTACTGCGCACTATAAAATTACTCCTGCGTAACTGACCTGATTTCAATGAAGGCCGCGGATTTGCAGGCAAAAATTATAAATGATTGATGATGATGATGATGATGATGAATGACACTATTGACAATAATGATACTGTTATACTATAAGTACCGTTGCTGGATTTGCTGCTTGGCCCGTGAGTATGGCGCTTTAGGGTAAATATTATTTTTGTTGGTTATTTTATAATTATAATCGAATTTAAATAATAACGTTAAATTATCTAAACATTTAATTTTAATAATACATATTCACAATTCGTTCTTAAAATCATACATTAACATTTTGTTTTTCATTGTTGGTGCAAGGCAACTTGCCAAAATTATATTGTTTTTGTTATTGTCCTACTCATTTTGCTCGAAAATGAGCAATCATCGTTTTTTTTTTCTACGGAAATGACGGATGTTGGAAAGCATGTGTGGGACTTCCGAAAGATATTAGCAAAGTAGTTTTACTGTATAAAGATCTTTATAGGTATGTTTTTCTAAATAAGTAATACTTACATATTTGGTATGTAACTTTTTTGATTTTTAACGGTAAGTACCTATATATTTTATCGTATTATGTAACTTTATGAAGTTTCGATATGGCATAAGTACTTTAATAATTATATTTGAGAGTCTTCGCATGCTAGGTAAAATCCACGGGAACCGTACTATTTGTTTTAGGGAGAAATATTTTTTGAAACTTGGCAACTCGATCTTACTACGCTTTCATTGCACTCCAAAATACAGGGGATGACACTTTTGACTATTTCAAATCGATATCAATTGTGTGTTGAAGGTTTTAATATAAAGAGTCTTCAGAAATAATTGGTTTTGACAAAACATTGACAGCACAAAATTTCGGAACACTCTGTAAAGTAAAATGCCAACAGTGTCAACCGATCTGAATGCTGTGTAACGAATGAACTGAATACTTCTGTCTCACTTTGAATCATACAATCGGAGCGAGAAAAACATTTTTCTTTCACTTTGTGTCTCGCGCGTACTCGAGGTAGCTGCGTAATTGCTGCATCTATTGAGTCAGGGGCGGAGCACCTATACGTGTGGTATGGGCATACCCACAACCCCAACAGCCTTGTGAGTGCATACTTTCAAGGTCTATTAATTTATAATCAAAATAGGTTCAGTGGGTAGTAGTATTGGTATTGTTAGCCTTTTGAGTCTTACCTGGTGCTTTTTACCTGCTGGTCATACTTATATTATTGTTAAAATACATATTTATAGTAGTGGATTTAGTGTTAAGCGGACCTTTAGTCAGGTAGATTGAAGAAAACGCAAAATTTGTCACCTCTCCATAAATTTTCGGCCCTTTTTTATTTACTAACCAACAGATTTAAGAAAAAATAATACTTTGTTTGAACCGATAGGAATTACTCCTGCCGATGTTATATAATCTATAATTTGTGTATGTTTCTTTACTATATATGCATATATTTTTTATTTAATTAATTTATAATCTTAGTTGATGTAAATTTGTTTAAGGTACCTATATTGAAAGCTTATTTTTTTACCAAACATAAAATAATTTTTTTGCTAAATAAGCGAAAAACTTTCTCACTCACTCCGCGCGTTAGCTTTTAATTAACATAATATTATAAAGAAAATAATACAATTCTTTTTTTATATTCTAATAACCATGTTATGAAGGAAATAATATAATCAAAATTTTCGGGCCACATCTTCGTTTGAGAGCTGGATCCGTGCCTGAATCAACCAAAGCGGTTTAATAGGTCAATTTTGTACGATACGCGCATAGCTAAAATAATACGCACGTAGCTTCTGGACGCAATGTATGGGGCCCTAGTACCTCGACTACGTGCGTAGACCTTACGTGCGTAAGAATACGCAGTTTCTGGACATAGTCTTAGATCCAGGCACGGATCCAGCTCTCAAAAGAAGATGTGGCCCGAAAATTTTGAGTTTATTATTTCCTTCATAACATGGTTATTAGAATTTAAAAACATAATTGTATTAATTTCTTTATAACACCGCCTCCTTTTTGGAAATCGGTTAAACATATTAATCAAGTTTATAACAAAGTTGCTGACTGACTGAAGTTAGTAATAGGGTTTTTACCCATTGGGTACAGAACCCAAAAATCAATCGGTAATACAAAATAGCTCTATCGATTCCAAGATAATATTATTTATTAATAATAATGTCCTCTTCAAATGTCAGTTAAACCACAGAATAAATTTTAGAACAAGTAGTTAAACTAAGACTATGTCCAGAAACTGCGTATTCTTACGCACGTAAGGTCTACGCACGTAGTCGAGGTACTAGGGCCCCATACATTGCGTCCAGGAGCTACGTGCGTATTATTTTAGCTATGCGCGTATCGTACAAAATTGACCTATAAAACCGCTTTGGTTGATTCAGGCACGGATCCAGCTCTCAAAAGAAGATGTGGCCCGAAAATTTTGGATCAGGGTCTTCAGAAGGTAAGTGGTAAGGGAAGCCGACAGGAATGGAGTTATAGGAACCCCACGCCACTGGTAATTCCTATCGGTTCAATCAAAGTATTATTTTTTCTTAAATTTGTTGGTTAGTAAATAAAAAAGGGCTGAAAATTTATGGAGAGGTGATAAATTTTACGCTTTCTTCAATCTACCTGACTAAAGGTCCGCTTAACACTAAATCCACTACTATAAATATGTATTTTAACAATAATATAAGTATGACCAGCAGGTAAAAAGCACCAGGTAAGACTCAAAAGGTTAACAATACCAATACTACTACCCACTGAACCTATTTTGATTATAAATTAATAGACCTTGAAAGTATGCACTCAGAAGGCTGTTGGGATTGTGGGTATGCCCATACTACACGTATAGTTGCTCCGCTCCTGACTCAAATAGGAGCAGCAATTACGCAGTAATAAGCAGCATACCTCGAGTACGCGCGAGACACAAAGTGAAAGAAAAATGTTTTTCTCGCTCCGATTGTATGATTCAGAGTGAGACAGAAGTATTCAGTTCATTCGTTACACAGCATTCAGATCGGTTGACACTGTTGGCATTTTGCTTTACAGAGTGTTCCGAAATTTTGTGCTGTCAATGTTTTGTCAAAACCAATTATTTCTGAAGACACTTTATATTAAAACCTTCAACACACAATTGATATCGATTTAAAATAGTCAAAAGTGTCATCCCCTGTATTTTGGAGTGCAATGAAAGCGTAGTAAGATCGAGTTGCCAAGTTTCAAAAAATATTTCTCCCTAAAACAAATAGTACGGTTCCCGTGGATTTTACCTAGCATGCGAATACTCTCAAATATAATTATTAAAGTACTCATGCCTCATCGAAACTTCATAAAGTTACATAATACGATAAAATATATAGGTACCGTTAAAAATCAAAAAAGTTACATACCAAATATGTAAGTATTACCTTTTTAGAAAAACATACCTATAAAGATACTTTATACAGTAAAACTACTTTGCTAATATCTTTCGGAAGTCCCACACATGCTTTCCAACATCCGTCATTTCCGTAGAAAAAAACGATGATTGCCGAAGGCATTAACAAATTAGTTGCACTGTACGCAGCACATTGAATGACGCGGTCGCGTCCTATCCGTGTCATATAAAGTCTATACTTTAGCCTATTCACGTTGTGAAGGCAGTGAATCATGCGTATCTACATACTATTGACGACCTCTGTGGCTCAGTTGGTTGAGCATGTTGGTGCTCAAGCCGGAGGTCGCGGGTTCAAATCCCGCCGAAGGAACAAAAAAGTTTTTCTGTTTTCCTGGGTCATGGATGTGTATTAAATATGTGTATAATATAATAAAAATCTTAAATATGTGTATAGTATAAAAGTATTAAATATATTTCCGTTGTCTGGTACCCGTAACACAAGTTCTTCGAGAACTTACCACGGAATCAGATTGACGTGGTGTGAAGCGTCCATATATATTATATTATTATAATTATTATATTATATGTCAAAATGGCTTACTTTAATAGGTAAATTAATGTAATCACAGCTAATGCGTCAATTTTGACATTTGTATGCATGATTCACTACTTTTTTTAACACTTACAGACTATAAGTTATTTCGTAGATATCTAGAGGGTAAAAACTGTATGTCTGTCACCAGGCTATGTCTCATGAGATCATAATCCTTGATAGCTAGACAGTTAAAATTTTAGATAACCTTTACTAAAAATAGTCGATTTCGTAATAAAAAGGAACTCTTATAGTTTTGCTCTGTCCCTCCGTCTGTCTGTCTGTCCACGCCTCTAGCTTCTGTAATTATGAATATAAATGGATGAAATTTGGTATAGTTTTTTGTATATTATATTATCTCGGATTTAGCATCGTAAAATAATAATAATTTTATATTTTGAGGGTGGCTCTCCATACATAAGAAGTGGGGATGAAAAATATTTTTTCATTGTACCCCGTTGTATTGCATAACGTTGAATAGCGCTTTAAAATAGAGTCAAGATTTCATACATGACATTTTTTCAAAATTTTCGAGTAGTTGTAGAGTAGTTTTCTAAATTATAGGTTAAGCTTGTAAGTTTCCATGCTGATATATAATGCTTAAAACTAAGGGAAAATTATTTTGAACCAAACCGGACTGTGACTTTTGAAATAATTTGAAAAACCTATTACGCGTTGATAGTAACGGAACCCTCCTTAGACACAACAAACGTGAATTTTTTGACGTTTTTGGCGTGATTCTTTAATGGCAAGTTGGCAACAGGTAGACGCTTGCAATAAGAATTTTGGTTTTTTATACAATACATTTTTATACCAATAAGTGATAGGTCAGCTGTAATTAAATAATAATAGTATATTATATAACTTATCCTCAAGCAAATCAATTGCATATTTAAATAAAACAAGCATAAAACCCCCCCTAATAACCCCTTCAGATACCTTTTCTCCCTAAATTTAGGGAAAAAGTCCCAAGTTGGCATCACAGATAGACCGGCAGAAATTTTGTTGTGATAAGATAAGAATCTCTACGTACGTAGGTTTACGCAGGCTTACGCACTTTCTGGACAGAGTCTAAGTTGCGCGCTTGGCGTCAAAAGCAAGTACGACACATTATTTTTTTATTATTTTTTTAATAACAGTCTATTCTGTACACTATAAATAATTTATTCCGGTTGGAAATTTTACTTTAAGTTAATTTTTCAACAAGTTAAACGATTGTTAACTACTTAACAATATTTTCTCTAACTTCTGTCTTAACTGTAAATGAAAAAAAAAATGTTTAAATTGTCGTAACTATTTTTCGCTTCGTAGAGCCTTCTTAACAAGATTTTTTAATATAAAAGTTAAAAGATATTCATACCTCGTTTATAATATTTTTTGTTTATAAGTTTAATAACATTACTTGAATTTTTTAGTTTTTGTTCAACTATAAAAATTAATAATGTTTATTATAATACCCCGATTTTTACTCCGTAAAACATCCGCCAGTTCCGACTGTATAATATTATACAGTATTATGCCTAGTATTATGTACTATGTAAAAATATACGATAATATGGAAATTACATCATTATAGGTATGTTAAGTTATTACTAAATCAATAATCCTTTCTCTAAACTATGTAATTTAAGAGGTATTTGGTTATCTATAGAATAATGAATAAAATTTTCATAAGATTAGTCAGTGTAGGGTCAGTGACCCGGTTTAATTAATCCCTTGGGTCGTTGACCTATCGGAGACTAGTTACGTGGTATCGAACTGGAATTCGGCACGATTAAGATTTCTTAGAAATTGACGAAAATGACTTATTACAATTTGTTTGGATTCTTTATTTGTACCCAATTAGGTACTAAAAACAACAATTTAAATATATAATCTATTATAATAATATTCAAGTGGAAATTCGACAAAAAAACGGTCCTACTGCTAACATCAGTTTCTTCCAGACATCTTTAAAAAAATAATAGACCGTATAAAATTGTAAAGTCTTACTACATACATGTATGTAGTAAGACTTCACAATATTATACGGTACCTATATAAAAACAATTTTAATTGTTCAAAGGTATGTATCCTTCGATGGTTTATTTTGTGTGCAGAATCTACACTCTACACGATCTACATCGTAGGGTAAAATGGTTAACCTATCATTAACACTTCCCTGGTGTACATGTGTTTCCTATTGTTATATCATTATCACAAAAGGGGTAACCAATACTCAATAGTTAATATTCAAATATTTCTGTCAAAGATTGTATTGTATTGCTCTACATTATACATCTATGGCTCTATATAATTCGAATTAAGAGATTAGCCTCTATTCGCTCCGTGCACGACTTCAGCGCCACCTAGCGTTCGCAACTTTGTTGGCTTTGACCGTTCTGGCGTTTTTAAATTTTTTAGCGGCATTGTGATAAAATATTAAAACAATAATTTTCCTAAAGAGTTTTAAGCATGATCTATCAGCATGGAAATTTGCAAGTTTCTATCTCCTATAGTTTAAAAATGCTAGGGGGGCACCAACTTACAAACTATTTTGGAGGCCGATTACTCGAAAATGGTCAACTTTATAAAAAAAGTAACGTATGAAACCTTGCCTTTATTTTAAAAGACCTATTCTACGATACACTACACGATGGGGTAGAGTGAAAAAATATTTTTCATCCCCACTTCACATTTATGGAGAGCCACCCGTAAAATATAAAATTATCATTTTTTATGACCCCGAAACCGTGATCTATACACAATCTATAACTGTACCAAATTTCATCAATGTATATTCATAATTACAGGAGCTAGGAGCGCGGACAGACAGACAGATAGACAGACAGAGACAGACGGACGGAGCGAAACTATAAGGGTTCCTTAAGTATTACGGAACCCTAAAAATACTATTGTGTTATTAATGTAAACTTCAAAATTATTGTGATTTGTGTGGACAGTGTTGTGTAATCATTTTTGGGCATTCAAATTAAATGTGGTATGTAACATCATTTCATACATAGGTAGATACATTATAATATTAAAACACTGATACCGTAAAAAACGCTTTTAGAATTTTAGAAAATTAAAGATTGCTTCGGCATTGACAGATGACAGAGCCTACATTATTTCTACTTTTTGCCACCATGAGCGCTGCGATCGATTATGATACCCCCACCTAGTACTTCGCACCCAGCGAATAGCCTTCTTAGTATGCTCACACATGCGCCGCAGCTAGGATTTGTATGTCATTTTATGCCGCTGCGTCGGCGTTGAACCATTTTTTGCCGCAGCGGCAACGGCGCGGCACTGCGGCGGCGAAATCCATACAAAATCCGGCGGCACCGCTAGAGTTGCGGCGCGTAGGTATGTAAATTGTAAAGGCGCTTAATCGCCATTACTAAAAATTTACCATTATAAGTCAATGACCTCCAATGTACATGTAATACGATCTACAAATAAAAAGATTTACCCAAAATAAAACTAGAAGCTGGTTGATTACAACACAATAAAACCCTTTTTATTACCGATAAAATGTTAACGCACACACATTTGTTTATGAGACTAGGTAAAAATATCATGTTGCATAAGGAAAATAATATCCTTTATAGTTATTGTACAGTCGCGTGCACCAATATAGACACATTGACAAATTTGCAATAATATGTCAACGTATCATACTTCAAAAACATGGATACCATGTTGTATTCATAATGATGTAACCTACAAAGTGTTTCAAAATTATGAACACATTTTTTCATAATAAAGTAAACACCAGTTTGTCAATGAATACTAAACACCCTCAAAGCTAAAATGATGTATCGTGACAATGTCAATAACATGTAAACATTAATTTTTGTGTATCCGAAAATGTAAAACACAATTTCATTACGATGTAAACAATAATTGTATCATTAATATGTATACACTCATAAAAGTTTAGCACTTTTTACTTTTCTGCCAATATGTTTATAATTGTCAAAAAAATGTAGTCGGTGTAGGTTTCTAAACGATGTATACATTCTTTTTTAAGGATAAGGGTTCCTTGAGTATTACGGAACCCTAAAAAATTTAACCTACACCTACGACATACATGATAACTACGATTGACTTCTCAGATAAAATAAAAACAATGCGTTTTTTGGTTCGGTTTTTATTATCTACCCTCAACTTTCATAATGTTCTAAACTAGAATGACTGCGTCGCAGCGGAGTTCATCATTCGCACAAATATTTCGGTGATTGCATGTGGTGTTCGTTTGAAATTTGAAAATTATGGATAGAATGGAGAACATTCCTTATAGAATATTTTCCTACGAAAAACATAAAATTATAGTTTTGAAAGAGCAGGGGTCCTCTGTTACTATATATATGTAGCAAACGAAATGGTACCCCACAGTGAGTATTTTTCCTTAATATTTATTACTAGCTTTTGCCCGCGACTTCGTCCGCGTGGAACAATACTTTGGAATATCGCTGAAATTTACCCACGACTTTATTTATGACTAACGAAAGCGGAATCCTATTTTTTTAAACGGAACCCTAAAATAAAAGTAGCCTATGTTAGACCCTATAACATCAGCTATCTGCTAGTGAAAGTCCCGTGAAAATTGGTCCAGCCGTTTCAGAGATTAGTCGGAACAAACAGACAGACAGACCGACTGACAGACAGACAGACGGACAGACAAATATTAAAAAAAAATGTATTTTATTGTAAGTACCGAATATACTTTCAGATTCATTATGTAAAAAGCTGTTAATTTGAAGTACAAACAGACACTTAAATTGTATTTAACTGTATAGATGTATAGATATTATAATGTAATTAATTTTATTTATTTAATGTTATTTAGGAATATAGAGTTATCAGTTTAGATTGAAAGGACTAGATAAAGAACTAGGTCCTTTGGCGGGGAGAATGTTTAAAACGAGATTTTATAAAACCTTTTTATATTTATCTTTCTATAGATTTTAAATTGTGACAGAAAATCTGAAAAGTTGACGTTTTACATTGAAAATTATTGTTATATGTAGAGTTTAAGAGTCCAAGGAGATATAATATTATAAGGAGAAAATTTAGGAGTTTTAATAAAATATATACATAAGATCTGAGCTGATTTTGTTCACTGGGTTTTAAGCGATATCTTTATAATAATTTAAAACTCATACCCTATTTTACCCTCCTAGGGGCTGAATTTTTGCAAAATCAAATGTCAAGGAATAAAAAGTTTAATACAAACTTTTATCTCCTATTTTACCCCCTTGGGAGTGAAATTTTGAAATATATTTTTAACTAGCTGATGCTTCTTTAAACAGGAATACCTACCTACATGTAACTACCTACTTACACATACCAATAGCCTTCAGCACCGCTTACAAGCGGTATTAAATTTACATATCTATAAATTTGACTATGGGAGTGAGTACTATTCATTGATACACTCTTGTTTACGTTATTATGACAAAAATGTTTCCTTATTTTTGACTCATATTGTAGTATACATAATATTGAACACAAGATGAGATACATACTTTTGAAATTTAGAATGTTTACATATTTTTGGAAATTTGTCAATGTGTCTATATTAGTGCACGCGACTGTACAACGGATATTTTTTGTTTTTACCGCCATTTTTGAAGTGAACTGACGCAATGGTGTCGTCATCTGTAACTTTATGGTACCCACACACGCTATATTATATGCTCTACACTACTAGGCAAGCAGCTTGGGTACAATTATAAAATCAAGCTGCTTGCCAAGCGTGTGAATCTTGTAGCGCACTTTAATGCTCGGTTTTACTCAAATCTTTATTACCTACGATCGAATACTGAAACGGGAATCAAAATTAAGAGCCCTTCTATTCACAGACTGTCGCTGTCCCTGTTAGCCGAAATGACAAGGAGAGCGTGTGACTTGAGCGTAGATTAATTTATCTATTGTATTCGGCCGTTATACGTTTAATAGATTAAAAAAACCATAGACCACACAGCTCAACGATCGTAACGTTTCGAAACACGTCTATCGATCGCTATGTATGGAAAGTTTATTAATTGACATAAGTTCATAAACCAGACACTGGCGTATCCACATTCCACTCATTATGCGAGCCTCCACTTATTGCTTCCGTTTCAATGTAGAAATTGTAGAAATTCTTTATTTTATGTGTACAATCATGATATTATAATATAGTTTAATGAAATACCACAACTACCCTCACGTGGGAGGAACACCCTCGCCTACGCCTACATATTGTATGCCGAATGCAGATTATTACTTTTGATGTGTAAACGCCTTCACACACACGCCGCAGCTATTTATAGATTTTGTATGGATTTCGCCGCACGAGCTGCTGGGTTTCACCCCCGGCGCTGCGGCAAAAAATGTCTTTCATGAATCTTAGTGCAACGGCGCCTCGGCGGCGTTGCGGCGGAGGCGCGTGCGTAAGTGTACTAATATATTTCTTCCCTCTTTTTGCAATATCTGATAGTGATTTCGTGCAAATGAGTCGGATATATACGCAACATTCTAGTTAAGTCACTTGACAAACAAAGACAGCTACATTGAATACTAATCAGTTGAAACTTGTATACCTAAATATTTTTATTATAGAACCTACACCTAGTGAGCGCTAGAACTTACACCTATAAAGTTCTCTTGTCACAGGGTTTGTAACCAAACTCCTCCGAAACGGCTACACTTTACTACTTAAGTATTTTTAATTGTAAAGGTATACCCATTTACCAACAAATGAATATATTGCTGGCAGAACAACGTTTGCTGGGTAAGCTAGTAGATGTTTTTTTTTTTACAATTTATAACAAAGTAGACGTTGCCCGCGACTTCATGCCCGCAAAAGTTAATCTTGAGGAAACCGTATATTTTTCCGCGATAAAAAGTAGCCTATATCCTTCCTCGTGAGTCGTGATCTACTCTATGTCTCGGCCAAACTTCATCAAAATCTCTAGTTTCGGAGCCTATTCAATGCAAACAAACAAACATACAAACAATTTTTCCTCTTTATCATATTAGTATAGATATACGTGTAGTAGGTACGAGGTACTCCTACACACCTACATTGTCCTCGGTATAGACCTTTTACAAGCTTTTATTTATCAATTTAGTATCTCACACACGTGCTACGGAAACGGAAGTTCCTATGTCCTGACGGTCTATTAGGTATTCTAGATCGGTCTAATTCGATCTAGTTCTAGGAACAAACTTTTTCGGTCTCGTCGCTTTAATTCAAAGTGTGTTTACAAGAGATGAAAATCTGTGGTACCTAAGCTCCGAAACTTTAGTGGAAAAGTTTTTTAAAGCTAAAAATCTTTTCCGAAGAGAAAGTATAGGCTCTTGTTTAAGGTTCATATTTTATTTATTCTTGGACTTTAAAGTTTAAAGTATTATACCTTTTAAAAAATGTGTTTATTTTAAATTAAGGGAAAAGTTATGAATTAATTAGAATAATAGTATTATTATTCTACTAAATGCATATATACCTAAACAATTATTACCACAAAAGATAATATACAACAGTCTCTATTGTGGGAATTGTGGAAGCCCCAAAGGGAGATCTCCGACCGAGCGAGATGCTATGCTCGGTCAGGCCGACCGGTCCTTGTAGTGAGAGTGCCCGTTCAGCCGATGAGGTTTCGGCCCCAATTCTCGTACCTCGAATCTCCATTCGATTCTCGCGCTGACTCATTCACACAAGCATCAAATCATGCATGCGCGAGCAGGACAGACGTACAATCGAACCGATATTCGAAGCACGAGAATCGGGGGGGGCCCTGGCCGTGAATCGTGATGCGTTGCGGCTAGTGGTCGAGGTACCATAAGAGGCTGAAGCTGGCGCTGGCATGGTGCGAAAGGGTGGGGAGAGATAATGATGATGGTCTCCGGAGACATGTTCTGTCTAGGGTCACCATGTAGAGACAGGGAATAGTGGAAGCCCCGATGGGAGATCTCCGACCCTATGCTCGGTCAGGCCGAAGCCCACTTGTAGTCATTTCAGCTATTGTATATGTAATGCCGAAGTACAGAAACTTCGATAGCGCGATTCAGGATCGTGGCGCTAATTGGTCCGCCACACTATACACACAAGTACATCTGTTTTTTTTTTCTTGCAGGTTAATAAGTAATTGATAAAAATTATAAAACTTATCTTAAGTAGGTTTTACTTCCAAAAGTTATACTATTTAAACGATCACTAAGATCCTAACTAAACAGGTTTCATGAGACCCAATTTGATAACATAATATTAACATATTTAATTCAATTACCTACCTATCAATTTCTAGAACATAGCTTTATATATGCATGATATCATTTTAACATCTATGGACTAGTTTCCTTGGTGTCGTTTATATTAATGACGCATTTGTCGCGAATATCTCCATGAAAAATCGCGCGTGTAGGTAATATGTTACTGCTGATACACTAACGCTACTTCTCAATGGGTATCAGTGGCGTGGGGTTCCTATAACTCTATTCCTACCGATTTCACTTACCACTTACCTTCTGAAGATCCTCATCCAAATCCCTACCTACTACAGGTTAGCGCTTCCCTATTAAGAAGAATCAGCCTTCGCCGTTGCCTAATCAAGAGGAAAATAGTTTCTAATGATTTCAAAACTAATGATGGGCTATGACGTAAAAAACGTTATTGACAGAACAAATCTTCATACAAGAAAAAGTTACGCCATTTTGATTTCACCATAACTTAAATGTCAAAATGGCCCCAAAAACCCCAAAAGTGGGTCCATTTAAGTGGGGTAAAGTTTATGCCTCGACGTGCCTCTATATACGTTTATGAGTTTGACAGTTTGTAATCGGCTTCAGACGCGAGTCATACTCAATACAATAATGCCGACTTCACCTCCGCTCGCTTGACCGGATAGTTACGCTTACACATAATGCATATCCGTTTCATTTGCACGAAATGACTCCCAGAGAATGCAAGAATCGAGAGGGAAGATTCTGCACATCAATAACCACAATAAAAAAACTATAACCCGACTACATAAATTATATAGCCTATGTTACTCGGGCTGTTTTTACGAATCTATTGACACCTCACTCATTAAAATCGGACCAATAGTTTAGGCGCTACGGTGGAACATATACAGGGTGTATTTAGACCAGTACCAGTCCAGTCAAGCTGTAGCTTGAGCTGTCCTCTTTTGACATTCTACCAATAATAGACGATGACAGTGTGCGAAGGGTTAAATCTCACCATTGTTAAGATGACTATTCAAAATTGAACTTTATTCATCACACAAGAAGACACGTTTCATTGTAAGAGTTCGAATTTCAGGAAGCACTGCGTTGCACAGCGCATGTGCAGTGCATGACTGATGTCATATGAAACGTGTGTTATGTAGTGAATAGCTATCAGTGGCGTGGAGTTCCTATAACTCCATTCCTATCGGCTTTCCTTACCGCTTACATTTTGAAGGCCCTCATGCGAATCCCTACCTATTATAGAAGAGAAGCTTCCCTTTATAGGAGAACCAGCCTTCTCCACTGATAGCTATACCTATACCTATCTTAATATGCAGTGCCGGGTCTCGTCGCGGTGTGAGCCGACTCTAGCAGCCGCATTCAGAGACATGTAATGCTTACTTAAGGAGCTACTTAGTACAGGACCTCAATTCTCGTATTTACGACGTTTCGACCAAGAGCGCGTTTCACGTTGGTTTAACGTTCATAAAAACACCGTTTGAGAGTGTAAGCGTATCGGGACTTTATTGTAATTGTATTTATTAATGCAGGTTTTATTTAGCAGAATTGCCCCCCAGACTTTGACATCCATACAGTTTCTGTCAAAATGTCTACTAAGCGACTCTTTAAGTACCAGTGCGGCCGTAAGAGTCCTTTACAATAAGAGTTTCAGTATACGGCCGTAAGTCTAGTATAGAACCGGCCAGTCAATCTCAATGGGCTAGTAACGTTAGTAAGTCTAGTAGAATCGGGCAGGCAGCCTTGAACGCGGTCGCTCACGTCGCTAATGCATGCGCTCGCGCAGACTGTTGTTTTCGCGTTACATAACCGGCGCGGTGAGGCCGCCAGTGGCTGACCACCCAGAGGCTGGAGTGACTAATACACGTTCTGTGAGTTACTTGTGTCGCTTGACTGCTTTTTTATTGCCAAACGAGCGGTTGGATCGCCTTTAAGGCACCACGATCACCAGCATTAAAGTGCATTGCCGAGGTGCTGCAACGTTTAGAGGCTTAAGGGTACGAGTTCATTTGGGACGCGACTTAAGAACGTTTTGTCTCACATAGACAAGCCTGTCTTGACTACGACTAACGGCCGTTTTCAATATTCTATCTATCCAAAATCCTTGCTACTAACGGTAGGCAAATCTATCTTTTTGTCCTTACTTGCGTTTCAATAACCTACTGGCAGTAGGCATTTCCTGTCGAAGCAGCACATCCTATCTACGGAAGTAGAAGAAGACGAAGACGGATAGCCTACTAGAGATTTGTAAGTTCATATAAATGAAATCCAGATAGCTTTATCTGCATTTCAATATAAATTTCAACTAAATCTCCGGTAGGCCGAGCTTACCGAGATACGTCATTTGCTTATCTGCCAAAATCGGGCGTTTTGCCGAGGATAGCAATGTGTACCATGTTGTTCATGTATTATTTTTATGATATTTCGGTTTTTAATGTGTATGTAATTATTATTTTAATATTTGCGCGACAAAATGTTGCCAGCATTTTTATGGCAGTGTTAGAATACCTTGATGCTGCTGTTCTCCTTCACAAAACTGCTTTAACTTGAGTATCATATAATATTATGTCTCGGGCAGCACATTTTACAACCTCAAGCATTGTACAAATAACAATTTTCCAAATTTTGTTTCACTAATTGTGAATTTGGAGACATCTTCGACTTCTACTAGGTATCGACTATTGACCACTGTTTAAAGATTTCAAAACTCAAGTTAAGCTATCACGCAGTAACATTTGAGAGAACAAATCTTGCATTAGAAAGTTAAGGACATTTGAAGTACGGTTTTCACCATACTTCAAATGTCAGTCATATTGTTTTCACCATTATTCGAATATCAGCCATCTTTTTTTCACGATACTTCAAATTTCATAATGGCCCCAAAAATCCCAAAAGTGGGGCCAACTAACTAGAGACACTTTTTTACCTCAACATGCCTCGTCTAACATATATAACATGTCTTTGCCACTGTCGTATTTATCAATTTAAACTTATCGTAATATTATTAACTAGATGTCGCCCACGACATCGTTCGCGTGAAAGTTAATTTCTTAGAAACCTTACATTTTTCCTCAATAATAAATAGCCTATGTCCTTCCCCGTGGTCTACTCTACGTCTGTGCCAAATTTCATCAAAATCGGTCCAGTAGTTTCGGAGCCTATTCAATGCAACAAACAAACAAGCTTTTCCTCTTTTTTATAAACTAGATGTTGCGCGCGACTTCGTGCGCGACAAAAAAAATCCCGCGGTAACCGTACACTTTGCCGCGATAAAAGGTAGCCTTTAGTCCTTCCCCGTGGTCTATTCTATATCTGTGCCAAATTTCATTAAAATCAGAGCCTATTCGATGCAAACAAACAAACAAACTTTTTTTCTTTATTATATTAGTATAGATTAAAGTATAGATTTCACCGGTGTCGCAAGTCGCAACTGGCGATCGTAATTAGTAAGTATTGGCGTTCGAAATTCAAAATTATACCTGATATTATTATATCGTCTGTGCAAACCACATACCTTGCTCGCTCTTTTATCGTGTGTACTCTTTTACACATCGCCTGTGATTGGTTAAGCAGAAATAGCAGATTCATTTTAAATTTCAAATTACGAAATACTATTCTATTTAATTTGAAAAATTTATTTTCAACTTTTACAGAATTTGTTAACTCATGTTTTGTTATTTGCAAAAAACTAATTTTTAGTGAAGTGAACCAACATCATAGGTGTTGAGTGAACTCGAAATCATATTTATTATGATGAAACAGTGATTTTGATAAAAACTTCATGTATATTAACCACTGTTTATACATGCTTTAAGGCGCTCTTACCCTAAAAATACGCTTCTTTAAAAAATTTTTTGAGACGAATGGATACATTTTAGTGCAATAAAAAAATATATGTTAATTTTGATCATATTTGCTAGGGGACCTTCATTTTCAAAACACGTTATCTGAACATTTTACCGATAAAAAAAAATCATAAAGTAACCATTAAAATAGAAATTCTTGGAGTTGTAACTGTACTATTTGTGAACAAAAATGAGAAAATTATTTGCAGTTTCGTAAAACATAATAAAAGGAAGGGAATTGTTGTTTTGATTTTTCGATTGGAATAAGATATTTGTTACAATTAGTTTATTTCAATAATAAATAATTCGGACGAGTCGAATGAAACATCGCGAAATGGCGACCTGTCATTCCTTCTCTTTCATATCTATGGAATAAGACAGTACCGGCTTAGGCCTCTTGCTAATGAGACGTATGTCAAATTTTTCCACTTTTTTCTGCTCAAAAATCATTCGAATTTAATCTTGAAAGTCCGTTCAAATTTATTTACCCCCGACTTGACCTTTATGTCGTCTGCATAAAGGTCAAGTCGGGGGTATAAATATTAGTTTTTCTTTCGTCGTGTAATACTAATAATATATGCGTAATTTTGCTATCTGACGCAAGGCGCTCCGTAGCCCTTTGGCTTTTTGCGTTGTTGCGACCAATTGGTCTCGGGTTCGAATCCCGGTCAGACGATTTTTTTTTTCTTTTTCTTTTTCTCGCACTATAAAACTCCGAGCAATGCTTGTTCTCCCAGTAATAAAAGTATATTGTTAGTTATGTACTTATTTTATTATTAGTTACTTTAAGTTGTTGTAAATATTAGTGTAGAATATATGATAAAAAATATGAAAAGATCATATTCGATGAAAGTTCAAAAACCGTCTTTTTAAGATGCTAGATGGAAGTACAAAAACTCTTTATAAGTAGGTACTAGGGAAACCGAGCTTTGGTCGTAGTTTTAGTACAACGATAAAATATAATAAAAATTAATAAAAAATATTAAAGAAAAACAAATACATTATGTATAAGAATCACAAAAATAATATTTATCTTACTGGGATTTGAACTCACCACCAAAAATCAAACGTAGGTACGCAAACCGAGCTGCCAGTCAGACTGACGTAAAGTTACCGAAATTATTGATATAATTTATTACACGACGAAAGAAAAAACATATTTGATTCAAAATTGACAACATTGATTGACAACAAAATTAGTAATTATATTATAATACCTAAATATTATTCTGTTGGTTTGTAAAGTTTATCTATACAGATAAATAAAATTGAAGTGTCTGTTTGTAATTTCAAATTAACAGCTTTTCACTTAATGCATATGGAAGTATATTCGATACTAACGATAAAATTACATTTTTTTAAATTTTTGTCTGTCCGTCTGTCTGTCTGTCTGTCTGTTTGTTCCGGCTAATCTCTGAAACGGCTGGACCGATTTTCACGGGACTTTCACTGGGAGATAGCTGATGTTATAAGGTCTAATATAGGCTACTTTTATTTTAGGGTTCCGTTTAAAAAAAGGGTTCCCTTTCCGTTAGTTGCGGGCAACGAAGTTATGCAAACGAAGTTGCGGGCATCAGCTAGTTTACAATAAATATGATGTAGCCGAAGAGACTATTTGGTTAAACCACTAATATAATATCAGAAACTAGGTAGGTACTAGGTACCTATTTGAAATTGTAATTTTTTGGGTGTCAGATAGCCGAAGTTCTTGTAAGTAGAAGGCGAATATTGGATATTGAATTTTATTGTGTATTTATTTATATGTATTGTATAAAATAATTTAGCTTTGTGCTACGCGAACGAAGTTGCGGGCAAAAGCAAGTTTAGATTTTCTAATCGCTGAAAATTGCGAAATTTTACATACAATTTTGAAATCTCTTAGAATGAAACGTCAATGTGTGTAATGTGTATTGTGTATGTGTATGTTGTAGTGTGTATTCCGCAGTACTTCAACTGCTTATTATAATATAAGAAATCTACACTAATATTATAAAGAAGAAAACTTTGTATGTTTGTTTGTAATGAATAAGCCGATTTCAAAAATTCTTTCACCATTCGAAAGCTACATTATCCACGAGTAACATAGGCAAAGTTTTATTTTGGAAAAAAATAGGGTTTCGTAAGATATTTGGGTTTTTCGGACACAAGGTGTAAAAAATCAACCGGAAAAGTTACTTATTTTGCGTACGCTGCCTAAACTATAAAAGATAGAACCATAAAAATATGTTCTAATTAATTGTAGATCTTATAAATATCTACAAAAAAGTCCGCGACACACTATAGTCTATACCTATCTATGTCGAGTGAGGCACAACAACCAATTTTTATTTAGAAATCTTGAATTTTTTTTGGAATACATTTAAACGCGTTTATTTTACTCATGCTATTAATCCTTATCAAAATAAATTATTTCATCACTAAGTACAGTTTATGTAGATAATATTTGGTCTTTGAATGATTAAAATTGGACGTTTGGTTTTGAAGTTATGGTGAAATTAAAATATTACGATTTCTGCTGCACGGCCCGTTGCGAAGCGTCCCCAAGGCGGGGGTGCGCGTGCGGGAGGGGAGTTTAGATTAGATCTATGAGTAGGGATGTTCGATGTTGGCATCGATAATGACATCGATTGCTAAACATCGATGTCAGGCAACATCGATGTTTTTTTTCTAACGTCTTCACGGCCGGCCGTCCGTCATCAATACATCCATACTAATATTATAAATAGGAAAGTGTTTGTGTTTGTCCGTCTTTCACGCCAAAACAACTAAACAGATTAAAATGAAATTTGGTACACAGATAGTCTAGAGCTTGAGAAAGGGGATACTTTATTTACAGTTTCACGTAAAAACTACTAAGCCGATTATCACGAAAGTTGACACAGATATAAAGCAGACCACGGGAAAGGACATAGGCTACTTTTTATCGCGGGGAAGTGTGCGGTTGCCGTGGGATACTTTATTTACGGTTTCACGTAAAAATTACCAAACAGATTATCATAAAATTTGACACAGATATAAAGTAGACCATGGGGAAGGACATGGACTACTTTTTATCGTGGGACATATAAGGTTTCCGTGGGTTACTGTACTTACGCGGGCAGAGCCGCGGGCATCAGCTAGTATAATATATAAATATTAGATTTGCATTTTATTATTTTAAGTAATAAATCCATGAAAAATGAAGAAATTAGGATATAGATTAGATAGGTATATAGATTCTTTATGACTAAACAATATTGAATACGTGAACTTTATTTAACAATTACTTTTTTTTTAGCTTAGGGAAACTAAAAAGATTAATTGCTGAAATCGCAATGGCTAAATCTATACATATAAAATCCTTTGTCCTGAATGACTGACGGATCAACGCACAGCCTAAACCGCTGATCGTAGAGACCTGAAACTTGCAGGGCTTGCTCTTTGTAATGCGTAGGCATCCGATAAGAAGGGATTTTTCGAAATTCGACTCCTAGGGGGGTGAAAAGGGGGAAAACAGTTTGTATGGGGCAACGTGATTCCTTGGTCCAATCTACTTCATATTTTGCACAAACATTAAGTTACAGAATTAATGGAATTCGTGTATCATAGTTTATTGAAATTCGTCCCCTAAAGGGAATAAAAAGGGAAAGAAAGGTGTTTGGGAGCGATTTGCTTTAAAGTTGATATAAATACTCCTTGGTGCTTTTAAATTTAAAGCTCCCACTCACAAGCGATCGATCGATTTAGTCTTTACAATTTAAACATTTATTGGATTCGTAGTTGCAATGAAATCGGTTTAGATAAAAATTGAATATAGCCTAAGATCCTAGGACCGCCTTACTACACTTTTTATATGAAACTCGTATATATATGAGTAAATTTTGTTCCGATTTTTGACGCCCACAGCAAAAACTAGCTGGTAGGTCTTACACTAATCATTTTGTGTAATAGTTTATCGTTAGAAATTTACTTTCAAATACGAATTAATTTCCAATTTGATCGAAGCAATCGATAGCCCGTGAGTGGGGAGCTTTATTTTTATTTTGACATAATATTATGTTGTCATCATGTTGAAAAATAAATCTGACAAGAATTAAAAAGTTAAATTTGATGAAAATCTATTCTTGAAAAAGTAGGCACTTAAATATTTGCGAATGCTGTATATAATACATATTATCTTCATAATACATCCATACTAATATTATAAATGGGAAAATGTGTGTCTGTTTGTACGTCTTCCACGCCAAAACTACTGAACCGATTGTAACGAAATTTGGTACACAGATACAGAGAGTGCAGCCTGAGAAAGGATATAGGCTACTTTTTATCGCAGGGAAATGTACGGTTCCTGTGGGATACTTTATTTACAGTTTCACGTAAAAACTACTAAACCGATTATCATGAAATTTGGCACATATATAAAGTAGACCACGAGGAAGGACATAGGCTACTTTTTATCGCGGAGAAATATACGGTTCCCGTGGAAAACTTTTTTTACACTTTCACGTAAAAACTACTAAACGTATCATCATAAAATTTGGTACAGATATAAAGTAGATCACGAGGAAGTGTTCTTCCTCGTGCTCTACAACTTTAAGCTACTTTTTATCGCGGGACATATACGGTTCCCGTGGGTTACTGTACTTACGCGGGCGGAGCCACGGGCATCAGCTATCTATATTATAATAATTATTATAAAGCTGAAGAGTTTTTTTGCTTGAACGCGCTAATCTCAGGAACTACTGGTTTGAATTGAAAAAATATTTTTGTGTTGGATAGTCCATTTAAAGAGGAAGGATCTAGGCTATAAAGCATCACGCTGTGACCAATAGGAGCGAAGAACAGTGGAAAATGTGGAAAAAACGGGGAAAATTATTCATCTTTGAGGGCTTACGTTGTTTGTTTGATCACGCTGATCTCAGGAACTGCTAAATCGAATTGAAAACTTCTTTTTGTGTTAGATAGTCCATTTGTTGAGGAAGGCTATATAACATTACGCAGCGACTAACAGGAGCGAAGCATCAGTGAAAATGTTGCAAAAACGGGGAAAATATTCATATTTGAGCTTTATTTGCGAGGGCTTCCGTTGCGTGCACGGCTCAACTTACTCAAAAAATATGTACCTATGAAAGAATTATTCCTCTTTAAATGATCTAAAAAAATCTTTTAAGATTGACTCACTATAACCTTTTTATGGTAATCAAATTTGGTCGAAATTAATGCATTATTGCGCCATCAGTTGACGCGGACGAAGTCGCGGGCAACAGCTAGTTTAGTACAAAATTAGGAATTAGACTTCTTTGGACCTAGACTGAAAATAGACATTTTGACACATTAAATTTGTACTGAGATTTGAACCTAGACGCTACGCTATGCTTTAGGCGGGCACAATACCGCTAGGCTATGAAGCACATTACGATGTTGACGAAATTCCGCTTTTGTACATTAAGGACACATCACTTTGACGTAATTCGCATGAAGCCCCCCGCAGTAACGGGGGCGGCACGTCCCCCACTCATCTCCTTCACCCCCTCGAATACTTCATAGTTGGCTACTCACAGCGCCTTAACTCAAAGAATATCGGTGAGTATTTGTATAAAATTTTACCATATTTTAACTTCTCGTTTTATTGAAAAAACATAAGATTATATTCGTTTGACGACCTCTGTGGCTCAATGGTTCAGCGTTTTGGTGCTCAAGCCTGGGGTCGCAGGTTCGAATCCTGCAGAAGGAACAAAAAGTTTTTCTGTGTTCCTGGTCATGGATGTGTATTAAATATGTGTATAACAAAAATCTTAATAATAAAATGGAATATAATTTCATAATTTGCAGGTATTGGATTCCAATTTCAAGGGCACGCAATAATAATTATGACACATATTTCAAGATTCTCATTAGTAGGTATAACGTTACGTTACGCCGCTGTCAATTAATGGCCTGCTAGGCCTACAAAATTGTACTTACCTACCTATTTTGCACCAAAGGATAACTGCTGAAGTTAATCAGGATATGTTGTTTAATAATGTCTGAAATATTTTGGTTACCAACCTTTAGCCTTCGTATCCACGAGAGTTTTTTTGTGGTCGCGACTCGCGAAAGGAAAAACTGCACTGTAAATAGAACTCCGCACCTAAACTACAATAGAGCTGAAAATCGAAGTGTCAAGTGTACACGATTTTCAGTTAATATAGTGTAGTTTTTTTCAGTCGCGATCACATAAAAACGCTCGTGGGAATGTAGCCTTACTTTTGTATTTTTTTAATGCAATAAAAACGATCGAATTATAGTTGTTTTGTTGTTTATTGTTTTATTTACCTTTTTAACCTAATAATTGGGTCCTAAATATAAAATTGAAAACAATAACCTACGTACAGTTTTTTTTTATTCTAGGCTTGAATCTTTTGCACTTTAGAAGATAATACGTAAAAAAGCTAAAGGAAAAGCTTTTTTTATTCCGAGTGCCACCTAAGTTAAGTAGTATAGTTACATTCTCATTTCTCTCTGGATTTAACAACTGATATTAAGGCTACGTTCCCTCGAGCAGTTTTCAAAAAACAAAAAAGAAACACTCGTGGGAATGTAGCCTTACTTATGTATTTTACTTTCTTTAAAATGCAATAAAATGATTGCATTATAGTTATTTTGTTGTTTTATTTAACTTTTTAATACAATAAAATCGACAAAAATATGTACCTACCCAACGTATTTTTTCATTTCAGGCTTGAATCTATTGCACTTTTATATAATGGTTATTTTCTACGTAAAAAAGCTATGTTATAATTTTGAAGTTCGAACACATTTTTTAAATTCGGAGTGCCACTTCTTATTACGTAGGTAGTGTAAAGTTACTCTCTTTGCTTCTAAATTTGATTTAATTTAAAAATTTACATTTCTTTTCACGCGACTCCTAGCATCAATCTGTTATATTTCACTATTGTATTTAATAAAAAAAAACATGATAACTATAGTAAAAAATCATCTCGAGTTTTGATTCTCAATTTTAAGACAATATTTATGGTCTTAACTAATAAATATATTAATTGCAAAATAAATATATAATGTTTTCAAACATGAATCGTTATGTAGTTAGCATGGAATGAAACATTTCAAAAGGCTTGCATAGGCGAGAGAGACGTATGCTATTCTTCAATGGTGATTGGACAAGAATAAATAGGTCCTATCTTTGATTGTGAAACGCATTTCCTATCTATTTTTAATGATAGATTGGCTATCTATTTTTAACTGTAGATACGATATTGAAAACGGCCGTAAGACACCAACAGATTTCATTTGTGTCGCTCTTAGACGTTTCATCTATGAAACGAATCTGAATTTATTTTTTGTAATGCAATAGACTGTCTTAAGACTGTCGTCTCTCAACCTCAAGTGAGAGCCTGCTCTAAGGGAAGTTTTATTTGCTCCACACATCTAAAGACGCTTCACACCACGCCAATTTGGCCTCGTGGTAAGTATCCGGAGAACTTGTGTTACGGCGAGCAGACAACGGGAACGAAACCTGTATTTTATACTTTTATACCATACATATTTTTATTATATTATACACATATTCCTCAGAGGGGTTCGAACCTGCGACCTCCGACTTGAGCACCGACGCGCTTACCACCGCTTATCCTGGTATGTTCATTATAAAATGCCGTACTAGTGTTCTAAAATAACAATTATTATTCTTCTTTAAAATAGCAACACATCTTTAGCTTTAGAACTATACGAATGATGACGAAATTTACTTCTACTCCTACTCCCTAATCCCTAGGCGAACCCGTAACTAGAAGTAGAATCTGAAGGTTAGAAACCCGTCAAGTTAAATCGAGTACGTCACACTGCCTTGACAGGGCCTTGGGGAACAGTACCTATTCTAATATTCCTACCCTTGGAAAAGTTCCTTTACCGCTTGCTCAGTAGTTGTCAACAAATATTTACACCCTTTGTACTTACGAGCCATAAAATAGATGACTTGCTAGTTACTTATTTTATAATATGTATTTGGTAAACTTTATGAATCTCGTCGCATCTCGTGCGTCGAACGGGATTGTTTCGTCAAAAGTTCATAGCACAAGGTGTTAGCGTAAGGCCTCCCCTACATTAGGCGTGCGCGTTCCTCGAGCGTAACAGCGATGCGGCCGCTCCGTGCGCGCCGCGAGCACGCTGCGTGTCAGCGATGCAGGCGCTGCGTGTCAGCGATGCGGGCGCTGCTCACGCCACTTACACGCCCGAAGAACGCGCACGCCGAATGTGGGGTTAGCCAAATTTTTTTGGGTGCATTAGGCGTAAATTATTGTTTTGGTTTAGTGCCGTATTTTAAAAATTAATGTGCTATGTAATAATAGTTAAGTAACAGTCATAATATGGAAAGCCGGTTTGTGTACAATACGTAAGGGTCATCCACATATTACATTACAGCACAAGAGGGAAAGGGGAGTCATACCAAACGTGACAGGGATCCTAAAAAAGCGTGAAACTGAGGGAGAGGGGTTAAAAAAGTCGACATTTGGTGTGACGTAATATATTCACGGCCCCGTAGGCCGTTTAAATAGATAATGCTAAACCTAAGACTAATGCCCATTTGCACTAAACTTAAGGATCGCCTAAGTTCTTTCCTAACTTGTTTAGGCTGCTCCTAGCAAAAAATACTATTGCACTAACCTTAGGCCATTCCTAAGTCCACTTAGGATATTCTTAACTTTATGAGCCCGATTAGGAAATGCGTAAGCGTAGGCAACACATAAGTCGGTGTTTTATCTAGTCTTGTAGATTATATTTTGTAACTATTGATATAGTTTTATTGATAAACTATTGTCAGAGATCTAGCCTTAGATGTATTACAATAAAAAGAGGTATATTTTTTAGCAGATTTTTTATTACAGTGATTTTAAAAATTCAAAGCTTAAAATAGTCAGATCACAATCACCATGGCAGGGGATTTAATATTTATTGAATTTCCTTGAATTTGTAGAAGTCGATTTTCATAATGAACGACACGCGAGAACTAGAATAACAAGATCACGACCAAACTGCTCCAAAATTTCGATGAAATCGTCTTCTTTAAGCGATATAGGATGTGCAAAAGAATTATTTCTCTTTATTCTTCGTGGCATCGTGAGAAGTTACTTTCGATAGAATGCACGGGCCTTCGTCGCACAACAATCGCACAAAATTTATTTTTTCCTCCGCCGTAAATTTTGCGGTTTTTACTTTTTATTTTAACTTATTTTACATAATAGGTATATCAATAACGATTCCAAATCAATCGATGTATAATTTTAGTCAACAGTAAATACGTATAATATATATCTGTTTGACGTCTTGTAATGACAAGACAATTGACAGCCTACGTTACCAAATAAAATAAACCAAGGTCTTATCTTTTGTCACTTTTTAACACACGACGGAATCAATGTAAAGAGAAGGCCAAAATATTTTCTATGGACTACATTACTTAGCCGGTTTATAAAACCATAAACAACCAATCTTTACATTCGTTCAATCATTCACTTATCTAGGCAATGCCTAAGCTACGACATAATTAAGTTATATCTGTTAGTGCAAACAAAATGTTTAGCTAGGCTGTACTTATGTTTAAGTATATCTTAACTAGGACTGGCCTAACTCACGTTTAGTGCAAATGGGTATAAGACTATTATAAAGATACTAGATACAATTAGAAAGTGAAAGTATTTTTAAGGGTGAATGAATGTTTGTGATTCTTTCAGGCTCTGGATTAACTATTATATAGTGTACTTTTCATCCCGAAAAATTACCTACAGCGTTCAGAGAGTCACGGGCTAAGAGTATTTTTAAGACCGTTAAACGAGAAGATTGCATTTGGACATCCGCAATTCCAGAGGAGATACAAACGCATCTTTTAAACGCCAACGTCCCATATCCCACTGTTACGGTATTTTTAATAAAAACTTGAATAGCAATAGTTAGGTAAAAACTAGAGTCCGACCGAAACTGGTTTTCCGGCCGAAACCGAAACTGAAACCGAATATTCGGCCGTGGCTTCAGTTTCGGCCGAAACCGAAACCGAAACTCACGTGGTCAAGTAGAAAATTCCTTAAAATACTGAAATTTGATGAATTTTATCCATTATTCTGCATTAATTAGGACATGAAATGGAAACACGGTATATTAATTTTGTTGTAATCATTTATTTAATATAATATCTAAAAAATATTAATTATATTTTAATTATGTTTTCAAATTCAGTTGCGTTGTCAAAGCATTGCCGCAAGAAACGAAGTTAGGCGAGCGTGCACGAAAACTTCCGAAATCAGTTTCGGTTTCGGCAAAATTTTGGCCACTTTTGGCCGAAACCGAAACTGCCGCCGAAACTTGATTTTTGGCCGAAACCGAAACCGTAACCGAACTTTCGGTCGGACACTAGTAAAAACCTGTAAGCATCAGTTCTATTGAAGAATCGATTTCTCGATACCCTAGCCCTTTGTAGGGCCACTTGTAAATATTAAGAGGGAAATGCGAGCAGAGGGATAGTGTTAGGGATGTGTTAGGATAACTCTAGGTACTCTAGTGCGCCTAGGTAAAAGACTTATACCCATTTGCACTAAACGTAAGTTAGGCTTGTCCTAGTTAAGATACACTTAAACATAAGAACAGCCTAGCTAAACATTTTGTTTGCACTAACAGAATAGGTCGTAGCTTAGGCATTGCTTAGTTAAGTGAATGATTGAACGAATGTGAAGATTGGTTGTTTATGGTTTTATAAACCGGCTAAGTAATGTAGTCCATAGAAAATATTTTTTCCTTCTCTTTACATTGATTATGTCGTGTGTTAAAAAGTGACAAAAGATAAGACCTTGGTTTATTTTGTTTGGTAACGTAAATTCATCAAAAGGCTGTCAATTGTCTTGTCATATTGTGTTAAATTCGGTGCGCGTTTTATAGAATAAACAGATATAATATATACGTGTTTACTGTTGACTAAAATTATACCTTACGATTGATTTCGAATCGTTATTAATATACCTATTATGGAAAATAAATTAAAAGAAAAGTAAAAACCGCAAACTTTACGGCGGAGGAAAAAATAAATTTTGTGCGATTGTTGTGCGACGAAGGCCCGTGCATCCTATCGAAAGTAACTTCTCACGATGCCACGACGAATAAAGAGAAATAATTCTTTTGCACATCTTAGATTGCTTGAAGAAGTCGATTTCATCGAAATTTTGGAAGCAGTTTGGTCGTGATCTTGTTATTCGAGTTCTCGCGTATGAAAATTATGTCATTATGAAAATCGACTACTACAAATTCAAGGAAATTCAATAAATATTAAATCCCCTGCCATGGTGATTGCGATCTGACTATTTTAAGCTTTGAATTTTTAAAACCACTGTAATAAAAAATCTGCTAAAAAATATACCTCTTTTTATTGTAATACATCTAAGGCTAGATCTCTGACAATAGTATATACCTCTTATTAATATTATATATCTATGAGTATATCAATAAAACTATATCAATAGTTACAAATAATCTACAAGACTAGATAAAACTCCCGACTTATGTGTTGCCTACGCTTACGCAGTTCCTAATCGGGCTCATAAAGTTAAGAATATTCTAAGTGGACTTAGGAATGGCCTAAGGTTAGTGCAATAATATTTTTTGCTAGGAGCAGCCTAAACAAGTTAGGAAAGAACTTAGGCGATCCTTAAGTTTAGTGCAAATGGGCATAAGTGACGAAGGGTCCGATACCTAACGGCTTCCCTCTTGAAATAAAATACATTACTTTAAGCATTTTTCCCATAATATCCTTACTAATATTATAAATGTGAATGTGAATATGTTTTTTGCGCTTTCATATAAAAACTACTTCACCGATCAATCATGAAATTTGGTACAGATATAGAGTAGGTAGACCACGGGGAAGGACATAGGAAACATTTAGATGCTTAGTTATATATAATATTTTGTATAATCAGAATTTAAACGATTAGCGTAGCTTAGGATTTAGGAAAACAATTACTTAAGTATCCTGCATAACGGAAAGGTCAAACGTAGGCTCCTAAAAGGGAAATAAACAGTATATACTCGTAGTATACAGTAAGATAGTAAATACTTAATCAAATAATAGGCAAGCGGACTGATTTTTTTTTATTACATAGATGAATAGTACTCTTAAATATGAGTAACTTCTCAGAAGAAACCGTATATCAAAAGTCAATATTTTCAAAGGTACAGCGATTTGTATACAAAATTTCTTCGAGTCTTTATACCAAAAAAAAATTTTTTTTTTTGCGAAATTGGTAAACAAAACCTACATCATTAGTTTACTCACATCATATACAAAAACATTCATTATGGTAAGTATGAACTTAAACGCACAAATATCGGAGATATTTACAAATATATTCCTGCGGCCATATACTTCATATACTACTTCATACTACTTCATATTCAAGTGACGTCATGTGTATATCGATTTTAGTATGGAGCGTTTTTAGGAGGCTCGCGAAATTTTTTATACAAATCGCTGTACCTTTGAAAATATTGACTTTTGATATACGGTTTCTTCTGAGAAGTTACTCATATTTAAGAGTACTATTCATTTATGCAATAAAAAAAAATTTGTCCGATTGCCTATTGTCATGAGAAATTAGGGTCGCTACTCCGGAAAAATACTTTTCCGACACACGACAACCCTAACACTCAACGAAAACAGCGTTTGGACATTATCGTAGTACACGTATGCTATCCTGTATATACTTATATACAGGATACACCGTCCGTCTGTCCCTCTAATGACCCATCGACACGCGACTGTTGAAAAATGTCTTTTAAATGTCAACGGCTTTAATTGTGAGTTAAGTGCGCCTCGTTAGCGATCAACAATTACTTTTTTCTTTTTGTACCCGCGCTTTTGCCGCACACGTAGAAGTTCCGCGGGATTTTTATCGAAACGAGCAGACGGATTCCCTCATGGTAAACAATTTCAGCAGATAAACGCCACACTAGACACCCCCATTCCACTTTGATCATCCGATAGGCTCCGTCACTCGAAATGCAACGCGTTATATTATGGCGGTTTTCTGTTAATCAAAAATCAAATAAGTGAAGTTAAGATCCAGAAAATCTATATTAAATATATATATGGCACCGTAAAATAGTAAAAACCGTTAGATTGTAAAGTAACTAGTAAAATTAGACTGCGGACCCGAATTTATCTACATCTATCTATTTATCTATTTATATAAAAGGCAAAGCTGATTGACTGATGTATCAACGCACAACGTGATATTGTACGCACACAATTGTTTAAGGCTGCGCTAGTCGGTTTTTTCTCCATACAAACGCTGTTTGTGATTTACTATAAGTCAACCATTGTATAGAGTCAATTTTTTATGTAATATCGATTTTTATGATACTTATTTAGGTCGGTATTTGCTTATATTTCTGAAATTCAAATTAGTGTAGAAGATAATAGCCTCCAAACATCGCATTTTTGGCGCAACTTTGAACGTAAATAAAAATTAAACCAAGAATGATAATAAAAAAGCAAGCAAATACCGACACAGTTCGATTATTCAGCAATTGAGATAATTTTACTTCAGATAAAAATATTATATAGTTTTTTTCATAAAACACCAACAGCTGAGTATCGATTTGCGTAATTTGAAGACGCCTTTTCTAAAATACTTTACACAGCTGCATAAATGTGTGCAGTATAGCTTCTCTTATAAGTATAGATTACTATTTTATGATTATATTCTTTTTTCCCCAATATAAGGTGAAATAACAAGCATTTTCCCCGCGCGCAGCACTGAGTTCGAGCCGTTGACTAGCGCACTCTTAAGGCTAGAAATTTGAAATTTTGCACACATAAATTCTCATATTACGTAGGCAACCACTAAGGAAGGGTTTTTCGAAATTCAACCTCCAAGGTGGTAAAATAGGGGATGAAAGTTTAAAACCTTTTATGCGGGCTTAAAAGGCAAATCTGATTGGCTGATGTATCAACGCACAGGCCAAAGCCTTAAGGCTAGAAATTTGAAACTTTGCACACGGATTCCTTAAACGACGTTCGGATTCACGGACGTCGGCATTCATTACGAAGAATTTTTCAAAATTCAACCCCCAAAGGGTATGAAAATAGTGGATGCAAGTTTGAAATCTTATTTCATGTATGCGAAGCCGCGGGCAATGAATGCTAGTTATAATTTATTAGCAAAGAATCTTTCGACTATTTTCACAATTTCGTAAATTATATAATACCATTCAAACGGTTTTTACAATTGTACGATGACATTCCTACTTATAATATGTATAGGTCTGTACCGAGACCATAGATGTATAATATTAAATCACTGATCGAGACCTACCTATAATATAAATGTATATTCAAATTATTGAAGGAGATAAAAAAGGAACAACATCATATTGTGTATTGTCAATGCGAAAAACCCTTTGTGAGACGATTACATATCAACAAAAGTATTTTCGGTAGAAAAATGTAGGCTTGTGTCATTTTCTTGTGATATATTGATATCGTTGACTGTACCCAAATGTTTTGCTTCGGTAAAATATAATAAGTAAATACAGTCTATTTCAGTTCTTCACATATCACAAAATTATTATTACTAGAGCCCTGAGGCCGAAATTAGACCATAATTCCATGTTCACGTTTTAATTTTAAACTATCAACTTTTTTAGGTTTCTTTTGCCTCTATATGCAATAAAAATATGTAAATGTTGTTTATGGAATGTGAAAGAGAGGTTGATACTCATCTATACTAATATTATATAACAGCCTCCGTGGTCAAGTGGTTCGAGCATTGGCTCTCGACTCGGAGGTCGTGGGTTCGATTCCCACATGGGAACAACAAAAAAAAAAAGTTGTTTCCCAGTTTGGTTAGGACAATGCAGGCTGATCACCTGATTGTCTGACAAGAAAGATGATCCATGCGTCGGATGGGCATGTAAAAAGTCGGTCCTGCGCCTGATCTCTCGCCAGTCGTGTCGGTCATCCGTCCCACTGGGTTACGAGAGTAAAAGGAAGAGAGAGTGCTCTTGTGTACTGCGCACACACTTGGGCACTATAAAATCACTCCTGCGTAACTGGCATGGTTTCAATGAAACCGGCCACCGTCACCGAGATCGGTGTGGGAGTTATTATTATAAAGCTGAAAAGTTTGTTTGTTTGTTTGTTTGAACGCGCTGATCTCAGGAACTGCTAGATCGAATTGTTTTTTTTTTTGCGTTGGATAGTCAATTTATCGAGGAAGACTTTAAGCTATTTAACATTACGCTACGATCAATAGGAGCGAAGCATTAGTGTAAAATGTTGCAAAAATGGAAAAAATTATTAATATTTGAGGGCTTCCGTTGCATGCGCTGCGTAAACGGTTCAAGTTACCCAAAAATATGTATGAAAGAATAATTCCTCTTTATATGTCCGCGACAGTATGTCTCTCTTTTAATATTTAATTACTGTAACCTTTTTATGGTAATCAAATTTGGTCGAGATTAATATAATCTTTAATAAATGAAGTCGCGGGCAAGAGCAAGTAGACAATAATTATGTCAAACATACTGTAATTTATACAAAAACGCTAGTATGAGTGAGGTAGTGTTGCTGGTATTTTCATAAATTTTATGCGTTTCTAAGTATTATTTAAAGAAGTTTTAAGGTTTTCGCACGCCTTCTTCAGCATTAACTTTAACTGCCAAATTTCACTCTAATCCGTATGCCCAATTCTCGTAAAACTGTACCTGAAATGTTTGTTTCACGTATTATTATAATGATTATTGAAATAAACTTGCCCGCTGCAAGGTTTCTTAGTGCGAACATCATAGATATATTAAACTAGCTTTTGCCCGCGACTTCATTTATTAAAGATTATATTAATCCTTTTACAAGTAAATACTTATTCATTACAAGCATTTAATTGAGAAGAAATTTGCCGTTTACATCATTTGATTTCAATGAGTATTTTAGAACATATTGCAGTAATAAAATAATAAAGCGCGCAATAATTAATGTACGGCGCGCGGCGGGCAGTCGCTTCGGGAAGCGCTTCCCCGAAGCGCTTCTCCTTCAACGTAAAAAAAAAACTGTTCCACGCGGACGAAGTCGCGGGCAAAAGCTAGTTTTAAATAAAGTAATATTTAAAATAATTACAGTATCCGAAAGCGGGAAGTAGCCTATGTCCAGAGCCTAAGCCAAATAAAATTTTATCAATATCCGTTCAGTAGTTTTTGCGTGAAAGAGAAACAAACATCCATCCATATATTCTCACAAACTTTCACATTTATAATAGCATTGGGATACAATAGGATTTTACCTTGATGAACCTATTATGACGCCATGTTTACATTTAATTGAAAATTAAGCAAAAAATCAGCATGCTAGTAAGATCTACCAATCGTCTAGAGTTGCGTGATAGAGTATAGTAGAGAGAGATCCATACATACAATCTTACGAGTTTGTATTTAGTATATAATCCAGTAAGGATTTATCCAAAAAACTGGAACTCAAAAAGTTTCTGCAGCGCAAAACTCCAAAAACGATATTAGTAACATTATGGTTAATTCGCGCCTCAACACGTCCTCGTAACAGCAATAATAATAATAATTAAATGTTATTAGGGCCGTTTCAGAAAACAGGCGTTTTCATAATTAATAAGCACATTGCGTCAATTGACTCCGTTCTGTTTACGTAATTTCTACTGTATGGAGAGTGGGTAGAGCTCAGTATTGAGCGTCGGGTTTATTACTGGATTTTCTATATTCTCAATAGGGCACCAGGCTGAGCATGAAATGTATATATTGATTCAAGTGCGAGACACGCGCCACTGCCCAGATAAACAATTACTACGTTACATTGTTAAGGCTTCGTTATATGCAACCGATTTCCAACTGTTAGTAGCTTAGAGCATCCAACTAAATTTGATTCTCTAAGGTTAGTAGGCAAATTAAACAATATATTAGTACTTGCTTGCATTCAAAAACAAGTTGTAGTCTTAAAACATTGAGAGATTTAGTTGTAGTTGTTTTTCAGAAAAAAATTTCGATAGCGAAACATAGGTATTTGAAGTACTTGAAGAACCAAAAAATCACTCGTAGACTGTAGCTATAGGCTATAGTAATTTTTGATGTGTAACATCTTTCCTCTCGCCTTCCTGCCAGTGCAAGTGATTTTGTGAAATAGCACGGAAGTGTGTAACAGGAAGTCATAGAAGTGAGCGCCATTTAAATTGACCAATGAGCGCGCGGTGGTAGAGTTGGTCGGCAGATTCGAATAAAATATTTCTGTATTAAGCTTTTTTTAAATTTTGACGTTATTTCTGTCACTGCGTAATGGAAAAGTTTCCGTATTTTTTTATCATATTTGAAAATCGTACTAAGCATTGTGTTTTTTTGAAATACTTACCTATTTTCATATTCATTCGTTACACATCATAATATGCGACTACTGTAAGGCTCGCGGGTTTTTTTTAGTAGCCTATGCTGTCCCACAGCTGGGCAAAGACCTCCCCCAAGGTCTTCCATCTCTCGTTCCGGCGCACGGTGGGTCGAAAATCGGCTTTCATAGACATAGAAATGAAATCTCGAAAGTGACAAATTTTTTGATGGATATTGCTTCAGTTTAGTATTACTATGTAGAAAATGAAGTTTGAGATAATTTGGCCCAAAAATGAGGGAGTAATAATTTTTTTACGAAAAACTTGTATGGAGCCAACATGAAAAATTCAATTATTTCAAAAACGGCAAGTTTAACCGTAATATCCTGACAGATAGTTATAGTACTAATTATTCATGATTTTTCGGCATACATCATATAACGGTTTTAGCTGCTCTTTTTTTTTAAAAAATCGTCGAAATTTAAAAAAAAAGTGATCCTGTATTATTGCACAATTCGATAGTGTTACTGTTAAGGAACAAATTCTGGAAAGTAATGGTATACGGCAAACTTGAGGAAAGTGTTGAATTTTAATAAACTCCTTCATATTTTGAACAAATGTATGAACAATTATATAAAATGCTAAAATTAAGCACTTTCCTTAACTTTCTCACATATAGTTACTTCCCAGCAATTGTTATTTACTAGTAGGACTATCGAATGCTGCAATAATATAGAGTGACTTTTTTTCAAAATTAACGGATTCGAATCCCAACCAAGGATGTTGACTTGGTGATAATCTGATAATGCAGTTATATTCGTCGTACACTGTGAAGTGAAGAAAAATTATCTCAGAGTAGTTTCTTTCCAAAAATACTGGATTTATAGCTTTTTTATAGAAAATTTCTATAGAGCCAATGTGATAAATCCAATTATCTTCAAAACGGCGAGATAAATCCTTATATCCTTACACGTTATTATAGTACTATTTATTCGTGATTTTTTGACATAGTTCATGAAACGTTTCTATTTGCCTTTTTTTTTTAATCATCGAAATATTAATTTTGAAAAAAAAGTTACCCTGTATTATTGCACCATTCGATAGTCTTGCTAGTAATGAATAATTGCTGGGAAGTAATTACATATGAGAAAGTTGAGGAAAGAACTAAATTTTAGCATTTTATATTATTTTTCATACATTTGTTCAAATTATAAAGAAGTTTATTGAAATTTAACACTTTCCTCAAGTTTGCCGTATACCGTTACTTTCCAGAAGTTGTTCTTTACTAGCAAGACTATCGAATGGTGCAATAATACAGGTGACTTTTTTTTCAAAATTAATATTTCGATGATTTAAAAAAAAAGGCAAATAGAAACGTTTTACGAACTATGTCAAAAAATCACGAATAAATAGTACTATAATAACATGTAAGGATATGAGGATTTATCTCGCCGTTTTGAAGATAATTGGATTTATCTCATTGGCTCTATAGAAATTGTCTATAAAAAAGTTATAAATCCAGTATTTTTGGGAAGAAACTACTCTGAAATAATTTTTCTTCACTTCACAGTGTACGACGAATATATCTGCATTATTAGATTATCACCAAGTCAACATCCTTGGTTGGGATTCGAATCCGTTAATTTTTAAAAAATGCCACCCTGTATTATTGCAGCATTCGATAGTCTTGCTAGTAAATAACAAATGCTGGGAAGTAACTATATGTGAGAAAGTTAAGGAAAGTGCTTAATTTTAGCATTTTATATAATTGTTCATACATTTGTTCAAAATATGAAAGAGTTTATTAAAATTCAACTCTTTCCTCAAGTTTGCCGTATACCATTATTTTCCAGAAATTGTTCCTTAATAGTAACACTATCGAATCGTGCAATAATACAGGATCACTTTTTTTCAAAAATTTCGACGATTTTAAAAAAAAAAGAGCAGCTAAAACCGTTATATGATGTATGTCAAAAAATCATGAATAATTAGTACTATAACCATCTGTCAGGATATTACGGTTAAACTTGCCGTTTTTGAAATAATTGATTTTTTCATGTTGGCTCCATACAAGTTTTTCGTAAAAAAATTATTACTCCCTCATTTTTGGGCCAAATTATCTCAAACTTCAGTTTCTATATAGTAATACTAAACTGAAGCAATATCCATCAAAAAATTTGTCACTTTAGAGATTTCATTTCTATGTCTATGAAAGCCGATTTTCGACCCACTGTGCGGCGCCATCGTTAGCCAGCCTGGCTGGTATGCATCTATCGCGCCATCGTTTTCTAGGTCAGCCACGGCGGCTTCGTCCGGCTTCTGGTACCCAATCTATGGTAAATCTTTTCCCAGCGGTCGGGATGCATGCGGCCCATTCCCACTTTAGCTTAGCATCTAACTATATGAAAACGAAGTCTCTTTTTTCGTAGGAAGAGTCAAATGATAACTTTCGATCGCAAGTCGGATGCGTATAACTGCACCGTAACCAACATAGTTTTTGTAATCGACAACATTGTTGCGTATGTCTTACACGTGTAGGTAATGTATAAAATTATTATTGCCCTACGTTTTTGTCGATATCCTTATAAAAATCGAGTCTCGTCCGTCTCTCCGTTTTTTGCACTGTCATACGGGATAAAACATCATCAACTTTTTGCTTGCACATTCTTATGCAATTATTGCAAAATAGATGTTATCCGCAACATCGTACGCGCAAAAGAAAATCCCACGGGAGCCACGAATTTTGCTGCGATAAAAAGTGGCCATTGTCCTTCCCCGTGGTCTACTCTACATATGTGTGCCTTTAATTATAATCGGTACTTTCGGAGCCTATTCGATGCAAACAAACAAACCTATCCGCTTTATAATATTAGTATAGATTAACTCTCAAGATAAGTAAAACATGAAACGATAAAAAAAACATTGTTGTTATTTCAATTAAAACTTTTCTAAAGCTTAGAAAAAAGGTCAGAAAAAAAGTCGCGGTTAAGCTTACAACAAACATTATAAAAACCACCGATTGGTCATTACCATACTACGGTTGATAAAGTCATTATAAATTCATAAACACCCCAACGTAATTCCCAGGTCGCCAGTTAGAATACCTGGACTGTATTCAAGCATAAGTTTTAAGGCAAAAAGGGCGAAAAACTGACCGGGCATGACCGCATTGTAATAAAGAACTTTTAATAAAAAAATCTTGTGTAAGCAAATATACTTACATTCATAATTCTGTTTTAGGGTTCTTTAAACCTTAGTCTTTGCCTTAGTACCTACTCAAGGGTACTCTTATCGGTCTGTCCGTTCGTCTGTCTGTACACCTTTGTAGCTTCTGTAATTATGATTATAAATGGATGAAATTTGGTATAGTAGTAGGTACTTTGTATAGATTTCGGTTTCGTATCATAATATAATAATATCTTATAGATACTAGCTGTTGCCCGCGGCTTCGCCCGCGTGAATACAGTATCCTAAAGGAACACTGTACTTTTTCGGGATAAAAAGTTTTAATCCAGAGCCTAAGCTACTACCATACTAAATTTCATCGAAAACCGTTAAGTAGTTTTTGCGTGTAAGAGAAATGAACATCCATCCATCCATCCATCCTCACGAACTTTCACATTTATAATATTAACAGGATTAGTAGTATTTTAGGGCTCTCCGTACATTTGAAATGGTGATATAATGTTTTTATTATATTCCATCGGGTATTGTCGAATAGGTCTTTTATAAATAAAGTCATGGTTTAATTAATTAGGTACTTTTTATTTATAAAGTCAACTATTTTCGAGTAACCAAATGGTGCCCCCTCCTCTGAAATTTCTAAATATAAGAGATAGAAGTTTGTAAGTTTTCATGCTGATAGGTACCTACTGCTAAAAACTTTAAAAGACTATTTCTATATTTAAGCGAAATTAGAGAATAACTTTTGAATAGAGGTGGGTTATAACAGGTTAAAGTCGATACCTAGTATACCTGTTACTGTTATACTCAACTACCTGTTTCGGATACCTGTTAAAAAATAACAGTCAAATGTTAGTACTTACTACTTAGTATGGTTACTATGGAGGTGACAGTCTCCGTGATCCAGTGGTTAGCGCGCAGTGGAAAACAAGTTATACGTGTTTTTGAGCACCGCTCATTGGAATCGGGAGAACGAGCTGTACATTTTGGCATTATAGGTACCCTAAGGACCCTGAGAGAGACCCCCCCCCCTCCAAGGAAAAAATCCCCTCGAGTCTTATCTCGGCTTTCCTGACCCCTAAACCCCCCGGTAAATATTGGAAGGCTAATTGAAATTGGGAGAACAAGCCCTACATTTTGGCTCCGACAGATTTCCCAAATTCCCAAAATTCCTGTCGGGATCCGGTATATATCCCAAGGATGTATAATATGTTAACGATGTATGTGTACATATATTATTAAGTTTTCTTTCAATATTTTGTTTAGTTTCAGGTACAATAGAAAACATAAAATGTAAAAGTAGGTAATTTATAATGTTGTTTATTTTTCACACAAACCGTGGAATGTGCCTCTAAAACATGTACGTGTATCCGAACGTATCTATTATCTGTGGTCCGAACAAGGCGGCCATCATTTTTCAAATAACCCGACCATATTTAATGGATCATAGTGTATATGGAATTTCTTACTGGCTCACTACAACCTGAATTTTATAGGTACCAAAAAAATACTAAGTACTTCTCATTCCAGCAAGTAGTAGATGCATAAAGGTGCAAAAGAGACATACAGAGTATTTAAATACTAATTGCCTTTCGTTCTAGCACGTGAAGTCGTTGTATGTGTAACAGAAAGACAAGATCGTGTGATCGACACAGTGAATGCCGGTAACACGTACGCGTACGCTGTACGCAGGTAGTTATTTTCTACTCATGACGATATACGCGGTCGGCGGTACTGTGATACTCTGTTAGGTATTTGAATAACAGGTATATTATACTCTGAATATCGGCTGTTATGTGTGATATTTAAATACGTGTTACCTTTACCTGTTATGGTAAATACGCCTCACCTCTACTTTTGAAGTGATTTAAAGAAAATCCATTGCAACTTGATAGCTACGGAACCCTCCCTTGGCATGTCCTGACGTGTACTCGGTTAGGTTATTTTTAAATCCCTATTTGCCTATGTAAAATTTTGTCACTATAGGTAATAGTTACATAGATATTGAGTATAGAATGTAGATAGTATGTATGTAAAGACTAAATAAGCCTTCCTCTTGAATTTCTCGAAAATCGTATAAATTGCTAAAACCGCATAAAATTTCGTGGTTAAATTACTCGTAGAAGCGCATAGCGAGAACGTTACTGTAGCACTTGCGGCCGCAGAAGTCCTCATTCACCACAAAACTCGACATTCAGAGAAAAACTCCTAATTCACTGCAGAACTCCTTATTCACCGTTGTACTCCTTATTCACGTGACTTCGCACACATGACCTGATTTCACTGACAGTTTCCCATTAAAGCAACAAGAATTACGCATGAACCGCGCATTGATCATAATGTGACTCCCAAGGAGACGTTGTGAGATGAATTTAAACGAGGAAAAAAGGAGGTTTGGTTCTCTTATTTATTTTGTTTTCTTTATGGCTTAATACTGAAACCGCCTCCGTGGTCTAGTGGTTGGAGCATTGGCTCTCGACTCGGAGGTCGTGGGTTCGATTCCCGCATTGGAACAATAAAAAATTGTTTTTTCCAAGTTTGGTTAGGACAATGCGGACTGATCACCCGATTGTCTGACAAGAAAGATGATCCATGCGTCGCATGGGCATGTAAAAAGTCGGACCTGCGCCTGATCTCTCGTCAGTCGTGTCGGTTATCCGTCCCACTGGATTATGAGAGTAAAGGACGAGTCAGTGCTCTGCCCAAGTGTATACTGCGCACACACTTGGACACTATAAAATTAATCCTGCGTAACTGGCCAACCGACCGACACCGTCACCGATATCGTTGTGGGGAGCTATTACATTACTAAAACTATATTTAAAGTATGTGACGCTCAAGTCACATGCTGTCCTTGTCATTTCCACTCGCAGAGACCTTTTTTTTTTTTTTTTTTTTTTTCGAAAGGGTCTATGCTAGCGGTCGGGTTAAGACCGCTCTAGCGTAATCGGACTATAACTAGCCTGGTGGCTAGTTGGTTTGTTTAGAGTTTAATGGGAGGGTTGGCCCTCCCTAACTTCGCCCGGGTGAAGTTCAGATCGGTCGTTGGGGACAGCTACGGGTAAGCTATTTTTAGGACGGGAGGGACTCGGGTCCCCCCCGCTAAGGGGTCCGACCCCTTCCTCACTCTCTGATGAGTGAGGTTGCTCGCGCGCGGTAGCAAAAACTAGCGGCGGAGTTATCGCGATAGAGAAGCTCGTGTTATTTATGATTTCGGAACTGAGAGGGCCGTCCCTCTCCCCTTCCGCGTACGGTCGGGATGACTCGCGCGCGTAAGTCCTAATGTCGATGAGGTTCGCGGTATTGGTAGAGCTCTCTATAACAATATCGCGGTCGCGGACACTATTTTGTAGTGACACTAAGCTACTGGGATGCGAACTCGAGCTCGGGCTCGGGCTCGGTCCCGTGTTTGGGTCGGTCTGTACGTTGGTACGTGTGTCAGTGTTTGATATGGGTCCTCGGGGTAGGCGCCGGCGTCGACCCCGGTGCTTTACTAACAAACCGGGTGCGTGTGATTTGTGTTTACGTAACTGTACACAGTACGTTACGTATTTTGTGATCGGGTCTATAGGATCGGCTAAGATATGCTTAGGCCGTTTAAAGGGGTATCTAAATGTCATTGCGTCATGTTCGTAGTCCTGGGCCTTTCGAATGAGAGGATTTGGGTGAACTTTGCTTCTATCAAAGAATCTCTCTACGAGTTCTTTGATATACGCTTTAATCGTGACTAATTCGCAGTCTCTATGCAAGTCGATGTTTCGCATGTACCAGGGGGCACCTGTTGCCATGCGCAGAAACCGGTTTTGGACTTTTTGCAATCGGTCCATCTGGTTATCACTTATTTGTGCGAAAGAGACGCACGCATAAGTGAGTATCGTTCTAATGCAAACCTTATACAAAGTAAGCTTATGTCTTAGGGACATTTTGCTTCGCGAATTTAATAGCGGATATAATTTGTAGAGTACAAATTTCGCTTTTCGTATCGTATTGGAGATGTGATTCGTGAAGGTCATCGACTTGTTTAGTACTACGCCTAAATATTTGACTTTATTAGTCTCTGGGATGATGTTACCGTGCAGGCTAATAGGACTCATATTTCTACGGGCACCATAACGTATGGTTTGGGACACCTTTCTGTCAAATTGGATGGCGTGACTTTTGTCGGGGTTTACTTCTATTCTCCATTTGGAGAACCACTCACCGAGATCGGTGACTGACTCCTGGAGTTTTTTAGAAGCGTAGGAGGGAACCCTATGCGCGAAATAGAGGGCTGTATCGTCTGCGAACATGGCTAGTTGCACCTTAGCGTGTTTAGGGATGTCATAAGTATACAGGTTGTATAGGGAGGGCGAGAGGACCGAGCCCTGCGGGACTCCCGCCTCCATATATCTTGGCGATGACAGTGCGCCTTCCACGCGGAAATGAAATTTACGGTTTTTTAAATAATTACTTATTAACAGTACCAAACTATCGGGTATGCCCATTTGGTAAAGTTTGTACAACAGTCCGTTGTGCCAAATTTTATCAAAGGCTTTTGCAATATCAAAGAAGACGGCGCATGTCATCTTCCTGTCATTCTTATTAGAGATAATGTACTCCGTTAGGCGGTGTACCTGAGCGGGACAGCTGTGCATTTTGCGGAAGGCAAACTGCTCGTCTGGGAAGAGTTTTTTGTCGGTGATGACGTCATTGAGGCGTCTTAGAATAACTCTTTCATAGACTTTTCCAAGGGAGCTAATTAGACTGATCGGTCTGTAGCTACCAGGTGCCCTCCGGGGTTTCCCCGGTTTATGGATACCTATAACAATAGCTACTTTCCAAAAGTCTGGGAATGAACATCCTACTAAGAGGGCGTTAAAGATGTTCACGAGGAGTTGAATTAGTTCGGACGGTAACATTTTAAGTGTTTTGTTAGAAATACCGTCGAGGCCTGGGGCCTTTCTGGCATTTAAACACTTAATAATGTCTTGGACTTCCTCCGAGTCCACCGGCCTCACCCTGTCGTCATCAGGTGGCCTCGAAAGTCGTCTTTCGACCTCACTATTTACTAAGCTAAGGTGCGTGGGATCAATCGGGAGGGTACTCGGCCGGCACTGCTGTTCTAAGTTATCGGCTAGACATTCAGCCTTGTCGATATCTTCTAGAGCGGGAGGTCGATTTAATCTGTCTAATGGAGGCATGTCGCTCTCCGTATTACTTTTGAGGGCCCTCGCGAGCGGCCAGTAGGCCACGTGTGACGGCTCTAAATCACTGAGAAGTCGATCCCAACTCTCGGCTTTGTGTTGTTTTATTTTATATTTAACTTCCCTTTCGTAATGGCGGAGGGCTTTTCTCCACTCTTCCGACGGGTAGCGATCATAGGTGCGTTTGGCCGCATTTCTGAGTCTGATGGACTCCTTTATGTCCTCTGGGAGGGGCCAGCGAACTTTGGGGTTCGTTGACACATCCCTAGATGAATTTTCTATGGTCGCTACCAAGTGTTCGGTCAAGTGGGAGGCGGCCTCTATGGCGACCTCTTTACTATCTATTGTATCGGGAATCTTATCGAGGTGACTCGATTGAAGGACTTTAATGTTCTCCGCCAGGGATTTATAGTCGATGATCCTTCTAGTACTGGAATAATTTGGGTTAAAATTACCAAGTGTAATCATAACCGGTCTATGGTCCGAGTTAAGCTCGTGGAGAGTCTCAATAGAGATATTGAGAGAAACGTTTTTTATTAAAGCTATATCAATAGTACTAGGATCGTATATGACACCGTTGATGTGTTGGTTTGTGTCATAACGAGTGGGGTCATTGGGGGCTAGAATAGCAAAATTAAAAGAATCGATTAGCCTTTGTAGTATAAGGCCATTTGTATTGTTATAAACATTTCCCCACTCGCGGTGTTTACAATTTAAGTCGCCGGCAATTAGGACGGCATTTCCTAAGTCGAAAAGCGATTGTAAATCGCTAGAAAGTAATTTTTTAGTACCTGAAAGGTACGCGCTTACTATAACAATGGGCTCATGGCCGGACATACTTAAGTGACAAATGGAACCCTCCATTGTTTCTAGGGTCGGTACTTCTAAAGGAATACAATGGAGGGATTTTTTATAATAAATAATAGTACCTCCGAGTTGGGATCGAGTTCTATCATTTCTGATAATTTTGTAATTTGCTATTTTTGGGCTCCTCATACTAGGTTTTAAGAACGTCTCCTGCACTAGAAGAATATCTACATTATGCCTGATGACGAAATCGCGGATTTCGTCAATGTTATTACGGATGCCGTTCGTATTGAACGACACGACGCGTAATGAGTGCGGCTTAATCCTTCCCGAAGGATCCATTAATTACCGGCGGGGGATGCCTTGATCTTTTTGATCAAGTCAGCGTGATCAGACAGTGCCATAATGCGGTCTGTTTTTGAGCCTTTCAGCTTCGCGGTTAGAACGGAGAGCTCTACCGGGTCAATTGGCTCCATTTCATTTAGAAAATCGGTGACGAACGATAGTTCCTCAGCGAATTTCGAAGTCGGAGGGGGCGTGACCTTTGGCGCCTGTGGCGCGGAGGGCGAGGCCTTTCTAGGGAAAGCGGGGAAAGCCGCTTGAGAAGGGGGCTGGGTGGGTTTGGCCCACGCCGATTTAGTGGGTAGGGGAGCAGGGACGAATCTCTGCTTTGGCGGGGCACCTCTAGTTTGAGGTGCAATACGCCTCTTTACTTTGGGTGCTTTTTTGCACCCTCTGTAGTTGGCTGGGTGGCCCTGCGTCTTACAGAGGACACAGCTGGGAGGCTCGACCTCCTCAGCTGGGCTCTTGCGAGTGCAGTCAGAGGTGCCGTGGTCGCCCAGGCACTTGACACAGCGTGGCCGTGCTTGGCAGTTTCGCGCCGAGTGCCCGTAAAGTTGGCATCGGTGGCACTGGCCAGGGATGCCCCTTTTACGGGGGGGCTCGACGCGAATGCCGGTGATATGACAGACGGCTCGGATATTGAAAATATCCTTGCCCTCTGGTGTCAGGGGGAGCGTTACCAGTACCATATTGTACTGGTGTTTTTTAATAGGATGGTACATCCTGTGTACCTCCATGGCGGGGTACCCTTGGGACTGAATGTCCAAGAGTACTTCTGATGTAGACAGACACTTGTCTACACCGGTGATTACGACGCGCAACATGCGCTCGTCTTCTAATGCATAGGTGTGATAGCCTATGTTATGATTGCGTAGAAACGCAGTGAGGAGGCGGTGGTCCTCCGAAGTCTTAGTCTGGACTTTAATCCCGACTGGAGTTATAGTAACTGCGGAAGCAGGGCGAAGCTTGTGTTCGCTAAGCGCCGCACTTACTAGGCTCCATTTTTCTTTCTCCTGTACAATTACAGGAGGTGGAAGTTTGGGTGTCGGGGTGGCCAGAGGGGCCTGAGAGGCCGGGAGGGCCTGAGAGGTCGGGAGGGCCTGAGAGGCTGGGAGGGTCTGAGAGGTGTTAGACACCTGAGATAGCGGCGGGGCCTGGGAGGCCGGAGGGGCCTGTGAAGGGCTATTAGCCTGCAGGGTTTTCCTGGCTTTACCGGCCTTTTTAGGGGCCGGCTTAGTGGGGGAGGAGACTGGAGAGGAAGTGCCCTCTGGGCATTTCCTCTTTTTAGTCTTTTTATATTTGACTGTAGTGAATTCACCTTCACTACGGTCAGAGTCTTGCTCCGAGCAAGACATGTCAGAATTGTCATTTCCAGAGACGGCTCCGGAAATGACGGGAATTTCTTCCGCTAAAGGGCGGGTATCTACATCCGGAGAGGCCGGAGAGTCAGCGTCGTGGTTGCGCAAAAAGCGGTCCCACTTAGTCGCGGCGTCGGGGAACTCGTGGCTCAGGAAAACCAGGAATTTCTTAATTAAAGCTTCCGCCATAATTAAGAAATGTATCCCGGTTGGGGGATTCTGCTCTCTAAAATCGAATAGTTGGGGGTACAGCCCCGCCCGGCATCCGGGAGGGGAGGTGTGTAGGGAGGAAACCCTCCTCGTGTAGTGTGCCTAACCGTGTCACGGTACTTACAGTTCCTCCGGGAGGCTGGAACGCAATCCAAAAAAGGGCACTAGCACTGGCACTAGCACTAACACTAGCGAGCACTAACACCTCGGAGCGTGAGCAGAAGGCTCACGCTAAAAACCGAAGGGACGATGCGACCGGTCGCACGCTCGTCCTGCGCGGCGGGCGCTACGCGACGGGGTGCGAGCAGAGGGCTCGCACCTAAAAAGAGACGGACGATGCGAGCGGTCGCAACGATCGTCCTACAGGGGGCGCGACGGTCGCGGCGCGGCGCGGGACACGGTACGGCACGGTAAGGGCGGTGCGGCCGTTATAGCAGGCCGGTATAGCCGATAAGGGCGGCTAGGTCTTCTTTCTTGAGCCTTGACTCTTGACGCTTGATTCTTGAGGCTTCACCCTCTTGAATCTTGCACTTCAAGTCTTGACTCTTGAAAGCTTCTGTCTTCTTTCTTGAAAAAGATGTTGTCACTTTCGCGAGCGGTTAACACTCGCGAGAGCGGATCGGGGGGCTGCCCGCGCGAGAGCGAGAGAGCACTACACGCGCGAGCGAGACGGAACAACCGGATAGCGCACTCACTGGGAGCGAGAAACACGTGCTCGTCGGACGGAGGCCGAGAGCAGAATCGGGCCGCAGAGACCGCGACAGCCTGTGATTTATAGGAAGGCTCTCAATTATGATTAGCTTTGATGCGGTTCGCCACCCATCACGTCTCGTTCTCGCGGAGGCGAAAAGTGGCCCATGGAGAGCCGCTTCGCTACGTTGAATGTAAGAGGAGGAATGGATGGTATGAATGAAAGTGGACGAAGCGAAACAAGTATGTAAGGATCGTAGCAAGTGGAAAGAAGTGGTCTCTGCCTACCCCTACGGGAAAGAGGCAGTCTCTGCCTACCCCTATGGGAAAGAGGCGTGATTATATGAATGAATGAATGAATTTTTAGCATTCAGCCGTTAGCCTGAAAAGCTTTGGAGCTTGACATCTCTTCATAGGGCCGAAACCCTTGTTAATTTAAGAAGTCGAGACAGTGACAGTCTGCGATTTAGATTCCTAACTAGCTCTTACCCGCGGCTTCGCCCGCGTAAATACAGTGTCCCACGGGAACACTGTACTTTGTCGGGTTTAAAAGTATGTGTTAATCCAGAGCTAAAACTACTACCATACCTAATTTCATCGAAATCCGTTCCGTAGTTTTAGTAGTACCGTTAGTATTTCCGCAGTAGCATAAAATAGTAACAAACATCCATCCATCTATCTAATCACAAACTTTCACATTTATAATAGTAGTAGGATTTAAGTTTTAGTCCTGATCCTGAAGCGCTTATTACGTCTTCTATTATGATATACACCTGATGATGATTTAATTTGAAACCGGACGTGTTATTTATAAAAATTTATAATTATATCGTAATATAGTGAAAAAAGTGCACGAAAAATTGTGTTTTATTAGTATTCAACATGAATTTCCACCAAGAACCGACAGTACAATCAATTACATATATCTTCTATTATATCTAAAGTTAGTTAAAATAACTTTTTTGACGTGATAACGTCTTATAAATCGATGAATGCGGGCTGCAAGTCGGAAATACTCACGTTCCGCCTGATTGTCACGTTCTGCCTGAGCCGAGCGTGCAAGCGAGAGCGCGAAACTATCGGGCCTAAGCGTTCGGCTTGTGATGATGTTATCACATAAACATCGTCCGTAAACCGACTTAATAGAGAAGCATTTTTACAAAACAAGGTCTCGTAAACTTCTCCAAGTGTTAAAACCATAATCTGTAACAGCTCCAACAATGGAGCAACAGGGGTGGCGTTTAAGGCGTTTAAGTTAAACTTGTAAGTAACCCCTCTACATCAATTGCCACGAAAGTTTCCTGTTGCCATTGTTGGGGGAATTACGCAATATGCGCAACTTTCCGCCTCATCCTTTCCAGGAAAACGCTTGAAAATGTAACTAATATTTAGTACTGGAGACTTTTGCATGGCTATTATGGCTTGTTGCTATTTCGTTAAGGGCCTGTTTCACAATCTAATACCTATGTGTAGGATAGCTTATTCGGAAGTTTTGTCGCTGCTTACTTTATATCGAGCGATAGAGACAAAACATGCGAATAAGCTATGTGACACTTATCCGTAGATTGTGAAACACCTTAGAATGGGTACTTCGCCTGTTTGTCGCACAAGTTTCGTCCTAATAGGACGAAAAGGCGATTTTAAATTTTTATTACTTTTTGCATTCGTCAGTTCGTCTCATGTAGGTAATTAATTTTATTACTTTAAAAAAAATTAAGGATTACAAATATGGTATTTTCCTGTATATTTTTTATTACTTATATATGTGAATAGTAATCTGAAAAATAAGACAGTTTACATAAAGAATACTATACCTAAAAATCAACATTTTTTTTCAAGATATTGCAGATTGTTTGAAGTACTTTAAGTTACAAGTAGGTGACGTCACACGCTACTAATGTTGCTACGAAATGTATGGCTATATAGGTATTAGGTACAATTTCTGATATCTCCGAAGTTTGCGCGTTTATGTAACATACATACCATAGTAAATCTTATTGTATTTGACGTATGTAAGTAAACTAATTACATATGTAGTTTTTTTCAATAAAAAAAAATATTTCAACTTTTTTGTGACTTCGAAATGCATAAAGTTACAAAACTACACAATATAAAATCCTAATTCTTTTTACTTTTATCAAGTTGTAATTATTTGTTAATTTATTTAAAAATATCTGAATTTTTACATGTAGGAAAATACCCAAATATACCTACCTACTTAAGTCATTATTAAACTGGCCAAAAAAACATTACGTTTTTCTTATGTAGCTAGGTAATTATTTATAGCCATATATTACAAACGTATAATTTACTAGCCTCCGCCCGCGTGATTACAGTAGGTATCCCACGGAAACACTGCACTTTTTCGGAATAAAATGTAGCCTATGAGGCCTATGTAAAGTAGTCTGTTTTAATGCACAGCCTAAACTACCACCATACCGAATTTCATCAAAAGACGTTCAGTAGTTTTTGCGTGAAAGAGTAACAACATGAGTGTAATTGAAACTTAAGAATTCCTGAAAAGGGCGGCATTAACTTTTGAATAACGTCCAAACGTTAGTTATCCGACAATCGGCACAACCGCTTAACCGTTGTATAAAGCTTGTAGGTAAAGCTTAAAATACATTAAGAATGTAGATAATGGCCAACTATTTATCAGAAGCAGATGACACGTTCGCAGTAATAATTTCGTTCATAAATGGCTCAAAATGACAAGATAATCGAGATATTTGCAAAAGGTCAAAACCTTCGCTGCTATAAGGGAAATTTTAAGTGTTATTTTATTTATTACAAATTATCATAAATTAATATAATTTTCAACATGTCGCCTCTTTTGACATTGTAATTGGGCTCGCTTAATCTCATTGACATACCTACATATTTACTTGCCTGAAAATTTACTTTCGTTAAATAACTTTATTTTTTGACAACGAAAATTATGTTTATAATATAGTCAAAGGTCGATATGAAGTCTCCTCTCGGAATGACTACTTTATTTTAGGTTTGACCAAAGCCCTTGAACAAATCCTGAAATAAATTCTAATTTCGACCTTTCCCTATAGCGTTTTAGTCAAACCTAGAAGTTCCCATAGATGAATAATTGGTCTCGCTAGGCGTTCGACCAAGCGAGACCAATGATTAGTCTATGGAAGTTCCTACCTTTTCTGCCAAACATCGAGAATAAAATATATCTGTTACGGGCTCTGCACAGAAGCGACTGACGAACTCCAGTCAAAGGCCGAAAAACTTCAATTGTTTGGGCTCTGACTAAGACGTCAAGTCAGACATTGACTAGTCAAACCTAAGCGCCGGAGCTTCGGGGTTTGACTACAACATATACAGGAAGTTAGTGAAGCGAAAATTCAAATAAGTAGTAATTAATCGCTATCTTCTAATCTACAATTATTAAGCTTGTGGCATTTTTAGAAGGAATTAGATTATAATTACGTACCTATATGAAGATACTTGTTTGGCGCCATTAGCCAGTTATTTTCAGGGGACCAAAACAATCTGATAACATATCACCAGGACACCAGGAGGAAAGATGGCTACTAAAATAGGGGTACCTAACGAATAAAGATAGCAGACGGAATATTAAGTACTCGTCCCGGTGGTCGAGGCAGGTGCCCCAACATCTGCCAATAATCTTCAACGGCAATTACTACTGTTTTATCGTTCATTAGTTCCGTTGGTTGGCGCGACTCATTACATTTTCATGCTCTCCTAGTACTCCGTGGGAAATGATTCTAATTTAATCTAATTTTTTTATTAGACCATTACTTAAAATATGTTAAGCCTAAAGCTAGCGTTAATCAATTTCGGTGAACCGTTAAACGATTGTTATCGTATAAACTAATTAGATAATATTTTTCAATGTTGATGAATCTCTGCTCTCGTGTAACAAATTGGTATGTAAAGCAACAGGTGCATTCCATGGAATTCGAAAGTTTACAGAAATGTATAATGAACATCTTAATTCGTATCCAACAAAGGCAGGTCGCTAAAATAATTACAAACTTTATCTGTTTTTTTTTCACATATTTAATTAGTTTTTACATTGTAAATTAGGTATATAATTATGTAAGTATAATATGTGATTTATGACTGTTTTATCAAAATAAAGGTTACATAAAAACATTTTTTGAATCCCTTCCCATTTACTGAAATGCTATTAACGGACATTTCAAATAAATTTCCCAAACAAAGAGATACGTTTCGAATTCAATAATATCTGCCGGTTACGTGCAATTTATAGCGATTTAAGTGGCCTGCGCTAAATTTAAGAGTTCGCATAATCAAACATCTAAGCCAGAGGCGGTCCGTTAGCTGCATACCAACGCGAGTACCGATACGGCATTCCTAAGCCGGGCTCCCACGAGTGCCCCCTCTCGCTCGCTCCTCCCCCCCTCTCACTCGCGCCCCCGCTCGCCGTACTACCTGTCCGCGCGGCGCCCTCCGGAAATACCTGCGCCCGCGCATGAGCCTAGGGTGAACGCTCTACCAGGTTTAGGGTCGCAAATTCCTAGTATGTAGTTGAAGTGTCTTTTCTTTATTTAAAATATGAATGCGGTATCAATTGTATATTTTTCACAAAAGTAGAATTAGAATGTTACAATTATAATTACATAACATTATCATCTCTTCTTTCTAGTTCTGTTATACAATTACTGTTCAATGGTTCTAAGGTTCTTGACTTTTGAGCATTAGTGAGGAGTGAGGACTACGGAATGTCGACCGTACCGTGTCGTAACCTTTTTAATTTCTACGAAATACATACTTGACAAATGACAAGTCAATTGACTTAAAATATTAAATTCTCTTCAATATTTTGAGGAAATAGTAAATTTGAATAAAAGAAAACACATGAATACAAACTAAGTTTTTCCAAATACGATGAAAAAAAAGAAGAAAGCGTTTACAAACTTACATTGTGCTGCTATGATGACATTCATAAACTGCAAAGGAATCGAAATATGACGTAAGCATTGACTCATACCACTTACGAGTCACGCCATTCTTCATTACAATCGATCATTCATCCTTGTACTGTATATATTAAGAAGTCGCCAATCACCATAATACAATCTGAGGTAGGTACTAAATAAAACGTTGCCCCCATGAAAAAATAAAAATTTCAGGAAAATTACTGATCGATTTAAGGAAGACCTTGCACATGCGCTCGTCACTAATAAGTAATAAGAGTCATTTTCGTGTATTCACTATTCAGATATATAAGGCCTTAATAATTCTATGCATCCATCTTAATAATGAATTGAACCGCGCTTTGTTAGTAGGTACTCTACAATTATAATATGAAGCGCTGTTTTGAAAATAAATTTTCAGGAACTGATACCTGTTTTAGAATAGTCAGAAATTCAAGCAAGTCATTGTAAGTTTTTGATGATAAAAATATGTAGGTACTTAATAACCGCCTCCTTTTTTGGAAGTCGATTAAAAATAAAATATGACTTTAAATTTTAGAAAAACATCTCATTTTGCATTGAAGAGAATATTAACAGATTTATAGGTAGGTTAGGCGCCTAAGCAATTTTAGTGTTCTGTTAAATATTAAATATTCTCTTCGTACTTGAATTACTGACTATGACAATATTATGTAGGTAGATAATTTATTGGGAGTTTAATGCTCAGTTTAATATACCTAGTGTTTGCACTTATATATACTAGTTAAGTTGTTTTGGTTTATTGTAGTGGGGAATTTACTTTGCAGACTTATGTCTGGATACTGTTACCACAGATTAATAACTATAAATAGCATTTACGAGAAGAGGACACATTATATCGTTCCTTATTCTCCTTCCGACATATGCTAATGGGAAAGAAAGAGATGTTTAAAAATTTACTATCCCAAATTTTTCTAGTAGCTGTAACTTTTGTTAAAGCTTTCCGTACCTACTGTAGATATCGCAATAAAGTCGCACGAGAAAAACTACCAAAGTATAAAAATCTATTGGCTTTACTGATCCTTCCGTGTATGTTCTTTCAAGATTGAAACGCTATTAAAATCAGGTGCCTCTCTATCCATATTCCACAGTCACTTAGAATGACAAGGACGGCATGTGACTTAGGCGATACTTAATTTAAGTAGCGTTTCAGTTGTCACCCATTAATTATATTCTTAGTAAATAGTAAATTAAAATAAGTAAGGTTTTATGAATGAAGTGCATATTAAGCGGAGTGCCTCCGTGGGGTGATTGAACTTTTGACGTTCCGCCATGTTGAATCATGGCTGTCATGCGCGGGAAAACCGAGAGCACTTATTCTGATTGCTTCCATGGCATTTTTATAACGATGCGGTTTTAGTAAATTCGTTGCTTATTAGAATTCAACAGGCATGCACACTAAACCCTTCCATCGTCTTTCGGCCGAATACTGAAAAACTCTTAACGACGACGACGGCTTAAATGGTTCAGTGGGTATAAATTCGCGGCCTGTGCACTTTTCTTGGGATGGGTAAAAATGTTAAACTCGCGTCAGGACACGTGACATGATCGAAAATTCGTAAGACGGAGGGAGAGTAGACCGAAGCGCGGCGTAGAAGATAAAGTAATCCCCCTCTCTTTTCTACCGCGCGGCGAAAATGTATGCCTGCAATTGATAGAAGTTGATTTTTCTGAGAGATGAACTTATTAATGTAAAATAATAATTTTTAATAGGTAGTTCTGAAGTGTTAATTTTTTATGTAATATTAATTTGTTTGTGTACGATAGCGCAATAAATGAATATTGTATTTAACCACATAAATGATAGTACTTTTATACTGATAAATAAAGCAATTTGTGCGAAATCATTCCCTAACCATTTCAAAATATTCAAAAATGCACACTGTTAATGTTCAAGTTTTCACTTCTGCCGGAACTCCCGGAGTGCAACTCGTTGTTTTTTTTTTTTTGTCTAAATGAAACTTTACAAGTTTTTTCTTAAAATATCAACAGAAAGAGCTACTCAACATTTGAGCAGCCGGTCAATTTTAAGTGTCGTTTCAATATTCGGCCGTTATATCAAATTATATGTGTAGTTTTCGTTCAGGTGGGTGATTTGAACACGTTTTCTGTCGGCAGCGAACTTTCTTATCATGTTTATGTTCTAGCCCCATGACGTAAATAGACAATTTCTGTGAATTAGTTTGTTATTATTATATTGGGGTTCCATAGAAAGCAGGAAAATAGGATTTGGAATCAAGTTAATTTGTTTCTTTTTTTATTTGGTAGCCATTTCTCGGGTTTGCCTGGCTATTATAGATATTAGGTATCATCTAGGATTTCTATTTTAGCTTATAAAAATAAGAATATTAGAATTAAGAATAAAGAAGACAAATACATTGATTTAAATATTATGTGACATGTATGTAGGTACCTCTTAAGTCTAACTCCAACTCCATACTAATATTTCAACTCTACTAACATTCAAAATCACTACGGAACCTCATAAAAACAGAAGCAAACTAGCATTGACCGTTCTTTTGTAGACAATGAATAATATAAAAGCAAGTAGTAAATGCGCTTTTAATAACTCATTTCAAGTATCAAGAACAGCCGTATAAAGTTTCAACTAGAACCTCAATTCTCGTATTTAAAGTAAACAATTTATACAGTCAACTTCACTTTGTTTGGATTGAAAGTGTAGCGTCATGTTACCGTGAACGGATTTTATGCCGCTTCGACCAATCAGAGCGCGTTTCACGTTGGTTTAACGTTCATAAAAACACCTTTTGAGAGTGTAAGCATGTCGAGACTTGATTGTAATTATATTAATGCAGGATTTATTTAGCAGAATTGCCCCCTAGGTTTTCAGCGCGGCCAAGCTACACCCATATTAGCTAAAGGTGTCGGTATCCTACTTAATATAAATGTGGCAGTTTGTGAGGATGGATGAATGGATAGATGGATGGATAGATGTTTGTTACTACGTAAAACTGCTGCACGGATTTCGATGAAATTTGGTATTGTAGTAGTTCAGGCTCTGGATTTAAACATAGGCTTGTTTTTACCCCGAAAAAGTAGGTACCTACAGTTTTTCCGTGGGATACCCGATACTATATTTACGCGGGCGGACCCGCGGGAAAAATCTAGTTCAGTATAATTCAACTAGACAAGTACAAGTCAATGCACAAAATTCTACGCGCTCCGCGGCCGCCCTTTATCTTACCAGCGATATATATAATAAAATACATATACTTGGGAATATTTTGATAGACCTTAATGCCAACAAAATAACGGACAAAACCAAATCACTTGTCATTGCGCTGGAAGACACCGGCAAATGTTAGATTAAGTTACTTTTTATAACATCCAACGTCCGGGAGACGTTGTAAAATATATTTTTATAAGTTATAAAGATTAGGGCAGTATATGCGAGTAATAAAGTTCAAAGCGTAAAGTTTTACGACCGCAACTTGCGTATGTTACCTTTTCAGCCGTCAGAGATTTGAGCCTTTTTCTTTTGTCCGGAAAAGGTGGTCCTCATAATACATTAATTTACTTTTTTGTTTAATGCAAATATGTATTTGGTATTCTTAAATAGTAAATAAGCAGCTTTTTATTCTGGAAAAATGAACGATTCCAACGGGATCGACTGATTACCTTTTTGCGCGGAATTCCCGGACTATGTAGATAATATTTAATTATATATAAGGTCCTGTAAAATCAATTACGGGTATTTTGGGCATATGATCTATCTACACTAATATTATAAAGAGGAAAACTTTGTTTGTATGTTTGTTTGTTTGTTTGTTTGTTTGTAATGAATAGGCTCAAAAAGTACTGGACCGATTTCAAAAATTCTTTCACCACTCGAAAGCTACATTATCCACGAGTAACATAGGCTAAATTTTATTTTGAAAAAAAAATAGGGTTCCGTAAAATATTTGGGTTTTTCGGACACAAGGTGTAAAAAATCAACCAGAAAAGTTACTTATTTTGCGTACGCTGCCTAAACGATAAAAGATAGAACCATAAAATGTTCTAATTAATTGTAGATCTTATAAATATCTACAAAAAAGTCCGCGACACACTATACCTATCTATGTCGAGTGAGGCACAACAACCTTTTTTTTATTTAGAAATCTTGAATTTTTTATGACTACATTTAAACGCGTTTATTTTACTCATGCTATTAATCCTTATCAAAATAAATTATTTCATCACTAAGTACAGTTCATGTAGATAATATTTGGTCTTTGAATGATTGAAATTGGACCTTTGGTTTTGAAGTTATGGCGAAATTAAAATATTACGATTTCTGCTGCACGGCCCGTTGCGAAGTGCGCGTGCCGGGGGGAGTTTAGATCTATGGTATTTCATACGATAAAAGTATACCCACCTACGTATTTCATTGAGTTTTAGTAGGTTAGAGGTTTAAAGACATTCTGTAGTATTAGTATCATTATTGTACCCGTGCGAAGCTGGGGCGGGTCGCTAGTTGCTTAATATGCTCAAAACATTCGTTATTGATTTACAAAACCATATTATATATTAGTAGGCCTTAAAATAATAATAACAAAACTTTTTTATACACATTTCTACTTGATTTACAAAATATTATTTTATTATTCGAAATTATAAATTCGCAGTTTCGTACAGACAACATAACTTTAACACCTCGTAATCTAAACTAGATTACTAGGTATTAAAGTTATGTAGTCCGCAAAGTTTTAAACTTTTTATTACTTGTTAACAATTAATTTTAAATTCCTTTATTTTAATACAACAGTAGGTAGGCAATTACGTTAGAATTATTCGGAATATTGTACCTACACGGTACAATAAAAATACCAATTATAGATAGGCAACATGTAAAAATTATTTCTTTTAAAAGTAAAATTTCTGGTTAGTTAATTCTATTGTCAATAATTTATGAAACCTTGTCATTATTGAAAACCGGCCAAGTTCCAGCCGGACTCGCGCAAGCAGGGTTCCGTAACGTGTTGTTTGGAGCACACCGTAAGTAAATAGGTATTTATTTTATTCTGTTTTTAGTATTTGTTTTATAGCGGCAACAGAAATACATCACTCAGTAAAAATTTTAACTACCTAGCTATATATAGCTTGGTGACAGACTAACGGATAGACGGACAAACAGACAGACAGCGATGTCTCAGTAATATGGTCCCGTTTTGGTACGTAGCGTTTGGGTACGTAACCCAAAAAAGACGTATTAAACGATACCGCACACCATGGGGTAAATTGAAAAAAAATCATCCCCACTTCACTTGTATGGAGAGCCACCCCGAAAATCCTACTAATATTATAAATGTGAAAGTTTGTGAAAAAGCAAAAACTACAGAACGGATTCCGATAAAATTTGGTGTAGTAGTAGTTTAGGCTCTAGATTAAAACATGGGCTACTTTTTATCCCGAAAAAGTACGTGTTCCCGAGGGATATATTTACGCGGACGGAGCCGCTGGCAACAGCTAGTATTATATAGATTACCTACCTTATTATTATTTTTAATGATATCAAAAATAGAATCTATACCATATACATACAAAAATTGAATCTGTATCAAATTTAATCGAATCGTAAAGTTAGAAGAGCGAATGGACGGACAGACAGCCGTCAGACGGACGGACGGACAGAGCGAAACTATAACAGTTCCTTGCAGTATCACGGAAACCTCAAAAGCTACATTTTAATAATTCTAATAAAATCATACACCATGAAACAATATTACCTACTGTAATAGTAAAACATTTTAACTAATTATAGATTTTATGGCTTGTGGTTTGTTTTAATTAATCCTAGTGTGATAAAGCAATTAATTTGTTCATTATTACAGAATTTTAGAGGGATAATAGGTTAATAACTAGCTACGATAATACCGCCACTAGCAGTAAATAGGTACATTAGATATGTAGTAAAGTGATTCACTGTACCTACACGCGTTCATTTTTAACCGACTTCCAAAAGAAGAAAATTCTTCAAAAATAAAAAAATGTGAAAATATATGTGGCCGCCCTGAAGGGAATCATATCCGACTGAGAAACCCAGAGTAGTAGTTTCCAGAAGTTGTATGTCACCGTAAAATTGTAAATACCGTAAGATTGTAAATATAACTAGTAAAATTGTATTATGAACCCGAACATAATGCTTACAATTTAACGGATTATTTTTTGTTATATTTATCAGCGCCGAACCGTGAAAACTTCGATAGCGCGAGTCAGGATTGTGGGCTTGTGGCGCTGATTGGTGTCCCTCAAAATTACTGACAATTTTCGTTCAAAATTCTTAAGTTTATTGTAATAGTAGATGTTGCCCTCAACTTCGTGCACGCAAAAGTAAATTTCTCATAAACCGCACATTTTTCCGCGATAAATAGTAGCCTATGTCCTTCCCCGTGGTTTACTCTATGTATGTGACAAATTTCATCAACATCGGTCCAGTGGTTTTGGAGCCTATTCAATGCAAACAAACAAACAAATTTTTCCTCTTTATTATATTACTATAGATTAAAATCATTTCACTATTCTGTATTGTAAATAGACAATATTTGAAGGTCGTTTCAGATGTCACCGCAACCTATTTAGCGGATCGAAAATTTCATAAAAAGGAAAAGGGGCAATGGAAATTAAATTTGTGTGAGTCACGGAACAGCCATCTTAACGCCGCTGTGGCACGAACGTGCGCCGCGTACGGACGAGTGTGGAGCAGGCAGCTACACAATGTAGACTGAAGAGAGTATACTCCCAACGAAGCGAACGTAGGCTCGTATTTTCGTAAAATAGCTGAGTCTAAAAAAACCAGCCGAGTGCGAGTCGCGCACGAAGCATTTCGTGCAAAACGGCAAAAAATCACGTTTGTTGTATAGGAGCCCCTTTAAATACTTAAGTCATGAGATACTCATCCCAACTTACCTTTCCGGTAGTTGTGGTATAGGTAGTATACGGGTATGCGACCCCGGCTTCCCTAGCTATTACTGTCCTATTCCTTGCACTCCTGGTCGGTAATATCCTACATTTCCTATTTTCCACTCCAACTTACCAATATTTATTTTCCACACCACCTATCCTTCCCTTTCCCTATTCCTACCCTCTCCACCAATCCGTGGGAACACAATGGATAATCATAAAAATAATTTTATTATCCAAAATGGCGGCGATGTGGTTCGCCACCCATCACGTCTCGTTTCTCGCGGAGGCGAAAAGCGGACCATATTATACCGGATATTTGAATGTAAGAGGAGGAATGGATGGTGAGAATGAAAGTGATCGAAGCGAAACAAGTATGTAAGGATCGTAGCAAGTGGTGTTTAAGTGTTCTCTGCCTACCCCTACGGGAAAAAGGCGTGATTATATGTATGTATGAGTGTTAAATACCTACTTATTTTTTATTGTTTTTAGTATTTTTTGTTATAGCGGTAACAGAAATACATTATCTGTGAAAATCTCCTATCGTTTAGAAGCTACAAAACCACAGCAAATCTGACATAGACAGTAGTTGGTCTATTTAAACAGGATGGCCATTTGTCTGAGTTAGAAGCGATTATTGTGACTTTCACTATAACTAACACCGAATAAAGTGGAAATAGGGTTGAATTGAAACGTAATATATGTGTGTTATTTATATTAAATCTTAAAAGAAGTTTGAAAAAATCATCTAGAGGCCTTGACTCTCGACGCTTGTTCTCCTTCTACCACGGACCACGTCACTCAAGTTCCAGTTCAGTTTCAGCAGTCAAGTGTTTCACGTAACCTTTCTTTACGTATAACTACTCGCGTGTTGCAACTAAAAGCACAAATTACTCGCTGAAAATATCAGTCATATTGTAAAAGACCACTTCTAAAAATGAATACATTTTTTATGTTAATGCCTACGAGAATGCCCGCTTGATGAAACCATTGATATCCATTCTTACTTATAAGTCTGGATTCCTGACTCATCTACCTAAAGGTCATTGCTGAACCCTAGTTGTACCAAATTTGATGAAACCAGAGTCATAACTTAGGTATAGATTTTTGTATTATTTTATTTTATTTATTTATTTGGCATATCAACAATATAAACAAGCTTACATAATTATCATTTTTTCATTCATTCAAATCAATTAAAGACATGCACAACATTGTTTTATAAAACACAATACAACATATTTTAGTAAAACTTACAAAGTTTTAAATAAAGATATAATATATACGTTAGATTACAATAATGTTAAAAAAAATTTAAAAATTTATTAAATATAGGTCAGTCCACATGAAAGATTAAGTTATTAAATATTATACTCGTATACACAAATTATTATTAATGTCATGGTTCCGGTTGGGACAATCATAGAATATTAGTCAAGAACACAGAATAAAACAATAATACAAAAACAATATAAAAATTAAATAAAATATCATTGGCATTTAAAATAATTTGAAACCTAGATTATTAAGATGTCAAGGAATTATATAATAACAATAAGCAAATTAGCATTTTTTTAAATAACATAGCAGTGGCGAAGGCTGGTTCTCCTTCATAGGGAAGCCCTTATAGCCAGTATAAGTAGTGGTAGGGATTTGGACGAGGGTCTTCAAAAGGTAGTGGTAAGTGAAGCCGATAGGAATGGTGTTATACGCCACTACGAGTATAACATAGTAACTTCAATAGAAATACAACATGACAATAAAATTGCTACAATAATCAAGTCAATATTTTTTTCTTGAAAGACATGGAGCTATCGTGAAAGATGTCTAGATCATTTATTTTATTCCAGATATTATTGATCTGGAGGAGGCCTTCACCTCTGAAGAGGGGGTTCTTGTAGAATAAGTCTAAAATATCCTTAAAGGATAACTCCATCTTTCAGTGCTTTTAGTGCTTAATAAAAATTGTAGATAGAGAACTTATGTCACTAATTTAGTATTTAACTTTACTTAATTCCTAGGATAAAACTTACTAACATTAATTTATTGTACTGATAAACAAGAAATATAAGGCTTTTTTATTTTTTTATTTTTATTTTATTTTTATATTATTGATTTGTATGAATGTTTAACGAGGAAAATGCTTCAAACTGAAATTACCTAAATGGTTTAAATATCATACTAGCTTTGAAATACAATTACGGACATCCCTGACCTCATCAATAGTGTGTACGTTTACTGTTCGTACATGTAATTGTTAGCGATTTAAATGCAAATCACGTGTAAAAAGTAAACCATAGGACAATATGAACTATGAATAGATGTCTATAAATATAGTATTACGCCGCTCTGCGTAGGCGCAGCTCTGCGGCTCGTCACAGTGAGGTACCGGTGACGTGTGAGGCCTCAGTTGGGCAGCTGGGGCTATATTACTGACAGGCAAGTGTACTGTGTAGCCACTAGCGAAGAATCTACTGGATTAATTGTGCTGGAAGTTTGATAGAGCGGTAGAAAATCCTAGTGGATAAGCTATAGTATAGCAGTGTTTTTCAACCTGTGGGTCGCGACCCCCTGGGGGGTCGCGAAGCTTCTGTAGGGGGGTCGCCGGAGGTCGAGAGAACTTTAGTAAAAAAACAATAAAGATTTTTTATTCATTATTATTTATTGATTTATTAAGTAAGAGAATTTTAACAAAAGGATATACGTATACGATAGGAGATAAATCGATCATCGATATCATCGATGTATGTAATTGTAAAATAATGTGTTTGACGTACTATATTATGTACTTATATCCGAATAATAATTATGGAGACGCATAAAAACGTCGTATGGAATGAATATTTGTAACACTGTAACATACACATACATACATGATAAAAAAGCGAAGGGTGGGGGGGTCGCGAGATATTTTTTCATACAAGGGGGTCGCATCTTGAAAAAGGTTGAAAAACACTGAGCTATACAATGCTGGAAGTTTGATACAGCGCTACAAAATCCTACTACTATTATAACCTACTATTCAAAATATTTATACAGTGGATAAGCTATACAATGTTTTATCCTTGTATGTCAAACGACTTTTCCAAAGTATAAGACAGTGACGAAACATTGTATGCTAATAACATTCAATGCCCATTTTCAAGGACAGTGGCCCTATTCATCCATTTTGGCAAGATTGGTGATATAAAACATTTGGCAAAATTCAATATTTTTATTGGAATAGTTAATATGTCTTATGTGTTTTCTTTATCATCGATGTATTTTTCTTTCTCTGGTTGAAAGAGTTTCGGTTTTTTATGCGAAGGTTTTGTTAGTTCAAGTTGCCTATTCAATGTAAAACTATTCGCTTAATATTTATTCAGTGGTATACAAACTATAATGTTTTGAGAATCATAGCGTACCTAAACGAAAAAATCGTGTTTTTTTTTTCTGGAAACAAATTTTTCGCTATGTTCTCTCAATTTACGAAGGTTAAATTATGTTTTATTATGGAAATAATCAACATATTGTTACGAACACACAAAAGCGCCATCTAGCGTCAACCAATGACACCACTTGGTGTGAACAGGGACAGCGTGGGGCCCCCTACTCAGTACTAGATGGCGCTACTGTGCAAACGTTCCAGAATAAATCTAACACGGTCGCGCGACTCGGAAACCTTCTGGAGTCATCTGGGACTCGTATCGACCGGTATAAATACGTCGGAAGAATGCGAGCGAGTCGAGTTCAGTTTGAGCTTCATCCGAAGCGATACGGGCGATACAAGTGATCAGGAATTCTTTTTGAGCTTCCTGAGAAGCGATACGGGCGATACCAGCGAAATTTGTGATCGGGAGTTCACTTTGAGCTTCCATCGAGGCGATACAGGCGATAAGTGAAAACTAGTGATCGGGAGTTCGAGTTGAAACGGGCGATATCGATGTGAATACCTAATAGTGATGTGATGATACCGTGAGAGAAAACTACGACTTGGCTACGACTTAAGGACACCGTTAGTGCTTAGTGTTTGGACTTAGTGTTTAATGTTGGACCTAGTGCTTTAGTAGTGTGTGTGCTAGTGAATAAAGTCTTCAAAAGAGTCACCAGGTCTTTTTCTCCAAATCCTTCGAACCCCAACACGTAACAACTGGTGTCAGAAGTGAGATTTGGAGATGCCATTGACTCCGAGAGAAGATTTCAAGAAGTACGGCGGGAGGAGCAGCCCTGGTGGAGGAGCGACCCCGGGCGGAGAGGAGCGACCCCGGGTGGAGGAGCGACCCCCGGGCGGAGGAGCGACCCTCGTGCGGAGGAGCGACCCCCGGGCGGAGGAGCGACCCCCGGGCGGAGACCTGCGACCCTGGCGGAGAGGTGCGACCCCTGGCGGAGAGGTGCGACCCCTGGCGGAGAGGTGCGACCCCTGGCGGAGAGGTGCGACCCCTGGCGGAGAGGTGCGACCCCTGGCGGAGAGGTGCGACCCCTGGCGATGAGGTGCGACCCCTGGCGGAGACGTGCGACCCCTGGCGGAGAGGTGCGACCCCTGGCGGAGAGGTGCGACCCCTGGCGGATATGTGCGACTCCTGGCGGAGAGGTGCGACTCCTGGCGGAGAGGTGCGACCCCTGGCGGAGAGGTGCGACCCCTGGCGGAGACCTGCGACCCCTGGCGGAGAGGTGCGACCCCTGGCGGAGACCTGCGACCCCTGGCGGAGGGGTGCGACCCCTGGCGGAGAGGTGCGACCCCTGGCGGAGAGGTGCGACCCCTGGCGGAGAGGTGCGACCCCTGGCGGATATGTGCGACCCCTGGCGGAGAGGTGCGACCCCTGGCGGATATGTGCGACCCCTGGCGGAGAGGTGCGACCCCTGGCGGATATGTGCGACCCCTGGCGGAGAGGTGCGACCCCTGGCGGAGAGGTGCGACCCCTGGCGGAGAGGTGCGACCCCTGACGGAGAGGTGCGACCCCTGGCGGAGAGGTGCGACCCCTGGCGGAGAGGTGCGACCCCTGGCGGAGGCCACACCCACTGGGACCAAGCTCCGCCCGCTGTGGACCAAGCCCCGCCCACTGGCCCCGCCCACCGGGCCCCGCCTGCTCAAGTCCTTTGGGTCTCAGGGAGGATGATGCTATGAGAGAGGCTCGAGAAAGAGATGACGACCTTCGACACATCGTCACGTGCAAGAAACGGGGCGACGTAAAACTAATCTGGAGTGAGGTTGCACCCACTGGCGCTATCACTAAGGCGTACTGGGCGCAATGGGACAGTCTGATAAACGGAATACCCTACCAGAAATAACGGCAGAGAGTTCCATCTTCAGATAATCGTCCCAAGAACGAGAGTGCCAGATGTTCTCCGTGAAATGCATGATGGCGTATCAGAAGGTCATCTGGGTGTCAAGAGGGTCATTCAAAGTGGTGCACATAGATCGTCTAGCGCGGTACCATAGCAGTGGCAACGATGCTCGGGACGAGCATCTCTAAGAGGGGAGTAGTGTTACGAACACACAAAAGCGCCATCTAGCGTCAACCAATGACACCACTTGGTGTGAACAGGGACAGCGTGGGGCCCCCTACTCAGTACTAGATGGCGCTACTGTGCAAACGTTCCAGAATCAATCTAACACGGTCGCGCGACTCGGGAACCTTCTGGAGTCATCTGGGACTCGTATCGACCGGTATAAATACGTCGGAAGAATGCGAGCGAGTCGAGTTCAGTTTGAGCTTCATCCGAAGCGATACGGGCGATACAAGTGATCAGGAATTCTTTTTGAGCTTCCTGAGAAGCGATACGGGCGATACCAGCGAAATTTGTGATCGGGAGTTCACTTTGAGCTTCCATCGAGGCGATACAGGCGATAAGTGAAAACTAGTGATCGGGAGTTCGAGTTGAAACGGGCGATATCGATGTGAATACCTAATAGTGATGTGATGATACCGTGAGAGAAAACTACGACTTGGCTACGACTTAAGGACACCGTTAGTGCTTAGTGTTTGGACTTAGTGTTTAATGTTGGACCTAGTGCTTTAGTAGTGTGTGTGCTAGTGAATAAAGTCTTCAAAAGAGTCACCAGGCTTTTTCTCCAAATCTTTCGACCTAACACGTAACAATATGAAAAGAACATTCGAGATGTTCAACGAAGGTCTATAATACCATATTAAGATTTTATAAAAACTAAGTAGGTATAACCCGACTACGTAAATTTATGAGATTTAATTGAATTTGTTAGAGCCTACGTTACCTGGGACATTATTCCGAATCTTTTGACATGACATTCATTAAAATCGGATCAGTAGTTTAGGCGCTAGGGTGGAACAAACATACATAGGTACATACATGACATATACTGCCAAAATCATTATCCTTCTTTTTGGCGTGGCCGTAGTCGGCTAAAGGCAATATCGCGGTTAAACGTGATAGAAACCTATCCTAAAAATGCTTATGGTCAAAGAGCCGGTCCACACGGCGCATTGCGTCAACGTTGTGTCGACGGCCGACGCATCCGTCCGTCGTTTTACATACAGTCATACAAGGATCTTTTGGCACTTGGATGGGGGCGTGAGTGTCGCAAATAAGAACAATACTTATTACTAAAAGTGAAATTTTACAAGACGGCGTTGTTAGTACTGATTTTATTCACGTGCCAAAAGGTAAGTGTCGCAATTATAAAACAATATTATATAATACTAAAAGTGACATTTTACAAGACGGCGATGTTAGTTCTGATTTTGTCCACGTGCCAAAAGATCCTTGTCAGACTGTACTAAAAACTGTGCCGATCACACGGTGCGTTAAAGACGCACGAATCAGGAACGGACAGCATCCCCCGAGACGAAGCGGGAGGGGTAACCACGTTACGTTTACATCGCAACAACGCTGCGTTAACGCAGCGCCCGTGTGGACCGGCTCAAAAAGCCCACGTCTAGTAGAGGGTTAAGTATTCAAGGTGCAAGTGCTCAGCCTCCGTGGTCTAGTGGTTACAGCTTGGCTCTCCTTAGCTTGGCAATGTTGTTTCCAAGTTTGGTTATTAGGACAAAGCAAGCTGATCACCTGAATGTCTGACATGATGATCCAAGCGTCGGATGGGCATGTAAAAAGTCGGACTTGCGCCGGATCTCCGGCAGTCGTGTCGGTTATCCGTTCTACTGGGTTATGAGAGTAAAGGAAGAGAGAGTGCTCCTATGTACTGCACACATACTTGGGCACTATAAAGTTACTCCTGCGTAACTGGCCTGGTTTCAATGAAACCGTCCACCGTCAACGATATGTTGTATATAACGGTGTGGGGAGTTATTACATTACTGAAACTACATTTAAATTAACTTAACTTTATAGTGCCCAAGTGTGTGTGCAGTACACAAACTGCACACACACTTGGGCACTTTACTTCTGCGTAACTGGCCGTCACCGAAGTCGGTGTGGGGAGTTATATTCAAGGCGCTCGCCCTCCCCCGCGAGTGCCTCACGATTACAAACATTGGGGCCGTTCGTTACGTCTAAATTCGTCTAGCGAGCCCCAAGGCCGAACTCCATAGAAAACACTTCATTAACTGTGACGTCGGCCACAAATTAGTTAATAGATGCGAAATTACTTTTTTTTTCGACTCCATCTTCATATTTCAATCTATCTTTTACTACAATAGTACAATTCACAAAATGTTTAGGTACGTCTATTTTTTCAATATAAATTTAATTTGTGAAACGATAATAACTGTCATTGAAATAGTTACCCTTAGGTTAGTATTAATTTAATTTTAAATAACCTAACCAAGAGTATGTCCAGGACATGCGTAAGGAGGGTTCCGTAACTTGGAACGCGCAATAGGTTTTCTTCGAATTACTCAAAAGTTATAGTCTGATTTCGCTCAAAATAATTTTCCTCAAGAGCATTTTAGCATGACCTATGAGCATGGAAACTTATAAGTTTCTTACAAACCGCTTTGGAGGCCGATTACTCGAAAATTTTGCCAAAAAAAGTCTCAAAGCAAAGTGGTCATTATTTTTGCCTAATTCGACTCTACCACCTATATGAGGAAGATATCGTTTCCTCTGCAGCCTCTGTATAACATACCTACTCTTCTTGTAATGATAATAATATGTACCGACTTTAGCTCCGATCAGTCTGACGTTTTAAGCTGGTTTGCTCTGTAGCCTCTGCTTTACCTACTCTATATCGCTCGAGGCCCGGAGGAGTACCGGATAAAGCCTCATTCTCATGCACTGGGGTGAGAACACGCGGTAACACGCGCAACACCCCGATGTTCAACTATGATCAAGTGCTATTGTACTGCATCAGTAACACCTATTCCATTGTGATCACTATACGAGGGAATGGTTTTATGAAGTTTTATACAAGTTGTTTTGATTAAACGGTTTAACGATCAAACTCGTGGTGTAGGAGTTGACGAATGAGACTGCAGGACTTTTGGCAATAAATACATAATTTTATGTAATAGTAGTCATTGTCAAGCAGACTCTCGATCACGCCAGCTTTTTCTATCTATAGTCTATATGTACTAATCTATACTAATAATAAAGAGGAGAAGTTTGTTTATTTGTTTGTTTGTTTGCATTGAATAGGCTCCGAAACTACTGGACCGATTTTGATGAAATTTGGCACAGATGTAGACTAGACCATGAGGAAGGACATAGGCTAATTTTTATTGAGAAAAAAATTTACGGTTTCTGCAAAATTAACTTATGCGCGTACGAAGTTGCAAGCAACATCTAGTAAACAATAAAACTAGTTCCAAATCGTTTGTGAGCTACAATGTCACGAACTTATAAGACCCCTCTGTTTTCATCAGGAGGTTAAAATTAGTTAGAATGAATAACCTAAATTTTGTTTGGTACTTCTACATTTTATTAATCTTTGCCATCTAGGAAAACAGCGGTAGAAATTACGTGTACTAATTATCTTGTTGTAAACATTCAGCAAGATGTTTACTGATATGTGTACATCACTTCTGTGACTCTAATCAAAACAAAGAACATATATTAGACAGGTCGCGCAACGAATTAAGATCTTTCGACAAAAGTAGAGGGGGTATGCGCAGAAGTCAGTTTTTGGGTGTGTTTGGCGGTAGCGGGCTCGGGCGGGGAGGTGTGGATGCGCCGAACGCATGCCAATGGTGGCTGCCGACACGCTATTGTACCTTAGTAATATATATTCTTTGCTATTGGTCACATGCGCGAACGATCCCCTCCACTTTCAATGAGCGCTCATAAACCGTTGCGCGACCTATACTAACGTAAAGAATCGTCATTCCGCCGATTTACACGAATGACATCTCGCGGCTGTGTGCGTGGCTGGGCGAATGCGGAGGCGGGCGGGGCGTGTTTTCCAGCCAAGACTTTCATTCACGGGGCTGGCTGCTGGTTTCGTGCTTTAACATAATTGACAATATTATTTCATAATATCTATGATAGACTTGTCTGGCGCGACGTTTACAATTATTTTAGTCAACCTTAGGACTACGTCGACATTGCTGATATTCAACGGTGCTCGAGCTGTCATTTGTAGAGTGTCGCCTCTGCGATCAAAACGAAGTCAATCGTGACACAATAGCGCCCATCACATGTATAGTTCGGACTGCAGAGGGATCGATGCGGTTTGGACTGCGGATCGAACTATTATGCTAATTAAGACGTCAAATTCGCCCGGTTTGGGGTTTGGACAGCCGGTTTCTTACATAGGTAATACGTAATAAAAATACTTTTATAAACTTTCGTTAAAAAAAAGTAAATTGAAATCGCTTCATCCGTTCGGGAGCCACAGACAGACAGACACGTCAAACTTATAACACCCCTCTTTTTGCGTCGGGGGTTAAAAAATATGTCATAGCGCGCCGTTAAATCGGTGGAAAATGTGCTGTCATCGACATGCCAGATCGAAACGTCGGCTTCGCGCATTTACACGTTCGTTTCGGATCGCGGGTCGGAACGGCGCGTGCATTTTCCCGCAGTCCAAACTGTACGTGTGTCTATTTAAAGCGTTTGAAAACATTCATGTAATTTATAGCTTTATAAAGTCCTTTTTCAAAGCTTTTACATTAAAGGATGATTAAAATGTAAACAAATGTCACTATTCAATAAGCCCCTTATGTCGGTATCTCAGATTATATAAATAGTAGCGTTGTTAATGATTTTCACTGTATTTTACTCATTACAATACCGACTTTTATCAACTTCAATAAGTCTCGTTAAGTCTGAGTTGTAATCAGTGTCTTTACATTTTTATCCACAAGTCACAAGATTTCGAGTTTAACACTCAACTTCAATTCAGCTTAATTGACTGTGCTGGAGTTTATCAGGTCGGAAACTGTTCCCCAGCTTCCAGGTCATTTCACAGGAGACATGTTATGACGTGTTCATTATGGACTATTTCCGCCCCTACTCCTTTGTGGGGAAATTGATTTTCCAATTTTTTCAATTATCGTGTGAGCTTTGAAGTGCCCTTTGAGAGTTATTTCAGACAAGGTGTTTGCCGCGACTTCGTACGCGCAAAAAGAAATCCCGCACCATTTTCCGCGATAAAATCCGTTTACTAGGTTGCTGAGACTAGCGCGTACAAACGTACAAATAAATAGACAAAAATTCTAAAAATCATTGTTTTGAGTTTTATTTCGTTCATAAAGACGCTTGAAAAGTTTTTCTAATATACATAATATATATTATGGAAGTACCTATTCCATGTAAAGACAGCGACCAACTACGTTTTTATTATATATGTATTATAATAGGTCTTATATATTACGTTCTATACCTAATCTTCTATATATTCCGCCTTTTCAAGGAATTCTCTGTGATTCTTCCTTTTCTAATTCCCTTAGGGCCTAGGCGTCAGACTTAACATTCTTCAAGGTCTTTCTTCAGCTTTGTTGCCTTTGCTTTGTCAAGCCACAGCCTACAAGTATTAGAGGAATACCGTCTTCAAGTCTAATACGACTTTCAAAAACTCAATAAATTCAAAACCATCAAAAGCCGTTTCCGATAAGACAATGGAATAGACAAAAAACGTCTCATATTCAACCTAGTTACTGGGTATTGGGTTACATATTAGAGGTCTGCTAATAAGACGCGTTCCCACAGAATCTAACGATCGCACCATTCATATAAACCTGATTCCGCAGACAATTCCGGTCCCGCGAACTTGTATGCCCATTGCCCATCTGTTGTTTGCGCTAGGGATTCGCGACGTTTACTAAAAATATCGATAGTTTAGATACGTTTATAGTAAACTAGCATCCGCCTGCGTAGATAATAATACCTCTATAATACACGCATCATAATGCGTGTATTATGAAATTAGTTGTTAAAATCCCTTCTCTTAAATCCATCTGTGTATTGACGAAAACCGCATCAAACTCCATTACGTACCTACTTAGCCTAATAGTCTATGCGACAAGTTGAAAATGGAAACAACCTATTTTCGGCGTTAAATTACAATTATAAATAATGGAGATAGAGTTCCGGGAGTCAGGAGTTTTTTATTGGAAATTTCCTCCTCTTTCAGAATCTTTTTTTGAAATTTCTTAAATATTAATAGTTTATTAAATATTGGCAAAAAACGAAATGCCATTTTTTTTCATCTTTAATTGTTTATAACTTTTGCAATTTTTTATGTGCTAATACACGCTTTTGGCACATTTTTCTAGACATCATTCCGGATCCAATGAGCTATCGCACATAATTTTAAGAGCATTATCTCTATTTTGTACCATTTTCAACTTCTCGCATAGACTATAAGCGGCCGCGGCGGCCACCGAAATGTATGCAAGTGCGGCTGCTGGCCTATTGCGGCCAAGTGCGCGCACTGATGATACAATGCAAAATAACTCTAGTAATATTACAATCTAACGGTTTTTACAATTTGACGGTGACACATATTTCAGTAGCCGCTGCGGCCTGGCCGCCAGCCAGTGCGCACTTGGCCTACTGTTTTACACTATCTTTATATTTATAAATCTTCTGTGCGCGTGTTTGTGATTGAACTCCTTCTAAACTGCTGGATTTTGATGTTTTTGTGTATGTTCAAGTGGATTTGGAATGGTTTTAGATTTACAATTGGACGCGGTGGGTGGCGCTGCTATCAGTAGCTACGTCAACTATAATAGGCAATCGGACAATTTTTTTTTATTGCATAAATGAATAGTACTCTTAAATATGAGTAACTTCTCAGAAGAAACCGTATATCAAAAGTCAATATTTTCAAAGGTACACCGATTTGTATACAAAATTTCGCGAGCCTCCTAAAAACGCTCCATACTAAAGTCGACCTACAAATGACGTCACTTCAATTATTTTTTTTGGTACTTTTTAAATGTATTTAATTAGTAAACTACATATAAAATAATATATTTTTTTACATTTACCAAGTAGTGATGCCTCAATATTATTTTTTTTTGGTACTTTTTAAATGTATTTAATTAGTAAACTACATATAAAATAATATATTTTTTTACATTTACCAAGTAGTAATGCCTCAATATTTCTGAATATATTAATGAAACTAAATATTTCAGATGTAGTCCGATCCCCTATTCTAAGGCAGTACGAAGACTTCTAGGTACTTTTACAAAATATCTCAGATATCTACTTAAAATGTTTTTCCAACTTCATTACACGGAAAACATGTTATTGATATTATCAAACGTTACCCAAAGTATTTTCCTATTTGGGAGAGTTATGTTGTGCGAAATATATCATATTTCATACGAGCTCATTACTTGTGAGCGTTGGAGCGAGAGGCAGATTAAAATTTAATATAACATCTATGTACCTACTACATAACACAAAGCCTCAAAAATATACAATACCTTTTGAGTCGGTGATAATTTTACTAGAGTCCGACCGAAACTGGTTTTCCGGCCGAAACCGAAACTGAAACCGAATATTCGGCCGTGGCTTCAGTTTCGGCCGAAACCGAAACCGAAACTCACGTGGTCAAGTAGAAAATTCCTTAAAATACTGAAATTTGGTGCATTTTATCCATTATTCTGCATTAATTAGGACATGAAATGGAAACACGGTATATTAATTTTGTTGTAATCATTTATTTAATGTAATATAAAAAAATATTAATTATATTTTAATTATGTTTTCAAATTCAGTTGCGTTGTCAAAACGTTGCCGCAAGAAACGAAGTTAGGCGAGCGTGCACGAAAACTTCCGAAATCAGTTTCGGTTTCGACAAAAGTTTCGGCCACTTTTGGCCGAAACCGAAACTGCCGCCGAAACTTGATTTTTAGCCGAAACTCGGCCGAAACCGAAACCGAACTTTCGGTCGGACACTAAATTTTACAGACTAGGATCACGGCTAAGCATTCACGATATCATTGTAGCGGTTGTAGCACTCTCGTGACGCACCAACACCTGTGTTTACTATACCAACTGCTTTGAGGACGCCATTGCCAAGATTATCAGGCGAACGATGAATGCGTCAGTCGACGAGATATTTGACCATAACATTAGAATGGCCATACGATACGGATTATCACCGTCTCGTATGACCATTCTAATGTCACAATAATCAATGTCTAAGGAGGGTTCCGTAACTATCAACGCGCAATAGGTTTTCTTTGATTATTTCAAAAGTTATTGTCCGATTTCGCTCAAAATAATTTTCCTAAAGAGTTTTTAGCATGATCTATTAGCATGGAAACTTATAAGTTTCTCTCTCCTATAGTTTAGAAATGCCAGGGCCCAGGGTAACTTACAAACCACTTTGGAGGTCGATTACTCAAAAATGGTTGACTTTATGAAAAAGTCATGTATGAAACCTTGTCCTTATTTTAAAAGACCCTTTCAACGATACCCCACATTATGGGTTACCTAGAATGAAAAAATATTTAACATCCCCACTTCACATGTATGGAGAGCCACCTCTAAAATGTAAAATTATTATGTTTTTACGATGGAAAAACTGAGATATATACACAGTCTTTAACTATACCAAATTTCATCCATTCATATTAATAATTTCAGAAGCTAGAAGCGCGGACAGACGAACGGACAGAGCAAAGCGGGTTCCTCAAGTATTACGGAACCCTAAAAAGAAGTTTGGTCCATTCCGTCAACATTCAACATTCCGTCACCAGTAGAGACAATATTCTGCAAACAAACTAGCACGCATGGCATGACCAACATAGAAATGCGTTTTGTCTGAGAATAGACATACTGACAGATAATATGGACAGAATGACAGCTTTCCTTTGTCAATCTGTCACTTTGTCTTTTCTTTCGTAGAAATACATCATACTAAATACATATAGTCCTACGTGACAAATTGCATACACAATATACATTAATTAATGTAACTGGTCCGGGTTTTCCTGTTTTAATCAAGCAATATTTATATACCTATGTAATATATTTGCAGTCGTTATTAATAGTTTTCAGACTTTGTAGTTTCAATCAACTGCAAATAGGTTATTCTACCCTAAACAAGTCTCATAGACTGTAAAAGCTACGGTTACGTCACTTCATTACGCACGTGGGAGCGAGACAGATTGATACAAATGACCTAGGACAACGTCGTTAGATCTAGTATCCAGACAAAACGTTACGTACCTGACTATCCATCTCATCACTCGTGCGGTTAATATCTGAAAGTATTCTGCTAATTAAACCCTGCAATAATTCCGTTACGATCCAGTCCCGATAATTATGTTAAAGCTGCAAAATGGTATTCTCATAAACGTCAAACCCGTTTTCATTGGTCAAACTCCAAAAATCTTATTATGAAATCAAGACGGTTCATTTATAATTCAATAAAAGTAAAATTAAAGTGTAAGTTGATTACGAGAATTAGGGTTCAGAATTAAGTAATACAATTTCTATTATAGCAAATGGTGTTTTAATGCTAGTTATTTTCCCGAATCTTACTGTGTTTTAAACGCATAGTATAATTTAGTTTCAAATAGAGATTCTATCTGCTACAGCTAAATCGTACCTAATCGTTTCAGAGATAAGCCAAAACTACTCGCAAAAGCAATAAACAAAGTTTAAAGGTAATCATCATGCTTACAAACAAACTTTGTCGATAAAACTTATCGACTTGGAACTACCCTAGCAGATTTAGATGTTTGAATGAAAGCGTGCCGCAGAGGGCGTCCTTGGACTCTACTTTATCCCCCGCCTATGAGTCTGCAGTCGCGGGTTCTAAGCACGAAGGAAATAAGTAGAACTGTTTGAATAAAAACTTTCGAGAACAATTACTTCATTCGATAACTTGACTGCTTTATGTCTGGCTGTTTTTGAAATTAATACGAATGCCACTGCACTCTGTGGTTGTAAATGTATGTAATATTACACTTTATTAGGGACTTTCTAACATCTAAGGCAGTCTTTCCCAAAGTGGACGATAACGCCCCCTTGTGGGCGTTGGAGGACTAGAGGTAAGGGCCCAGAAAAAATTGGGGGGCGCTGATGTGAGTAGCATTGTCATTGACCAATGTTGATTATTGGTTAATTTTAAATAGGTAGATAAAAGATACTCTCCAGGCGAGACTAATATGTTATAACTGATTTTTAAAGTGGGCGTTAGACGGAATAAGTTTGGGAACCTCTGCTTTAGAGGTATTAAATTGAAATTCATATCAAATACTCAGGTTTATAATACCTTTAAGCCGTAACAAAATCACTACAGGTTTGTACGGAACCCTCGGTGCGCGAGTCCGACTCGCACTTGGCCGGTTTTTTTAAGTATTTTCTCGCCATTTTCCAATATTTCTCACCGTTTCAACCATGCCTGAACTCCCACAATTATTGCAAGATCAAAATTAGCCAAATCGATACAGCCAGTGTAGACTGTAGAGTAAGAGCGAGACAAAGATACTGCTATTCATTTGTTAAACATTATAATATGTATATTAGAAAGAAGAAGTGTTGTCGTAACTAAATATACAAGTTTTTAATGTCAATTGAAAAGATTTGAACGGTCATAAAATAAATTAATAGGATGTCCAAATTTAGCATGGAGTAGTAGGGTACATCGGTTTAATACATAATAAGAGAAATAAGTCACTTAATAAAAGATTGGGACTCATAAAAGACATTACCACACTCCCCTCCTCAAAAGGGCGTTAGGGTAAACTGGCTTGGGGAAGGTCAAGTCTTAGGGTCGTGGATAATGACCTACAAGCCGTTGAAGACTAAGTGTATCTTCTTACCCGATTGCCGAAGAATAATTATTAGTTTAATTACTCTAGTACTACCTAAGGGCCACGTGCGCAGATCTGGGTTAAGTTAAATCTGGTTTAAAATATCATGCCGTCTCTTTCATAAGTACGAAGAACGAGAGAGAAAACATGATATTTTACTCAGGATTACTTAACTTTAAACAAGATCTGCGAAAGTGGAGCTGAGTGGTTTATTTTTAACTATACCTACCAACTTTGGGAGTAAGTGTACTGTGAAACGTGAATAGATCATTAGGACGGTACAATATCGACAAAGTTCCTGCTCGACCTTTTCCAAACATTTTCCTTTGCACTAGTATGCCTAAAATAGCTTAACACAAAGGAATTGACCGCAACGATTGGACACGTAGTTGAACTACGTATTAATACTGTTAGACGATTTGCATCTTATGCCTGGTCGAGCGGCAACTTGTTCGATAGTACCTACTTAATTACTAGTAAACACTACTAAGTGCTAACTTAGCAGTATTTACAAGTTACCACTAAGGCACTAAGCCTAAGTTTAGTGAGGTCAGTGTTTGCCCTCTGTATGAAGTTGTTCTTTGGCTCATAAACTTGATATCACTTTAACACACACCTTTAAGCCCTTAATCCTGTATTGGAACTTGGAAGGGTCACACTGAAGCCAGATAGGGCTACGCAGGGAATACTATACGTAAGTATAAATCCTGCAAGTTGCAATAAAATTTATAGGAGGAAAGCTCTTATACGATGTTATTGTTATCGAATGAAATAATTTGCAATCGTGACGATTATAATTTCTTTTTCATGAGAAACATGAAACTGAATACAGATAAATATATAGCTATTATGTAATTAGTTAGGCCCCTCAGCCCTTAATATGTTATATAATATGTACCAGATATGCTGTTTGATAAGTTAGGTAGGTTTACACATATTATATTAGTTCCTTCGTAGCGCCAAATTTATCCAAATTTAATGAATGAGATGTCAATAGATTCGTAATAATGGCCCGGGTAACATAGTTATTTCGACATAGGCTATTATATAACTTATATAACTTATGTAGTCGGGTTTTTAATTTGTAATTTATTTTTATCTTGTGTCTAGCCACTAGCTGATAACTGATAAGCTTTTGTTACAAAACCTAGACTTAAACTGCTTGTATACTTATGTAAATTCTAGACATTTAGACATAATATTTTCTTTTATTTTTCGGAATATTTTTAATAAATCCTGCTGTATATAATATGTGTAGGTACGACGAGATTTGCGTAAAACACAAATTTGCGGCGAGACGTGAATTTTATGTGGCGATCCGTGCACGCGTGATATTGCTCGCTTAGCTTTGCGTTTTTGGTTCCAACGTTTGCGTTCTGGAAATTTCGACCTGCAGAACAAGCCCCGTGGACGGCCGGAGACCAAAGTTGATAATGAAGAATTAAAGGCTATCGTGGAAGCGGAAACCACGTCCAAGTTAGCTGTAGGCTGCGGTGTTAGTGAGAAAACTGTTTTTATCCACTTGAAGCAGTGGGAAAGTGAAAAGGCCTGAAAGGTGGGTACCTCATGAATTGAGTGCAGCAAACCGATAAATGCACGTCGACTGCTGCGTTACATTACTCAACCGGTACAATAATGAAGGGATTTTAAATCGAATCATTACCTGTGATGAAAAGTGGATCCTGTACGATAATCGGAAACGCTCATCGCAATGGCTGAACCCTGGCGAACCAGCCGAAGCCTGCCCCAAGCGAAAATTGACTCAAAAAAAGTTACTTGTGAGCGTTTGGTGGACTAGTGCCGGTGTCGTTCACTACAGCTTTCTTAAGTGCACTGCTGCTTCAGGACAACGCTAGACAAAAAAAAATCCACTTTATGTTCCTCCTTTATAAAACGCCAATTTCATATAGGGTTGCCATCCGTCCGGGTTTCCCCGGATTTGTCCTAGTTTAAAGGGCGTCCGGGGAGCGTCCGGTCTGGATTTTATTTGCTATCCGGGTTTTTGTAGGCAGAATTAGGAAGGCCTAAGTTTTTTTTTTTGATTTGCAGCAATAATAAATCTTCCTTTCTTTTTGACATTGCCGTAGTCGGGTAAAAATAGTTCTATGTCCGGGTATCGTACTCCAAAATCCGGGGTTTTCACGCGTCTTGTCCGGGGAGTCATATGTAAGATATGGCAACCCTAATTTCATATAACGTAATGACCTAAATCTTACCTACCGGATTTTACATGGCGTACCGCGTGATACAAAATCATCACAAATCGTAGTAAATGTAACTTACTATTTAATATTTTTTCCTGTTTTGTTGCAATATTTAACAACATTTACGCGAATGTTTTCGCTCGGAGTGCGGATGTCCGTATCTTGATAAGAGTTGTATTCGCAATTTCGTAATTCAGCACTAATAGTTACATGCATACAGATGGAGTACAAATACTAGTTTAACTGTTATGAAAAAATATGACGTAAACTATAATATGTATTCTATAACCTTATGCCTTTAGACAGGTGTGTGAAATACCTATACTGTCGAAGGATTGTCGCAAAGACAATAAATCAATTCAGTAACTGCCCACAGATGTAGCGTGCGTAGGCTCACCTGGGGGCCTAGCATAAACAATTGACAGCAACGTAATCGTAATATATCGATTGTATAAAAATAATTTTTACACGCACATGTATTTTTTTTTTTGACAAACATTCGATAACGTTACAATTACGTAAAAGATGTCAATTGTTCGTGCTTATTCCCTCTGGTACCTCATATAACACGCTGCAATAGCCATTGTCACTCATATTATTTTAGCTACTAGGAAATTTAGAGAAGGTATTTGAGGCATGCTGAAACCTTGTCCTGTACTTCTCCTATTGTAACCTCAACACGAGACTGCAGGTCTGGCTGGTCAGAAGCGGAACTTAGCCAAAATACACAATTTTAAAAAGTAATTTTTTTAATGCCCAAAAAACATGAGGCAATTTGGAATTTTGATATACTGTTAGTTTAATGTATATATCTATAAGGAGTTAGGGGAAAAAAGGCATGTTATTTATTCGGCGCTTTTTAACCTAGCCAGACTAGTGTAAACCGACTAAATTACATGGCTTTTTTCCCCTAACTCCTTATGCGTTATACTAACAGTATATCAAAATTTAAAATTGCCTCAAACATGTTTTTTGGGCATTAAAAAATTTACTTCGCAAAAATTTGTATTTTGGCTAAGTTCCGCTTCTGACCAGCCAGACCAGCATTCTCGTGTTGAGGTACAATAGGAGAAGTACAGGACAAGGTTTCAGCTTGCCTCTAAATTTCCTAGTAGCTCTCCAGCTATATAATTCTATTACTAATATTATAAAGAGGAAAGATTTTGTTTGTTTGCACTGAATATACTCTGAAACTACCGGTAACCGGACTGATTTTGATTGAAATTTGGCACAGATATCGCGCGCGATTTTCTAGTCTGAAATTATTATTATTATGAGGAAACGCAAGGCGCTACTGCTTAGTACTGATGAGTTTGTAGTAATACGAGTAGTTAGAGAGAAAAGAGGATCAATTAATTAAATTATAATGGACGCTCAGACCACATATTAAAGAGGAACAGATAAACAGCTACATGAGCATGAGTGAGCTATCGATTTGATTGCACTTGCAGGACACATACTAGCTTTTGCCCGCGGCTCCGCCCGCGTAAATACATTATCCCGCGGGAACACCACTTTTTCGGGATAAAAAATATCCTGTCCTTTCCCGGGATCCAAAGTATGTCTATACCAAATTTCATAGAAATCGGTTCAGCGGTTAAAGCGTGAAGAGGTAACAGACAGACAGACAGACACACTTTCTCATTTATAATATTAGTATCTAGATATAGAAGTATAGATTTTCTACTCTGTGCTCAGACTGTATCGACATTATCGAAGGTAGATCGACAAAAACGCGTAGCTAGCCAGCGGACCGGTATCAGTCCTTAGGCGTGATTGAGTAACAAACATCCATTTATGCAAAAATTGCGTATCTCATACAATTTACATACGTATACAAAAATCTCAAGTCCAAAGGCCATACGCGCAAGTGTGTCAACGTATTTAGTCAATGAGAGTGGAGCGGGGCCCCTGACCTTGTGCCGTGTTAGCTCCCCTCCCCCTCCCCCCCCCTCACACACATACATACACTATAACAAATACTACACCCTGAACTACGAGTGTATGGCAAGTACAAAAATAAACCTTGATCGAAATTCAATCGATGATTCTATTTTATTCATCGCATCGTAGGTATTTAACCCAACAATAGTTTACTACATGTTCACGTTGATACAAGAGGAAAGCTTCCCGCTTCAATCTAGTGAAGAATATTTCAAGACGTTAAAAATAGGTGTAACTTGAAACATGAAGTCTTACAACTTTTAAAATTTCTGAGTATAATCGCATACCGAAACGGCTAGTTAGAAACAAAAGTAATGCAAGGTGGAGGTCGATTAGTCGATTTTTTTTTATTTAAAAAGACGTTACCTACCCTACATGATGGGATGGAATAAAAAAAATCATCCCCAATCATGTATGGGGAGTTATCACTAAAATACAAATTTATAATTAGATATTATAATATGATACCAAAAATAAATTCTTTATGATGCCAAAAATAAAGTCTTTAATGCAATCTATAAAGTATACAATTTTTTTTCTATTTATTAGGTCTATACATATGAAATTGGAGTTTTGTCGTACTGGCCACTTTGATCTCAAATATATCTTCTGTGGTTAGGAATTCAAATTTTTTTTCTTCAAATTTATACCACTATTTACTCATTCATGCATTTGTGTTTTGAAAACCGTAATTCATTTGTTTTTTCTCTTTTGGTTTTTTCTTTGTGTCACCCTGTTTACAAAATGGAAATCTTGAAATATCGTATAATTTTCGAGTACAAGTTCCACCGTGGGACCAGTGCCAAAGAATATATATGCCAATATTGCCAGTGCTGCAGAAACGGCTCGAAGGATTAATGACGTGTATGGCGGCGGTGTCGCAAAAGAAAACACAGTGCGTTTTTGGTTCCAACGTTTTCGTTCTGGAAATTTCGACCTGCAGAACAAGCCCCGTGGACGGCCGGAGACCAAAGTTAATAATGAAGAATTTTGTGGAAGCGGATCCATCACAAACCACGTCCGAGTTAGATGCAGGCTGCGGTGTTATTGATAAAACTGTTTTAATCCACTTGAAGAAAATTGGGAAGATGAAAAAGCTTAAAAGGTGGGTACCTCATGAATTCAGTACAGCAAACCGACAAACGCGCATTGACTGCTGCTTGACATTACTCAACCGGCACAATAGAGAAGGGATTTTAAATCGAATCATTACCTGTGATGAAAAGTGGATCCTGTACGATAATCGGAAACGTTCATCGCAATGACTGAACCCTGGCGAACCAGTCAAAGCCTGCCCCAAGCGAAAATTGTATCAAAAATAGTTTTGGAAGAGTGGTGACAAAAAATTTGCCGGGGGCCCCATATTATTGATACGGTTGATACAAAGCGGTAGCTACGCCCCTGCTTAAAAAGTAGCGAAGTTAACGGATTACGACAGTTAGCTGGAATCATCGCACGAATCACCAAAATGGGCCTCCCAACCTGATCACTATTCACTATTACATTTAGTACAGCTAATGTGACCCCGACTTCAGGTGCAATGCGGACATAACTTCAAATTTTACCTCAGGGCTCAGATATATATTATGCGCAGACTATTTAAAAAATAATAAGTAGTAAAAGGTTGGCTTTCAGTGGCGAAGGCTGGTTCTCCTTCAAAGGGAAAACCTATCTTGTATTATTATTTATTATACAAGGCAGATCTTCCCTATCCCTTTCCTACTTATCGGTAGGGATTTAGATGAGGGTATTCAAAAGGTAAGCGGTAAGTGAAGCCGATAGGAATCATAGGAACCTAACGCCACTGATGCCATACACCTATGTGAGAGAGTAAGAGAATGTAAGAGCAAAAACAAAATCTAAATGCGTATAATATGATGCGTAGATTCTATACCGTGTGTCACGAGATGACGAAACAATCGCATCACCAATGTCATAGTCACACGCCCCACACATAGGACTAAGAATTAGTAATAATTCAATTAAATTAGCATCAATAACGATTAATAAATAATTAATAAACGAATGTCAAATGTCTTAATTCGAAACGATTGCAAATAAACCGGAAAAATGTTTATTGATTTAGGCAATGATCCAATAACTTTGCAAGTTTTAGTAGCCATCACTATGTAACAAATTAATTGGGACTGTCCCAATAATATCAAAAGCGTGTACAATCTAGTCAGAACCGCTGTTACAAGCGCTAATCAAGGCCAAACATTTTAATTTAACTATTAAAAGGTGTTAACAGCAAACTCACATTATTTCAATACAAATAGTTTTCCTTACAAACTGTCCGTTAATGAGTTCAAATAAGATTTTTTTTAATTGACTAATTAGAATTTCATAATTTGGGCAAATATAACGAGGAAAATATGTACAAAAAGAATTTTACATAATACTTACATTAAAATGTGGTAAGTTTATTTTTTACAATTTTCGTAATAAAATAATTTTAATTAATTATACAGTTTGTAAATTATGTACATTTTTTGTTACTTATAGACTTTTGTAATATAACGATTGATTATAATCAGACCGTAATTGTAACTTATATAATTTCTTACTATATACTTATATAATCTGATTTTTATTGATATGATATTTTATCCATTACTAATTTATTTTTGCATCTACGCTACGCACCTTATTAACGCATTTAAATTTAAGAAGAAATTAGGTAGGTAGATACTTATATATTATGTGGCCAACAGGCATCTTAGATATATTGTGACTTTTTAACTGATTCAACATTTAGTATTTCTCCTACTTCTACTAAGGACAAATAGAGGTGTCACCTCTCACCAGAGACTATCTCCATGGTCGGCAACCTCCATATTATGCTTGGATTTTACTGGTCGCGACTATCGCCTGGTGGGCTAAAGGTTCAACGGTTCCACTAAACCTTAGGTTATTACTAGAAGTGACTCGACCTAGTACCTACCTAAGTACCTATTAATAAAAAAGCCCATAGACGGCTATAATGGCAGTGTATAAATTACATTTAGATTTTGAACATGCCCGTTTTGTCTACTAAAACTATATAATACTTTTATTGGTACGAATAAATATTTACTCTCCTCGTTATTTGTGAGGAATTTCCGAAACGGATATCGAACAGGAAATGCCAATACAGAAATGTGTAAGCTTAGAGTAACATAAATAAAAGGACGTAACAGATTTTCTTTTGCGACACCACCGCCATACACATCCTTCAAACCGTTTCTGCAGCACTGGTGCCACGGTGGAACTCGTACTCGAAAATAATACGATATTTCAAGTTTTCCATTTTTTAAACAGAGTGACGCAAAGAAAAAACCAAAAGAGGAAAAACAAATGAATTAAGTACGGTTCTCGAAACACAATGCATTTTAAAATACCGCTTTTTGGTTCTCGAAACACAAATAGCGGTATAAATTTAAAATTGGAATTCCTAACCAAAGAAGATATATTTGAGATCAAAGTGGCTAGTACTTACGACAAAGCGATAATATCATATGTAAGGCATAGACGTATATTATAGACGAGGCATTTGAGGCAAAAAGTGTCTCCAGAGTCCAGTAAAATGGCCCCAATTTTTAAATTTTTGGGGCCATTTTGAAATTCGAAGTATGGTGAAAACAAGAAGGCTGACATTTCAGTTACGGTGAAAACCAAGATGGCGTAACTTTTTCTTGTATGAAATTTTTTCTAAATGTACGTGATAGCCTATCTTGAGTTGAAATCTTTGATGTAAGGACCTAATATTTACGTGAGTGACTGAAACAAAACATATTATGAATCTGAGACTTATTAAAAGATTGTGAAATTACTACAATTATCTAAAACATAAGCTTTGAAAGCTTAATTTGGTAGAGGAAATTGTTTTATACCTACAATTTCCTTGTTTTAATGAGTTGCCAAAATCACTTTGACAATAAAAGGGGATTTGCACGGATGGATTATCGCCGTGCGACGAGTTGCTTGTCAAGTCGCCTCACCGACTAAAATTATATGCGGCTCTAATATTTAGTCATCTTCCTTCGAGAATGACGAATATAAACTATGGCGGTCGCCTACAACTGACCATACACGTCCTGAATGGCCTTTCGGCTAGGTTGCGAGGCAATTTTTGCAACAAAAACGAAATAGCGATTTGTCAAGGTAGGTACTCGCCGCACGGCGAAAATCGAACCGTGTAGATAGGGTTGCCAACATTTTTTGTATCAAATATAGTATTTTCGAAGTTGTTTCCTTTAAAAATATAGTCGATAGCAATAAAATTTAAAAAATATAGTGTGTGGTTAAAATATGTACTTACTTTATTTTTTAAATGCATATTTTTTACAGTTCTGTGCCTTGATAATTAAATTTCTATTTTTAATATACATCTACACTACACTACACTACACAGCCTGCGGAATCGGCTTGACACCGCTTTCGCACCCCTTTGCGGTTTTCGCGCGCAATCCACGGGCTGTGTTATAGTGTAGAGCGGGCTTGAGTTAAGGCTGCGTTCCGCTTTACGCAAAATACAGTAGTTTTGTCTATTATTACATATATTTTAAAAATATAGTATTGATCCCGTAAAATAGTAGGATACTATATTATATAGCAGGGTTGACAACCCTACGTGTCGATCCAGTATAAAGAGCAGTCTACGCCTAATGCGGGAATTTCGCCGTAAATCCCCCATAAGGCCTTGTTTATACAAGTGCATTGATTACGCACGTTTGCAAAACCTTATACTATAGACTTAAAGCTATTAATTAGTTGTAATTCATATGTAGATAATACCTGGCGTGTTTTTCAGTACCTAAGCTGAAATTATAAATAAATATCAAATAAATAGCATTTATTTTATCCACTAACAGTCCAGTTCGGACCCAGTTCATAAAGTAAGTAACCTACGACCGGAACCCAACTAACATTTTGGTAATAAGAATAAGCGCTAAATGAGCTACTTAAGAGAAACTTAAAAACCTAAGGTTCTATAAAAGGTCTAACAACTAGTGGTAGGTATAGCGCGCTATAACTATCTTATAACCCTGGATTGGGCCCACAATTTAAGAGCTTAAAGTGACATAATAGTTGTAGAAAAGTGGTAAAAAGGTGGGAATAAAGAGTTACAATATTGCTATTGAAGTAGTATTTACCATTTTAGGTGTATTATAAGCTATACACATGTTACAACTGCACTCTTTAGTAATAAATAATTTATAAAATTCACTTAATTAACTTTTTTAACAACATATGAGTGCTCCTACGATACTATTTATAGCTCGATTGTATATTGTACATAATAAGTAGTAATAAACATCACCCAAAGTTTTTTTTTTACTTTGCGTTTCTATTACCGTCAAAAATGATAAAATATAATAGCAGTGCACATATTCATGGCCGACAATCATGGCCGACATCAATTAATAATTTTATACATTATCGGTTTCATAATTATGAATTCTCACTGCGGTGATAAGTATTCTGTGATAATATATACTAATTTTCATCTCAATTTTGAAGCGCCTCAAAAATAAACAAAATTTCATATTATTAAGTAAAATAAATCACTGCCACGGCATTTTTATTTTATTTTATTTGTGGTGGTAAATAACAATTCTCAGTACGTCTATGTATATTTTAATTGAAAACAGTAAATAATGTAAATCAATAAGTCGGAAAATAATATTTTGACCTTATATTTACTTTTAAAATTTTATAGGTTAGGTATGTTTATTTAATACATTACCTAAGGTTCCTGATAACTCTTTTATTCCTAACGCAGTGTTAAAAAAACTATAGTTAGCTTTTTAATGCCACTTGGAGTTTTATAATGTGGCAGTAAATTATATTATACAACCTGTGATGATTTAAAGGTGGTTTCTGACGCTTGCAGCATCTAGCTCTATAATATCTATAGTTATCACTTCTTTAACTTCTATAGCTGTATAATATCTATAGTTATCACTACTATAACTTTCTTTTAGCTCTTAGGGCTCCATAGAACTCGTTAGGTTGTACAAGGTACTGATTAACTCCATTTAAGAACTTTAACCGTTTGTAAGTATTAGCAGACACCTTACAATTGAAGGGTGTTTTGGAAAAACAACCAATGTCAAATTGATCAAACTTTACAGGGATTAAGTAAAACTTGTAAAAATGAAAATATGTGAATAAAAAGATCTTTTAAAGTTTGTTAGTTAAAATATATAATAACACATAATATTATGAGAAATTAGATAGTTATTTTTTTCTAATTAAATCATATATTATATTAAAATTAGAAAAAAGAGCACAAAAAATATTTTTTTGAAATGTGACTTTGGTTGTTTTTCAAAAACACCCTTCAATTGGTTCTGTGTTTTACGTTTTCTAAAGATTTAAGAGTAAGTTATACAAAAGTTCTGACAAACTCCAAGCTAGCACCTTAAGTAATATATTTTTCCTTTATTTCTATTATGCCTCTTGAAACTCTAATTATGTATTCCTAACGCCGCAGTAGAGTCTAAAGCTATTGTCGGAGCTCTTATATGTCGTTTTTAATACTCGTGTCAAAAAAGGTTTCCCTTAGCGCCAAAATGTTAGTTGGGAACAAATTATAGTCATAATTAAATAAAAGATAAATTAAGTATGTTGTTATTGTGAAACTGAATAAATTTCCATCGAGAAACAAAAACAATTTAACTATACAATTTATAGAAAATTCAATATCCTCGGCATGTTGCGATCGCCAAAGGCGGTTACTTTATCAGCGACAAAGGGTCCATAAAGCGATTCTTATCGGCTTCCTTTCAAAAATATCTACATAAATTAAGATAATGTAAACAGAAAAAGCTTATTACCATTCGCTACTTTGTAATCGTTTGGATTTAGCATCAAAATCAAATACTTTCAATTTAAACTCAGATTCCATATCCATATATCATAATAAACTTAAACTTAGGCCTTTGCATCCGTTAATGGATGATTATACAGTATTCTCCGAGCGAAGTATCCACTCTTGAAATACTGTAGTGCCTGGGACAGTTGGTTTTTAAATGTCGTATGGTTGCCCAAGCACATACGGCATTCTCACAACATAGTCAGCCTAGTCCAGAGGAATGAACTAGTCAATACGTCTGGGGCCAACTATGTGCTGGTTTCCTCACGTTAGAGCATCCGTATAATGTACTTGAGATCTGACAAATTCTCATTGGTACACGCCACAACCTGGGATTCGAACCTACACTCTCTCGAGTGCGAACCAAACGGTCTACCCACTAGGCTACGGATAATAACTACGATTCTTCAAACACGCTCTGTTTTTCTAGGATAGCGTTGCCGTCATTTAATGTCTTACCAATTTATAACCTTTTCTAACTAATGAACTTGGCGAGTTTTTACGTGGCGTTAAAATAGTGCTCGTATCACCGAATCCTTTAAATTCTTTATTGTCCATTCCAAGTACAATTGCTGTGTTATTGGCAATAAATAATGGAAAGAATAATGCATACGCCCATTATTACTATAAATATTTATTAGAGGAGATATTACGGTTTAATAGGGGAAACATCCGTGACCATCCACCGTGGTTCCCGTGCTCAAGATTACTTTTGCGGAATAAATTATGGATGTATGTTGATTGCGAAATTATACTCTTGTAATGAGAAAGTGAGATACTTAAGATTGTAATACGATTATGTTAAGATGGTGCTGAGTGTTGGAACATACAAAATATAGAGTTCTTCACTTTCAAAGGATTTGAAAAACAACTGTTCTAATCTTCTAATTATACTATACTATAAATACGTCAATACTATATAATTATAATGATAGACTATTCCTAATAAGTAGCATGGGAAAATTAGGTAAGTACCTACCTACTTAGGTGAATATATAATATATCGCATTTATTTCTTGTGCTTTTAATATTAATGAAATTCTCATTCTCAGTAGGTATATTTAACACTCGAGTGCTCTCCTTTTTACCAAATGTACTGTAACAAATACTTTCAAAGAAATGTTTACCAAATTGCTAGGTTCGGTTAAATTAACCGAACCTAGCAATTTGGTAAACATTTCTTATGTGTTACACGAGATACCTCTACACAACTGCCTAATTTTACTGTTCATTGAACTTTTGAGAAAATTAGTAGATAATTGTATTAAATGACTTCGGATGTTCTTTTCTGATAGCGCGGTCGCGCTATCGCCAAGTATTTAGCGCCCGTAACTATCTTTTCCCGAAGCATTCCACGGCTTTTTCGTGCCCCCATATTTTCCTAATACAAAGCTACAGGTCTGAATTGACCGCTGAGTAATTTATTCAAGAAAGCACTCTTGGTTCCTCTAGTGTCCACGGCTAGTAATGATTTTATTTATGGAATAGATCTAGAAACAAGCAAATGGAGCGCCTGATAATAAGGAATTACTCCCCATTGAGACATCCGTAATACCGGAGAAATTATAAGTGCGTTCACGGTCTTTAAAACCCCAAATTCCTTGATTTTCGGGTAGCCTACAAAAAGAAATGAGATCTCACAAAAACATTACATACTTAAATGGAAAAACTTTTCGAAATTCAAGATATAATATATTATTATCCATCTTATTGATATTAAAATATGAATACCGGACATTTATCTGTAATAATCTCTTAATATTAAGTAGTCATTGCCAAGTTACTATTTAAAATAATAAATTATAAAAATAAAAATTTCCACACGGTTACAAACTAAGTACCTATTTAAGTATTAAGTAACAAATTATACGGACTATCTTGAATTTCACTTGGTCTCTACATTATCTCATAACTTTTTGCAAAGGAAATAGGTACTTGGCTTTTTTCATTTATGTAATGTTTTTGTGGGATAATTTTTTTGATAACGTAGTTTAGAACTTACAATAAGAAAATGTACATTATAAAATTACTTGGAGCAAGAAAATATTTTTTCTTCCTGTTCAAGAGAAATAAATTTGTATCAATCAATCCAAGTGCCCATAGATCTTGCTCCAACTGACAATACCTAAATAAAAATGTCTTATTTAGGTATTGTCAGTTGGAGCAAGATCTATGGGCTAAGTTGGAGCAAAAGACTTGCAAAACAAAGCGAGGATGCCAAGCGTTGGGTCTTTTGTAGATTGCTGAATGGCTATCGATGTTCAGGAAACAACAATGGTCTTCGCAAGACCCCTCGAGATGCGGAAGGACCACTTCACAAAGACTTCCCCTAATCGGCTCGCCTCGCACCAATGTTTGGATTCTTAAATTTAATCACCGAAGAATTCAAAATTTACTTTTCATTTTCCTTTTGGATTCAAAAGTTATCCGATTTATTGGATTTTACACTTGAACAGTTGTGATTTAATTTAAGAAACCTATGCATAAATAAAATTGAAGCGTCTGTTTATGAACTTTATGATTTTAAATTTACAGCTTATAACTAGGTATATGCATAATTATGAATGTAATGAATTTTTTTTTTGTCTATTCATCTGACTGACTGTCTGTTTGTTTCGTTTAATCTCTGAACTATTTTCACGAGACTTTCACTGGCAGTTAGCTGTTATTATAAGAACTAATAAAGGCTACTTTTCAGTGGCGTGGGTTCCAAAAACTACATTCCTATCGGATTCACTTACCACTTGCCTTTTGAAGGCCCTCTTCCAAATCACTACCAATTCAGGCTAGGGCTCCCTTGGAGAACCAGCCTTCGCCACTGCTACTTTTATCTTAGGATTTCGTCAGTTCTACGCAAAGTTGTGAGCATCAGCTAGAGTATAATAAACATAGATGTTTTATTATATGAATAGAGGATATAACAAAAAATTTAAGACTCGCATCTATTGCAAAAATGGACGTGTTTTCCGCACTCCCGTGACACTTCTATCATCACATTCAGATATTTCCTGCGCTATTCCTGAACTTTCCAGAAAAACCTTAACAAATCTTTCATCACAGTATTCGCGTAAACGTCCAAAATCGATAGTACTGAATAACCTCTCTAAACTTAGCATACCTAGTCCCCTAGGTAATTTGAAGTAAGACAAACAAATTACTCGTATAGGCAACACAACTCACAAGGTGACCGCAAAACATTGCCAAACTGTTTATTTTCGACGAGACTATCTTGGATGCTGCCGCGTTGACTATCTGTGGCGTAGGCTTTAAAGGTTCATACCGCGACGATGTATTTTTAAGATATTATTATATTAAGTATATATTTTAACCCTTTAGCTGCCAGGCCAGGCAAAAAAAATGGCGCTGTGACACATGTTAGTACCTAGTTAGTACCTACTTAGTGCTTCTGAGTCACGAGACACAACTCAGTTTATAGGTGCTCCCTCACCTGGAGCATTCGCGTGTAATGCAACGTTATAGATTCGACTTTGAGCATTACATTACAATACTACCTCCCTGACCGACGAGCATTCGCGTGTAATGTGACGTTATAGATTCGACTTTGAGTGCCGAGCGGACGGAATCATTACAAGGTGCGCATCGTAATGCTCGGTTATCCCCTTACAAACCTACACTGATGTAACGTTCGGATATGTAACGTAACATTACACGCGAATGCTCCAGGTGTGGAAGCAACTTATATCTAACAATGTCAAATAATTCCACGTGGATTTGACCACAAGGTCAGCACCCTAAATTAAATTATGAAATAGGGCATAATAATTTGATGATATAAGGTCTCTGAAAATCAATTACGGATACTTCGGGCACATGATCCACTGCTTATATAAAGACGTTTAGGCAAAAAAATAATTGTCTTACTCAAAGTAAAAAATCACTTAATGTATGGGTGACTCTCCGCAAAACGCAAACTCGCCCATAGAAAGTGAAAAAAAAAAATTTCAATTATGACAATTCTTTTTCTGCCTTAAGGTGAACGCACACTTATCCGAGCCGAAAGAATCGAACGAATCGAAAGAATCGACCGCACCGAAAGAATCGTTTTTATTTTATTAGCCCTTACTAGAACATAACACGATGCGCTTAGCAAGCGCATCGTGTTATGCTAGAATGCAAGCGCATCGGCCGATTCGACCGCATTGCTCGCATCGAATCCGGTGACGTCGTCCGAATTCGTCTAGGAGTTCTGGGGTGCTTCCAGATTCGACCGATTCGATGCGGGCAAATGAGCGAGGTTTCATAGGATTTCATATAAAGAATTCTAAAATTCATTTCCTTCGGCGCGTTCGATTCTTTCGGCTCGGATAAGTGTGCCTTCACCTTAAACGTAACACAAGCAGTAGATCAAATTCCCAAAATATCCGTAATTGATTTTACCGAACCTTATAATAGGTTGGGGAAAAAGTCTTTTCGCATTATAGTATGTATGAACTTGTCATAAAATATCTTGGCCTATACCAATTGTATCTGGCTGATTTTGGTATCATTAAAAAGTTTTAATTTTACAGAAGACAATTCCAAATTAAAATTAGGTAAATTTGAGATTTTCATTTGTTTTTCTTATTGTTAAAATGAGTGATTCTTATGAAGAATTTCGATACATTTTAAAATTTTATTACAAAAAAGGTAAAAATGCAACACAAGCCGCGAAAAAAATTTGTGATACATTTATGGACCTAATGCAGTATCTGTGAGAGTAGCGCAAATTTGGTTTAAGCGTTTTCAATCCGGAAATTTTGATATCAAAGATGCACGTCGCTCTGGTCGCCCTGTTACGGACAAAACTGTTGCCATTTTTGAAAAAGTGGAGCAAGATCGGCATATTAGTAGTTACGATGTAGCTGAAGAACTGGGGATTGACCACAAAACGGTTTTGGCGCATTTGAAAAAAGCTGGGTACACAAAAAAGCTCGATATTTGGGTGCCTCATGAGCTCACTGAAAGAAACCTAATGAACCGTGTACTCATTTGTGATTCTTTATTACGACGTAATGAAACCGAACCATTTTTGAAGAAGCTGATAACTGGTGATGAAAAGTGGATCACGTACGACAAGAACGTGCGAAAAAGATCGTGGTCAAAGGCCGGTCAGGCTTCACAGACTGTGGCGAAACCCGGGTTAACTCGCAACAAGGTGATGCTGTGTGTGTGGTGGGATTGGAAGGGCATTATTCATTATGAGCTGTTACCGCCAGGCAGGACCATCAATTCTGAACTGTACTGCGAACAACTGATGAGATTAAAGCAAGAAGTTGAGAGAAAGCGGCCGGAATTAATCAACAGAAGGGGTGTGGTTTTTCACCATGATAACGCTAGACCTCACACATCTTTAGCCACTCAGAAAAAATTACGGGAGTTTGGCTGGGAGGTGTTAATGCATCCGCCGTATAGTCCTGACCTTGCACCTTCAGATTTCCACCTGTTTCGGTCGCTGCAGAATTCCTTAGGCAGTGTCAGGTTGACATCACAAGAGGACTGCCAAAACCACTTGTCGCAGTTTTTTCATCAGAAGCCCCAAAAATTTTATAGCAATGGGATCATGTACCTACCAACAAGATGGCAAAAAGTTATCGAACAAAATGGCACCTATATACTTTAGAGTTTAGTCACTTGTAAATAAACTTTATAAAAAAACCTTTTGAATTTTTATATAAAATGCGAAGAAACTTTTTCCCCAACCTAATATAAATCGTTATTTATGTCGTTACATAAAAGGTGTGATATATTTATTATACACTGTACAGTGTAGATAGAGCTATTGTATCGTAGCAATTTTCCCAATTTTCCGAATATAAACGACCCACTTTCCCCGAATATGATTTACTGAGTATTCGAATCGCAAATTTGACGGTAAAACAACGTAGGTGTCTCGTTTCGTAGATAAATCAGGTTTCAAATCTATACAACAAATTAAATTGAAGTGTCTGCTGGTAATTTTGAAGTAACAGCTTTTTAGTAAATGCCAGTGGCGAAGGCTGCTTCTCCTTCATAGGGAAGCCGCAGCCTGTATAATAGGTAGGGGTTTCTATGAAGGTTTGCAAAAGGTAAGTTTGTCACTTACCTTCGGAATTCGGAATCGGAAGCCGATAGGAATGGAGTTATAGGAACACTTCGCCACTGGTAAATGCTAAATTTTATTTTAAATATGTAGGTATATTGTACCTTCATATAAATTACATTAAGTATATGTAATATAGAAATCGCAAAGGCTCTATCTACCTAGAAGGTATGAATTGTTTCAGAACTTTAGAGAATAGAGAGCGAGAGGACTACAAAAATCTAAACGCTATAAAGCTATTTCTCGGTGTTTTGTTTGTATATGAATGGATGTTTTAAGATTTTCTTGACTTTAAATCCATAATTTATCATCATCATGTTTACATCACATGGGGCTCGAAGCACTACAGACATAAATAACGCATATCGATAGAAAGCGATGCCAAAACAAGGTTTTATCATAAATATTTCAGTATTTGCTAAAGTCAACAAGTTAAAGATATTTCTCGGTGTTGTTTACATTTTCTCACCAGGGGTATGTTAATAACCTAACCAGGAGCATGTCAGGACATATCTAAGGAGGGTTCAGTGACTACACGAAATCTTGCGTCAATCCGGGTTAAAGTTAACCATGGGTTAAAAATCATGTTATATCTCTCGTTCTTCGTATTTGTGAAAGAAAAAGCATGATATTTTAACCCAAGGTTAACTTTAACCCGGATTGGCGCAAGTGGGCCTTATAGGTTTAGAAATGCTACTTTGGAGGCCAATTACTCGAAAATTTTGTAAAAGACATTGCTCCGAGTTTTGTACCAAACCTTACCCTTAATTAAAAAAGACCAATTCGCTATACCCCACACGATGGGGGTCGAATAAAAAATATTTTTGTCCCCACATTACATGTAAGGAGAGCCACCCCTAAATTATAAAATATTATTATTATTTTAGTATGCCAAAACCGAGAGCTATACACAATCTATAACTATACCAAAATTCATGCATGTTTAAATTCATAATTATTACAGAAGATACAAGGGCGGACATACAGACTGTCCAGAGCAGAATATAAGAGTTCCTTGTATTGGCCACGGAACCCTGAAAAGTGGTGGAAAACCAAGTTAAATATAGAAAAGCAGCGACTCTACATACACCTGACACTACCTGCGAAGGTCCGCGAATCGAATAGGCGTGAGTGTGGCTGTGTGGATGGCGTTGAATTTATTTCGATAGAGCTTTACCGTGAAATCATGCCGATTGTGTAGAGCCGGCATTTTGCATTTTACTGGGGCCTTACCACGACGTCTAATAGCAGTATTACTTTAACATTACTTTTAAATTCCGTATAAACAAACATGATTTCTATTTAGGTATATAACCAAATATATATTTTTAGTTTGCGCGTAATCCAAAAGTTATATTATAGTACATACCTAATACTCTATAAGACCTCATGGTATAGCCCCTGTTCTTGCTTTTCTCATATCTGTATGTTTCGGTGAAATAGTTAATAAGTAGTATGCACTGCAGTTTCTGCAATGCTCTACAAAGCGGTCGCTTTTACCGGTGATGGGATACCTCGTTTTTTTTGTTCTAACTTTACTTTTCATTTATTATAGACTAGAGACTGATATTGAAAGAAGAGTGAATGCAGGAAACATGGTGAATGGAGCTTTGCACTCCTTTATGAACAGTCGGAACTTCCGAAACGAGCCTTGTTAGACACCTTCCGACTCGGAAGGTATCTAACAAGGCTCGTTTGGCTGTGCATGCGGGGGTGTTGGTTCCGACACTCATGTACGGAACTGAAAGTTGGGTATGGCAGAAGAAACATGAAAGCAGAATAAAAGCAGTTGAGATGAGAGCATTAAGAAGTATGATAGGAGTTAACCTGGGTGACAGGATAAGAAATAGTGAGATAAGGAAACGTTGTGGTCTGAAAGAAGATGCAGTGACAAAAATTGAGAAAGGTATGCTGAGATAGTGTGGCCATGTCGAGAGAATGAATGAAGAACGTATACGAAAAGTGTATAATGCGAGTGTGAATGGAAGTGTTGAAGGAGACCTAGGCGGACGTTTCAAGACCAAATCAGGGAGGTCTTGAAAAAGGGCCAGGTCAAGACTACCCTAAACCGAAGAGCATGTATGAAGGGAATAATGAAAGTGGACGAAGCGAAGCAAGAATGTAAGGATCGTAGCAAGTGGAAGAAGTGGTCTCTGCCTACCCCTACGGGAAAGAGGCGTGATTATATGTATGACTATGTATGTATGTATGAAGAGACCAAGAGGCAAGAGCTAACGCAGATTATAATCTTGGTCAACATTTTAATAATTATCAAAATGTGAGTACCGAGTAGGCTCCCTTACGCTTATTCCTGTACAAAAGTACCTAGCTCTACCATAGTGAAGTGAATTGTTGCTTGAAGGTTTTTTGTTTAATGTGTCGAGTGGTAGGTACCTACTTAACATTATAAAGAGGATACAGTGGCGTAGGGTTTCTATAACTCCATTCCTATCGGCTTCCCTTGTCACTTACATTTTGCAAACCTTCATAGAAATCCCTACCTATTATACAGGCTAGGGCTTCCCTATGAAGGAGAAGCAGCCTTCGCCACTGAGAGGATAGATTTGTTTGTTTGTATTGAATAAGCTTCGAAACTACTGGGCAGATTTTGATGAAATTTAACACAGATATAGAGTAGCTCACGGGAAAGGACATAGGCTATTTTTTATCCCGAAAAAGTACAGAGTTTCCGTGGGATACTATATTAACACGGGCGGAGTCTCGGGCAACATCTAGTTTCCCTATAGAGTAATTGAATGAACGACAAACACCAAAAATATCTGGCGATAACGTCATGGCCGTCGTCGGCTTATTTGAAATTTATATTCTTCAGCCAGGGGAATTGTAAACTGCTAAATACACGTTCGACGTTTCCTAAAACCTACATTCAAATCATAAAATATTTTATCGAATTCTAGCAAACTCGAACGTAAATTTCCATTATCCTATTTGGATAAACTGAATCCATTTTCCATCTTTGGTATTTGGTTATGTATCATACATTTAAATGACCCACTTACCAAGATTAAATCAATGAGATCGTTATCCATAGATATTATAACTCACTGAGACTTATTCAGTCTTATATCTACCTTAAATGGCCTCTTATTGCCTCTCACAAACGTAAACATTGACATATTGTTGTGGCTGGAATTGACTCTTATTTAGAATCAATTTGCTGCCACAAAAACCGCGCGTATGACCTGTCGCATGTTTATTTATATTCATAGCGTTGAATATTAAAATTTTCACGCGAACGAACCCACGGGAAAGACTAGCGAATTAATAAATGCGTAACACTTCGCCTAATGCTTTATTTGTTTGAAGAATAGTGAACGAAACTCGTTTGAAACGAGACGTAGTAGGTAGTGGCGGGTCTACAAGGACACTATTCGTGTTTTGGTTGCGTTCTTTTTAATTTTACGCAGACTTTAAATTCATTGATTACTTGTTTTTTAATTGAATTGTTTTGTTTTACATTTAGAAGCGTTTGAATGAATAAATACGTGTTTCATTCGCTCATTATTTATTCCTTTTGTAGCCCGGATATGTATAATATTGAAGTACTCGAACTGTAGTTCTCCAACAGGAAATGTTCGTACCTATGTTGTGGAAAACTGTTCCTCGATCAGAGTCACGATGTCCGCAGTTGTCCCGCCTGCCGCAGCTGGCTTACATCTAGACTTACTTGGAGGCCATAATTACGAAAGAGGCTTCGTAGGTTAGGCCGGTGTTTGACCCGAGGAAGCAAACAAGCGGTGCGCATGCGTCGGCCGCCGTAAACACTCCGGAGCTGACCACGTGGTGGCATCAACAATAGAACACAGAAACTGACCGTCCACGGCTCCCGCGGTCACGGCCAGCACCAACACTTGCAGTAATATGAGCGCCATAAAAACAAAATCATTTGCACAACACGCGAGATCCCGTACGGCGGGCTGCGAGAATACGAACGGCGCAGCCCGCTGCCTCCGGCGCACTGACGCGCAGGACGTACGCGGTGCTACGAATGCTAGGATTAGGCATGTCCCACATCATAACAATCGACTCGATAAAAAAAATCCATCGTTTATCTTGTCCTTGCCAAATGCCATAAAAATGTTACTTGGTGTTTTACCGACAGCCATATAAACTTTTAGTACTTCATATTTAAAAGGCTCTGTAAATCTAATTAGATTAGCAATGCGAATTCCCGAAACTACGCATATTGGCTAAAAATAGATTTTATCTTAGGCCAATTGTATTTTGATGCTTATCAAGCTGGTGTGTTATGGTTGTTCTAACATTTTCAATAAGAGTTTTGATACAGAATTAGTTACTTTTCCTTTCATAATGCATAATATTATGTACCTACTTATAATAGTCTCTATTTTATAGATTTGAGCATTGCCACTTTGGCAAAAAATATAAACTTTGGGGAAGTAAACTGTATGTTAATTTGAATCTATACATACCCATTTTGTCCCAATCGATTCTGGGATTTCGTCTCTTCTTGTTCTGGCGCGATTTTCTGGCTAGAAAACGTAAACTTTTTATAATATTCTAAAATAACTGATTCAACAGCTAACATTTTTTGCTTACGGTAGGTTAAGTAAGTTACGCGTTACAAAATAAATATTATTCTTATGGATTTAAAAGTACCTAGCTAATAAAACAAAAATTATTTACTATCAAGTAGGTAGGTAAATAATTTTTGTTTTATTAAGTAATAATAATAATATTATTATGCAAACTCTTTTCATACATCCTGATTCCTGGTTTTTCTCTTGTGAGTTTCTTTGTATTACAAGTATATCGATCACATCGACAAGTGTGGCGTGCGCCCAGCGCCCCCCGCGCCGCCACCCGCGCGATCCTTGTCCATTCAACGCATTTTCTGTCATAAGCAAATCGATAATCGCATTATACTTCCGCTTTGAAGCACGCGCGCAGTGCGCTGCATCCAAACTGTGGCGCGAAGTACAACGCTCCTCTCTCACTGGGCTACCGAGTGTGCCCGAACGAAAAGGAGCGTTGGTTTTAACTTTTAAAAGTGAATCTTTTCGTTTTGCAAACTTGGCTCAAGTTTTTAAGTTTTATTTGAAAATAAACGCTAATACGCTAATATTATTATATAAATTTTGTAAGATAGAAGTTTTTATTGTGGGTTTTACAACACTTGAAATTAAAATCCTAAAAATAGATTTACTATGCTGGAAGGTTACGTAATAATATTAATTTAATAGTGTCCTTAATGTTAATTAGTTAAAATTACTAAAAAATTTAAAAATATGTAACCATAAACCATTTGATTTCCTTCTTTTTTGTGTAATGCAACAATAAAACTTTCCAAATATTAGCAATTATTTTTTATCAGGCTCGAATCTCGATGGACGAAAATAAAATAATTATATACCTACTCGGGCTACTTACATACATACATATAATCACGCCTTTTTCCCGTAAAGGGGTAGGCAGAGACCACTTTTTGCCACTTGCTACGATCCTTACATACTCGTTTCGCTTCGTTCACTTTCATTCTTACCATCCATTCCTCCTCTTACATTCAACGTAGCGAAGCGGCTCTCCATGGTCCGCTTTTCACCTCCGCAAGAAACGAGACGTGATGGGTGGTGAACCACATCGCCGCCATTTTGGATAATTGAATTATTTTTATGATTATCCGTTGCGTTTCCACGGATTGGTGGGGAGGGTAGGAACAGGGAAAAGGCAGGATAGGTGGTGTGGAAGGGAAGATTGGTAAGTTAGAGTGGGAAATAGGAAATGTAGGATATTACCGCCCAGGAGGGTAAGGGATAGGACAGTAATAGCTAGGGAAGCCGGGGTCGCATACCCGTATACTATACCACAACTACCGGACAGGTAAGTTGGGATGAGTATCCCATGACATACCTACTTACCTACAATTAATTCTCAAAATGTCTTCCTCTAAATAAAAATGTTTCTGTGACGTTATTTTTACACTTTGCCGCGTTTATCCTAAAAAAACGCGCGTTTTTATAATACACGACTAGCGTTTAACGTTTTTCACATTACGCTATACGTAACAAGAGGCAAGCTTTTATGTCGTCGGCATAAGAGCGTTTTCACATTGATTAGTTCCGATGTATCATATAGCGCATTCTATGTAATGTTAATGACAAAGACAGCTATATGTTGAAATGTAAAATATATAGCTGCCTCTCACATTATCGCGCGCTATAAGCGATACCATATTATAGCGTGGTCTGAAAAGAGCCATGTGTTAAGGAAGCATAGGCTTAGTATTTACGACAGCACTTCCCAATATCTAAATATACAAACACATCTGTGTCTAGATATTTGCGGAGTCTGAGACCTAACTTGCAGATCGTTGGGGTAGGTCAGTGTTAAGAATTAAGATGGCGCCTCTGTACCAAGCATGACACGGTACACAGAAATGTAGCAACATTGGCAATTAATTTTAGTTACATACTTTGATTAATTACTTTTTAATATTATATATCTATGGTTACATACCTTAGAATTATGAAATATTTTTGGAAAACAAGAACATGCAGAATGAGTGTTCGATCACATTTGTATGCAGCGCACTGTGTCCAAAACCATGGCGAAATACCGCCCCGCCCGCTCTTTTTAATTTTTATCTTTACACTTACAAAACAAATTGCGTTGTTATGTTACTACAATTAAGTATTAAATAAAAATTAAATTGAAGAAAAGTTGGGTAAAATATTCCGTTATTCTGTGGCGACATATTATGTGTGGATAACCATTCCAATTTGGAGTAGTTGTGACGGCCTCACTTTCAAGCGTGTTGACGGCTTCTGGATGATTTCTGTATTCTGTGGTAAGTCGTAACGTGTAAATTCAGTGAGCGAGCTGATGATGATGAATTTTAGCTAAGAACACTATCGAAGTCTCGACACGTCAGCTTTCAAACAAAAAAAACGGATATTAATCGGACACGAGCCACGGACAGACAAACAAACAGACAGACACGTCAAACTTATAGCACCCCTTTTTTGCGTCGGGGTTTAAAAGCAAAAACTTCGAGTAGATATAGGTACAGTTTTACGAGAAATGCGAGAACGTAGGAGAATAAAAATTGACACAGTTAAAGTTTATGCGGAGGAAGGTGTGCGAAAGCTAATATTTTTTAAACAATGCTTAGAAATACATAAAAATAATGTTACACACTACCTCACTCACACTAGAACTTACACTACTTTTTTTATTGTTTGTTTTTTATGAATAAACAAATTTAAAAAAAAACTACCTACCATGCGTTTGTAATTTGTTTAATAGCAGTAGCCCCAAAGTAGCCCAGTAGGTGTTGGTTGTCAATCTTTCTTTCACATTCCATAGATAGCATATTTACACATTTTTATTGCGTATCTAAGAGGCAAAAGAAAAAAAAATGAAAAAAAAAAGGATAATAATTATTATTATGCTGTCTCAAATCAAAAGAAATAAGGCTGTTGTATAATAAAAAATAAAATAAAATAAAATAAAATAAAAAATAATAATAAAAAAAGAGGCAAAAGAAGCCTAAGTTGAAGCTAAAAAAGCCTAAAAATATAAATTATGGTCGAATTTCGACCACTAGTCTATCTCTTGTTAAAATAATAAATATATATAGAACTTACATTATGTACTTACGTCGTGACTTGTGGCGCGTAGAGTCGAAATGTTGTGAAAAAGGTAATTTTCAAGTACAATTTCCACAAACGGAAGAGGGGGGAACTTTCGGAAAAGGGCAAAAGTTGCTGATGATCTTTCAGTTATATTAAAAAAAACTTCAGCAATAACTTACAAACTCGTAAACAAAACTTGTCACGGCGTTTCCTCTCTATTGTTTAACAAACAAATCGAATCGTAAAGGCGGAGAGATTATTCTACTTGGAAACACTAATACATCAAATTCTGGACTTGTAAACATTTTGCCTGTTTACTATACTATGCCCAGAGGCGTAGCTTCGTCTAATTTAGTGTCAGGCTGTCAGCTCACATTGAAACCTATTTTAGTGATTCAAAATTGAACAGCAACGCGATACAGCTCTAAATTGGAATGCAATATGAAACGTGTATCGTCTTGTATGTAGAATAAAGTTCAATTTTGAATCATACATACATACATAGATATAATCAAACCTTTTTCCCGTAGGGGTAGGCAGAGACCACTTCTTTCCACTTGCTACGATCCTTACATACTTCTTTTGCTTCGTCCACTTTCATTCTTACCATCCATTCCTCCTCTTATATTCAACGTAGCCAAGCGTCTCTCCATGGTCCGCTTGAATTTGAATCGTTATTTTAAAAATATATATAGTCTGATAAATACGTAAGTCCTTTGCGTCGCGCAGTCGGGTAAAATCTAAATAAGGTGGCGGAAATTGTCATCCTCGCCAGGCGGCAAAATTGTCATCCACCCCGGGCTGCCCGGGCGGCCGACACCCACGCTACGCCACTGCCGAGCCGCGTCTCTGTGTGAACTGACATTAAGGTGGTTCGTTTCCTATACAAAAATACAATGGACATTAATTAGGTAATTTCATACATTACTACATAAATTTATATGCACATCTATTTATTTTGCAATACAATTGTCGCAAAATATATTTAAAATACTTTATTTCACACAGAAGTCACATTTTTATTGAATTTTCGACAAAAAGTGACATAAGTTACAAATGTCACTTTTTGACGAAAATTCAATAAAAATGTGACTTCTGTGTGAAATAAAGTATTTTAAATATATTTTGCGACAATTGTATTGCAAAATAAATAGATGTGCATATAAATTTATGTAGTAATAGTATGAAATTACCTAATTAATGTCCATTGTATTTTTGTATAGGAAACGAACCACCTTAACGCTTTTCTATCGTGACCAATGACCATCCTCTGTCCTCACCCTAGGGCCTAGTAGCACAATTCGCAGCGATAAGCGCGGGATAGTCGAAGCGCAACAATAGTTACTACGTAACACACACATGACCCAGTGTCACAGTCCCGGGAGTCCTGGAGTCATGATGTCAAGTGTGTCAATTTTTGACACGTTTTAGGGTTCCGTACCCAAAGGGTTACGGTACCCTATTACCATATTACTAGAGACTCGTCCGTCACCAGGCTGTATTTATTAAATTTTCACGAACAATCTATAAATGCTATTGCCGCTAGAAAAACAAATACTAAAACAACCCGGCCAAGTACGAGTCGCACTCGCAAACGTAGGGTTCCGTACATTTATACCAGTAGTTTACAGTCATGTTTAGGTACTTATTATTTTAGTTTTTGCACGAAGTTTTTCGAGTAATATTTTACAAGTTAGGTCTATAAATCCTGAATTAACAAAGTTATTTAAAGCCGTTAAAGTTTTCCTTCAAAGTTCATCACATTCACAGGGACTATCATCATGAATATGTTTTCGATTTTACGAGCTAGCTATTTAGCTTTTATAAGGGGGAAGGCTAGTCTATTTTAACAAAATACGCGCATTTAATTAGAATTTTTCGACAAACTTAAATAAAAAAATCGTCTTAGCAACCTCTCTTGCCTAAGTAGCGCAAAACTGCTGTATAAATAACACATAGGGTAACATCGGTAACATTAGTGTTTATAACGAGGTATAACAAACAGTACCTACACTATAACTGCAATAGCTGATAATTACTCTTTCGCCTGTATATCAGCGCTATTACGCGTCACAGATACCACATTGTAAAGCTGCAGCTCTTGGAACAACTGTTACCTTTAATATTGCTGATGTAATGTTGATATACAGCAATGTCACAGTTATTCAGTTGACAGCTGTTTAATTTGTGCCCAAAACAGAGTTATATGAGCTGTTACAGCGCCTCTACAGCTCTTATACAGCACTTTTGTGCTACTTGGGTGGACGGTAAGCCGAAGACGAACGGACATGACGACTCCGTTGTTTGTCCTTCTGTCCGTTTGTCTTTCACTCACCAGTCTGCATCCCATGACCCGTGATAGCTTTACAGTTCAAAATTTCACAGATGATGTATGTCTCCGCTATAACAGCAAATACTAAAAACATAATAAAATTAATTTTTAGGGGGGCTCCCAACTCCCATATATCAAAGGTTTTTTGCCGTTTTATACGGAACCATTCGTGCAGATGGCCCGTTTTCTGAAATCACCATATGAATACTTTATATAACCAAGTATGACGGCATAAATCAGTAACCAGATTTATCAGATCTCATGTAAAGCCAAGCTTCTATGGTAAGTTCAGTTTCAAAAATATTCAAAATTGAACTTTTTTCATTCACTACACAGAAATATATATGTCACCGTAAAATTGTAAAAACCGGTAGATTGTAAAAATATGTCGAAAGATTAAAAAGTATATATTTATAATTTAACGAAAATTAATGTGTTAATATTATTGGCAGCATCTAATGGTTTTTACAATTTGACGGTGACATAAACATTTCACCGTGACATCAGACATACACTGCACACTGAACAGTGCACATGCGCTGTGCAACTTAACATTCGAACTCTTATCGTCTTGTGTAATAAAGTTCAAATTTGAATAGCTATCTCAAAAATACAGGCCGCGTCGCGTATCGTTTCGGTGTTAATTGACCATAACTCTACCCAGTATGTCTTACCTTAACAAATATTACGCCTTTGTCAAAACAATCTGTGGTTTGGCCGTTACTTTAATCTAAAAGTAATATGCGTACAAAACATACCAAAAAGTGAGGCCGGTCGAAACTACGCCTCGCCGTGTAAATTTAATGGCATCTACAGACACACGAATTTGGTACGGAGCGTACAGTGGATCTGGTACGCTCCGTACCAAATCCGGGCGTGTGTAGGGCAGTCCGGCGAACATAAGAAGAAGGCGAAAAGTTCGCCGCTGTCCGCATCGGATTTGGTCCGCTCCGTACCAAATTCGTGCGTGTGTAGAGCAGTCCGGCGGTTACAGTCCGGCGGTTAGGCCGTACAACGGTGTCAATGTTGCCAACTTAGGAGGAGGACTTATCTACGGAGGTTTACTAGAGAGGATGTTTAGAGTTTATTCCATATGAATCGATTTTATGTGTATATATAGCGTATGCGTAGCGTATTGGGAGTGAAATCAGAACCTCAATTCTCGTATTTAAAGTAGACAATTTAAACAGTCAATTTTACTTTGTTTGGATTGAAAGTGTAGCGTCATGTTACCGTAAACGGATTTTATGACGTTTCGACCAATCAGAGCGCGTTTCACGTTGGTTTAACGTTCATAAAAACACCTATTGGGAGTATAATCGTATCGGGACTTGAATGTAATTGTATTAATGCAGGCTTTATTTAGCAGAATAGCCCCTCAGATTAAGACACGTTAGTTTTATGTTATTCACGCGTAAGTCTTTATGTTACACACATAACCTTTCTTTCTAGCTTATTATCTCTTAGACCTGTCAATGGTATAATTAATCAGGGGTAAAGTTTGGAGAGAAGTATTTTTGAGAGTTGGTATCACTGCTCGTTATCAATGAATAGCGGGAATCATCGTCGTAGTTGAAAGAGAGCACTGTAAATAAAACTCTGTGCTGATACAATAGAGCTGAAAATCGAACATACGAATGTCGAGCTTTTCGGTCCACTGCACCGTACCAAATCCGTGCGTGTGTAGCGACACCGGATTCGGTCTGCGGATATGGTCCGCTGTACGCTCCGTACCAAATTCGTGTGTCTGTAGACACCATTACAGTGTCACGCACACACATGTACGCCTTACCTTGCTGTCGCGGTGTGTGTTTTTTTATGTAGGTATAAGTCACAGCATATATTGACTTATTGACTAGACCACGCAAGTATGTGTACTTCGCGTGTAAAAGAGTAGTAAAAATTACTTCCTTCAGCGCCATTTCCTCTCAAATATTCACGGTGCCAAACGTCAAACGAAATCTAAAAACTAAAAACGCGACTTGGCGGCCCGCGACGACGGCCTTTGAATCGTTAACTCGGGGAAGGGGAGTTATCAATTATCATCACTAAATAGCTCTTGGGACGTCACAGCAGGTAGAAAAATAATTGCACGCTTGGTTTCTACACGATGAGACTTGCGTTATCTAGTCAATAGATGTCTGTGGTATATCTACTTATGCAGTGCGTAGGCTACTTAGCCAAACGCGCACTACATGCATAAATGACAGTCGGGTACTTAGCTTTTGTGTTGCAAAGCTCTGTCTTATTATTGCGCGGTCAATAGTCTTACAGCCTATTTCAAAATTATTTCAATAATATCAATAACCAATTTAATCAATTTATAATAGAAATCAGCTGTATGACGTCAATGACCTATTCAGCGCCATAGCTCCTACTATACTAAGTATAGTGCGATTCAAATGAGAATAGGATCGAGTCGGCGCCATATTGTGACGTCATAGCTGTCAATTTTACCCAATTACGTAGGGTGAGCAAAAAAAGTTGTATTTCTTATATTATAATTTATTTACAACTTCAAGTGAAAAAACTGTAATCTGAATCTAGCTCTTCAATTTCGCTCATCTCTGTATTACTGTCCGAGTAGTCATCGTCGTCTTTGTAACACAGCGCCTCGTTTACTCATTTTCGAGCAAAATGAGTATGAAAATAACAAAAACAATATAATTTTGGCAAGTTGCCTTGCACCAACAATGAAAAAGTAAAAACTAAATGTTAATTTATGATTTTAAAAACGAATTATGAATATGTATTATTATAATTAAATGTTTAGTTAATTTAACGTTGTTATTTAAATTCGATGTAAGACTATTATTCCTCTTCTTTTATCTATGGCAATCGCAGTTGCAAAGGTTTTGCACCAATCTGCCAATGTCGAGTTTATAAATAATTATTTCGACTATTATTATTGGCAAATAAGTTTTTTCTGCTGACCGTACTTTTCACGAGACATTTGACAGGTAGAGGTCATTGACGTTCCTATTCTCATTTGAATCGCGTTATACCTACATTTTTTTCGAATTTTATTTTTGTCTGCCTTAACTTCTTTACATACTACATAGGCAGTAAAACATTTCCAAACTTTCTGTAATTGATTTTTCAAAACATACATACAGATCGACAGTGTATTAGAAGATAACAATAATTGAGTATTTATAATTTTTGGTAAGGGTTAAAATAAAACTATGTTATTAGAATTCAAATGACGAATTTATTTTAAACTTAAAGCAGAATAAAAGGTACACTATTTATTATGAACAAAAAAAAACTGTCTAATCCTAGTTATAAAGAAAAAACACTTCAATATTAGTTAAAAATGTATATGACCATTTCACAACTTTTAGGGCTTTTATTTGAAAATTGTGATGTTAATTTCATTTGGGGATGGATGTGATCTTTCATAATTCATTTCTTATCAGTCATTGAAGTACTATATAGTTTCGTTTCTTTGTCAAATTTATTTCATTGCCAATTTAATTTGATTTAAAATTACATAAAAAAGTGATACAAATTATGTATTTTTGTAATATAATTAATATTTTTCAGGCGAACATTGGTCATATTCAACAAGAACCGAGGGAACGGCCCAATTGTCGACACGAAAAACAATCATTGCAATTAAACGAAAAAAAAAACAAGACCAAATTTACTATACTCCGGTAACTTACAAACTTATCCTGCTATTGTTATAGTCTAAAGTACATTCCTAATAGACGTATCTATAGAAAATCCTAATGATTGAACTCGAGTGTCGCCAATCGGGTATCTTACCTTGTGAGATTACAATTTTAGTGGGAAGAGGTGGATCGTCTTGCGCGTCTTGGGCTTCTAGATCGACGCTTTGACCTAAAAAATAATTTATTTTTTATTGAAATTATATTTTATTATTATCCATTTTTTATTGAAATTATAGCTTACGGTGGCCGGTTTCATTGAAACCAGGTCAGCGATGCAGGAGTTATTTTATAGTGCCAAGTGTGTGCGCTGCACACGAGAGCAATCTCTCTTCCTTTACTCTCGTAACCCAATGGTATGGATGACAGATACAACTGGCGAGAGATCAGGCGCAGATTCGACTTTATACATGCCCATCCGACGCATGGATCATTTTTCTTGTCAGAGAATCGGGTGATCAGCCTGCATTGTCCTAACCAAACACACAACATTTTTTGTTGTTCCAACGCGGGAATCGAACCCACGACCTCCGAGTCGAGAGCCAAGCTTTAAACCATTGGACTTGAAATTATACGGGACGTTTGGCAGGATTTCGTCATCCGTGAAATAGTAAGAAAACTATGTTGCGTTTCGCCGAGTGAGTGAGGTTACCGAAGACCCAAGGGATTAGGCATTTTAAGGACCAGGGGGTCTAAAAAGGCCACTTTAGGTGAACATTACATGAATCATATGCGATTCATAATTATATGCGCAATTTTACTCATTTCAATGGAAAACTGTCGAAATATATGAAACACTTAAAGTGGCCTTTTTAGACCCCCAGGAACGCAAGTCGCAACACCAGAGGAGTTAGAAGTATAACTCCTCTGGTGTTCGGCGGTAATCGCTAACCATCGATCCATCTGCTCGTTTCCTGGTTCATTTCATAAAAAAAATAAAAAACATTTCACCTGCTGCGAGAATTGCGTCCACGCGAGCGGCGACGTTTCCTATCCTCGCCCTCCAATGAGTCGCTGGACGAATCGCGCTTCTTCTTCGAATCTTTAAAAAAAAAAACCAGTAAATATCTACAAAAGAAGACTAGCCTTGAACATGCAATATAATAAATCCACGACAGTAAAAAATCATTGCTTTTTCACTGTAAGTTGTAGCCAAAAAAAAAATCCCGAGTTAGCTCAAGAGGGCCAATCCTGTTAAATAAAATCTGTGATAATACAATTACAATCAAGTCCCGGTACGCTTAAACTGCCAAACCGGTAATCTCGTAAACGTTAAACCAGCGTTAAACGGGTTCTGATTGGTCCAAACTTCACAAAATCAGTTGATAACATGTCGTTTTACTTGTAATGCAATCAAAGTAAAATTAAACTCTACGACCTACCAGTGGCGAAGGCTGGTTCTCCTTCATAGGGAAGCCGTAGCCTGTATAATAGCTAGGGATTTGGACGAGGGTCGTCAAAAGGCCTATAGGAATGGAGTTATAGGAACCCCTCGCCGAATACGAGAATTGAGGTTCTGTTTCGATTCAATGTAATCTAATAGGTTGGGGAAAAAGTCTTTTCGCATTATAGTATGTATGAACTTGTCATAAAATATCTTGGGCTATACCAATTGTATCTGGCTGATTTTGGTATCATTAAAAAGTTTTAATTTTACAGAAGACAATTCCAAATTCAAATTAGGTAAATTTGAGATTTTCATTTGTTTTTCTTATTGTTAAAATGAGTGATTCTTATAAAGAATTTCGATACATTTTAAAATTTTATTACAAAAAAGGTAAAAATGCAACACAAGCCGCGAAAAAAATTTGTGATGTTTATGGACCTAATGCAGTATCTGTGAGAGTAGCGCAAATTTGGTTTAAGCGTTTTCAATCCGGAAATTTTGATATCAAAGATGCACGTCGCTCTGGTCGCCCTGTTACGGACAAAACTGTTGCCATTTTTGAAAAAGTGGAGCAAGATCGGCATATTAGTAGTTACGATGTAGCTGAAGAACTGGGGATTGACCACAAAACGGTTTTGGCGCATTTGAAAAAAGCTGGGTACACAAAAAAGCTCGATATTTGGGTGCCTCATGAGCTCACTGAAAGAAACCTAATGAACCGTGTACTCATTTGTGATTCTTTATTACGACGTAATGAAACCGAACCATTTTTGAAGAAGCTGATAACTGGTGATGAAAAGTGGATCACGTACGACAAGAACGTGCGAAAAAGATCGTGGTCAAAGGCCGGTCAGGCTTCACAGACTGTGGCGAAACCCGGGTTAACTCGCAATAAGGTGATGCTGTGTGTGTGGTGGGATTGGAAGGGCATCATTCATTATGAGCTGTTACCGCCAGGCAGGACCATCAATTCTGAACTGTACTGCGAACAACTGATGAGATTAAAGCAAGAAGTTGAGAGAAAGCGGCCGGAATTAATCAACAGAAGGGGTGTGGTTATTCACCATGATAACGCTAGACCTCACACATCTTTAGCCACTCAGAAAAAATTACGGGAGTTTGGCTGGGAGGTGTTAATGCATCCGCCGTATAGTCCTGACCTTGCACCTTCACATTTCCACCTGTTTCGGTCGCTGCAGAATTCCTTAGGCAGTGTCAGGTTGACATCACAAGAGGACTGCCAAAACCACTTGTCGCAGTTTTTTCATCAGAAGCCCCAAAAATTTTATAGCAATGGGATCATGTACCTACCAACAAGATGGCAAAAAGTTATCGAACAAAATGGCACCTATATACTTTAGTCACTTGTAAATAAACTTTATAAAAAAACCTTTTGAATTTTTATATAAAATGCTAAGAAACTTTTTCCCCAACCTAATAAATGTAAACAAAGATCAATATGGGCGACTATAATACTTTTAATTTACATATGTCACTTATTCACCGCGCAATAAAGAAATACTACGACACATTAATTTGGTCGATTTTATTTTATTAACCGACTTCCCAAAAAAGGAGGCGGTTATACGTTCGGCTGTATATATTTTTTTTATTTTTTTTTATTTTTTTTGTATGTTCAACGATTACTCCGCCACCTGTGGACCGATTTTCAAATTTTTTTCTGTAATGTATAGGGTGTAATCCCAAATTGGTCCTTTTGATATCAAAGTGGTGACCTGATGATGGGATCCATGAGGAATCGAGGGAACTCCTCGAAATTTATATGGACACATATGGTGATTTTGACTTTTTCTGAAGTAGTTCAAGCATATGCTACCAAAACGTAAGATTTTGCTCCAAGGTATACCCTGGATCCAAAAGTACAGAATAGAACTCCTGACTCCTTATAGATACATGTTTGGGAATTTCGGCGTTGTTTAAAGAACTGCAAGCATATGCCACCTTGTCAGTTAGAGTAATCATCATCATCATCACCACTATCACACCATACGTCATCAGATTATGATGATATAAAAGGTATTTCTCATAGTATTTTACACTAACACGGAGATCATTGAACATTACATGCCGTTTATGGACCTATTTGCAAAATTCTTTTGTTGTTGTAAAGGGTTTAATTCGAAATTAGTCCTTTAGTCACTAAAGTGGAAACCTGATGATGCGAGCCATGAGGAATCGAGGGAACTCCTCAAAATTTATATCCACACATATAGTGATTTTGACTTTTACTGAAGTAACACAAGCATATACTACCAAAAAAATAAGATATTGTACCAAGGTATACCCTGGATCCAAAAGCACTGTACAGAACTTCTCAGTCTTTAAAGATATGCGTTTGGAAATTTCGGCATTGTTTAAAGAACTGCAAGCATATGCCACTTTATAACTTACAGTAATCATCATCATCATCTTAATAGCAATACCTAATGGAAGCTTGGCGAGTATTTAATTATACATTCGATCGTTTAGTTTAGACGTTTTTAAGACGTATTAATAATAACTTAACAAAATATATCACTAAAAAGGGTGAAATTATTATTTTTAAACAAAAAATTAAACCGACTTCCAAAGTAAAAATACACAAAAAAGTATGAAATAAAACTTACATACATACATATAATCACGCCTTTTTCCCGTAGGGGTAGGCAGGACCGCCTCTTTCCCGTAGGGGTAGGCAGAGACCACTTCTTTCCACTTGCTACGATCCTGACATACTTCTTTCGCTTCGTCCACTTTCATTCTTACCATCCATTCCTCCTCTTACATTCAACGTAGCCAAGCGTCTCTCCATGGTCCGCTTTTCGCCTCCGCGAGAAACGAGACGTGATGGGTGGCGAACCACATCGCCGCCATTTTGGATAATTAAATTATTTTTGATTATCCATTGCGTTTCCACGGATTGGTGGAGAGTGTAGGAATAGGAAAAGGGAAGGATAGGTGGTGTGGAAAGGAAGATTGGTAAGTTAGAGTGGGAAATAGGGAATGTAGGATATTACCGCCCAGGAGGGCAAGGGATAGAACAGTAATAGCTTGGGAAGCCGGGGTCGCATACCCGTATACTATACCACAACTACCGGACAGGTAAGTTGGGAAGAGTACCCCATGACAGTCGGTACCAGCAAATATGAACGTAAGTTGTATAAAATATTGTAGAATATTGTTTGGGCTGGTGCCGAATTCAAAATTAATAAGATTGAGTAGAGAAATAGTAAAAATTTTAGCCGAATTTGAAAGGGGAATTATTTAGAGATTAAGTTTTATTTCATACTTTTTTGTGTATTTTTACTTTGGAAGTTGGTTTAATTTTTTGTTTAAAAATAATTACATTTAGATTACATTGAATCGGAATGAAGTATAATAAAGTAAAGCTATTGTACTACTATGTACTTTAACAATATAATACATTTCAAGATTTCTATAATACGTTTTTGAATTATACTAAAGCTTTGCTCGGAGCTCTGGTAGATAAAAAATATACCGGAGTTCGAACCCACCACATTCCGAATTTCCGAACAACGAAAAATTACACATACGCAAACAAAATTGCCAATCGGACTTATAAGAGTCGAAATTATTGATATATTGTTGCACGATAAAAGAAAAAACATATATAACTTAAAAATGCGCAGTTTCTCGGGGATAAGACATAGCTAGATCGATTTTTCTCCCCCAATACTCCTAAACGTAACTAAATTTCATGAAAATACTTGCAGTCGTTTCCGAGATTACAATTATATATGTACAATATTTGCTCGTTTAAAGTATAAGATAAATAGGTCATAAAAACTTAATTTAATATTACCTGTAGCCTTACTCTCTCTGTCCTTTTGTCTGGACTTGATAAGCCGTACGATCTCCATCAGCTCCTTGCGCGCCTTGTCTCTCTCTACCTCCTGGAATGATAGTATGTTTAGATCCAACAGTTCTGATGTAACTAAACTCGCTTCTGTACTTATGGAAGTGTAAATCGGCCATAACGAGTTGTGCTGCGACTCTGGCACACTGTCAACGCCTTTGTAGACGTACCTCTAGCGCTCCAATCAGTCACGCTCAATCGTAGGTAAAAATTTCAAGGACACGGCTTAGTTCCATTTCTTTATTTACATTACTTCTGTACATTATTTTTTTATATTGTGATCAAAAGTATGGCTTTCAGTTTTTTCTTTTAATTTGTACAAAATATTGGCCTGACCAATGATTGTTTTATTGCTTATAAACCACCGAATACCTTTTTCGTAAATTTTTTTATCAATTTGTACAAACTAAACAATTCACAATAATTAACTTCAAAATAAGGGGGGGGGGGGGGGAGTGTCCTGGGTGTAATGGCGTCTTTTAATGGTAATTATTACACTTTAAAGTTAGTTTACTCTAAAATACAATAAATGTATAACCAACCTTGCTCTTCTCATCTGAAGACTTGTCGGGGCTTCTTTTTCTTGCATCAGATGAAGAATGCTTCCTCTCCCGGCGGTCTGGTGACCTACATAATGCAATGAATTACATATTAAGCATTATTTTATTTAAATTCAACACGAATGCATTTAACTTACTTCTAAAAATCACTATGTTATATTGAATAATGCTCACCTATCTTCCGAACCATGTTTCTTTCTATCTTTATCTCTTCTGTCATCCCTTCTTCTATCCTCGTGGCTATCTTCTCTTTTCCTTGACCTCTCCCCTCTCTCACTCCGGTCTTTGGTCCTGCTCTCCTTGTCTCTATCTCCCCTGTGTTTATCAGATTCGTCATTTTTCTTTTTCTCGTCCAAAATTTTTCTTGCGTCCCTTTGATCTGTTCGCCTGTCGTCTTTACTCTCCGAATGTTTGCGACCGTCTTCATGTCTCTTGTCGTCCCTGTCAGAATATTTCCTTTCTCGCTCACTCCTGTATTTCTCGCGTCTGTCGTCTTTGTTGTCTCTATATTGTTTGTCCCTTTCTCTACGGTCAGGCATATCTTCTTTCCTAAAAGAATATAAGGAGATTTAATATGTTGTAAGTTACAAGATAAAATGTCAAATTTAAGGCATAGTACCTGGAAGACCCAGCTTTGCTCGTAGTTCTAGTAAAAGGTAATTATGGTAAACAAAAAATGAAAACCAACTTCCAAAGTAAAAATGCACAAATAAGTATGAAATAAAACTTATTTTCTAAATAATTCTCCTTTTAAATTAGTCTAAAATTTAAACTATTTCTCTCCTCAATCTTCATAATTTTTGAAGTCGGTCAGAAATGTCTACAGAGAGTTCCGCAACTATCGACATGCAATTATAGATTTTTTTTTAATTACTTGAAAAGTTATTATTGTACCATTTCATTAAAAATATATTTCCTACTGATTATTTACCATGACCTATCATCAACTTGAAAAGTTAAGAAATGCCAAGGGGTTTCATACAAATTGTATTTTATTATAAAAAAGTCATGAATTTCAACCTCACATACATTTAAAAATACCTATCTTGTATTGGGGTATCGACCCCAATACAAGATAGGTATCGTAAGATAGAATAGAATGAAAAAAATAATTGAATCTCACTTCAGAGTTCACACGTATGGGAGAACCACCTTAAAACATTAAATAATTATTATTTAATGATGGCAGATTTGCAATCTTACCCATTACACAATATATAACTACACCAAATTTCATTAATTTATATTATTCATAATTACAAAGTTGAAGCGCGGATAGACAGACAGACAGAGCAAAACTGCAAGCATTCCTTGTAGGTACCACTCTAAAGACATACCCAATCAGATTTTTTTCCTTATTCTTGCTGAAGGTACTCCGCAGTATATTGACAGGGTCGTATTCATCGTTGCCCCCCAAACCTTTGCTCCTGTCCTCGAACCTGTCTTGTGCGGGTTGGACGTTGGCTACAGCGGAGGCTATTTTAGGCGCGTAGTTCACGGTGGAGGCTAGGCCCTCTCGACGTCTCGGCTCTCTGAAGTCCCTCTCTCTCGCATCCCGAGCATCCCTATCATAGAAAATAATTATGTAATTACGACTTACATTGCAAATGTGAGCATAATTTTTATTTTTTATTTTATAATAAAAGTAAACAGATTTTGTTGTCAATTTTACAACTTCATATTCTTACAAATCAAAACATTTGACAGAGCAAAAAACTATAACCCGACTACGGCTATTATTAAGAATCTATATTGACACCTCATTAAATGATTTAAATAATTTATGTATAAATTAAAAGAAATCAATCAATAATAATCAGAATATTTCCACACCTCTTAATAGGTAGACATTGTGTAACTAATTAAATTTAAGAACACTGTACACCAATTTCTCGGAAATAAACGATATTATTATTATTAGTTAGGTGCTACGATGGAACAAACATACATATGTACATACGTAGTCTGCCAAAATCATTACTCTTCCTTTTGACTTCGTCGTAGTAGGATAAAAACCAAAGATTTCCAAACTCAAGATAGGTTATGACGTACATTTGACAGAACAAATCTTCATACAAGAAAAAGTTACGCCATCTTGGTTTTCACCATACCTTAAATATCAGCCATCTTGTTTTCGCTATACTTGTGTGGCACAATGGCCCCAAAAATTTTAAATGTGGGGCCATTTAACTAGAGACACTTTTTGCCTCAACATGTATCGTCTATAATATATACGTCTATAGGTGATATGTAACATACCAGGCCCTCTAGTCGAGATGCATTCGATAATTACGACGGCGAAGTTCGAAAACAATATGGGATTTGACATAACGCATCGCAAGCGACATGTCACTTATCGATGACTTATGTCAAATCCCATACATTTTTGATTTCGAAGTTCGCCGTCGAAATTATCGAATGCATCTTGACTAGAGGCCCTGATCGTATATGGTAGAACAACATACCTGATCTGGTCGTGCCTGGGATTGACCCCGAGCGCGCGTGCCAGCGCCTCCGCGCGGCCCGCGGCGGGCGGCTCCCAGCGACGACGTCCGGCCTCGCGCTCTTCTGTTGATCATTCATACATTATATTTTAACTAGCTGTTTCCCGCGGCTCCGCCCGCGTATATATATTGTCTCGACAGTATTACTATACTGTCGAGACAATACAAAAGTCCAGTCTTCCGCGGATACGGGATACTCCCCGCGGGAAGACTGTACTTTTCAGGGATAAAAAGTAGCATGTTTTAATCCAGAGCCTAAACTAGCACTATACCAAATTTCAACAAAATCCGTTCCGTAGTTTATGCGTGGAAGAGTAACAAACATCCATCCATACATCCATCGATCCATCTATCCTCACAAATTGTCACATTTAAATTATAAGTAGTTAAAATATTTTAATACATTGCGATAGTCAATGTATGTGCTAAATCTAGATTATTGATGGCGATAGATATGCGAAACTATATCCCCCAAGGGACAGGAATTATTTGGTAGAGGTCAATTGAGTATTCCTACCTGCATGCTCGACATCTTCTTCAAAGTCCAGTGCATTGTAATCCACTTTTTCATGTTGAGTTCTTTCTACAAACATAAAAAGATCATTCATCAAAATATGTCTAAAAAGGCTATAATTTAAAACTCCAGCTCACCCCAAAGACTTTTGAAGGAATAAATAATGAAACAGTTTTAAAAGTTTTCGACGCGTATGGTGCGGCTGTATAAAAAGTTAACACAACTGAGCTAAATGTACAAAATTTCAAATTACCCATCGTTGTGTCACATTCTCCTTCCTCCTTTTCATACGGACCCTCGGGAGTGCCTGGTTCATCGGGCCCTACACAAAAAAAATATTCTTACTATTTTGAACTATTAAGGAAGAAAAATAAATACAAAATATATTTTCTAATATAAAAAAAAACTTACTATATTGATGATGTTTCTCAGCTGGTCTGCTGTTTCTAGGAGGTTCCTGATCCTTTTGGTCAGGGTCCACACGCTATAAAATAAGAATAAAAATAAATAACTGGTCTAAAGTAACAGCGCCAAATCGGACATCATGATATCTCTGCTGTCGAGCCTACACACACGTGCCAAAGGATCGCTAGCAATGTACCAACTAGTGATGTGCCGGATCGTTAAAAATGTATATCCGCGGATACGGATCTGAATACGGATATTTGGTGTCAAGATCCGCGGATACGGATCATAACCTAACTTACGCAGTCGGTGTCGGTGCGCGCGACCTTCACACATGTTTCGACTTGCATTGCACAGCGGTTGTTTTTTGTTTTGTTTATAGTTTAGTGTGACACTGGACAGCATAGATAACGTTTGTTTGGTATTGGTATATGAGTTTGAAAAAATGTGTACAAAGAAGTTTAGTTAATTTGTAATTATTTTGTGTTAGTAAATGATGAATGTGCAAAGTGTAAAATTTGTAATGGAAAGTATTCCATAAGTATTACATAGTAAGGTTAAAGGCACACCTTCTGGTTAAAAAATCATTAACAAAGAAAACATCCTCAAGAATATTATCTGTATTGAATTTAATAGTTTTTTATTGTTGCTACCTTAATCAGTAATCACCTATTTAAAGAATTAATCTATAATTTTAAGATTAATAAGGTAAATAGATCCGTTAAAGATTCGCCAAACAGTAACGGACACGGATACGAATTTTACTTCTGCCTCAGATATCCGCGGATACGGATATCCCGCACATCACTAGTACCAACTAACCTCAATGTCAGAAAACTTGACGATCCTGCGCTGCGCCTGCCTCCAGTGCGGCGGCGTGACGGAGCGAGACCGTGAGCGCGAGCGGGACGGTGTGCGGTAGCGCTGTCGAACAGAGTTATCACGTCATAACACAGCTAATGTAAATACCAACGAGCCGTTGTGAGACACAACATTCTTAAAAAAAATACATATATAAAACTGGCGTGTCAGTGTGTTACTTTGTTTTTACGCCTACACATAGCCTAATAGAGAATATGCATGTATTTTTTTCATTTTTTTAAACGTTTCTACTGGTTATAACATTACCAAAAGTATAAATATATAATATAACACATCAAAAACATTATCCATTAAGCTGGAAAAAATGTTTAAAAATCACTATAATTTTTGCGCGGTTTAAACACGCCATTTTCGCGGGCTTGGGTTGTGACGTCATCGTACACGAAAAAGACAGTTGACAGATAAAATCATAGACGAGTCAGAGCATAAAATTCAATTTATCGTCAGTCATGTCACTGTCACGAAAGACAGCGTCGTGTAGCGTGACAATTTTAAATATCACGGGCTGATTTTGCATTTTTTATATATTTTTTTTCGGCTTAAATAGGAACTAAATTTAAAAAATTCCTTTTAGTTATAATGTGACGACAATAAAGAACAGGGAAAAAAATATTTTAAAAATATTTTTATGCATATTCCCTATTAGTGATCAGATATTCCTCATCAAAATTAAGACCATGGTATGTTACAATCTTTATATCTCAGAAAAATATTGATAGATATACATAATTACTTACAAACACGCCCCGTCCTTTGATGATCCGTCCACTACGAGTGTACGCATTACGATCCCTTTCGCGAAAACGCTGCCTGCAATATTATAAGTTTTTAAGACTCATACAACTTTTAGCAACACAATCTAATAAATAAACAATAAATAAAAATATTCTTTGATTTCATCTAGTCCATTTACAGCATTTTTTTTTTCTTCAAAATCAGCCTTTACGATTTTGACCAAGTGAAACCTACGTCAGTAGTAGGATAAATGTGAAAGTTTGAGAGAATGGATGAATGGAGTACTGAACGGATAAAAATTTGACATGCATAAATTTGGCATGGTATTTATAGTTTAGGCTCTGGATTATCACATATTCTACTTTTTATCCCAAAAAAGTACCGTGTTTACTTGGGGATGACTTATTACGCGTGCCGCAGGCAACATATTGTAGTGGATTTGTAAACAAATCTATTGACGCTAAGTGTTATAAAAAAAACACCTCTCTCGGTCCCTCTTAGGGTCATTTCTATCTCTGTCCTGGTCACGCCCGCCTCGCATGAGGAACCTGTTGGTAGGCACATCTGGTATCTCCCGGGGGTCTATCTTGGTGGTCTGGACCAGGGGGTGAGAAGGTGCCTCCGGTGCCTCCTCCTCTTCCTCAGAAGGGCCAGACTGGTGTCTAAAATTTAAAACATATTATTTCTTGTGATTGTACGAATGTATCACTCTGATCAATCTTGCTTTTCAATCAATCTTAAATGATATGGAATAATATCTAATATAATATAAAGGCTTAAGCAATATTCGCGAAGAAATCTTGTTTACCTCTTCTTTTTCTTATCTTTCTTCTTTTTCTTTTCCTTTTTGATAGATTTATCTGATTCCTCCCCACTTTCAACTTTCTCTTTCTCCTGTTTACGCTTCTTGCCTGCAACAATTTAAAACTCATTCATTCATTGATTTAATAGTGAGATTGGTGCTACTATAGTACCTTTTAGAAACATTATACTTAAGACGTAGCCACAAAACGAAATATATATTTTTAAACAAACATTCAGAGTTAGCAGCCTATGGATCTGTGTTTTGTATATCACGTCGAGGTCACCAATGTAAGAATAGTGTGGAAGGCCCCAAAGGGAGATCCAACCGAGCGAGGTGGTATGCTCGGTCAGGCCGAAGCCCTCTTGTATACAATTCAGCTGTCGTATATATAGTTCCGAACTACAGAAACTTCGATAGCGCGATTCAGGACTGTGCGCTGATTGGTCCGCTACAGATCAAATAAAAAATAGTTTTGTTCTCGCTCGACAATCGTAGACCACTCACCGCTCTTGAGCCGCACCAGCTGGCCGCAGTTGGCCACGGTGACGTCCTGCAGGGGTCGCGCGTTGCGGTCCACGGGCAGCGCCTCCAACTGCCGCACCAGCGCCGCGCCGCTCACCAGGTGACCGAACACCACGTGCACACTGGAAATATTTCATATATTAGTAATTTTGATTCGTAAGTACAATAGGGGATCAGACTACATCTGAAATATTTAGTTTCATCGATATATTCAGAAATATTGAGGCATTACTACTTGGTAAATGTAAAAAAATATATTATAAAATGTGTAGTTTACTAATTACATACATTTAAAAATTACCAAAAAAAATTTTTTTTTGCGAAATTGCTAAACAAAACCTACGTCATTAGTTTACTTACATCATATAGAAAAACATTCATTATGGTAAGTATGAACCTAAACGCACAAATATCGGAGATATTTACAAATATGTTCCTGCGGCCGTATACTTCATACCTATTTCATACAGTCGGGTTACAAGTGAGGTCACTTGTAACCCGACTTAAGTATGAAGCGTTTTTACGAGACTTGCGCAATTTTGTATACAAATCGCTGTACCTTTGAAAATATTGACTTTTGATATACGGTTTCTTCTGAGAAGTTACTAATATTTAAGAGTACTATTCATTTGCTTGCCTATTATAATCGGATCATTTTAATAGAGACAGACCGATAGTTAAATGCTAACTGATTTTCTATAAGATAAATAGCTTAATATGTAATGTCCTAATTTAAAATCAAACCAAGGGTCAAAAAATTTAAAGGTGAATGTAATTAATTATATTCATTAGAATGTAAACACAGATTATGACCATTGTCCGACATACTTATGGAAAATTAAATTTCAGTAATATAGTTATTTAAAAATGTATATGATACACTCACTTGTCGAGATGTGGTGCCGGCTGTGTTGTTCTACAACACACAAGAACACAAGAATGATAGCGCGCGCCGCTCCCAGCTCGGCCGCGTTCTATACAACAACACACGGCTTAGCGTATGAGCATATACGCAGGTCGCGTGCAGTACGCACACACTGCGTACAGAACAATAATATTATAAAATGTTAAATATAATTGTAATAAACTTGTAACATAATCCTCGGCCTATTTAAACAAGTATAGCATATTCATACCATGTGGTAATAAGGAGCTGAGAAACAAGTTCATCAATAAAAAAATACCTACATATTAAAATAGAAGACTTAATTATAATTTAAAATTATATAAATTATTTAGGTGACATTGCAGAAAATGCATTTAATTATTTCACTGTCAGTTCATTTACTCACTAGGTTGGTTGGTATCACTACTTTAGTAAAATAAAAAGAATCCAATAGTGATCAAGTAACAAAGTAAAAATCATTACATTACAAATACCTAGTATAAAACAAAATCGCAATTTTTGTCTGTTCCTATGTATGCTTAGATCTTTAAAACTACGCAACATATTTTGATGCGGTTTTTTGTTATAGATAGAGTGATTCAATAGGAAGGTTTTTATGTATATAACATGCATAATGTAGTAGAGAAACAGATAATTTTAGAGGGTTCTCATGTTCTAAATAAACACATTTTTTGCGCTTACATTGCAAACGCTGGCTGAACTCTACGAGATAGATCAAAATAATGTACTGTGCACCTTAAAAAGGTCTACAAAAAAGTCTGCGATGGCACAAAACTAATGTCTATCACTAAGGGATATCCCACATCCCACAATAACCATTTTTTATCCTTTACTTTTTACGAGAAATAATGGCTTATTTACGAAGCTATTTTAAGCATTACAGCATTCATTCTTATCCAATTAAATATAATACATTGTGCATTTAATATATTTTCGAAAATACGAAATGTAGGGACATAACTGTTGCGACGGCACCTAACTGTTGCGCTTCTGCATTGCGGTATCGAAAACGCTAGATGTATTCATAAGAGGCTGAGGCTCACGAATATTCTGTAAAACGACTGGCAGTCATAGCCAGACGAAGTTAAAACGGGCCTCTGGCCATTAGTGTAGACCCATTAAAAAAAATAACATTCTATACTACACTTTCTGTATAGTGGCCCTATAAACCATACAGTTTAAATTAATATTCAAGCACGAAAAATATATTATATCAAGTGGTCATGCACGTCACATTGAGATGATAGGGTTCCGTTTTTTACCCATTGGGTACGAAACCCTAAAAGATTTTCAATATTGTATACAGAAATATATCGTAGTGACTAGTTATTTGCTGAAGAAGTTTTTTCTCCAAGAATATATTCCACATGGTGCCCATGTGCAAAAGCTAGTAACATTATAAATAGAAAATAATATTGATAACTTACTTGGAATAAATAGTGAACATTACTAACTGGTTACATCTAAGTATTCTATCATCTAAGGTGGATCTAGAATCGAGATACTAGTTTAATGTTAATAGTTCAACATCCAATTATTGTAAGTTATTGAATATACTTAGGTTGTAGTTTTCTATTTGCAGTTCTTACCTTGTCATTTGTAACTTACATAAAGAATTGTGATCCATTTGTGTCCTTTCCTCTATTAGCCATGGACAATAGATATGGCCTATCATGGTTTAGTTCAAAAGTCTCATCTGCAAAGAAAGAAAAGCTTGCAGCTAAAAGTATTGTTGCTACTTGGAGTTGACAATGGAAATAATTTTCACACTTTGTGATTAAAAATTCATAAGAGAACAGTAGACAACTAATATTCATGTCTTGATAATACTCTCTTATATGTAAGTGTTTTTCCATAATCCAATCTGATATCAGTTTCAGATGCCGATAGCCTTTTGGCTGTAAACTGCCTTTCTTTATCGCATTGGATAATGGAGAACTCTCTTAGAATCCCTTGAACAAACATTTGTTTCATTTTGTGAATGTGTAAACAAAAAATTATAAATGCATTAAACAAACCTTCAAATGTTCCACCATAAATTGATTCTCCTCCAGTGCCATTAGCATTGGTAAAGTCACCTCCCTGTATCATGAAGTCCTTGACGACTCGGTGGAAAACCATACCCTTACAGAAAAAGACAAAGCATAGGTAATATTAATGTGGCAATAAACTAGGTAGTACTTATATGCTTGACATACAATAAATAAATCAAATTATCCTTAAAATTATATTCCTATTTATATAACGTTTGGTGAAATCAAGGATATTTTTTGCAGAGAGTCGCCCATACATGAGATGATTTTTTACTTTGAGTATGACAATTATTTTTTTGTCTAAATGTCTTTACATAAGCAGTAGATCATGTGCCATAAGTATCCGTAATTGATTTTCGGAGACATGATATATTGGAGAAAAATACCGAGAATTTTGCAAAGCCAACATACCTTGTAAGTCAATGGTTTGCCAGTAGTTTTGCCCAGGCCCATATCGCCAGCACATAGTGCACGGAAATTTTCAGCGGTTTTAGGTGCAATATCGTTGAATAACTCAAAAACTATGCGGCCGGAGGGCAAGCCACCGATGGCGATATCCATAAACACGCGATCACGCTGAGGTTTCTCATCGCCGTCCACCGTCATCGTCGATGGATGTAGATGATGCAACTAAGTCACCGCGAGTTAATTCGCTTATTTTAGCCACGGCCAATATAATAATAGCCAGTTTTATTTAATTGAATAAAGCAATCATAAAAGTACAGAAATCGATGATTTCTTACGACGAGTTTGACATAAATTTGACAATTATTATCAACATGGCAATTTTTTTTTTAACTAAGGCAGTTTTGGGCTATGGTTTTGGGGAGGTATATGCCAAAAGAAGAAGTATTAAATAATAATAATTAGTTTTTAGTTTAGTGGTCTTAACCGAGTCTAACACATATGTCTAACATATTTAATCAAAGCCGGAAAATAGTAGTCTTTGGAAAATATCTAGATTTTACGTTTTTAAATTTTCAACACTGTTTTCAAAAGGTGTTTCTTGAATCCTGATCACTTTAAATCACCTAATACTCGTGGAGTTCCTGACCATCTAGCCTGCAAATTCAATGCCGCGGACGTTGCGCGGAGCGTATGAAGCGGACACGCTGCAATACGATATTATTCAACATAAATTTAAAAAAAATTGTAGCCCGCATATTCGAAATTCACAAACGATTTCTGATCGATTATGTACCCGGAAGACCCAGAAGTCTATTTTTATTGGTTAATCGTAAGCATAAAAATAGCAAATTAATTACTAACTAAGTAATTACTTACAAAAAAAAAAAAAACATTTGTATCACCCTTCACAAACGTGAAACGTCTTTGCGTGAAACGATGCACAAATGAGCCCAAAACGAGCCATTGCCCATTATGGAAAAAATAAAAATTTGATTTTTTTAAACTTATGTTGGCTAATCGTATCATGGTGAAGCAGAGCTTAAAAGTCCGCTTCACCACATAGATATATAATACCTCTTATTAATATTATATATCTATGTGGTGAAGCGGACTTTTAAGCAAAACTTGTGGGCCAAAAATATAAATGACTAGCTTTTGCCCGCGACTTCGTCCGCGTGGAACAATACTTTGGGATATCGCTGAAATTTACCCGCGACTTTATTTATGACTAACGAAAGCGGAATCCTATTTTTTTAAACGGATCCCTAAAATAAAAGTAGCCTATGTTAGACCCTATAACATCAGCTATCTGCTAGTGAAAGTCCCGTGAAAATCGGTCCAGCCGTTTCAGAGATTAGTCGGAACAAACAGACAGACAGACCGACTGACAGACAGACAGACGGACAGACAAAAATTAAAAAAAAAATATTTTATTGTAAGTACCGAATATACTTTCAGATTCATTATGTAAAAAGCTGTTAATTTGAAGTTACAAACAGACACTTAAATTGTATTTAACTGTATAGATGTATAGATATTATAATGTATTATATTTTAAGATATTATCAATTTGATGTTTATAAAATAACTAAACTATTTAACTAAACTAAACTAAGCATTAACCCGCACGCGCACCCCGCCTTGGTGACGCCCACTTCGCAACGGGCCGTGCAGCAGAAATCGTAATATTTTAATTTCGCCATAACTTCAAAACCAAATGTCCAATTTTAATCATTCAAAGACCAAATATTATCTACATAAACTGTACTTAGTGATGAAATAATTTATTTTGATAAGGATTAATAACATGAGTAAAATAAACGCGTTTAAATGTAGTCCAAAAAAAATTCAAGATTTCTAAATAAAAAAATGGTTGTTGTGCCTCACTCGACATAGATAGGTATAGTGTGTCGCGGACTTTTTTGTAGATATTTATAAGATCTACAATTAATTAGAACATTTTATGGTTCTATCTTTTATAGTTTAGGCAGCGTACGCAAAATAAGTAACTTTTCTGGTTGATTTTTTACACCTTGTGTCCGAAAAACCCAAATATCTTACGGAACCCTATTTTTTTCCAAAATAAAATTTAGCCTATGTTACTCGTGGATAATGTAGCTTTCGAATGGTGAAAGAATTTTTGAAATCGGTCCAGTACTTTTTGAGCCTATTCATTACAAACAAACAAACAAACAAACAAACAAACAAACAAACAAACAAACATACAAACAAAGTTTTCCTCTTTATAATATTAGTGTAGATTGATATTAAACTAGAGTGCGTTTCAAAGGTCATACTGACCATCCAGCCTGCAAGCTCAAGCAAAGCAAAGCCTGCAAATTTTATATGATTGACACTATTGAAATTGTGGGAATGTGGTGGTAACTGGTAAGTGGTATACCCCCAAAGGGAGATCTCCGAGTTCCGAGTTCCGACCGAGCGAGATGGTATGACGCATGGGCGTAGCCAGGTTTTAGTTTCGGGGGGGGGGTTCAAGAATTATTTTTTCCTATTTTACAGGTTCAAACGTTCAAATCTGTTCGAACGTTAAACTAAAATACAAACACTGAATAACGGTGAAATTCGGAATAATACCATAAAATCAACCGGCTAAAACAGAACATCGGTAATAAATAATATGTTAACCCTTTATGTTAACCGCGAGCGAGCGAAGCGAGCGAGCAAATTTTTTTCCTATTTAATAGGTTAAATCTGTTCAAAATTTAAACCGCAAAATACTGTGGATAATTTTATAATATAACATTAGAATAATGGGCGCCCATATTTTTTTTCGTTTTAACCTGCTTAAGCTTTAAGGCCGTCCCCCGAGCAAAAGACCTTGAGGCGGTCAGCCGCATAACTCAGTTCAAAAATTTTCACATAACTTAGTTCAAAATTGACCAAAAAAAAATTTTAACGGCGAATATCTAGCTTATGAAATTGCCTATCTATTGGTGTGTGTCCCAAATAAAATTAATTTGTAAATACTATGGAGACGCTGAAACTATAATCGAATGTAACATTCAATAAAGTGAGCAAAGTGAGCGAGCAAAATTTTTTTCCCATTCTGTAGGTTAAAATCTGAAACTTCAATGGTTAAACTTAAACACTGAATAACGGTGAACTTCGGAAAAATAAAATGAACCGGCTAAAACAGAACATCGCTACTAAATAATATAATATTATGTTCCTTATATTACACGCGAGCGAGCGAAGCGAGCGAGCAAATTTTTTTTCCTATTAATAGGTTAAATCTGTTCTAATTTTAAACTCTAAAAGACTGTGAAAATAGGATCATTTTGTACTTTAAATTAAAGTAAAATTAGTGTAATTTCTGATGTTGCAAAATAGATGACATAATATAACTTATTATGTTAGGTTTGTCATATAATACCTATTTCACACTTTTTCGTAGTACATAATTACAACATTTTGTGATCAGTGAAATGCCCAAAATATTGTGTCGCATGCTATACCTACGTTAGATGATTCGATGGCACGCGTACCATATAGCGATGCGTGATCCCTGTTTTAGGCTATTGATTTTATTTATAGTTTTTTTTAAAGTAGGTACTTTCAACATTCTTTCAGGGCTTAAAGTATAAAAATATTTTAACAGGTTAAAGCGTAAAAACATTCGCTCGCTTTCTTAGTTAGAACGCATTTAACATAAACACATATCTACATATAGAACAGGTTAGTATTAAAGTTCTGTTTTAATGTTTGATTTTTTTTTCTAAAATAACTTTAAAAAATTATCTTTCAGATAGGGTTATTGGGGCGGCAAAATATGTTAATTGGCCTGGGGTGCAAAATTTCTAAAAACGCCTCTGTAAAACGTCATCCATATGGACCAGCCGGACCATTTCGGGGGGGGTTTGAACCCCCTAAACCCCCCCCCCCCCCTGGCTACGCCCATGGTATGCCGGGTCAAGCCGAAGCCCACTTGTAGTCATTTCAGTTTTGTTGCCCCTTAGGTCACCCCATTAACTCTATCCTTCTATCTGAAAGATGATTTTTAAAATTTAGTTTAGAGAAAAAATCTTCGACTTGACGATTTAGGACACTGGTCCCCAACCTTTTTTTTACGCGGGCCACAAACCCGTTGTGCTCCTGGTGTCGCGGGCCGCAACCAAAATTTTTAGGGGCAAAAAAATACGTTGTTTAAATTTAACGATTTAATAATAGAAAAACACAAGGTACTTAAAAGAGTGAAACGAAACATTTAAGATGAGATAACGACACAAACTAAAATAAAATAACAAATATGTATTATAATAATTATGTGCCCTTTTTATGACAACAAAACGCGATTTTTTGTCTTTTCTTTGGTCGATGTTAATAATGGAAATACTTTAAATATTCACAAGATACTACATTGATTTCTACTCCAATCTATACTTAATTCAAAATAAAAATTAATATTTAAAAGGGCTTTTCATAAAAAACACACAACACACAATTTCACGCGGGCCGCAGATAAAGGCCCGGCGGGCCGCGGGTTGGGGATAGCAGATTTAGGAATACAGTGATGAAAATTTGAACGAATATTCTATTTCCCGCCTTTTATACTTGACACTGGCAAATAGTTATAAGCCGACGCCATATATAATTTAAAAAATTATACTAAAAAAAAAAATGAAAACGACGCCAAACTTTCACGGGTTCACGTAGCATTTTCTTAAATTTCGCATATTTGGGCATTTTTAACTGCATCTTGTGTTTTGTGTCTTTAAAATAATTAAATTGATAAGCGTTTTGTGCTGCATCATATAAAAGTATCTGGATACGTGTTAGCTTAAGAAATAATTACCAGCAAGATGTTGGGTTCAGGAGATAGTAGTTTTATAATAAAACTTCGAGGATTGCCGTTTGCTACCACGATTGACGACGTTATAGACTTTCTTGTTGGCGTAAATATTGTTGGCGGTAAAGATGGTAAGTTCAGTACAAATTTTCTTTCAAATTGTACCTTCATCCATTTTTTTAAAATTTTTGCTCTGAATTAATTTTTAGTGCTTAAACGTGGATCGCTGCTTCTTCTGGATACTATCACTAAGTATTAATGCATAGTTTCCCCGATAAAAAAGAATATTCAGTTCACATGTAATAGTTCTAAATATAGCTCACTATAACCTTGTATGTTGAACAAAGTATCACAGATTGTCGAGTATTTGCCATTTAATATACAAAAAATAGTTAAATTTTTTTTAAAACAAGCTTTTATTACTGGGGAGTAAAATGAATTCAACTTCATCATCAGACCCGGAAACTTATCTGAAGACAAAGTACTCGAAGTACAAATCAAAAGAGCCCAAACTCGATGGGTTTATGTGGTTTTATTATTTAGTTCCTATGGCCACCTTCCAGCTCCAGCATCAGATTGGCTCCACGTCATCATAATATTGCATGGTCACGCAATTTACATATTCATGCAAAATTTTAGCTCAATGAAATTTAGAAACCGGAAAGTTCCATTACAGACTATGGGACAGGTGAAACTAAATAAAAGCTTGTAAAAAGTATTGCCAAACTATCATTGTTGCTATTGTTTCTATGATAGTCTAAAGTCTTTTCATTTATGTTGAGCACAATTATCCTATAAAAGTGGATGTATAACTAATTCATTTCATTAAAATATAGTTTCCTTTTTTTAATAGCTCTACTTTTCGAATCCATAATATGACATGTTGAATATTTTTATTTTCTAATTTTGGCTAACTTCCGACTCATTTGTTTCTAAGTTATACATGAGGAATGAATAATTCAATAGTGGTTTTGATTCATTACCATGTTTCAACAAAAGCACTATTGAGTAGATGAACTACCAACAAATTCACCTCGAAAACTAGGCATAAGAATTTTTTGTGATTTTGTGACAAAAGTAATGGTATCTTTGTAAATTGAATAGCAAAACTGTAGTGCATAATATTATATAAGGTTTCGTAAAATCAATTACGGAAACTTTGGGCACGTGATTTACTGCTTGTGTAAAGACATTTAAGCAAAAAAAAAAAAAAATTTTAACTTATGAAAAAAAAAAATACAAACTAAGTAAAATTATATACTAAAATATATTAATATATTGCAAGGAATTAAATCTGTTGCATAAAGCGTCCGTGCGCGACAAGAACAGCAGATGTAGCACGACAGAGACAGCGATACATATTACATACAACAGGAAAGGTCATTTGAGTTCACATATGAACAGCTGTTCGCGCATGGTCAATATAATGCAACAGAATTAATTTCTTGCAACATAATTTAATTTTGTATAAAAAAAATCCATGAGTTTCAAATATTTTTTTTGCCTAAACATCTTTACACAAGCAGTATATGACGTGCCCAAAGTTTCCTTAATTGATTTTACCAAACCTAAAGTATATCTAGTTAGCTCTGATATCTGCTCTTATTAAATTTTACTATCTATGTTCAGTAAATATGTGAAACTTTGTTCCTGACAAAGAACTATCACTACAACTTATATAACTTAATTGAATATTGTAAGATTTGTGAGAGAGTGTCAGCTTAAAAATCATTATTATTCAGGGGTTCATCTGACTGAGGTGCGGCCTGGGAGACCATCAGGAGAATGTTTTGTAGAAGTAGAAAGTGCCCAAGATGTTGAGGAAGCATTGAAAAAGGACAAAGAAAACATGGGCAAAAGATACATAGAAGGTAAAAGATAATTATATTATAAAGGCTTGTAAGTTGTAATATTGCAATGAGGGATTTCTCCCTGTCTTAATATTTAACAAATGTGTTAGCAAAACTATGGCATACACCATGGCACATCATTCATTCAATCATTTGTGTCAGTGCAATTTTCTTTAAATTTTTAAGAGACATTATAAAATATGAAATTACTTATGTATTATGGATTATTATTTATTGGAGACAGTGTTACAGTTTGGGTGTCCAGAACAGACTGACTTACAAGCTAACGACAACTGAATGCAATACAAATCCAACCCACAGACATTATTTACTATTTCACTAGAGAACTATGAAAGTTTACTAATAGTTCTTATTTTTTCTTTTAGTTTTCTCAACTGACCGTCAAGACATGGAATGGGCACTCAATGCCATGCGTCAAAGTGAAAATGGTTTTGAATCCATTCCAAATGTTTCCGATGATTATGGCATTGTTAAACTGCGAGGTCTGCCCTTTGGCTGTTCTAAGGAAGAGATTCTCCAATTTTTTGATGGTATGTCCAAAACTATAATTTCCAAGATTTCAATCGATTATACAAAGTGTAATCAGGAAATTAGTTTAGATGTGATGGATTATGTTGTGAACCAGTCTTATTAGATTTTTATCTTCATAGATAAGTAGCAGTAAAAATTATTTTGTTTGGCTGTTTAGAATGGTTAAATCTATACCATGTTTTTAGAAAATAGATAGAAAAAGCATTAATCCATTCACACACTTAAATAGAAATAGCTCTGATACAAAATTACATTTTAAGATTTAATTCACATTATAATATTTAACATGTAATTCTTTATTTGTGACTAATTCACATATCTAATATTGTTCTTTTACATAAATGTTCAAAAACGAAAGAAACGATATCAATCTTGCATATCCTAAAACAATAATATAGGTAGGTAAGGGGTCGTCCATTAATCACGTGATGCCTAAAGGGGGGGTCCGAAAAAAATCACCAAGTATCACAAGGGGAGGAGGGGGTATAAGGGAACATCACATGTATTAATTTTCGAATCTAGTCTATGCATACCGAAATTATTATCGGTTGTAGATTTGGTGGTGTGTTGTTTAACACAAATGACACGTATAGTTTTTAATTGCTTAAATTATTCGATTAAATTGTTTTTTAAGTTAAAGTTTTTCTTCAAACATGACCTGCTTACTATGTAAAAAAATACATGTGATCTTAGGTGGGGGAGGGGGTAGTATAAAACCTCACCATATCACCAGGGGAAGGGGAAGGGTCTAAAAAGTTGTTAAAAACATCACGTGATTAATGGACGGCCCCTAATTCGTTTTGCGTATATAATTTTGATTCAACTTTACATAATATGTATCCTGAACTTCCATGTGTTAACAACTTTAAAACATCAGAGCTATATCTACATTATCAAAAGTGTAAGCGTATTTACTATTTGACGGATTAACGGGCATTAACGGATGTTTATTATCTGGGCTGGGCAGGGCTGATGGTGGTCGAGGATGGGGTGCACTTGCTCTCGGACCACACGGGGCGGGCCTCGGGCGAGGCGTTTGTTTACTTCGCTGACAAACAGAGCGCGCAAGAAGCGCTCAACAGGGACAGGGAGAAAATAGGACACAGGTGGGGTGGCTACGTATTGTGGCATAATATGATATTTGGCAATGTCATCTTCTATACATTTGATTTTTTTATAATTATACAACTTTATCATATTCGACACTTTTTGGCACATATTTTTAATATTGTGTTTATTCTACAAATGTTGGATTGAAAAAAAATTGTGCAGAGATAAATTAAGTATATCAAGTACAATAGGCTTGACAACTGATTTCTTTTATTGCATAAATTAATAGTACTCTTAAATATGAGTCAGTTCTCAGAAGAAACAGTATAATAAAAATCAATATTTTCAAAGGTACAACAATTTAATCAATATTTTAATAAGTCTTACTAACTGTCATGCTATGGGTTGCAGGAACATAATTGCAAATATGTCCAAAATTTATGCATTTATGTTCATACTTTCACTATAATTATTATTAATGTTTTTGTATATGATGATTATGTAACTTATGTAAGTTAACTAGCTGCGATGTTAAAAAGTTGCAGGTTTTTTACTAATTTAGCAAAAAATATTGTAATTTTTAGATGTAGGTATCTAATTACTAAACTCTATTTTTATGTTTATCAAGTAGTAATACCCCAATTTCTTGTAAAAATATAAATGAAAATAAATATTTTACCCATAGTTGTCTACCCTATTCAGCAGTAACAAGAAAATTTAATTTTTTAATTATTTATAAAAAAAACAGGATAAAAATAGTTTGATGTGAAGCATGAAATTCTACAGTTAATACTGCTGCCAAATAAGGTATAATAGGAGAATATACTGTTTTTTTTTATTGCATAAATGAATAGTTTAGAGATGGGCTTAAACGTTAAAAATTAATAATACTGCTAAATGCTAATGCTAATAATAATTAACACTTAAAATTAGCAGTTATTTTTAGCAACTGTTAAATTTATCACAGACAGATTGTTACATAATTAATCCTCATTTCCTTCATACTTTTCACAGGCTTAGGACTGTCAACTTTTTCTGTTGGCGTATTTAAAATGAGAATCAATTTATTTACATCGATTTCTTTTTTTATAGCTGTTTTTTGATATATTTTTTTTTCTATTTTTTTTAATATACAAAGTTTGTATGATTGTGTTACAAACTACTTATGATCTTTGTGCAGAAATAATATTCTCACAACTTTTCTTAAAATTTTATATATTTTTTATTTCGTAAGTTCGTAAGAGTTGTGGACTTGTGACTACTATATATAACAACTATCTCAGAATTTATTTAACAGGTGTTGACACAAAAAAAAAAATTAGCAGCGTTATTTTAGCAGCTTATTAATTTTATATCTAGAATAGTTCTCTTAAATATAAGTAACTTCTCAAAAGAAACAGGTACAGCGATTTGTATTCAAAATTTCGCAAGTGTAGTAAAAACGGTCCATACTAAAGTTGTACTCACGTGTGACATCACATGTGGGTAAAAGTATGAATATGAAGTATAAGGCCACAGGAACATATTTGTAAATATCTCCGATATAATTAATAATTATGTTTTTGTATATTATGATGTATAAACTAATGATGTAGGTTTTGTTTATTAGTTTAGCAAAGAAAATAAAACTTTTTTGTACTTTTAGATGTATCTAATTAATAAACTACTTTTTTTTTTACATTTACCAAGTAGGTAAAAAGTAGGCCTCAATATTTCTGAGTATATTAATGAAACTAAATATTTTAGATGTTGTCTACTCCCCTATTAATTTCCAAAAAGAGCAGCTAGTATTCAATAGGTTCTTGATTCTTCTGATGAATCATTATTCTTTTTTTTAGATAGACTTGAACATAACTATAGATGTTGCATGCTATTTTTTTTTCTTTAAACATTGCCAAATATCACAGTAATAAAAAGTTCAGCCACAGAGACTTCAGTATGGTGTAGTGGGTTAACTCTGGGACCCCTCAATTGGATCTGTGATTTATAGGTTTAAATATTGCCCTTAATTATTACAATTTAAAACAATGGATAAGATTTGGTGACATTCATAATATCAAAAAATAATAACTATAAATCATGGTTTCTTTAATTATAGCCATTTTATTAACCTTCGTATTTGGGATTTATAAATTTGTAGATTAAGGGCTTCCTTACAAGAGACATCATAATCTGACCATAGACAATTTGAACATTTTTAAATGTTTCACAAATGTGTGTGTATGAAAATACCATGGTAATATGTATATTTACTTTCTTAATAAAGTTTTTTTTTTGCTTTCAAATACCATTTGTTTTATCATATAGCCATAAATGTGATTGTCAAAAACAATATATAAAAATACATAAGATTACACTATTAGTTTTTATATCACACTATGAATAAAGAAGCCATATTTTTATGGATGCATATATTTACATATTTTTTTTTGTTTATAATTGTCTGTGGCAGAATTAATGTCTATGGTAGAGTTTAGTTTACATGATTGGTTGTTGAGTTGTCAGAGATTGGGCGGTCGGGGTGAAGCGACGGGGGAGCGGACGGCGGGAGATTTTGTCTTTGGTCTCGAAAAGGGGAAGAGGAAGAACTCTACGTTTTGGGGTTGAATGGACGAATGTCCATTAATTTTTATTTATTCATATTAGTAGTTAAGAAAATTATTGAATTAATTGATATTATGCAAACCATTATATAAACTATGATGATATCTCGATAGTGTTTTAATAGTGCTAGTAAGTGTTATAAAATGCCTTGAACAGTGCTTATGCTTAATATGCCATAAAATAAATGGCTTAAGGCTTCATTAATTTCTCTTACATTGCCTGGCACTGTTGCTATCAAGTAAACCATTGTTTATTATTGTACCTTTGTATAAGTCTAAACTCAAGTACTTTTAAATATTGTGGTCTATAATGAAAAGATTGGTTTAAACTTTTGGATAAAAAATGTTCTCTTTTTAATAATCTTAGCACAATTTCTCGTGAATTTGATCCACTTTTAACCCATAGAAGGGACCTTGACCCCTTTGATTGATCCTATACATTTAACGTTACAGGTACATTGAGGTATTCTTGAGTTCTGCGGACGATGTGCGCGACTACGGCGCCCGTATGGATGGTGGCGGGTTCAAATCCAGTCGTGGATACAGGCCTACTCCGTACGATAGGAACGACAGATTCGGTGGACGCTTCGGCGGTCGCGGCAGGGGTTCGTTTGGAAGAGGTAATTAAAAGTGAAGCATTTAAAATATTATTTTCTGCCAAAACCCAACCACAACTTCTAAGCAATAGTTAACCCCCTTACTAATAAAAACATTTATACAACAGACAAGCTTTTCAATGTTACTGCCTTTGTCTGATATGTTGGAAAAGTCACTTGACTGACAAATACAGCAACTTTGAATAGCTTAACCATTGTGTAAATAATTTTAATAGTAAGGGGGCTAATGTTTTTGATGTTTGTGTTTGACGTGAATAATAAATGTGTATTTAAATTTTTTCAATAGTGTGTGGTATTCCAGACACATAAGTATTAAAAGAATAACTTTTTTAGATACTTATTTCTAAAAAAAGCATATATATAGTAATTCGACTTCGACATATTACATTCTTTTTTTTTCTTTTTTTTTCTTTTTTTTGTGTATTTTATTAATGACATTTGCATATTAGTAATTTAGTTGAGTGACATGATCCTGAAATGTATATTATCTAAAACCAAATTGTACATTCACTCTGGCAAGTTAACAATTATTTATTTATTTATTTTCACGGTATAGCTAAAGGGTCATAGAATTCTATAAGGTCCAGGAAATCAATTACAGATATTTCGGGTACATGATGACTGCTTATGTGAAAACGCTTAGGGGAAAAATAATTGTCCTACTCGAAAAAAATATTATTTCTTTATATGGGCGAGTTTGCGTTTAGCGGACAGTCACCCACACATGAGATGACTTTTTACCTTGAGTATGACAAATTTATTTTTGTTCTCATGTGCCCGAAGTATCCGTGATTCATTTTCTGAGACGTTATATACCCTGAGCTCACCTAGCCATGCTTCACATGCTTGAGGAGTAAGCATCGAATATGCATCAAACATTTCAAGGTTGTTTGATGCATATTCACGATCACAGTCGTGTCCTTGAGTCAACCACGTGTAACAGGTGGCGGCGGCGGGTTCGGTCGTGGAGGCGGCGGCGGCGGCGGCCCACGGCGCGGCGGGGACCACTGCGTGCACATGCGTGGGCTGCCCTTCAAGGCCACGCCCCAGGACATTGCTTACGTGAGTTCCATGGACTAAGTTCTGCAGTCACAATATTTAACATTATCTAGGAACCAGCTTTACAGGATAGGTTTAGTGATTGTCCAGTGTCAGCAGTCTTATATAAGATTTGGTAAAATCAATTACGGATACTTCGGGCGTATGATCTACTGCTTATCTACTACTTATTTAAGTCGAAAAATAAATGTCATACTCAAAAAAAAGTATAATGGCAAAATGTTGACATAATAACTTTTTAAATTGTGTTTTAAAAAGTTCAAACGTCAAAATGAAGACCATTCCCGGTTGTCAGTTGAAGTCCATAAAATTAGGTAATAGGGCAGCTGGTCAGGCTTTACCATGATATATTTGTTGTGTTGGAGCAACATAATAATGTCACCGTGTCGTTTCAGTTCTTCAAGCCGATCCGGCCGATGAGCATCAACATCCTGTACGACAACAGCGGCCGGCCCTCCGGCGAGGCCGACGTCGAGTTCGAGTGCCACGAGGACGCCATGAGGGTGAGGACTGACGGCTTGTTGTACATGATCTTATACAGGACTATTTTTTCACCAGTACAATAAATCAACATAAGTAATTGATGTCCAAAATGAAAATACCAGCATTTTTTTGGAACAAAAAAACAAAAATAACAATGCCCGGACTTATCCGCTAAACTAATAAAAAATGTGAATGCATTACGCATCTATCGAGGCGCATCTAACAAAACGCACGAATTGGCAACTGTTTGTTGCCGCGGTACCATTAAAAATGGCAAAAGAATAGGCTACTTGACTCATATTTAATTTCATACATTGAAGGAGTACTTGGCTTAGGAAAATGTATTCTAGCGATATCATAACATAAAAACTTAAGATTGATAAATAAAGTTGATTTAAAAATATGTATTTTTGTTTTTAATATCTTCTGATGAAAACACTTCGAAGCAACTTAAGAAGGAAGTTACTACACGAAACACATACGTAGTAGTGAAATGGAACGTGTTTCTGTAAATTAATAGACCATGACATCTTATAAAGTCATTATTTATTTATTTTGTTTCCTCTAATTCCATGCTATGTTGAATTAGCTCAAAATGGTTTTCCTGTATTCTTTTCCATGCTTGTTCTAAAATTTTTAACTATTTATTTATTTATGTCAAAACGTCAAATGGATAGCCTTCGCCACTGCTACGGACTATACCATAGATTACAAATAGTATGAGTATGACATAGCAGCATAGATAATAATCTATCAACCAACATGGCGAATAGTGTTTTCGGCGGTTTTAAAAAAAGTGTATTTTCAAAGTATTTTATTGTAGGTTTTTAGGTTTCAAAATAATGTCGTATTTTTTTTTGTTTAATTAAATAATTATGAAGCGTTTAGGAAATAAAAAAAACAGGTCAAGTAGTCTATTATTTACAATATTGTATTGCAGGCGATGCGTCGCGACAAGAACAACATGGAGCACCGTTACATAGAGCTGTTCCTCAACTCCTCCGGCGGCGGCGGTGGCGGCGGGGGCGGCAAACCATTCAGAGGCTTCAGGAATTACTAGCCACTACACAGTTGACCTGGGAGGTAATTACTGAGTTCAGCTCGTAGCAACAACACATACTTCTTGAATAGACTTTACATATATTATGTGTAAAGTCTATCCCCCTTTACTAATAAAAATATTTATCCAGTAGATAAGAAATTGAAGAAAATCCTTGTCTTATGCGTTGGAAAAGTCGCTTGACAGACAAGGACAAAACATTGTATTGCTTATCTGCTGGGTAAATATTTTTATTAGTAAGAGGGTATTATAGGGCAATGAGGGTTTTTTGATATTTTTTCTGCCGTTAGGGGGCAGACCCAACGCACACAAAACGTCATCTGGTGGCGTAAGTGGTATGAAAAACGGTCAATTAAGATTTTCGATTCTTTTTCTGTCACCAGGAGGCGCTTGGTAGCACGACGGTCCTTGTCGTGTCAAAAAGCTGTCATTGACGACCTCTGTGGCTCAGTGGTTCAGCACTTTGGTGCTCAAGTCGGAGGTCGCAGGTTCGAATCCTGCCGACGGAACAAAAAGTTTTTCTGTGTTCCTGGGTCATGGATGTGTATTAAATATGTGTATAATGTAATAAAAATCTTAAATATATGTATAGTATAAATATAAAAGTATTAAATATACTTCCCGTTGTCTGGTACCTGTAACACAAGTTCTTCGGATACTTAGCACGGGGCCAGATTGACGTGGTGTGAAGCGTCCATAGATATTATATTATTATTTAAAAACCCTCATTGGAGCGCTACTGCCGCGCGATTGTTACACATTTGAAGACTTCGTCAAATGTGTGGCAAGTCGACGACGTCAAAGTGTTCTGTACCCAAAGTTTAAAAACCGGGACCCTATTACTACGATTCCGCTGTCCGTCAGTCTGTCTGTCACCAGATTGTATCTCATGATCCGCGATAGCTAGCTATTTGCAATTTTCACAGATAATGAATTTCTGTTGCTGCTACAACCAAAAATACTAATAAAAACAATAAAATATTTTTTAATGGTGGAGGGTGGGGGTTTCCAACAAACGTGTTTTTTTGTTTTTGCTCGATATCAGTACTAATTGTATAGATAATGGCACGGAACCCTTTGTGGGCGAGTTCGACTCGCATTCGGTTTAAATCGTTGTTTATATAATATCGTTACTCTGAAATTATTTGTAGAATATTTCACCGATGAGAGTTTTTGGTTTTCAGCGGTCCAAGTTCAACAGCACGAGTTTCACGTACATTATGACATCATTTTCTACGGTCCTTTGTGTCTTCAGTCTTAAAGTATGCATTTTAATTTTAAGGCCTCCTACAAATTGTTTTGGGGTTAAAAGTAAATTTTTTATTTTATTTCAGAAAAGACAGTTGTGCAAGAATTAATATTTCTTTTTTATTGCTTATTTAATTGGGTTTTGTATATAATTTTATTTTTATACCAAAAAGGCAGTTCGTTGGAGGCCTGAAAATGTTTTAGTTTATTGTGGGCCTGTTTTACAATCTACTGGTATTAGGGCCCATCCACACGATTTGATTTGATTTGATTTGATTAATATAGATAGATAGATTGTGAAACGGGCTCTAAATCAGTTCATCTTTTAAACATTTTTGAACACATAATTTTCTAAATTATAAGTGATTTAAAAATTGCATAATTTGTTTAATTTGAGAGCAATTTCTTATATCTGTATATTAATATTCTATGCATATTTGTGATTTATAACCTTTGCAAACTAACCATCAGTTTTGTGTAATAATGATTATTTGTGTACTTATTTAAGTTTTAATACAAGAAAAGGAAGAAAAATATTTTAAAGAGTTCATGTTATTGTATTCTTAATAACCAGGTATTTGAAGCTCTTTTTATGAGTAAATTATATTGTGTAAACATAAAATATAAAGGACTGTCTACATTTACTGTATTTAAGTAGAATAGCGGACTGATTTTTTTTATTGCATAAATGAATAGTACTCTCAAATATGAGTAACTTCTCAGAAGAAACCGTATATCAAAAGTCAATATTTTCAAAGGTACAGCGATTTGTATACAAAATTTCGCTCCGCTCCAGTACCAAAAAAATTTTTTTTTGCGAAATTGGTCAACAAAACCTACATCATTAGTTTACTCACATCATGTACAAAAACATTCATTATGGTAAGTATGAACTTAAACGCACAAATATCGGAGATATTTACAAATATATTCCTGCGGCCATATACTTCATATACTATAACCTACAAGTGACGTCATTTGTAGGTCGATTTTAGTATGGAGCGTTTTTAGGAGGCTCGCGAAATTTTTTATAAAAATCGCTGTACCTTTAAAAATATTGACTTTTGATATACGGTTTCTTCTGAGAAGTTACTCATATTTAAGAGTACTATTCATTTATGCAATAAAAAAAAATTAGTCCGATTGCCTATTATGAAATTTATTAGTACGATTTTTCAACTATTGGCTTGTATATCTTAATACCAATGTGAGATTTACACGGGTGACTAAAGCCGCACCATCTCCGCCGTACGGCGAAATCGACCGTCTAAAATCTAAATAAATGGCTATTCGGTCGTTAGACAATATTGCCAACAAAAATGACCAGGCGATTTGTCAAGCGATTCTCCGCACGGCGAAAATAGACCCATTTAAATCCCATATTACAGGTATTATTAATTTCGAGATATCTTAGTCAAAATAATTAGGAGGTTGCTCGCCATATAATGTAAAAACATAAGGCAACTAGTAAACATATTTTGTCATCGATATTATAAGTTTGTAGTGTTATAGGGATTTCATAACTGGTACGGTTAGCACACTAAAGGTAATCACAGGTGCACAAAAATGTGTAACGCAATGTAGTCAGCCTAGTACCTCGATTCGCGCAGTCTAGTACCTCGATTCGCGCAGCCTAGTACCTCGATTCGCGCGTATTCACCGGACAATGTCGATTTACAGAAGATACGCACGTTCTGGACGCAATGTATGAGGGGCTAGTAACTCGACGCGCGTAATCACCGGACAAGTCAAGTACTGTAATGTCGATTTACAGAAGAAACGTGCGTTTGTAAAAAAAATACGCGTGTTGCTACTGGACGCGATCGCGATAAATGGGGGCCTCGACTCCGAGTACGTTATACGTATGCTTTGAGCGCGTATCATTTCGCGTCGCATACGCCTTTTGGTCACAGTCTAACCCTCTTACAGTCTGTCGCCGTGTAACTACTCGTACGGGGGGAAGTAACGGGTCGCCACAACAATGTACGATTGCCAGGCGTCCCGTGGCGGCTTTTTGGCATGCGCTCATCGGTTAATTTACCTTTAGTGTTTATAGGTTTTCGTTTGAGTAAATATTTACCTAAATCACTAGGAGTTTTGTGCGTAAGGTATGGGGTCCAAGTTAACGTAAAAGGCCACATTTTATATTTTTTGTACTCTACGAAACCCACTGCGGCAATACTAGTGTGACAAACACAATAATATCTTCGAATATTTTTTTCACTATGCAAGTAGCTTGCATACGAGTTTCAAGCCGTACAATTAGTGTCAACTAGCAAGCCAGCACTTGCATTATGGAAACGCACCTTTACTCAATTTCAAACGGATGAAATTATTTTTGCAGCAAAAATAGGCATGAGAACAGTTACTAATATTGTTTCCATCTGAACTATTAAACTTTCGTTTAACTAAAGTTCTATTTCGTATGTTTATTTTTATTCAGTGGGTTAGAATTTTACGGAATGTTGTAAATATAGAATTATCAAACGCTTTTAAAATATTTAACAAGATCGCAATATTTTATTTTTGTCACGATATTATTTTTTTGTTCTTAACATTTACGATTTTGCTTTAAAAGTTAAGGTACTCGTATGTTTTATGTTTAACACTAGTTACGTATTTAAGGTACTTAAATTTATGGCACAAACATCTTGAGCACTATAAATGTTAACTTTTTAATTTTTAAAGATATCCTACATTTGAAATTTAAATAGAATTAGGTGGTCCATCAAAAATAAATTGTATGAATATGGTATTGCCGGAGCCTTTTTCATGATATGTGCCGTTGACTATCATCAACGGCACATATTATGAAAAACGCTCCGATAGCATAATTTTCTTAAAGGTAGCCCTTTCGAAGCGAGCGTCAGTAGCTCCGCGGCAGTGGGATAGATCAATGTAGTACTTTGTATGTAAATGTATGGGATGTATTTGCATATATTATAATTGTAAGGGACGGCGACACACAGTGGTCCTGATTTTGACGCTGCATACTCATATAACTCGATTCTTAAAATTCGAAAAAAAAAAAGCAAGGCGTCAGGTTCAATCAGTTTCGAATAAAATGAATTTGATGATTTGGTCCATAGAAAAATTTCCCATTTATTCCACGTCCAAACGGGCAAAAACGGGTATTATAGCTTGTAGGGTTCCTCTCATGTAGGACAAGAATCCATGTGAAGACCAAGATGTCAGTTTTAATCAGTATCGAATAAAATGAATTCGAATGATTTCATCCATATAAAAAAATTGATCGTTTATTTTACGCATACAAATAAACCTAAGAGTTTTATATCATAATATTTATTTTTAAACAATGCACCGAAACGTTCCTAAGCAAAAAAACATCGATTTTTAAGAATTGAGTTCTATGAGTGTGGAGCGTCAAAATCGGAACCACTGTGCGACAGTGTTGTGTATCGTCGCAGCGCGTCACTAGTTAACAACTGCAGCGCTCGAAAGCCATCACATACAATTTAGTACTATTTGTACTATACATTAATCTGTCGCACTGTCGCGGCGTCGCTATAGGTATAGACTATAGAGGCTTGCTTCGAAAGTGTACCTATAGTTTGACTAACTCTTACTAAGCGGTTTAGTCAAACTAAAGAAAAAATCAAGTCTGGAAAAGATCTACAATAAATACCTACGTATGATTTAATAAATTCTACAGTATGACTAGCAATTAAGAACTTATTATAAATTCAACATACTCTTGAAAGTTGTTACAATTTGGTAAAGTGTGGAGTTATAGATCTAAGGACTTTTACATTAATAAATATATAAACTAAATTATTGAGTTTTATTGTGTGACTAGCTGGTGCCCGCAACCTCGATTGTGTAGAACTAACGGAAACTGAACGCTGTTTTTTTAAGCATTATTAAAAAAAAAACCTGCAATGCCTGCAACTTAAATAGCCACAGCAGACGTTCTATGAGTCCTACTACTACTGTAAATGTGAAAGATTGTGAGAATGAATGGACGTTTGTTACTCTTTCATGCAATAATTCTAAACGGATTTTGATGAAATTTGGTATGGTATTAGTTTAAGCTCTATAGTGCGAGAAACCTCGTAACGAAATAAAAGAAAACTACAAAAATTTATATTAGGTCCTTACAGATGGAATAGGCAATCGGACAATTTTTTTTTATTGCATAAATGAATAGTACTCTTAAATGTAACTTCTCAGAAGAAACCGTATATCAAAAGTCAATATTTTCAAAGGTACAGCGATTTTTATACAAAATTTCGCGAACCTCCTAAAAACGCTCCATACTAAAATCGCCATACAAATGACGTCACTATTGGATTAAAGTGTATTAAGTAGGTATAAAGTATACGGCCGCAGGAATATATTTGTAAATATCTCCGATATTTGTGCGTTTAAGTTCATACTTACCATAATGAATGTTTTTGTATATGATGTGAGTAAACTAATGATGTAGGTTTTGTTTACCAATTTCGCAAAGAAATTTTTTTTTTTTGGTATAAAGACTCGCGAAATTTTGTATACAAATCGCTGTATCTTTGAAAATATTGACTTTTGATATACGGTTTCTTCTGAGAAGTTATTCATATTTAAGAGTAGTTACTATTCATTTATGCAATAAAAAAAAATCAGTCCGCTTGCCTATTGGCGTTTTGTCGTACCTACTTGGCCACTTTGATGATCTCAAATATATCTTCGCTTAGAAATTCCAATTTCAAATTTATAGAAGGATAAATGATATGGCGGAGGCTTAGATTATATACTACAAGATAAGGCACGCGGGGAAATTTTCAAACAAAACTTTCTGCCAATTTTGGTGCGGGGAGGGTAACTCCCACAATGAAAACAAAATCACACATTTACACAAATATTGTAATCGTTACAAACTCACACATTTATAAAACTGCAACACTAGCTTATTTATATCACACAAATAAGACTCGCGCTAATATAACAGTGTAGCGTACACACTAATACACTGGCATGCTAAGTGATGTTACCAATACAAATTATATCGATATATTGTCGATATGAATTTGTATTGGTCACATCTTCGTCATTTGAAAATAATGTATTTTGTTGAAATAAAACCATTCCGAATAATTCCGATATACATATTATATTATATTACACGTAAAAGTTATGGCAGCCATAGAAAACTTCACATACATAAGTAGTAAATACGTTAAGTTTGCAGTGAGTCGTCAGTACAATTTACAAATGTTAAAATGGCTTACCTTTATTGTCAAACGTGAACACGAGCTAAGCGTCATTGCTTTCTAGACATTTGCACTGATGACTCACTGCAAACTTAACGCGTACCTATAGGCTGTATTTACAGTGGTAAGTAGATAAGTGTATCTATGTGAAGCTTTTTAAAACCGCCGTAGCTTCTACGTATACTATAGACTGCATATACGCACATACATACGCTAATACTCACATACACTAAACATACAACTCTCCTTTTTTGCAAACATCAAAGCAAAAAAAAAACCTAACCTAACCAAGAATATATCAGGACACGTCTAAGGAGGGTTCCGTAATAAACGCGTAATATTTTTTCAAATTACTTCAAAAGTTACTGTCTGATTTGGTTCAAAATATTTTTCCTAAAGAGTTATTAGCATAATCTATCAGCATAGAAAATTGTAAGTTTTTAAGTCTTATAGTTTAGAAATGCTAGGGGGGACCAACTTATAAATCACTTTGGAGGCCGATTACTCGAAAATGGTTGACTTTATAAAAAAGTTATGTATGAAACCTTGCCTTTATTTTAAAATACCTATTAAACGATACCCCAAACGATGGGATAGAAAGAAAAAAAAGTTCATCCCCACTTCACATGCATGGAGAGCCACACCTAGAATATCTTATACGTTTAAACGAACAATTCTTGTATATTAATTTATATGTATATAACCCGGATCTTGGAAACGGCTCTAACGATTTCGCTGAAATTTGGTATATAGGGGTTTTCGGGGGTACACAATCGATCTAGATTAGTCTTATGTTTGGGAAAATGCGTGTTCGTGTTTTAATGCGTTTTTCTTTCCACGCAGAATATGGTCGCTAATTTCGTCCTGCCGGCCGCTGTTCGTTTGGTCCTCAGATCAAATAAAAAACCAAGATAGCGCATGACGTTTGTTTGAAGTGAGGCCTAAAAAACTACGCTACTTCAAGTTTACACACGCGCTCACGAACACACAAGCAAAAAAGAACTTTACTTTTTGTCAGTATAGATTAGTCGTCGCGACGACTCATTCGATACTGTCGAAAAGTAGCGTACTTTTTTGCTTGTGTGTGTGTGAGCGCATTTGTTTACTTGAAGTAGCGTAGTTTTTTACTTCAGTTCAAAGAAACGCCATGCGCTATCTTGGTTTATTATTTGATCTGAGGTTTGGTCCAGCGGGTTAAGACGCGAAAGGCAAGAAACGAGTGTTACGGGTTCGAAACCTGCTCGGTGCCTTACTTTTGTTTTTTTTATATGTTCAAGTTTATATAAATATATTTTTTTATTTTTTATTGTTTTTAGACAAGTTTAAAAAAATGTAGTTAATGTTTGAGATCAAACACCTGATCTACACAAAAAATCGATTGTAAATAATAATAATTGTCAGTTCACATTTTACTTTATAAGTTTATGTAGATTATCACCTAAACACCACCCACCATATTACAATAAACAGTCGCCCAGGTACTAAAATTATTATTATTTTATGATGCCAAATCCGAGATCTATACACAATCTATGATCTAGCTAGTAGCTACCTATTACTAATCTGTGATTTATGACTGTACCAAATTTCATCCATTTATATTCATACTTACTAAGTATTACTTAGGCTAACGGTAGAAGCGCGGACAGACAGACAGACGGACGGACACAGCGAAACTATGAGCGTTCATCAAGTATTACGGAACCCTAAAAATGAACTGTGCTTCAAACGAAGAATACTTGTGTCCCTCTGGCTGGGAACATCTTGATTTTATAACGATACTCTAGTCGATATTTCAAACATCCAAATAACCTGTTCAGCCTTTCAAGTTTCAAAGTTGCGGTGGGGTAAATAATAAACATCACGTACATACATGCACACTTTATACTCCTTGCTTGGTCTGTCGTATAAAGTGTAAACGCAATCCAATATTTTTACATCACAAAATATAAAATTAGTATACCAAGAAAAATAAAATATTTCTATCGACATCGTTATTCTAGTGATTGTCACGTCACTCAAAAAGTAATAAAAAAATTCCGCCATGTTTCGAGAATTAAGTGCCATAATAAAATTCGAATCTATTACATAGGGAATAAAGACTAAAGTTCTATATCTAACAACAATAGTCTCGTGGGGAGTGCGTGTCTCGTGGGGAGTACGCTACAATCGAATATTCTACGATTATCTGTCTCGTGTACACTGCTATTCGATACATCGTCGATTTTTACGAAATTACATTTAAATAGAAATATACAATAATTAAATAAAAAAATACTCACAAATGAAAGGTTATTCCATCTTTTTTAAGATTCGACGTGTTGGACTTGTTTTTACAGGACATAAGAGCACAAATCGGCATTTTTAGCGGAGCATTTCGGACGTCCTTTCGATGCTATACCGATGCACATAATGGTTAAAATCGATTACGCAAATAGTTTTTATGAACGCATTAGATTCAAAAATCTTATACCTCGGCAGAGGGGAAAGCTCATGTAAGGCGTATCCCGTAGTATAAGATCTAAGGGCGGAGGTTTCAGAAAACACATTGCATTTTTGGTTCCAATGTTTTCGTTCTGGAAATTTCGATCTGCAGAACAAGCCCCGTGGTCAGCTGGAGATCAAAGTTGAAGGCTATTGTGGAAGCGGATCCATCGCAAACCACGTCCGAGTTAGCTGCAGGCTGCGGTATTAATACAACTGTTTTAATCCACTTGAAGAAAATTGGGATGGTGAAAAAGCTTGAAAGGCAGCAAACCGACAAACGCGCGTCGACTGCTGCGTTACGTTACTCAACCGGCACAATAATGAAGGGATTTTAAATCGAATCATTACCTGTGATGAAAAGTGGACCCTGTTCGATAATCGGAAACGCTCATCGCAATGGCTGAACCCTGGCGAACCAGCCAAGCGAAAATTGACTCAAAAAAAGTTACTTGTGAGTGTTTGGTGGACTAGGTTATGCCAGTGTCGTTCACTACAGCTTTCTTAAATCTGGCCAGACGATTACGGTAGATGTTTATTGTCAGCAACTGCAAATCATGACGGAAAGCTGCTAAACAACCGAGGTTGGTAATTCGCTCTAGACCACTGCTGCTTCAGGACAACGCTAGACCACACACTGCACAACAGAGGGCTACCAAAGTAAGAGGCGCTTCAATTGGAATATCTTAGACATCTACCATACCTATTGCAAGGTCCGGGGAGTATACTCCCCGGACCTTGCACCAACAGATTACCATTTTTTTCGAAATTTGGATAACTTCTTGTAAGCGAAAAAATTCAATTCCGATAGGGCAGTCCAAAGCGCCTTCATTTCGCCTTGATTTTATTGACTCCTGTCCGAATGGATTTTTTTGTATAGGAATTAGGAATCAATGTTTAGGTACATATGAGATGGCAAAAGTGCATAGAGAGCAATGGTAGGTATAACTTTGATTAAATAAATATATTATTAAATAAAATACCTATATAAAGTTTAAAAAAATCGAGTTCTTCCTTTACAAAACGCCAATTTCATATGATATTATAAAAGATGTCCCCAATGCCTGAATCACTGACGTATAGACTCTTGCATAGACGTAACCGCACGTGAAAATTGGACAGTAGTTTAAATTTACCACGTAGATGCGCCCTAAGAAGGGATTTCGAAAAATTACACCCTTAAAGGAGTGAAATGGGAGGCTTAAAGGGGCGCAAAAATAATCTGTAATTGTTCTCGCTAATAACAGAACAGGTATCGCTAATCTAACTAATCTAGCTATAGGTAACCCAACAAAAGTAAATAAGGCAGAAGAAAACCGACCATATTAATAAAGCAGCTCTAGAAACTATCAAATTAAAATATATTTTGTAAAAATCATCCATCGCTCTACCTACTTATCTATTCCTAATAATAATCTTTGTTTATTAATATATCATAATATCAATACCATGTCGGTGACAATACAAAGCTAAAAAGGGAGTTTTGTGTCCTAACCTAAATATGGGTTATTGGTTAATAGTAAGTAAACATGAGACACGGGTGCCGACTGCCGGGTGACGGGCGTAAGAGACAGCGGCGAGCGTGCGGTGGCGCCTACTTATTTGTGATTGTCGGGAGCAGCCGGCGCCCTAGCGCCGCCGCCTCGCCGCCCGGGCGCGCGCGGCGCCCCGCGGTCCGAGATCTGCGGCGCAAAGTAGGGGCTGCGGCGATCAGCATCACTTTTGGTATAGCTATCTGTGATTATAGACACTTGGCGAGGACGTGGCGAGGACGTGGCGTGGACGTGGCGATGCCATTGCGATATTTGCCTCATTAGTTTCAAAATGTAGATATTATGTGTAATGTTGACACATCAGTAAGACATCACTGATCAGTGATCACTCGACGACTTTCTATTTTTAATGGGATGAGTGATTGCTATGATGAGTCATTACGGCTTCACGGCATAACGAGCTGTCGAGCTCGATAATATTTCATTTTTAAATAGAAAACATTAAGGCTAAATTTATGACCTTTTAGAAAAGCCAACCACAAGTAGGTACCTACCTATCGAAGTAGGTATCATGGTTTATCTTAAAATTTTAATTTCCTGAAAGTAAGGTCCAGGTCGGTACTCCATTCTTACATTCACCTCGTTATATTCTTCAATACCTAGTCTTTAGCAGCGATTCTTAACTGTTTTGGCTGGCGACCCACGATACAAAACACAGATTCAAAAATATTAGAAGTTCGCGACCCGCCCGAGTTATTGCCGCGTGAATTCGATCGAATCGAGGTTAAGAAACGATGGACTCTATAGTCTCTCTACATTCACATTGGACTATACTAATTACTAACCACCTTATTAATGAAAATATTTACACAAGGGATAAGCTATACAAAGTTTTTTCCTTGTCTGCAAGCAACAAAAAATTTTATAACGCCTTATCCATTATGTAAATATTTTTATTAGTAAGGGGGTTAGTATATTAAGTATAGTCCAATGTGATAAATTAGCTACGATCAACTCGCCCGCCGCCGGCTCGTGTAACTTGCGACACCGCCACAGGACCCCACTAATGATTGCCCATGATTTATTTTGGAGCTGCTTTTTATTGCCGGCTGATTGTCGACGACACGACTCGAACACCTCCGTCTGTATTGTTAACAACTTGACTATTGAGACGTTGAAAAACATAGGAAAACCTTGAGAATATCCAAAACAACGGAAAACTATATAAAACTATAAGAAAACTTTACAAACTTAAGTTTTGCAATACTGTAGACGTATATTATATTGTGGTAGTATGATTAACTCTGTGAAATATCACACAGTAATTAATAACACTAAAGACAATAGTTCAAGAAATCATGTTCTTGATGGTTTGTTTCCATCTTACAGAGTAAAGAAATAGGCAGATAATGAGCACCAGCTTGGAAGAAAGGTGCTTCTAATTCTATGACATCGGTGTAAACTTAATATTAATTCATCTTATAAGAATGTTTTTATTTTCCTTTTTTATCAATATGACTTTGGTATCAGTGACGAATGCTGGTTCTCCTTCATAGGGAAGCCCTAGCCTGTATAGGTACGGATTTGGATAAGGGTCTTCAAAAGTGGTAAGTGTAGCCGATAGGCCTATAGGAATGGAGTTATAGGAACCCCACGCCACTGTTAGGTATTAACACTTTCTTCGTTTTTATTTGTTGTCCCAGTTTCTATTTATTCTCAGACACCAATAAGGAAGTTGTATGAAGAACTTACTTGACTTAACGCCCTTACATAACACGAGGATAGCATATTTATGTCAAAATGAATGAATAATTTTATATTATAAAGTTCGGTAAAATCAATTACGGATATTTTGGGCATAATCTATTGCTTATGTAAAGACGTTAAAAGCAGAAAAATAATTGTCATACTAGAATTTTTATTTTTTCTTTATATGGATGAGTTTGCGTTTTGTGAAGAATCACCCATACATGAGATGATTTTTTACTTTGAATATAACAATTATTTTTTTGCCTAAGCGTCACGGGTACTTCGGGCACATGATCCACTGATCATATGCCCGAAGTACCCGTAATTGATTTTACCGAACCTTATATAGGTATTAATCTAGGAGGTAGAATGAGAACACTCGTGAACGAGCCGTCGCCTATGGTCTACAAGTGGGTTGCCATTATTTTATCATGTGGCAGACCAATCAGCGCGCACATTCCTAAAGTCAGGCCGAAGCCACAGTAGGGCTTCGGCCTGACCTAGCACACTTGGTCGGAGATCTCCATTTGTGGCTACCACATTCCCAATTAAGGGAGAAGTGGGGACCAGTGAAGTTTATGCAGCTATAGGATCACGGGCGTAGCCAGGTTTTAGTTTCGGGGGGGGTTCAAGAAAATAAAACGACTTCGGGGGGGGGGGGGTTGTTGTCTTTCAATTTTGAGTTTGTTTGTGAACAAAAAAAGTTTGTTTGTTTGGGGGGTCTGTTTTCTAAAATAACTTCAAAAATCATCTTTCACATAGGGTTAATGGGGCGGCAAAATATGTTAATTGGCCTCGGGCGCAAAATTTCTAAATACGCCTCTATATATTGGTCAGATCCCTGTATTATATATACCAGCCCGCCCATTTCGGGGGGGGTTTGAACCCCCTAAACCACCCCCCTGGCTACGCCCATGTATAGGATATGTAGGAGGGTAGCTCATCGCGTCAAATTGTGTCGCCACCAATTATTTTGAGGGATAATTGTTAGTTTGCCATTTACTGTAAACTTCACCCAAGATACAAACAAATGTAAATGTAAAGCAATGTTGCCTTTCACCTCTTTTTTGTAAACTTGGACAAATCTGTGTGAATTATCGTGCAGTGTTGCGGTAGAATGCTAAAGCGTGCCCGTGCAGGACCGATCCGACCCCCGGCAGCGCCTGTGTGCGAAACCCACGAAGCGCCTCTTAATTGTAAGAATCTTCATGTTTTAACTTTTCGGTGGCGGCCCGCGGCGCCCTCATCGTCTTGGCGCCTGTGTGCGCCGCACACATCGCACACAGGGGCGGCACGGCCCTGTGCCCGTGACACTGCTGGTTTCGCAGTGTGAGAACACCGTTGGGTTTTTTAGCCGGTAAGAGTCCGGCATCACTCGCTTAGTGCACAACGCTTTGTGAGTATCCATGAGGATTTTTCCCAGCGTGAAAAAAAAAAAAATCTGTGTGAATTGTGTCTTATGCCACCTGCGGGACAGGCTCTGCCTAGTGCAGGGGCATAGCATAAACTTCTCTGTATGTAACTTTTTGGAAATAAAAATTTCATTTCATTTCATTTGACACCGGCAATACAATCAGCTGCATTTGTCCTAATGAACGTTAGCTTTAACTTGTTTAGACTTTAGTGTAATGAGGACCACATTACACATTATATATGTGTAATGTGGACCCTAGGGTAGGGTAAGGGTTGTCTTCCCTTACAACGTCGTAGAGCCATGCCTGATACCACGGCCTCATAGAATACCAGCGTGTACCTAAAACGCTTGCGTTGTGTTTCGCGATAGGTCCTAGGTGGGAGAGTTTATCGTATTCGTAAGTATAGAGATAAATATGGTTTGACAATCTACATAGCTATGTACTTATGTATTTTATGTGGAACTAGCTTTTTCCCGCGACTTCGCGTAGAGTTCGGTTTTCATACAACATTTGGGTAAAATTTTAAAATACGTCGCCATTTTAAGGGGTCGCGAGTGGTTGGGGGGAGGGGGGGAGGGGTCGGATTCCCCTCTCACCATTTTCACCTGCTGGAAATACTTGATTTCCTTAGAAAAAATTAAAAACAGAATTTTTCAAAAATTGTTTATTCCACTTTATAAACAACATCGCCATTTTAAGGGGTTGCGAGTGGTTGGGGGGGGGGGAGGGGAGTAGGGGTCAGATTCCCCCGTCACCATTTTCACCCGCCGGAAATACTTGATTTCCTTAGAAAAAATAAAAAACTGATTTTTTTCAAAAATTGTTTATTCCACTTTATAAACATGTTTTATAGCTTTTATTAATTCCACGAATGGGTCTTTTCTATATTTCATGTTATTTCGCCGCCACAAATATCACATCTGCAAAATTGTTTATGTTATTAAAATTGTCTTTTTTAAAAAATCTTTTAACGGCCCTCCACTGGCACTCAATTCGTTGAGTATGAGTCCCATCTTCAGCTATGAATGGGTTGTCACAATCCGAGTGGTTGACTTTTCTATGTATGTAGCCATGTTCTGACAAGCAATCATATGCTTTCCAAAAATCAGTGTGGATGGTGGTGCCAATTTCCACATTCTTTAATATAAGTGGCACCAAAACCTCAGCAGAGCGAATATTGTCTGGACCTTAGATCATTTAATACAGGATCAGGCACGCGGGGAAATTTTCAAACAAAACTTTCTGCCGATTTTGGTGCGGGGAGGGTAACTCCCACAATGAAAACAAAATCACACATTCACAAAAATATTGTAATCGTTACAAACTCACACATTTATAAAACTGCAACACTAGCTTATTTATTTCACACAAATAAGACTCGCGCTAATATAACAGTGTAGCGTACGTACTAATACACTGGCATGCTAAGTGATGTTACCAATACAAATTATATCGATATATTGTCGATATGAATTTGTATTGGTCACATCTTCGTTATTTGAAAATAATGTATTTTGTTGAAATAAAACCATTCCGAATAATTCCGATATACATATTAATATATTATATTATACGTAAAAGTTATGGCAGCAATAAAAAACTTCACATAGGTACGTAAGTAGTAAATACAGTCTATTCACGTTAAGTTTGCAGTGAGTCGTCAGTACAATTTGACGATGTTAAACTGGCTTACCTTTATTGTCAAACGTGAACACGAGCTAAGCGTCATTGCTTTCTAAAGACATTTGCACTGATGACTCACTGCAAACTTAACGCGTACCTATAGGGTGTATTTACCTACCACTTATGTATGTGAAGCTTTTTAAAACCGCCATAGCTTCTACGTGACTATAGAATGCACATACGCACATACTCACATACGCTAATACATAACACATACGTAGATATTATTATGAACACTAAACATACAACTCTCCTTTTTTGCAAACATCAAAGCAAAGAATGACCTAATCTAACCAAGAATATATCAGGACACGTCTAAGGAGGGTTCCGTAACTATAAACATGTAATATTTTTTCAAATTAAGTACTTCAAAAGTTACTGTCTGATTTGGTTCAAAATAATTTTCCAAAAGAGTTATTAGCATAATAATCTATCAGCATAGAAAATTGTAAGTTTCTAAGTCTTATAGTTTAGAAATGCTAGGGAAGACCAACTTATAAATCACTTTGGAGGCCGATTACTCGAAATGGTTGACTTTATAAAAAAAATATGTATGAAACCTTGCCTTTATTTTAAAATACCTATTAAACGATACCCCACATGATGGGATAGAAAGAAAAAAAAATCATCCCCACTTCACATGCATGGAGAGCCACACCTAGAATATCTTATACTTGGAAACGGCTCAACGATTTCGCTGAAATTTGGTATATGGGGGTTTTCGGGGGTACACAATCGATCTAGATTAGTCTTATGTTTGGGAAAATGCGTGTTCGTGTTTTAATGCGTTTTTCTTTCCACGCAGAATATGGTCGCTAATTTCGTCCTGCCGGCCACTGTCCGTTTGGTCCAGCGGGTTAAGACGCGCATGGCAAGAAACGAGTGTTACGGGTTCGAAACCTGCTCAGTGCCTTACTTTTGTTTTTTTATATGTTCAAGTATATAATTATATTTTTTTATTTTTTATAGTTTTTAGACAAGTTTAAAAAAAATGTAGTTAATGTTTCAGATCAAACACCTGATCTACACAGAAATCTATTGTAAATAATAATAATTGTCAGTTCACATTTTACTTTTTAAGTTTACTGTTTATGTAGATTATCACCTAAACACCACCATATTACAATAAATAGTCGCCCAGGTACTAAAATTATTATTATTTTATGATGCCAAATCCGAGATCTATACACAATCTATGATCTAGCTACATAATACTAATCTGTGATCTATGACTGTACCAAATTTCATCCATTTATATTCATAATTAGGCTAACGGTAGAAACGCGGACAGACAGACGGACAGAGCGAAACTATAAGGGTTCCTCAAGTAAACCCAAGGAACCCTAAAAATGACTTGCGCTTCAAAAAAGGAAAACTAATAACTTGTGTCCCTCTGGCTGGGAACATCTTGATTTTATAACGATACCCATCTTGATTTTATAACGATAGTCCATATTTCAAACATCCAAATAAACTGTTCAGCCTTTCAAGTTTCAAAGTTGCGGTAGGGTAAATAATAAACATAACGTACATACATGCATACTTTATACTTCTTGCTTGATCTGTCGTATAAAGTGTAAAATCAATCCAATATTTTTACATCACAAAATATAAAATTAGTATACCAAGAAAAAAAATATTTTTTATCGACATCGTTATTCTAGTGATTGTCACGTCACTCAAAAAGTAATAAAAAAATTCCGCCATGTTTCGAGAATTAAGTGCCATAATAAAATTCGAATCTATTGTATAGGAAATAAAGACTAAAATTCTATATCTAACAACAATAGTCTCGTGGGGAGTGCGCCTACGTCATCATCGAATGTTCTCCGATTTTTTGTCTCGTTTACACCGCTATTCGATACATCGTCAATTTTTACGAAATTACATTTAAATAGAAATATACAATAATTAAATTAAAAAATACTCACAAATGAAAGGTCATTCCATCTTTTTTAAGATTCGACGTGTTGGACTTGTTTTTACAGGACATAAGAGCACAAATCGGCATTTTTAGCGGAGCATTTCGGACGTCCTTTCGATGCTATACCGATGCACATAATGGTTAAATTCGATTACGCAAATAGTTTTTATGAACGCATTAGATTCAAAAATCTTATACCTCGGCAGAGGGGAAATCTCATGTAAGGCGTATCCCGTATTAAATGATCTAAGGTCTGGACACACTTCCAACCTCAAATCTTCAGATCCATCCTCAATCATACCTAGAACCCAATGGCCCTCAATAACAACTGGCTTCAATAATGAGTCGACGGAGCCCCGCTACGCGGGGCTCCTACTTCTGGGTGGTTTACAAAAAAATAACCACGATGGCTAAGGCGGTAGCTTCGCTGCGCTACGCTCCCGCCTTAGCCATCTAACCTAACCCAATGAAGTCGTATTGGGCCAACTCGGAGTAATACATTGCTATTAATTACCTAAGAATTATATACTGTTCTCATACATTTCCTATATCAAATTACTAGCGACCCGCCCCGGCTTCGCACGGGTACAATACTGATACTAATACTACAGAATGTATTTAAACCTCTGACAAAAGGGGCGAAATTCAGTCAAAAGTTCAAAACAAACAGAAACAAATTTATATAGGTACCTACTAAAACTCAATGTAATAAGTAGGTGGGTATACTTTTATCGTATGAAATACCTATACTCTTCAGGACTAACAATACAACAAACACTAAATAAATAGGTATTCAAGTAACCATCCAGCATTGTTGTATCATAGTACAACGAACACAAAACAAAAAAATTACCCAATAATCTAAACTCCGCACGCGCACCCCTTGGTGACACCCACTTCGCAACGGGCCGTGCAGCAGAAATCGTAATATTTTAATTTCGCCATAACTTCAAAACCAAACATCCAATTTTAATCATTCAAAGACCAAATATTATCTACATAAACTGTACTTAGTGATGAAATAATTTATTTTGATAAGGATTAATAGCATGAGTAAAATAAACGCGTTTAAATATAGTCCAAAAAAAATTCTAAATAAAAAAATGGTTGTTGTGCCTCACTCGACATAGATAGGTATAGTGTGTTGCGGACTTTTTTGTAGATATTTATAAGATCTACAATTAATTAGAACATTTTATGGTTCTATCTTTTATAGTTTAGGCAGCGTACGCAAAATAAGTAAATTTTCTGGTTGATTTTTTACCAACAAACAAACAAACATACAAACAAAGTTTTCCTCTTTATAATATTAGTGTAGATATATATAAAATATAATTACCTCGATTATATTTTTTTTTTCCAAATTTCAATTCCATACATTTTGATCGGCGATTCTTTAAAGAAACGATAAAGAAAAGATCTTGGCTCACCCCCCTTGTACTAAAGCATAAAGATTACGTTCCGTTTTGCATAATTGCAATAATATTTAAGAATTTTTGAAAATTGTTTAAAAATATTTAGACGCAACTCCGGCAGCCAAAATTTCTTTGAGGGGTTTAAGACTAACTTCCTTAAGCCCCCTACACCACCAATACTCTCAAATTCAGGCGACTCGTTATAAAATCCAACCCCAACATTTTAACCCCCTTAGGGGGCGAATTTTCAAAAATCCTTTCTTAGCGGACGCCTACGACATTACAACTATATGTATGCCAAATTTCAGCGAAATCCGTTCAGTAGTTTCGGCTGTGCGTTGATAGATGAGTCAGTCAGGTTTTAGAAGATTAGTTAACAAAACATTAAAACAAAAAAAAAAACATTATACCTACTATATTTCCATATATCTACCTAAGGTTATTATAATATTTGTTTACCGTGTTCACCCGTAAACAAATATAGACACATGTCGCGACAATATTAATTCATCTGACGCAAACTAATAGAATTCATAGGGGGCATGGCATGGTGTTTACGCGGCGGATGTATTTCGGTGCATGGCCGGACGGGCGCCCTGTCGCCCCTGCCGCCCCGCCGACGCCCTGACTTCGCCCCTCCGCCGCCCCTGCGACGCCCCGGCTGCCCCGCGCCTTCCTGCCGCCCGACCCGTTGTCGCCGCGCGCGCCGTCCTCCAGGCGGCATGATTTTTTATATGTTATGTCGTTTGTTTTCATGTAGTTTTTATACAATATGGACAATCAAATTGTTGTTAAAATTTCTAATATTGTTATTAGCTTCTAATTATTATTTTGTTGTTTTATTTTTGATGGAATAATTAATTTAAATTTTAGTAGGTACTTATTCGTTAATATAAAGTACCTATTGTATGTAGAAGATGTAGACCGATAATCTTGACTTTGTTAGGAACCAACCATGAACCAACGTAAAGAAAGTGTAAAATAGTTACATTACAATATTTAAAGAAACTAGACTTTAATTCATTAACTATGAATTATAAAATAAAGTACCTACAGTACTTTAAAAGATGGGTGACCTTTTGTAAGTCAAAAAAACCTAAATTCCTATAAGTAAAAGTTTTAACCTACCCACAGTTTAAAATTTTTAGGGATCAATGGATCATGCACTCTTAAAATTTTTATTTTTCCAAAATCATTTTCTAGTGGTTCGAAACAATTATTAAAATCTACTAATCATTGATTTGTGTCTCTGTGATGGCCGGAAAGTATTATTTATTAATATTAATCAACATTTTTGTGTTGGCGGGAATTATTGGCGGCCATGATGCGTATGTGACAGAACGGCGCCAATCGCCGCCGACATGTTGGCGCTACTGCGCTGGTGTTGCCAGATTCCACGTGTACAGGGGTTGAGGGATTTCAATTATTGCTTTAAAGTTTGAAAAAAAATAGAATCTATACTTCTATACTTCTATACTAATATTATAAATGCGAAAGTGTGTCTGTCTGTCTGTCTCTGTCTGTCTGTCTGTTACCTCTTCACGCTTTAACCGCTGAACCGATTTTTATGAAATAATAATAATAATAAATAATATCACCGGAGCCGAGCGCGCAAAAGCTAGTACAAAATAACAATAACTATTTTCTATAAATGTAGATATACCTACCTACCTACATAAGCTAACGTAGGTACACGCGTTGAAAAAATCAAGTTAAATTGATGGAAAATTAATAATAATAATAACTCCCCTCACCGATTTCGGCGACGGTGGCTGGTTTTATTGAAGCCAGACCAGGAACGCAGGAGTAATTTTATAGTGCCCAAGTTTGTGCGCAGAGAGACGGATAACCGATACGACTGGCGCAGGTCCGACTTTTTAAATGCCCATCCTACACATGGATCATCTTTCTTGTCAGACAATCAGGTGATCAGCCTACATTGTCCTAACCATACTTGGAAACAACATTTTGTTGTTGTTCCAATGTGGGAATCGAACCCACGACCTCCGAGTCGAGAGCCAAGCTCTAACCACTAGACCACGGAGGCTGTGTGGAAAAATATTATTGAATACATCAAGAGCGTTTCATTACGATTTAGTCCTATGTTTTTCATTAGACACAACAACTTCTTGTGTTGATAAGATGACTGATAAACTATTGAGTTATAATAGGCAATAGGACTGATTTTTTTATTGCATGAATGAATAGTACTCTTAAATATGAGTAACTTCTCAGAAGAAACCGTATATCAAAAGTCAATATTTTCATAGGTACAGCGATTTGTATATAAAATTTCGCAAGTCTCGTAAAAACGCTCCATACTAAAATCAGAGTCCGACCGAAACTGGTTTTCCAGCCGAAACCGAAACTGAAACCGAATATTCGGCCGTGGCTTCAGTTTCGGCCGAAACCGAAACCGAAACCGAAACTCACGTGGTTAAGTAGAAAATTCCTTAAAATACTGAAATTTGGTGCATTTTATCCATTATTCTGCATTAATTAGGACATGAAATGGAAACACAGTATATTCATTTTGTTGTAATCATTTATTTAATGTAATATTTAAAAAATCCATACTTTTTTAATATTATAAATGCGAAAGTGTGTCTGTCTGTCTGTCTGTCTGTCCTCTTTACGCTTTAACCGCTGAACCGATTTTGATGAAATTTGGTACAGAGATACTTTGAGTCTTGGGAAAGGACATAGGATACTTTTTGTCCCTAAAATTTGCGGTGTTCCCGAGGGATAATGTATTATTATTGTGTGTACTTTGACTGTCTTTTACTGCTAAAAGGATGAACCGATTTGTTTGAAAGTTGGTATGGTAGTGACTTATGCTTTGAACAAACGCGCAGTCTACTTTTTATCCCAAAAATATACAGTGTGCCCGAGGGATAATGTATTAATTTGTGTACATCTATACTAATCCATACTAATATTATCCATCCATCCATACTAATATTATAAATGCGAAAGTGTGTCTGTCTGTCTGTTACCTCTTCACGCTTTAACCGCTGAACCGATTTTGATGAAATTTGGTACAGAGATACTTTGAGTCCTGGGAAAGGACATAGGATACTTTTTGTCCCAAAAATTTGCGGTGTTCCCGAGGGATAATGTATTATTATTGTGTGTACTTTGACTGTCTTTTACTGCTAAATGGTTGAACCGATTTGTTTGAAGAATGGTACGGCAGTGACTTATGCTTTGGACAAATGCGCAGTGTACTTTTTATCCCAAAAAGATAGAGTCTTCCCGAGGGATAATGTATTATTCTGTGTACTTTGACTGTCTTTTACTGCTAAAAGATTGAATTGATTTGAATTAAATTTTGTATGGTAGTGGTTTATGTTTTGGACAAACGTGCAATCTACTTTTTATCCCAAAAAGATATATAATAGTGTTCCCGAGGGATAATGTACTATTGACTATTGTGTATATTTTTTTTAATGTCTTTCATGGCTTAAGTGTTTAAACCATTTAAATGAAATAATATGCTATTATTGTGCTTCGGACAAACAATTAGTAATTAAAGAGAGAACGTAAGATAAGGAAGATACAGATTTAACTTAGTCTTAGAGTACAGTCGGGAGTGGCCAAAAAACCTCATTTCTCGCGGGCGGAGCCGCGGGAAAAAGCTAGTATTAATTATATTTTCTAATTCAGTTGCGTTGTCAAAGCGTTGCCGCAAGAAACGAAGTTAGGCGAGCGTGCACGAAAACTTCCGAAATCAGTTTCGGTTTCGGCAAAAGTTTCGGCCACTTTTGGCCGAAACCGAAACTGCCGCCGAAACTTGATTTTTGGCCGAAACTCGGCCGAAACCGAAACCGAAACCGAACTTTCGGTCGGACACTAACTAAAATAGACATACAAATGACGTCACTATTGGATTAAGTGTATTAAGTAGGTATAAAGTATACGGCCACAGGAACATATTTATAAATATCTCCGATATTTGTGCGTTTAAGTTCATACTTATAATAATGAATGTTTTTGTACCTATATGATGTAAGTAAACTAATTATGTAGGTTTTGTTTACAAATTACGCAAAAAAAATGTACTTTTTAAATGTATTTAATTAGTAAACTACACATAAAATAATATATTTTTTTACATTTACCACCCAGTAATGCCTTAATATTTCTGAATATATTATTGAAACTAAATATTTCAGATGTTGTCCGACCCCCTATTCAATCAAGGTTGAACAGAACTACCTACCTATAATGGCATCGTGTGTCAGGACTCAGGACGCATAGGCAATATAAAGTTTCACATCTGTTAGGTATAGACCTAACAGATGTGAAACTTTAATATTATGTACAATGATGTGGCGACGTGTTATCTCCTCAACACCCGGTCTGAGAGAGGCCGGTATTAGAAAGAAAATAATAAGGACCATCTTATCATAAATACGACAGTTTTCTACATTGGCAATACTAAATGTTTTTTTTGATATAAAACATCGAAATAAAATTAATCTTATTCTTACATAACAAAGGTTGTTATTTGAATAAATGGTAGCCACGAAAACGGTATCGGAAATAGCAACAATTCCTTATTTTCAGGGATGATTGATCGGTGTCATTAAGTTAGTTAGTTTTTACGTGGTAGAGCCATGCTTCGGCACGAATGGGCCGGCTCGACCGGAGAAATACCACGGGCTCACAGAAAACCGGCGTGAAACAGCGTTTGCGCTGTGTTTCGCCGAGTGAATGAGTTTACCGGAGGCCCAATCCCCTACCCTATTCCCTTCCCTACCCTCCCCTATTACCCTATTCCCTCTTAAAAGGCCGGCAACGCACTTGCAGCTCTTCTGATGCTGCGAGTGTCCATGGGCGACGGAAGTTGCTTTCCATCAGGTGACCCGTTTGCTCGTTTGCCCCCTTATTTCATAAAAAAAAAAAAAAATTACAAATGATCGGTTATACTCGTCTTATATGGATCACAAATTTATATAAACAAGACATGTAACAGAATAGCCCGGATCGAGAAAACTGTCATAGGGGCCTTAGGCCACTAGCCCTAATGTAATTAGGTAAAGACGCGTGGATCGCACTTGTAACCACTCTGTTGTTGCGGGTGTCTATGGGCGACAATAATCGGTTATAACGCGTTTCAAATGAGAATAGGAACGTCAATGACCTTTATCTGTCAAATATCACTTGAAAAGTGCGATTTTCAGAAAAACTTTTGTGCACTTAAATATTAATAGCATTGCATCGAATTTTAATAGAAACGTTAAATAATAATTAATCAATTAGGTATCTAAAACATAAATTTAACTATAATAACAGTCTAAATTCGAAACAATATGGCGCCGACTCGATCCTATTCTCATTTGATTTTAACAAACTCCTTGGATTATTGCACAAATTATAATATAATATTATAATTCTTCTCTGTCTTCTTCTTCTTCTTTCTAGTCGTATCCTCATGACTGAGGGACGTGACCACCAAAATTTGCTATATGGGATAGGGTTCTCCACTTCTCCCTGTTATTGGCCTGGTGAAATGCCTCCTGGAACGTGCAGCTGGCAGCCTCGACTATCGCGTCCGTCCATCGTATAGACACTCTGCCTCTACTTCTTTTTCCCTCAATTTGCCCCGCTAATATGAGTCTCTCAAGGTTATTCGGCTCCCGACGGGCTATATGGCCGAAAAAGGCGAGCGATCTTTGCAGGCAAAGAGTGGACAGGCGGGTTTTAATTTTGAGCTGCTGAAGTATGGAATTATTTGTTCGGTGTGCCGTCCATGGAATTCCGAGCATTCTGCGCCAGCACCACATTTCAAATGCTTTTAGTGTCCATGTCTCAGACGCATATAGAAATATTGAAAACATTAGGAAACGCATAAGTGTTATTTTTGTACTGCGATAGATGTTGTTATTCTTCCATATCTTTTCTAAGCGTCCAACTGCGGATTTAGCCATCTGAGCCCGTCTGACAACCTCATTCTCGCAATTTCCATCGCTGCGAATCAACGACCCCAGGTAGACAAACTCCTCTACGGGTTGAAGATCTTGTAATAAGGATGTCCTCTGCATTTGGTTCAGCTTGTCGATGTACATCAGTTTAGTTTTACTGCGATTGATCTTAAGGCCATAGTCCCCACTAATCCTTTCGAGCCGGGCTAGGAGTTCAGCTAGTTTCGCCTCACCAGTACTAATGAGCGTGGTGTCGTCGGCGAACCTAAGGTTGTTGATAAGGTGACCATTGATTTTAATGCCATCCTCCCAAACTTCTAACACTGGACGCATTATGTGTTCGCCTACGAGGTTGAACAATTGCGGAGAGAGGACACCACGCTCCATATTGAACGGCTCTGACAGATCGTTATCTAAACGCACCCTTGATTGACCTTCCAAGTAAAGGTTTTGCACCAAAAATATGAGATGTTCGGGGACGCCCATCGTTACCATCACCTCCAGCATTTTAGACCAGATGATGCAGTCAAATGCTTTAGCATAATCTACAAAACACAGAACTATTGGAACATTAAATTCTCTACTCTTTTCTATCAGCTGTCGGATATTTAGAATTTGTTCTCGGGTACCTCTGCCTTTTACGAATCCCGCTTGCTCTTTAGATATTTGTCTGGTTATGTAGTACGCCAGTCTGTTATTTTAAGACCTGTAGAAATATCTTGCTGGCGTGTGAAATTAGCGAGATGGTCCGATACTTTTCACACTTTTTCGTTGACCCTTTCTTGTGTAATGGTATTACAAGGGATTCTGTCCAATCATCTGGCCACTGTCCTGTTCTCCATAGTTTGAGACACACCGAATGCATGACTCTGATTCCAGTTGGACCCAAGCTCTTTAGTACCTGAGTGTGTATACCATCTCCACCGCAAGCTTTCGGTTTTAGTTTCCGTATAGCTGCTTCTACTTCTTGGAGTAATATATCCGGTTCTTTATCCTTAAAATCTAACCTGACATCAGGTTCATCTACAGTATCATACCTGTATAGTGTATAGTGCTTGGCAGTAGTTCCTCCATCTCGTCATCACTTGGTTCCTGTCTGAGATCAGGTTACCCTTCTCCTCTTCTATGTTCCAGGATTTTGATTTTCGTTCCCGTGTAAGAATTTTGACCTTATGGAACATGTCTCTGGGATGTAAGGTATCAGAGTGCGTTTGTATATCTCTACAGATGGAATTGATATATGCATTCTTGTCTTTTCTACAGAGACGTTGTACTTGTGAATTGAGCTCAGAGTACTGCTGTTGATCTAACTTTGAACGGATTCCTCTGGTCTTTAGTGCCTTTCTTTCCGCAATTGCCTCCCATGTGACCTTGCTCATCCACTCAGATCTAATAGGCTTCACTTTTAGGTCTTTTGTGATTGCTCCAGCCGTCTCTTCCAATGCGGTCCTTAGCTGAATCCATGATGCGTTGGCTGAGTCAAACGGGCTGAACATTTCGTTGTTTAAGCGAGTTTGTAGCGAATCCTCAAAGGCTGTCAAATAGTTCTCTGGTAAAAGAGTATTCTTAGATGGTAAAGATTTTGGAACTACTTTGAGGCGTACTCTATATCGAGCGATTAACAGCTGGTGATCGCTGCCGCAGTCCGCGCCCGGAAGGGTCTTAGAAAGAATTATGCACGACTTCCCGGTTTTTATGGCCTGTCGGTGATCGCCATGTCCATAGCCGCCGAGGATGTTGTTTATATGCTGAGTTAGCGATGAACAGTCCTTTTTCCAAGCAAAACTCTAACAACATTTCTCCACGAATGTTGCGAGTGCCCAGGCCATATTCGCCAACTACATTCCTTAAATGTTGATCTTTCGCCGTGTGAACTATCTTAGCATTGAGGTCGCCTAGGATGATTGTACATTCTTTCTTCGGTAAAGCCTTGTAGATTATCTCTAGCTCATGATAAAATTTGTCTATCTCTTCTTCAGTGGCTGTAGACGTTGGAGCATAGACCTGAATAAGGTTGATTGGTGTGGGTGGGCAGAAACTTTTAGGGTTACAATTCTATTGTTGATGGTGTTATACCCTAGTACCTTGTTTCGTAACCAGCTAGCTACTATGAACCCCACACCACTGAAACAATTGTCTTGCCTGTCTGAGTTAATTACCATGCTCCCGTCTGGTGTTATATAGTGGCCATTATCTTTAACATGTGTCTGTGTTCTTCGGTAAAGCCTTGTAGATTATCTCTAGCTCATGATAAAATTTGTCTATCTCTTCTTCAGTGGCTGTAGACGTTGGAGCATAGACCTGAATAAGGTTGATTGGTGTGGGTGGGCAGAAACTTTTAGGGTTACAATTCTATTGTTGATGGTGTTATACCCTAGTACCTTGTTTCGTAACCAGCTAGCTACTATGAACCCCACACCACTGAAACAATTGTCTTGCCTGTCTGAGTTAATTACCATGCTCCCGTCTGGTGTTATATAGTGGCCATTATCTTTAACATGTGTCTCACTCAGCCCCAGTATAGCCACATGATAGCGCTTCATCTCTCCTTCAACAACTTCGATTTTTCCCGGCTTTAATAGCCCGCGGACATTCCAGGTTCCTATTGTTATTGCCCTTCCCTTAGGTGTTAGTTTGTGAAAATAAGATGGTGTGGTTCCAACAGTAGCAGAGTTTCTGCAAGCAGCCTGCTGGTTAACTGGCCTGCAGTCTTCTCTGTCTGACAGTCGTATTATACAGAATGCTATCTTTATGTGTCTGTTTATTATTTGTAATTCTATTGACAAATGTATCTACACCAAACCGTACCTAAATTATGCTGTGATAAAAATAAGTGCCTAAACTACTACCATACCAAATTTACTAAAAATCCGTTCAGTATTAGAGTGCGAAAGAGTAACAAACATCCACACATCCATACATACAAACTTTCGCGTTTTCGTAATGTTATTTATCGGCTGTGATTGCATCCCGTCAGGTCATCTCAGTCTGAGGCTCTGAGCTACTGACAGTCTAGGCGGAAGTCGACCTAGGATCAAACCTAGTCTAGCCCAGATAAAAACGCCCACACCTTGTTATTAGGTTGTCAATTTTATCTCGTACTTTTTAATCAAGCAATTCTGTGGCAAATGATGGGTTATTGAATGGTGTCTGTTCCTGATGTTTATTTCTGAAATAATAGATATACAAAAAGTCTACCCAAAGTCAAATAGATCCTTACTAATAATAGCGAAAAACATTTAACGTTTTATGGGCGGTATTCTTGGTCGATTTTTATTTCTAAGTTCGCCTTATAGACATGCTTGAGGCGACGTATGTATTCACAGTCGTAACTTAAGCATTGTCAAAAAGTATAACCTCAAGCATGGACTTAATCAGGCAAGAATTATTCAAATGGTGCTCATTGCACCAGAAATACAAGCAGTTGTATTTCTGGTGCAATGAGCAGACCTCGATTATTTATTCGAGCTAATCCTTCATGAATTTTTGGTAATATACCATGCAGCACAGAATCTTTATTAAATCTAAATCGCCTTTTAAATACACTATCGTCATAAAGTTCAAAATGATTTAGTCGGTCACGCGAAGGTCCACGAATGTGTCTTTCATTATTCTCTTCATCAATATGACTGATATCTCCAATATCATCCGATTCAGACACAGAGAAATTCATTTTTATCACCATTTAAAAAAAAAATAAGATATTTGGGGTTTTCGGATATATACATTGTACCCGTGCGAAGCCGGGGCGGGTCGCTAGTATTTTATAATAAGGAACTTCGTTCCTAGATAGGAACGACACCAGATGGTGTGCCTACATTTCGCCGGCTTCGCACGGGTACAATGTATATATCTGTATAATCTATGGGTACAATACTGATACTAATACTGCGGCTACCTCATAGATCTAAACTCCCCTCCCGCACGCACACCCCCGCCTTGGTGACGCCTACTTCGCAAAGGGCCGCGGAGCAGAAATCGTAATATTTTAATTTCGCCATAACTTCAAAACCAAACGTCCAATTTTAATCATTCAAAGACCAAATATTATCTACATAAACTGTACTTAGTGATAAAATAATTTATTTTGATAAGGATTAATAGAATGAGAAAAATAAACGCGTTTAAATGTAGTCCAAAAAAAATCAAGATTTCTAAATAAAAAAAATGTTGTTGTGCCTCACTCGACATAGATAGGTATAGTGTGTCGCGGACTTTTATGTAGATATTTATAAGATCTACAATTAATTAGAACATTTTATGGTTCTATCTTTTATAGTTTAGGCAGCGTACGCAAAATAAGTAACTTTTCTGGTTGATTTTTTACACCTTGTGTCCGAAAACCCCAAATATCTTACGGAACCCTATTTTTTTCCAAAATAAAATTTAGCCTATGTTACTCGTGGATAATGTAGCTTTCGAATGGTGAAAGAATTTTTGAAATCGGTCCAGTACTTTTTGAGCCTATTCATTACAACCAAACAAACAAACAAACATACAAACAAAGTTTTCCTCTTTATAATATTAGTGTAGATGAATTTCATGTTCTATTTGAGGTATAAAGAAAATCATCATCATGATTTTCTTTATCATCATCATGATTTTCTTTATCGATAAAAAACAAAAAATGGGTGTACGCGTTCACATTGCGAAAAACTGTACTTTGTCTCGATAAGAACCAATTGCTTCCGATACGAACCCTAATTGTACTAATTAGGGTTCGTATCGGAAGCAATTGGTTACGTTACAGATCACAGATGGCGTTATTTAAAATAACACAATAATTTAATAAACACAGCCACTGTCATGAATGTCATTTATGCCTAATTTCCAAAATCATTCCTGATTGGCTAAAGTAAACGAAATCACACGAAAAATAATTATTCCTGATTGGCTTCTTAGATATAAAATAAACGAAATCACCCGAAGATATACTGAGAAATGCTCAAGCATTTTCTTGAATAAGAAATTCTCCAGCACCGATTTCTTAACAAAGTTCATCTTAAGACATGATTGTGAATACATGATTTCTTAAGTTCAACTCATTCAAACAAGGCGGACTTATTCGAGAAATTCTTAAGTCCATTCTTAAGCAACGACCAAGAATACCGCACTATGTATCTGATGATACTTAGTTATTAAAAACATAACATAGGCGCCAAAAACCTTTTTCTGACGATTAAAGTTATCATAATTAAATACTAAAAAAAAAACCTGGCCAAGTGCTAGTTGGACTCGCACACCGAGGGTTCCGTACAAACCTGTTATGATTTTGTTACAGTTTAAAGGTATTATTATAGACCTGAGTATTTGAAATGAATTTCAATTTAATACAGAGGATATGAGAGAGATTTAATACATAGAGATGCGTTCACAGGCAAAGGGGTAGTAAGGTTAAAATTATTAAAATAAATACATACATACATATAATCACGCCTGTTTCCCGTAGGGGTAGGCAGAGACCACTTCTTTCCACTTGCTACGATCCTTACATACTTGTTTTGCTTCATCCGCTTTCATTATTCCCTTCATAAATGCTCTTCGGTTAAGGTACTCTTGACCTGGCCTTTTTTCAAGACGTCCCCGATTTGGTCAATTGCCCATGAACAAATTGAACAGCCACGGTGACGCTACACATCCCTGTCTAACACCTTTTTCGATATTGAACCATTCAGTGTATGCCCCGTTTATCCTTACACAAGCACTATAAAGAGATTGTAATGCTCGTATGAGGATACTGCTCACGCCGTTCACGGACAAAGCTGACCACAATTCATTCCTCACCACTCTATCATAGGCCTTTTTTAGATCCACGAACGCGCAGTAGACCTTCTTGTTTTTAGCCAAACACTTTTCGGCTATGCACCGCAAGGAAAAGACCTGATCCGTACATCCCATTCCCTTTCTGAATCCCGCTTGTGCATCCCATACTTTTTCATCTGTTTCATTCACAACTCTTTCAATCAACACTTTCGCATATAATTTTCTGACGACGCTGAGAAGGCTTATACCGCGCGGTAATTTATGCAGTCCTGCCGCGACCCTTTTCCCTTATACAATGGCACGATTACGGCTTTACACCAGTCTCCTGGTACTTGCCCATTTCGCCAGCATAAATTAAAAAGGCGGTACAGTTGGCTAGCCGCTATGCCCTGTCCAGCCTTCAGCATCTCGACGGTAATCCTGTCATATCCTGCAGCCTTACCTAATCTCATACTTTTCACTGCTTTCACTATTTCATCCATGCTTATCTCACTTTCATCACCATTTATATTATTTTCCATGGAAGGTGCCGGATGTTGTACCTGCACTTCCTCTCTTTCAAACAAACTTTCAAAATACTCTTTCCATCTCTTTAACACACATTCTTTTCCTTTTATAATGCTTCCATCTTGACTCCTGATTGTACTCAGCTCTGAGGTAGAAGATTTTCCTCTGACTGTTTTAATGGATTTCCAGAAAAACTTGATGTTTGACTGGAAATCTTCAGTGAGTCTCATATCAAAATCATCCTTTCGTTCTTCTTTCTTTCTAGACACAACTTCTTTCGCTGCTGATTTCAATCTTTTATACTTCGATCTTGCTTCCTTTATCTCATCATCCGTTGCCTTTTGGACTTTTTGGTTAGCCTTTGTTGCTAACCAATCCAACCACGCTTTCTTCTTTTCTTGCACAGCCCTTTGTACATCCTTATCCATCCACACATTATAGTTATTTCTTCCTTTCCTTCTTTTAGCCACCCCGCATACCTCAATAGCAACATTCACTATTCCTTTTTTAAATTTCTCCCACAACTCTTCAATCACACCTATCTCTTCTATGCCTTAAAATAAATGATGTAACTAATTATTATTTTAAACAAAAAATTAAACCGACTTCCAACGTAAAAATACACAAAAAAGTATGAAATAAAACTTAATCTCTAAATAATTCCCCTTTCAAATTCGGCTAAAATTTTTACTATTTCTCTACTCAATCTTCTTAATTTTGAAATCGGTACCAGCCCAAACAATATTCAACAATATTTTATAGAACTTACGTTCATATTTTCTGGTACCGACTTCAAAGTTAATAAGATTGAGTAGAGAAATAGTAAAAATTTTAGCCGAATTTGAAAGGGGAATTATTTAGAGATTAAGTTTTATTTCATACTTTTTTGTGTATTTTTACTTTGGAAGTCGGTTTAATTTTTTTTTTTTTAAATAATAATTTCACCCTTTTTAGTGATATATTTTGTTAAGTTATTATTAATACGTCTTAAGTACGTCTAAACTAAACGATCGAATGTATAATTGAATACGCGCCAAGCTTCCATCGGGTATTGTTATTAAGGTGATGATGATGATTACTGTACGTTATAAAGTGGCATATTATGCTTGCAGTTCTTTAAACAATGCCGAAATTTCCAAACGCATATCTTTAAAGGCTGAGGAGTTCTATTCAGTGTTTTGGATCCAGGGTATATCTTGGTACAATATCTTATTTTTTAGTAGCATATGCTTGTGTTACTTCAGTAAAAGTCAAAATCACTATATGTGTGGATATAAATTTCCAGGAGTTCCCTCGATTCCTCATGGATCGCATCATCAGGTTTCCACTTTAGTGACTAAAGGACCAATTTCGAATTAAACCCTTTACAACAACAAAAGAATTTTGCAAATAGGTCCATAAACGGCAGAGTAATGTTCAAAGATCTCCGTGTTAGTGTAAAATACTATGAGAAGTACCTTTTATATTATCATAATCTGATGATGTATGGTTTGATAGTGGAGATGATGATGCTGATTATTCTAATTGACAGGGTGGCATATGCTTGCAGTTCTTTAAACAACGCCGAAATCCCCAAACATGTATCTATAAGGAGTCAGGAGTTCTGTTCTGTACTTTTGGATCCAGGGTATACCTTGGAGCAAAATCTCACTCTTTGGTAGCATATGCTTGAACTACTTCAGAAAAAGTCAAAATCACCATATCATTCCATATAAATTTCGAGGAGTTCCCTCGATTCCTTATGGATCCCATCATCAAGTCACCACTTTGATATCAAAAGGACCAATTTGGGATTACACCCTATACATCACAGAAAAAAATTTGAAAATCGGTCCACAGGCGGCGGAGTAATCGTTGAACATACAAAAAAAATAATTAAAAAAATATATATATACAGCCGAACGTATAACCGCCTCCTTTTTTGGGAAGTCGGTTAAAAATTTACGGTTTTCGCAACTTTATCTTTATCTGTGCTATAAGACGTTAATTCGTACTAAATTTCAAGATTCTGAGTTCACGGGAAGTACCATGTAGGTTTTGATTCCCTTGCGAGTGTCGAAAATTTGTTTGTGTGTGAAAATGTTTAATTTTTCACAGCTCCAAGGGACAGTAGACATAAGTATTTGATATAATTTCCAGCTTGATACCTCCACGCGTTCCTGAGAAAGTGGGTCTTGACAGACAGATTAGACCACGGGGAAGGACATAATATTATGTTAATTTTTATCGCGGCAAAATATACGGTTCCCGCAAGTTTTCTTTTAGCTTGCACGAAGTGAAACTTGTAGTAAGAATATACTGATTGTTACTTACTCGTACCTCATACCTTTTGTTTTCATAAGCGCACGTATTGAATATTGATATATTCAAATGTTTGATGGATCGTCCATCGGCGAAAAGTAAGTAGAATCAATCGTTTATCTGCTGTAATAAATCAACATTATTTTGTATTTTGGTAAAAAATACATTATTAAGCCCTTATATTGTCACTCGTTGTAAACTCTTGAATATGCAGAGTTAATTTCTTATTACGATAGATGTTTTGTTTGCCAAATTCTATCTGTTTTATCTTAGAACTTGCGACTTGCGATTCCGCCTGTTTTTTAGTTTTCTTAGAAGTTGCGACTTGCAACGGCTTAGTTGTGAAACTTTTAAAGATTCCATTCTGAAAGCTTTCCACGCCATATTGTTATTAGATAATAGAAGACAGATATAATAAAAAAAAGATAGAAGATAATAAGTTTTATTTTATTTTAGAATCTTGTAAACATTAAAAACTTTTTTGCCATTAATCCGGAGTTCAATATATGTATTATGCAAAAAGGATTGTTGAACTTATATAAGTACAAAGTTACCATTTTAACTTGATTTGGTACACACATTTAAACAGTTTATAAAACAAAAAAAAATCTATGTAACCAAAAGCATGTATAAGGAAGGTTCCGTAATTATTATCAACGCGCAATAGGTTTTCTTTAAATTGGTTCAAAAGTCGTTTTCCGATTTCGCTCAATTTTTTTTCCTGAAGAGTTTTTAGCATGATCCATCAGCATGGAAACTTACAATCTCTTATAGTTTAGAAATGACGGGGGGAGGGGGGGAGGGGCTTATAAATCACTTTGGAGGCCGATTACTCAGAAATGATTGACTTTCTAAATTGTACAATTATTTTGTGATGATGCCAACCCGTAGTTATGTACCTACCTACTGTAAAAACACAGTAGGTAGGTAGCTATACCAAATTTGATTTCATTTACCTATACATATTCATAATCACAGAAGTAAGAAGGGTGGATAGATAGACAGACAGATGGACAGACAGAGCGAAACCCTAAAAATTACCACAAATGAGTTCAAAGTCCTTTCATCGAGTCTGTTTTATTTTTATAAGGTATCGAAAATTTTAAAATACATGTAAATAACCTGGCATCGCCCGTGTAGCGGAGATAACAAAAATCTGGCAATGTTAATTCGTGGCGGTGGCGGTGTGGCGCCGGGGGCCGCCGCGCCGGCGCGCCCACCAGCGCCAGCGCGCCGCGACGTCGCAGCTTAGGGCGGGCGCCCACTGGCGGGGAAAACGTCGGCCGGGCACACACTATGTGGGGAAATACTTAAATACCTTCATTGTCATTTGTCACCACCAAAATATGACACGTAATGGACACACTGGAAATACTCGAAGAAACAGGGGTTTTCGAGGTGTCGCGGACTCAAGAGTCGGACACATAAGTAGTAACATTAAAAGGGCGCCCACTGGCGGGGAAAACATCGGCCGGGCACACACTATGTGGGGAAATACTTAATACCTTCATTGTCATTTGTCACCACCAAAATATGACTTAGCGTAATGGACACACTGGGAAAACTCCAAGAAACTGGGGGTTTCGAGGTGTCGACATTAAAAGGTTACGTAATATACTATTTCTATAATTTTTTTTCATTTACATATATATTTATATTATAGTATAAATAAATAAATAAATCTTGAAATAAATCTTATTCAGAGTTGAAAGAAAGCGAAGCAGCGAACTTACATTTTTATACGTTCATGTAAATGATAATTGATGATCAAACGAACTTCTTGAAGTGAAGTTCGATCGATATTATATAAGTTGCTTCATTCGAAGATATAAAATATAACCAGGTAGTCCCTTTTTCTTGTTGGCAACATTCGCACGAAAAAATACTTTCAAAAATCCGGTCTTGTATTCGCCGGCGCTGATCGACAAGGCGCCATCATTCTTTAGAGACAATCAACAATTAGTTTATTTTCTAGACCTATGGGAGGGCGGGTTTTTATATCTTCGAATGAAGCAACTTATATAATATCGATCGAACTTCACTTCAAGAAGTTCGTTTGATCATCAATTATATTTCGTTGCTTCATTCTCGATATAAAATATAACCAGGTAGATGTTTAGAGTAAAATCTATGGGGTATAAATCCAAAAGGATTATATTATGTAAATAAACTAACTTTGGAAAATAATACTTTATCATTTATTCAACAAATTTACTTTACTTAAAAATAATCAAAATAACCAAACATACATTCAGCTATTAAAGCGGTTGTAAAACTGCCTTTGCAAAGCTTCCACTATCAGCGAGAGGACGATGATAAAATTTAGCGAAGGTCTGCGACTGAGGCGTCCATCCGGCGGCCCGCCTGATGAGGTCCAGACTGGCCCCGTGGGCGCGCGCCGCGGACGTGGCGGCGTGCCGCGTGCTGTGCGCGCTGAACATCGCCACGTCCACGCCGCTTTCGCGAAGTACACTCTTTATCCAACGACTGATCGACTGAGTAGTGGGAGCTTTGTGAGGACGTTTATAAGTCAACAAAAGAGTATCAACTTTATCAGGTCTAATACTCCTAGTAACACACATATAGTCCTCTAATGTTTTAGCAGGGCATATTTTAGGGTTCTCATTAAAATATGGGAGAAATAATATAGGTTGCTCGGAACCGGCTTTGGAAGTTTTGATTATGTCAGTAATATTTATTCTGATTTCGTTGGAATATATTTAAATGTTAGAAAGCTTTATAAGAGAGAGTGTCTGCACCCTGTGTGCAGTACACAAGGCCAGTAATATAACAACTTTTTTAGTTAAAACTTCTAAAGATAGTTCCAAGTTTGGATACCATTGTGCGATAGTATTGAGAACAACTTGTGGATCCCAAGTATATGAATATTTAGGAATATTAGGACGTAATTTATAAACACCTTTAAAAAATCTGGAAATTAAATCATTTTGACCAATACTTTTATCTAATAAAATAGAAAGAGCTGCACGGTGACTATTCAGAGAACCGTATGAATCATTTTTATTGAATCGGTCCATAAGAAAAGATAACACTAATTTTATTGAACAATTAAATACATCAATACTATGTTTGTGGCAAAAACCCCACCATAATTTATAAGTAACTCCATATTGGCGTAGAGTGTTAACTGATAACGAGGATATTAATAAATCTACTGCTGAGTCTGGGACATCTCTTCGAGAGAAGGCTGTCCGGAGACAATCCCGGCAGCCAGGGAAGCTGGCGGCGGTAGATGGTGTTGCGATACACGGTTTCTGAAACCAGGACAAAAAGGCTCCTTTAGTATTATTATCTTTGATATTAATAGTTTTTTAATAAGTGGGAACCATGGTTGGGCAGGCCAGTAGGGAAATATAAATATTCCAGTAGCTTTATCTGTAATCACTTTTTGAAGTGCCTTGAGTATTAGTGGAAATGGAGGGAACGCATAAAAGAAATATGAACCCCAATTAATAGTAAATGCGTCCACCGCTATAGCATCCGGGTCTTGTTTCCACGAGACGTATTGTTGACATTTGGCCGTGGCGCGAGAAGCAAATAAATCAATTGTAGGTATGCCTAATTGTTTAGTTACTATTTCAAATGCAGTTTGGGTTAATTCAAATTCGGTGTCTGGGTTTCTTGATTCAAAGTCGGCTTCAAAATTATCTTTGGTGTTTATGTATGACGCAAATAACCAAAGATCACGAGCTTCACACCACTGCCAAATGTCCCTGGCCAATTGGTTTAAATGTAAAAACTGGACACCGCCCATACGGTTTATGTAGCTTATAGCTGTTACATTATCTACTCTAAGCAGAATAGCACAGTTACTAAAATCTTTCGCAAAACATTTTAAACCCATAAAAATAGCCATCAATTCTAGGTAATTTATGTGGTATTCAAGTTCATCCTGTTTCCAACAACCATTTGCACGTTTTCCGTTGCAAAATGCACCCCAACCTGTCCGAGATGCATCGGAAAAAATCTCTAGACTATATTCAGGTACATATAAAGAAGTGCATGTTTTAAATATAATATTTTCCCACCATAATAAATCTGGCAAAATATGTTGGGGTAGTTGTATTTTATAATCATAATCGGTAAACTTTTTTAAATTTAAATATTTTATTCTTTCAAAAAGTTTTGTGTATAACCAGCCGTATTTGACAGCTGGACAAGCTGCCACGAGAATGCCGATAAATTGAGAAAATTCTCTTATAGAACAAACAGGCAGTTTCTTGTATTTGTTTACTAACTGTGCTATTCTAGAACGTTTTTCTAGTGTCAAGGACATTGTCATACTTGTGGTATCAAAAACAAAACCAAGAAATGTACTATTTTGTTTAGGTTGTAAAGAGCTCTTTTTGTAATTAATAACGAAGCCTAAGCATTCTAATAGTTTGATAGTATCCTGCACATTTTTATAACATTCGTTATAATCAGAACCAATACATAAGGTATCATCGAGATAATTAACTGAAGTATATCCACATAAGCGAAGGTACTTAATCGCCTCTTTAATAATTTTACTAAAAATTCTCGGTGCCACTGTCAAACCGTAGGGAAGTGCCTTAAATTCATAAGTTAATACTGTTGAGTTTTTGTCAATAAATTGAAATCGTAGGTATTTTCGGTAACAAGAATGAATTGGTACATGTAAATACGATTCTTTTAGATCTATTGATGCTAAGTAGGCATTTTTAGTTATTAACCGTGAAGCGGTACGAAAATCCTCCATCTTAAAATGTGTTTTCTCTACGTATTTATTAAAAGATTTTAAATTTAAAATAAATCGTTTCTCCCCGTTTGACTTCGGCACTAAGAATGTTTTAGATATGTATTGATCGGCACTAGGCCTGCACAGTGAAATGGCATCTAGTTCTACTAATTTTTGAATAGCTACCGACATATCTTTCGAATCCGGTGAATTACATTCACAATTAGGCATATAATCTTGTACAATAAAATTATCATCCTTTAAAGGAATAGTTACACCTTCTCGTATCCAGTCTAATACTGTATTATTATTAGTGATTGCTAACCAACAGTTATAAAAATATTGTAAGCGAGCAGCATGAACCTGGATTAGTTGCGCCGTGGAGCACGTTGGTTGTACTTGGAGCTCATAGTGTTGCGGTACCGGCTGGCGGCGGCAGTGGCGGCTGGCGGCGGCGGTGGTGCTCGGCGTTGCACGTACTGATTCGCTAGTGCTGGGCTCGCTCTGTATCCCCCCCGGCCTCCCCTCCTGTTCGAAGGGAAGTGGGGAGGAGCTGACCAGTTTCCCTGACCTCGTCCTCGAGATGTAGATGCCGTAGACCTTGACGATACTGTCGTTTGGGCACTTTTCTTAATTTGCAGCCCTTGTTTTTCGATCGCTTTTGCGGTCTTTATTTTATCACTCAAACCTTTACTGAAGAGAGTTTCGTCTCTTTCCTTGTCTTCAACAATATCAAGAAAAGATTTGTCTAAACTAGGAGTCAAGAGATTTATTCTATGGTCTGTGCGAACATAATGTAAGTCGGTAAGACATGGGCGTAGCCAGGGGGGTGGTTTAGGGGGTTCAAACCCCCCCCGAAATGGGCCGGCTGGTATATATAATACAGATATCTGACCAATATACAGAGGCGTATTTAGAAACTTTGCGCCCGAGGCCAATTAACATATTTTGCCGCCCCATTAACCCTATCTGAAAGATGATTTTTGAAGTTATTTTAGAAAAATAATCAACAGCCTAAATCAGAACTTTGATACTAACCCCCCCCCCCCCCCCCCTTAGTCGTTTTATTTTATTGAACCCCCCCCGAAACTCAAACCTGGCTACGCCCGTGCGGTAAGAATACGACAAGAATCAGATAATACTTTGATTGCTTGTATTTTGTCATCGCCGGTAAGTAACAATGTCATTGCTTTATTTATAGCAGTTATACCTAATCCTAGCTGGTGTTGCGCTGTTTCCAGCTTTTTATCTCGAGCTCTCAGCGATTCAGTGATTGCTACGGCAATTTCTGGATTTATTGTGGGTGACTTGAGTAAAGTGCAGTTACTAGGTATTTTGTATTCCGCCATAAGTTTTGCTTTGAACTCACTATCCAAACCTTTGCGTAATATAGTTGACCATCTTTCGGCTAGATTCGGGTGGATCTCTTCGCCAAAATCCGGGGTGTCATCAGTTGAATCCCCGAGGGCGGCTAAAATGTCCGGTGGTAGCTCAGGTAAAGCATCATCGTCTTTATCTGAAGTCGACGATTTTTGCGTTTGTGGTGGTGCACACGGCGACGCTAACAACACATCGTTTAAGTCTTCGGGTTGTTGTTCATGGTCAGGTATAGTATTCGGATCTACAATAATAAAGATTACATTAATCTCTATTGTAGAAACACATTTTGACACTCGGCCATTATTATTTCATAGAAATGACACACGGCCAATCTAGAAATTATTTATTAGAGGTAAAATATAAATGACACACGGCCATATAAAATACCTAGTAGTAACACTCGGCTACACTAGGAAATTAAGAACAAATTGTAATATAATATGTTCTTTGAGGGTAGATTGAAAAATATACGTAAAACTAACCTGCATTTTCATCCGGTTCAGAAGAATCTGACGAAATAACACGAATTCTACGACGTTTACTTTCGGAAAATCTTCCTGTATTCTTGCCTTTTCTTTTTGGCATAATTATGATTTTGTATAAACAATAACCGAGAGCGTGTGCGTCTGTTGCCGCGCACGAAAAAAGAATGATGGCGCCTTGTCGATCAGCGCCGGCGAATACAAGACCGGATTTTTGAAAGTATTTTTTCGTGCGAATGTTGCCAACAAGAAAAAGGGACTACCTGGTTATATTTTATATCGAGAATGAAGCAACGAAATATAATTTTCTACGAGTTATAAAACGTAACAGTAGGTATTAAATTCAATAACGTTTAATAATTTAGGGTAACGCATTACCTAAATAATTATACGCATAAAAAATTGAGAGCTTTTACGAGATTATGACGAGGAATAGACGTTGAGAGTTGAGACATAACTAAATACAGAACACACAGTGTACTTTATGACAACACTAGCTTTCGCTCCCGGGAACACTGTACTTTTCGGGGTAAAAAGCAGCCTATGTGTTAATTACTACCATACCAAATTTCATCAAAATCTGTTGAGTAGTTTTTGCGTGAAAGGATAACAAACACCTATCCATCCTTCCATCTATCTTCGATCTTCACAAACTTTCACATATTTTAAAACAGTAGTAGCTATATGATGACTAAAATAACATTATTTTGCATGTGATATTCTCAGAAAACGTACGCCCGTCCTTAGGCTACTCTTAACAAGTAAAATGCTTGTAATATCTTACCTCCACAGGTAATGATATATTATATGTCCAAACATTTTTTCAATATCACTTTAGCTCCTGTTTCGCATTCTTTCAAGATATTTGTTCAGATTAGTTTGCTGGCACTAAATTGAGTTATTAGGCAAAAATTAAATGTTATATTCTAAGAGTTTCTTTGTGTACCGAAAATATAGAAAAGACAGATCTCTAATCACCATCAACGATGTGAAAAGTAAATACTAACATCAGTGAAACATTTTAGGCAATTATTATAAATAAATGAATATACAGTCCTAGAAAATGTTTGATTTGGATATTTAAAAAGTAATGAAATAAAATTATACGTCCCAATAAATCTATTTTATTTAATTTTCTTTTTTTATTGTACCCATAATACATAACGGTTCTTACATATTGTTTTCGCGTTAGTGTCCAAAGTTGTCTGGATTCTAATTATGATAATGTTGATTTCCTTTGTTATTTTCCGGACAAAATATTTTTACTGCTGTTTTATTACGACAAACAAGGAATAATAAAGATGGCGACATATTTATGAAGAACTCTAGCTGCTCGCAAACCAACATGAAGAAATATGGCGACGGCCAGCTTTGTAATGCAATGTTATAGACCAAAATAACTGTAAAATTAATAAAAACGTACGTGAAAAGTGATTGGCGGTTAGTGGTTATATGGGTTTCGAATTAAAGATAATGAGATCTATTCATATGAATGAATAGAAATACAAATAATAGAATACACCATGTGTTGCATAATTTTCAATAAAACTCTCTTTAATAATAATAAAATAAAACATGTATTTAACGTTTATATTACATTACACAAATATAATAATATGAGGAACAAAAATTAAATAAAAAGACAATTACCTACCTAAACAGAAATAGTAATTAAGAAAAGAAAAACACAAAAAACATAATTGTAAATAGACAACCAAAATAGCATTTAAAAAATACGAATGAAAATTTATATTATGTACGTCACGTATGTAGGTACGTGTGAAATAGGTAGGCACTAATCACAGGATAGTATAATGCAAGTACTTCTTTTTATTATAATACAAAAAAATTATAATCGTAGAGCTACTAATTTTATTTTAGTATCTTTTTCCTACTAATTATAAACACGTAAATAAAAACATAATTATACATCTATGAATATTATGTTTTGTTTTAAGGTTTCGAAACGTGTAGTGACATTTAAACTTGGGAAATTTAAATGATTAGAGTTCAACGGGCGCGCACAGGTCGTCCTTGTAAAGTTCATTATTTTCATTGTACTCAAATGTAAATCGATCTAATGTAACTTTAGGATACATCGGACTACATTTGAAATATTTAGTTTCATTCATATATCCAGAAATATGGAGGCATAACTAGTTGGTAAATGTAAATAAATATATTATTTAATTTGTAGTTTACTAATTAAATACATTTAAAAAGTATCAAAAATTTTTTTTCTTTTTTGCGAAATTGGTAAACAAAACCTACATCGATAGTTTACTTACATCATATACAAAAACATTAATTATGGTATTAAGTATGAACTTAAACGCACAAATATCGGATATATTTACAAATATATTCTTGCGGCCATATACTTCATACATCTTAACCTACAAGTGACGTCACTTGTAGGTTAAGTTTAGTATGGAGCGTTTTTACGAGACCTGCGAATTTTTGTATACAAATCGCTGTACCTTTGTAAATATTGACTTTTGATATACTGTTTCTTCTGAGAAGTTACTCTTATTTAAGAGTACTATTCAATTATGCAATTTAAAAAATCAGTCCGCTTGCCTATTGTACGTAGAGTTTAACGTTAATGCCCAAATTTGAAATATCCATATATTTCAGAAAATAATTAAATATTATGTAAATAACAGAAAATGAACAATCAAAATCAAAATCGGACTAATCTGTAAAAAGTTAATTCGTGGTCATACATAAAATAATTACATCCATACTCCATCCGTACTTAATATTATAAATGCGAAAGTGTGTCTGTCTGTCTGTCTGTTTGTCTGTTACCTCTTCACGCTTTAACCGCTGAACCGATTTTGATGAAATTTGGTACAGAGATACCAAAGTATCTCTGTACCAAATTTCAGTAAGTAGGACTCAAAAGTCCTGGGAAAAGACATAGGATACTTTTTGTCCCAAAAATTTGCGGTGTTCCCGAGGGATAATGTATTATTATTGTGTGTACTTTGACTGTCTTTTACTGCTAAACGGTTGAATTGATTTGAATGAAATTTTGTATGGTAGTGGTTTATGTTTTTTATCCCAAAAAGATATATAATAGTGTTCCCGAGGGATAATGTACTATTGTGTATATTTTTTTAATGTCTTTCATAGCTTAAGAGTTTAAACCATTTAAATGAAATGTGGTATGATAGTGCTTCGGACAAACAATTAGTAATTAAAGAGAGAACGTAAGATAAGGAAGATACATATTTAACTTAGAGTAAAAGTTTGGCCCTCGGGAGTGGCCAAAAAACCTCATTTCTCGCGGGCGGAGCCGCGGGCAAAAGCTAGTTTTTTATAAATAAACTAGGCATAACCCTATTCGGGCTATTTATTTATAAAAAATGTAAATCCATGGGCGTAGCCAGATTTTAGTTTCGGGGGGGGGGGGGGGGGGTTCAAAAAAATAAAACGACTACAAGTACGTTAAGTAACCAGGGCCGTCTTTAACCTATTCGAGGTCCTGGGCACATTTGAATATTTTTTTTTGTTTTTACCTGTTTAAGCTTTAAACCCTGAAAGACTGCGGAATTCGGAAAAATACAAATATCTATAGTCTATTAAAACTAAACGTCAGTACAAAATTTTATAATACCTACGTTTCCTAAGCCAGAAACGAGCGGGCGGAGCGAGCGAGCAAATTTTTTTTTCCTATTTTACAGGTTCAAACGTTCAAATCTGTTCAAACGTTAAACTAAAATATAAACGCTGAATAACGGTGAACTTCGGAAAAATACCATAAAAATCAACCGGCTGAAACAGAACATCGGTAATAAATAATATAATGGCCTATATGCTAACCGCGAGCGAGCGAAGCGAGCGACCAAATTTTTTTCCTATTTACTTAATAGGTTAAATCTGTTCAACCCTAAAAGACTATGGAAATAGGATAATTTTATAATATAACATTAAAATAATGGGCGCCCATTTTTTTCTTTCGTTTTTACCTGTTTAAGCTTTAAAGCACAGTCTTTTAGGGTTTACCCTGAGACTGTGTAATTCGAAAAATACAATTCTCAAAAGCCTAAAACTGAAAGTCGGTACAAAATTTTATAGTAATATGTTCTGTAAGCCAAACGAGCGAGCGAAGCGAGCGAGCAAAAATTTTACCATTCTATAGGTTAAAATCTATTAAATCGTCAAATTTAAACACTGAATAACGGTGAACTTATCATAAAATGAAAAATATCATAAAATGAACCGGCTAAAACAGAACATCGCTACAAAATAATATAATATGTTTCTTATCTTAAACGCGAGCGAGCGGAGCGAGCGAGCAACATTTTTTCCCCCTTTTAAATCTGTTCAAATTTTAAACCCTCAAAGACTGTGAAAATAGGGTCATTTTGTAATTTAAATTAAAGTAAAATTATTGTTTTCTTTAATAATATGTTTGAGTTTATATATGATTTTTTAATTTTTATTGTTTTTAGACAAGTTTAAAAAAAATGTAGTTAATGTACTAACACAGAAATCGATTGTATATTGTTCACATTTTACTTTTTAAGTTTATTTATGTAGATTATCACCTAAACACCACCATATTACAATAAATAGTAATAACCGAGCAAAGCTCGGTCGCCCAGGTACTAACTTATTATGTTAGGTTTGTCAGGGTTTGTCATGTAATACTTACCTATTTCACACTTTTTTCGTAGTACCTACATACTTACAAAATTTTGAGATCAGTGACGTGCCTAAAATATTATGTCGCATGCTATACGTTCGAGGATTCGCGTGCCATAGGTTCGCGAACCCTTTTTTATAGTTTTTTTTTAAGTACAACATTCTTTCAGGGTTAGATTTTACAGGTTAAAGCGTAAAAACATTCGTTCGCTTTCTCAGTTTGAACGCATATAACATAAACACATACATATAGAACAAGTTAGTATTAAAGTTCTGTTTTAGGCTGTTGTTTTTTTTTTCTAAAAAAACTTATAATAATCATCTTTCAGATAGGGTTATTGGGGCGGCAAAATATGTTAATTGGTCTGGGGCGCAACATTTCTAAATACGCCTCTGTATATGGGTCATCCACATGGACCAGCCGGCTCATTTCGGGGGGGGGTTTGAACCCCCTAAACCCCCCCCCCCCCTGGCTACGCCCATGTGTAAATCTATATGATTTCTGTCTATGTTACCCGAAATATTATTACGAATGTATTGACACTTCATTAATCATTAATTAAAATCGGAGTAGTGCTGTAGCTGCTACGGTGGATCAAACATAGATTGCTAAAATCATTACCCTTCCTTTTGGCTTCGCCGTAGTCGAGCAAAAAAATACGCATTGATTAGAGAACCTCCTCCGGTTTTCTCGTCGGTTGCAGACGAGACGAGACGAGACGAGACGAGACGATTCATCATTTAAAATCCAATAATACTCTCATCTTGCCGACACTTAAAAATGATAGAAAAATAAAAATTTGTACACCTACCGCCATCTGTGTATTCAGCTGCACTTTTAGAAAATTACGTTGTTAAATAATAAGTATAAGTAGCTTCCTACAGATGGCGTTACATCTACAATAGTGTCGTGACGTGACACGACCTTGTAATTTCACTCTTAACGCCGCTAAAGCAGTTTTGGTTACAAATTTAAAAGCTCTTGTAAAACTGAAAAATCTAACCTGCTTGTGAGAAAATGTATAGGGATACCGAATAATGCTTAAATTGAAAGACAATAATATTTCGATTGCAAAAAGAAGCTATATGTCTAATAAAAGACGGCAAAAACTGCCATCAAAACTATCCACTTTTATACCCTAATTACCTGGAAACCATAAACCTATTTAATTATTACAATTTTCAGACAGCTATACTCTTTGATTAATTATTACATAGATACGTTATATCCTTACAAAACTGACAATATTTCTGTGCCACGACACACATTGACATGGGACGCGTGTCAATGTGTCAACGTCGCATAGTAACACAAAACACGCTATTACTCGCGGAGCACACTAACCAAAATTGGCCCGACTCGGGCCAATTCGAGTCTTCATTTTTACGCGTTTATAACATATCTACCTCTTTTTAATATTATATATCTATGGCTATACTTAATTAAATATTAAAGTCGATGTTCTCCTCATATCCGCGGGTGGAACCTGGAGTCCTGAAATACAGGGTACCCTAGCTTAGGCTCCAGTTCACACGCTATTATTGTTGTTATGTTTGTACCTTTATTATGTTGTGTGAAAAATAAAGCATTTTTATTTATTACTATTATTATTACAGACGAGGTGATTTAAGGCAAAAATGGCCCAACTTTTTGGGTTGTTTGTGTTTGTGTGAAATGTGACATTTAAGGTACGGTAAAACCTCTTTGGTAAAACCAATATATTTTGTGTAGTCTACGGACATTTATTCTGTCAAATGTACGTCATAGTCTGTCTATCTTTGAAATTCTTGCAAGAAATTAATAAGGTACTATTAGACGGAAGTCACCGGGATTGACTAGTCTTACATTTATCTTCCAGATCGTACTGACAGTTAACGTGTATGTTGGCAGTTGGCACGTCCTGGCACGTGCTGGCACGAACATGAGACGCCAACTTAAATAGAATATCCCTTGGCTGAGGTTTAATAAAATTGCTTGATTTGGCATAGCCTAGAGCGTAGATCACGACAGTTTACAATATGCGTAAATATAATTGTTTCGTACTGTTTTTCTTATTAGTATTATAAACTAGCTTTTTCTCGCAGATCCACTCGCATAAAAATAGTATCCCCATCCCACGGGAATACTTATTTTTTCGGGATAAAAGTAAACTATGTTTAAATCCAGAGATTAAACTATGGTAGTTACCACATTTCGTTGAAATCCATTCAGTAGTTTTTGAGTGAAAGAGTAACAAACGTCCATCTATACATCCATCCATCCTCACAAGCTTTTAAATGTTTATTAGTAGGTTGTGAATATGAGTTTACTTATTTAGTATTTTATGTTTTTACGTAAAATCTATTTAACCGATCATCATATCATCATCATCAATTTAGTATAGATATTAAGTAGACCACGGAAAAGGATATAGGTACTACATGTAGGTCTATATAAAATACCGGATGGTATTTATTCACGAAAAAAGATACAAAATATGTTGCAAATTTATCTTTTATATCTGTTAAAAATTTGGCGGACTCGTAACCCCAGTCGAAATTCGTGATCACAATTAATAATAATATCTATGGACGCTTCACACCACGTCAATCTGGCCCCGTGCTAAGTATCCGAAGAACTTGTGTTACAGGTATCAGAAAACGGGAAGTACATTTAATACTTTTATACTATACATATATTTAAGATTTTTATTATATTATACGCGAACACAGAAAATCTTTTTGTTCCTTCGACCCGCTTCGGTCGATTCGAAGCACCTTGAGCACCAACGCGCTGAACCACTGAGCCACAGAGGTCGTCGATTACGATTCTACATCATTTCTTGAGTCTCGCCACAGACGAAACATCTCAATTATTGTGTGTATCTTGTGATCTTGCCGCGCAGGTCTACGTTCATTCACAAATTTCGCATATAAGGGATTTCGCGCACAAATTTCGCATTCGTACGGCCGCATATAAGGCGGGCGCGCGAGATTTTCGCGCCATTGTGAAAACTCCCCGCGAACGCGACGCTCGCGATGTGACGGATGTGACGGACAATAAAACTTTTGATGGTACAATATTTATTTAATCATATGACAGTGGGTTTGAGGCTATGTTGCGGGACCGCTGGAGGTGATTCAGGTATGACAGATATATTTGTTATTAGTTTGGCAATCATTTTGCTTGTAGAAATTCACGGAAAAGTAGACCCGAAATAAATTAATTTTCAATACTTTTGTATGGAAAATTAATTTATTTTGAATTATTTTATTTTATGATTAATTTTCAAAACAAATTCTGTATTGAAAATTATTTTATTTTGCCTCATAAATTATTTTTGTTGCTGCAACAAATTCGCGTACAGGCCATAGTATTATAAAATAAAATAATTTTGGATCCATTATAATTGTAGATATTATAATATTATCTATCTATTATAATTTTATTTTATATTATCACAAATTCTATCTTTTTTACGATATAGAGTCACAACTTTCCTAGTATCTCAATTCTCAACCAAAAAAAAAAAAGATTTTTACCATTAAATAGTTCGATTGATTTTCGAGGTGATAGGTGATAGGTACCAAAAGTAAATAAGTTGTTTATAAGCGGCAAAATATTAAGTACTTATGAACAAGTGAGTATTACGAAAAGTTAATTTCTCTACCCCCAATAATTTTTATAATTTATCTCTTAAAAAATATCTTTAAGTTATCTCTTCGTGCGCGCAAAAGTTTATTTCGCAGAAACCGTACATTTTCCTCAATAAAAAGTAGCCTATGTCCTTCCCCGTGGTCTACTCTACATCTGGGCCAAATTTCATCAAAATCGGTCCAGTAGTTTCGGAGCCTGTTCAATGCAAACAAACAAACAAACTTTTCCTCTTTATTATATTAGTATATATTAAGGTACTTGGATACATTTTTATTACATTAAAGAACACTCTCTGCAATCATGTTTGCTGAAAAACTTTAAAATATTATTACCCAAATATTACCGATTACCTAAACAAAATTAGAAATTACAACTTGATATATCTATTGTAATACAAATAAAGGTACCTATGTAATATTAGTGTTCGCTCTTCGCAAAAATTAATGTAATGTAGAGCAATCATAAAAGCGCCATCTATACGAAATTTTCGGAACTCAAACAGTTCGTAGCTTTAGGCATTTGAGCCTCGGCCAAAATATATAATAGAAGTGATTGACCTCACTGTGTTTGATTAATACAGCATTATCTCATTGAGTAGAGTAACAATGTAACGTTTAATTTCAGACAATTAGTAGAATACCGCTAGTTAAGTTTTCACCTCGTTGCTTTTAACCGCATTTACTCCTTAGTTTATTATATTACTAGCAGTATTATTGTTTACTTATTTATTATCTTGTAAGAAATTTAACACAATACTATTCGCTTTTTTATAGCCATGATTTTTACGGTCATGATGGAATAACAAGCAAGGGAAAAAGTGTTGCTAATATAAAAGTACAATATTTAACATTAGTAAATGCGGTTAAAAGTAGCGAGGTGAAACTAGAATAATTAGTTATAGTAAATAATTAAGTACTAGACTTTTATAATTTTTTATGCTTCTAAAATTTAACTTTGAGAGAATTCTTAAACTAAATGGGGTATCATCAAACAAGAAAATATAACACAAATAAAACTTCGGTTTATTTCTATGGGCGATAGCCGTGCGACCTTTGGTATTCATGGTTGAGATCGAGATGAGATTGATCAGAACTGCAAGATAAGAATTGGTACTTACATAGTGTTGTTGTCGTTAATACCTGCCATCATTTGGGCTCTTTGAACCATGTAAGGGAACGTACCTACCCATATTACGTGGTCACTTTTTACCCAGGTTTACCCCTTTCCCCCCACGGTGACATTCCGTGGAATATGCCACGATCCCCCCACTCCTACTTTTCACGTGGCCACAATGGCGTACAATGCCCGTCGTCGACAAAGACCTAATCCATAAAGCAAAGTGTTTCAAGGACCCCCCTTTACGCAGGTCAAATAACATGGGTATGTTCCCTAACCAACCTGCCTAATTGATGTTAGTTTGACTATAATAATTATTGTAATTATCGACAGAATAGGTACCTATTGGTCCTAGTAAATGTGTAGAGTTCCTCCTTATATATTAGTAATCTCAATTCTTTCTTTTATTTTGTTTATAAAACGTGTTCACGACGACACATCCCACTGTCTATTTGTAGCGTGGTGCTATTTTTACTGACTCTTTAGCCTATCGGTGATGAAAACCTATGTTAGATGGGAGGGTTGCTGCAGGAGCCAGAATGGGCGTGGTCGTGCTCTGCCGTCCTAGTGGCGTCCATTGATTTAGCAGTAAGCCAATCCTACTGATATTATAAATGTGAAAGTTTGTGAGGATGTATCGATGGATGGATGTATGGATGTTTGTTCCTCTTTCACGCAAAAACTACTGAACGGATACCGATGAAATTTGATATGGTAGTAGTTTTGTTACATAACATTATAATTATATAAGAGCATGTTATGTCAAGGCCAAACTTCTTATTGTCACTTTGATGCCTGTGATAGTTTATTCAGTTAGCCGAAAGGCTATGTATAGTATAGACATGTATTAGTATGCTCCTCTGTTATATGAGTTATATATTAAATGTATCTGTTGTACGTGTAGTAATAAATCAACATATTGTGATGCTATAGTTTGTATCATTGTATCTCCATTATAACAAAAGAATAATCCCCAAGATATTCAACATAAAGATCCTGGCTGGAGCATCAAACAGTTTAGGCTCTGGATTAAAACATAGGCAACTTTTTATCCCGAAATAATACAGTGTTCCCGAGGGATACTATAATTACGTGGGCGGAGCCGCGGGCAACAGATAGTTCATAATATACAGGTATCATGATGAATACACAGTTAAATGTGTACCGAAAATTGCAGTAAAAAATATGTCACCTTAAAACACGCATTTGAAGAAGTTTAGTTAATGGTTCATTAAGAGCCTCTTAATGAAGGTTTACTTAAATTTTACATTCAGATACATAAAATATAATAGCAATAATGAAGGAATTGAATAGCAATTAGTTAATAGGGCATTAGCACTAATTTTATTAAAGTCTTAAGTAGAGCCAACTGACTGTGATTTCATCAGGGATTGAACTAAACTAGAGGTCGCCCCGTGGTCAAATTTCGCCCTGGATAATTCATATAATATTTAAGTTTCAACTTTTAAGGGTTCTTTTGCCTCTTAGATAAAAAAAAATTAAAAAAGTAAATGTTGTGACAGATCAACGTGTTACTTGATGAAAATGAGCTTTCTGAACACCTTGCTCTACATAAACTTGAACTCTGTCAAATATTCCTCCTTTGTTCACACAAAGTGCTGAAAGTTTTGTAAGTACTAAACTAAACGTTCTTAAAACTGTACTGAAAGTTTTGGCTTTAATTATTATATCGTAGGATCTAATAATATATGTAGAATGATGTTACGTTTAAAAATACTTTTAAAGTATATAAAACAATTCCTTCAGCGATCAAGTTAAAGATATCGCAAACATATGAAATTAATGTATTATTGATAGAGTATTCTGAATTGAATGTGGTTGTTTTTGCACCGGCAACCGCACTTCCATAACCCGTTGCTCGTGTTCTTACTTGTCAACCTAAAACAAATTCTCATAAAAACAACATCCGGACAAAAAAAAAGTACAAAGGCGGCCCGCAGCGGCTTTGTCGTCCCATCGGACCCATTTCGACTCTACTTAGGTCCCCATTATAGGTTTTTTGTCATTCAATTTCGGGAAGCTGTTAGTTAAGTGACGTCATCGATCTTCCCTTCACAAAAAATGGTTCGATAATTTTATCTCTGATCACCGATTTCGATGAAATTGCTAGTACCTGCGGGATGATGTAAGGTAGAGCTTAGTGCTAAAGGACGCGATCTCGGAGTTTTAGCAGAAAAATAAAATAATTGAAAAATTATAATAGAAAAATATAGGTAGGTACATATATGAATCACAAAAATATTCCTCTGACCGGGATTTGAAACTGAGATACCAATTTGCCAGCAAGGCAGCAACACTACCGGATTTGACATTTAGCAATTGTAATCATAATGTATTGTTTATTATTCTGCCGTTCTCAAACTACGAGTAAAAGGCGGTTAAATGACAATTAAATGACAATATCAAACTATAAACAAAACCACTAGCATTAATTTCAAAATGATCCCGTTTTTTTTAACTCTACCTCAAAAACTCTTTTTGTCATTTAACCGCCTTTTAGTTTGAGGACGGCAGTATTATTTAGTTTGCCAGGGATAAGATCTAGCTAGATAGATTTTCTTCCCCCAAAACTCCCTGCACTCAAAATTTCATGAAAATACCTGCAGCCGTTGCCTGTAATCCGATTATACATATACAAGATTTGCTCTTTTAAAGTATAAGATAGAGTTTGAAATAAAATTAGAATTTAAAAATTATGTTCCTGTACTCCACTTTACATGTTATTGGCTTTAGTTATTACATTGATTTAGCGTTCGTACTTTAATATTTAAATTTTTAAGTAGTCTCTAAGAGAGCGGTAGAAATATTAGAACTAGTATTTCATTCATTTTATGGACCACTTCAACGATGATAATAAGTTAACTTCATAAGGACGTAGATATTTAAGGAAGTGGACTTCCCATTTAAGATTTAGAAAGTAACGGCCTTCAACTCCTTTGAGACGAACGGAAGTTATGTATAACGTCTTTTATCAGTTTAAACTAATAATAAATTAATTTATTGTATCAATTTTTTTTTTTAAAAGACTTATTAAAATATAGTTTTTTTTAGAAAACATAATAATCGGCCAAAGAATAAAGACAGATATAGATGGTAGAGTTCCCAATTAATTGGAAATCATGATTATATCATATTTGTAAATGTTGGATAATTCTGCTAAAGTTGTAGAGATAAGATTATTAATTTCGTATTATATTCAAATTAGATGCTATTAACGAAAAATGAAAAAAGTAAACTATTATATTCCTACAATATAATCGGGCATAAAGAGTGTTTAATTGACTTTATTCTTTGAAGAGTATTTTTAGTAAACTATCTTATTTAAATGCTGCTAAACTTATGGCGAGGTGACTGGTGATGTGGCGTGGCAAAACACGTTCAATATTTCACGTCCGACATCTGCTATGTCGTACTTTTAGTTCTCTTAGTTCTTTTATTAGTTTACTAGTAGTTCTTTTTTTAGCTGTCGTGCCTATCATTGATAGTGCGGTCGGGATTCGGCCTATCTCACAGGAGAGCGATGTTATTTATTAACTTGATGCAGTGTCGCCGCGCTGCGCATTCCGCCGACCGCCTGACGAACACTCATAGATCATTAACACCAGATGCGTTAAACGGTTTATTCTACAAAGATTATTCGTATGTATAATACCGAAAACGTGGCTATTTACATCCCTGAAATATATGGGTCTGCTGAATGTGAGAATGAGAGATGGTTCGTCGATGCTTTTGGCCACCAAATATGAAATATAATATTAATAATTGTAGCGAATCGTGACGATAACGTAACAGATATATTGTTATCGTAGGTTTGGCTATTACATTTATTGTGTTCTAAAATAGTCACGATAAAAAAATATCTTATCGATAAACTTTGTACGAACACGATGCCAAAGCAATAGCTGTTGAGGTTAGCCTCTGGGAGACCGTCTGCCGGTATGCACGTAAGTGACGGTGTGCAGGCGTGCAGCGTGTGTCGGTGGCGCCACACGCACACATGCGCGCACACCTGACGCCGCCGGTGGCGCCAGCGTACCGCCCCCCCGCGCGCCGCGCCCACCCCGCTCCCACCGTCACTGTGTTGCCAGCGTCCAACTCGTCCCCATAATGTCGGGAAATTTTACGGGTCTTACAGACTCTACATTACTTATAATATAGAGTTTACCGTTTGTTTTTGGCACCATAGAAAATATCAAAGAAGGTGTAGATAGAAGGAGTTAAGGACTTGATTTAGCTTATTTTAAAATAAATGGTAGATATAGAGTGAGAGAGAACAATGTAACCATAATTCAGATATAGCAGAAAAGTATAGTGTGATAAAATAAAAAATGATATTACTTACTATGAATCCCTGATCAAAAACTAAGAAGAAAAATACTGCTTAAAAATTAAATAAACTTAAAAAATATTGCTTATTAAGAGAAGCAAGAGATTATAGGCAGATGTTATAGCAAAAAAAAAAAAGCAACAGAACAATATTATAATAATTATGTTAAACTAAAATCTGTTAGTCCGAATGGCAATGAATAAAAACCATTACTTGAATGTCATCATAAAGATGATGATGATCAAAAACTAAAAACAGTATATAAAGGCATAAAATAAAACGTACTGAATTAAGAATTTAAATCCATTATTGCAAAAGTTAATTGAAAAGTCATTTGAGCGAGAGAGAAGAGAAAAAAGTATTGGTAATGACTAATGGATTTAAAGCACAATAAATAATAAAATGTAGAGAATCGACACACATGAATTGGTCGTATAAAAGTTTCGGGTGAAGTTAGTGAAGCGGTTTTGGTGTATTGTAAACATTGAAGTCGGTGGGGTAAACACATTCAACAAGCTGTTTACACCGACGCGTCATCGGCGGCCGTGCAGCGAGAGGCAGCCGGCAGTCGAGTGGCCGCATGCGGCTCGTGATGACGTGTGGTGCGCGCGTGCATGGCGCGTGCGCGTTGAGCGTCGCCGGTGACGGCGGCATGTGATGTTCCGGAGACGCGCGCTGCGGCGGCGGCTGGCGGCGGGCGGCGCGCCAGCGATGGCCGACGATCAGCTCCGGAAGCTGGTGCGAGCCCTGGACGACGGGGCCGTTGGCCAAATCTGCGTGCCCGGGTCGCCACCGCTGCTTCTCGCCGCCACCCGTACCTTCCGCTTTCCCGATTTGAAGGATCTGGCCGACCTTCGCCGCCTACCCCATTGCACGGAACAGCAGTGTTGCAACCCCTACCACTACGGACGTCTGTGCGAACCCGGTACGTCACATGTGTTTGTTGTTGTGAACATATCTAGTGGAATTTCTTGTGAGAAAGAATCCGTTTGTGAATGAACGACGTCGGATGAGTGTTGTGAATAATGGATAAGAGAGTTTCCAATAAGAAAATCACTAGAAAGTAGGGAAAGAGCGGCGCGGATCTATCTAACTTCACGCTCGTGTATTGAACTCTTATCGCGACCTGAGTTCTGACACATACGTATGCTTTATCTTGCCGTCCCTAATTAAGATTTCTCTAATTTGCAAGTATGTACACGGAGTGTATGCCGCAACTAGTTCTCGATGCGTTACAAGTGGTCGGGTCGGCAGCCGGCGGTCGCACTAGTATCAGTGCAATTTGTTATCGTGTATCAGTGTTTATCGCCACTGTTTGCTTCTGTATCTGTTGTTACGTTGATTACAATATATCGTGTTCGGTGTTTCACGTAAGCAGCCGAAACGAACGAGTTTCGCTTATATTGACACTAACTTACATTTTCTATCCCTCGGCGGATTGTAAACATTCGCCGTTCTATTTATAGATTCTGACATCAACGATCTCGGTTCGGCCGAGTATTCATTTAAATAAAACGTTAAAAAACAAAATATGAAAAACGATAATGATTCTACATCCTCTGATTAGTTTGAGTCGGGATCCAGTCGATCGAAATTACCTGCCTGTGTGGGTTAGCCGTATGTTTGGTTAGACGCGTAACTTCGAGCGCTAAATTTATCACTTTTACTTGGCGCCGGCGTTGCGTCGGCGTAGGTAAAGTATGTAAGCAAGCACCTAATCTGCCGTTGCGAGGGTCACTCGTTCGCGATAACTAGACAAGGTCACGACGCTGGCGCCGCCATGCCGCGCCGTCCGGCGCGCGCAGTCCGTTAACTTTTTAATTCGCGAGGCAATGGCGATGCTGCCGTCAGCCTTTGTACATAATTATTTAAACTTTGTATTTTGTTTCCTCACTCGATGACCTTTATTTCTTGGAGCCTTCCTGAATTGAAATCGATTAAACATCATCGTGTCTATTGACATCCAGTTGCAAAACTTTATCAATTTTAACGATAGAATTACTAAAATTAGAGCTAATATTATTATAACTATGACCACAGTAACCTTTTGCTCCGCTATTTAAATGTGTTCAATGTTTAAAACTAAGACAGCACTTTAAATACTTGTTTGTTTTTAGACATTCCTAATGTTACGCTCATATAATGAGTCACACTCCTAGATACATACCCAACGCTATTACCATATTCATTATTAATAATTATTATTTAAACATAAAACATACTTACATTGGAGTTAATTTTTTTTACTTGACTTTCCTAATTTGTAATACCATCAACTCATGCGCAGGTTATCGCCTACAACCTCCCACACCTCCGTACTTCGTCGAGGTAGTTAAGACTTAAGAAGCCGTACGTAGGTGTGTTGACAATGTCAGTTAGCATATTAATTAAGAAGAAAGCTATGAAAATATTGAATACTAAATTGAGTCCATGTGTAGGAGTCACGGCATGTTGTTTCAAAGTAATTAGACGATTAAAATGACAAAAATTGATAATCGGCAACTTGTAAACACAAAATAGCCTCTACAATCTACATGACATTTCTAATGATATTATTTCCGATAGATCATCTTTCAACGGTTAAAGGATCCCTTGATTTTCTAAAGAATATAGATCCAAGGAGAAGCATAATTCTTTAACGAAGCAAGATTGCGATTCAACCAATAGTTTAATATGAAATTCAAATATTGCGGTATTTCAGACAGTGGAATTTTCAGACAAAGTATGTAAAAGCGATCCGGAAGAAAACGAATTATATTCTACGGTCTTCTTCTAAAGAAAAATAAAGAAGAACGAAGCCGTATCCGTTTTGAAGAAACAATCCATAATGTTGATAATTTTAATCAGCATAATGCTCAAAATAGCACAAGTGATACCCAGGAATGAAAAAGGCAATTCAAGGCATCAATTATAGAGCAATAAACATATAGAGCCAAAATTATAAACATTTTGTAGAGGAACCCTTGTCATAAAAATATAATAATTGCGAAATATTTCTGACTGAACAGTAGACAACACCTTCATTTCTTCATTGAGAATTGCCAAATAAAATTTATGGTTCTGCCCAAAATCGATGGAGGCATTTTTTACGTCCAGCTTTATCGAATACCAAAACTATCCGTAATTACAAAACGTTATGTTAAAATCGGTCCGTAAGAATAAAAGCACGTTTAATTTTTTAATTCATAAAAAATCTGCATTTTGATGTGAATATAAATTTTCCTCAAAAGGTATGTTATTTACATAACGTCATGGCCTAAAGATATCCATAATTTCGGACCTCACCTGTGCGGTTTTTTGCGGCCTGTCTCGACGATTACTTGTCGCCACTGTTTTTTGTCAACTTTCGCGTCTGTCTACTTCCCACTGGGCGCCTCTTACAATGACGTTCTTGGAAATTTTTAATTCATAATTATACTGAATCATTGATTTAGTCATTAGAGGTCTCTTAAATGTATCGAATGTTTCGTTCATTTAATAATTAATTGAACGATTACGACTTTTTATGTTCGAGGCTATTTTAATATCAAAAACAATAAATAAAGCTATTCAGTTTTGTCTTCCACCGATTCGTGCCTAAGTTTTTGTGGTTGCCAAATATAATATTATGTTTTTAATAACAGTCGCTTCAATTCTGAGACTCGTTCAATAAAACGATTAAACCTGTTTTTTAGAAGTCGAGGAGCCACATCTTCGTCTGTTTTAGTGTAATCGAACGTGGACCTAGCCGTTGAGAGTTGAGACGTATTTCATCAGACTCGAAAGTGAATGTTAGATGAATCGAGCATCAGTGTTGGTCCTCGTGGCCGGGAAGTGTTTGCTGATCGGCGCCAGTCACGCCGCCCGCCGCGCCGCCGGTATCTGTTTGTGAATGTTTTTACCGACTCTACGCTCTTTGAACAGCAGGGGAGGGGGATCCTTATCTTATCGGACGCAGGCGTCGATGCGACGTAGACGTAGAATAAAAAGATCGCTCGAAACGCACGCATCTCGGTGATCTGTACATTTTACCCCTTCACAATCGGCCGTATATCCGCCAATTAAGCTGACACGCGTAGCGACACACATTATCGGCGCCCACTAAAAGTGAGGGCGGGTAATTTCGCTGCAATTTACGTTACAATTTAACGATGTCGTCTAGATATAGCAGAATCCATCTGCCGTTTGCGCTGCGTTGTCGGAGGCGGCTTGGCCGATATTTATTTAGCCATAATTGCTTGTCGGCGCCGGCGCCATGTCGCGCCGTGCGGGGCGGCGCGGGGCGCGGGGAGGGGGCGTGTGCGCCGGCGCAGGTACGCCGCTGCGTAAGCTCAACTCGATTTTCGTGATCGGTTTTTTACGTTTTATTGTATTCTGGTCATGTTTTTGGGTTGCTTTGTTAAATTTGTGAATGTAACGTCCGTCGGGCGTATCGTGTACAATCGATCTTTTCAAATGCCACTTGCATGGAGGACTCTGTTGTTTAAATCGTAATTAGCATAAATTCTGAAATTCGTTGAAAACAAATATGAGAATGTTGATTTTAATTATTCAAACGAAGAAACTTAAATTGAAATAACAACATTGGGTAGCAACAACCTTTGGAAGAAACCAATGAAAGAAAAATATAATGACAATAAGGATCAACCGAGAGCTAAATAGTACTTTGCTTGAGTATACGATATAATACAAAGCAAAAACTTTAAAAATAAATAAAAAAATACAATAGACGATAGACATTACCATGACATTACCTAATGCTCTCGAGAGTCGAGATATTAAATTTATCGATGATCTCACATAGACGTGTGTTTACTAGATTTTATTGGTTGTCGCAGCGACCCATTGAGTCGGCACCTGTGTTCGGACCGGCTCCGCGAAACTGGTAAAATTATCTTTATTACTCTCTACCGGTCGGCTGACGTGTTGAACTCCATTTGTAGGCCTCTTACAGTCCCCTAATACCTACTTGGTTCTTCGTTTATATTAAAGTTACTTTAACAATTTTTATCGTCTATTTTTAGACTTTCTTATTTGTCTTGGTTGGAACTTTGAACGTTAATGGACGTAATTTTTCCTTAGTTTTTATATTCGTTATATTTCTTATCATAATTATGTGTATGGATAGTCGAAATTATGTTTTAGTTTTATCCTATATTTTGATTTTGTTAAATTATCTCCAATAATTCTTCTAACTACCTTTTTATTTTAGTTTGGACGTCATTAAAACATTTTTAATCTTGATCCTCATTCTTTTCATATGCAATTATTTTAAACTAGATGTTGCCCGTGACTTCATGCGTGCAAAAGTTAAGTCCACAGACACCGTACATTTTTCAGCGATAAAAATCCTATGTCCTTCCCCGTAGTCTACTCTACATCTGTGCCAAATTTTATCAAAATCACTCCAGTAGTTTCGAGCCTATTCGATGCAAACAAACAAACAATTTTTTCCTCTTTATTATATTAGTATAGATAGTATAGCTATAGATGAAGTAGGTACCTTAGTTTACAAATTTATGAAATCTTTAACCAAAGCTATTATACACGAGGGCCATAATCCTGACACTATCTAAAGCTAAGAGATATTTCATGTCAAAGGGATTTTCTGCGTCTTAGGGATTATTTGAGGAAGCAAAGAATTAAGTACTTATGGTTAATTCAAATGAAAATGATAAAAGTTACTGACACTGATTTATGGAGCATTTAATATTATGTACTCGGAACTGCTTATCTCAAGTCTCAACTGCTACAAATAGGTTAGGTTATGCAAAACAATCTTTTGAGGAAAATTTTACCCGCTGCATGTATATTTTATACTTCTTATAGAATTTAACTATAATATTTAGTCGTTTTAAGATTGTTTTGATTTGCTTCGTAAATTCGTATCTATAGATTACTCTCACTTGAATTAAGTCAGAAGGAATTAAAATGTTAGATGAGCGGTTTCTTTCCTATAATATTTGGGTAAAAGTAAATTCTTACTCTAATTACTTCCTTAGTTCCTTGTCGGAGAATTTAATTTTTTCTAATCAGTCAGAGCAGCAATATAGAATATAAATTCTTTAATGCTTATAAAAGGATTCATTGGTCAGTCATGAAGTCCCATTAATAAGGAATGGAATTCACAGTCAAGTCAGTAATCACTCAAGAAATCAGGTGCAATACGATATCGATCCAGGGCAATTTCCCCTGTAGAGCAAGTATAGAATTTAAATCTCACTTTTTTAAACCAGCAAAGGCTGAAAAATGATTTGCTGTTACCACGAAAATATACTGAAGTCTGTATTGGTGTGTGATTTCGGAGAACGGTTGCGCAGCCTGCTTGAGAGATACACAGCCATTTCCACAAAGTCTGCCCATTTTGATATCGGCTTAAGAGACTATCTAAGCACAGAAAAGGCGAAATAAATATTTTTATAACTGTTACAAGTAGTATCATATATCTATACTATATAACTCATATCTAGTCACTATTGATTACTAATAATTATATTTAGATACAAGAATTATGATTTTACACGATTCTCGAAGTAAACAAAAACAAGTTGATTCAAGATTTTGGATCATAAATAATTAAATAGATAGAGGTACGATAAATGTCTGGACCATTGAGAGATTATGTGTTTTCGACCAGGTTTGGACACGGTTTTTTTACCGCTAAGCAACTAAATGAGTCGCAAAAATACAGCCAAATTATAAACTTTTAAAAACATAATATCGAAAGATGTGAGAAATTTAAGTAATGCGGGATAAACATGAAATTATATTGGATGATAAAGAAAAGATTTGAACACAATAGTATACACTTTTATTACATATTAAATAAAGGTAACAAAATGTTTTAATTATTGAAGAGGAATCTATTCTACTCGACGTGCATTGCGTTTACATGTCATAACATAAACTCACAAATATTCGTCCAGCCCAGTAAAGGTCGTTCAAAGCTGCTTTAGGACAGTCATTAGCGGTGCCGTTCTTGAAAGCAATGCGCGGAATGTTGCTTACGAACCCAACTAAGCGAGATTTAAAGGGCTCGAAACTTTCGACGAAATTTGAAAATGTTTATATAACTTCAAAGAAATTGTAATATTAAAATTTAACTTTAGCAATTTTTATTCTTATGAGCTTAACGCTCAGTGGAATTAATAAAAATTGATTCCATTGCAATAAAATTTAGAGAGCACATAAAATTTAAAGTCAAAGAAACAAATAATTCTGAAAATAGTAAAATTGATAAAGCCATCTGTATATATTATAATTTCAGAGTTTATTAGTATCATAGAACACAGATACAAAGACATTACGATGTTTTATTACACCTAAATGTTTTAGTGACAACATGCGGGGGATTTAAATTATTAGATTGGAATTTTCACTCGTAAGTCATAACACGACGTGGCAGCTCTTAAGAAAAAAATATTCTCAATCCTATGCCAAGTGACGTCACGACGTCGTCCACCAACTATTTCTCAATCAACACTGATGTGTTTCGTATGCTAGGAACGTCATTCTCTTCCGTTTTCTAGCTACGTGTCCATCCCATCTTCGATACCATCGTATTGTTCTTTGCAATTATTATAATTAACAATTATGCTTTACAAGTAAAGCCAAGACGTATTTATGAACTTAATTCTAAGAATCGATTTGTATTTTAAGACGAATCTATTTATTTACTTATTAAATTGTAAAACGAGATCGCAATAGTATTTGAGATTATCGTTTGCGTAAAGTTTTAGATGTCATTTTGTTTCCCTTGTTAAGTGCTATGGTAATGCCGGTTCAAATACATGTATGAATGTTGTCTACGTTTGTCGTTCGTTTTAAATCAATCATGATTTTATTCACAAATACTACAACTTTTCTATTTATGAAAAGATACCGTCAAAGTATGATGATCTATGCTTGCATAGTGACCCATCGTCGTCATAGGGCGGATGGCTCCGTCTATGGTAATTGAATATACATGTCCACGTTTGATGAATTAATGTAACTCACCAGCGAATGAGGTGTGTCCACTAAGGTCTTAATCTCCGCCTACATTATGATGGACTAAATGTTAACACAAGACAGTATCGACTTAGCATTCTAAACGCCACTCCCCCTCACCAGTCTGTGACGTATACCACTAACAACATTCTTGGTATGTGTCCTTTTGTTAATAGCTTGTTTACTATTCTAGATTCTACTGTATTTACTTGTATTAATTAATTATATTGCTGTCGGCAACATTACAAATGGAAATATCTACGGTAGAGCTGAATTAATAGGAATTAATTTAAAGTAATTTCACAAAATTAAAACGTATTTCAAATTCTTATAATTACAAAAAAAGTTGAATCCGATAAATTACTTTGTGCATTAGTTTAAAAATCTAAACGTAATTCTTCAATAAATCGTGTACCATTTATAGGTTTTCATTCGACACACTCGTAAACGGTAAAGAACATTCGGCATCTATTTTCAAATCCCGATTTCTAACAACAGTTTACGATAGTGTTTTCGCATATACATGTAGTGAGGTTATGGGAAATTTATTGAAAATTGATCGAAAACATGGAGGAAACGTTCGTTTGCGCGTGGGCAACGGCGGCCGACGGGCGCCGACGCCGGCGCCATGGTATAATTCGGGCAAGCTATTTCGGGGTACGCGTGTGCACAACGCTCCGTGCGATGCGTTACATAGAATTTTTTTTCTTCAATTTCAACACTATTTGTTGCCTCTGGAACCTCGATTACGATTGTCCATTGAGATTCAGATTGATCACTGTCATCATCGTCTTTCAAATTAAACTCCTCTTCATTTTCATTATCTTTTAGAAAAGCTGAAAAGCAATGGTTATGCACATTTAGCATCTGTGCCAAACGTGTAAAGTTTTTAAAATTATTTACTTCATTATAATTAGAAATCACAATTATTTTACTGAGGTTACAGTATACATTTTGAATTTTAAAATTTACATATTAATCTGATTTTAATTAGCTTCCATTCTCAACATAGTTATGTGATTGGGTACATTTGCTAAAAGCGTACTGTGTATGCTTGAGTCTGGATTTAGAAATGATTCATCCTAATTTTACTCTATCTAGTTTTGCTCTCGGGTATTCCGTCCCATAAATAATGTGGAGCTGCGAGGAGCGTTAATTTGCCCCAACAGTTGTCCTTGAAACGAATTTATTCTTCCTATATAGTAGAGTTAATGTTAGGAAAGGGAATATGGTTGTTCAAATTAACGCTATTTAAATGGCTTAGTTAAAGGAAAAGTGTCAAAGATGTTGCGTCTAGGAAAAGTGTCAAAGATATTCATCTTTGACACTTTTCCTAGACGCAACATATCCGTATTAAACTATTTTGGCATTAGAATTTGTATTCGGTTGTTCTACGTTTGCCTGATTTCTTTATTTTTCATATATTGATTTTATATCTGTAAATCCACTTTGTAACGGTCAATGTCTACATACTATCTTCAACCTACTTGTTCTTCCGGTCTAGTTCATATCGAATGCTTAAATATGATCCACCATTAAGTTTTGGTTTATGTTTAGATCTCATAATTGGTTTTCTAATGTCGTAATATATTTATAATAGTTCCCGTCGATAAAGCAATTAATAATGCCGCGACTAGACCGGTTCGGTTGCGTGGCGTTCGAAGGACAGACGCACATACAACCAAAAAATAGAAAGGTAGGGTAACAATTACAATGAAAATAAATAATTTTCATGAGCTGAAAAACAATTAGCACAGAAACCCAATGGAAATGTTTCTAGAAACATTAAAAAGTAAAAGGTCCTTAACTACTGACTCTAAAAGAATAGAAGTAGATGAAAGAGATCATTGTTAATATAGTAGAGCGTATTGTTAATTTTCCTATTTGGAATATTAAAGATAATAAAATAAGCGTTATCTTCATAAACCAAAAACTTTACACATTAAAAAAGTTGATCAATATTTTATCGTAATACATTATTTAATCTTAGATTATATTCTAAATCACAGGTAAAATATTGTTCATACTTATAATGATCGTCTGGAATTATGGTAGTAAGTATAACTTCGTTTTGTTATGTACAAATACTTGTAATACTTTCTGAATCTATGGTCAGAGATTCTGCTCCTACTTTGTATTATTTATTAAAGTAAGTATCAATACAATGATTACTACTCCATTCTTGTTTATACATTGCGCCTGTTTGTATCATTGGATTGAATTCCATTGGCTGCGCCTTTACTATGAGCCTTTCGACATTCGAAATAGAGTCTGTTTTGTGTCGAAGAAAATATTTAATAATTGAAATACGATATACTACTTTAACCTATTGAAATTTTAACTCTGACACTACTGTTCTATAATATATTTTAGCGTGAAAAACACCACTTTATACTTGACTTAAAGTTTGTTAAAAAGTTTGTTAATAGTTGTTAATTAAACGTTTTATAATTGACGGGACATTATTTTCTATTTAGAACTAAGAACTCATATAATGACATAACATCTTGAAAAGAAACAACCGCGCCATTCTACATACATTTCGTTCTGATGTAAAGAGAACCTAGTATTGTTCGCTGAGTAATTAACTTTGAGCTGTAATTTTTAGATTATAAAGTTCAAATTTGCTTGTCACTCTTCTTGCTTAACTATAGGTAGATGTAGAGTGATATGATATTATTTATATCTTGTTGATGGCACGCTAGGCGTTTAGGGTCATTTACTTTTGCTTTCTCGTTTTTCAGTGGCACTTGAGCGAAGGAATCTTATTGTGACTCATTGGAATATTTCAGGCGTCGCTTAAATTTCTTTTAATGGGCAATTTGAGACGATATGGTATTGTGGCTTTTGTTTTGGACACTGTTCTTTCACTCTCCCTCCCCATAATTCGAATGTCTCTATACTATACTTATATTTTGTTTTCAGTTTTGTTATCATTTCGTTCATTTTTTGTTTCAGTGGTATTAACGTAACTTTTATCTTTATTAAACGTAATCATCAAATACTTTTTATGGATTATACTCTTTGGTATATCTAGATAACAAAACTGAAAAAAGTTACAACTTAAGTGAGTAATAACTTAAATTTGTAACTTTTCATGTCTAAGAATTAGTATAAAGAAGAACATTCTATTATAAAATACAACGTTCCCTTTTTATATGCGATGTAGACGATTCAATATGCAGGTGCATACGCTGTGTTGCTTAGACATTTTATGCACACGCGTCGTTAAAAAGTTCTTAGAAGCGTACGACTCATATATAATAAACTCTCATTGTGCGCGGTTTATTTGTATTCGATTATTGTTGATCGAATAATATTAACACTTCACACGTCCGCCGCCGCCGGCGCCGAATCGTAAATGACAATTTCGCGATGTGTTCGGTATTCAAAAATACTAATGGCGCCCGAATTTCTAAACAGCCAATGGCGCGTGCTGATTTTTAATGGAATAGGTCATAGCATATTATGACTCGGCTTTGGAATGAAAATTTATATGACTGTTTTACATTACCAGGCTCATTTGTGTGGAGCAAATACATTAATTCTTCTTCTTCTAAACATACAGACAAATATTATGTCTACATAGATCATTTATTTTATTTATTTTTATTACAGAAACGCCTCCGCCACCATACAGTCGGTTCGGAATGGATGACCTCAAATCTAAAGGTGAGTTTAAACTGTTACTAATTGAATAAACAAATATGAATAAAAATACAGAGCAAATATAAAACAAACGCAAAATACCCGAGATTTAAAACTCATAGGAATTCTCGTTTCAAAGCTGTCATTGGCAGCGTACAAGCTAACGTAGATGGTATCAAAAAGCGGGCAGTATCTCGGAATCCGACCGCACCAGGCCGGCGCCCGTGCTTTCTGGAAATTAGGGATAGCTAGGGACGGACGAAGGATAACGGCGAGTCGGGATATCGATGTTTTCTAATTATTTTGCATTGTATTTGTCTAATCGGTTAACAAGTAAAAGGATTCAATAAAAATGAGACTTGTGCTGCATATTGTACAGAATGTGATATATGAAATGTATTTAAAAACATATCAGTAATATATCAATTAAATATTTGTATATATTACCTACTTTATACTTAAACCGTATTACGTAGTGTCTATTTATTAATCTGTGCTTAAACTAGATTTTAGTCTATAATTTGAAATCAACAAAATCATATATTTTGCAACATTACGCTTATCTGATAAGCTTATTGCTATTAAAAACATAACCCCACTATTTATTACGTTATCGTGTAATTAAATAGCGGAGCTGGTTGCTGTATCTGGTGATATGCATTTAAACGAGCCAACACGATAAATATGCAAAAGAATGTGCACCTCGTACACCGTCGACGTTATTCTATTCGATCTCTCGAGAAGACCAAAATACGTTTCATTAACAGGAATGCATAAAAGAAATTCAGATATTATAGTGATGAAATTTTCAATAACATAGCAAGATAAGATTTAGCTACTATCAGTACTCTTGATAAAGCAAATGTACTTTCCAAAGAAAGTAACGATAATAAAGAAAGGAACCAAATTCGAAAATATTCATATTCATTTTGTTAAATTTTCTATTTAGAGATATCGATATTGAATTCATCGTGGACCGTTATCGTGTCTTGCGAAGCTCTACCGAGCTGGTCCCTCAAGTTGAGCGCATTCCGACGGGGCGGCCATCTTTAAACTACATTATTAATGTTCATCGATGTGTGTACCTGGACGTGCCTTTGATTTATATCGCTAAGCAAAGTTTTAGGCATCAAAATGTGGATACAAAAGTAAACATAAACTGTCTCTTCTTTATTGGCGAATTTTAAAGAACTATCATTATTTAGTAGTAATTTTTAGTTTATTGTATCTAGAATTAAAAAAAATTTGAATATTAGATAGTTTCTAGGGTTCCGTAGCTCGAAAGGAAAAGCCCTTATAGGATCACTTTGTTGTCCGTCCGTCTGTCTGTTAAGACCCTTTTTCTCAGAAACGCGTGGAGGTATCAAGCTGTAATTTATTTATGGGCCCTTTTCCTGTCATGCGGATTGCAACACGCGTGCGGGTATCGGCCGCACTTGGCCGCATGCGGGTGATAGTATACTCCAGTCTACGTGCGTGCTGACCGCGGGACAGGTAAAATATGTATGAAATGATAAAATGCGGGCAGCACGTATGCGGCCGAGACCCGCAAGCGTGTGGCAACCCGCGTGACAAAACAAAATACTCAGGACGGCGCGAGTTCGACTCGCACTTGGTCGGTTTTTTTATTTATCATGAATGCATCGTGTATTCGTGTTCACAGGGAATCTATTTATTTAATGCCCATTTCTAATTCTCATTGACGGTCGCTGTCTGTCAATATTTGACTATTATGGTGTCTACAGACACACGAATTTGGTACGGAGCGTACAGCGGATCTGGTACGCTCCGTACCAGATCCGAGCGTGTGTAGGGCAGTCCGGCGAACATAAGAAGAAGGCGTTCACCGTTGTCCGCATCGGATCTGGTCCGCTCCGTACCATATCCGTGCGTGTGTAGAGCAGTCCGGCGGTTAGGCCGTACAACGGTATCAGTGTTGCCAACTTAGGGATGTACCCCAAAATTAGGGAAAATATCTACGGGGGTTTACTAGGGGACAGGATGTTTAGAGTTTACTCCTTATGCATCAATTTGTATGTAATAATAAAAATAATTTTAATGTGTGTATATAGCCAGGGATATGAAAATGTATTGGGAGTGAAATCAGATTAAGACAAGTTAGTTTTATGTTATTCACGGTAAGTCTTTATGTTAAACACATAACCTTTCTTTCTAGTTTATTATCTCTTAGACCTGTCAATGGTGTAAGTAATCAGGGGTAAAATTTGGGGAGAAATATTTTTTAAAGTGTTGGTATCACTGCCCGTTATCAATGAATTGCGGGAATCATCGTCGTCGTTTAAAAACCGCACTGTAAATAGAACTCTGTGCTTATGTAATAATAGAGCATAAAATCGAACACACGAGTGTCGAGCGTTTCGCTTCACTGCACCGTACCAAATCCGTGCGTGTGTAGCGACACCAAATTTGGTCTCCGGATATGGTTCGCTGTACGCTCCGTACCAAATTCGTGTGTCTGTAGATAGCATTAAGAGGTTATGTTAAGAGTGACGATCGCGATATTGACATCTCTTTATAAATTTTGTCACGCTTGTGTATTGTTTAAGTTATTTAAATTTTTTATACTCTTGCGCACTATTCATTTAATTTTCTTTCTATCTTTTTGAGTTTAGATTTCGAATAAAAAATAATAGCTACCTTTTATATTTAGAAATAAGAACTCTATTGATCACTGACACGGCCACTATCTGAGTTTTTCAAGAGCACTTTTTAAACTAAAACGAAACGAATTCGGAATTTCGATTCTTGGGATATGACCGGACATACCAATGTTCTTTGTTTTTATTTTTATACTCTAGTAGCCCGCGTTTTTGTACATACAAAAAATAAATCCCGCAGAAACCGTACATATTGTTGCAATAAAAATCAGTCTATATACCTATAGTTATAGTTTTAGTCTATATTTGGATTTACATAATATGTTAATCCGGAGTCTCAACTACTGCCATTCCAAACGTCAAAATCCATTCAGTAGTTATTGCGTGAAAGAATAACAAACATACATTTTGTATGTTTGTTTTAGTAAGGATCACCTATTCTTTAGGTTAAGCGATTTAGGATTCTATAACGTAATAATATTTGATACATATTTTGAATTCTATTAGGTATTAACTTTTACATAAACGCTTTTGCGTGTGGAATTTTAGCCTTTAATTTATTTTCGTTATCAAACAATATAATGGTCTCCCATTCGTCACAGGAATTTCCGTTGGCAATCGAAGTTCCCGCCGAAGGGAAATTTGCCTCTTTATTTTTCCGGGTTTCCCTTCCATCATAGGGTTTTCCGGGTAGACAAATTCGCACCCCTTCCAGACGATATGACGGCTGGATTTATTGCTCTTTTAATTAGGATGTCGTGATAAGGTAATGTTTCAAAAACCTTATTTGTTTTATTAAGTCTTTGAATATTTAATTCTACTTTTAATGGAATTATGTGCAGGTCAGACGTCGACGCTAGCTCTATTCCAATTATAGTAATTAGTTAAAGGTATCGTACGGGGGACGTAAGAAGCTTATAAGTGAACTTATTACGTAAACTCCGATGAGCTGTTACGAGATGTCTCGGTGTTTCTACTTCTCTTTTATGATTCACACTTTTTTGATGCTTATTTTATTAGATTTACCTCGATTTGTTAATATCTCCCGTCCAGACTAAAACTGAAGTCATTAAAAATCCTTTTATTATTCTGATAACTTCGTGGTTGCTGAATGGGTTCGATTTTTTTATCTTTGACATTGACATTCCGATTGGATCCATTACGGTGTTTCTCACGTGCTTCCTCGAATCCATTCATTCCATTTACACAGTCACAAATGCAACGGCCAATAAAAGGTGGGATGAGGTATAATGGACCTTGTGGGATCGTTTTAGGGTGCGTTTTGTGTCGGTTCCGGCCGAGTCGGGTCCCTTCTAGCGAGTATCGGCTGAGTGTGGTGATAACGACAGTATCCATTAAGTTTATCGTCACGTTATCGTAGCGCCGGCGCCGCACCAATATAGCTGGTCAGTGGCCGACGGCGACCGAAAGGTGGGTGTTCGCTACCCTTTTATGTGCAATCGCTGAGTGCACTCAACGTCTAAGTAGAGCCTGTCAAAAGGTTGTTTAATTACCTCTTAACCAGAATTTGTCGAGGACATACACACCTTACGTAGGTGTGTATGTCCTCGACAAATTCTGGTATTAATATCTTAATATCTTATAAAATATACAATTACACCGGTCTTCTATAGGGCTGCATACTCCATTACTTTCCATCCAATACACTAAAATCATCTTTTTTACTTTTACATTAACCCCCTTACTAATAAACGCTGTATAAGCTTTGAATAGTTATACAGTGTTTTGTTCACATCACACAAGTGACATGTTTAATTCGATGGAAGGAGAAAAACACTGTATAACTATTCAAAGCTTATACAGCGTTTATTAGTAAGGTGGCTAGAGTTTTTAAATGGTGAACTATGGATCAACATATAGTTCCGTGGAAGTTTTAAAAACGTTTCTTAGCTAGCTGCTAGAGGTTTGTCGGTATAGCATCAATAGCGCCCGGCAAACATACAGGATAAACATATCGGACAATGAGAAATAGCATACGTAGTTCCAACCTCTAAATTCGTGGAGCTGACAGTTCGATCTGGCATGTCGATGACAGCGCATTTTGCACAGTTTGAACCGTGCGCTATGAATTATTATGTAAAGGCCGATTTACACACGTTAAGTTGATAAGTAGGTAACTAAATTTTAACTTAATTTTAAGTGACTTATATTTAAGTGTATGTCCAAACGTATTTAAGAAGTTAAGCTCATTAGTTCACTCAAGATGAACGCGCAACAACGTATTGAAGTCGTAAATTCTGTACTTGAATTTGTTATTAGTGAGGTTTTGGACGAAGTCAAAGATGAAATTATTAGGGAAATAACTATAACTATATAATATTATACCCAAAAGACTGTAGGTGAGAAATTGGATAAATAGAAGAGATCAGTATGGCGCAAGTGTCACTTTATTTGATATTATAATATTTTAATGCGCTACCGATGATAGAAGACTCCTTTAATTACTTGTTTAATCCAAGAGCGCCACTACACTTATGCACTTAACTAATTTTGTGCATGTCCAAACGTGTCAAGTAGCAAGCCCCGCCCACCAACTTAATTGAAAAATAGAAAAAATTCTAATTATTTAGTTAAGTTGTTAACTAAATTTTAACTTGCTACTTACTACTAAATTTTGTGTTTACATGCAATTAATCACTTAAAATTAAGTTAAAATTTAGTTACCTACTTATCAACTTAACGTGTGTAAATCGGCCTTAAGACGCCGGCTATCTAAACCGTGACGCACTTTTCGTCATAATTAGCACGACATTTCGACCCGCAGACCGAACTTTATATATGCAGGCTGCTAACAGCTGCGTCGGTTACGACTCAATGGTTTTACTGTCTTATATCTTGATGACTTACGTGTTCTTTACTATTTCTACTTCACACTATCAGTTGTCATTTGTTTAACAACGGCACTTAGGTCGTAAACTATAAACTAAAAGAAGAAGAGGAAATGTTGTGCAAAAATCGCTACTTAATAATTTATGTACCGATTTTTACACAGCATTCCCTCTTCTTCTTGCTTCCAGTACTCTCTAGAAGTAATTATTAAGCAGAGAAATCGAACACTTGCGTTTTTTTTTTCTAAGCTTACTTCTATTCTCCAAGAGCGAAAGACCGCAGCCAGGATGCTGGACATCGTTCAAATTATCTGAAAGTTATTTTCGACTTGGGATGTGTTTGTTTGCGTTTTCCGTTGTGTGAATATTTATATACATGCAACAGTGTAGACAATATGTGTTATACTTAATTTGGCTTTCTATTTTGGTTCAAATTTTAGTTCCCGTATATTCCATATCCCCTCTCAAAGACTTAATCTATGGATTTTATAGTACTCTTAATATTATTGCTAACGCCTTCTTTTAAAAAAAACATCAGAAATTAGACAAACTTTGCGCGGTCACCAAAACTGCACTGTAAGGCTGCGTTCACACCAAACTGACTGTCAGCCGTCGAATGTGAGCAGGTTCACTGTGAGCCCCAGTGTAAACGTGAAAATAAACGGTATTTTACGTTCACACTATACTGACCAATCGGCCGCCAAATGTCAGCATCTACGCATAGCGTAATAACGTATTGTCGGTTAGGTGTGAACGAAAAGGTGAATATGTATGGAAATACCGTAAGCTGCGTAACGCTCGCTCACTTTTGGCGACTGACAGTCAGTTTGGTGTGAACGCAGCCTAAATAGAACTCTGCACTAATACAATAGAGCTGAAAATCGAAGGTCAAGTGTCAGATGTGAGGTTTGACAACTCTACACAATTGTCATCTCTATTGTTTAAGCGTACAGTTCTATTTACAATGCCGTTTTTTCTGTCGCGACCACGAAATTGCTCGTGGGAACGTAGCCTAACTCTATGCAGGGCTCCGGTGTCATTGAGCTGGAAACTATTCGGTTGCGTCGTGTGAACGCTCGTGAACGCCTCTCACTCACTTTCCTAGCCGGGAATCTCGTGAAAAATCTCATAGAACCATCTAGATAACACACTTAAAAGACAATTTTGCGCCATCAAAGCATTGTACTATAAGACGTCGTACGAAGCTTATATTTTGCTTTTTTCCAAATCTAGCTTTTTAGTTTTTACTAATAAAGTAAAATTATTCTGATCATTTAATATTTTTCAGTGATTATTTATAAAATATCCTATTTTTTTTGTTCTTTTTAAGGGTTCTGTACCTTAGAATAAAAAAGGGACGCTGTTACTAATACTTCGCTGTCTCTCTGTTTTTCTATCAGATAAGATTTTTTAGTTTATGTTCATGCTTTTTGGTTTTATACTTTTGAAGTAGTTTACAATTTAGTTGAAATACTTCGCTAGGTTACACAAACATCTGGGTTGAAACAAATATATGTATTGAAGTTCAGTAACAAAACAACGTTATTTTATTGTTAGAACTTACACAAACCTTGCCTTACACGTGGCGGTTGTTTCAACTTACACCAATAACAATCTTGTTTAGCTTCCTCTCAGTTTATTCATTGTTTAGCTTCCTCTCAGTTTATTCATTCATTCATATAATATGCTGTATTCAAAACGAAAAAAGAATCTTTGTTTTGAGACATTTTCGAGAATCTCTGAACTCATTAGTAATATTCTAGGGAGGAAAGATTTGTTTGCTCGTTTGTATTGAATAGGTTCCGAGGGACTGGAGCAATTTTGATGAATTTTGTCACATATGTAGAGTAGACCACCGGAAAGGATATAGGCTACTTTTTACCTCGGCAAAGCGTACGGTTCTTGCGGGTTTTTCTATAACGCGCACGAAGTCGACGGCAACCTCTAGTAAATTATTATTAAAATACTAATTTAAAGTAGATTTTTAACATTTCGTTCTATGAAACTTTAAAAAGCGTTTGCTGTAAAACTGCCTATTTTAAATTGATCATAGCTTTACATTGATAAATAAAATGTATTATCGTTCATCTAGGATCCATGCTTATTTAACTATTCATCACGTGTACCTATCTACTTACTTGCTAACTCAAAGAATCGTTTATAATAAAAAAAAACGGAAGAAAATGTTCAATTTACTGTGCCTTTATTGCCTATTACTTTTGATAAAACGCCCATAAACTTAGTTTTTACTTGAATGAAAATTTAATCGCGCCGAATTTTATCACCAATAAATGACGACATCAATGGATTAAGCTTTCACGGTACAATTCCAACCGCCAATGCCTGCACGTGGACGTCTCCACAGGTGTCCAAACTCGACTAGAATGACTGGTCCAGCGATGGTTATATTTTTTCTATCGTCCGCTTATTTAATTCATAATCTTTATTCATATATGATTTTGTACCTAAACTTAAATTGTCTTCATTCAAGGCTTTTGTGAATTTGAAAGCCTTCGAATGTAACTCTTTTGGCGTCATATGGTCGTTATTATAAAATAAATCCTTTATTAGATTCAGAACCAGAATCAAAAGAGGCAATTCTAACTGATAAATAATTATTTATCAGTTAGAATTGCCTCCTTTAATTCTGGTTCTGAATTTGCATTGCACATCGATAATATAAATAAAATAAATTCTTTATTAGATTTAGAATCAGAATCAAAAGAAGTAATTCTAACTCTGATGAATAATTGCACGTCGATAATATATATAAAATAAAATTATTAGATTCAGAATCAGAATCAAAAGAGGTAATTCTAAGTCTGATAAATAATTGCACATCGATAATATTATAGTAATTTACTTATTTTCTTTTACAGAGCATGGCGAAAATACAAAAGATGCAAGGAGGACCGACCACGAGCGGCTGGCGACGGGATCCCTTGCTACTGACGGAGAAGGTAAATATTCTTATATTTCTTTAATGTTTATTAACCTCATTTGTTTCTTAAATCTATATATTATGTCACCGTAAAATTGTAAAAACCGTGACATTGTAATATTACTAAACATATTATAAAATGTCGACAAATTGTCAAATAAAAATTTATCCTTACAATTGTACGCATTATTTTTCGGTATATTGTAATATATACTGTGCCGATTGGTTAAACGCCATATTTTTTGCTTTTTCGTAATAATAATTATAACGAAAAATAATGCGTACAATTTTAAGGAGATTTTTTTTAAATCTGTCAACATTTTATAATATCTCTAGTATTACATTAATATTACAACATTAATGTAATACTAACATATAATATATCAATATTATCAACATCTATCACTAACAGTTCCAGTGTTTACTACTGAAGCATACACAGCCTCCGTGGTTAGAGTTCGGCTCTCAACTCGGAGGTCGTGGGTTCGATTCCCGCATTGGAACAAAAAATGTTGTTTCGAAGTTTGGTTAGGACAATGCATGCTGATCACCTGATTGTCTGACAAGAAAGATGATCCATGCGTCGGATGGGCATGTAAAAAGTCGGACCTGCGCCTGATCTCTCGTCAGTCGTGTCGGTTATCCGTCCAACTAGATTATGAGAGTAAAAAATAGAGAGTGCTCTTGTGTATTGCGCACATACTTGGACGCTATAAAATTACTCATGCGTAACTGGCCTAGATTCGATGAAATCGGCCACCGTCACCGAAATCGGTGTTGAGAGTTATTGTTATTTTTATTACTGAAACATAGTTTAATTACTTTTGTTATTATCTAAGGATTGTGGAAAGCTACAATCCTTGGATAACATTTAATTAAACTATGTGTACACTATACGGTTATAGTGTACACATAGTTTAATTAAATGGACCTAATTAAGTCTGTAAACTGGAAAGTTTTGTGAAAACATCGTCAATTTCGGTAAATTGACGATGTTTTCACAAAACTTTCCAGTTTGAAAAAACAGAAATACTTATTTTACTTACTGGCTGAAAATGTGACTTGACAAACTCAGGGCTGTGTACTGTATAGACTTAATTAGGTCCATAATATGTGCTACTAGTATCATATTATAACGTCGCGTCGGCATAAGCCACATTGGTCACAAACGCGAAGGTTGTGCTGGTCAATTAGCCACAATTACGGCTGGTCATCGAACCGCCACGTCGAGAATCATTCGCGTGCTGTTACTATGTCCTTTATACAATATTTCTTCTAGAATCTTCTCTTCCTTTAAATAACATTATGAGAATTTTCTGATTTAGCCTAAGGTCCAGTAGTTCAAACATCAATATCTTAGAAAGAGTTACGCTCTATATAACTGTCCTACCTCTTCCTTTAAATAACATTATGACAATTTTCTGGGTCCAGTAGTTCAAAAACCACTGCCAATATCTTAGAAAGAGTTAGGCTCTATATAACAGTCCTACCTACCTTTGCATCAACGATAATAATTTTGTCATGTCAAATTATGTATTTCAGCCAAGGAATTTGTAAGTATATAATACTTACAAATTCCTTGATTTCAGCTTATTACCTACCTCAGTCGGTCTAAACTAAACTCATAGATCTGTCATAAATGACAACGGTTTATCAGGATCGCCATTTTCCTTTCTAGTTAGTTCCTTTGTAAAAAAAATTACCCCTGTCCCCAAAAATATTCCTTCTATCTTGGTCTTGAAGTTTATATGTCGTGATTCGATTCAAATGCTTTAAATTGGATAGTGGATATCATCAGGTAGCTCGTAAATCCTATGAAAAATAGTAGTAATGGCGTGGGGCTGGCGCCGGGCGGGCGGGCCTTCGATCGATAGTCAAGGTTATACCACCAGACACGTGGTCTCCACCATACGCCCTGTTATATGACCTAGCTATTGCTACTGACTTTATTTTCCCAAGCATAAGCGGAAAATTTAGAAAGAAATAAAGCTTCTTCTATAAAGTCTGTAGTTTTGTGGTATGTTCGCAACAAGTAACCAATGCAGCTCTCCCATGTTATATTTCTTGGCAGCTTCATCAGTATCAGCTTCAATGCAAGACGCCCCTTGATCTCATAGAAAACATGTAAGAACTCCCTGAAAATTTGTGTTTATTTAGTTTCGTTCGACTTTTTATTCCTGATTATAGGATTCTTTTTTGTAGGAAAGGTAGATGTAGGGTTCGTAACTTTTACAAAGTAAGCAGCTTCAAATGTTTTCTCAGATGTTCATTCTAATGTAATGTAGTGAATTCGCCGAAAACTTGGCGCGTGAGACATCGTATGAGTGACAGTTCGTCAGCGTTCACTCTGGAACAATTATATGATGTAACCCGCTGAAATACCGCGTAAAGAAACTAAAATGTAGTTATTTTCAAAAATATTTAGTTCGGTAATCACTTCCTGAAAATTGGTATCTTACTTGGATGATGACCGCATTGCAGTTTGGCTGTTTTTTTACGCAGTTATTCATTAAGATTTAGGGTTTCAAACGCAGAAATACTTTACGAATTGGATATGCCTATGTGATTGCCTTCTTTATATAGGTTCCTAACTCTCTTCTCCTTACAGAGCAAAAATGACACCACCGTTTTTTTAGATTTTTAACCCATGTCTTCTCTCATTACAGAGCGTCAGAGCTGGGAAACAGAGTGGTGCAGGCTGGCGTACTGGGAGCTAGCGAGGAGAGTGGGCAGGCAGTTCGGGGTTCGAGTCCGGGCTGTGGACGTGTTCGGAGGAGGAGGAGGGGCCTGTGGCTCCGGCAGGCATGGACTGTGTCTCGACGCCCTTGATACAAAGGAACCGCAAGTTGAACAGGTAGGTCAATCAACTCTGTTGTCATCATGATCATCAGCATCGTGGTCATCTTTGTCTATATCATCATCATCATTTGCTACAGATGGTTGGGAGTTTGATTCGGACTAAACTTTTTTGAATTTTTACTTGACATCTCTGTGATGAAAGTATTGACTGAATGAGAACGATGTCCTGATAATTTATGTGGGATTGTGAAGCATTGTGTAGTTTAGGAGCCGGGGTCTGAAGTTATTGCACATTTTTTTAAACCAAATTATTGTCATTTATAGTGCAATTCAAATGAGAATAGGATCGAGTCGGCGCCATATTGTTTCGAATTTAGACTGTTATGATAGTTAAATTTATGTTTAGTTAATTGATTACTATTTAACGTTTCTATTTAAATTCGATGCAATACTATTAATATTTATATGCACATAAGTTTTTCTGAAAATCGCACTTTTCAAGTGATATTTGACAGATAAAGGTCATTGACGTTCCTATTCTCATTTGAAACGCGTTATATCTACCTTCTTCCTTCTGGATATGTGGCAGTATGCCTACGTGATGGGCAGCATGTATCTCCTGATTATGAGTCACCTAAATAGTACGATTGTCTATCGCTAAACAATAACCCCTAGTATCTGTGTATATTGGTGAATTATTGTAATTGTTTGCTGACCACAATAATGATCGACTGTGTCATATTGAATAGTTTTTAGCAATCTTATCGTAGTAAATGTGGAGTTATGGATGTAGATAAACAGACTACATATAATATTTTAATAGTCGACCGTTTGAACGACCATGAATATCGCATAGATATAATCATATCTACGAATTATATTATTTCTCAATAATACGGTATTAGAATAAATCTCGAGGTTTGAGCGGGCACCATTGTATTGCATCTATGAATTGATTTACAATTGCGTACTGCCCGAGATAACCTCAAGATAACTTTAGATACATACAGTTGCGCGTGCGCCGCTAATATTTTACTAATAAGCCGCAGCTGTATCCTCGCCGGAATCAAAGGTGCATAATTATATTTTGTATGCCCGGAATATAAACCAAAGGTGCATAATCCTAATACTATTATAAATGTGAAAGTTCGTAAGGATAGATGGATGGACGGATGGATGGATGTTTAGATGGACGTTCGTTACTCCTTCACGGACTACTGTACGGACTTTATCCCGAAAAAGTACAGTATTCCTGTGAGATACCTACTAAAACACGGGCGGAGCTAAAAAGGAAAAGATTTAACTCAAGATATTGACAAAACAAATCTTCATACAAGAAAAAGTTACGCCATCTTGGTTTTCACCATACCTCAAAATAATGTCAGCCATCTTGTTTTCACTATACTTCAAATGTCAAAATGGCCCCAAAAATTTAAAAAGTGGGGCCATTTAAATGGAGACACTTTTTGCCTCAACATTCCTCGTCTATAATATATACGTCTATGTAAAAAGGGAAAAAGCTAGTAATAATAATATGTGTTTAACGTAATATTTTCATTTGTTCCAGGTGCGGAAAACCAGAGCGAAGATCGGGTTGGGCGTGACCTTGTCCCTGGAGTCAGACGGGGTGTGGCTCTACAACAGGAGCCAGGAGCCTGTGTTCGTGAGCTCCCCTGCCCTCGACGCGGCTGCTGCCAAAGCGCTGCTCGTCTGGAGGGTCGCTCCCGGGCACTGCCTGTGCATCTTCGACCCCTCGTCCCCTCCACCGGCCACCACGCTGCCTCACGTGGGCCCGGTCGACCCCCGCTCGGTCCGGATCTCCTTCGCCAAGGGCTGGGGCCCCAAATATTCGAGGAGGGACGTGACGGCGTGCCCCTGTTGGCTGGAAGTGCTCCTCGCCCCTCCGAGCTGACGCAAAAACTGTGTGTGACAATAATCGGCAGCTTGACTGTCGTTAGTGTAGTGGAAACTGGACCAAAAGTGTTTATTTTTTAAACAGACTATTAATATTTACTTAATGTTACAATACTAAGTGATGAGAAAGAATATCTAATATTATTGGACAGTTTGTTTATATTAATAAATTATTCTTGATAACAATCGGCAGCTCTTGAACTATATTTCACTTTTAAAATGTTTTTTAATCATGAATTACTATCTAATTACTTATCAACTTACTAAAATGACACAACTATATTTTTCTCGTCACTCAGTATGATTTGTGCAATGAAGCATTTTAAGCCCAGCGGGTTGGTTTTTAACTTTTAAAATGTAACAATCGAGTCATTAAAATTTATTTAATCAAATGACATATATTATTTTAACTTATAATTTAAGTAGATAGGAGTTAGAACCTTTCGTTTTTAAAACTTGTTCTTGCAGCACCTGTCATTCAACCCTTGTATAATTATCTAATTTATATTTTAATTTAGAAACAATGTAGATAATAATTTTCGACTTTAGATACTATATATTTTAACTAAAACAGTTTTGATGAAATCATTCGAAGGGTGCTGATGCTCTTTCAAGTTGGACAAGCCAATTCTGAAAGTGAGCACGTTTCTTATAAAGCATAGGACACACTCACGGTGAGTTTACGAAGCCCCAATGTAAAATTTTCCTTAGTTCGTATACACGCTCGTATATAAATGTATAGATTGTATATAACTCGGTTTTAAGTAACGAGACTGTATATATGATGTAATATTATGTACCATATTACTGTAACTATTTATTAAGTATAAAATGCCTTACCTTAGCGTGTAATTATTTAATGTATTGTATGTACAAAAAATGATTTTGTCGCAATTTTATATTGAGGAGCGAAGGCTGTGTGAAGCATTTTATCCGTTCGTCTCAAGGTACAGCAGCGGGTTGTAGACTTAGGTTGTTGTAGATCTGCCGACGTTGCGAGTGTGAGTGCAATCTGTCTTTAACTTTCACATGCAATATAAAATGGATTTTCCTACAATTTAACGCATTTTTCTGATAAAAATAGTCGCTAGCATAAATAGAAAACGAAGCATAATTATTCATAATGCAATAGCACTGTAATAAAAATAACGGACATTTTATATTCCATGTGATTATGAAAATACAAAACGTCTAAACACATAAAACTTTGTGCCTTGCGTTGTATTCAAACTAAGATAATATAGGGTAATGCAGTCAATTTCACTGAATAAATATAAGTATATACATTAATTATTATACAAATTATGTTTATATCTCGAATTTAAGAGTTGCTCGGACGAAGTGAGAGGAGTTGACAATAAGAAGTCTAGTCTTAGTAGTCTTGCTTTGTTCCGGCGAGCGTGATTCCGTGCACGGCGCAGGTTGTGTGGAGAGAGCATATCTAACGGACGTCCATGTGTACTCGGCTTTATATTGTTGCTAATGGCCCTCACATACATCAGTGGCGCAACAAATGTCGTCAACAAATTGGTTGCTATATGGAGGATAGCAAGAGCTTTTAGCCAAGTTGCCATTGCTGATTACGACGACAAAGCTCGAAAACAAAAATGTATGGGATTTGACATAATGTTTCGCTAAGTTACGTAGCGATGCTTAATATGTCACGGAGCGTCAAATCCCGTACATTTTTGTTTTCGAACTTCCTCGTTGTAATTAGCGATGGCAACTTGGCTAAAGGCTCTGGTTGTGTTCGGCAACCAAGCTGACCCAGTTGAGCTAAACACCATACAGCTAGTTGCATTTTATTAGTGTTGACTGGTTTGCTGTGCCACTGTTTTCGTGAGTTGGGGTTCATATTGATCGGCAAATCTACTATTACTTGCCGTTATGAAGAAGTTATGATGCCATTGTGGTCATAATGATATCATAATTGCATTGTAGTGAATTAGTAGACTGCCTCGGTGCGTTAGTTGGGGACCTGACATTGAATTGATAAATTTGAAATGGTTTGACCAAAATATTTGTAACTTATCAGTTGAATCTCCGTGTACCGTACACTACAATATGAGCCAAGACTGTTGATGGTGTTGCAGTATTTTTTTAAATTTAAACATTTCTGCTTGTAAAAATCGTTAGGTATTCACATTGTAATGCAGGTCATTTTAATTTTATAAACCTATCCTTTTACTTTTTAATTCGAGGTCCTAAAATGCGAAAATTATGCATTAATTTTATCGTTTTTTCGTTACTGCAACATATGAACACGTCGCTTATTGCCTTATACGATAATACGTTAATAAGTATTTTTGTAATACCAATAGAAATATATAAATGTTGATGCACGAACCACGTGCTACAGCATAATCCGTTAAATGAAGTATATATTTATTTATTGTAAACAATTTAGTCACTATATTAGACTGATGTTATGCCTTATAGTTTTGGTAGTATCAGCTTTTTTGAAACCGAGTCATTTTAGACATGGTTATTTACACTTTCAATATCTTCTTATTTATTTTTACATTTTAATGTACTTAAAATGCGTGATACAATAATAAATTGTTATACCACAATAGTGATAGTCAAGCATGGTTTCTGAGCTCGGTTCAAAATGGCTGATATGCCTAAAATAAAACTGTAAATGTTATTTGTAAATAGCAACTCCGATTCGCCCGTTATTTGTGAGTCTGGCGGCCGAATACCCAAAGGCTTCTTAAGTTGAGACGCTCTCAAGTCACACGCTGTCCTTGACATTCTGCTAAGGAGAGACAGTAACAGTATGCTATTTAGGGAGCCCTTAGTTTAAGAAGAGCTTTAGAATTCGACCGTGAAGGATGAATGAGATTATGGCATGATAAATTATAAATAAACAAAGAGAATATTTTTATACGTATGTTTTATTTACAAAAACCTACCGACGACACAACTATTTACAAATATACAAAACATACACTTATTCTAGTCTCTTCAAATTCGTATTTGGGAGAAAGAAACAGGCGACTCCACACGCTGAAACAAAATTAAAATGAGCATTTATAGTGACAGTTGGTATATTTTAAAAAGAACATATTTTTATATCATGGGCGTAGCCAGGATTTAGTTTCGGGGGGGGTTCAAGAAAATAAAACGACTACAAGTACATTAAATAACCATCTTTTACCAACCAACGTTTAAGCTTTAAACCCTGAAAGACTGTGTAGGTAATTCGGAAAACTAGAAATATCTATAGTCTAAAACTAAACATCAGTACTAAATTTTATAATACGTTTTTTAAGCAAAAAACGAGCGAGCGAGCAAATTTTTTTCCTATTTTACAGGTTTTAACGTTCAAATCTGTTCAAACGTTAAACTAAAATATAAACACTACAGTAAATAACGGTGAACTTCGTAAAAATACCATTAAATCAACCGGATAAAACAGAACATCGATAATAAATAATATAATGGCCTTTATGTTACCCGCGAGCGAGCGAAGCGAGCGAGCAAATTTTTTTTCCTATTTTACAGGTTGAAACGATCAAATCTGTTCAAACGTAAAACTAAAATATAAACACTACAGTAAATTACGGTGAACTTCGTAAAAATACCATTAAATCAACCGGCTAAAACAGAACATCGATAATAAATAATATAATTGCCTTTATGTCACCCGCGAGCGAGCAAATTTTTTTTCCTATTTTACAGGTTCAAACAATCAAATCTGTTGAAACGTAAAACTAAAATATAAACACTACAGTAAATTACGGTGAACTTCGTAAAAATACCATTAAATCAACCGGATAAAACAGAACATCGATAATAAATAATATAATGGCTTTTATGTTACCCGCGAGCGAGCGAAGCGAGCGAGCAAATTTTTTTCCTATTTAATAGGTTAAATCTGTTCAAACGTTAAACCCTAAAAGATTGTGGAAATAGGATCATTTTATAATATATCATTAGAATAATTGGCGCCCATTTTTTTCGTTTTAACCTATTTAAGCTATTAAGCACTGTTTTTCAGGGTTTGCCCTGAAAAACTGTGTGATTTGAAAAATACAAATATCAAAAGCTTAAAACTGCACGTCGGTACTTTTTATAGTAATATGTTCTGTAAGCCAAACACGAGTGAGCAAAGCGAGCGAGAAAATTGTATATCCCATTCTATAGGTTAAAATCTATTCAATCGTTAAACTTAAACACTGAATAACGGTGAACTTCGGAAAAATATCATAAAATGAACCGGCTAAAACAGAACATCGCTACTAAATAATATAATATAATGTTAAATGCGAGTGAGCGAAGCGAGCGACCTAATTTTTTTCCCTATTTAATAGGTTAAATCTGTTCAAATTTTAAATCCTAAAACACTGTGAAAATAGGATCATTTTGTAATTTAAATTAAAGTAAAAATAGTGTAATTTCTGATGTTGCAAAATAGATGACATATAACATAGCGTGCCATATAGCGATTCGCGATCCCAGTTTTAGGCTATTGATTTTATTGTTTTTTTAAAGTATGTACAACATTCTTTCAGGGCTTAAAGTATAAAAAGATTTTAACAGATTAAAGCGTAAAAATATCGCTCGCTTTCTCAGTTTGAACGCATTTAACATAAACACATACCTACTAGAACAAGTTAGTATTAAAGTTCTGTTTTAGACTGTTGATTTTTTTTTCTAAAATAACTTTAAAAAATCATCTTTCAGATAGGGTTATTGGGGCGGCAAAATATTTTAATTGGCATGGGTCACAAAATTTCTAAATATGCCTCTGTATATGTTATTATAGGTCATCCATATGGACCAGCCGGCCTATTTCGGGGGGGGGGGGGGGGGGTTTGAACCCCCTAACCCCCCCCCCCCCCTGGCTACGCCCATGTTTTATATAGTCTGATTCACAAGATCCATTTCAGTGAATTTCTGCCTAAGGGCACCGAAAATGATGATCCAGGGCTCATTCGATCCGGAATGATCTCTAGAAACTTTTTGAAAAATTTCAACGGTTGATGCGCAGCGCGCGGGTCCGTACTATCGGTCAGCGCGCGCGGGACGCGTATCATATATCAAAATTATAAATATTGGTCATAGAGTTCCGGGAGTTTGAACTTTTTCTTATGAAATTTCCTCCTCTTTAAGGATTTTTTCAAAATACACGTTTCATTGTAAGAGTTCGAATTTCAAGTTGCAACGCGTTACAACTTATCTCAAGGACCATAGATCGAAATATGAAAAATAAATGAAGAGCATTGATCGGCGCGCGACTCAGATTTCACGAAAAACGCTACTTTTCAAATGCGTCTATATCTAACAAAAAACTGGTTATTCTGATTTTTACATGTAGAAAAACACTAGAAAATATTGTATTCTAATTATTCACTTATCATTTATTTTAAAATAATTTCAAACTTTTAAATAAAACTGACAAAACTAACCAGAAGTTTTTACAACTTTAGGTTCAGGGGCAATTTCAAAACATATAATAGCTAAAACCGCTTACATTTTTTAAAAACAAAAAATCTTTACAAACTTGTTGCTTCCTCTTCTAGATTATCTATTATCAGATTATTTTTATATACGTTTCTATCTCATAAAAATAAAATTTAAAGAATGCGAAATTATCAGGAATTTTAGTTATTTAAAATGATGATATTTATGTATTTTACTTGCTCCTTTTGTTTCTTACTTACATAATCTATGAGAAGAACCTTTTATCTTTAATATGCTATTTTAATTTTTAACTTAATTAGTTTGACGAATTTTATATGAATTTTTAAAACTACTCTATAAATCGAGGCGCACGAGCGTTTACAACAGTATTTGTAATTTTTAAAATTAATTTTAAAATTATTCAAAAGTTTGAAATTATTTTAAAATAAATGATAAGTGAAAAATTAGAATACAATATTTTCTAGTGTTTTTTTACATGTAAAAATCAGAATAACCAGTTTTTGTTAGATATAGACGCATTTGAAAAGTAGCGTTTTTCGTGAAATCTGAGTCTCGCGCCGATCAATGCTCTTAAGACCTTCCACACTAATTTGATTTGCTGACCGCGCGGTTTGTATGGGAGGTCCAATTTTTTCATATTTCGACCTACGTTCCTTGGGGAAAGTTGTTCAGTTTCATGAGTATTATCAGTGGGTTTCGGATTGATATACCTCATTTGTCACACGTTGTAGATATCTAAAATGCAGCGTCGCGTATCGTCACGTATCGTCGGGGTGTGAACTGAACTTTAATGTACTACCGAACAAGTTCCCGCTCGACTAGGCATAAGATGAAAATCGCTCTTCAGCGCCGTTGAATAATGGGCTCGCAAACATACTCACCGGTAAATACGTAGTTCAACCTTGTCTGCAGTCGTTGGGGCTACTTCCTTTGCGTTCAAATATTTTGAGGCGTCCTAGTGCAAAGGGGAATGTTTAGAGACTGATCGAGCGGGAACTTTGTCGGTGGTACATCCAATCCTTGTCACGAACTTTGTCTATAATAACACTAGTATGAATTACTTGGCTAGACTGATGCCGATCGATGGCATATCGTATTCTATTCTAACCATAGACGTAGGAATATTCTACTTGCAGGCTTAGCATGCGCATAGAAGAAACACCGAAGAAAAGAAAATATGACAGATTGAAGAAACATTAATACCATTCGGAGCAAAATAGGTCTTATTATAAGGTAGCAAGGTCGATGTATCGTCGTTATGAGAAATTACATTTCTTTTCTTCCCGAGCATGAGCTCACAAAATGGCCTCTTTTGACAGCTAAAGTAGAAACGTTTTCTTAATTTAATGTCAAAAAGTCCCACAATAATGTCAACCACTCCACATCATGGCGGTCCTAGACAAAAAGTTTCTTTACGTTGAGTCATTTATTTGAATATTTGTTCGATTTTGACAGAAGATTTCCCGGCAACCATTTTAAAAATATGGCGGTTTAGAAATGTTGACTTTTATTGACGACCTTGTTATCATGGATTAAGAACTATTTTGCAACGAACTGTTTTGGATAGAATATTTCTTCATTAAATGTATTTCTATGGATCGCCATGCTAAGCCTGCTGTTGCACTGCTCACTACATTGAAAAACATAAAAATAAATTCCCAAGCGCCATCTATGCTCAGTGTATAAGATTAGAAGCTAAACAGTGTGCGTGTAAAAATGGAGGATCGCTTGAATTTCCGCGCTACGAAACCTACAGTCTGCCTTATCAAGACGACAACTATTTCATAGATGTCGCTACTCGTTATAGCAAATGGTGTAAGCACATATGGTGGATACCAGAAGGTTGATTCTGCTAATTAAATCCTGCAATAATACATATAACGATCCAGTTCCGATGTGTTAAAACTGCAACGGTATTCTCATAAACGACAAACCAACTTCAAACCAGTTTTGATTGGTGCAAACTCCAAAAATCAGTTTATGATATCAAGACGATTCATTTATTATAAAGTAGAATGAAAGAGTAAGTTAATTACGTGAATTAGGGTTCAGGAAAAAGCCTAACTTTGTTAACGATAGTTTTGAGAACTAGGATTTTATAGAACGTTTACACCTGCAAGCTCCCACTTATCCTCTTTGTTAATACACGTGTTGAAAAATGCCCAATTAACCATAAATAGCCTTTTTTTTTCTTTTTTTACAAGGGAAATGCGTAATGCATACCCCACGACCCCGGGGGAGCGTCGCAGGGTTATGTAGGACTCTGCAGTGCATTGCACCGGTTTACCAATTAAAACCCCCCCTTCTTCACGTTTTAGGCCATGGGAACTGCTGTGACTCCACAACCCCACTACGTATTATCTCATCAGGCATCATCTTATTATGGATAATGCCGATGCCGATGCTGCCATCTTCCTTCGCTAAGGGTTCCCCGGACATATGGGAAGGTTATGTAACCTTAAATAACCGGGATGTTGAGAAGAGTCGATGATATTGGAAATATAGACATGATTAACGCCCTGTTTCACAATGTTCTACTGGTTTAAGTCATCGTTTCTCAACCAGTGGGTCGCGACCCTTGGGGGTCGAGTTTGGTTTTAAAGGGGGTCGCAGTCTGTCGAAAAATAATAAATACAAACTACATATAGATACAAAAGATTCGTTTTTCGAAATAATTTTTTGTATCGAACGTCGAAAAAATCGTGACGAGTCGCAAGACTTTTTGCTTAACTTTTTGGCTTTTTCGTGAGTCGCGACATAAAAAAGGTTGAGAAACGATGGCTTAACTGCATGTTTTGTCTCTGTCGCTCGATATAAAGTTAACAGCAACAAAAATGCCGGATAAGCTATGATACACTTTTAGGCGATTGTAAAACAGGTCTTATCTTACCTCCTAAAACAACTCCAACTACGATAAAAGGCGGAAGACATCCATAGTCTATGAGCGCGGGGAAGATGACCGTGCCGGAGATGGTGCCCAGCCGACCGCACATCAGGAACGTCGCCATTGCCATCACCCTGTAAAAGTTAATATAGGGGTCACACTGACGAGTAAGGATCCGCAGTATTTTAGAGATAGCCATTCAAAATTGAACTTTATTCACCACACAATAAGATACACGTTTCATATAACATCAGCCATACACTGCACATGCGCTGTGCAGCGCGGTACAACCTGACATTCGAAATCTTACAATGAAATGTGTATCTTCCTGTGTAATGAATAAAGTTTAAAATGCAGCGCCATACCGAGTATCGTTTCGTTTTGTGTGAATAGACCCTAACGTCAAATATTGTGGCAATAGGCAATCGGACTATTTTTTTTATTGCATAAATGAATAGTACTCTTAAATATGAGTAACTTCTCAGAAGAAACCGAATATCAAAAGTCAATATTTTCAAAGGTACAGCGATTTTTATAAAAAATTTCGCGAGCCCCCTAAAAACGCTCCATACTAAAGTCGACCTACAAATGACGTCACTTGTAGGTTATAGTATATGAAGTAGTATATGAAGTATATATTTTTTTTTTTTATGAAATTGGGGGCAAACGAGCAAACGGGTCACCTGATGGAAAGCAACTTCCGTCGCCCATGGACACTCGCAGCATCAGAAGAGCTGCAAGTGCGTTGCCGGCCTTTTAAGAGGGAATAGGGTAATAGGGGAGGGTAGGGAAGGGAATAGGGTAGGGGATTGGGCCTCCGGTAAACTCACTCACTCGGCGAAACACAGCGCAAACGCTGTTTCACGCCGGTTTTCTGTGAGCCCGTGGTATTTCTCCGGTCGAGCCGGCCCATTCGTGCCGAAGCATGGCTCTACCACGTAAAAAATATATGGCCGCAGGAATATATTTGTAAATATCTCCGATATTTGTGCGCTTAAGTTCATACTTACCATAATGAATGCTTTTGTATATGATGTGAGTAAACTAATGATGTAGGTTTTGTTTACCAATTTCGCAAAAAAAAAAAAAAATTTTTTTTTGGTATAAAGACTCGCGAAATTTTGTATACAAATCGCTGTACCTTTGAAAATATTGACTTTTGATATACGGTTTCTTCTGAGAAGTTACTCATATTTAAGAGAACTATTCATTTATGCAATAAAAAAAAAATCAGTCCGCTTGCCTATTTCAAACGTTAGGAGACACTACTTAACTAATTAAATTAGTTTTTGTGTATAATATAATTATATTATATAATTACACAAAAACTAATAAAACTGTCAGGCGCCCTGATGCGGTTACCGTATCAGGGCGCCTGACAGTTGCGAAGCATTTACAAACTATCTCACAGCATTAAAACACGTTACATTAGTACAACAGACCGGAATTTAGAGTTTAGGGCCGGAATTCTTGGTCGTTGCTTAAGAAAAGACTTAAGAATTTTCGAATAAGTCCGCCTTATTTGTATGAAATAATACTTAAGACAACGCTTAAAGTTACGACTGTGAATCGAAATGTCTCCTTAAGCATGTCAATAAGGCGAACTTAGAAATAAGAACCGATCAAGAATACCGCCCTAAATAGTCTAAAGGTCACTTTATAAGACAGCATAATTGTGTGTGAAAATATGTTTAAAAGCAGTAAAGGAAAGAAATACCTGAGAGAAGTAGGGAAGAGATCAACCACGATGCTCGACAGTGAGGCACCCGATAAGGAGTTGAAGGCAAGCCCCACCGTCACCATCACCACCACGGCGCCCGCACTGTTGCCCAGCACCGGCATGAGGATGATCACCACTGCGCCCAGCAGCCCGCAGATACCGGCTACAATCTTCTTGCCACATCTGAACATTTAAAACCTAATAATATACCTAATACGTAAAGCATACACTGTAACAAGTAAGATTTTTTTTAAATAAAGGCACCGCTTGCTAGTACGTTAGAAACGCTTCAAGAAAGGCTTGGTTCAGCGTGATTCATCCGCGAAACTTAAGCGGAGACAAAGATATCTATTGACGCAAGTCACCAAGTGTATGTACTTCGCGTGTAAAAGAGGAGTAAAATTACTTTGTCCAGCGCCATTTCCTCTCGAATATTCTCAGTGTCAAACGTCTAACGAAAACTAAAAAAAACACGACAGGGCGGCGCGCGGCGACGGCCTTTGAATCGATTACTCACTCGGGGATGGGGATAACTCATCACTAAATCACTCTTGTGACGTCACATCAGGTAGAAAAATAATAGCACGCTTGGTTTCTATAAAGATGTTGACGTACAAAGACGAGATGTACCACGGGCTTAAAGAAAATATATAAACTTTTCGGGTCCCGGTCGGTAAATTATAGAATTACCTGTTAACCAAGGCACCTCCGATGCTGTACGTAAGCACAGAGCCCGCACCCACAATAGAGCTTTGTAAGTACGTCAGCATGTCAGTCTGTATGGGGACGCAGGAGAGCTGCTCCTCCTCAGCGACTGGAACTGGTGCGATTGCTGAGCACAGACTCTCGTTAGCATGAGTGCCCATCATGGCCGCTAGTTGGGGATACCAGAGACGAATGGTGTTGGATCTGTAATTCAGAAATTGATGTTAGGATTGAATACGAGGTATATAATGAATCCAGGACTAAATCTAGTCTAGATACACATCTTCCTAGCTAGTCCTTTAGAATATTGAAATTTGGCTAAATGCGGTTCAATTTTTTTAAACATAAAAAAAATTTGGAAATCGTGGCCTTATTTTTGCAGTGATAACTTTTATGGGAGGGAGAGGGTATGCCGTTTCGTTACGTAACGCGTTACGGCGCAAGTCTCTCTGGCATCCCTTTCTCTCACGCATACGGCAGCGGTAGGCAGACTCCTCCTCTTTCACTCTAACACACAGCGCTAGCCGTGTCAAGATTTTATTAATAAATATCCTTCCTTTACACACAGCTTTTTTTTATAATTATTATGTTATATGATATAGCGAACCAAACTACATATTTCTACTTACCCGAACATGCAGCCAACATGTGCTCCACAGATGAGGATTAAATAAGCCAGGTATGGTGGTTTGAACAATGGTGCTGTTTGGGCCATGCCACCCTTGAGTGCTTTGACGCCTTGTTCCAATTCTTCTGACTTTTCTTTTACCAATGTCTTGATCTACCATAAAAATATGCATCAAATTATAATTGCTTACTGATTATTATTAAAATTTAACCAAAGCTGATCTTCTTTGCAATTTTTAAAAAATCACACTTAATTCGTAATATACAATCCCACCAAAAACATTTTCATGTAAAGTGATGCCAAGACGATACCATATAACTCGTACTGTCAAAAAGCTATTAGATCTCATGTGAAACCAAGTTTCTGACTCTACCAAACTTCTAACTCTACACGCCTTAACTCTACAAGCCTAACTCCACAAACTCTACACCTTAGTCAAAATATGTGGCCTGGCCATTTCGATACATTCGCTTAGGCGTAAGGTGAAAAATTTACGGACTGTTTTTCTGTTATATTACTCTTGTACGAACGAAATGGCCAAGCCACATAATTTGACTAAAGTGTAGAGTTTGTCGAATTAGGCTTGTAGAGTTAAGGCGTGTAGAGTTAGAAGTTTGGTAGAGTCAGAAACTTGGTTTCACATGAGATCTAATAGCTTTTTGACAGTACGAGTTATATGGTATCGTCTTGGCATCACTTTACATGAAAATGTTTTTGGTGGGATTTCACTTCTTTTTGAAAGACAATTTTTAGACCTCTAGAGTATAAACATTTACATAGGTAAGTCTCTTACAAATTTTCATCCCCTAGTTTAAGGGGTTGGAGGATAAAAGTTCCAAGTTTGATAATTTTTATGTTGGTTATGTGCTAAAACTAGCTTACATACCAAATTTCAGCTTTCTATGACTTCCGGAAGTACTCTATAATTTTGTTGATCATCAGTGAGTCAGTGACGAAATCAGGGGTTTTTAGATATCAATAAAATCTAAATTATTAGACTGATATTATCAAAACTTTACATGTTTCATTAGTCCGCTACTGGGAACATATCCTGAAAATTTTGTGTATCTGGTATAATCCAAACCCAAGTTATGAGGGTTCAAAATATCGACGAAACGCTTCGAGAAAAGGTAGTCTGGTAGTGCCCTTGCGCTTCGCTTAGCTCGTCTTGGCGGGGCACTACCGTGCTCCCAGATTTTATTAATATTCAACATTTTTGGAACAAAATAAGGACCCATTGGAAACTTACCGGGAAGGCATCAGGCGGTAATCCTGTGTTCATAGTGTAAATTTTGCGGAAGATCTCCATCGCCTCCTCATTCCTGCCTCTGGACATCAGAAATTTGGGACTCTCTGGGAGGAACACGAACGCCGCACCAGTTAACAGAGGAACCAACGCAGTTGCCAGGAGGAAGAAGTTCCATGAATGTATTACTGTAAACATGATTATTTCATGTTAATGTTTGAAGGATAATAAGGCCTTTTGTGAGAGAGATTTTTAGGGAACGGAAATGCTAGCGCTTCTAATTTAACATAATATAGCTGTTTTAGTTTTTACTTCTTCAAAGCCCACTTGCCCAGATCTGGGTGAAAATTAACCCTGGGTTAAAATACCATCCATACTAATATTATAAATGGAAAGGTCTCTCTGTCCGTCTTTCACGCCAAAGCTACTGAATCGATATAAATGAAATTTGGTACACAGATAGTCTAGAGCCTGAGAAAGGACATAGGCTACTATTTATCGCGGGGAAATAAACGGTTCCCATGGGATATTTTATAGACCACGGGGAAGGACATAGGCTACTTTTTATCGCGGGACATATAAGGTTCCCGTGGGTTACTGTACTTACGCAGGCGGAGCCGCGGGCATCAGCTAGTACCTTTCGTAAATACGACGAACGAAAAGAGATATCATGATCCAAGGTAATCTTTAGCCCAGATCTGCGCAAGTGGGTCTAAGTATGTTAAAAGTAGGAACATTGCAATCCTAGCTTTATTTACTCTTTAGTGAGCTGTTTTTCCTTCCCTTGCTTCACTTATTTTAACGCTTTATTTATTAGAAAATAACGCTTGCGTTGTGTTTTGCCAAGTGACTGAGGTTATCGGAGGCCCAAGGGGGGGTTGGAGACGTTAAGGGCCAGGAACGCAAGTACGGAGCACCAGAGGACTTACTAGTGTAACTCCTGTCGTATTCCGAGTGTCCATGGGCGGCAATAATCGATTACCATCAGGTGATCCATCTGCTCGTTTACTGGTCTATTTTATTAAAAGAAATCGCTTTTTAGTCCGCATCTACGCCCGATAGAAAATCTTACACAACTTACCAAAAATACTTCCAAAGATTGGCACATCCCACTTATTGACCAGGATGCCCCAGGCCAGGAGTGGTAGCGTGACGTTGGCGATGGTGTAGAACAGGCTCGTGAGGAGGATCACGCGCGCCCGCAGTGAGGTTCTGTGCAACTCCGCTATGTACGATATCAGGACTGCAAATGGGCCGTTGAATCTGAAAGGAATAGGGGGGACGACTACAGGTAAATGTTTAGTTTAATTTATATATTCAGAAATATTAAGGTATTACTAATCGACACACGAAAATGGTTTGGATTTCTGTAGTTTAGTAATTAGATACATCTACAAAATACAAAAAAAAATATTTCATACGCTTTTATCTAATCGTGACGTCACAGTTAGGTTCGACTTTTGTATGAAGCATTTCAACGAGATTCGCGAAATTTACCTATGAAAATATTGATTTTTATATACTGTTCGTCTATACTATTGTTTGACATCCAAAAAAGAGGAGATTGAGTAGAGAAATAGTTTTTAGCGCAATTATAAAGGGGAACTATTTCGAGAATACGAATTATATATAATTTTATGCGTTTTTAGAATATTTATATTTTTTTCATAAAAAATTTGGTGGTTGGGTGTTTAATGCGACAAGTCAAGGTGCCTTTCAGGGTGTAAAATAGATGATATGCATGGAATATACATTATTTATTGGTACCTAACATGTGATCATTATAATTTAATCTTTACAATATTATTAAATTTAATTTCACAAAATATTTGCTTGTCGAGGTAATCCGACAAAATATGAGTGTCATTTAACATTGTATCATCTTATTGTACCATATTTTTGCAAATAAAATTTTATTATTCTTAAAAATAATTCCAACGTTAACATCTGCCAGGCATCTAAAAATTGTGTAAGAAATGTATCTAATATAATATTTTACAATTGACACATACGCAGTTTCTTCGCCATCTGATTTGAACCAACTCAATAAGCCTAATTCAGTCGAAGAGTCAAAAAATTCTTACATAAAGCCACTGGTGAATCGTGTGATGAGCAACATGGTGAAGCTCTGGCTCATGGAGGCCGTCAGCTCCACCAGACCGGACCCGAAGAATCCCCAGATAAGGAATTTGCGTCTGCCGAGAGAGTCTGAGAGGAAACCCCACAACATGGCGGAGGCGATCATACCTGGAAAAGACAATTTTGTTCAGTTTATTCTCGACTTGTATGAGCACTGAGCAGTCAATCAATTTACAGATTTTACATCAATGTACATTTTTTTACAAAAAGAAAAGAAAACAGAAGTTAATAGTGAATTTTAAGTATGAAAAGTTTATAAAAGTTTAAGTTTTATTATAATCTATACGTCTTATTCATACACTAGCATTAATTGCCCGCGGCTTCGCCTGCGTGAAATTAGGTTTGAAATTTTCATGCCTTATTTTACCCCCCTTAGGGGGCGAATTTTCAAAAATTCTTTCTTAGTGGATGCCCACGTCATTACAACTATATGTATGCTAAATTTCAGCGAAATCCGTACAGTAGTTTTGGCTGTGCGTTGAAAGGTGAGTCAGTCAGGTTCGCCTTTTATATATTTAGATGAATTAATGCCTCCGTGTTCCAGCGGTTTAGAGCTCCGGACGTTACGGGTTCGATTCTCGCATTAGAATAACAAGTATATATTATGTTGTTTTCAAGTCTGGTTAGGTCGAGAATGTAGGCTGATCACCTGATTGTCTGACAAGAAAGACGATTCATGCGAAGGGAATGTAAAAAGTCGGTTCGGAGAAATATTTAAAATTATTATATAATTCATACTTTTTTATACATTTTTACTTTGAAAGTCGGTTTTCATTTTTTGTTTATTATTTATTAATCTTCGTGCGTCCCGTGCATTGGGCGGGATTGTTATGTCAGCATAATTTTTTGGGGCGCAAATTATTTATTGATTTCTTTTAGTATTGTATTTTATTACTTTACAAATTTAAATTCTATTCTATCATCATCATCGAGTGCCATCTTCATAATAAAGTTTGGCGGTCAGTATGCTGAATGTTCTGCGATCCTGGACTAATTTCTTTAATTCTATAGACTACAATTATTCATAAGGGAAGCAATTTGATACTATCTCGAGTTATACACCTCGCTATTGCTATGTTGAATCAACTTAAAGTTTGAAACGCGTGTGAGCATTCGATAGGTATTTTTCAAGACCATTATACTCCAAATATAGAATTATTCAACGATAACGTAACTTAAAATAAGAGTAACGTTACGTTGAGAATTTAATTTTAAAACAGTAAATAGTTTGCTCGCTCGCTATCATAGAGTAAGTATTTGCGCAGCCATCACCGCCGTTGGAGAGTCAATATTGTTATGGCGTGATACTTGTTTGTGTCAATCGTATGTATCACGAGCATTAACATAGATACGCGTCAAACAAATGTAAACTTACATTGCATTAATAACAGTATGATGTCACTGATATTGGCTAATATGCAACTAGCTTTTGCCGCGGGCGGGTCGTAAATACTAATTCCCATGGGTACACTGTACTTTATCGGGATAAAACGTATATAAAAGCATATAAAATCTGGGAGAATAAAAGTCTTATTTACTACTTTAAAAAAGTGTGGGAAACTCTGTTTTACAGTTTCGTGTTTTGTAGCCTGTAGTACCTGTCACAATTTATCCCAAATTTATTTACATTGTATCTAGACAGTACATCTTCTTATGTAGAAACGGTCACTCCACGTCACGTCTGACGTCACCCATCGACTTCATAATAATAATAATATTACTAGCTTATACACGCGGTTCCGTCCGCGTATATACAGTATCCTACGGGAACACTGTACTTTTTCGGGATAAAAAGTTACCTATGTGTTGATCCAGAGCTTAAACTACTACCATACCAAATTTTATCAAAATCCATTCAGTAGTTTTTGCGTGAAAGAGTAACAAATATCCATCCACCCTCACAAACTAGTATATTTTTAAATAGGTGTAGTAGGACTATTGATTTAAATATTTTCGTCATCAGTACAGTTCGCCTCTATACACATATCCATGCAAAGTTTCATCTTTCTAGCACTAACCGTTTGGACGGAATGCCGAAGACGGACGGACGGACATGACGAAACCTTAAGGGTTCCGAGACGTAAACTACGAAACCCTATAAAGCGCAAAACAGTCGAGAGTGTTGTCACCACAGTACTATAACACAGGCCTTTTCATCCGTTAATGGATGATTAATATAGTATTCTCCGAGCGAAGTAGCCACTCTTGAAATACCGTAGTGCCTGGGACAGTCAGTTTTTAAATGTCGTATGGTTGTCCAAGCACATACGGCATTCTCACAACGTAGCCAGCCTAGTCCAGAGGAATGACTGGTCAATACGTCTGGGGCCAACCATGTGCTGCTTTCCTCACGATGTTTTCCTTCACCGTTAGAGCGTCCGTATAATAATGTACTTGCGATCTGAAATGGTCTCATTGGTACACGCCACAACCTGGGAATCGAACCTGCACTCTCTCGAGTGCGAATCAAACGGTCGGAGTACGGAGACAGTACTGTAATACTTATTCTGTGCTTTTACGGCTTTCTCGTGCCTAGCGCATTTTGCTAGGGCGCTGACATCAGCTACTTAGTAAAATTCAAGAGAGTAAATTTTTGTTTGAACACAAGGTAATCTCTTGTTTGGGTTTCTGGAAAGAGATATGGCGCTATGTGTAATGAATTATGAATATAATATTAATTATCTGTTAGTGTCGTATGTGATGTAATTAATACGACAATCACACGTGATTTAGTTCCAATATTTGTTGAGTCGCTTGAGACATATGTATTGCCAAGCGTGTTTTCATTCAAACGTCAGAGTTGCCACTTTGTTAGATTGACATGTTGACGGACGGACGTATTTTAAACTAAGATGATATTTTTAAACAAACGTGCGTTGTGTGGCCATGTTACCTCGTCCGTACCTCGAAAGGAAAAAGCGGAACCCTTATAGGATCACTTTGTTATCCGTCCGTCTGTCTGTCAAGGCACTTTTTCTCAAGAGCGCGTGGAGGTATCAAGCTGGAATTTATATCAAATACTGGTCTACTATCACTTGGAGCTGTGAAAAATTCAAACTTCTAAGCTAAAGCAATCAAAAGATGCAGCCGTTTATGCCGCAAATTTTCGACACCCGCAAGGTCAAAACCTACAGGATACTTTCCGTGAACTTAGAATCTAGAAAATTGGTACGAAGCAACGTCTTATAGCACAGATAAAGAAAAAAATGTGAAAACCGTAAATTTTTTGTTACATCATATAATAAAAATATTTTTAATAATTTTAAACTTTTAATAATTTAGACTCGATTGTCGTGATGGATAAACTTTTACTTATATACCTACAGGTTTGTACGGAACCCTCGGTGCGCGAGTCCAAATCGCACTTGGCTGCTTTTTTTCTTGAATTAGAACTTTAAACATATCCGGCAGTTGTGACGTAGCAGTGCTACGTCGTAGTCGCGATATCGACGTAGCAGCGACTAGAAGTAGGTTGTAATCCTACCACTATTAGAATGTGAAAGTATGAGGTAGGATGGATGGAAGTATGGATGGATAGATGGATGTTTGTTACTCTTTCACGCAAAACTATTGAAAAAAAAACATTGATGAAACTCGGTATGGCAGTAGTTTTAGCTCTCGATCAACACATAGGCCACTTTTTATACCGAAAAAGTACAGTGTTCCCGTAGGATACTATATATACGCGGGCGGAACCGCGTGTAAAAGCTAGTATTAATATTATTATGAAGTCGATGGGTGACGTCAGACGTGACGTGTAGTGACCGTTTCTACATAAGAAGATGTACTGTCTAGATACAATGTAAATAAATTTGGGATAAATTGTGACAGGTAGGTACCCACAGGCTACGAAACGCAAAACTGTCAAACAGAGTTTTCCAATCTTTGTTAAAATAATAATTATAAGACTTTTATGCTCCCATATTTTATAGAAAAAAAAAGCGCATTTGTAACAATATTAATTTATTTCCATACAAATCTCTTTTTGTATGAAACTAAATAATATTTAAAAAATATACTATGCTTAATTTATACTCTGCCTTGACATTTATTCCCCCCCCCCCCAAGGGAGGGGCGCCCACTGGTTGGGAACTGTAAAAGATGATGAAACTAGTCCGAATATTTTTTTTCTAAGATATTATCTTAAGGGATTGTGTGGGAAATATTATAAATTCTTTATTTTTATACCGCCGTCCGTTAACCCTTCTATAAAAAGTCTTGTCATAAGAGTCTTTTATTTATTTATTTTATTAACACAAAAAGAACATCTTTTACAACCATTACATAAATCGCCAAACTGTGGAGCAGTTTGTTGGCGGACTGTGGAGCAGTTTGTTGGCCTTTTCCACGCATCATTATCTAAGCGTATCATTGACGCATTATCGTGGTTTATTTGAGGAGGTGTTTCCCGCATGACTTCTAAATGTTAACAATCATTGGCAATTATATGATAAGGAGTTTGCAGTAGCTTGTGTTTAAACAAATTTACAAATGCTCGTATTCATTTACTTACATTAAATTGGTGCGTAAACAAAGCAATGGAATTGTTTAATAAGCAAATAGAAAATATGGTAACCTTATTGTGATATTCTGATTCTAATTTTAAATTAACAGCTTCTAACTAAACGGCTATGTTCCACGGAAAATAGTGCTAACAAAAAAACGTAAGCAAAATGGCGTCCGCTGGCGTTAAATAAGCAAAATGGCGGATTATGTTAGCAGTATTAACGTTAGCTAACGTGTCCTGGCCAAAGACTTTGCCAATAATCTGTTTTATTTTCTTTAGAGCTAACAATCACTTTTTTCCGCGGAACACAGCCAATGCCTCTATATCATACGGCGCTCATATCAACCATATATATGATGCAATAAAAAACAAATTTTAAAATTTATGTCTGTGTATTGGCTGATCCAATTTAACGGGTCTTTCACTGGCAGATATCTGATATTATAAGGAGTAACTAATATCACAGGACTTAAAAATTTGGTTCCATTTTTGTTTTGCGTAAACGAAGGTACGAGCACCAGCTGGTTTTAAATATAGCAAGTGTCATCACGTTCATACTTCATCTGCTGGAGCAGTTTCGTTTAAACATTATAATTAAACATTATAATGATCGTAATAATGTTTGTGTCTACGTTTTTTTAAAACAGTCAAATATTGACTGATTTACATGCTAAAACGAATCAGTGGATTAAAATGCAATTTAACCCACAGATAGTTTGTGACCAGGATTAACGTACAGGGTACTTTTTATCCAGCGGGGTTTCTTTTTGCGCGAACAAAGTCGCGGGTAAAATCTGGTACCTATTTTATCTTATATCATCGTTAAAACGAAGCTTTTGCACGCGGTTCAAGTCAGTTCCCTTATCGCATAGCAAACTTAAACGTTTTACCTCTTTACATATTGAATATTCAATTCTTGTCGTCTTCAATAATGCAACAGAAGATATCTCTTCAGTAGTTTGAACACAGGTATTTTACTGAAAAAAAAATTTAAGTATCCCCCGAATTGTCCAGCAGTGAGCGAGCCGAACACTAAGCTAAGAACACTTTTGATCATGTCAGATTTCAAACAATAAAAACTAGATCAAAATCGGTTCACCCGTTTAGGTGCTACAATGCCATGGACAGACACTCCCCTCTTTCGGCCTGACGAACGCTTGGTTTCCTGATCAGGAATTCAGATCCGGAATTCCGCATGCCTAACGCAAACCATCCGTTATTTTGTTGCTGTACGCACAATGAATTCCGAAACGAACGTTGGATTTTTTCCGTTGGGAAATAGTAAGAACGTGTGCGCCTTGTTAAACATCTAGTATGTAAATGGAGCATTCAGGTTTCCAAATCTGAATTCCTGATCACGAAAACTAATCAGGAAACCGTGCGTTTGCCAGGGGCCTTCAGCCTCGGGGGATAAAAAGGGCTTTTATTATTCAGAGATTATATTACTTACCTCCATAAGTAATAGCATTAATTGTGCCCATGTCCAGCAGTCGAAGGTTCATGTCGCAGACCGCCTGGGTGAAGATGTAGGACGGGGCGCTGGTGATGGACACCGCGCTCCAAAAGGCCGGGAGGCAGCACAGCATCAGGAGGGCGTTGAAGCGTCCATAACCCGTCGCCTCTATTGCCGCTTCGAAGTCTGACTCTGGTTCTGGAAGTAAAATAAAGTATTTATTAATTTAGCTTCAGTTGTATTTTTTCCGACTTAGATTTTAGACGGCAACGAGCAGACGGGTTACATGATGATTTTGCCGACCCGTGAACACCCGCAAATCGCTGTGTCAGAAAACTTGTAAAAAAAACCTTAGTTCCAATTCGTTTAGCTAAATATAATCACAAAATATACACCCAAAACGCCAGGTGGAATGGTATAATATAATCAAAACCAGAAGGCACACGAGTGAGTATAAATAAAGTAATTAATATCCAATTGTTTAACGACAAACACTACTGTTATAAAACCTACTTTTTTAAGGTACCCCAAAGGGTAATATCGGGACCCTATTACTTATCCGCTGTCCGTCCGTCTGTACATCTGTCTGCCACCAGATTGTATTTCATGAATTTTAATAACAAATGATGTATTTGCCGTTTTTTGTTTGATAATACGGCAACTTTTACGGAACTTGAAATAATAATTTTGTTCTTTTTAAAAATAAAGAATAAAATTAATTTAAATTAATATCCTATACCAAAAAATAAAAAAAATATTTTTTCGCTCAATATTAATAGGTACTATAGTGCTCGATATTAGTATGTACTAACAATTTAAATACTAGTACGGAACATTTCATGCGCAAGTCCAGGGCGGACTTGGGCACTTGGCCTGCACGTTTTACGCATTTTTTTTTAAGATGTTACGTACATAATAATTGATATCCAACTGATACGATAAAATTTCGCTTATCTACCGCTTGCATTGCACACGGAACGGAGTTGTTATTAAGTGACTAAACAAAAAACATACACACGAATTGGGAACATCCTCCTGTGTTTTGGAAATCAGTTCAAAATGCGTTTACTTATGTAAATTACTGTAAATTGATCATTGGTAGTGAATAATGATCAATATAAAATGGATAGTAATTAATTGATGCAAATCGAAAATTACTTAGGTGCTTTCAGAGAATATCTAATTCATAAGCAGGTTGACTGTTGACATAATTTGTTCGTATTATGTTATGGCTTATGAATATGATTTCAAACCAGCATGCTATTGACAATTATTGTATGACTGCAATCTGCATGCCGTCCTCGTCATTGTGATACAAATAGTTAGAAAATTCTAATTGCTTATGAATTAAATTCCCTGATAGTATATTTTGTTTACGCTATACTACGCCTACAGTAAGTATAATAGCAATAATTCTTATCTAAATGAGTCTAGTTAGGTACCATTATTTAGATAATAAATAATAACTTAGATAATAACATAAACATTTAAAAACATAGGATACTCTTAGTTCTGAAAAAGTATAGTGTTACCGTGGGATATTGTATCAACTCGAGCGGAGCCGCGGGCAACAGCTAGTCGGAAGTAAATGTATTGTTCTTATGAGTTCGTTTACGAACAAAGTTGCGGGCAGAATGCTATTAATATGATTTCACTTTATCAGATGATTGTCTTTGGCTACATCTGGCACAAGTCCAGGGCTCTTATGACCAGACCGAGACGTTTTGTTTACAATTATTATTGGAATGTTATTGTATCATATGATACAATAACATTCCAATAATAATTGTAATTATTAGAAAATTTTATTATTTCAGCTAACGACCTCTAGCGGAGAGAGGTCATATGAAATTAGCTTTCGATCTTAGGTCAATATTTTGCTAACCCGCGTTACTCGCATTCCGTTCGAAGAGTTTTTCGTGGAATTATCTACTTAATTGTCTAATATGAATTCAGAAGGAGCTTGAAATTTTAAAATTACCTTTAGAATATTTATTATTCTCGTGTGATAAAATACAGCTAATAAAGTAATATACTAGTGTTTTCATGTGAAAAGCTAAGAAGTGCGACTATCTAAACATGTCGACGACTAAACCCTAGTTAAGCAGGTCTTACACAGTAACAGGTATTCTAAAATTTAATAAACAAAGAAACGGATGCCATAAAAGGCTTTTGTAATAAAATCTACTTCATTTGAATAAAAATGAGTAAAGGTCTTGAATAAATAATTTAAAAATTATTTGTAAACTCGGAGTAGGTACACGTCACAAAATCATTAATAATCTTATGTGCATGAGGAAGTATTCATTATTATTGTACATAATAATTAAAAATAAAAAAGAATTGCTAAGTTAAAGTACTAATGTTTGATTATGAGGTATACATAGTACAACAAGGAACTGTATGTCTCTCTGTTTGTCTGGCCGCCTTTCTAACTTCTGTAATAAATTAATATTTTTTTTATCATTATTTTTTACAATCTTTTCTTCTTGTAATTTAGATTATTTCATTGGTTTTTAATACAATTTTGGGCTGCTGTTTAGATTAGTTTAATTTTTTAATTTATTTTGTAATAATCTGTTCATGTAGGTGTAAATGAACTTTTTTTTTAATTATATTTATTTATATTTAGGCTTTCCATACATGAAATGATTTTTTTCAAACCACCCCGTCGTATTCCCGCCATATCGAATAGCACTTTTTAATTTAAGAAGAAGTTCAGTCATGAATTTTTAGGGTTCCATACCTCGAAAGGAAAAAACAGTTCCTTAAATGATCACTTTGTTGTCCGGAAGTCCGTCCATCTGTCTGTCTGTCAAGACCCTTTTTCACAGAAACGCGTTGAGGTAAGGTTGAGGAGGCAAGCTGGAATTAATATTAAATACTCAGGTCTACTGTCCCTTGGAACTGAAAAAGGAAATCAAACTTCTAAGCCAACGCAACCAAAAGATACAGCCGTTTATGCTGCTACTTTCCGCAAAATTTCGACACTCGCAAGGTAATCAAAACCTAAAGGGTTACTTCCCGTGAACTCAGAATCTTGAAATTTGGTACGAAGCAACGACCTAAGCACATATAAAGGAAAAATTGCAAAAACCGTAAATTTTTTGTTACATCATATTATAATAAAAGTATTTTTAATAATTTTAAACTTACTTATTGATTTCATTTTGCAATAAAAATACCATATCTTTGACTCGATTGTCATGGGTGAACTTATACTTATATACCTACAGGTTTCCGACTCGCACTTTGCCTGTTTTTTATAAAGTGAAACATATTCGAGTAATCGGTCTTCAAAGTAATATATAAAATAGGTTTAAACAACGAAGTCGCTGAAACTAAAACAGAAAACTTTCGAAAATAGGTGTCTGTGACGTTACAGGTGCAATAGAAATACGTTCGTTCCTAATGTCTATCGGGAAACGTCGTTTCTCATACAACTGTCATTTAGGTACGTAGAAGATGATTGTCGTTACCGAGGGACGTTAAGAAAGTATGGCATGGTACCTATCAAAACATTAAAACGAATATCGTTAGATTCTTTTTTTTTTAATGAACCAGGAAACGAGCAGACGGATCTTCTGGTGGTAAGCGATTACCGTCGCTTATGGACACTCGCAACACCAGAAGATTATACTCTAATGCTGATGAATCAACATACCTTGAGCCAACTTGTCCAAATTATTCGACGATAGACCGGTGACCATGTACAGGTGGTCGTGGGGGATCTCCTCCCCCGCTTGCGGCTCACAGGACTTGACCATGTTAGAGGGGGACCAAATACCGGACGTCCATGGGATAGTTCCTCTCGATGATGAGGACCATTCTCACGAGCTACTGTGTGTTGTCAGGGCGTTGCGTAGTTTTATACGGTATCAGAGTTTGCTCCGGGCTCTAGCTGTGTGCTCGGCAAATATCTGTATCTGGTACAGTCGGTGTGATATAACAATGACTAATATCATGATGAAATATGGAATTTTTGCGACTAATGAAATTTATTTATTTTTTTCGAACACTCTTGGCTTTTCGTAGTTTGTTACATAAGACAATGTAGGTAGTATTATTGTGGTAATAAATAAGATCTAGAAGCTCGTGACCCCAGAGAAATTATACCATAATTTCAATTATTTGTTAAAAGTTTATTTAAATACTAAAATAGTACAATTTATACATGACATTGTTTTCGTAATTTGTTACATAAGGATAATGTAGGTAGTATTATTATAGCAATAAATAAGATCTAGAAGATCTTATACGTTTTAGTACTTTAGATTTGGGAAATTTAGGTTACCTTTAGAGAAACATAGCATATTAATAATATTGTTTTGCATTGTAATAAAGGGTCAGTTCATACCTACTTTAATTAAATAAATAATTAAAAATATCACTAAATTCAAAATGTAACTTTATTTACTACACAAGAAGGTACAAGTTTAATTGTTAGTTGCTACCTTATTCTACGAGTAGACTATCTTATACTGTTTTTATGTATTCGTTGGCGATTTTTATGTATAACGGCAACTGAAATACACATTCTGTCTAGCTATCACCTGAGGGGCAATTCTGCTAAATAAAACCTGCATTAATACAATTACAATCAAGTCCCGACACGCTTACACTCCCAAACGGTGTTTTTATGAACGTTAAACCAACGTGAAACGCGCTCTGATTGGTCGAAACGTCATAAAATCCGTTTACGGAAACATGTCGCTACACTTTCAATCCAAACAAAGTAAAATTGACTCTTTAAATTGTCTACTTTAAATACGAGAATTGAGGTTCTGTCCTACGTGTTGTTTGCATGTTTGTGTGTGGTTACGGAGAAAATCAAACAATGATCATGAACACGCCCACAAAAACAACCCGTGGCATACGCGAAATATGACGCAAGCGTTATTTCATGTCTGCTCCTGTAAGGCCGTTGTATTGTCTACTAAAGTCAACGATCAACATCATCCCATGTTGACAAAAATACGCGTTCTCGTGCTGTGAATGTTATTGAATTTTTCAATAATAAATTTACACATTTATTATTGAAAAATTTGAAGGGGTGAAATTTCGTTTATAGGAGAAACTGGGGACACATTTTATACTAAGCTAACTCACAAAAGTGAACTTTACAGGAGAGGCTTGTAAAGGGAAAAACGTGATAACTTTTATATTAAGATAATAATTGAAATTTGGTACCCATAGTATTTTATTCATTGTTAAGTCCCATATTTGTTTTTCCTTAATTATTTATATATTTTTATTTAGAGCAAGTTAGCCGTATATGTATGTATTGGTCACCGTAAAATTGTAAAAACCGTAAGATTGTTATATTACTAGAGATATTATAATATGCTGACAGATTATCAAATACAAATTTCTCCATACAATTGTACGCATTATTTTTCGTAATATTGTAATATTTACCGTGCTGATTGGTTATGTACGGTATGTGCCCCGCGCCGCCATATTTGTTTGCTTTTTCATAAATAATAATTTTATCGAACAATAATGCGTACAATTGTATGGAGAAATTTGTATTCGACCAGTGGTTCTCAAACTTATTTGGTGACGGAACCCTTTTGGAAGACGAAATACTTGACGGAACCCTACAATAAAACAATTATTTTATAAATGTATTCTTTATAAATAAGCATAATAAAAGTACAATGTAACAGTTACAACTTATTACATCTAATAGTAAGAAGTACATTAAATACTGGTCTTTAACCTATTAGAAGCCCTGGGCACATTATGGGTCTTTTTTTGCTGTTTCCACCTGTTTCTTTCTGCTTTATACCCTAAATTTAAATTGTAATTCGGAAGCATAAAAATTGTTAATATGTTTTTTAAGCCAAACACGAGTGAGTGGAGCGAGCGAACAAAATTTTCCCCATTTTACAGGTCAAAATCTGTTCAAACGTTAAACTATAACACTAAATAACGGCGAACTTCGGAAAAATACCATAAAATCAACCGAACCGGCTATATTGAACATCAGTACTAAATAATATATTATGTTCTCTATGGTCAACGCGAGCGAGCGAAGCGAGCGAGCAACATTTTTTTTTACTTAATAGGTTAAATATGTTCAAACTTTAAATCCTAAAAGACTGTGAAAATAGGATCATTTTGTAATTTAATTTACTTAATGTATAATTAGTGTAATTTCTGATGTTGCAAAATAGATGACAAATAATAACTTACCATGTTAGGTTTATCATATATAACTGAATATTTCAGGGGGGGGGGATTTGAACCTCCAAAACCCCCGCCTATGGCTACGCCCATGGCCGTTGGTAATTGCTGAATACTCCGCGCATACTGCTTCAAAAGCAGCAACATTCGGCTTCGTTAGAAGACGTTGTTGCAACACGTTTAACGCCTTTAAGCCAATGTTCCATTCTTCTTTATTAATAATGGTAAATGTCAGGTTGGTTGGGTCAAAACAACGCACGATCGTTACTGCGTAAAAGAGTTGAAGAAAGAAGAATGAATGCACAAAACTGATACAATTACAATACAGCAGTAGAACAATAAATACTTCGTTTAAAGTACTCGATTCGCTACCTAGCGAATCGAGAACTTTAAACCTAGCTTGTGCCTACTTAAGTACTTATGGCTTCAAACGTTTTTACGACGCGTACGACCAGAGAGAGGTGTTTTATTGATTTTTTTTCTAAATCATCGCGGAACCCCTACAGGGGCTTCGCGGAACCCCAGGATTCCGCGGAACACACTTTGAGTATGGCTGTATTAGACAATCTGTCAGCATATTACAATATCTCTAGTAACATTACAATCTAACGGATTTTACAATTTTACGGTGACATATATACGGCTAACTTGTTCCTAAGTGTTAGCGTCACTTGCACGGACCTTCAACTTAGGGGCTGTTTTTTACCCGACTGCGCGACGCAAAGGAGTGGTAATGTGTTTATCAGCCGATGTATGTATGTATGTATGTATGTATGTATGTATGTATGTATGTTCCTTTGAAGCACTATACAGACCAAACGCCTGGGCCGATTTTTATGATTCACACGTCAATCGATTCCTCTTAGTCCGGCGACACTAAAGACATGACGTTGGTGAAAATTCAATATGGCGACTACTGGACGCCATATTGTGAAAATTAAAAAAATGAAAGTCAACAAACTATATCAAGTGGGGTATCGTTGAATAGGTATTTAAAAATCATTGTTAGTTTTCTCTCAACATTTTTCGATTTGACTGACCGTTTAGGATCTATATCGATTTAAAGTTGCGTAACAACCATTCTCACATTCCAGTGCAATTGTGATATAGTACTGATGCTGATAGGAAATCCAGTCTGGTAAATAGCTAGCTAGGTACTCATAACTAAAAAGTATAAAATAAAAAATAATGGAACATAACAACTGAACAGTCGGGATCCATTATTCGACAGCCAATCTAATTTTTCAATGGATCCTGACTGTTTAGTTGTTATGTTCCAATAGTATTAATTCAATAATCTATACATATAAAATCCTTTGTCCTGAATGACTGACGGATCAACGCACAGCCTAAACCGCTAATCGTAGAGACCTGAAACTTGCAAGGCTTGCTCTTTGTAATGCGTAGGGATCCGATAAGAAGGGATTTTTCGAAATTCGACTCCTAAGGGGGTGAAAAGGGGGAAAACAGTTTGTATGGGGCAACGTGATTCCTTGGTCCAATCTACTTCATATTTTGCACAAACATTATGTAACAGAATTGATGGAATTCGTGTATCATAGTTTATTGAAATTCGTTCCCTAACGGGAATAAAAAGGGAAAGAAAGTTGTTTGGGAGCGATTTGCTTTAAAGTTGATATAAATACTCCTTAGTGCTTTTGATTTAAAGCTCCCACTCACAAGCGATCGATCGATTTAGTCTTTACAATTTAAACATTTATTGGATTCGTAGTTGCAAGGAAATCGGTTTAGATAAAAATTGAATATAGCCTGAGATCCTAGGACCGCCTTACTACACTTTTTATATGAAACTCGTATACCTATATAATATAAGTAAATTTTGTTCCGATTTTTGACGCCCACAGCAAAAACTATCTGGTAGGTCTTACACTAATCATTTTGTGTAATAATTTATCGTTAGCAATTTACTTTCAAATAAGTACGAATTAATTTCCAATTTGACCGAAGCAATCGATAGCCCGTGAGTGGGGAGCTTTATTTTCATTTTGACATTATATTATATTGTCATCATGTTGAAAAATAAATCTGACAAGAATTCGAAAGTTAAATTTTCAATGAAAATGTTAGTCTTTGAAAAACTAGGCACTTTGACATTTACGATTGCTGCATTTAATTATATATAATTCATAAAACATATATTATATACTAGCTGATGCCCGCGGCTCCGCCCGCGTAAGTACAGTAACCCACGGGAACCTTACATATAAGGTGTCCCGCGATAAAAATTAGCCTATGTCCTTCCCCATGGTCTACTTTATATCTGTGCCAAATTTGATGATAATCGGTTTAGTAGCTTTAACGTGAAACTGAAAATAAAGTATCCCACGGAAACCGTACATTTCCCCGCTATAAAAAGTAGCCTATGTCCTTTCTCAGGCTCTAGACTACCTGTGTACTAAATTTCATTTAAATCGGTTCAGAAGTTTTGACGTGAAAGATGGACAAACAGACAGACAGACACACACTCTCTCATTTATAATATTATGTATAAATAAAATAATAATAATAATATCTATGGACGCTTCACACCACGTCAGTCTGGCCCCGTGGTAAGTATCTGAAGAACTTGTGTTACGGGTACCAGACAACGGAAATATATTTAATACTTTTTATACTATATTTATATTTAAGATTTTTATTATATAATACACATATTTAATACACATCCATGACCCAGGAACACAGAAAACTTTTTTGTTCCCTGGCGGGATTCGAACCCGCGACCTCCGGCTAAAGCGCCACTGCGCTCACCACTGAGCCACGGAGGTCGTCAAGTATGGATATTTCTGTAGAATATTTTGAGTGTAGAATTAAATTTCTTTCTCTTTTGTTGTTGTATGTAAAATTTAATTTATTTGTGCTTGATTTATTACCTCCTTACTAATAAACGCTCTATAAGCTTTGAATAGTTATACAGTGTTTTGTTCACATCACACAAGTGACATTTTTAATTCGATAGAAGGAGACAAAACACTGTATAACTATTCAAAGCTAATACATCGATTATTAGTAAGGGGGTTAGTGTTTAATATTATAGGTTTTTAGGTTTTAACCCAAAACAATGACTTAATTTTTTTTTGTATTTTGTGCGCGCTAATCTCCGAAACTACGGAACGGATTTTTATAAAATTTGTTACCGTAGTAGTTTAGGCTATGATTCATAAACATATAGGACTCACTTTTTATCGCGGAAATTTTTTGGGTACCTACGGCTTTCTCGCGGTTAGGATAGCTCTGCTTACAATTTTGTCTAGGTATTTCAATTCAATTGGTTCATACCATAGATTTAGTATGTTTTATTTATTTATTAATATTTATTGATTTATTAAGAGAATTTTAACAAAAGGATATACTCATAAACCGACCATCGATATCATCGATGTATGTAATTGTAAAATAATGTGTTTGACGTACTATATTATGTATTTATATCCGAATAATAATTATGGAGACGCATAAAAACGTCGTATGAAATGAATATTTGTAACACTGTAACATACACATACATACATGATAAAAAACGAAGGTTCGGGGGGTCGCGAAATATTTTTTCATACAAGGGGGGTCGCATCATGAAAAAGGTTGAAAAACACTGATCTAAAGAATAACATAGTATTTGAATTGGTTAAAACTTTACCTATGTATTGCCTAATCATTAAGGTGTATGGTTCTATGAGGAATAAGTAAGAAGCTCGATGGATTCGTGGTCGAACTGCTAACTCATCTTTATACATCAAAAGATTTTAGAAATCGTTAAAATACTAATTATTATCGGCTACAAAGAAATCCTTACTTAATATTATACCTAAACGCGAAAGTTTGTATGTACATAATATGTTTTGTATTTCATGCAATACACTACGTAACGAATTTTGATGAAATTTGGTATGGTAGTAGTTTATCCAGAATTAACACAGAATAATTTTTGCAGCTTATTAAATTTTGTTCATGGTACAGTTCCCGGTACATTTCTTGAGTGTACGAAGTCGTAAGTCGTAGGAAACATTCAAGTAAGATACAACTGGCTGTGCAGTGCCTACACCATTACGTATTCAATTTTGGTAGTGGTATTTTTCTGAACAAACTTTCCCTCTGACTTAAAACCAATTTCACGCGAGCGAAGCTGCGGGCAAAAGCTAGTATATTATAGAATTCTAGACCACCGGATATCTAAGTGCTTGTTTTTTTCTTTTCAGTTTTAATTATGTACTTAGTTTGGTTCACTTTTTACGCAGTCGGGTTTTTAAATTTTTTAAATTATTATTTTTTTTATTATAAAACCTGCAACTTGGCATAAAAACGGATTTACCTAAAATTTGACTTAGTGTAGTACCTATAAATTGCTGGTGTCGACTTGACTCCCCCTTTTGCCATATAACCCTTATTTCCTACTTAGTTCTCAAAATATAATTTTCACAAACTTTTCCACATTTCATTGAAAAGTTCTTATTTCGTTCTTTGGACTTTGTATGGCACCCGTTGTACTCAGGGTACAAAGTTCACAGGGCTGACAAACGAAGAAAAAAAATGCAATAAAAAAAAATACACTTTGACTGAAATACTACAGTCGACTGTTGAGTATGTAAAAGAAAATAAAAATAAAATTGTTGGAAAAATAAAAATAGAATATAAAAATGAAGAATAAAAGTTCGCAAGAGCTAATATTTTTGTGCGTTATTTTCATATTATGCAAGTACCAGGAAGAACAATGTAAGTATTTTAAGAAAAATATAGTTTTTGAGTTATTTAAAGATTATGTGAAACCAATTTATAATACCTATTACTTGTTCATAAAAAAGTCGCCACACGTAAAATGTGAATCTATCAAATTATGTGATGATTGAATTGATTCTAAGAAAAGTACTAAATATTAAGGTACTACCTAGTAAATGATAATATTTTTGTTTCAAATAGTAAATAAGTCAGAGATGTATTTTCGAAGAACGTGTAATTACTGTACTAATGAATGTTTAATGCACCATAACTTAAATGAGTATTCAGGCATAACATTACACAGGGCTGAAATAAATGTGTTTTTTATTTAAAAAAAATCAAGTTTATTACCCTATTTTTTTATATGGAACCCTAATATCCTCCTGAGAATATCGGCTATCTGATATTGAGTCTCATGAAAATTGGTCCAGCCAGATCCAGGTCCAAAAAAATTTTTTAGCCGGAATAAACTGACAGACAAAAAAAAGATTATTTATTGTAAGTCTTGTGTTATACTTTTATATGAATTTAGTAAGAAACAGACACTTCACTTTTATTTATTACCCGACTGGGTTATGTATTGTTTTTTTAGTTATGTAGATATATATTATGTTCGTTTGTAAATTCCTTTGTTCCCACGTATTTTCTAAATCGCTGGTTGGTTTCGACCATTAAGGTATCGTTAGATTTGTCTCAACAACCAAGCTAGCTAGTTTAAAGAAAAAATACAAAATGGCAGATTTTTTGCCAAATAGCAAGTAGTTGTTTTTTTTTAAACAAACCTATCGAGTAGGGTATCAAAATAAAGAAAATATGTGTTTAAATTTAACCGGGAATAATTACAATCATTTTAATTGAAACATTTGAATAAATTTGTTATTAATGCAGTCATAACAATGTATTTTAGCTTTAAATTGACCAAGTTTAGATTTTTTAGTTTATCCAATACACATTGGATAAACTTAAATATCTTAAGTAAAATAAATAATTAAAAAAAAAAACCCAATTGCAAAAAAACACATGTCAGCCAAAGTAGCAGGCGGGACCCATTTTTAAATTGTAATCGTAAGAAAATAAATGGTACCTAATACCAAACATAATGTAAATCACTTAGGCTTTTAGCTCATAGTGTTGTCTGTTAAACTATAATAGAAGTCAAATTAGGTTTTAGTAGTTTGTTTTCTCAATCTTGTTTCGGTCTTTTTAGTGCATTGCTTTGGTATCTGATTGTTAACGTGATAACGACTTATAAATGGATGAACGCCGAACGTTGCAGAAACTCTTCAACAGCAAAATTTTAAGATTATAATTCTGATTTCCCTAATTCAATGAAAACATAATAATATTATCTTAGTCAATGTTGATTATTATTGGAACAATCAACGGATCTTCAGTGTAGGTGCACTCTAAAAATAAATAGTCTCTTATGGCGTAGAATCTCTGAAAAGTGACAACCCTGTTGGACAATATTTATAGGGAAGCCAACGAAAAGTTAATTGAAAAGATTTCACAAGTCCGGCACGTGATCACTACGACGACCTCTGTGGGTCAGTGGTAAGCGCATTGGCGCTCAAGCCAGAGGCCACGGGTACGAATCCCTCCAGTAGGCTTAGCATGGCGATCCATAGAAATACATTTAATGAAGAAATTTTCTATCCTAAACAGTTCGTTGCAAAATAGTTCTTAATCCATGATAACAAGGTCATCCATAAAAATAAACATTTCTAAACAGCCATATTTTTAAAAAGGTTGCCGGGAAATCTTTTGTCAAAAACGAACAAATATTCAAGTATATGACTCAACGTAAAGAAACTTTTTGTCTAGGACCGCCATGATGTGGAGTGGTTGACATTATTGTGGGACTTTTTGACATTAAATTTAAGAAAACGTTTCTACTTTAGCTGTGAAAAGAGACCATTTTGTGAGCTCATGCTCGGGAAGAAAAGAAATGTTATTTCTCATAAAGACGATATATCGACCTTGCTACCTTATAATAAGGCCTATTTTGCTCTGAATGGTATTAATGTTTCTTCAATCTGTCATATTTTCTTTTCTTCGGTGTTTCTTCTATGCGCATGCTAAGCCTGCAGGGAACAAAAAGTTTTCTGTATTCCTGGGTCATGGATGTGTATAAGTGTATTGAAGTAATAATAACGATTTTTATAAATAAGGTTCGGTAAATTCTATTACAGATATTTTGGGCTAATAATCTATTGCTTATGTAAAGACGTTTATGCAAAAAATAATTGTCAAAGTAGAAAAAAATATTTTTTTCTTTATAAGGGCGAGTTTGCGTTTTGCGGAGAGTCACCTATACATGAGATAAGATGATTTTTTACTTTGAGTATGACAATTATTTTTTTGCCTAAACGTATTTACATAAGCAGTGGATCATGTGCCCGAAGTATCAGTAATTGATTTTCGGAGACATTATATTATAAAAATCTTAAATATGTGTATAGTATAAAAGTACTAAATATATTTCCGTTGTCTGTTGCCCGTAACACAAGTTGTTCGAGAACTTACCACGGGACCAGATTGACGTGGTGTGACAGCGTCCATAGATATTATTATTATTACGATTCTTGTTGCGGGAATTTTTACAATGGCGATTGGCCTAGTAAGTAGTAGTTAACTATCGTTCCCGTATGTATACTTTGTACATACCGGTGAAAATAATCCATAGATTTAGTTTAGTTTTAGGGTAATTTCACAAAGAAACGAAACGATATTTCATTATACAAACTTTGGACCCCCGATTTAACCTTTTAGGGGACGAATTTGAAGAAACTGTAAAATACTTAATTTATGTATTTATTATTAAATTACATGGAAATCGAAGCAGATTTTAAATATTTTTCATACAAACTTTCAACCCTTATTTTACACCCTTAAAGGGTGAATTCTAATAAACCCTGAAAGACGTATTTAATTTGATGTATTTAAGAGCATGAACTTTTATCGAAATCGGTGCAGATTTAAAGTTTTGTTATACAAACTTTCAACCTCTTTTTCACCCCTTTAAGGATGGAATTTTTCAAAATCCCTTTATAGTATGCGTCTACATTGTAAACTAAAACTACTGTCCAAATTTTATGTTTCTACCATAAGGCTCCTGCCTCGAATCGCGGGCGGCGGGTCGAGGCAGCGGGTCGGCAGCGCTGGCGGCGCCTGCGAACAAAGTTCGTTGAACGAACTCCACTTCCTGAGGATGCTCCGGGTTCGGGGCGGTTGCTTGTGTGGTGGTGGTGTTTGCACAATCTTGCATCTGAGTGCACGCATAAGCAGTGCGGGAGGAGGGAGGCACTCACACATTTGCTTGCAAGTTGTGGGTATTATTTGGCGGAATAATATGGCTATGGATTTCCGCAAAGTAACGCCTGATTCTATTAACTCTTTCAGCCATATATTTTATTAATATTGAATACTAGTACACTACGGCCGCTGTACCTTGACGGGTCTGAACATAGGCTCTGCGAACTATAGCGCATGTACAACTCGTGAAGAAAACTGTTATTGTATTATTTTTATATACCTATGTACTAATAAAAATTCCCTAATACAGTTGACCAACTAGTACAAATAAAATAAATACGAAAACACTTAAAAACATGTTATTGCGCGACCTTCTGCGCGAAGTTCAGACTCGCCAAGATACATCGGCCGTATTGTAAGTAGTATTATTAAGTGTAAACAGGAATTAGCAGATCGTCCCTGAACTATCCCAGCGGGTGGCCCCACCCCATCGGTGGGCAAACAGCGCAGGTAATGACGTGTACACAGTTGACGAGGGCCATTAGTGTGGCCTTGGCTTTATGGAGGCCATACTGTGTGGTAATTTGGCCACATCTGGCCTATAAATAGCCTAAGGATATGCGTAGATGGAACTTCAGAAATAACTCAAGGACTTAGTATTTTGTTTTGTTTATATTATCTACCTAATTTGGTTTATTTAATTATTTTTCTAGCTCTTAGTCAGCTCTCGAGTATAGTCTTCACTATTTCTTCAGATAGTATATCTCTTCAGATAGGCTATCAAAGTCAGTCAGTCAGTCACTTTATAAAATACGATACAATGAAATACTATATTGCCATTATCCTCCTACACTCATGCACAGAGTAAAAATATATACTTATACTAGCTGACCCGGCAAACGTTGTTTTGCCATTGTATGTATTTTAATGCCACATCATATAAAAAAATATATTTAGGCGTGGATCACCCTTATTATTTAGTAGTTGAAAAAATAGATTACGACCGATTCTCATACCTACCGAACCTGTAAAACATTCATAAGATTCGGTCAAGCCGTTTCGGACGAGTGGGCCCCTGAACACACGAGAATTTTGTATGTCAGAAGTAACATCGTCTACAAAAGTTTGTCATTCAAAATAATTCGCAAGTGCAAGGCTTTTGGTGAAGAGTTGAAGACGATCTACGTTTTATGGTCTACGGTAGACATAGATTTAACTTATTCTTCTAGATCCTATAAAGACTGCAAGCATCGTAGCATTCGTAGCAATGTGGTTTGTTAATGCAAACCTTAAGTGCTACGAGGCTTGCGTTCTTTATTGGATTTTAACTAAATAAAAAAAAAAAGGTATTTGTGCTTATGAATTGTCGACGTGTATGTAGTAGATATTTTGTTGTCGATATTCTTAAAAGCTATACTTATATCAAATGAACTAAAACAACAACTAATGCGTTTGTGTTTAGGGACGACCAGTAATTGTCGATAAAAAATATTATGTAATATTAAGGTAGGTATAGTTACGTGGTAGCCTTTATCGTAAAAGTATAAAATAAAATGAATCGGATCATTTTACACAAACATTATTATTGTTATTTAACTTCAAATATTTTGAGTAGGAATTAGGATATATAATTTTTGAATTGTTTAATAATTACTTACATAGGTACTTCTATAGAGAAGTACCTTGAGGAGTAACTCTTAGTTCAGTATGTGGAAACTAGAGGTAATATTATAATGATTATTAATATAAACGTGGCCAAAAACTCTTAGTTCGGTAGTGGAAAATAGAGGTCATATTATAATGATTATTAATATAAATGTGGCATTGAAAAAATATTGCATTAATAAACTCATATCTGCAAATAAACAAAGTTTATTTACCGTACCGTATTAGCAGTACCGAGCCTGAAAAACGATGTGATTATTCGCGTCCCTAGCGGCCGCCCAGCGCGGCGTCCGGCAGACAGTCCACTCTGAGTCGCCGCCCGTACTGCACCGCCCAATGTCGCCCGCTTCCCGCTCGCGAGTCAAACTCAAATAATTCCCAACAATATTATCAACAACAAAAATCCCAGATTACAACAATTCCGCAACAACAAATGGGATAAACTTCCAACAATCCAATGGGATAAAAACTGAAACTCTAAAACTATAGTGTGTGATTATTTATTTTGTGAATTTGTGTGATATTAATTTTAAGTTAACATAAGTGATGGAAGAACAGGCGGGTATGTATTTTTTATATGTATATATTTAATAGATTAATAAGTTAAAGTGAGCAACAGATTACTGTGGACTAAATTATACCCCGCATCATAAAATTAAACTTTTAGGCCTGAAAAAACCTACTTGCACTTATCTATAAAATTACTGCGCAGTTTAAAAAGTAAATAAGAAAACTAGTACTAAATAGTAATAAATATTATGATTATCTTCTCCAATTAATTTATGTTTACTGTTAAACGTTTTCGAAAATTTCAGCGAAGTAAAACTACCTTTCAACAGTGCGCGTCGCGCTTAAAATTGAAAGTCCATAGAACAAACACAGAATACGGAAATCGTCCAGAAGCCGTCAACACGCTTGAAAGTGAGGTCGTCACAACCACTCCAAATTGGAATGGTTATCCACACATAATAATATGTTGCCACAGAATAACGGAATATTTTAGCCAACTTTTTTTAAATTAATTTTTATTGAATACCTAATTGTCGTAATATAACAATGCGATTTGTTTTGTAAGTGTAAAGAGTAGAAATTAAAAAGCCGTGGTTTTGGACACAGTGCGCTGCATACAAATGTGATCGAACACTCATTCTGCATGTTTTGAATTCTGTGAGAACAAAATAATTATTTATATAATCCATGTCCCAAGCTTATTACATTTTGTTAATTTTTTGTAATGGTCATTATCAATCGACTTCCAAAAGACATGAGGAGGTTATAAATTCGTGTGTATGTTTTTTTTATGTATGTTACTCGATTACTCCGCCGTTTGTGGACCGATTTTCGTTTTTTTTTTTTAATTTAAAGGGTTGACTCCCAAGTTAGTCTCATTGTCACCAAATGGTAGACTTGGTGATGGAATCCATGAGGAATCGAAAGAAGTCCTCAAAATTTATAGGGATACCTATAGTGATTTTCACTTTTTTTGAAGTAACTCGAGCATATGCTACCAAAAAGTGAGTTGTACCAAGGTATACCCTGGATCAAAAGCACTGAACGGCATTCCTCAGTCTTTGAAGATACACGTTTGGAAATTTCAGCATTGTTTATAAAACTGCAAGCATAAGTCACTAATAAATAGTCATCATCACCACCACCATCATCACACTTTACCTACATTATAATACTATGTTGATATAGGTATTTCTGGTAGTATTTTGCACCGACATCGATTTCTTTGAAAGCTCCCAAATAGTAAAATGTTGTGCCAAGTTATACTCTGGATCCAAAAGGAATGAACAGAACTCCTCATTCCTCGGTCTTTAAATATACACTTTTGGAAATTTTAGCGTTGTTTAAAGAACAGCAAGCAAGCAAGAATATTATATCACCATTAATTTAATCATCATCACTACCAACATCATCACACCATACATAATCATATTATGATGAAATAGGTACTTCTGTTAGTCTTTTACACCAATCTGGGGGCATGGTAGTGCCCCCGCCAAGACGAGCTCGTCTTGGCGGGGGCGTCTTTAGCTAAGCGTCTTTAGCTAAGCGAAGCGCAAGGGCACTACCAGACCTGGTGTCTTTTCTCGAAGCATTTCGTCGTTTTTTAACCCTTATAACTTGGGTTTGGATAATACCAGATAAACGAAATTTTCGAGATATGTACCCAGTAGCAGAGTAATTAAACATATAAAGTTTTGATTGCATAGGTCTTAAATTTTAGATTTTATTGATATCTAAAAACTGATGATCATAAAAATTATAGGGTACGTACTTCCGGATGTCCTAGAAAGCTGAAAGGTAGGCAAGCTAGTATTAGCACAAAACCAACATAAAATTGTCAAACTTGGAACTTTTATCCTCCAACAAACGAACTCCTGACTCCTTATAAATTCATGTTTGGGGATTTTTAAGGAACTGCAAGCATATGCCACTATGTCAATTAGAGTAATCATCATCATCACCACCACCATCGCACCATACATCATCACATATAAAAGGTACTTCTCATAATATTTTAAACCAACACTGAGATCTTTGAACATTACTCTGCCGTTAAAAACCTCTTTGCAAAATTCTTTAGTTGTTGTAAAGAGTAAAATTGGTCTTTTAGTCACTAAAGTGGAAACATGATGGAATCCATGAAGGAACTCCTCGAAATTTATATGGACACATATAGTGATTTAGACTTTTCCTGAAGTACCAAGGTATACTCTGGATCCAAAAGCATTGAACAGAACTCCTCATCTTTAAAGATACGCGTTAGGAAATTTGGGAATTGTTTAAAGAACTGCAATCATATGGATTATATAACTTACAGTTATCATCATCATCATCATCATCTTATTTACAATACCTAATGGAAGCTTAGCGCGTATTCAATAATTATATACCTAGGTATACATTCGATTGTTTATTTTAAACGTTCTTAAAATGTTTTAATAATAATTTAACAAATATCACTAAGGCCCACTTGCGCCAATCCGGGTTAAAGTTAACCCTGGGTTAAAAATCGTGTTATCTCTCTCGTTCTTCGTATTTGTGAAAGAGAAAGCATGATATTTTAACCCAAGGTTAATTTTAACCCGGATTGGCGCAAGTGGGCCTGAAAAGGGTAAAATTATTATTTTTAAAAATAAATTAAACCGACTTCCAAAGTAAAAATACACAAACAAGTATGAAATAAAATTTATTTTCTAAATAAGTCCCCTTTTAAATTTGGCAAAAATTTTGAATTAAGTATCTATTTACTCAATCTTCTTAATTTTGAAGTCGATACCAGCCCAAACAATATCCTACCATATTTTATAGAACTCACGTTCTTTGCTGGTATCGACTTCAAAATTAAGAAGATTGAGTAAATATAAAGGTAGTTAAAATTTTTCCAAATTTAAAAGGGGACTTATTTAGAAAATAAATTTTATTTCATACTTTTTTGTGTATTTTTACTTTGGAAGCCGGTTAAATTTTTTTAAGTTTGAAATTGGCTGGTATCGACAAATATATTTAAATAAAAAATTCAATTAATAAAAAGACAATCCTCGACTATATATGTGTATATTATATGCAGATGAACATGTTATGGGATACTCATCCCAACTTACCTGTCCGGTAGTTGTGGTATAGTTACGGGTATGCGACCCCGACTTCCCTAGCTATTATTGTCCTATCCTTTGCCCTCCTGGGCGGTAATATCCTACATTTCCTATTTCCCATTCTAACTTACCAATCTTCCTTTCCATACCACCTATCCTTCCCTTTCCCTATTCCTACCCTTTCCGCCTGAATCCGTGGGAACGCAATGGATAATCATAAAAATAATTTAATTATCCAAAATGACGGCGATGTGGTTCGCCACCCATCACGTCTCGTTCTCGCGGAGGCGAAAAGTGGCTCATGGAGAGCCGCTTCGCTACGTTGAAAGTAAGAGGAGGAATGGTGGTAAGAATGAAAGTGGACGAAGCGAAACAAGTATGTAAGGATCGTGCAAGTGGAAGGAAGTGGTCTCTGCCTATCCCTACGGGAAAGAGGCGGTCTCTGCCTACCCTTACGGGAAAGAGGCGTGATTATATGATTATATGTATATGTATGTAACATATACTTATTTTGGGATTTTTAATACGACCATGACTAAGAAAAAAGGTTTCAAGGAACTCCAATTTTTAGTTCTATAGAGCGCACAACCCATAGGTACTAATAAACAAGAATCAAGAATTGATAGAAAACTTTGATTAAATAATTTACCAAATACCCACATTTAAAATGTACAATTTTTAGCCTTTTATGAATAGAAACTCTTACATGCAATCGCAATTTTATTTCATCATATTATTATACAGCACATTTTAATTACAGTGCCATATTCTCTACTGCTTTAATATAAAATATTATATTTAAGTACTTAGGTAAATACCTACAAAGAACATTCTTTGTTTGAGGCTATTTATTGTATATGACATCATGCTTTAATTAAAACACTTAACGATGATGTCTAAAATATTTTTTGTAATTTTATGCTTATCAAAAATCATGAAAATCTCATTAGTTTTAGCTCGGCTTTTAGGCTTGCGACATATGAGTTGCGTGTACTTTGCACCGAACAAATTGGGAATTGAAAGCACAAGAATAGGCTAGATATGCATCTAGCCTATTCTTGTGCTTTCAATTCCCAATTTTATAATAATTATCAGTCATCTATGCAGATGACTGATTTTTTTTTGTATAAATGAACAGTACTCTTAAATATGAGTACTGTTACCGTGCCGATTGGTTAAACGGTATGTGCTCTGCGCCGCCATATTTGTTTTCTTTTTCATAATAATAATTATAACGAAAAATAATGCGTAAAATTGTATGGATAAATTTGTATTTGACAATCTGTCAGCATATTATAATCTCTAATAATATTACAATCTAACGGTTTTTACAATTAAACGGTTTCGCATGTCTCCTAAAAATGCCCTATACTAAAGTCTTACCTACATGTGACGTTACACTTTTATTTGGTCTGAGCATTACACGTGGGTAAAAAGCGTATGAAGTATACGGCCGCAGGAACTTATTTGTAAACATCTCCGTTAATTGTGCGTTTAAGTTCATATTTACTACGAGTATAATGAATATTTTTGTACTTATATGATGTAAGTAAACTAATAATGTAGGTTTTGTTTACTAATTTAGACAAAAAAAAGAAAACTTTTTTGTACTTTTTACATATTGTATATGTATCTAAGTACTACACATAAAATATTATATTTTTAGTATATGTAGTCATCTTCCCTATTCTGCTGGCCCACAGCGAACTAGCGTGATAGTAAATAGTAGGTAATCATTAGTCTAGTGTTGGGTATACCTACCTGTTCGAATCCCGAATAAAACGATTATTTATTCTATACCAACAAGATTAGCTCGTATAAAGTATAAGATGAATCAAATATTACTGAGACAAATTTAACCTTTTTTAGGGTTCCGTAATACATAAGGAAGCCTTATAGTTTCGCTCTGTCCGTCCGACTGTCTGTCTGTCCTCGCTTCTAGCATCTGCAATTATGAATATAAATGGATGAAAATTCGTATAGTTATAGATTGTGTATAAGATCTCGGTTTAAGCATCATAAAATCAAAATAATGTTTTTATATTTTAGAGGTGGCTCCCTATACATTTGAAGTGGGGATGAAAAATATTTTTCCTACCCCAACGTGTGGGTCTTTTGAAATAAAGGTAAGGTTTCATACATGACTTTTTTTTACAAAGTCAACCATTTACGAGTAAATCGACCTCCAAAGTGGTCTATAAATTGGTTGCTGGCATTTCTAAACTATGAGACTTAGAAACTTGCCTAGTTACGGAACCCTCCTTAAATATGTCCTAACATGATCTTGGTTAGGTTATTTGCTTTTATTGTATAAATGTATATAGAAAAATGCAAATTCATAACGCCGTTTGAAATTTAATAACACTTCATGGTCATTATGACGTATATTTAAATGGTTTTGATTCAGAAATTGTGTGCAGTAGGTACGCTCATTTAGAACGTTCATACCGATCGTCATCGACTACCTATCGACGTATAATGCATGCTACACACCAAACGTTTTATCGTTATTTGTTACCACTAAACGTTACGATAATTCGCTACGATTTGCTTGCCATACCTAACCACGATACATTTTTGATTTCGAAGTTCGCCGTCGAAATTATCGAATGCATCTTGACTAGAGGCCCAGTTCGGCTTACACCGTTAAATCGTTACAATAAAATGTTAGGTGTGTAATGGGCTTTACATATCACTAATAAGACGTACTTATAGTGCGATTCAAATGAGAATAGGATCGAGTCGGCGCCATATTGTTTCGAATTTAGACTGTTATGATAGTTAAATTTATGTTTAGATAATTGATGACTATTTAACGTTTTTATTTAAATCCGATGCAATGCTATACTTATATGCACATAAGTTTTTCTAAAATAGCACTTTTCAAGTCATATATTTCTAAAATAGCACTTTTCAAGTCATATTTGACAGAAAAAGGTCATTCACGTTCCTATTCTCATTTGAAACACGTTATAACTACTTACTAATCCATTTAATCATAATATTATCTATGGACGCTTCCACATCACGTATATCTGGCCCCGTGTATGAAAGTTCTCGAAGAATTTGTGTTGCGACTTACGAGTACCAGATAACGGGAAGTATATTTAATACTTTTTACCCGACTGCGCGACGCAAAGGAGTGGTAATGTGTTTATCAGCCTATGTATGTATGTATGTATGTTCCTTTGAAGCACTATACAGACCAAACGCCTGGGCCGATTTTTATGATTCACACGTCAATCGATTCCTCTTAGTCCGGCGAGTGTCACTAAAGACATGACGTTAGTGAAAATTCAATATGGCGACTACTGGACGCCATATTGTGAAAATGAAAAAAATGAAAGTCAACAAACTATATCAAGTGGGGTATCGTTGAATAGGTATTTAAAAATCATTGTTAGTTTTCTCTCAACATTTTTCGATTCGACTGACCGTTTAGGATCTATATCGATTTAAAGTTGCGTAACAACTCATATAGGTACTCATAACTAAAAAGTATAAAATAAAAAATTATAATTTAAAAAATTTAAAAACCCGACTGCGTAAAAAGTGAACCAAACTAAGTAGGTACATAATTAAAACTGAAAAGAAAAAAACAAGCACTTAGATATCCGGTGGTCTAGAATTCTATAATATATTATTGAATTAATACTATTGGAACATAACAACTGAACAGTCGGGATCCATTATTCGACAGCCAATTTAATTTTTCAATGGATCCTGACTGTTTAGTTGTTATGTTCCAATAGTATTAATTCAATAATATATTATAGAATTCTAGACCACCGGATGTCTAAGTGCTTGTTTTTTTCTTTTCAGTTTTAATTATGTACCTACTTAGTTTGGTTCACTTTTTACGCAGTCGGGTTTTTAAATTTTTTAAATTATAATTTTTTTAAACTATACATAAGTCCACTAGTGCACGTAGACCTGTCTGTCTCGTCTACACCAACCACTGCGCTACTGCGGGTAGGCAGACTTCTAAGTTGTAATGCCATCGAAGTTTTGGGCTTCTTACACATGTCGTTGCCCACGGAGTTGTATACGAGTTTGTAATAATAATGGATACGTAATATTTGTTAGGTATCTATATTATGTATAACTCCCCACACCGATATCGGTGACGGTGGCCGGTTTCATTGAAACCAGGCCAGTTACGCAGGAGTAATTTTATAGTGTGTGCGCAGTACTCAAGAGCACTCTCTTCCTTTTAACTCTCATAATCCAGTGGGACGGATAACCGACACGACTGATGAGAGATGCGCCTGGCAGGTCCGACTTTTTACATGCCCATCCGACGCATGGATCATATTTCTTGTCAGACAATCAGGTGATCAGCTTGCATTGTCCAAAGCCCTAACCAAACTTGGAAACAACATTTTGTTCCATCATGTTTCAATGCGGGAATCGAACCCACGACCTCTCCGAGTCGAGAGCCAATGCTCTAACCACTAGACCACGGAGGCTGTAGGTATAGTATAAGGTAATATTATCTAACAATAATATTATAGGCAATAAGTACGTATTAAAGAAGATATAAAACGATAAAATGAATTATTATTTTTAAACAAAAAATTAAACCGACTTCCAAAGTAAAAATACACAAAAAAGTATGAAATAAAACTTAATCTCTAAATAATTCCCCTTTCAAATTCGGCTAAAATTTTTACTATTTCTCTACTCAATCTTCTTAATTTTGAATTCGGCACCAGCCCAAACAATATTCTACAATATTTTATACAACTTACGTTCATATTTGCTGGTACCGACTTCAAAATTAATAAGATTGAGTAGAGAAATAGTAAAAATTTTAGCCGAATTTGAAAGGGGAATTATTTAGAGATTAAGTTTTATTTCATACTTTTTTGTGTATTTTTACTTTGGAAGTCGGTTTAATTTTTTGTTTAAAAATAATAATTTCACCCTTTTTAGTGATATATTTTGTTAAGTTATTATTAATACGTCTTAAGAACGTCTAAACTAAACGATCGAATGTATAATTAAATACTCGCCAAGCTTCCATTAGGTATTGCTATTAAGATGATGATGATGATTACTGTAAGTTATAAAGTGGCATATTCTTGTAGTTCTTTAAACAATGCCGAAATTTCCAAACGCATATCTTTAAAGACTGAGGAGTTCTGTACAGTGCTTTTGGATCCAGGGTATACCTTGGTACAATATCTTATTTTTTTGGTAGTATATGCTTGTGTTACTTCAGTAAAAGTCAAAATCACTATATGTGTGGATATAAATTTTGAGGAGTTCCCTCGATTCCTCATGGCTCGCATCATCAGGTTTCCACTTTAGTGACTAAAGGACTAATTTCGAATTAAACCCTTTACAACAACAAAAGAATTTTGCAAATAGGTCCATAAACGGCAGAGTAATGTTCAATGATCTCCGTGTTGGTGTAAAATACTATGAGAAATACCTTTTATATCATCATAATCTGATGACGTATGGTGTGATAGTGGTGATGATGATGATGATTACTCTTACTGACAAGGTGGCATATGCTTGCAGTTCTTTAAACAACGCCGAAATTCCCAAACATGTATCTATAAGGAGTCAGGAGTTCTATTCTGTACTTTTGGATCCAGGGTATACCTTGGAGCAAAATCTTACTTTTTGGTAGCATATGCTTGAACTACTTCAGAAAAAGTCAAAATCACCATATGTGTCCATATAAATTTCGAGGAGTTCCCTCGATTCCTCATGGATCCCATCATCAGGTCACCACTTTGATATCAAAAGGACCAATTTGGGATTACACCCTATACATCACAGAAAAAATTTTGAAAATCGGTCCACAGGCGGCGGTTCAACGATTACGTTGAACATACAAAAAAAATAAAAATAAAAAAAATATATACAGCCGAACGTATAACCGCCTCCTTTTTTGGGAAGTCGGTTAAAAAGTATTTATAGCAGCTACGTACGATGAAATTGAAAATTTCATACTAAGTTATGTGCTACTATGAAGATAATATAATTTTAAATTTGATGAATATTCATGAAGGACGTTACATAATTAATTATTATTATTGGTAACAAGCATAAGTCTTATATTTTGTGTTTTCTTTGTTCAATTATACGGATGAGCAGAAATTTTGCATCTAGATAGGTATATCGGGTGTCCGGTAATTAATGGATAACCTTAAAATGTCTTATAGTAGAACTTATGGCCATTCAAAAAAAAAATACAAAAAAATTCTATCATAATTAGTACCTAAGATAAGTTATTTTTAGAGAAAAGTCTATTTTTTTAGCTTATTTTTTAGTTTTTTGAACACTATGACCAGAAATGAATGAATTACATCGGTGTTTTAATGTTTTCATATTGTAGTATAACTATGCTGATAGATAGAAAATAAATTGTATCACTAGCTATTGTACTTTTTTTTTTTAAATGTATGCAAGTTGATTTATTTTAGAAAAAATTGCATAATTTATTTTTTCATCGAATTTTAAACATTATGGGTATAAAAAAATGTATGAAGGCATGAGTGACCAATAATTTTTAAATAATTCTGGTTTTAAGTAGATTTTATAATGGTACATTTCATCATTGTATCTACCATAAATAGTGAATTGTTGCTAATAATGTAGAAAAGGAGAAAAATGTACTAAAGAAAGAAAGTAGGTAATTGGGGAACTTTAAGAAAAATAATTGTACCTGACCATTGGGGGTTAATAAAAACAGCGTTTAATATTAAGAATAGGTACTTAATTTTACACGTATTTACAATAAATGTTCAAATTGTTGGCCTCCCACTCTTATGCAGGCCCTACATCTACGGATACATGGTCTTTTGAGCAATCTAGTATATCGTCAACGTAACAACCTCCGTGGTCTAGTGGTTAGAGCATTGGCTCTCGACTCGGAGGTCGTGGGTTCGATTCCCGCATTGGAAAACAAAAAATGTTTTTTTCAAGTCTGGTTAGGACAATGCAGGCTGATCACCTGATTGTCTGACAAGAAAGATAATAAAAGTCGGACCTGCGCCTCATCTCTCATTAGTCGTGTCGGTTATCCATCCCACTGGATTACGAGAGTAAAGGAAGAGAGAGTGCTCTTGTGTACTGCGCACATTCTTGGGCACTATAAAATTACTCCTGCGTGAATCGCGCGTAATTACCGAATTCGGTGGGGAGTTATTATATCACTTTTTGATGCGGCTGCTCTAACACGGCTACGTAGTTCTTCCAAAGACCGTATAGGCTTACGGTACACCTCTTCGCCTTCGTCGCCGCCCGCGCCGTCCGCCTGCACCGTCGCCGCCCGCGCTGACCGCCTGCACCATCGCCGCCCGCGCTGACCGCCTGCACCATCGCCGCCCGCGCTGATCGCCTGCACCATCGCCGCCCGCGCTGACCGCCTGCACCGTCGCCGCCCGCGCTGACCGCCTGCACCATCGCCGCCCGCGCTGACCGCCTGCACCGTCGCCGCCCGCGCCGTCCTCCTGCACCGTCGTCGCTCGCGCTGACCGCCTGCACCGTTGCCGCCCGCGGTGACCGCCTGCACAATGCACAGTCGCCGCCCACGCTGACCGCCTGCTGACCCAAACAGCTGTCCCAATAATAGACACGTCGGTGGTACAGTCTGCTTCATCTCCTCCATCTTCTGCAGATGAATCAACTGCTGATTGCCGTTGACGTCATCCTCATCACCTGCGCTAGTAACGCCGAGGCTTGGTACCGATATATTTAAAAGGTAGTTTATCGGAGATAGGCTTTATGTGCAAATTACTTATTTTCCTGTTTATAAGTATACACGGAGTATACACAGTCCTTGAACTTCAGTAGACAACCTTGATTTGTTGTCAATAAGTCGGAGTGCAATAAGTACAATGATGAAACTTGATCGTCGCATAGTATTTTTACGTTCTACAATAAAAACAAAAGTAGGTATGTATTGATTTAACTCATGCCATTGTGAGCGGCACGGTCCTGTGCTTGATAGTTCACGATGATCGACCTGACGTGCCCATAGCGCTCCTTGGTTGTCTGGAACTGGTCGGTCACACAATAATCATGCGACCTTCTACTATAATCACATGGCTTGAAGCGGTTGTTTTCAAAATGCCAATATTGGTCCAGTATTTCCAGTCTCCTCCTGATGTAGTCACCGGTTTTGCGTTCCGGCCCACCTTTCTTGATATTGGAGTAGAGCTCCTCAATAGCTCCAACCGGCTGTTGCTGAATTGATAGAAAATCTTCCATCTTTAATAACTGCTTGTATTAAATTCCTTGATAACAATGCACTGCAATCCGTCCGCTGATCACTTCACGAAATGTCACACTATTGTGTTAATCATTCGCGAAGTTCTTAATATTTATTGAAGGACTATAAATGATGTAGCATCTTTGATTGACTCTACACACTTTTACTTGATAGAGATGAAATATAAGGAACTAGAGCAACGAATATTAAAAACTTATATATTGATCTTTGATATGATCAAATGACCGCGATCGCCTTGATAGACCTAAACGTACAAAATTATATTTAATATTTAATTAATTATGCGCATGTCACAAAATCCATGATGCCTTAAACCTAAAAATGCTAAATGTTACGATTTGCATCGTACAGACGTACAACGGGTGTTTTTTCAGTCGCTGTCTAAACTTTCAGGAATTATTATAATTATATAGTCTTGAATATAAGCAACTTTTAGTATGGGAAAAATCAGCCTATTCATTCCTGAAAGTTTGTACAGTGACTGAAAAAACACCCTGTATCTTATAGATAAGGCATATCGAGACAAACTGTCCCCACGTAAATGGCCCCACTTTTGGGGTTGTTTTGGGTCATTTTAATATTGGAGGTACGGTGAAATCAAGATGGCATGGCATAACTTTTTCTTGTACATAATATAAAGATTTTTTTTTGTCAAATGTATCTACGTTATAGCTTTTTTTTAGTTTTGAAATATTTGGGTATAAATAATTAGTGTTTTGGAAAATAAGAAAGTTTACATAATTAATAGTAAACTAAAAATCAATATTTTCAAAGAAATTGCAGATTGTTTCATAGTCAGGTCCGTCACGCTGGATCCCGCTTCTAAAAAACTCACGTGTATTTCTGAGTAGATTTATACGCAACACACATAATATTATATGAATAGCATAATAAAAGTTACACGACAAACGTTGTCAAAACAAAACATGGGGTATTTTACACTGGATCAAGTAGCAACGGCAACCAAAGGTAAAATAATTAAGTTAGATGTAGCTATCTAATCGTAATTATTGCACCTGGATTACAACTGTAAAATACTGTGATATTTTGAAAGACAACTAATATTAATATAAAATATGATTAACAATAGTTAATCTCCACTTCTCCCTGGAAAATGCAATGTGTATAGAAATAGTACAATTATTGTATTAGTATTTTTTTTGTGGTCGCCACTTTAAACAGTGGGCCATAAACGCCCAATGTCTTTTGAATGCGCTTCATTCTCCGAACTAATAAGCGATAAGAAAGAATAGATTTAATTTTAGCCACGGCTTATATTACTTTGGCACCCAGTGACATTCTCTTTGATCAATGGAAAATTTTGGCGTCCATTGTCTTACGATAGTATGTGGGTATTTTAATAATATCTGGGCGAATTAGAAGTCTTTGGGGCGAATGATCTTCGAATAAAAGATAGCGTTTTTTTTTTAACTTTTTAGGCTAGTTTTTTAAGAGCGTTTAATTTTATTCGTGACACAAAAAAATGCACTGTAAATAGAAATGTGCGATAATAACTCCCACACCGATCTCGGTGACGGTGGCCGGTTTCATTGAAACCAGGCCAGTTATGCAGGAGTAATTTTATAGTGCCCCAGTGTGTACGCACTACGCAGTACACAAGAGCACTCTCTCTTCCTTTTACTCTCGTAACCCAGTGGGACGGATGACCGACACGACTGGCGAAAGATCAGGCGCAGGACTTACTTTTTACATGCCCATCCGACGCATGAATCATCTTTCTTGTCAGACAATCAGGTGATCAGCCTGCATTGTCCTAACCAAACTTGGAAACAACATTTTTTGTTGTTCCCTTGTGGGAATCGAACCCACGACCTCCGAGTCGAGAGCCAATGCTCGAACCACTAGACCACGGAGGCTGTTAAAATTCGTATCTCGCTCTATCGTATTATCTGTGCGATAATAAGAGCTGAACACCGTGTAGAGCTGTCAATCTGACATTTGTGACATATTTTTTTTCGATTTTCAGCTCTATTGTACCCAAGGAATTTGTAAGTATATATACAACTTGTATATATAATACTTACAAATTCCTTGATTGTACCTATTGCTCATGCGGTTTTCTGTCGCGACCACAAAAAAACTGTCATGGATATGAGGGCATAAGACTTGATAAATGATAGTTTAATACGTTTATAAGCCACGTACGATACGTCCTCTACACCCTCCTTTCTACTCTTGCGACAAAAAAAAAAAAACTCTCTCGACAAACTACAAAGTATCCCACTCTTTAGTGCCTTACAGATTTGTTGACAAATTGACGAGATAGGTCTGTTGAGCTACAATTTTTTTTCGTCTAGCACAGACGTATACTACTTAGCGTTATGCGATGATACCCAAGAAAAGTTTACATTTTTTTAATGCCTCCAAAATATTGGTATTCATAATAAAAATTCGCCAGTTCTGTTACGAACTTACGACACAGATTCGTATAATAATTGCGATAATAATAATTATTATAAATAAGAATTGCAATAATTATTTTATTCCTAATTACTATTAATCGACATGACCTCAGAGGCCATGAGAAGTGGATTACAAGAAATCTAAATATATAAAAGGTAAACCTGACTGACTCATCTATCAACGCACAGCCGAAACTACGGAACGGATTTTGCTGGAATTTGGCATGTACATAGTTGTAATGACGTAGGCATCTGCTAAGAAAGGATTTTGAAAATTCGCCCCCTAAGGTGGTGAAAAAGGGGTTAAAATTGGGTATGGAAACCGAACTCCACGCGGACGAAGTCGCGGGCAAAAGCTAGTACATTTATAAAATAAAAAATTAAGTACAAAACCTAATCAAGAACATGTCAGGACATCACTAATTAAATTCAAATTACTTTAAAATTGATTGTCCTATTTCGCTCAAATTTTCCTAAAGATATTAATATATCAGTATGAAAAGTTATAAGTATCTACCTGTAATAGTTTAGAAATGCCAGGGGGAAAGCTTGCAAACCACTTTGGAGGTCAATTAGGTACTAGAAAATGGTTGAAATAGTCACCCTAACTTAAAAATACTGATTTGACGATACTTCATACAATGGGGTAGAATGAATAAAAAAAAACATCCCACTTCAGATGTATGGGGAGGCACCCTAAGAATACAAATTATAATTACTTGATGATGCCAAAAATAAAGTCCATAACATTATGCAATCTATACAACGTGTAACACACCATAAGGTATATCAATCCGAAAATTATATGAAACCGCACGGTCAGCAAATCCACTTTTTAGGGTTCCGTAATACTTAAGGAACCCTTATAGTTTCGCTCTGTCCGTCTGTCTGTCTGTCTGTCCGCGCCTCTAGCTCCTGTAATTATGAATATAAATTGATAAAATTTGGTGCAGTTATAGATTGTGTATAGATCACAGTTTCGGGATCATAAAAAATAATAATTTTATATTTTAGGGGTGGCTCTCCATACGTGTGAAGTGGGGATGAAAAATATTTTTTCAATCTTCCCCATCGTGTGGGGTATCATAGAATAGGTCTTTTAAAATAAAGGCAAGGTTTCATACGTTACTTTTTTATAAAGTTGACCATTTTCGAGTAATCGGCCTCCGAAGTAGTTTGTAAGTTGGTCCCCCCCCTAGCATTTTTAAACTATAGGAGATAGAAACTTGCAAATTTCCATGCTGATAGATCATGCTAAAAACTCTTTAGGAAAATTATTGTGAACCAAATCGGACAGTAACTTTTTGAGTAATGAAAAAAAACATATTACGCGTTTATAGTTACGGAACCCTCCTTGGACATGTCCTGACATGCTCTTGGTTAGGTTATTTATTTTTCATATTTCGATCTATGTTCCTTGGGGAAAGTTGTTCAGTTTCATGAGTATTATCACTGGGTTTCGGATTGATATACCTTATATGTTACACGATGTATAAATTGCTCAAAATTACATGTATTTATAGATATTCATAATTACCTATGCTAGCAAGGGAGGATGGACAGACATACTGATGGACGGACAGAGCGAAACTAACGGAACTCTAAAATATTATATGTCATATTTTACAGGTTTTTAACTACTTTACGGAAATAGAAAATAATCAATTAATGTAGCAAAATCAAAGCACCTTGGGCTGTTTTAACTTTGGCTGTTTTTTGAACTCGATAATATTGTATGTTGTGAAATCGAACAGCTAGACAAGGAGCGGCGCTCCCCGTGGAGCCGTGGAGCAGATATTGAGAAGCTAGACGTCTTCCAGACGCCATGTTATGCATACTGAATACTGATAATATGTATTTCAATTATAATCTGACTAATAATCATTTTAACCGACTTCAAAAAAATGAGGCAGTTATACGTTCGGCTGTTTTCGGTTCGGTAAAATCAATTACGGATATTTTGGGCATATGATATATTGCTTATGTAAAGACGTTTAAGCAGAAAAAAAATTGTTATAATAGAAAAAAAATCTTTATAATATATGGGTGAGTTTGCGTTTTGCGGAGAGTCACCCATACATGAGACGATTTTTTACTATGAGTAAGACAATTATATTTTTGCCTTAACGTCTTTACATAAGCAGTGGATCATAAGTCCGAAGTATCCGTAATTCATTATATTTTAAATCTTTTTTGTATGTTCAACGATTACTCCGCTATTTGTGGACCGATTTTCAAAATTATTTTATTGATGTAAAGTTTTCACCAAAGTAGTGATGATGATGATGAGATCCATAACAAATCGAGGGAACTTCTCGAAATAATTTATATATATTCATCATAGTTCAAGTATGTCAGATTTGGCACCAAGGTATACCCTGGATACAAAATTACTAAACAGAACTCCTGACTGCTTATATATACATGTTTGGGGATTCCGGCATTGTTAAAAGAACCGCAAGCATATGCCATCATACCACTTAAAGTAATCATTGTCATCATCATCACCACCATCTTCACACAACACACCGACATATTAATATTATGATGACTACCCATCAGAGTTTTGTGCACCGATATCAATGTCTTTGAAATTTTGCTATTGCCAAAATTATATTCGTGATCATCATCATCACTGTAATATATTTAATGCTTCCTGCTTCATTTTTTCCGCCGACTACTACAAAATAATATGGAATAAGCAAATTAGTGAATTACATGGTAATAAACGATTGCCACCTTTACAGTTTACATTGCACATTTACAGTTGTCCTTGTATAGGTTTTTGTTCCACACATACAAAGTTGTGGGGTAACTAAGTACCTTAGTAGCGCTTTTTAGTCGCGGCGTTAGTAAAAATCGCGCTGAAAATAGAACTCTGCGCTATTACAATACAGCAGAAAATCGAAAATCGCCAAAAATCAGCGTCAAAAAAGTGCTCGTGGGAACGAGGGCTTATCTATTTGGAACAGTCCAATTTTTGTTTTATACTGGTGTATTTGTAATATAAAATACATTATTTTGTCTCCTTTTTATCATTCCAGTGCATAACAATAACTACTTAACCGCCTATCTGAATGTCAGAGGATCAACGATCGGAAGGGCATTAGTTTTTTCACTGCCAATCTATTTCTTTGTTAATATTAATAAAATTATTGTAATAATTATATCGTATTATTTAATATTGCGAAATATGATTGTATATTATGCTTTAATGGTACCTTTAATAAAGTTCCTATGAAGTATGAACTTAATAGTCTCGATCAATTGCGTCACCTAATGTCTTTAAAGACGCCAAAAATTAATTGCTAAAAGTGATATTAATTTAAATATTATTTACTCACTTTTTATGTCATTCTTACTTAATTCAATCTTAATCATATGTAATCTAAAAGAATTTAAGTTATGCAATATTTACCTAATGCTTAAACTTACGAATTAAAAATACAAGTCAATAATTTTCACTTTGAGATTGTAAATTATAATAAAAAAAAAGTTTATTAAATTAATATGTATTACATTTTTTATTAAATTGAGTCGGTATCCGAGAGAGAATGAAATTCCACTATTTCCTTAACGCGAATCGTAGTAGATTCATTCGAGAAATAATATTGTATCGCAAGGTTTTAGGGTCACTTCCTAATATGCGTGCATTGCCTAGGCCACGGTAAGACCTAGTATGTCCTTTTAAAACCTATTTCAAGTGAAAAGCCTTTAAAGGTGTTTAAAATATGTGAGGTTAATTAGTAATTTTGAGAGATAATTTGAGAGATATAAATATTGCCTAGTAAAATTGTAGTACAACTTATGAACTAGATTAGGCACAACCTAACCTAAGTAGGTAAATAAATATATTTTTTGAAACTTTTATTTTATTGAGTGCCTTTATTTTTTATCCCCGACGAAAACACCTCTCATAATATATACCCCTTATAAGATTGACGTGTCTGACTATCTGTGTGTGTGTGTGTATGTGTGTGTGTGTGTATTGTGCGCGTGTGTGTTAATAATCTGAGGTTGTGTGTGTTCTGTGTTGTTGTTATTTTTGTTAATTACATGTATTTTTGCGCATTATTAAAAAAATACCGTTCTACACACTTGGAAACGTGAATTAACATATCACTTTCATCAACATAAGTACTTTAACTGTGCCAAATATCGTACTCATCCGTTCGCGCGATCCTTGTAAAACTGTACAGAAAAATTTTGCTTCACGTATTATATAATATCATGATGATTCATGATATGAAGACCTAACATCTCCATTCTCCAAGGAATCAATGATAAGTCAACAAATATTAGAGAACCATAGGTACATCATACTTAACATTGCCAGTATGTTATTAGCACTTACCATAAAAAGCTTAACTATTATAATACGCTGAACTGTATATGGTAAATGTGTACTGATGATGTTAGTAGGTTGGTAACATTACATGATGTTACAAATATGTTATAACCGGAACTAAATAGAAAAACATAGTTTAAACTAGCTTTTATCCTTCTTACACCGAGTATGACTTGCTCACGAAAGGTTACGTATCATTATCTGTAACTTAAAACAGCCTCCGTGGTCTAGTGGTTAGAGCATTGGCTCTCGACTCGGAGGTCGTGGGTTCGATTCCCGCATTGGAACAACAAAAAATGTTGTTTCCAAGTTTGATTAGGACAATGCAGGCTGATCACTGATTGTCTGACAAGAAAGATGATCCATGCGTCGGATGGGCATGTAAAAAGTCGGATCTGCGCCTGATCTCTCGTCAGTCGTGTCTTTATCTCTAAAAACGGCAAAAATCATGTTTGTTGTGCGGGAGCCTCAGCCCCCTTAAATATTTATGTTGTTCTGTTATAATTTAGTATTTGTTGTTATAGCGGCAACATAAATACATCATCTGTGATAATTTCAACTGACTAACTATGACGCGATGGGACACAGCCTGGTAATAGACGGAAAGAACGGCAGATAGCGAAGTCTTAGTAATAGGGTCCCGTTTTACCCTTTGGGTACGGAACCCTAAAAAAATATTTCATAAGTTGATGACATAGCAAGTATACCCACGATTTTTCACGATTTTTTTAATACGTCTTGGGGTGCTCCAAAATCCTACATAGTGCAGTCACCAAGTCTCACTTGGGTTAGAGGGCAGCAAAATAGGCTAGACGACTAATTTTTTTTATTGCATAAATGAATAGTACTCTTAAATATGAGTAACTTCTCAGAAGAAACCGTATATCAAAAGTCAATATTATTAAAGGTACAGTGATTTGTTTACAAAATTTCGCAAGTCCCGTGAAAACGCTCCATACTAAAGTCGTACGTAGCTATGACGTCACGTCCATGTTAAAGTGTATGAAGTATACGGCCGCAGGAACATATTTGTAAATATCTCCGATATTTGTGCGTTTAAGTTCATACATACCTTATTAAAAGTTTTTGTATATGATGTAAGTAAACTAATGATGTAAGTTTTGTTTACTAATTTAGCAAAAAAAAAAATTTTTTGTACTTTTTAGATGTATTTAATTACTATACTATAAATAAAATATTATAATTTTTTACATTTACGAAGTAGTAGGTAATGCCTCAAAATTTCTAAGTACATTAATGAAACTAAATATTTTAAATGTAGTCGTGTACCCAATTTATAGACACCTCCGACAAACTAATATTGTGAAACATTATCTAGATGTTATAATAACAATGTTATGCGAGTATTATAAACTAGCTGTTGCCCGCGGCTCCGCCCGCGTAAATATAGTATCTCTCGGGAATACTGTACTCGGGATAAAAATTAGCTTATGTTTTAATCCAAAGCCTAAATGCCGTATCAAATTTCATCGAAATCTGTTCAGTAGTTTTTGCGTGAAAGAGTAAGAAACATACATCCATCCTCACAAACTTTCACATTTATAATATTAGTAGGATAGTAGGATGTGAGGATGGATGGATGCATGATTGTTTGTTACTCTTTCAAGCAAAAACTACTGAACGGATTTTGATGAAATTTGATATGGTAATAGTTAGTGCTCTGGATGAAAACATAGGCTACATTTGATCCCGAAATAATAGTGTTCCTGTGGGATACTGTACTTACACGGGCGGAACCGCGGGCAACAGCTAGTATTGTATAATTATTATAATGTTGGAGCACCCCAAGAAGTTTTTAGTTTACCACAAATTCTCTATGAAGCAACTAACTCGTAAAAACATTTTTTTATAACTATAGTAGGAATAGGTTACTAAATAATGGGATATAATTAATCGAGCGAACAAAAAATAAGTTGGCGGCTGCATGTGAGCATACTGTATTACTGAATTTGGCAGCGAATTAATATGTTGGCGACTAAATACTAAACTGGCGAAAACACTCGGGTGACAAAAAATTCAAAAGTCGGTAGATAAAAAGAGACGAAATTTAATCCAAATTAGCACCGACATTTATAAGTTGGTGACTTAATTACCGAGTTGGTGACCATTATACCATATAAGCAGCTATAAAACCAGATTTGGTTGATAAATTAATGGCTGCTAAAAATTCAATTTGCAGGCTACGGAAAATCTTATTTTTGGATACTGTTGGAGTATGTTTTTTTTTTGCATGGGTGTCATTTTCTAGGTTTCTGGGGGTGCAGAATAATATGAAAATAAAATCTGTTTTGAAATTCCATAATGGCGTAAATTTTTGTTATTAATATTAATAAGGTTGTCCTTTTCCAGGTTTCTGGGGGTTATGATTACAAAATTGTCTTTCAATTTCATTTTCCAAAATGGATAATATTCAATCTTCGTAAAATGAATATACATACATACATATAATCACGCCTTTTTCCCGTAGGGGTAGGCAGAGACCGCCTCTTTCCCGTAGGGGTAGGCAGAGACCACTTCTTTCCACTTGCTACGATCCTTACATACTTGTTTCGCTTCATCCACTTTCATTCTTACCATCCATTCCTCCTCTTACATTCAACGTGGCGAAGCAGCTCTCCATGGGCCACTTTTCACCTCCGCGAGGAACGAGACGTGATGGGTGGCGAACCACATCGCAGCCATTTTGGATAATTAAATTATTTTTTAAGATTATCCATTGCGTTCCCGCGGATTGGCGGAGAGGGTAGGAATAGGGAAAGGGAAGGATAGGTGGTGTGGAAAGGAAGATTGGTAAGTTAGAGTGGGAAATAGGAAATGTAGGATATTACCGCCCAGGAGGGCAAGGGATAGGACAGTAATAGCTAGGGAAGCCGGGGTCGCGTACCGGTATACTATACCACAACTACCGGACAGGTAAGTTGGGATGAGTATCCCATGACATTATGAATACTAAATATGAATGTGAATACTAAATTAAAAGATCTCGGGGATGCTAATTAGGATTGATGATTATTATAACAGTATTATGTAGTTCAAGGTACCAGCTATGTATAGAAATTTTTCAAAATTCAGGATTCATGAATTTTTCTGCCATTCATGAAGAAAATATGCGATTTCTAGGTTAATAAGGGGGAGGAAATTTTCATTATTTTTGCAGTAGGATGCACCGTTTCTGAGATAGAAGCGACTATAGAAAAAAATATGGCAATGCTGTACTGAGACACGAGGGGTGTATAAATCTATAGAAATGTTGGAAAATTCAGGATTTTTGAATTTATTTTTCTCCCATCTTGAAGAAAATATGATGTTGCGGAGTTCCTAAGGGGGGTGAAATTTTCATTATTTTTTCAATAGGATGCACCGTTTCCGAGATAGAATCAATTTTATAAAAAAAGAAGTAAATGCTGTACATTGAGATACGACGGAGGTTTATAGCTATAGGAATGTTGGAAAATTCAGGATTTTCGAAAAAAAATTTCTCCCATCATGAAGAAAATATGATGTTGCGGAGTTCCTAAGGGGGACGAAATTTTCATTATTTTTTCAATAGGATGCACCGTTTCCGAGATAGAATCAATTTTATAAAAAAAAGAAGTAAATGCTGTACATTGAGATACGACAGATGTTTATAGATATAGGAATGTTGGAAAATTCAGGATTTTCGAATTTTTTTGTCTCCCATCATGAAGAAAATATGATGTTGCGAGGTTTCTAAGGGCGACGAAATTTTCATTATTTTTTCAGTAGGATGCACCGTTTCCGAGATAGAATCAATTTTATAAAAAAAGAAGTAAATGCTGTACATTGAGATACGACGGATGTATAAATCTATAGAAATGTTGGAAAATTCAGGATTTTCGAATTTCTTTTTCTCCCATCTTGAAGAAAATATGATGTTGCGGGGTTCCTAAGGGGGATGAAATTTTCATTTTTTTTTCAATAGGATGCACCGTTTCCGAGATAGAGTCAATTTTATAAGAAAAGAAGTAAATGCTCTACATTAGATACTAGGAATGTATAAAGCTATAGAAATGTTGGAAAATTCAGGATTTTCAAACTTCTTTTTCTCCCATCATGACGAAAATATGAGGTTGCGGGGTTACTAAGGAAATTTAAAATGGATGACTTTTTTGTAATCAACCCCAGAAACTAATAAAAGGACACCCATATTATTTTTATAAAATTAAATATGTCCGCCATATTGGAATTTCAAAACGAATGTCATTTTCGTATCCAGCACTCCCAAAAACCTGGTAAACCATATTAATTTTACGAAAAATAAATATCCGCCATTTTTAAATTTCAAAATTAATCTACACAATAATCTACACCCCCCTAAAACCGAGAAAAATTAAAAATTGGGAATTTTGTACGCTCCTTTAGGTTTTTTTTTGTGTGCGCTCGTTTTGCTGCTTGTATGGTTTTTGAGTTACCTACTTCAGGGAAAATATAATATACTATTCTTAAATTAAATGTGTACTCACAAATTGTCGCCAAGATGGTTATTTGTTCGCTAAAATAAAATCTGTCTGCCAGTTTGGAAATTTCAGTTGTATTATTTAGTCACCAGATTAGTAATTTTTTTGTTCCTTACATTCTTTCGCCAATTTGGTAATTTAGTATTCAATATTGGGTATTTTCACATCTAAGATTTAATTGTTTTGTCGCAAGTTTAAATACATGCCCTAAATAATACTCACGGAATTGTCCCTACGTGTTGCCTACCACCGGTTCGGGAACTAACCCAGCGAGAAGAACAGGTTTTATAACTTATAACTCGTAAGTTATTAACTAAGTAATCTTAAATTGAATTAGTCACTACACTTTGAACTTATAAACTTGATATGAAGCATACTTCGCATAGTATATAAAACGCATTATATATTGGGCAATGACACCCAACATTCTTTACTCAAAGTGAGATAATAATAAAGTAATATTAAAATGTCTTATTTACACAATGTACGTCATAATACTATTAATTATATTATTATTACATCACGGCACAACTGTGTGATTGAGATCCTCAAGCTGCAATTTTTGAATTGGAATGCTTTGTGACATGAGAGCAGAAAATAAGCATAAGTATTACCTGATTGTAAGTGTTTACTGCACACTTGTACCTGTAACAACAGAAGATTGTCAAGTTTCTTGTCGATATTTTCATAACTCTCATCTTGGACGTTCGAGTCACTCGGCAAAGCGCGTTGCGAGATTAATTTTACGTCGGTCTTCAGTAAGACCATATTAGACGGTAGCCCATTCATGCTTTAGAATGGCTCTCCATGGAAAAATTTTTAGGGTAGGATATGTAGAAAAACATTTTTATTTTATTTTGTACCGACTCTTGTACTAGACAGTTGATGATGATGAACGAATATGACGTCAGCACCGCGAGTAAGTCCTAGCCCGGTTTATCTATTTAATATCAATACACTTGACTGACGAAATATTGATTGACGCTTGACGCCTCTAATTGCTATGGTGTTTCTGTAGGAAATTGAAAAAAAAATAGCTAAAATAAATACCTCGGTGTCATAATAAAACCACATAGAAAAAATAGATAGACCTTTACACACGGTGTATCCGAGAAGAGTTTAGGAGGCGACAATTGCCTTTCGAGCGGCGAAACTCGTAAAGGTTGTTTACACTATGCAAGAATATTCTTGCCTGATATTGTCGCCTGCACGCGTTCGAGAAACTCTTCTTGTGTAAATGAGGCTTTAGAGTTTAGACTGTAGCTTCGAAAAATCTAGAAAATACCAATTCCTATCCAAACATTGTAATCTTGCTCAAAACTTACAACAGGCACTTAACCTTTAATAGGGAATATGCACGTATTTTTTTTATTTTTTTATATAGATCTATCTTGTTTGGTAAACAGTATGGTAAAATCAGTTTTTTGATATTATTAAAAATAACGAAGATATGAACGTTTAAAGTGGTCTATTAGACAGAGAGATCCGACGTGTATCGTGACGTCACATAACACGACTTTCATAGAAAGTTCATACTAAATTTCGTTTTGCTAGAAAGAGATAGATTACAAACTTTGACCGCTCATATATTGCTCATTTATCAACAGATATTGAAATTTTTCTCGCCATTTTCTTTATTTTTCTGTCTGGTATCATATTATATTTTAAGCTATTTTTATATTTTATGCATATTCCCTATTGTGTGTATGAACCAATAACTCGCCTGAATGGTCCTCAATAGCCACGTATACGGAAACTTATTTTCCTCAAAACGTGACACTAAAAGGATTTTAGAATATAAAATTAAAAATTTTAAAAACCCCCGACACAAAAAATAAACTCTAAAAAATAATAAATAATATTTTAAACCTATTATAATTATATTATCACATATAATATTAAGTAAGTTGAAATAATTTTATTTTCCAATCGTCGCCTCGTCGGGGGACCGCTAAAGTTTATAAAGTATTTTTACAACAACAGCTAATTAATTATTACATTTAAGTAGGTATGAGCAAATTTTTTTCGGAGTAAATTCTTTTGTTCATTCTGCGACTACACGTGTTTTTTTCACATAGCGGTCCCCCGACGAGACGACGATTGGAAAATAAAATTATTTCAACTTACTTAATATTATATGTGATAATATAATTATAATAGGTTTAAAATATTATTTATTATTTTTTAGAGTTTATTTTTTGTGTCGGGGGTTTTTAAAATTTTTAATTTTACTTTTATTTTATCCTTTTTAAAGTAGGTATAAATAATGATTACCTTACCATATACATACTTTCAACATTATTGAAGTAACATGGTACCAAATTTCGAATCGATAGGACATGTGGACGACCCCTCATCAACTAATAAAGAAAAGATGATCTTCAAACGGCTAATCAGGTCATGGTTACCTTACCATGTTCTTTAAATATCGTTGAAGTAACACGGTACCAAATTTCGAATCGATCGGACATAAGAAAGTTAGTCAAGTCCCCTCATCAACTAGAAAAGAGCTGATCATCTTCAAACGGCTGATCAGGTCATGGTTACATTAGCATGTTCTTTGAATATCGTTGAAGTAACACGGTACCAAATTTCGAATCGATCGGACATAAGAAAGTTAGTCAGATCCCCTCATCAACTAGAAAAGAGCTGATCACCTTCAAACTGCTGATCAGGTCATGGTTACATTAGCATGTTCTTTGAATATATATCGTTGAAGTAACACAGTACCAAATTTTGAATCGATCGGACATTGGAAAGTTAGTCAGATCCCCTCATCAACTAGAAAAGAGCTGATCATCTTCAAACGGCTGATCTTCCCACCACCAATTTTCTCATCAAACGAAGCTACGAACACTCTCGATTAAGTCATCAATATTCTCTTTCAGTGCGCTTTCATTTGAGACCTTACTCGAGTATATTTGCACATTCGGATTTTCTTCCCCGCTTTCACCCCCCACAACTTTTAAACGACTCAACCGATTTTCATCAAACATGTCTAAGAACACTCGCATGTAAGTCACCTTTAATACAAAAGAAACTAAATTGAAATCGCTTCATCCGTTCGGGAGCTATGATGCCACAGACAGACAGACAGACAGACAGACACACCCACAGACAGACAGACAGACAGACAGACACGTCAAACTTATAACACCCCTCTTTTTGCGTCGGGGGTTAAAAATACAACGCAATTTTGTAAATTGGTACTTATCATAAACTAGCTTTTGCCCGCGACTTCGTTCGCATGGAGTTCGGTTTACATACAAAATTTTAACCCCTTTTTCACCCCCTTAAGGGGCGAAATTTCAAAAATCATTTCTTAGCGGATGCCTAAGGCATTACAACTATCTGTATGTTCAATAACAGCAAAATCCGTTCAGTAGTTTCGGCTGTGCTTTTATTTAACAGGTTTGCCTTTTATACTTATATTTAGACAAAATTACAATAAATTGGTACATATTGCTATGAAGTAGGTACTTATGTAGTACCTACGTTATTTATTCAAACTATATTTTTTATAAAAAAAGCTATAATCCAGCCACGTGATTTTATAGCATAATATGTTACCCGGGCTGTTATTAAGAATCTATTGAGATCTCATTTATTAATATCAGACCAATAGTTTAGGCGCTACCGTGTAACAAACAAACATACATAAACTCTGACTGCCAAATTATTACCCTTCCTTTTGCCTTCGCCGTATAGTTTGATTTACAAGATCCATTTCAGTGAATTTCTGTCCAATGAGCCCCGATGAATGAGTCCTGGATCATAATTTTCGGTGCCTTTGGACAGAAATTCACTGAAATGGATCTTGTGAATCAGACTAGATAATAGTCTACTAGGAGACACAACAATTTAGTTTTAATGGACTAAATATTATATCTGATGTAGTCCATTACATAGACTGCACTAAAAGTATCGGGAATGGAATATTTCCACTGTTCCTGTCATATTAAAATCTTTTTAATTTAAAACTCCTTGGTTTTAAAAATCGAATACCGTATATTTATTTAAAAAAAGATTCTCGGTCTTGTCACAAGGTGTTGTCAAACTTGTTTAGTCGTTGAGAAAATGGAATTGACTCGAGAAAATTCTAGAGCGATGATTAATTATGACTTTCGAAGTGGTTTAAGACAAAAACAGTGTGTTGACCGGATGATTTCTGCATTTGGTGATGAAGCCCTATCCAAAACCATAATTTATCGCTGGTTTGCTGAATTTCAACGTGGACGTGTCAAGCTCAGTGATGATCCCCGTCAAGGTCGTCCAAAAACTGCAGTCACCCAAGAAAACGTTGATGCTGTGCGTAAGCTGATTGAGGAAGATCGACATGTAACATACCGCGAAATTCAGGCAACTTTAGACATTGGCATGAGTCAAATACAAATAATCTTGCATGAACAATTAGGTGTAAAAAAGTTGTTTTCCTGATGGATACCGCATTTGCTCTGTGAAGAGCAAAAAGCGGCTCGCGTTACTTGGTGCGTCAGAACTCTCGAAAGATTCCACGCAGGATCCTCAAATGCTGTATACAACATCGTATCAGGTGATGAATCCTGGATATACGCGTACGAACCCGAAACAAAAAACCAGTCACGAGTTTGGGTGTTCGAAAATGAGTTAAAGCCAACAAAAATTGTTCGTTCACGGAGTGTTGCAAAAAAAATGGTGGCCACGTTTGTCTCCAAAGCCGGCCATGTTGCGACTATTCCTCTTGAGGGACAAAGAACGGTTAATGCAGAATGGTATGCTAACATTTGTTTGCCACAGGCCGTTTCTGAACTCCGTAAAGAGAACTGCAACCGCCGCATCATCCTCCATCACGACAATGCGAGTTCTCACACCGCGCAAAGAACAAAAGAGTTTTTAGAGCAAGAAATCATAGAATTATTAGACCATCCGCCGTACAGCCCCGACCTAAACCCTAATGATTTCTATACTTTCCCTAAAATAAAGAATAAATTGCGTGGTCAGAGATTTTCATCACCTGAAGAAGCTGTGGACGCCTACAAAACGGCCATTTTCGAGACCCTAACTTTCGAATGAAATGGTTGCTTTAATGATTGGTTCCATCGTATGGAAAAATGTGTCAAATTTCGCGGAGAATACTTCGAAAAGCAATAAATACATTTTTAAATAGTAATGTTGTGTCACTTCCTTGATTCCCGAAATTTTCACGGTCGCCCTCGGAAAACAAAATTATTAAAAAAATAAGACAAAATATTAGAGAAGTAAACGATGATAAATTGTATAAAACGAAAACAAAGAAACTCCCCTTATGATATGCTTAAATTGACTGAACATTTGACACTCGCTTATCACTAACAACGAAAATATAAGAAAACTAAATGATGACTAATTGTTAAGACAACTTCAAAGCATCTCTTACAGCGTATTAATACAACATCTGCTTCATAAGCATCAGTTCACATAGAGACGCGACGCGGCTTTTGTTAAGAATAGGGGATCGGACTACATCTGAAATATTTGGTTTCATTAATATATTTAGAAATATTGAGGCATTACTACTTGGTAAATGTAAAAAAATATATTATTTTATGTGTAGTTTACTAAAAAAATACATTTAAAAAGTACCAAAAAAAATATTTTTTTTTGCGAAATTGGTAAACAAAACCTACATCATTAGTTTACTCACATCATATACAAAAACATTCATTATGGTAAGTATGAACTTAAACGCACAAATATGGGAGATATTTACAAATATATTCCGGCGGCCATATACTTCATATACTACTTCATATACTATAACCTACAAGTGACGTCATTTGTAGGTCGACTTTAGTATGGGGCGTTTTTAGGAGGCTCGCGAAATTTTTTATACAAATCGCTGTACCTTTGAAAATATTGACTTTTGATATACGGTTTCTTCTGAGAAGTTACTCATATATTTTAAGAGCACTATTCATTTATGCAATAAAAAAAAAAATAGTCCGATTGCCTATTAAAATAGCGATTCAAAATTGAACTTTATTCATAACACAATAAGATACACGTTTCATTACCAGAATTTGAATTCCGAGCTGCACCGTGCTGCACAGCACGGCGCTCTTGCAATGAAACTTGTATCTTCTTGTTTAGTGAATAAAATTTAATTTTAAATCGCTATTTTCAAAATACCGCGCCACGTTGTGTCTGTATCAGCCTGTCTATTCTCTAAGAACAATTTCAAATCTCGAAAGCTGAATCCGCGGTGAGTGTCAAATTTTTATATGATATTTGACACTCACCGCGGATTCAGCTGTCGAGATTTATGAAAATGTTCTTAGAGAATAACACTGCAGCTAGGGGTTTCAATACGGCATCATTTTCAGTCCGGATCCAGTCAGATCTGGCCGGATTGATCAAATCACAATGATTTTCGCTTTTCGGTTCAGAATGTACTGTTAAGTAATTTAATGAAGTGACATTGTATATACTTACCTAATATAGAGATAAATTTAAGGAACCTGGGATTTTAACTGTAGCTTCTCAGTATGTTCTATCTCAGTGTATTATATTATGTTACAAAAATTAAGCCTATTCAAAACGAAAAGTGACAACCACAATAGAAATACTCGAAATAAGCATAAGTTTGATGAACACTGGTACATCAAGCTTTTGCATATTTCGAGTTTTCACGAATTCTTTACTTTACTAAGTCTAGTAACTGGACTAGACTTAGTAAAGTAAAGAATTCGTTTAAAGGCCAATGTCCTATACAATAGGATCCCAGAAAATGTAGAAAAATTTTCAAACAATAATTTTAAAAAAAGTAGTCAAAGAACGTTTGTGTGCCTATTAAATAAACTTACTGATTTCATGAATTATTTATATATATAGCACACCTTGAGAATGAGGTGGCCCCCTGCAAGGCTATTTCTATATGTACTATTGTACTCATGTTATGTTGTTTTAATCATAACATTATTTATTATACCTTTTTTATTCTAAAAGAACAATTTTCCATCTTTTATTTTGCCAAAAATTGCTAGCACCGGATCCGTTCGCCGGATCCGGTAAACGTTTAATAGTGCTGGATCCGCCATATTACCGGATCCGTTTTTCCGGATTGCGATCACTTGGGTGAGCTGAATGCTGACCCTATTCCGTATCACATTGGGTTACACCACTTCTAACCAGTCCGAGGCGGTTTTTTCCGAAAGTAACCGACGATAAGCCAGGCTTTATGAACATTGATTGGTGTTGGTATGTTGTCATGATGGCAATTAAGGATAAAACAATCCGCTAATTTTCGTGAGAACGCAGCAATTGTGAGGAGACCTCTTGATGAACTTCGCGGTCGCGTGTAACCTGTCATTTGTGGTTTATATCATATAATCAGGACCAAAAATAGCCTTGTAAACTATTAGAACAATAGGTTTGTAAATGAAAACTTTTTAATCGACTTCTTTTGGAAGATAAGAGGAGATTATGCATGGAAAAGAGTACCTATAACGGTAGTTATTAATTCATATGTTAATACCTAATTAGTATTATTAACTTAATGCAAATGAAGATATCGTTTAATGGTTAGATTTAGTTATTCATATCAAAATTATTAACCATTTCTATTTAAGTATCTACTATCTAATAATCTAACTAATAGCATAGCAGGCCATGTCTAAGGAGGGTTCCGTAACTATAATCGCGCGATTAATTTTCTTTAAACTCTTACACTTATCTTCTCAGAATAATTTTCCTAAAGAGTTTAGCATGATCTATCAGTATGGAAAGTGGAAACTACAACTTTCTATCTCCTATAGTTTGAATAGTCACCAACCAGGGAGAGCCACCCCTAAAATATAAAATAATTATTATTTTATGATACCAAAACCGAGATCTATTAACATTTTATATTATTTAACTATAATAACTATACCAAACTTCATCCATTTATATTTATAATTACGGAAGCTAGGAGCGCGGACAGACAGGAAGACAGACGGACGGACAGAGTGAAACTATAAGGGTTCCTTGAGTATTTCGGAACCCTAAAAACAATCAGGAATTAAGCAGGCTTAATTTGGTATTTGATTTAGGTAATATTTCTAACTGAATTAAGTACGAGTTATCGTTAAATTTTCTTATCTTAAAATTTAAACGCCAAATACCAGTATATTTTTAGCTTAGCACCTACCTATAATGAACCAGTATCTAAGTTGAGTATTAAGTATGAAAGTTGAAAATATCATTGAACATAAGACACCCTAGTAGGTAGGTACTGTTGTTTTGCACAACGCTGAAATACGATCGCGTGTTGTTTGAAAACAACAAAGCGGATTGTTATGTCTGGCAGTGAACTCAACATCTGTTCACCAGTTGCATCTTCGTTTTATGCGGTCCTAATAATATGTCATTGATACATAGTCATTAACTGCATTTTCTTTTCAAAATGCCCGTTTATTGCTGTGATGCAAACATCACAGCAATAAACGGGCATTTTTTTCATTCTTTGAGTCAATGTGTCATGTCTGTTTGAAATTAACACAACAGCATTGTTAATTTCAGATATGTACAGTACACACATACTATGTATTTTTATATTATTATATACAATTATTATCTTACAAAAAATACAGTTTTGATGTCCGAGCTCCTATCGCTTGCATTGTTTCTGTAGCTTAATATTATCAGTTATCACTGACCTTGGGTCAACAATAATTATAATTCAATTTTATGTTAATATTTAAGATTCCGCTGGTGAGTGAAAAAATAGTCTGTGTAATTATGTATAGTTATAAAACGCGAAAAAAAGGTACACAAAGAAAGAATAAACAAAGAAAATTACATTGCACTCTTTGCGACTCTGACCAGTAGTGAGGTTACTGACCTTACAATTGATTTCAAAAATAATTATAACAATATCAATTTCAATCAATTGAAATATGATGTGATGTCATCAACCTTTTCCGCGCCGTAGACTTATTAATACAATTCTTTTTTCAAGTTTCAAACTTTCTTGTCTTCTTTACATACGTGCATTTAATACTCGTTACTTTATAATACTGTTTGAATTCTCAAGGATCTACACCAAATCTATATTTTACAAAAGTTTGAAATTCTCTTTCAGTAAATTATAATTATCTCCACAAACTAATTAAAATATTTCTGAGAAGTGTAAGGAATAAGTTAATTTACTTTTTAATGATCACATAGGAAATCTAGTTAAGAACATAATATTCTAATTAACCTTGGATATTATTATTCAAACAATTTTAGAGTTGCCAGTGATTTTGGCTGATTCAAGAACTTATAATTAGCATCGTTTTTATAACTACCGTAGAAATATGAAAAAGTTAGGTATCATGTTTATTGACTTTATTTACTTCTTTGTTTATGGAATAGGGGGCAAACGAGCAAACAGATCACCTGATGGAAAGCGATGACCGTTGTCAGAGGAGTCGCAAGTGCGTTGTCGGCCTTTTCTTTGACATATTGACTATTGTATATTAATATATTAACTATAGTAACGTGAAATTCTACTACTATTATAAATGTGAAAATTTGTGACGATGGATGTATGTATGGGTGAATAGATGGTTGTTACTCTTTGACGCAATAACGACTGAACGGATTTCAATTAAATTCGGAATGGTAGTAGCTTTGGATACCACATGGGCTACTTTTTATCCCAAAAAAACACAGTGATCCTGTGGGATACTGTATTTACCCGTGGTCTGAGTAGACCACGGGGAAGCGGGGGAAGGACATAAGGGCTACTTTTTGTCGGAGCAAAATGTACAGTTTCCGCGAAATTCGTGCTTACGAAGTCACACAGATAGTCTTATATATAAAAATGTTATATTGGTTTGTGTACGCTTCAAAAACTCAAAAAGATCTGCACCGATTGAGCTGAAATTTTAGCGTGATATATAATCCGCATCAAGGATTGTTTTTAACTATTTTTTATCCGCGACTGCGAAAAAACTATATTTACGCGGGCGGAGCCGCGGGCAATAGATAGTATTACATAATTGTGGTACAAAAGCGGTTATCACCGGATAGAGCTCAATGAATTGCCACTCGCCATTTCGATCGAAGGCCGTTTTAGTGTCCAGTTTATCTCTACTAATTAGTTATTAGGGCAATAGTGCGTTGCTTTTAGTATAGACTAGCTTTTGCCCGTGATTTCGTCCGCGTGGAGTTCGGTTTCCATAAAAAAAATTTAACCCCTTTTTCACCCCTAAGGGGGCGAATTTAAAAAATCCTTTCTAAGCGGATGCCTACGTCATTACAACTACATGTGTGCCAAATTTCAGCAAATCCGTTCAGTAGTTTTGGCTGTACGTTGATAGATGAGTCAGTCAGGTTTGCCTTTTATCTATTTAGACTAGTTTTTTCCAGCGGCTCCACCCGCGTAAATATAGTATCGGGTATCCCATGGGAAAACTGTACTTTTTCGGGAAAAAAAAGTATTCTATGTTTTAATCCAGGGCCTAAACAACTACCCTACCAAATTACATCGAATTCCGATCGTAGTTCTTGCGTGAAAGAGTAACAAACAAAGATCCATCCATCCATACATTTATCCATCTACACAAACACGTAGAAATAGGATTATCCCGAATATCAAAAAGTAATTGGACGTTTTTACCTGCTTATTATTAAAAATGTCTCGACCATATTATACCAAAATACTATTGGATTGTGCGATTTTCGTTTAGTTTTGATTTTCCATAATTATTATGATTCAGATCCACGGAGGAGTGGAGTACAGGTGGCACTAGTCGGTTTTTCTTCCATACAAATGCTGTTGGCGATTTACTCTAAAGTCAAATACTGTAGATCCAAATTTTAGCATAACATCAATTTTTTTATCAAACTCACTAGGTCGGTACGTGTTTATACATATTTCTAAAATTTAAATTAGTTTAAAAGACATCCAAACAACGGATATTAGCGCAACTTTGACCGTAAATAAAAAAGAAACGAAGAATGAAAATAAAAAAGCAAGCACATACCGACACAGTTTGATTATTCAGCAGTTGAGATATCTTTAGACAAAAATATTATACAGTTTTTTCATAAAACATCAACAGCTGAGTGTCGATTTGCGTAATTTGAGGACGCCTTTTCTAAAACACTTTATAAAGCAGTATAAATGTCTGCCCTATAGCTTCTCTTATAAGTATTCATACATTTCTATTTTAATAATAATAATATTTATGGGTATATCCTTTTTTCTCCGATGTTAGGTGATAAGTATTTTCCTCGTGCGCCACAATGAGTTCGAGGTGTTGACTAGCGCACTCTTATGATATTAAAATATTTTAGTATCTTCGCTAATTGTGACGCCCTTTAGATTTCCTGATACTTGATAGTACAATGTAAAACAAATACTTTTTATTTTTTTAAACTTTTTAAATTCAAAACAACAATAAATATCCACAATACGATATTATATGTAACTGTCTAAAGCAAAGATAATTTGAAATAATAATAATTATAATATTATTAAATCTATTATACGATAATCCACATCTACGATTTCGTAGCTCCGCTACGAGATAGGTGACTCGTGGGCGCTACACGAGGCTACGGCGTAGTGCTCCGAGCCCCTTGCATATTAAATAATAATACATTAATTTATTTTTTTATCCTAGCTGTCGGGTACATGAATTACTTTTATTGATGTTTTGACAAAAAAAAAAACTTTTTCGAAACATAAACTGTTATGACTAAATGTTGTGCTTTTACGTTGTAGCTTTTACGCAAAAATAAAAAAACGCGAGAATACTTACATTTTGCCACGATAAAAAGTCACCTATGTCCTTCCCCGTGGTATACTCTATATCAAGTTTCATCAAAATCGGAAAGTATTTTCGGAGCCTTTTTTATGCAATTAAAAAAAAATATCTTTCATATTTATTATATAATTAGTATACCTACAAGACTGTTATTACTACTACTAATACTATTAATATTAGGAGGATCACAGATAATATATTTTCATATTACGTGCTGGAATATGAAATATATCCATTATCCAAGCTTCATTAGTATTTTCGCCGGCTGTGAAAAAAAAGGCTGTTCGTCTGTGACGCCCTTTATACCTGTACGTCATGATGATAGGTGATGGACTGATGATACCGAGGAAGAAATTGTTGTACAATTAATTTAATATTATAATATATAGCAATTTTCCACTAAAAAAATACCCACAAGCTGCAAGCAAATGTGTGAGTGCACACATAAGCATACGTAAATCACCTCCCTCCCCTCCTCCCAAACTGCTTATGCGTATACTCAGAAACAAAATCGTGCAAACAGAAGCAACAATGTCAGCAAGATCGTGCAAGGCATACAGGCAAGGCATACAGTACACAACCATGTAGGTTGCATAAATCGACGCGCGTTTCGAACCCGGAGCATCCTCAGGAAGTGGACCTGTCAGTAACGATGCTTATGCGTGCACTCACACATTTGCTTGCAGGTTGTGGGTATTTTTTGGCGGCAAATAGTTTTATATATTATATATAATATTAATTAAATTATATGCTACGGATTTCCGCAAAGTAACGCCAGATTCTACAAACTAGAAATTGTTGTGACGGTCGCGATCGCGTGATACAGTTTAGTATAAATCTTGTCGTTTATTTGGGTCGAGTTATTTCGATAGCACTGTCAATGACAAGCGCGTATAGGTCGCACTCTCGAGGTTCAATAAACTTTTTTATTTACACACTCAAAATACGCATCATCTGATGGCGGCTGAGGTAGTGATTCTTAATCTAACGACCGATTTAGTAATCAAAACATTTTTTGTTATTTTGAAATAAAAAAATCTCGATCTTTTTTCGTTGATGATAAAGAGTCACTGGTATCAATGATTATTATCGATATAATTTTCACTGCAAAATTGTAAAAACAGTTAGATTGTAAAATAATTAACGAGATTGTAAAAATATCGATACCAGAAGTATCAATTAACGTAAGGGACATTTTGGCGAAAATGAGTTATATATATCATTGGATTCAGAATTTTCTGCTCTATCGAATGATATTATTTAAAAAATTCTATCGTTTAAAAAAAATCCCTTACAGTAAAAATTTTTGGCCTGAGTAAAACGATTTGTGACAGAAAAATTGATGTAACAGACAATTACATTTTTTTTTCTCTGAAAAATAAAGTAAGTAATAGTGTTTAATAATTTACACCCTTTCCTTAAACCACAAATCAGTTGATTTAAATAACATGTCCCTTACTTTAATTCATGATTATAGTTTTTTTTAAATTATTCTCTTACATTATTATCTCACAAAACTATCTTTAATTTCAGCTCCTTACTACAATATGCCGATTATGTAATAACTTGAAATCAAATTCGTATTTGCACTTTATTTATTTGTGAGATTGTTGCTAAAATACCGAGTACTTACATTAATTAATTGATTCTCCTAATGCCCATTTGCACTAAACTTAAGGATCTCCTAAGTTCTTTCCTAACTTGTTTAGGCTGCTCCTAGCAAAAAATACTATTGCACTAACCTTAGGCCATTCCTAAGTCCACTTAGGATATTCTTAACTTTATGAGCCCGATTAGGAAGTGCGTAAGCGTAGGCAACACATAAGTCGGTGTTTTATCTAGTCTTGTAGATTATTTGTAACTATTGATATAGTTTTATTAATAAACTATTGTCAGAGATCTAGCCTTAGATGTATTACAATAAAAAGAGGTATATTTTTAGCAGATTTTTTATTACAGTGATTTTAAAAATTCAAAGCTTAAAATAGTCAGATCACAATCACCATGGCAGGGGATTTAATATTTATTGAATTTCCTTGAATTTGTAGAAGTCGATTTTCATAATGAACGACACGCGAGAACTAGAATAACAAGATCACGACTAAACTGCTCCAAAATTTCGATGAAATCGTCTTCTTATATAGGATGTGCAAAATAATTATTTTTCTTTAATCTTCGTGGCATCGTGAGAAGTTACTTTCGATCTCATTTCGATAGAACGCACGGGCCTTCGTCGCACAACAATCGCACAAAATTTATTTTTTCCTCCGCCGTAAAGTTTGCGGTTTTTACTTTTTATTTTAACTTATTTTACATAATAGGTATATCAATAACGATTCCAAATCAATCGTAATGTATTAATCGTAATGTATAATTTTAGTCAACAGTAAACACGTATAATCGTAATGTATAATTATAGTCAACAGTAAACCGCTGCTAGCGGTAAAATTACAAAAAATATAGACAGCAATAATGAATCTGCAACTGAAAGTACTAGCAATGACATATTAAATCAATGGAACACAGACAATTTACCATCTCTATATAAAGAGAGGCTTCCAATTTCCATTCCGAAATTCAATGATCTCAAAAAATTATGTGAAACCGGTATAATACCAAAAAGATTTCACGTTGAATATTTAAACCTGCCGAATAAATCGCCAGTTAAAGATACCCTCATTGAAACTGACGACGATGAAGATGTGATGACAGCTGATGATGATTAGACTGAAGATGAGTTAATTTACTTACTAATCGTTATATCATCATAATCTGTCCATTCCTAATTATTATTTATAATTATACATATACATTACATTAATGTTCATATCATTTGTATTATTTTTTAAATTTTTTTCAGTCAATTCATATTTTTTCATTTTTCTTTTGTTTCCAGTACATTCATTCCATTACTTAATAAATAAGACTGTTGATTAAGTCTCAGAAACATTTTTTCTTTATCCGTCGTTAAAAATAAATAAAAAATATTAACAATAAATCGTTTTATTTTTGTATCCCTAAATTTCATTTAAATCTGTGATAGCTGAAACTAAAATTAATCATGCAATGAACCTATTTTGATGGTATCAAAATACTATAATTTTAGTAGAAAATCTATAGTTACATTGAACTGCAATACTAAGAGTTCTTTACAATAGAATTTCGTATAATTTTTTATTTATTTTGCTGCTTACGGTATGCTTCACCCTTTACACATAAAATATTAGTAACTTAAGGGACAACTAAACATATTTTTTTAATGTAAGGGACATGCTATATTTTAAGCCGTTTGATATTCCAAAATATTTACTTTATAGCATGAAAGAAGAGAAAATTCTAAGAAACTTTGTTCTAAACACAATTGAAATTGGAAGCAACAGTAAAAAGTTATAGAGAGATTTAAAAAAATAAAATCGTTTTTTGGCTCTCCTGAAAAACAGTGTTTTGTCCCTTACATTAATTGATACTTCTGGTATCGATATGTCGAAATATTCATTACTATATATTTATAATCTAACGAAAAATATAATAGGCAGAATATTCACGTCCGAAGTCTATCAACATTTTATAATTTCACTAATTTTATTACAATCTAACGGTTTTTACAATTTTACGGTGACATAATCAATAAAAGGTTGTTCAAAATCAATAACGGATATTTGCGGCATATTTAGGTAGACGTTTAGGTGGAAAAATAATTATTAAAAACTTTAAATATAAAATTTATACCTAATGAAATAACATTGCGCTCTCTAAGGTGCAAACTTCACAGAAACTAGTGACTTTGCCTAAATAACAGTGTGTCAGACAGCTCTGTGAGGTCAATTACCTTAATAGCGCCGTAAAAAGCGTAAATATAATATATGTATACATTTTTTCGAAATTTTATAATTTTTCAGCCTAATCTACTTGACATAAGCAGTAGATTATAATATATGCCCAATATCTCCTTAATTGATTTTTGGTGATGATATTGATGATGTTCTTGATCGCGATAGTCATCACGGTCGTGATGACGATTATAAAGTTGGTTTGGCAATGAATGTAATCTATTTGTGTTTTGTTGGCAGAGAGTAAGGAGAGACTGCAGCGGGCGCCCTTCGAGACCGCGTTGCATCACGCCGGTGAGTCTCTGAACTACAGGAACCAGGAAGGGCTATACCCTTCCCGGTTCCGAGCAAATAGGAAGGGCAAAGTCCACTAGGAAATATGAGGATGGGTAAAGTCCACGGGAAACACGAGATGCAATGCAATGACTGAGATTGGGATCTGAACCCGCCAGACCATGCTTTTCTAATTTTACAGTAGAATAGGCAATCGGACAAATTTTTTTTTATTGCATAAATGAATAGTACTCTTAAATATGAGTAACTTCTCAGAAGAAACCGTATATCAAAAGTCAATATTTTCAAAGGTACAGCGATTTGTATAAAAAATTTCGCGAGCCTCCTAAAAACGCTCCATACTAAAATCGATATACACATGACGTCACTTGAATATGAAGTAGTATGAAGTAGTATATGAAGTATATGGCCGCAGGAATATATTTGTAAATATCTCCGATATTTGTGCGTTTAAGTTCATACTTACCATAATGAATGTTTTTGTATATGATGTGAGTAAACTAATGATGTAGGTTTTGTTTACCAATTTCGCAAAAAAAAAAAATTTTTTTTTGGTATAAAGACTCGAAGAAATTTTGTATACAAATCGCTGTACCTTTGAAAATATTGACTTTTGATATACGGTTTCTTCTGAGAAGTTACTCATATTTAAGAGTACTATTCATTTATGTAATAAAAAAAAATCAGTCCGCTTGCCTATTACACTTTATTTGTAACACTAGTAGGATTAGCTTAACATATTGGGAATAATAATATAAGTACGACGGGATGGGAGAAAAAAACGACGGACAAAAATATGGCCCGGGGAAATATAATGGTCTAGGTGACTTACCTCCATAGGCGAAATGTGTAGAAGAAAGTACAATTCTACGGTAAAATTGGAAAAGCACGCTCTTTCACAGATATATTTTCTGGAAACATCAGATACTGGCAATGAACATTTGGCATTATGGAAAATAAAATGCCTGAGACTATTATATTACGTCGCGACTGCCGCGTCGCATAAAAGTTTTTTATAAAATCTACGGACACTAAATAATATTTCGTTACTCTTTATTATTGTCAGCAAAAGAAATTAATTGCGGAAGCAAAATCTACCATTTTTCAGTTTCCTTTATATCTGATATTTTCACAAAATCAAAGTACACTAAATAATATTTCGGTACTCTCTAATATTGTCAGCAAAAGAAATTACTTGCGGAAGCAAAATAGTCAATTTTTCAGTTTCCTTTATATCTAATAAACGATAATACACGACATAATTATTAATAAAAACATGAATCGTGAAAGAATTTAATTTTTCAAAATGGCGGTCGCGTCATCTTTTATTTCGCGCGGAATTTGTACTAATAATTCATCAAAGCTGTTTTATTAGTGGTAGGGAGCGGTCGACCTTCGCCCTCGAGGGTAGGTAAATAAAGACAGAGTAAATAATTCTATGTAGACAATAGACATATCGGATTTCATCCAGGTTGTTATACTCGTACTTTGCAAATGCATCGATCGTGTATACTATAATTTACCCAGTTTATCTTTGACTACATAGACGTATCTATACTAATATTATAAATGGGAAGGTATGTCTGTCTGTTTGTCACGCCACAACTACTGAACCGATTTAAATGAAATATGGTACATAGATAGTCTAGAGCCTGAGAAAGGACATAGGCTACTTTTTATCGCGGGGAAATGTACGGTTCCCGCGGGTGGAGCCGCGGGCATCAGCTGACATTATAGACGAGGCATGTCGAGGCGAAAACTGTCCACACTTAAAAGGCCACTTGGGTTGTTTGGGGCCTTTTTGACATTTGAGGTATGATGAAAGCAAGATGGCGTAACTTTTTATTTTTCTTGTATGAAGATTTTTCTGTCAAATGTAGGTATGGCACAGCCTATCTTTAGTTTTAAAATATTTGTTTGACTGGCCATTTCTATTGGTTCCTTATTTATCTACAAAGTTGTTTTTTTAGAAAGTTATGTTTGTGGTTGTTCGATATTTTTTGTGTCAAGAAAGTGATCGAGCATTTTTTGCGTATTGCAATGAAAATTTTCGGGCCCTATGCATATTCCTGAAAATGACAGTACCTGCTACCGTAGTAGTATAATTTTTGAATTGCATATTTGGCTAATAATTAGTATTGTTATCAGTATTGACAAAAATAGAGACAAAAAGTAGGTGAGTACTATTCGTGCCAGTGTCCATGGAAAAGAACTTTCGTTCAAGGCCGACCATAAACGTTATGGACAGACATACGGTTTACGACAAACTATTAAACCAACTCATTTAGTATATTGTGACGTCACTGTTCGTTGTTTTGTTGGAAATGAAATAGACTGTAACTCACATTTATTAGAGACTAATGGATTTCATCCAACACCAGGTTTTGTTTGCACTTCAGTCTTTATAGTTTATACCCTTCCATTTTTAGGGTTCTGTAACCAGAGTAAAAGCGGGACCCTATTACTGAGACTTCACCAGCCTGTCACCAGCTTGTATCTCATGAACCGTGATAGCTAGAAACATGGACGTAAAAATAAAGGCGGACGGAAGGTGAGCTAAGCATTGAGTGAAGCCCAACAATGGCGGCGACTTACGTTTGTGTGAGTTTTGCGGATAATTGCCATTGGCGTACTGGCAGCCGATCGTCTTACTTTGCTGTAAATGTGTGCGTGCGGCACGTGTCGCTACGATACGGCCGTCTTACTTTGATGGCTACACTATTTATATTACTGAAGCGGTGTCCGCCTTTTTTATACGTTCATGGCTAGAAAGTTGAAATTTTCACTCATGTATTTTAACTTATAGTAATAAAATACACCCATACAACAAACGTGTTTTTTAACGTTTTGTACGCGAGTCCTTCTCGCCCTTGGTGGGTTTTTTAACCCCTATCGCAAAAACACCCGTCGTATTATATGTTTGCCGTGTCTGTATGTCTGTCTGTAGCATCGTAGCTACAAGTAACTGCTAGCCCATTGTGATGAATTTTTATAGAATCTTTCAGCTGAATACGTAATCGAGATGTTTCTTAGCTATAATTCATCATCACTAGCACGCTTACTGTGTGATTAAATAGAGTAAGGTGTTACTAATTTGAAAATATTTACTTTGTATAACATGACTAGCTGATGCCGGCGGCTCCGCCTGCCTAAGTACAGTAACCCATGGAAACCGTATAAAAAGTAGCCTATGTCCTTCCCCATGGTCTACTTTATATCTGTGCCAAATTTCATGATAATGATTTTTCATGATAGTTTTTCCGTGAAACTGTAAATAAATTATCCCACGGGAACCGTACATTTTTATCTGTGTACCAAATTTCATTTAAATCGGTTCAGTAGTTTTGGCGCGAAAGCGAGACAGACAGACAGAGCTACTTTTGCATTTATATTATTTTATTTATATAGGCTCCGCCCGCGTAAAAATAGTATCCAACAGGAACACTGTACTTTTTCGGGATAAAAAGTAGCCTATGTTATAATCCAGGGGGCAATTCTGCTAAATAAAACCTGCATTAATACAATTACAATCAAGTCCCGACACGCTTACACTCTCAAAAGGTGTTTTTATGAACGTTAAACCAACGTGAAACGCGCTCTGATTGGTCGAAACGGCATAAGATCCGTTCGCGGTAAAATGTCACTACATTTACAAAACTAATGAAGTAAAATGAAAGTCTACTTAAATACGAGAATTGAGGTTCTGAGCTCAAGCTATTACAATACCAAAATCAAAATCTGTTCCGTAGTGTTTGCTTGAAAGAGTAACAAATATCCATCCATCCATCCTACGAATATTATAAATGTGAAAGTTTGTGAGGATGGATGGATGTATGGATGGATGGATGTATGGATGGATGGATGTATGTTGTTTAATATTATAGAACATACTTTTCTTCCATCATCAATAGTTTCCGCAGCGCATGCGACGAAATGTTTTATGGCATTTTTTTACACCTTGAGTTACGTTACTAAAGTTTTAGTAAGGATTCATTATCTTTTCTAGCAATAAATATAGCCTATGTTAATCAGGGTGAATGTAGCTTTCTAATGGTGAAAGACTTAAATCGGCGAGTTTATTAATTACAAACATACACACACAAAAAATACAAAATATCTTTCCTGTATTAGTGTAGACTACAGCATATACAAAGTAAATATTTTTACATAATACAATAATGAGTCCATAAAATTGTTTACTAAAATTATTACATATTACGTTTGTTACATAGTGTGACTAATAATAATAATTAATATTAATAGCAATTGTACAGCGACTAAATTATTATTGTTGAAATAACATTGTGGGCAAGAACGTTATTTAAAAACGTAACAATATTATTATGTAATTGGAGCAGATTTTAATTTAGTACTATTAGGGAATCTAATTCATAAGCAGCCGTTGAATGGAGAACATGCATAGTTTTTTTATTGAATTCTCTAAAAGAACACAATAAACCAGGATATATTGTCTTTGCAATGTCATATCTACGATCAACCGTTGATGGAATATAGTCATCACAAAAGTGAGATCGTTGGAGAGCAATAAAAATGCTCTATACAAAAAATGTAGTAGGAGTGACGTCACAGCTGTTGTGTCACAACGAAAATAATAATAATATAATAATAATATTTTTATTTCAGGTAACAAAAGACCCATATTCATACAAATTAACATAATCACGTCGAATTAGATTTAGAATCACAAACAATATTTTTAGGTATTAGTTACATTATTAGTATTTTCTTATATTAATTGTTATTAGTAGATATTTATATTAATTTTAATATTAGTATTTTCTTACTTACTATGATAACTAATTAGTCCTGCGCGTTGTGTGCATGCTACAGCAGTGGCTAATGTACGGGTTGTCAGGGCGTTCAGCGAGCGCGGCCAGCATGCTGTTGGCGCTCCCCCGCATGCGCCGCACCAGGGATGACGCTCGCTTGCGCATCGTGGCAAAGAAACAGTCCACTCTTGCGCACGCAAACATCGCCGACGCACTGCACCAGCGGGGGAGCCCCACCAGCATCCTAAACGCGTTATTGTATTGGACGCGAAGAGCGCTGTATGCCCTTTGCGTATAGGCTGCCCACAGGCTGCACGAGTAGAAGGATGTACAAAAAGCTCTAAACAGTGTCATTTTTACTTCTAATGAACATCGTGCAAACCTCCGAACCACCATATTCGCTCTGACCGACAGCGCCCTCCGCTCCCTTTCGATATCAGCGTCGTCCCTCATGGTGGCTGTCACAATATGTCCGAGGTATTTAAACTCTTCAACCCTAGCTAAAGGAGCACCATTGAGAAGAAGAGTTGGCATTACGTCCACTTTTCTTGTTCCACCATGAAACACCATACACTGACTCTTTTTACAATTGTATATCAGCCCGTGTTCAGCTGCGTAGCGCTCACATATATTGAGCAGCTTCTGGAGACCACAGACTGAGGCGCTCAGCAGCACCATGTCGTCCGCGTAACTTATAAATGTATGAAGATAAATACAAAATTGATTTTATATTATTAACTTAAATACTGCGTTTATGTATATTATTGTAATAACAAAAAATAACACAAATAACATAAGGATTTGAACAGTTATTTTCGTTTTTCGATTAAAGCAAAAAGAAATTCGTCGTTTTTTTTTAATCCTGTAACTATTTCATTTTGCACTAATTACTGTACTTTTGCGTTTTTCGGTCCATATATATGTTGCCTTTCGGAAAATATAAAAATTTTGCTGATTTAAAACAAATGCATATTCTCTATTGTATTGTGACTGCATGTACAAATATAATATAAATAAATTTAAAATTATGAGAACTCTTTACATGCTTATAAATTAGATTCTCTGGTACATTAAACATTAAAGTTACACGTGTATGATCTCTCGGAAATCCGCTAAGCAGTTAACCTGAAATTATTTTGTTATAGTGTGATCTGAGGGTCAATTCTGCTAAATAGAACCTGCAATAATACTATTACAATCAAGTCCTGATTAGCTAAAATTAACAAACGGTATTCTCGTGAATGCAGACAAGTATTAAAGTGGAGACCGCGCTTAGGCAAACGTAGTGTAGGACGTCCTGCGGCACGATGGACCGACGATTTGAAGAAGGTGGCTGGCAGCGGATGGATGAGGGCTGCCCAAGATCGGGAAGGTTGGCGCTCATTGGGGGAGGCCTACGTTCAGCAGTGGACGGCGATAGGCTGATGATGATGATGATTCTCGTGAACGTTAAATCAACGTGAAACGCGCTCTGATTGGTCCAAACTTCACAAAATCAGTTTATGATAACAATACAACTTATATTATCACTTACAATACAACCAAAGTAACGAAAGTCTGCTTTAAATACGAGAATTGAGGTTCAGAGTTTTGATTATTAATAGATACTTTATATCAAAGGCGCATGGATCGACGTTTGATCCTATAATTTCAAGGCCCCAATGACAGATTTGTGCAAAATTCCTCTGCCATTTCACATAATATGACAGTATTTAGTCTGGCCACCTGTTGACCTTGACTGATGTTGGTTTATGAGGTTTCATGACGCGGCCGTCACGGGACCAAATAATGTCAAGCCGATCAAAGACTTTTTATTGTTCCTTTTAACGGTCGCATTTAAGAAACGCAAAATTTATGACGCTCTTAATTTCATTATTATTCATTTTTTTATAGATTTTGGCACGTGTAGACGGCATCGATACGTCATACAATGTTTGGATGACGTTACAAAACGCAGAACTTAGATATAATAATATACAAGCGGGGATTATTTGTACCTACTCCTTGGGTTTTAAAGTCTCCGTTTATTAGACAGAGTTTATGGTAAGCTTTCATCCATCTAGTGCACCTAATCGTGATCTACGTAAGGGCCGATCTTAGATAATTATTAAGTATATTTTATTTTCTTAAAATTAATTAAATTTATTTGAGGTTTTGTACTCTATATGCTTTCCACTAATGCTGCTTTCTAAATAAATGGGTATCTAAATAAGTTCTGCAGGTCTAAAGTGGTTCCATTATGTTAATCGTATGATAAAACGTGGTCTAGTGGTTAGAGCTTGGCTCTCGACGCGGAGGTCGTGGGTTCGATTCCCGCATTGGAACAACAAAAATGTTTTTTCTAAGTTTGGATAGGACAATGCAGGCTGATCACTTGATTGTCTGACAAGAAAGATGATCCATGCATCGGATGGGCATGTAAAAAGTCGGACCTGCGCCTGATCTCTCTGATTATGAGGTAAAGGAAAAGACAGTGCTCGTGTGTACTGCGCACACACTTGGGCACAATAAAATTTCTCCTGCGTAACTGGACTGGTTTCAATGAAATAGGCTACAGTCACCGAAAGCGATGTGGCGGATTTATACGAAACATCATAATTATATCCTAGTTACTAATATTATAAATGTGAAATTTGTGAGGATGTATGGATGGATGTTTGTTACTCTTTCACGCAAAAACTACTTAACCGATTTTGATGAAATTTGGTATCTTAGTAGATCTCTGGATTAACATAGGCTACTTATTATCCCGAAAAAATACAGTGTTCCCGAGGGATTCGCGGGCGGAGCTGAAGGGCAACAGCTAGTTGAAATTGAATAGATGATGTTTCATGATACGATCACTTAATGTGGTCAGTTTAAACCAGCTGGTTATTCCTCGTTCCACTCGAAGACCTTCAGGATAGTCATGGCCGGTGACGTCACGGCCCGCGCCCCTCGTTAGCTAAAAGCCGGTGATGGCCAATGAATCGTTAAGCTAATCGAGGAGCTCTAAATTTCAAGCAACAAGGTCAAGTTGTTGCTTAGATGCAGAGTTTTATATTTGTCTATGGAATTTAAGGAAGCGTTCATAACTTTATCGTGGGAGAGCCACGCTTCGGCTTGAATGGGCTGGCTTGACTACTAAAGTATTGCACTGAGAGTAAGGGAGTTTAATATTTTATTACAGCAAACGTCCTCTTCTATCGTTGTAGAACAAATAATAAGTTGTTATAACAATTTGAAAAAGACGACCTGCCTGGGACGATACCAACAAATTGTTATAACTTCTAAACTATTACATTACACTGATAGTCAAGAAGTTTAGTATTTATTTTAGTAAACGTCCTCTTCTATCATTTTAAAACAAAAATAAGCTGGTTAATGGCCTAGATTTTTCACAAAAAGCTAATAATTAATTATTTTTAAACAAAAAATTAAACCGACTTCCAAAGTAAAAATACACAAAAAAGTATGAAATAAAACTTAATCTCTAAATAATTCCCCTTTCAAATTCGGCTAAAATTTTTACAATTTCTCTACTCAATCTTATTAATTTTGAAGTCGGTACCAGCAAATATGAAAGTAAGTTGTATAAAATATTGTAGAATATTGTTTGGGCTGGTGCCGATTTTAAAATTAAGAAGATTGAGTAGAGAAATAGTAAAAATTTTAGCCGAATTTGAAAGGGGAATTATTTAGAGATTAAGTTTTATTTCATACTTTTTTGTGTATTTTTACTTTGGAAGTCGGTTTAATTTTTTGTTTAAAAATAATAATTTCACCCTTTTTAGTGATAATATTGTTAAGTTATTATTAATACGTCTTAAAAACGTCTAAAATAAACGATCGAATGTATAACTGAATACGTGCCAAGCTTCTATTAGATATTGTTATTAAGATGATGATGATGATTACTGTAAGTTACAAAGTGGCATATGCTTGCAGTTCTTTAAACAATACCGAAATTTCCAAACTCGTATCTTTAAAGACTTTAAAGTTCTGTTCAGTGTTTTTGGATCCAGGGGTATACCTTGGTTTCAGCATCTTATTTTTTGGGAGCATATGCTTGTGTTACTTCAGTAAAAGTCAAAATCACTATATGTGTCGATATAAATTTCGAGGAGTTCTCTCAATTCCTCATGGATCGCATCATCACGTTTCCACTTTAGTGACTAAAGGACCAATTTCGAATTAAACCCTTTACAACAAAAGAATTTTGCAAATAGGTCCATAAACGGCAGAGTAATGTTCAAAGATCTCCGTGTTAGTGTCAAATACTATGAGAAGTACCTTCTTTATCATCATAATGTGATGATGTATGCTGTGATAGTGGTAGTGATGATGATGATTACTCTAATTGACAAAGTGGCATATGCTTGCAGTTCTTTAAACAACGCCAAAATCCCCAAACATGTATCTATAATGAGTCAGGAGTTCTGTTCTGTACTTTTGGATCCAGGGTATACCTTGGAGCAAAATCTTACTTTTTGGTAGCATATGCTTGGACTACTTCAGAAAAAGTCGAAATCACCATATGTGTCCATATAAATTTCGAGGAGTTCCCTCGATTCCTCATGGATCCCATCATCAGGTCACCAATTTTCTAAAAATGGGACCAACTTCGGAATATACCTTTTACATCAAAAAAAGAATTTTGAAAATCGGCCAACAGACGGCGGAGTTATCCGCGAACATACAAAATATATATATATACAGCCGAACGTATAACCGCCTCCTTTTTGGAAGTCGGTTAAAAAAATACACCCAAAAAAATTATTTTTTTAATTAACGTCAGGTTGGGAAAGACCGGCATACTTCATTGAAAAATATACTCAATTTAATAAAACAAATATTTGTTATGTTCTAGACCGATCTTAAGTATTCCATGTGCTGAAACATATTAACAGTAACAATTTTGTGCTACATAAATTACAATATAATAGCACATATTTCAAATACAAACCCTTTTTTAAAATTCGGCGTGCAGACGGTCTTCCCGTGCTATTGGAGGCAAGACCGTCTATTGACATTTAACACGTCACTTGGTATGTTATATATGTATTTATACCAACTTATATCTAAAAAGTGTATTTTACCTTCAAATATGCACTTTAGCTGTAGGATAATAAAGTTAAAAGTCATATGAAATTCTTGTTTTCATATTTAATGGACCTTCAAAACCCAAATAAAAATGGCGGCAAATTTTCTCCCATCATAGTGTTGCCAGCGACATATTATATGATTAAAAACTTTAACCAAAGTATGATACTGTTTTACCGACTGTCAATTCAAGCTGCATAGCTATTCATACCTAAATATAAGTTATTGCGTGCAGACGGTCTTGCCTTGTAGACGGCCTTCCCTAACCTGACCCTACCTTTTTTCGTTTCTTTTTATTCAAAGAAAATTTAAAAGTGGTTGTGAATTATTGTCCACATGTTTAGCTATTAAATGAGACTTTTTTATGTTCCTAGGACATTTACATGAGCTGTGTTGGTCGAATTAGTACGAGAACCCGGGTCTTGGTTACCAAAAAACAAAATGGCTGTCATTTTACTAACGTGAGAGAAACATTAAATTTGAGGAGCAATTTGTCGATGAAAAATGCCATATTTTTTACCACTAAAGACTCCGACACAGTTGTCGGGACACATTGTATATTAATAATTATACGTTTATGGTCGTATACTATTAAATTCTTATAATTAAATTACACTTTCATTGTACTTCTATTGAATTATTATTATCAATGTATATCGTCTTGATATCATAAACTGATTTTTTGGGGTTTGGACCAATCAAAACGGGTTTGACGTTGGTTTGACGTTTATGAGAATACCATTTTGCAGTTTTAACATATCGAGAATGGATCGTAACTGTATTATTGCATTCGTTTACCAGAATCGAGTTTCTGTTTTCCATCCAAACCCACCAAGTACGCTAATTGCATATAGGCACGGGGACTTTCCACTGCAATTGTGAAAAACCCACACGTCGCTCAATATTGCAGCTCAACACCTTATTGACACGACATTCAGTCATGAAAAATTATTTACTTACAGTAGCCGCACACCGTACAGCCTATCGTATATATAAATCGGCGTGACGTTACCGATTGGATAAGTTCAACACCTTTTGATAATATACTTCATAAGTTCCGTATTGACATTTACAGTATAAACTGTAATCAGTGCCGGTTTTAGCATTACCAGCGCCCTACCCCCACTGCATTCTTCTGACAGGATCTTTATGCCAACGACATAAGGGTCGGTCGCATAGTTCTACTGTAGTAGCTACGCCAATAGTTGTTTACAGTATAAACTGTAATCAGTGCCGGTTTTAGCATTACCAGCGCCCTACCCCCACTGCATTCTTCTGACAGGATCTTTATGCCAACGATATAAGGGTCGGTCGCATAGTTCTACTGTAGTAGCTACGTCGATAGTTATTTACAGTATAAACTGTAATCAGTGCCGGTTTTAGCATTACCAGCGCCCTACCCCCACTGCATTCTTCTGACAGGATCTTTATGCCAACGACATAAGGGTCGGTCGCATAGTTCTACTGTAGTAGCTACGCCAATAGTTGTTTACAGTATAAACTGTAATCAGTGCCGGTTTTAGCATTACCAGCGCCCTACCCCCACTGCATTCTTCTGACAGGATCTTTATGCCAACGATATAAGGGTCGGTCGCATAGTTCTACTGTAGTAGCTACGTCGATAGTTATTTACAGTATAAACTGTAATCAGTGCCGGTTTTAGCATTACCAGCGCCCTACCCCCACTGCATTCTTCTGACAGGATCTTTATGCCAACGACATAAGGGTCGGTCGCATAGTTCTACTGTAGTAGCTACGTCAATAGTTATTTACAGTATAAACTGTAATCAGTGCCAGTTTTAGCATTACCAGCGCCCTACCCCCACTGCATTCTTCTGACAGGATCTTTATGCCAAACATAAGGATCGATCGCATAGATTTGCTGTAGTGGCTGCGTCAAAAATGATGCACGTATACTTCTTAAATAAATAGTTAATGACAGTCGGGTAAAAAGAGATATAATTGGCCACACCATCTATAGTAGATGGTTGTTGCAGCGCTAGTGGGTCGGTAGGATCCCACATCGTCGTTGATGGCTATAGAGCCCTATTGCGGCCCGGCATTTCTTGCCACATCGATTACACACAAATCGCGAATCCGTTGGAGGAGATGAGGCACAATGAAGCTTTTTTTGCTTAATATTCTCCAGCCACTTTTCGTCGTGCTTGGCAACTCCGATTTTGGTGTCATGGCGCCATTCAGGTCTTATTTCAGCGCGATTTTCCCAGGAGTCGGTCGGGATTCCAAAGCTGATCATATCCCGCTTGCAGGAGTCTTTAAACCGTAGCATTGGGCGCCCTACGGGTCTCTTCGCGTTTGCTATCTGACTCAGCATTACTTGGCGTGGAAGTCTCTCGGGGGCCATTCGATGTACGTGGCCAAGCCAACGCAATCTTCGTTGTTTCAGCATTGCGGTGATGCTGCAGCAGCTTGTTTTTGAGAGAACTGCCTCGTTGCTCATTTTGTCTCTCCAAGTGACTCCAAGTATAGTCCTCAGGCAGCGCATATGGAAGGCATTAAGTTTGCGTTCCTGTTTTCTGTAAGTAGTCCATGTTTCCGAAGCGTACAACAGTATACTTAGGACGCAGGTCTGGTATACAAGGACTTTAGTGTGAGTGGTAAGCTTGTTGTTTCTCCAAACGCGTTCAAATAGCCTTCCAAAAGCGGTCGATGCTCTGCCAATCCGAGTATTTATCTCCTTATCGCTTGAGAGTGAGGAGGTGGTGGTGGAGCCGAGATAGCAGAAGTGTTCCACTACATCAAGGATGGTGCCGTCGAGTGTTATTTCAGGAGGCTGACTTACGCCCTGCACCATGATGACAGTTTTTTTGGTGTTTACGCTCATAGAATACACATGACAGGCGTTACCAAATCTCGTCACCAATTCTTGTAATTCGCGTTCAGAGTTTGCGACTAGTGCAGCATCATCTGCATACAGGAGTTCTCTGACAATTAGATCCAGGCGCTTGTTTTTGGACTTCAGTAAATTAATGTTGTACAGTCTTCCGTCCTTCCTTGTATGCAGATGTACTCCGACGTCACAACCCTCGAACGCAGTCAAGAGGAGCGCTGATAGAAAAATCCCAAAGAGGGTAAGAGCTAGTATGCAGCCTTGCCTGACTCCGCGGTTAACGTCGAAAGGCGTTGATTTTTCTCCATCAAATATGACAGAGCCTCTCATGTTGTCGTGGAAGGACCGTATGATGTTTAAAAGTTTTGGAGGGCACCCGATTTTGCTTAGTACTTCGTACATCCCATCCCTACTCACGGTGTCAAATGCCTTATTTAAATCGACAAAGGCCATGTATAGCGGTATTTGGTGTTTTCGGCATTTCTCTTGCAGTTGTCGAAGGGTAAAGATCATGTCGTTTGTAGATCGGCCAGCTCTGAACCCGCATTGAGTCTCAGGGTAGATCCGAGCGGCTAACATGTCCAGTCTTCTTAAAACAACCCTCGCAAATGCCTTTCCCACAATACTCAGTAGAGATATACCCCTGTAGTTGTTCTCACCTCCTCTCCTTTGCCTTTATACAAGGTAACTATCTCGGAATCCCACATGTCTTGAGGTATGGTTTCCTCATCCCAGCAGCGCAGTAATAGAGCGTACATGGGAGATGAAATACAGCCAAATCGCACTAATTGTTAAGACCTGTGCTTTTGCCTAATTTCAAGTTTCGGATAGCAACAAGGAATTCTTCACCCGTTGGAGGGTCGTCGAGTTCAGTCACCGGAGGTTGAGGAGTAAGTGTGGTCAGTGCATCAGGATGTAAAGCAACCTCTTGTGAGTACAGGTTTGAATAGTGTTGTGCCCACCTTTCAAGTTCTTCTTTCTTATCTGCGATCGGATTTCCATCGAGGTCCTTGATTGCGGCACGTTTTCTTTTAGTAGGATCGATTGCAGTTTTTATTCCCCGGTACATACCCTTAAAGTCGCCTACATCCCGACAATTTTGTATTGACTAGCATAGTTTGACCCAGTACTCATTCGCGCAGCTACGACTGGTGCGTTGTACTTTTGCTTTCGCTGCCTTGTATATGGATAGTTTGACAGGGTCTCTATGGTTGTTCAAGAGATTTATATGAGTTGTCCGTTTCTGCTCTATTAATGGGAGCAGAATGTGTTCATACTCGGCAAACCAGTCATCAGCAGTCTTCGCCTTCCTGCCAAACACTCTTTCGGCAGTTTCTGCGATTACTTTCTTTGTGACCTGCCACATGTCCTCGGCACAGGCTGCTCCATCTAAGATTTCACTGGAAAGTTCCTCCTTCATCAGATTCTCTAGTTCTTTACAAAGGTTTTTATCGCGCATAGCTGCGGTGTTCAGTGCAACTTTACGGGGAGGTTTAAAGAGGAGGAGGTTTAAGGAGGAGAGACCTGCGTAACATCCTCAACTCTCGTGCTTATCACAGTGCCGACTGCAACACTGACCACTCTCTAGTGATGGCGAAGACCCACCTTACTCCTAAGCAAAAAGAGATAGATGATATATTAAATACCAATTTGTCTATGGTCGGGGATTCCCGGTATCCTTCGTGAATACTGTTATTTTTTCGGAATAATAACCTAACCAAGAGCATGTCAGGACATGTCTAAGGAGGGTTCCGTAACTATAAATGCGTAATATGTTTTTTTTTAATTACTCCAAAAGTTACTGTCCGATTTGGTTCACAATAATTTTCCTAAAGAGTTTTTAGCATGATCTATCAGCATGGAAATTTGCAAATTTCTATCTCCTATAGTTTAAAAATGCTAGGGGGGGGGACCAACTTACAAACCACTTTGGAGGCCGATTACTCGAAAATGGTTAACTTTATAAAAAAGTAACGTATGAAACCTTGCCTTTATTTTAAAAGACCTATTCTACGATACCCCACACGATGGAGTAGAGTGAAAAAATATTTTTCATCCCCACTTCACATGTATGGAGAGCCACCCCTAAAATATAAAATTATTATTTTTTTATGATCCCGAAACCGTGATCTATACACAATCTATAACTGCACCAAATTTCATCAATTTATATTCATAATTAGAGGAGCTAGAGGCGCGGACAGACAGACAGACAGACAGACAGACAGACAGACAGACAGACAGACAGACGGACAGAGCGAAACTATAAGGGTTCCTTAAGTATTACGGAACCCTAAAAAGCAGGCTATGTGTTAATCTAAAGCTTTAACTACTACCATACCAAATTTCATCAAAATCCGTTCAGTAGATTTAGCGTGAAAGAGTAACAAACATCCATTCATCCATCCATAGATCCATCTTTACACCCATCCATTCCATTTATAACAGTAGTAGGAAAATACGGTGTGTACGGAGCCTAAAATACAAAAAGTTTAAAATTCACCAGATTGCGTTTAAAACAAGTTTACAATAAAAGCCAAGACAATGGCCAGACGTCGCGATGTTTACAGTTCATCGGTTCACTGAAATAGATTAAATACTTTGTTTGTGTTACGTGATGCTAATTACACTGTTGCTTGGTTAAATTATATAACTAATGTTGCCAAATTCCAAGCATTTCTGTTCGTCTGTATATTTGTCGTTTAAAGAAAAGGTAAAATATATTGTAGTTCATAACTAACAAAAATTAAGTCCTACTTAGACAATATTAGAACACTACAGTGGCGAAGGCTGCTTCTCCTTCATAGGGAAGCCGGAGCCTGTATAATAGGTAGGGATTTCTATGAAGGTTTGCAAAAGGTAAGTGACAAGGGAAGCCGATAGGAATGGAGTTATAGGAACCTTTCGCCACTGGAACACTACCTAGTAAAAAAGTTGTTTACGTAGACTATATTATAGACGAGGCATGTTGAGGCAAAAACTTAAATGGTCCCACTTTTGAAGTTTTTTGGGGAAATTTTGATATTTGAGGTATTGTGAAATTAAGATGGCTGACATTTGAGGTATGGTGAAAACCAAGATGTCGTAACTTTTTCTAGTATGAAGATTTATTTGTTCTGTCAAATGTACGACATAGCCATCCTGAGGTTTGAAATCTTTGGTTGTTATGATCAATTTAAGTTATGTTACATTTAAACATAGTAACATTTTTACATCTTTATCTTTTGTCCCACGGAAATACTGTACTATTTCGTTATAAAAAGTAGCTTTTGTGTTACCCAGAGCTTAAACTACTATCATACCAAGTTTCATCAAAATCCGTTTATTAGTTTTTGTGTGAAAGAGCAACAAAAATCCATCCATCTGTCCATCTTTACAAACTTTCACATTTATAATAGTAGTTAATTAATTAGCTAGACTAGGTCTCCCTGTGGTCGAAATGCGCCCATAATTCATATAAATTTTAAGTTTGAACTTAATAGGGGTTATTTTGCCTCTTAGATAAAAAAGAAAATGTAAATATTGTGATAAATTGGCTGTGTTCAGCGGAAAACTAGCGCTTGTTAGCGCTAAAGAAAAAAAAAACAGATTAACGGCCAGGACACGTTTGGTAACTTCAATACTCCTAACATAATCTACCATTTTGCTTATTTAACAGGGTTGCCAATGCTAATTTATATATTTCCCCAAAAATCGGGATCGAATTCCCCAATTTGGGGACAAAAATCCGCTGATTCCCCACAAATTCCCCACATAGGTTTTTTAAAAAATGAAACAATATTCTACTAGCTGAGTATAATTCGCATTAGTATAAGTAATTAATAAAAATAAAGAGTCAAACAAACAGTTAATATGATCAATAAGTTTTCTTTAATTCTATCGTTCCACGCTACTTTCTTAGTTTTTCTTGCATAAGAACATTCTCCTGAAACAAACACAATAAAAAAAAAGAATTAGGGAAATTGGTCAAGCCGTTCACACGTGATGCCGTGACCAATGGAGATGGGGATTCATTTTTATATAGGTATATATAAATTATTTAAATAATATTGATATCTTTCATATTCTTTTCCATATTTTTGTGGAAAGCATTGTGTTTGAAGGGTAGAACTTGACGCTGCCGCCCGGTTTTTTATTCCTTCTCTTACAGCCATCAATGATGTAACAACAGTATCTGTTAAAGAAAGGGAAAAAGGGAATCCCCTGATCATAAACAAAATGTGTCAATCTACTAGTAGTTTGAAACTAGAGATGTGCCATGCCCGGGATCCCTTCTTTTCGCATAATTTTATTTGTCATAATTTCATTTGGCATACCTCACTTGGCATAATTTTATTATGCATAATATTACTTTCGCATAATGGTTCCTTGGCATACTACATCATTAGGCATAAATATCATTTAGACTAATGTTTTTTGTCCTAATTTAATAAGGCATAACTCGTAAGGCATATTTTTTCTTGTCATAATAATACTTTGGCATAATTGTTTTTTGGCATAAACTCGTTAGGCATATTTTTTGTCATAATAAATTCAAGGCATTCTGTCACAAGGCACAAATATGCATAAAATGGAAGGACATAATGAAAACACGGTTAAGGTAATTAAACGCATATTTATGAAACATTAAAAGCAGGTATTACACTCATTTTACCTAGTATAACATGTATAACAGTAGGTTTAGTTGCGGCAGGGTGGCCCTTGGGCCACCCGTAAGCCGCTAACATGTTTAAAATAATTAATACGAAAGGTTATTTGATTCAAAATCAGAAGCTAATGTATTCTTAAGTGCATTGGGCTCGTGGTTATGGCTCGACATGTTCTTAGATAGCAGTTCGTGTTGTTTGTCCTATTCAATTCCGTCAAATCAGTCGAAAATTACAATTATAATTGTTATTTTATCTTAACTCACACACCCAGTAGAATTTATCATTCATTAGTATGTGAAAAAAAAATGCTACAAAGAAGTATGCGTTAATATAATAGTATGCTTAAATATCATTATGCGTAAATATATTTATGCTTTTTAATATTATGCATAAAAATATTATTCTTAATTAATATTATGCGTAAAAAAATGTATGCCTTACAATAAGTATGCCTAACAGTTATTATGCTTTTAGTAATTATGCGAAAAAAAATTATGCTAAGAAAGTTATGCCAAATGAATATTATGCGAAACTACTATTAGGTCAAATGAAATTATGCCAAGTAAAATTATGACATATGATTTTATGCGAAAAAATAGAGAACCGCCATGCCCATGCTATACATAATGATTTTAAAAAAGGTCGATATCGTGTCGATAATGAATGATGAAATATTTACCGATGAGAATAAGATGTCGAAATGTTAAAATCCCCACATTTTCCCCACATAGTGCCAATCCCCAATAAATCCCCAATCGACTTGAAATTCCCCGCAGTTTGGGGAATTCCCCACAAATCGGCAACGCTGTTATTTAATGCTAGTGGTTGCCATTTTGCTTACGTTTTTTGCTAGCGCTATTTTATATAAAAGTTATTATTATCTATACATATAAAGTCCTTTGTCCTGAATGACTGACGGATCAACGCACAGCCTAAACCGCTGATCGTAGAGACCTGAAACTTGCAGGGCTTGCTCTTTGTAATACGTAGGGATCCGATAAGAAGGGATTTTTCGAAATTCGACTCCTAAGGGGGTGAAAAGGGGGAAAACAGTTTGTATGGGACAACGTGATTCCTTGGTCCAATCTGCTTCATATTTTGCACAAACATTATGTAACAGAATTGATGGAATTCGTATATCATAGTTTATTGAAATTCGTCCCCTAACGGGAATAAAAAGGGAAAGAAAGTTGTTTGGGAGCGATTTGCTTTAAAGTTGATATAAATACTCCTTAGTGCTTTTGATTTAAAGCTCCCACTCACAAGCGATCGATCGATTTAGTCTTTACAATTTAAACATTTACTGAATTCGTAGTTGCAAGTAAATCGGTTTAGATAAAAATTGAATATAGTCAGAGATCCTACGACCGCCTTACTATACTTTTTATATGAAACTCGTATATATACGCGTAAATTTTGTTCCAACTTTTGACCCCCACCGCAAAAACTAGCTGGCAGGTCTTACACTAATCATTTTGTGTAATAGTTTATCGTTAGCAATTTACTTTCAAATACGAATTACTTTCCAATTTAATCGAAGCAATCGATAGCCCGTGAGTGGGGAGCTTTATTTTTAATTTGACATAATATATTGTCATCATGTTGAAAAATAAATCTGACAAGAATGCGAAAGTTAAATTTGATGAAAATGTCTTTGAAAAACTAGGCACCTAAATATTTGCGATTGCTGCATTAAAATATATTCATAATACTTATGTATTATATTACATTTGTATACTATTTCAGTAGAATATTTTGAGTGTAGGTATACCTAATTAAATTTCTTTCTCTTTTGTTGTTATATTATGTAATATTTAATTTATTTGTGCTTGATTTATGAGTGTTTAATACATAGGTTTTTAGTTTTTAACCATAGATATATTATATTTTTAACCCAAAACAATGACTTTTATGGTTTTCTTGAAAGATTTTTGATCTGTACCTACGTTTGTGCGCCCTAATCTCTGAAACGACGGAACGGATTTTTATAAAATTTGTTACCGTAGTAGTTTATCCCTTGGATAAACACATAGGACTCACTTTTTATCGCGAAAAAATTTTGGGTACCTAACTACCTACGGGTTCCAGGCGGTTAGGGATTAGGAAAGCTCTGCTTATAATTTTGTGTAGGTATTTCAATTCAATGGGTTCATACCTACAAAAAGTTTTATCAATCTAAAAAATAACGTAGTATAAAATGCTATAAAATAACCAGCTATTTGAATTGGTTAAAACTTTACCTAGGTTAATCCTAATCATTAATGTGTATGATTATTATATGAGGAATAAGACGTGAGAAGCTAGATGGCTTCGTGGTCGTACTGCTAACTCATCTCTCTCTCAAACTCTGTCGCGGTCCCAACTAGGATGGGCGATCACAATCCAAATTATTTTTATTAAATTCAAAGCCCACAACGTCTTCCCATTCAAAAGATTTTCGAAAACTTTAAAATAGGTACTAATTATCGGCTACAAAGAAATCCTTACTTAATATTATACCTAAACGCGAAAGTTTGTATACAGTACATAATAATAATTATATGTTTACTTTTTCATGTTGTTGTATATGTTTAACTAAAGGAACAGGGATCGTCTTATGTCATGTTGCTAGGCAACCGGAATAAACATTCTATTTTATTGCATGCTGTGGTATCATTTCCTTTTGCACAAATTAGCGCATATATAACAGTGGCGACGAGGATTTAAACTAAATATTGTGAATAAAGCGGTGTAGTAACGCATAATGTCGTTTTCGTATGGAGTCCTGCCGGTATTTGACCATTTCGCACAAGATTGGAAAAGCGTCAAAGGGCGCTTGTTGCAATGGTTTATAGCGAACGACGTTACTAAAAGTGATACAACCGGAATTAAACAGCGTGCTATATTGCTAAGTGCTTTGAGTGATGCCACATTTAAGCTCGCGTCGGATCTCGCATTGCCGAAAAAGATCGAGGATGTTGCCTTCGAGGAAATTATAGCTCTGCTAGATAAGCATTTTGTCTCAAAATGTCACGGTTTTAGTGAGCGACACAAATTCTATTCGGCGGCACAAGAACCAGGCGAGACGCATATACAATGGGCGGCCCGTCTCAGAGGGCTTACGGCGGACTGCGGCTTCAGCGACGTAGAGGAGGCGCTGAGGGATCGCTTCGTCATGGGAATGACAGCATGTCCGGAAAGAGCGAAATTGTTCGAGCAGGACATTGCGACATTGACCATGTCGAAGGCAGTAGAGTTGGCCGAGAGCGGGCGATGAGGGCGGACTGCGGGCGGAGTCGTCGGGGCTTCCGTGTGCGGCGTCGCGCAGGTGTACAGCGTACGGCAGGGCGAGCACAACGGCGGCGTCGCGGGCTCCGTCAGCGGCGCCGGGCAGGTCAACAGCGTGCAGCAGGGCGGGCAGAGCAGCGGCACGAGCAGAGAGAGGTGCTCCGTGTGCGGCCGTAGGAACCATGCTTCATCTCAATGTCGGTTCAGAAAATATAAGTGCAAGAAGTGTAATTCCCAGGGGCATTTACAGAAAATGTGCAAGGGGTTAAATTACATGGGAGCCGATAAGATGAATGGGGATGATGACGATGACGGTGAGTTGTTTGTCATACGTTCTGAGCGTGGCGAACCTATGGCAGAATTTATAACAATTGATAATGTTCAGATGAAATTTGAAATAGATAGTGGGTCTGCTGTCACCGTAATTTCTGAGGCTACTTACCAACAATATTTTAGCGATAAACCGTTAGTAGGAACAAATAAACGTTTGTTTACATATACCGGTGGTAAGATTGGTTGTGTAGGTAAGGTACGGTTGGCGGTGACGTACGAGCAGCGCACCCGCGAGCTCGACGTGTACGTGGTGCGGGGCGGAGGGCCGCCGCTCCTAGGTCGAGATTTCATATCTTTGTTTAGCTTACATTTGACAACTTGTAATTTTGTGTCTAGTGTAAATAATTGTGTACAGAACTTAGAACGCGAGTACCCGGAAGTTTTTTCTAATAAATTAGGGACATTTAATAAATATAAAATTAAACTGAGGCTCCGAGATGACGCTAAGCCAATTTTTTTCAAAGCGCGTCCATTGGCATTTGCGTAGCGCGATAAGATAGCTGAGGAGTTGCAGCGGTTAGTCGGGCTCGGTATATTGACACCTGTCGAGCACTCGAGGTACGCGTCGCCCGTGGTGCCCGTGCTCAAGCGCGACGGCTCGGTGAGGTTGTGCGTCGACTACTCCGTGTCGATTAATAAGCAATTAGTCGTCGAACATTATCCTTTGCCCACGGTGCATGAATTGTTTTCACGCTTGTACGGGGGGGACAGTTCTCTAAACTCGACTTGTCTATGGCGTACAATCAGTTCGTACTCGATGAGGATAGTCAGGAGATAACGTGCATCAATACACACCGCGGGTTGTTCAAATAATTATACTCGTATGTCGTTCGGGTTGACCAGCGCGCCGTCTATTCTCCAGCGCGCAATGGAGGGTGTACTCGCGGGTATGGATGGTGTTTTGTGTCTGCTCGATGATATTTTAATAACAGCTTCGAACAGAGTAGAGCACATGAGAAGGATTCACGCTGTACTAAAGAGACTGCAGGACGCGGGGCTTACGCTACAGAGAAGTAAGTGTGAATTTTTTAAGGATGAAATCAGTTATTTAGGATACGTCATCAATAAAAACGGTTTAAGGAAGTCGCCGGACAAGGTTATAAGGCTATTGTGACAATGCCTAGGCCGGACAATGTCAGTAGGTTACAGTCATTTTTAGGTTTAGTCAATTATTATAGAAATTTTGTTCCCGGGGCTTCATCATTGCTGACTTCTCTGTATGAACTATTAAAAAAAGGTACTAAATGGACATGGACGGCGGCGCATGAACCCGCATTTAGTGAAATAAAAAACCGGCTCGCATCCGATCACGTGTTAACGCATTTCAATCCAAACGCGAAGTTAATATTGACAGTGGACGCCTCTCCGAGCGGGCTCGGTGCGGTGTTGTCGCAGGTGGACGAGACGGGGGCGGAGCGGCCTATTTCCTTTGCATCTCGTACACTTAACTCTGCGGAGAAACGGTATTCGCAGATTCAAAAAGAGGCAACAGCGATAATATTTGGGGTTAGACGTTTTCACCAATATTTGTATGGTAGATCGACACCTTTCACTTTGCGCACGGACCACAAAACTTTGATTTCAATTTTTGGACCATATAAAGGTATACCAGAGGTATCTGCTAATCGGTTGCAAATGTTTTTAAGTGCTTACAATTATAACATTGAGTACGTTCGCAGTGCCGACAACTGCGCCGACTACCTCTCTCGGGCTATCTTGCCGGACGTGCAGTCGGCTGAGGCGACCGGTGGACCGGACGATATCGACAGGGCATCTTATATTAATTTTATAATTAATGGTGATATACCTGTAACCATTAGTAGAGTTCGCGTGGAGACTTGAAAAGATCCTTTGTTACAAAAAGTAAAAAATTACATAATGATCGGTTGGCCTAAAAAGGTTGTTGATGATAGTCTGAAATCTTTTCATTTATGTAGACCACAATTATCCTATGAAAATGGATGTATAATGCGCGGTCATAAGGTAGTCATACCTGAAACACTCAAATCTGAAGTTTAAACGGAGTTACATAGATCTCATTTAGGTATATTTAAAACTAAAGCCGAGGCCCGGTCGAGGCTTTAGTTTCCGGGTATAGACGGCACGATAGAGTCCATGAAGGTCGTGTGCGGTGTGTTCACAGTTGCGGCCATCTCCGCCGCGCGTCCCGCCCGCACCCTGGCCCTATCCAAAAAATTATTTTGAAAGAATACATAATATAGACTTCCTAGGACCAATTCATGCACGTACGTATTTAGTAGTAGTTGATGCACATACAAAATGGGTAGAAGTGTATCAATGCAACAATACGGGTTCTAGCGAGGTGATATCAAAAATGTACGAGTACATGTCTCGTTTTGGGTTGCCGATCACTATAGTAAGCGATAACGGGACGGGGTTCACGTCGTACGAGTTTCAGAACTTTTGTGTTGTGGCCTATCACCCCGCGAGTAATGGGCAAGCAGAAAGTTTTGTAAAAATTATTAAAAAAGGGATTAAATCAACTTTATTGTTAACAAATAACACGGAACAACAAAACAAGCTCGCCCTCGTTATCATCGTCATTCACATCTGGTGTAAACAAAAATCAGTGTTTGCAGAGTAACGGAGGAGACAATAGAAAAATAAAATGTTTTGGACCGGGAGATGAAATATTTTATAAAAAACATTTAAACAATAATAAGTTTGTGTGGGAACGATGCACTATTTTAGGAAAAGTTGGCAAAGTTGTTTATTTGATTTTTGATCATCAAACGTCATCGCATGTTAAGAAACATAAGAACCAGATAGTTCTGCATACAAAGGCAGGATTTTTGGACAATGTGTTCAATTCAGAACTCGAAAACACGACAGGGGAAAGAGATAGAAAACAGAATGATGAGGTTCCTTTGCCTAATATTATTAACAGCACCTTGTCTTCAAGAAATCCCACCCGATTGTTGAGACATTCCTCGTGTAGATTATAGAAGTTATTTATAAGTTAAGTTTGTAATATACTAAGATGTTATTTTGTTTTGTTTAATATGTTAGGTTAGACAGTTAATATTTTACTTTAAATTTAATACATTATTTAGATTCCTTTGTACGATATTCCTTTTTACTATGGGGGAGAAATGTTGTATATGTTTAACTAAAGGAACAGGGATCGTCTTATGTCATGTTGCTAGGCAACCGGAATAAACATTCTATTTTATTGCATGCTGTGGTATCATTTCCTTTTGCACAAATTAGTGCATATATAACACATGTAATAAAGTAAAGTAAAGAAAACACGTAAAGAATTTTGATGAAATCAGGTATGGTAGTAGTTTATCCAGAATTAATACATAATACTTCTTTGCAGCTTATTAAATTTTATTTATGGTAGAGTTCCCGGTAGATTTCTTGAGTGTACGAAGTCGCAGTAAACATTCAAATTAAATACAACTGATACGGCTGTGCAGTGCCTACACCATTAAGTATTCAATTTTGGTATTTGTATTTTCCCGAACAAGCTTTCCCTCTGACGCGAGCGAAGCTGCGGGCAAAAGCTAGTATTATATAAATAAACGTCAACGTGTAACAACATTGTATCAGTCAAACGCACGGTAGTGTGTTTTGTGTTCTGTTATTTTTAATGTTATGTATTTCTAAGGTTTAAAAAAATACCTTATGCACACCAAAACCTTTAATTTATCGGCCAAATTTCATACGCGTTCCGTTGTACTATACTCGTTAAACTGTGCCTACTGAAAGTTATTGCTTCACGAATTAATGTAATAATAAACACGGCTATATAAAACCTAATGATTTATCGTCACCTTCAACGCCATAAATTTTGGCATTAAATGAATCGTGGCAATAAAATAAAGATGTTGATTTTATAATATTTTATAGCATCAATCTGTTAGAGGTGTCTGCCATTTGCTTACCATATTTTAATGGAAACTTTTATGAATATAGTTAAATGTATTTTCTACTTGATGTAATATAATAATTATGTGATGGTTATGTTAATTTTTCTTTCCTGTAATCATCTAAAGTTTTTGTTGTTCCTAACATTGTTCCTGAATCTTCTAGACATTTTGTTGATGATAATTTCTAGCAGTTCATGCTACATCAATATCTATGTCTATGGCCGTATCTCTCATTTTCTAGATCTTGTAACATTTCAATAGACAATACATCGAGAAAATCTTCACTGTAATTACTAAGCCAGTGCCCTTTGCAGGTATTCAGATGTTTTTTCCGTATCGCCTATATTTAGCGGCGCGGTCCGCTTCTGTCAGCTTTATTTACAAACACCCGTGTGTTTCTTGGTCAACCTTTAAAGTATCTCATTTATGTTACGAGAGTTAGCGGGCTATTTAATAATAACAATACGTAGTAAATCCTGCCTTAATTACGCGAGTTAAGCGGACTGCTTTTTTGTTCGCACCCTTCGATCAATTAATGATCGAATTTTCTTGTCATATTAATAATAATATCTCTAATATCTCTTTTTTAAGTTCGAATACTCATTCTTCATTTTCATTTTTATGCGTAGTGAAAATAACCTTTTAACCAAAACAATCGAAAGCTATCAAAATTATCAAATTGGTTAGCAAATCAAATCAATACTTCCACATATTGAGTCCTAAGTAAGTACCCGGGTGATCGAGCTTTACTCGGAGTTTTAGTAGTACGATAAAATAATTAAAAATTATAAAAGAAAAAGAAATAAAAACGATTAAAAAAACATTCGTTTGGCCGGTATTTGAACCCAAGACACTAATTTGACAACCGGATTAGACATTTAGACATTGAAATCACTCATATCTCTGCGAAGAAAGAAAATCTTAAAAAAGCGCTGTTTCCCAGGGATGAGACCTAGGCTACCTAATGAATCTATCATTATATTTGCCCCAAAACTCCCTGCCAGCGACCACATTAGGTTGTGTGGTCGCTGCTCCCTGCACACTCAATTTCATGGAAATACTTGCAGGGGTTTCCAAGATTCCAATTATATAATATATACTAGCTTTGCTCATTAAAAGTTACATAACACAAAAAATTTTACATATTGGTATGACATGTTACGGCACCATGTCTTCTGGTATCTCATAGACTGAATAGATCCCCATTAAAGAGAAGAGAGAGAAAGAAAAACCGAGAAAGAATCGTGAACATGCCATGAAAATAAAAACTTGTCTTTCTTCTTCTATCAATAATAATAGTAGCTCCCCACACCGATTTCGGTAACGGTGGCCGGTTTCATTGAAACCAGGCATGAGTAATTTTATAGTGCCCAAGTGTGTGCGTAGTACACAAGAGCACTGTCTCTTCCTTTACTCTCGTAACCCAGTGGGACGGACGACCGATACGACTGGCAAAAGGGACCTCTTCTAGGACCGACTATTTACTTGTCTGACGCATGGATCATCTTTCTTGTCAGACAATCCGGTGATCAGCCTTCATTGTCTTAATCAAACTTGGAATCAACAATTTTTTCGCTGTTCCAACGTGGGAATCGAACCCACGACCTCCGAGAGCCAAGCTCTAATCCACTGGACCAAGGAGGCTATTTAATCAATTACTACTTAATCTAATCGCGTGCAGCGTATCACTTAGACCATTTGAACGTTCGCCAAGAACGTCTACTGTCGTCAGAGCTGACCTACCGCGTGCCGAGTGTCGGCCGCCTGAGACCTGAGTCCACAGACGGAGCAGCGTGTGTCATGACTCCCATCACGAAACTGCAGACCTTCCCAGACTGGAGTTAGTTACTAATATTATAAAGAAATTTTTGTTTTTTTTTCTTTACATTGAATTGCAAAATTTGCCACAGAGAATAGAATGCGGGGAAGGAAATAGATTACTTTTTATGGCGGAAAAATGTTCCTGCGGGATTCTCTTTTGCGCGCACCATTCTAGTGATAACATAAATAATAATATTATGTTCTACTCAAGTTGCACGCATTACGGCTTCTACTCAAGCATAGATTATACAGCAGTGGCGAAGGCTGGTTCTCCTTCGTAGGGAAGCCCTAACCTGTATGTACCTATATAGACAGGGATTTGAAGGACTTCAAAAGGTAAGTAGTAAGAGAAGCCGATAGGAATGGAGTTATAGGAAACTCCACACCACTGTTATACAGGTATATGACTCAAGTATCTTGTTTACTGATTTATACTACTTATTTATCGTCGTGAATTAAAAACTGTAGGTATTGAGCTCATCTATAATCCCTGAGGCTTTGACCTGTCACTCACGTTATATCCTGTAAATATAATCTTATTAAAATTCATTAAAGTAGTGATCGAGTAGGCGATCATAATTAATTCAATTTTAAAGTTCGAACTTATAAGTTATGATTTATTATAAATATTGTTACTAGATAGTAACAGTATAGTATTAATCCTGTAGTTTGGTCAGTGTTAAGCCATAATGAGATTAGGTGACGAAACTATCCAATTAGTACTCGGCGCCATAGGGTCGTCACTCTAGGGGCACTAGGGAGTTAGGGGGGGGGGGGTATATGTGGCCCCCATTACCGCCTATTAAGGGGATCTTAGGGGGGTTGGGTGAGTCATGAGTGATATCGACAACCGCCAGTCGTGCGGAAAATGAATACGAAAAGATTTTCACAAGCTTAATAGGTGTTTAAATATTATGGTAACTCTTGTTGTTACCCGCAATTCAAAGTGGAATTTCAAAAGAAAATTCAGTAAAATTAGAGCAAAAGAAAAACGCATAGAAATATAGCTTTGGGATAAATGTTTTATTTAATTATTAGTATTAGTTTTACTTTGAAAACTGCATTCATCCTATCCTACACTATACAAATAAAATAAAATTAAGTGTCTGTCTGTAATTTTAAATTAACAGCTTTTCACTAAATGCATATAAAAGAATATAATATACGGTACATACAATTTTTGTCTGTCCGTCTGCCTGTTTTTTTTTCGGATAAGAATCTCCGAAAGTACTGAACCGAATTTTACGTGACTTTCACTGGCAATTAGCTGATGTTATAAGGAGTAACTTAATTACTGGGTAATTACCCAGTAGGCTACTTTTATCTTAGGGTTCCCTAAAAATAGATTTATGTTTCTAATATGAAATCAAACTGACATGTCTTTATTGTGCTTTGCGTAATTATAATACAAATAAATGATGATAACACCAACTGCTTATCAATAAGATTCCCTGATCGTACATACTAATAGTGGGTTCCTGTATTTCAATTTACGGCCCGTTTTAATAACCTATTTATCTAGATAATATTTATTTGTTAAAAACGTCCTCATTCAAGCGATACAAGTTTGACGTTTCTAACAAATAGTTATTGGTTAGATAGGTTATAGAAACGGGACATTAGAGAATACCAATCATTTGGATAGGCTGACGATGATGAATCATATCAACCACTGAACCACCTAGATGTGGACTTGATTGTCCTTGTCCAGGGCTGTACTTCCTGTACACGGTAATCCAATATCAGCAGCCTTGGTGTTACATGGGCTTACCGGGGGTACGTTAGTAATATATATTCTTTGCCGGGGGTGGATAAACGTAAGGCCGAGGGCATACAATGACTTACACTTTCTTATATGGATTAAAGGTGTATAATTATAATAAACCGCACTCACAGGTGATCAATCGTTAGGTTAGTTCACATCGCGACTGCATTTTTGAGATAGCTAGTAAAATTGATAATTGAATAACATAACTGAATATGCAAAAAAACTTCATAAGAATCGGTCAAGCCGTTTCGGAGTAGTGTGTTAACACTATGACACGAGAATTTTATATATTAGATTGCTATCAACTATAGATACAACTTTATCTATACCCATACTTAATATAATAGAGAGGAAAAGTTTGTTTGTTTGCATTGAATAGGCTCCGAAACTACCGGACTGATTTTATTTGGCACAGATGTAGAGTAGCCACGGGGAAGGATATAGGCTACTTTTTATCTCGGAAAAATGTACGGTTTCTGCAAAATTAACTTTTGCACGCACGTAGTTGCGGGCAACATCTAAACTACTAATAATCTTGTGGTTTTTGCCTTCCCCTACGTGGTTCGGTGGTCACTACGTACCCTAGTTATATGAGTACGGTAGCCCTAGCCTGTATAGCAGGTATGGAATTTGGATGAGGGTCTTCAAAACGTAAGTGGTAAGCGATAGGAATGGAGTTAAAGAAACCACACGCCACTGGTACAATGTACACGTTTTCTAGATCGAAGTGTATGCTCGGCCTTACAGCAATGACATTGCACGCATCACCGGGTTTTCGCGTGAAATTCACCAAGGTCAACACGTGTGGCGCGGCTGACGCGACATTTTCAGCTCCGTGCCTCCTAAACTTAACTACACGCGCCCTTCATGACCTTTGAAGCTTTCAACATAACCTCTCGAAGGTTAAATTTACTACGTTTAAAAGTTTTACTTGCATGTAGAATCGAGATATTGCCTAAAGCTGCAACAGGTAACTAGTAACCAATTTAGCCGTCTCTTTCAAGACTTGCTTTTCACCAGAACCCCAATTCTCGTTTAGCTTACACTTTCATTTTACTTTTATTGAATTATAAATTAATCGTCTTGATATCATAAGCTGATTATTGGAGTTTGGACCCATCAAAATAGGTTTGACGTTTATGAGAATACCATTTTGCAGTTTTAACATATCGCGTCTGGATTGGAACTATATTATTGCAGGATTTAATTTGCAGAATCGACCTTCAGAATCAGTAGACTATTTAAATAATTCTGCAATTTATAAACACTTCTGCCATTTATATTATTATGAACCTACTAATGCATAGAGCTTGCTAGCTTCTGGACATATAATATACTATCAAAATAAAGTATACCTAATACACGTGTGCTAAATACTAGATTTGACTTCCTTGAATTTTTACCGATAAAAATGTATTGCCAATAAAACATTGTAATTTATTATTTATTTATAGAAGTATCATTGAGTCTCTATTGAGAGTCACTTAAGCTGTGTAACTTTTCCTAACCTCACCTCATTTATCATCGTATTGTCATTGTTGTCATTACCACTGACGCATTTTAATGCAACCATTTGTATCACTTTGATCATGGTTGCAGTTACCCAGTCTCATCTGGTATGGTACTGGTAAAATCCAAATAAAGCTCCGTAAGTCAAGGTATTTTGTCACAAATTTAAAAAAAAGTGGCTTTTAACACTTATAAAAATAAATAAAAATAAAAAACTCTTTATTTGAACTAGAAACTAAAAATAAATTCTTACAGAATAACATTTAAAAAAAGTCCAAATTGGCGGCTTTACTGCTGAAGCAGTTTCTTCCAGGCAACCATTTTGATATAATAATAACGGAGAAAAAATAATTGGTAATGAAATTAACAAAGGAAAAAAAGTAGCGGTAGGTATAGTATTAAAAAAACAAAGATTTCTACATTCTACTTACGTATAATATTAATAAATAAACAAAATGACAATAGCATACATAATAAATAAGAGAATATACTTAGAAAAATATAATTAAATATAGGTACTTTAATATGTATGTAATGCTTTAATTATTATTATTCAGTATTTTTATTTAGACATTAAGAAATAATTATTGTTTCCAGGATACGGCTGTTTCCAATGGCTGCTGCTGATGTCGTGTGGCGCGGTGTACGCCGTGTGCGCGCTCAGCACCACCACCCTCAGCTTCGTGCTGCCCGCCGCCGAGTGCGACTTCAAACTCTCCTCCAGTGACAAGGGAAGACTCACCGCCACGCCGCTTATTGGTGAGTTTTACTTATACTTTTGCCCCCTTCAGAACGCGAATTCAAACTCTCTTTCAGTGTCAAGCGAAGATACACCGCTACGCCGCTTATTGATGAGTTTTATAAATGGCTTAAAGGAGCAAAAGAGTGGAAAGAAGACATGGTGGCAAGAGATTAATGGATTATCCATAGATACTCGCAACGTCGAAGGTTAACTGTACTCTAGTAGGATGCGGTAGATAATTGACACTACCGAATTCAATCCAAAATGATCATGTTATTACTTCTGTTTTTTTTTGGAGTTCTAAATACCTGTTAGCGCTTTGCCGCAAAAAACTACAAAGTGCTTGAGATATTTTCTTCTACGTATTCATAATAGTTACTTACTTGCAACTTCTGCGTAAGCAAACAGATTTATGTGGTCAACCAGGTGACTCGTAATCAATGAAAAGAATTTGTGTTGTTAATTTTTTCCCTTTTTTTTCAGGTATGTGCGTAGGCTCCTACTTCTGGGGCAACCTAGCAGACGCGAGAGGACGGAGGAAGGCAATAATCGGGGCCCTGCTGCTGGATGCCCTAGCCGCATTCTTCTCCAGTCTCGTGCAGTCTTTTCCCGCCTTTTTAGCGTGCAGGTTTGTGTTATAGCTACATTTATGGATGTTTTTTGAAAACACTTAAAGTAAAGCTAAATCAATAATAATTATCAAAAGAAGCAAAAATATTTTCTTAAAGCGTAACCCGATTCTATTGAATTGCATATTTATTGCAAACAGCACAAAAACATTCCAAAATATAATTAAATATATCTGTATTGTATTTCTTCTTTCATTTACCTATTTAAAAAATATACTTCTCGTTTCAGATTTTTTTCCGGTTTCGGTATAATCGGTGCCACTGGCCTTGTATTTCCATATTTCGGGGATTTCCTCTCGCTGAGACATCGAGACGTGATGCTCTGCAGGCTAGAAGTGTTCTGGACGTTTGGCACAATTTTATTGCCAGGTAAAACTTAATGCCTTTGTTATTTTAACTAACGATTCAGACAATGTTATTAAATATTCTTTCTTATATGCATACTTGTGTGTAGATTTATTAACATTTATATTATATACTGAATGAATTTCATAATCATCTTATAATAGTTATAGGTAACTTATAAGTTGATTATGAAATTCATTCAGTTTATAATTCCCTGTTATTCTATAATATAATTTACAAGAAATAAAACTGGTATTTTTATGGACTTATAATAAAATTTCAGGAATTGCTTGGCTGATCATCCAAGACTCGAGGTTCAATTTCACGGAGCCGGGAGCTGATTTCCAGTACACATCATGGCGTGTGTTCGTGGCTGCTTGTGGTATTCCTAGTCTGCTGGTGGTGCTACTGCTGCTACCTTTCCCGGAGAGCCCGAGATACCTGCTCTACGCGAACAAGAGGGACCAGGCGCTGCAAGTCCTCCAGAGGATATTCGTAGTCAATACGAGGCTTACTGAGAAAGACTTTCCTGTGAGTATCAAAATGCATGATAAACACACAAAAATGAAAGTCACCGCGACTTAATTTAACAAAAAATTGTTGGCAATAATTTTAATCTCCAGTTTTCTAATATAATTACTAAACGTGTAGAAATTCGTGTAGAAAATAGTTAAACCCATACGGGTTCTCGAAAATTTCCTTTTTGTTTCCTCATGATCGTAATTTGATGTCTTTTAGGTAGAATCAATGATGGCCGCAGTAGACGGCGACGAAGAGGAGGTAGTGTGTGCAGACACAAACGGCAACGAGACCAAGACGCCGCTGACCTGGAACCAGCGGTGGCAGAACTTCTGGAGCCGGAAGAAGATGCTTGTGACCCCACCGTATATCGGACTCCTAGTTCTATGCTGTTTCGTAGACTTTGGATTAATGTTTAGGTAATTATGCTACTTTATTATTTGTATTCCTTTTTTTCTTCGCGATGGGTTGGAAAATATCATTTTCTAAGTACATTTTTCTTGTATGATTATAAAGAATTAGAGTGCATTAAACTAAAGAACTTTTAATGATTCTTCGATCTATAGTTTTTTGCGAAGAAAAAAAAAGTGGTTTGTTTTTAGGTCTACAATTAGTCGATCGCATAATATAACTTATACGACTCTTTTCATTTTATTTATTTGTGCTTTAAAATTTTCTCTGGTAATAAAATATTTTAATGCTTCTTTGTGTATTTCAGTTACTACACACTGATGATGTGGTTCCCCGACCTGTTTGAGAGGTACAGCCAGTTCTCATCCATGTACCCAGATGTTGCTGCTGGGGTCTGTGAAGTGTCTGCGACTGTTACTAAAACTTTGGATGAGGTACGAATAATAATCACTATTCATGAAATATCTTTAGTAGTTCATACGCTTTTGTTATCATAAAATTATTAACTTTTGCAACTATTACAATATAAGCCAGTAATTATTTATTAGCCTTTAGTCCCGTAATTGTTTAAACTTTTCAGGGCAAAAATGTCTGTCCCCAAGCTATTGATGACGCGGTGTATATCCATACACTAGTGGTGGCATTGAGTTGTGTACCTACAGCACTGTTTGTTGGTATTGCTATCAACACGGTGGGAAAGAAACTCATGTTAGGTACGTAATTTTAATATTTTCTTCCAGTATCTCTAAACCTTAACAAATTATAAATGATTTTTGCGTTGTTTCAAAGTAGGTATACAATTTTCATATTTTTTATTTCTTTGCAGTTATAATGTTGATAAGTTCTGGACTGGCCGCATTAGGTCTGAACTTGGTGCGGTCATCGCTCGAGAACCTGGTATTGTCTTGCCTGTTTGAAGCCATCGTCAGCTGTACTGAAGCGGTTCTGTTCTGCCAGATTTGCGAGATATTCCCTACTAAAGTGGCGTTAGTACTTTACAATATTCAGATTTTATCTTCTTTTTATTTATTTGGCCTAACTGGTAATTAACTTTTTAATGAACCTCATCTCAAGTGATGTTAATTATGTACTTGTCACGTAAAAAAAGGAATACGGGGAAAAAACACTTTTGTATCGAAACCAATACATAATTTTAACAATATTAGCTTGTGCCTTGTGGGTATGGGTGGAAGCCCCAAAGGGAGATTTGCTAAATGCTCGGTTAGGCCGAAGCCCACTTGTAGTCATTGCAGCTGTTGTATACATAGCACCGAACTACAGAAACTTAGATAGCGTTATTCAGGATTGTGACGTTAATTAGTCCGCCATAAGCTAAATCGCGTTAAATTAGCAAATACTCAAACTAGTAATTGCTATTATTCTTACAAGATCTAGGAACAATACGAATTCTCATAGAGTACCATTAGTTATAACCAATTAATTTTTTACTATTATTTCAAGGTCTTGAGTCTTGACGCAATACTAAACTATACAATACAGATGCAATAAATTTTATTTAAGTACCGATTTCTTTTTTTGCAGGGCCACCGCCATGGCAGTGACAGTAATGTGCGGTAGAATAGGCGCCATAGTGGGCAACGTCGTGTTCGGCGCCCTCGTGGACGAGTACTGTGTAGTGCCCATTTATATGTTTGGCTGTCTGCTTATTAGTGAGTATAAAATAACTTAAGAAAGAATTGGAGTGCAAAAAGGGTGTGTATTGAGCCCAATGTTTTATAAGGAAAATTGATCCGAATAGACACCCTTGTGGTTCGCCGATAAAAATTGCATTTATTTGCGTGGTTGAGTTATTTAGCTATCCTATTATAAGCTCTTTATAATAAGAGTTGACTACACAAGGATATTATTTATTGGGGGCTTTAGCTAAAATTTACATTTTAACCACACGTGTTGGATAAATTTTTCCTTGTGACACTCCAAAAAAACCGTACTTTATGTGTTAAGCATACTGTTTCGTTATCATCTTATCATTTTGTATAGCTAGTATATTTGGTAGCACAATATTATGTATTGTGATCGAAAGCTTCATAGAAATCAATAGTCTAAATACACACCCTTGTGGCACTCGAACAAATACTAAGCTTAGTAACAACTTGACACTATAAATTATAATATAAAAGGCTTTTCATAATTTTTTTATTCTATTTATTTCCATAATTGTTCTCATTCTATCACGTACTTATGCGTTTTTAATTTTATGTTATTTTTCGTTTTATTTTATTTTTCTTTTTGTTTGTTTGTTATGGTGCTCACTGAAAATCAGCGTTGCGATTTTGCAACAATATGCTGAGTGAGCACCAATTTGGTAAAATAGAAACTAGTTTCGTTGTTAATTTTTTGTTTGTTGTGTTAATCTTTTACCAAATAATATTTCTATTCTATTCTATTCTTTCTATTCTATATAACCCTGAATTTGTAGCTTGGTCCTGTAAATCTACTATTTTGTTTCAGCGAGCGGGCTACTGTGTATTATTCTACCAAAGAGCACGCGGCCGGCGCGACCGCAGTGATACGTTATGTATAAAATATATTTTTATATGTATATTATTAAATAAATTAGCTATTGTAAGCACTATTGTAATTTTGTCTTTATTTACTTTCCAATATCCTTTCTCCTATATTATGATTTATCATGTCAAATTAATGTAAATTGAATTTTCATGGATCTTATTGTTTGCTAGAATGTATCATGTTACACTGAGGTTACACTACTGTTTTTTGAAGTGAAAACTTCTATAGCCACGTTGGGCACTTTTTGGTTAAGGAAAAAAAACCTTGTGGGTTCGCTTCACCAACATGCTCATGACTGACTTGTTGAAAGTCCGTACAAAATTATTTCACCTCCGACGTGACGTTTATGTCGACGACATGACTAGGATCCCAGTTTGTCATGTTATTGCTTTTGTCGTGTAATACAAATAAGATATGAGTAATTTCGAATACTAATATCAGATACACGTAATGCAGGCGCGAAACGCGCGGCGCTTGGATTTTGCGTTGTTGACCAATTGGTCTCGAGTTCGAATCTCGGTAAGTCGAAATATAAGTATTAATTATTTTTATTTGTTTTTCTTTTATAATTTTTCACTTCTATCGCCAGTCCCTATAACTGCCAATATTTTTTTTACTTCGAGCACTCGTCGATATAATATACTTTCCGAATTTTCTAAATGCATTGTTTTGAGTTTTAAAGACATTTTTGAGGCAAAAGCCTCTGCAAACATGCGCTGCAGCATCCAAGGTGCCGCCGGCGGATTTTGTATGGATTTAACTGCTGCTGCTGCGCCGAAGCACTAACGATCCGCCCTTGCTGCTGCAGCAAGAAATCCAAACAAATCCTAGTGCAGCGGCGCCGCGGGAGATGCGATGCGTGTGTAAGTATAGGTAGTAGCCAGAAGGTACTAACTTGATCTCAAGAAAGTGTACCTACATTACATAATATAACACACCGCCATTAGGCCATCGTTAAGTGCTTGGAGCTAGAACAAAGTTGTTCAAGTTGTTCTAGCTCCATGGTTAGGTGTATTATGCATATATTATAGAGTATTTGTGGAAATTAACTTTAAATTAGATACAAATAAAAGGTGTAACGATTCTTTAAAAGAACACGGACGTAACTAGTGTAGCGAAACCGAACCATTCGAATGTAAATTCGAGCATGTCTTGTTTACGTAAGTTAGGCAGAATTCTGTACCCCAAGCAGGAACATTCTGCGTTATCGTTACGTGTACGTAAGCGAGAAATATTGTATGAAAACAACGAAAGCGCCTCTAGCGGACGTAAAAGTAACTAAAATTTTCATACAATATTCCTCATATTTCTCGTTTACGTACACGTAACTATACCGCAAAATGTTCCTGCTTGGGGTACAGAAGTCAAACAAAAACTCGCGTAATCACGTGGCTGAAATATTAGTGTGCTATGAGCTATATACTATATGCTATTAATTATATTTTAGCGTAGTCTGAAAGCCGCTTTACGCTTAATATCTTGAGCATACGTCATACGTAAAGCACTGCGTTAAATGGGTGCTGGATCGCTTTATGCAATCAGTTCTAGTATTAGCCATATTAACGTGATAATCACGCCCCTAAGGGCGAAGCCACGGCGTATCTCCGTAACATTGCAATACAATTTACAACAACTGTATGACGTCATTTATGCGATGCGATGTCGCAACCCTATCATCAGTTCCTTGAATTATCCCTAGTTGCTAATAACAACTTTTTTTAAATAATAAATAAATTCAAAGTAAATAATTACAGTTTGTTATGCTTGAAAGCACATATATATTTTTCAATCGCGCCGCATCGCGTTGCTCGGCAGTCAAACACACAATTCCTGCGGCTAGAACCAAGCCGTACTGAATCCGTCAGCGCGGCGTCGTGGGACTGCGGCAGCTGCGGCACGTGCGTAAGACCGCTGCCTCGAAGTTCGCGGTGAGCGGAATTTTTATCTCATGAATATTTCATGTAGATTTTAAAGTAAAAATAATTTCGAATGATAATTAATTATTCATCACGTGGATTGCGAATTCACGTTTTGGATAAAAATATAATAGAACATGCGTATAATCGTCCTACAATAATAATAAATAAAAGCTAGTATTTTTAATTGAATTAGAAGCTGATAGATTAGAAAATACACTTTATGGACTGAGATCCCCGACACGCCAGACATCCCTTATATTGTTATATAAGAGATCTGTCGGATCTGAGATCTCAGACATCAGAATTTAAATAATTTGCTTTTGTTTGGCAGCTAAAAATCTTTCGGGATAGCATGGCCACGGGTCGCAACATTTTTTTTTTAATACGCAATAGCAAATTACAGGGTTTAGGCGAAAAAAGATCAAAGTATATAAGAATAATCAAGCTGTGGGCATCATGTTGTGACTAAGAAAAAGTCAATTATTTTTGAAACTACGAGTATCGCTGTGATGCTATCAACCTGAAAGCAAATTAGAAATCACCGAAAAAGAAAAGGCCAATTAATGCTGCATAATGCATATCACCAAAATCCTGTTTAATGGGTAAAAACCTGTGGATCGCACGCAATCGCAGAGTTTTGTTCGCGGCCTTTCTTGTAGTAAGTGAACCGCACTTTATATCTGTCGCGGAGATAAAACCGACCTCGACACCTGACGATATCTTTTGGTCAGTCGCTATTGAAACTTAAACAGAAAAGGCAGTGCTAAAATATATATATTGAAAACAAGTTGCAGTTATTATTGTTTAGTTTTTAATTTATGTGAGAACGTAGGAGATACAATGAGGGTTGAAACGAAGGACGTTTACGAATACGAGGATGCTTTAAATTTGACAGGTTCGTGATTAAAAATATTTTAGATATTGTGGCAAAGAAAGTGGTTTTCGCGACTATATTGTTGAAGAGTAAATTTTGTTGGATTTAGAAATAGTCACGGTAAATATACTGCTGGTACAACTTTGGGCAACCAGAAGTCCTTCTTTAAAACTCAAGCGTTCCAAACTATTTTCTATTAATTACAATAATATAACCAACATCTGAATACAGGTACATACCAATAGCCAAGAAGAGTATTTTGATGGGGGTAAAATAAAATTTAAAGCAAAATTTATACTTTGACATAGAACAACTTGTAAACTCAATTTTGATTTATTTTACCCCCATCAAATTCAATTTTGATGGGGGTAAAATAAAATTTAAAGCAAAATTTATACTTTGACATAGAACAACTTGTAAACTGTATGTATAATATTTAGATCAGAATTCAATTTTGATGGGGGTAAAATAAAATTTAAAGCAAAATTTATACTTTGACATAGAACAACTTGTAAACTGTATGTATAATATTTAGATCAGAATTCAATTTTGATGGGGGTAAAATAAAATTTAAAGCAAAATTAATAGTTTGACATAAAACAACTTGTAACCTGTATGTATAATATTTAGATCAGAGCATGTATGGCTGAGCGTGCCACACACTCGCACTCTGCGCCCTCTATTTCAAAAACGGTTCGACGTGTGAAAAAAGTTATATAAAATGTTTACTTTTATAATAAAATGTGCAAAGACGACAAGAGGCAGAGAAAGCGAGATATTTAAATAACCTAACCAAGAGCATGTCAGGACATGTCTAAGGAGGGTTCCGTAACTATAAACGCGTAATATGCTTTTTTTTTAATTACTCCAAAAGTTACTATCCGATTTGGTTCACAATAGTTTTCCTAAAGAGTTTTTAGCATGATCTTTCAGCATGGAAATTTGCAAGTTTCTATCTCCTATAGTTTAAAAATGCTAGGGGGGGGACCAACTTACAAACTACTTTGGAGGCCGATTACTCGAAAATGGTCAACTTTACAAAAAAGTAACGTATGAAACCTTGCCTTTATTTTAAAATACCTATTCTACGATACCCCACACGATGGGGTAGAGTGAAAAAATATTTTTCATCCCCACTTCACATGTATGGAGAGCCACCCCTAAAATATAAAATTTTTATTTTTTTATAATCCCGAAACCGTGCTCTATATACAATCTATAACTGTACCAAATTTCATCAATTTATATTCATAATTACAGGAGCTAGAGGCGCGGACAGACAGACAGACAGACAGACGGACAGAGCGAAACTATAAGGGTTCCTTAAGTATTACGGAACCCTAAAAAGAAACTGTTTTTTTTACCCTTTGATCTTGAACATCTTAGGTATCTTACACGTTATTTGAGTCAATAATTCATAATATTTGATAAAATTCAGCTCATTCCGTTTGATTCCTAGGTGAAACAGTCCAAATCACCAATAGACAAACAGACAATTAGAATAGTTTTTCTTAATTATTCTTATCGAGGTACATAAGTAATTCGATACAGAGAGGCCGCTTTAACCAGAGATACCATGGCCATTGGCCACACGGAAAACAGGCGTAATATTTTGAAACGTGTTTCACAGAAACCAGAAACTCCATGTTGCGGCAGCGCAGGTCATCAGCTTGCTTGCCAATTTTCCACAAAAACATAACTGATTGTTAATTTCTTTTGAAGTACAAATTTAAACTGTATATCTAATCTACAGTTTAAAGTGTTTATGTTTTTCTATGTTCGGCAATATCGGCAGTTTTTGCTAGTAGTTGTTGTTGTTTAACATCTGTGAAGTCCATTGTAATGCAAAAACCCTATTATATTTCAGGCCATGGCAAGTACAATGTTGGCTTATTGTTCGCGTGTTTTATGGTCATCATCGCGATGGGAATCGACATTTTTGGACTTGGCATTATCGTCACTGCTGCTACCTGTGACCTGGGAATGAGCTTGAAAGACATAGGAGTACTGTCTTCTATGCCATTTGCGGGTATGATATTATTTAGATGAGAGATATACTGCCATTACTATTAAAAATAGCTCCCCGATGTCGGTGACGGTGGCCGGTTTCATTGAATCTATTCTGGCTACGCAGGAGTTATTTTATATTACCTAAGTGTGTGCACAGTACACAAGAGCACTCTCTTTCCTTTACTCTCATAACCCAGTGGGGCGGATTTAACCAACACGACTAGCGAAAGACCAGGATCGACTTTTTACATGCCCGTCCAACGCTTGGATCATCTTTCTTGTCAGACAATCAGGTGATCAGCTGTCAGCATGCATTGTCCTAACCAGACTTATTGTTGATCCAATGCGGATATCGAACTCACGACCTCCGAGTCGAGAGCTCTACACCACTGGACCACGGAGGCTTATTAGATACCATTACCATTAACAGCCAGGTAAACGAATGTTAAATTAGCATTTTAATCGTCATTATCATTTTTATTGCGTGTAATAACGGGACGTGTCGTCATGAGTCGCTTTCTATCCAGAAGTAGTAATATAATCAATTCCATAGCTATGTCAATCTGAAAAATATTCAATCTCCTCGGTGATTTACAAGTGATAAAATATTGTACGATTTAAATCCCACTAATTTCTTATCTCAAGTCTCAACAATAAAATTCTGTAGCATTATGATAGTTTTATACAATTGATATCATATTGTGAAGATTATCTAGTCTTAATCCGGTAAGCGACAATGTTCATCTTAAAATATAATAAAACTGGTTGATAAGATAAATACGGTAAAATTAGCTTTGACTTTAGTTTGTAGATGCCATTCACCTTTTACTGTGTAAATATCGATAATATGTATCTTGATGATTATTTTTAAGCTGAGTTTAATGAAAAAGTTAAACACGATGGGTTTAATTGATTATTTATTTCTTTATTTCACGGTCTTTAAATGACATTCGAATTTGCATGCCGTGGTTGTTTTTGTTTACGTTTGGATTAAATTGGTTCTGAACGGAATATGAACCTTCACAATATGTATTATTCGTCTATCGTATAATAAAATCATAATATATATTTCGTATATCTTTAACAGCCTTCATGGTCTAGTGGTTAGAGCATTGGCTCTCGACCGGAGGTCGTGGGTTCGATTCCCGCATTGGAACAACAAAAAATGTTGTTTCCAAGTTTGGTTAGGACAATGCAGGCTGATCACCTGATTGTCTGACAAGTAAAGACGATCCATGTGTCGGATGGGCATGTAAAACGTTGGGTTGCGCCTCATCTCTCGTCAGTCGTTTCGGTTATCCATCCTACTGGATTACGAGAGTACAGGAAGAGAGAGTGCTCTTGTGTACTGCGCACACACTTGGTCACTATAAAATTACTCCTGCGTAACTGGCCTGGTTTCAATGAAACCGGCCACCGTCACTATATATAATATATTATATCTAGTTTGAACTATGTAAACAAACTTAGGATAACTCAGGTCACAGTTTATCATTCTGCAGACACGAGTCATTTCAAACTAAGGAGTCACCGATTAACTGATTCTTCTCGAATATTCCAGGTATTATCCTTATGTCGTATCCCTGGGGTTACCTCTCAGACACTCGCGGTAGGAAACTGGTGCTGATGTGGGCTATGAGTGGAAGCTTCATCAGCGCAGCGCTTAGCAGTCTCGCACCTAACTGGAAAGTGCTGGCTGCTCTCAGATTCGTTAGCTCAGCTTTGTAAGTAAAATTAATCATCCGTACTGCTATTATATAGTAAATTTTATCCCGTCATTCATGTAACGTGCAGATGTATCGCCTTATGTCCATGGTCACTCGCAAATTCAGAGGAGTCACATTCGAAACTCTGGTTTCTGTGAGGCCGTGATATTTATCAGGTCAAGCCGGTCCATTCGTGACGAAGCATGGCTCACGTTACAAGGAATATATTCAAAGAAATCGATATCGCGTGTCGGTATAAAATACTACGATATAAGTAATAATTGTAATATCATGATAATAATAATAATATCTATGGACGCTTCACACCACGTCAATCTAATCCCGTGGTAAGTTCTCGAAGAACTTGTGTTACGGGTACCAGACAACGGAAATATATTTAATAATTTCATACTATACACATATTTAAGATTTTTATTATATTATACACATATTTAGTACACATCCATGACCCAGGAACACAGAAAATCTTTTTGTTCCTTCGGCGGGATTTGAACCCGCGACCCCCGGCTTGAGCACCAACACGCTCAACCAACTGAGCCACAGAGGTCGTCATAATGTGACGATGGTGGTGAAGATGATGACGATTACTGTAAATAGCATAGTAGCTTATTGAACACTAATAAAACACAAATTTTCGTGCACTTTTTCCACTATATTAAGATATAATTATAAATTTTAATAAATAACACGACCGAAACCGGTCGTGTTATTTATTAAAATTTATAATTATATCTTAATATAGTGGAAAAAGTGCACGAAAATTTGTGTTTTATTAGTCTTCAACATGAATTTCCACCAAGAACCGACAGTACAGTCAATCTTCTATACATATAAAATCCTTTGTCCTGAATGACTGACGGATCAACGCACAGCCTAAACCGCTGATCGTAGAGACCTGAAACTTGCAGGGCTTTCTCTTTGTAATGCGTAGGGATCCGATATGAAGGGATTTTTCGAAATTCGATTCCTAAGGGGGTGAAAAGGGGTAAAACAGTTTGTATGGGGCAACGTGATTCCTTGGTCCAATCTACTTCATATTTTGCACCAACATTATGTAACAGAATTGATGGAATTCGTGTATCATAGTTTATTGAAATTCGTCCGCTAACGGGAATAAAAAGGGAAAGAAAGTTGCTTGGGAGCGATTTGCTTTTAAGTTGATATAAATACTCCTTAGTGCTTTTGATATAAAGCTTCCCACACACAAGCGATCGATCGATTTAGTCTTTACAATTTAAACATTTACTGGGTTCGTAGTTGCAAGTAAATCGGTTTAGATAAAAATTTAATATAGTCTGAGATCCTAGGACCACCTTACTATACTTTTTATATGAAACTCGTATATATACGCGTAAATTTTGTTCCACTAGCTGGTAGGTCTTACACTAATCATTTTGTGTAATAGTTTGTCGTTACCAATTTACCTTTAAATACGAATTATTTTCCAATTTGATCGAAGCAATCGATAGCCCGTGAGTGGGAAGCTTTATTTTTATTTTGACATAATATATTGTCATCTATCTATCATGTTGAAAAATAAATCTGACAAGAATGCCAAAGTAAAATTTGATGAAAATCTCTTTGAAAAACTAGGCACCTAAATATTTGCGATTGTTCATAGATATATAATATTAATAAGAGGTAGATATGTTATAAACGCGTTAAAATGAAGACTCGAATTGGTGCGAGTCGGGTCAATTTTGGTTAGTATGCGACCAGCTGGTCGACGAGTAGCACGTACTACGCGTCCCGTACATCTTGCACAAAATGCCATCGTGTGCCTTTATAAGCTGTGCAAACCATGACAAGAAAGTGAATAAAAGTCAAGGAATTTCATTCCACAAGTAACTTTATAAAGTTAATTAAGTATCAGTCAAGTATTTTCTTAAAAATATATTTTTCAACAATAAATAATTTCAAGAAAATACTTGACAGGTTGTCATAAGAAAAAAGGAAAGCAATGTCAATATATACTTTTTTTGTGAATCTAATAAGGATGCATGCATTTCTGCCATAGAATAATTATAGTACAGAAGCGAATGTCGTTAGTTGTACGGAGTTACAGACAGTCCACTTGTTTTATTTTTTATCTACTTTTAAATATATTTTGATAAAATTGACGAAAATAATTTAAGTATATCTTTCAGTCAGTTAAATATAAACTTCTTAAAATTGTTAAACTGCAAAAAAGTGAGTTATGAGATGTTAAGTAACTAAGAACGAACTAAGGGCCTAACAGTAACGTAACTGCTACTTTTATTTGATTGAAATATATATTTAATTTTTTAAAGATTTCCAAGTAATGAAGTACGAGCACAAGACTGGATCGCATTAGTCCGCGAACAAAGAGGCGATGCCGGATGGATGCCCTCAAAAAATAGTCGAATTTGTAGCGTATATTTTAAATCTTATGTGCTAATAGTTATAATAAAAACTTACTAAAATGCCGTTTATTTAATATTGTATGTTTCTGTTTTATATTTTGTTTGTTAATATTCCTACGCACCTAGATTTTAAAGCCTGTTATTAAGAATTTATTAATTTTCGTGTAAATGAAGCAATATTTTGTCATACCTAATATGACTGTATTTTTAAGTTTATGAAGCAAAAAAAGTGATTATAAAAAATAGTTTTTTTCTCTATTATTCGAATTGTGTATGTGTGTGTGTGATTTTTTAAATTGAATATTAAAAAATTGCGAATATATATTTATTTATTTGCAAGCTCTACTTCTTACCCTTTACCTGAAAGGATTGATAGTGAGTTTTTCTAAGGCTGGGACTATATTATGATCCGGAATCCGGAAAGCCATAGAAAATTGTAAGCATTGAAAATAGAACTCTGCGTTAATAATAGTTGAAAACCAAACACATGAGTGTCGAGTCAAATGTCAATGCCTTAAATGACAACGCTCGAAACTTCCATTTTCAACTCTATTGTATTAGCGCAGAGTTCTATTTTCAATTCTCAGAATTTTCACCGGCATTCCGGATTCCGGAGCATAAATATAATAGTCCCAGTCTAATGAGAAACAAATTCTGGAAAATAAGCTAACTTTTAAAAATCTACATTTTTGACGTTATATTTACACAAAGCTTGGTTAAAAAAGAGTATTTTGTTAAAAATAAGGTCTTTCTTCATCTGCGCTGTCCTTTGTTACTTTGCAGAATTTGTGCCCCAACATCACTACTATAAAAAATGCAAAAAAAATACAAACGTGTTTTAAATCCCAGGTTTCGATTCCTGTTTGACATTAACGAAAAAAAAAACAATTATGCAGTTTTATCTAAATAATAGTAGACATGCCATTATTATATAGATTAATCTTACATAAAATGGTTATTATAATATATTTAAATTTTAATAAATTACCTCTTAAAAGTAACTATGAACTAAATACAATTTATACGCATTTTGTACCTTCTGTGACGTTAAATATTCTTTGACATATTTTTGATTTAGGAATGCCATCCTTGTCACGAATTTTTGCTGTGAGTGAAATGTGTCAATAATAAAAAATGTCTATGTGTGTGTCGCGGCACAAAAATTTTGTCAGTTTTGTAAGGGTATAACGTATCCTTAGTTATCACTGCGATTGTTATATTAATTATATTCATAATACTTATTATATTACATACCTACTATTTCAGTAGAATATTTTGAGTGTAGGTATTATATTTCTTTCTCTTTTGTTGTTATACTTAAGGCCCTCCCCCGAGCAAAAGACCTTGAGGCGGTCAGCCGCATAAATTTTTCACATAACTTAGTTCAAAATTGACCAAAAAAAAAATTTTAACGGCGAATATCTAGCTTATGAAATTGCCTATCTATTGGTGTGTGTCCCAAATAAAGTTTACTTGTAAATACTATGGAGATGCTGAAACTATATATCAATGAACATTCAATTATAGTTTCAGCGTCTCCATAGTATTTACAAGTTAATTTTATTTGGGACACACACCAATAGATAGGCAATTTCATAAGCTAGATATTCGCCGTTTAAATTTTTTTTTTGGTCAATTTTGAACTAAGTTATGTGAAAAATTTTCAACTGAGTTATGCGGCTGACCGCCTCAAGGTCTTTTGCTCGGGGGAGGGCCTTAATATGTAATATTTAATTTATTTGTGCCTGATTTATCAGTGTTTAAAACATAGGTTTTTAGTTTTTAACCCAGATTTTTGATCTGTACGTTTGTGCGCGCTAATCTCAGAAACTACGTAACGGATTTTTATAAAATTTGTTACCGTAGTAAATTTGTTACCGTAGTAGTTTAGTCCTTGGATAAATACATAGGACTCGCTTTTTATCGCGGAAAATTTTTGGGTACCTAACTACCTATGGGTTCCACGCGGATAGGAATTAGGATAGCTCTGCTTATAATTTTGTGTAGGTATTTCAATTCAATCGGTTCATACCTACAGAAAGTTTTATCAATATAAAAAATAACGTAGTATAATATGCTATAAAATAACCAGATATTTGAATTGGTTAAAACTTTACCTAGGTTAATCCTAACCATTAGTGTGTATGATTATTATATGAGGAATAAGTGAGAAGCTAGATGGCTTCGTGGTCGTACTGTAAAACTCAAAAACAAACTCTGTCGTGATCCCAACTAGGATGGGCGATCAAAATCCAAATTATTTTTACGTCTTCCCATTCAAAAGATTTTCGAAATCGTTAAAATACTAATAATCGGCTACAAAGAAATCCTTACTTAATATTATACCTAAACGCGAAAGTTTGTAAGTACATAATAATATGTTTAGTTTTACATGCAATAAAGTAAAGTAAAGAAAACACGTAAAGAATTTTGATGAAATTTGGGATGGTAGTATTTTATCCAGAATTAACACAGAATACTTTTTGCAGCTTATTAAATTTTATTTATGGTACAGTTCTTGGTAGATTTCTTGAGCGTACCTATTCGTATTCAAATAAAATACAACTGATACGGCTGTGCAGTGCCTACACCATTATGTATTCAATTTTGGTGTTGGTATTTTCCCGAACAAGCTTTCCCTCTGACGCGAGCGAAGCTGCGGGCAAAAGCTAGTTACATATATAGTAGCTTATGCTTGCTGTTCTTTATACAACTCTGAAATCCCCAAATATGTATCTTTAAAGACTTAGGAGTTCTGTTCAGTGGTTTTTGGATCAACACATTTGCTATTTTTGCTTGTGTTTATTTTTGCTAGCATAAGACATACTTCAATAAATCGCTGTATGTGCCCATATTATATAACTTTTGAGGAGTTCCCTCGATTTCTCATGGAATCCATCACCAGGTCCGCCTTATTTAATTTGATGATAGGTAAATGATAATAGTACCAACTTATTTATAAGTAAACCAAAATGACAATAAAAAAATGAATACAAATCGGACTAGGTACTCTGTAAAAAGTTATGCTTGGTCAATGGTCATACATAAAAAAAATATACGACGGGTCATGCGTTTATTGAGGGGCAAACTCGTACATGCCCTAGGAGTTCACCAAGAAACAAAAATTCTACCTGTACCGTATTGTGTTTCAGTTTAAATTCCCTACCACTGGGGTATCATGAAAGTTGACCATCGTCGATATTGTAAACGCCCAGCTGGTAATGAGGACTGACTACAAACCTCCTCCGGTTTTTTGTCGGTTAAAATACTGGGGCGTACACTACGGCCGCTGTATCTTGACCGGTCTGAACATAGGCTCTGCGAACTTTAGCGCATGTACAACTCGTGAAGAAAACTGTTATTGTATTATTTTATATACATATGTACTAATAAAATTTCCCTAATACAGTTGACCATTAGTACAAATAAAGTAAATACGAAAACACTTAGAAACAGTTATTGCGCAACCTTCTGCGCGAAGTTCAGACTCGCCAAGATACATCGGCCGTATTGTACCGACGCGTACCGTCACGATGTGAATGGACCCTATGTTATTCTTTTATTTTAACTTTTATTATAATAAAGACCACGGAGGCTGCTGGTAAACAGCCTCCGTGGTCTAGTGGTAGCTTGGCTCTCGACTCGGAAGTCGTGGGTTCGATTGGGTTCGATTTCCGCATTGGAACAATAAAAAATGGTGTTTCCAAATTTGGTTAGAACAATGCAGACTATTACCTGATTCTGACAAGAAAGATGATCCAAGCGTCGGATGGGTAAAAAGTCGGACCTGCGCCTGATCTCTCGCCAGTACCACTGGATTATGAGCGTAAAGGAAGAGATAGTGCTCAGGTGTACTGCGCACACACTTGGGCACTACAAAAAATACTCCTGCGTAACTGGCCTGGTTTCAATGAAACTGGCCACCGTCACCGAAATGGGTGTGGGGGAGTTATTATTATAAAAAAGTGGTTTAACTCCTGCATTTAAAGAACATTTCTCGTTCTTCCAGATTTAGTAACAGCATTGTAATATTATGCATTTATGGTAGGTACTTCTTAAACTGGTACAAATCTTGTTCGTATTTGAAATTCTTGTCCGATTTTCCTTGTCGGTTTTTTTTTTTTGCTTAATGTTTTGCTTTTGACCTTCAATCATAAACGAGCCAATAGTACCTATGTTAGATGTGCTATTTCTTATTATTTTCTTAATGCAGTCCTATTATTATAAACGTCAGAGTTTGTGTGGTGATGCGATAACCACTGAGCTACAGGCACATGGAGGACACCAGGGGACACTCTACAAAATGACAGCTCGAACACCGGCGAAAGTTACGTCCATGTTGTCAACTTTATTGTCAACGTAAACCTAAGTTTGACACCGATATAATTTCAAACGTCACGTCAGACAAATATTTCGTAATATGAAATTATATTGCCAAATATGGCAAAGCATCGTGATTTTCCATATTTGGAAATATAATTTCGAAACGACCAGCAGTGTTATTCTGTAAGAACATTTTCAAATATCTCGACAGCTGAATCCGCGGCAAGTGTCAAATATTATATACAAATTTGACACTCACCGCGGATTCAGCTTTCGAGATTTGAAAATGTTCTTACAGAATAGACAGGCAGCCCCGTGAAACCAAGTTGACGAATATGTAAACCCCCGTCCCTTTCGTGCCGCGCGGCACCCGCACGCATATCTGCAAGCTGTCATTCATGTTAATAACCTTAGTAATATTATGGACCAATAAAACTAAATATATTCCTTGTCACAGGGGTTGTCGATTCTAGTTCTGGGCATTTAGTCAAGATGCTTTCGATAATTTCGACGACAAAGTTCGAAAACAAAATGTATTGGATTTAACAGAAGGCGTTGCAAGCCACATGTCACTTACCGATGACATGTCAAATCATACATTTTTGGTTTAGAAGTTCGCCATCGACATTATCGAATGCATCTTGACTAAAAGCTCAGCAGGTCTAAAAAGGCCGTTGTGGCAATTCATTTTAAATGCTTGTTATGAATTATTACTGTATGAAAGATGACAGCGATCGTAAAATGGCCACTTGAATTGCAATTCATAATATGATTTGGATACAATTCATATGCAGAAATTGGCTGAAATGCATTCATTTGACAGATTTACAAGCAGAATTGCTTTAGTGTTAAATAGCAATATTGCGATGATATTGCGCAAGTGGCCTTTTTAGACCCGCTGAACTGAAGTCATCGATCGATGTTACAGATCGAGTGCGGCAGAGTCTGCCACATACGCCCTGCTGGGAGAATGCTGCAACTCCAAATCCCGAGCCAAGTACATGTTGCTTATGACCAGCGCCCTTATGTTGACACCTACTTTATATTATAGTAAGTATTATTTTCATCTACGAATAAATTAGGAGGATTCATATTTCATCGACTTAGGAACTAGGAAGAAGGAAGTAATTCTGACAGGCTTGACATTCGCTCTAACCGGAACATACATTAAATACCATCATAATATTTTTGAATATTTAGCAAAAATCTTTATCTACACTAATATTCCGTAAGATATTTGGGTTTTTCGGACACAAGGTGTAAAAAATCAACCAGAAAAGTTACTTATTTTGCGTACGCTGCCTAAACTATAAAAGATAGAACCATATAATGTTCTAATTAATTGTAGATCTTATAAATATCTACAAAAAAGTCTGCGGCACACTATACCTATCATATTCGAGTGAGGCACCACAACCATTTTTTTTATTTAGAAATCTTGGATTTTTTTTGGACTACATTTAAACGCGTTTATTTTACTCATGCTATTAATCCTTATCAAAATAAATTATTTCATCACTAAGTAAAGTTTATGTAGATAATATTTGGTCTTTGAATGATTAAAATTGGACGTTTGGTTTTGTAGTTATGGCGAAATTAAAATATTACGATTTCTGCTGCACGGCCCGTTGCGAAGTGGGTGACATTCTGTAGTATTTGTACCCGTGCGAAGCCGGGGCGGATCGCTAGTTAAAAATATTTTTACATATTTGCTGCTTATAAACTGTTAGTGTATGTCATGGGATACTCATCCCAACTTACCTGTCCGGTAGTTGTGGTATAGTATACGGGTATGCGACCCCGGCTTCCCTAGCTATTACTGTCCTATCCCTTGCCCTCCTGGGCGGTAATATCCTACATTTCCTATTTCCCACTCTAACTTACCAATCTTCCTTTCCACACCACCTATCCTTCCTTTTCCCTATTCCTACCCTCTCCACCAATCCGTGGAAACGCAACGGATAATCAGAAAAATAATTTAATTATCCAAAATGGCGGCGATGTGGTTCACCACCCATCACGTCTCGTTTCTCGCGGAGGTGAAAAGCGGACCATGGAGAGCCGCTTCGCTACGTTGAATGTAAGAGGAGGAATGGATGGTAAGAATGAAAGTGAACGAAGCGAAACGAGTATGTAAGGATCGTAGCAAGTGGCAAAAAGTGGTTTCTGCCTACCCCTTTACGGGAAAAAGGCGTGATTATATGTATGTATGTATGTATGTATGTATGTAAACTGTTAGTGGAATGAATATAATAAATACCTAAGGATCAATTCACACCAAAACGAAACGATATGCGACATATCGTTGTATTTTTAAAAATAACTATTTAAAATTGAACTTTATTCGTTACATAAGAAGTTTTCACGTCACGTTTCGTTGTAAGAATTTAATATGACTGATGTTATATAAAACGTGTATTTTTTTTTATGTAAATAAAGTTCTATTTTTAACTAGCTTTTGCCCGCGACTTCGCCCGCGTGGAGTTAAGTTTCCTCACAAAGTTGTAACCCCTTTTTCACCCCCTTAGGGCGTGAATTTTCAAAAATCCTTTCTTAACAAACGCCTACGTTATTACAACTATCTGTATGCCAAATTTCAGCAAAATCCGTTTGATAGTTTCGGCTGTGCGTTGGTAGATGAGTCAGTCAGGTTTCCGTTTTATAATAGGTTGGGGAAAAAGTCTTTTCGCATTATAGTATGTATGAACTTGTCATAAAATATCTTGGGCTATACCAATTGTATCTGGCTGATTTTGGTATCATTAAAAAGTTTTAATTTTACAGAAGACAATTCCAAAATTAAATTAGGTAAATTTGAGATTTTCATTTGTTTTTCTTATTGTTAAAATGAGTGATTCTTATGAAGAATTTCGATACATTTTAAAATTTTATTATAAAAAAGGTAAAAATGCAACACAAGCCGCGAAAAAAATTTGTGATGTTTATGGACCTAATGCAGTATCTGTGAGAGTAGCGCAAATTTGGTTTAAGCGTTTTCAATCCGGAAATTTTGATACCAAAGATGCACGTCGCTCTGGTCGCCCTGTTACGGACAAAACTGTTGCCATTTTTGAAAAAGTGGAGCAAGATCGGCATATTAGTAGTTACGATGTAGCTGAAGAACTGGGGATTGACCACAAAACGGTTTTGGCGCATTTGAAAAAAGCTGGGTACACAAAAAAGCTCGATATTTGGGTGCCTCATGAGCTCACTGAAAGAAACCTAATGAACCGTGTACTCATTTGTGATTCTTTATTACGACGTAATGAAACCGAACCATTTTTGAAGAAGCTGATAACTGGTGATGAAAAGTGGATCACGTACGACAAGAACGTGCGAAAAAGATCGTGGTCAAAGGCCGGTCAAGCTTCACAGACTGTGGCGAAACCCGGGTTAATTCGCAACAAGGTGATGCTGTGTGTGTGGTGTAGGGAATATTATTCGAATATTCGAATATTCGTTTTATTCGAATATTCGACGATTTTATTATTCGAAGTTGACTGGGTTCAATATTCGAATATTTCGAATAAAACGAATAATAAAAATATTTTATTTATTTATCAAAAATATGTTAAAAGTACTAATAAACTTTTATATAAACCGGAAAAGTTTCGTTATTTAATACATTATTTTTATTTTTTATTAATATTGTCGTCAATAATATCCTAAAACAGATTTTATTACACTGTTTGTATAAGGGCTGATTTTTCAATCGTCAGATAACTCTTATCTGAGGAATAAATATGTAACTTTGACAGATTTTGTATGAAAAATCTGTCAATGTCACATATTTATTCCTCAGGTAAGAGTTATCTGACGATTGAAAAATCGGCCCTAAGAATACAAAACTGTTATTAAATAAAAAAATATTTAAAGTGAATACATCAGCGAAAGAAATCTATGCTCACACGCTTATCAAAATAACCTAACCAAGAGCGTGTTAGGACGTTCTGTTATTATAAAGCGTAATACGATTTTTAGTATCTTATCTTACTGTTTGATTCCATTCAAAATAGATTTCCTAAAGAGAATTTACCATGATCTACCAGCATGGAAAATTGTAAGATCCTAATCTTCATAGTTCAGAAATGACAGAGGTGGGTGGACCAATTTGGAGGCCGATTACTTGGAAGTGGTTGACTTTGTAAAAGTCATGTATAAAACTTTTCCTTTATTTTAAAAGACAATATTTAACACACACTTCACATGTATGGAAAGCCGGGGTGGCTTTCCATACATGTGATGTATGGAAAGCCACCCCGGCTTTCCATACATGTGAAGTGTACTTAACTATATGTATAATAAAATTATATTTTTTTACCAAACCAAAACCGATATCTAGACGCAATATAGCTAGAAGAGCAGATAGAAAGAGAGAAGCCGACAAACAGAGTGAAACGATAAAGGATACCTAGTTAAGTATTACACAAGCCTGCAAAACTAAGTACAAATCGTTTAAAATTTAATACTTTTCAAAATATTATAACAAGATTTATCCGTTTTCTTAAAAAGTAATAAATTATATATATTATCAGTGTATTATTTTTGTGTTTAAACAAAAAATTACCATTTTAAACTTAGTCTTAAAGACTAAATTTACATGTTATATAAAATTGCGGTTTTGAATAACTCCTCGAGGCCTGACAACAGCTTGGAGGAGGTTTGTCATACTGAAAACGAGGTTTTGGAGCCGAATTATGCAATATTCTCTCCCATTCTTATATCAGGGCGTGTTTTAGTGCTGTGAGGGTGCTAACTGTAGGTGACAATTTGCGGCTTCTGACTAGCTTTCTAAGCTCTTCTCAGCGTATACTTAATCGGGTTGAGGTGAGGACATTATAGATAATCTTTAAGAATCTCTTGACCATATCTTTCTCCAGGTAGAGGTCCAATTGTCATGGCCACATACTCAGTGCGGATTCCTGAAGGTATGCCAGCCCATTGTATATGTACTCTGCCTGAGCATACTGGACTCTATATGAAAAGTAGGCTTGAAGATATCCCCTACCAGGTCACGTTTACTTAGCTTCCCTTCAGAAGTTCACTTTAACTTGTGAAGTTAAAGTGAGTAAATCCACTCATCTGTGACCAAAATTCTGGACCATTCTCGTTTATCCTTTTGTATGTGTCCACGGACGTATCACAGTGTTGCTACTCGATACTAGGGCTCTCGAGAGTTTGGTCTCAAGGTGAGATCACTCGCCCTTCGCCTCGGTCTTTAGGGTTTCAGATATACTTAAGCAAGTCTTCTTCACTGTGCTGTCAGTAACATAGTCCCTTCGGGCCTGAAGAAGCTGTTTCTGAACTTGACTGCATCTAAGTATTGATTTTCAACAAGTTGAAACAATTTAACGGTCTTGCCAAGCGCTGAGTCTGCCATTAAAGTCTTGCACGGCCTTGTCAAATGTTTTTCAGTCTCTTTGTACTGTCGCTTCATCTTCTGAACGGTTCGTAACATGACACACTCCGTTCTTGCAGTACACACCTGATGACTACTTTTGCACTGATGCCTTCTGCCTAACCTAACTTCCTTTTTGTAATAAGACTAATCGTTCAAAAAAACATTGAAAACACAAAGAGACCAAAAATGTGGCTAACATGAAAATGGAAAAAGGTTATTTTTGTTTTAAAGATTTTCCACCCACTTTTTACTAACTATGAAGTTTATTTTTTGAGTGCTTTTTATTTTGACGGCTTATCTTGTTTACTAATTCTTACTACGGTTTATACACATGTACCGATTAGGTTTGGAGCAGACCATTATGACAGCATGATACTCGTGTGTTTAGAGTTTTCAGCTGCATTATTTAACGTCTTCGAAAATCAATTGCGGATACTTTGGGCACATGATCCACTGCGTATATAAAGACGTTTAAGCAAAAAATATTTGTCATACACAAAGTAAAAAATCATCTACTGTATGGGTGACTCTCCGCAAAACGCAAACTCGCCCATATAATTTAAAAGTTTTTTTTTTTTGAGTGTGTCAATTATTTTTCTGCTTAAACGTCTTTACATAAGCAGTAGATCATATACCCAAAATATCCGTAGTTGATTTTACCGAACCTTATATTAGAACAGATCCCTATTTACAGTGCATTCCGATTTATGTGCAGTGTTCCAACTCTGCAAATATATTTCTCTCAAATCTTAAACAAGCTGATATACGAATAATAAAAAAAATATGTTCTGTAATATAAGTTTTCTGTATAGGTACATTAAATTATACTACCAAAAGGTTAATTAAAAAAGTCAGACTAGTTTGAAACTTAAAATATTTTTTTTTAATTAAAAAAACGTTGATTTTTTTAGAGTAATTTGTGAAACACTTCACATTTTAATATTGCTAAATATGCAGTTATATATAAACGCATTACATTACTTGTATTTAAAGTTTATTACCAATATTCGTATTATTCGAATTATTCGAATTTATTCGAATAGTGTTTAGCCATTATTCGAATTATTCGAATAGTAAAATTTTTCGAATAATAACATTCCCTAGTGTGGTGGGATTGGAAGGGCATTATTCATTATGAGCTGTTACCGCCAGGCAGGACCATCAATTCTGAACTGTACTGCGAACAACTGATGAGATTAAAGCAAGAAGTTGAGAGAAAGCGGCCGGAATTAATCAACAGAAGGGGTGTGGTTTTTCACCATGATAACGCTAGACCTCACACAACTTTAGACACTCAGAAAAAATTACGGGAGTTTGGCTGGGAGGTGTTAATGCATCCGCCGTATAGTCCTGACCTTGCACCTTCAGATTTCCACCTGTTTCGGTCGCTGCAGAATTCCTTAGGCAGTGTTAGGTTGACATCACAAGAGGACTGCCAAAACCACTTGTCGCAGTTTTTTCATCAGAAGCCCCAAAAATTTTATAGCAATGGGATTATGTACCTACCAACAAGATGGCAAAAAGTTATCGAACAAAATGGCACCTATATACTTTAGTCACTTGTAAATAAACTTTATAAAAAAACCTTTTGAATTTTTATATAAAATGCGAAGAAACTTTTTCCCCAACCTAATATATTTAGATCTTAAAATGCACCATATCGTCGCGGTGTACTCTGACCCTAAGAAATAAATTAGATCGAGCAAAACTTTTGCTAGTTATAAATACTAATATGTATGCAAATAAATTTATTTGATGGACCTTTTCTGTATTAATTTTCAGTTTGGGGTTACCTAATAACAAAGCTGGACTTTTCTATCAGTATCATAGGCATTACATACAGACCGTGGCGTCTCTTGACGCTTATAATGTCTTTACCCCTGGGCGTCGGTGCATTGATGCTATGGTATTTTAGCGAGAGTCCAAAATTTCTAGCTAACGTAGGGAGACAGGACGAGGCTGTGGAAGTACTGAAAAGAATGTATGTGGTCAATGGAGGAGAGCCAGATGAATTTCCTGTAAGTTATATCAATTTATTAAATGAGATAAACTCTTTATTGCTCACATTAAAGAACACAATCAGTAGACTAAAACTAAGCTTATAATCTAAATATTGTAAGAGATCGCTTAAGGCTGCCCTTAATGGGCGGCGCTATAAGCAATCTCTTCCAGGCAACTCTGCAGTATACAGGAGAGGTAAATTAACTATATAATAAACTATTTAAGCAGGCATAGATTGATGTAAATTTTCTAGTTAGCTAAAATTACATCATGCCAATTTTAAGATTACCATCTTAAAACTGAAGTATTTCAAAAGTGTTTGAAAAGTAAATTGATTTTTTTTTAGGTCAAAAAACTCTTACTAGAAGAAGGCAGTAGAGAAGGAACAGAAAAATTCTCTCTTAGTTCCTTATGGAGTCAGATTGCTCCACTCTTTAAGAGGCCTCTACTTACGCGAACTCTACTTCTGTATTACTTGACGTTTGTCGTATACATAGCGTGAGTATGTATCTTTCTACGAAATTGTAAGTCAGAAAAGGTCAGAAAAAAATTTTGTAAAATTTTTGGACAAAATTCTTGACAGAGTTTTTATTAGCTACGGCTTATATTACAATATAACTATCGGTGGTGAGGCGTGAGATCTGCGGAATGATAAGCCGAAACTTAGCGCCATCTATTAAATAATAGAAGCCAATAGTATGATGTCGAGTTGTATACACGTCTCGCTACTGATAACTATAATTTAAGTAAATGAAATTCCTTCTTATTTGGCCTTATGTAGTTCTCTAAAAGATCTTTATTTATTTTTTGTAATGCTCACAATTTATTTTTGCAGAAATAACAGCTTCGCCATAATCCTGCCAACTATTTTCAACGTGTTCTTCACATCATATGCTAGCAGTACAAAAGGCAGTCAAGGTTTTTGTGATTTGTTCCTGTCAACTTCTAACACAACAGAGGTGCAAACTGTAGTAAGTTTTGAAGCAGCATATTATTCTGTGTTCAACCCCTAGATTTTAAACCACCGATCTACGTAATGTGGTTATATGGACAAGGGTAGATAATCTTGGGGTTGAATATTGAATAAGCCGAAGAAGCTGGAAAATTTTAACAAATTCTGACTAAGTATCTATGATTTGTTGAACACGGATTCTTTATAAGTTGGTTAAGGCTTCTGGTATCAGTATAGCCTGTTTTAGTATGGGTCATCCAAAGGGTAAGACGGGACCCTGTTATTAAGACTCATCTATCCGTCCGTCTGTCTGTCCGTCTGTCACATAGTGATAGCTAGACAGTTGAAATTTTCACGGATGATGTATTTCTGTTGCCGCTCGCGCTATGACAACAAATACTAAAAAAAACGGGCGGCTCCTGGGGGTGAAATTTTAGCCGTTTTGTACGGAACCTTTCGTGCGCCAGTCTGACTCGCATTTAGCCGGTTTTATTATTCATCATTAAGAGTAAATTTATGAATTTATATTTTCAATAAAGATTTGTATTCTAACGCCCGTGAAATACTTATGATTTCTACTAATAATGCTCTAAAATGTTTTGCAGGAGTCAGCGGTCTGCAAAGACACCATTGAAGACAACACAATCTGGGCAGGGTGTGCGCATGGCTTATCGTTTTTCGTCCTAAACGCACTCATTTCACAATGCGCGGGAAAACGCAAGGTAGGTACTAACTTTTTAATTGAAAACAAAAGAATAGAGTGCTTTATTTATAAAGATAGTTTGGCAGCTTTTCTAATTGAATATTTGTCCGGCTTACATTTTTTTTTTCAGATTTTAACGGTCGTGATATTGATAATAGCAGCAGGTGCGGCCATTGTAGTGGACAACACAGGGGAGCCTCTCTCCGGTCTGATCTTCTTCTACATCTTTTTGACGACTGCCATGGTCTTCGGAGTGATTTCGTCCTACTTTGTCACGTTATACCCTACGTCATACAGGTACAATTTCTTATACGATCCTATAATAATCGATCAAAATTTTAAAATTTTGATTTCCCCTTCTAACGGCCCACAATTTTTCAAGTGCCATAAAATCGAAAGCTAATTGTGTAGCTGTTTATCTGTAACTTGAAATAGGTACTTACAATAACGAAGCGCTAACAAAGATAGCGTTAAATGCATAGACGTAGAAAAAAAGGCAGACACCGCTTCAGTAATATGTATAGTGAAGCAATCAAAGTAAGCCGGCCGTATCGTAGCGACACGTGCCGCACGCACACATTCTCAGCAAAGTAAGACGATCGGCCGCTAGTACCCCAATGGCAATTATCCGTTATCACACACAAACGTCGATCGCCGCCATTGTTGTACTTCACTAAATGTTTAGCTCACCTTCCGTCCGCCTTTTTTTCGACGTCCATGGTTAAACGTATAGAAATATAATATAATAAATAAAGTCTACTGCCGCTGATTTTATGCAGTTTCCATCTATCGATAAAGTGGTTCCTTAGAAGAAATCTGTATAATTGATTATATAAAAAATTTCGTGTCACGATTTGCGATAAACAAGTTTGCGATAAACTCAGAAACTACTAAAAAACAAAAGAAAAATTTTTGTAAGCATCTATAATTTGGTCCAACTTGGAAGATAGATTTTGAAAATTTCAAAAAATAGATAAAGAATAATTATTAAATAATTAATGTTTGAGGAATGAAGAAACGCGACTAAAGAGCTAAAATGTCTGACCATTTCAGAGGTATGGTAGCCTGTCTGGGCATGATGGTGGCCAGACTGAGCGCGTTCGCTGGCACCAACGTAGTCAGTGCGATGCTCTCTCACAGCTGCGGGACTGCTCTCTACGGCGCTGCTGGTCTAGTACTAAGTAGGGCATCATTTTGGTTCTTTACGTTATAATAACAATTATTATACAGCTGCTGCTAATGTTATAAGCTACATAAAACTGTAATAAACTAGTATGGAAATAGAAATATAATAATAATTAATTACTGCAACTATAAAAAATTTAGGGATATAATTTAATATAGACGAGGTATGTTGAGCCAAAAACTGTCTCTAATTAAATGGCGCCACTTATTGGAGTTTTTGGGGCCATTTTGACATTAAGGTTGAAATTGGCATTTCTTACAGATATATATATATCTCCTTTCCTTGTCTATTTGATACATACATACATACATATAATCACGCCTCTTTCCCGTAGGGGTAGGCAGGGACCGCCTCTTTCCCATTGGGGTAGGCAGAGACCACTTCTTTCCACTTGCTACGATCCTTACACACACTTTCATTCTTACCATCCATTCCTCCTCTTACATTCAACGTAGCGAAGCGGCTCTCCATGGGCCACTTTTCGCCTACGCGAGAACGAGACGTGACGGGTGGCGAACCACATCGCCGCCATTTTGGATAATTAAATTATTTTTATGATTATCCATAGCGTTCCCACGGATTTGCGGAGAGGGTAGGAATAGGGAAAGGGAAGGATAGGTGGTGTGGAAAGGAACATTGGTAAGTTAGAGTGGGAAAAAGGAAATGTAGGATATTACCGCCCAGGAGGGGAAGGGATAGGACAGTAATAGCTAGGGAAGCCGGGGTCGCGTACCCGTATACTATACCACAACTACCGGACAGGTAAGTTGGGATGAGTATCCCATGACATTCTATCTATTTGATAAACAAAATAAAAAGTATGTCCAACTTCTCGGATTATTCTCGAGTACCTGATAAGATCGAAAGTTATAACATCTGATATTGTGTCTTCGACTGTACATTACACCCGAAATTAATAATCAATCTAAACCTCATTTTAGTTGAGATCAAGATTTCAATACATTTCAACGATCCTAGGATTGACTTTACGCAAAGATTTCAACTCAAGATAGGCTATCACGTACATTTAGCAGAAAAAACTTCATACAAGAAAAAGTTACGCCATCTTGGTTTTCACCATAACTCAAATGTCAGCCATCTTGTTTTCGCCATACTTCGAATTTCAAAATGGCCCCAAAAATTTAAAAATTGGGGCCAATTAACTGGAGACACTTTTTGCCTCAACATGTCTCGTCTATAATATACGTCTATGACTTTACGTCAATTTACGTCAATTTTTGTTCGAGAATCTAAGTATGAAGTCAATATTAAGATTCTAAGATTTTAGATACGTTATTAATTTTGGCCGGTTTAGACATAAACAAGCCAGTTTACAAAAGTGACACTAGGCGTCATATGTGTCTTTTTTTATCAATTATTATTATTTAAACTGGAAACATAGACTAATAATTGGTCTCGCTGGGTGCTCTACTAGACCGAGCCGACATGCTTGTCAAATACACACTAAATACTAAGCCGAGATCGGCTTACACGAGCCAGTCATATTGAAAGCTTTATGACAGTTGTACATCCCGAATATTTTATTACATTTTAGTTAAAATTGGAAACAAAATGCCATGTTGTATAGTGAAACTATGTAAAAACAATTCGACAAGAAATAAGAAGGACACTGGGATCACATATCATCAGTAATTATCGTATAAATTCGAAATTTCAACATAAAATTACGTAAACTTAAAACGCCATTCAGTGTTGCCGCGTTTGCAAGAATCAAGTTTCCAGTAGTTGATAATTTTATGACGTGATTTTATAATCGTCGTTGTATTTATTATAATCTAATAAGATACAATGAAATAAATTATATCCTTGGTATTTCATTTACCTAACTTATTTATTGTGATTCTTCAGGATTCTTGCCATGAAACTAAATAACTATTCGAAAAATACAGATCAAAAATACGAAAAAAAATTAAAACGTCACAGTCTTACTAATAATAAAAATGTAAAGGTTTGTGAGGATGTATGGATGTATGGATGGATGTTTGTTACTCTTTCACGCAAAAACTACTGAACGGATTTTGATTAAATTTGGTATGGTAGTAGTTTAGGCTCTGGATTTTTATGCCAAAAATGTACGGTGTTCTCGCGGTATATTCGATAGTATATTGTTACATGCCAGGGTTCGAAGGATTTGGAGTAAAAGACCTGCTGACTCTTTTGAAGACTTTATTCACTAGCACTAGGTCTAACACAAAGCACTAGGTCTAACACTAAACACTAAGCACTAAGTCCAAACACTAAGCACTAACAGTGTCCTTAAGTCGTAGCCAAGTCGCGGGTTTCATTGGTATTAATCACTGGTATCACTTTTACTTATCGCCTGTTTCGCCTCGAAATCACCCGAAGGTAGCTCGAAACTGAACTGACTCGTTCGCATCTCTGTGGCGTATTTATATGGGCCGAATCGATTTCCAGACCGTTCCAGAAATATTCGCTAGCCGCGTGAACTGGTTGAATTGTTCCGGAATATTCGCACAGTAGCGCCATCTAGTATTGAGTAGACGTGAAAACGTTGTCCCTGTTCGCACCAAGTGGTTTCATTGGTTGACGCTAGATGGCGCTAGTCTTATTGTTCGTAACACTACTCCCCTCTTAGAGATGCTCGTCCCGAGCATCGTTGTTACTGCCATGGTACCGCGCCAGACGGTCTATGTGTACCACTTTGAATGTCCCTCTTGGTTGCTTTTGGATCCTATAAGTCACATCATTTATTCGGGTAAGCACTTTGTATGGTCCGTCCCACTTGGTCTGCAACTTTGGAGATTTCCCTTTCCGGCGAGTTGGGTTATGCAGCCACACCAGTGACCCTTCCTCGAAGCCGCTCGTGTTCGATTTCCGGTCGTACCTGGTTTTCATGTTCTTACTTGACTGTAACCCATTTTCCCGAACCAAGGCGTGTATATAGCGCATTTTTTCCCTTAAATCGCAGACATAGTCTTGTACGGTCTCTGGTCCCTCCGGTGACCCTCCTGTCAATAGGTCTACTGGTATTCGTAGTTCTCTACCGTAGTTGACATACGCCGGGGTAGCTTTTATGCTCTCATGCTCGGCGGTTCGGTATGACAGAAGGAAGAGTGGTATATACTTGTCCCAATCCTTTTGTTTGTCGTCTACCAATTTCGCCAAATGCCTCTCAAGGGTCTGGTTAAATCTTTCTACCATTCCATCAGACTGTGGATGGTACGCGGTGGTCCTCGTCTTATGCATGCCCAAAATTCTGCACACTTCCTGGAACACCTGCGATTCGAAGTTCCTGCCTTGATCAGAATGGATTTCTAGAGGCACACCAAAGCGACATATCACTTCTTCGACTAACTTAGAAGCGACTGTTGTAGCTTCTTGGTTTGGTATGGCGAACACCTCGGGCCATTTGGTGAAGTAGTCCATGACGACCATAAAATACTTGTTTCCCGATTCCGTTACAGGAAATGGCCCAGCTACGTCAACTGCAATCCGTTCCCACGGTGCACCGACGTTATACAACCGCAGGTTCCCACGGCTCCTGGTCTGTGGTCCCTTTACAGCAGCGCAAGTAGTACATTTGCGGCACCAATCCTGTACATCATCTCGACAATGCAACCAGTAGAATCTTTCGCGCACTTTTGTTAACGTCCTCTTGACACCTAGATGACCTCCTGATACGCCATCATGTATTTCACGGAGAACATCTGGTACTCTCGTTCTTGGGACAATTATCTGAAGATGGAACTCTCTGCCGTTAGTCTTCTCCCATTTCCGGTAGAGTATTCCGTTTTGAAGTATCAGACTGTCCCATTGCGCCCAGTACGCCTTTGTGACAGCGCCAGTGGGTGCAACCTCACTCCAGATTGGTTTGACGTCACCCCGTTTCTTCCATGTAATGATGTGCCGAAGGTCGTCATCTCTTTCTTGGGCCTCCCTCATAGCATCATTCTCCCAGAGACCCAAAGGACTTGTTCTCGTTAGCTTCAATGTAACTTCATTAGATTCCTGCTTAACACAATGTTTGCAGTCTTCCGAACACGGCCTTCGTGAAAGTGCGTCGGCATTCCCATGCGTCTTTCCGCTGCGGTGTTCCGTCTTGAAGTCATACTCCTGAAGCTGTTCAATCCATCGAGCTACTTGACCTTCTGGGTTCTTGAATTGCAGTAGCCACTTCAAGGCTGCGTGATCAGTTCGCAGCAAAAACTGTCTGCCGATGAGATATTTGTTGAAATGTTGTAGCGTCTTTACAACAGCCAAGAGTTCTCTTCTTGTCACGCAGTAGTTTCTCTCTGGCTTGGATAAAGATTTGCTGAAATATGCAATAACAACTTCTCTTTCACCCTGTTTTTGAGATAACACTCCTCCAATGGCCGTGTTGCTTGCATCCGTGTCGACTATAAACTGACCTTCAGTTTGTGGATACCCCAGGATTGGTGTTTCACACAGATGCTTCTTCAGTTTCTGAAAAGAATCTTCACAAGTCTCATCCCAACTAAATTGTCGTTTATCTTCTGTCAGCCGATGTAATGGCTTGGCTATTTCCGAGAATCCTTTAACAAAACGCCTGTAGTATGAGCATAGGCCGAGGAATGCTCGCACTTCGGTTTTGTCCTTAGGGGTAGGCCATTTTTGGACTGCTTCCAGTTTCTCCGGGTCTGTCTGGATTCCATCACTGGAGATAACATGGCCGAGATAATTGACCTTACTCCTGAATAAACGACATTTCTTTGGGTTCAACTTTAATTTGGCTCCCTCTATTTTGGCGAAAACTCGCTCCAAGTTTCGTAAATGGTCCTCGAAGTCGCGGCCGACAATGATGACGTCATCTAAGTAGACCAAGCAGGCCTCTCCAACTAAGCCTGCCAGTACACACTCCATGAGTCGCTCAAATGTGGCAGGTGCGTTGCACAATCCGAAGGGCATGACGTTAAATTGCCATAAACCTTTACCGGTCGAGAAAGCTGTCTTTTCCTTGTCCTTTGGATGAATTTCCACCTGCCAGTATCCAGATTTCAGGTCTAGGGTCGAGAACCATTTCATGCCATTCAAGGTATCTAAAGTGTCGTCAATTCTAGGTAACGGGTAACTGTCTTTCTTAGTGACATCATTGAGACGCCTATAGTCCACGCAAAATCTCGTGCTACCATCTTTCTTCTTCACTAATACAACAGGTGAGCACCACGGACTTGCAGACGGTTCAATAATCTTATTCCTTCTCATGTCCTCCAAAAGGCCTTCAACTTCTTTTTCCTTTGCAATTGGTACCCGTCTTGCTCGTTGACGAATTGGTCTCTCGCTTCCGGTATCTATCCTGTGCTGAACTATCGACGTTCTTCCAAGGTCCCCTTCTTGACTGGAGAAGATATTCGCGTAGCGCTGTATAAACTTCTTAGCTTTCATGTTCTGCGAATAGGTTAGATTACTCTTGCAGTCATCGAGTAGCTCAGTCACTAATCCATAGTTGTTGTTGTTTGCTGAATCTGCGCTTGTCATCGAACTACACTTTTTCATCCAGACAACTTCCTCGCACTTTCCAATGACGTCACCTTTGTTCAAGCAGATCTCGCGATCACCAAGATTCAAAACCTTGACCACAGCGTTACTGCTTCCACTAACAAGAGTTCTCGCCGTCATAAGTTTTTGCGCCGATGTCTTGGTAGGTGTGCCTTCGATCAACACGCATCTGTTTGACTTTTTCATTCCAACTGGCGGCAGTTTCACTAGCACCCGAGCTTCCGCTCGTCCAGGTATGATGACTTTCTTTACACATGCGACTTTCCCGCAGGCGCCTCCAAGAATGAAGATTTCTTCTTCACCACACTTGAAAACTCCGTCAGCGACATTAATTTTGCAGTTGTGTTTCTTCATGAAATCCAACCCCAAGATGCAATCATCCATAATCTCGGCCACGATAACGTTATGAGAGTATGAGGACCCCCCTACGTACATCGTGACTGACGTTTCTCCCAGGACGGGTAATGGCTGACCGGAGGCAGTAAGAAGCCGACAGTGAATTTTCCTCTTGTGCCCCCTTGCGGCTTTTACCAGCTTTGGGTTCACTATTGTTCTAGAGGCTCCTGTGTCTAGGGTCATTTTGCAATCCGTTCCGTTAATAGTCCCCTGAATCACAAGACTATTCCCGCTGCATGCCTGGGAAATAACAGTTATCGGGGCTTCTTCCGCGTTAGCCAGTACTCGCCCCTCAGTCCTGGCTTTTATTCGTTTCCCTGATTCCGGGCAGGGCAAGAAGCCCCTTGCTTCTTCAGCTCCTCTATTTGTTCCTCGATCCTTTTCATCCTTGCCATCTGGGTCTCCTTCTGCGGGCAGTTGAACTGAAGATGGCCCTTCTCGCCGCACTTGTAGCACATGGCTCCAGAACTCTTCTTCGTAGGAGCCTTAACCTCCTTGACTTCCTCAGAGACCTCGCGGATCTTATAGGTCTGCCGTATGTCATGGCGAACAGCCTCGACCTCCAAAGCATGTGCCAATGCTTCCCTTAGCGAGGTATGGTGACGAAGCCTCACTGCAGCTCTAACCTCCAGGCCTTTGATTCCGTCGACAAATGCTTGAACCATATTCGTGTCTACCATCTTGGTGTCGGCTCCTGGGTGTGCCTTCCTGACGAGTTTTTCAATTTCCAACGCCCATTGTTGTAGTCCTTCTCCTGAGCGTTGGACTCTGTCACGCAGTTGGGCACGGAACACGTGCTCCAGGTGTCGCTCCCCGTATCTGGATTCAAGTGCCTCCATCAGGTCTTGGAACCCCTTACCTGTATGTGGCAGTGCTTCCAGGACCGACAAAGCTTGCCCTCTGAGCGCAACAGTGAGAGCGGTCAGGCATTGTTCTTCCGTCCATCCGTTGGCAGTAGCAACAGTCTGGAATTGCTGACGATAAGCGTTCCAAGAAGTAGTGCCGTCGTACGGCGGCACTTTCACTCTCGGTCCTTGTGCCACACCGGTAGTTCCACTAGACATCGCAACTCCCGTGGTTTCAAGGCGCACTACTTTCTTCTGTAGTTCAGTGAGGCCGGTTTTCACGTTTTCAACATCCAATCCTAACCCAGTAACTCGTTCTTCCACTACGTCGACATCCTTTCGAAGCTTAATCACCGAGTCACTGACATCATTTATAGCCCAAAGCGCTTTTTCTTGAAGGTCTTTTTGTTGCTCTTGCGATTCTCGAATCGCTCTGATTTCAGCCTTTTGAAACTCTTGAATCGTAGTCAGCTTGCGTTCTTGTGATTCTTGCAAAGCACCGAGCTTGCGTTCTTGTGAGTCTTGCAAAGCGCCGAGCCTGCGTTCGTGTGATTCTTTCATTGCCTGAATTTCAGCCCTTTGCAGCTCCATTAATTCAATTAAACTTCCTAATTGACGAGCCAAGGTACTGCTGGTGGGCGTGGCTTGTCTGGTGGGCTTGGCCTGTCTGGAAGGCGTGGCAAGGTGGGTGGAGTCAGTGGGCGGGGCTTGAGTGGGCGTGACCCGGTGGGCGGGGCCAGTGAGCGTGGCCTGAGTGGGTGTGACCCGGTGGGCGGAGTCGGTGGGCGTGGCTTGGGTCAAAGTGGGCGGAGTCTGGGGGGTGTGGTCAGTGGGCGGGGTCAGTGGGCGGGGCTTGGCCCACGGTGGGCGGAGCTTGGTCCCCAGTGGGTGTGGCCTCCGCAGCTCGTTGTGCCCTTGTTCTGACGCCCTCCTTGAAGTCCTCTCTCGGAGTCAATGGCATCTCCAAATCTCACTTCCGACACCAGTTGTTACGTGCCAGGGTTCGAAGGATTTGGAGTAAAAGACCTGCTGACTCTTTTGAAGACTTTATTCACTAGCACTAGGTCTAACACAAAGCACTAGGTCTAACACTAAACACTAAGTCCAAACACTAAGCACTAAGTCCAAACACTAAGCACTAACAGTGTCCTTAAGTCGTAGCCAAGTCGCGGGTTTCATTGGTATTAATCACTGGTATCACTTTTACTTATCGCCTGTTTCGCCTCGAAATCGCCCGAAGGTAGCTCGAAACTGAACTGACTCGTTCGCATCTCTGTGGCGTATTTATATGGGCGGAATCGATTTCCAGACCGTTCCAGAAATATTCGCTAGCCGCGTGAACTGGTTGAATTGTTCCGGAATATTCGCACAGTAGCGCCATCTAGTATTGAGTAGACGTGAAAACGTTATCCCTGTTCGCACCAAGTGGTTTCATTGGTTGACGCTAGATGGCGCTAGTCTTATTGTTCGTAACAATATTTACGCGGGCGGAACCGCGGGTAACAGCTAGTTAAATATTATATTATTACTAGATGTTGCACGAGACTTCGTACGCGCAAATGGTTAACCCTTGTAACCGTACATTTTGCCGCGATAAAAAGTGGTGGAAATGCTTCCCCGTGGTCTAATCTATAATATCTGTACCAAATTTTATCACAATCGGTCCAGTAGTTTCGGAGCCTATTCAATGCAAACAAACAAACGTTTCCTCTTTATTATATTAGTAAAGATGTGTAATATTGTTATCGTACTAGCTGCCTCGAGGCACGTTATTCTGTCTTGATTAATTAATAAATAAAAATTAGACCTAATCATTTGTTTATATATATAACCTACCATTTTTCTAAAGAAGAATTCGGGTGGAGCCGCGGGCAAAAGCTTGTTTTACTTACCTGAATTTATAACCAATAACTTTAGTAATAGACTAGAGCATAAGATATTTTTCCCGTCAAATCAGGCAAAAGTTTAGTAGCTGGCATCACAATTTTTCACGCACACTAGAATTCGTCACATGTAATTCAATTGTCACACATGTAACACAATTGCCGCATTGACAAGGTGTCATCTCAAGTCATTCTTTGTGAGTGCTCTATCTAGTTGAGCGCCCAGCGAGACTAATGATTTATCTAAGACTGGAAATATCATTATATTATGTTTTATGTAAAATATGAATTTGCTTTCCTACGCTATCGAATTGGATTTTGTATGTCATGGTACTTTATATGTGTGCTAAACATAGATATGTTATATCAAATGTTAAATAAATAAATATACTGATATTCTCTTTTAAAGATTATTCCACATTACAGGTGGAGCTGTAGCTGCGTTAATGCTGCCTTCTGACTGTCAAAATATGGACTAGATGTTTAAGTTTACAAATATAAAAACCGCCTCAAAAACTGTAATTATCACAATATTAATTATATACTGTGGTAATAATAATATATTATACTTATATACTTCGGAATACTACGTAAACCAGTATTTTATGTACAGTTGCGTTCAGTACCTAAAACGAAATGGAAAAAAAATACGATATTTTTATGTACCTACATTTCATGATGAACTGAGTCTGACGTTTCCTCAAACATTTGGCTAGTGACCATGTTAATGCTGATGGCTATGTACCTATATTTAAGTCCTACTACTATTATAAATGTGAAAGTTTGTGAGAATGGATGGATGGATGTATGTTACTCTTTCATGCAAAAACAACAAAACGGATTTCGATGAAATTTGATATGGTACTAGTTTAGACCCTGGAATACATAGGCTACTTTTTTCCCGAAAAAACCACAGGATTCCCATGGGAAATTGTATTGACGCGGGCGGAGCCGCGGTCAAAAGCTAGTTTCATTATATAATCAATTATATTAGTATCTAATAAACGAGTTTCACTTTGTTATTGCATGTTTTTGTACAATTATATTTTATAGTCTCCAGTACAAGGACCATAAATTTATTTGACACATACAAATGTAAAACTTTGTGAGTGCCTTTTTTGCGATGAGTCCGACAAACTCTCTAATGCGAAAACTTTCGGCGCTGCTGCGTTTTCGAATGCTCGATTCCTGGAATTGTCGATATGACGTCACTATGACTCTCCGTATATACAACTTTGATTTTTGGAACATTTTTTAATAAAATTAATTTAAAAATGTTGGTCAACTTGTCCGACAAAAATCATGTTGCGTATGGGGTGTCCACCACCCCAAAAATGTCGTTATGACGTCACTATGACTCCTCCACGCAGCATGATTTTTGTCGGACAAGTTGACCACAATTTTTTAAATCTGGGGGCACGGCAGTGCCCCCGCCAAGTCGAGCGCGAAGCAAACACTGCCGTACCATCCTTTACTGAAACCATTTCGCCGCATTTTCAGGCCCCTATTTGAGAACCTCTGGATAAGACCAGAACGCAGAAATTTTCGTCATCCAATAAGCTATAATCACATACTTAAAATCCAAAATTTCAAGTCTGTAGGTCATTTAGTTCCGAAGTTAAGCGAAAGCAAAGTTTCGCATTTACGACACTCACTCACTCACTCACTCACTCACTCACTCACTCATGATCATCAAAATAGAACTAGTACTTCCCATAAACTTAGAGAGCTGAAATTTGGTACAGAGTTGGGTTTAATGGCCACATGAAGGGAAAACTATAAAAACTAGGATAATCGATCTGGGGGCACGGCAGTGCCCCTGCCAAGTCGAGCGCGAAGCAAACACTGCCGTACCATTCCTTACTGGAACCATTTCGCCGCATTTTCAGGCCCCTATTTGAGAACCTCTAGATAAGACCAGAACGTCGATCTGGGGGCACGGCAGTGCCCCCGCCAAGTCGAGCGCGAAGCAAACACTGTCGTACCATTCCTTACTGGAACCATTTCGCCGCATTTTCAGGCCCCTTTATTGTACTCGAACTTTATTCTACTCCAACATTACACAAATTAAATAAACAAATTACATTAAAATCTAGGAAAATAAATCAATATGCCCACGTTTCTACAAAAAGAAGTGAAATCCCACCAAAAACATTTTGTAAAAAACTAGCCAAGTCTCGATGGAGCTGCTTGTTTATCTCTAAAAAGTAATGACATCTAGACAAAATCGTGCCAAGTCTAAGGTTCCTTACTGCGGTTTCTTTATTATTATAGTTAATGTTGTGTGACTTGGCCGTTGAAGTGTTCACAAGGGTACAAAAGGGGCTCCATGACACCATTGCTCCAATACGTGTGTTGTACAATCAACAACACCCTAAAATGAGACACTAGCGTCCAATTACCAATACCAGTATGGGCTATTATCTCGCTTAACAAACACAGGTAGTTACAAATATAAACAAAATTGACTTGTACCCACTAAAGTATAAAGAATGTTCAACGGCCAAGTCACTCAACATTAACTATAATAATAAAGAAACCGCAGTAAGGAACCTTAGACTTGGCACGATTTTGTCTAGATTTCATTACTTTTTAGAGATAAACAAGCAGCTCCATCGAGACTTGGCTAGTTTTTTACAGAATGTTTTTGGTGGGATTAATTTTACTAAACAATTTTCAAAAAATGAAACTTGTATGTACGAGGAGTCATAGTGACGTCAGATCGACATTTTTGGGGTGGTGGACACCCCATACGCCACAAGATTTTTGTCGGACAAGTTGACCACAATTTTTTTATTAATTTTATTTCAACAAAAGAATTCCAAAAATCAAACTTGTATATACGGAGAGACATAATGACGTCATATCGACAATTCCGGGAACAGATCATTCGAAAACGTAGCAGGCCGAAAGTTTTTGCATTAGAAAAGTTTGTCGGACTCATCGCAAAAAAGGCACTCACAAAGTTTTACATTTGTATGTGTCAAAAAAATTTATGGTTCTTGTACTGGGGACTATTACTTATTGTATTTTGGAACCAGTTAATAAATTAACGGATTGAGTTTTTGTGTTCATCTTTTCGGTAAATCTTAACCTTAAAAAGGTCATTTTGACGGTGCTTTATTATTTTACTACTAGCTTTTGCCCGCGGCTTCGCTCGCGTGACATTTAGTTTCTATACACAACCTTTTAATTCGACCGGTCACAAAATCCACACTCAGCGGATTCTATTCTATACTATCTATAAATTTTGTTGCTGCTATCTTTTAGTTTAAAATGTCCTTTCTTAGTCTGATACTATGTGGCCCGGAATCCGAAAGGCCGAAGAAAATTGAGAGCGCTGAGAATAGAACTCTGTGCTAATACGATAAAATTGAAAAGTGTCGAGTGTCGAACTGTCATATATGACATTGACGCTTGTGTGTTCGATTTTCAGCGCTATTGTATAAGTCCAGAGTTCTATTTTTAGTGCTCTGAATATTCCCGGGCCGCCGTAATCCGGATTATATAGTCCAAGACTAAGTGGACCCCAAAGTTACCCAGCCAAATTTATCGTTGTACGTCGGTTTTCGATTTTTTCTATACAAACCCTTAGAGGATGAATTACAAAAAAAACTTTCTTAGCGAGTGTTCTCACACGATAATTTTTTATCGTTTTTTTAGCATAGGTATATCGTTCCGTATTTACGGAACGATATAGGCTTTCCCGCGCGTTAGACGTACGGACAAACAAAGCGGTGGGAAGTATTTAAATCCTACTTCTTATTAAAATATTATAAATGTGAAAGTTCGTTAGGATGGATGGATATTTAGATGTTTGTTACTCTTTCACGCAAAAAATACTGAACCGATTTTGAAGAAATTTGGTATGTTAGTAGTTGAAGCTCTGGATTAACTCATAGGCTATATTTATCCAGAAAAAATATAGTATTCCCGTGTTACCTAAACACTGTAATTAGGCAGGTGGAGCTGCGGGAAAAATCTAATTATCAACAGTGTTTGCTCCGTTTGTAAAGTTTTTTTACGAATGTGTAATATTTAAAAAAGCCTATGTAAGACCTCATGACATCAGTTATCTGCCAGAGAAAGACCCGTGAAAATCGGTACAACCGTTTCAGAGATAAGCCGAAATAAACAGACAGATAGACAGAAGGACAGACAAAAATGTTAGAAATTTATTTTTTGTTGTATGTACTGTGTACATTTTCATATGCAATAAGTAAAAACTTGTTAATTTAAAATTACAAACAGACACTTCAATTTTATTTATTTGTATAGAATATATTTGTTTAGATGTGTAGATGTCTACCTTATATTACTTGTCAAAATCCAGCACAATTCGTCCAGTTATTGATATTTCACTATACAAAATTTGGACCCCCATTTCACGCCTTTAGGGGACAAATTTTAAAAAAGGATAAATTATATTTTTAATCATTTTAGTTTATTAGCCTGAATGTCAAATTTCATGGAAGTCAGGGCAGATTTTAAATATTTTTCATACAAACTTTCAACCCCTATTATATAATGACTACGATGATGATGATGATGATGAAAAGTAGCCTATGTTAGACCTCATGACATCAGCTATCTGCCAGTGAAAATCCCGTGAAAATCGGTGCAGCCGTTTCAGAGATTAGCCGGAACAAACAGACAGACAGACGGACAGACAAAAATGTTAGAAATTAATTTTTTGTTGTATGTACCGTGTAAACTTTCATATGCAATAATTGAAAAGCTGTTAATTTAAAATTACAAACAGACACTTCAATTTTATTTATTTGTATAGATAGATTTGTATGTATGTAGTATGTATGTATAGATATAGAAGAATTTTATCCTGAATGTCGAATTTCATGGAAGTCAGGGCAGATTTTAAATATTTAACATACAAACTTTCAACTCATATTATATAATGACGACGATGATGATGATGATGAAAAGTAGCCTATGTTAGACCTCATGACATCAGCTATCTGCCAGTGAAAATCCCGTGAAAATCGGTGCAGCCGTTTCAGAGATTAGCCGGAACAAACAGACAGACAGACAGACAGACGGACAGACAAAAATGTTAGAAATTGATTTTTTGTTGTATGTACCGTGTAAACTTTCATATGCATTAAGTGAAAAGCTGTTAATTTAAAATTACAAACAGACACTTCAATTTTATTTATTTGTATAGATGTATAGATTACATTGCTAGCTTCAAACTTGTGAAGATCTAGTCTCGTGGTAAAGCGTCTGGTATGATGCACACTTTATGAGTTGACAAAGTCTTTACTGCTTGTCAATTTAAAGTTTTATTTTTGGTTGGTGTTTTCTAACATCTTTATGAATTTTGATTTTGTCTCACTTATCTAGAAGAATAGGAATAAAAATATAGCATGGTATGTCGTGGTAAGTAACATTTTAAACCTATACTTATATACTTTTATTATATAGTGCGATTCAAACGAGAATAGGATCGGCGCCATAATATTATTTCGAATTTAGATTGTTATGATAGTTAAATTTATGTTTAGATAAATGATTACTATTTAACGTTTTTATTTAAATTCGATGCAAGACTATTAATATTCATATGCACATAAGTTTTTCTGAAAATCGCACTTTTCAAGTGATATTTGACAGAAAAAGGTCATTGACGTTCCTATTCTCATTTGAAACGCGTTATACCTACCTATTGACCATCTCATTTTAGATTATTATTAAACATATTATTTACTTTTGAGGGTTCCGTAGATTACGTCTCGGAACCCTTATCATTTCCGTCCATCCGTCCATCTTCTGCCAAAACGGAAAGATGAAACTCTGTATAGATAAGTAAGTGTATTTACCACGTCGACAAAGTGCTAAATTAAATCACAAAAAATATTCAAACTAAGTTGCGGGCACCAGCTAGTTTGTGAATAAGTGGAAAGATCGAAATAAAGTGATGACAAAAATTCTATTAAACGGTTAAAGTTATTTTTGTACAAAATAATAGAATATATTATTACTGGACACAAAAACTACAAGTTAAGAAATTCTAATGACCATTTAGCCTAGGCAACAAGTGCCATTTTGGTCAACTCTTTCAGCAGTCTCCGAAAATTATGATTGAGGTATCATTCGATTCGGAATGGCATCTAGATAATTTTTGAAAAAAATGAAGTTCTGCTTGCAAAAATTGCAAAAGTTATTAATAATTAAGTAAAAACAAAAAAGGGGGTTTAGTTTTGACATTGGAAATGTCTTTTCGATCGCTTCAGTATAGGGGCTGAATTCACGAAAAAGTGCGATCCCCTTATATCTTGGAGAGTTGTAAAGATATGATACTAAAAATTATTATTAAAAGATGCGTTTTCACGAGATCTATAAAGTGCAAAAAGAACTTTTCGAGAAAGTCAAAAACTAAAAAAGTTAAGGCCGAAATAGTGAAAAAAAAATTCAATTTTTTCCGAATTTTTGATTTTGATGCTCGATATTTTCGAAACGAAGAATGATATCAAAAATTTGAGAAAAACTCCTCTGGACAGTTAAGTCAGCTACAATTTGAGCCTAAAACAAATATGATCGGGTTAAGGGTTTGCCCTATAGCCTAACCTTTTTGAAACAAAAAAAATAATATTTTATGCTTTAAGCGAGACCATCTTGTATGTTTATATTCAGAATCTCGACAACGGTTACAAGTATTTACATAAATTTAGTACGCGGTGAGTTTTGGGTGTGAAAAATCGATCTAGCCAGGTCTTATCCCTTAGAAACTGCGCATTTTTAAGCAATATATGTTTTTTATTTTGACGTGCAACAATATATCAATAATTTCGACTTTCTTACGTCAGTCTCGTTGGCAGCTTGGTATGCGTGCCTACGTGTAACTTTTGCATTGTTTGGAAATTCAGAATGTGATGGGTTCGAATCACGGTAAGAAAATATTTTTGTAATTCTCATTGTTTCTTTTTCTTTTATATTTGTTTTTTTTACATAGATGTATAATATTAAAAAGATTTTTTTATTTATTTTTCTTATTTTATTGCTCTAAAAAACACCGAGCAAAGCTCGGGCTCCTAGGTACTTTATACTTATGCGCCACATCGACGATTATTCAAACTTCGATACGCGTGTAGAAATTTTGCAATTTGTTTATTCACACGTGTTATGTCGAGGATACTTATGTTAATCTATTAATTTTGTATCTTGTACTCGCTGATCCGGCAAACTTTGTTTTACCATATGTAAAAAATAGATTACGACTAATTCTCAGACCTACCGAATATGCAAAAAAATATTCATAAGAATCGGTCAAGCCGTTTCGGAGGAGTACAGTGGCGATATACATTCAGCTGTATATATTTTTTATTTTTCTTGTGTGTTCAACGATTAGGTACTTTCCCGTCTGTGGACCGATTATCAAATTTATTTTTTTGATGTAGAGTGTACAATCCCAAATCGGTCCTTTTGTCCTCAAAGTGGTGACATGATGATGGGATCCATGAGTAATCAAACGAACTCCTCGAAATTTATATGGACTTATACGGCGATTTAAATTTTTTTCTGACGTAATCCAAGCGTGTGCTACCAAAAAGTAAGAATTTGCACCAAGGTATAACCTGGATCCAAAAGTAATGAACATAACTCCTGACTCCTTATAGATAGATGTTTTGGGGCTTTCGGCGTTTTTTAAAGAACTACAAGCATATATACCACTTTGTCAATTACAGTAATCATCATCATCACCATCGTCATCACCCGAAACACCAACATAAATAAGAATGTCATAAGCACTCACTACTTATCAGTTTTGTTTACCAGTATCAATGTCTTTGAAATTGTTCTATTGGCAAAATTATATTCGTGATCATCATCATCATCACTATAATATTATATTAATTAATGCTTATTGCTACTTCCTTTTTTTCCACCGACTACTACAATAGATAATAATAATTATTTAATATTATAGTACCTAATGACTATCATCACTGGTGATTGTATATTAAGGTCCACAGTTATGAAATGTTTATTTGGGGAAATACCTCTCAGAAACGTGGCATAAAATAAACGCTTGAGTTCGTTTTGCCAAGAGAGTGAGAATAGCGGGGCGCTTCTGTATTTATAAGTTTTAATATTATTTTTCAACAAAAAGAAAAAGAGAAGAAATATTTTTTTTCAACAAAACCGACTTCCATAGTAAAAATGTACAAAAAAGTATGAAATAAAACTTATTTGCTAAAGAATTAGAATTAGGATTGGGATTGGGATTGGGTACGGGTACGGGTACGGGTACGGGATTGGGATTGGGATTGGGTTTGGGTACGGGATAATACATGGATGTTATTATAAAATACGTGCCACAATCCCCCTTTTAAAAGAGATGTTCAAGAAATGTATGAGGCCTGGGCCAGCCCTAAACAGTATATGTAAATATAGCTATTCATTGCGTAAAATAATTCCTATTCTTGATGACTAATTTACTATTTAATTTAATTTATTTTTAGCATAATAATTAAGGTCTCTTTCTAAAAATAATAGGAAAATTAATCACCTCAATATATATACGCGTACGAAGTCGCGGCCAAAAGCTAGTCTAGGTATAAAATAATTATCATTTAACTTTGTAGTTTTATTGTAACCTTTTCCTATTATCCCGACTTTCTAGTCACAGCGACAATATTTTTTCGAATTCCGTAGATTCATTTACAATGTGCTCGATAGTCGTGTGAGGCACGAAATCTGTGAATTTTTTGCAAATTTCTCAAAAACTTATAAAAAAAATTCAAATTTGAAAAAAGATTAAAAAAGAGGAGGATATTTCCTAAAAAACTTCTGACTCCCGGAATTGTAGGACAAATATTTATTGATGATGATTACTGTAAGTTACATAGTGGCATATGTTTGCAGTTATTTAAATAATGCCGAAATTTCCAACCACGTATCTTTAAAAACTGAGGAGTTCTGTTCAGTGCTTTTGTACTCTCTTATTTTTTTAACCGACTTCCAAAAAAGAAGGTGGTTATACGTTCGGCTGTATTTTTTTAATAATTCCCCTTTTAAATTTGGCTAAAATGTTAACTATTTCTCTACTCAATCTTCTTAATTTTGAAGTCGGTACCAGCCTAAACAATAAATAAATAAAAAAGCCATTTATTCAATTTTCCTGTTTTATAGTCTAAATTGTGTTAGTATATTTAGAGTTTTTGTTAGTTTGTATAATTTTCTTCCTTTTTTATATTTTAAATCTTAGGTTAACCTGGAAAAATGACCCCTTTTTGGGTATAGGCCTCCCCCAACCTTTTCCAACACTCTCTATCCTTTGCTTTGTTGATCCAGTTTTTTCCAGCCTCCTGCATTATATCATGGACCTATTGCTGCTTTGGTCTTCCGACATTTCTTTTGCCCGAGGGTCCGCTCCATTTAGTGGACTCTATTGTCCACTTTTTGTCCTTACAGCGCGCGATGTGCCCAGCCCATTGCCATTTTAAGGTAAGTGCATATTATAAGGAGTTATTTATAACTCATATATGCCTAAACAATATCCCACAATATTTTATAGAACTCACGTTCAAATTTGATGGTACCGACTTCAAAGTTAAGAAGATTGAGTAGAGAAATAGTTAAAATTTTAGCCTATAAGGATGCTTGGACTTTAGAAAAAGTCGAAATCACCATGTATGTGTCCGGAGTAATCGTTTTTGGAAGTCGAATTGCCTCCTTTTTTAGAATTCGGTTAAAAAGCCAATACCAGTATCTAGTTTAATAATTATAATTAGCGTGTGTGTATAATTATAATTAACGTGCTTTAAAAGCGTTTTTTTTTAGTTTTTTTTTTTTAACTATTGTAACACTCCTATTCAAAGATATTTATTGAGCTATAATCTTAGTTTCCCCAGCCACCGCTAGATTGCTATAGCACTCATAATTGAGGACAGTAAATTTATTGTCAGTTCTCCCAGCCGCCACTAGTACACTGGAGCTGTAAGGGTCCTAGATCACTCTATTGAAACACCGAATGAGATCATATAAGTAATCCTCATGATGATTGCTGTGTATTCATCACAGAACACTTATTACTCGCGGAGAAGAATGTCGACTTCATACAAAAAAAATCGGACCAAATTAGCGCCTCTAGTGAGCTGCCCCCCCAAACTTTTACCAACAAAGGAGGACTATATATTTATTTGGTTATATGAATATGGCGGAAAATTAGGACACATAAAGTTAACGTTTAATTTCTCTTTCGATTTATATTTTACATTCCAAGAAAACCGATCAACCACCTCCATGAACAAATCATAACTACTACGTTACAAATTGTTCGTGGGCCCTTATACATACGTCTAGTGTTTTCGATAGCGCAATCCAGAAGCGGCATAGTGTCATCTGTTGTGGTTTTTAAATAACTTTTATGTAACATTGACCATGGTAGACAGAAAGCGATATATTTAAATTTGAAATATAAACATTCTTGTCGCACCGAACTGCCCCCTTTTTCAAGGTCATTCATACAAAGTCGACCACCCGTGGTATTCATTGATCGATCATCTATCGTCGCTAATCGCTATTGTATGCGCTCTTACGATCCTACGCTCGCTAAGTAGTTGCTTCCACCATTGCTGGGACAGCTTCTTGTACGCTAAGGAATAAATAGCGAACCTATAAGCCGGTGGCATACTGATTGCTTCCTCACGGGACGATCTGTTGAAAACCGAAATATAGGGGCGTAAGCGCTGCTCTAAAGTTGTACCTTGAACCAAAATATACACCTCCGTTGTAAAGTTGACTCTATCACCACGCGCAAACCCCCCGTTACACTATATAATTATTTAATATGAAAGATATTTAAAACATGTTGATAATCGCACTGTGTTTTGTGTGATCATATTCAATAAAAATAACTCATTATATTTTTTACATCTGTAGTTAAACATCCTTTCTTGATATAATTAATGCTCATTATAAATTACATTCAACGGATTAAAACGCGATGTATAATTAATTACCTTTCCGTAGTAATTGTTAGGTACCATCGCCAAAGTTCCTGCTCGACCAGTTTCATAACTTTGGCTTTGCACTAGAAAGCCTCAAAATAATTAAACGCAAAGGAAGTGACCGCACCGACTGCAGACGTGGTTGAACTACGTGTTTACACGTAGGTATATGTGCTGTGCACGATTCAACAGCTCGAGCGGCAACTTTGTCGATAGTACGTAGTAACTATGTATTTACGAGTATCAATATGTGGTTAGTGTCTTCTGCCTAAAACAGAAACAGGAACAGTCGGTAACACGAAAAATTATCTCCGTTACTAATAAAAATATTGACACAACGGATAAGCTATACAATGTTTTGTCCTTGTCTGATACGTTGGAAAGGTCGCTTGACAGACAAAGACAAAACATTGTGTAGCTTATTCACTGTGTAAATATTTTTAGTAGTTAACAGGGGAATATTTTTTAATAATGTGTTATATAATATAATATATATTATATAAAAAAAATGTTATAAAATAAATGCATTATAAGGTTTTATTGCAGAAGCAATCAATACTAGCACATGATTTATTTTCTTCCATTAGAAAAAAAAAACAATATTTTCCTGTTCTGGGCCTCTACTCAGGATGCATTCGATAATTTCGACGGCGAACTTCGAAAACAAAATGTATGGGATTTGACGTGGGTACTGCATCGCAAGCGACATATCACATAACGATGACTTATGTCAAATCCCATACATTTTTTATTTTGAAGTTCGCCGTCGAAATTACCGAATGCATCTTGACTAGAGGCCCTGTTCCTCAATAAGAAAGTTTCATACCTAATGAGTGATGACGCGTATTAATTTTCAGTAAGGTAAATTTAATTACTGTGAATATTACTAGACTTGAACAATACGGGATCGGACTACATTTGAAATATTTAGTTTCATTAATATATTCAGAAATATTGAGGCATTACTACTTGGTAAATGTAAAAAATAAATATTTTATGTGTAGCTTACTAATTAAATACATTTAAAAAGTACCGAAAAAAATGTTTTTTTGCGAAATTGGTAAACAAAACCTACATCATTAGTTTACTTTCATCATATACAAAAACGTTCATTATGGTAAGTATGAATTTAAACGCACAATTATCGGAGATTAGAGAAATATATTTCTGCGGCCGTATACTTCATACACCATAACCTACAAGTGACGTCACTTGTAGGCAGTGGCGTAGCTAGGTAAACAAGGGCCCCGGTGCATAAGGGAAGAATCGGGCCCTCAATATCATACATGTTTTGTCATCGGAATTTGTTTTTAGCGAAAATGAGTTCTAGCAGAATATGGTACCAGATGGATGAATGTGCGGAATAGAAATAGTAGCATTTGCATTAGTGGCGATACTTGATGAAAGATGAAATAAGGCTGGTGCTGGTAGTAGTAGAGGTGGGATATAACAGGTTAAATACGATACCTGTTATACCTGTTACTGTTATACGTTACTACCTATTTCGGATACCTGTTAAAAAATAACAGTCATGTTAGTAGGTACCTATGTATTATACGTACTCAGTTCGATTACTAGGTTGGAAGGTCGTTCAAGTATACTTGAACGGCCTTCCACAACGTTTACAATAAATTCCTCATATTGTAAATGTATTTGTTCATAATATTTAGTGTGATGTTAGAATTTATAACACTGTAGTCTGTAAGTACATTTAATTATAACAGTACTAACCATTTGCCAGTTTCAAGTTAAAAAGGCGGGAAATAGAATATTCGTTCAAATTTTCATCACCGTATTTCTAAATCGTCAAGTCCAAAGTCTAGTCAAAGTCCAAATAAACAGTCAGGGTAGTCAATTAGTCGTCAGTCGATTCAGTAAAGTGGTAGACGCTTTCCTGTGGAGTTTTGGCGGAAAACCCCAAAATAGCACGCATTTTGTAGTTGAATCACTTGCCCACATTTGTACACGACAACGAATATCTAATGGTAAAATATATTCTACCAATATTAGGCATTAACAACCAAAATAACAATAATTTTGAAAGAAACACAAAAACACAATTATTTTTGATTGACTTTAGAATTTTTAAATTGATTTAATTGATAGTTCAAAGAGAATGAATAATCAATACTCCCTAGGAACTTTCAGTAAAGCTTTTATCACTTTACTGAATCGACTGACTTGACTTTAAATGCACTGACTATTTATTTGGACTTTTGACTTGACTACGGTGTTGAAAATTTAAAAGAAAATTCAATTTCCCGCCCTTTCAACTTGACACTGGCAAATGGTTTGAATCCGCAACGCGTATAAAAAAAAAGGCAGAACTCGTGACAAATGACGTCTGTCTATAACCCGACCATATGTAATAGCACGTAGTGTATATGGGATTTGTTCTTGATTGACTACAACCTGAATTTTTTACTAAATAAATACTAATTATTTCTCATTCTAGCAAGTAGTAGATGCATATAAGTGTAAGAGAGACATACAGAGTATTTAAATACTAAGTGCCTTTCGTTTTTGCATATGGAATCGTTGTATGTGTAACAGAGAGACAAGGTCGGACTATAGTATATCGGTAACACGTACGCTGTACTCAGGTAGGTATTTTTCTATGGGTATTTTTTACTTGTTACGCTGCTAGTAACTGACGTACTCTGTTATGTTATTTAATAACTGTTATTTTAGTAACTGGATATCGACTGTTATGTGTTATTTCCAATTACCTGTTCCTTTTTACCTGTTACGTTAAATACGTCCCACCTCTAGGTAGTAGGGAAAACGAATTGCAACGGTCAGTGACACACCTAGTCGACCTAGCGTCAACTATTATTGTGCATCCAAACCCCAGAAAGTTGAAAACATCGCAATGAATATCATAAATGAGAACTGATGCATGGCAAGAGGGAATGAAAACTTGAGGAAAAAGTTAATATTAACTTTTTCGTCAAGTTTTAGCATGTGCTGTTTGTTATCGTTATTTCAGTTATTTGGTATTTGATAGTTGGGATGAGTACGCCCGTAGCACATTGGATCAGCGATAAGCTCACGTGCTTGATGGTCGTGAGATGAATTCGACAATTCCATACTCCACGCATATGGGAAAACGAATTGCAACGGTCAGTGACACACCTAGTCGACCTAGCGTCAACTATTATTGTGCATCCAAACCCCAGAAAGTTGAAAACATCGCAATGAATATCATAAATGAGAACTGATGCATGGCAAGACGGAATGAAAACTTGACGAAAAAGTTAATAGGGTGGAGTATGAAATTGTCGAATTCATCTCACGACCGTCAAGCACGTGAGCTTATCGCTGAGCCAATGTGCTACGGGCGTACGATGAGTTACTATCAAATACCAAATAACTGAAATAACGATAACAAACAGCACATGCTCATCGAGGACGCTTAGCGCATGTTGAAAATCTTAAATCAGAAGTCTTGTAATTGTTGATGTTCATTTAACAACATTTAAAAAAAAAAGAAAAAAATCGAGTCTTGAGTCTCGAGCCTGCTCTCAAGATTTTTTCTTTCCATTTTTCTTATATGCTCCTCTCTTTTCAAAGCTGAGGCTAGTGGGCCCCTTGAGCTCCGGGGCCCTGGTGCACTGCACCACCTAGCCCTACGATAGCTACGCCACTGCTTGTAGGTTAAGTTTAGTATAGAGCGTTTCTACGAGACTTGCGAAATTTTGTATGAAAGTCGCTGTACCTTTGAAAATATTGACTTTTGATATACGGTTTCTTCTGAGAAGTTACTCATTTTTTTTTCCCCCATTTCTTGGCCTGCACGGTTTGTGCGTCAGCCATGTAAAAAGGTTAGGAAGTGTGTTAATGGAAATTGGAACGGAATTTGGAAAAGGATCAGGTAAATTTAGTATAAAGGTACATAATATATGGTTATAATTTTATATTATTATGAAAAATGAAACTGGCTAAAATTCTATATACATCAATATTTATATTAGATAAAAGGACAGAAATTGAAGTAGGAAAAGGAATTTTAATGGACAAAAGCGAGGAAATAAAAGCGGAACGGTCATGTCGAGGACAGGCAAAGAATATATGATTAAAATCCCCAACGTCATTGCCACACTCACATATATCGCTAGGCAAAAGGTTAAGCCTTGCCAAATGCAAGGGAATGCATGCATGACCCAGCCTCATACGAATAAGGGTCGAAGTGATAGCTTTACCAAACGTCAGATTTGAAAACCACGGTTTAGGAGGTATATCCTCCTGGATCGTGCTGTAATATCGACCTTTAGTCTGACTTGAAGAACGCCAAATGTGTGTCCAAGAATTCAATAACTGGGATTTAGGAAGGAGAGCCAAATCACAACAAAAGTTTTGGTACGGAACCAGATCTCCATCATTAACCGCAGCTTTGGCAAGGCTATCGGCCTTGATATTGCCAAAGATACCCGAATGCCCCGGAATCCAAGCAAAAGAAACTGTGTAATTTTTGATGTGACATTGATACAATAAATCACGACATGCAATAATGACTGGATGATTATTTCTGTTACTGCTAAAAGGAAATCTTTCTAAGGCTTGGAGGGCACTTTTAGCGTCGGTTAAAATTATTGAGTTTTTTAACTTCATGATTAAAATGTACTCCAGAGACTTCAGCAGACCAAAACATTCTCCAGTAAATACTGAAGTCTCAGGAGGCAATTTTATTTTCTGTACAATGCCAAACTGTTGATGGAAAACGCCAACTCCCACACACTTCTCGGGACCGGGTTTGGAAGAATCACTAAAAATTAAATGGCAATGTTTCCATCGGCTGTCACTGTCAATAATATCAATAAATTTGACATTGGCAGAAGGATCTTGTTTACATACACCGAAATCAAACAAAATAGATGGATTTAGAGTTAAGGCATCATAGTTAACACAAAATATAGGAAGGAATTGTGATCTATGTGTTGGAGCTTGAAGAGCTAAGTATTTTTGGAGACTAACAACAAGGCACGGCGGCGATTTATGAGCCCAGTACTGATAGTTCATACATTCCAACAGAGACCGTAACTTAAAGTAAAGAGGATGATTATAGACTTGGAATGCTCTAAACAGGAACCGGTCACAAAGAAATTGTCGTCTGAGGTGCAGGGGGGCTTCAGAACATTCGACCTGCAAAGCATTAATGGGGCTCGAACGCATAGCCCCAGCAATTATTCTCAGAGCCTTAGACTGGATAATGTCTAACCTATGGAGAGCTACTGCATTACAGGGTTCAAGTATAAATGTTCCGTAGTCTAAAATACTCCTTATTAGGGCATTATATAGAAGCTTTAGTGAGAAAGGATGGGCTCCCCACCAAACTCCAGAGAGGCAACGCAATATATTTAGAATCTTCTCACATTTGGCACTTATATAGTAGCAATGAGAGCTTCCTGTAAGTCTCGAGTCTAAAATTACCCCAAGAAATGTTGCTTCACTTTTAACGGGAACTCTAATATTATTATAAAATACAGACACTGATGGAGGAAGCCTCATACGTGAAAATAAGACTATAATACTCTTAGGAACCGAAAGGCTTAGAGAGTTATTGTCAAGCCATACTTTTAGCAACTTAAGGGAATATGTCATAGTATCAGACATGTTGTCAACAGAATCACCAGAGAAATAGAGGAGTAAATCATCTGCATATTGGAGTGTGTTAACTATACCCTTAAGGGAGGGTTCCAAATCATGAGAATATATATTGTAAAGTAAGGGACTTAAAACTGAGCCCTGGGGTAAGCCTTTCCAGGCAATACGAGAATGGTAAGAGTCTTCTGATATTACTTTAAGCATTCTACCAGAGAGAAGATTGATTGTGAAGTTTATAAAAATTTGTGGGATATCCAAATCAATCATTTTTTGTTTCAGAATTGAAAGGTTGACATTATCATAGGCTGCAGACACATCTAGGAATGCTGCTAACACAGGCTTATTGTACGAAAATGCCAATCTTAAGTCTGTCATAAAAATGCTGAGACTATCCATCGTACTCCTGCCTTTCCTAAAACCAAACTGGTTTGGAGAGAGTAACCCCTTACTCTCAATAAACCATTCTAGTCTATTTTTAACTAAATGTTCGGAAATTTTGGAAATAACTGAAGCTAATGCAATTGGTCTGTATGATGATGGATCATTAATCGGTTTGTTGGGTTTATGTATTGGGATAACTTCATGGATTTTCCATGATGGAGGAATATTACTTGATGTTAAGATTGAATTAATTAAACTGAGAAAATAAGAAAGGCAGGAGTCGTTCAGGTTTTGAAGAAAAGAATATGGAATTCCATCACAACCTGGGGTTGAGTCCCTAAGTGTTGAAAGAACCCCTTTAAGTTCTGAAAGGCTAAAGGAAAATAATGAATCGCTCCTATCATGCTGGGAGAGGAGAGGAGGCTGTGAGTCAGAAGAGATATTATCTATAGATGGGACAAATGGTGGAGCTAATTTGTCAAGAAACAAATCAACTGTACTGCTATCCATAAGAGGAGACCTTGGAGGTTTAAAAGCGGATCTGAATCTACGAATATTTTGCCAAACTTCAGATGGAGAAATGTCTGGTGAAATTGAGGCACAAAAAGATTTCCAGCCGTTGAATCTTTTTTGTTTTAATAATTTACGTGTTTTAGTTATAAGATTACAAAGAATATTAAAATTTTGTGTTGTAGAATTTTGTCTGTAATTTTTTTCAGCTACCTATCTCTCAGCTATTGCAGTAGAACACTCACTGTCCCACCAAGGAGGTGATGGGATATACCCATTGCCACTATTATTTTTTATAGGAAAAACTTCCTCAGCAGCCTGTATTAGGGCCTGTGTAAAAGCTTCAGCACAAAGATGATTATTGCTGTCATTCAGTGGAGGTATGGTTGATAAATTTTGTTGAGCTTTATCTCTAAATAATGACCAGTTGGCATCCTTAAGTCTATATTTTAGCCGGGGGGGAGCCTTTGACGTCTTGTCGCCAATTTTTTTAGGAAATGATACAATTAGAGGAAAGTGATCGCTTCCATATGAAGACGATAGAGGCCACCAGTTTAATGTAGGAGCAAGGGAGGGACTGCACAGGGTAAGGTCAGGTGCACTAATACCCTCATGAGGCTGTGTCCTTCTAGTAGGACAACCAGAGTTTAAAAGGCATAAATTATTATCATCTAAGATGTCTAAGATTCTAGCCCCATAATGATCAGACTTAGAACTTCCCCACATAGAGTGTTGAGCATTGAAATCTCCCATAACCAAAATAGGGCGTGGGAGAGAAGATAGAATGCTACAAATATCGTCAAAGACTTCAGTGGAAGGGTGAGGTATATACATATTTACAAAACAAATATTACTTACACTAGCAGCAATAATTGAAAATTTATCACTGTGATTAGGGATGGGTATGTGGACAAAGGGCACACCTCTCCTAAGAATTAGTGCAACTCCACCATACCCATCTGTTCTGTCTTCTCTAAGACAGATATGTCCAGGAATTCTAAAATTGAATCCGGAACGAAGCCAAGTCTCTTGAAGAGAGACTGCAAATGGTTTGTATCTATTCAATAAAAAAATTAGGTCACTTTTTTACTATTAATACTCCGGCAATTCCATTGAATCACCAAAGACTGGTTTCGTGGATGGTCCTGACTGTCCATGATTTAAAATGCTTTTTGAAGAAGCAGCATCGTTGGACGGTATTTTAATTACGTTAGATTGTGAAAGGTACTGGATTATAGAAATGATGAGATCCTTTGTTATTATTTCTGACAAATCATTGTAATTTTTGAGACAACCTGTAGAAAAGGAAGGAATGTTGCTGTAATCTTGGATAAGCTCTGCATGCGCTTTTTGATCATATCCTTTACTAGCATTTCTGGGACGAGCTTTGGGTTTCAAGAATACTGTTTTCCTATATGACTGTGTGGGACTTTTAGAAGGGCTTGTTAAATTATAGGTCCTGGAATAAGTATTAGTTGGACCAGAAGGGGCTGATGAAGCAGAAGCAACAACGTCAGCATAAGATTTCGAAACTGGTGGATGGACTTTACTAGCTTCTGAATAAGATATAGAGTTTCTAGCCATTGTTTCTTTTATAGCTTTTTGCCTAGCATACTCTGGACACTTTTTGTCTGTTGCAAAATGGGAACCAGAACATAAGATACACACAGCATCATCTCTTTCAGTCTCGCAGCTTATACCTGAATGGTTGTCACCACATTTGTAACACCTTGGAGTGCCTCTGCATTGCATTTTGGTGTGACCAAAACGGCAGCAATTAAAGCATTGCAGCGTGGGGTAGATATAAAGCTCTACAGATAGGGAGTTGAAACATATAAAGACCCTGGGAGGTAACACCTTCCCATCAAAGGTTAAAACTACGGTCTCAGTTGGAATGAACTTTGACGTCTCGCCATCATATACCTTCCTGTTTAATCTCCGAACTTTCAAAATGCTCCCGCAGTTCTGCGGAAGCTCAATATTTTCCATAATATCTTTCTCGTCCCATTCACATGGAACACCTCTCACTATTCCCATGCGGGTGATAGTGAAAGCCGGAATAAATGCTTTGTATTTATTAACATCAAGAGATTTGTGATTTAGAAATGTGTTAGCATCCTGAAATGTTTGAAATTGTAAAGACAACCTGTTCCTTCCAATCTTTTTGATGCTTCCCTCTACAATGCTTTTTATTAAAGTTTTTTTAAGGAAAAATCCAAATTGTACTGGATGAATAGATCCGGTTTGATTTGGTTCTAAGATTTTTTGAATATGGACAACATAAGGCGCAGGGTCTGACGCCTGGGGGGCAATTCTGCTAAATAAAACCTGCATTAATATAATTACAATCAAGTCTCGACACGCTTGCACTCTCAAAAGGTGTTTTTATGAACGTTAAACCAACGTGAAACGCGCTCTGATTGGTCGAAACGGCATAAAATCCGTTCACAGTAACATGACGCTACACTTTCAATCCAAACAAAGTGAAGTTGACTGTTTAAATTGTTTACTTTAAATACGAGAATTGAGGTTCTGGTAAAGCGATCTAGCAGCGCGAGGGTTACTATTAGAGTGAGCAGCCTCATTATGGTGGATTTCAGTGTTTTTATTATCAGACTCAAGCACTTTAGGAATAACATTATCCTTTAAATCATTAGGGGAAAGTTGGCAATCTGTTAGACCCGTAAGTCTGTGATTCTTTCTCTTATTTTGGTTTCTAGCTGAAATTCTCTTTCTTTTAGCCGATTTTGTGCTTTCCGAACAGTCTGTATCTATAACTGAACCTTCCGTTTCCATTCCCGACGCTTCAATTGTGACTACATGAGACACCTGGAGGGATGTCCCTCCAGGGTCTTCGGGCTCCAACATGGACGCCAAGAGAAAGATCCTATTTACATATAATACAATGAAATGACTTACCAGGTGAAGAAAACAAACTAAAACTATAAATAATAAACAATAACTACTAATATATACACTTTACAACTCAACTGATCCTGTAATATCAAATTAATTAAATTTTCAAAAGTTTAGCCAAAAAAGAACACCCGCCTATTTCAACACTTCCCGCGCTTTTTTTTCGTTACTCATATTAAAGAATACTATTCATTCATGCAATTAAAAAAAATCAGTCCGCTTGCCTATTGTGTTCATGTGTTTTGTTACCCAAAATATTTTGTAGATGTTGACCGCGACTTCGTGCGCGAAAAATGAAATCTCGCCGGAACCGTACATTTTTCCACAATAAAAAGTACCTTATGTCCTTCCCCGTTGTCAACTCTATATCTGTGCGAACATCAAAATCGGTCCAGTGTTTTCGTAGCCTATAATCGTAGCTAATATAAACACATACAAACATACAAATCATTCCTCTTTATTATTTTAGTATAACATTATTTCTGATTAATTAATGTGCGGAGTACTTTACATCTCAGTTATAATATTTATATTTAAAGATATTAAAATATTCCTAAAATTAGCACTTTGGAAACTTCGACATACAGTTGAACAAAAAATTCAATTAAATTTTATTGTATGTAATTTTTTGCTGGAAAATCATATAATTTGTGCTATACTTAGATATTGAAATAAAAATATATTGGAGGTTATTTAATTTATGAGCTTACTAAAGCCACCCGAGACCCCAGAGCCGGGAACTACCTGGCACAACGGATAGCCATTGCTATCCAACGAGGCAATGCTATCAGTTTGCTAGGTACTCTGCCAGATGGGGACGACCTGGGGAAGTTTTTCTATTTATAGACTTTTTTAGACATAGATTATTTATAGATGTCTTCTTTTTATTAGTAGGTATTAATTTTTAGTTTTTTATTTGGCCCTAGTTTTATTGTTAATTTTATGTTTCTTGTGCTATTTTAATTTTCCCTATTACTAAATACCTACCTATAGATTCGACTAATGTCTTTTTAAAGTATTTATGAGTAAATATTACTAATATTAAGTATGACACTGGATTAGGTACCCTTTAATATAGAAGTACTATACAGTGGTCATTAAATCCCATTACTTTGATGACCTCTGTAGCTCAATGGTTGAGCGTGTTGGAGCTCAAGCCGGGGGTCGCGGGTTCGAATCTCGCCGAATGAACTATAAGTTTTCTGTGTTCCTGGGTCATGGATGTGTATTAAATATGTGTATAATATAATAAAAATCTTAAATATATGTATAGTATAAAAAGTATTATATATAGCCTTCCTCGATAAATGGACACAAACAAAACTAATTTTTCAATTCGAACCAGTAGTTCCTGAGATTAGCGCGTTCAAACAAACAAACTCTTCAGCTTTATAATATTAGTATAGATTATTATAATTCTTCTTTTTATTAATAAAAAATATTTTCGCAACTGATACGCGAATCCATGTTGCTGTCTTTATCTGTCCAGTTACTTTTACAACGAATCAGACTATTATGGCTGTGTTTGGCAGAAAAAGCGCTCGGATACGCTCGTAAGCAAAATAGCTAAAAAATACGCTGTTGGCCTAACACGTTTGTCGTTACTAACTTCAATGGCTAGCCGCACACGTGCAATATATTATAAATTATAATACTTATTTATAAAAAAAACCTCGGAGGTTGCCTTGCTACTGAATATATTTTTGTAGCGCCACTGCAGTTCAAGTGCGGCTTACCAAAAAATATGCGATATGTGTCGCTCAGTTCCGCTGAAGTGCAGTTCAGCCTAGTGCGTCAATCCGCCATTTTGCTTACAAGCGTATTTGAGCGCTTTCTTCCTAAACACAGTCTATGACTATTTATCTAACTGAATTATTTTAACATAAATACAATCGGCTGTGTGAGGTCAATGGCTTTATCAGCACCGTAAAAAGCGTGAATTAATCTACTTTGTATGTTTTATATCGAAATTTTGTATGATTTATCTGCCTAAACGTCTTGACCATAAGCAGTAGATCTTATGCCCGAAATATCCGTTATTTATTTTAAGCAACCTTACAATAACTTGTACAGTTTACTCATTTTATAACAACTAGTTGTAATATTCCTAGTTTGGAAGTTCTTGTGTCATGAAATCTGGGGGCACGGCAGTGCCCCCGCCAAAGTCGAGCGCGAAGCAAACACTGCCGTACCATCCTTTACTGGAACCATTTCGCCGCATTTTCAGGCCCCTATTTGAGAACCTCTGGATAAGACCAGAACGCAGAAATTTTCGTCATCCAATAAGCTATAATCAAGTACTTAAAATCCAAAATTTCAAGTCTGTAGGTCATTTAGTTCCGAAGTTAAGCGAAAGCAAAGTTTCGCATTTTCGACACTCACTCACTCACTCACTCACTCACTCACTCATGATCATCAAAATAGAACTAGTACTTCCCATAAACTTAGAGAGCTGAAATTTGGTACAGAGTCGGGGTTTAATGGCCACATAAAGGGAAAACTATAAAAACTAGGATAATCGATCTGGGGGCACGGCAGTGCCCCTGCCAAGTCGAGCGCGAAGCAAACACTGCCGTACCATTCTTTACTGGAACCATTTCGCCGCATTTTCAGGCCCCTATTTGAGAACCTCTAGATAAGACCAGAACGTCGATCTGGGGGCACGGCAGTGCCCCTGCCAAGTCGAGTGCGAAGCAAACACTGCCGTACCATTCTTTACTGGAACCATTTCGCCGCATTTTCAGGCCCCTATTTGAGAACCTCTAGATAAGACCAGAACGTCGATCTGGGGGCACGGCAGTGCCCCCGCCAAGTCGAGTGCGAAGCAAACACTGCCGTACCATTCTTTACTAGAACCATTTTGCCGGATTTTCAGGCCCCTTTATTCTACTCGAACTTTATTCTACTCGAACATTACACAAATTAAATAAACAAATTACACTAAAATCTAGGAAAATAAATCAATATGCCCACGTTTCTACAAAAAGAAGTGAAATCCCACCAAAAACATTTTGTAAAAAACTAGCCAAGTCTCGATGGAGCTGCTTGTTTATCTCTAAAAAGTTATGAAATCTAGACAAAATCGTGCCAAGTCTAAGGTTCCTTACTGCGGTTTCTTTATTATTATAGTTAATGTTGTGTGACTTGGCCGTTGAAGGGCACACAAGGGTACAAAAGGGGCTCCATGACACCATTGCTCCAATACGTGTGTTGTACAATCAGCAACAGCCTAAAATGAGACACTAGCGTCCAATTACCAATAACAGTATGGGCTATTATCTCGCTTAACAAACATAGGTAGTTACAAATGTAAACAAAATTGGCTTGTACCCACAAAAGTATAAAGAATGTTCAACGGCCAAGTCACTCAACATTAACTATAATAATAAAGAAACCGCAGTAAGGAACCTTAGACTTGGCACGATTTTGTCTAGATTTCATAACTTTTTAGAGATAAACAAGCAGCTCCATCGAGACTTGGCTAGTTTTTTACAAAATGTTTTTGGTGGGATACAGATTACGCCTAGTTTAGGCACCAATCTCCCACGAACACCTGTGTTACATTTCATGTAGAATTGTGAAATATTAAATAATATTGTTCTTGTGGTGAGAAAACAAATGAATTATTATTATTATTATATACCAAGTACCAACCTCAAATATCGTGAAAAATAACATTTACAATTTACATGTAGAAATGTAAATTGTAAATTATTGCAAAAACTAATAACGTATTAATTGAAACGTACATACGTAAATATTATATTTGCATTATATTTACTACAAAAAAACAATTAAAGCGTTACATGTAATATAAGTCGCTTATCCTTCGTATTACTCTTAGTAATACTTCCTAATACTGTGATGTGTAAACACGACATTACAGTTTAATTAGTTTAGTGTTAAACGACATTAAATAATCAAACTGATGTGTCGTTGAATTGTGTTTTGACAAATTGAGTTACATGTATTATTGTAACTTGATTTTATCTTACAATTAAGTGCATTAGGTATTTATGATGAAATTAATTAATATTTTTTGTGGTTGCATATTTTAATAAAATAATAATTCCAAATAAATTCTAGTATTGATTCTTTATAGATATGAATTTCAATCATTGCTGTATGTTTTTGTATTATAATCTAATTAATAATTACGAAGAAAAGTGTTAAAATGTTAATTACCATAAATGTAGAGTTCGCTACGCTCGCTCGTAGCATACTTCTACGAGAAAAGGACGCAACCCTGGAAAGCGAAAATCCAACTCTAGGGTTGCTCCTACTTTTTATCTTTTGACTTAGTAGTTGAGTTTCTAAAGTTTGGTAACTTTTTATCTATAATCTGTTAAAAATGAAACGTAAAACAATATTTATTTTCGAAGAACAGTCACTCAAAAAGAAAGTCAGCCGAGCCTTTTGGGTTAAGTTTAAATCAAAGACTACAACATTCCCAAAGCTAAAACAATTTAATATTTAAAATATAATTGTTATTAATTACTTATTACACATACCTATATCCTTTAAAAAAAAACATTTAACATACTCAGTGTTTTAAAATAATTAATTTAAATCAACGTTTTCATCTCTTTCACAGGAATTAAATTAATTAAGTCGGTACTAAAATGGTACATTTGAAATAGAATTACATTAGTTTTTGTTGGAATTATGAAGTGGATTAGAAGATATACTCCCAGTAAGTCCGTTTGAACTACTTAATTTTCATTACGAATTTGAAAGTTTGTGAGGTGCCAATAATGGATCGATGAGTGATGTTTGTCTGTTTGTGACGAAAACTGTACTAAACGGGTATGCATGTTTTGTTTCTGTCGCTCGATAAAAAGTAAAATAACGTGACTAAAAAAAGTGACAAAACTTTCAAATAAGCTATGAGATGCTTAATAGAATATTGTAAAACAGGCCCTTAGGTTATAATTATTATACCCACGGGAATACTGTATATTTTCGGGATAAAAATAAGCTATGTTATTGATTGTACTGTAGGTTCTTGGTGGAAATTCATGTTTCACAGTAATAATACACAATATTTCGTGCACTATTTCCACTTTAATAAGTATTTTACATTAATTTTAATATATTACACGACCGGTTTCGACAACGTCATCATCAGGTGTGTAGTGCAAGTAATATTGTGTATTATTACTGTGATAAAAATAAGCCTATGTTTTGTGGTTGCATATTATAATAAAATAATAATTAAAAATAAATTCTGTATTGATTCTTTATAGATATGAATTTGATTTAATTTAATTTAATTATTTTTTATTTATTTATTTATTAACACAAAAAGAACATCTTTTACAACCATTACATAAATCGCCAAACTGTGGAGCAGTTTGTTGGCGGTTGGAGTATTCTAAAATCTAAATAACAAAATATACATGACACTTCTATTTTAAACATTTTTTATCAAACAAAATAATAAATACTATTTTAGTAATATATAAAGTTTCTATAAATATTTTTGTTTATTTTTTTTATGTTTTTATAAAATTTATTTCCAGAGCCTAAACCAAACCACATTTCATTGAAATCCGTTCGGTAGTTTTTGCGTGAAATAGTAGCAAACATCCATTTATCCATCCATCCATACATCCATCCTCACAAACTTTCATATTTTTAATAGTACTAAATATTGCCCGCAACTTTGTGCTTGCAAAAGAAAATCCCGCAAGAACCGTACATTTTGCCGCAGTAAAAAGTAGCCTATATCCTAACCCGTGGTCTACTCTACATCTGTGCTAAATTTCATCAAAATTGGTTCAGTTGTTTCGGAGTCTATTTAATGCAAACAAACAAACAAACTTTTTATCTTTATTATTTTATTATATATAAGTATAGATAGTAGGATGAGAAAGCTTGTCTGTAATGTACGTACGTTTGACTACCATTCACGCAAAACCACTGAACGGATTTGGATCAAAGGCACACTTATCTATATGTAGTCTGTAGCCTAGATTAACAAAATGCTACTTGTTATTTCTCAAAAATTCGGTTTCCATGGAGTAGACAACGTCCAGTAGGTTATTATTAGAAAACACTTGTTTTATCAGTAGGTAACAATACTAATTCAAGCATTATGGTAGATATACTAAGGGCCTATTTCACAATCTATACATACAAATACAAATAAATAAAATTGAAATGTCTGTTTGTAATTTAAAATAAACAGCTTTTCATTTGATTCATATGAAAGTATATCCGGTAGGTACCTACTTATAATAAAAAATCATTTTTAAATTTTTTTGTCTGTCCGTCTGTCTGTTTGTTCCGAGTAATCTCTGAAACGGCTGGACCGATTTTTACGCATTCGTTATAAGGTAAGGTTGTTATAACATAGGCTATTTATTTTAAGGTTCCAAAAAAAATAGGGTTATGTTTCACTAGAAACACTAGCACTAGCCCGCAATTTCGTTTGCATAGGCAAACCATAGACGTAGTAATGTAGTAAAAAAAGGCAGACGCCGTATCAGTAATATAAATAGTGAAGCAAAGTAAGCCGTCCGTATTGTGCCGCACGCACACATTCACAGGAAAGTAAGACGATCGGCCGCCAGTACGCCAATGGCAATTATCCGTAATCTCATACAAACGTAAGTCGCCGCCATTGTTGTGCTTCACTCAATGGTTAGCTCACCTTCCGTTCGCCTAAACGCAGTTGCGGGCACTTGTCTTATAATAAGTGTCGAATAGCTGATTGAATGAAGTTTTGTCGCTACTTACTTTATATTAAGCGACAAAGACAAATGAAAATAAGCTATATGACACTCTTATTAGTAGATTGTACAACAGGGCCCTTAGCTAACATGCCATCGCTAAGTACAAAGTTAGAAAAAAATGGTATTGACTTGTCACGCGCTAAATATGTACTACCTTTAACCTTATCGCACGATGTCAATCCCAATTCCCATATTTATATTTAGTCTTTCTAACTTCACTATCGAAATTAGCGATCACATCTTGGCCTAAGGCCCAGGCACTAATTTAATAGTATTTACTTACTATTTAAGTAGTATAAAGTGTCCTTCCTCTTCAGATAAAAAGCTACTGAGCTTGTTGAGTGTCGTGTTCTTGGTTCTGCCCATTGTGTCCCTGGTCATCAACCCGCTGCTATTGATCATCAAACACGTAAGTTAACGTTTTCTCAATATAATGTTTGCATATTAAAGTGATTTTGACATATCGTGGTGGTAGATAAATCGTACTGCCCCTAAATTCATGATACCCCATAATGTGGGGTATCATTAACATTATGGGTAGACGTTAACGTTAACATTATTAGCTATCTAATGATATTATAATTAGATAGGTAAATTCTAAAAATCTGTTTGCGATATTCAAGTTTAAAGCTTATTTTTTTGTTAAAATACGCCTCCCCCCCCTCTTTAAAAGCTAAACGGCTGGCCCGAAAAAAATATGATGGTAGTTTATTTGATGAACTTTAAAGGAAAACTAAGTATAGCTGCTTATATAACTTTGTTAGTTTCGGAGTTATAGATGCCTAATTTGCTAAATGCTAAGTGCATTGGCAAACTTCGTACAAAAGTAAGTAAACATGTAAAATATTGGTACAATAGTACAGAACCCTACGTGGACGAGTCCGACTTGCACTTGGCCGATTTTCGTTATATTCCATTACGTCATACCATGGAATTTAAATAAAAAATATGCTTACCTAAAATTATATCTGTAGCCATCTAAATATGTAGCCGTATTTATTAGAATAATAATATATTTTAAATGTTATAGCATTTTTTGTATTTACTACATTGAAAAAAATATTAAAACTTGTTCAGCGTACTATTTAATATTTATTATGTAGATAATATGAATCAAAACATAATTTCAACATTTTTTTCTTTCCTTAAGCTACGTGCGTATTATTTTAGCTATGCGCGTATCGTACAAAATTTCGTAAAAAAGAAACGATAAGATAAGAATCTCTACGTGCGTAGGTTTACGCAGGCTTACGCACTTTCTGGACAGAGTCTTAGAGGAAGTTGTTCGCTAGGGCGCGGGCGTACATGTATTTATAAGTAACCAATACCTATATTATCACATTTTTTGTTGAAAAAAAAAAAAATCTTCTCTTAACGGTACGCAAAAAATAGTAAGAACGCATTTTTTTCTCTTCATTATCATTTTAAATTTTAAACTGTAAACAATGTCGACTAGTTACATAATTACATTATTTATTTTAATTATAATTACTGTGATTACTGAGTTAGGTATATGGAAACGTCACGAACTCACGAGAGCTAAACAATAATTTTTTTTTTTAATTTTCATTGACGATGAGTAAAATCCTACTATCCTACTAATATTATAAATGTGAAAGTTTGTGAGGATGTATGGATGGATGGATGTATGGATGTTCGTTACTCTTTCTCGCAAAAATTACTGAACGGATTTTGATGAAATTTGGTACATGGTAGTAGTTTAGGCTTTGGATTAAAATCTAAACTACTTTTTATCTATAGACGTATATTATAGACGAGGCATGTTGAGGCAAGTGTCTCCAGTAAAATGGCCCCAATTTTTAAATTTTCGGGGCCATTTTGAAATTCGAAGTATGGTAAAAACAAGATGGCTGACATTTGAGTTACGGTGAAAAACAAGATGGCGTAACTTTTTATTGTATGAAGATTTGTTCTGTCAAATGTACGTGATAGCCTATCTTGAGTTGAAATCTTTGTTTTTATCCCGAAAAAGTACCGCATTGTCGTGGAATATTACATTATCGGGGAACAGCTAGTTATACGTTAATATATTTTATTCCAACAGAATGTGCGGATAACCGAGGGCTCCTGGTTATATAACGTGCTGCAGGCGGAATCTAAGAGTGTGACCGTCCGTGTCTACCTGTTCAATGTCACCAATCCAGAAGAATTTCTCTCCGGAGATGATGACAAGCTGAGGCTTTCTGAAGTTGGGCCGTTCACATATCAGTGAGTATTTATATTTGGAGCTTCACGAATTGCCACACGAATTTGTTTTAATTTGTTTATTTATTCAAAGAAACAACACAACTATAAGTTATGTCCCTCCAAACGAGTGCTTGACGGCGAGATGAGCTCGTTTAGTATAATATTTATTTGATAATATTAAAAGTAGTTATTTAGATAAGTCTTTATATTAAAACATAATTTAAAACGTAAAAAGATAAAGTAGAAATAAAAACAAAACTAATATTGATTAAACATTTGGATGGTACTAAAAGACGCGTTAAGCTAACAAGTTTTTCCAACTAATGTAAAAAGAAATACAACGCTAAAAATAATATTTAGTCTTATATTCTGTAATAGTTATCCCAACATTACAAGATATTGCATAGCTGCCTATCACTAAAAGTAACATATACAAATTAAAAAAAATAAGTATATAACCTCCGTGATTGCCAAGAGTTATACCTACGTAAAATTTCGTAAACTTATATAACAGAAAATTGCTTAATAATCGGTTTATTCGTTCGAAAGCTACGATGCCTCAAACACACATAAGTCCTACACACATGGACAGACAGGTCAAGTTTATAACACTACTTTCGTAGGTGGGTAAAAAAGGCAGGAAATGTTTTATAGAAAGTCCAATCAAATTAATTTCAACTGGGGATCTGAATGTGCTAAGTGTGAGTTTTTCTGTTCGCATTCGATCGTGACCACGTTTGGCGTTTGCTGGGAATTTTGTATGTGATTTGTACAGCGCCATCTAGTTGTCACTTTTACAACTAGTTTCAATCACATACAAATTCCTAATAAACGCCAAACGTGGTCACGATCGAATGTGAACAGAAAAACTCACACTTAGCACTCTGTTGTTAGGGAATACCGATGGATGGAAGACGCGGAGCTGGACGAGGAGGCTGGAGTGATGGGGTTCACGCTGCGGACCCGTGCCGAGTTTGTGCCAGAGAAGTCCATTGGAGACCCCATGGAAGTGAATGTTACTGCACCTAATATGATCTCATTAGTAAGTCAATATTAATATTAATTTTGATATACCCAGTGTCACTCTCACAGTAAATACCGTAGACAGAGAAAACTAAAACTAGTAGTTTTTTCTGTCTACGGTAAATACGAATCTAACTACACCTCTCAAGCTAAAATCCATCAAGTCGTTCAGGCTGCAGAGAGGGCCAAACAATTATACATACATACTCTTGAAAAACAACCCTCCTTCTGGCGCATTTGGGTAAACAACTAAAAGGTGCCCACGATTTCGTCCGCGCAAAAGTTTTTTCACGGAAACCGTACATTTTTACGTTACGTAAGTAGTCTATGTCCTTTTTCGTGGTCTACTCTATATCTGTGCCCAATTTCATCAAAATCGGGTCAGTCATGTCGGATCCTATTCAATTCAAACAAACAAACTTTTCTCTTAATAACATTTTACATTAGTTTATATATCAGAGAAATTATGCCTTTCGAACAATAAGTTTATTATTGTCTGCCAAGACAATAATAAACTTATTTTTTAACAAAACTATTTTATGTCGAGTTATCTACTGTTCTACTTCATTAAATATTGTTTTTCCACTTTTTTATTATTTTTAGCTTCATTCTTGTGTTTAAAACTTTTTAGGCGGTAGCATCTAAGGTCGGCACTTTTCCGTATTTTACCAAAGCCGGGTTTAGTTTATTTTTAAATTCAATCAAATCCAAACCCATAATTAATGAACGAGCCTATAACCTGATGTGGGGATATGATGAGCCCTTACTTTCTATGGGCAGAAAGCTTCTCCCACTGGTGGACTTTGATTCTCTGGCTATGTTGAAAAGAGTAAGTTTTTTTCCTGTTACTATTATATTTTTGGCCATACAATAGTACATTACGATACGCGTGACCTAAGTTGCCTATTATTGCACGGCGTGAACTGGCGTGAAGTTAGCGCCCGAGCGGAGCGAGGGTGCTAAACGCCGTGCAGTAATAGACAACTTAGGTCACGCGTATCGTAATGTACTATCGTGCGTAAAGTGTGGGTTTAGGTCACACTGTGCTATAATATTTTTTAATTTATTGTGAATTGTGAGCTGCTGGATGCTGAGTATTTTGCTCTTTTTGGCCATACACCGAGGCAATGTTGCCAGCCTCACAGGATCAATTCACACTGAAACGAAACGATACGCGACATGGAGCTTTATTTTTAAAATAGCTATTCAAAATTGAACTCTATTTATTACACAACTTGATACACGTTTCATTGTAAGAGTTCGAAATGTCAGGTTATGGTATAGGTTAAGTCAGGTCATAATCTGCACAGCACATGTGCAGTGTATGACATGTCATATGACGTATATCTTTTTGTGTAGTGAATGAAGGTCAATTTTGAATCACGTATCCTCGCGGTGTAATTAACTAACCCTTGGATACTTTACCCGCGGTCTTCGACCTAGATTTTGTTTTTTATTTAGTTAATAACTAATATATAATTAGGTTTTATGAAAGTATAGTTTTTAAATATATTTTATTTTAGTTATTTGATAAAAACCTGAGGACCAGAATAGAAATGGCTATAAACAATGAAGACAAGTTTAAAATATTGACTGTTGATAACTCTAGCGGAGTATTAACACGAGGATATGGAGACGAAAACACTCGGTATGTACTGAATGGAAGAAATCAATTTTATTTTTTGGGAAATGCAAATTGTTGCTATTAGTGTGTCTACACGCTACGCTCCGTACCAAATCCGTGCACAGAACACTATGTGTAGAGCGATCCGGCGTTAGGACCGAACAACGATCAGTGTTGTCAACTTAGGGATTTTTCCCCAAAATTAGTGAAAATATCTACTAGGGTTCACTAGGAGGCAGGTTTTTTTAGAGTTCACTCCTTACAAATCCACTTTTATATGTGTATATAGCCCGGGATATGAACATTTATAGGGAGTGAAATCAGAATAAGACACGTCTATTTTATGTTATTCACGCGTAAGTCTTTATGTTAAATATTAACGTTAGAAAAAACGTTCCTTTCTAGTTTAATATCTCTTACACCTGTAAATAGTATAACTAATCAGGGGTTAAGTTTGGGAAGATACCCAACTAGCAAAAAGATCGTATAAGCGATTACTCTCCCGATTATGGATCGGAAAACACTCGTATGAAAGATCCTATTATTTCAAAAAGGCGTATAAACGCATCTTTCTACATTTTATTGCATTGAACGCATTTTGGCTGTGTAAACATGTGTAGTAAATGTTTACTCGGCAGATTTATATTGCATTCACTCGATAATTCTATAAAGATATCTTCCAGTGACGTTCATAGCACCTTAATTCTTATGACAGTACTTTGAAAGCAATTGAATTGCCGAATTATCGTCAAATCACCTTTTACAGCACTATTATTTGATAATTAAATCTGAAAACAATATTGTAGAGTAAAGGCAATTCATTCAAAAAAATAGCATGGCAGTTGCTATTTCAGCACTCAATGTTATATGATAGCTTTCTGGAAGGCTTTCATTTGACCTAAATTTTGAAGTTGAGAAAACGCTTTGAAATTATCTATTACAGCATCGGAGGTGGTCTAAACATTATTTGAAAGTCAATATACAGCGTAAGAGTTAAATGAAATCTTTTACAGCACTATCAACGCCATTTTAGTCAAAACAGTCAACATCTTCATTGACAGTAACAGATGGCAAAGAACAATCGTTTAATATTAGTGCGGGTTCAGTAGGAAATATTTACACACCTAATAATAAAGTCTGTGGGCCGAATTATAGTAAAGAGAATTCTCGTACCGAAAAATGTTATGTAATCAAGACTCTGAGTGTGATGGTAAATCTGATTGTAATAGCAGTGATGATAATGACAATTAGGTATAGATCTGAGTATAAGTCTAGTGATAGTTCAAACTCCGAAGACAAGGAATCTTTAAATTATAAGTTTCGGTCTAATTTTAAAGAGTGGGTACTCCGATTTAATATTTCTCATGATACATACATACATACATACATATAAACATTCCCGTTGGAGTAGGCAGAGGCCACATCTTTCCACTTGCTACGATCCTTACATACTTGTTTCGCTTCGTCCACTTTCATTATTCTGTTCATACATGCTCTTCGATGTTGGGTACTCTTGACCTGTCCTTTTTTCAAGATGTCTCTGATTTGGTCTTGAAACGTCCGCCTAGGTCTACTCCTTCCAACACTTCCATTCACACTCGCCTTATACACTTTTTTCGTCAATCGTTCTTCATTCATTCTCTCGACATGGTCAAACCATCTCAGCATACCTTTCCAAATTTTTGTCATTACATCTTCTCTCAGACCACAACGTTTCCTTATCTGACTATTTTTTATCATGTCACTCAGTTTAATTTCTATCATACTTCTTAACGCTCTCATCTTAACTGCATTTATTCTGCTTTCATGTTTCTTTTGCCATATACAACTTTCACTTCCGTACATGAGTGTCGGAATCAACACTCCCTCATGCACAGCCAAACGAGCCTTGTTAGACAACTTCCGACTATTCACAAAGGAGTTCAAAGCTCTATTCATCCTGTTTCCTACATTCACTCTTCTTTCAATATCATTCTCACACTTTTCATCTCTCGTAAACTTTGAACCTAGACACACAAAATCATTTGTTCATCTCCAATCACGATATTGCAGTCTATCACTGCCTCATCTCTTTTAAACACCATCACTTTCATCTTCTTTACAATCATCTTCATTCCCTTTCTAACAAAAGCTCCATTCATTGCAGTTATCATTTCTTGCAACTCCTCGGCCGAAGACGCAAAGAATACTTGGTCATCAGCATAGAGGAAACATTTGACGAGTAACTTATTCATTCTAAACGCACTTTCATTCTCTTTTAAATCTTTCAAGCAATTTTTCATGAACAGATTAAGCAGCCACGGTGACGCTACACATCCCTGTCTAATACCTTTTTCGATATTGAACCATTCAGTGTATGCCCCGTTTATCCTTACTTAACTTAAGCACTAGAATGCCTATAAAGAGATTGTAATGCTCGTATGAGGATACTGCTCACCCCGTTCAGGGGCAATGCTGACCACAATTCATTCCTCACCACTCTATCATAGGCCTTTTCTCATGATGCCTTAAGAAAATTGACGACAATTTTAAACAGAAGACTACCATATATACTGCCAAAAGATCCTAGTACTATTTTAAAAACAGAAACATCAAAAATGAATATATTTGCCGTTGGTTCTGCATAACGGATTAACTGAACCTTTACAAAAATGTTTAGAAATTATTGGTTGCGATTCTGATGTTTTAAGTCTTCTCATAAAAATTGACGGCCTACCAGTATATAATAGCTCGAAACTTCAATTTTGGCCAATAATGTGTAAAATAGTAGAAATACCCGACACCTTCTCCACTAGTTGATGGAATATATATATAGGTCAAGAAAAACCATCGGACTTAGCTAAATATATTTTTTACGAGGTACAGTGTGATGACGAATAACAGTGATTTAACATTCCACACAAGGAACCCTAAACAAGCTGTAATCGCGCTCTGAGAAGTTGTAAAATGGAATCCCCGAATCTATCTCTTGGCTAAAAGCAGAGTGAATGCTTTGTGATGATAAAGTAAGTGCCATTTTTGTTCTTTTCATGAACTTGTACAACACGGACTAATAAAATCGCTTGATTATTTTTACGCGATTGAACAGTCGAGTGATAGTAACCGGGCTGCTATTTTACTATAAATTAGTCGAATGAAATAAGTTTTACCGAATTGTAAGCAGCTAATGTGTGGAATGATGGCATTCTGATGTCAATTTATAGCACTAATTACATTCAAGTTGCGATTATTCGGTATTCTTTCGACTATTTGGTTGTTCAAACGATGATTTAACAATACTTATAGCATTTAAAGCTGAGAGAAGTGCGCCCAAATCGCGTCGAGAGAACGTGGACAGATCGCTCACTCGACATTTCTCTCGCCGCCAATAGCTGAAATAGAAACGTGCTGCAGATTTTTATACGATTAATTTTGCTAGTTGGGTATATTTTTGAGTCCTACTGATGATTTACCTATTGTTTTCATAATTCCTGGTGACATTGAAATTTAAAATTCTCTTTGGTATATCCCAAGGAATTTTAATTTATATATAACAACTATAGATAAAACGACTGTATAATGCTTTGTAAAAAGAGACGGTTTTCTAATTTCAGTGGTAGATGCAACACGTATGAAGATACGTATGAAGGAATAGGATTTCCCTTTGGCTTCAAGCCAGGGAGGAAGCTACGGATATACAGAGAGGTGCTCTGTCGGCTGATGGATCTGCAGTACGTGGGCACTGAGTATATAGACTACGGACCTGAGGTGATGAAATATCAATTTGACGATCAAGTTTACTGTAACACTGAAGCTAATGAGTGTCTGTGCCAGACACGGTGCATAGATGGCATAACAGACATGTCGCCATGTTTCTATGGTAAGTTCATAAAAAAAAAGATTTATTGAAACACACATAAAAATATAAACAGAAAAAATATACATAATTATATAAACCACGTCAATCCGATCCCGTGCTAAGTTGAACTTGTAATACGGGTATTAGACAACGGATATTATATTATATTATATATTTTTATAATATATACACACACACACACACATACAATTACGTATGTACGGACGTCTAGAGCAAAAGACGACAATATAATATTTTGCTTTTTCCTCTTTAGTCCAAGCCGGACATTCTGATTATCAGTAGATATATTAAATGTTTTCAATAATCAATATAATTAACGTTTATTTTCAGGACTTGGCGTGGGAATTTCTAATGCACATTTTTTTAATGCTAATTCTAGTTTATATGAACGAATTGTTGGAATGAACCCAGACGAAAAGAAACATGGAAATGAATTTCTTATTGATACGGTAATTTTTAGACATTACATTTTAATGATACATTCGAATTCTTTTTTTTTTTTATTAAAACTACTCATTATCGCATTATTTTAGTTAACAGGCTCTATAATGAAGACAAGGTTTTCATTGCAAGTTAATATTGTCGTTGAGGATGTCAATTACAACAACAAATTCAAGCCCTTCGCAAACATGGTGGTGCCTTATGCTAATGTCTTAGTTGTAAGTATTTTTTGATTCATATATCTGAACCTCAATTCTCGTACCTATTTAAAGTAGTCTTTCATTTTACTTTTATTGGATTGAAAGTAAAGCGACATGTTACCATGAACGGATTTTATGACGTTTCGACCAATGAGAGCGCGTTTCACGTTGGTTTAGCGTATCGGGACTTGATTGTAATTGTATTAAATTGCCCCTCTGATTTATAACATTAGTACCTAAATAAAATATATATAACATTTATACACTGCTAGTTAGACTAGAAGTAGCCCTAGGTCCATATGAAGCCAAGTATTAGCCAAGCTAACTTGTGCTGTGACGGTTAAGTTAACTTGGCTAACTGAATAGTTTTTACGTGTTGAATTTAAATGGCAAAATGTTGTGTACCATTGTATGGAACCCTAAACTAGGGTTATATATGTTACTCTCGATGCTAAATTAAGTTGTAAAGAAATATTTTTCGGAAATGTTACGTTTCCGACAATTTGTCAAAGTTTGCTGACGTTTTCTACTACTAACGATTATGCATGAAAAAACTTTCTTTAAGAATTGAGGATATTACAACAGATAAATATTAGTTTAATAGGCTACACTGAACATATCACATGACACGCATATCAGAAGATCGATTCTGCTAATTAAATCCTGCAATAATACAGTTACAGTCCAGTCTCGATATGTTAAAACTGAAAAATTGTATTCTTATAAACGTCAAACCCGTTTTAATTGGTCCAAACTCCAAAAATCAGTAAATAATCATATATAAATCAATTAAAGTTAAATTAAAGTGTAAGTTACTTTATCAGAATCAGGTTTCTGCTTATACACGCAGGAGTCCCACAGGGAGCATTAATGGATCCCCTTTTATTTTAGCTCTATATTAATAACAATGTGTATTCAATATTCATCGTATTATTTACACGGTAATTTATACATTTAAGCTTGTCATACCTAATTCATTGTTCTTATTTTTCAGGAACATGAAATACCAGATGAAACGAAGCAACAACTGAAACTTATACACAATATAGCACCAAAACTAATTCATTGTATAGAAGCAATAGTATTCATCACAGGAGCTGGTATCCTAGTATATTTGTTCTACAAAAAATTCACCGAAATTTTGTTTCCTTGGCGAAACATAGGCTATCATATACCAAAATCTATAATTCTTGAGAAAAGTGATAGTATTTATTTGGGAACAGACTGCAAATTATAGTTACGTACCTATGAATAAACGATGGAAATAAATTGGTGCTTATACGTAATATTATTACATTATAGACAATAGACAGCTGTGCCAGATCTCACTAAAGCTTCGATACAGCAATATCTACGTGTAAGTAGTTTTAAACGTCGTCACACACCGAAACGGCTCTGCTTTTACATTGCGGTTCAAATCTAAGTTTTATTTATTACACAAGAAGATATACGTTTAATTTCAAGAGTTCAAATGTCAAAATTTGTTCAAATGAAGTTCAATTTTTGAATCCGAAACTATTTCAAAAATGCAACGCTGAGTCGCGTATTGTCTCGTTTCGATGTTAACTGAACCTTGGCTTATTTTTTTTTTTTTTTTTTTTTTTTTATTTCCATGTAGGTTATAATATAACGCTTATAGAATTGTCCTACATGATGCCTACCACCGGTTCGGAAACTAGCCCGGCGAGAAGAACCGGCGTAAGAAACTCGCACGGGGCCACCTTTTAGCAAAAAGATGGGAAAATTGTTCTTTTCAAAAAATATTTTTACAATGTTGTAACTTAATCTATATAACATTAGTCATAAGTACAAAGAATATACTTAAGTACATAAAAGCAGCCTTGCATGGGGCCATCTTATTCCCAAGGTGTGCAATCGTTAATGAAATCACTGACTTTATAATAAGCTTTAGCACACAAACGTTCTTTAACAGCTTATTTAAATTTATTAATGGAAAGATTTTGAACGTTTTCTGGGATTCTATTGTAAAGGCGTATACATTGACCTTTAAAAGATTTACTTACTTTACTAAGTCTGATCACTGGTATTTCTAACTTGTTCCTATTTCTAGTATTCCTACAATGTGTGTCACTTTTCTTTTTAAAATTCGTTAAATTCTTTCTGACATACAACACATTGTCCAAAATGTATTGAGAAGCAACGGTCAGAATACCTATTTCTTTAAATTTTTCTCTCAGAGATTCAAAACATGACATCTTATAAATAGAACGTATAGCTCGCTTCTGTAGCACAAATATTGTATTAATGTCCGCAGCGTTTCCCCATAGAAGGATGCCATATGACATTATACTATGAAAATAACTAAAATAAACTAGCCGCGCTGTATCCTCATCGGTAATTTCTCTAATTTTTTTGACTGCATATGCTGCAGAACTGAGCTTATCTGCCAGATTTGCAATATGGGGACCCCACTGTAATTTACAATCTAGTGTTATTCCTAGAAATACAGTGGTTTCCACTAAGTTCATTTTCTCATCATTTAATAGTATATTGGTTTGTGCCTGCCTAACATTTGGGAGGCTAAACTTTAAACATTTTGTTTTATTTGAATTTAAAAGTAAATTATTAACATTAAACCAATGTACCATTTTTGAGAGAGCACTATTTACCTCGTCATAATTTGACTGTCGTCGCTTCACATTAAAAATTAGTGAAGTGTCATCGGCAAAGAGTACTATCTCATGCTTATCTTTAACTAGATAAGGAAGGTCATTTATATAGATGAGAAAAAGAAACTATTTCTTAGCCTTAAGGATAGTTCTAAACAATAATAATGTAGCGAACTTTGTGAGCAGAATTATAAAAACGTTGATTGAAAATGTATAAGAAAACCCTTTGAAAATCAAAATGTTAAATACTTTATAGGTGTACGCAATACGCATAAGTACTATATATTGTAGTATAAAATAGTGTTTAAATAATATAAGTTAATATAAGTAATGAATATTTTTATAAATAAAAGTAACAAATACAAAAAATATTTATTTCAAACCTTACAAACTTACAGAAATATTTTTTTCACAGCTAATCGAATAATAGGCTACTTGACCTTGTTTTTTAAGTTCCTAAACGCTCCTTAATTGTTTCATTAAACACAAAAAATAATATAACATTATTTTGAAACCTAAAAACCTACAATATTTTTTTTTTTTGCAAACGACCAAATAAAATTATTTATTATTTTCGAAAATATATGACCATATAAATTATAATTAAATTGTTTTTACGAGTAGCATTTAACTACTCTAACTCTGTGTTAACATGGTACAATCTTTCGGGAAGACTTGGACTGGATCAAGTGCCGCTATAAATATTTTTAATTATTGTGCTTACATTCTATCGTCCTACAAAATTAGATAAAAAAATCTTTGGATTTTCGTACATACCGCTCGATTTCTCACATGAGTTCAAGTGTTGGGAATGTGTGGTGGGTTAATTCCCTAATAAAAAAATATAAAAAGCTAGAGAAGGTACGCAAAAAAGTTTAGCGAAGCAAAACATATATTTTGTAATTATAGGACAGTGATGAGTGATAATTTACTATGATTAAATTAATGCTGAAACAACGTATGCTTTTACTGCTCTAATGTGTAAATATTCGAAATGTTTCCTTAATGCTATCCCGCACAAAAAAAATCTTGCAGTTAAGGCGCTGTGAGTAGTCAACTATGAAGTATTCGAGGGGGTGAAGGAGATGAGTGGGGGACGTGCCGCCCCCGTTACTGCGGGGGACTTCATGCGAAATACGTCAAAGTGATGTGTCTATAATGTATAAAAGCGTAATTTCGATAAAATTGTAATGTGCTTCATAGCCTAGCGGTATCTTGCCCGCCTAAAACAAAGCGTAGCGTCTAGGTTCAAATCTCAATACAATTTAATATATTTCAAAATGTCTATTTTCTGTCTAGGTCGATTATAAAAAGTCTAATTCCTAATTTTGTGCCAAATTTAGCCATTGCGATTCGAGAAAGTTAAGTTTTTAGTAAGTAGTTAAAGGGTAAAAAAAAATCTAAAAAAAAAGCTTAATTAAGTCACTGAACTCCTAAGCGGCTGTACCGATATTAAGTAATGAAAAATTTTGTGTGTCTTCAGGTTGATTCGAGAATGGTTTAGATTTTCAATCGGACCTGGTAGGTGGCGCTGCTGTCAGTAGTCAGTACGTCAACAAATTTAATTCTAAGGCGGTACGAAGTTTGCCGGGATAGCTAGTATTATTATAATATGCAGTCGAAGAACTGCGGAGTGCGGAATACGCACACTACAACATGTAACACATTACACAGTACACTTTATGACATCACACACATTGACGTTTCTTCCTAGGACGACATTTCAAAATTTTATATATTTCGCATTTTTCAGCGGTTACAAAATCTAAACTTGCTTTTGCCTGCAACTTCGTTCGCGTAGCACAAAGCTAAATTTTATCGACTGATTTTATACAATACATAAATACACAATAAAATTCAATATCAAATATTCCCATTCTACATAGGTACATGAAACTTCGGCTATCTGACGGCAAAAAAAAATACAATTTCAAATAGGTACCTAGTTTCTGACATTTGTGGTTTAACCAAATAGTCTCTTCGGCTACATCATATTAATTGTAAATATTGTTTTATTTAATCTATTACTAATATAATACAGAGAGAAGGTTTATTTGTTTGTATGTTTGTTTGTTTGCATTGAATAGGCTCCGAAACTACTGGAATGATTTTGATGAAATTTAGGACAGATATAGAATAGACAACGGGGAAGCACATAGGCATACTTTTTATTGCCGAAAAATGTACGGTTCCATCGAGATTTCCTTTTGCGCGCATGAAGTCGCGGGCAACACTAGTCTAAATATATAAAAGGCAAACCTGACTGACTCATCTATCAAAGCACAACCGAAACTACTGAACAGATGTTGCTAAAATTTGGCACAGATAGTTGTAATGACGTAGGCATCCGCTAAGAAAGGATTTTTGAAAATTCGCCCCCTACGGGTGTAACAAAGGGGTTAAAATTTTGTATGGAAACCGAACTTTACGCGGATGAAGTCGCGGGCAAAAGCTAGTAAAAAATAAACGTAGATTACTGAATAAGTACATGTTCCTAATATCTGCTCATGGTGATTAGAATTAGAATTGATTATAATAATTGATAAATTATATGTATAAACTTTACAAACCAACAGAATAATATTTAGGTATATATATATATTTACTTATTCTGTTGTCAATCAATGTTGTCAATTTTGAATCAAATATGTTTTTTCTTTCGTCGTGTAATAAATTATATCAATAATTTCAATTATTTTACGTCAGTCTGACTGGCAGCTCGGTTTGCGTACCGACGTTTGATTTTTGGTGGTGAGTTCAAATCCCGGTAAGATAAATATTATTTTTGTGATTCTTATAATGTCTTTGTTTTTCTTAATTTTTTTTTTTTTGTTAATTTTTATCGTTGTACTAAAACTACGACCAAAGCTCGGTCTCCCTAGTATCTACTTATAAAGAGTTTTTGTACCTCCATCTTAAAACTTTGGACAAAAAATTTGGACATTCATCGAATACAATCTTTTCATATTTTATATAATATAATCGACCCTTATATTAACAACAACTTAAAGTAACTAATAATAAAATAAGTACATAATTAACCATATACTTTTATTACTGGGAAAACAAGCATCGCTCGGAGTTTTATAGTGCGACAAAAAAAAAGAAAAAAAAATCGTCTGACCGGGATTCGAACCCGAGACCAATTGGTCGCAACAACGCAAAAAGCCAAAGGGCTACCAAGCGTCTTACGTCAGTTAGCGAAATTACGCATATGTTATAAGTATTACACGACAAAAGAAAAACTAATATTTACCCCCGACTTGACCTTTATGCAGACGACATAAAGGTCTATTCGGGGGTAAAATAAATTTGAACGGACTTTCAACAATAAATTCGAATAATTTTTGAGCAGAAAAGAGGGGAAAAATTTGACATACGTCTCATTAGCAAGAGGCCTAAGCCGGTACTGTCTTATTCAATAGATATGAAAGAGAAGGAATGACAGGTCGCCATTTCGCGATGTTTCATTCGACTCGTACGAATTATTTATCATTGAAATAAATTAATACTAACAAATATCACATTCTATACGAAAAATCAAAACAACAATTCCCTTCCTTTTATTATGTTTTACGAAACTGCAAATAATTTTCTTATTTCTGTTCACAAATAATACAGTTAAAACTCCAAGAATTTCTATTTTAATGGTTACTTTATGATTTTTTTTTATCGAGAAATTTTTCAGATAACGTGTTTTGAAAACGAAGGTCCCCTAGCAAATATGATCAAAATTAACATATATTTTTTTGCTGCACTAAAATGTATCCATTCGTCTCAAAAATTTTTTGAAAGAAGCGTATTTCTAGGGTAAGAGCGCCTTAAGTTCAGGCTGCATAGTTATAATATTTAAAACATACTTATATTAGGTTCATACGTGTAAATAATATACAATATTGATTTATATGTTTACGCGAATATTATTCCTCGTATTAAAATACTTACGGATTGTGTCGCGATGCACTTTTTTCCCGAATCCCGACGTTTCGGCTACTTTCCAGCAGCTGTGATCCTAAAACGTCGGGAAAAGGAAAATCCACCACATACTTAGTAACTATTTATTAATCTGTGCCGCGACACAATTCGTAAGTATATATTACAATTGTACAATATTCTCGAATCATTTTATTATTATTTTATTGTCACTTTATGACTCCTTTTTCATCATTTTATCAAATTTGGACATCAAATTTTCCATGTATGATACTAATCCCTTGTATTGTTTTGAAGATTTCCCAGGTTGTATTATTTTATATCCTTCTTTATTTTGAATAACCATTACTCGTTTCCCTTTTCCCTTTTTCCCTTCATCTTCATCTTCTTGTGAATAGCTTTCCTCTGATGAAAAACTGTCGTCGAGAGAATTGGAATATTGGAATACTTTATTCGTATATTGATTTAATTGACTTACTGGTGGATGGTTATGTGCTACGGGTTCAAAATATGAAAAACCAGGGGCATACAATGGTGCAAACGGTACACTGAGCATCATCGGAGCACGATACGAGTATATTGGAGGAGCAACTGCAGGTGGCAATGCTGGCGCCATATTTATTTTCTTTGATTCTTCACCAGTCACTTCACTTCTTAGAAAATTCACTGGTTGTTGATATATCATCATATTGTTATATTGAGTTTTTATAAAGGCCTTAAAATCTACTATAATTAATACTAGAAATAGACAAGAGTGACTTTCCATCTCGAAGTTCTTAATACAATGGGATCAATTGAAAATGTCTGTTACATAAAACGATCATTGTTCTTTTCCAAGGGTTTATGCTTTATTTATTACAATGTTTTAACAGCAGATTGAACGTTGTTACGTAATAATATTATTATAAAAAACTTTTTTCAATTTACTCTATTAAAAACCTTGAATTCCGTGCCTTATTTATTTTAAATATTTTATTTTTTTCTCTTCTTTATTTTTTACTTCTCTTAAAACATTACTTATCTTCACACGAGTCTCTGGAACTTGACTCAGACTCCTCTTGTGGTGGTTGCGAAAGTGTAATTACAATTACAGGAGGTTGTACAATCGGTGGCATTTGGAAAGCGAAAGCGGTCATGGGGCTCGGTGTAACCTTTTTATGAAGTTTCTTCTTTATCTTTTTACATTTGCATTGACATAGGGAGAACATTGGCACACATACACACGGAGGAGGGCAAGTCGGTCTCAATCCTGATATTGGTTTTGAAGGTTGTGCTGATGATCCTTGGTTACATGAATAAAGTAACGGCAAAGGCATTGGAAACGATGGATAAATAATTGGGCACGGATTTGTCATTTGAAGACTTATTGTGTGAATCATAGTCGCTATCCAACCCAGTAATAAAAACATTTTCATTATCTGTAAATAAGTAAACTTCTCTTAATTTATTCGTAGTTTTAATACTATCTTGAGTTTATATTTAGCAATTTTAAAGATTCTATATGGTTTCCGCGCTTGCAAAGAAAAAAGTAATTTCCTTTATGCAATAGTTTTTAACAATAAAAAGTTTACACTCACAATAACCATTGTAGATCGTGATAGCGAGCACCTGTGTGGACTGCACAGTGTTTTTTGACTTTAAATCCATAATTTTCTTACACAACATCAGTTACTAATCGGTTGATTATTAATGAGTAGGTTCCTAACCAACAGAGTTTCTACTGTTTGCTATAATATAGTAGCAAGCAGTAGAAACTCACGCTTGTAGATTTATTTTAAATAACTAAACATCATGATGACTTCGTAGCCTTTAAGTTGCGTTTAAAGCTTTATATATTTATCTCTAGCAGGGTTAAATAAAAAGTACTTTCCAGAATGTAATTACATAGTTTATTTAAAAGTTAAAAAATAATATTTATTGAAAACCATTAATTATCTTTCATGTTGAATTTATCGAATCTAACTCTCTTTGTATCTTTTTTAAATTATGCTGAGTCCGCCTTAGGCCCACTTGCGCAGATCTGGGGTTAAGTTAACCCTGGGTTAAAATATGTCATCTCTTTCATAAATACGAAGAACGAGAGAGATGACATGATCTTTAACCCAGGGTTAACTTAAAAGTCTCAGACAAAACAGATCAATCAGGACTCGTCGCCAGTCTAGATAGCGCGGGGCGGGACTACAATAACACGAGGCATGACTGGAGGTGATAGTAGAATCGGTGGTGGAGCTACTGGAACCACGAATCCTGCAACTGGCGGCGGGTAACAGCAGCAGCGTTTGTCTGCTGTCGGTGCTGGTGTTGTTGTCGTTGTGGTTGTGGTAGTAATTATTACCTGTATAGGTATGGGTACTGCAACTGGTTGGGGCACAGGGAAGAGAGCTGACAGAAAGCCCAGCGGATAATAGGCCACTGGCATCTGACCTTGCACGGTTCGCAAGATCAATATTGAGAGTACGTATAATGTTCCAGTAATCTAAAAACATTCAAAGGGATTTTCCGTTAAAGTGAAAATTATTTTAAACATTTTTTTATCAATAATATTTTCAGATCTGTTTTTACCTCTTTTTAATATAATATATCTATGTGTTTTTATCAAGATTACTGTAGGTACTAAGTGGAAATGAAAACATACCTGAACTTTCATTTTGCACCATTGCTATTTCGAAAACAATAGTTCTTCCATTTTATAAAGCAACTGGTAAGCATTTCGTATGGAAATTTAAAATTCGAATTCGTCACCACATTTTATGAAGCTATAAAATAAACGTTATTATGATTGAATAATTCCAAAATTGAAATTTGATATGGAGTTTTTAATATATTTCTGTGTAGAAAAAAAATTATTCATTATTAATTCTTCAGCGAAAATTTTCTTTTCCCTTTATTGACACTTTGATCGATGATTATTATTTATATATGTTACCGGCCAAACCCGATTTCAGGACAAACTAGTTTTGCCTAGGCTAAACTAGTTCTTCCTACACGCGATAGGACTAGTATAGCCTAGTCCAAACTAATTTGTCCTAATCCCGATAGGACAAACCAGTTTAGCCTTTTTTTTTTTTGTTTCCGGAGGGGAAAATGCATTACGCATACCACCCAGGCGCAGGGGGCACCCGAGTGGTGATGTGGGACTTCCGTATAGGCTAATGAGACCCACGGTATACCCACTAAAAACCACCCCCACCTTCCTCCACGCCGCCCTGTGACGGGGCCACGGGAACGATTAACACATCCGCGACCCCGCCGGACGGCAGCCAACAAGCGGCTCCATCCTAGGCTCGAAGGCCCCAGGCGCACCAGATGGTAGGGTGCGCCTCCCTCCTTGGCCTCCACCAGTACTGTAGCAGACTCCCCCCGAGTCTGCTACTTGGAGGCCACGGATACCAGCCACCATAACCGGTACCCGGTGGCAGATCTGAGCTATGGTTCTGCCACCGACCACACCTCAGCCGCAGAGGATAGGGCAAGCGGCGCACCGTAATACCAACTTGCCTCTTCCTCTGCGGCCCCACCAATGCCGTTAACCATACGGAACGGCCCCGCCAGCTCGCAGGGGGGTAGGGAAAGTGGCACAACACCACCACGCCTCTCCCCCTGCGATCCCTCCACGGCCGCAGAAGATAGGGAGTACGGCGCACCGTAATACCGGCACTCCTCTTCTTCTGCGGTCTCACCTCCTAGCGCGTCCGCAGCGGACTCCTCCAGCCCGCTGGGAGCGCCCTCCTCGGGCCAGCCGGCGGCAAACAAGCCGGCCCTGGTTGCCTCTTCGCTTCACCGTGGGTGTCCAAACCACGGTTACTAAGCCCCACCGCCACGTCAAGGCGTGCAACCATCGGGGGGAAACCAGTTTAGCCTAGGCCAAACTAGTTGATCCTGATAGTAATACGCACACTCCAGGATAAACTTGTACGGCCTAGTCTAAACATTATGGTATATCTATAAAGTCTAAATAAATATACACAATATAATTACATTCATACATATTATAATCACGCCTCTTTCCCATAGGGGTAGGCAGAGACCACTTCTTTCCACTTGGTACGATCCTTATTTACCTACTTGTTTCGCTTCGTCCACTTTCATTCTTACCATCCATTCCTCCTCTTTCATTCAACGTAGCGAAGGGATTTTCCATGGGCCACTTTTCGCCTCTGCGAGAACGAGACGTGATGGGTGGCGAACCACTTCGCCGCCATTTTGGATAATTAAATTATTTTTATGATTATCCATTGCGTTCCCACGGATTGGCAGAGAGGGTAGGAATAGGGAAAGGGAAGGATAGGTGGTGTGGAAATGAAGAGTGAGTGGGAAATAGGAATGTAGGATATTACCGCCCAGGAGGGCACGGGATAGGACAGTAATAGCTAGGGAAGCCGGGGTCGCATACCCGTATATTATACCACAACTACCGGACAGGTAAGTTGGGACTTGGGATGAGTATCCCGTGACATCATCATCAAATAAATAGGTATATAAACTGAATAAATTACTCCGTAATTGAAAAAATAATCATTTTTATTAAAACGATAATGATTCGTCGTTAAAAGCTATGGATATTTATTGTTTAGGTTAAGTTAGCAGTAATCATATTATCTCAATTATTATTAAAATTGTTATTTAGTTTTACATGGTGTGCTTTGATGGCACTTAGAATTGCAGAGTATCATTGCCTTATTGCACTTGCATCTGTTTATGGAACAGTTTTTGATGCAGCTGCATCTCACGAAACCTTGGCCTGATCCAACTGAATTTCTTAGCTGCAGTCTTTTACGATATTCCTATAGTTATTTATCCTAAAGTGTGCGTATTAATATCAGGATCAACTAGTTTGGCCTAGGCTAAACTGGTTTGTCCTATCGGGATTAGGACAAATTAGTTTGGACTAGGCTATACTAGTTAATCCTATCGCGTGTAGGAAGAACTAGTTTAGCCTAGGCAAAACTAGTTTGTCCTGAAATCGGGTTTGGCCGGTAACATATTATATACTAGATATCACCCTGTGGTCAAAATTCGCCTATTCATAAATCATATAATTTTTAAGTTTGAACTTTAGTTTTATTTTACGGGGCTTTTAGATAGAAAATATAAAAATAAAAACATATTCACAAACGTCAACGTGTAACAAAATTGCATTTAACAATCACACGGTATGTGTTAATTTAACTAAGGTGTTTTTGAAATAAATTTTATAATTTTATTTTTTATTTTATGCGTTATTTAAAAATTATTACGTTTCTGCATGCCTTCCTCCACATAAACTGTGCCAAATATCACACTTCTCTGTTCGCACAGCTCTCATACAACTGTACCTACCTGCTTTAAATTTTTGCTTCTCGTTATAATATAGGTACTTAATGATAATATTAAAATAATTTAAATTTTATTCTCTTTTTATTCTAAAAGATTTCGAACTACTCTGTAGTTTATTGAAAAAAATATAGTGTAATGAAACTTTCTTTTTATTTTCAAATTTTAAATTAGCTATTTAGTTGTAATAAAATTAACATGGCGCTTCCACTCCAAATGAGCAATCAACTTGATCTGAGATAAGATTTTCTAAGCGGCACCGGCATATCTGATGGCACGGCGAGCAGTAGGAGAAGAAAGCTGGCGTGCAAGCTGGCTGGCACATGCATGGTGGGCACGGTGGTCCTTTCTGGTTCTCAAAGTATATGGAAACTGGTAAATACACTGGCACAAACGGTATAACCACTGGCATAGATGGCGCTGGCATTGACGAAGCTAAAATATTCTGGCTTTCTTCCTGCAGTTCGGATTCTGATCCTACTTTTGATAAGAGATTTACAGGAACTAGAATCTGAGCTTGGACGCTTGTGACTAATATAGTTAAGTAAATCATTATTGATCCCTGTAATAAAATAAAAAAGTTAATTTCCTGAAGACTAAAAAGTAAATTAAATTAAATTAAGAAATTAGCTTACTTTGACCACAAACATATGCAAGTTATTCAAATTCAAATTAAAGAGAAAAAGATTCGGGGATGGGGGATGGCTTTAAAAGATTGATTTATACAGCATAGAATAATAGTTTTCTAGAATAAACTTTATCACTCACATACAGCATAATTCCGTGCAGACGAAGACTGATATGTGAACACGAACTGTATTGAATGAATAATTCATTAGATTAGTTCGTTCTGTTAAAAAATATTTTTTTTCAAATACGTTATCTTTTGTCAACGTTATTACGTTAAGTATTCACAAGAATACAGTACTTATTATAATAAATAAATAACATGAAAATTACTACTACTATTATAAATGTGAGGATGGATGGATGGAAGAATGGATGTTTGTTACGCAAAAACTACAGAACGGATTTTAATGAAATTTGGTATGGTAGTAGTTTAAGCTCTGGATTAACACATACCTAGCCTAGGTAGCCTTTTTATCCCGATGTTATCCCGATTATACAGTGTTCCCGTGGGATACTCTATTTACGCGGTCTGCGCCGCGGGCAAGAGCTATTAAAATATAATTAAATAATAAACTGGATTTTACTAAGAAATATTTAAAAAGTAGTAATTATGTAAGTACTTCGGATATCCAATCAGTTCTACACAATAAATATCAAAATTTTCATATAAGTAGCTATACTTATTCGTAAAATTATCAATTTATCAAGTTTATATTTTAAAGCAGCAGCATGCAACTTAACTAATATTTCAATGAAAAAGATAAATACCATAAGAAATAAATTATATTTTATTATTTTTGTATCAAAAGAAAACAATATAAAATTACAAAAATAAAACGGAAAATTAGTTATTCCTAGTGCTTTTAGCTATTTTTCTTGCTTGAGGTATTTTTTGTTTACTTATTTCATTGAGTCTAAAATTTCTGACCTCTTTAAGTCTTTCTTGGGAATCTCTTTCTTTGTTATGATGATGTACTTTATCCTCGTCATTGTTTAACCACTTTTTAGCTTCTCCGTTGGAGATTTTCTTTTCGTATATCACATATCCATCTTTAGTGACATATTGAAGAAGAGGAGTAAGCATTGACTTCTTTAGCTTAAGTTTTCTTCTTTTCTCCCTATGATGTCTTCTCGCATTATACAATCTATCATCTTCTTCAGACACGGACCCATTCGAATCTACATCACTGTTTTCGTCACTTACATACATATTACGTTTTTTCTTATTATTTCGACTATGTCTGTGTTCTGGCTCTTTTCTTGATGACACTGGCGAGTAATACGGCATCACGACTACAGGTAATTTTTGAGGCATCATCGGTACGGGCAAACCTGGCAATCCTGGTAATCCTGGCATCGGTTGCATCGGTTGCGGTAACGGTGGTGGTTGCAGACCTGTGATGACCGACTGACCAGCTGGTAGCCCTGGCAGGGCTGCCGGCATCTGTACTCCTGGCAAGCTTTGCATACCCTGCATAATCTGGAACCCTGGAGGAAGCTGAAAGGGTTGATTTTTCTGTTCAACTTTGACTGGCATTCGACAATGCATCGGCAGGTTTTGTGGCAAATATTGTATATTCGCTGGGCACAGGGGAAGTTCTGGTTCCTTTGCATTGGCAAACGTGTACCATAGCAGAATGATGTAAATTCTTAACATTGTATAAATCTAAATTCATGTGGTTTAAATCACAAAATAATTAACTGGTAAGCAGACTGCTTTCCATGTACAGATTTTCAGCAATGACTTTATGCTGGGTTAGTTTGGGTCTTTTTGTGAGTGATAAGGTCTTCTGATAGTGTCACCAACAATAGTAGTTACATTACAATGCTTTTTACATAACTCGATCCAATGTTTACATTCACAGCAAGGTGTGCTTATTTGTTATACAACTGTAGCAGGTACCTGCTTTATATATATTGACTAATTGGACCATCGGTAGTAATTTAGAATCCTAGGTACTAATATTATAAATGTGAAAGTTTGTGAGGATGGATGGATGGATGTTTGTTTGTTACTCTTTCACGCAAAAACTACTGAACTGTTTTGACAAAATTTGTTATGTCACTTGTTAGCAGTTAATGGATTAAAACAGGCTACTTTTGAGAAGTGTAAGAGACGATTCCCATCGTTATACCAAAAGGTAATCGAGCATAAGCAACAGTGCATAACAAAAACAACGTAAGGAACCTAAGATAAGCAACGAAAGATATTAGCAACTCCATAAGAGATTTGGAAAATAGGTACCTAATATGATATATCCACATAACAAGATTAAGCACTACGTTGAAAGGGGAACATTCAACATACGGTACCTACTACCTATCTAGGCAGGAGGTGACGTGAATTAAATGTCACACCTTAAATTAACATAATCCTGACCAACATGGCTTTCCTTTAAAATAAGACTAATAACAAATAACTGCATAACTTTTACATTTAAACGCGGGAAGTCTTTAAAAATGTATAGGCATATGACCTGAAAAAAAAATCGTTTATTCGATTTTAGACAATGTGATAATAAACAATCTAGACCTAATGTAACGATCACACAATCGCAATCTCGAATTATATAACAAGAACCATTGTTGTACTTCAAAATAGTATTTATTGGAGGAAAAACCACCAGGATTAGGTACTTAGTTCATAGTAGCCAGTACGTAGAGTCTTAATGCTAGCCTTGCAAGCCTTAAAAATAAGAATAAATTACTGCGATATTTAAAATAATAAAATATGATGCGGTAGATAATATCGTATTCATTCATCGTACCTAGACGAAACAAGGTAATTATTAATTTATTTATCACAAATCATATTGCCTTGCTTAATTACCTTGTCTATTCGCGCTAATAAGACAGTGAAATAATAAACAAAAATTCAAAATTGACCAATTTTAAAAAGCCGAGTTCACAAATAATCAATAATAAGAATTTACTTTAACGCTTTGACAATAACTACTAAAAACAGAATAAAATAAACTTTATGTGGGGCTCCTATACTTACAACAAACGTGACTTTTGCCGTTATTTTGCTCGATATTAATAACAGCAACATATAGACCGTAGACGCTTGAAATATTCACAGAATAATAATTAGGTCTAATGTAAGGAACCCTACATGCGCGAGTCCGCCTCCCACTTAGCTGGTTAAATAAAATACCGACTATTTTTTTTTTGTATTTTACAGATGAAACTCCTCGTCTATGTGACGATTGTTTTACAGATTATTGTGGAAACTTCAACCCAATTTCCTTCACCGCCTGGCTTTTCTTATCCACTACAAGTTATGAGTGGGTCCCTACCAAATGTGTCACCTTTTCTAAACCAGGCATCATATCAGCAGCAAATGCAAGCCATGCTAATGCCGTTACCATCACAATCGAAGCCTAAAATTAATAAAAATCGTAGGCACTATGCGTCAAGTAATAGTCGTAGCGAAGAGAGCTCTAGAAGTAAGAGTTTGGAAGAACGAAACTATAAAAGGAAACGCCAAGTTTTAACTCCTATTATTTCGTATGTTACTGACAACGGTAGAGTTATCTATAGTAAAAAGATAAAAAGAGAAAACATGAATAATTTGCTAACAAAAAGTGAGGAAATATCAATGGGAAATATCGAGTGAAGAAATAACAAAATTTTAAAAGTAAATAGCTAATAGGTACAAAACATGGGACAAAAGTATTGTTTTCTTGAATATATAAAACAGTACATAAGTAGGTACCTAATTTAATTTTAATATAATCATAATTTAAAGTAGTTAGGTAGTCCTTCACAGTTCACTAGGTACCTACCTGTTTTTGGTTCTCCGTGGGCTCATTCAACATAGTAAATTACTTAATTAGGTACCTAAATTTAATAAACTGTGATAGTGGGCACGAACTTCGTAAGTACCTACCTACCCTTATGTAATGGTCGTAATGTTGTTACCAACTTAAAAGTGTTAATTTTTGTATTAGTACCTACATGTCTAAGCTAAAATGGGCTGTAGATATTATAATATTATATAAATATTAGCCCTTTTTACAGATTTATGTGTTGTGGCGGTTTCGGCATCGAAACTCCCCAGGGGCAGCGCAACCCAAACGAGTAATAATAGGAAATAGCCGAACGAATCCGATGATTCGCGAAGCATAACATTTCAAATAAAATATAATATTTTAGTAAGTACATAATATGTAACTAATAATTAATATATTATATTAATAATATTCCTACTTCTTTTTAACCCCAGACGAAAACAGACAATATAGAATCAATTTAGTTGGATGCTCTTATATGCGGGTGTTACAAGTTTGACATCTGTGTCGGTCCGTGGAATCGTAGCTGCCAACCGTAGAATATTTGCCATTAAATTATTATTAGAATAAATTCGTTAATGGGAACAAGTGTGGGCAAGTGGTACAAGTTACAACTGAAAAACAGATTTATTTGAACTTTGACTATACTTTGGACTTAGCGATATGAGAAAACTTGAGCCCCCTTACTAATAAACGCTGTATAAGCTTTGAATAGTGATATAGAATATTGATATAGAAATATAATATTATACAGTGTTTTGTTCACGTCACACAAGTGACTACTAGCTGTACCACCATTTACATTTTAAAACACGAAGTATAGATAACAAGGAGTCCGAACGTAATGTTAAAATAATGGTCTCAATTACGGGGACAGATTTTTGCCGGTAGAGCGCGCGACGGTCCGACATGCACTCGTTTGAAATTACGCGGGAAGTTTAAAGTTGCTATTGACAGCTCTAGAAAGATTGAAATCTTATTATATAAAAGTTTTAGGAAATTCTTAGAAACTGTTCTCGAAAAATAGATACCGTAGAACACGGTAATTGCCTAACGGTAATTTAAAAATAATTGTAATAAATAATAGTATTGGCAACACTCGGTATAATAGTATTGGCAACACTCGGTACTCGTCGGTCTCGCACGCCTAGCGGCAGAAAAGAGAACTAAGATCTGGTCCTATTATTGTGTACATAATTATTATTAAAAAGCCTATACCGTTCGGACTCCTGGTATCTATGCTTCATGTTTTAAAAAAATAGTTGACGTTGACGGTTGATGTCACTGTCAGTATGTCAGTGTCATCAGATGTTACTGTCAGTATGTCGATGTTACTAGGCTAGACATTGTGACCCAACATCTAGGGAAAAAATATTTTTTGTATTACCTATATTTAAAAATTAAAAAGCTGTCCTAAGGTTTTTAATATAATAATATTTTGTGATATTTTGTATAAATATATTTTCATTTGATACTATTAGTTTTAATAGTTATAACTTAAATTATTATAATAGAAACCAAAAGAATTTAGTAATATATTTTTGTACTTCATTAATTATTTAATAATAACTCATTGTATCTAACAATAATACGAAATACCTATACATGAATTTATATTTATATTAACACTTAAAATGAAATGTAAATGGTTCAAAAAAATAAATAATTATTAATTGTTTAATAATAATGATTTTCTAAAATTTATTTCCAGTCTATATCAAAAATCTTCCAATCATTGTCTTTAGGAATTTCTGATGTTTAATTAGGGGAATAAAATTTTTAGATATGCTAACACTGATTTCAGTTGTCAAATTTAGTTTGAATTTTTCGGTAAAGGTGATTTGCTGTGTTGTTGATAAAATGCTAAAGATTTTTATTTACTAAGCCGGCATGTGATGCAAATTTTACGCAACCGATGTTAATCAATTCCTTATTTTTAATTAAACGTTCAGATTGACAATGATTGTAGATATGTGTTGTTCCAGTAAAACTTTACAAAACAAACTTTAGTTAAACATGTAGAGACGCGGTATATTAATAATTAATTGGTGTTAACTGTGTTGCTAATATGGATTCGTGCACGTCTGAAAAGGAGTGGAAAAAGAAATTGGGCTTTCCAATCAACTACGACTCCGACGACGACGAATTGTAAGTATCGTAACAAGATTGAAGATATCTCGTATTACTTACTTGTGTTGGGTTATGATAATTAAAAGGTCAAGGTGGTTTCTTGCCTTTGTCACACTTTGTACCGTTTGTTTTTATAATTTAAAGGTAGTTATCTGTAGCTTGTTCCTTATTTTGTTTGTATCAGTACCTAGGTACTTTCCTAAATGGTGTTTCCATTTGCAAATTTAAGGGACTGTCCCTATGTAAAACGTCATAATATGTACATACGTGTCATTAAATAAAATGCAGCTATCACATCCAAACTTTGATGATATTATAAATTTGCATCATATATTAGGGCCATTAATGGTGTGTGTAATTTTGTAAAAACATTATATTTAGAGTAGCTTGGTTGGTTGACTCATAGAAAAACTCTAACCGTTAATTTTAATACTTAAGAATATTGATTTCTTATGTTAATGTGATATTAATTATACTAATATTATACAGAGGAAATATTTGTTTCTTTGTTTGCATTGGACAGGCTCCATAACTATGTACTGCATCGATTTTAATGAAATTTGGCACAGATATAGATTAGACATCGAGGACAGGGTTGTCTATAAAAATACAGCTCAAGCACCAGTGAATGTTAGCCATGTTGACGTAAGCCTAAGAGGCCGCTACACCTTGAAATTACAAGCAAATGTATGTAACGAATTATTTGAATAGCGGAGCGTCTTTTCATGCAGTTGCATACAATTTCGTGGTGTAGCGGCCAAGCCGCTCCGTCGCGTGGGCACATATAATTAGACCCTAAGTTTGACACCAAAATATTTTTGCATTGCGTTGTTTGCGTTGCATCAGACAAATCTATCAAAGATATTATGAAATTATATTGTCAATTATATCAAAGCACAAAACGACCAGCGGCTAGCCCCATAAGCCATAGTCCAGGCTGGGAAAATTTTTCACACTGCCTGCCTCCGCATTCACTCAGCCACGCACACAAATTGCGAGCTAGCATTCGTGTAAATAGGTGGAATGACGATTCTTTACGTTAGTAATATATTTTCTTTGCCACTGGGTAGTTAAACAGTTATTTACCTCCCCCGGTGGCGACGTTGTAATATTTAAAACCGTAATGTACTCATTGACCACAAACAAACTGCTACACCAGTTTTGTGGGAAACTGCTAATTGTTTGTGAAAGATTATTATTCTAATAAGGTAAAAGCACTAATGCTCGACATAGAACTAAAAGACGACATTTTCAAGAAAAATGTTTTCTAATAAGAAAACTAATCATTAAAATAACATTGCTACTGATGTTAAAGACACCTAGTCACATCTATGATACATGCTCAAAAGTTTGTGAACATTCAGAAGCAAATTTGAAAATGGCATCAGTTGACAATAAACAATGTAAGCAGGTTGGCGTGTTGGGCTTATTTCTTAGCGTTTTTCATAAGGCAACTGACTTTTTACAGGTATAATTTTTTTCTTAAATTTATGATTATTGGCTTCTGTTATATCAATATTAAAAATGTACAAAATTCTTGAGTAATTAGGACCATTTCCTGGTTATTTTAGCTCGTTTTTGTATAAATTTTAAGTGGTGTTTACTATTAGTACCAGAAATGAATCAAAACCTAAAAGATGACACGTGTGTCTTCTACTAGGGTTACATCGAACTGAATTTGTTAGCTTATTTTAATACAAATTTAGCCTTATGCTGTAGAAAATAAGTTCCTGTCTGAGTTTCGTGTCTTTTACTCTATTCTAACTAAAAGAAGACAGTGTCAACTATTAGGGTAAACTCGATGTCAACTATTAGGTTATACTATTAGTATTCATTAATTTCATATGAAGTTAAAAGGAAGACAGAAAAAGTACCCTCTGTTGTTTCTTCCACACAATAAAAACAATAGTATAAAAAGGAGAGAAAAAAGAATGAAATGGATGAAAAGAAAATAACCAAGAGCATGTCAGGACTTGTTTAGGGAGGGTTCCGTAACTATCAACATGCAATAGGTTTTCTGCGAATTACTTCAAAAGTTATTGTCCGATTTCGCTCAATATAATTTTTCTAAAGAGTTTTTAGCATGATCTATCAGCATGGAAACTTACAAGTTTCTATCTCTTATAGTTTAGAAATACCGGGGGGGGGGACCAACTTACAAACCACTTTGGAGGCCGATTACTCGAAAATGGTCAACTTTGTAAAAAAGTCATATATAAAACCTTACCTTTATTTTAATAGACCTATTCAACAATACCCCACATGATGGGGTAGAATGAAAAAATATTTTTCATCCCTACTTCACATGTATGAAGAGTCACCCCTAAAATGTAAAATTATTATAATTTTATGATGCCAAAACCGAGATCTATACACCATCTATAACTATACCAAATTTCATCCATTTATATTGATAATACAAGCTACAAACGTGGACAGACAGAATGGTATGCTGTGATAAAACCAAAACTGTAGAGTAGAAAGAGTCAAATAGTAGAAGTCTCAAATTACGCCAAAAAATATTGTTGCAGGTGATAGGCTGAAATAAACATTTAATTTTCCATTAAATTTAAATAGGTAACTTGATGTGATGTTTGTCTACTATTAGTGCCAATTGATGTCTATTTTTGGTGGATTTGATTTTCGACGCTGTCATCTTTTAGTGTCTACAACAAACCTTAGAAAATTGTAATTATTTGTTGAAAATACAACAGTCTCCAAATATTTTATATGAAAAAGTTAATTTCTAAATGTTGCTCAAACAGGAAAAGTAATTGGAACTGTACTTATTTGGTAAATACATTTTATATTTGGCAATGAAGTTTGATTCGTCCTTAAAGTGTCTAGTATTAGTGCTTTTACCTTAAATAGTTAATTATTTATCCTAACGGCTACAGAACAAAAATGTACATTATGAAAGTCACCGTAAAATTGTAAAAACAGTTAAATTGTAAAATAAGTAATAACTAAGTAATGAGATTGTAAAAAAATTTTGAAAGATTCAAAACTATATATTTATAATCTAACGAAAAATAATGTGTGAAATTATAGGCAGCATATTCGCATCGAAAGTCTATCAATATTTTACAATTTTTATTACAATCTGATGGTTTTTACAATTTTACGGTGACAAATATGAAGTCATCAGGACTTCATATTCACAGCTTTCATAATGTAGCCACATTAGAAAAGCTCTGGTCGTCAGATGCATTCAACTTGACAAACAGCAAAATAATTCTTATAAAGCAAAACAATTACTTAGTGAATTGAAAACTTTTTTAATAGGTATTTAGACATAGACATCATATGTATGTTAGGAAATATCCAGCAAAAAATTTAACACCCATGATCAATATGTAACACATTAGGGGTGCCAAACCAGTGCCAGGTTTAAGACTTCAATTATATTTTCTTAGTTTATTAGGGATATATTTTGTTACGTCCATGGCCTTATTTGATGCACCCAAAAACTATGGTATTCTAAAAGTGGTTATTTTGCTTCGATTTTTAATCTTCTGAGCATATATTATGAAATATTTTAAAGGCATTGTTTTTATATATTTTTAAATACTAATCAATATAATACAATCATCATAATAAATAAAAACAAAACATAGATTACTTGTTGGTTTAACTCAAATTAGTAAATCCATATTGAGATATAAATTATTAGTTTTCTTAGATTTCAATGTTTTTATTATCCAGTAAAGGGTCTCTAGTACTTATTATATAATTACTTAGCAAAACACAACACAAACATTATTTCATGCCTGTTTACTGTTAAGTTTTATGTGAGGATTTGCTATGTAAAATACTTAATAAAAGATTTCTGTATTGCATCCTTGCATCAGTTTCAAATATTGATTTCTTATGTTTAAGTACATAATTATTGCAAATAAAACAACTTGCTTTTATGTATTTTGACACAGTTTATTTTTTTTACTTAAGTTAATCCCAATAATTTGGCTAGGTACTACTCAGCAACTGAAGTCATATGAGGACCTTGACTGTCAAAGTGTATTTATTTCTTAGTTTCAAACTAAGATGGCAGCCCTAGCTGGCCGTAAATATACCATGGCAGAGATTAGATGTGAAGAGCGAATACATTAATGGTGCATAAACTTTATCAGAACAATTACTCTTATCAACCACTTATAGATATAATTCTAAATAACTCACTAATAGTAATTTTTGCATCATTTTATTCTTATCCAGTTTTAATACAACAAATCTTGGCCAGGCTATTCATTATGTGTTTGTTCATAATACATACAAGATTTTTGGTAAAACAACTTAAGTAATTTTTATTTTTTTTACATGTTTTGTTAGTAGTTAGACCGTCATTTCTCAACCATTGGGTCGCAACCCTTGGGTCGAGTTTGTTTTGAAAGGGGGTTGCAGTCTGTTGAAAAATAATAAATACAAACTACCTACCTGAGTATATATAATCTAATATATAAAAAAAACGTTTTTTGAACAAATCTTTTGTATTGAACGTCAAAAAATCATTCAAACATTCGAACCAGTCAAGGCTAATACAACATACTTGTAGCTGATAAAAACAGTGCGCTATGTAGGTACATAATATTTATTATAATTTATAGTGACAGGGGTCGCAAGACTCTTTATTTAACTTTTTTATGGATCGCGACATAAAAATGGTTGAGAAACGATGGTGTAGACTGTATATTGTATAATATTATAGAGCACTTGGGTTTTTTGCAGTGATGCCATTAGAATGCATCTCAGGAACCTCACATTGGATAAAACTATATAATTTATGAATAATTATATTTTATTTATTACCTATAATCCACATCAAAAGAGGCTCATTTTAATACTAATAATATTTTTTAGATGATTAGGAATAATTTATTTTATTAATTAGAAAAAATCTAAAAACATTCTTAAATTTGTATCTAAAAAAAAACATTATTTCTCACATTTTTCTTCTTATTTTATAAATATTTTTAAATGTTTATTAAGTACAAAATGTTATTTATTGACGGTATTTCTGATGATACTGCCTACAATGTAGCATAAAATTTAACGCCAGCAGTTTATTCCTTCCACAGGCTATTAAAATAAAATATATGTACCTACATGTAAGTATGTACATATATTTTATTAAAATACAAATTGTAATAAACAACAATACTATAATTTACCTACACAAAACAAATTGTACTTAGGTACCTATTTAAAAAAACGTACAAACTTGTATAGGCTTAATGCAAAAATTATACATTAAAAAAATATTTTTTTAAACTTCTGTTATGAATGGGAGATACTTTATATTCCTCTATTTTTAAAATAATTATGTACCTACTCAATACTTGGTCATATTTTGTTTTTCACCTATTTACCAAAAAATGTGAATGAGTTTGTTTTCGTTTAGATTAAATTGAATCTGAACAAGAGTGTACCAACTATAATCACGATTGTTATTGACTTTGGAGCCCATATTATTGACAGCGGTTCTGCCGAGGTGCGTGCGTGGGTGGCATTCGTCGTAAATTAATTTGTTAGACCCTGACCTGAGGAAATCTAACAAGTGGCCGACTATTTTCCGATAGGTTTTCCTTGCTAGTACCTATGAGTATCTATACCTAATTTTATTATTATAACGTTTCATTTTAAGTGGCAGAGGATTAAACATGCGCCTTCATTATTTCAATAAAAGAAAAAACAATTTATTTTTAAACTGATGAAATTCCATTTGCCAGCATCCTTGTTACACAAATAATTTTATTAAGGTGCTCCCTCACCTGGAGCATTCGCGTGAAATGTAACGTTACATATCCGAACATCAGTGTAGCAGGATTACCGAGCATTACAATTTGTAATTATCCCGTCCGCTCGGCGCTCAATGTCGAATCTATAACATTACATTACAATAATTACACGCGAATGCTTGTCAACCCGGGAGGTATTATTGTAATGTAATGCTCAAAGTCGAATCTATAACGTTACATTACACGCGAATCCTCCAGGTGAGGTAGCACCTTTATATTATGTTCATTTGTCTATTAATTATAATAGGGGTTGGCAAATACTACCGAGCCTAAGGGTCATTACAGACGGCGAAGATAATATTATATAATAATATGTATTTTCATATTAGAGAACATTTTATATGCAGGCATCTTAAGGGCCGTATACGGAGACGCGCCGCGCGAAGTTTAGGTTTTTAGCGCTACTCTCACAACGATCGAGCCTCGCGCCACAATATAAAAACCAGGGTTCGAAAATATCCGATATTTATTATAAATATCAAAATATCGGATATTTATGATATATATCCGATATATATCAACATTTTGATATATTTTCATACAAAATGGATATATTAGGTTGGGGAAAAAGTTTCTTCGCATTTTATATAAAAATTCAAAAGGTTTTTTTATAAAGTTTATTTACAAGTGACTAAAGTATATAGGTGCCATTTTGTTCGATAACTTTTTGCCATCTTGTTGGTAGATACATGATCCCATTGCTATAAAATGTTTGGGGCTTCTGATGAAAAAACTGCGACAAGTGGTTTTGGCAGTCCTCTTGTGATGTCAACCTGACACTGCCTAAGGAATTCTGCAGCGACCGAAACAGGTGGAAATCTGAAGGTGCAAGGTCAGGACTATACGGCGGATGCATTAACACCTCCCAGCCAAACTCCCGTAATTTTTTCTGAGTGGCTAAAGATGTGTGAGGTCTAGCGTTATCATGGTGAAAAACCACACCCCTTCTGTTGATTAATTCCAGCCGCTTTCTCTCAACTTCTTGCTTTAATCTCATCAGTTGTTCACAGTACAGTTCAGAATTGATGGTCCTGCCTGGCGGTAACAGCTCATAATGAATAATGCCCTTCCAATCCCACCACACACACAGCATCACCTTGTTGCGAGTTAACCCGGGTTTCACCACAGTCTGTGAAGCCTGACCGGCCTTTGACCACGATCTTTTTCGCACGTTCTTGTCGTACGTGATCCACTTTTCATCACCAGTTATCAGCTTCTTCAAAAATGGTTCGGTTTCATTACGTCGTAATAAAGAATCACAAATGAGTACACGGTTCATTAGGTTTCTTTCAGTGAGCTCATGAGGCACCCAAATATCGAGCTTTTTTGTGTACCCAGCTTTTTTCAAATGCGCCAAAACCGTTTTGTGGTCAATCCCCAGTTCTTCAGCTACATCGTAACTACTAATATGCCGATCTTGCTCCACTTTTACAAAAATGGCAACAGTTTTGTCCGTAACAGGGCGACCAGAGCGACGTGCATCTTTGATATCAAAATTTCCGGATTGAAAACGCTTAAACCAAATTTGCGCTACTCTCACAGATACTGCATTAGGTCCATAAACATCACAAATTTTTTTCGCGGCTTGTGTTGCATTTTTACCTTTTTTGTAATAAAATTTTAAAATGTATCGAAATTCTTCATAAGAATCACTCATTTTAACAATAAGAAAAACAAATGAAAATCTCAAATTTACCTAATTTGAATTTGGAATTGTCTTCTGTAAAATTAAAACTTTTTAATGATACCAAAATCAGCCAGATACAATTGGTATAGCCCAAGATATTTTATGACAAGTTCATACATACTATAATGCGAAAAGACTTTTTCCCCAACCTATTATATCCATTTTGTATGAAAATATATTTTGTATGAAAAGTCATATTATTATTTTATTGTATTATTTATGTATACTATTTGCATATTATGTGTTACATAATAATAATAATATCTATAGACGCTTACCACCACGTCAATCTGGCCCCATGCTAAGTATCCGAAGAACTTGTGTTACCAGACAACAGGAAGTATATTTAATACTTTTACTATACATATATTTAAGATTTTTATTATATTATACACATATTTACACATCCATGGCCCAGGAACACGGAAAAACTTATTGTTCCTTCGGCGGGATTCGAACCCACGACCCCCGGCTTCAGCACCAACGCAATGAACCACTGAGCCACAGAGGTCGTCAAAACATAATGAATAAACAAACATAAACAAAACGAAAAAACTAAAATGTTTATATTATTTTATTTATTTAGGTAATTAAAATCATCCGAAATAAAAACCGAAATTTTATATAAAATTTATCAGTCTCGAATCTTCATATAAAAGGGCCGGCTTTTTCAACACATAGCCTGGCTCTGATAACGTTTTTGTTTAAAGTAGACAGCCTAAAAATTCATCATTTAATAAACTGTTATGTATTCAATACTAATATTTTAAATGCGAAAGTGTGTATGTCTGTCTCTGTTACCTACCTCTGCACGCTTTAACCGCTGAACCGATTTTTATGAAATTTGGTATAGATGTCGTGGCCATATCGTAGATTTGCTCACTTCATGAAATACTCGAGAATTTCATGAAATAGTCGCATTTCATGAAAAGTTTATTTGTCTATTGGCCACATCATGATTTGGCCTGCCGCCTGGGCAGATCAATGATAAGAAATCGTTTATCGATATGGCCAACTACTCGTGGCTACTTCATGAAATGGTCCAGATAATTTATTATATCGTAAAATAATTACATTAATTACCTACCTGCAAGGAGAGAGAGGCCCTGCAAGCGCTATGATTATGTGTATTAGATGGCCGTCGCTACGAGAATATTTTTTTTTCGTGGTGAAAAAGTTAATAATTTATTAATAAACGAGGCAGAAAGTTATAACAAAAGAGTTTACGACAAAAACGTTCTCGAGTACCATGCAAGTTACGCAAAGAGACCTACAACCACCATCTACAATATTCACCTACGAGATACACCTACAACCTACACCTACAACCTACACCTACAACCTACACCTATAACTACCTACACCGATACTTACACTTAGGTATTTATAACTTATCTAAGGTTAGATTACAAAAAAAAAACCTTTTTTTTTTTAATTTTTTTTAATTTTCGCGCAATGTTTGTGTCAGCGGGACTTAAATGACAATAAACTAAACACACCGGCATATTTAGCGGAACACAAAAAAAGGTCCACAATTAAAAAGATATGGTTTTATTTTAAAATCTACTTACTACACTTCTTTTGTTATTTAAAGTTTTATTCGTTTTACTTAAAATGAGATCACATTAAGAATAGATTTTGCGAGTAAATGCTATTTGTGAAAAATGGTAAATTTTTGAACTTTTCATGTAACCGGCAAAAGTGAAAAATAATATTAAAATAACAATTAATTAAATTAGAATAGCCTAACCAAGAGCATGTCAGGACATGTCTAAGGAGGGTTCCGTAACTATAAACGCGTAATATGCTTTTTTTTAATTACTCCAAAAGTTACTGTCCGATTTGGTTCACAATAATTTTCCTAAAGAGTTTTTAGCAGGATCTATCAGCATGGAAATTTGCAAGTTTCTATCTCCTATAGTTTAAAAATGCAAGGGGGGGGGACCAACTTACAAACTACTTTGGAGGCCGATTGCTCGAAAATGGTCAACTTGATAAAAAATAACGTATGAAACCTTGCCTTTATTTTAAAAGACCTTTTCTACGATACCCCACACGATGGGGTAGAGTGAAAAAATATTTTTCATCCCCACTTCACATGTATGGAGAGCCACCTCTAAAATATAAAATTATTATTTTTTTATGATCCCGAAACCGTGATCTATACACAATCTATAACTGCACCAAATTTCATCAATTTATATTCATAATTACAGGAGCTAGAGGCGCGGACAGACAGACAGACAGACAGACAGACGGACGGACGGACGGACGGACAGAGCGAAACTATAAGGGTTCCTTAAGTATTACGGAACCCTAAAAATGGTGATTAATATCGCGTATTTCCTCCACGTGCTCTTATTAAAGTTTCTACCCGTCTAGGCATACTGAGACTGCACTTTGTCAATTACTTTCTTTGTAAAAAATAATAGAATAAACACAAAAAAACTTGTTTTTCTGACACGACTGACACCATTAATGCCGGCAGAAGTGTTGCTATTGCTATTTATGGATTAGAACTTACTATTAGGGAATATGTTTTACATTTGGGAAGTTTAAGAAACCAAAAATTACCTAATAATATAAAATTTTAAAAACCAATTTTGTATTGATATATATCATAAAAAGTCCTTTGATATATATCGGATATATATCGGATATATATCATGATATATATCCATTGATATATATCCTCGAACCCTGATAAAAACAGTAAACCATCTGCATACAAACGTGCCACGTTTCGGTATCCGCATTTCCGCACGCATGCACACATTTCGTATAATAATTTTCAAAAACACCAGCCAGCGGGCTTAGCATGGCGATCCGAAGAAATAAATTTAAGGAAGAAATATTCTATCCAAATAGTGAGTTGCAAAATAGTTCTTAATCCATGGCGACAAGGTTGTCAATAGAAATCAACATTTCTAAACAGACATAGGGTAAATACGCCAAACGTCGGCCCCCCTCCAATCCTCGGCCGTCTGCACATTTTCAGCTTGCATTCATTCAAAACGTAATTAAGTGGTAATTTTGCTACTGAAATTGCAAGCTTAGTTCATACTCTTTAAGTGCAAACCGTTACAATCCGATTACGTCACATGCTCTTCGCACACTGAGCGTCAGTAGCGATAGCGCCGTTGAAGCATTGAAGTTCGTAGTTAAAGCAGCTTATTTGCTGTGAATACCCACGATTCGGGGATTGATATTACAACGGTAAGACATTTCTTTTTTTGATTTATAGCTTTGCTATCACTAAAAGGGTATTTTTAATATATTTTGAGATAGTTTTTTCAACCTTTTGCGTATTGGTTTTAGGGAAAAATAGGGGGCCGCCATTAGAATACCAATTTCGACTGAAAATCGGAATCTCGGCCGGGGCCGACTTAAGGTAAATGCAGTCTGTTTTATAAAGTCCAATACTACGAATTCCATTGTCTTAATAGTAACATTTTTAACGGTTTTATGTTAATAAATCTATTTTACGTTCAATCGCCAAATACCGGCCGGGGTGGTATTAGCTGAATCTCGAGAAATAAGCTATACGAAACAGGGGCCGACTTTGGAAATATTAAAGATCGTAATGTCGGCCAGCCTAAGAATCGAGTGCTACTGTACAGACCGATTACTTTTGTATTTTTCATTTTTTGTGTAGGTACTGGGTAGTCATTTTTCAATCTATTTATCAAACTAGCTGTCTCAAAATTGAATTATGTATTATTATAATTTATTAATATTATAAGAGGTTACACCCTATGCCCGGCCGAAATTTGGGAAAAACGCGACCGACCATTGGGCCATGAACGGCCGACTTTAAGGTTTTTTCGTTCTCGACGCATTTAAACCTTAATACTTTTTCCGTTTAGTAGAAAAGTCAACCATATGCCTATAAATATAAAATAGAATTATCAACCTGTCTAAAACCGTATAACAAGCTATCCTTTCGTTGCAAACTGATGGATCCAGAGCGATCTAAAGTCAGAAAATCCTAAAGGGGCCGACATTTAGCGTATTTACCCTATGTATATTTTTTTAAATGGCTGTCGGGAAATCTTCTGTGAGAAAAGAAAGAGAAAATTCGGGAAGAAAAGAAAGATTGTTTCTCAACGACAAGCTAAGCCTGCTGCTCCTTAGCAGAACCGGTAAACGTTCAGGTACCATCGACGAAGTGTCCCAATACCATACATTTTTTGACCCCACCAATAGTCGTCACCAATACCCCAATGACCGAGTCAAATTTCAAAATGGCCCCAAAAATCTCAAAAGTGGGGCCATTTAACTGGAGACACTTTTTTGTATATTATAGTGTTTTCACCATACGTCAAATTTCAAAATGGCCCCAAAAATCTCAAAAGTAGGTCCATTTAACTGGAGACACGTTTTTCTCCATAGTGTTTTTACCATACGTCAAACTTCAAAATGGCCCCAAAAATCTCAAAAGTGGGGCCATTTAACTGGAGACACTTTTTTCTCTATAGTATTTTTTTTACCATACGTCAAATTTCAAAATGGCCCTAAAAATTTCAAAAGTGGGACCATTTAACTGAAGACACTTTTCCATAGTGTTTTCACCATAAGTCATATTTCAAAATGGCCCCAAAAATGTCAAAAGTGGGGCCATTTAACTGGAGACACGTTTTTCTCCATAGTGTTTTCACCATACGTCAAATTTCAAAATGGCCCCAAAGATCTCAAAAGTAGGGCCATTTAACTGGAGACACTTTTTTGTATATAGTGTTTTCACCATACGTCAAATTTCAGAATGGCCCCAAAGATCTCAAAAGTAGGGCCATTTAACTGGAGACACTTTTTTGTATATAGTATTTTCATCATACGTCATATTTCAAAATGGCCCCAAAAATCTCAAAAGTGGGGCCGTTTAACTGGAAACATTTTTTTTCTCCATAATGTTTTCACCATTCCACCATTTTCATACGTCAAATTTCAAAACGGCCCCAAAAATCTCAAAAGTGGGGCCATTTAACTGGAGACACTTTTTCCTCCATAGTGTTTTCACCATACGTCAAATTTCAAAATGGCCCCAAAAATCTCAAAACTGGGGCAATTTAACTGGAGACACTTTTTTTCGCATAGTGTGTTCACCATACGTCAAATTTCAAAATGGCCCCAAATATCTCAAAAGTGGGGCCATTTAACTGGAGACACTTTTTTTCTCTATAGTGTTTTCACCATTCGTTAAATTTCAAAATGTGTCACTGTGAGTCCTGATGCAATCCCATCCCACAAGTCCAAAAACAATTTTCGAAAGGTTTCGTGAGAAGGCTATTGGAGGGGTCAAAAAAATTTTTGAGGGGGGAGAGGGGGGTCTTGAGGTTTTTGAGGTATATCCCGGGTGCCGTTGGGAATGTAGGGAATCTGTTTAGCCAAATTATAGGGCTCGTTCTCCCGATTCCAATGATACCTCACTCGGGCGTCTAGGGGTCTAGATGACTGAGATATGCCTCGAGGGGAATTTTTGGGGGTGGGGGGAGGGGGGTAGGTTTCGTGGGAAGGCTATTGGTGAGGTCAAATTTTTTAGAGGGGGGGTGATTATATGTATAGGGGGTGGGGGTGGTTTTTGAGGTGGAGGGTTATTGGGTTTGGTTGATGAGAGAGAGAGAGAGAGAGAGAGACACGCCGCACAGCTTACAACTACAGCAAAAAGTGTCGTTACAACTTTTGGTCTTAATTTTTTCCGTCTAGCCTTTTCGCAACGCGCGATAAGGAACTTCGTTCCAAAAGAAATATAAGTACTCGATAGAACACTTGTACCTACTATTATATTTTATACTGTGGTTCGATCGCGATCTGTGGATGCGGCGTAAAGAGACGTGCTCTCTCTTCGGAGTTGCGTGGCGTACTGACCGCCGCGAGCGCTCGCACACGTATTTGTGGAAACTCGCCATTTCATAGTAATTTGTATGAAGAATTTGAGCGAAAAAATTGGGCAAGTTTGTGATTTCTTAACACAAAATAAGAATATATTTACTAAAAAATGAAAATTGCATCTACTTCTTTATAGTTTTAACTTTATTATTTGATAAAATTAGTTTAATAATTCTTGATAATTACGCCTCAGTTTTTATAATACGAGAGTGCGATTTATACGTTTTCAGTGATATTCAGTTATTTTTTTACACTTATCCATAAATATTATCTTAAATTCGAATGTTTCAGCGGCTAGTAACATTCATTGACTAGCCGTGTGATTTTTTTCAAGGTTGTGGAGTATCTTTTTCTGTATAATTCTGTTATATTCCCGACCCTCGATTGCCGTAATGGGCCCTTAAGCTAATATATAAAATATTCCAGTATCATCGCCGCCTGTGACGCCTTTCAAAGAGGCAGGCAGAAATCATCAAATCAGTGATCACTGATCATCGAGCGAGACCTATTATAGGGGTAGGTTCTAGGTAGAGGCAACACCATGGGAATAGAATCTATTCTCCATGGGCCACACAACAAAATACAATAGCTGTGTAGCACACTCATAGCTGTCCACAGAGTTTATTTTTATTTTTGCAAAATGTTACTAAATGTTTTAGGTTGGACCTTTAATTAAAATTAAGCGTAAAGTTATCTAGCTTAAGCAGCCTTGTCCTTAAACGTTACTTCACCTTTCGACAGTCGACACCACCTGCATATCGAGTATATATTGTGTGCAAAGAATTAACACACTTGTTTCGAATCACAAGTAGGTCGAATTACGAATACACCGCTTTTTGCTTACATTACTCCGGTAAATCGCTACAGCTCTATAATAATATGGTTAAGTTAAATGCTCTTTTCATGAAACATGGGCTAATTGTAATAAATCCAAAGCGCCCGTCACATTTACAGTTCGGATCGCGCATCGAATTGTGTTGCAAATCGCGGATGGATTGTGCTGTTTGTACTGCGGATCGAATTGTTGTGCTAACTACGACGTCAAATTCGTCCACCTCTTGGACTGCCGGGCTCTAAAGGTGCCTCCCTGGAGCATTCGCGTGTAATGTGACGTTATATATTCGACTTTGAGCGCCGAGCGGACGGGACCATACAAGGTGCGCATTATAATGCTCGGTTATCCTCCTACACTGATGTAATGTTCGGATATGTAACGTTACATTACATGCGAATGCTCCAGGTGAGGGTAATGTACCTTTTCATCCCGCCTGCTCGACAATGTATCGGATATAGGGTGAACGTACCAATTATCAGCACTTTAAGAGATAGTTCAAATTTAACCCCGATTATTACAGAGGAAAATACGTTTTTACCCACAATGATGAGTTTTCTGGGTCCATTATTTAATAAATGACTGATTTTTATTTTATAATATAGTTTACCTTCATCCACATTTTATAAAAATAAGCATAACTAGAAAATTACCCTGTCGCCAATTATTAGCCCTCTCGTCACCAATTATCAGCACTGGGGTACCAAATTATCAGCCCTTTGATAGTGGTGATGAAATTCGGTAGTTAATTGATAATTCTACTAATATTATAAATGTGAGTGTTTGTGAGGATGGATGGATACATGTATGGATGGATGGATATTTGTTACTATATCACGCAAAAAATACTGAACCGATTTCGATGAAATTTTGTATGGTAGTAGTTTAAGCTCTGGATTAAAACAAAGGATAAAAAGCACAGTTTGTTCCCATGGGGTACTGTATTTACGCGAGGGGAGCCGCGGGCAACATTATGAAATAAATAATCTCTTTTTTAACCGACTTCCAAAAAAAGGAGGCGGTTGTTCGGCTGTATATATTTTTTTTGTCGTTTTTTTTGTATGTTCGCGGATAACTCCGCCGTCTGTTGGCCGATTTTCAAATTTCTTTTTTTAATGTAAAAGGTATAATCCGAAGTTGGTCCCATTTTTAGAAAATTGGTGACCTGATGATGGGATCCATGAGGAAACGAGGGAACTCCTCAAAATTTATATGGACACATATGGTGATTTTAACTTTTTCTGAAGTAGTCCAAGCATATGCTACCAAAAAGTAAGATTTTGCTTCAAGGTGTATACCTTGAAGCAAAATCTTACTTTTTGGTTCCCGGATCCAAAAGTACAGAACAGAACTCCTGACTCCCTTATAGATACATGTTTGGGGATTATGGCGTTGTTTAAAGAACTGCAAGCATATGCCACTTTGTCAATTAGAGTAATCATCATCATCACCACCTCTATCACAGCATACATCATCACATTATGATGATAAATATCTCATAGTATTTTACACTAACACGGAGATCTTTGAACATTACTCTGCCGTTTATGGACCTATTTCCAAAATTCTTTTGTTGTTGTAAAGGGTTTAATTCGAAATTGGTCACTAAAGTGGAAACGTGATGATGCGATCCATGAGGAATCGAGGGAACTCCTCGAAATTTATATCGACACATATAGTGATTTTGACTTTTACTGAAGTAACACAAGCATATGCTACCAAAGAATAAGACGTTGTACCAAGGTATACCCTGAATCCAAAAGCACTGAACAGAACTCCTCAGTCCTCAGTCTTTAAAGATTTGCGTTAGGAAATTTCGGAATTGTTTAAATAACTGCAAGCATATGCCACTTTGTAACTTACAGTAATCATCATCATCATCTTAATAACAATACCTAATGGAAGCTTGGCGCGTATTCATTTATACATTCGATCGTTTATTTTAGACGTTTTTAAAAAGTATTAATAATAACTTAACAAGATATATCACTAAAAAGGGTGAAATTATTATTTTTAAACAAAAAATTATACCGACTTCCAAAGTAAAAATACACAAAAAAGTATGAAATAAAACTTATTTTATAAATAATTCCCCTTTTAAATTTGACTATTTCTCTACTTAATCTTCTTTATTTTGAAGTCGCTACCAGCCCAAACGATATCCTACAATATTTTATAGAACTCACGTTCATATTTGCTGGTATATATATGGCTGGTAATAGCCAAATTTAAAAGGGGAATTATTTATAAAATAAGTTTTATTTCATACTTTTTTGTGTATTTTTACTTTGGAAGTCGGTTTATTTTTTTGTTTAAAAATAATAATATTATGTACCTTGCCTGATAATCAATTTCATAAAAATTGGCCTTTAAAATATCACATTATAATTCTTATTAATTAGTCAAATCTTTCTCATTAACCTTAGTATATAGTTATTCCAAGTTTAAGTCTAGTATTTTTAATTAAGTTTTTATTCCATTTATTTTTAGTCTTAATGAAGCATCAAATTTGTAAATGACTATGGTAAAATTACTATTGAGTTATAGTTTATAGTACAGGAAACTGGAGAGACTTGATCCCCCCTTTTGTTTTTTCCCCTTATTTTATACATAATATGGATCCTATTTAAAATAATTCAAAGCGGCCAAGTGCGAGTCGGACTCGCCCATGAAGGATTCCGTAGCAGCAAGTAACATAACATAAAAGTTCTTGTAGAGAGTTGATTGAATGAAAGGTAAATTGCAGTTTACGATTTATGACGTATTAAAAAAAACTTCTTACTAGATCTCGTTTAAACCAATTTTCGGTGGAAGTTTGCATACTAATGTGCATCATATATTTTTTTAGTATTATCATTCTCTTATTTTAGAAGTTACAGGGACACACATTTTACCACTTTGGAAGTGTCTCTCACGCAAACTATTCAGTTTAGGAAAAAAATGATATTAGAAACCTAAATTTTTGAAGACCTATAATACCCCACACGTGAAAAAAATGTTGAGTTTCAATTCTAAGTATAGGGATACCCCAAAAATTATTGTTTTTTTTTTCTATTTTTGTGTGAAAATCTTAATGCGGTTCATAGAATACATCTACTTACCAAATTTCAACAATACTATAGTTCTTATAGTTTCGGAAAAAAGTGGCTGTGACATACGGACGGACATACAGACAAACAGACAGACATGAATCCATAAGGGTGCCGTTTTTTGCCATTTGGCTACGAAACCCTAAAAAGTGGTACTGAAAGACGTGTAGTTTATCTAGGTTAAAGAATTTGCAACAACTAACCGAATATCAATCAAAATAAGTATTAATTTACCTGCTAAAACTCAAGACACGTATTTGTTTTTTTACTTAAGGCTGCGCTAGTCGGTTTTTTCTCTATACAAACGCTGTTGGTGATTTACTCTAAAGTCAAATATTGTAGACCCAAATTTTTTGTGATATCGATTTTTATTACACTTATCTATGTCGGTATGTGCTTATATTTCTAAAATTTTAATAGCCTCCAAACATCAGATTTTAGCGCAACTTTGACCGTAAATAAAAAAACAAACGAAGATTGAAGATGAATGTAAGCACATACCGACACAGTTTCATTATTCCGAAATTTTTACTTCAGACATTAATTTTATATAGGTAGTTTGCTCATAAAACACCAACAGCTCAGTGTTGATTTGCGTAATCTGAGGACACCGTTTGTAAAATACTTTACAAAGCAATATAAATGTGTGCACTATAGCGTCTCATATAAGTATAGATAACTATTTTATGGCTATATCTTTTTTTCGCCGATATTATGTGAAATAACAAGCATTTTCCCCACGCGCCGCACTGAGTTCGAACCATTGACTAGCGCACTCTTAAGTCCCCATATAAAGGAAACTTAAACTCTATAAAAATACTATGCAACTTAAAAGAGTATAAACGTTATATAACATTCATTTGTTCCATAGTAGACCACTAGTGCTGATAAATTGGAATTTACAAAATATTGGACCCAGATGTCAGCACCATGTGTTTTATCAATAATTTTGCTATAAATTTAACTCTCTTTTACTAGATAAGCATCATAAAACATCTCAGTTATTAGACAGACCAAAAGTTTGAGTAAAAAATATGTAAAAGGTCAAAAATAGCATAATATGAAAATACGTGAGCTTACAGTCAATTACAAGGAATCTGCCAAAAAAATTCAAACTGTAGGACACCAACACTCATTTACTTATATGTCGCTGTTTTTAAGTCGAAAAGTGTGGTGTCGCCGGCAGTAGATTCCAGAAACATTATATTTTTGGTGGAAACAAATATTAATAAGTGAGAAGCTTATAATTCTACTATTTGTTCGGGATACTGATAATTTGGTACAGTGCTAGCAATTGGGTGTGTCACCCTATATCACGCAATCTCAACGTAAAGCATGTCATTGACTCCCAAGGTAGATAATGTTGTATGAAACTCCCAAGGGATCCAGTGATTTGAAATGGAACGTTAAAATTCGTATGAAAATTCCTAGTAGATACTTTAATAATAATAATTATGGTATTGCTGAGAGTTTATTCGAAAATCGAACTGGCCACCTATAATTTTAATATTTTCATGTGTCAAAATCGTCAGTCACAAGTTCCTGAATCTTTAAGTAGGTATTGCTCCACCACAACTTCCATATATGTTCCTAATAAAAATATTACTCTGTCCCTCCATAACTGGACAAATGTGTCGAATATCAATATTAATTTTTAACAAAATAAATGTTATATTTTTGTAGCCCTGGGTTTTTATTGCCTCGCAGTAGGTATGAAAAGTAGAGTATGCACCTCTGGGATAAAGCCTGTCTTCGTCTTGGGCAGCTTGGACCCCTCGCTTTACTCAGGACTCTACATAACTCCCTCGTTTCACTCGGGAGTTAAGTTTTAACTCCCGAGCGTAGTCCCTCGTTACGCTCAGGGTCCAATATGCTACCCGTGACGTAAGACACTGCTTTATCCCCTTGGTGCATAATCTACTATTACATACGAGGGCGGCACTGACAATTTCGGGAATCAAGGAAGTGACATTACTATTTAAAAATGTATTTATTGCTTTTCGAAGTATTCTCCGCGAAATTTGACACATTTTTCCATACGATGGAACTAATCATTGAAGCAACCATTCCATTCGGAAGTTGGGGTCTCCAAAATGACCGTTTTGTAGGCGTCCACAGCTTCTTCAGGTGATGAAAATCTCTGACCACGCAATTTATTCTTTATTTTAGGGAAAGTATAGAAATCATTAGGGCTTAGGTCGGGGCTGTACGGCGGATGGTCTAATAATTCTATGATTTCTTGCTCTAAAACTCTTTTGTTCTGTGCGCGCTGTGAGAAATCGCATTGTCGTGATGGAGGATGATGCGGCGGTTGCAGTTCTCTTTACGGAGTTCAGAAACGACCTGTGGCAAACAAATGTTGGCATACCATTCTGCATTAACCGTTCCTTGTCCCTCAAGAGGAATAGTCGCAACATGGCCGGTTTTGGGGACAAACGTGGCCACCATTTTTTTTGCAACACTCCGTGAACGAACAATTTTTGTTGGCTTTAACTCATTTTCGAACACCCAAACTCGTGACTGGTTTTTGTTTCGGGTTCGTACGCGTATATCCAGGATTCGTCACCTGATACGATGTTGTATACAGCATTTGAGGATCCTGCGTGGAATCTTTCGTGAGTCCTGACGCACCAAGTAACGCGAGCCGCTTTTTGCTCTTCACGGAGCAAATGCGATATCCATCGGGAAAACAACTTTTTTACATCTAATTGTTTGTGCAAGATTATTTGTATTTGACTCATGCCAATGTCTAAAGTTGCCTGAATTTCGCGGTATGTCACATGTCGATCTTCCTCAATCAGCTTACGCACAGCATCAACGTTTTCTTGGGTGACTGCAGTTTTGGACGACCTTGACGGGGATCATCACTGAGCTTGACACGTCCACGTTGAAATTCAGCAAACCAGCGCTAAATTGTGGTTTCGGATGGGGCTTCATCACCAAATGCAGAAATCATCCGGTCAACACACTGTTTTTGTGTTAACCCCATAGACGTATATTATAGACGAGGCATGTTGAGGCAAAAAGTGTCTCCAAAAAAATGGCCCCAATTTTTAAATTTTGGGGCCATTTTAACAGTTGTGGTTTGGCACTTGTGATCTTACCATTTCTACATTTGCTATATATGCAGTTTATCCAGTCCGCATATAATTCATAAAATGCCGAGTAGTTGCGTAATTAAAGGCTGTAAAAACTATGACAAACGTGTAAAAAAGATAGACGGGATATCTTATCACAGGTAATTATCACAATATTGTTTGTTACAATTAAAATACTTACCTATGGAATTTTAAATAAATATTCAAAAAATGGCGGCTAACTATGAAATATAACACTGGTTATTGTATGCGCAACAGTGAAAAGGTAACTTTGTAGGGACGTCATTTTTATTATTGATTTATTACAGAAATAAGAGATTCAGTTTTTTTTTTCAGTACCTAACCAAACCTAACCTTACCCGTCAGTATTCACATTTTTGATTAATTTAAATAAAATGAAACTAAGGCTTACTATTTATTTGATTTTTACATATTATATTAAAAAAAATATTTTCTATCTGGCCTGACAGACGTTGTTCTGTGAATTATGAAATTGAATAAAAAATAACTACACTTGAAGGTTGTAAGCGTAGGTTGCTACACCCATAAGTCATACCCTACACCTACAACCTACATCTAGACCTACTACATACCTATAGTTGGTAGGTGATAGGTTGGTAGGTAGACAGTAGTTACCCCACTAAAAACCTACAAGCTACATCTACTAGATGTAGATCACCTATAACCTGCACCTACTGTCTATTCTACTCCTAAACAACCACCTACAATGTTCAGGGGCCAGCCGATTTAACATTATGCATTTGGAGAAAAAAAAGTAATATTTCTGAAATATTACTGGAAGCACCTTTATACCGAGTGATTTTTTAATCCATTTCAAGAGAAACAGTGTATAATAGTTACACAAAATAGAGTACTTTGGCATACTTAGTTTATTATTTTTTTCTTTTGTCTAATTTAGTGAACATTTGTTGTAAACATCGCAGAAATTTATAGTATTTAAATTACAGATTTCCCAATAATCCAGAGCACAAAGTGATTTGGACTCGCCTTATTCGAGAACAACGAAATGAGCCTAACAAAAAAGTTACTCATTGATCTAAACTCCCGCTCGCGCCTTGGTGACACCCACTTCGCAACGGGCCGTGCAGCAGAAATCGTAATATTTTAATTTCGCCATAACTTCAAAACCAAACATCCAATTTGAATAATTCAAAGACCTAATATTATCTACATAAACTGTACTTAGTGATGAAATAATTTATTTTGATAAGGATTAATAGCATGAGTAAAATAAATGCGTTTAAATATAGTCCAAAAAAATTGAAGATTTCTAAATAAAAAAATGGTTGTTATGCCTCACTTGACATAGATAGGTATAGTGTGTCACGGACTTTTTTGTAGATATTTATAAGATCTACAATTAATTAGAACATTTTATGGTTCTATCTTTTATAGTTTAGGCAGCGTACGTAAAATAAGTAACTTTTCTGGTTGATTTTTACACCTTGTGTCCGAAAAATCCAAATATCTTACGGAACCCTATTTTTCCAAAATAAAATTTTGCCTATGTTACTTGTGGATAATGTAGCTTTCGAAAGGTGAAAATTTTTTTGAAATCGGTCCAGTACTTTTTGAGCCTATTCATTACAAACAAACAAACATACAAACAAAGTTTTCCTCTTTATAATATTATTAGTGTAGATGTAGATTATTATTTTCAAACTGAATTAGAATATGTATAAGTTTTTATAAATTATAATTCAATATTCTTTTTATGGTACTTAATAATATAATTAGTTTTGTTTTTAATGAGTCTTGTTTTATTTATCTAGGCAATAAAGGAATATTAAGTGCTGTTGCGCTAGGATTTGTATGTAATTTTTGCTGCAGCGCTGGCTGTGAAACGTCACAGCTCCTACGGCTCCGCCCCTTCTGTGGCGCCGCTGGAGCTACGGCACATGTGTAAAAACAAATTTGTTGTCTGGTCTAGGTCCATACGCCGTATAGAAGAAAAAAATTGTAATTCTTGTAAAATCCTTTAAAATATCTTGCTTAGGTTAAAATATCTAGTATGCATACACCATTAGCCATTGCACTAATCTATTACACCGATATAATATCTGTATAATATTCTAGTATGTAATTATCGTCATCTATGGGTACTAATCACCAGAGGAGTTAAAAGTGCGTTCCTGATCTTTGGCATACATTTGACAAATAATGTAGGTATAAGAAAAAGTTACGCCATCTTGATTTCAGAAGATTTTTTCAAATAAATGTGGACTGAAAAATCTGCGGAAAGCAAATGTCGAAATGTCAAGATGACAAAATATGAAACCTCGACTGCCCCAAAAAACCTCAAAAATGGGGCAGTTTAAGTGTGGACACTTTTTGCCTTAACACGCCTCGTCTATGCTTTATGATAATGAGAGTAATGTAATAAGAAATATGAAATATTTAAATTACATTACGTACCTGTAAAATTTATATTTGTTTGTAAGCCTTATTGATTTATTGTTGCTAATATTTTAGTAATTCCAGTATTAATGCGAGCTAAACTTATATTAAGTACGCCGGACAATTTTATCCCACCAAAAACATTCTGTAAAAAACTAGCCAAGTCTCGATGGAGCTGCTTGTTTATCTCTAAAAAGTAATGAAATCTAGACAAAATCGTGCCAAGTCTAAGGTTCCTTACTGCGGTTTCTTTATTATTATAGTTAATGTCGAGTGACTTGGCCCTTGAACATTCTTTATACTTTAGTGGGTACAAGTCAATTTTGTTTACATTTGTAACTACCTATGTTTGTTAAGCGAGATAATAGCCCATACTGGTATTAGTAATTGGACGCTAGTGTCTCATTTTAGGCTGTTGTTGATTGTACAACACACGTATTGGAGCAATGGTGTCATGGAGCCCCTTTTGTACCCTTGTGTACCCTTCAACGGCCAAGTCACACAACATTAACTATAATAATAAAGAAACCGCAGTAAGGAACCTTAGACTTGGCACGATTTTGTCTAGATTTCATTACTTTTTAGAGATAAACAAGCAGCTCCATCGAGACTTGGCTAGTTTTTTACAGAATGTTTTTGGTGGGATTTCACTTCTTTTTGTAGAAACGTGGGCATATTGATTTTAGTGTAATTTGTTTATTTAATTTGTGTAATGTTCGAGTAGAATAAAGGGGCCTGAAAATGCGGCAAAATGGTTCTAGTAAATAATGGTACGGCAGTGTTTGCTTCGCGCTCGACTTGGCGGGGGCACTGCCGTGCCCCCAGATTAACATTTCTTTAGTCAAGATATGTATTTTAAAAAAATGTATGCGTTGTACGCCCTTACAAAGTTATATCATACGACTAGCGACTGTTCCATCGGAATGGTAAAATCGTAAAATCAAAGGAACATCGAAGTTCCGTTGATTTTACATAGATGGCGTAATTTTTTTCTTGTATGAAAATTTTTTCGGCTAAATGTACGTGATAGCCTATCTTGAGTTTAAATCTTTGGTTAACCCACTTCGAAAGTCATAATAAATCATCGCTCTAGAATTTTCTCGAGTCAATTCCATTTTCTCAACGACTAAACAAGTTTGACAAGACCGAGAATCTTTTTTTAAATAAATAAACGGTATTCGATTTTTAAAACGGTATTCGATTTTTAAAACGGTATTCGATTTTTTTAAAACAAGGAGTTTTAAATTAAAAAGATTTTAATATGACTGGAACAGTGGAAATATTCCATTCCCGATACTTTTAGTGCAGTCTATGTATACGTCAAAACTCAAAATACCTCATAGCGCGCAGATAAATCATAAAACTGTGGAAAATACGCTATCATCGTCATGCCAGATTGCACTGTCGGCCTCGCGCATTTACGTACGTTCGTTTTGGAGCACGGATCGGAACGGCGTGTACTTTTTCCCGCGGTTCGATCTGTACGTGTGACGGGCGCTGAAGGTATTGAATTCATTCTCAATTTTGAATTTCCTACTAGTCTGTCGTCCCCCTGTCTACTATTAAAAAATATTTAAAAAACTTAAACCCGACTACGTAAATTACATTGTTGCGAATCTATTGATACCTCATTTAGTAAAATCCGATACAATAGGTACATACATATAATAACTGACAAAACCATTACCCTTCCTTTTGGCTTCGCCGTAGTTAAAAGATATGCTTCTTTCAATCTATTTCAGTACAAAAACAACATTAGGTACCCACTGGATAAAATTTATAGCGTCGCGTCTCCATAAAGTATTGCGTATTATTGCAAATTATTTGGTAACTATGTACCTAGGTATAATAATTTATTCTCAGCTTAGGAATGATCGAGCCAAAAATCTTGGCTTTGATATTAAGATTTGTTGTGCAAAGACCCGCATTTAAAGTGATAAAATAAAGAATTTGAATGTATCGTAAATTCGTAATACTCATTACTCATACATACATACATAGTACATACATATAATCACGCCTTTTTCCCGTAGGGGTAGGCAGAGACCGCCTCTTTCCCGTAGGGGTAGGCAGAGACCACTTCTTTCCACTTGCTACGATCCTTACATACTTGTTTCGCTTCATCCACTTTCATTCTTATCATCCATTCCTCCTCTTACATACAACGTAGCGAAGCGTCTCTCCATGGGCCACTTTTCGTCTCCGCGAGAACGAGACGTGATGGGTGGCGAACCACATCGCCGTCATTTTGGATAATTAAATTATTTTTAATAATTATCCATTGCGTTTCCACGGATTTGCGGAGAGGATAGTAATAGGAAAAGGGAAGGGCAGGTGGTGTGGAAAGGAAGATTGGTAAGTTAGAGTGGGAAAAAGGAAATGTAGGATATTACCGCCCAAGAGGGCAAGGGATAGGACAGTAATAGCAGCTAGGGAAGCCGGGGTCGCGTACCCGTATACTATACCACAGTGGCGAAGGCTGCTTCTCCTACATAGGGAAGCCGGAACCTGTATAATAGGTAGGGATTTCTATGAAGGTTTGCAAAAGGTAAGTGACAAGGGAAGCCGATAGGAATGGAGTTATAGGAACCCTGCGCCACTGCTATACTATACCACAAGTCACAACTACCGGACAGGTAAGTCGGGATGAGTATCCCATGAGTCATGACATAAGTAATCTTAATATTTGTTATAATTTCGCACGTTTATTATCTTTACATTTTTATGTTATGATTCATCTTGATAATCCTGCAGTCCTGATACTGCGGAATGCTTAAAGAGGTCGCGTTCAAAGTTTTTCAACGCTCTTGACTCTTGAGGAACTAAAGATAGTCCTCAGTCAGTGGCGTAAGTATACCATCTGAGGCACGTGGCAAATTCTTTGGATGTGAAATGCAAATGTATAGTAATCGATGCTATTTTGCTACCACCTAGTAGTATTGTACTTGATGAAGCAATTAAATATAGTTAACCGACTACTACTTAGTACTTATTAACAATAACAATACAATAATTAAATGCCAGATTACGAAATAGTACTTTATTACGAAATATAATGATACAGGAAACGCGAATCATAATCTGTTTGACATTTGTTTATATCGGTTTTTAACTTTTTGGCATATGCACAGATTACTAAACAGTTACTACGCAAGTATAGGGATATTTGACTAGAGAACCGCCCCCTTGTTAGCTGTTTTTAATTTGGATCTGGACGGATTTAGATCCGTGTTAAAAAATAAAAATATTCTCATAACAACATTAAAAAAGTAAAATTAAAAATTATAAAAACCCCCCGACACAAAAAATAAACTCTAAAAAATAATAAATAATATTTTAAACCTAATTTTAAGTAAAATTAAAATAAAAGTAAAATTAAAAATTTTAAGGGTTTTTAAAATTTTTAATTTTACTTTTATTTTATCCTTTTTAAAGTAGGTATAAATAATGATTACCTTACCATATACATACTTTCAACATCATTGAAGTAACATGGTACCAAATTTCGAATCGATAGGACATGTGGACGATAGTCAGATCCCCTCATCAACTAATAAAGAAAAGATGATCTTCAAACGGCTAATCAGGTCATGGTTACCTTACCATGTTCTTTAAATATCGTTGAAGTAACACGGTACCAAATTTCGAATCGATCGGACATAAAAAAGTTAGTCAGATCCCCTCATCAACTAGAAAAGAGCTGATCATCTTCAAACGGCTGATCAGGTCATGGTTACATTAGCATGTTCTTTGAATATCGTTGAAGTAACACAGTACCAAATTTTGAATCGATCGCACATTGGAAAGTTAGTCAGATCCCCTCATCAACTAGAAAAGAGCTCATCATCTTCAAACGGCTGATCTTCCCACCACCAATTTTCTCATCAAACGAACCTACGAACACTGTCGATTAAGTCATCAATATTCTCTTTCAGTGCGCTTTCATTTGAGACCTTACTCGAGTATATTTGCACATTCGGATTTTCTTCCCCGCTTTCACCCCCCACAACTTTTAAACGGCTCAACCGATTTTCATCAAACATGTCTAAGAACACTCGCATGTAAGTCACCTTTAATACAGAAGAAACTAAATTGAAATCGCTTCATCCGTTCGGGAGCTATGATGCCACAGACAGACAGACAGACACACCCACAGACAGACAGACAGACAGACCGACATACAGACAGACAGACAGACAGACAGACACACACGTCAAACTTATAACACCCCTCTTTTTGCGTCGGGGGTTAAAAAAGGAGTGAAATCCCACCAATAACATTTTCATGTAAAGTGATGCCAACTCAAAAAGCTATCAGATATTCTCATGTAAAACCAAGCTTCTGACTCTACACGCTTGAACTATACAAGCCTGACTTCACAATCTCTACACCTTAGTCAAGTTAGGTGGCTTGGCCGTTTCGTTCCTACAATAATAGTATAACTTACGCCCAAAAGTATGTAGCGTAATGGCAAGGACATATAATTTGAATAAGGTGTAGAGATTGCTCTACAGTCGAAATTTTAGTTTTACATGAGGTCTGAACCTCAATTCTCGTATTTAAAGTAGACTTTCAGTTTACTTTGATTGGATTGAAACTTTGAACGAATTTTATGACGTTTCGACCAATCAGAGCGCGTTTGACGTTGGTTTAACGTTTATAAAAACACCGGTTGACAGTTTAAGCGTATCGGGACTTGATTGTAATTATTGTATTAATGCAGGTTTTATCTAGCAGAATTACCCCTCTGATAGCTTTTTTGATAATGTGAGTCATATGGTATCGTATTGGCATTACTTTACATGAAAATGTTTTTGGTGGGATACTATTTGTCATGCTGATGAGAATTCACAGGTAACGTAGAATTTGCGTTATTACGCGATTCAAGGTCGGCAGGTTGAAGGCCACATGACAATAGTCGGCTTGTGATAAAAACTTACGAATTTGTGTGTAATCTTTGGTCGGACGTAAATACCTAGTTTAGATTTCGTTAGACAGGCATAATAAATAGGGGATCAGACTACATCTGAAATATTTAGTTTCATTAATATATTCAGAAATATTGAGGCATTACTAGCTGGTAAATGTAATTATTTTATGTGTACTTAATTTAGTAATAAAATACATTTAAAAAGTACCTACCAAAAAAAAATTTTTTTTTACTACATCATTAGTTAACTCACATCATGTACAAAAACATTCATTATGGTAAGTAGGAACTTAAACGCATAAATATGGGAGATATATTTTACAAATATATTCCGGCGGCCATATACTTTAGTATATGTACTATAACCTACAAGTGACGTCATTTGTAGGTCGACTTTAGTATGGAGCGTTTTTAGGAGGCTCGCGAAATTTTTTATACAAATCGCTGTACCTTTGAAAATATTGAATTTTTCATATACGGTTTCTTCTGAGAAGTTCCTCATATTTAAGAGTACTATTCATTTATGCAATAAAAAGAAAATAGTCCGATTGCCTATTGTTAGGCAGTTAATAACATTGTAAACTGTATGTAAAGTAGGTAAATTGATAGATCACATAGGTAGCTAAGTATATGAATATATTTAAGACTGAATATTGCGTGCTGGCAACTCAGATCAAATAAAAAACCCAAGAACATAATAATTATTAATTTTACTTACTTGAAGACAGAGCGTTTTTACATTATCCGACCTCATATCTGATATCTGACCGATTTCATATTAAAACATATAATACCTGTCTTTCTCGTTAGTGAAAACGCCCTAACTCGCCATTTCACAGATTCAACATTCGTTTGCCAGACTCATAAGTTACTGATAAATTACTATCGATTTTATTAATTTTATCGACGATTGAGTTAAGACTTGTTGGTAGAACAGAACTCAGGTTCTCTCATAATGACTGTATCACTTTACCAATGTACCTTCTTATAAGAGTGCAACCCTAAGTGTTGGGACTATACCATCCTGAATCTGGAAGGCCTGAGAAAATTCGCAGCAGTAAAATTAGAATCTGCGCTAATACAATAGAGCTGAAAATCGAACACACAAGTGTCCAGTCAAATGTGAATGTCAAATCTGAACAACTCGATACTCATGTGTTCGATTTTCAACTCTATTGTATTAGTCAAGAATTCCATTTTCAGTGCTCTGAATTTTATCGTCTTCCGGATTCCGGATCAAATAGTCCCAGCTATAGATAGATTATAGCAGAAAAGCTTTGCGCTATGACTTTTTTTCTTTCTTTCCAGGGACACAAAAGATGTAGTGATGCGGAACCCCGCGCACTCCTCTAGATACCTTCTGGAGGAGAGCGGGGATGGCTCCGAGGCTGATCTGCTGGGCACCACTCCGCCACGAGCGAGGATACGGGACAAGGAGAAACGGAGGTAGGTGACTGGTTCACCCATCGACCACTTGACGTTAGTCCACTGTTTGGACTCAAGTCTCTTATCTCAATGTGAGAAAACTAGGTATTTAATATTTATAAAATGTACAGACGTTCGGTACGGAAGAATTTACAAACATTCTGTAATAAATAATAAGTGATCAAACGAACTTACCTTAAGTGAAGTTCGATCATTATTATATGAAACATTTCATTTCGAAGATATATATTTTACCATGTAGTATATCCATACTTACGAGGCAATCCACGCATATTTCATAGCTAGAAATCAAGAAAAAAAGTTACTTCTTGTCTATGATTCCTAGTTCCATAGATAGGTATGTTTCCTGTCACGCCATTCTGTTTAGAGCTTTCCACATGTACACAACTCCCAGGGCTACGCATGTAAGGCTTATAATATACTTATAGCCTTATGTGCTTGGGTTGGGTGGGTATATATCTTCGAAATGAAATGTTTCATATAATAATGATCGAACTTCACTTAAGGTAAGTTCGTTTGATCACTTATTATACTACACATTTCATTTCTCGATATATATTTTACCATGTAGATGTTCAGAGCGTATGGGAGTTGTGTAATGTGTTAAACACTAGAATAATAGTATGGTATTAGTCTTGTTATAATATAATTATACTTCCGGTTTATTTTACCTGTTGGTTTAAGTAAAATAACAAGCATTACTAAATTATGATACCTTCTTGCATGTTTAAGCTTATATCAGTTATGTAACCGATATTTAAGTATCTACTTACAATTATAATATAATATTTGTATTTTATAACTGTTATTTTTAAATTTTCTCAAATCAAAATTATTCAACTAAATAACTATGCTCATACCCTTAATACTTATCGCGCCAAGAACCCATCATATAACTGAAATAATTAATTTCAAAATATTTATCCTACTTTTATGTAAAAGAGAAACGATAATTGTGTCTTATGGAAGTCACATCACTTATTAAGACTAATATATTATGAAGGATAAATAATATGATCTTAAACCAAATACAGACTATATTTTATTAATATAATGTAACTAAAATTGTTAGGGTAAGACGTATGCCTAATAAAGAATTTGGTGAAAGATTGTGACAACCGTGTTTTACAAGCATCCATTGACTCTGTATTTTGTTTTGATCTGGAACAGCTTTAAAGTTCCATAAAGTAAGTACTTCTTAAAACAGCGACTTAGTTATCTTTATCTGTATTTATGGTTTTAACCAGAATTTATGTCTAAAGTAAATTTATTCAGTTTTATTTAATTATGTGTAGGACATAATTCAGGTTCACTAAGTATGTTTTTGTTTTGGATAATAAATTTTGATTAATGGTGAGTTAAGTTAAATTATTGTTATTGAGACTAAACACTACTGTGTTATTATATATATGATGATATACTTATCAACAAGATATTATCAAGATGAATTATATTTTTAATACCTTTTCTTATGTATATTGCTGCTAATATAATTTTTTATATATTTTGGTAAAATGTATAGATACAGAAATCCCCCTAATGATTCAAATTCATTATTGACTACACTATCGTCAGCTTAGATATTTTCTATTATCTAGATTCTAGATGAATAAGTACAAGATAACTTAAATTTGAAAAAATATCTTGATTAATCATTGCCACCCTATTCTATGTTGTGCTTAGTGCTATATTGAAAAAAAGGTTACAAATATAAAAAATATTTGAGTAAATTCAAAGTATACCTTTGTTACCGTTTTAGGATTACCAAAATTCACGATACAAACTGATAAGAAATAGGTTCACAAAAATGTTATATCTCCTAATTCAAGATATTTTATAATTTCAGACTCAATGTTTTGCGTCTCATGCTTTGATTTATTGGTTATGCTTTGCTTGTGGAGCAAGCTTGAAATAGTGAAGAGTAAAATTCAAACAGATATTGTAAATTTGAAACGAATTATGCCAGATTTTAAGGAGAATATGAAGTTTTAATAAATTAATAAATTGTATTATATGATAGATTTTTCCAAATTCAAATTATGATATTTTTATAGTAAGGGTGTAGTATGATATTTTTATAGTGATAAAAAAATATATAATATTTATAAATTCAATGGCATTAGTTGGTATAAGAAATAGAGCTCTATTAAAAAAAACGGCTAGGTATAAACCCTGCCTCAGTTGTTGATTATCATTTATTTATTTATTTCTGTTTTAATACTGTCTGTCACACAAGTAATTTTGAAACTTGTTTATTGATGCACCTTGAAGGATTAATATTGAGTTATTTAAAATAAGTTTTGCTAGATTTCCATTTTATATTGGGTACCTACTTAATTGTGTTTTTCCTTTAAAGTTACACTGTGTTTATCTTATATCGGATATAATCAACTTCTGTTAATATTTCTTTGTCCTGTTCTTGTTCATATTCCTCTCCAGGTCTTTTTTGGGAATAAGTCTGTCATTTTATTTTTAAATTTTTATCGATTTTTGGGTCATAGAGATTAAGCGTTCATATATGTATAATATTACATGAACTACTCTTGTATTGCACCCCTCCTCTTTCTTTTTGTGGACTCATCTAGAAGGAGTAACGTAAGTTGTACAGACACAAGTACCTTCTTGTATATATCGTATACGCTCAATGATTGTATAAAATATACCTACTGGTGCTTCACATAATAGGTACACTAATTGTAATAAGCAACATATCAATGAAAATATCACCCATGGATAATGTAAATTGTGCATTGCTATGTTATTTTTGTTATAGCTTGTGCGTATCCAGATTGAATAAAGTATACCATTGTATCTAGTTCCCAATTATTGTATTCAGTAACACGTCAATATGTCTCACATATTACCCATGTAAAATGCACCTAATGTAATTTTAGGGTCTTGTTCTTGTTCATTTTGTTGTGGCCAAACAAGTACATCTCGTTCTCGCTTGCATTCAGCAACACGTCAATATGTCCGTGTATGCTGTCATCACGCCAATATGTCACGCATATCACTCGTGTAAAATGCACCTAATGTATTTTTAGGTTAATCTTATTATGGCAAAACATGTACATCTCATTGTCACTTGCATTCAGCAACACGTCAATATGTCTCGCATATCACCCATGTCAGCTGTTATCACGTCAATATATCACGTATATCACCCGTGTACAATGCACCTAATGTATTTTAGGTTAATCTTGTTGTGGCAAAACAAAAGCATCTAGTTCCCACTCGTGTTCAATAAGACCTCATATTATCATCAGTATTATTGTCCATGTTTCAATTTTTTATTTCTTATTCTCTTTTTTAATATTATTCTTATATTTGTGTCTTACTGTTAACAGTTTTTTTTTTTTTTTTTTTTTTTTTTTTTTTTTTTTTTTTTTTTTTTTTTTTTTTTTTTTTTTTTTTTTTTTTTTTTTTTTTTTTTTTTTTTTTTTTTTTGCAAAAAACTTTCTACTGGTTTATCTGGTCAATCCTTAATTCATATCTTGATACAAATTTATCATTCATCAGATACAAATTGTTGCTTTAAACTGTTACTTGATAATTAAGCTATCATGGTATCTAAAGAGATACTTGGCTTTGCTTGTTCAACGTTGTTTGCCAATGGCCAATAAAATGTACAATGAAATATTATCATGTTCCAAATACCATACTTGTGCTGTGAACATTTAGCAAGGTCTATGTGTGACCATAATTTGATTTTTATAAACTGAAATATTCTGTATATAATATAATATAAATTAAGTATATTTTCCAAAAAAAATATAAATAGCAATAGACTGTTTTTCACACTTTTCTCATACACATGTATACATTGTTGTAGTGGGATCCGTCCCACTCCGGGATCCGTCCCACTCCGGGATCCGTCCCTTAATCCGTTATGAGAGTAAAGGAAGAGAGAGTCTCTTGTGTACTGCGCACACACTTGGACACTATAAAATTACTCCTGCGTAACTGGCCTGGTTTCAATGAAATCGGCCACCGTCACCGAAATCGGTGCGGGGAGTTATTATTGTTGTAGTGTGTAAGCCCTCAACTTACCACCCAATAAATTTTTGGTTGAAGTTTTATTGCTTATATTTTATTTCATTAAATTTATTATATTTCTATTTCTTTATTATTATATTTGTATAATAATGTTTTTATTGTAGTTTATTTATAGCCAGAATAGTTTACAAACAGATCCGTTTCAGTTCAGTTTTTTACATTAAAATTCCTGTTGTTTCTATATACCAATGACTTTTTAAGTATTACACACAATCTAAGATGCTTTGTATAAATTTCAAGATTAAAATTATTATTAGATTCTGAAACTTTTTCAAAGGTTTCTACCCATTTTGATCCATGAGTATATTAATTTCTATTATCCATGAGAAGCAATGTTATGCAATAAGCAAATAACTCTATATGAACTGCTGGGTAAGCCAAATGGCAGCTGAGTTAAGCCCCAAATATCATGACTTTGATTTTTGGATTATTTACCTACTAACTTTTACAATGAGTATCTTCATTTAAATAGAACTAGTATTATAAATGAAACCTAAAAACCCTTACAACTTTCCAGAGTACTCTTTAAATTAGTATTACTAACAAACTTCAAGGATTCTAAAAATAATCCTAACACCAGGTAGGTATACACTATGCCAATGTATTATAATGACAACTTTCCAGTTATATATTCTTATTTCTTCTTAGGAAGAATAAACTAAGCAAATTTATAATATTAGATCATGTTAAAAAACAACTCGTGTATTTGCAATATAAACTAATCTTGTACTAAGGACAGTTCCAGCGTTAAATTTGCCTGAGATACAGGATTACCTAGTTCAGACACTACTTTAGATTTTCTGTAGCAACAGATGCAAATCGCATACTGTTTCATGTGTATATGTGGTTCTATGCAAAAAATGAATAATAAATTATTATATTATACAGAGAGAGAGAGCGGATTCCCGACAAATACGTTCTTTGTATAATGTTCCTTTATGAGACTAAACTGACAGAAATTGCGTTTGATTTTTGGAACTAATGTTAATTGTAGAAAATATATTATAATCTTGGCATACCTGGATTATTTATTAGACATTGTGATTGTAATGGAGCAATTTTAACGCCGACATTTTTTATTTGACTTACGTATTTTCGTCCTAAATTTTGCAATTTCTTCCTCTTTTGTTAGTTTTTGTCTCAGCATTTCTCAAATGACTTGAAAACACATTTCGTATCATATTTCAACTTATAGATTAATTATTTTCAACTTTTTGGAACAAAAATATGCGTCATTTGCCACGCAAACATAAATAATGGCGTGACAGGAAACATACCTATCTATGGAACTAGGAATCATAGACAAGAAGTAACTTTTTTTCTTGATTTCTAGCTATGAAATATGCGTGGATTGCCTCGTAAGTATGGATATACTACATGGTAAAATATATATCGAGAAATGAAATGTGTAGTATAACAAGCGCCATAGATTATCGCGAACGAAGGACTTGGAGGAAAATTTCCTAGTCTTTTATTGTTGCTATTTAAGATTAATCAATTTTTAATAACTCCAGTCTTTAATATTAATTGATAGATAAAACATTGTAAGTAATTACAGTTTACTAACCTTGGCACATTTATTATGCGAAATAATATTCTCAGAATGAAAGATAAAAGCGAAGAAAACCGTAGCATAAACAGACTTATCTGCGTTTTTCACACTTGCGATAAAAGGAAGATAAACAATTCTTACAGAATATGTATCATATATTATGCACAGTACCTCACGTTATTATTATTATTATGCTAGCCTGTTGTGTCCCTGTGGGCAAAGGCCTCCCCTCTTTTCCTCCATAAATCGCGATCCTTCGCTATGGCAGGCCTGTCCCACTCCCCGTGTAGGTATTAAAAATGTAAGTACGTGCGGCGGCCTCCTTAAACGGGCCAATTACGAGGGACTCGCGCGCGAGCAGTGAGCGATGTATGCGTGAGATTTGTTCGTCGCAATGTTTTATGGATTGGATTTAATACCTTACAATCTGTGCATATAATATTACGATAGGTACTGTGTAAGTTAGGTAAAAATCACCCGGCCAGCTATAACTATAATACCATATAACATAATGTATAACAATATTTAAAAATATAGTTTGAGCTACTACTGCTACTGCAATTTCTTGATAACCAATATTTAGTGTTTAGGTGTTGGCTCCACAGTCCACTTGAACTATCTGTTCGCGTCTTATGTTATTCCGATGTGATACGATTTGAAGAATCATTTATTGACAAAAGTACCTAGTAGTACCTAGTAGTAAATATAAATAAAAATAAGGCGGCGTGATTCAACTTCTTCGAGTAATATCAGGCTGAAGGTATAAAAAATGCTTACGTTTACGCATAAGTATGTATATACCTATAGGTATGCGCAAATTTATTATAATAATAATAATATATAATAATAATATATATGGACGCTTCACACCACGTCAATCTGATCCCGTGGTAAGTTCTCGAAGAACTTGTGTTACGGGTTCCAGACAACGGAAATATATTTAACACTTATTTAAGATTTTTATTATATTATACATATATTTAATACACACCCATGACCCAGGAACACAGAAAAAGTCTTTGTTCCTTCGGCGGGATTTGAACCCGCGACCCCCGGCTTGAGCACCAACACGCTCAACCAACTGAGCCACAGAGGTCGTCAAATTATTACAGTACTATTAACACCTACCTTAGGTTTATTTGGAAAGCAATTTGTTCAGTAAAGTACAGTAGGTAGGTACTAGAAAGTAGGTAAAAAAAGTTGTAATTAAATATTAAGAAAAAAATATATATAATACGTATAACCGCCTCCTTTTTTGGAAGTCGGTTAATAATTTTCTAAAATGAGACAACCCTAATGTCATTAGAAAGGATAAGAATTACGCGATAGAAAGAGACGCAACTTCTAGGTAAATATAATCGTAGGTAATCAAGCGTTGTGTTAGCTGAATTGAACCTTATCGCATCTCAGAAAGAGTCCCTATTTCTTCTAACCATTTGTCGGAGTGGTTCTTCTGTACCTCTAGGTACTATTATTTATTCTGTGGCTATGGTCGGACAGTCCTTATCAAAGGCATCTAATTCGTCGCGCCACCTTTTTTTTGGGTCTGCCTCTGTTCCGCCGACCAGTCGGTAGCCACTCCGAAATAAGATGTGCCCATCTATCTGGGTGCATGCGAGACACATGCCCCGCCCAACGCCATTTTAAGCTGACTGCTATCTTTCCCACGTCAGTCAGTCCCGTTTTGGAGCGCAGAGTGGTGTTTCGGATTCGGTCGATCCTTTTGACACCTAAAATGCTGCGCTCCATGGCCCGTTGACAGACCCCGAGCTTAGATTTTTCTGATGCGGTTAAAGACCAAGACTTGTGCACCGTAGGTTAGAACAGGCAGAATACACATGTCCACGAGTTTTCGTTTTAAAACAGACGGCTAGATTTCTTTTAAATAGATGTTTCATAGACCAGAAGCCTCCCATGCTTTTTCTATTCTCAAGTCTACCTCTTTATCTTGTCTGTTCTTAAAATATGTTATCTGACCTAAATAAACGTACTCGTCGACATAGTGTATCTCATGCCCATCTACCACAACCCTACGCTTTGTGCTATTAGTCATGATTTTTAGTTTTTGACCGGTTCATTTGGAGTCCTGCCTCGAGGCTAGCCGTGCTAAGGTCTTCAAGTATCGACTGTAAGTTCGTGGCTGACGTGGTAAAGAGAACAATGTCGTCGGCAAAACGGAGGTTTGTAAGCCTCTTCTTGCACACGACTACCTACACCTTTATCTTCCCAATCCTTACCTCACGTTATTTATAAAAATAGTTATCCCTTGCCGTTGAAATTAAAATTACCATTTAGAGCATCTTAAGATGGTCTATGGGTCAAGATAGATGGCCAGTCCCATAAAAAATATGTTCCGCCCGAATCTGGAAGGAAAATAACTAACCTTATAAAAATATCTAATATCCCATGTGATAGGTATACTGGTAATGAAGAAGTTGGTCCTTGGCGTTCGCTCTTATCAATTATCAGCCTATCATGATATATGCTAAACACTTAGGTTACCTGATAATGTGTTGCTATGAATAGGGAATAAGCATGGATTTTTTTATCGGCTTTTCGAAAAGTACATAATAAGCTGGGAAATATTGTCCTTGCAATGGCATATCTACGATCAACCGTTGACGAAATACAGTCATCACAAAAGTGTGATCGTTGCAGAAAATAAAAAATGCACGACCTCATTGGTCATAACTCACAACCGTTGAAAATGTGTGAACTTGTGAAGATTAATACAAAATTGATTTTACTAACTTAACTACTGGGTTTATGTATTATATGATAGTTATAATAAAAAAAATCACAAATAATATTAAGGATTTGAACGGTAATTTTCTATACTGCTCAATTTTTGTCACTTGTCGAGTGGATTATTATATTATGTACGACGTACGGACAGGGGTTCAAAATCTAGGAGTTGAACTAGGCTTGCCAGATGGCCAGGAAATCCGGGATTGTCCCCAGAATTTTGCGTCTTGTCCCTTGTCTAGTAATTAGACCTTATTGTCCCGAATTCCGAAAACATACCAGTGTTGTGCAAAGTCCAATGATAAATATTAGGAAAAAAAAACCTGTTCGCAGTTTTATTTTTATAAGACAGAGTTTTATTTATTTTTGTTCCAAGGTTGTTTTTGTCCTTTCTTCCAAGGTTGAGCTTGTGCAAAAAGAATAGCAAATTAGCAATATCTTCTTTCCTCTGCAATATTAATAATTGTGATACTAATAATGCCGATATATGTTATATAATATTATAATATAACCCCCTTACTAATAAACGCTGTATAAGCTTTGAATAGTTAAACAGTATTTTGTTCCCGTCATACGAGTGACATTTTTAATTCGATTGAAGAAGACAAAACACTGTATAACTATACAAAGCTTATACCTACAGCGTTTATTAGTAAGGGGGTATATGTATACAGGAATTATATAATACGTAGGTGTCGTGCCGATGCTGTGATAATTTATCACAGCACGCGGCCAGTGTAGCAGTGCTGCTAGCTACTAAATTGGTATAGCTATAGTAATAAGTTCGTCTCTCGACAAGTATGTAGTAGGTGCATCAGCTATTCAGCGACCGTGCCTACTACGTATAATACGACTGTTCAGTCGAATTTGTACATAATAATATTATCTTTGATATTCATAATCAAAACAAAACTAATGACAAGCCTATGTCAATGTGTAGATTTCTAGGAGTAACATTTGGCTCTGTAACAGAAAAATGAAGAAGTCTTCTCAATAATATAATTTTAAAGCAATTCAGTTCGTAATTATTTGGGAGGACCTTTTAGAAGGCAAAACAACGACAACGCTTCCGGTTATTTCAACATCAGCTAGGTATTAAAATGTCATTTATAATAATAAAGATTAACCTTTGGTTATTATTTATAGACTGGTGGCTAGTGGCTACCTCAGAAATCAGATTAATGATGGGCAGTAAATCTTGTCATGTAACCTTAGGTTTCTAAGCATCAATGCGCTTGTCAGAAATCCACTCCTGCCAATCAGTGACCATGGCGCCTGCATGCGTGCGTCGCGTCGCCGGCCGCCGCTGCGCTGCTTTCGAGCAGCATGTTGCTGGCTCGCTTAAAATGTTCTATGCTTCTAAATTCCAAGGCCATAATAATGTAAAGGTATTGGGATCTTTCAATTAACTAAAAACTATCGACTGTCACACCTATTAATTTCCTAAATGGGATTTCTGCGTATTGATAAAGTTTGAACGATTACGCATACGCACACCCCACACGTCGGGCGAGTGATGTTTTGCGTATACAGCACTAATCTGTATGAGCCTATATTAAACTAATTGTAGTTAACGTGCTCTTATCTATGTACCCGGTAGACTCAGTGAGCGACATAAAACGGATCACTGTTGACGTTTTGATTCAACAAAAAGCTTAAACTTTTTTTATGAAATAGGTGAGTTCTTAACTTTTTGTTGTAACATCTTGTTTTCACCATACTTCGATGGATCCATGAAAAATAATCAAAATCGAGGGTAGTTTTTCAAATCACCCCCCGGACCACGGAAAGAGAGGGGGTTGCAAGCCTCGATTTTTCCCCCTTGTCGCATGATTTTTGTACGGCGTTGCGGAATAATGGATTAGAAGTTGTATTGAAACAATATGAAACTGATGCCGTATAGAATGAAATGACCAAATTTACCCTGGAAATTGTCAGAAAAAAAAAATACCGACTTTGTGGCGCACCATTTTTTACGGCACTGCGCGCTTTCTTATTATTTTTCATGGATCTATCGATGGTGAAAATGCCGTACAAAAATATATGACCAAAATGTACTCACTCTACCTGCACTTTTGAATTCTCACCAGCACTCAGTTGGATAGCTTACAAGTGACGGCATAGTGCTGAATCTTATTATTTTATGCTCTTATATATAAAGTTTTTCCGTGTTCCTGGGTAATGGATGTGTATTAAATATGTGTATAATATAAAAGTATTAAATATATTTCCGTTGTCTGGTACCCGTAACAAGTTCTTCGAGAACTTACCACGGGACCAGATTGACGTGGTGTGAAGCGTCCATAGATATTAGGTATATATTAGCAGCGTTTTACCTCACAATAAAACGCTTATTAAACTACTTACCTTATTCAAAGCTTACTATAGAGAGATAGGCACATCCATTTCCCGTCTACTTTTAATGATTTTACCGCCTTGTGACGTCACATCCGGTTGAAATCAGGTTCTCCCGCCATTACCAGGTGCTTTTGGAGCGAAGAATTTTCGCCATCTTAAATCATTGCGTCGAAAATCACCAGGCAGCAATAAAAAGTTAAGCTTTGAATAAGGTAAGTAGTTTAATAAGCGTTTTATTGTGAGGTAAAACGCTGCTATTAAACCACATGACCGTTATTCAAAGCTTACTATAGAGACGTGTTTGTTATCGCCTGGTGATGGCGGTGGATCCCAAAAACGCCAATGTGATACTCTAAAATGGGTATAAAACAAAATGTTTAAATATGTCACTAAAATCATTTATTCTAATTTTACAATATAATTGAACAGATGTTGTGTTTGCACAACAAAAATAGAAATATAATAGCATGTTAATTATGATTTCAATTAATACTAATTAACAGGTTGAAATAAATTCGTAATGCTAGATCTAGAATTACTACTCTTATTATAGATTTCACGACGATAGTAATTTTTAAAAGTATTAGCAGATTTCCAATCCCCTCGCGCTAATAATTCATCGAAATCAACGTTGTCGACCCAATTTCTGGACGCCACAGCTGATCTGATGCTACCCGGAGATGCTGATATGTCAGCCTGTCGAAAAATAGACTTCATCCAACCGGCTATTACTGCGCGAGAGGCTGGTTTTGGTTGACCTCGAAGTGTTATAAATAAGTGAGACAAATTGCCTTCATTTCGACGACATTGAAACAAAGATTTGGTTCTTTTAACACAGAAAACAGGATCTAATTTTTGACAATTAGAATTCGGTAATAGTCTCCAGCCTGACTGTCTATAAGAACTGCAATCTGTTTTTGACCCGAACTTAGGCCATAAAACTATACTACTATTTACAGAAAGATAATGATTGGAATCTACACATAGTAACGTGAGGTCGTGTATGCGTCTACCTGAGCACAATAATAATAATAACGCAGTATGTCTAGCCATTTGAAACAAATTATCAAAATCGACCGACATGTTATTCAAAAATACTAATAATTCATTTACATCCCATACTGGAGGCTTAGATATTTTAGGTTTTTTAAGTGAAATAGCTTTTAATATGTGTTTGATTAGAACGTGTGAACTTAACTGGCTTGAAAAACTGGCACTACTTAATGTTGAAACAACAGATTTATGTAAAAGTATAGTGTTGTAAGAAAAATTGTGCTTTAGATAAAGGTCGGCTAAAAATCTTGCCAAAGTGGATGCACTACATCCTATTTCGCTAATATTTTGATTTCTACACCATTCTTTCCAGCGATTCCATGCCACCTCATATGTTTTAAGAGTAGATGGACGCCAAGATGATTTTAATAAATTAAGCTGTTCTGTATTCCAAAATCTTACCTCCTCAGACCACCCCCACATTTCCAAACCTCCAGGCGAATTTGGTCGATTTTCGGAGGCGGCTCTCCCGTGGAGATGTCTATTAGACAACGATTGAGGTTCCGCAACTCGAACGGAGGCGCCAGCGCCCGAGATTTCACGTCGGCTCGCCAATAAACCTTCTCCCACCTCGGGACTACCAGGAGGTAGACCCCGGACGACCGATTCAGATGAGTTAGGACCTTGGGAATTAGAAAGGGTGGTGGAAAGACCCACGCTAGGGTGAAGTGCCATGGAATGCTGAAAGAATCGTGTATCATTGCCTGGTGATCGGCTAGATCCAATGTTGCATAATTCGACACTACGTGAGCTCGGGCTGACGCAAAGAGGTCCACTACTGGTGTCCCCCATTTTTGAAATACTTTTTCTACGCAACTGGGCCTTAGATGCCACTCGGGTGGTTGCCGATGTCGCGAAAGATGATCGGCATGATTGTTCAGCCTGCCAGGGATGTAATGAATTCGGAAATGAATACCGTATCTGTCTACTATTTGTAAAACCTGAAAAGTCAAATCGTTCAGTGGGGATGACCGAGTGCCTCCTTCGTTCCGTAGATAAGCTACGACAGTTTTGTTGTCGCACTGTATCAGTATGGAGCTGTTGCGTAGTTCTGCAGCTTTGGCTTGGAAGACTCTTAGGATAGCCAGCATTTCCTTCCGATTGCAGTGAAGGTTCTGTTCGGACACTAGCCACGACCCCGTTAATGACTGGTTGTCGAGTTGGGCACCCCAAGCTATGTCTGAAGCATCGGTGGTCAGGAAGTGATTCGCTGGGGGGGCATGCAAAATTGTACTGGCATGACAATTCTCTATCCACCAAAGAATTTCGTTCTTGACATTTGCAGGCAACCAATGCAGCATTTTTGGATCTTCTGTAAGAGAGTTCAGAAAATTCAACAGAAAACGGTGATTTAACCTGCCGCAAGGAACTGCAAAGCTGGCAAAATTTAGGAGTCCCACCATGCTCTGTACCTGTTTGAAGGTAACGTACCTTTTCTCCAAGATCATAGTTAGACTCTGAATGATCTTGTTGCACTTGTCTTTTGGCAGTGCTATTCTGTTTTCCCAAGGAAACCACTGAATTCCCAAGAACACCAAGCTCTTTTGAGGAATTAGTGTGGATTTCTCGAAATTGATATGCCATCCGAGATGTGTTAAGAGAGCTATCAGCATGTTTACGTGATTGCGCAGGGTGGATTGGTTTTGATGCGCTAATAAATAGTCGTCCAAGTAGACTACAATCCTTACACCTTGATTGCGGAGTACTTGAGCTATCCAGTTGGATATTGTAGCAAATGCTTTTGGAGCTGTGCTCAGTCCAAAAGGAAGACATGTCATTTGCAACAACTCGTTTTTGTAAATGACCCGCAGAAAGCGTCTGTGACATTTCGCAACCGGAAGATGGAAATATGCCTGTGAAATATCTATTTTGCATAGCCAGTCGTACTCCTGTAGAAAGTCCGGTATTCGGTGCATGTTTATTAATCGAAACTTGTCTGGCTGGATGTACCGATTGAGGTTTTTCAGATTGAAAATGGGCCTCATTGTTCCATCGCTTTTTGGTACCAAAAATATCGAGGATACGAAACTTGGAGAGATTTTGGCTCGTTCTAGGATACCTTGGGATTTCATTTTTCGTATTATACAAGTCATCTCTCTCGATTCGCTCGTATTGGCCAATCGTTTCCGCAGGGTTGGTAAGGCAAGTGGAGGTTTCTTTACAAAGGGTACCCGATACCCCTGAATCATCTCTAAAACTACATTTGGTGCGCCGATCGCTTGCCACCTGGCGAGAAATTTTTGTAGCTGACCGGCCTGAAAATGTCTCGAGTCATTGTCTCGATCTTTTAGAATTTCCTCTACTGGCAGAGGGAGAATAATGCCGCTTACGACCACCTCGCTGGGCAACATAGGGTCTTGGACCGGGTCTTGTGCCTCTGCCACGAAAGGAATCGTAATGTCCTTTTGTATGTTTAGGGCCATTAAAGTGATGTGGCTCCTGTTGATTGGGCTCTCCCGAAGAGCCAGGATTATGTGAACCACTCCCCGAGAGTGGACAACAATGATGCCTACGATCGGCAGGCATATCATACGATCTAAAGTTACCACGAGATGGAGTCCTATAAGAACCTGGTCCCCCCGAGGGACGATTCGATCGTTTACTAGTTCCAGGTTGTGAAGAGCGGGCAAAACCTGTATTATTAGGCCAAAATGTTTTGCGGACACCACCAGCTTTTTCTAAAGCACTAGTAAAAGCGTCAGCACTAAATAAATGACTACAAGAGGGTGGAATCTTGTTCAAGGTCGATTTCATTAAAGGATCGCGAACATGTGCAAGAATGGCATCACGACGCATTTCAATACTTTCCGACCTATGACCACATGCTAATTGTAATAGGTCACTAGAAACTTTATGGAATTCACCTTTAACAAATAACTCCTCAAGCTTAGTACTTAATACTTCAGAATTAAAGCCGTTTGAATCAGCCCAAGTAATCAAATCACGCAAATTATTTTGGATAATCTCGCGTTGTTTTAATACACAGAAGGTTAATGCTGCGTATGATTTATCGGAATGAGACATATGACGGTTTGAATCATACGCCTTTACCTCCTCGTTTATTTCCAGTTCGCAATAACCTGGCATGTGGTTGTACAATTTTTGCGTATCCGCATAGCGGACTTCGTTCCAACTTGAACTATCGAATCTTTGTATTTCAAGTAAATATTTTAAGTAACTATCTGGTGTTTTAGGAATAGAAGGTTCCTTTAATTTAGTTTCAATGTTAAAAGTGAATTCCGAAGAAGCATGCTCATTAAATGTGTCATTATAAAGATCACGGCTGACTTCAGAAGTTAAAGAAATATTATCATAGCTATTACTATCATTTTCACTGTGCTTGTTATTATAAGACACATATTTTCGTAACTCGCCAATTTCCTTTGTTAATTTTTCAAGCTTTCGGTCGGTATTCCGACGGTGCTTACTTTTATTGCGACGTCCGCGGCGGCGGTGCGAATGCTTACGCTTCCCTGACGATGAGCTCGATGACGAACTCGAACTATCATCGCTAGAGCTACTTGTTTGCCTTCGCGTCACAGTTTTTTGCTTAGCGCTTTTATTCTGGTTCAAATCGTCACTAGGACCACTGAAAATTATATAAGCTTAAACACTACACTAAATAACGCATTTGATACTTACGTATCAGCTTTAAAAGTTAAAGCAAAAAAATTAAAACGAAACAAAATTATTACGAACGGAAACTCCGTTAAAAATAAGATAAAAGGAAAAACTTACGCATCCATGATGAAAAACTTAATAAAATGCTTATTAAAAACTTCTATGCTCACTGTAAAACCATGAACTTATTTGCGAATGTTCAACAAAATGGCGGACTTTGTTAAATTATAACACTTTATGGACGCGTGTTCACTCGACGGGAATCGAAACGCCAATGATTTAAGATGGCGAAAATTCTTCGCTCCAAAAGCACCTGGTAATGGCGGGAGAACCTGATTTCAACCGGATGTGACGTCACAAGGCGGTAAAATCATTAAAAGTAGACGGGAAATGGATGTGCCTATCTCTCTATAGTAAGCTTTGAATAACGGTCATGTGGTTTAATATTATTTATAATATCTACTTAGTACCTAGGTATCTCTAAAAAAATGTGTGATAATATTATAGTATTAGTACTTATTATATTTTTTCTGATATTTTTTCTGTAACTCTTCCTCGGAGTTTATAAATTTGTTTTATTTTCAGAAACATGCTGGACACGGGTCTGAATGTGCACCGCGCGCTGGTCGAGGGGAAGGTGCTGGAGACTGCGTCTTCACCAATTGTTCCAGGTATTGTACCTACTAATGGTCTGAATACCCGTTAACCTTAGACATACTGCTGTCTGTAGCAAAAATTTAGCTTTAAATACAACATATATCATCTACTATCTATCTATCTTCTATCTATATATAAAAAGTTAAAGCTGATACCTCCAAGGGGGTGCGGGGCCCGAGGGAATATGCATAAAACATAAAAATAACTTAAAACATAATAATATGATACTAGACTTAAAAATAAGGAAATGGCGAGAAAATTTGCAAAATCTGTTGATAAATGAGCAAGATATGAGCGATCAAAGTTTTTAATCTATCTCTTTCTAGCAAAACTAAATTACTTATGAACTTTATATGACAGTCGTGTTATGTGACGTCACGTTACACATCCGATCTCTCTGTCTAACGGACTACTTTAAACTACGAAAGTTTAATAAATAATCTTTGTTATTTTTAATGACATCCAAAAACTGATTTTACCATACGGTTTACCAAACAACATAGACTTAATATATATATACAAAAAAATACGTGCATATTCCCTATAATTAATAGTAGCAATATAATAATTTTGCAGAACGGCTGAAAAAGCGTTCAACACTGAAGCTACGGAGGTCCAAGGAGCGGGACTGGAAGCAGGGCCACGAGAGGGAGATCAAGGCCGACTCCCTCCCCTCTCCGAGCCCCACTCCGTCTGCCGCGGTACCGACACTGGTGAGTTACTGAAAACTGAGGAGTTGAGATGAAGTTTTTTTGAGAAGTAACGTACCTGAGTAGGTCATCTGAAACTTCTTAAAGCATTAAACTGTGGGGAGCCATGCTTCGGCATGAATGGACCGGCTCGACTGGATAAATATCACGACCTCACAGAAAACCGGCGTGAAATAACGCTTGCGTTGTGTCGAAACGATTAAGTGATGTTACCGGAGGCCCAAGGGGGTTACAAGTGTAACTCCTCTGGTGTACACGACCTAATTCTACGAGTGTAAATGTACACTATAAACTTGTAAAGTTAGGACGTGTAGAGTTCAATGTTTGGTAGAGTCAGAAGCTTGGTTTTACATGAGATCTGATAGCTTCTTGACAGTACGAGGCATATGGTATCGTCTTGGCATCACTTTACATGAAAATGTTTTTGTTGGGATATATTATAATATTTGTAGAGTGACTGAAAACCAAACGCTTGCAATATTATAATATTCATTTAGTCACTATTAAGCGAAGCAGCGGTCAGGGTATTGCGTAACATATTTGTGAATAATTTTACCTAAATGTTTGAGTGGGTGATGACTAGGCGAAAATATATTGCTATGATACCAGCAAAAAAATTATGTTATTGGAACATGCCGTTGTTACTTTTTGTAAAATTGAAGCAATATGGCTTATTCTCTACTTATTTAGTTTTAATAACTACTTAATTTTACTTAAATTACTAAGTTTAGGCTGCAAGTTTCAGATTTTTTATTATAAAAACAAAAAGTCTTAATTTTATGCTCAATTTTTTTATTTTTGTCAATATAAAAAGCCTTAACGTAACACTGATTAATAAAGAATGAAGATGAAGTAAATACTTAGTATGTTTGTCGATTAGGTACTTTTCCTTTATTGTTCAGCTGTTAGTATGTTAGTTGAGATATTTAATTTTACTGATTGACTTTAAAAATCCGAGTATAAATTCGTAACTAATGCCACTTCGCGTTAGAAAGTAACATATTGTGTTAAAATGGCTTACTTTAATTGATTAATGTGAACACAGCTTATGTGTCATTGGTAAATTTTGTCATTTGTATGTATGATTCACTACCTTCCCAACGCGAATAGACTATAGGTAGAATATATTGTGATTGTTGTTGCCTTGTGTAATCTGAAAAAGGAAGTAGAAAACAGGATACGGATTCGCGTGTAACAAAATCAAATCAAGGTCCTAAAGATGTTTATTTATCGCTGTTCAAAGTTGATATTCACCATCAGAGATAATTCTAGAAGTCCTTCCAGGTGGAGTCATGCAGCCGCTTCATGTCGCTGACCTCGAAGCTGAAGTGCCGGGAGCAGTGTGAGGAGGTCCAGCACCGGGGGGACGAGGAGGAGGCGCCGTCCAGCCGCGTCAACTTCCACAACACCTTCAGCATGCTCATCAACATGGGCAACATCGAGAAGGGCTGTAGAAGGACGGTGAGTAGTGTTGACACAGAGTACATAACAGAGACCCAGATTTCATATAACGATTACAATCGATCCAAATTTGAAAATTTTGAAATACCCTTCAACATTCATAATTTTTCCACACAATCGTGGACACACCGTTTACTTGTAGTAGTCACGTGTAGCTGTCTAATCCTCTTTCTTTAATATGTGGTATTGAAGTCCGTTTGCGGGATAGACAATATCATTACATCAGGAATGAAAGAGAGAGACAAAACGAAAGGATACTACAAACAGAAAGAGGGAGATTAGAGGCTGAGCCATCGATAATTACAATGACGATCTTCGAAATTGTAAATTTATGGGATTGCCAATTGCCATGCCAGGGATATGCGCTATAAAGTAACATAATTATATAAGGTGCGGTAAAATCAATTACAGATATTTTGGACATATTATGATCTATTGCATAAGTAAAGACTTTTGTGCCTAAACGCCTTTACATAAGCAGTGGATCATGTATCCGTGATTGATTTTCGGAGACATTATATCGGAGTCAATCCATACATTTTGATTTCGAATTTCGTGATTGTAATTGAAGCCACCTTGTCTAAGCCCTCTGATTAGCGTGTTGGCCAATGGCTAGCCGCACACACACCATATTATTGGCAATAATGCTCATATTGACAATATTATTCCTTGTTTGCGGGCCATATTGACGTTTTTTTGTATGTGTTGACTAGTATTGACAAATTTATTCCGTCAATAATATTGCACGTGTGCGGCTAGCCAATATCGAAGACATTGAGGACGCACCAATTATCTTAGTATTCAGTTGTCAGAAACCGAAGCTATACCTCATCAAGCATCTCTGCACTTTCGAAAATCCAAGTTAGTTCTTTGCTTCGCTAGTCCTTTAGGAGGTCCTCTGCAACCTTTTTATGTTAGATTTTATTGCATTCCAGATAAGTCGGGAGGAGCAAGTGTGGCAGAACGAGCTGAAAGATCTGATCTGGCTGGAGCTGAAGGCGAAGATCTCGGAGCGGAGCCTGGCGCAGCAGGACGCGTACCTGTGCGCGCAGCGGGAGGTCGTGCCCCGCATCGTGCAGAGGATCCTAGACTATAAGTAAGGCTCTTTTTGATAAACTCACGGCGCGTTTCAATAACCTATCTACCAATGGGTGTGTTTAGCGGAAAAAAGCGCTTGACAACGCTTGCTAGAGCTTAAAGAAAAAAATACAGCTGTTGTCGTCCAGGACACGGGACACATTTACTAACTTCAATAGCGCTGACACTTGGCTGACACACAGCAAAATGGCGGATTCGCCATTTTGCTTTTTACCGATTAGCGATCGCCGTTTTGCTTACGAGCTCATCCGAGCGCTTTTTCCGCCAAACACAGCCAATAACTATTTAATAAAAACGTGACATTCGGTTTAGCTGTCGGCGATCTCGCTGTCACAGACGAAGATTTCTCTATCTAAGTTAGTTTATTCAAACGCAAAAAACCGTCAAATGATACCAAAGGTGACGTTTTTAACAAATAGTTATTGGTAGATAGGTTATTGAAACCGGCCGTTAAGGCTGCGCTAGTCGGTTTTTTGCCCATACAAACGCTGTTGGTGATTTACTCCAAAGTCAAACATTGTAAACCCAAATTCTAGCGTAATATCGATTTTTATGATCCTTATCTAGGTCGGTATTTGCTTATATTTCTGAAATTCAAATAAGTGTAGAAGATAATAGCCTCCAAACATCGCATTTTTAGCGCAACTTTGAACGTAAATAAAAATTAAACAAAGAATGACAATAAAAAAGCAAGCAAATACCGACACAGTTCGATTATTCAGCAATTGAGATAATTTTACTTCAGACAATAATATTATATAGTTTTTTCATAAAATACCAACAGCTGAGTGTCGATTTGCGTAATTTGAAGACGCCTTTTCTAAAATACTTTACACAGCTGCATAAATGTGTGTAGTATAGCTTCTCTTACAAGTATAGATTACTATTTTATGGGTATATCTTTTTTCCCCAATATTAGGTGAAATAACAAGCATTTTCCCCGCGCGCAGCACTGAGTTGGAGCCGTTGACTAGCGCACTCTTAACCTTTGGATCAAAAATCAGTTACGAAACTGATCTGAACTGAACTTCATCGTTAAAAGTTGGGTAACAAAACTGTCAGAAGATATAATAGCTTTGGCAAGGATTCAAAAAGATATAAGTTTCACAGGTCAGAACTCAAAATATGTATTTATTTATCGAGTCACATTGAAGCATTACCTTTTGTTTACAGATTTGTAAATACAGAAACGTGCAGAAACAGATCTCGACAGCTGTCAGTCATAAACGGTTCCACCGAGAATGTGAATGCGGCTTCGGAAGAACAGACCGTTGATAATGGAGGTATAGATTTTTTAAACATTTTCAATCATCATTATTAAAGATAGTGGAAACGTTAACAATAAATACTTAGGCTGTTGTTTCCTAGGATAGCGTTGCTGTAATACCGCTGTATAACAGCAACGCTTACCGCACAAAACGTTTACCGCTGGTTTATATATACACGTTTTGTCTACTTATACTAATGTAATAAAGAGGAAAAGTTTGTGTTTGTTTGCATTGAATAGGCTCCGAAACTACTGAACCGATTTTGATTAAATTTGGCACATATGTAGAGTAGACCACGGGGAAGGACATAGGCTACTTTTTATCGCGGAAAAATTTACGGTTTCTGCGAAATTAACTTTTGCGCGCACGAAGTCGCGGGCAACATCTAGTATGTAATAAACGGCTGCTATATAATGGCAATGATATCCTAGGAAAACAGAGCTTTAGTATGATTGACAATATGAAGACAATGTTAGAATGATAGCGAAAACATGACAGACTGCAGTGTCTCTACTAGTTTTTTTTTAATAAGGAAATAATAAAAAAATACAGGTGAGATTAAAAATCAAAGAAAGTATATTGTTACGTGTTGCGGTTCGAAGGATTTGGAGATAAAGACCTGCTGACTCTTTTGAAGACTATTCCCTAGCACTAGGTCCAACACAAAGCACTAGGTCTAACACTAAACACTAAGTCCAAACACTAAGCACTAAGTCCAAACACTAAGCACTAACGATGTCCTTAATCGTAGCCAAGTCGTGGGTTTCACTCACGGTATCATCACATCACTAGTATTCACATCGATATCGCCACATCACTGTTCAGATCGAGCTCCCGATCACTAGTTTTCACTTGTATTAATCACTAGTATCGCCTTTTTCGCTTCGGATGGAAGCTCAAAGTGAACTCGACTCGCTCGCATTCTTCCGACGTATTTATACCGGTCGATACGAGTCTCAGACGATTCCAGAAGGTTCCCGAGTCGCGTGACCGTATTAGATTTATTCTGGAACGTTTACACAGTAGCGCCATCTAGTACTGAGTAGGGGGCCCCACGCTGTCCCTGTTCACACCAAGTGGTTTCATCGGTTGATGCTAGATGGCGCTATTCTCTGTGTTCGTAACACTACTCCCCTCTTAGAGATGCTCGTCCCGAGCATCGCTGCCACTGCCATGGTACCGCACTAGACGATCTATGTGCACCACTTTGAATGACCCTCTTGACACACAGATGACCTTCTGATACGCCATCATGCATTTCACGGAGAACATCTGGCACTCTCGTTCTTGGGACAATTATCTGAAGATGGAACTCTCTACCGTTATTTCCGGTAGGGTATTCAGTTTATCAGACTGTCCCATTGCGCCCAGTACGCCTTAGTGATAGCGCCAGTGGGTGCAACCTCACTCCAGATTAGTTTTATGTGGCCCCGTTTCTTGCACGTGACGATGTGTCGAAGGTAGTCATCTCTTTCTCGAGACTCCCTCATAGCATCATCCTCCCAGAGACCCAAAGGACTTGAGCAGGCGGGGCCTAGTGGGCGGGGCCAGTGGGCGGGGCTTGGCCCACAGCGGGCGGAGCCTGAGGGGCGTGGTCAGTGGGCGGGGCATGACCTCTCCGCCAGGGGTCGCACCTCTCCGCCAGGGGTCGCACCTCTCCGCCAGGTGTCGCACCTCTCCGCCAGGGGTCGCACCTCTCCGCCAGGGGTCGCTCCTCTCCGCCAGGGGTCGCACCTCTCCGCCAGGGGTCGCACCTTTCCGCCAGGGGTCGCTCCTCCGCCAGGGGTCGCTCCTCTCCGCCAGGGGTCGCTCCTCTCCGCCAGGGGACGCACCTCTCCGCCAGGGGACGCACCTCTCCGCCAGGGGTCGCACCTCTCCGCCAGGGGTCGCTCCTCTCCGCCAGGGGTCGCTCCTCTCCGCCAGGGGTCGCTCCTCTCCGCCAGGGGTCGCTCCTCTCCGCCAGGGGTCGCACCTTTCCGCCAGGGGTCGCTCCTCCGCCAGGGGTCGCTCCTCTCCGCCAGGGGTCGCTCCTCTCCGCCAGGGGACGCACCTCTCCGCCAGGGGTCGCTCCTCTCCGCCAGGGGTCGCACCTCTCCGCCAGGGGTCGCACCTCTCCGCCAGGGGTCGCACCTCTCCGCCAGGGGTCGCTCCTCTCCGCCAGGGGTCGCACCTCTCCGCCAGGGGTCGCACCTCTCCGCCAGGGGTCGCTCCTCTCCGCCAGGGGTCGCTCCTCAACCAGGGGTCGCTCCTCCACCAGTGGTCGCTCCTCCACCAGGGGTCGCTCCTCCCGCCGCACTCCTTGAAACCTTCTCTCGGAGTCAATGGCATCTCCAAATCTCACTTCCGACACCAATTGTTACGTGTTGGGTACGAAGGATTTGGAGATAAAGACCTGCTGACTCTTTTGAAGACTTTATTCCCTAGCACTAGGTCCAACACAAAGCACTAGGTCTAACACTAAACACTAAGTCCAAACACTAAGCACTAACGATGTCCTTAATCGTAGCCAAGTCGTGGGTTTCACTCACAGTATCATCACATCACTAGTATTCACATCGATATCGCCACATCACTGTTCAGATCGAGCTCCCGATCACTAGTTTTCACTTGTATTAATCACTAGTATCGCCTTTTTCGCTTCGGATGGAAGCTCAAAGTGAACTCGAGTCGCTCGCATTCTTCCGACGTATTTATACCGGTCGATACGAGTCCCAGACGACTCCAGAAGGTTCCCGAGTCGCGTGACCGTGTTAGATTTATTTAACGTTAACGTTTGCACAGTAGCGACATCTAGTACTGAGTAGGGGGCCCCACGCTGTCCCTGTTCACACCAAGTGGTTTCATCGGTTGATGCTAGATGGCGCTATTCTCTGTGTTCGTAACAATATTATGAGTATTTTCATTTCAAAATTGATTTAAATTTTTAACTAGGAGCGAAAAAGAGCTGGTTTCACTCGATGCATTTCATTATATTCACATCTCCATACACTAATTCTTATTCGAATAAATAATGTATTTTACTTCCCAGAAGTCCTCTGCCTGTCGCTCGGCTGCGAGGCGTGTTCGCGTGCAGTGGGCGTGGCCATGCGTCAAGTGGCGGAGCTACTGAGTGCGTACGAGAGCGCCATTGAGCTGTACCCGTCGAGCAGCGCGGCGTCGGCTGACCATCCTGAGCTCTCGTCGCCTCGGCTCAATGCTAGACTGAGGGTGAGTACAATCTGGTATACAAGAGGAGTGACAAGTGCAAACTCTGTCTTTTAAAATTTCTAGCTTTTGCCCGCAGCTTTGTACACGTAAATACTGTATCCACGAGAGCGCTGTACTTTTTCGGGATAAAAAGTAGCCTGTGTGTTAATTCTGAGCTTATTCTATTACCATGCAAAATTTCATTGAAATCCGTTGAGTAATTTTTGCGTGAAAGAGTTATAAACATCCATATCCATCCTCACAAACTTTCACATTTATAATTGTACTAGCTGTTGTCCGCGGCTCCGCCCGCGTAAAAACAGTATCCCTCGGGAACACTGTATTTTTTCGGGATAAAAAGTAGCCTATGTTTTAATCCACTACCTAAACTACTACCATACCAAATTTCATCAAAGTTTTTGTGTGAAGGAGTAACAAACGTCTGTCCATACATCCTTACAAACTTTCACATTTATAAGTAGGAAGTAGGACTTATGGGCTTTCGATATCTCCCCACACCGATTTCGGTGATGGTGGCCGATTTGAAACCAGGCCAGTTACGCAGGAGTAATTTTATAGTGCCCAAGTGTGTGCGCAGTACACAAGAGCACTCTCTCTTCCTTTTACTCTCATAATTCAGTGGGACGGATAACCGACACGACTGACGAGAGATCGGGCGCAGGACCGACTTTTTACATGCCCATCCGACGCATGGATCATCTTTCTTGTCAGACAATCAGGTGATCAGCCTGCATTGTCCTAACCAAACTTGGAAACAACATTTTTTGTTGTTCCAATGCGGGAATCGAACCCACGACCTCCGAGTCGAGAGCCAATGCTCTAACCACTAGACCACGGGGGCTTTCGATATCGTTGCAATACCAGCGTCATTTCCAGTTGTTTTATGTAAACCGGTCTGGAAGGTCCATTCGTATCCAAGCATGACTCTCTCACATGTATTTGTGAAACAAATGTTTAAACGTAAGCACTATAAAAATATCAATGTGTCCTATAGTACATATATATTTTTTACTTCCCTATTTTGTAATAAGCAACGATTAAACAAAAAAATGTACAAAGAGATTAATTATGACTGTGAAAATTAATCTGCGGGTCAATTCTGCTAAATAAAACCTGCAATAATACAATTACAATCACGTCCCGATACGCTAAACCGGTCAAACCGGTATTCTCGTAAACGTTAAACCAACGTGAATCGCGTTCTGATTGGTCCAAACGTCACAAAATCAGTTTATGATAACAAGTCGCTTTACTTATAATACAATATATATATATATATATATATATATATACGAGAATTGAGGTTCTGGTGTTGCTATATTATTTACTAGACTAATAAAATAATCTTATGTCTATTAATAATAACTCCTACACCGATCTCGGTGATGGTGGCCGGTTTCATTGAAACCAGGCCAGTACGCAGGAGTAATTTTATAGTGCCCATGTGTGTGTGCAGTACACATATCTCTCTCTTCCTTTACTCTCGTAATCCAGTGGGACGGATAACCGACATGACTGACGAGAGATCAGGCGCAGTTCCGACATTTTACATGCACATCCGCCGCATGGATCATCTTTTTTTGTCAGACAATCATGTGATCAGCCTGCATTGTCCTAACCAAACTTGGAAACAACATTTTTGTTCTACCAATGCGGGAATCGAACCCACGACCTTCGAGTCGAGAGCCAATGCTCTAACCACTAGACCACGGAGGCTGTTAGTCTACTACCATTATGTCTATTACAGAGCATGTGTCTATGGTACAACACAGCGCACCACATGCGGCTCAAGATCCTGTCCGTGCGCTGTATGCTGCACACGGTGCGCGACAAAAACCGCCGCACTCTCGACCACCTCAGCTCCACGGAGTCTACTGCTAGTCGGTAAGTTGGTAAAAACAATATAATAACAATTTAAGGCTCTCCCATACAACAAAAGTGTTTTTTTTTTTATAGACAATGGCACGGAACCCTTCCTGCGCGAGTCAGTTTTGCACTTGGTCGGTTTAAATTTTATTAAATTTACATTCGCACAGAAAAGGTAATCTTTGCGCGCACTTTTGCGTGCGAAAAAGCGGACATGTTTTTATTGTTTTGTATTAGGCAAGCGGACTGATTTTTTTATCGCATAAATGAATAGTACTCTTAAATATGAGTAATTTCTGTGTTGTTGTTTAACCGTACATCAAAAGTCAATATTTTCAAAGGTACAGCGATTTGTATACAAAATTTCGCAAGTTTCGTAAAAACGCTCCATACTAAACTTAACCTACAAGTGACGTCAGGTGTATGAAGTATACGGCTGCAGGAACATATTTGTAAATATCTCCGATGTTTATGCGTTTAAGTTCATACTTTCCATAATGAATGTTTTTGTATATGATGTGAGTAAACTAATGATGTAGGTTTTGTTTACCAATTTCGCCAAAACGTAATTTTTTTGGTATTTTTTAAATATACATATTTATTAGTAAACTACACATAAAATAATATATTTTTTTACATTTTCCAAGTAGTAATGCCTAATTATTTCTGAATATATTAATGAAACTAAATATTTCAAATGTAGTCCGATCCCCTCTTTAAAATTAACAGACATACTCTTCTACAGAAAATCGTCAGTATGTAACCCAAAGCCGTGTACAGTTCGTTTCCAAATCAGCAGCAACACGAGCGACTCGAACAATAGCGATACAAGCGGACATTCTGAAGGGCGAGACGATACCAAAGACCCCCTGGATAAGGTTGTAGAACATTCTGAAGATAAAACAACCAAAGATGAGCCTAAAGCAAGTGATAATAAGAGTCAAGATGAGACTGACAATAGGAATAAACGTGATAAAGAAGAGAGGGAATCAAATAAGACTGAAAACGATGATATCAAAGAAACGGAGGACATTGGAAAGAATAATGATGTTGTCGATAGCGGCTTAGAAAAACAAGGTAATATTTCAATCCTAGTTTTTATCGAGGTTATACATTTAATGTTTCCTTATTTAAATACTCTTAAGACCCCCCGAGACGATCAAACGGTTTGACTCAAACACGTATATTTGGTTTGAGTCAAACCAATTTGATCGTTTACAAAGCTCGTTTGAACAGTTTGTCAAACGTTAACGGGTTTGAAGCTCGTTTGATGGAATCGCATATTTTTGTTTTGTTTGACAGTGAAGTGACAGTAAAAGTGAACAGTGCAGTTTGACAAACCGATCAAACTGACGTCTCAGGGTTGCATCAAACACGTAAGGTTTGAGTCAAAGTTTGATCTCTTTTTTAAATAACATGCTGCCTTTGTAGTTTGTCACTCTGCCAAGCAGAGACACTGTGTTCAGCGGAAAAAAGCGCTAAAAAGCGTGAGCAAAATGGCAATCGCTAAGCCTATAAGAAAAATGGCGGATTATGTTAGCCGTATTGAAGTTAGAAAACGTGTCCTGGCCGATAAGCTGTGTATTTTCTTCAGCGCTAGCAAGCGCTAACTACCGCTTTTTTCCGCCGAACACAGCCAATGATAGCCTGTGATTTAAAAAACACTTAACTTTAAGAAGCCATTGAGAATTTGGGCGTAAGCTATCTTAGTCAGTCTTCACAATTTTTTTTCCTTAACATCTATACGTAAGAAATCATATACCCAAAATATCCGTAGTTGATTTTACCAAACCTTATATAGGTATAAAGTATAAACTTAGTCTATCAATATGTTTTTATTGTCTTACAATTTTTAGAGAACATTGAAGACACGAAGCCCGACATAGTAGTATCGAATACGTACAACACGTACGACACGAACGAGAGCGGGTACAACTCTGGCAGCGAGAAGGAGGTGCACACAGAAGATGTCTTCAACATCGGGCCCCTGACTGATGTGACGGAGCTGAGACTGTTGGGTCGTGTGGATGTGTCACTGTTTAGGTACGTTACTTTGAAAGATTCCAGCCGTTTATTGCGTATAAAATCTCAAAAATAACTAGGGGCCTTAGATAAATATACAAGTGATAACAAAGTTATATGTACGGTACAAACCACATAATTTGGCGATTAAATATTAATATCAATCCTATCCATTTTGTATTTTCTATGTTCGTTTTGACTACGCCTCCTTTAGTTGTTTGGTAGAAGTAAACTGGTATATTGATGTAAAGATTAAATAAAAAAAACCAAAGAACTACATTGATGATATGTATAATATAATCATATTTTGTATCTAGGGACTACCACATTGACATGTTGAAGACTCAAGGCGTGCGAAGATGTTTCTTGTTCATGAATAAAATGCGGAAGAAACTGCTGGACAACGTCAACCTAACTTTACAGGAGGCAGAGGTATGCTTGTGATATCTACTTCTTTTTTGCATTTTAGAAGTGACTAGATGTAATTGCCCGCAACTTCGTACGCGCAAAAAGAAATCCCAATAAAATCTAAGCGTCAGGACCCCTGGACCAATAGAGATAATGTTTAGAATATAACAAAATATTGTACCTTTTTGGTACTATTTGGTACCTCACTTCAAATTTTTAGTATCTCGATAGTTGCCGAAAAATCGTGTAAAGAAAGTGGTCAGACATTCTGACGTCAGGTTGTCTGGACCACCTCTGTTTTTCATACTTCGAGACAACACAACTGATTTTTCTCTTTGTAAATATTTTGTACTTTTTTAGTACCTCCCACATATATTATTTTCAAGCTTATTTTGCATACCAGAAATTTTTTAAACACGAAATATTATTTTTTATAACAAATAGTACGAAAAAGGTACAATATTTTGGTTTATTCTAATTGATCTCTATTGGTCCAGGGGTCCTGACGCTCACAAATTTTTGCGTTTATAATATTAGTACGTACTCTTACGTTTAGATTTGTTATATTATGATAATAACGAGTAGTGAATAATTTCGTAAAAATTTTGCATCTAAGTTTTAATAACATTATTTTCTTAAAACAGGCTGGAGATTTAAACGAGGACGCGTACGGCGAGGAGAAAGATTCTGCTAGGACTGATGAAGAGAGAGAAATTTTCGAGTTTAAAAGGTAACTCCTTAGCGGTTTATCTTGTGTAATTACAGATTTTGACCAGTTTTATTTTCATTGCATATCTTCCTTTTGTATGTAATTTTGAGTTGTCTTTGTTATCTCTATTTACTATCAAGGTGGAACCGCACTTGGCGTAAATACGCGTCGCGACACGGCCAAATATTCTTTGTATGAGATACAACGCACTGCACGGCAGCGGAACTGCGCGATGCGGCACTCCATTGCTGTATTACTAAGACGTGTGTCGCGTCGCTCCGCTGCCTACAAGTGCGGTCCCACCTTTATCCCATATAATACCACAGATATTTTCAGATACGGGTGCTGGTCTGAGGAGACATTATCTATGCAGCTGCCGTCCTATCGCAACGACTTCCTGCTTCTCAACAGCATCTGCATGGAGGCCGTGCATGACTACCTCTCGCTGAGGATGGAGGGCAGCCCGGAGCATCCGTCTTGTTTGACTATTAAACAGGTGAGCCACCAATAATATGTACTGTTTAAAATAAATATATTTCAAGTTGGCATCATAATCATAGTAAAAATAATACGATGTTAAATAATACTTAAAACTCGAAAGTTGCGTAAAATTTTTGATTAACTTTATTCAATATTATTTGCCCGCGCCTTCGCCCGCGAGATATAAGGTTTTAAACTTTTATCCCCTGTTTTATCCCCTTGCAACCCCCAAGGGGGGAAATAGTTTTTCCTTGTAGATGCCTACGACATTTGAGAAATACGTGACCTTCAAAATCTAGCCTTAACCTGTGTGTTGATACATCAGTCAATCATTGCCTTTTATTTATAGATATAGATTAAAAGTTAATTTTTGTTTGCATTGTAAAGTATTTAGTTGAATTGTATGTTATCCAAAAAACTAACATTCAAACTTTAATTCTAGTTGATCCACGAACTGAAAGAGGGTCTAGATTTCGCGACGGAAGTGCGTGCGGCGTTCGCGCGCGACGTTACTACTGCGCTGCGTGGCGTCGCTGTCCCGACCGCGCGCTCGCCAGTACGTGACTTACGGCTGCTGCTGCAGACATTCGATGCGACCGTAGAGACCGCAGTGCAGGTACTACCGTAAACATGATATTCACAGTATAGGCCGATATTTGAAAGCTGACGCATACAACACATTGACATGTTGCGCTTGCGTTGCACACTTAATTCACAGACAGCACACAAGTGCTGTCTGTGAATTAAGGAATATTACGTGACGTGACGAAGACCAGTTAATTTACGTGAAATTGCATACAAAAATAAGTTTACTATTTTAAAGTCGAATATGGTTCGAGAATGTTAAGAAATATAATACCAACAATTGTTAACAGGTTACCCCCAAAATTGCAAGATTAAATTGTAAATCAGCAGAATTTTCGTAAATATTTTTAAAAAATATTTAATAAATATGGACTATAGTGAAAAAGATATAAAATAACTAGCATGATATTATGTTGTAATACATAATAATGATTTATTTTGTAAGCAAGTCGTACGTGTTTTTGCGAACTATAGTGCCCAGATAAACCGATTCGGTAAGTGGCGCAATTATATAGGTTACGTTCAAAATTGTATATTAAGTTTTGGAAATAAAAAAAATCATTTCTCCTTCCAGAAATACCTGTCGTACTTACGCAAGATATCGGAGACGGAGACCTTGTCGCGCGCGCGCCTAGCGCCGGAGCTTGCGTTCGCGGCGCGCCTGTCCTCGCGAGTGCCCTCCACGTCCAAACACGCGGACCAGGCGTTTGTGTGAGTAGGGCTGAGTTATGCAACCATAGATGTATTTTATTGAAAAGAGTTAGATATGGCGTAAAAAGTGATGACACTAAATAGGCCCGCTGCTGGCGGGCCAATTTTTGAGTTACTGTTTGTCGAGCCTGTTGACGCGTGGGGTATATATACGCGAGCGGAGCCCCGGGGCAAAAGCTAGTAAAGAATAATTTTGTGGTTCCGTTAACAAGGTCGTAGGTGTCGGTAACGGTAGTTATCAAAATTACTTACTAATATTTGTTTATTTCTTACAGAGACATAACTTGTAATCAAATCAACCGACAGCTGAAAATATTCAACGAGAAATTCGAGAAAGTTATAGAGAAGGCTAACGGTGAAATCGAAGAGGAAAAAGATAGGTCGGTTATAGTTTCTAAATTACTTGTAATTGTAGAAATGCTATTGTAGTTACATTTTTAACCGACTTCCAAAAATGAGCCAATTATAGTAGTTATGTATTGAAAAACTTATTTGTAACTTGAGATTTTGAAAATGAAACTTTTAGGCGCGTAAAGTGATTTTTAGTATTGGCCAACCCACAAGTTTGCGTTACCAAGCAAGTCACTTGCTGCTTTAACGGTATATAAAGTTTTCACTTGTATGGGCACTAGGTATATATTTTTACTACTACTTATGTATAGTATGTTATAGTAAAAATATATTGAATTCAATATACTGTGCAGGTACATAGTGTACGCTCTGTGTCGCGAGGCGCAGGACATCTACATGAGCGAGCGAGAGAGCACGCTACAGGCGGCGCAGTGGGCGCGCGTGCTCGCCGCTAGGTTGCCGCAGCGCGCGCACGCCAAGCGGCTATTCGTAAGTACTCAAGTTATAAAGTAATTATAATATATTTATTAGTATAATTTAATGAATAAAAAATCTACCTTATAATTATTTATAAAATACCTATGTGTTGTTTGTTTATTTATCACAAAAACTTTTTAGATTGATTTTTCAATTCCTTACTAACATAAAATGAAACTTACTTAGTTTGTCTAGAGTTTATGTAAAATTTCAGAAACTGGGCATTTATATATGCTAATAAAAAACCCTGCAAAACGAATATTTAAAAATTCGATCTCAAATTAATCTCATAACCCTATTAAGGTACTCTGACTTTCAGGAAAGTTTAATGACGCTCCGCTTGACCATAGTGAAGCAAACGCAGAAGATATTCGAGCACAGCCAAATACCGCTGACGCCAGAAGTGAACAGAGATCTAAGGGACATGCTGAACCAGCGCTCCAGAGAGATGTTGTTGCAGGCTTACAAGTTGGGTTTCGAGGTAAAATAAAAACTAATATATTAGTCAATTTCATATTACTCAAACGGTCCGTTTCATAATAACCTATATATCAATAACTATTTGTTAAAAACGTCAAAGTATCGCAAAAAAAAAACCGGCAAATGATTGAATGACGACGTTTTTAAAAAATAGTGGTAGATAGGTTATTGTAACGGGCCGTAAAATAGTAGCTGTAAATTGAAGTGTTCAAACATGAAATCTTTCATGGAAAACTGAGGTATAATAATATGTAAAAGTTTAAGAGGAAGTCAAAAAAATATATCTTGAAGTGGTAAGTATTGAATAAGGTGTAAATATGCATGTTATTAATTTTATACTTATTAACATCTTATTATGTATCTACTATCTATTATTATAATAACCACATTTAGAGGATACCTCAACCATTGCATGTACTCTAAGCACTGCATCCACTATAACGGCACCAGTATTATTGTTATCAAAAAGAAATGCGAATTGTCACTGACGCAGTAAATTGTGTAAATATCTTGTAACTTTTGTCTTCATTCCTGCAAATCTGGATACACATTCTAAATTTTGAGAATGTGTACTATCCAAGTGACATAAATAAAAATTAGGGACATTAGCCGTCTCTCTACTGCTATCTGGTAGTAGAGTGACGTCATCATATCACGTGACGCTCGCATGGTCCGCAGCTGCACATGGAGCTACACCGTTTTACGTACGAGCCGCGCAAGAGTGGGCGGGGCCGGCCCGCGTCGCTGCAGCCTCCCCGCCCCCCCGCCGCGCCGCGCCCGCGCCGCCCCGGCACCGTAGTGTTGCACGAGTCCTTTAACCCCATGGTATATTTGCGTCTCGTTTGTGTGTCGTGCCATCACTTTCTTGTGTCGCACAAGTGTCGATCGCAACTAGATAGTCTGTGTTCTGCCTCCAGTGTGTCGTGTTGTTGTAATAGTGGTTATGGTCCTTTACGTTGTCAAATATGTCACTGGAATGGTGAAAATGTCATTTTTGACACTGCTATTATCATTAACGTCTATTGATTTCATTGCATGCAGCTTATACCATATATAAAATAATTTAACTGCTCTTGCTTTATTAACATAATATTGGATAAATACTGATTATAAATTACTTACTACATCCATATTACAGGTTCACAGAGAGCTCCAGCGGTTCATAAACGAGACGCCCGCTAGTCCCGGTTTCGTGCCGAAATCCGCACGCAACATGGCGGCGCGCGCGCGTCTCATGCGGTCGGAGAGTATCGGCGAGGAGGTCGAAGCGTGCGTGCGCTCGCAACTGTCGGAGGAGAAATTTAATGTTAATTCGGTTAGTATTATTTCTCTCCTTTTATACATGAACCCCCTTACTAATAAACGCTCTATACGCTTTGAAAAGTTACAGTGTTTTGTCTTCTTCTATCGAATTCAAAATGTCACTTGTGTAACGTGAACAAATTACTGTATAACTATTTGAAGCTTATACAGCGTTTATTAGTAAGGGGGATATTGTCTATCATTTTCTGACCTTTTCTAATTCACGTGGCGAAGAATACTATGGAATGCGGGCCTCGTAGGGTCAGAGGCGTATGTGCGCTTGCAACTTATATTTTTTATCTTACTTTCTCTATTGCGTCGATTTATTTTGCCTATAATTTATTTTTTCTCATTTGTATACTTTATTTCCAGAGTCAGAACGACATAGCATTCCTCCTCTCCGGGTCTCAAGCTACACTGAACACATTGAGTGCGGTGATGCCGGAGCAAGTGCAGAAGTCTGCGGAGGAGGCGGAGTGGGCCAAACGCGTTGCGCGTGCGACGATCGAGTTCGCAAAGTGTTGGATGGCGTTTGTGGTAGAGCGGTGCGAGAGAGGTCGGGGACTGAGACCGAGGTGGGTGTTCAAATATCTATTATGGGTACTCTATAATATTAGTCGGTGAAATGGCATATTATCTACTTTCATACTCTCTTTATTTATCACTTACGGCCCGTTTTAATAACCTATCTATCTATAACTATTTGTTAAAAACGTCGCCATTTAATCAATTGCCGGTATTTCGCGATACAAATTTGGTGTTTCTAACATATATTTATAGATAGATAGGTTATTGAAGCGGACCGTTAGTAGAGTATGTTTCGACTATCATTTTACTGACTGACATCAAAAGTATAACTATATTTAAGCATTTTATTTAAAAAAAAATACAATGCAATCTTCTTACAAGGCTCTCGCCTTGTATAGATATTTATTACAGAGATGATTAAATGCCAACTGGTTTCTTACAGATGGGCGAGTCAAGGATTAGAATTCTTAATGCTCGCCTGTGATCCCTGTAACACAAAACATTTGACTGATGAAGAGTTTGAGGTAACTACCATACCATACTTATATAGCTTATTTTTTATTTCTTGTAATATTAATTTTTGTTAGTTTCTAAAATTGCGATTTCTGTTTTTTGTTTTTAAATTTCCGGTTTATATGGCCCGTTTCTATGTTCTTAAAATCTGTTAGACATTTATAAATTATATTTTTGAAACATCATGTTTAGTGTTCAATATTACAATATTATATCAACAGGAAATGAAGCACCTGATGGACAGCTGCATATCCCACGTGATCGGCTCACGACCGCTCGCGAAAGAGGCGCTCGGATCCGCCCCCTCCAGCCCCGCGCCGGCGCATCGACAGAGGCATCGGCTGCATGTACGTATTGAATTTTGTATCTATATGACCACCTAGCACGATAGATGCAGGGAAATGTCAAAGCGTGACATAATACTTTGGAGTGGTGTCAAGTTTGCCTATGACTTTTAGCCACTTGATTCATTGCTTTCAAGTTACAGTCAATTCACATAGGGTCTATTCAAAATTGAACTTTATTATTTACACAAGAAGTCACACGTTTCATTGTAAGAGTTCGAATGTTAGGTTGCACCACAGTGCACAGCGCATGTGCAGTGTATGACATCAGACATGACATGTGAAACGAGTGTCTTTTTGTGTAGTGAATATAGAGTTTAATTTTGAATAGACATCTTAAAAATACACATAAAAGACAGTAGCGTCGCGTATCGTCGCGGTGTGAACTGATCAATATGGTTTCAAGATTTTATTATTGTTTATTTTTTATTTGAAGTGTTTTTTTTACTATGCACAGAGCCCTCTGTCGAGTACGAGCAGTTGTAAAGACGCTCCTACCACGCCGCCAAGCGAGGTAGACGCCGTTTGCTCATCCAAAATGTATTACCCTAGTAAGTGACGTTTTTTTTAACCATTACAACACATTTAATAATACCGAACAGCGTTACAGCAAGAGGAAATTGTTTATATCTTCAATTTAGGATTTCTAAGCAGTTTTCTGAATAAAAAACATGAAGTATGCTCTGAAACCTCCTACTATGATATTATTATTCGTAGGTAACCACAGTAAGCGCGTGATGGAAGCGATACGTGTACTGGACAGGACGCGCGACGAACAACTGCAAGAGGCGAAGGCGGTGGGTAAAGTCCTGGAGTCCACCGTCTGGAGCTACGAGCCCAAACTCCGGCAACTGACGTTTAAGTGGCAGAGAGGGTTGAAAATTGGCGCTGGGACGTTTGGCAAGGTAATGTTGTTTTTGCAGTATTTAACATAAAGATTTTATCAATAGATGGATGTAAGATTTAGACGGAATAAAAAGACAGACGAAACAATAACACAAACTATTTTTTTTTTAAAACTTCGCTAGCGAGATATTCTATCAGTCAACAAAGCACAACACAAGCGTGTTTTCTGTGAGGCCTTGATATCGCTGCTAATATACGCTACTCTTGAAGCGGACGGATTTCTTGCTGAATCATATTTATCGCACGGTAAAATAAATCGTCTACTTCCTTTCAGGTGTACACAGTAGTGAACACGGCTAGCGGCCAAGTGCTTGCCATGAAGGAGATCAGCATAGCGGCGGGCGACCGGCGCGCCGTGCAGCGGGCGGCCAACGAGCTGCGCGTGCTGGAGGGCGTGCTGCACCCGCACCTAGTGCGGTACTACGGCTGCGAGCTGCACAGGGTAAGTATATGAACGGTCTAGGTATCTAATTGGATAACTACTTTAATAGAAATTACTATAGTAGTTTTCCAACTACAGCGCTAAAACGCATTATGCAGCATAATGCTCAACGTTGAATGTTTTAACTACAGCAACGCTTCGCACACTCAAAAGTACTGCTTTCGCGTGATGCGTGCGATCGATAACAAATTAACAACTCAGTTAACTTGTTACTATTTTTAACAATGACTATTTTTTTTATAATCCACATTTAAAATCTGAATACAATTTCATTTTATAATTCGAAACTATAAACAAATTTATTTTACATAATAGGCAATCGGACAAATTTTTTTTTATTGCATAAATGAATAGTACTCTTAAATATGAGTAACTTCTCAGAAGAAACCGTATATCAAAAGTCAATATTTTCAAAGGTACAGCGATTTGTATAAAAAATTTCGCGAGCCTCCTAAAAACGCTCCATACTAAAATCGATATACACATGACGTCACTTGAATATGAAGTAGTATGAAGTAGTATATGAAGTATATGGCCGCAGGAATATATTTGTAAATATCTCCGATATTTGTGCGTTTAAGTTCATACTTACCATAATGAATGTTTTTGTATATGATGTGAGTAAACTAATGATGTAGGTTTTGTTTACCAATTTCGCAAAAAAAAAAAATTTTTTTTTGGTATAAAGACTCGAAGAAATTTTGTATACAAATCGCTGTACCTTTGAAAATATTGACTTTTGATATACGGTTTCTTCTGAGAAGTTACTCATATTTAAGAGTACTATTCATCTATGTAATAAAAAAAAATCAGTCCGCTTGCCTATTATACTTTTGTCAACATTGCAATGGCTTGATCGAATCATATAATGAAGCAGGCAGTCATAAATGTTTTCGTGGAAACAGTACATATTTATCAAAATGAAGAAAACAACATCTTAGTTGTTCATAATTACGCTAACACTGAACTTATCGCACTCTGCTGGTGCATTTGAAAACTAATTCACGTTCCAATTAAGCATCAGCACAATTCGGCGTTGTGCGCCACTTGGTCGCATTATGCTCTGTAATTGGAAAACTACCATTGAGTAGTTAGTAGTTATTACAGTTTATTAATGTTCAAGTGAATTGTTAGGAGGAGATGCTGCTGTTCATGGAGCTGTGTGTGGAGGGGTCGCTAGAGGCGCTGGTGGCGACGTCGGGACCCCTGGGGGAGCAGACCACACGCCGATACACCAAGCAGCTGCTGAGCGCCGTGCAGGAGCTGCACTCGCGGTCCATCGCGCACCGGGACATAAAGAGTGAGCGAGATAGAATTATTATACTGGCTACTGTACTAAACAGTACTGTACTAAAGCGAGATAGAATAATTATACTGGCTACTATAAAAAAACTCCCCACACCGATTTCGGTGACGGTGGCCGGTTTCATTGAAACCAGGCAGTTACGCAGGAGTAATTTTTATAGTGCCCAACTCTCTCTTCCTTTACTCTCGTAACCCAGTGGGACGGATAACCGACACGACCGGCGAGAGATCAGGCGCAGGACCGACTTTTTACATGCCCATCCGACGCATGGATCATCATTCTTGACAGACAATCAGGTGATCAGCCTGCATTTGTCTAACCAAACTTGGAAACAAAATTTTTTGTTGTTCCAATGCGGGAATCGAACTCATGACCTCCGAGTTGAGAGCCAAGCTCTAACCACTAGACCACGGAGGCTGTTACTACTGGCTACTATATAGCTTAAACGGGTGACCAGTTTTTCCGTAAGATTTTACATTGAAAAGTATTTTGCAGGTGGCAACATATTCTTAACAAACGAAGGCCATTGTCTGAAGCTGGGTGACTTCGGCTGTGCGGTGAAGATTCGCGCCAACACCACCGCGCCCGGAGAGTTGCAGGGATTCGTCGGGACGCAAGGTACTGACCGATAATTTTGATAAAAATTATGAAATAAAATACCGAACTCTGGTTGACGATAAGTTTCGTCAACCAGAGTTTTTGCGATAGGAATCAGTTCTGATTGGTATTGTTAATCATCCCATTGCAACCATGATTACAAGTTATTTATTTCATATTGATTACTTACTAAACAAACAAATACAATCATATTTAAAAAAAAAACAGATTTCTTTATCCCTTTTACTTATTTTTTTTTTAATAATAACTTTGTTCTCAGCGTACATGGCGCCGGAGGTGTTCATGAAGTCATCGGGTCACGGGCGCGCCGCAGACATCTGGTCGCTCGGCTGCGTCGTCACAGAGATGGCGTCCGGCAAGGTACGTACGAGTTATTCTATGTATATGTAACCGTAAAATTGTAAAAACCAATACATTTAAATTAATACATTATTTTTCGTTAGATTATAAATATATAGTTATTAGTTATGAATCTTTTGACATATTTTTAAAATCTCGTTAGTTATTTTACAATCTAACGGTTTTTACAATTTTACGGTGACATACAGCCTTCTGGGAGCCTAGCAGTAACAATTGACAGCAACGTATTCGTAACGCTATCGAATGAGATTTGTATGAAACTCATGACAACGCCTATACCTATTTAATTCGATAACGTTATGAGTACGAGTATGTTAGTGTTAATTTCACTTCACGTTTAAAACTAGCGATTCAAAATTGATCACGTTTCATTGTTAATTCGAAATTGCGGACGGCATCGCGATACGCAGTGCTGCATGTCCCACTATGATATAAATGTGAAAGTTTGTGAGGATGTATGGATGGATGGATGGATGGATGTTTGTTACTCTTTCACGCAAAAACTACTGAGCGGATTTTGATGAAATTTAGTATCTTAGTAGTTTAGGCTCTGAATTAAAACTTAGGCTACTTTTTAAAAAATACAGTTTTCCCGATTGATACTGTATTTACGTGGGCGGAGCCGCGGGCAACAGCTAGTCATGCATATTATGACTACAGGATCTTGAAGAATCGCCGCGTCGCGTCTAGGGGTCGTCCATTAATCACGTGATGCCTAAAGGTAGAGGGGGGGGTCCGAAAAAAATCACCAAGTATCACCAAGGGGAGGAGGGGGTATAAGGAGACATCACGTGTATTAAATTTCGAATCTAGTCTATGCATACCGAAATTATCGGTTGTAGATTCGTAGTTTTTCTTCAAACATGACCTGCTTAATATGTAAAAAAATACACGTGATCTTAGGTGGGGGAGGGGGTAGTATAAAACCTCACCACGTATCACCAGGGGGAAGGGAGGGGTCTAAAAAGTTGTTAAAAACATCACGTGATTAATGGACGGCCCCCTAGGTGTGAACTTAGAGGCTTGATAAATTCTTTATAAAATATCCTACTACTATTATTTATAAATGTGAAAGTTTGTGAGGATGGATGGATGGATGTTTGTTACTCTTTCACGCAAAAACTACTTAAGGGATTTTGATGAAATTTGGTATTGAGGTAGCTCTAAGCTCTTAATTAGGTATTATAATCACACAAGCATCTTTTTCTATCCCGAGTTTTTATGTTCCAGTGGAATACTGTAATTGCCCGCGGCTAGTACATACCTAAATACCATACGAAGACTGCAATGAAAGAAAAAAAGAAAAATTTTTTGGCTTATTTTTATCTACTTTTCAGCGGCCGTTCTCCGAGTACGACAGCAACTACCAGATCATGTTCGTGGTGGGCATGGGCGACCGGCCGCACATCCCCGAGAGCCTCTCCGACGAGGGCCAGGAGTTCTGCCGCCTGTGCCTGACGCACGCGCCCGAGCAGCGCCCGCGCGCGGAGGCGCTCGGCCTACATCACTTCCTGATGGTGAGAGTAATATTATATTAGTCCCGTTCAATAAGAACGGGAAGAAGCACGCTTCAAGGCATCCAAACGAACTAATTAATCTCACGTCTTATCTATGAAAATGAAAATTTTTATTTCCAAATAAAACTTAAAAAGCTATTTTCGGAGTCAACAAAGAAAAAGCTACCACAATATAGCTAACACGTATAATGAGATATTTAGCAGAAGTCCTACTAATATTATAAATGTGAAAGTTTGTTAGGATGGATGGATGAATATGTATGGATAGATGGATGGATGTTTGTTACTCTCACGCAAAAACTACTGCACAGATTTCGATGAAATTAGGTATGGTAGTAGATTAGGCTCGGAGTTAAAACAAAGGCTACTTTTTACTTTTTACCCGTAAATGTAAAGTGTTCCCGAGGGGTACTATATTTACGCGGGCGGCGCCGCGGGCAACAGCTAGTAATATGTGAAAGTTTGTGAGGCTGGATAGATGGAATGAAGAAATGAAAAGCTTTATCAGATTTATCTAAATAATATAGGTGAACCGATATGAAGTTGGCGTTCATACTTCACAACATGGATGTTTATTACTCTTTCACGCAAAAAGACTGAACGGATTTCGATGAAATTTGATATAGTAGTAGTTTAGGCTCTGGATTAAAATATAGGCTACTTCTTATCCCGTAAAAGTACAGTATTCCCGTGGGATAAATTTTTTTACGCGGACGAAGCCGCGGGCATCAGCTAGTCTTATTATACATTGTAACTAAGGCTGGTTCATAATAATATAACACAACTTTTTATACACACTTTTCCACTTTATTTAGATTTTTACAATAATTAAATATAAACACGACCGGTTTCGATTAACTCATCATCAGGTGTAAATTGAAGGTAGATTCAATATAAAGTAGGTAGTTAAAAAATAATTCAAAAAATTGTGCAGATTAATGTTGCCCGCTTCATGAAACATTTTTATATTTTGGGCAAATATATACTAAATTATACCATATCAATAATTGTTATCCTAATTATTATTAACACCACATGCAATTGACAAATTAATATTAAAATAAGATACAATGTCCTAAAACAGAATCATAATGCAAATGTCAGAGTATAAAATTAAATAGGTACAATATTTTGTCACATTAAACTTTCGTCACAAACATTAATATCGGAATATAAATAGGGTAAATATGTCAACAGAATAAATTAAAATGAAATTGTCAATAAAATAAATAAATTAAATTAAAATATAATGTCCCTGAATTAATTATTAAGGCTAAATTTAATTAAATATTATAAATAAAAATAAAACTAGATGTCCAATAAAATAGAATTCGAAAGACATGATTGATCATTTAGCAAATTTCCCCCTTTTTTATATCTGTTTATTTCTAAAGCTTCTAACGCATCCATTTTTCGACTTTTTGGTAGAATATGCAAATATTTTATGTCTTTATCTGGGTCAAAATGATGTCCATTATTGTTAAGATGTTCTGCAAACGTCGATCTATCTGTTTTTTTCTTCCATGCTGTCATATATGTTCCTTAATTCTAGTTTTAAATTTTCGTCCTGTCTGGCCTATATATACTCCTCCACACGTGTCACAAGTGAGGCGGTATATACCACTGTTGTCTGTGATATCAAATTTGTCTTTATTGTTACATATAAGCTTTTTTAGAGAACCTGTTGTGTAAAATGCTACTTTTTTCTCCTTATTCTGTAAAATTCTCTGGAATCTATATGACGATGGTCCAATATATGGTATTTTGACCCACGATATGCTTTCTGTTCTTTCAACTGTCTGATTGTATAGTAATTGTTCAGTCTTCTTCTTTTTAGCTTTTTTTAAAATACTATCTATCAACCTTGGATCATACCCGTTGTTTTGTGCTATAATATATTTTATTGTATTTAGTTCGGTTCTGTAATCTACTGCATCAAGGGGTACACTTAGTAATCTGTGAACAAAGGCATGAAAAGAGGCATGTTTATGTTGGTATGGATGGCATGAGTTCGCGTGGAGAATATTTTCACTGTAAGTTGGTTTTCTAAATATATTAAATGTATGATGTTGTAGGCTTATATCTATTGTGATGTCTAGAAAATTCAACCTTTTATTGCCTATTTCCATAGTAACTTGAATGGTATTATGAAGCTTGTTTATATAATCGAAAAAGTCTTTTAATACCGTATGTTCTCCTTTCCACAGACATATTATATCATCAACATACCTATACCAGTATACAATGTTTTGTTTATATTCTGATTCAAGTATTTTCGATTCTAAACTATTCATAAAAATGTCAGCACACAGAGGAGATAGGGGGCTCCCCATCGCTAGTCCATCCTTTTGCTTGTAGGTTTTTGCGTTAAAAGTAAAATAATTTTGATGTAGGCAAACGCTGAAGACGGCTTTCAAGTCTATGATTTCTTGTGCATCTAGATTTGATGTACATAATATTTCGTCTACGATGTTTATAACTTCTTTGACCGGTATATTTGTAAATAAGTTTTTAACGTCAAATGATACAAGAGTTGCGCCCGTTGGAATTGAAATATTTTTAATTTTATTAATTAGGTCAAGACTATTTTTGATTGTATATGACGGATAAAACTTTGTCAAATTTTTAAAAATAATATTAGCTTTCTTAGCTAGTTTATAAGCTGGCGCGGTTGTATATGCGACTACTGGTCTGATCGGTTCTCCTTCCTTGTGGAGTTTGTTTTCCTTGTTTTGAAGTACTTCAAAAATACCTACCTACCTTCGATTATAAATATGAATCCTTTGATACCAAGATTGTACGGATTTTACAAACTCCACAAGGAAGGAGAACCGATCAGACCAGTAGTCGCATACACAACCGCGCCAGCTTATAAACTAGCTAAGAAAGCTAATATTATTTTTAAAAATTTGACAAAGTTTTATCCGTCATATACAATCAAAAATAGTCTTGACCTAATTAATAAAATTAAAAATATTTCAATTCCAACGGGCGCAACTCTTGTATCATTTGACGTTAAAAACTTATTTACAAATATACCGGTCAAAGAAGTTATAAACATCGTAGACGAAATATTATGTACATCAAATCTAGATGCACAAGAAATCATAGACTTGAAAGCCGTCTTCAGCGTTTGCCTACATCAAAATTATTTTACTTTTAACGCAAAAACCTACAAGCAAAAGGATGGACTAGCGATGGGGAGCCCCCTATCTCCTCTGTGTGCTGACATTTTTATGAATAGTTTAGAATCGAAAATACTTGAATCAGAATATAAACAAAACATTGTATACTGGTATAGGTATGTTGATGATGTAATATGTCTGTGGAAAGGAGAACATACGGTAATAAAAGACTTTTTCGATTATATAAACAAGCTTCATAATACCATTCAAGTTACTATGGAAATAGGCAATAAAAGGTTGAATTTTCTAGACATCACAATAGATATAAGCCTACAACATCATAAATTTAATATATTTAGGAAACCAACTTACAGTGAAAATATTCTCCACGCGAACTCATGCCATCCATACCAACATAAACATGCCTCTTTTCATGCCTTTGTTCACAGATTACTAAGTGTACCCCTTGATGCAGTAGATTACAGAACCGAACTAAATACAATAAAATATATAGCACAAAACAACGGGTATGATCCAAGGTTGATAGATAGTATTTTAAAAAAAGCTAAAAAGAAGAAGACTGAACAATTACTATACAATCAGACAGTTGAAAGAACAGAAAGCATATCGTGGGTCAAAATACCATATATTGGACCATCGTCATATAGATTCCAGAGAATTTTACAGAATAAGGAGAAAAAAGTAGCATTTTACACAACAGGTTCTCTAAAAAAGCTTATATGTAACAATAAAGACAAATTTGATATCACAGACAACAGTGGTATATACCGCCTCACTTGTGACACGTGTGGAGGAGTATATATAGGCCAGACAGGACGAAAATTTAAAACTAGAATTAAGGAACATATATGACAGCATGGAAGAAAAAAACAGATAGATCGACGTTTGCAGAACATCTTAACAATAATGGACATCATTTTGACCCAGATAAAGACATAAAATATTTGCATATTCTACCAAAAAGTCGAAAAATGGATGCGTTAGAAGCTTTAGAAATAAACAGATATAAAAAAGGGGGAAATTTGCTAAATGATCAATCATGTCTTTCGAATTCTATTTTATTGGACATCTAGTTTTATTTTTATTTATAATATTTAATTAAATTTAGCCTTAATAATTAATTCAGGGACATTATATTTTAATTTTATTTATTTATTTTATTGACAATTTCATTTTAATTTATTCTGTTGACATATTTACCCTATTTATATTCCGATATTAATGTTTGTGACGAAAGTTTAATGTGACAAAATATTGTACCTATTTAATTTTATACTCTGACATTTGCATTATTATTCTGTTTTAGGACATTGTATCTTATTTTAATATTAAGTTGTCAATTGCATGTGGTGTTAATAATAATTAGGATAACAATTATTGATATGGTATAATTTAGTATATATTTGCCCAAAATATAAAAATGTTTCATGAAGCGGGCAACATTAATCTGCACAATTTTTTGAATTATTTTTTAACTACCTACTTTATATTGAATCTACCTTCAATTTACACCTGATGATGAGTTAATCGAAACCGGTCGTGTTTATATTTAATTATTGTAAAAATCTAAATAAAGTGGAAAAGTGTGTATAAAAAGTTGTGTTATATTATTATGAACATGAATTTCCACCAAGAACCAACAGTACATTCAATCAGTTATACTAAGGCTGGGACTATAATATGTTCCGGAATACGTAAGGTCAGGGAAAGTTCAGAGTACTGAAAATAGAACTCTCTCGATTTTTAGCTCTAGTGTATTGGCATACAATAGAGCTAAAAATCGAACATACAAGTATCGAGTGAAATTTTAATATCATATATGAAAGCTCGACACTCGACACTTCAATTTTCAACTCTATTGGATTAGTGCAGAGTTCTATTTTCCATGATCTGTATTTTCCCGGGCCCGCTGTGTTCCAGATCATATAGTCTCAACCTTAGAATTAGACAGATATTGCTTGATATGGCAACTCATAAGTGACATGGTGGAGAACCTGGCAACATAAAACATTTTTTATTATTATTCATTTCAGGTAAAGTCAGATGATGAATGCAACTGTCAACCAGGATACCTGGTCACCTAAACTGCGCTTAAGAAACGTAATCTGCAGATATGCTACTTAAATATAAAATACCCTAATGAAGACCCTACGAAATTATTAAATTTGGAGTTGGCAAAATCGTCGAAAAATCTTTAGGCATAGGAAAAATAAATATTATAAACCAATGACTTTTCAACAGTGTATGTAGTAACAATCAATACTGTGTCTGTTTGGAGTTAGAAATAAGGGTTCCTTGAGTATTACGGAACCCTAATGATGTATCCTATGTTATTGTTAAAGTATACGGTACCTACTTAAGAAGTACATTTTTCCCGTATTCTCTTTCTTCCTAGTTTTTTCTCTAATGTCCTGAAATATAATTCGGACACTTTCTGAGAGCCTTTCATCAGAACTGCTATTTTATAGGAGTATTTGTATTCAAAGTTGAATCCTTTTATTAATGACAGCATAAAGAAAGTATGCAGCTTGGTAAAATGTAGTTATTGATAATATATATTCAAATATCGTATTGTTGAGTATGTAGGATAAAGTAATGTGTCCAAAAAAAAGTGTATTGTATTATCTACTTATTAATATTATATTATTTTAATAGTACAATTATACAAATATTTAGTATAAAATTGAAGAAAAATCTTCATTGAATACAAGGTATAAATTCAAGATTTTATTGAATAATTTTAATAATGCAAATGCTATTTTTATCAATGTTAAATAATGTCACCTTCCATGTTTCAAATTATAAAATTTTCTTCTTGAAAAATTGGTCCTAAAGACCTTTTTTATGATATCTTGAAATGTGAAAATTATTTTTATATTATGTGAAAATATAACAATAAAAATTTTATATAAAAAATTTTTAGCAGCTAACGAATGTTGCTTTTGTAGAAATGTGCCATTGTTGTCTTGTATGTAAATATAATTATATCAAATGATGAATGAAATGTGTACAGTAAAACCAACTTCTTAATGTCTTTCGAGAATCGTCGTTTTCAACCGACTTCCAAAAAGTTGGCGGTTGTTCGTACATAGTCTGTCATTTCCATAGAAAAACGATGATTGCCGAGGGCCATTAACAACTTACTGCCGTACTGTAATATCAATCACTTATGTACCTATTTTTATAAACTACTATACTCTATTCAAATCTTATTTAATTGAAATATAATCAAAATATTTATAAAAAAAATGTGCTCCGACGCACGATTAAAGTTTGCTCTAAAAAGTAAAATTTGGTGTGCAATGGAAAGCGACCGACGCGACGCATCTTCGTGTTGCCACACGACCGTACCGTGTGACCGTGTGACGTCGTAAATTCGATTTTACTCCCATAGATTTTCATGCTATATATGAAAATCGTTTCTTAAGGCTGCGCTAGTCGGCTTTTTCTCCATACAAACGCTGTTGGTGATTTACTCCAAAGTCAAGCATTATAGACCCAAATTCTAACGTAATATCGATTTTTATGACACTTATCTAGGTCGGTATTTGCTTATATTTCTGAAATTCAAATTAGTGTAGAAGACAATAGCCTCCAAACATCGCATTTTTAGCGCAACTTTGAACGTAAATAAAAATTAAACGAAGAATGATAGTAAAAAAGCAAGCAAATACCGACACAGTTCGATTATTCAGCAATTGAGATAATTTTACTACAGACAAAAATATTATATAGTTTTTTCATAAAACACCAACAGCTGAGTGTCGATTTGCGTAATTTGAAGACGCCTTTTCTAAAATACTTTACACAGCTGCATAAATGTGTGCAGTATAGCTTCTCTTATATGTATACATTACTATTTTATGGGTATATCCTTTTTTCCCCAATATTAGGTGAAATAACAAGCATTTTCCCCGCGCGCATCACTGAGTTCGAGCCGTTGACTAGCGCACTCTTAAGGAGTAATCTCCAGTATTAAATTCGATAGTTTTTTTTTTATATTGTACTGTTAACATGTGACATTTTAATTGGTAGCATAGTAAGTTGTCTTGTTCTTTTTAAGAACATTGAGAGGTTTCTAAGACGATTTTTTTTAATTTAGGTCTCCAGTGATATTTTTGGGGCCATTTTGACATTCAAAGTATGATGAAAACCAAGATGGCGTAACTCTTTACTGTTGAAGATTTGTTCTGGCAAATGTACATACGTCATATCCTATCTTGAGTATTGAAATCTTTGTACACGTTGGCAAGATATTCAACTTTAGTCCATGTATGCTTCGTTCCATTTGCACGTTCAAAACGTTATTTTCATTATTTTCATTCACATTCTGTGTGCTTAGTGCGAGTTTTTATCACTACTCGACATGAAAAAGTAAACTACAATTTGTATGGTATCGAAACAACGCCCCTAGTGGCAAAAATAGGAAACATAATTAGCGAGTGTGAGTTTTGTGGATTTTAACTAATCGAGCGTCGTCTCACACTCACGTTCGAATGTGGGTGTTTCAGCGCTTTGATTGGTTGTTTCAAAAGTCTTGCGAGTAACAGTTGCACATTTTGACATTCGAATAGTAAATTTGTGTTAACGACGTCGAAAAGTTGTCACCCCGCGCTCACTTCCATTTTCTCAGTAACTAGGTAGTGAATTGCGGTGAAAGCATTTATAAAAGAACATTTTAGCAATTAATTTGCTATGGCAGGACGTTTTTTTTCACGTGGAGGATGTTTGCGGCTGCTCATTCTCAAGACGACCGCAATTTTAATGCAAAACGCGAAGCAAGAGCTCGTGCATCTTTCGATCCTTTATTGGACATTATTGTTTACCGATTGTCACACTTACTGTTCCATGAATGTTATTATAGTATCAAACTGAAAAAACTTGTTTTCATCATTTTTAAGTTTAAATACAATTTATTATAAACGAAATGTAAAATTGTGTAAAATTCCTTGCAAAAAATTTCGTCGACTTATGTCAGTGTCACAAACAATAACACTCGATATAACCCGTCACAATCTTGATGACAGCAGCTTCTTAACAAAATAATACAGTGAAAATGACATTCAATTTGGACGGTTAATCTCTCAGTGAAGTCGTGCTACCAATATACCAATATAACAAAAATAATACAGCGTACTCTCGGTGAGGAAACGCGTTCGATTAGTTAGATTTGAAAATCGCACTCGTTAGCTTTTAATTTTCTATTCGATTTGCGCTAACTCGATTTACAAGGTTTTTTTTGTTACTTATGTCACTTTTTGTCGAAAATTCAATAAAAATGTGACTTCTGTGTGAAATAAAGTATTTTAAATATATTTTGCTTCAATTGTATTGCAAAATAAATAGATGTGCATATAAAATTATGTAGTAATAGTATGAAATTACCTAATAAATGTCCATTGTTTTTTTGTATGGGAAACGAACCACCTTAACTCGTAAAATGCGCTTACTTGGAAAACTTCGTACAAAATAACGAAATAATAAGTAAACATGTAAAATATTGGTATATCGTATAATGGTACGGCACCCTACGTGCGCGATTCCGACTCGCACTTGGGTGGGTTTTTTGTTTACGTTTAGATAAAATCCGATCTGAACGGAGTGTAGTTAAAAAAATTCGGAGCGGATATTCGGAAAAATGTCATATTTTTACCACTAAAGGCTCCGACACAGTTGTCGGGACACATTGTATAATGTATACCTTCTATGTATATAAAAGGCAAAGCTGATTGACTGATGTAGCCCAGGCCAAACTTAAGGCTAGAAAATTTGAAACTTTGCACACGTATTCCTCATGTGACGTAGGCATCCACTAAGGAAGGATTTTTTAAAATTGAACCCCCTAGGCGGTAACATAGGGGATGAAAGTTTAAAATCTACTTTCTAGTAAATAATATGGAGTAACATTGTATTATGTGGATTACTTAATACGATCCTACTATTAATATTATAAATGTGAAAGTTTGTGTGAAAGAAGGATGGATGTTTGTTACTCTTTCACGCAAAAACTACTGAACGGATTTCGATGAAATTTGGTATGGTATTAGTTTGGGCTCTGAACCTCAATTCTCGTAGACTTTCATCTTACTTTGATTGCATTGCTAGTGAAGCGACATATCACAATGAATTGATTTTATGAAGTTTCGACCAATCAGAGCGCGCTTCACGCTGGTTTAACGTTTACAAGAATACCGATTGATAGTTTTAGCGTGTCGGTACTTGATTGTAATTGTATTAATGCAGGTTTTATTTAGCGACCCGATTTAGCGATTCGCGATATCACCACTTAGCGAATTGATCCTCTGGATTAAAACACATGCTACTTTTTATCCCGAAAAAGTAGTGTTCCCGAGGGATACTGTATTTACAAGGGCTGTTTATTTACGGGAAACAGAAATATAAAACTGTTTAAATATATGCCATATTATAGAATGTTTTATGTACCCATTGTAAATGTTTGTGGAGGAAATTATTTATTACAAATTCGTCCACGACTACCCTCTTATTTGTTAAACTGTTTTGAAACGAAGATTTTTTTAATGAAAATTAGTTTTATTATGAATTTGTAAATATTATTATAATTATTGTTGTTTTACGGTTTCGAAATACACAAATTATATTGTTTAATTATTGTATTATTTACCTTGCGAATATGAGTTACGGAGAGGTAACTATTTTGTATTTTGGCGTTTGGTTTTTATAAATAAGCAGGCACAAAACAAAAACATTGAAGCTAATAAAGAAAAAATATGGCAATAGCTTAAGGTGGTTCGTTTCCTATACAAAAAAACAATGGACATTTATTAGGTAATTTCATACAATTACTACATAAATTTATATGCACATCTATTTATTTTGCAATACAATTGTCGCAAAATATATTTAAAATACTTTATTTCACACAGAAGTCATATTTTTATTGAATTTTCGACAAAATGTGACATAAGTTACAAATGTCACTTTTTGTCGAAAATTCAATAAAAATGTGACTTCTGTGTGAAATAAAGTATTTTAAATATATTTTGCGACAATTGTATTGCAAAATAAATAGATGTGCATATAAATTTATGTAGTAATAGTATGAAATTACCTAATAAATGTCCATTGTTTTTTTGTATGGGAAACGAACCACCTTAAGTTCGTGATACGAGCGATATTAAATAAATATTTTGAAATTTTAATATTCTAATTATGAGGTCTCTCATAATGAAGATTTTAGTAGGCAATGGCCAATTTTGACAATTCTGGTTTTTCTATCTCATTCTGAAAAAATATATGGTTATGGTGTATTTCGATAGCAAATTTTCATTATTTTTTTAGTAGGATCATGGACCAATAAAATTAGTAGGATGCATCGTTTCCGTGATACAAGGACATATTCTAGTCCGAGAAAGAAGCGATGTGGAAATGGAAAATTGGTTTTTCCAGTTTCTTCCTATCTCATTCTGTATAAAATATTTGTTTACGCAAAAATCCGGATTTAAGTGAACGTATGTATGTACGGAAATAGTATGTGAGTAAATAAAACAACAATATTTCATTAAATATTTATTAATAGCAACATTGAATTGACATATAGATGACAGAAAAATAAAAATCGGCAAAACCTCTACAGATTGTTTGTTCTTCTCGACTTGTACCAAGTACTGTAGTAAAAATTAATTTGCTCATGCAACCAGTTGCTTTCAATTACCTACCTAATGAGTCTCAAACAATCCGTCGTGGTTTTACATTAACAGACTTATCTACTGATATGTATACGTTACATCTCACAAAGAGTGAAGTCTTGACACACTAGGTACTTAGTGTAAGTGTAATCTACCCTACACCTCAGATCAAATAAAAAGTATAGATGGACTCCTACGAACAACATAGTGAAGCCGGTTTTTTATGAATTGTGTGCGTGAGCCGGTGTTGCCATACTAAATTTTCATTACCCTATATTATGTTGGCTAAACTTTCGAATAACATCCCACATTTGTACTATTAATTGGTTTATGGTAATTTTACCGCTTAAAGTTCTTTTATTGTAGCAGTAATTTCGCAAGTTTTCAAAATTATAAGATCCGTAGTTTTCGAGATAACAATATAATAAAATTTCGAAAATTGTATAGGAATTCGGCCATGTTAACGTTTCTGTGACATTTATGTTTCGTATTCCATAGCTTTATATCAAAAAACTTTGCAGAGCTCTATTTTACGTAAAAGTTGTAACACGGCCTCACAAAAACCTGGCGCGAAATAACGTCACAACTCTCCCCAACTATGGAATTCTAAAAATACCCATTTTTAGAATTCCATAGTTCCAGATTAAAACATTTTTAAATTTTATTGCGTTCAAAACGTCTTTAAATATGAAAAAAAAAACAGAAAGTGATAATTCTGTTTATTATTTATTTATAGATAAATTTTGATAAAGGATAGGTAAATATCTATGGATATCTATGGAGGTAAAGGTGAAAAGTTTCGATTTAGGTGTACCAATACATAATATTATGGTAATAGGGTAGTTAATATACGGTCACCGACAAGTCAGTGTACCACTTGCCTAATTTTTTTTTTGGTAGCATAATATGCTTGTTATTTCAGGAAAAATCTAAATCATTATAATTATGTGTCCATATAAATTTCAAGGAGTTCCCTCGATTCCTCATGGATCCCCCATCATTAAGTTTCCACTTTAGTGACTAAAAGACCAATTTCGAATTTATACCATTTACAACAATAAAATAATTTTGCAAATAGGTCCATAAACGACAAGAGTGTTGGTGTAAAATACTATAAGAAGTACATTTTATATCATCAAAATGTGATGATGTATGGTGTGATTGTGGTGGTGATGATAATGATTACTTTGATTGACATGGTGGCATATGCTTGCAGTTCTTTAAATAACGCCAAAATCCCTAAACATGTATCTATAAGGAGTCAGGAGTTCTGTTCTGCACTTTTGGATCCAGAGTATAACTTGGAGCAAAATCTTACTTTTTGGTAGCATATATGCTTGGACCACTTCAGAAAAAGTCAAAATCACCATATATTTCCATAAAAATTTCGAGGAGTTCCTTCGATTCCTCATGGATCCCATCATCACGTCACCACTTTTTGAAAACCAGACCAACTTGGGATTATACTTTTTATATCAAAAAAAGAATTTTGAAAATCGGTTCACAGACGGCGGAATTATCGTTCCCGATATTTTCCGTATACCGAATATAGGGGCATTTACCTTAAATTGCTTTAAACTTCAAAACTTCCTAATTAAAAAATAAAAACACAGTCTGACCCTCTACTTCATAATTTTGTTAAGAATTTGCCTACAAATTACTTACCTTATTTTAGGCTATTGAGAATATGAAATCCTGGCAACACTCTCTCGATCCGCCATTATGAAATTGTCATTATTTGTTTCGTGTAACCTCAAAATTGTGATAAATTATTTTAAACAAACTACAGTTTTGTGTGTACTTACTTATGAAATGTTATTTCCTGACACTTTTTGTTCGCCTTCGTACAGTTTTTATACCACTTAATAGCGCAGAACGACATTTTTGTGGCAAAATCACTGCACGACGACTCGTTCGATACTGACGAAAAGTAGCGTACTTTTTTTGCATGAGTGTGCGTGACCGCGTGTGTTTACACAAAGTAGTGTAGTTTTTGAGGCTTCAGTTGAAACAAGCGCCATGCGCAATCTAGTTTTTTATTTGATCTGAGCCCTACACACGTAACCGACTAGTTTATAGCCTATAAGGTAACAGGTAGCTCGTGATTTGTCACTACATAGAACGTTCCAAGGTCAAGGATCATACCTATTTACTAATAGCAACATTTATTAAAAATCTTTTAAAGTAAAAATAAAAATATAATTAATCTACTGAAAGTAATGACTAGTTTAAATAAGTCTGCCAATAGATGGCGCTTTAACAAACATAATTTCATTACGTTGTCGTTAAGTTCTATAAATCACACAACATTTCATAGCAATTGCCCTAAGAATTTATCTATAAACTTAAAAACAGCAATAACATTAATATATTTTAATACCTAATTTACTAAAAACAATGAGTAGAGTTTAAGTGTGTCTACAAAAAGATTGGCTCTTTAACAAACATAATTTTATAACATTGTTAATGTATAAATTATTTGATAATAATTATTTAGGTAAGATTCAAAATCATTATAAAAACATCTTGCTTCCATAAGAAATATTCTATTACTATATCTATAACATTTTACTACACTCTAACGTCAAGCATATTATGTAAATTTTGATAATTATAAATAACATACATTTACTGTTTGATAAAAGTATTAGGTATATTAATAAACTTTAATTGTAAAGAAATAAAATATTATAAATATGTACCTAACAAGTATTTTAATACTGGTTAATAGGTCAGCAACACGGATACTAAAAGACTAACACATAAGTGAATGGTCGGTAGTAGGTACTACCTATCAGAAAATCTAATTCATAAGCAGTTGACCGGTACCATAATTTGTTCGTATTATATTAAAATGACAATAAGTTGTCTTTTTTAAAATTAGATTCCCTGATAGTTCATAGTTTCATACCAACATCAGGGTATATACAGGTATATACAATGTATGAAACATGGTGCATAGACATGGTACAAGGGGCATTTTTATTTTTTCTAGCTATTAACATCTATTAGTTATAACATCTACGATAAAATTTACTATATTTTATAACAAGAAATGATGATTCATAAAATATTCGGCGACGTTTATTAAATAAAATATTTTGATCAAACATTGTACTGCCGTTTGGCATTTACCTAACACATATTCTAATCTAACTTCCCCCCTCATTTCTCAACTGTTTTAGCGATTTAATCAAATCGTATGAACCTGGTTTGAACAATAATTATTGTGATAGCTTACAACTAGAAAACTTATTCATATAACTTATAACCTAGGTAAATATTCCTTAAAAAGCTAATCTTTGATATGTTTTTGATATTCTTGGCCATGCTGTACATGACAGTCTCTTAGCGATATGTGTAAGTTTCCTTACGTCTACTTAGTATTAATATAGATAAAATATTGTTTATAAAATACCCACAAGACTTTTAAGCCAGTGCAGTAGTGCACACATAGCTAGTAAAAAAAAAGTAGTAGTTATATAAATATCGTATGCTTTTATAAAACTTTATAGAAGAAACATTTTTATAACGTTAATTTTCTAATGGACATTTGGTTTGCATCGCGCAAGCTGTGAAGCGTGTAGCCAACGCAGAAAAAAAATATTTTAAGTACTTATGTAATTTAAATAGATAGATATAATTCATTAAAATAACGCATTACTACACTTTAACATATTAAATTTTGAAAATTTATAATACCTACGTAGGTATTATTTATTTAATATTTTCAAATATCGTCGTTAAAGTGTCAATTCCAACAACGCCTGTTATAGATGATTAATCGTTTGTTAAATATCATGTTATATTTCTCGTTCTTCGTAGGTATTAATGAAAGAGAAGGTATGATATTTAGATAAACGACTGCCTAACACAAGCGTTTGTGAAATCAGAACAGTATATTTTTAATAAACTCTACCAAAGAGAAGCAGCATGGCTGCTCTCTATCTCTATATATTTGTTTACAAATCTACTATTTTGTTATCACCACAGCATTGATATCAGAGGCAACTTATGATCTAAATAAGTAACATTAACTAACTACATTATTTATGAATTTAATTCTTCAATCTCTATTTATCATTCATTCAGATTTTATTTCATTTCATTGAGTTTCAGCGAAAAACTTAGAAGTTTATCTACTGTCGGTAATAAAATTTGTAAAATTTGTTACGATTTAAATACATAATAATTAATAGGTATAAACTATGCAGTTATAGGTATCAAATAAAAAAAAGTTTAAGGTAAAGGTATCTACCTCCATGATTCCCACCTAATCAGCAAAATCTCTTGCAGCTTAGGTAAGTAGGTACCTATAACGTTCCTAAGTTTATTTCCCGTCATTTTACCTAAGTTTTATGTAGATATGACATAAAACAAGACGCCATTCAATGTCACGTACCTAATAACGAATACTTAAGTAGGTAGTAATGTGTATATCAGTGAGCTGACGGCTGGTACAAGACAGCAATGCATGAGAAATCGACTTAAGTACCATCAGGGAATCTCATGAGATTATTATGCATTCATAACCAGATCGAGTTTTGTCATAATTTGTTCGTATTATTATTAATATGATATCAAACTGACATGTCATTGACAATTGTAATGTGACTCACCGTCTTTCTAATACAAATAAATGACGAGAACATTCTACTTATTACGAATAATTAGATTCCCTGATGAACATTTCAAGGTGCTTTACGAAGCTATAGTAGATATTACATGTAGTGAAATTCGTTTATAGTATAAAGCTACGTTCTAAGCACTATAACACTTTAAGTTACATATAAACTCCAGTATAATTGAGACAGAGATCCATAAAAGTTATACCTAATATAAATTACTTATTACTTATAACATATTGATATGTTTCGTTACGTCACTCACAAAAGTCTATGGGCGTAATATAATTAAGATTAAGTATATTTTTATCAATTGAAAATAATACTATATTTAATGACTAGGTATGTTAAGAAGATACTACTATAAATTGAGATCATAATCATTTTCGCCTTATTTTTACTATTAAACTAATAACGCAAAATAAGGGTCATTTTTTCGCTTTGGTGAGAGCGAATGGGTAAACGATACTACCTGCATTTAACGTTGCCCAATAATTTATAAATATTTAAAGTCACTATTAAATAGTGACATTATAAAATTACAGTAAGTAAGTACATATAATCATATTATTATAAAGTATAACAGCATGTTTAAAAGTAACAATATTTTCGAGTCCATACATTCATAAAATTCATTCTTTCCGCTAATATATTTAACTAGATACCAATCTATTTTAACATGTATTATAATATCTTGTAAATCAAATCTTCATTCATAATTATTGTAAGTAAAATAATTTGAGACTTTAGGAACATTTAGCCTATAACTTAATTTTCTACTTTGCGATTCTGAAACATTAGTTTCATCGAATCGAGGGCCTCTTCTAGGGACTGCTTGAAAGCTTCTGTGTTGGTGACATTTGAAGAGGTGAAAGAAGATATGCAGAAGATGACGGAATCCTTCTTGGGGTTGTAGGCGCAACCGTACCCGTCTGGCACCACAGCTCCGTAGCCCATGAACGTGCCGTCAACCGTGGTTGCTACCTGCACGTGAGATTTAAGGGTGTCACAGACGGTGAAGATATTTTAATATTTTATACATAGATACTTAATTATAATTACGCCTCTTTCCCGTAGGGGTAGACAGAGACCACTTCTTTCGACTTGCTACGATCCTTGCATACTTGTTTCGCTTCGTCCACTTTCATTCTTACTATCCATTCCTCCTCTTACATTCAACGTAGCGAAGCGCCTCTCTATGGGCCACTTTTCGCCTCCGCGAGAACGAGACGTGATAGGTGAAGAACCACATCGCCGCCATTTTGGATAATTAAATTATTTTTATAATTATCCATTGCGTTCCCACGGATTGGCGGAGAGGGTAGGAATAGGGAATGGGAGGTATAGGTGGTGTGGAAAGGAAGCTTGGTAAGTTAGAGTGGGAAATAAAAATGTAGGATATTACCGCCCAGGAGTGCAAGGGATAGGACAGTAATAGCTATAGGGCAGCCGGGGTCGCATACCCGTATACTACACCACAACTACCGGACAGGTAAGTTGGGATGAGTATCGCATGACAAATATTTATAAATAGGTATAAATAAAGTAAGTAATATGATTTATAAATATCTTAACATAAAATATTAGTATCTTTGCCGTCTCTGATGGCTTTTATGGAGTTAAGTGGGATAAGGCAATACGATAACCATAATTATTAGATATACAAAACTTATGAATTATTTTACAACAAAGTAGAAACCTGTTAAATATTTGACACATAGGTTTGACACGAAATATACCTAATATTATCTATGGACGCTTTCACACCACGTTGATCTGGTCCCGTGGTATATTCTCGAAGAACTATAGTGTTACTGGTAGGTACTAGACAACTGAAATATATTATACTATAGGTGCCTAATTATATTTAAGATTTTTAGTATATAATACACATCCAAGACCGAAGAACACAGAAAAACATTTTTCCCCTTCGGCGGGATTCGCACCCGCGACTTCCGGCTTAAGCGCCGACGCGCTAACCAGTGAGCTACAGAACATTCAAGTAGGTACTCTAGTAGTTTCTGCATCACATACCTGGCTGGTACTCAGCTTGAACTGTATCATCTGTCCATACGTAGGGTCTGTGAACATTGCCGGCAGCTCGCCGTGGTTCTCCCGCGCGGCCTCGCGCAGCCCCAGCAGGTGGTTGTCCATGCCGCGACCCTGGATGTTGGCCTCCATGATCGCGGTCTGCTTGCGAGCTGCTTCTTGGAAGAGCTCGAGTTTCTTCTGTTCCTGACAGAGAATAATTTGATGATTACTGACTCACAGACAGTGTCAACATTCTTTTAATTTGGTTATGTTATAGTAGTGCTGATAAATATAAAATACTAACTGTTGCCCGCGGCTCCGTCCGCGTAAATACAATATCCCAAAGGAACACTTTACTTTTTTGGGATAGAAAGTAGCCTATGTTTTAATCCAGAGCCTAAGCAACTACCATACCAAATTTCATCAAAATCCGTTTAATAGTTTTTGCGTGAAAGAGTAACAAACATCCATCCATCCTCACAAACTTTCACATTTATGAGAAGGATAATGTAGCAAGATATGGATTAATTTGGCCTTAAATTTGGACTTAAAAGACTACTAACTGGTTGTAAAGTAAAAAAACCAGACGGACGCTAGTGAGGTTTACCAACGGCATATAAAACTGGCTGGTTGTTACCTAGGAAAACCTGGGCCTCTAGTCAAGATGCATTCGATAATTACGACAGAGAAGTTCGAAAACAAAATGTATGGGATTTGACATAAGGCATCGCAAGCGACATGTCTCATAACGATGACTTATGTCAAATCCCATACATTTTTGATTTCGAAGTTCGCCGTCGAAATTATCGAATTTATCTTGACTAGAGGCCCTGTGATGTTTAGGTCAGCGTTTCATATTTCCATCTCAACTCACCCCGTACAGATTGAAAGAGACCTTCTTCTGCGAGTCGTCCTCAGCTGGTGGGGCGGGGGATGTGTCTGCCGCACACATAGCGGCCGCCCACGCCAGCGCCGCGCCGTGTGCCGCGCGAATGTTGTCCACGCGACCACCGCGGAACCGCCGGAGGGAGGCTGACTCGTAGGTGGAGACGAGGTGCCCGTACATCCTGCGATACATGAGAGACTTACACCTGTAATCTGTATCATTAGTTGTTTCCTCACATCCACCTCAACTGAGGTTTCCGAGTTCCTCGGATTTGGTATTCTTAAACGTAATTTCTACCTCAGCTGTTTGATCCTCCAGTAAGGTTGAGTGGAGGTATGACGTCATATATAATCATAGAAAAATATATTTTTTTAGAGCCTCAAGGTTATGTCCTGACTCCTGAGGTTCTCTCCTTAAGTTTGACAGTTGATTCCTCGACTTTAGTAAGGAAATTCCTCAAGTCGAGGACATTTTGCTGAACTAATGATACAATTTTGGTGGATTAAGGTTGAGTCGAGTGGAAGAAATCTCGAGGAAACAACTACTGATCTGGGTTAGGGCATGCGATGAACCTTGGTGCAGGAGCATTCTGTGATAGAAGCAGGCGCAGCAGCAGTAGGATGATAAACTTCCGGAGAATGAACAATTTCATGTACGCACAACACGAGATATGTGGTAAAAGTCAACGAAAATGCTAATTTTCTTTTTAGTGTAAGCAATTAGTTATGTAGACTGAAGCTGCATGCAAATGCAACTGAACTACATACTTCTACAGTTTATACACAAATAAGTACATCTACACCTACATCTCCACCTAGGTACTATGATTTCGGATTTTATTCTTGCCAATAACTTCTATACCCGGAGTACTTCAGGGTTACACCTATGGTGACATCAAATATGACTTAAAGTGAACCCATTGGCAAACGCTGACGTTGATGCTGGGTTTTTACTTTTTAGTATGAATTTTAGACTATGCCCTTAAGGTGTTAACTTACTTGTAATAAGCGTACTGCAACGCCAGCTGTATGTAGACGTCGGGGCTGGTGCGGCAGGACTTCATGTACTCCCGTCCGTACCCGCGGTACGTGTACACCTTCAGGTCCAGGTCCGATATGTGCCTGGTACGTAAGTAAACAGTTGCTTACAGTTACATTGTCTGCGACCACTAACATCCTACTAATATTATAAATGTGAAAGTTTGTGAGGATGTATGGATGGATGTTTGTTACTCTTTCACGCAAAAACTACTGAACGGATTTCGATGAAATTTAGTATTCGAAAAAATACAGTATTTCCGAGGGATACTGTTTTTACGCGGGCGAAGCCGCGGGCAATAGCTAGTATTATATATGTGAAAGTTTGTGAGGATGTATGGATGGATGTTTGTTACTCTTTCACGCAAAAACTACTGAACGGATTTCGATGAAATTTGGTATGGTAGTAGTTTAGGCTCTGGATTAAAACATAGGCTACTTTTTATCCCGAAAAAGTACAGTATTCCCGTGGGATACTATATTTACGCGGGCGGGCCGCGGGCAACAGCTAGTTCCTACATACGGGTATCTAAACAACGTAAGTAGACTCTACCGTTATTATATTTATTGTTTGCCTATGTCTACGAATACTCTATGCCCAATATTCAGTATCCAAGTTTAGTAAATATTGTACTTGACTACTGAAGTATAGATCACTAGGTCTTGCCCGCGGCTCCGCCCGCGTATTTACAATATCCCATGGGAACACTGTACTATTTCTGGATAAAAAGTAGCCTATGTTTTAATCCAGAGCCTAAACTACTACCATACCAAATTTCCATCATAAAAACTACCATCATACTAAAGTCCATTAAAATCCGTTGAGTAGTTTTAGTACATAGTTGGGTTATAATAATAATAATAATAATATCTAATAATAATTAATTATTATAATTCTACTACAGTATACATGTGTTAAATGTATTTCGTATTAAAACTAAAAAAGAAACTAGTTTTAAGGCCATGAGAAATAGCCTTGAATCTAAATATCGTTATTAGGATTTGAAATGTAGACCCGGATCGTAATTGTAAAGAGTACCTATAAGTAGTATCTAAAAATACAGATAACAGAACCATTTATAATTTCTGTGACGAAGGATCTCCTTACCGGTCAATATCCCTAGCTGCAGTGTCGATGGTCTTCATTAGGTCCGGGGTGAGGTTCCACTTCATGGCCTGAGGAGCCGGGAGGAGCACTGGCGGGGGTGTGGGGCGGTCTGACACCTCAGCTCTGGCCAGAGCCCTCTCAGCCAGCCTGATGACCGCCACGCCCTCTGCTGGGCTGTGCTCGTAGCACATGCCCACAGTGCCGTCTGATGATATTATGAGCTGTAAAAGAGGAAGGAAGTAAAGAATATAATCATGAAGAAAACACACCAAAACGAAACGATACGTGACGCATTTTAAAAATAGCTATTCAAATTTGAACTTTATTTACTGCATGAGAAGATGCACGTTTCATTGCAAGAGTTCGAATGTCAAGTCAATGAAAGTCAATGGCTGTGTTCCGCGGAAAATGGCGCTTGTTAGCGCTTGCTAGCGCTAAAGAAAAAAAAATTACCAGGACACGTTTGCTAACCTCAATACTGCTAACACAATCCGAGATTTTGCTTAATTAATGCAAGCGGTCGCCATTTTGCTTACGATTTTTTGTTAGCGCTATTTACCGCGGAAGTCGGAACAAAGCCACATCGAAGCCGCTGCTCTTGCAAAGAAACGTGTATCTTTTTGAATAGAGATTAAAGTTTTAATTTTGAATAGCTTGAATAGTCGCGTATCGTTGCGGTGGTAATAGACAATTAATACCCAATGGATTCATTATATTTTACCCATATTATAATAATGAACCAATAAATGAGCTCCGTTCTAATAACATAATTATTATTATTTATGATAACTGAATATTTTAGCTTCTTTGTTAAATCTAGAATCTAATGTGTACCTAAGTTAGTCAGTAAGTATTGAAATTATTAAGCACTGCGCGTAAATACAGTATCCCACAGGCATACTGTACTTTTTCGGGATAAAATGTAGCCTATATTTTATTTAAGAAACCTAGACTATAACCACACCAAACATCAAAATCCGTACAATCGTGAAAGAGTCAAACTATCCATCCATCCATCCTCACAAATATTCACATTTATAATAGTAGTAGAATAAGTAGGAAATACCGAAATAGTAGTAATAAAAGTTACTACTAAGTATTAACTTATTTTTATGAATCTTCTAAATATATAAAAGGCAAACCTGACTGACTTATCTATCAACGCACAGCCGAAACTACTTAACGGATTTTGATGAAATTTGGCATACATATAGTTGTGCAGGCATCCGCTAAGAAAGGATTTTAAAAATTCGCCCCCTTAGGGGGTGAAAATGGGGGTTAATATTTTATATGGAAACCGAACTCCACGCGGACGAAATCGCGTTCAAAAGCTAGTGTCAAATATTATTATAACAGTTTGGACCTTCAACTGCTTACCTGCACAGTTTTGTCGAACCACCTATTGGCGGAGTGGTACCGAGTCCCGCCCCCGTGCATGGCGCGGAGCAGCGCGTTGGTATCAGAGTCCACGTCGCTGCGGTCCCCGCCGGCCTCGTCCAGACACACCAGGCACAGGGCCCGGGAGATCAGCTCCAAGTTGGCGCGGTTGTTCTCGTCTGTAGATATAGATGGCGGAAAAATGAAAGAATTTTTAATATTATTATATAATTAAAAATTCTTCAATAACATTTTAATCTATACTTATACTTCATATTATAAATGCGAAAGTGTGTATGTCTGTCTGTTTATTACCTCTTCGCGCTTTAACCGCTGAACCGATTCTTATAAAATTTGGTATAGACATACTTTGGGTTCCGGGAAAGGACATAGGATATTTTTTATCCCGAAAAAGTAGTGTTCCCGCGGTATAATGTATTAAGTAAACCGTTTCCAATAATATTAATCTATTTAAAAAATAAAATATATAAAAGGAGATGACTGACATATAGACGCTCGCACAGCTAGTAGAAACGTGAATTTTGTACAGTAGTTTTAATTTACAATTTAGACACGCACTAAGAAGGGATTTAAAAAAATCAATACTTAAAGGGATGAAATAGGGGTTGATAGTTTGGAAAATCTTTAATTCTACACCGATTTCGGTGAAAATTGAGATTCATGCTCATACATTTCAATTAATATAATACGTGTTTCAAGATATATTCGAATTCACCCTCCCACGGTATATAATAAGGATTAAAAGTTTGTATAAAAATATTTAAAATCTGTCCCGATTTTCGTGAAGTTTAATATCTGAGGTAATAATTATAAATTATTTTATAGTTTTTTTATTTAAGTAAAATAACAATTAAAATAATACAACAAACATAAAATTAACAACAAAACTAGAAACAAAAAAAACTAAAAATTAGTACTAATAGTTTTTTTATTCTTCCATCATCAAGGGATGAAAAAGTCCAAAGTTTGTATGGTTAAATATCAACAACTGAACGGATGGCGTTGAATTTTGGCACGCATATAGTTATTATGACGTAGAAATCCTTTAAAAAGGAATTTTCGAAATACATACCCCACGGGGATGCTAAGTGATCTACGCGGCAGAAGTCGCACTAAAGCTAGTCAAATCAAACTGAATCACTTCTGAGTAAGTTCATAGCTAAGTACTTTTTAATTTTTTTAAGTACTTTTTAAAATTTAATCTGTATTCTCGTATTTAAAGTAAACTTTAATTAATTTTAGTTTGATTAAATTGAAAGTGAAGCGACATGTTACCATAAATGGATTTTATGACCTTTCAACCAATCAGAGCGCATTTCACGTAGGTTTAACGTTTATAAAAACACTGTTTGGCAATTTTAGAGTGTCGGGAGTTCGGGACTTGATTGTAATTGTAGTAATGCAGGTTTTATTTAGCAGAATTGCTCCTCAGAGCTCTGGATTACCTGATGATCTTAAGTACCTCTAATAATCTGTTCTCTGGCCATTGCCCACTGGTCCCTGTTCATGGAGGTGAGCAGCCCGACCCTGGGTGCTGGAGGAGCGCCAGCAGCATCCACCAGCACATGCAGCAGCTGCGCCTGCATCTCGCCAGCCGTGAGGCGACCACGGTCCGTCGCTTTTATGGGGATCGGGTAGAACTAAACAAAGAAATCAAAGTAATTTTAGTATTTATACACTGTAAGGATCGTAGCAAGGGGAAAGAAGTGGTCTCTGCCTACCCCTACGGGAAAAAGGCGTGATTATAATATGTATGTATGTTTATACACTGTTTTTAGGGTTGTAAAATGCGTGTTCAAATATCTCCTAACGCTTTTCGAGATCAAAACAATGCATAAAGAACAAACAAATAAAATAAGCAATCTGTGTTGGCTGCTAAATTGCAATCACAGTGAAAAGACATAGAACGGAAATTTTCCAGCGCTAGTAGATAGCTAGAGACGATTTAAAAATATCAGCTGAATAAAGTACTGAAATAAAATTCATCCATTCTAGATGCAAAACTTATTTTGAAACCCGCCATCTTGACAAAGTAATTCCAACTCGTTATGTCGTTGTCAGAAAATAATGTAATTAACTATCGCCGAAGACTCTCGAGGGACAAAGTTGGGAAGCGTACCGTAATTAACTTAGTTGAGTTACTTGATATCAGATAAAGATCCCGCAATAATAACAGAAAGTTTGACAGCTTGTATGCAATTGCGTGTGTAGGTAGAAATTTTTTATTAAAAATTATTATATTATATTTATGAATCACGTCAAATATAGATTTAAATAAAAAAAAAATTAAATATAGCCAGATGGTAATTTTTCGTATTATATATATTAAACTAACTGAAATTAGAGCATTTAATGCTCTAAGTAACTACATAATATTATGCTTATCTACTCATTTAAGGAATTAATGATGCAATTTTTTAAGTTATGTTTATTTGCTTTGCTGTGATTAAAATCGGTCAAAAATCACAATATTTTAACTTTAACTTACATAAAATAACTTTAGGGCTTATTTTAAGTCTGACGTAAACAAAATGAAAAAAAAAAATAGTAACCCCGTGGTTGAAATAGTCAAGCAGTGAACAAAGAACACTATTAATCACGACAATTTTCAAACAAAAAATACCACATCTAAATTGGGCATTTTGTTTCAGAGCGACGATGCCACGGACAGACACATAGACAGACGGGCACCTCAAACTCATAACACTCCTCTCTTTGTGTCGGGGTTTAAAAGTATATAGTAAAACGTACATAATTTCTGCATGCTACTATCACCAGCTCTTCACTGTCAACATTCTCGCTCGCCGGTTGCGGGAACTCCAGACGATCTTTGCCCACTTCTGGGATACGGCAGACTCCCAGCAGATGGTAGAACTGCTCCATACACAGAGGTTGACCCTTCTCACGACTAGTAGCGCGTTCCTGAGGTAGTTCGCCCCTGAAAGAAGTAATAAATCAGAATCAGAACATAATATATTTTATGAAAAATCAATTTTCTCTAATTTTTCCAACTTCTCAATTTCGTTCAAATTCTCAACGAAAATATTGCCCTATGATTGCAACTGACTATAGGAATATTGTAAAGGACTTTTCATTCTATGCATAATAATAAGATAATTCCAATAAGTATAGCAAATTGAAAAACAATATAGCCTAAGTTATAGCTTACCGTTCAAGCATTTCTTTGTAATCCAAGAGGTCGTCGATGTAAAGCGCTGCCAGATCGGCCACCTCGTCCATTTTTGCGAAATGTCGTCGCGGGAACACCATCCCTGGGTTGGAGTTAATGGGCAGGGGCAGTCGTACCTTCAGGTACATATCATCCAGCCACCAGTCCTTCACCTGTTCAAGTTATGATAAAGATCATCAAAGCCAGATTAACCTGTACGTGCCTGTACCCTAACTAGACGCATATTTCTTGCCGGATAAAATTACCATGAACTTAGGATTAATTTTTTTATTCCATAAACAAAACAACCTATTGGACCTACTTGGCTGGCAAATGAACTAAGATAATAATACATTTATAATACAAATGTAATTCCAAGCTAATTTTGAATGCAATAAACTCTCGGGTAAAAATAAAAATCATAAAATATACAAGTCACGTATAATAAGATTCCACATTTCCATTAAAAATAACGTTTGTACGCTCGCGTCGGTCTAATAAAGAACAGGGTTCGTCTTTCCCTCGTTGTTGGTTCATACGTCGTTGTATATTTGTTATACTCGGTATTAAAATAATTAAAAGGATCTTCGAAGGAATTGTAATATTTCATATTATTCCTTCCTCTGATAAAGGTGTTTATTATGGATGGGGTTGTTTGAGAATATTCAGAGTTATAAAGATACTTTTTTATAGAATTAATCCTGTTCTTGATATATTTTGGCTTAGACTGATGTCGGTATGTTTCATGTAGATCAACAGCTTCTGTCTTCTGGTAATTTTTTGTAGGTTCTTTAAATATGCCTCCCTCGTTAATTAACATTATGTCACTGTCGTGATTTGAAATATCTTCATTATTAGGGTAGTAAAAATAACTTGGTTTCCATTTAATTACAGGTCGTTTGTTTAATTTCTTTGGCTTTCTTGTCGTTATATCATAGCTGAGAAATGACTTTTCTAAAAGATTGCTTTGTGGGTAATAATCTGCTCGGTGAAGTTTAGTTTTTATTTCTCTCAATATAGTCCTTGGTTTATATGTAGATATTATTTCTTCCGTTTTCTGAGATCGAGAAGTAATTGGATAAATCTTAGCAATTTGAGTAGTGCATCGCTTCTGACTTCTACTTTCATTTTTTGACTTTGGTAAAGGAGAAGCGTGTTTATTTTTTACATTCATTCTAAAACTATTCTTTGGTTTTTTAGATTTACCCATTTCTTTGCGATATATACGTTGTATATTACTTTGCAATGTAACTTTCGAAGTAGTTTTATGTACCAATGAAAACTTTTTAGCAATCGGATCTCTTATTTCATGTATATAATGAAATGGTTCATAGGTGTTATACTTTATTTTTTTAATTACGTTATCCACTGTTCGACCTGGTGAATTAGAGATGATATTTAAAGTACTGCTTTTAATTTTTACTGGAGGTGTAAGACTAGTTGTAGTTGATATATTTTTAATAGTTTTAGTTGTTTTTTTAGAGCTGTTTTGTGTCGATATTTCAACCCCGGAATCATTGGCATATTTTGTCGATGTAAAGTTATTTTGCAAACTTTCAACTGTTGTCAATGCTTTATTTATTGACCATACTGCCTTTTTTTCACTTGCAGTCATTTTAGTTTTAATTATGCCTGTAGTCAATACTTTACTGTTTTTATTTGTATGTGTAGTAACTAATGTGCTCGCATCAAAATGAGTGAAACTATCTTTCTCCTTATATATTTTTAACGCTTTAGAAAAAATCCCGTAATCTGTAAAATTTGTAGTCCCTTTTCCAGAAATTATTGCATCTTGTATTGATTTCAAATTATTTTTTATGGTTCTGGTATTTGAGATAAGTTTGTTTATGGCCGTTGTTGTTTTATCTATGCTATTAGTGAATATTTGACTGAAAAACGGTTTTACCGTGTTAATGTGCCCAAATGTATTCAATTCACTATTTGTAATTGATGACGCAGTTACATTAATATTAAAAGTTTGTGTCTCATTTTTATTTGGAATTCTCTTCATATTTTTTAAAGTTGTTGAAGAATATATTTCAAATGACGACGATTCATGTTTGTTTTTCTGTGTTTTAATATGCTTCGGATTATGTTTTTTAGATAACACACTATGTTTAAACGGACTTTTGATCTGACTACCAAAAATATTCATTAAATGTGCATAGTTATTGTCAGTGCTTAATGATGTGCTTGAAAATGTTGTTTCATCAGTTATGTTTTCATTACTATACGTGTTATTAATTTGTTGTCTTAAATAATTTGATACATTGTTAGAGTCTTTCATCATTAAAATTTTAGAATTATTACTAGAAGCGTTTGTTATTTTATAGCGTTTGGGCAGTTTACATAAATCTTTTACTCGTTTTTGAAAATCTGTCGTATACGCAGATTTTGAAATTATACCTTTGTCGAAAACAGTATACTTTTCAGGTATATTTTTGATAGATGAATTACTACTTTTGAATTGGTTTCTTATTTTATTTCCGTTTAGATTTATTATTTTTGGATTTGTATCGGTTTCGTAGTTAACAGCTTTTTTCGAATGTTCCACTGGCTCTAATTTATCACACCTAGTACATTTTATGTTTGTCATGTATTCACGATTCTGAATTTGCGACTTTTCTGTGTGATTCTTTAGTTTTTGGCTTGTGGATAATAATACAATGTTTGACTGAGTAGAAAACAACATAACATCGTTATTATCTAAATATGTAGCTGTTGCTTCATTTTTGTTATTTTGCTTTGAACTATTCAATCGTTTATTGTAATAACTTATATTGAGACCATAAGAAATTAGTGGTATTTCGGTAGATTTTACAAACGCAGGTTTTGTTATTAGATAATTTTCCTCTGCCGTATGACTTTGTCTAAATTTGCCTTTGCCTTTGAAAACATTATTAAACACTGTAAGTTCATCTAAAATAACAGGTCTTGTAACGTATTTGTTTGGCCAACCGTTCATTGCATATGTCACAGGTTTTGTAGTACTATAAATTAGTTTCTCTGTAGGAGTAAACTTATTTCTTAATGGTGGTAAAATAAAGTTCGATTGAATTGTAAACATTGAAAAATTGTTGTCTTTTAAAAACACACTTGCTGCTGTATTATCTTCATCGTTATGTGTAGAACTATTTGAGGGTTTCAGAGTATTTAAAACATAATTTTCTTTATTAAATGCTAACATAGTATCTTTAAGATCAGAAGGTTGGCTTGAGATTTTATTATTTGCTTTAGACTTTGTAATATTTGTATTTTTTATTTTAGAGTTTTGTATAATTTTTACGAAATTAGAGTTTTTGAAATAACTTTTGTTAGCAACCTGTTCATATCTTTGCAACATTTCCTTCTCTTTATTTGAGTTTACGACTATGTCAATAAAGGGATACATTTCAGTATAATATGCTTTAGTATTTATTGGCGGATCCTCACGATTTACAGTTATGATTGGTAAACCCTTTGTAAATCGGTCTGCCTTCTCAGAGACTATTGATACTATGTTATTCGGATAAATTGTAAATAACTGATCTTCATTATTTAAAAACGTAATTGCTGCAGTAGTGCTCTCAAAAATGTTCATTGAACTATTCTTCGCTCCTTTATTTTTTAGTAACACTTCCTTCTCTTTGTTTAAGTTTTCTACTATGTTAATAAACGGGGGCATTTCAACGTATGTTTGAGTTATTATTGGCGATTCCTCGGGACTTAAAGATACAGTTGTTGCAGAATTTGTATATTGGTTCCGTTTTTGTAACCCTTCTTTCTCAGACATCATAGATGTCACGGTAATTGGTTGAATAGTAAATGATAAATCATTATTATTTGAAATTGTAATTGCTTCAGTACTTTTCCCAAAAATATTCGTTGAACTATTAAAATTCCCTAATAAATTCAACATATTTTGAGTATATTGTGATATTGTAGTTTTATATTTATCGACATAATTGCTTAATGATTTTTCGTTTACTTTTGGTGCAGCATTTTTTGATAAAATTCCGTTCGTATTAGTCGCAGTTGTATGTTTAAATTTTTTGTTATTATTTTTTAGAAATACTGTTTTTTCTATGTTGATTATTGGATTGTCAGTAAGTGACAGTAAAGAATTTGGTAGAATAGCATTTTCCATTAAACTAGCTTCATTCATATTAGGAGAAATTTTCGACTGCCCGAAAGTATTTAAAACATTTTCTGTATAACGTGCTGATGGACTTGTATCAAAGTGTGGAGCAAATCTTAACGTTTTATCTGTTTTAATTGTAAGATCAACATTTTCAAATGTTTGATCAACAATCGTCTCATTATGAGGTTCAATTATTTGATTTTGATATTTTAAAATATATGGCTCAGGTTTTGATATAGTACTTATATTAAATTGCAATATATCCTTGTTTTTACTCTTTGTATAAATGAAATTTTCTCTTAAGTTTTCCTTTGTGTAAGCTTTTAAATATTTACTAGTGAGGTTTTCTTTGTTATCATTTTTTACAGTAGCCAATGTTGTTAGTCTGTCTGTAGACTGAAGGTATAACTTATTTGGTAAAGTGTTTAATGATTTAAAACTAGTTTTGAGCTTTTTGTCTTTCATCTGCTGAATATAATCGAAATTATTTGTTGTGCTCAAGATTTCTTGTGTTTTTAATAAACGGTAGCCCACAGATATATTTTTATCAAAATTTTCAATGGATCCCTTTGCTTTTTCCGATAAACTGTTTAAAATGGTTTTAAATTCAATATCTTCTGATTCTAGCAGTGTATCACTCGAGCTTGTTGTTTCAGGCGAAACTGTGGAATATAAAATATGATCCTTAACTACTTTGATATCAGCTATTTTCGAAAAATTTTGTGTTGTTTTATTAATATTTAGTTCCGTATGATTGTTTATCTTTGCGTATAGGTTAATATACTGGCTTAAGATAGTTTCCTTGCTTACGCCTCTTAAATTAGTCGATGTCGTAGGTTTCTTCGTTGAATGCAAGTATAAATTACTTGAAGTTATTGGTTCAAAATCACTTGTCGTCTTTTTATCTATCACCTGATGTATATAATCAAAATTATTTCCCGTAGTTACATACGCTTCATTAGTTTTTAGTAAATTATTTACATTGCTATCAAGGTATAAATTACTTGAAGCTATTGGTTCAAAATCACTTGTCGTCTTTTTATCTATCACCTGATGTATATAATCAAAATTATTTCCCGTAGTTACAAACGCTTCATTAGTTTTTAGTACATTTTTTACATCGCTATTAAAGTTTGTAGGATTTGCAGTAACATGATTCAGTGTTATCAATAAATCAGATGATACTGTTGTAGATAAGCGGTCCATATTAAACTTTTGAATTGACTCTTTTGTCGGTTCTTCAGACATGCTCTTTAGAACGGTATCAAATTCAATATCTTTTGATTCTGATGATTGTGATTCATTTGATTTCATTACTTCGGTCATAGCCGAGGAGTGTAGTATGTTATTCATAGCATTTTTTATATCTATGGTTTTAGAAATTTTCAGTATTGTTTTATTTATATGCGGCTCTCGAGAATCCTTTTCTAGATCTGAATTGCTTAGAAAATGGTTCGTTACTTTTTCCACATTGTTTTGAGGAGCTTGGATTAGTGGAACTATTTTTTTATTATTTAAAATATTATTTATAGAAGTGAACACACTTTTCAAACTATTTTCATTTTCAGGTTTTCTTTTCGCATAAATATTTTTTTTACTTGTGGCACAATTTTCCTTATCTGTAATTGTAGTTGACCCTATTAAATTTAGTGAGGGTGTCTTGTTCCTGGCCGACACGTCTGAATTTCTTTTATCTCCGTCTAGAACGTTGCACTCGTTTTCATTATTGAATTTCCCAAAGTATTGTTTTATGAGATTTTTTATTCTACGAATTATACTTCTATACATTTTCGTAGTTTCCTTTTTCTGTGACACTAAATTTTCAATATTTTTTATTTCCATACCAAAAGGCTTTTTACAAATTTCCATGGAATTGTTATCTTTACAACATAATTTTGTAAGTTTGTCTTGATCCTTAATGTTAATTACCTCAATATAAATCTTCATAAAACCGTTTCTTTGTAATATTTTGTAGTTTTTCAAATTTTTATCGTTCTTGCTTTTAATCAAGGTCGTATAAATTGAATATAAGTTACAAAGCTGCGCCATAAACGGTTTATTCTGTGCTGTTTTGTCAGAACTTTGCATGTTACTTTTAGCGCTAATAATATCAATATACGTAGTATTATTTTTGAAAAATAAATTGTAAAGTTCTAGTTTTGTAATGTTTCTGTTATTTAAGCTTTTCGATTTAAGTAGTGAATCATAAATTGTCAAGATTACTATTGTACTGTGATCTTGGACATCTAAAGCTGAAGCTTTCTTTGCAATACTATATTCATTTATTACATAGGTGTGAAGGTTTTGTGTTTTGATCAATGATGTATATAATACGTCTTCAAATTCAGTAATATTGTCATTTGTTATATCTTCTAATAGGTTATTATTTTCTTTTCCTTTATCTGCATTTTTTATCTCATTAATTTTTCTAAGTATGTTGCCTTGGATGTCTAAGCATGTATTATTGTTAATATTCTGGTTTACATCATGACTTTCCAAAAAGTTTTGGTTATGGCTATCATTTTCGAAAACTGTAGAATCACTTTTCTTTAACGTTTCATTTAGACATACACACAAACGCTCGAGAAATTTTAATGTTGTATTGAATAGATTATCATCACTCGAACCTTCTTCCAAATCCACACTACATTTTCGTAAAGAATTTTCGTCACTAGTTATTGCCTGAATTTCTTGAACGCCATTACATATTGAAATTAGGTATAGCTTAAAAAGCATGTATATTATTTTAATATTTGTATTCATGTTTTCAAAAATATAACTCTACTTTTCCGCCTCATTTTTGCGTGAGTTTATTCAGAAAACGTGAACAATACGTAGGACGATAGCATTGTTATGTGTTATGAATTTATAAACGAAAACTTTTCGCGTGCTAGCGATAAAATGTTACTTTTTGTGAGGGACAATATGAGGCTCGAGTAGTTTTACTGCTACTCTTATGGGCTATTTCTGATTTCATTTAAGAATAAAACATTATTTAGATGCCCATATAAGCTCTTGTTTCTATAGTGATGATATTATATAGGTACGCAAGTTATGCACAAGTATTTTATTAATAATGATAAAGATATACATTTATGATAATAAACTTACCCAATTATTCATTTCTTTTTGCCGTTCCAGTAGTATATTCTGCAGCTTTGGCCCCATATCTTCTGCGAATTTCTTGACGATCTCCTGGGTCTTCTCCAGTTGCTGCTGGTTCACTATCACAGACGCAAAGTCCAGGTACGTGTCTAGGGTCACCTGAAGATCCGGGACAGGCAGCTTTGCAACCTGTTAATGTAATATTTACGTTTCAGCTAGTTATCTTAGCATACATAATACAAATATAGTCTGTACTACAAAAAGTATAAAGCAGTGTCAGCAGTTATTTTTATTTACTTAGATTTAACTTAATATTCCTTCATTCTCCATGAAGGTCCTTGCGAATATGTAATATGCCAAAATGTTTATCGAAAATGGACGTGATTATTGAACCTCCTCTTACACATTGTAAAAGAGATGGTAAGTTGAATAAAGATTAATAATTAGATGATATTATTATTATAACATTAGATTAGATTCATTAAGATGATAATAATAATTATGAAAATACCTTTACCTGAAAGTCCTCGTCTTCGGAGCCGTAGACTTGTGTGCTGAGCCATTTCTTTGGCAGTGACAGCAGAGATTCGCCCCATCCTGAGACAACAGAATGTATTTTTAATTACATATACAATAGCTAAGTATTGTGTCAAATTCACGATAAGTAGCCTACATTACATTATGGTGTTAAATGATAGCTTATTGGTAGATTTTCTCTTTGTCGTTGAGCATAATAAAGAGCAGCGACAAAACTTCCGGAGAAGCTATTCAACACTTACTAGGCGATTGTGTAACAGGCCTTTATTAGGTTTAAATGGTTTTCTATAGAAGAATTATGATTATTTTGTTAATTAATTTTGAAATTAATTGAAAATTAGTTAAATATCTATCAAAGAACCCACTACCTTTCTTTAAAGATTTATAAGAAGTTTTGAACACATAAGCATCAGTTCACAGTCAGTTCAGCGGTGCTATTCTCTAAGAACATTTTCATATCTCGACAGCAGAATCCGCGGTGAGGTGTAAAATTCGTATACAGCCTGTCTATTCTGTAAGAACATTTTCAAATCTCGACAGCTGAATCCGCGGTGAGTGTCAAATTCGTGTATGATATTTGACACTCACCGCGGATTCAGCTGTCGAGATATATGAAAATGTTCTTAGAGAATAACATTGCTGATTTGACAACTCACCGCGGATTCAGCTGTCGAGATAATATATGAAAATGTTCTTAGAGAATAGTACTGCTGTTCGGGCAGATTCACAATTGAACTTTAAAATGCGGCGCCGCTCTTGCAATGAAACATATAACTTGTGTACTGAATAAACTTAAATTTTGAATCACTATTTTAAAAACGCAGCGTCGCGTTGTATATCCTCTCGTTTTAATGTGAGCTGACCCTAACAGCAACCGACACTACAAGCAATTCCGCGCTAATAGATTTATTCCCCGGTAATGCCGGTAGGTCGGGAACTCGGGACTCGGGATCTATCGTTAGGACTTACGATAAATAAGGGGTGACCCGCCGTTCTTATTTCCCTAGAGCTAAATTGGCTCATCCCTCAACGTCGAGTGAGAAACAATTTATTACAACTTATTCCTTGAGTAAAACATCGAAAATCAGTATCGACGTTGTGCTAGTTTGTTCGATAGCATTAGTAAGGGGCTTCTATGTTCTACTCAAGATATCTACATTCGATAATTTCGACGGCGAAGTTTGAAAATACCATTTAAGGGATTTGACATTTGGCATCGCAAGCGACTTGTCACTTAGCGATGACTTATGTCAAATCCCATACATTTTTCTTTTCGAATTTTGCCGTCAAAATTGTCGAATGCATCTTGACTAGAGGCCTTGGGGTAAGAGGATAATTTTTGTACGGCACTGTTATTTATTTTATTTCTATTACCCTGTCTGACTATGGCAAAAAATCTTAAATTAATCAAAAACTCATATATTTTCAACTAGCTTTTGCCCGTGTTTTTTTTTTCAAATAAAAATAGCCTAATACAGACCCCCCTTTATGCCCTTGCACTGTACTTTTTCGGGATAAAAAATTGTCTATGCACAGCTAGTAGCTTAGACTATTATTAGCATACCTAATTTGATAAATATCAGTTTATTAGTTTTTGCGTGAGATAGTAAGAAACATCCATCCATCCTCACAAACTTTCACATTTATAATATTAGTAGGATTAAATATTAAAATGATTCTATACTACATCGAGGTGTTTCTAGATCAGCTTTATCAGTGCAGTAACTTGGCAAGTTTAATAGTTGCAGTGGTGCCAAACCGGTAAGAATGTAGGAGTGAAATATTAGGCAGTCCGAAATCCGGTAGGCCGGGGAAAATTCAGATCATCCTACTAATATTATAAATGTGTAAGTTTGTGGTGTGTTTGTTACTCTTTCACGTAAAAATTACTGAACGGATTTCGATTATATTTGGTATGGTAGTAGTTTAGGCTCTGAATTAAAACATAGGCTACTTTTTATCCCGCGGGATACTCGATAGTATTTTTACGCGGGCTCGAGCCGCGTGAAACATCTAGTAGAGAATATTGTATTAGCGCAGAGTTCTATTTTCAGCGTTTTCAATTTTCCCGGGCCCGCTGGATTCTGGATCATACTGTCTCAGCCTTACGCTGTTTGTTCACCGCCAACGTCAACGGGACGTCAACGAGAAAAACATGACGTCCGCGTCGCCGATGTAGTGATACATACTAAAGCCGTGTGTGTGTCCACCGCACGCCCATCCCGTCCATCTAATCTCGTTCTCGTTGACGTCCCGTTGACGTTGGCGGTGAACAAACAGCGTAAGGCTGAGACAGTATGATCCAGAATCCAGCGGGCCCGGGAAAATTGAAAACGCTGACTGCGTTTGCGGTGGACAAACAGCCGGGTATATGTACTAGGTATATAATTTTTTTGTCAAATCTATTAGTAAAAAAACCTCGACGACCTCTGTGTCTCAGTGGTTAGCGCGTTGGCGCTCAAGCCGGAGGTAGCGGGTTCGAATCCCGCTGCGGGAACAAAAAGATTTCTGTGTTCTTCATAAAACCGGTGGTAGTTCTTCAAAAAAAGTTCTTTGAGAAATATACCACGAGATCCGACACACGTAGTGTGAAGCGTCCGTAGATATTTAAAAAAATATGTTTTATTGCATGCACTAACAATAATTTCGTCACGAAACGAACGAGGGAGTAACAAATAAAATAAAACAGCACCAGATGCAGCTCTCTAATTTTCTTTCACAAAACAAACTTCGTCTCGCTCTTGGAATATAACTCTAAGCCCGTAGGACTTTTCTCAGGCAAGCTCTAGTTCTAGGACGCAAGACGAGTCTAGGTGTAAATTTAATCTAAGTCCCTTGTAAGTGAAAATAACGAGCGAAAGAGGAGCCCGGGCGAGATTGCGCTTTATTTCACCTTCCTACATTTTTAAAACGAAATTGGATGCTGTTTTATAACTGAGTTTGTTATTTTTAGTATATTAAAGTATTTTGTAGTAAACAAACTTTAAACAGCCTCCGTGGTCTAGTAGTTAAGAGTATTGGCTCTCGACTCGGAGCTCGTGAGTTCGATTCCCGCATTAGATCAAAAAAAAAATCGTTTCCACCTGATTGTCTGGCAAGAAAGATGATCCATGCGTCGGATGGGCATGTAAAAAGTCGGACCTGCGCCTGATCTCTCGTCAGTCGTGTCGGTTATCCGTCCCACTGGATTATGAGAGTAAAGGAAGAGGGAGTGGGCAATATAAAATTCCGCCTGCGTAACTTGGTTTCAATGAAACCGGCCACCGTCACCGAGATCGGTGTGGGGAGTTATTATTAGTAAACAAACTGTTTTATAAAATTAACCGTAGCGCCAGAGGCGTTGTGTGCTCTTTTATTTTCAAATAAGTTAAGGCACCTACTTATTTTTGGTATCTAAGTAATTAGAATTTGCGTTTTACCTGTCCCTTATTTAGTTATTTCAGTTAAAATACATAACTGTATCAAAAATATCCATAACTAATAAAGAAAGTACCTAAAGTTGAACATTTCAATATGTACACGTCTATGATATTCAAATCTTTAACTTTAAAGGGCATGCCGGCTAAAATGATTTTTCATATCATGCACAGAATGGATCGATATGGTATAAATTTACATGAATAACAAAAGGCACCCCATCAGGTGTCGTATCCCACGGGAACATTACCGCTCCCCCTGATGTAAGTCGCGAAAATCGATGTAACTGCTAAACATATTATACTGTTATGTTATATGTTTTTACTTATTACTTTTACATGCTTTTACAAATAACAGAAAAACCTTTTTCTTATGAATTATGATAACACTATTAGGACTTACAATAGAATAACGGCTATTGCTTTTGATATGATTAAATAATAACAATTCTCCTGTGAAGAAAATTGACATATTCTCAAAGGAATAGAATCGTAATGGAATAAATAAATGTCTAGGATTGTGATAAAATAGTTACCTAGGTATATGTAATAAATAAAATAACTTTATGCCAATCCAGTCAATACCTCAATTTCGTATTTTGTCATGAAAGCCACTTATACTGGCCTACTTATGCTGTCCCGACACATGTTATTTGTCCTTATATGTATGTACTGGATTAAATAGATGTAGTTATATACCTAAACCTACTTTTACAATTACTCCTACTGCCTACATCTACATTTACCAACCAACCTACCTACATCCAGCTCAATTTTAACACCAAAAACCAATTTTTCGGAAATATGGCGTCAAGTAGGTATTACCATTTACCATGGAATTTAGTATACAGGAAGTTTGGAAAAATGTAGGAAAAATGATTTTATTCCTAAGACAAAGCACATGTTAATTTATATACTTATTCCTCGTGCAACAACATAATATCATTAATTTCGATACTAATTTGTCAGTCTGATTGGCAGTTTGGTTTGCATCTTTTGCTTTGTTCGGAAATTCGGAATGTGGTGAGTTCGAATCGCGGTCAGATAAGAATTTTTGTGATTCTTTTTATATTTTAATTTATCAGAACAGCAAAGCTCGGTTACCCAAATACTATAATCATATAAAACATGCAGACTTAATGCATCACTAAATGTTGCAAAACGTCGGGGTCACCTGGCACGCCAATTAGGTCTCTGTGATTTCGTACCTCTCTTCACTAACTTTAAACGAGCAATTTTGTATATTATAAATCTCGGCAATGGCTTAAAGTATTGCCATGAAATTTAGAATGCAGACTGCAGGGGTTTTGGGGAAAAGAAACGAGCTTTTGTCTTAACCATAGATTATACAGATATATAGATACTAGGTCTTAACCCTTCGTCATACAACAATACTAATAATAATAACTCCCCACCGATCTCGGTGACTGGTGGCCGGTTCATTAAAACCAGGCCAGTTACGTAGGAGTTATTTTTATAGTGCCCAAGTGTGTTCGCAGTACACAGCCTGCATTTTCCTAACCAAACTTGAAAACAACATTTTTGTTGTTCCAATACGGGAATCGAACCCACGACCTCCGAGTCGAGAGCCAATGCTCTGTTTTTGATGTTTTTATTTAAATTCGATGCAAGACTATTAATATTTAAATGCACATAAGTTTTTCTGCAGAAAGAAAAAGGTCATTGACGTTCCTATTCTCATTTGAAACGCGTTATACGCGTATGTATAATTTTTTCGTTTTTGGCAATTTGGTGTCTCGGGTTCGAGTCCCGATGAATAAATAAAAAATATAGTGTTATTGCAATTACCAGTCCTCGCGCGGGTACCACCTTTTAGTAAATATTTTTGTGATTCTTTAAGTATATTTTTTAATATCTTTAAAAATAGAAGATTTACAAGGTCAGTTTTATATCTATAAGAACTATAAAATCAAAAAATAAGTTCTGCTATATTTATAAAATAGCCCAGATACTAGAATAATAGTAGGTACCTATTGCAATCCGATTTTTCTGTATCATGTATGTAGGTACATTGTACTAGAACTCCGAGAAAAGCTCGGTCTCCCAGGTACTATAATGTTTAATTATCCAACTGGTCACAGTGCGCAGACAGTGTGCCGAGTTGGTTATAAAGCTACATACACTCATACGTAACGTAGGGGACAGTAATTAAATTGGCAGAGGCCTGGGCCGCCTGGGGGACGGACAGAGAGTTTTGCCATGTTTTATTAACGCGACTGACGTATGACTTCATAATTTACTTAACAGATGTACACTGTACAGTAAAACTATGGTCTTAATCATCGTCGGTCATCCTACATCCTACTAATATTATAAATGTGAAAGTTTGTTACTCTTTCACGGAAAAACTACTAATCGGATTTTGATGAAATTTGGTATTTTAGTAGTTTAGGCTCTGGATTACAACATGGGCTACTTTTTATCCCGAAAAATACAGTGTTCCCGAGGGATACTACGGCGGAACCGCGGGCAACAGCTAGTTTCTATATAAAAACGATTCGTTATAGAGTAACTAAAAAATTTACGATAGTATAACATTTCAATCTTTATAATATTATCTATTTTTTTTTCAGAATTATAAACCTACTCCGCCCGCATAAATATTGTATTCTACGGAAGCACACGGGATACGGAATAAAAAGTAGAATATGTGTTGAGCCGGCATATTATATTATTATAAATATGTGAATATTTATAATAATATAATAGGATTATAATAAATAATGAAACTCGTAATACAAAAAGATGATTTATTACTATATTCAGTGTTAAAATACTTAAATTAACATTTATTTGGTTAGAATCCGTCTCCGCCATATTTCAGTTCTCAATTATGATTCAGTCTGAAAAGCGGCTGGCCTCGGCCGCGTAGGGAGGGGAAAATGGTCTGGGTTTAAAATACCGAGAAAGTTTGTTCCTACCGAATACGTATTTTACATGTTGTTGCTTATTTTTTTTTACTGCTTCTATCATACACTTTGCACACAGCCAGCTGGAAACGGCAAGACATTTGTACAAAAGATAATAATCTAAGCAAAAACATATCATTAAAATTACCATATAGAAGCTTTTGCCTGAGATGATAATAATAATCTTTATTGTACCTACATCACAAAAACATACAATTATGATAACAATAGTAATATGATAAAGTACAATTTTGGCAGCTTTATCGCTAAATATGTCTTTCAGGCAATCATCCAGATGAATAAGAAACGTAATGATCCTAATTTTGTACCACAAATTCCAGGTACGTTTGTCACAGTTTTCCTAGTTATGTGTTGAAAATGTATTTCATTATGAGAGTAAAGGAAGAGAGAGAGAGTGCTCTTGTGTACTGCGCTCACACTTGGGCACTATAAAATTACTCCTGCATATCTGGCCTTGTTTCAATGAAACCGGTACCGTCACCGAGATCGGTGTGGGAAATTATGTTATTGTTATGTTGAAAATGTGTATGTTGAAAAATATACAAAAATTATCGACATTTCGGGCATCCCTACATCCGGGGCGGGTCGTCGCCATAGCTACGCAGGTGCGGCATCGATCGCGCCAGGTGTGCGCTGCACCACACTATTTATACACATCTCTCCAGCTATATATCTCTCCTACTCTCTGGGGACACACGTCTGTCCCTTTTACAAAAATATTTTGTGACTCTGACAAGGGCGACGGTCAAATAGTTTTAATGTTTAAATAGCTTCTACTACGGCAACTATGCCGAAGTTTACGTGATGGACTATTTTATCGATTTCTTACCTATGTACTTTATTATTAGATTATATAGATTACATTTTTAGGTACCTAAAGGGTAAAATGAGGCCCTATACTAAGACTCCGCTGTTTGTCTGTCTGTCACCAGGCTGTAGGTATCTCATGAACCGTGATAGTTAAACAGTTGAAATTTTCACAGAAGATGTTATTTGCCGCTATAACAACGATTAAAATCGTGGACGACACATACGGCATACCTAGTTTTTTTTTTCCTGAAGGCTGGTCGAAATCGAGCCTGACGTCACTGCGACCCAAGTGGATCTATTGTGACTCCTTCGCGTTATAGTACCTGCCCCACCTACCTAGTACAGGTATGTATCGTCCACGATTTGGTAACATGTTAAATTGTTAACCCAAAGTTTATTATAGAAATAACGCTACTCATTACAGAAATACGCTACAAATATATGTCATATTTGTAGCTCAATCAATTTTGGCATGTCACGATGAAGAAATAAGTTGTGTTGATTTTCGTAAGTTGTTTTATATTACTAATTATTGGCACGTAACACAAGTAACAGGGTGACGAGATAACTGTAACGTCACCCACATTTGTAACTCGGTAGCACAAGTAACAGGGTAACACGGTAATACAAGTAACAGGGTAACGACGTAACACGACCGCGGCGGCCCCGCGTCATTAGAGCCCTCGTTTAGGGTCCGTAATGCTGTTACAGGCGCAGTGCGTGCCACGCTAATTACTAATAAGTGTAGTAAACGTTTTATTTTATTAAATGTAGTTGTATGGCCTATATAAATGTAAGTTTGTAATTCAATGACTTAACACGTAAAAGTAAAAATAACACAAAACATTACATGAAAAATAGTATTCTTTGAATACTTATGCATTTCCAATTAAAAATACATAATAATATGTAGTAAGTATTTCCTCGTAAAGTAACCTAACCCATTACAGTTTATCCAGTAATTGCATAAGTTTTTCTCTACACGCTTTCTAATATTCAATGATTTTGTCTAGAATCTAGATATATTTAATCATTCGTAGATTATGATTAAAATTTACTTTACACTTTTTTGTTCATTATAACAAAGTAAGTTGTGAGTCTAGTATGGAGTATGTACACGCGAAATAGTAATTAGTATTTTATACAGGGCCTAATTGTGCTTATTCATGGGACATCAAAGGGGCCGACCGGCGGCCACTCTCCCCTAGCTGCTTTAGTTTTATGGCCGAGGCAGGCTATTTCTTAATGTTTTTCTTTAGCCGTACTATATTTAGAATTGTAGGCTATTTTCATTTACAATGCGGGTATACGTTATTAACACTAGAGTACACGCGCGGGCTACATATGTTTGTTCATAACTTCGCGAAATCGCGTGATTTAACTTTGAGTCTCTAGCTAAGCTCCGATTGGTTGTTGCTCGACGTGTTCAGGTTGGCGTAAGTGCTTGGTGCTGGCGCACAGTGGGTCGAAAATCGGCTTTCATAGACATAGAAATGAAATCTCGAAAGTGATAGACTTTTTGATTAATACTGCTTCAGTTTAGTATTACTATGTAGAAAATTAAGTTTGAGATAATTTGGCCCAAAAATGAGGGAGTAATAATTTTTTTACGAAAAACTTGTATGGAGCCAACATGAAAAATTCAATTATTTCAAAAACGGCAAGTTTAACCGTAATATCCTAACAGATGGTTATAGTACCAATTATTCATGATTTTTTGGCATACATCATATAACGGTTTTAGCTGCTCTTTTTTTTTTTTAAATCGTCAAAATTTTTGAAAAAAAGTCACCCTGTATTATTGCACAATTCGATAGTGTTACTATTAAGGAACAATTTCTGGAAAGTAATGGTATACGGCAAACTTGAGGAAAGTGTTGAATTTTAATAAACTCCTTCATATTTTGAACAAATGTATGAACAATTATATATAATGCTAAAATTAAGCACTTTCCTTAACTTTCTCACATAAAGTTACTTCCCAGCAATTGTTATTTACTAGCAAGACTATCGAATGCTGCAATAATACAGGGTGACTTTTTTTCTAAATTAACGGATTCGAATCCTAACCAAGGATGTTGACTTGGCTATAATCTGAGAATGCAGTTATATTCGTCGTACACTGTGAAGTGAAGGAAAATTATGTCAGAGTAATTGCTTCCCAAAAATACTGGATTTATAACTTTTTTATAGAAAATTTCTATGAAGCCAATGAGAAAAATCCAATTATCTTCAAAACGGCAAGATAAATCCTTATATCCTTACATGCTGTTATAGTACTTTTAATTCGTGATTTTTTGCACAGTTCAAGAAACGGTTCTATTTGCCATTTTTTTTAAATAATCGAAATATTAATTTTGAAGAAAAAAAGTCAGCCTGTATTAATGCACTATTCGATAGGCTTGCTAGTAAAGAACAATTTCTGGAAAGTAATGGTATACGGCAAACTTGAGGAAAGTGTTAAATTTCAATAAACTTCTTCATATTTTGAACAAATGTATGAAAAATGATATAAAATGCTAAAATTTAGTTCTTTCCTCAACTTTCTCATATGTAATTACTTCCCAGCAATTGTTCTTTACTAGCAAGACTATCGAATGGTGAATTAATACAGGGTGACTTTTTTTTCCAAATTAATATTTCGATTATTTAAAAAAAATGGCAAATAGAACCGTTTCATGAACTATGTAAAAAATCACGAATTAATAGTACTATAACAGCATGTAAGGATATAAGGATTTATCTTGCCGTTTTGAAGATAATTGGATTTTTCTCATTGGCTTCATAAAAAATTTCTATAAAAAAGTTATAAATCCAGTATTTTTGGGAAGCAATTACTCTGACATAATTTTCCTTCACTTCACAGTGTACGACGAATATAACTGCATTATCAGATTATAGCCAAGTCAACATCCTTGGTTAGGATTCGATTCCGTTAATTTTGAAAAAAAGTCACCCTGTATTATTGCTCTTGCAATGAAACGTATGTCTTCTTGTGTAATTGTTGTTTAAGTTGTGTTCTTGTGTAAATGAAACGTGTATCTACTAAAGTTCAAACTATTGAATGTAGCGCATCGTCTCGTCGCTTTTTGTTGTAAACTGACGCTTACATACAATATGTCGCTTGCGTCATTTTGTAAACAAGACGTCGTGGTTGCCACTGCAACATTAAACATCCAATACGCCCGTTGCCCCTTAATGTGGTTCGCTCATTAGATACGACATAGTTATGTAATATGTCGCAGCTAAAAGCTTAACATAGTAATTTGATGCAGTTGATAGCTCAATATTATCGTATGTTGAAGCTGAAAGCTCTACACAGCAATATGTTGCAGCAGAAAGCTCAACATTATCGTGTTGCTGCTGAAATCTCTACATAGTAATTTATTGTAACTGAAAGATCATCATTGTCATATCAAGCAGCTAAAATCTTAACATAGGATATTGCCGAAAGTTCAACATAGATATATTGCATCCTGAAGGCTCAACGCATCAAATGTTGCAGCTGAAAACTCAACCCAGCCATATATTATGTTGCAGCCGGAATCTCAACATAGTCATATATTGCATCTGGAAGCTTAACATTATCATATGTTGCAGCTGAGATCTCAAATAAGTAATTTGTTGCAGCTGAAAGCTCAAAATAATCATATGATACAGCAGAAAACTCGACATAATAATATAGCTCTTGGATGGTGCTAAGGTCTATTTTATATGTTTGCCATTTAGCACTTTATTTATGTTTTAAGGGCGGTATACGATTAACTCTTTATTTTATACTATTAATTATAGTCTATTCGCATTAAGAAGTCAGTGAACCATGCGTTCAAATTTTTTAAATTGACATTTTTACGTTCACGTTAATTGGTTAATCCAATTAAAGTAAACCACTTTGACATATTATGTATGTATGATTCACCGACTTCTTAATGCGAATAGACTATAGCGATGTTTTTGCCATATTATTTTGAATAAGTTTATTCATTTAGGTACGTACATAGTACATACCATAGACGCTCACGCTGGTTTCCCATGGGGAATAGAAACTGCCATTTATGTAATATATTTGTAAAAAATTTTAGAAGTTATCAATACCCAAGCGGGCACGTTATATAACAATGGAACGAAATTGAGGCTTGTTGTTCAAACAACGGGAGCACTGAATATTGAATGAACATAATTCCCTCTGAAGGTTACCACGTAATGATTTATGCTCGATGAATATATAAATACGACTTTTTAAATATCATCACATTCAGAACATTCTCCTGTACACTCTGTGTAGATTCAATTTAATCTTAACGTAAACAAAGTGATCAGTAGAACCCCATAACGCTACCAAGTACCAAATGTCACTTAATTACCGTGGCATAAAAAAAATACCGTGATAGAAATAAATAACATAAACACATTAATTTGGTCGAGAATATATCACGGAATCTGGACTCGACGACTTTAAATATGTGTTTCAGGGTTTGTCAGAATTCATTCTCTGCGGGTATAAAATAAAGGTTGAAATATCTGTCCTGATTTCCATAAAATTTATTATCCGAGCCAATAAATAAAAATTATCGAGCATGTTTTTAGTTTTTTGAAATTGTCCCCTAAAAGGGTTAAAAGTTTGAATAGTGAAATATCGCTGGAATATTGCCACACAGATATAGGTAGTTATTATGAAGAAGAAATCCGAAAGGATTTTTTGAAATATATGCGGGATGTGCGGGAGTGCAATGGGGTTCGGACGAAGTCGTGCGCAAAAGCTAGTAATAATATAACTTCCATTTTTCTAGACGTACACGTAGCTAGGGATCCTAAGGGGTAATTAGAGTTATTCGTCCCTACCAAACAACTATGATTGCTATTCAAATATTTTCAAATAAAACTAACCCTAAAGCACTAGTGATAACTTTATGTCCCCTATCCCGTGTCACGACCGTTCAAGTGGTGTCGCAGGGCTCCCCACTTATCCTCTCGTGCTGTATCTCGATCTAGTTGTTTCGCAATTCTGTTGCCGAGTACCGCGGAGCACTAGACATTAGACAAAATTACATTTAGGGTATTGTAATTTTGTGAAAGACACAGAGAAAGTTGTTACAGGGGAATTGTTTCTCGTGTGTATCCCTCATACCCTTACACTCAGGCTATGTTCCCACGATCACGATCACGATCACGAGAATATTGTATTAGCGCAGAGTTCTATTTTCAGCGTTTTCAATTTTCCCGGGCCCGCTGGATTCTGGATCATACTGTCTCAGCCTTACGCTGTTTGTTCACCGCCAACGTCAACGGGACGTCAACGAGAAAAACATGACGTCCGCGTCGCCGATGTAGTGATACATACTAAAGCCGTGTGTGTGTCCACCGCACGCCCATCCCGTCCATCTAATCTCGTTCTCGTTGACGTCCCGTTGACGTTGGCGGTGAACAAACAGCGTAAGGCTGAGACAGTATGATCCAGAATCCAGCGGGCCCGGGAAAATTGAAAACGCTGACTGCGTTTGCGGTGGACAAACAGCCGGGTATATGTACTAGGTATATAATTTTTTTGTCAAATCTATTAGTAAAAAAACCTCGACGACCTCTGTGTCTCAGTGGTTAGCGCGTTGGCGCTCAAGCCGGAGGTAGCGGGTTCGAATCCCGCTGCGGGAACAAAAAGATTTCTGTGTTCTTCATAAAACCGGTGGTAGTTCTTCAAAAAAAGTTCTTTGAGAAATATACCACGAGATCCGACACACGTAGTGTGAAGCGTCCGTAGATATTTAAAAAAATATGTTTTATTGCATGCACTAACAATAATTTCGTCACGAAACGAACGAGGGAGTAACAAATAAAATAAAACAGCACCAGATGCAGCTCTCTAATTTTCTTTCACAAAACAAACTTCGTCTCGCTCTTGGAATATAACTCTAAGCCCGTAGGACTTTTCTCAGGCAAGCTCTAGTTCTAGGACGCAAGACGAGTCTAGGTGTAAATTTAATCTAAGTCCCTTGTAAGTGAAAATAACGAGCAAAGAGGAGCCCGGGCGAGATTGCGCTTTATTTCACCTTCCTACATTTTTAAAACGAAATTGGATGCTGTTTTATAACTGAGTTTGTTATTTTTAGTATATTAAAGTATTTTGTAGTAAACAAACTTTAAACAGCCTCCGTGGTCTAGTAGTTAAGAGTATTGGCTCTCGACTCGGAGCTCGTGAGTTCGATTCCCGCATTAGATCAAAAAAAAATCGTTTCCACCTGATTGTCTGGCAAGAAAGATGATCCATGCGTCGGATGGGCATGTAAAAAGTCGGACCTGCGCCTGATCTCTCGTCAGTCGTGTCGGTTATCCGTCCCACTGGATTATGAGAGTAAAGGAAGAGGGAGTGGGCAATATAAAATTCCGCCTGCGTAACTTGGTTTCAATGAAACCGGCCACCGTCACCGAGATCGGTGTGGGGAGTTATTATTAGTAAACAAACTGTTTTATAAAATTAACCGTAGCGCCAGAGGCGTTGTGTGCTCTTTTATTTTCAAATAAGTTAAGGCACCTACTTATTTTTGGTATCTAAGTAATTAGAATTTGCGTTTTACCTGTCCCTTATTTAGTTATTTCAGTTAAAATACATAACTGTATCAAAAATATCCATAACTAATAAAGAAAGTACCTAAAGTTGAACATTTCAATATGTACACGTCTATGATATTCAAATCTTTAACTTTAAAGGGCATGCCGGCTAAAATGATTTTTCATATCATGCACAGAATGGATCGATATGGTATAAATTTACATGAATAACAAAAGGCACCCCATCAGGTGTCGTATCCCACGGGAACATTACCGCTCCCCCTGATGTAAGTCGCGAAAATCGATGTAACTGCTAAACATATTATACTGTTATGTTATATGTTTTTACTTATTACTTTTACATGCTTTTACAAATAACAGAAAAACCTTTTTCTTATGAATTATGATAACACTATTAGGACTTACAATAGAATAACGGCTATTGCTTTTGATATGATTAAATAATAACAATTCTCCTGTGAAGAAAATTGACATATTCTCAAAGGAATAGAATCGTAATGGAATAAATAAATGTCTAGGATTGTGATAAAATAGTTACCTAGGTATATGTAATAAATAAAATAACTTTATGCCAATCCAGTCAATACCTCAATTTCGTATTTTGTCATGAAAGCCACTTATACTGGCCTACTTATGCTGTCCCGACACATGTTATTTGTCCTTATATGTATGTACTGGATTAAATAGATGTAGTTATATACCTAAACCTACTTTTACAATTACTCCTACTGCCTACATCTACATTTACCAACCAACCTACCTACATCCAGCTCAATTTTAACACCAAAAACCAATTTTTCGGAAATATGGCGTCAAGTAGGTATTACCATTTACCATGGAATTTAGTATACAGGAAGTTTGGAAAAATGTAGGAAAAATGATTTTATTCCTAAGACAAAGCACATGTTAATTTATATACTTATTCCTCGTGCAACAACATAATATCATTAATTTCGATACTAATTTGTCAGTCTGATTGGCAGTTTGGTTTGCATCTTTTGCTTTGTTCGGAAATTCGGAATGTGGTGAGTTCGAATCGCGGTCAGATAAGAATTTTTGTGATTCTTTTTATATTTTAATTTATCAGAACAGCAAAGCTCGGTTACCCAAATACTATAATCATATAAAACATGCAGACTTAATGCATCACTAAATGTTGCAAAACGTCGGGGTCACCTGGCACGCCAATTAGGTCTCTGTGATTTCGTACCTCTCTTCACTAACTTTAAACGAGCAATTTTGTATATTATAAATCTCGGCAATGGCTTAAAGTATTGCCATGAAATTTAGAATGCAGACTGCAGGGGTTTTGGGGAAAAGAAACGAGCTTTTGTCTTAACCATAGATTATACAGATATATAGATACTAGGTCTTAACCCTTCGTCATACAACAATACTAATAATAATAACTCCCCACCGATCTCGGTGACTGGTGGCCGGTTCATTAAAACCAGGCCAGTTACGTAGGAGTTATTTTTATAGTGCCCAAGTGTGTTCGCAGTACACAGCCTGCATTTTCCTAACCAAACTTGAAAACAACATTTTTGTTGTTCCAATACGGGAATCGAACCCACGACCTCCGAGTCGAGAGCCAATGCTCTGTTTTTGATGTTTTTATTTAAATTCGATGCAAGACTATTAATATTTAAATGCACATAAGTTTTTCTGCAGAAAGAAAAAGGTCATTGACGTTCCTATTCTCATTTGAAACGCGTTATACGCGTATGTATAATTTTTTCGTTTTTGGCAATTTGGTGTCTCGGGTTCGAGTCCCGATGAATAAATAAAAAATATAGTGTTATTGCAATTACCAGTCCTCGCGCGGGTACCACCTTTTAGTAAATATTTTTGTGATTCTTTAAGTATATTTTTTAATATCTTTAAAAATAGAAGATTTACAAGGTCAGTTTTATATCTATAAGAACTATAAAATCAAAAAATAAGTTCTGCTATATTTATAAAATAGCCCAGATACTAGAATAATAGTAGGTACCTATTGCAATCCGATTTTTCTGTATCATGTATGTAGGTACATTGTACTAGAACTCCGAGAAAAGCTCGGTCTCCCAGGTACTATAATGTTTAATTATCCAACTGGTCACAGTGCGCAGACAGTGTGCCGAGTTGGTTATAAAGCTACATACACTCATACGTAACGTAGGGGACAGTAATTAAATTGGCAGAGGCCTGGGCCGCCTGGGGGACGGACAGAGAGTTTTGCCATGTTTTATTAACGCGACTGACGTATGACTTCATAATTTACTTAACAGATGTACACTGTACAGTAAAACTATGGTCTTAATCATCGTCGGTCATCCTACATCCTACTAATATTATAAATGTGAAAGTTTGTTACTCTTTCACGGAAAAACTACTAATCGGATTTTGATGAAATTTGGTATTTTAGTAGTTTAGGCTCTGGATTACAACATGGGCTACTTTTTATCCCGAAAAATACAGTGTTCCCGAGGGATACTACGGCGGAACCGCGGGCAACAGCTAGTTTCTATATAAAAACGATTCGTTATAGAGTAACTAAAAAATTTACGATAGTATAACATTTCAATCTTTATAATATTATCTATTTTTTTTTCAGAATTATAAACCTACTCCGCCCGCATAAATATTGTATTCTACGGAAGCACACGGGATACGGAATAAAAAGTAGAATATGTGTTGAGCCGGCATATTATATTATTATAAATATGTGAATATTTATAATAATATAATAGGATTATAATAAATAATGAAACTCGTAATACAAAAAGATGATTTATTACTATATTCAGTGTTAAAATACTTAAATTAACATTTATTTGGTTAGAATCCGTCTCCGCCATATTTCAGTTCTCAATTATGATTCAGTCTGAAAAGCGGCTGGCCTCGGCCGCGTAGGGAGGGGAAAATGGTCTGGGTTTAAAATACCGAGAAAGTTTGTTCCTACCGAATACGTATTTTACATGTTGTTGCTTATTTTTTTTTACCGCTTCTATCATACACTTTGCACACAGCCAGCTGGAAACGGCAAGACATTTGTACAAAAGATAATAATCTAAGCAAAAACATATCATTAAAATTACCATATAGAAGCTTTTGCCTGAGATGATAATAATAATCTTTATTGTACCTACATCACAAAAACATACAATTATGATAACAATAGTAATATGATAAAGTACAATTTTGGCAGCTTTATCGCTAAATATGTCTTTCAGGCAATCATCCAGATGAATAAGAAACGTAATGATCCTAATTTTGTACCACAAATTCCAGGTACGTTTGTCACAGTTTTCCTAGTTATGTGTTGAAAATGTATTTCATTATGAGAGTAAAGGAAGAGAGAGAGAGTGCTCTTGTGTACTGCGCTCACACTTGGGCACTATAAAATTACTCCTGCATATCTGGCCTTGTTTCAATGAAACCGGTACCGTCACCGAGATCGGTGTGGGAAATTATGTTATTGTTATGTTGAAAATGTGTATGTTGAAAAATATACAAAAATTATCGACATTTCGGGCATCCCTACATCCGGGGCGGGTCGTCGCCATAGCTACGCAGGTGCGGCATCGATCGCGCCAGGTGTGCGCTGCACCACACTATTTATACACATCTCTCCAGCTATATATCTCTCCTACTCTCTGGGGACACACGTCTGTCCCTTTTACAAAAATATTTTGTGACTCTGACAAGGGCGACGGTCAAATAGTTTTAATGTTTAAATAGCTTCTACTACGGCAACTATGCCGAAGTTTACGTGATGGACTATTTTATCGATTTCTTACCTATGTACTTTATTATTAGATTATATAGATTACATTTTTAGGTACCTAAAGGGTAAAATGAGGCCCTATACTAAGACTCCGCTGTTTGTCTGTCTGTCACCAGGCTGTAGGTATCTCATGAACCGTGATAGTTAAACAGTTGAAATTTTCACAGAAGATGTTATTTGCCGCTATAACAACGATTAAAATCGTGGACGACACATACGGCATACCTAGTTTTTTTTTTCCTGAAGGCTGGTCGAAATCGAGCCTGACGTCACTGCGACCCAAGTGGATCTATTGTGACTCCTTCGCGTTATAGTACCTGCCCCACCTACCTAGTACAGGTATGTATCGTCCACGATTTGGTAACATGTTAAATTGTTAACCCAAAGTTTATTATAGAAATAACGCTACTCATTACAGAAATACGCTACAAATATATGTCATATTTGTAGCTCAATCAATTTTGGCATGTCACGATGAAGAAATAAGTTGTGTTGATTTTCGTAAGTTGTTTTATATTACTAATTATTGGCACGTAACACAAGTAACAGGGTGACGAGATAACTGTAACGTCACCCACATTTGTAACTCGGTAGCACAAGTAACAGGGTAACACGGTAATACAAGTAACAGGGTAACGACGTAACACGACCGCGGCGGCCCCGCGTCATTAGAGCCCTCGTTTAGGGTCCGTAATGCTGTTACAGGCGCAGTGCGTGCCACGCTAATTACTAATAAGTGTAGTAAACGTTTTATTTTATTAAATGTAGTTGTATGGCCTATATAAATGTAAGTTTGTAATTCAATGACTTAACACGTAAAAGTAAAAATAACACAAAACATTACATGAAAAATAGTATTCTTTGAATACTTATGCATTTCCAATTAAAAATACATAATAATATGTAGTAAGTATTTCCTCGTAAAGTAACCTAACCCATTACAGTTTATCCAGTAATTGCATAAGTTTTTCTCTACACGCTTTCTAATATTCAATGATTTTGTCTAGAATCTAGATATATTTAATCATTCGTAGATTATGATTAAAATTTACTTTACACTTTTTTGTTCATTATAACAAAGTAAGTTGTGAGTCTAGTATGGAGTATGTACACGCGAAATAGTAATTAGTATTTTATACAGGGCCTAATTGTGCTTATTCATGGGACATCAAAGGGGCCGACCGGCGGCCACTCTCCCCTAGCTGCTTTAGTTTTATGGCCGAGGCAGGCTATTTCTTAATGTTTTTCTTTAGCCGTACTATATTTAGAATTGTAGGCTATTTTCATTTACAATGCGGGTATACGTTATTAACACTAGAGTACACGCGCGGGCTACATATGTTTGTTCATAACTTCGCGAAATCGCGTGATTTAACTTTGAGTCTCTAGCTAAGCTCCGATTGGTTGTTGCTCGACGTGTTCAGGTTGGCGTAAGTGCTTGGTGCTGGCGCACAGTGGGTCGAAAATCGGCTTTCATAGACATAGAAATGAAATCTCGAAAGTGATAGACTTTTTGATTAATACTGCTTCAGTTTAGTATTACTATGTAGAAAATTAAGTTTGAGATAATTTGGCCCAAAAATGAGGGAGTAATAATTTTTTTACGAAAAACTTGTATGGAGCCAACATGAAAAATTCAATTATTTCAAAAACGGCAAGTTTAACCGTAATATCCTAACAGATGGTTATAGTACCAATTATTCATGATTTTTTGGCATACATCATATAACGGTTTTAGCTGCTCTTTTTTTTTTTTAAATCGTCAAAATTTTTGAAAAAAAGTCACCCTGTATTATTGCACAATTCGATAGTGTTACTATTAAGGAACAATTTCTGGAAAGTAATGGTATACGGCAAACTTGAGGAAAGTGTTGAATTTTAATAAACTCCTTCATATTTTGAACAAATGTATGAACAATTATATATAATGCTAAAATTAAGCACTTTCCTTAACTTTCTCACATAAAGTTACTTCCCAGCAATTGTTATTTACTAGCAAGACTATCGAATGCTGCAATAATACAGGGTGACTTTTTTTCTAAATTAACGGATTCGAATCCTAACCAAGGATGTTGACTTGGCTATAATCTGAGAATGCAGTTATATTCGTCGTACACTGTGAAGTGAAGGAAAATTATGTCAGAGTAATTGCTTCCCAAAAATACTGGATTTATAACTTTTTTATAGAAAATTTCTATGAAGCCAATGAGAAAAATCCAATTATCTTCAAAACGGCAAGATAAATCCTTATATCCTTACATGCTGTTATAGTACTTTTAATTCGTGATTTTTTGCACAGTTCAAGAAACGGTTCTATTTGCCATTTTTTTTAAATAATCGAAATATTAATTTTGAAGAAAAAAAGTCAGCCTGTATTAATGCACTATTCGATAGGCTTGCTAGTAAAGAACAATTTCTGGAAAGTAATGGTATACGGCAAACTTGAGGAAAGTGTTAAATTTCAATAAACTTCTTCATATTTTGAACAAATGTATGAAAAATGATATAAAATGCTAAAATTTAGTTCTTTCCTCAACTTTCTCATATGTAATTACTTCCCAGCAATTGTTCTTTACTAGCAAGACTATCGAATGGTGAATTAATACAGGGTGACTTTTTTTTCCAAATTAATATTTCGATTATTTAAAAAAAATGGCAAATAGAACCGTTTCATGAACTATGTAAAAAATCACGAATTAATAGTACTATAACAGCATGTAAGGATATAAGGATTTATCTTGCCGTTTTGAAGATAATTGGATTTTTCTCATTGGCTTCATAAAAAATTTCTATAAAAAAGTTATAAATCCAGTATTTTTGGGAAGCAATTACTCTGACATAATTTTCCTTCACTTCACAGTGTACGACGAATATAACTGCATTATCAGATTATAGCCAAGTCAACATCCTTGGTTAGGATTCGATTCCGTTAATTTTGAAAAAAAGTCACCCTGTATTATTGCTCTTGCAATGAAACGTATGTCTTCTTGTGTAATTGTTGTTTAAGTTGTGTTCTTGTGTAAATGAAACGTGTATCTACTAAAGTTCAAACTATTGAATGTAGCGCATCGTCTCGTCGCTTTTTGTTGTAAACTGACGCTTACATACAATATGTCGCTTGCGTCATTTTGTAAACAAGACGTCGTGGTTGCCACTGCAACATTAAACATCCAATACGCCCGTTGCCCCTTAATGTGGTTCGCTCATTAGATACGACATAGTTATGTAATATGTCGCAGCTAAAAGCTTAACATAGTAATTTGATGCAGTTGATAGCTCAATATTATCGTATGTTGAAGCTGAAAGCTCTACACAGCAATATGTTGCAGCAGAAAGCTCAACATTATCGTGTTGCTGCTGAAATCTCTACATAGTAATTTATTGTAACTGAAAGATCATCATTGTCATATCAAGCAGCTAAAATCTTAACATAGGATATTGCCGAAAGTTCAACATAGATATATTGCATCCTGAAGGCTCAACGCATCAAATGTTGCAGCTGAAAACTCAACCCAGCCATATATTATGTTGCAGCCGGAATCTCAACATAGTCATATATTGCATCTGGAAGCTTAACATTATCATATGTTGCAGCTGAGATCTCAAATAAGTAATTTGTTGCAGCTGAAAGCTCAAAATAATCATATGATACAGCAGAAAACTCGACATAATAATATAGCTCTTGGATGGTGCTAAGGTCTATTTTATATGTTTGCCATTTAGCACTTTATTTATGTTTTAAGGGCGGTATACGATTAACTCTTTATTTTATACTATTAATTATAGTCTATTCGCATTAAGAAGTCAGTGAACCATGCGTTCAAATTTTTTAAATTGACATTTTTACGTTCACGTTAATTGGTTAATCCAATTAAAGTAAACCACTTTGACATATTATGTATGTATGATTCACCGACTTCTTAATGCGAATAGACTATAGCGATGTTTTTGCCATATTATTTTGAATAAGTTTATTCATTTAGGTACGTACATAGTACATACCATAGACGCTCACGCTGGTTTCCCATGGGGAATAGAAACTGCCATTTATGTAATATATTTGTAAAAAATTTTAGAAGTTATCAATACCCAAGCGGGCACGTTATATAACAATGGAACGAAATTGAGGCTTGTTGTTCAAACAACGGGAGCACTGAATATTGAATGAACATAATTCCCTCTGAAGGTTACCACGTAATGATTTATGCTCGATGAATATATAAATACGACTTTTTAAATATCATCACATTCAGAACATTCTCCTGTACACTCTGTGTAGATTCAATTTAATCTTAACGTAAACAAAGTGATCAGTAGAACCCCATAACGCTACCAAGTACCAAATGTCACTTAATTACCGTGGCATAAAAAAAATACCGTGATAGAAATAAATAACATAAACACATTAATTTGGTCGAGAATATATCACGGAATCTGGACTCGACGACTTTAAATATGTGTTTCAGGGTTTGTCAGAATTCATTCTCTGCGGGTATAAAATAAAGGTTGAAATATCTGTCCTGATTTCCATAAAATTTATTATCCGAGCCAATAAATAAAAATTATCGAGCATGTTTTTAGTTTTTTGAAATTGTCCCCTAAAAGGGTTAAAAGTTTGAATAGTGAAATATCGCTGGAATATTGCCACACAGATATAGGTAGTTATTATGAAGAAGAAATCCGAAAGGATTTTTTGAAATATATGCGGGATGTGCGGGAGTGCAATGGGGTTCGGACGAAGTCGTGCGCAAAAGCTAGTAATAATATAACTTCCATTTTTCTAGACGTACACGTAGCTAGGGATCCTAAGGGGTAATTAGAGTTATTCGTCCCTACCAAACAACTATGATTGCTATTCAAATATTTTCAAATAAAACTAACCCTAAAGCACTAGTGATAACTTTATGTCCCCTATCCCGTGTCACGACCGTTCAAGTGGTGTCGCAGGGCTCCCCACTTATCCTCTCGTGCTGTATCTCGATCTAGTTGTTTCGCAATTCTGTTGCCGAGTACCGCGGAGCACTAGACATTAGACAAAATTACATTTAGGGTATTGTAATTTTGTGAAAGACACAGAGAAAGTTGTTACAGGGGAATTGTTTCTCGTGTGTATCCCTCATACCCTTACACTCAGGCTATGTTCCCACGATCGTTTAACTCTACGCGATTCTTTGATCTATTATACCAGCGCAAAGTTCTATTTACAATGCAGTTTTTTTTTGTCGCAACCACAAAAAACTTCACCTGCAGCAAAGAATATAATATATTCCTAACGTACCTGCAGTGCTTTTGTATTAATATAGAATATTTATATAATAATAATATATATGGACGTTTTCACACCACATCAATCTGGTTCCGTGGTAAGTTCTCAAAGAACTTGTGCTTCGGTTACCAGACAATGGAAATATGTTATATAATACTTAATACTTTGAAGTTCTTTTAAGAAATGTTAAAGGATGGTAAAAATTCGTCAACGTCGTCAGGGATCGTCAAGCTCTTTTATCCAATATTACTCGTATAAAAATACATCATAAAGGATTCTTGTGGAAATAAAAAATTCAGACGTCGTACTTGGATTTTTACGCATAAACAAACTTTGCACTTTTAAAAAGGGGGAGACGGCACGGAGCCATGAAAATTTAACAAGCACCGCGCTAGGGGGTCGAATCAGCCCCGTAAAATATTTAAACCCTCGTTACATAAAATAACTTGTTGTAGGGCAAGATCGTGCTGCTAATGGCTCCTGCAGTAGGCCAACTGATTTATTGGCTATTGGCGTGAGCTCTACCATGGATATTCACCTCGAAGAAATGTTAATGTTTTGCAGTTTCTATGGCTCAGTGGTTGAGCGCGTTGGTGCCCAAGCTTGTCGTGGGTTCGAATCCCGCCGAAGAACAAAAAGTTTTTCTGTGTTCCTGGGTCATGGATGTGTACTAAATATGTGTATAATATACCTAATATTTATATAGCTCAGTGGTTAAGCGCATTGGAGAATCCCGCCGAAGAACAAAAAGTTTTTCTGTGTTCCTGGGTCATGGATGTGTATTAAATATGTGTATAATGTAATAAAAATCTTAAATAAAGTATAGCACAAAAGTATTAAATACTAGCTGTTGCCCGCGGCTCCGCCCTACAATATCCCTCGGGAACACTGTATTTTTAACCGACTTCCAAAAAAAGGAGGCGGTTATACGTTCGGCTGTATATATATATCATGGGATACTCATCCCAACTTACCTGTCCGGTAGTTGTGGTATAGTATACGGGTACGCGACCCCGGCTTCCCTAGCTATTACTGTCCTATCCCTTGCCCTCCTGGGCGGTAATATCCTACATTTCCTATTTCCCACTCTAACTTACCAATCTTCCTTTCCTCACCACCTTATCCTTCCCTTTTCCCTATTCCTACCTTCTCCACCAATCCGTGGGAACGCAATGGATAATCGCAAAAAATAATTTAATTATCCAAAATGGCGGCGATGTGGTTCGCCACCCATCACGTCTCGTTCTCACGGAGGCGAGAAGTGGCCCATGGAGAGCTGCTTCGCTACGTTGAATGTAAGAGGAGGAATGGATAGTAAGAATGAAAGTGGATGAAGCGAAAAAAGTATGTAAGGATCGTAGCAAGTGGAAAGAAGTGGTCTCTGCCTACCCCTACGGGAAAAAGGCGTGATTATATGTATGTATGTATGTATGTATGTATTTTGTATGTCCGCGGATAACTCCGCCGTCTGTTGGCCGATTTTCAAAATTCTTTTTTTGATGTAAAAAGTATAATCCGAAGTTGGTCCCATTTTCAGAAAATTGGTGACCTGATGATGGGATCCATGAGGAAACGAGGGAACTCCTCAAAATTTATATAGACACATATGGTGATTTCGACTTTTTCTGAAGTAGTCCAAGCATATGCTACCAAAAAGTAAGATTTTGCTCCAAGGTGTACCCTGGATCCAAAAGTACAGAACAGAACTCCTGACTCCTTATAGATACATGTTTGGGGATTTTGGCGTTGTTTAAAGAACTGCAAGCATATGCCACTTTGTCAATTAGAGTAATCAGCATCATCACCACCACTATCACAGCATACATCATCACATTATGATGATAAAGAAGGTACTTCTCATAGTATTTTACACTAACACGGAGATCTTTGAACATTACTCTGCCGTTTATGGACCTACTTGCAAAATTATTTTGTTGTTGTAAAGGGTTTAATTCAAAATTGGTCCTTTAGTCACTAAAGTGAAAACATGATGATACGATCCATGAGGAATCGAGGGAACTCCTCGAAATGTATATCGACACGTATAGTGATTTTGACTTTTACTGAAGTAACACAAGCATATGCTACGAGAGCGAGAGCTACGAGTAGAATAAGACGTTGTACCAAGGTATACTCTGAATCCAAAAGCACTGAACAGATCTCCTCAGTCTTTAAAGATATGCGTTAGGAAATTTCGGAATTGTTTAAAGAACTGCAAGCATATGTCACTTTGTAACTTACAGTAATCATCATCATCATCTTAATAACATTACCTAATGGAAGCTTGGCGCGTATTCAGTTATACATTCGATCGTTTATTTTAGACGTTTTTATGACGTATTAATAATAACTCAACAAGAAATATCACTAAAAAGGGTGAAATTATTATTTTTAAACAAAAAATTAAACCGACTTCCAAAGTAAAAATACACAAAAAAGTATGAAATAAAACTTATTTTATAAATAATTCCCCTTTTAAATTTGTCTATTTCTCTACTTAATCTTCTTAATTTTGAAGTCAGTACAATAGACAAATTTAAAAGGGGAATTATTTATAAAATAAGTTTTATTTCATACTTTTTTTGTGTATTTTTACTTTGGAAGTCGGTTTAATTTTTGTTTAAAAATAATAATTTCATTTCAGGATAAAAAGTAGCCTATGTTTTTAATCCAGAGCCTAAACTATTAAGATACCAAATTTCATCAAAATCCGTTTAGTAGTTTTTGCGTGAAAGACTAACAAACATTCATCCATAGATCCTCACAAACTTTCACATTTATAATATTAGTAGGATACATCCCGTTGTCTGATCCCCCGTAATATAAGTTCTTTGGATACTTAGCACATGGCCAGACTGACGTGAGGCGCCCATACTCCATAGATATAATATTATATAAGGCATAATAAGTAGGTATGAGCTTATAATATTTAAAAACCTCTTTTTTTATTAATGAAGTAATGTTACTACTTACTAGTACCTACTGTCAATGAAAACTGTACTTAATATTACGTAGATAGGTACCTACTTATTTAAGTAGAAACAACTCATGCCATAGTTGCTATTACTCGCAGGTTCGCCTGGCTGTCGTAAATTTGTCAGCATATTTACATGATACGAGGAATGATATAAAACATTTATCTATCCCTCGGGAACTATTTTTATCGCCAGTGTAAAAGGTACGTATGCAATTCCATAACGAAGGGTAATGTTTAGCTTCGTGAAAGTGTATTTGTCACCGTAAAATTGTAAAAACCGCAAACTTTACGGCGGCGGAAAAAATAAATTTTGTGCGATTGTTGTGCGACGAAGGCCCGTGCATCCTATCGAAAGTAACTTCTCACGCGATGCCACGACGAATAAAGAGAAATTCTTTTGCACATCCTATACCGCTTGAAGAAGTCGATTTCATCGAAATTTTGGAAGCAGTTTGGTTGTGATCTTGTTATTCCAGTTCTCGCGTGTCGTCGCATTATGAAAATCGACTTCTACAAATTCAAGGAAATTCAATAAATCCTCTGCCATGGTGATTGTGATCTGACTATTTTAAGCTTTGAATTTTTAAAACCACTGTAATAAAAAATCTGCTAGATCCCTCTTTTTAATATACCAAATACATCTATGACTAGATCTCTGACAATTGATATAGTTACAAATAATCTGCAGACTAGATAAAACACCCGACTTATGTGTTGCCTACGCTTACGCACTTCCTAATCGGGCTCAAAAAGTTAAGAATATCCTAAGTGGACTTAACAATGGCCTAAGGTTAGTGCAATAGTATTTTTTGCTAGGAGCAGCCTAAACAAGTTAGGAAAGAACTTAGGCGATCCTTAAGTTTAGTGCAAATGGGCAATAGTGTTTATATACTTTTTCTATATTTTAAGCCTACGTTCCTAGTTCCTACGAGTGATTTTGCCGTTGGCGTTAGTAGAAACAGCACTGTAAATAGAACTCTGCGCTAATAATATAGAGCTGAAAATCAAACATACGAGCGTCGAGTTATCAACTTGCCGCCGCGCCCTATAGTTCTATTTTCAATATCGTAGAACCTACTAATATTATAAATGTGAAAGTTTGTGAGTATGGATGAATGGTCATACATCCATGTTACTCTTTCACGCAATAACAACTGAATGGATTTTGATGAAATTTGGTCACAACATTTGAGACACAAGTCCAAAATACAATCCACCTCACTCACTATCAACGACAATTTCTCGTTTAAATACGTAAGACGATTTAACTTATTGGCTTTAATATAAACATTAAATACCCTCTCAGAATCTCGAATGCGAAGAGCCAATTAGTGAGTTGGTCATGTTGAGTTGAGTTGACTGAGCTGAGCCGAGTGAGGTGAGTGTAATTCTGAGTAAGCAACAAACAGTTCCCCAATCCTATGCGGTCTCGAGCACCATCAGACCCCTTTATTAATTGGGACCGGCCAAACAAACCATTGTATTTACACTGGTATACTATTGACAATTTGTATTTAACCCTTTAGTCTCGATAAGACTTAGTAGTCAAAATCCAGTAAGTCTAAACTATCTATAGTAATAAAATAAAGAGGAAAGGTTTGTATGTTAGTTTGTTTGCCTTAAATAAACTTCAAAACTACTGGACCGCTGATTTTTGGTACTGATGTACGTGGTCCGTATATCAGTAATATATGTAGTATATCTGTAACTAAAATCATAAAAATCGGTAGTAGTGCCACGTGGTAGAGTAGACCACGGGAAAGGATATAGGCTACATTTTATCGCGGCAAAATGTACAGTTATAAAAATATCTTATTAAGCAATTATTAATATGCCAATGAGTGTAGCGTTGAATTACAAAATTCCATAAAAGTAAGAAGAATAGAGAAATTAATGTCTGATTTCTGTGTCCTAGTTATAGTATAGCAATCGAAACGTTGATCGTAGATAAGACAACGCAAAGACAACATTTCCTAAATTATAATGTACTTTTCGAATATCCAATAAAAAAAACTATGCATGTTCCCCATAGATATGTTATATCACTGATGTTCCCCATTGTAATAAACAAAACTACTACAGCAATAGTAATACCATAGATAATGACTAGCTGTTCCCCGCGGCTCAGCCCGCGTAAATATAGTGTCCCTCGGGAACACTGTACCTTTTCGGGATAAAAAGTAGCCTATATTTTAATCCAGAGCCTAAACTACTACTATACCAAATTTCATCAAAATCTGTTCAATAGTTTTTGCGTGAAAGAGGAACAAACATCCATCCATACATCCTCACAAACTTTCACATTTATGATAATTGTAGGATTAAATAATGGGCATGGTGCAAACAATTATTATTGGCAAACAGTAATTGTGTGCTCTACAGAATTAGCACTAAAGGTTCCCCTTATCTGATGAACATAGAACATGCCTAAACACAGAGAAAACATAACTACGCAGCCCCGAGTAATTTGACTAATTAGTGTCTACCCCATGTACGAGTCTTCAAAGAAATTTAAACATTAATTACTAAAGAATAGAGATGAATACCAACGAGGTAAAGCTCGACATGCCCTATGAGCTACATCGTAAATTGTATTCTAGTATAATGGAATAAAGTATAAGTTTGCATAAAACGTTCTGTTATTTGGAATGATTAAAGAAATCAATTTTAAAAATGTGCATTAACCTTTACTAGTGTACACCTTGTCGTCGAAAGTCGACCGTAATTCATATTTTTATAGATAAGTTTCAACTTTATATAAGGTTCAGTAAAATCAACTACGGATATTTTGGACATCTATAGATCGTATAGACGTTTAAGCAGAAAAATAATTGTCATACGAGAAAAAAAATCTTTATTTATATAGGCGAGTTTGCGCTCGTTCTTTTGCGTCTTAAATACAAAATTAAAATGTGAATGTAGTTTAAATAATGTGAAATCTGACGTAAGCAGCAGTGACGTGGGGTTCCTACTTCCTATAACTTTATTCCTGTTGGGTTCACTTGCCACTTACTTTTTGAGAACCTTCATACAAATCCCTACCTATTATACAGGCTAGGGCTTCTCTATGAAGGAGAGCTAGCCTTCGCCACTGGTAAGCAGTGTGTGTAATGTTAGTTTTACTAATTTAATGTATTTTTATACAAAGTATTGAAAATATTAGTGTTGTGACAGATTGACAATTAACGTCCATTTGTTAGCCTTTTGCACGCCTTTCTCCACATAAATTTTAATTGTGTCAAATACTCTTCCGCATAAGTACTATAAAACTGTACTGAATGCTTCACATGCTAATATAACAATGTTAATAATCATCACATGCGATAAGATTGTTAGCAATAAAAAACAGGTGTAATGTAACAAGTATATTCGATCACTGAATTAATTTCGACCACGGTACATTACTATAATAATATATTTGAATATTTTGCACTTACATACTATGAGCTAGTGCTCCAATCAAAATGTTTTATACCAAACCAGGTTGAATTGGTATAAAATACATTGGTTAGTTTTTTTTTTTTTTTTAATTATTAAAAGCGTTACATGAGTTTTACTAGCATATTGCTTTTTGTCTGACTGCTTTAAACGAAACTTTCGAACAGACGAAAGAAACGCCTATATTTTTGACAATTCAACTTTTTTATACAACTTCAAGTTGTCAAAAGCAGGTGTTATGTATTTGTACGAGATGTGGAAATCTGCTACAGATTACGAAGAATCAGATTTAAAACTGTAAGACAATGTTCAAACACCAGCAAGTACCTACTACAATAAATTCTACTTATAACAGTAAAGCAGTGCGTGCACTGGCAACAAAATTGTCTCCTTCCTCCACCATATTATGTATTCCCATTATCGACTTTAGCGCACAAGAAATAGAGTCAACTTTTACGCAAAACATGACCGCATAGGAAAACAGTCATGTTTTGTGGAAAAGTTAACGCTAATTTGCGTGTGATAAAGTTCATAGTTGAATGCAAATGGCGGGCGACAGCGACAAATATATTATTGGCAGTGCGCGCATGCACTAATTATAATTTAAACATGATTACACAGTGTCATAATTATACACTTGACAATTTGACAATATTATATAAATATTTGACAGTTTGATAGTGTCAAGTGTAAAATATATAATATTTCAAACAAATCACTACATTCAAGTCTATACAACGTTAAAATGACCAAACTAGATTTAACGACATTAAGCTAGTTTGTATGTTAGATATATATTTTACACACATTTAATTTAAAACCTTAAATCTGTATGTATATAATGATGAATATAATATAATATGTCTTACTTTACTTACTCTTACTTTTACGATTACATGACACGACTTCGTTTAGATATTAAGTTTTTCAAATTTCATACACTTATTCAATAGGGAAACAAAAATATGAATATATATTTAGATAGTGTTAGAGCTGATAGACATAAGGTGCTAACGTGCGCTTTACTAACGCGCGTTTCCTTCACAAACGCACGTTACTCGCGGCAGAAAACATCAACTACAAATATTTACCGGCTCTCACATTGTAACTATACATATATCTCTTTTTACTTTTTTACTTTTCTATGATATATACCTAAGATATGCTAATATAAAAATTACTTTAAGATCTATTAATTTATAATTATAGCATTTTATACTATTACAACATCCTAGATGTTTATTTCTATAATAACATAATGTTATTTAATAACAAAAATACATAAAAACTTAAAATTTTGAATTTTTCTGTGCATGTTTAACCATTTATATTCACAATAATTTTAAGGGTTATTTTAACGTTGTTAAAAAGTACGTGTGCTATGTTAACAGCATTAATCAATTACTCCAAATGAAACACAAACTTCATAAAAACAAGTACAACATTAATTGAAATATTAACGTAAAATAATAATAATTTATATACATACCTAATACCTACTAACAACACTTATCCTAGACCTATTTTTTATTGATTTATATCATTTTGATGTTTTATAAAATTACGACCACGTGATGATCAATACAGAATAATACCAATAATTGTGTATTATTAATTAAAATTATTAACCTACTGATGATTATTAAATATACGACGCATATTTTAACTAAAAACTACTAAAGCAAACTTGCGTTAATCGCGACTAATGCTAAATTTAAAATCAAAGCATCTATGCACATTTAAATGAGGTATTTTCTTTAGTATCCGATAAACGTTTTACTATTTACAATTTTATATAACAAGCAGATTAATTTACACGTATAAATTATATATTTTTATCAAGTTAAAGAATTTATGATGAGCACCGCGTAGCGCTATCCCTCGTAGAAGGTGCTACGAGGGATAGCGCTACGCAGTGCTACGAAAGTTCGGCGTTCGCACCTACGAAACGTTGAAGCGAGGCAACACGGCGCGTTGCGGGGTCAGCTCGCACCGAAACGAGACGTGACGCGACACGGCGCTACATTTTTAGATAACGATTCAAAATAGGCAATCGGACAATTTTTTTTATTGCATAAATGAATAGTACTCTTAAATATGAGTAACTTCTCAGAAGAAACCGTATATCAAAAGTCAATATTTTCAAAGGTACAGCGATTTGTATAAAAAATTTCGCGAGCCTCCTAAAAACGCTCCATACTAAAGTCGACCTAAAAATGACGTCACTTGTATATGAAGTAGTATGAAGTAGTATATGAATATATGGCCGCAGGAATATATTTGTAAATATCTCCGATATTTGTGCGTTTAAGTTCATACTTACTATAATTAATGTTTTTGTATATGATGTGAGTAAACTAATGATGTAGGTTTTGTTTACCAATTTCGCAAAAAAAAAAAATTTTTTTGGTATAAAGACTCGCGAAATTTTGTATACAAATCGCTGTACCTTTGAAAATATTGACTTTTGATATACGGTTTCTTCTGAGAAGTTACTCATATTTAAGAGTACTATTCATTAATGCAATAAAAAAAAATCAGTCCGCTTGCCTATTGAACTTTATTCACTACAAATGAACATACACATTTCATTGCAACAGCGGCGCCGCGCTACGCAGCTCGGTGCAGTAAGAAATTCGAACTCTTGCAATGGAACGTGCATCTTCTTGTGTAGTGAATAATGTTCAATATTGAATCGCTATCCAAAAAATGCAACGCTGCGTCCCGTCGCGTTTCAGTGTGAACTGACGCTAATGCGTTATGAAGGATTTACATGGATCGATTTTATCCATGCGGCGAGTCGCATAACAAATAGTTTCAACATTTTTGTTTGCTAAACTACCTAGCAACCTAGCAAAATTGTCACCTTGTCTATTTTTGCCGTGCGAAGAAAATCGTGCGGGGAATATCGACCAACGCAAATCCCGCACTATTATTGCGTTTGCGTTGCGTTAGCGTTCCATCGCGGTCGTGTGGCCTTACCCTTATATTATTTATGCCATGTTGCGTTGTTAGATTACATAGCTCAGCTTATGTAAAGGTAGCTACTGATTTTTGCTTTTTTCTTAAACAAATCATGTTTATTACTTTTTTTTATTTAGCGTGATATTTAAATTACTCGTATATTATTAACAAATAAAGATATGTATAGTGAAGATATATCTCTATTTATTAATTGATAGTTAACGTAATCAAATTAAACATCTAAACACGGCTGCTCGATGGTAATTTGGTTAACTAATGTATTTTTCTTATTCTACTTAATTTTAATTATAAAACTATTCTTATTTTTTTTTCTAATCTTAACCTAATATTCAAATATGACATTAACACGAATGAATTTAAGTCTCAAACTATAAAATGATTACATTATAAAAGGAATAGGAGGGATAAGAAATGTGGGACACTAATATAACGATAGGAGACAAATGTATTTACTTTAGATGGATTTATAATCTACCATGAAGGATTAAGAAGATAAATGAGAGATAAGTGGAGATATAGATCTAGCGGACGGGTGTCGACGTACGTTGGGAATATAACTGCAGAGTCAAATACTACTTCTTTCTCCTTCTTTCTCCTTCTATCTACTTCTTTAACTTACTCTCAAATTATAACCTTTAGTTACACGTTTAAGAATCATCTTAAGCTCACAACTAAAGGTAATTATAAAAAATGCATTATTTAAAAACTTGTTTCACTGCAGTTAAATTTCCAAGAAAGGAAAGTCACTCATACATAGTCTCTCTCTCACACACATATCCTTCTCACTCGCACAGACCTTAGATTATCTAGGTTAGAAAAAACTAATAAGTTAATTTTAATCACATAAGAATAGACGACATAATTGTAATAAAGCATAATATTAGCATATTGATAATAAGTAAGCCAGTTGACTGGTTTCTGAGGTTTTTTTGTTGATAGTTTATCTAGTCAATAGCGACTTTGATTGGTTAACTCGTTTGCGCACAGACATCTTTAATTCGTATGTAACTTTGCGTGTAAAAGAGCAGTAAAAATACTTCCTTCAGCACCATTTCCTCTCGAATATTCTCGGTGCCAAACGTCAAACGAAAACTAAAATACGCAACGGGACGGCGCGCGGCGCCGGCCTTTGAATCGTTTACTAGAGGACGGGGAGTTATCATCACTAAATCACAGCAGGTAAAATAATAATAGCAAACTTGGTTTCTATACAAAATTGTTCAATGTTGTTGTTTCTATACAAATTCATCTAGTTAATAGTTGTCTGTGCGTTTGCGTCATCCAATCAAATGTGCCATTGAATAGTTCAATGTTGTTGTTTCTATACAAATTCATCTAGTTAATAGTTGACTGTGCGTTTGCGTCATCCAATCAAATGTGCCATTGAATATACTATTCAATGGCACATTTGATTGGAGAAAGTATTTTGTACTGCTCTTTTACACGCAAAGTAACATGCGAAGTAGATACACTTGCCAAGTAACTATCGACAAAAAACTTCAGAAACCAGGCATAAGTCAAGTTAGCTACCGTTAAACTTTTGGGTGGATTTGTCCGATCGCTGGTTTACAAAATGCTAGTTTGGTACTTGCTATATACAAGCAGTTGATAATTATTCAATAGCAATGTCATTGAATACAGCAATGATAATGCAATAGAGCTCAATTACTCGTAAGATTGATATAATGTATGACGTATAGCCGACTTGACTTTAGTTAACACAAAAAGAGCTAAACCCTACTTTCTACTACTAAAATCTATTTTTGTTTGCAAGAAACAATATATAAATAAATATATATTTTTTCACAAATTGATAATATGAAAATATAGATACGATATTATTGTTTAAGACGCTTATAAATCTTTAAAATTAATTTTGCGCCATGACATGTTTTGAGAAAATACATGAAAATTATAAAGTGAGATTTAATTCATTGTTACACTTTAAGAATTTTCACTTATAGAGGATACGTTCAAGTAAATACCCTACTACTCAAACGAGCTAGAATGTTAACCCTTATACGATGATTGATGATTTTTTTTGTATTAGCATCAAAAATAAAGATCGCTACTTGAACGTGTATGGCAGGCATTATCTTGATATGTTTTGAAAGATTTTTTTAAAAATTCTTACCCAACTACGGCGAAACCAAAAGTATGATTTTGGCAGTCTATGTATGTATGGTTCACCGTAGCGCCTCAACTACGGATCCGATTTTTATAAAGGTGTAATAATATATTCTTAATAACAGCCCGGGTAACATAGGCTATTTAATTTACGCAGTCGGGTTAAAGTTATTTATTAAAAAAACAATAGTTATTAATAATAGAATTGGGTTTGATGTATAAGAAAATTGTTAATTCAAAAATATTTATATTTTTTATATATGCAATACGCAATATAATTTTGTGAGTAAACTAAAAAAATCATTAGCGCGAGAATTATGCGTAAAAATATCTTATTAGCTAGTAATGTACAATGTTATATTAAAAGACAATATAAATTTAGCACGAAATTGTGTATATCCTTACATCTAATGATATGTATGCGATATAGGTTTTTCTTATTGCTGATATCTAAAATTTTTAAATTATCGATATTTAAATATATTTCTTTTAGAATTTCACAGCAACATAATATTATGTTTTGTATCGTGAATTGAAGAAATACAAACTTATAGACCATAATATTATGTGATCTATTATTCAATGCTTGAACCAAGCTTAAAAATTATTCATAAATGTGTAATAAAAATAAATAGTAATAATTGTGTATGAATTGCCGAAACAGTTTTTAAGTTTACTGCAAAGTACATTCACTTTGACCTTTTTCAATCTATGTATTTTATTATATTATTGTTGTATTATTGTACAATTTTAAAAAACACAAATACTTTCTTTGATTCACGATACAATCTCTAACGACAAGCCTCAAACAGCGACAATACCCTACTAATTAATTGAATTTCGGGAGAATTTGACACGAAATTGACTTAACTTACGATTAAATAATTGATCAGTTACAAGATCACTTAAATCATTCGCTACAACAGCGGCTGAAAAGTAAAGATATTCTTAACATAGCAATAAACGGATTGCAGTTGATATGATAATTATATTATACTGTGCCTTTAGTTTAGACTTTATCGATTTCAGGCAATTTATGTGTATAGTGACTGAAACTTTTTGCGTGTGTAAGCGTCAGGTCATACTGAAACGAGACGATATACGACGTGCCGCTGCATTTTTAAGATAGCGATTCAAAATTTAACTTTAATCACTACACAAGATCCACGCAAGAGTTCTTATGTCAAACTAAACCGCTCAGCATAGCGCGGCGACACTCTTGCAATGAAACGTGTATCATAAGTGTATTGCGTAAGTTTAATTTTGATACACTATTTTATAAATACAACGCCGCGTCTCATCTCGTTTCGGTGTGAACTGACCCTCAGCGTACTATGTGATATGTTTGTTTTCAGTTACTTAAATCTTTATTTATCTGCTGAATTATAATCACTTACAAAATTAATTAAATTCATCATTTTCGACGGATTTTTTTTCAATCTTTTTTAATCAAATTATATTTTGTACTTATATAATAATTTAGCAAACCTTTGGATCGCAAGTGAGAATATTTTTGATTTTAAATATACGAGGCGATGATACGTTATGCTTCGTTTAAAAAGGTTGGTTTTCTACCGCTTTATTAGACTTATTATTATTTCAAAATCGCACGTTTTACTATTGAACTTGAGGCTAATTAAAATTTTAATATTTCATGAAACCACTATCCATTATCTTGGACAGAGGCAAGCGATTGTGCGTTATAAAGTAATGTGATTCAGGTCTATGCTATTGTACTTTGCAGGCTACACGCTAAAGGTGGGTGGGCACTAGACGATGAAACAGCAGCGAAACAGCGTGATGTCACACCAAAAACGCACTATACAATTACGAAACTGCGCACCGACACTATTTACTACGAAAAGAGCAATTTTATAGGTACCAGATGATATGCATCGACATAAAACCTTTGCGTGATCTTTTTTTATTTTTCAGGGGAAATCTGTTAGGCATACCCCACGAGCTACGACCCCGCGGGAGGGCCGCATGGTTATGTGGATCTCCGCAGTGGTTTGCACCGGTTTTTTCAACTAAAACCCCCGATGTCCTTCTTTTGGACTGTTGTGACCCAGTTGTGACTCGTGTGACTTGTTGTCATGGTAACTGTTGTGCCTACCACAACCATTATTTACGCGTGACCTGAAAATCATATTATAGTTGTACACATCGCTTCTTTGCCACGTGCATCGTCTAGTGCGTACTCACCTTAAAGTAATACATCTATATACAAGTACACCTACTCCCATTGGATCGCAACTTATAGTCCAAGCCAATTATAATAACTTTATACACTCTTCAATTGACATGTCGGGCGCGTCACGATTTCTTGTACAATTATAGATACTTTGTGTCTGCGTACGTTGTCTATCTTAGGTCTTTACAATGAGTCTTGGTACTTGATTCACTTAGTTGATTTAGTAAATGGAATATGTTAATTGTTGGTATAATTTCTAACGCATAGAGCGGTAGATCTTAATCGTTTAAGCTAGTAGTCTCAATCTATCCCCGATATCCCCACTATAAGTCTAGAGAAAAGTAGCGAAGTTTCCCGATTACTAGCACAGATACCTTCTTCTTTTTTTCACTCACAAATAGCGGGGTACTTTGTGAATATTAATAAATGGTAGTCGCGGGTGTTACTATTCATACCATTACACACAATAAGAATGTTAAATACTGGTATGAATATGGTAGTTTTACGGTAGTTACTGCCCTATTTTATGTCTTGTAGGGTAAAAGCCGGATAGTTTCCCCACTTAAAAAAATCCCTGTAGTTAGTAAAATTATACAAATTGAGAATAATCTTTTATAATAACAAATTTTTGTTAACCCAATTAATATGAATTTTGAGTAAATCCATTTTCACTGGACCTCTAAATAAGGTTGCCTAACGTAGATTTTCGTTTCCCATTCGTTTGTTTTTTACACCGTTATTATAAAATTATATAGTTACGATTACTACAATTTTGCGGGTGCAACTACATGCAACTACATCTAGGGAATTAATGTCTTCAGGGAAGGGACTTCCAATCCTAATCAAAGTCCAACATAGCGAATTCAGAACCGAGGCAATTATCCTACCAAGGCAACTATCTGGCTTTTACCCTATTCTATACCTTATAATTCCATTTTTTTTTTCAATTTTATGACAACGTTATTTTCAGATAAGGTAATGTTTGCTTATTTATACTTTGATCAATTATTACTTTCGACATGTTACTCGTACCAATACCCATCGAAATACCTCTGTGCTCTTTGAAATCAACACTTTATAGCTAAACAATACAACCACAAACACTTACATAAACCGACTAACTTACGCTAAAGACAAAAATATTACATCTCCTTACGCTAGGGTGAATCAAAAGATTCTGATATGTTTCGTTACTTGGTTGCAACTTATCACAAGTTGGACTTACCTACTAATTGATTTACAATTGATATAAGTTGATTATGCATTGACATTACTTACATTATTGCTAACATTCTAGGAAGATAATTTATCTTAAATATATTCAAGATATAATCTTAAAGGTTATATCTAAAACACCATTTACACGACGTTATGTGTCGTTACGACGTTAATGAACAATCAATGTCATGTTTTGTACAGAATATACATCATAATATTTCAATAAAACATGTTAGAATTTATTGCAAGTGCCTTTTTAAATTAATATCTTAGGCCCTCACTAATTCTATGGTGCAAAAATCATTAACTTTACATGCTTATTTAATATATGTTGTAGTATTTGTTAAATACCATACTAAATTTTATACACAATACGTCTTCTAACAATATTTTTATATATTGTAACGTGTTATATGGATTTATTAAACTTCTGTGTACATATTCTAAATTCCACAAGATTCATTCAAAACAATCCAAAACTACCTGTTTAAATATAGTAGAGAGAAGGTAACAGCTTTAAGAATATCAACAAGAAATTATTCTTTTACATTAATTACAAAAAAACATCGACATCTTCCATAATTTGAAAAGCTTACTCACAAAGTTACGGAACATGATAATGTTTAATACATAGGCGAGCAACTAGATTAATCACAAGCGAAATGGGAAGCTAACCAATATCGCCAGTCTCGGCTCAGTGATCGACATTTTTCTAGAAGACATAAAATTACACAACAAGTAAATTCAAAATATAGATAACAACACTGATAGCTCTAGAAGCCTTGTCGGAAGGGGTTTCTAACTGGGGCCGGGCCCGGGGCCGCGGCGGGCGCGGGGGGTTGCGGAGGGGCGGAGGTTCCAGCGCGGAACGGGTTGCTGGCGGTGGGTTGCGGCTGGGCAGGCAGCTGACGAGGCTGGCTATAGCTCTCCTGCTGCTGGTAGCCCTGCTGGTCGTAGTTTTGAGCATAATTCTGGTAACTCTCCTGGTATTCGTATCCCGTCGTGTTATCGACATTGGATTCCTGCATACCCTCATTCTGACCAGAAACATTGCTATACTCTAGATGATTCTTGAATTCGCCATTCACAGGCCGCTGATCCTGCATGGTGTACGTCTGATATTCTTTGTCAGGTGGGTCGGCCATCAGGACATTAGCCTCGTTTTCAAATGGCTTGAAGTCGTAAATATGCCTAAGATACATCAATACGGGGGCATACAACAGATTGCTAAACGCAATCAGCAGATTCAACGCGGTGAACCCTATTGCTTCCACGACCTCGCCGGCAATGATCGGTCCCACGGCATACGCGAAGGAGTACGATATGTCAGCTATGGCGTAAATGCTTCCATAAACTGAGACGTACCGAACGTCAACCAGGTAGCCCAGAGTGGGTAACAGGGCTGTATCGATTAGCGCAATACCGAAGCAAATTCCGCAAATAGGGAGCATCAACATTTTGTAGGAGCTCGCAAATGGAATGATGAAACAGCACAGGCCTTCCAGTGCCAAGCCCCCCGCGGCCATGAGCCATTGATGTTGGGGATATTGTTTCGCCATCTTCACCGTGATAACAACACCTAAGACATGAGGGAAGAAAGCCGGAAGCCAAATCATTCCAATCTTCCAATTATCTTTTGTCAAATTGTCTTCCATCCAGAATGATATGGTGGGTTCGAGAAAAGCCAAAGCGACGTTCGACATCATCAAGGCTCCTGCACATACTGCGATGTACGGGTCCATCAATAGTTTCCAAATTGGTGTGCCAGCTGGTTTTGGCGTATTAGCCTCTTTTATTTGCGTTTTGAGAGGTTTCATCACGAGCAACAACATAAAACCGTCAATTAAAGATATGAGAGCTAAAATAAGAAATGGTACTTCTTTGCCCGCAAACTGATACAATGCTCCTCCGAAAGGCGGGGCGACCAAACAACCGAAACTAATAAACGCGAGAGCTATACCTAAGGCCTTAGATCGTTCAGATTCCTCGGTAAAACGATCGGCTATCATTGCAAGACCCGCCGTGTCTGCAAAGGCAGATCCGACACCTTGAAGACTTCGCGCAAAGAATAACATACCGTAGCTCCTGCCGCAAGCGAAAATGGACGTGGAAAGAAACATAATGATGAGCCCGATCATCATAGGAATATCATATCCTATTCGGTCGATTAAGGCACCAGAAAATGGATTGATCATCAGCTGCACGATCGCTTTAGAAGCGAAGAGCACGCCCGTAGCGGAGTCCTGTCCCTCGTGCGACGCGGGAATTATTTTAGTCGGTATTATAGTTCTGTTACCTTCTTGAATCGGGGCTAGCGTTACGACATGATCATATCCCGCTTCACCCCATGCACCAATATACCTCAAATAGTCGGGAATAATCGGTACGATGACCATGTACAACATGTTATCTAGTAGTAACGCTATAGACACTATCACCAAGATGATCTTCCGTTGCGACGTCGGCTCCTTGATCTTCTCCCATAGTATCTCGCGAACTTCCCGCACCTCCAAGTTTACGACGGGAATGACCGAGTTGTCGATCTTCTGCCAAATGGATTGCGGTCCCTCAGCCATGATTGCGTCTTTTGTGTTTCGTGTATTTATCGTTTACTAGTATATACCATCGTACACTCTACGTCCTCTGCCTCGCTCACTGATCATTCGTCTCGCGAAGACTGCCGCAACCCTCGAATGGGACTTCGGAACCTGACAACAAACAGAAATGATCACTTTAATATCATTTCTCAGGCAAGTGGGAAGGCTCGGCGGAGCGAGCGTCAAGTTTCAAAAGGAATTTGAGTCGATCTTTGTTTCTGTTGGTTGACATGGTTCCTCTATCCCTTTATATGAACAGATCCAAGATCTTCAATTGCAAAGACGATTCAGAGTCCTTTTGAACACTCCACTACAAAACAGACATACACGATAACTTTCAGTTTATTGGATAAAATAAAATTTACAAATCATTAAAATTAAGGTAAAAGTATTTTAGAACCTTTTTTGTTTCACAAGTTTTAAAAAAATATTAGGTTATTTTCTTTAAATGATAACAATAATTATATGATTATTATCATTTTCTTAAAATACTAGCTTTTGCCCGCGACTTCGTCCGCGTGGAACAATACTTTGGGATATCGCTGAAATTTACCCGCGATTTATGACTTTATTTATGACTAACGAAAGCGGAATCCTATTTTTTAAACGGAACCCTAAAATAAAAGTAGCCTATGTTAGACCCTATAACATCAGCTATCTGCTAGTGAAAGTCCCGTGAAAATCGGTCCAGCCGTTTCAGAGATTAGTCGGAACAAACAGACAGACAGACCGACTGACAGACAGACAGACGGACAGACAAAAATAAAAATAAAATGTATTTTATTGTAAGTACCGAATATACTTTCAGGTTCATTATGTAAAAAGCTGTTAATTTGAAGTTACAAACAGACACTTAAATTGTATTTAACTGTATAGATGTATAGATATTATAATGTATTATATTTTAAGATATTATCAATTTGATGTTTATAAAATAACTAAGCTATATAACTAAACTAAACTAAACATTAACCCGCACGCGCACCCCACTTCGCAACGGGCCGTGCAGCAGAAATCGTAATATTTTAATTTCGCCATAACTTCAAAACCAAACGTCCAATTTTAATCATTCAAAGACCAAATATTATCTACATAAACTGTACTTAGTGATGAAATAATTTATTTTGATAAGGATTAATAACATGAGTAAAATAAACGCGTTTAAATGTAGTCCAAAAAAAAATTCAAGATTTCTAAATTAAAAATTGTTGTTGTGCCTCACTCGACATAGATAGGTATAGTGTGTCGCGGACTTTTTTGTAGATATTTATAAGATCTACAATTAATTAGAACATTTTATGGTTCTATCTTTTATAGTTTAGGCAGCGTACGCAAAATAAGTAACTTTTCTGGTTGATTTTTTACACCTTGTGTCCGAAAAACCCAAATATCTTACGGAACCCTATTTTTCTCCAAAATAAAATTTAGCCTATGTTACTCGTGAATAATGTAGCTTTCGAATGAAGAAAGAATTTTTGAAATCGGTCCAGTACTTTTTGAGCCTATTCATTACAAACAAACAAACAAACATACAAACAAAGTTTTTCTCTTTATAATATTAGTGTAGATAGTGTACTCGTAGAGAGCTACGCCGTAGCAGTGTAGCTACGGACGCTACGAATTCAACAAAACGAAAGAGCGTTCAGTGTTGCCTCCTTATTTTCGATATAACTTAGATATTTTAAAGAAACGATTATGAACCTTAAAATAACTAAATAATTATTATATACTTATAATAAAATAATTGTCATTTATAATACTTCTGTCGTTTGTTTCACTGTGTTTATGTAAGTCGTTAATAGCTATAATGAATGTGGTGTTTAAGCAAAATATCCGTAATTTGGTTTACGGTGCTCTATTATAGGGGAGACGGGGCTAACGCGACCAATCCAATTTGTGAGACGTCATTATCTCAGCGTGTACAAATCGAACGCTTTCAATCATGAGATTGAATATTTATGGTTTTATCTTCAAAGAGAGCCTGAATTTTTATTGCACTTACAATTTTTTTATGGGCTATATTTTATTTGGTTTATATTTTTTGTTTCTGCTTTTGCTACCAATTTAGTGATATTTTTGTTTCAAATATTCTTGTAAATAAGGTATTTTATTTTTAAGAATATTTGAGAATCTTCTTTGGAGAATCTGCTCGGAACAATCGCAAATAATTCAATCTATAATCGATTTTGCCAGCCAGCCCCAGGCTCCCAGCTACATAAAAGAAACTCAATCCTCACTCTCAGGTACGAAGCGGTACAAGTACGTACCCTCAGGCTGGGGGGAGACTGGGGACCCTCAATACGAGGCGCAGGGCGCTAACAAGCTACGTGACCGAACTGGCCATTTTACGCACCATCAGACGAAACAGGGGTAATTATTTCAACATTTTGATAGGCTGTACTTATTTTAGTTCTAAATTTCGCATCTTCAAGCAAAATGGAGGATTCTTCTAGATTGAATAAAATCTACAAAAATAGAGCGCACAAATTTGCTAAATAAAATTAACAAAAGTTACTAAATTCGCCTTTTCTATATTTAAATAATAGTATCGTGGAAAATATAAAGTTTAGGGTATTCTATACCCAAAAATATTGGACCAGAAATGATGGAAATTACAACCCTCTAAAGGATCTATGTAGATCTGTATATTTTTTACAATCAAAATGTCTTATTAATATAATTTTTATGGTCTTGCTTTGTAATAGAACCCTCGATAACAATTTAAATGTTTTGTATAGCAACGTAGACGGGTTAAGTGGACGGGTCCTCTAACAACTTTATAAGGGTTTTATTTGATTTAACTCTGTTCCTTCGTGGTTATATCAAATGTATCGAATACTAGCTATTGCCTACGGCTCTGCCCGCGTAAAAATAGTATCCCTCGGTAACTGTACTTTTCGGGATAAAAAGTAGCCTGTTTTAATCCAGAGCCCAAACTACTACTATTCTAAATTTCATCAAAATCCATTCAGTAGTTTCTGCGTGAAAGAGTAACAAACATTCATCCATCCATCCATTCATCCTCACAAACTTTCACATTCATTATATTTGTAGGAAATATGTATTAAATTATGTACTTTACCTTTCTAAAGTTTTATATACAATTTCCCGTGATCGCACGAATGTAATATGTATACAAAATGTTGAACCAAAGGCGATTTTATTTAAGGTTTCATAACAACAATAATAATTGTTGACATGTCATAGTAGCGTGTTGCTCGCAAGGTTTTATTATTTAGGGCCATAAAAGTATATTTACAAAAATCTGATTTTAAATCTTAGCACGACATTCATTTTAGTAAGCCTAGATTTTATATTATTAACTAGCTTTTACCCGCGACTTCGTACGCGTGCATTTCGGTTTCCATACAAAATTTTAACCCCTTTTTCACCTACTTAAGGGACGAATTTTCAAAAATCCTTTCTTAGCGGATGCCTACGTCATTACATCCATCTAGATGCCAAATTTTAGCGAAATCCGTTTTGTAGTTTCGGCTGTGCTTCGATATATGAGTCAGTCAGGTTTGCCTTTTATATATTAAGATTAAAAGATAATTAACTATCGAATTATAATTTTTCAAAAATATAAAAAATACAAAACATAATCTAGCTACATTACTTCTTTATTATCAGCACAGACTCGTGTTCTACTTGTATTACTTTAATAATGCCCTTTGAATTCATGATATTAAATATCATGAATTCAAAGGGCATTATTAAAGTAATTCAAAGAGTCGTTCTACTTTATCGTTTCGTTCCCTACGTGATATAAATATAAATAATTACTTGCCCCCGTGTAGCCCTGCGCCCAGGAGCGCCCTAAATGGATTATACAGAAGGTAAACAGACGTATTAAAATGAAATGAAATTGCAATTTCTATGGGCGAGGCGCACCCCGCAACGTAACCCACGGGAGGTTTTGTATACACTGTAATATATTTTTGGAAAAAACTGCGCTGCAAAAGTTTCATGTGATTTAAGTGACGTAGTGTGGTAAGCATAATATATTCCTTCTAAAATTTAAATTTCAGCCGCACATAAATATAACCTAGATTTCAAATGCCGATTTCAGTAGCTTTTTGTGAAGCAATAATTTTCAGTATAATTTTCAGTATAATTTTACGAGAATTGTAAATGTTGTGATAGATTGAAATACGTCAACGTGTAACCGGTAACGTATGTATAAATAATGTTGTAATTTTATGTAATTCTAAGCATTTTTTACGATCCAGTCCCGATATTATGTTATAACTGCAAAATGATATTCTCATAAACGTCAAACACATTTTAATTGGTCTAAACTCCAAAAATCATTTCTTATTTCAAGACAAGTCATTTACAATTCAATAAAAGTAAAACGAAAATGTAAGTTAATATCAAGAATTGGGGTTCAAGTCTGTACCTAAAGTTTTACATTTATTGTCAGACAAGATCTTCAAAAGTCCTTTATGAAGAAATGTATATTGTATATAATTATAATAGAAGTGTTAACAAAGGAACTGCTTGATAACATTAATAAGACAGTATCCCGTGCCGGTGTGCAGTCGGCGTCTTCAAAGGGCAGGTGGGCTGGGGTGAGGTAATCAGAGGGTGAGGCTCCCCGGGGAAGAGGAGCACTGACCTGTCTACCATACCCCGAAATAAAGTACAATTTAATATAAACTCTCTTTATATCGCAATTAAGTTTACTTTCATTTGTCATAGATTTATTAAACAGTTGTTTCTTTCCACACGTCAAATGGCACTGGATGAAAATTGTGTGAAATAGAAATAATTTTCCAACAAGGTTATCGTTTTAGTGATAAATAGAATTTGATGGGGAACAAAAATCTTCATAACTGACAAATGATAAAATTAGGAAAATAACAGAAGTTTCTAAATAAGAGAGATCATCGCTTTCGGTTTCTCTCTCACACACACAATGTGAAGTGTTATTTTTGGATACCTTATTCAAGTGGTATGTCCAATGCAATGTGACGTATAATATGCTATTGTACCAAACTACAATATAACAATCCTGGGGACCTTTTGTTCTAATATTGACATAAATGCACGTGACAGGCGTGGTCTTTGTATAGGTAGTAATTGTACATCAAAATATACATTTAATACAAAATGTTGCACGCGACTTCGTGCGCGCAAAAGGAAGGTAACCGTACATTTTGTTGTGATAAAAAGTAGCCTATCTCCTCCCCCGTGATCTAATCTATATCTGTACCAAATTTCATTGAAATCGTTCTAGTAGTTTCGGAGCCTATTCAATGCAAACAAACAAACAAACATACAAACAAACTTTTCCTCTTTATTATTAGATGTAACTCAATAATTTTATGTTTAATAAAAACAGTTTTAAAGTTGGTAAAACCCTAAAGACGTAAATTCAAATAAAGCTCAAAAAATTTTGATGATTATTTATTCTGCATTATGGATTGTAGAATGAATAATTCGTATGATATTCGAAATAATTCGTCGTAGATAATTTAATGTTAATTTATGACATCTACAGACACACGAATTTGGTACGGAGCGTACCAGATCCACTGTACGCTCCGTACCAAATTCGTGTGTTTGTAGATACCATTAAAATTTAAAAAACAATGCATTATGCATTGTAGAATGAATAATTCGTATTATTAATAATTCGTATAATATTCGAAATAATTCGTCATAGATAATTTTAATGTTTAATTTAAGATTAAAGGAACCCTATGCCCTTTTTTACCCAGTAATGTTGAGAGAAAAAAAATTACCTAGTGTAAAGGGAGTCACAAGCGGCGAAGATACTATAGTATTTTATCTTAAGATGCCTGGATATATTTCAAATTACAGTACGTAATATGAAAATATATAGTCTAATCTTACTCGTCTTTGATAGTTCATACAAACTGTACCTATAGCAAGCGATATTTTATCTTAACATAAAAAATTATAGTATGTTTGCCGTCAGTGATCATTTTAAATGAGACAAATCTAGTTATGATGTTGTCTGTAATAATTCTAAGCAAAAAATTAAAAGATATTTTAAAGAGTGTCAGGGCGATAGGGCACGGAGGGCTGCTTGACCTTTGTCCTCGCTAGAGGGCGCTCCGCCCTCTGTATAGTGAAGAGGTTTCCAACGCAAATTCAGACTCGTGCTAAAGGGGCTTTATAATTGGACAGAAATCCACATTTATTTGTATTCAGAATGGATCTATGTAAGATAAAAGACCGGATAAACATAAAACGCTTGAGTTAACGCTATCATTTTCTCTTTTCATAACGTTTACGAGCATTCGTTTTCGGTTTTACCGCGTTTTATTTTTTTTTAACAATATGAAAGCAAATGTTGTACCATTATAGCTATATAGCTTTATTCAAAAAATCCTGAAAAAATACGTTTTATGATTTGAATTTGTTGTTCGTATTTTTAGAAAAAAGGCATCTGTCTTGTGTATTAAACATAAACGAGCCTAAGCGTCAGCTCACTACAAAATAAGCCCCTCACCGATTTTCGGTGACCGTGACCGGTTTCATTGTAACCTTGTACTTGGACTACACAGGAGGAGTAATTTTATAGTGCCCAAGCGTGTGCGCAGTACACAAGAGCACTCTCCCTCCCTTTAATCTCATAATCAAGTGGGACAGATAACCGACACAACTGACGAGAGATCAGGCGCAGGAAGGACCGACTTTTTACATACCCATCCGATGCATGGATCATCTTTCTGATCAGACAATCAGGTGATCAGCCTGCATTGTCCTAAACAAACTTAGAAACAAAATTTTTTGTTGATCCAATGCGGTAATCGAACCCACGACCTCCGAGTCCAGAGCCAATGCTCTAACCACTCCACCACGGAGCCTGTTACTACACTTCGAATTGCGAAACGTGTATATTTTGAGTAATTAATAAAAAAATCTCGTCGCGCCTCAGTATGGGCTGGCCATCAAAATATTTTATCAAACCGCAGTTTTTAGGGTTCCGTAATACTTGAGGAACCCTTATTGTTTCACTCTGTTCATCCGTCTGTCTGTCTGTCTGTCCGCGCTTCTAGCTTCTGCTATGAATATATTAAGATGAATTTTGATATAGTTATAAACTGTGTATAAATCTCGGTTTTGCCATCATACAATAATAATAATTTTGCATTTTAGGGATAGCTCTCCATACATGTGAAGTGGGGATGATTTTTTTTTTATTATTCTACTTCATCGTATGAGATATCGTTGAATAAGTATTTTAAAATAAAGGCAAGATTTCATACATAACTTTTTTACAAAGTCAACCATTTATGAGTAATCGGACCCCAAAGTGGTTTGTAAGTTGGTCTCCCCCTGGCATTTTATACTATAGGAGATAGAAACTTATAAGTTTCTATGGTGTTAGACCATGCTTAAAATTCTTTAGGAAAATTATTTTGAGCGAAATCGGACAATAACTTTTAAAGAGAATCTATTGCGCGTTGATAGTTCGGCATGTCGTTACATATTCTTGGTTAGGTTATTTTAACATAAAATTGTATAATCTCCACATAAATTAAACAAGCAATCTTATAACGACAAAAAACCTTTTAACACGCCGACTGAAACTGAATTTAAAGAGATGTCTTTCAGTAAAAAGTGCGAATAAAATAAATTGCTTTCGTACACTAGGGCTGGGAGCGGATGGAGGAAACGGGATTATATCGCCGGGCCCTCGGGACTGGGCCTGCAGGGGAGAACGGGCCTAAGTCAATCTCCTTCACGAGTTTGGGATAAGGCGTGAATAACTTTTGTCGTTTGTTGTGGTCAAATAAATTTGATACAAAAAAAAAATATTATTATTCGTAGTTTAAGTAATACTTCGTGAACAAGCAGCCTCCGTGGTCTAGTGGTTAGAGCACTGGCTCTCGACTTGGAGGTCGTGGGTTCGATTGTCGCATTGGAACAACAAAAAATAAGAATAAGAATAAGAATAAGAATCATTTATTGCAGCTCTACTAAAAACTAAAATTTATAATAATTAAGCTTATATTTAAATACAATGAGAAAAATATATTAATTAAAAACGTATAAGACTAAAATAGCGCAGGAAGCCGCAATTGGATCAAGCTCGGCATTGCTGGCACACCTAGGTATGTCCAGCACCGGTCTTCCGCTTGACCCATTCCGTGACCTTACAGCCGTCTAAACACCTTATAAAAAACTTTCAATAACATTAATTAAAAAAAAAGAGAGAATTAAAAAAAACTTAATATTTACACATAACCCAACACCAAAGGAAATATTTTTTGAAAACAACTAAGAAAGGATGCCAATCGAATCAGTAAAATTTTCAATACAGGAAGCAAAGTGCAAAACAATCAACCTGAAATATACTCACCTATAATACACTCATATCATGTCGCAAGTTTTCTTGTGCTTTCTGTTCGCGTAAAAGAAATTGTCGAAGTTGTTTTTAAAAGCAGGTAGACTTTTTAAATTTCTAATCGGCGGCGGTATGTTATTCCAGCATTTGGATGCCGAGTAACGAAAGCTGCCCCTGAACGACGCTGTATGATGTTTCTTGATGGCTAGCTGGATAGAACATTGCCTTGAACCACAAGACCTAAGGCTAGCAGTTCTTGAGAGTTTGTCGTATAGATATCTAGGCTCTCTATATTTTAATACGTCAAACAAAAGACAAGCAAGATGAAGTTTTCGCCGATGCTTCATTTTTAGCATAGAATGCTCATTCAAGAAGGGGGTCACATGGCTTCTAGATGGGATATCAAAACAGTAACGGGCACAGGCATTCTGAAGTCTTTGTATGAGCTTTTTAGTTCCAGATGTTAAACGTGGGCCAAAAACAACATCTGTATAGTTCAACTTTGATAGCACCAAAGACTCTACAAGACGGATACGCATTTCCACTGACAGATATGGTCTCACTCTGTATAGTATCTTCAGTCTATAAAAGGAATTGTTAACTATACTAGTTATATGTTCTTGAAACCTCAGATTACAATCAAGTAAAAGACCCAGATTACGTGCCACATAAATGCGTTCAATGGGTTCACCCATTAAGTTCACGTCACTTGTAAGGCTCAGATGTTTGAGTTGTGTAATGAAGCCGCAAATTATGTATTTAGATTTACCAGGGTTAAGACACAAGCTGTTTTTTTGGGCCCGCAACACTATACGATGAAGGTCCTCATTGAGCAAAGCAACTGCTTTTTCTATATCACTTGGCCTACAAGATATATAAATTTGGGTGTCATCAGCGTAGAAGTGAAATTTACAGTGTCTAATATGGGTTCTTAAATCTGCTATGTACAAAATGAATAATATTGGTCCCAAAATAGAACCCTGCGGTACTCCATTTTTTACATCCAACCAGTCGGATAACAAAAAGGAACCGTCACTAAGGGAGAGCTGCACACGCTTGCGACGATCACTGAGGTAGCTATTGAACCAGTTCAATGTAGCATCATCAAATCCGTAGTATCTTAGTTTTGATAATAGTATATTTATATTTATTGTGTCGAAAGCCCTAGAAAAGTCCAATAGAACTAGTAGGGTACAATGGCCTCTATCTTGTGAAGTTAAAATATTGTCAGTGACATCCAGTAATGCAGTCACAGTACTCCGACCCCTCCTAAAGCCAGATTGTGTCTCAGGTAACAAATTGTTTTTTTCCACGTAGCTATAATGTAATTTGCTCACACACCACCTTTTCTAGTATTTTTGAGAAGCAAGGCAATATACTAATAGGTCTGAGGTCTTTTGTCTCAGTAGGGTTGGTTATTTTAGGTAAAGGCCTCACTATAGACTGCTTCCAAAGAAGAGGATAAACACCAGTCCGGATAGAAGTATTTATGATACATTTAATTACATTTAAGGAATTTGGCAGTGACAATAACAACATATCCAAACTTATGCCATCAGAACCCACAGCTTTGGATTTTAATGTTTTTATAGTTTTAACCAGTGTATTAGTGCATACTGTCTCAAGGTGGAAGGTACTGTCACAAATTTTATGGAATTCAAAAAATGTAATATAAGATAGTTGTGTGATTGGAACTGTGGGTATTTCTAAAAAGGGTTTATTAATAAGATTTGGATTATTAAATTGTGAAGGCAGGTTATTTTCATTTTTATTTAAAATAGTTTTCTTAATATTGTTCCACAGCTGCTTAGGTTCTTTTATTTTGTGATTAATATTATGTTTAAAATATGCAACTTTTTCATTATACAGTGACTTATTTACTAGAGATTTTAGGCTCTTATAATATTCCCTTTTGTTATAAAAATGTTGTTTCCAAGTTTGGTTAATACCTACAATGCAGGCTGATCACCTGATTGTCTGACAAGAAAGATGATCCATGCGTGATGCGTCGGATGGGCATGTAAAAAGTCGGACCTGCACCTCATCTCTCGTCAGTCGTGTCGGTTATCCGTCCCACTGGATTACGAGAGTAAAGGAACAGAGAGTGCTCTTGTGTACTGCGCACACACTTGGGCACTATAAAATTACTCCTGCGTAACTGGCCTGGTTTCAATGAAACCGGCCACTGTCACCGAGATCGGTGGGGAGTTATAGTTCGTGAAGGGCTAAGTCTCGGCACGCCGTCTCCTGAGTTGGCCTGGATTTGATCGTGCTAAAGATAAAGCGAAGATAAAGCGAAGATAAATCCTAATTTTAAGATATTTTCCCAAAATTTGTATCAGAATAAGTAATTTCATTAGGTGATACGAAAAACACACGCTACTATAATGACGGGCACATGAACAGTACCCCAAGCAGGAACTTTTGTAAAAATTTAAAGTTACGTAAAGTATGACTGAAACGGGAACTTCGGAATACGTAGGGACGTAGCACAAAGCGCTTTGTAAACGTATCGTGAGCACCCAATCCTACGTAATGAATGAAGAACGAACGAAAGAATGAAATTAAGATTGACTAAAACAGTGTTGCAAAAATATACAGATTTGCCCATATGTATGCAGAATTTTAATTATTTATATAATTTTAATAATATTTAAAGCTTAAATTCAGAGATATCTCAGAAGTTAATAATGGTTACTTACCTATAATTAATCATGCTATAGCGGTACTAATGGGGAATAATGAAAATATCGAGTACAAACAATATTATTTTTCAAGATATTTTAACTTTTCATAACATTTTCTCTCAAATTTGTTTATTTTAGTACTCCAAATTATATCAGTCAAAGATAAGGTAAGATAAAAAAAGACTATACAGATTTTATACGGAATTTGGCAAATGATTTGCGGAAAACGGTTTTAGGATGTCGGCATCACCGACAGCTGACGTTTGTCATTTAAAAACCTAATTTTGAAAGAAGAAGTAAAAAACTGCTAATGCCGGCTGTGTTTTTATTTTCTTAGATTTATTTATTATGTAAAACCTTAGCTAAAAGGATATTTTTGTGATTACGGAAGTTTTGGACAAGTTCTGCCTATCAACAAGATCCAATGTATGATCTACTTTAGGTGTCCGTCAAGCAAGTTGATTCTCCGTAAAAAGTGAGATTTAATATCAATATAGAAAAGGTAACTTTCCTTTGTATTTATAGTATTGAGGCTTTTATTTTTTCATTGTTCAAATACCTATACTTACCTTAAATGCCCTATAATATTATAAAGTCTAGTATATTTTGTTGATCTAATCATAACAATAGGTCGCCGATCGTGTTATTCCCTTGTAGATACTTAAAGTTAAAGAAAAACATTTTGTAGTAGGAATTTATATGTAGCATATTTTGTTTTAGCAACTCAACAGTTGCAGCAGTTCCAAAAGAAAAGCAATATTATATGAGGCTCATTATCATTTATAGCCCGTTAAGCAAGTCAAGATTTCGATGTTTATAAGCACAAGGACAATTTTAAATTAGCACAATAAAGCTCAAATGAAAGTAGATACATTTGGTGTTAATAAAACAATTATATTTGTGACAAGTTTTATTTCTTTCGTTTTACATAAATTACTTTAAAAATGTGCATATTCCTCAAGCTACTTTTTGTAACTTTGCTTATCTGGGGGCACGGCAGTGCTCCTCATACTTATTGCAAAACTGTTTAATGTTGTAAAATAATTAATTAACTTTGGTATACATTACATAAACACTTACTAATATATTTTATTGTCATAAAACATTAGCATGCTTTATGTTTGAATTTTCATAAGTCTTCATCGGCTTTCAAATATATGGCTTGTCTAATGACAATTATTATGTAATTGACAATAATTGTATCTTCGAATAAATGTTAGAATTTTGTAAATTTTCTTTGTTTAGCTCGACAGTTTGTTTTCCTGAAATGAAAGATAATTACAAAAAATATACACAGCTGTGTTGTTTGTATTTTGTAAGTAGGAATAGACTATGGACAGACATGAATAAAGCCAGACAGGGTTTGCAGCTTCGAACCCTTAAAGCATCCAACCAAATTGGATTAATGCTCTAAATTCGAATCCCGTCATGTAACTAGAAGAACTAGAAAATAATGTAAATTCTGTAACTAATTATTATCTATACTTCTATACTAATATTATAAAGAGGAAAAGTTTGTTTGTTTGTGTGTTTGTTTGCATTGAATATGCTCCGAAACTACTGAACCGATTTTGATAAAATTTGGCACAGATATAGAGTAGACCACGGGGAAGGACATAGGCTCCTTTTTATTGCGGCAAAATGTACGGTAGCAAACTTACCGTGTACCTCGGCGTTATAATTCCATGCTCTTAGTTAACTATGAGCACCCTCTATTAATCTTGTTCCATAGTAATAATTGAGCGTCCTAGGTTAAATTGGAGGTCCTCCTTTCATTTTTATGTGTCCTTATCAATAAATAACATATTATTTTGTTTAAAAACACCCTTAAAATTACACAAAATAGTTCGACGTAACCTTTGTCACCAACAAATTTTAGGTGATAGAGTATTCGTAAAATTACGTAGAACGTAACTACACCACCCGTCAAATTGGTGTTCGTGCTCGCTATTTTCATACAAATTGTCAAACGTATCGTTTACGTCACGTTACGTTACTCAGCAAAACTATCTAAAAAAGGTTCCTGCTACCGATTTAGTTACTTTTACGTCCGCTAGAGGCGCTTTCATGGTTTTCATACAAAATTTCTCGTTTACAAACACGAAACGATAATCGCAAAAAGTTCCTGCTTGGGGTACAGGACACCGTAATTGTGAGTAAAACAACACGAGGGGAGTCCGGGCCAAATGAAGCCATTACTCTCCAGCGAGGTAACGGTGAAGAAAATCAGACTTTATCTCGAAGATATAAATAACATATTTGCTTAAAACTTGTGTTGTATTTTTTATTTTACTTATAGCGTTTACAAATAAGGGAAATAATTTTCGCAAGTGGAAACGTAATACTTTTGTGTTAAAAGCCCAATTTTTTTTTTTTCAAAGATATGACCTGTTAAATGTGACCATTAAAAATGATCGAAAAATCGAGTCGTAACTTAAACATTGTAAGAAGTAGGTACAAGTGAAAACTTGAAAGTAGGACGCAGTACAAAGTACATAAACTATTCAGGTTACGAAAAACGGAAAGTAAAATGAGTTCACTAAAACTGACATGAGAACAAACCCCACTTAAAAGCAACCCTTGTCCGGGTCCCTTGAAATGGCTTGCGCAAATATCACGCATTTTTTTTTTTTGTTTATTTTGACAGTGAATTGAAACGTCAAGTGGGAAGGGACCGGCACTTGAATTCGACTGGGGCCGGATTCATCTTAGTTCATTACCATTTCCTTTTGTCGTAAGTAGGGTTTTCATTCCTAGGTTCTATTTCATGAAATGAGATTTCATCTTACACAAACTTTTTTTATTTATGTTACATGAAAAGTTTACATGATATTGTAAAGTGGTAGTTATTAAACAAATATACACTTTTATTATATTCAGTAATAACATTTCATTATAATAAAAGGATTGTTCTGCTAGCTACAATAATATCATGTTTCATCTCATACCATCACATATTTTTCACTTACATACCTAGTAGAAAATAATAAAAAAAAGTATGAAGATTGTGTAAAAAAGTCTTCCTCACCGATTTCAGTGGTATATACTGATTAAGTACCATGGTACTTAATCAGTATATACCACTGAAATCGGTGAGGAAGACTTTTTTCTAGTCGGGCACACAGGAGTTATTTTACAGTGCCCAAGTATTTGCGCAGTATCATGCGCTGGACCACCATTTTCAATGCGACGCATGGATCATCTTTCTCATCAGGAAATCAGATGATCAGTAGGTCGATTCTGCTAATTAACTTATTAAATCTTAGAATAATTTAGTTTCAATGCAGAGTCGATATGTTAATCCAAACTCCGAAATCAGGAACATTATATCAAGACGATTCATTTATAATTCATTGAATACATTGAAGTTAAATACGAGAATTGGACTTCTGCCTGCATTGTCCTAACCAGACTTGAAACAACATTTATGTTACCACGGGACTCATACCCACGACCTCCGGAGCTGAGAGCCAAGCCCAAACCACTGGACTACAGGGCCATCAGCGTTATGACATATAATACTACTTATAAGGACAGTTACTAAAATAATCTCTAACGTATATAAAAATAAAAGTTAAAATAAAACAACGGTACCTTTCTAAATTAAGTACGCTGCCCGTGCAGTAAGATATACTCGTATAATATATTATGTTAGCAAATGGCCGGCCCGCGTCCCTTTGTAACGGACGTCAGAGCACTTTGTTCTCCACATTAGCGTTTTATTTTTTCACCATTTTCGCCAGACTGCTGACATTATCTGACATGAACTAATAAAATTGCTGCCGTTTAATGTGACATAGCGTTTAAACTTTAAAAGGTGACATGTATTGAATTAGTTTCAATATTTAACACGTCCAAAAATTATGTATGACAAACATAAACATAAAATGATATTATAGTTTACAACCATACAATTTAACCATAGAGTAAGTACAACAATGAATAGTAGTAAGGACGTATTTATCATTTTTTCTAAATATTGCTTGGAAAATTACTTTTTTTACCCGACTATGGTGCAGCCCAAAGGATGAGTAATGATTTTGGCAGTCTATGTAGGTATGTATGTGATTGTGTATGTATGGTTGTTCCACAGTAGCGCCTAAATTACTGGTCCGTTATTATATATATCTTTATAATATATTCGTTATATATCATTTACGTAGTCGGGTTATAGTTTTTTTATAAAAAATGTAGTTAATAACTAGATGTTTAGGTTTATGGTCAATTGGATGTTGCACGCGACTTCGTGCGCGCAAAAGGAAATCCCATGGTAACCGTTGCCGCGATAAAAGGTAGCCTGTCCTTGTCCGTGGTCTAATCTATATTTGTTCCAAATTTCATCAAAATCGGTCCAGTATTTTCGGAGCCTATTCAATGCAAACAAACAAACTTTTCCTCTTTATATATTAAGTATAGATTACAGATGATACTTGAGAATACAAAAATATAAAAAAATACAAATGTAAAATACATAATGCTAAAATTTATATTATCAGTAACAACTAACAAATATATCAAAGCAGTAGCATAATTGCGGACATATTCGGCGTCAAATACCACGCTAGTGAACACCAGCGATCACCCTAAAGATGCGAATCTCCAGCAATTTTCCAGCGGTACGTGATGGTGGGACATATTAGGTGCCTCTTATCGCGCCGGACACAAATCATGCGGCCCCAGTCTCCCCTATGATGGCTAATTTAACGCGGACCTATCTCTGATAGAAGGGTCCAATAGGGCTGACAAATTCGACATATTTGTGAATGTTATCGATAGATGATTCAACAAATTATGATCATATTATATTACACTTACAAAAAAAAAACTATAGACTGATTGATTTTTTATTCCGTTTCGAGAGAAACAGGGCATGTTTTGTGTCAAAAATAGATGTAGAAAAATAGATAGAGAATAAATGTATAAATGAGTATATAACGTTTTAATAATGCGATGTTGTAAAACTTTTCACCGAGTTAAAAAAATAAAAAGTAAACTAAGAATGCCTTAGTACCGACTCTATTTCATGTACCTATTTCCTTGTTTCTCTAGAAATGAAATAAAAAAAAAATCGCACCGTACAATATAAATAGGTTTGATCAATTTTGAATTGTTGTATAACAGGAACGTAAAATGAAATATGTTGGCATCGATTTATTTAGATAACACGTTCTTAATTAAAAAAAAACTACATTTTTATTATATCATCATTCGGTTGAATTCGAAACTATAACCATTGAATCTCAATACGAATAACACAAGAACGTCATAAATTATAATTCGAAAATATCAAAACGTGACCCGAATAAATCTATAATGTTTATTCATACAGTAATAATATAGCTTTTGTATGACGTGCATAGGGGAGGCCGGGTACATTTCGACCGTAATCGTTTATCGGCGAATACATGATATTCTATACGTTACGTTTCACGCATCATTACGCTACAAGCGGGCGGAACCACACACTTATTTGTCGACTTATCACTTGCGTTCAATGAAACGTGATACGAGTAAAAAATAAACACGTCATATTTTTAGAGACATTTTTGTTAATTCTGGGGACGCCAAATTAGCTTTTCATATAGTCTTACAAGAGATAGAGCAGCGGTCTTACAAAAATATTAATTTACAGCTGAACCACATTGTAAATGGTATTTTAATACTAATTATTCCATTCCATTCCATTCCATTCAAGAGGGAAGATTAGTTTGCTTGTTTGTTTGCAATGGCCACAAAGGCAAATAGGCTCAGAACCTGCTGGACACATTATAATGAAATTGTCACAGAGTAGACCACGGGGAAGGACAAAGGCTGCTTTTAATAGAGATAAAATGTACGGTTTCCGCGGAATTTCCTTTTGCGCGCACCAAGTAGTTGGCAACATCTAGTTGATATAATAAATTCATACTCGATGTTTCTCGTGACTTCGTGCGCGCAAAAGTTAATCTTGCGGAAACCGTACATTTTTCGCGATAAAAAGTAGCCTTTATCCTTTTCTATAGTCTACTCCATATCTCTGCCAAATTGTATCAAAATTGGTCCAGTAGTTTCAAAGCCTATTCAATGCAAACAAACAAACAAACTTTTCCTCTTTATAATAATACAATATAACTATAAGTAATAAGTATAGACAATCTTTAATCATTTCGTAAAATTGATGTTGAACAAAACCTCACAAAGGGAAATTGTCACCTCTAGGAACATTCTCGAAGTATTCGCAGGAATACGGAACAAACCTAATCCCACTTTTAATAAACACGGTTTCCCCTTTGTTAATATTTCTCCCCCACAGGCTTACCCGCAGCCGCAACAATAAGAGCGGATGCTAGGGGAGACTGGGGGATGTCGTCTGGTCTTTTTATAGTTCTCCTTTTGTTCAATTCGCTTCAGACACAATTAGGGACGAATAAAAATCATGCTCAAGTGCATCCGTTTAAGAGGTCGTTTGAAAGATTTATGCGATTTTAACAATCTACTATAATGTAGAGTTATGCCTGTTTATTAAAGGATTGGTATTTTGCTAAAAAGTACATTAAAATTAAAGAAATATTGTTTTTTAGTTTTTATATATCTATATTATCTAATTTAGTTATATTAAGTATTTTATATAATTTTAAATGTTAATAATGCATTTTGCTTCGAATCGGTACACATAATATTATTCCTGACTTAGATTAGATGATTGCTGGTAAATAAATCGTTCTGAGGGTAAAGGGCTCTGATTACCAGAGGAACGTGATTGGAATTTGTGCGGCTGCATCCAGAACGTGTAATGCCAATATAGGGGATACTGGGCTCCCTAACTTCTATTGATAGAATGCGTCAGTAAGAATGTACCTATAATAAAAATCTATACTAATATAATAAACAAGCAAAGTTTGTTTGTTTGTTCGCATCGAATAGACTCCGAAAGTAATGCTCCGATTTTGATAAAATTTGGCACATATATAGAGAAGACCACGGGAAAGGACATAGGCTACTTTTATTGCAGAAAAAATGTACGCTTCCGCGGGATTTCCTTTAGCGCGCACGGAGTCGCGCGCAACATCACGTTTTATTATAAAACTAAGCTTGTGGTAGCTGATGTAAAATCTGTTCTTTTTTTTGCGACAAATTATTTTATTTATACGTGAAACAAAAACTTTCAGTACGGTTTCACGAGAATTGTGCAACCGGAGGAGTATGAAATTTGGTCGGTAAATTAAAGTTGTGTGGAGGACGATGTCCAGAGAATTAATATTTATTTAAATAAAGCATATAAAAAAAACATACCTATCATTACAACACATACATAATACCTCTGAGTATGTTACACACACTACCATACTTTTGAAACATACAATTTTGTTACACGTTTACGTTTGCCTATCTGTCTATACTTATCCCACCAAAAACATTCTGTAAAAAACTAGCCAAGTCTCGATGGAGCTGCTTGTTTATCTCTAAAAAGTTATGAAATCTAGACAAAATCGTGCCAAGTCTAAGGTTCCTTACTGCGGTTTCTTTATTATTATAGTTAATGTTGAGTGACTTGGCCGTTGAACATTCTTTATACTTTTGTGGGTACAAGTCAATTTTGTTTACATTTGTAACTACCTATGTTTGTAAAGCGAGATAATAGCCCATACTGGTATTGGTAATTGGACGCTAGTGTCTCATTTTAGGCTGTTGTTGATTGTACAACACACGTATTGGAACAATGGTGTCATGGAGCCCCTTTTGTACCCTTGTGTGCCCTTCAACGGCCAAGTCACACAACATTAACTATAATAATAAAGAAACCGCAGTAAGGAACCTTAGACTTGGCACGATTTTGTCTAGATTTCATAACTTTTTAGAGATAAACAAGCAGCTCCATCGAGACTTGGCTAGTTTTTTACAGAATGTTTTTGGTGGGATTTCACTTCTTTTTGTAGAAACGTGGGCATATTGATTTATTTTCCTAGATTTTAATGTAATTTGTTTATTTAATTTGTGTAATGTTCGAGTAGAATAAAGTTCGAGTAGAATAAAGGGGCCTGAAAATGCGGCAAAATGGTTCTAGTAAAGAATGGTACGGCAGTGTTTGCTTCGCACTCGACTTGGCGGGGGCACTGCCGTGTCCCCAGATCGACGTTCTGGTCTTATCTAGAGGTTCTCAAATAGGGGCCTGAAAATGCGGCGAAATGGTTCCAGTAAAGGATGGTACGGCAGTGTTTGCTTCGCGCTCGACTTGGCGGGAGCACTGCCTTGCACCCAGATTACTCACAACATTAGAATTTTATTTTCTAACTTTTATTTATAAAGTTCAAACTAAAATGTAAAATTATATATTAATTTTTATGGTGCGAATTTCGACTACAGGCCGATTTGTAGTTCATAATTACAAAAAATTATATATAACCGCCTCCTTTTTTGGAAGTCGGTTAAAATAATTAATTTATTACTTACTTATATTTGTACTTTGGGACACTAACAGGAATCTAAGAGTTATCAAAAGTAATACCTTCGACAAAATCTTTAAAGACGAATCGATAGTGAAAATTAAATCCTGACTTTAAATCAATGAAAGTTACGAATTAAGATTATGAATTATTCATTGTGATGAATGAATGAATTTGTTTGTCTGCAAATAACTTTTGTTTTCACAAAAAATGACTTATTTATAGTATCAAGTCACATAAAATTATTCTCGATTAAAGACACAATACTATGACTAACCAGACCAAAGCCCTAATACGTCAAAACAGAAAATAATACAAAGTTTCTAATTTCCTCGAGGCGTGCAAACTACGTAGTTCGAAAACAGCGCACCCCAATTTCTACCACAAAACACGGTCGCGTTATTGTGGAAATCCATTTGTCATGCAATGTCAAAGCTAGTGAACGGCACGCGACCACAATCGATAGTAACAGAATTACTCAAGGACCGTAAGTGTTAAATCGCCTTTTAATGATACGGGTTTTCTATAATTAAGCTTTCGTTTGAATTGGATTGACACTTGTGTGTTTAGCTTTTCCTTGAAAGCTTAAAATATAGTTATCGGAAAAGCCAACAGTGAGTCAATGGCTGTGTTCCGCGGAAAAAGCGCTTGTTAGCGCTTGCTAGCACTAAAGATAAAAGACAGATTATCGGCCAGGTCACGTTTGCTAACTTCAATACTTCTAACATAATGTAACGTAGGCATAATCCATCGCCATTATGCTTACGAGCGCTTTCCAGCGCTTTTTTCCGCCAAACAGTCATTATTGCAATACCTAGAAGTGGACAGTAATATTTTAGACTAATACCTATTATAAACGTATTTTTAAAAATATGGAAATATAAGTAGATAGTTTTACTTCTATATAATAGGGAATAGGCTAGATGACTGTATTTTTTCATTGCATAAATGAATAGTATCTACTCTTAAATGTGAATAACTTCTCAGAAGAAACAGTATATTAAAAGTCAATATTTCCAAAGATACAGCGATTTATTTACAAAATTTCTCGCCAAGGCTAGGCTAGCTAGGCCACATAACTAGACTAAGGTGTAGAGTTTATGAAGTTAGGCTCGTAGAGTTACGGCATGTAGAGTCAGAAGCTTGGTTTTACATGAGATCTGGTAACTTTTTGACAGCGCGATCTTGGCATCACTTTACACGAAAATGTTTTTGTTGGGACATACATACACGTTTTTGTTGGGACATATATACATATGTATGTATATAGCTACGGAGGTCAAAAATGAATGGCTATATGTATAGCCATTCATTTTTGACGACCTCCGTAGCTCAGTGGTTAGCGCGTTGGCGCTTAAGCCAAATGTCGCGAATTCGAATTCCGCCGAAGGGACGATAAGCTTTTCGGTCGCGGTGTATTAAATGTAATATGTATAGTATAATTAAAAATCCTAAATATGTGTTTAGTATTAAAGTATTAAATATATTTCAGTTGTCTGGTAGATATACAAGTTCTTCGGATACTTAGTACATGACCTGTGACCTAAACCTCAATTCTCGTATTTAAAGTAGACAATTTGAATAGTCAATTCTACTTTGTTTGGATTGAAAATGTAGCGTCATGTTACCGAGAACGGATTTTATGATGTTTCGACCAATCAAAGCGCGTTTCACGTTGGTTTAACGTTCATAAAATCACCTATTGGAAGTATAAGCGTATCGGGACTTGATTGTAATTGTATTAATGCAGGTTTTATTTAGCAGAATTGCCCCTCTGTTAGCATCCATAGATATCTATGGACGCTAACACACCACGTCACTGGAATATCTATCTATCTAGATAGATAGATATATTAATGATATTGTCAAGTTTTCGTCGGTGAATTTGCATGGTACACGACATACGACTCACGCCCGCGGGGCCGCCCGGGCCGCCCGCGCCGCCCCGGCGCTCCGGGGGCGCTATCAAATATTCATGGACTGGTGCGTACGGCCCATTCCACCCCACTCACCCCTACACCCGTATTTGTGATACCACGCAGGTGTATGAAATAATTTCTACGCGATGAGTGTGCTAAACATTCAATGCGTCCTACTAACCTACAACTATTATTATAAATGTTAAAGTTTGTGAGGATGGATGGATGGATGTTTGTTAGTCTTTCACTTAATGTTCCCGTGGGATACTGTATTTACGGGGACGCAGCTGCGGAAAAAAGCTAGTACGTAATATAACTAAGCTGGAATAACATTTTCAAGAATATTTTATGCTACACTTCAGAATTGCTTTCAAGAATATTTTATTCTACGCTTTCACGTAAAAACTACTTAACCGATCATTATGAAAATTGGAATAGATAATATTAGTTAAAGATTGGACCACGGGAAAGGATTAGGCTACTTTTTATCAAGGGAAATTCTACGGTTTGCGTGGGATACTGTTTTTACGCTGTCACGTAAAAACTACTTCACTGATCATCATCAAATTTGGCACAGTAATAAGTAGACCACATAGTCGCGCACGCACGCACATAGTCTACTTTTTACCACGGGAAAATGTACGGTTCCCGTGGGATACTGTATTTACGCGGGTGAATCCGCGAGCAAAAGCTAGTACTTAATATATTCTAGAACTTTCGTGCAAATTCGCACGGATGTAGTCACAGAAATAGCTACCTATATTCATAACTAGCAACATAGCCACAGAATAAAGACACAAAGTTTTCAGATCTACATCATGAATATTTTATATTACTCCAATGACATTTCAAGAAGAAAGCTGGTACAAAGCAGATCGTTATATTGTTTGCGAAATGTAAAATTCTCCAAGCAATTTCGTTGCAAATAAACCGAGACGAGGTTTCTTAATTGATGCCATTACGAGGGGAGACTGGGCTCTTTGTTCTTCGGTTGCGGGTTTGCTTAAAACATACAACTAGTTTTTGAAGTGAAAACTTCTTTTGCGATTTCGATTTGAAACTCCGTTTAACAAATTGCGATAATTAAAACTCTATGTAAATGTATAAAAAAGTTTAATGTACATTTTACATGTGAGAAAAAGTTAGGTAGTTTGTACTTGGGAGAATTATTTTTGAAGGTTTTTGGTTTTTATTAAATACTAGATGATGCCCGCGACTTCGTGCGCGCAAAAGTTAATTTCGCAGAAACCGTACATTTTTCCGAAATGAAATGTAGCCTATGTCCTTCCCCGTGGTCTACTCTCTACATCTGTGCCAAATTTCATCAAAATCAGGCCAGTAGTTTCGGAGCCTATTCAATGCAAACAAACAAACATACAAACAAACAAACAAACTTTTCCTCTTTATTATATTAGTATAGATATAGGTTATTTTTAGGCTCTGTAGTAAATATTGGGCATATTACCAGCCTTCTAAAGGACAAGTTATCCAAGCGATTACAAACTTTCGACCTATAAGTTGGTTATGTTAGTTAAACAATATCCCTAACTGTAGTTGTTAACTGTAGTTGTTCGTGGTATTTTCATTCTGATGATGATTAATTATATTGATTGTTTAAGATTGGGACTATATTGTACGGAAACCGAAGACAATTCTGAGCACTGAAAATAGAACTCAACACACAAACTGTTGAGTCAAATGTCAATGTCATATGTGACAGCTCGGCACTCGACACCTCGAACTCTACAGTAATTAGCGCAAAGTTTTATTTTCAGCGCTCTAAACTTTCCCGGGCCCATCGGATTCCGGATAATAGAACCATTTTCTACAAAAGGACTTTTTTTACAGATTTTTTTGAGCATAACATCGAATCGCATATACGTCGGGGTTGTTCAGGTGTTCCCCTCATGGGGAGGCTGCGAGTGACGTGGGCAAATTGAATCTCAGAGGTAACTGTTACCCGCGGCGTATTTGCTATCGATTGACGAGGTATTTGATGGAATACGTCAATTAAATTACATTTAAAATCTAACACGTTTGATGACGGATTGACGGCACAAGCAGTTAGACCCACTGCTTGTGCTTGTTTAACTCCACTGTCAAATGTTTGAATCCGAAATCCAACATTTTACGATCGGATTAGATATTATGACTTACCTACATAGGGCCACTTAATAATTGACGAAATTACTTAATTATCCGTGTTGTCTATTACATTTTTATATATTTGTTAAACCTAGAATTATTTCAAAACAACCATTTCAAAATTTATATAATAACTAGCTTTTGCCCGCAGCTTCGCTCGCGTCCGAGGGAAAGCTTGTTCGGGAAAATACCAATACCAAAATTGAATACATAATGGTGTAGGCACTGCACAGCCGTATCTGTTGTATTTTTAACCCCCGACGCAAAAAGAGGGGTGTTATAAGTTTGACGTGTCTGTCGGTCTGTCTGTCTGTCTGTGGCATCACGACTCCCGAACCGATGAAGCGATTTCAATTTAGTTTTTTTTGTATTAAAGATGACTTATCTGCGAGTGTTCTTAGGCATGTTTGATGAAAATCGGTTGAGCCGTTTAAAAGTTATGGGGGGTGAAAGTGGGGAAGAATAACTGAATGTCTGCAAATATACTCGAGTGGGGTCTCAAATGAAAGTGCACTGTAAGAGAATATTCATGACTTAATCGAGAGTGTTCTTAGCTTCGTTTGATGAGAAAATTGGTTCTGGGAAGATCAGCCGTTTGAAGATCATCAGCTCTTTTCTAGTTGATGAGGGGATCTGACTAATTTTCTTATGTCCGATCGATTCGAAATTTGGTATCGTGTTACTTCAACGATATTTAAAGAACATGGTAAGGTAACCATGACCTGATTAGCCGTTTGAAGATTATCAGTTCTTTAATAGTTGATGAGGGGATCTGACTATCTTCCATATGTTCTATCGATTCGAAATTCGGTACCGTGTTACTTCAATGATATTGAAAGTAGATGGTAAGGTAACCATTATTTACACCTACTTTAAAAAGGACAAAATAAAAGTAAAATTAAAAATTTTAAAAACCCCCCGACACAGAAAATAAACCTAAAAAACTAATAAATAATATTTTTAACCTAATATAATTATAATATTATGTAAGTTGAATTTTTTTTATTTTTCAATCGTCGTCTCGTCGGGGGACCGCTATGTGAGAAAAAGAGGTGTAGTCGCAGATTGCAACAAAAGAATTTACTCCGGGAAAAAATTCGCTCGTACCTAAATGTAATTCGTAATAATTAATTACATAGCTGTTGTTGGAAAAACACTTTATAAACTTTAGCGGCCCTCCGACGCGGCAATGGAAAATAAAAATATTTCAACTTTCATAATATTATATGTGACGATAATAATTATACTTATTAGGCTAAAAATATTATTTATTAGTTTTTAAAGTTTATTTTTTGTGTCGTGAATGTTTCCTGCGACTTTGTAGGTTACACTCAAGAAATCTACCGAGAACTGTACCATAAATAAAATTTAATAAGCTGCGAAAAGTATTCTGTGTTAATTCTGCATAACCTACTACCATACCTGATTTCATCAAAATTCTTTACGTGTTTTCTTTATTTTACTTTATTACATGAAATACTAAACATATTAATATGTACATACAAACTTTCGCGTTTAGGTATAATATTAAGTAAGGATTTATTTGTAGACGATAATTAGTATTTTAACGATTTCGAAAATCTTTTGAATGGGAAGACGTTGTGGACTTTGAACTTAATAAAAATAATTTGGATTGTGATCGCCCATCCTAGTTGGGACTTGGGACCACGACAGAGTTTGAGAAAGAGATGAGTTAGCAAAGTTTTAACCAATTAAAATATCTGGTTATTTTATAGCATTTTATACTACGTTATTTTTTAGATTGATAAAACTTTTTGTAGGTATGAACCGATTGAATTGAAATACCTACACAATATAATTATAATAAGAGCTATCCTAATTCCTATCCGCGTGGAACCCGCAGTTAGTTAGGTACCCAAAAATTTTCCGCGATAAAAAGCGAGTCCTATGTGTTTATCCAAGGGCTAAACTACTACGGTAACAAATTTTATAAAAATCCGTTCCGTAGTTTCTGAGATAAGCGCGCACAAACGTACAGATCAAAAATCTTTTAAGAAAATCTTAAAAGTCATTGTTTTGGGTTAAAAACTAAAAATCTATGTATTAAACACTCATAAATCAAGCACAAATAATTTAAATATTACATATAATAACAAAAGAGAAATAAATTTAATTATACCTACACTCAAAATATTCTACTGAAATAGTATGTAATATAATAAGAATTATGAATATATTTTAATGCAGTAATCGCAAATATTTAGGTGCCTAGTTTTTCAAAGACATTTTCATCAAATTTAACTTTTGCATTCTTGTCAGATTTATTTTTCAACATGATGACAATAATTATATTATGTCAAAATAAAAATAAAGCTTCCCACTCACGGACTATCGATTGCTTCGATCAAATTGGAAATTAATTCGTATTTGAAAGTAAAGTGCTAACGACAAACTATTACACAAAATGATTAGTATAAGACCTACCAGCTAGTTTTTGCGGTGGGGGTCAAAAGTTGGAACAAAATTTACGCGTAGGTATATATACGAGTTTCATATAAAAAGTATAGTAAGGTGGTCCTAGGATCTCAGACTATATTCAATTTTTATCTAAACCGATTTACTTGCAACTACGAATCCAGTAAATGCTTAAATTGTAAAGACTAAATCGATCGATGTTTGTTTGTCAGTGGGAGCTTTAAATCAAAAGCACTAAGGAGTATATTTATATCAACTTTAAAGCAAATCGCTCCCAAACAACTTTCTTTCCCTTTTTATTCCCGTTAGGGGACGAATTTCAATAAACTATGATACATGAATTCCATCAATTGTGTTACATAATGTTTGTGCAAAATATGAAGTAGATTGGACCAAGGAATCACGTTGCCCCATACAAACTTTTTCCTCCCTTTTCACCCCCTTAGGAGTTGAATTTCGAAAAATCCCTTCTTATCGGATCCCTACGCATTACAAAGAGCAAGCCCTGCAAGTTTCAGGTCTCTACGATCAGCGGTTTAGGCTGTGCGTTGATCCGTCAGTCATTCAGGACAAAGGATTTTATATGTATAGATTTGTGAAATGAAGTGTGAAAGCTTAACATACATATTAGATAAAAATTACATTACTTTATCCTTCACGAGATGTTGCCCGCAACTTCGTGCGCGCAAAAAGGAATCGCGGAATTCATTCAATTCAATTAACCGTACATTTTGCCGCAATAAAAAGTAGCCTACGTCCTTCCCCGTGGTCTAATGTATATAATCTATATATGTACCAAATTTCATCAAAATCGGTCCAGTAGTTTTGGAGCCTATTCAATGCAAACAAACAAACAAACTTTTCCTATTTATTATATTAGTATAGATAACACTAATTCCAAAAAGGCTTCAAACAAGCATCTTTAAAAATTAGAACTGTCCAGCTTCTGCTGTACCAGGCACTCGTCAGCCAGGAGTAATGTCGGCAAACATAACTAAGCTTATTACGATTGTACTCCCCCCGTCTGTTTGTATACAGGGCGACGCTAACGACAGACAAATATTTGCTGAACAAGATGTCATTACAATGGGAAGATTCTGCGTTAGTCTTTTGTCTTAGGATGTTTCTTAATTTGGTTCATTGCGTTGGAAATGAGGCGTTGTCTTTTTTTTTTTATATAGTTGAAAATAGTACTTATTTGTAATTAGACATTTAGTTAATTACGTTTGTTCCTAATTAATTAAATTTTTGTATAGTCAGTCCAAACACTACAGATTTGTTTCTAATTCAGGAAATAATAGTTTCATAGGTCCACTTTGGTACGGTCTACAATTCTTTTACAACTAAGTCGACGTTGCCCGCGACTTCGTACGTGCAAGAAGAAATCGATGGGAACCTTATCTTCCCTGTGGTCTACTCTATACCTATCTCTGCCAAATTTTATAAAAATCGTTTAAGTAGTTTCGGAGCCTATGCAATACATACAAACAAGAACTCTATCCTCTTACTTATATGAAGTGTAGAATAAAACCTAAATGAAATTAAAGTACTGACCTGTATCCTTCAGCTGGAGCGAGCCGACCTTATTGGAAAGGTAGCCCTTGATGGAGCTGGCCACGCGCGACGGTGAAGCGGCTGCGGCGCCGCCCCGCAGCGCGCCCTGCAGCCGCCCTAGCAGGGCGCCGCCCTCGTCCTCCACGGTCGACACGCTGGGGGCTACTGCCCCGCGAGACCACGAAAATCGAACACCGAATTCGAATTTTAAATCAAATTATTTTTTTAAACTGTATATTTTTTAATTTTGTATAAATATTGGCCAGTGTCCTATGTTACGTCTTATCCTAAGTTTCAGTGTAGGTTTGGATATGTTTCGTTTTGGTTTGGACGTTAGAGCCCGCTCATGGTGCGCCAGTTCGTTCTGCAACAAAGATAAGAACTGAATTAAAATTAACTGAAAATCAAATTCAATTTGGTATTCATGACCATAAAACCGATATTCGAAAGCTATTTAAATTTCCAAAATGTATAAGTATGCTTGTTTAGCTTTACAGTGTGATTTGTTTTCTTATCAATTACATTTTCAATGTCTTTCGGAAAACTTTATTTTAGATACATCCTCTGTCATAGAAATTTGCCGAGGGACATCAAAAAGTAGTCTGATGTGCTATATATTTTAGTATTTACAGCTTAAATAAAATATTTATTTCAGTAGAAAAACGAAATGTTAGAAATGTGTTTCACTGAACAAAATCATGGCACAAAAGATTTGACTTGCAAAACAAGTGCTCACAACAAAAATAAGAATAGTTTGGAGAAGTCATTTTCGCTGTTGGTTCCGTTTGGTAAAGTTACATTTGCGCAAAGAAACGGAAGTCGTAAACCCGAGCGCACTTCCGGTCGCAAGATGGCGGCCGGATGTAGCCGGAGCAGCCACTTCCGGTGCCACACTTACGAATACCCTCAACTTGAGACGTAATTTTTCTTGAATTGAAATGTGTGGGAAGTAATTATGAATTTTCTTTTCTCCGTCATGACTCATGACTCATGAGCCATAACGCACGCCACATGTAGGGTTGCTTTGTTACCCTGTTGTTGCTTTGCTGTGTTTGGCGTCATTAAATTATACCTAAATTTCATGTGCTCCTAGGTATATTTCTCGCATGTTTCTTCGAATACATAATAAGGTATATACTACATTTCAATAGCCCTAATTAAAGCCGTTATATTATTATATTTTACATTTTCTGTTTAACGCCAAACGCGTCGCGTGTCGGTGTGTTGCAGCGCGCGTACTACGAAAGCGCATTAACCATTAATCACGCGTTTTTTAAGATATTTTCAAATGGAATTATTTAAGAAAACACAAGCTTTTTTTAAATTTTTATTTTATTTATCACATTTTGTGTTTAGAAATACATAAAAAAAAATTGCAAACCTTTTGAAAACCCATCCTGTATAATAGTGGCCCTGTTTGGAGCCCTGTTCCTTGCAAAGCCATTTGGAAGAGCATAATAAAACTTAAGCTAAAAGCTGGGATAAAATAATGGTACACAACGAAACAGTATTACCTACTTAATGTTTTTTCTTTCATTTATCCAGTAAATAAATGAATAATAAGCGTTTACACGTTTGAGTGGCCATCCATGGTCCACCTGTAGTATATTTGTATTTGTAGTATATTATTTTTACGTTAAATTCTTTCAGAATATTTGTAAGACAATATTAGGTAAGTTTCATTATATATCAAGTTATATACAGTCGTGGTCATTTATTTAAGAATGCTTCGTAACTGCCATAACATTCTTGAATCAATGTGTAACTTATAACACCGATGATGTTTGAATATGTTTCCTGCAATAATTAGACACCGTTCGTGATTGTGAATCAACTTTACATCGTTTAAATGATTGTAGTTGAACACAAGGGGTGCAAATTCGGTTGGAGTAGATGTACCAACTAGTATGGGTAATGACCGCTTATAATATCAATGTCTAATAATAATTATATCATTATTATTTGTTCGGATTGTCCACAAAATGCCATGAATTGTGCTCTGAGATATTTCAACCAGAGTCCCAGGATGCTACTGTTATCCGTAGGTACATCCAAAGCCGGTTTCAGAGAGTTAGTGGATGCAGGCTGCAAGCTATACTGGTCTTGTTGAAAACTATAGAGCTTATACCACACGATGCTGATAAGAGAGGTCTTCAGCGTTACAGGTCACTTGCTGCCTGCATCTAATCATCCACCCACTCCGTGAAACCACTTTCAGGTTATCTGACCGCCTATTAGGCCGTAGTGTAGGTCGGTCTTCAGACCGACCTACACTACGACGCCCCGTGATAGGTGGTCTTCATTCGAAAGCATTTCAGCAGTTTTCAAATAATTTTCTTCTGTGCGTTTGACGTGTGTATGAGTCTGAACTCCTCCTAAACGGCTGGACCGATTTTTAATAAAATAAAAATTGTGTGTGTTCAAGAGGATTCGAGAATAGTTTAGATTTGCAATTGGACCCGATAGGTGGTGCTGCTGTCAATACGTCAACAACAGACTACTTTTTATCCCGGAAAAGTACAGTACTCCCGCGGGATACCCGATACTATATTTATGCGGGCGGAGCCGCGGGAAACAGCTAGTAAGCTCTATAGATGGATGGATGGATGTTTGTTACTCTTTCACGGAAATACTAACGAACGGATTTCGATGAAATTTGGTACGGTAGTAGTTTAAGCTCTAGATTAAAACATACGATCAAATACGCAACTTTTTATCCCAAAAAAGTACTGTTGCCCGTGGGTGGAGCCGCGGGCAACAGCTAGTATAAAATAAAATCAATAAATATAAGGAGTTAACGACCATCATTAGTCGATTCCGTAGGTTAACCTGAGCAAATTTGGCTATTTTGATTCTGATTTCTAAACTTTGTAATGCATTGGCGTATGTCGGTTACTTTAGTTCACTGTTCAACTATGGATTTTCTTATTTCTGAGTCAATTACAATAACGAAAAGCAAACCATTCTAGCTTTTTAAGTGATGATAGGCTTGTGGACAAAGCGGTGAAAGAACACGTTTCAGATCCATATATCAACACTGTTGACATTTCTGGATGGAGCAGAAACTTTCAGTACCTACAGTTTCACGAGAATTGTGCGGAGGAGTATGAAATTTAGCCGATAAATTAAAGTTTATGCGAAAGATGTGCATAAAACTAATATTTTTGCAAAATAATGCTTAGAAATTACATAATTCCTCAGATAGTTACTTATTCTCACTCACTCTACCTTGCGTTTAATAGATACAATTTTTTAAGAACATGTACGTTTATCAATCTGTCAAAACATTTTCTTTTTTTTTATCTAACAGGCAACCCTTATAAAGTTCAGTTTCAAACTATATGAATTTCGCGAATTTCAACACAGAGCGACCTACCTATAGTTCTATTAGTAACTAGATGTTGCACGCGACTTCGTGCGCGCAAAAGGAAACTCCGCGGTAACTGTAAATTTTGCCGAGATAAAAAGTAGCCTATGTCCTTCCCATGGTCTAATCTATATCTGTACCAAATTTCATCAAAATCGGTCCAGTAGTTTCAGAGTCTATTCAATGCAAACAAACAAAAAAACTTTTCTTCATTATTATAATATTATATAGTATAGATTATTTGACAAGTTATTTTAAAGTTATGATGTTACTCTGCAAAGCTGCCGACCAGGGGCGGATCGTGAATTTGTGGGGCCCTGGGCTGAAACTACTTAGGGGCCTATCTAAGCACTCAACTAATAGCCATGTCAAAAAACTGTTTCTATAATGATATTATTACATATTCTTTATTATCACAAAAAAACATAAATATTACTTAAATCTACGCAAGTAATAGTTGTACAAAAGGCGACCTTATTGCTGTGGTAGCAATCTCTTCCAGGCAACCTTTGGGTGAGAGAGAAACCGAAATAGTTATATACCTATATAAGAATGTAAAAAAAACAAAATAATTGTATTTATTTATTATGAATTAGTAATTGACAGATTATGTATGTGACAGTTATGTTATATAACTATTAAATTATAATCGGAATGAAAATACAATACGAGAAAAGATGATTTCAGCATAACCTAAACGTATAAAAGATATTTAAGGTCTGGGTTTTTCTATAAATATAAAAATATTGGGTATTTTAGGGCATCAAGCTAACTATACTTGCGTGCAAAACAAGGGCTCGAAGGTATTTGGTAAACTCAATGACTCATGTTGTCATTTTTGCAAAACGCAGCCGCAACTTGCAAGACACTATTGTCACCACGAAATCGGAGATTCTCGATGAAGTCGAAATGGGGAACAGTGAACCTAATATACGAGCCCACCCCAAACACATCTTGCAGATGATTCACGAGCCAGACTTATGCGCCACCTTACAGATTAGATTCCTGATATTGACGTGGGTGAGATTAGAATAGCTCTCAAGCAGCTTCATAATAATAAAGCACCAGTAGAGGACGAAATAACCACAGAGCTGCTCAAGGCAGGAGGAACACCTGTCTTGACTGAGCTCCTTAATTCCGTTATTCACACTGGCACTACCCCGGAAGAATGGAGCAGGAACATGATGGTTTCATTTTTAAAATAGGCAATAACACGCGACTTGAAACTACTGTCCCATTCCGCTCCTGAGACACGTTTATTAGCTATTATCGAAGGTTATCTCGAATCATCCTTCCCAGAAGTTCAACTACTTTTAGCCAGTGGAGCAGACCGGTAACCACATACATACATCGAGAAGTATAATCCACATACGCTAAGCCTCTCTACTTAGCGTATGTGGACTATGAGAAAGCCTTCGACCTTCGTGAAAGTCAAGACCTGAGGGGCAATTCTGCTAAATAATACAATCAAGTCTCAATACGCTAATCTCAAACGGTGTTTTCATAAACGTTAAACCAACGTGAAACGCGCTCTGATTGGCCGAAACGTCATAAAGTAAAATTAAATTCTACTTTAAATACGAGAATTGAGATTCTGGTCTGTGCTGGAATTCATGCAGAAATGTCTCGGTGACTGCCGATAATATTTCGAGTTGTTGAGATGTCTGTTCAAGACCGCAACGATTACTGTCCAAGTAAAAGAACAGACCATAAAACCAATCCAACTTCGTCAAGGAGTGAGACAGGTAGATGTTATCTCTCCGAAACTGTTTACTAACGCGTCGTAGGACGTTTTCAAGTCGCTTGATTGGAACGGCCTGAGAATGAACATAAACGGCCAATACATCTCACACTTGCAGTTTACGGATGAAATAATCATTATGTCAGAATATCTGCAGGACCTGGAAGAGATGATGAACAGCCTAAGCGATTGTTTAAGACGGGTGGGTCTTGGGATGAACCTCGACAAAATCAAAATTATGCATATTAAACATATTCTCCAGGGACCTGTCGTCGTAAATGGTACTAGTCTTGAAGTTAAGAAGCAAGAATACGTATATCTTGGGCAAACTCTCATTCAACTAGGGCGGCATAACTTTGAGAACGAGGCAAATAGAAGAATAAGCTTGGGCTGGGTTGCATTCGGGAATCTCTGGGACAATACTACGAATTAAAGTCACTGACATTGCTCATAGAATTAGCACGCTGAACTGGAAGTGAGCCGGCCATGTTTGCAGACGGACAGACGGTTGATGGCGCAGACAAGCGTTAGAGTGGAGACCACGCTTAGGCAAAAGTAGTGTAGGACGACCTGCGGCACAATGGATCGACGATTTAAAGTTGGCAGGCAGCAGATGGATGAGGGCTGTCCGAGATCGGGATGGTTGGTGCTCATTAGTGGAGGCTTACGTTAAGCAGTGGGCTATCCATATGTCCGTAGGCTGATGATGATGAAATTTCCCCGTCGATAATAATTAATATTGACCTCCGATATTGAAAGGCTTGTATATATAGCATTTCCTTTTCCTGCATAATAAACATTATTTTGATAGGAAGACGCCACGGTAACTTATGTACCTTATTTTTTTATGTACACGGTATAAGTATAACTTTATTACGCACAAAATAAAAGTTTTTTTCAGCGTCCTCTATTCTAATTTACCTTTAATTTTAAAAGTCAACCATTAATAAACTAGCATATTCCAAAATTAGAAACCAAAAATAAATTTTACATTAGAAATAAATAGCCTAAAAATCTTTAAAATAGTTACGTTTTATTTCTTCAGAAATAAAACGAAAGCATTCATGCTTTAGTAAAAAATAGACACAAAGCTAAATAAGCAAAATTTAAAAAAAAAATGGAAAAAATTGACAATTTTTGTTAATGATTAATTAACAAAGGTTCTAATAAATTAAATTCATATTTTTAATAAGAAATCACTAAAACAACTATCCGCTTACGGCAAATAACAAAAACTTTAACTACATAAGGCTTACACTTACTATTATAATCAAAAAACCAAAAAATGGCCTTACTCCAATTACATTTTAGGCGTTTACCAAAAATCAAGAATTTTGGATTAAGCCACTTCAATTCTGAAAGTGCGATATGTATAAAATAACCAAATAGTTTCAATAAACGATATTCATTTTTTATACCTTAAAAATTAATGAAAATCAACATGAAAACATCCTTACACACGTATTTTCCGCCTTAACTCAATTCATAGAAGTATGCAATTTTTTTACAAAGTCTTCATAAGACAATATCACGTAAAAATATCGCCCGTAAACCGACAACCATTTTTTAAATTCAAATTATCGCCTATTGTTTTTAGCGGGGTCTGGGGGCCCCTTGTAACCTCGGGGCCCTGGGCTGCAGCCCAAGTAGCCCTTAGGTAGATCCGGCCCTGCTGCCGACTAATAACTTTTTCTCGTAGTTTTAATTCAACCGCCTAATTCAACTTAACGTTGAGTTGCAGGCACTTATAATACCAGTAAGCCTCTAGTCAAGATGCATTCGATTATTTCGACTGCGAAGTTCGAAAACAAAATTATGGGATTTGACGTATTAATCGCAAGCGACATGTCACTTAACGATGACTTAATATGTCAAATCCCAAAAATTTTCGATTTCGAAGTTATCGAATGCATCTTGACTAGCTAGACTCTAGAGGTCCATACATACATGGTATATTACCCAACGTTACGGGTAAGGGTACCTAGCCTAGCCTAGCCTACTCACGGTGGAGGACTGGTGTCTTTATATACTATAGCCTTATATATTTTACATTTTACATACTTTATAAAGCTGTCCAAATTACCCTCAGTTTATTTATTAACATTATATTTTATACTAGATGTCCCAATACACGTTGTTCTGTCTTAACTTTGAACTGGAATAAATGAATAACTACACCTACAAATACACCTAATCCTACACCTACAACCTACACATAGGTAGATATATCTTTCTAAATATTTCTCACCTTTTAAACTTTCCATGAACTATCTAAATTCTAAGATAATATTAAGTGGACATGAGGTTATTTCCCTCATTAAATAATCTTTTAAATAAAAATAAATTGCAATTTTAATGTCTCGCTAAAACTCGACAACGGCTGGAATGATTTGGCTATTTTGGTCTTAAAATAATTTTATCAGTTTAAACGGTGAGAAATTTTGGAAATTTTGTAAGGAAAATATGACCACTATATATTTTATAGATGCGACAGAACAACTTGTGCCGGAACAGCTAGTGACGAACAAGAATATTTTCGACTTAATAATTTTATTGAGATACAGTTAATACTTGGTTAATACTGACATGTCCCACCTCATATCATTATTTTTTAATTTGAAAATCAAATATTTGACACGAGTAAAAAACTGAAAATCCTGCAAAGAGCAATCGGGTCACGCTCACGCGCAGTGTGAGGTTAGGTAAATGATTAATATAGATAGATCAATATTATTATTATTATAAGCTTTCAGTCATTTCCCTTGCTTCTAGTTCACTTCACTATGATGCCCCAGGGTCTCAGACCTCAAAGAGCATCATCAGATGGACAGACAGACAAACAAACGCCTAGCTCTATTTATCGTATTTCTAAATTAAGTTTTAATTAGGGTACTTAAAAATTTTCATACTGCACTAAAATCACTAAATATAGGCATCCCTTTCACACCCAAGGCGGAATATCCCCGTCTCACTCGCACATATTACGCAACTATGTTATGCAACAACATGCATGCAGATAACAACAAATACACTCGTCAACACAAAATATCACTACGGAACATTTTCAAACGTGGAACAGAAAACTAATATGGCGGATTTATAAGAAAAATAGTAAAAACCTTTTGTTTTGATTTCACGAGCTTGGCACACCTGGGTTCGCGAGCCCAGACTAACGGTCCTAGACGGGTCCCGCCGGGAGGTTCGGGCGCCATGCGCGGAGCCTCCGCCGCCCATTGGCCGATCGTGAATTGTGACGTCACGTCACGCGAGCCAATGGGGCGGGCCTGAAATTCAGTAGGTATGGGAGGGAAATAGGTCGATGACTAAAAATAGGCCCTAGGGTACAAAAACGGTCGATACGCCGCCGACGGATCCGCACTTAGGCTGTTATCACTCAATTTAACGTAATAAACAAAACCTCGTTGTCGCCGCTGATTTATCATTTGGATTCTTTTATTTACCAGATTGTCATTTCTATTTATATCAAATAACTTCCAAGTTTAGCTATTTGTAGGAAAAACTAAGATCATCATAATCTTAAAATAAGTTTGTAGATGCCTGAGACAATCAGACACTTTTTATATGATTTACTAAATGTTGCCCGCGACTTAGTGCGTGCAAACTGAATTCTTGCGGAAACCGTACATTTTGCCGCAATAAAAATTAGCCTATGTTCTTTCCTATGTTCTACTCTATATTTGTGCCAAATTTCATCAAAGTTGGTCCAGTGCTTTTGGAGCCTATTCAATGCAAACAAACAAACAAACAAATCTTTCCTATTTATAAAATTAGCATTTTAATTGAACTTTTTATTCCAATCTAAGCAAGAGGCTGAAAATGTCCTTTACAAAAATTACATGAACAGCTGTTTGTCGTCACTCAGCAAAACTATTATTTATAACACAACTTGCAATAAACTCCCAGATAATTAGTGTTTTTTATTACTCGAATGAATAGTACTCTGAATAATAATACTTTACAAAGAGTTTACAAAAAACGAATTTTCTCTTGACACAAAAAACTATAGAAAGTAAATAAATAAAATGAATAATGGCCTTTCAATATTTATTTTTATCTCTATGGTTCCGTAATACTCAAAGAAAGTTTGTTGCGCTGTGTCCGTCCGTCTGCCTGTTCGCTCTGCTAGCTTCTGTAATTATGGATATAAATTGATGAAACTTTGTTTAGTCTAGGATTGCCACCTAAAAAAAATATGATAGAAAGTTGGAAAAACCAGGACAATTCCGTTTAAAAACAAGATATGCAATAATAGAGTTGCAACAGTTAACTTAATAAGTTAAATGAAATACATGTAATGCTAATAATCATATTTTTTCATAAAAGCTTTTGAATAGAAAATTATAAAGCAAAATTGTAAAAGTGGTGCGCGAATTACGAACATGACCTTGTCAGGGCGCTTTATAAACCCAGGACGCTGCTTTAAAACTATCCAGGACACCCCAGGATACTGCAAAAACTAGGACATATCCAGGGAAAACGGGACGGTTGGCAACCCTAGTGTAGTCATATAATGTGTATGTCACCGTAAAATTGTAAAAACTGTTATATTATAATATAACTAGTGAAAGTGTAAAATGTTGATAGACTTCGGACCCGAATATTCTGATTATAATTTAACACGTTATATTTCGTTGGATTATATATTTATAATATTACTATATATTTATAGTAATGAATCTTTCGACCTATTTTTACAATCTCGTTAGTTATTTTACAATCTAACGGTTTTTACAATTTTACCGTGACATGTATAGATCTCAGTTTTAGCATCATAAAATAATAATAATCGAATTTTAGTAGTAGTTCCCGATACATGTAAAGCGGGGATGAAACAAATTATTTTGTTAATCGTTACATAGATATATAGATAGATTTATTTGCATAGAACGTCGCGTAGGTAATACAATCAGATGTTACAATGTTTTTGGAGCATTATACATTCCACCTTACGGTATGCAAAAATGTCACAAGTTAGTTAGTTCAATTATTTTAAATTACCTATTTATATTAGGTAATTCGTCGTTGAATAGATCTTTTAAAATAAAGTTCATACATGCCTTTTTACAAAGTCGACCATTTTTGAGTAATCGGCCTCCAAAGTGGTTTACAAGTTTTTCAGGGGGGCCAAATGGAAATTTGCATTTCTAAACTATAGGAGATATAAACTTGTAAGTTCCATGCTGATAGATCATGCTAAAAACTTTTTAGGGAATTTATTTTAAGTGAAATCGGACATTTACTTTTGAGGTAATTCAAAGAAAGCCTATTTGCGCGTTGATATAGTTACGGAACCCTCATTAGACATGTTAGGGTATTGTAAACTATCAATAGAAAACAGTAATTTTTATTATTTGCGTATTTTATTTTTATCCGTCAAGCGTTGGGCTATTATTAAAGTTTTTAGTAATAGGTACAGTAATATTATTATGTAGTTACAAATAAACAATTTATTAACTCTTATCTACTTTCCATTTCCCCAATACCTACCTATAATACCAACGATTTTTCTTTATAGGTTCCATCTATCCATCTATAGACCAATTTACCCTATACAGTATATTATAGATAATAGAAAAACATTAGGTAGTTTATGTAGAGATTGCACACAATATACAAGACAGTATCTATCTAAACAAAGTTTAATGTTAATTTTGTAAAATATTCAATGGCGCATTACATACGATCCTGTAATAATCCTCAATTTTTGCGTAGGATGATAGAGTGAAAAAATAATGTATGTTTCATTTGCGGCTTTCGAAGCTTTCAATATGGTAATTGATGTATTGCCTCAATACTGCCGACAGGCGCTGGCGTAAAGTATGGGGTACTCAACATCTTGCCGTGGCTTATGGAATAGATCATGCTCGATGTTTAATACCTATTAATGAAAACAATGTGTAGCAGTAATGTATTAAAAGAAGAAAAGAGAAATTAACTAAAAGTCGGATGAAAAGATCTTACTTGTATTTATCTGATGACGCGTATCGAAAACCTGAAAGACTCTTTTGTATTTAAATATGTTTTTTAAAAACTTAAATATTATTTTCTGAAACAAATTTTGTTCGTAAGAATGTAATAATAAAATATATAAAAGTAATAAAAATCGATTAAAAGTCTAAGGGTAGCCTCGTTCGTATTCGTTTTCGCCTTATCACGTATTGTCAGTTGGGGCGAGATGGCGCATGCAGTTTGGGTAAAGATTGATAGAGCCATACAACACCATACACCATACAACGTATGACTGAGTTTAACCGTAGAAGAGTCATGCTTCGGCATGAACGGGCCGGCTCCACCGCCACAGCAATACAAGTGTACTATGTAACTCCTGTTGTGGTGCGACTGCGAGCGAACATGGGCGGCGCTGATCGCTTACCATCAGGCGATCCGTCTGCTCGTTTCCTAGTCCATTTCATAACAAAAAAATATAAGTATATTCCTATTGACACGGAAAGAACAATAAAATATGCCCCTTTTTCCCCAACTAACCATAATACAAAGCCAAAAAAAGCCATCTCTTAGTTCACTTCGACAGTTTTCAAACTGCTGTCAATACTTTTGTCTATTAAAATTCTCCATGTCCATATTTCTCTTGTAATGAACACACACTATTAAAATTCATATTTTTTTGTAATTAATGAACACATAAGAGCCTTTCCCGTGGAGTGGTTTGTGCTGAAGTGTCGCTGGCCAGGGTCCAACGCGGAGGTCCCGCGGCCGGCCGCTAGTACCTCACATTATCGCTACTTAAAAACTAAAAAACTCCCGCCATACCGATCTCGGTGACGGTGGCCGTTTTCATTGGACCAGGCCAGTTACGCAGGAGTAATTTTATAGTGCCCAAGTATGTGCGCAGTACACAAGAGCACTCCTTTTTTCTTTTACTCTCATAACCCAGTGGGACGGATAACCGACACGACTGACGAGAGATCAGGCGCTGGTCCGACATTTTACATGCCCATCCGACGCATGGATCATCTTTCTTGTCAGACAATCAGGTGATCAGCCTGCATTGTCCTAACTAAACTTGGAAACAACATTTTTTGTTGTTCCAATTCGGAAATCGAATCCACGACCTCCGAGTCAAGAGCCAATGCTCTAACCACTAGACTACGGAGGCTACATTATTTATATTGTAGCAATATCTTGCTAATTTATAACATTAGGTCTGACATTTATAGCTGACTAGATGTTACCTGCGACTTCGTACGCGCATAATAATTTTATTGAAGTCGATCCAGTAGTTTCTGAGTCCATTCAATGCAAACAAACAAATCTATCCTCTTTATAATATAAGGGCAGATTTGTAAGGCCAATTGGAAGGACTTTATGCACAGACTTAATATAAGCCTATAATTCTGTATGTATAGTTCTAAATGTAGTTCAAAAAAGAAGGACGAAAAATACATTTTGCCCTGTTCTTTCTTTTATAATTTTCTTAACATGTCGATGCCACTAATCACATTTTTGGTATTGGACATTGGTGTCCAGGCTTGTATGAGCTAGTTAGGGTTTTGTACAATTTATAACGTTGCCTATGCTAGTAAAACTAGCTCAGGTTAAACTGTAAAAGTCGTGTTTGACTATCAATGGAAAGCAAACTCGACTTTTAACCTTGAAACCCGATAAAATGCTTTCCAGCGATAAAATCTGTAAGCTGTAGCGGATTATGGACTAAAATAACACCAGGTGCACCATCACCCCAGTTTTCTATAAGAATAATATGAATATTCCTTCATTTGCAATGTAAATTACAACTGCCAAAGCAAGGCCGACGCCAAATCGTCCGGAATAAAACTCGGCCGGAGCCATAGACATTGAAAAAAATAGAGAAACCTATACTAGACTTTTGATAGGCTTTGCTTAGTCTTAGCTTGTCTTTTAGGAGTTTTAGGAGGAAGAATATTTTGTGTGTCGTTTAGCAGATCAGCCTGCGATATACAATTCACCCCACGTAAATACAGTATCTCACGGAACACTGTCCTATTTCGGGATAAAATGTAACCTATGTTTTAATCCAAAGCCACTACCATACCAAACATTAAAATCCGTTTAGTAGTTTTTGCGTGAAACAGTCACAAACATCACATTTGACATTTATAATAGTAAATTATAATCCCAGGGCGTCGTGAAGAAAAGGTTGGGAAACCATGTTCTAGATCTCTTCGTTTATCACAGCGAATAGTGATCGAGCATATCAATGACAATACCAATGGCCAAAAAAATAACGTCCATGTCATCTCTAAGCTTTCTTGGTCTATAGTAGTGACAAACTTTTGCATCCTCTTAAGTTTCTGGAGACCCGCCAAGACCCTCCATAAGGAGTCCAAACTTGGGTTTTAAACAAATTGCTTTCTGATAATATTGAAATCAGTAAAATTTGCTGTAGAATGTAGATGTTGATACTTTTTAACTCCTTAATAATTTATTAGCTATTCTGTATAGGCTTAAATCAGAAAAAGTTATTATATATTGCAAATATTAAGAAAATTAAAAATAAACAAGATTTAGAATTATGGTTTGAAATACTAAATCTTGTTTATTTTTAATGAATCCAACCCATTTGGATGGATTATATCAAGATAATATCGATAACAACTATTGCGGCATAAAATGCGGCGCCCACCTGCGATAGGGTCAGCAAAAACTCTGACAGAAGTTATAAATATGGCCGCGGTCGATGTCGCTGCGCATGCGCGCTGCCGGCCCTACTGGTGAAGAGTTGCGACTTGTGTCCCACAGATATGGCACATGACGATCAAGAAGCATTTTTTAAGTTTCTACTTATAATATTATGCCTTCGACACATTAGGTGCAAGTACTTCATAACTTATAATAATTGGATTTTTAGGGTTACGTAATACACAAGGAACCCTTATAGTTTCGCTCTATCCGTCCGTGTGTCTGTCTGTCTTCCGCGGTTCTAGCCTCTGTAATTATGAATGTAAATGGATGAAATTTGGTACAAGTATAGTGTATAGATCTCAGTTTTGGCATCATAAAATAATCTGGGGGCACGGCAGTGCTCCCGCCAAGTCGAGCGCGAAGCAAACACTGCCGTACCATCCTTTACTGGAACCATTTCGCCGCATTTTCAGGCCCCTATTTGAGAACCTCTGGATAAGACCAGAACGCAGAAATTTTCGTCATCCAATAAGCTATAATCATGTACTAAAAATCCAAAATTTCAAGTCTGTAGGTCATTTAGTTCCGAAGTTAAGCGAAAGCAAAGTTTCGCATTTTCGACACTCACTCACTCACTCACTCACTCACTCATGATCATCAAAATAGAACTAGTACTTCCCATAAACTTAGAGAGCTGAAATTTGGTACAGAGTTGGGGTTTAATGGCCACATAAAGGGAAAACTATAAAAACTAGGATAATCGATCTGGGGGCACGGCAGTGCCCCTGCCAAGTCGAGCGCGAAGCAAACACTGCCGTACCATTCTTTACTGGAACCATTTCGCCGCATTTTCAGGCCCCTATTTGAGAACCTCTAGATAAGACCAGAACGTCGATTTGGGGGCACGGCAGTGCCCCCGCCAAGTCGAGTGCGAAGCAAACACTGCCGTACCATTCTTTACTAGAACCATTTTGCCGCATTTTCAGGCCCCTATTTGAGAACCTCTAGATAAGACCAGAACGTCGATCTGGGGGCACGGCAGTGCCCCCGCCAAGTCGAGCGCGAAGCAAACACTGCCGTACCATTCTTTACTGGAACCATTTCGCCGCATTTTCACGCCCCTATTTGAGAACCTCTGGATAAGACCAGAACGTCGATCTGGGGGCACGGCAGTGCCCCCGCCAAGTCGAGTGCGAAGCAAACACTGCCGTACCATTATTTACTAGAACCATTTTGCCGCATTTTCAGGCCCCTATTTGAGAACCTCTAGATAAGACCAGAACGTCGATCTGGGGGCACGGCAGTGCCCCCGCCAAGTCGAGCGCGAAGCAAACACTGCCGTACCATTCTTTACTGGAACCATTTCGCCGCATTTTCACGCCCCTATTTGAGAACCTCTGGATAAGACCAGAACGTCGATCTGGGGGCACGGCAGTGCCCCCGCCAAGTCGAGCGCGAAGCAAACACTGCCGTACCATTCTTTAGTGGAACCATTTCGCCGCATTTTCAGGTCCCTATTTGAGAACCTCTGGATAAGACCAGAACGTCGATCTGGGGGCACGGCAATGCCCCCGCCAAGTCGAGCGCGAAGCAAACACTGCCGTACCATTCTTTACTGGAACCATTTCGCCGCATTTTCAGGCCCCTATTTGAAAACCTCTGGATAAGACCAGAACGTCGATCTGGGGGCACGGCAGTGCCCCCACCAAGTCGAGCGCGAAGCAAACACTGCCGTACCATTCTTTACTGAAACCATTTCACCGCATTTTCAGGCCCCTATTTGAGAACCTATGGATAAGACCAGAACGTCGATCTGGGGGTACGGCAGTGCCCCCGCCAAGTCGAGCGCGAAGCAAACACTGCCGTACCATTCTTTACTGGAACCATTTCGCCGCATTTTCAGGCCCCTATTTGAGAACCTCTAGATAAGACCAGAACGTCGATTTGGGGGCACGGCAGTGCCCCCGCCAAGTCGAGTGCGAAGCAAACACTGCCGTACGATTCTTTACTGGAACCATTTCGCCGCATTTTCAGGTCCCTATTTGAGGAGCTCTGGATAAGACCAGAACGCAGAAATTTAAACATAAAAAAATCGACTGTTATTGCAAAAACCTAGCGAAGTGGGACACATCTTCTAATTAAATCTAGCCCGTAGCGTCCCACTGCTGGACGAATGCCTCCCCTTCTGCTTTTGATACGCATATAAATAAAATTAAAGGAAAACTCTGGATAAGACTAGACTGGCTTTTATACTTATACTTACAAGTTTACAAGAAGAAATAGTCGAACGATTAACTTTATTCTACTCGAACATTACACAAATTAAATAAACAAATTACACTAAAATCTAGTAAAATAAATCAATATCAACGTTTCTACAAAAAGAAGTGAAATCCCACCAAAAACATTCTGTAAAAAACTAGCCAAGTCTCGATAGAGCTGCTCGTTTATCTCTAAAAAGTAGTGAAATCTAGACAAAGTCGTTCCAAGTCTAAGTTTCCTTACTGCGATTTCTTTATTATTATAGTTGATGTTGTGTGACTTGGCCGTTGAAGGGTACACACGGGTACAAAAGGGGCTCCATGACACCACTGCTCCAATATATGTGTTCTACAATCAACAACAGCCTAAAATGAGACACTAGCATCCAATTACCAATACCAGTATGGGCTATTATTTCGCTTAACAAACATAGGTAGTTACAACAGATATACATTACGTGTAAACAAAATTGACTTGTACCCACTAACGTATAAAGAATGTTCAACGGCCAAGTCACACGACATCAACTATAATAATAAAGAAATCGCAGTAAGGAACCTTAGACTTGGAACGACTTTGTCTAGATCTCACTACTTTTTAGAGATAAACGAGCAGCTCTATCGAGACTTGGCTAGTTTTTTACAGAATGTTTTTGGTGGGATAATATTTTTATATTTTAGATGTAGCCCCATCGTGTGGGGTATCGTTGAATAAGTATTTTAAAATAAAGGCAAGGTATCATACATGACTTTTTTTTTACAAAGTCGAACATTTTCGAGTAATCGGCCTCCAAAGCGGTTTGTAAGTTGGTGTGGTCCCCCCCTGGCATTCCTAAACTATAGGATATAGAAACTTGTAAGTTTCCATGCTGATAGATCATGCTAAAACTCTTTAGGAAAATTATTTAGAGCAAAATCGGACAATGATTTTTTAAGTAATTCAAAGAAAACCGCACGTTGACAGTTACGGAACCCCTTCTTAGACATGTCCTGATATGATCTTGGTTAGCTTAGGTTAGGTTATTTCTAATTCTTTGAGAAATTAAAAACAAGTCGATGAACTTTTTCTTACCTTAAATTATTATTATCTATTCGTATGCTCTTTTTACCCGACTACGCCAAAGCCCAAAGGAAGGGTAATTAATGATTTTGGCGGTGTACCTATGTACGTATGTATGTATGTATGTTATACCATAGCGCCTAAACTACTGATCCGATTTTAATAAATGAAATGACAATAGATTCGTGATACCACCCGGCTTATTATGCTTTTTACGTCAATCTGGCCCCGTGCTAAGTATCCGAAGAACTTGTATAGTATAGTATAAAAGTATTAAATATACTTCCCGTTTTCTGGTACTAACAAAACGGAAAGTATATTTAATACTTTTATACTATACATATATTTAAGCGTTTTATTAAATTATAAACATATTTAACACACATCTTCGGCAGGATTCGAACCTGCGACCCCCGCGCCGGCCTGAGCACAAAAGCGCTGAACCACTGGGCCACAGAGGTCGTCGCCTATATAATTTACGTAGTCCAGTTATAGTTTTTTTTATGTAGTAATTAATGCTGCATACATTAAAATACGACCTGTTTCTATTGCTATAAAACAAGTTTTTATATTAAAAAGTCTACAGGAGCTTAAAAAAGTGAACATAAAATCCCTACAGATGTTTCTTGAACGTTGATAAATGTAACACAGACACCACATCATCCCCATAAGCCCATCACCTAAGTCATAAGATTCTTTTATTAACACAGAGAATCATTTTGAACCTTATACTCTTATGTTGAGGTTTAAAGTCGAATAAATTAGAAAGAAAAGCCAATGTTTTATAAAATATTGGAATATAGGCTTTATTACTCGAGTAATAAGATTTAATATTGTCACCGAAAAACTATTTTTCTAGGCTAAGAGCAAAATTGGCTTTGTGTATGAGATAGGCGCTGAAAAAATGGTTAGGCTATTAGAGCTAAAAGAAAATACATTTTCTTTACATTTCTCTTTGAATGTACAATTATACTTAAGCTTCTAATTGTGAAAGGAATTTATAACGACGGTATTGTCAGATATAATTACATTAAAAAGAAATTAATGACTTGTTTAACTTTTTTGGCCCTAGTTATATGCTTGTTACGGCGGATTATGTAGGTACGTATTGTCCTATTTTATTTTCGTTCGTTTTTCATTTTCAAGTAGGTTTTATACATTACTTTTGTCCTTTTTATCAAAAGGTCTTCATTACTTGACATTCATTCTGATAATAGGCTATAAATGCCTAATTTTTTATTACATAATTGAATAGTAATCTTAAATATGAGTAACTTTTTAGAAGAAACAGTACATATCATAAGTCAATATTTTCAAAGGTACAGCGATTTGTATACAAAATTTCGCAAGTCTCGTAAAAACGCTCCATACTAAAAAAAAAGTAACTCCATACTAAAAAAGCATATATACTGTCGAATTGAGAAACTCCTCCTTTTTTTGGAAGTCATTTAAAAATCGTACCTTTTATACGTCATGCCTAGGTTAAAGTATTATAAAGCAAATTTTTAGTTTTCGAAAGCTGTCCAAAACTTAAAGAATATTTAGGTTTTTATTCACGCCGATTTTTATCAAAATTTAATAGATAAGGGTTGCAAGATGAGAAAGTGGCCAGATGGGAAGAAGCCATATCAAACGCACGGTAGTAAGTGTTAATTAATCTGAGGTAGTGTGTGCTGTTGTTATTTTGATCAATATTATGTGTTTTTCTAAGCATTATTTACAATAATATTAACTTTCTGCACATAAACTTTAATTTGTCGGACAAATTTCATACTCCTCTGGTTGCACAAATCTCATCAAACTACTAAAAGTTTTTGCTTCACGTATAAATATTTTGTCGAAATGGGTAGTTAATAAATCACGTTATTCGCATTTATATTATTTGAGGTATAATAAATCAGCACAATAATTACCGCCTGAGGCAACATTTTAAACTGTTTTCCCCACGAGACTATATACAATACAATATATAAATTTTACTAGGTACTAATAAAACTATATACCTAAACTCTACTATTAACACAGAATAAATAATAGTACCAGCTATTAATAAAAATGTGACAGTTTGTGAGGATTGATGGATCGATGTTTGCCACTCTTTCACAAAAAACGGTTTTAATCATAGATATATAATATTAAAAAGAGGTAGATATGTTATAAACACGTAAAAATGAAGACTCGAATTGGCCCGAGTCGGGCCAATTTTGGTTAGTGTGCTCCGCGAGTAATAGCGTGTTTTGTGTTACTATGCGACGTTGACACATTGACACGCGTCCCATGTCAATGTGTGTCGTGGCACAGAAATATTGTCAGTTTTGTAAGGATATAACGTATCTATGGTTTTAATAGTATTTACTATTTTGTATGTATTTTTTCAAATCCATACAAAATCCGGTGGCGCTGCCAGAGCTGTGGTGCGTGTGAGAGGCGCTTTAGAGTTGTCGCGTAAAGAGTATGAAAATGAGTTACAGGAATGTGCAACAGTCGATAATATCATCGGTAGACTGATTACGTCGAGCCTTTAGGTCAGATACACACCGAAACGAGACGACACGCTACGCGTCGCTGCATTTTTAAAATAGTACAATACGGCCGATGTATCTTGGCGAGTGTGAACTTCGCGCAGAAGGTCGCGCAATAACTGTTTCTAAGTGTTTTCGTATTTATTTTATTTGTACTAATTGGTCAACTGTATTAGGGAAATTGTATTAGTACATAGGTATATAAAAATAATACAATAACAGTCTTCTTCACGAGTTGTACATGCGCTAAAGTTCGCAGAGCCTATGTTCAGACCCGTCAAGATACAGCGGCCGTAGTGTACGAGTACCTAATTCAAAATTGAACTTTATTTAGTACACAAGGTTCACGTTTCATAGCAAGAGCGGCACTGCGCTATGTAAAGCGATCTAGTTTGTCATTCGAACTCTTGCGAAACGTGTATCTTCTTCTGTAGTCAATAAGGTTCAATTTTGAATCGCTATTTTAAAAATGCAGCGCCGCATCGCGTCTCGTCTTGTTCTAGTGTCAACGGACGCTCGCAATTTCAGCAAAGTTTATTAGTGTTAACTTCTCTTTCATTAATATGAAGAACGAGAGAAAAAACTTAGGTCTTTTCATCCGTTAATGGATAATTTATACAGTATACACTATTCTCCGAGCGAAGCAACCACTCTTGAAATACTGTAGTGCCTGGGACAGTTGGTTTTTAAATGTCGTATGGTTGCCCAAGCACACAACATAGTCAGCCTAGTCCTTCACCGTTAGAGCGTCCGTATAATGTACTTGAGATCTGAATAAGTCTTATTGGTACACGCCACAACCTGGGATTCGAATCTGTACTCTCTCGAGTGCGAACCAAACGGTCTACTCACTAGAAGAACGAGAGAGATAACATAATACCTAATCAACGTTTAACTTTAACAGGCGTTGGTTAAATTGACTCAAATCTTGTACGTATTCAATATCTACTTTATTTTTCAACTTTGATTAAAAAGAATTGAAACTCTCCTCCCGTCCGTGCAACCGGAGTCGTGGGTAGAAGTAACTGCGGGAAGTGAAGGTTTAATTACTGGCTGCTGCAAACTGTTTCAGTTAATTGCGCGCTCGGCTTCAGGAGGTTCGCTACAACACGTCAGAATAACGCTTTTCTCAACCTTTTGCTATTATAATAACATAATTGCTTTTGTAATTTTACACTAAAATCGCTGTTTTAACTTTCTAAATAGATTTTTTTTAATTTAAAACGCGCCTATGTTAGTGGTCCTCCTATATTCCTCTTCACGTGGATGATAATAATATTTTATTCTTTAATCTTATCTTATACTTTAATCCAAACAATCTTGTATATATATAATCGGTTACTCGAAAACAGCTGCAAATGTTATATCATTAAATTTAGTATGCAGGGAGATTTGAGGAAGAAAAATCGATCTTATATATTAATGATTTCGACTCTTAAGTCAGTCTGATTGGCAATTTAATATGCGTAGGCTTTGATTAATTATTACATATATTATACGTTATACCCTTACAAAACTGACGATATTTCTGTGCCACGACACACATTGACAAGTCACAAGGGACGCGTAAACATATTAATTAATACATGACGACCTCTGTGGCTCAGTTGGTTGAGCGTGTTGGTGCACAGCCAGGCCAGGGGTCGCGGGTTCAAATCCCGCCGAAGGAACAAAAAGTTTTTCTGTGTTCCTGGGTCGTATTAAATATGTGTATAATATAATGGATGTGTATCATGGATGAAAGCCAGGGGTCGCGGGTTCAAATCCCGCCGAAGGAACAAAAAGTTTTTCTGTGTTCCTGGGTCGTATTAAATATGTGTATAATATAATGGATGTGTATTAAATATGTGTATAATATAATAAAAATCTTAAATATGTGTATAGTATAAAAGTATTAAATATATTTCCGTTATCTGGTAACACCGTAACACAAGTTCTTCGAGAACTTAGCACGGGATCAGATTGACGTGGTGTGAAGCGTTCATAGATATTATTATTATTATTATTATTATACATGCTACTCGTCGACCGGCTCGACGCACACTAACAAAAATTGGCCAGCAGCGGGCCAAAGTGTAATATAATAACAAGAAGGTACCGTAAATAACGTGTACGGTAACGTGATGAGGGTCTGAATGAGTAGTGAGTCCCAGAGGGAACAGCTAAGCAGCTACGCACGTAAGTTCTGGAATGTAGAACAATAGTGAACCTAATACAATTTTATGAAAAGCTATAAAATACGTAAATTATGTAGATCTTACCTGGCCTAAGTTATTATACGATTTGTATGGCATTGAATTAGTTACCACTGTTTGCCACTAGGGGCGTTGTTTCGATGCCCTACAAATTGTAGTTAACTTCTTCACAGCGCGCAGTGACAAAAATGCGCACACGTCACACAGTAGTAGAGGCGCTACGGTGAAACATACATACATACACACATGCATGCATACATAATATCTACATAGATAGACTGCCACAGCCCACAATCATAACCCATCCTTTTGTCTTTGCCGTAGTCGGGTAACAAAATTAAAAATGTTAAGTAACCTCCGAATTTTCAAGCGGTAAGCGAGTTGATGATGTTGAAATATAGCTAAGGACACTCTAGATCATGTGAGCTTTCAATTAAAAAAAAACTTGATCGGTTCGGGAGCTACGATGCCACGGACAGACATCCCTTAACCCCTCGGGGGTAAAAGTTTATGAAAGTTTTGCCACAGATTAAAGAAATAGGAACAGATAAACAGCTACATAGTTAGTTTTCTATTTTATTGCACAACTACAAGCACGGAGTGGCCACGAATGTGTAGGAAAATTGTGGGCCGTTGAAGTGGACGTGAAAATTTTAAAATTTATATCGATTTGGATCGTAGTAGGGAAGCTGTTTCCTGTACGTAAGTATAATAATAATATCTATGGACGCTTTACACAACGTCAGTCTGGCCCCGTAATAAGTATCCGAAGAACTTGTGTTACGAGTACCTACCAGACAACGGAAATATATTTAATATTTTTATTATATTATACATATTATATTTAATACACATCCATGACCCGGGAACACAGAATTTTTTTTTTGTTCCCTGGCGGGATTCGAACCCGCGACTTCCGGCTAAAGTGCCAATGCGGTAACCACTGAGCCACAGAGGTCATCAATAATAAGAATATCCTACTGGATTTATGGATGTATGGATGGATGTTTGTTACTCCTTCACGCAAAAACTGCTGAATAGATTTTGATGAAATTTGTTATGGTAGTAGTTTAGGCTCTGGATTAAAACATAGGCTACTTTTTATCCTGAAAAATACAGTGTTCCCGAGGGATACTGTATTTACGCGGGCGGAGCTGCGGGCAACGGCTAGTATAATATATTTTCTACTCTGTGGTTTTGCTGACTGACGACCACTCACGGATATATACATATTACATATACCTATGTACAAGAATTACCTACAATTTCCTAATATACCTAATAGGGTATGGAACCGGGTAATCCCGGTCCCGAAATTCCCGGGAATTCCCGAAATTTTGAGTCGCTCTGAAAACCGGGAATCAAAAATTGAGAACCGGGAATTTCGGTACTTTCGGTACCGAACAGATTTTATTATAATTTACAAGTATTTAAGTAAACTATCATCGGTAATTGTAAATATCAGCTAAAAATAATTTTGAATCATTTCCGAAAGCAAATTAAATACAAAAATGAAAAATATTACACGATACAAGAATATAATTAGTAGTTCATATTAGATTCTGTACATAAAAGCTAAATGTGAAGGGTGCGAGGAAATATGCCTTTAAAATGATAAGATAATATGTATATATCTTTTGATCCCGATAAACTCTATCACTCTTTTAGCTCAGAAGTTCAATTATTAGTCTATTGGGCGCTGTCCAATGTGCAATAGCCGATGTCGTATCTCACTGTTCCGAGAAGTTGATTTTGTTGCTTTTTCTCGTTCACTAACCAACTTGTTTAATGTTCCTTGCTGCGAATGAGTTTTTATTCGCACATTTATTGACATCAAAATATCCTTATCTTTACTAGGTGTAATGTTATAAACGCGAAACCTTGTAAACTAAAACTAGGCACTGCCAGCTACTAAATACCTCGTTAAAATAAACATTGATGCAACAACGACTTGCAGGTGTGTACGGAAAACGATGAGACGCTCTAACGGCTAACAGCTTCTTAAGTTCAGCACCACAGTAGACACCTTGGGTAGCACGAATACTCTTATAGCAGATAAAGTGTGTGGAGGCGACGATCAAACTACAACAAACCGCTTTTAGTTAGGGAGCCAAAAAGTTCGAGATATGCTCGAGCCCATCAGTCATCGAAGATACCTTACTTAAATATTGTGAAGTACCCCCAGCGAATATGAGATCTTGATGTTAAACTTTCAGTATGCTAATCTGACGCACTCGAGTATGTGAAGATAACATTTATTTTACGTTTTTAAAAACTCGCTGCGAGCTTCCGGCACTTCTAAATCGTCAGATTAAGAAATTGGAGCATCTGTCGGATTCACTGAACACCCCCTTTAAAATTCTGATACTCGAGTATTTATTTTATTTTTACCACTCCCCACCCTTCACGCAAATCATCAGATTAATAGATTTTGTCAGTGTTTGTCTGGTTATTTAGTATTTTTATTATTATCTATCACTTCTAATAACCGCGTTACCGCGACGTTCCAGTACCCCATTTGACGTTTTGCAAAAATCAAATAATCGAAGTAACATTAGCATATTTTATTAATGGTTTTTCAATAAAAAAACCATAAATGCTAATAAACTAAAATGACCCACGGCTCTTTACTATCACCAGTAAATTTGTCATTAATATGGCGGTGACAAGTTGGCTGATGTGTCGAGTTGCCATTACTAAACCTTATTTAATTTGTAATTGTACTATAAAATGTTATTCTTATATTTTGAATTACTTTTGAGACAGTAATAACACTTGGATTTCATGCCTTAACACCAGTCCCGAAATTCCCGAATTTCCCGGGAAATCCCGGTTCTGAAATTGCCGAGTCCCGAAATTCCCGGTTCTCAAAATCAGACCGGTTCTTCCATTCCCTAATACCTAATGAGGAGATATTCGAGTCCAAGCGGTAGTTTCGTAGATAAAATTAAAGTCAGTCGAATAGGTAAACTAAGAATGTTAGCTATCTGTAGGTATATAGATTACTAATATTACAAGATTTTAAGTATTTGTAATAGTAATAAATAACTTTAGTATGACACGAATCAGGCTTATCTATTACATGATTATTGTATGCAACATGTAGATGGTAGGTAAACAAAGTTACCGAACTTCGTAGGTAAATCATCGCAATCATTAATCATTAAAGCAAATTCATTACAAGTCCTACATTATTGAATATTACATAAGTATTGCGAATATATTGTCATAACTGGTAAGTGGTATAAGTAGTAGGACTATTGAGGACATGGCGGTCGCACAACGCACACACCCGGAAACATCCATACTCCATAGTCATAGTGTACCGATCTTAGATAATGATGTACTCAAGACATAATGCCGTGATGAAAAATGCAATCTATATGTCACCGTAAAATTGTAAAAACCGTTAGATTGTAATATTAGAAGAGATATTAAAAATGTCGACAGACTGTCAAATAAAAATTTCTCCTTACAATTATTGTACGCATTATTTTTCGTTATAAATATTATTATGAAAAAGCAAACAAATATGGCGGCGCCGTAACTGACGTTAACTTGCCGTTTAACCAATCGGCACGGAAAATATTACAATATAACGAAAAATGACATGCAAATTGTAAGAAGAAATTTTTATTTCACAATCTGTCGACATTTTTTAATATATCTAGTAATATTACAATCTAACGGTTTGTACAATTTTACGGTGACATACACATTTCGTAGGTCGTAGGCATAGGTCATCTAATTGTTAATCAATCCATTGTAAAAAGTGAATTACTTTTTAGTTTCCATGCAAGTCTTACCTAGTCGTTATGCAAACTTATTGTAGGACGTCCTGCGGCACGATGGACCGACTATTTGAAGAAGGTGGCTGGCAGCGGATGGATGAGAGCTGCACAAGATCGAGATGGTTGGCGCTCATTGGGGAAGGCCTACGTTCAGCTGTGGACGGCGATAGGCTGATTATGATGATGATGTAGCTCTATGAGCCGATTGTGGCCGTAGATCGAAATCGAGTGACGTTTGCTCGAGCTATTTAGAATGTGAAGTTCTGAGAATGCACAAACTGTGATAAGTTCTAAAGAAAGGTTTTTTTTTTAATGTGAACTTTTTTCTGTTGCATGCGAATTGTGCCCCTCGTCTATAAGCGCTAAAGGGCATATTCGAGCCCGAGTAACATTTTTAAACCAGGGTGCAGTTTCCTTAATTAAAAATGTGTACATCGTTTCATCTTAGTTAAGCTATCGCACTCACATTATTCATCAAAACGTGCGTGTACTTATAATGCGTTTCAAATGAGAATAGGAACGTCAATGACCTTTTTCTGTCAAATATCGTTTGAAAAGTGCAATTTGCAGAAAAACTAATGTGCATATAAATATTAATAGTCTTGCATTGAATTTAAATAAAAACGTTAAATAATAATAAATCATCTAAACATAAATTTAACTATCTTAACAGTCTTAATTCGAAACAATATGGCGCCGACTCGATTCTTTTCTCATTTGAATCGCATTGTACGTAAATATATGTCATTGTAATTATACTTATCAAAGTTTCACATATTTTTATTTAAATATGCCATTTCAATTATAATAATCCCAGTTCCCATCCTAACATGTATCTAGGATTGCTATAAAATAATAATATGCTACAGATTATCGCGAAACATCAAAGCAAAATAAGGAAGATCACAGATGACATTCTGAGAAGTTACCTGCCTTATCACCGATCGAGCGGGGGTTTTGGGAAATCCGTTTAGCTTCTCTAATCAGTGTCAACCATCCTTTTATCACACCTTTGCTTTAACATTACTGATTTTGGATATGTCTGTAGTCTTTTTTTAGAGCTCCGTGGCTATACGACTAAGTAGACGGTTTGGTTCGCACTCGAGAGAGTGCAGGTTCGAATCCCAGGTGGTGGCGTGTACCAATGAGACTTTTTCAGATCGGACACACACTATACGGACGCTCTAACGGTGAAGAAAAACTTCGTGAGGAAACCCGCACATGGTTGGCTCCACACGTATTGACCAGTCATTCCTCTGGACTAGGCTGACTATGTTGTGAGAATGGCGTATCCGCTTGGGCAACCATAGGGGGATTGGGGATTTCAAGGACCAGGAACGCAAGTCGCCACACCAGAGGAGTTACAAGTGTAACTCCTCTGGTGTTGCGAGTGTCCATGAGCGGCGGAAATCGCTTACCATCAGGCGATCCGTCTGCTCGTTTCCTGATTATTTACATTAAAAAAAAATATATATACGACATTTAAAAACCAACTGTCCCAGGCACTACAGTATTTCAAGAGTGATTATTTCGCTCGGAGAATACTGTATAAATCACCCATTAGGGATGAAAAGGCCTAAGTATTTTTGTAGTCATTTGAGGTCCGAAACGTGCTTCTTACTTTAGAGTTTAGACAAACCGTTAAATGTATGGCCTCCTAGAAGTTTTGGATACATATCCAGTATGTATAGTAGTCTTTTGAGGTCCGAAACGTGCTTCTTACTTTAGACAAACCGTTAAATGTATGGCCATTGGCCTCCTAAAAGTTTGTTTAGATTGTTGTGTTTATTGAGTCGTTTGTCATTTTACTCCTCTATGGCTCAGTGGTTAGTGCGTCGGTGCTTAAGCTGGAGGTCGCAGGTTCGAATCCCGCCGAAGGGGCAAAAGGTTTTTTTGTGTTCCCGGATCTTGGATATGTATTAAATATAATATGTATAGTATAATTTTTTTTAAATATGTGTATAAGTATTTAGTATAAAAGTTTTAAATATATTTCCGTTGTCTGGTACCTGTGATACAAGTTCTTCGGACACTTAGTACAGGACCAGATTGACGTGGTGTGGAAGCGTCCATAGATATTATTATTATTATTTTACATTCAAAGATAGCTCATACAAGGACTCATGAAAGCTGAACTAAAACAAACAAATCGAAATTTGCCAAAATAAAATATTGAAATTCTAACCACTAAGTGAAATTATTTAACGGCATGTGTGAGCTTAAATCTATTCCGGGGCCACTCATGAATTCTAGTGCTGCGACTAGGCACTAGGGTTGTTACTTGCCAGACGTCCGAATACCGGACACAGAACAGATTTTAGTCGTGACGTACGGCCGTCCGAATTAGATGATGTCCGGCCTGTCCGGCCAATGGCGTGGAGTTCCTGTAACTCCATTCCTATCGGCTTCACTTGCCACTTACCTTGTGAAGAAAATATTAGCTTTTTACACACCTTCCTCCAAATGTCATACCTACCAAATATCATACTCCTCCGTTAGCATAAGTGTCATAACACTGAAAGTTTTTGCTTCACGTTTATGATTCTATACTTTTTTTTTACTCTAATGTCTGGTTACGGGTTAAGTTAACAAAAACGCTAAATCATACCTGTAGGTATATCGCCAGTAGTCCAAAAACCTAAAACCACAGCTTAACTGACCAGCTTATGCTGGACCAGCTTTTCAAGACCTAGCAGCCCTAGGTGACGGTGGGGTGAACGGGGCGGTGGGGCAAGGGAGGTGGGGTGAAGGGTGGGGAAAGGGGGGCGCAGTGGGCGTGGCCGGTCGATACTCCACTGGTTAAGATTTGCTGAAAAAACTCCTTCATCTATAATATGAACGTCTTACACTTCTGTTTGAACAAATCGATATTTTATTAATTATTAGCCAGTATAGATTTCTTGTATATGGAAACAGTTCTATAGTAAGAACGATACTATTTATTAACATGGCTGAAATATTTCTTCTTACATTAGAATATTATGCCACATAGAAGTTAATTCGATATTTAATTTTAACGTTTCTTATAAATAGGTATTATTTTTCTTGAAGTATTATGTTTGATTTTAAATAATTTATAACATATTCAGATTTTAAAAACATTTCAATGTCAATTAGCAAGTTGTTACTTATTAAATACATATAACTGTTTTTGAGCTCTACCTAAATTAAATTTTTGGACTCTACCCAAATTCCTTCATTAGCTTTAACACGAATAGTTAACAGCCAAGTTTTTTAGGGTACCGGTACGGGGAAAAAACGGTACCCTTATAAGATTACTTTGTTTTCTGTCCGTCTGTCTGTCTATTATTTCATTACCCTTTATTTCAGGAACACGTGGCGGTATCGAGTTGAAATTAAAACCGTATACTCAAGTCTTTGGTCTATTGCACCTTTTTTATCCACAAAAACGTTTATTTCGATACTCTCAAGGGAATCTGACGGCCAACTCTACCACCGCGTGCTCATTCGTCAAATCAAATACCGCCACTTCCTGTTAAACATTTCTTCAGGGATAACTTTGACTTACAGAGAGGTTCGAATTAACGCAGGTTTGAAATAACGAGAGCGACATCTTAACTGTAGTTCAAATGATGTATGAAAGGGCAATGTGAGCATTCCGAAACTTATCGTATTAACTCTGTTTTAACGACGCATTTTTTATTTAAAACGAAAAATGTCGAAAACTTTCATTACCCATTTTCAGGCTCTCCAAAAACTGTGGAGACTCATTTCCTGGGCTATTTATAATGTTCCTACTTTGTACGGTGGGCGAGCCCGACTCGCTCTTGTCCAGCTTTTTATAACTTTTCCCTGGACAAAAAGAATCTGCAGTACTAGCTGCAGGCTCGGTTTATTGGCAAAATATATGTTGCAGTTCCTAGTTTTTTCTAGAAAATGTTTAGAAAAACCGGCCAAGAGCGATTCAGACTCACGCACGAATTGTTCCGTACCATCTATACTAATATTATAAATACGAAAATGTGTATGTCTCTCTGTCTGTCTGTATGTATGTCTGGTACCTCTTCACGCTTTAACCGTTGAACCGATGTTTATGAAATTTGGTATAGACATACTTTGGGTCCCGGGAAAGGACATAGGATATTTTTTATCTCGAAAAAAGTGTTCCCGCGGGATGATGTATTTACGCGTGCAGAGACGCGCGCAAAAGCGTTTAAGTGTGTATAAACAATTAAGTGTTGTATGGGAGTCCTTAAATATTTATTTTATTCTATTTTGTAGTATTTGTTGTTATAGCGGCAACAGAAATATAATAGGCAATCGGACTAATTTTTTTATTGCATAAATGAATAGTACTCTTAAATATGAGTAACTTCTCAGAAGAAACCGTATATCAAAAGTCAATATTTTCAAAAGTACAGCGATTTGTATAAAAAATTTCACGAGCCTCCTAAAAACGCTCCATACTAAAGTCGACCTACAAATGACTTCACTTGTAGGTTATAGTATATGAAGTAATATATGAAGTATATGGCCGCCGGAATATATTTGTAAATATCTCCCATATTTGTGCGTTTAAGTTCATACTTACCGTAATGAATGTTTTTGTATATGATGTGAGTAAACGAATGATGTAGGTTTTGTTTACCAATTAAGCAAAAAAAATTTTTTTTGGTACTTTTTAAATGTATTTAATTAGTAAACTACATATAAAATAATATATTTTTTTACATTTACATATTTAGAAACTACATATTTCAGATGTAGTCCGATCCCCTATTATATATTATGTGTGAAAATTTCAACTGTCTACCTGTTAGGGTTCATAAGATACAGCGGATCCCATTTTACCCTTTAGGTACGGAACCCTTAAACAAGCAATAATTCTCTAGATTTAAAATTTTACCTCAATCGGTATTGCTCATTATTATCAAGTTTAGCGTATGTTAATGACCTTGCATAATTTTTCTTTATATTTATCGAACCTATGACCATAGCAGTTTATGAAAGCGGACCTACCACTTGACCATGCCTATTATTTAACTATTTATCATAGGCCTAGTGTCACATTCATCTTTCACCACGAGATAAATCGAAGTGTAAACACAGCGCTACTTTTTCCCATTGACATTTGACCATTTAGGCATAAATTCGTCAAATTATTGACATTTGACCAATCGGCCATAATTTGCCAAATTGTCACTCAACTCATCTGTGTCAGTAATTATAATAACTATGTCAATGTCTGTGCGTCATTAATAAAATATTGCGCACAATGCTAATACCTACTAATTTATGGCTGTCTGTTGCGTTATCATGCCTAAACTACTTGACGGATTTTGATAAAATTCGGTACAGGTATATGTAGGATCATGGGCTAGTTTTCATCACTGTAAAATGTACGATTCCCGCTCAACATACAAGTTTCTGTACTAACTTTTAGTTAACATTAGGGTTGAACCGGTGCACGGTGGTAGCTTTTTCTGTTGACTTCCGAAATTTGTGTGTTTGCATTTAATAGGCTCCGAAACTACTGGACCGATTTTGATAGAATTTGGTACATATATAGATTAGACTACGGGGAAGAACATAGGCTACTTTTTTCGCGGCAAAATGTACGGCTACCCGGGATTTCCTTTTGCGCGCACGAAGTCATGTGCAACATTTAGTTTGGAAACAAAAATTTTGTACCTACACACTCAGATCAAATAAAAAACCAAGATAGCGCGTGGCCTTTGTTTGAAGTGAAGCCTAAAAAACTACGCTACTTCAATTTTACACACGCGCTCACGCACACATAAGCAACGAAGTACTTAACTTTTTGTCAGTATAGATTAATCGTGGCGACGACTCATTCGATACTGTCGAAAAGTAGCGTACTTTTTTGCTTGTGTGTGCGTGAGCGCGCTTATAAAATTGAAGTAGCGTAGTTTTTTAGGCTTCACTTCAAACAAACGCCACGCGCTATCTTGGTTTTTTATTTGATCTGAGCCTACACAAATAATGAAAATATTCCACCGCTACGAGAAAGGTTGTATTAGATAATGTACACATTACGTAAACATAGAACCCCTTAATCATGTCAATCGGTCAACGTGATTGATATCTCATTTAGCGCCTATGTGCGAAATTCGTAGGTTCTTAACGGCTTTCACGGCGTTTGTGAATAAATGAATGTCGTAATTTAATCGTAAATTTGCATGATAATAAACGATTTGGGCACACTACTACATCTAAAATATTTACTTTCATTAATATACTCAGAAATTTTGAGGCATTACTACTTCATAAATGTAAAAAATTATAATATTTTATTTATAGTTTAGTAATTAGATAAGTACATCTAAAAAGTACAAAAATTTTTTTTTTTGCTAAATGATTAACCAAAACATACATCATTAGTTTACTTACATCATATACAAAAACTTTTATTATAGTATGAACTTAAACGCACAAATAGTTGGTGAAAACGCTCGACTCCATACTAAAGTCGTACGTAGCTATGACGTCACGTCCATGTTAAAGTGTATGAAGTATACGGCCGCAGGAACATATTTGTGAATATCTCCGAAGATATTTACAAATATGTTTTATCTCCGAAGATATTTACAAATATGTTCCTGCGGCCGTATACTTCATACACTTAACATGGACGTGACGTCATAGCTACGTACGACTTTAGTATGGAGCGTTTTCACGGGACTTGCGAAATTTTGTAAGCAAATCGCTGTACTCTTAAGAATATTGACTTTTGATATACAGTTTCTTCTGAGAAGTTACTTATTTTTAAGAGTACTATTCATTTATGCAATAAAAAAAAATTAAGTCGTCTGGCCTGGTATATCTATACTTCTATACTAATAAAATAAAGAGGAAAAGTTTGTTTGTTTGCATTGAATAGGCTCCGATACTGCTGAACCGATTTTGATGAAAATTGTCACAGATTTAGAGTAGACCATGGGGCCTTGACGTAGGCTACTTATCGCGGAAAAATGTACGGTTTCTGCGAAATTAACTTTTGCGCGCATGAAGTCGCGAGCGACATCTAGTATACAAATAAGCCTAATCCGAAATAGGCCATTTGTAATTAAGGAAAATATAGAGCCACTTTAATCTTTTGCGGCTTTAATTTTAAAGAAACCTCTTTGAACTCGTAGACCTGAAATATTATTTTTACCCAACTACGGCGAAGCCAAAACGGATAGTAATGAATTTGGCAGTCTATGTATGTATGTGTCACCGTAAAATTGTAAAGACCGTTAGATTGTAATAAAACTAGTGAAATTGTAAAATGTCTATAGACTTCCGACGCAAATATGCTGCCTATAATTTCACACATTATTTTTCGTTAGATTATAAATAATATATAGTTTTTAATCTTTTGTCATATTTTTACAATCTCGTTAGTTATTTTACAATCTAACTGTATATACAATTTTACGGTGACATATACAAGGAAAATATAGAGCCACTTCAATCTTTAGCGGCTTTAATTTTAAAGAAACCTATTTGAACTCATAGACTTTAGATATTATTTTTACTACGGCGAAGCCAAAAGCGATGGTAATGAGTTTGGCAGTCTATGTATGAAGGTATGTATGTATGCTTGTTCCACCGTAGCGTCTAAACTAGTGATCAGGCAATTCTGCTAAATAAACCCTGCATTAATACAATTACAATCAAGTCCCGATACGCTTATACTCCCAATAGGTGTTTTTATGAACGTTAAACCAACGTGAAACGCGCTCTGATTGGTCGAAACGTCATAAAATCCGTTCACGGTAACATGACGCTACACTTTCAATCCAAACAAAGTGAAATTGTCTACTTAGGTTCAGATTCTTATTCATCAGAGATATTGAGGTGTCATTGATAGATTCTTAACAAAGATCATAATAATAATCCGGCAGGTGTTTCTTACAGTATTTGCAGTTTCAATTTCAATTTATTCAGATACACATAATAATAGATATAAAACAAATATACATAATTGTATAATATAGATACGTCACGTCAATCCGATCCCATGCTGACGTTCGAAGTTGACGCAAGCTAGAAGAGTTTTACATATACTACATATGTAAAACTCATATGTAAAACCCCTCTTTCCCGTATGGGTAGGCAGAGACCACTTCTTTCCACTTGCTACGATTCTTACATACTTGTTTCGCTTCGTCCACTTTCATTATTCTCTTCATACATGCTCTTCGGTTTAGGGTACTCTTGACCTTTTTTCAAGACGTCCCGTGATTTGGTCTCGAAATGTTTTTTTAATTTAATGTCGTCCCATTGCTGACATTCCCATCTATTTCTCACTTTAATTACAGTCAAACTTAAGCAAACACTAATCAATGCTAATCCGGGATGAATCTCTAACGATTTACATGATGCCAGCGATGTGCAACCTGCTCGCGTATGCAGTGCCAGTGCTGGCGCGCGCGCGGACTGTCAAGTGGTTGCGGATTAGGAAACTACGTGAGATCATGCCGTATTGATTTGTGAAACGAGAAACAAAGAGACAAATGCACGACAGAATTAAATAGAAGAGCATAGAAACGTCAAAATATTTTTTTTTTTTTAATCTGCAGTCTGTTATTGTTAAATACAAAATATGTAATAGTAACTGCAGAACTTTTCCTACTTCTTAAATTTACTTTAACCTTTTTTTTAATTTATTATTTATTTATGATACAGTGTCATAAATTAAATCGATCAAATGAAATTTCTGCTCTAGCCTCTAACTGTAGACTTCGAAAGACGCAGATCTAGAATTTATATTTGCGCAAACCTTTGAAAAATGTAAAGCGAAACAACAAAAACTATGTGCTAATAAAATCAAGAGATTATCGTTGCTACGCTACAGTAAACATGTACACATTATATTATATCGTTGTCTGTAAATGTGATAATAAAGGAAACTGGTCATGAATGGAGATGGCACGCGCACGAGAAGCCTTCGCGTCCCACACACCCGAAATAACTTGCCACTGCCAGATACACACTAAATTACTGAACGACTTTTATACCTCACGACACGATATTCAAAGTTAGTGAAAAGAAAATTGAAACGTGCAAATGGGTTTGTTTGTTAATTTATTATTTTATGCCTAAACCATTGAACATAATTGAATAATAAATAACATTTTTCTCAAACAAAGTCTACTAATTTCTAAGAAAACACTACATAATGCTGCGAAATGTAATTATTTTAGTTAAATTAAGTTAACCTATCTAGTAGTATCACATAAAAGTTAAAATAATTGTGATATTTCATTAAATATTATTAACAAAATTAAAATAAAGAAATTGACATTTCAAATGTGTATTATAATAGTGCTCGAGGCTGAAAGTATAGATAAGCTGGCGAAATGAAAATCAAAGTGAGTAGAAATTTTTAGAGATATAATTATGAATCAGGAACCCTTTATAGCAAAAAAATGTTTTGAAAATCGGTCCATAAACATACAAAAAAAATTAAAATATGCAGCCGAACGTATAAGCGCCTCCATTTTGGAACTCGGTCAAAAATAAAAGAAGTTGCATCAAAAGGTATAGAAAAAATTATATTAAATATCACTTTTAAGAATAGCTTAAAGCCATGACGAACCAAGAGTGCAAAATAGGACCACACACACAAAGGAATCTTTAGTTGAATGTAGAGATCTATTGACAACTGAAAATGATACATTCATTAGCTCGCTTTTTTACCCGACTACGGCGAAGCTAAAAAGAAGGGTTAAGGTTTTAGTAGTCTATGTGTGTATGTATGTATGTTTGTTCCACTATAGCGCCTAAAGTACTAATAAAATTTTAATGAATTAGATATCAATAGATTCGTAATAATAGTCCGGGTAACATACAATCTACTACCTACTAATTTACGTAGTCAGGTTTTATAAAAAAAATATTGTTACTAAAGTCACGATAACAATAAAAAGCTGTAGATTTTATAATACTTTTAATTATATAAATTACTTATTATTTTTAGGGTTCCTACAACCGTACCTCAAAAGGAAAAATGAAATCCTTATAGGATTACTTTGTTGTCGGTCCGAATGCCTGTCATGGAGGTATCAAGCTAGAATTTATAACAAATACTAAGGTCTACGGTCCCTTAGAGCTGTGAAAAAATCAAACTTCTAAGCCAACGCAATCAAAAGATACAGAAATTTTCGACACTCGCAAACTCAAGACCTACAGGGTACTTCCCGTGAACTCAGAATCTTGAAATTTTGCACGAAGCAACGTCTTATATCACAGATAAAGGAAAAATTACGAAAACCGTAAATTTTAATTTACATAATATAATAAAAATATTTTTAATAATTTTAAACTTACTACCCCTTTCCTCATGAACACGTAGAGGTATTAAATTGAAATTCATATCAAATACTTATTACTTAGGTCTATAATACGTTTAAGCTGTAACAAAATCATTACAGATTTGTACAGAACCCTCGGTGCGCGAGTCCGACTCGCACTTGGCCGGTTTTTTTCTTTCGTACGACTTGTCGTTACGCTACGCGACTACGCGTCTATCGTACGGTGTAAGTCGGCTCATATCGACCGTACTAAAATCGCACGGCCTTGATTTAACAACTAGGTCTGGGTTGTGAAAATATCCGCTAAGCACTCGGTCATCCGACCTTTTGTCGTGGTCATTATCGGCCGCAGTGAATCAGCTCTCAAGGAGTTTTACCAACTTTGAAATATTGGACGAACCCAAATCCCAAAGTACAAGAATAAATTATCAATTATTTATTAAATCTATTAACAATGTTTAATAGTAGTTGTAAAGTCATACTTGAATAAAATAAAACAAAGTCTATACCTACTATTTATACTATGGTTGACTACGGTTTATAAATTATACATCTATCAATGTATAGTATAGCATGAAGTGTGACAATATAAGTACTAAGTACATGACACTCGAAGTACCTACTGTGACGCAACATCACATAACAAGCAATAAAAGTAATAGAAAATTATCTGTGACGCTCTTTGACATTTTCGAGGCATTCTCCGGAAGAGCTTTCCTGTTGCAATCGCGATGATGAGGCATTAAAGAATATCTCCGTCATACATTGTTGTTTTTTAGGGTACCGTAGATAAATGGCAAAAACCGGAACCCTTATGGATTCGTCATGTCTGTCTGTCTGTCCGTCCGTATGTCACAGCCACTTTTTTCCGAAACTATTAGAGCTATACTGTTGAAACTTGGTAAGTAGATGTATTCTGTGAACCGCATTAAGATTATCACACAAAAATAGAAAAAAAAACAATAAATTTTGGGGGTTCCCCATACTTAGAACTGAAACTCAATTTTTTTTTTCATTAAACCCATACGTGTGGGGTATCTATGGAAGTTTCTAATATCATTTTTTTTTTCTAAACTGAATAATTTACGCGAGAGACACTTCCAAAGTGGTAAAATGTGTGTCCTGTAACTTCTAAAATAAGAGAATAATAAAACTAAAAAAATATATGATGTACATTACCATGCAAACTTCCACCGAAAATTGGTTTGAACGTGATCTAGTAAGTAGTTTTTTTTTAATACGTCATAAATCGTAAACCACAATTTACCTTTCATTCAACCAACTTTAATATAAAAATATGAAAACAAAAAACCATTTAATTTCATAAACATAAACCTTATGCATAAACCGTGAACTATTATTTTTTATTACAAGTTTGTACGGAACCCTCAGTGCGCGAGTCCAACTCGCACTTGGTCGGTTTTAGTTTCGCTCTGTCCGTCTGTCTGTCTGTCTGTCTGTCTGTCTGTCTGTCTGTCTGTCTGTCTGTCTGTCTGTCTGTCTGTCCGCGCCTCTAGCTCCTCTAATTATGAATATAAATTGATGAAATTTGGTGCAGTTATAGATTGTGTATAGATCACGGTTTCGGGATCATAAAATAATAATAATTTTATATTTTAGGGGTGGCTCTCCATACATGTGAAGTGGCGATGAAAAATATTTTTTCACTCTACCCCATCGTGTGGGGTATCATAGAATAGGTCTTTTAAAATAAAGGCAAGGTTTGATACGTTACTTTTTTATAAAGTTGACCATTTTTGAGTAATCGGCCTCCAAAGTAGTTCGTAAGTTGGTCCCCCCCCTAGCATTTTTAAACTATAGGAGATAGAAACTTGAAAATTTTCATGCTGATAGATCATGCTAAAAACTCTTTAGGAAAATTATTTTGAACCAAATCGGACAGTAACTTTTGGAGTAATTAAAAAAAAAGCATATTACTCGTTTATAGTTACGGAACCCTCCTTAGACATGTCCTGACATGCTCTTGGTTAGGTTATTTATTTTTCTATGGACGTTTTACACCACGTCAATCTGGCACCGTGCTAAGGACACGAAGGAAGTGTTACGGAGACCAGACAACGGGAAGTATATTATATTATATTACTTTCATATTATGCATACATCTATGGTTTTTATTAAATTATTATCATATTCAATACATATACATGACCCAGGAAAACAGAAAAGCTTTTTCTCCTCCGGCGGGATTCGAACCCGCGACCTCCGACTTGAGCACCAACGCGCTGGTTGACCACAGAGCCACAGAGGTCGTAGATATTGATTGTAGATGAGAATATTTGATCCGTTAACTTTAAAAGTTTCGATTATTGCTTGAAAAGATCGATGAAAACTTTAAAACCGACTTTTAGGTTCCGATGTACATAACTACAATGAACCTATAGTTTCGCTCAGACGGCCGGACCGTCTGTCTTCTAGCTTCTGAAATACTGAAATTTAATTGGAGATGTTTGACTTTGGGTCAGCTCATAGGTACACCCTTAGATCATTTAATACGGGATACGCCTTACATGAGATTTCCCCTCTGCCGAGGTATAAGATTTTTGAATCTAATGCGTTCATAAAAACTATTTGCGTAATCGATTTTAACCATTATGTGCATCGGTATAGCATCGAAAGGACGTCCGAAATGCTCCGCTAAAAATGCCGATTTGTGCTCTTATGTCCTGTAAAAAACAAGTCCAACACGTCGAATCTTAAAAAAGATGGAATGACCTTTCATTTGTGAGTATATTTTAATTTAATTATTGTATATTTCTATTTAAATGTAATTTCGTAAAAATTGACGATGTATCGAATAGCGGTGTAAACGAGACAAAAAATCGGAGAACATTCGATGATGACGTAGGCGCACTCCCCACGAGACTATTGTTGTTAGATATAGAATTTTAGTCTTTATTTCCTATACAATAGATTCGAATTTTATTATGGCACTTAATTCTCGAAACATGGCGGAATTTTTTTATTACTTTTTGAGTGACGTGACAATCACTAGAATAACGATGTCGATAAAAAATATTTTTTTTCTTGGTATACTAATTTTATATTTTGTGATGTAAAAATATTGGATTGATTTTACACTTTATACGACAGATCAAGCAAGAAGTATAAAGTATGCATGTATGTACGTGATGTTTATTATTTACCCTACCGCAACTTTGAAACTTGAAAGGCTGAACAGTTTATTTGGATGTTTGAAATATGGACTATCGTTATAAAATCAAGATGGGTATCGTTATAAAATCAAGATGTTCCCAGCCAGAGGGACACAAGTTATTAGTTTTCCTTTTTTGAAGCGCAAGTCATTTTTAGGGTTCCTTGGGTTTACTTGAGGAACCCTTATAGTTTCGCTCTGTCCGTCTGTCTGTCCGCGTTTCTACCGTTAGCCTAATTATGAATATAAATGGATGAAATTTGGTACAGTCATAGATCACAGATTAGTATTATGTAGCTAGATCATAGATTGTGTATAGATCTCGGATTTGGCATCATAAAATAATAATAATTTTAGTACCTGGGCGACTATTTATTGTAATATGGTGGTGTTTAGGTGATAATCTACATAAACAGTAAACTTAAAAAGTAAAATGTGAACTGACAATTATTATTATTTACAATAGATTTCTGTGTAGATCAGGTGTTTGATCTGAAACATTAACTACATTTTTTTTAAACTTGTCTAAAAACTATAAAAAATAAAAAAATATAATAATATAATTATATACTTGAACATATAAAAAAACAAAAGTAAGGCACTGAGCAGGTTTCGAACCCGTAACACTCGTTTCTTGCCATGCGCGTCTTAACCCGCTGGACCAAACGGACAGTGGCCGGCAGGACGAAATTAGCGACCATATTCTGCGTGGAAAGAAAAACGCATTAAAACACGAACACGCATTTTCCCAAACATAAGACTAATCTAGATCGATTGTGTACCCCCGAAAACCCCCATATACCAAATTTCAGCGAAATCGTTGAGCCGTTTCCAAGTATAAGATATTCTAGGTGTGGCTCTCCATGCATGTGAAGTGGGGATGATTTTTTTTTCTTTCTATCCCATCATGTGGGGTATCGTTTAATAGGTATTTTAAAATAAAGGCAAGGTTTCATACATATTTTTTTTATAAAGTCAACCATTTCGAGTAATCGGCCTCCAAAGTGATTTATAAGTTGGTCTTCCCTAGCATTTCTAAACTATAAGACTTAGAAACTTACAATTTTCTATGCTGATAGATTATTATGCTAATAACTCTTTAGGAAAATTATTTTGAACCAAATCAGACAGTAACTTTTGAAGTACTTAATTTGAAAAAATATTACATGTTTATAGTTACGGAACCCTCCTTAGACGTGTCCTGATATATTCTTGGTTAGATTAGGTCATTCTTTGCTTTGATGTTTGCAAAAAAGGAGAGTTGTATGTTTAGTGTTCATAATAATATCTACGTATGTGTTATGTATTAGCGTATGTGAGTATGTGCGTATGTGCATTCTATAGTCACGTAGAAGCTATGGCGGTTTTAAAAAGCTTCACATACATAAGTGGTAGGTAAATACACCCTATAGGTACGCGTTAAGTTTGCAGTGAGTCATCAGTGCAAATGTCTTTAGAAAGCAATGACGCTTAGCTCGTATTCACGTTTGACAATAAAGGTAAGCCAGTTTAACATCGTCAAATTGTACTGACGACTCACTGCAAACTTAACGTGAATAGACTGTATTTACTACTTACGTACCTATGTGAAGTTTTTTATTGCTGCCATAACTTTTACGTATAATATAATATATTAATATGTATATCGGAATTATTCGGAATGGTTTTATTTCAACAAAATACATTATTTTCAAATAACGAAGATGTGACCAATACAAATTCATATCGACAATATATCGATATAATTTGTATTGGTAACATCACTTAGCATGCCAGTGTATTAGTACGTACGCTACACTGTTATATTAGCGCGAGTCTTATTTGTGTGAAATAAATAAGCTAGTGTTGCAGTTTTATAAATGTGTGAGTTTGTAACGATTACAATATTTTTGTGAATGTGTGATTTTGTTTTCATTGTGGGAGTTACCCTCCCCGCACCAAAATCGGCAGAAAGTTTTGTTTGAAAATTTCCCCGCGTGCCTGATCCTGTATTAAATGATCTAAGGGTACACCACATAGGTCAATAGAAAAAAAATGGGAATTTCATAAAAGTACCAAAAAATATTTTGAAGAATGCGTAGTACCTAAAATGATTATTTGAAGAGTTTTTTAATGCGATAACCCTATTTTTAGAGCGGCCGTGATAGATGTTTGGACATGACTTTTGACGTAGTTGACAGTTTTAGGAAGAGACGTCTTCTTGAATGTCATACGACAAAAGCCATGTCATCGTCAAAATGACATTCTTTGGTTAATTAAGATCTAATCCGCCATGTTATATTTCAGGTTGTGTTGCTCTCCTTGATGAAGTTAATTTAAATGTACATTGAAACGAAGTGAAATTAAACAAAATAAAGAAAAGAAAACGATTACCATAAATTATGTAGCTATATTTACATATAGTGTAAATAGTGCTGGCCCACGCCTCATACATTTATAGAACATCTCTTTTAGTACAGTTGTTTGCATTGTGCATTCGTGGCATCATAAAATAATAATAATTTTATATTGTAAGTGTAGCTTCTGACGCTCAGTATAAAGCAGCGACAATACTTCCGAATAAGCTATCCGAATCTTATTAGAAGATTGTGAAATAGGGCCTTAATAGTAAGTAAGTAGAAAGTAGCATCAATGCTTTCTGCTTACCGTCCGAATTTGCAAAAACAAATGTAAGGAATAAGGATCTTTCTTTCCCACCTCCCGAGGGTTCGGGGCCTCTAGTCAAGATGCATTCGATAATTTCGACGGCGAACTTCGAAATAAAAAATGTATGAGATTTGACTTAAGTCATCGTTAAGTGACATGTCGCTTGCGAATCCCATACATTTAGTTTTCGTAGTTCGCCGTCGAAATTACCGAATGCATCTTGACTAGAGGGCCTGATCACGTTTAGTCCGAGGTCTGATGATGATAATGACACGTCGTGGGGCAATCTGTATCTCATCATTAGATACAATATTAACTTTTTACGTGTTATTTCTACCATAATCGGTTTACCATAGAAACAAGTAGATACGACTCGCTGCAAAGGTGAGAAGGGACTTAGACAAAGTACATTATTAAAATGGCAACGAAGTTAAAAACTAGTAACGTGTGTGTGGTGAATTTGTGCGTGATTATGTGATGAATTATGTCAATCTCATACATTTTCATCATACATGAACACATCCCCATTTTCAACACAGCCTCCGCACTCCGCAATTTTCAGCACAAAACAGAAAAATTAAAGTTGAATGAGAGTCGTGGTTATTAATTAATAAAATGTGCCAGAAATTGGAAGTACGTCACAGTTGCACATGAGTAAAAAATTCTTTACTGAAGATTTTTTTTTCGTATGTGGCAAAATAGTATTTTAGTAAAGTAGACATGAAAATATATTATATTATATAGAGGTAAGTAAAATCCATGTCAAGTTATATCATACAATTCTGAGTTGCCTTTTTTATTTTTATTATATATGCAAGCAATTTTTTTTTCGCTTTATTTTCTTTGCGCACTGCCCGATCTATGTTTTCCATAGTCTATGTCTGACATACACCGAACATATCAAGTGAAGGTAAACACTAGAGACATTCCCTATCCTTGGCTATTATCACTTGAGTAACTTTTAAACGATTCTGGCCTTAAAAACCTAAGCCATTAATAAAACAATAATAAATTAATAAAATAAAACAATCACGGTAATGATGTTGACGAAAGGAGAATGTTCAAGTGTCTATGGAACTTAGTATCGCTAAAAATTTTTTGTGCCATTAGCTATTTTAACTTAAATAATAGCTTGATTATAGCTCTTTCTAATACATCAACTACGATTCTTATAACTCTCCGGAGTTTACGGCAATTTCAATTTAAAAATACGAGTTAAGTAACGTTGCGCCTCGTATTTGAGCCTATAAAGCTTAAAATATATGATAAAACCTAATTAAAAAGAGTCTCTATCTCACTATCACTTTGTTTATTTGTACTGATTGTATCAAACTATAGTGCGTTTCATCAAATAGTTCCTTTGCCGTTATGTTGGTAATAGTGTTTTCCAGTGTTGCTAATTCCATATTTAATCTTACCTATAATATTTAGGGAAACGCATATTTGAAATTTTTAATTACTACTTTGATTTATTAAAATTCCTAACAAATATTAATCAATACATAGTGTAAAACAAAGTCGCTTTTTCTGTCTATCTTTATGTATGATTTTTTTAAACTACGCAACGGATTTCGATGCGGGTTTATTAATAGATAGAGTGATTCAAGAGAAATTATCAGTGTATCTCTACTATATTGTGCATCTTATATACTATATTATATGTATATAACATGCATATTATAGTAGAGATACACTGATAATTTTAGAGGTTTGTAATGTCGTAAATAAACACATTTTTTGCGCTTGCATCGCAAACGCTGGCTGAACTCTACAAGATAGATCAAAATAACATTAATTTGATCTATCAGGAAAAGGTCTATAAAAAGTCTGCGATGGTATTTATGCCTATTGTCTATCTCTTAGGGATGACCCACAATAACCATTTTTTAACCTTTAGTTTTTACGAGAAATAATGGCTTATTTCCGAAGTGATTTTAAGCAATACAGCATTAATCCTTATCCAATTAAGTACCTTAAATTCATTGTAAATTTAATATCGGTAAATATTATCCTATACAGCATTTAATTAAAATGAATATTTTCGAAGATATTACAGATTTAAAATGCAGGGACATAGTAAGTACAATGCGCGGCACTATTGGCCTCCCAAGTTAATTGCTAAAGAAGTTTTTTCTCCAAGAACACTATTCCACGCGGGCGAAGCCGCGGGCAAAAGCTGGTTAATAATAAACAACAATAATATATAATATTAGAGGAAGGGTACCTACTGCATATGTATGTGTCAAAACTACTGCACCAATTTTGATGAAATTTGGTGCAGTTATAAAGTAGACCACGGAGAAGGACATAGGCTACTTTTTATCGCGGGGAAATGTACGGTTCCCGCGTGATACTATATTTACGCAGGTAGAACCGCGGGAAAAAACTAGTTTCATACAAACTAACATCTCAAAAGTTTTTTTTAATTGACAGGAGAGTAATAAATACTAAATAATTTTAGTAACATTTTATTAAGTAAAGGTATTATAAGGTACTGAACGAGTAATTATTCTCTGCAGCTGGTAACCCTATTTAAAAGCGGCAACACGAGCTTGAACACCTCTAAACGGAATTATCGGCGACTCATTACGTTTTTCACGTTCACAAAAGTCTTTTTCCTTCAACACCATTCTTCTTTCACCACTTTTCAACGTTTTGGGCATGATTAACGGTTAGAAAACAAAGTAAAATCGCTAAAAACAGGAGGAGCTCCTTGGCGTGTTTATATCTTTGACAGACAGTGGTGCCAACCTTACGGCAAAGGAACTATTCGATGAAACGCACTTTACACAAGAAATATTCACACGGTCCCGGTAGGTACAAATTAGAAACCAAAAATTCAAACAATAACGTGCGTCGTCGTTTGGAGTCATTCAAGCACGAAGTATAGATAGGTACCTACTTCGTGCATTCAAGGAACGGCGATGACGTTTGAGACATCGCCGTCTCGGTGTTACCAGATGTCAAAATGTAATATTGTTCAATCGATATTATCGAGTGGTGGATATTAATTAAATGAATTTAAAACATTTGGCGTATCCAAGCAGAATTTAACGGTTTATTAGGCGGGTCCATCTCCATACATAGCGAGCCTCCTCACGAGGTATTTGCCGCGCAAGGAAAGCGGCACAGACTGACAATCGCACCGATATTCGAGGCACGAGAATCGGGCCCCAGACTTCAGCGTTCTATTTTCATTGCTATGCTTTTTTTCGGCCGGTGAGATTCCGGTAATATAGTCCCAGCCTAAAAACCGAGCGGCCGGGTCACCGTGTCTGAGGTATGTAGTCGGTACGTCTACATAGCAGAAAATGCCTCGCGGGGCTGCTCGCTATATTATGTGTAGGTACCCGACTATTTATTTATATATAATCTTCATTTTAATGTTTTATTTTAACACTGCATATGGATAATTATACTACTTAAATTCTGGTTTTACTTGAGACGACGAAGTATGTACTTCTACAATATTTCGCAATCAATAGTTTATTTTCGGCTTTAATTAAAAATAAGGAACTAGTTTAGAATAAAAATTATTTTTAGACGTAGAAAATATTATAACAAGTTTATAGTCGATTACTCTTGGTTATCGATTTAAATTACTGAGTGAAACTAATTACACCTTAAATGGCAACACTTTTCGTATTAATGTCAGCCATTTTCAGTGATAATATAAAAAAATCAATGAAGCATATTGATTTTTGATCATTATTATTCCGGAGAATTCAAGCTGCATTAATAATTACAAATTTAATCTAAAATAAAAACAGGAATTTTCAATGGATTAAGTTAATGGCACAATTTCAATTGAAGCGATACCATCCGTGGGCATTGTCCTTTCAAATTAACACAATAGGCAATCGGACTTATTTTTTTTATTGCATAAATGAAGAGTACTCTTAAATATGAGTAACTTCTCAGAAGAAACCGTATATCAAAAGGTACAGCGATTTGTATAAAAAATTTCGCGAGCCTCCTAAAAACGCTCCATACTAAAGTCGACCTAAAAATGACGTCACTTGTATATGAAGTAGTATGAAGTAGTATATTATGAAGTATATGGCCGCAGGAATATATTTGTAAATATCTCAGATATTTGTGCGTTTAAGTTCATACTTACCATAATGAATGTTTTTGTATATGATGTGAGTAAAGTAATGATGTAGGTTTTGTTTACCAATTTCGCAAAAAAAAAATTTGGTATAAAGACTCGCGAAATTTTGTACCTATACAAATCGTATCGTAATAAAAAAAAATCAGTCCGCTTGCCTATTGATTAGATTTACTATTTAATATTCAGATAAGTATAAGCTTACTATTAAATTATTTTGTTCATATCAACACGTAGTAGGTATGTTGTATTACTTCGACCGTCAAAGATTTGGTACATTTGCATTTAGATGATCATCATCTTTATGTTTTAGATAATAATAATATTATATAGAGGAAAGATTTGTTTGTTTCTTTGTTTGCATTAAATAGACTCCGAAGCTATTGGATCGATTTTAATGAAATTTGGCACAGTTATATTATAGAGTTGACTACGGCGACGAACATAGACTGCTTACTTTTTATCGTGACAAAATGGACATCTCGGGATTTCCTATTGCGCGTAAGAAGTCGCGGGTAACATTTGGTTTATCATAAAACTTTTAAGAAGTATTATTGGTACTTCTGTAGAAAATGGTCTGCAATAAGCGACGATAGCTCAGGCGCACAGTCTGCTTATTTACCCATTACCAGTGGCGTGGGGTTCCTATAACTCCATTCCTATCGGCTTCACTTACCACTTACCTTTTGCAGGCCCTCATCCAAATCCCTACCTATACAAACTAGGGCTTCCCTATGAAGGAGTACCAGCCTTCGCCGCTCCCCACTATAACATTTATATTAATTTTACATGTCACCGTAACTGCGAGTCTTCCAGTATTGCAAATGTCTATGTTATCTATAATAATTATCGGCGAACTCTACCTCCTTTCACATTGAAATAGTCTATGTCAAAAGTCTTTTTACCTCTTCTAGTGTTATAGCATTGTGTAACGGACAAAAGTGAAAGAAGTAGCATAGCTGACCTCTGCCCACTCGTATATTTCTATACAAATCACTGTTACTTAGAATGCACTAGTCTAATGCAGACGTTACTTAATACGCATGTAATGACATTCTCTAAATGTACTTAGTCATCAAAGTTTTGTGATTATAATATACTTTGTACTTAGCGGCTTCTGACTGGGACTCCCGCGACTCTGCCTCAGTGAATCCTACTATTATAAATGAGATGTTTGTGAGGATGGATGGATAAATTGATAGATGAATGGATGAATATAGGTTAATCATAAAATATCCTATTTATATTATAAATGTGAATGTTTGTGAGAATGGATGGATAGATGGATGGATGGACGTAGGTTATTATCACTCATAAAACATCCTGTTTATATTATAAATGTGAATGTTTGTGAGGATAAATGGATAGAAGGGTGGATGGACGTAGATTATTGTTACTCTTATATTAGGTTATAAATCCTACTACAAAATTATAAACTTAAATGTTTCTGAGGATGGATGGATAGATGTAGGTTTTTGTTTACTCCTTCACGCAAAAACTACTGAACGGATTTTGATGAAATTTGGTGGAGTAGTATTTTATTAACACATAGGTTACTTTTTAGTGTTATAGTGCCATAGTGTTCCCGTGGGATACTGTATTTACGTGGGCCAGCAAAGGCTAAAACCGTTCGTGCATAAAACCTAAACTGTAAAGAGCTTTCTACGTTTTAACAGAGAGACAAGCCAAATATTTATTTTTCCTTTGAATAATTTGATCAAAACATAACAAAGATAATAAAAACAAAACACTATTCTGATATACCTTCTAACGAACAAAAATAAAAGAATTTCAGAATATATACAAAAATATAGAACCGTAGAAGCAACATCAAAAAGCTTTCTGAATCATGAAAAATCTATTTGGATTTCAATCAAAGTACAGTTTGTAACTAATATTTATTCTGTGGTACAGTCGTGGTTTATATTACCCACAATTCATAATATTTTGTTTCATCATATGCCTTAGAGCCCTTAAACGTGTTTACGTTTCATTAAACTTCTCTTATGTGCGTTTTATATTTTTGTTTACTGTATGATACCATTATAGATACTATCGAAATAACTTGCGACTATTAAGTAAAAATCTGTTATTTTAACATTGATGTCACTTAACACTAATTCAATTTTGATAAGTATTTATTTTATCGACCTACCTACATATTTTAATTTTTGAAGAATTTCATAAGTTGACGTGATGTGACTTGATTATGTCAACAATTTATTCTGACATTGCTACAGCTCTCATAATAATATATATATTGTATTTATAATATAATAATACGACTACTCCAATCGGCCAGAACTCCTCCTTCTCGAAGGTCGGTAAATGATTGTTTGGAAATCTCACCACAAAGGAGTTAAATTTCACTTTATGTCGAGAAACCAAACGCTCGACCCTCAAAGCGAAGTTAATTTTGCTTCTTATGTAGTCCACGACCTGCTCGACCGTCCTAGACCAATGAAACCAGGACACGTACAGCGGTGTGACGGGAGTCTCACACCGCAACAGCTGCTCGGGTCCTTCGGGTGCGGTGCCGCGATGGTTGCGGAGGACGGGTTTCTTCTTCTTCCTCTCGACTTTGATGAACCCGTCATCATCGCACGTTCGGTCCTTTTTACTAAGAGGACGCCGCGCTCTTTTGAAGGGGCCTCCTTCTTCCCTTTATTTTTCGAACGCGGGGAAGGTAGCGGGGGGATGCAAGCGTTAATATTTACGGCCGAATATTAAAACGATAGTTAAGTGACGCTGTCACATGTTGCCCTTATCATTTTGGCTAGCAGAGACAGAGACAGTCTGCGAATAGGAGGGCTCTTAATTTTGCTTACAGTTTCAACTTTCAGTATTCGGCCGTAGGAGTTATTAATCAATACTAGAGGTCGCCCTGTGGTCGAAATTCGACCATTATTTATATTTTTAGGGTACCGTACCTCAAAAGAAAAAAAAGAAACCCTTATAGGACCATAGACCAACGCAATCACGCACTTTGTATTTTTTATTTTTGAGTTTCAACTTTTCAAGATTAGCTGTTTACCTCTTAGATACGCAATATAAACTTTGTCCATGGAATTGAAAGAAAGATTGACAATTGTGTCAAACAAACACCTCCAGTTACTGACTGTTCATAAATAAACGCATGGTAGTGTGTGTAACTTTATGTTTATGAATTTATAAATGCATTTCTAAGCATTATTTTAAAATAAAATCGTTTTTGCACACCTTCCTCCACATACACTTTAAATGTGCCAAATTTCATACTTCTCCGCTTGCAAAATTATCGCAAAATTATACTCAAAAATTTTGCTTGAATTAATTAATGTCATGCTTGAATTAAATGTCAATAGATTCGTAAAAATAGCCCGTGTGGCTAAATAATTAACGTAGTCGGGATAAAGTGTTTATTTGTTTAACTTTTGATTATTTCTATTTATCATCAAAATCGGTATTGCTTATTTTCCATGACCTTCCATTTCAAGGTCTGCTCTAATGGTAATGCAGACGATGGGAGGTGATGCTGTCGAAACAGTTAATTGCTGAGGCTTAGCCAACCGCGCTGAATGCTCATGGTATGGTAATGTACTAGGGCATCGTTTCTCAACCGGTGGGTCGCAACCCTTGGGAGGGTCGAGTTTGTTTTTAAAGGGGGTCGCAGTCTGTTGAAAAACAATAAATACAAAGTACATATAGGTACAAAAGGTTCGTTTTTCAAACTAATCTTTTGTATCGAACGTCGAAAAAATTGTTGCAAGACTTTTTACTTAACTTTTTTGCTTTTTCGTGGGTCGCGACATAAAAAAGGTTAAGAAGCGATGTACTAAGGTAATACACTGAGAATGGTATACGTGCGACCAACACGAGGGTAGGGTTTGCAACAATAAATTGACTATCCAATTTCATTCAAAATAATTTTCCTAAACAGTATTTTAAGTATATGAGCTATCAGCATGAAAGTCAGAAGTATCTACCCTTTATAGAGGTAATAACCTGTAAACCAATTTGGAGGTCAATTATTCGAAAATGGTTTACATTATAAAATAGTCACGTATGAAACTTCATCTTTCTTCAAGAAGACATAGTTATTCAAAAAAGATGTTTATAAATTATAATAATACTAGATGTTGCCCGCAACTTCGTGCGCGCAAAAGTTAATTTCTCAGAAACCGTAATTTTTTCGCAATAAAAAGTAGCCTATGTCCTTCCCCGTGATCTACTCTACATCTGTGCCAAATTTCATCAAAATCGGTCCAGTAGTTTCGGAGCCTATTCAGTGCAAGCAAGCAAACAAACAAAAAACTTTTCCTCTTTTAATATTAGTATATTATATAGAAGAGAATGAAAAAAGTGTAAAATGAAAAAAATAATTCATTCCCACTTCACATGTATTGGAAACCACTCCTAAAATATAAAATAATAATTGTTTTATGATGCCAAATATTTAGTAAATAATATAATCTATAACTAATTAACTACACAAATTTCTAAGGAACCTTAAAAAGAGAAAATGATGTATGTATATTAGCTGTACAGTGTACGTATAGCATTTTTATAGATGCAAGTAGGTATGTAGCAAGAATATATAATAAATAATTTCGCAAAACGTTACTTTTGCGAACTCTACCACTGTAGACAATATCACCGCTTATTTTTCGTGTGATTTTCAATTTATGGTGTTAGTAGTTATCTAGATGGTATTGTGGAAAACCCAGTGAACTGGGTTAGTTTCATATTCAAGTAATGTTCACAGGACTGGTGATATCTGAGTGACCGATCTTCAGATATTAAAACTGTGATTATATTATTATGGTACACCGTGTGCCCAGTTATGATCAAAATGCATGGTTTCCCTGTAGCGCTCTCTATCGAAATCAAAAAGTTTTATTTCCATATAATATATTATATTACTAAATAAAACTCACGGAATTGTTCCTACGTGATGCCTACCACCGGTTCGGGAACTAATCCAGCGAGAAGAACCAGCGTAAGAAACTCGCACGGTGGCCCCGTGCGAGTTTCTTTTAGCAAAAAGATGGAAAATTGTTATTGTTTTAAAAATGTATTTTTTACAATGTAATAACATCAATGTAATATATAAGGTTTGGTAAAATCAATTACGTCCACTGCTTACGTCTTTACGTTTGGACAGAAAAATAATTGTCATACTCAAACTAAAAAATCATCTCATGTAGGTATGGGTGACTCTCCGCAAAACGCAAACTCGCCCATATAAAGAAAAACATTTTTTACCCAACTGCCGGGAGGGTTATGTGTTTGGCGCGTATCTTGTATGTATGTATGTATGTATGTATGTATGTAATATTCTTTATTACCTTGTATCTTTAGAACCGCTAAACGGATTTTCACATTTGAGGTATCGTTAGATTCGTCTTAATAGCCCAAGTGTTCTTAGATAGGTGACATTAAAAAAAAACAAAATGGCGAATGTTTGACGCCATATTGTGAGGTAAAAAAAAATATATATCTACCAAGTATATCGAGTGGGGTATCAAAATGAAGGATTTTAAACACTGATTCTAAATATGTATATAATTTGCAGTTTTATATTAAATATAACGATAAATAATAATAATAAAAAACAAAAACCCGCCTGCATAGATAACTACAATTCAAAAGCAACTGAAAAGACTGAAATAAAGTAAATAATTAAAAAAATAAAAAACCCGACTGCAAAAAATACATATACCTAAGCAACGCACTAAAAAGACCGAAACAAGTTTGAGAAAACTGACTACACTATGAGCTGAAACCCTAAATGAAATAATTGACGTTATGTTTGTTAGCAGGCGGGGTCCATATATTTACGTGGTAGAGCCATGCTTCGGCACGAATGGGCCGGCTCGACCGGAGAAATACCACGGGCTCACAGAAAACCGGCGTGAAACAGCGTTTGCGCTGTGTTTCGCCGAGTGAGTGAGTTTACCGGAGGCCCAATCCCCTACCCTATTCCCTTCCCTACCCTCCCCTATTACCCTATTCCCTCTTAAAAGGCCGGCAACGCACTTGCAGCTCTTCTGATGCTGCGAGTGTCCATGGGCGACGGAAGTTGCTTTCCATCAGGTGACCCGTTTGCTCGTTTGCCCCCATATTTCATTAAAAAAAAAAAAATTAGTACGATTTATAATTTGCGAATGGGTCCCGCCTGCTACCAAACATAACGGAAATTATTTCACTTAGGGTTTCAGCTCATAGTGTAGTCAGTTTTCTCAAACTTGTTTCGGTCTTTTTAGTGCGTTGCTTAGGTATATGTATTTTTTGCAGTCGGGTTTTTTATTTTTTTAATTATTTACTTTTTTTCGAGTATGATAATTATTTTTCTGCTTAAACGTCTTTACATAAGCAGTAGATCATATGCCCGAAGTATTCGTAATTGATTTTACCAAACCTTATATAACAGAAGTTAGAATACATAAAGTATATAGAAGTTAACCTTGCAAGCTGGCCATATTATAAGACAGCGATTTGTTTACGTAATATTAAAATAACTTTAGCACACATCTATTATAGGACTGACCCTCCCGTAAAAACCTGCTTGTCATTTTCTCTGGCGCAATTTTTCATTATGTATGAAAATAGGTGCATTTTTTCATTTAATCTAGCTTCATTGATATTGATGACGTATTGTCAGTTCATATAGAGACGCGACGCGCGTCAAGTTCAATTTTGAGACGCTATCTTTAGAAGTGCGCGCCGCGTCGTGTGTCGGTGTGAAGTGACCCTTATAATGAAAAAATATATGAGCTAATAAGACAATTTAATTATTTCTGCGAGACAAGGTAATTAGCTCATTACATTAACGGTTTCATGAGCATTATGCCTTAGAGCATCATTTAGCATTTACTTGCGTAAGGTAAGGTAATTTTAGGCGCATAATTTGTTTTAATTATTCCAACTTTCCCTTTATCTTAAATGTAATTAGTTCGTCATTTATTACATGCAATATATGGGAATGAATAAATTTTATAAAAACCTCCTTAAATATGTATCTGAACTGAAAAAAATATCTTATTTCTTTTTGGCTCGGTGCAGCCGTACCTCATCCTACTAATGTATTATTTGACGGCCTCTGTGGCTCAGTTGGTTGAGCGTGTTGGTGCTCAAGCCGGGGGTCGCGGGTTCGAATCCCGCCGAAGGAACAAAAAGTTTTTCTGTGTTCCTGGGTCATGGATGTGTATTAAATATGTGTATAATATAATAAAAATCTTAAATATGTGTATAGTATAAAAGTATTAAATATATTTCCGTTGTCTGGTACCTGTAACACAAGTTCTTCGGATACTTAGCACGGGGCCAGATTGACGTGGTGTGAAGCGTCCATAGATATTATTATTATATTATATATATTATTATTATTATTATAAATTATGTGAGTTCTTCGTCTGAATTTCCGAACGGATTTTGATGAAATTTGGTATGGTAGTAGTTTAGGATCTGGGTTATCACATAGGCTACTTTTTATCCCGAAAAAGTAGTGTCCCTTGGCATATTGTTACACGGGCGGAACCGCGGGCAAAGCTAGCTGCTAGCCACCTTTAAAGTTTAAACTAGACAGTTACGTTGTTAGTATGCCAAAGTGTATTCCGTTAATAGTTTTTACATGAAAAAAATTCCTACTAAATACCTCACAAATTTCGCATTTCAGCACTAAGCGTAAGCGATTATTATTAATGCTATCCTCACATTAAATTCTATCGGGTTTTTTACGTAGAAATAATTTAAGTACCGGAAGTGACGTATTCTTCTTCGGGAAGAACACTTGACCTAATCTCGCCAAGCTTTTATCAATTGTACCGTGTTCCTTTTGAGCTAAAACCAGAGCACCTTCAAAAGAATATTTCTATATTGTTCTCACCTTTGAGTAATTTTATATGCGACGTACTTATCATATTTCACGATACATTATATTGTATAGAATTATAGCTCAGATTATAATACAATATAAATTATAGATTAAAATACCTATTTCTTTCTCCTTTGTGTCCCAGAATTCAAGGTTTGTCAAGTAGGTAGGTATTTTGATACTAAATTATCTAACCTTCTATATGTAAATTCTTCTATATATGTAAATCATCTCAAATAGATCCTTTATATCCAGAGGCATTCGGTAACTTTAGGCTCGCATAAAATAGGTACCAATTATACCATACGCTTTAGTGCATCGTTTCTTACCCTCGGGTCGCGTCCCAAAGGGTCGCGGGCCATATGGAGATGGGTCGCGGGAACCGCGGGACTTTTTGAAAAATACCCTACGATACCGTAAAAAAAAGAAGAAATTTAATGTCATTTCATATTTTAGAAGAGTTAATAAAAATAAAGATCACATCAATCAAATCAAATAGAAAAACAGTAATTATTTATTATTATTATTATTATTAATATAACAGATTATTTAATAATAACAGATGTATTATTATTATTATTATTACATTGACGAATCAGTAGATATCGAAGATTTTCTAAGTTTAGTACAGTAATTAGTCTATGAGTCACCCGTGTAAATGGGCTTACGGTTCGGCGAGGTGAGGCGATTTGTCAGACGGCTCGCCGCACGGCGAAAGCAGTCCCGTGTAAATGGCTCATAAGTCATAAGATACAGAACTAGTCAAAATTTTAATGAAGAATTTCTTTTTTGTGAAAAGTTGACTATAACTTCAACTGGGGCTGACATATTTTTATTGCTTCACAACCTATTTTGACAAATAAAACACCAATTACAATGGCAAAATTGTGTCGCAGTATGTACAGATGGAGCGCCAGTGATGATAGGCAGTCGCATAAAATTTTGTGCCAAAATAAAGGAAAAAATCCGTAACTTGTTACAATACTGAATGCACTAATAAATTGTAATTAGACCAATTTTGACCAAGTGCCATTAATTTAATTATTATTACTAATAGATAACTCGTGCCAAGTTTTTTTATATTTGTGTTAGTTGATTCCTAAAAAAATGTTTACTATTAAAATATGTTACTTAATGTAGAAAATCGGTATTTTTATTTTTTATCGGGTCGCGACCTTCTTATATTTTTGAATTGTGGGTCGTCAGCTAAAAAGGTTAAGAACCGCTGCTTTAGAGCGGTTTCACATTACGCGATAATGATACATCATTATATATCCGATATCGCACCAATATGTCATGTCATGACAAAGATAGAATATAATATGTTTGAGACAGACATGTTTCATATTAAAAATATATCTGTCTTTATCAATAGTAACATGAGTCATGATATATCGTCGAGCTACATCGGATATCGTTAAGGCGTGTCGCGTAATGTGAAAACGATCTTGTAAGTAGCATTTACAAAATAGATGTGTGCTGATGTTAGCGATGAAATATTTTGGCATGATTCTTCAAATATGATATAAATAAAATACCTAAAACGAAAAGTTTAAATCTATAACTCGACTACGCAAATAATGAAGCCTATATTACGAATTTATTGACAGTTCATTTATTAAAATCGGATCGGAAAGGTTTAACAAAGAAGCATACATACATAGCCTGTCAAATCCTTTCTTCAATTGTCGTTGCCGTAGTCGGGTATAATTTGATATAAAATATGCATGTTTATTTTTCACACACGACAAAAGGCAAAAGGGTTTGGTTTGGGTAAGACCCAATCCAAAACCAGGGCCTTTAGTCAAGATGCGTTCGATAATTTCGACGCCGAAGTTCGAAATCAAAAATCTATGGGATTAGACATATTAAGTCATCGCTGTGATATGTCGCTTGTAATGCCATATGTCAAATCCCACACATTTTATTTTCGAACTTCGCCGTCAAAATTATCGAATACATCTTGATTCTTGACTAAAGGCCCTGATATCCTACCACCGCCCCCTCTCAGTCGTCATCCAAGCGGAGCACTTTTCGTCATTTGTGGTCGTGTATGTCTGTCACAAATAAGGCTATTTTTATTTAACTAGCTTTATCGCAGCTCCGCCCGCTTACATAAACATAGAATCAGGTATCTCACCTATATATATAAATATGAGCACGAAGCCAAATTCGACGCAAAAACAATTTTTTATGTAGAAGTTGGTAGAAGTACCTACGGATGACAGAGGGGTCTCGATTTGCGCGAAAGTTAGTAAAACTTTAAATACAAATAAATTCGATGCAAAAACAATTTTTTAAGTAGAAGTTGGTAGAAGTACCTACGGATGACAGAGGGGTCTTGATTTGCGCGAAAGTTAGTAAAACTTTAAATACAAATAAATTCGATGCAAAAACAATTTTTTGACATATCAAACTCTACATTTTTAAGTAGAAGCTAGTAGAAGTACGTACGGATGACAGAGGGGTGTTGATTTGCGAAATTCTGTAAACAAATCGCTGTAGCCTATATCTTTTTTTTATGAACTTATTCATATTTTCGAATACCACTAGCTGTTGCCCGCGTCTCTACCCGCGTAAATACAGTATCCATCGGGAACACTGTACTTTTTCAGGATAAAAAGTATCCTACGTCCTTTCCCAGGACTCAAAGTATATCTGTACCAAATTTCATCAAAATTGGTTCGCGGTTAAAACGTGAAATGATAACAGACAGAGACACACTTTTGCGTTTATAACATTAGTATAGATTCATATATTATGCAATAGAAAAAATCTGTCAACAGGCCTATTGCCGCAGCCTGCGACCCCATAAAACCCCCGTTAACATTATTTTTCCGCAGTAAATCCACATTTAATTGACAAAATCTTCTGAAAACAAAATAGCGTAACTTTTTCTTGTATGTAGAATTTTCCTAATAATATTCGTCGCAACTCAAAGCCCATCTTTAGTTTTTCTTATTTCCTGTTAGCCCGAGTAATCGTAACGTTAGTCTCACGTATCATAAGATCATTATTAATTTTCCGCATGTCGACGAAAATTACATGGAAATTGTAACCACCATGATTATTATTACTTTTTTTACTATATAATTATGAAATACCAACGACGTAGGATAAAAAACATTATTTCATGATTTACAACATGATAATATTATGTACTAGCTGTTGCCCGCGGCTCTGCCCGCGTAAATACAGGATAAAAAGTAGCCTATGTTTTAATCCAGAGTCTAAACTAATAAGATTTTCGTTAAGAGTTTCGAGAAGATACAAATTTCATCAAAATCCGTTCAGTAGTTTTTGCGCGAAAGAGTAACAAACATCCATCATCCATCCATACGTCCATCCATCCATACATCCTCACAAACTTTCACATTTATAATATATTAGTAGGATAGGATAGGTAAACCTCATATTAAAATAAATATAGGTATATTAGGTAAACAACTAAACACTAACCATACGAAGCTGGTTCCCAGACTATTCTAGTAAGTATGCGGAGCTTTGGTATTCTTTTACAAACCGGCTTTCCTAAGAAGGATACTTTACATATTTTGTGTATACAATGCTTATTATATTTGCATAAAAGATTACCATATCTTGGAACCGCTACTATCTTTAGAGTTAGCTGACGTCACGTGACGCTGCGCAGTAATAATAATATTACCTATGAACGCATCACACCACGTCAATCTGGTCCTGTGGTAAGTTCTCGAAGAACTTGTGTTACGGGTACCAGACAACGGAAATATGTAATAATTTAATACTATACACCTATTTAACATTTTTATTATATTATACACATATTTAATACACATCCATGACCCAGGAACACAGTAAAACTTTTTGTTCCTTCGGCGGGATTCGAACCCGCGATCCCCGGCTTGAGCACCAACGCGTTGAACCACTGAGCCACAGAGGTTTGGCTTGAGCACCAACACGCTCAACTTGAGCTACAGAGGTCGTCGAAGTGCTAGTTGTGCGCAGCTCGAATTTCGAACTCTTGCGATGAAGTTGTGTTCAATTTTGAATCGCTATCTTAAAAATTCCGGACCACATCGCATCTCAGTGTGAACTAACGCTTATTATTAAGCGGTCAGCGCTTAATTAATAATAATAATATCTATGGACGCTTCACTCCACGTCAATCTGGCCCCGTGCTAAGTATCCAAAGAACTTGTGTTACAGGTACCAGAAAACTGTATATTTAATACTTTTATACTAATATTTAATATTTTTATTATATCATACACATATTTAATACACATCCACGACCCAAGAACACAGAAAAACTTTTTGTTCCTTCTGCAGGATTTGAACTCGCGATCCCCGGCTTGAGCACCAACGCGTTGAACCACTGAGCCACAGAGGTTGTTAAATAATTATATATTAACAGCTATGAAGGAAAGAAGAGAAAGTCCTCTTAAAGATCCGATGTTCGGGTGCTAGGTGTTACTAAAGACAGGATACTTTCAAAATCCCTTGTGTCCTGTGTCCAAATTATTCGACTTAATTATTTGATACAATATAGAATATTAAACTACTTAGTACTCGCCAACTACTTTCCCCGTCAGACCTAATACAGCAGTTACAAACCAAAGAACGACGCGATTGTCTATACTAATAAGAGGAAAGATTTGTTTGCATTGAATAGGCTCCGAAACTACTAGATTCGATTTTGATGAAATTTGGCACATATATAGGATAGACTACGTAAAAAAACATATGCTACTTTTTATTGCGGCGATATGGACAGTTCCCCTTCGAGATTTCCTTTTGCGCGCACGAAGTCGTGGGCAACATCTAGTATTAGATAATTATATACCAACTACAACACGGTCGACTTCTATCAGTCACAAAATTAACGGCATTTCCTCCCCAATATAAAAACAAGACTTTTTCGTCACTAGAGACAACTCTCGCGTAACATCAAATATTTGGCCAAGTAATACGCGTATTTTTCTAACAATCAATATTATGTACGAATGCAGGTCTACATAACCTTTTCAATTATAAGCCTAACAGAAATAAACACCATTAATTAGCTACATTGAAAGATAAATTTATAACTTAAATTAGAAAAACAACAAAATGTCGATATTAGGTTGCTTAAGGGCATTATAAATAAATACCAGATAATTAGTCTGAAAGCAAAAAAAAAAAGAAAGAAAATAAAAAGCCGGTGACTGTTGCCAGTGGCGACTCCCGCACTTTGGCCTACTGCTGAAAGATACGTTGCATAACAGTAATGCGAAGCACAGTAGAAAATATTTATAAAATAATGATGCATATTTATAAAATAGTAATAATAATATCTATGGACGCTTCACACCACGTCAATCTGATCCCGTGGTAAGTTCTCAAAGAACTTGTGTTACGGGTACCAGACAACGGAAACGAAAATCCACATTTATAAAAGAACGATCCATATTTGAAAATTTTGACGACTCCTTCAACACAACGCCCCACAATTTCTCCACACAATAGGCAATCGGACTAAATTTTTTTTATTGCATAAATGAGTAGTACTCTTAAATATGAGTAACTTCTCAGAAGAAACCGTATATCAAAAGTCAATATTTTCAAAGGTACAGCGATTTGTATAAAAATTTTCGCGAGCCTCCTAAAAACGCACCATACTAAAGTCGACCTACAAATGACGTCACTTGTAGGTGGTATATGAAGTAGTATATGAAGTATATGGTCGCAGGAATATATTTGTAAATATCTCCGATATTTGTGCGTTTAAGTTCATACTTACCATAATGAATGTTTTTGTATATGATGTGAGTAAACTAATGATGTAGGTTTTGTTGACCAATTTCGCAAAAAAAAATTTTTTTTGGTACTGGAGCGGAGCGAAATTTTGTATACAAATCGCTGTACCTTTGAAAATATTGACTTTTGATATACGGTTTCTTCTGAGAAGTTACTCACATTTAAGAGTACTATTCATTTATGCAATAAAAAAAATCAGTCCGCTTGCCTATTGTGGACACACCGTATGTGTGTAGTACAATCAAATCGAAAGATAACTACCTACATGTAGCTGTTTGTCTTTCTTTAATATGTGCCTATAGTCCCATATGGGGTATTTCACGTCAAGCGGACAACCAAAAAAAGGTGAGGTCGTGAATTTTGTTTATATTCTGGTCAGTTATACTTCTAGGTGACATATAAGTATGATACGAAAAAAATATTGTGTGTACACATCACACACAATATTTTTTTCGTATCATACTTTATTGCTGAGTTATGAGCTTTTAAAAATTTACTAAGAGTGAAGTCCGTTATTTTTGGATGCTTATTAATTGTATAAATTTATTCGTAACAAGAACTAAAAATTATTGTTTCTTGTAGTTAAAAAGTTTAAATTTTAAATTTTTTTGTCGAGTTCTAAATTTGAATTTTTTGGCGTATAGTAAACCGGAAGTGAAAATTTCAAATCGATATTTGACTAACTTCGACCATTTTCAAATTAAATATTTTTACCTTAAATTAAAGCTTTAAATATACTAATTCTTCACAAAAAAAATTAGAAAGTGATCTCTAATAGTTTAAGACTTAGAGCATATAGAGTACATACACATAGCTTTTAGAGGGGCTATTTTAACAAAAAAAAAGCCATATATAACTGACCAGAATATAAACAAATTTCACGACCTCACCTTTGTTTGGTTGTCCGCTTGACGTGAAATGCCCCATATATTACATGTACTTGAATTACTTTTAATGTGAGTAAACGTTAGTATGATTAATTGCTATAAGAAATGAGTCAGTCAGATAATACACGCATTATGGTATGTAAACGCTACTGATCACATACTATCAGAAGCCTCATAAGCTCATTTGCTCCAACCGTTGACAGCAACTGCATGAGCGACACCTTCAAATTAGGGAAAAAAATGCTCTACGGGGAGGATTTGTAAGGGTTTTTATCTTCTTGTTTTTAATTAAATTAAGCTATTGAACTTTGACAAGCGATTGGAATAGTCAACTTTTGGAAGTATATTTTAATATATTATATACTAGCTGACCCGGCAAACTTTGTTCTACCTTAGAGGCAATAAATGAGCAGATTTTGGATTTCATTATGTACAATTTTTCATTAGGATAATAGATATAATTAAAAAGAAATCAATTATTTTAATGATTGTTAAAATGGGCCATGTATTTTGGTGCATGGGTTGCAATCTTCAGTAAAGCATCTTGTAATAGACGTCATTTTTCGTTTTATTATCAGGTGCAAGAATAAATAACGCAGATAGTCTTCCGATCCGTGAATATGCCACATATAATTGACCAGGTGAAAAACATGGATTTTGTAGATTCAGACCACAAACTTTCAAGGATTGGCCTTGATTGATTGTGACTTATTAATGTTTGAGTATCGTCGCGTAAATCACATTATTTGTAAATCCCTAAATCCCCTATTTACTAAATCCCTAAACATATTTTTCTGCGATAAATAGTAGCCTATGCTCTTCCTCGTAGTCTACTCTATGTCTGTGCCAATTTTCATGATGATCGGTTAAGTAGTTTTACGTAAAATCGTAAATACAGTTGTCCACAGGAACCGTACATTTCCCGCGATAAAAAGTAGCCTATGTCCTTCCCAGTGGTCTACTTTATATCTGTGCCAAATTTCATGATGATCGGTGAAGTAGTTTTTACGTAAAAGCGTAAATACAGTATTCCACGGGAACCGTACATTTTCTACAATAAAAAGTAGCCTATGTCCTTTCCCGTGCTCTACTTTATATCTGTGCAAAATTTCATGATGATCGGTTAAGTAGTTTTTATGTAAAAGCGTAAATACAATATTCCACGGGAACCGTATATTTTCTTGCAATAAAAAGTAGCCTATGTCCTTCCTCGTGGTCTACTTTGTATCTATAGCAAATTTCATGATGATCGGGTAAGTAGTTACGTAAAAGTGTAAATGCAGTATTCCACGGGAACCGTACATTTTTATGCAATAAAGAGTAACCTATGTTCTTACTATTAGTATACTTTATATCTGTGCCAAATTTCATGATGATCGGTTAAGTAGTTTTTACTTAAAAGCGTAAATACAGTATTCCACAGGAACCGTGCATTTTCCCGCGATAAATAGTATCCTATGTCCTTTTCCTGGTTCTAAGCTACCTCCCTACTAATTTTCAGCCAAATCGGTTCAGCCGTTCTTGAGTTATAAATAGTGTAACTAACACGACTTTCTTTTATATATATAGATTATAAAAGACTTAGATAATAATATTAAAGAACATTTTTTTATTAATTGTTTATCAGTTTATTGAAGTTTGGGGAGACATATTTATGAGAGTTGCAACACTGGACGAAAATCAGGATGGACTCTGTGCAAATATAGGTAATGGAAGCGAAATACAAACACACGAGTGTCGTGCTGTCATAATAGTCTGCTTCAGACCAAATCGGTACGTGTGTATTGTGTAAGCATACAAGACACATAGGGGCCGTGCATTAATCACGTGATGTTTTTAACAACTTTTTAGACCCCTCCCCTCCCCCTGGCGATACGTGGTGAGGTTTTATACTACCCCCCCTCCCCCACCTAAGATCACGTGTATTTTTTTACATAGTAAGCAGGTCATGTTTGAAGAAAAACTTTAACTTAAAAAACAGTTTAATCGAATAATTTAAGCAATTAAAAACTATACGAGTCATTTGTCTTGTAAGTATTTAAACAACACTACGAATCTACAGCCGATAATAATTTCGGTATGCATAGACTAGATTCGAAAATTAATACACGTGATGTCTCCTTATACCCCCTCCTCCCCTTGGTGATTTTTTTTCGGACCCCCCCCCCTCCCCTTTTAGGCATCACGTGATTAATGGACGATCCCATAGACAGCGATTCAAAACTGACAAAAACTGCAAGAGCGGCGCCGCGCTGTGCAGCACTGTGCAGCAGTGTTATTCTGTAAGAACATTTTCAAATATCTCGACAGCTGAATCCGCGGTGAGTGTCAAATATCATATACAAATTTGACACTCACCGCGGATTCAGCTTTCGAGATTTGAAAATGTTCTTAGAGAATAGACAGGCTGTTCGCAGTTCAAATTCTCACAATGAAATATACAGTACCTATGTATCTTTATTTGTAAGCAAATATAAAGGGAGCGGTTTCCCTCCTAAAAGGCCGGCAACACACTTGCAACTCCTCTGTTGGGGGTGTCCATGGGCGACGGTAATAAATTTCCATCCGTTTGCTCGTTTGCCCCCTAATTTTATATAGGTATGTCACAGTAAAATTGTAAAAACCGTTAGATTGTAAAATAACTAACGAGATTGTAAAAATATGTCAAAAGATTGATAACTATTTATTTATAATTGAACGAAAAATATTGTGTTAAATTATAGGCAGCATATTCGCGTCGGAAGTCTATCAACATTTTACAATTTCACTAGTTTTATTATAATCTAAAGAAATTTACAATATTACGGTGACAATATTATAACAAAAATAAAGCATTAATTCTTTTTATTGTATATTTTTCAGCACTTTTACAATCTGTTATTGCAGTTATGTGAATGGTGAATTAATTCGAATGTGGTGAGTCTAAGGGTCACCTCATACCGAGACTCGACGCAGCTTTGTCTGAGATAGTGATTCAAAATCGAACTTTACTTACTACACAATAGCGCGCCGCGTCCCGTTCCGGTGGGAACTGACGCTAACGCACAGTGTTCTATTTCACTCAAAAAATTTCCCTATGCTGTTTATTGAATAAATCGATGAAGAAATGCATTTTAAATGCAAGAGTAAAACACCCACGTGTCTATTTCAAATACTTTTTTTTATAAAAAATAATTTATGTTTCGTGACCTCGACGTAAAAAAAAGACAATAAATTCTGTAAGCGTGTCTGATCAATATATATTTTTTGATATGGTTTGATGAAGGACCTTTAGGCGCATATTTTCCACGTTTTATTTTTTGAAGACCACTTCTGGTTACCGAGTTATTAATTTTTATTCAGATTTTTGTTTTTATTTTTTTTTTCTCCCAAAAAACTCAAAAGTGCGACTTGTGACTGACACTGAAAGATTAAATGTGTCTATCACTGATAAAAAATCAAGTTGCACTATGGAAGCGTAAATTATATGAAATGTGAAATATGCTATGTGAAATAGAACACTGTGTAACGCACAAACCTAACCTTTTAACTACTACTCTATGGCTTAAGAACATTATTTCCGGTTTATTAATATTGCATTAGTGCAAGTTGTATAATATCTCTAAGATAATATAATTAATTATAATATATGATAGGTATTATAAGCAGGTAATCATAATAAATTAGATGTGGTTTTGATTGTATACAACAGTGTTTTTCAACCTGTGGGTCGCGACCCCCTGGGGGTCGCGAAGCTTCTGTAGGGGGGTCGCCGGTCGAGAGAACTTTAGTAAAAAAACAATAAAGATTAAAAATATTGATTTATTAAGTAAGGGAATTTTACCAAAAGGATATTATACTCAATTCTGCAGTACTGGCCATTTCAAATCAAAATAATTTTCGTTTGGCTAAGAAATCTAATTTCAAATTAATTTTACTTTAAAAACATGGAATTCTTTTTCCAAAAGTAGTCGTTTGTTTATTGATTAGTATTACATTTTCATCGCATTTCAATCTTTTTCGTCATCATGGATACGTTACGTCGTGGCAGCAACGCGGCACAAGCGGCACGCAACATCAACGACGTTTACGGAGCTAACTCTACAAACCAATGCACCACCTGTTATTGGTTTGCTCGCTTCCGTTCTAGAAATTTCGAACTGAAAAATGAACCTTGCGGTCGTCCGAAGACTTTGGTCGACAATGACGAATTAAAGGCGATTGTGGAAGCGTATGATAGGTACACAATCTACGGCTGAATTAACAGCAGCTTTCGAAAAACTTTCTCAAAACAAAAGTCTCAAAACAATATTGGTCCATTTGCGTCAAATTGGCAAGGTAAAAAACTTATCAAATGGTTGCCCCACGAACTCAATGATCGCCAGCGCAAAGTATGCGTCGAGACGTGCCTTGCACTGCTCAACAGACACACAAATGAAGAAGTTTTGAACCACATTGTTGCCTGCGATGAAAAATGGATTCTGTTTGATAACCGCAAGCGCTCAGCAAGTCGGTTGGATCCTGGTTCAGCACCTAAACAAAGCCCTAAACGAAAACTTACCCTTAGAAAAGTGATGGTCACTGTTTGGTGGTCTAGCGCCGGTGTGATTCATCACAGCTTCTTACCAAACGTGGTGAGCATTACTGCAGATGTGTACTGTGAAGAACTGAACGCAATAATGGAGAAGCTGGCATATCACCAACCAGCATTGGTCAATCGCTCGTCTTCGCTGCTCCTGCACGACAACGCGCGACCTCATACTGTACAGCAGACGTTCTCCAAGTTGCAAGAACTGGGGTTGGAAGCTCTCCGTCATCCGCCCTACTCACCAGACCTTGCGCCTACAGACTACTACTTTTTCCAGAATTTGGATAACTTCTAGGCGGGAAAAAAATTCAATACCCGAGAGGCAGTACAAAATGCCTTTGAAGAATTTGTTGCCTCCCGTCCAGCTGATTTCTTTAAGAAGGGCATCAATAAGCTGCCACTGCGTTGGCAAAGATGCACTGATTGCATGGGTGATTTCTTCGATTGATACAAATAAAAAATACATGAAAAAAATTTGTTTCAATTTTTTCATACAAAACGGCAATTTCATAGGTAAAGACCTAATTTATTATGTACTTATAATAAATATAAATAAATAATAAATAAATAATAAATTTTTATTCAGTAAAAATACAATATTGTAAATTACAGGTAGGTCAAAAGTAGGTAACAATTTATACTTAATCTACATCAAGTTAACAATAGCGCCTGGACTAGGATAAACCTGTGTTTCAGGCAATTTATATCCGAATACTAATTATGGAGACGCATAAAAACGTCGTATGGTATGAATATTTGTAACACTGTAACATACACATACATACATGATAAAAAAGCGAAGGGGTCGCGAAATATTTTTTCATACAAAGGGGGTCGCATCATGAAAAAGGTTGAAAAACACTGGTATACAATATAAAAAATCAATCACTGATCTGGAGATTCAGACAAAGTAACAATACAATAAGCTAACCAAGAGCATGACAGGATATGTCTAAGGAGGGTTCCGTTTTGTATGTTTTGGATATTAATAAATAAAATAAATAAATAAATGAGAAATGCCAGGGGGGGGCAACTTATAAATCACTCTGGAGGCCGATTACTCGAAAAAGATTATGTATGAAACCTTGCCTTTATTTAAAAAGACCTATTCAACGATACCCCACACGATGGGATAGAAAGAAAAAAAAATCATCCCCACTTCACGTGTATGGAGAGCCACCCCTTGAATATAAAATTATTATTATTAAATGATGCCATATCCGAGATCTATACATCTATACACAATCTATGACTATAACAAATTTCATCCATATATATTTATAATTACCGATGCTAGAAGCGCGGACAGAGAGACAGACAGACGGACGGACAGAGCGAAACTTTACGGGTTCCTCAAGTAATACGGAACCCTAAAAACGATAACGAAGTCAGAAAGCAGTAAAATCAAAAGTGCATAGGATTGACATAATATTCATGTATATTATCTTCTTTGATATCGTTTTATTTTAAAACTAGCTGTTGCAAGCAGCTCCGCCCGCGTAAATATAGTTTTTCGCGGTCGTGGATTAAAAATAGATAAAAACAATCCTTGATGCGGATTATATATCATGCTAAAATTTCAGCTCGATCGGTGCAGAACTTTTTGAGTTTTTGAAGCGTACACAAACCATCATAACATTTTTATATATAAGATTGTACTTTGTCTTAGCCTCCTATACCTAGTTCGCCAGACTTTTTGGCCCAGGTGGCGTTTTAGAAATATTTAAACTCTAACATTGACTAACTATCTACATAATAAATATGTATTCAGTATTTGCTCTTTCTTTTTCAGGACGTGTATAAAAGGAGCTCATAATGGCTGCAAAAAATCCAACGCGACGCGGAAACTAAGAACGCGTGGTAAGAAATGGTCTTTGACAAATGACCTGTATGTGCCTTTGCGAAAATTACCTCCTATCTGACATGGTCTGAAGATTTTTTTTCATTACATCCCATCATGTGGGTCCCAACATATCGTCGAATCGGACTTTGTAAATGAAGGTTTCATCCATTACTTTTTATAATGTAAACCTTTTTTGAGTAATCAACCTCCAAAGTATACAAGTTGGTCCCCCCTGACATTTCTAAACTATAGCACCATACTCACGGCCCAGCCTGCAAATTCAAGGCCGCGGACTTGTAGGCAAAAATTATTGACACTTAACACTAATACTTTTGACACTAATGACGACCTCTAATACCGTGGGCACGGCACTTTAGAGTCAAAACTTGCAATAATTTTCCATGCTGATAGATCATGCTAAAATATATAATATTATACTCTTTAGGAAAATTATTTTGAACGAAATCGGACAGTAACTTTTGAAGTAATTTTATAAAACTTTACCTAACTACGCGTTGATAGTTACGGAACCCTCCTTAGGCATGTCGTGACATGCTCTTGGTTAGGTCACAGCACTTGTAGATATTTACTTTTTGGTTAGGTTTTATTTTATTGTTCTGAACTGTTACCTACCTCTAGTCTCATCGATCATACTAGCTTTTTCCCGCGGCTCCACCCGCGTATAAATAGTACCCACGGGGATACTGTACTTTTTCGGGATAAAAAGTAGCCTATGTTTTAATCCAGCCTAAACTACTACCATACACTTTCATCGCAATCCGTCCAGTAGTTATATTTTCGTGAGAGAGGAACAAACATCCATCTATCCATCCATCCATCCATCCATCCATCCATCTATCTATCTATCCTCACATTTCCTCCATCCATCCTCACACTATTTCACATTTATAATAATAGTAAGATTAAATTGAAATAAAAACTATACAGGTTATTTTATATTATATTTTATAGTAAAAAATTGTATATTTTTATGATTATTATAATATTTTTAATAATAATTTGTATTAGGTATGTAAAGATTGCATTTTACTTTCTTCAACTTGCGTAAACGATATATTAAAACACTTTTTTAAATATTATGAATAACTTGAAAACAATTTAAAATTACAGCTCTATTCAACTTTTTTATGTTAAAAATTTTGAAATAAGTGTTTAATAAAAAAAGTATTTTTTATTAATTTATTATAATTTTATTCACACAGTACGAAGGTTAGGTTAGGTTAGCATCGCACCTATATACCTATCGCAGGCTACAAGACATTTTATCTTGATTGTTTAAACTTTAATCCTAGTAAAGCAAAACAAAAAACAAAATGCTTTAAAGGTAGGACTTGTCCAGTTGTGGGAGAGCCACGCTTTGGCATTATTGGGCCGGCTCGACCGGGTAAATACCAAGGCCTCACAGAAAACCGACGTGAAATAACGCTTGCGTTGCGTTTTGCCGAATGAGTGAGGTTACCGGAGGCCCAAGGGGGTTGGGGATTTTAGGGACTGGGAACACAGGTCGCAACACCAGAGGAGCAACAAGCGTTACTCCTCTGGTGTTGCGAGTGTCCATGGGCGGCGATAATCGCTTACCATCGGGCGATTAGTCTGCTCGTTTCCTGGTTCATTACATAAAAAATAGGTAGTATAAAATAAATAAATATAGTTAAAAAAAACTAAAAAAACACGCTTTTTAATATCGAACTTAAAATTGTTGAAAATAATTTAAAAAATACTAGTATAATTGAGGGAAAAGCGTGGGTCGCTCGATATACGAAAATTATGGCACAAAGCGCCCCACGCTTTTCCCTCAATTATACTATAGCTCTACCAGAATCTGATGGCATTTTAAAAAAAATAAAAAATGTGATTTTCATATGGCAATGTCAAGTATGACCCGTCAAATCAAAGTACGTGATCTGTCAACCGCTGCTAAAATTTTGTGATTATGTTCTTGGAATTTGTTGTTTTTGTGAAAATATCCAAAAAGGCAATTCGATCTCAAGCGAGAAATATTGTTTTCTATGTCTATAGTAAAATACAGAAAGAAGAAGGTGTAAATCGAACTCAATCTTATAATTTAAAGCTCATGGTAGAGTTGACCGGTAAGTTAGAGTGAGTTGTTTTGATACTTTTAGTTTTTTTATATTTTCTTAGGTAATTATTGTGACTTCTTTAAATGTGTTTCCAGTACTACTATAAGGTGAATCGTAGCTGATGGCACATCGAATGATGGTTTGTTTTCCATGCCTGGTAAAAGGAGGAGAGGAGGAAAAAAGAAAATCAACATAAGACAGTTTCGATTTATAGTTGATTAGGAATAAAGTAAACAAGTTATATACAGTTCGGAAGGAAATTCCAAAATTAAATAAACTGTTGCCAATTTAATTGTATGTTATTCGTAATAAATAAGTATATAAAGTAATTCACGATTGATTTATTTTTCATGAAATATCATTATATTACATAGTATAAAACAAAGTCCCTTTTTTGTCTGTCCCTATGTATGCTTAAATCTTTAAAACTACGCAACGGATTTTGATGCGAGTTTTTAAAATAATAGTCTTTAAGTATTTAATAGTCTTTAAGATATTATAAGATTATGGTAAAATTTATATTCAAGTGCGATAAATAAAATACTTATTATGTAAGTATATTATCAAGTGGTCGCGCATGTCGTATCGAGGTGATAGGGTCCCATTTTTAACAATTTGCATTGGGCAAACCTAAAAACATGTTCAATATTGTATCAGTAGTATATTGCTGTAAGTAGGTAGAGAATTATTCGCCGAAGTAGTTTTTTCTCCAAGAACACTATTCCACGCGGGTGAAGCCGCGGGCAAAAGCTAGTTTTCTATATTATACACCGAACATTCTTCATACAGTCTTATTATAATTCATGTTCAATAATACTAAAGACATAATTAAATATTAACCAGTATCAAGATCGTTTAATCCAATTTCCCCAGTATTGCACACTACAATTTTTTTTTTCCCTATTTGCCATGAGATTCTGGTACACCTATAGTATTTTTAAAATTATTTCAACTTTTTAGTTCGATATTAAAAAGCGTGTTTTTTTTTTGTTTTTTTTAACTATATTTATTTTCAACTTTTTAGTTCGATATTCTTGATGTTGACGGTCGCCAAGCAACCGCATTGTATTGATAGTTACATACAAGCAAGCAAACAAGCTTACATACAGGTGAAGTTAATAGCGTGTTAAAAATCTGTGATTCAACCCAACAATTTGAAAATTTTAAGTGTGTTTAAAAAAAATTAAAGCCCTACCAAACTATTTCATAATTTAATCAAATTAGTTGTGGAACCTATTGCAAATATTGTTTTCATACTTAGATACTTTAAAAGAGATAAATAACAAAATATTTCATAAATTTATTACGCAAATATGTTTAATGTCTAGCAATAATCTATACCAATAATAAAAGATTTGTTTGTTTGTTCCTTTGCATTGAATAGGCTCCGAAACTACGGGACTAATTTTGATAAAATTTGGCACAAATATAGAGCAGACGACGGGGAAGGACATAGGCTACCTTTTATTGCGGCAAAATGTACGGTTACGCGGAATTTTCTTTTGCACGCACAAAGTCGCGGGCAACACCTAGTACTTATTAATAAGATTTATTTTTATATAAATTCGTCTTATCGTTAATTACTTTTTGTTGATTTATTATAGTAGCTGTGTTTGGCCCTTTCGGTGTTTCGCGTTCCGTAAGATTGGTCTTGCGAAATTTAACCATGGGAGCATCATGCAGTCGGCACGAATGGGCCAGCTTAATAGGAAAGATACCACGATCTCACGGAAAACAGGCGTAAAAATAACGCGTGCATGTTTTGCCGAGTTTTCTTTTATCTAAGAAATGAATTGCGACAGAAAGATCATAATGATTATTGTCACAATTAAACTATTATTTTAACAACACATTTCAAAATGTATGTAACTGTAAAATAATTGTAATTGCTCCAAAGATGAACATAAATGAACATAATTAGTGTAATTTTTATTGATTTGTGTTCAGTGTTGTATTGCAATTTCCATTTTGCCATTGGCAAAATTTGAGATGTGATTGTGCCTTATGATCAGAATTGTATCAGAACACGGAGGGAAGGGGAGGACATATATAGTGAAGATGCGTTAGTGAGCGCGCAAAGTAGTTTTGCCGCGCGTACCGCTTTTACCTAGAGTGTTTTCGTCACCTAATCGGTGAGTTGCGGATTTCATTTCGGAATTTTGGAATTCCATTTTGGAATTTTCGTAATTTAAAAAAAATCGTAGATTCGGATTTCATTTTCGAAATTTGAATTTGAATTTTCGGAATTCACATATTTTTTTTTAAAATTCATATTCGCGGAAATCAACGTTTCCCACTTTTTATATGTAATTCCAAGTAACGTAATTTCGAGCTATTACACGAAACGTGAGGTTCTAGAAAATAATTTTCAATTTCCAAGATTACTTATAGAGTTATACTAGTAACTAGTAGTAGTCGGCGGTTATTATAAACCAGTGCCTGTGTTACAGAGTTCGCGGGGCAGACAACATGACGTACACAAAGCTCCTGGTAAGTTTCTTTCTACAACTTTACCCTTAATAAAAGTTTTTTTTTTTAAATATTCTCTAATTAATTAAGCAAATGTAGAACTTGATAATTGCTCTTACTTTTGTAACATTCAAGATGTTATATTCATTTGTATCAAAATAATATATAATAAAACATTAAAATATTTTGTTAAAATTAATCAATGCGAGTGTAGTACTCGTATTGTATTCATTTGAAGCATTACCAGTAAGCATATTAAAACAAATTCTTAATTCTATCTTTTGATTTTATTTTTTCAATTATTTATATGAAATATTGATAAATAACTTTATCCTTTTATGAGAAAATCATGATATTTTAATGAAAGACAACAAAAGCTCAACATTGTATAAAACTTTTAAAAGCTTTTTACTGCGAACGTTTAATAAATATAAAAGGAAGATAAGCCTTTTCTCAAAAGCTTCAGTTAAAGCGAGTAAGCCCTAATTAAAAGTTGGATTATTGAAATTATAATTAGGTTGTCATCACAACATACTCGTATAAGCTTTATAATTATAATTAATTAAGCTTTAGAGCATTGACGACCTCTGTGGCTCAGTCGGCGCTAAAGACGGAGGTCGTCGGTTCGAATCCCGCCGAAGGGACAATAAGTTTTTCTATGTTTCTGGGTCTTGGATATGTATTAAACTATATGTATAGTATAACAGTACTAAGTATATGTCTGGTACCTGTAATAAAAGTTCTTCGAATACTAAGTACAGGACCAGATTGACGTGGTATGGAAGCGTCCATAGATATTATTACATTATTTAGTTCAGATGATTATTTAACTTAAGTATAAAAACGGATACTCAGTTTCGTCCTAAAGTGCTCCCTTTCTTAACGCTAAAAGTTTATTCCCTTCCGCTACAATATGCAGTTAAAAGAAAATACTAAGTTTTTACTTTGCAAAGTAGTCAATGAATATTAAAATCTGTGGGAATAATGTTAAAGTTTAAAATTGAATGACTAAAAAGCAGCATTGAAAACTGAAACTTCTCTACAAGTTTTCTAAGCGTTATTAGATTTTATAGCTTCATTATTTTCTGTCCGGGAAAACTTTATTCCTTTTGGGTTTCTCTTTGCACTTTGTATCGCACATGTAAAAAAAAATAAAACAAGTTCCAGCCATATTTTTAATTTTATTCAAAAAATATTTTATTTATTATTTTTATATTAGGGACTTTTATTATTTTTTTTATTCAACAACTTAAAGCTTACAATTAATTATTACAGTAAAGTAATTAATAATAAAATTAAAGAATTTTATTGTGGGCTTAGTATTTTTTTATTTTTTACGTAGTCTTCTGAAACTTTTTATGCTAAGTAAAAGTTAACTTTTTATGCTTTTTATGCTAAGTACGTACATAAATACGTGTTTCTGAAACACCCATCTTATACGTAAAATGCCGTAAAGATAATAAATATCATCGTGAGTTTGATATCTGTTTTTGCTTGCGTTTTCATTTTTCTGTATATTGTGAAGCATTGTTCCCCTAAATCCCAATTAATTCGGATAATCGACGTTCTTCCGTATATAATAGTAAAACCGGCCAAGTGCAAGAGGTACGTTTATTATATGGGAGTCCCCCTTAATTTTTTTTTTAGTTTTGTACTGTTTTTAGTATTTGAAAATTAAGTGAAAATTACAATTGTCTAGATATCACGGTTAAGGAGAGACAGCCTGGTGACAGACAGACAGACAGCGAAGTCTCAATAATAGGGTCCGACCCTAAACACTAAAACCCTAAAAACCAGCATTCACTATCCCTATGACTCGTCCATTGTGTTTCTATTATGAAGATCTTTATTATGAAGATCTCGTGGGCTGTGCGAAGAATTTCCTGGCTTTCAAACGTTTTACTATTGGTAACAATGCAACACTATTTTGTCATTATAAATGCATTGTAATTAATTACATTCTGTCTTGTAGTCATAAAAAATACATATTATACTCGTGGTGCTTCCCCTTTAATTCTGACTTTTTTGTCATCACGATTTTTGCTGTCTTTGCTTGGGGAGGGAAACTGGAATACTTCCTACTCCTCCTACAATCTTCTGATTAATTTCGTTGCGGGTTCCAAGACAGATTTAGCATGGCACCCCTGAAATCTTATCAAAGGGTTTTTGTGGTTACCACTGTCGATCCCAGGATCGACAGTGGTAACCAACCACAAAATAGGAATATATGAATATTTTTAAACGGGCAATTGACCCACTACACTTACCCACCACTGCAGCTTCTGTGTAGCCAGCTACACATGCATAAAAATATTCCTATAGGAAAAGATGAGGCAGACGTTACATTTTGTAATAAAGTTATTTTGATAAAATTGTAGTGACGAAAGCGATATGCCCGCATTTTGACGACACCTTTGATAAGTGAATTTCTGGTGTGTCGCAATATTTACTGACCCACTTACAGTCATTCATAACAAATATTAATTAAAAATGGTAATGAAATACACATCCATTAAATATTCGCTTTCACGAACATTTTTTACTTCGAGCAGACCTTTCAAATAAAATCATAATTCATTAGGTATTATTATTTATTAGAAGGTAGAGGGTAGATGGTCCCTTATTCGTCAGGTAGAGGGAGGTCCCTTATATTTTGAGCGTATTTGGTTTTTCGTTTATATGGGGAGTATTTTTATCCGAATGAAATATTTAATCCAACATTAGGCTACAAGATTACATAATTAATGACAGTGCTAAAATCTTATAATGTTAAGATAACAATTAAAATGTTAATAACTATACCTAACTACATACTTAAAATATTATAAAGTATAAAAAGTACTAAAAAGAAAATTAATACTAGAAAAACTTAAAAAGCTACAAAAAAAGAAATCTCCCAGGTCGTTCCCACCAGGCAGAGTACCTAGAAGGCTTTTGAGCCTTCTAGGTTAAGCCTCTGCCTGCTACTAGTTTCCTCGCTGGATGGTAATGTTAACTCTTTGAGCCTAGGTGCCGGCTCTGTGGTCTCGGGTGGCCACTATGAGTTTCTTCGAAATTTCTCTGAAGAGACAGTGTGCACAACTAAATTTTTTTCATATCTAATAGAAAAACAACATGATTAACGTTAAACTCGAGCTACGATGCACACCCTCACACTCACGCGCCGGCTTTGAAGGTCACATGCCCTGTATCGGCCGCGCGTTTTGAATACAATTAACGTATTTTATAGGATAATCTAGTCAAGATTTAAGGTCATATGTTACATATATTTTAGGAACGAGACTCAAATACTGATTACGCTCATTGAATATAAATTTATGTTTTAAGACCATCCAGTATATTTCTTTGATCATTTGGCGCTTTGTTCGTATAAGTCTATATAAATCACTATTTTCATCAACTGCCCCAATATCTTTACCATGGACTACTACTCTTACAGTTTCTGTTGCCACTTGCCAGTACACAGACAGACATATAAATAGCGTCTGTTGCGAAGTGCTGCACAAAAACCGCTCCCATCGTAAATTGTATTCGTTCTCGATCCCATCGATTCCACGCAAAAACGGCGGCATGCTGATGTCTCAACTGACTGCTTTATTAGCAGGGAACGGGCCTTTTTGTTCTATAGTTGGATGCAAATTGCAAATAACAATGTTCTACAAAAATTGTGTCGTGCCATCTGATTGGATGCTAAATGTTTAATTCCAATATGGGATCACAGAATACGGCAACATATACTTACTTTTAGGTCAAGTTAAAAAAGTATAGCTCTATTAAAAAAAGCGTATAAAAATTGGAAGCTGTGATGATGTAAGTACATCATCATTTTTTTTTTTTTTTAATAAGTATAATAATAATTTAAGTTGGGAAAAGTTGGAACGGCCGCTTAAAGATTTGACAAAATTAGGTTTGATGAATTAGAAAAACAATATTATCACTATTTTTATTATTTCCCTTACTGATTTAGCTGCAATAGGAAATAGAAGTGAGTATTGAGAAGGTTCAAAAGAGACTCCAAGGACTATAGGAAAGAAAATATATATTTCGAAACTATTTCGCAATTTGACACCTCTACTTTCTCGCGCTTATAAGTTATGTATATCGGTAAACTGTGTATCGTGAAAAATAATAATAATATATAGGACGCTTCACACCACGTCAATCTGATCCCGTGGTAAGTTCTCCAAGAACTTGTGTTACGGGTACCAGACGACGGAAATATATTTAATACTTTTATACTATACACATATTTAAGATTGTTATTATATTATACACATATTTAATACACATCCATGACCCAGGAACACAGAAAAACTTTTTGTTCCTTCGGCGGGATTTGAACCCGCGACCTCCGGCTTGAGCACCAACACGCTCAACCAACTGAGCCACAGAGGTCGTCAAAAATATTTGTATAAATCATGTAAACTCAATTAGAAACTTAGTGTTTCGTACTTAGTAGCGCCAATTGCCAAATAGACTACCATTAAAATTTGCCAGCCGACATTACTGTAGGTATACTCTGTGGTCTATGCCCAATTGTATGTTCCTACCTCAGTTCTGTGTTAAAACTACGAAGTTGAGTATGTATGCAGTACCTAAGGTGCACGAATCTAATAATTTTTAAGCATTTATCAAAATTAGACTCGAGGCGCCTTGAAACATTTTCGACATTTGACATAGGGATTTTGCACGGCTGCTTAAAATCCTCTCTCACTGTAGTTAGGTGGGAATATCAAAATATTAAATTGCTAATAAATAATAAGTAACTATTTTGAAAATTTGAGTTGAAAATAAATCAAACTCAATTAGGGCTCTTCAATTATTCGGTTTCAAATGGCTGAAACAATTTTCGATAAGCAAAGAGGCGGAATATTGAATTATACCAAATTACGCTTTTGATGGAATAACTAATTATTTAATTATATTGAGACTCTCATTACAAATTACTTATTCAGATGTTAAAGGAAAGATAATTAGAATGAAATTTAATAATAGAACCTAATAAACTAATAAATTAGTACTGGAAAAAAAATAAAACATAATTACGCCAAGTAAAAAGTAATTCACTAACAACATATTATTTTTATTGACTAGATGTTGCTCGCGACTTCGTGCGCGAAAAAGTTAATTTCGCTGAAACCGTACATTTTTCCGTGATAAAAAGTAGCCTATGTCCTTCCCCGTGGTCTACTCTACATCAGTGCCAAATTTCATCAAAATCGGTACATTAATTTCGGAACCTATTCAATGCAAATAAACAAACAAACTTTTCTTCTTTATTATATACGTATTATATATTAGTATAGATTAATTGATTGTCAAATTAATCTTAATTCTTAATAAATCATCAACTATTCTTATTATTTTTTGGTATGTGATTACTGATTAGTTTGTGTTGAGCCTAAAATCAACAGCTGATAGACCCCTGTAGTGTGCACTGCCCTAAGACGCGCGGTATCGCACGCGGCGCGCGGCGCGGTGACGTAACTGCGGCGACGTGACGCAACGCCATTGTACTGACGCGCCCGGAACTGCAGTTCGACAATCGGTAATATCTCATAAGAATATCATTATTAGGTTACATTCCTCATATGGTGAGCCTACACCAAGAAAATTGGAGAATTTATAGCAAAAATAATAATTGTAAGGATGCAGAACTTTTCGTTAAGATGCATTCGACGAAGTTCTACGGCGAAGTTCGAAATTAAAAATGTATGGGTTTTGACATAAGTCATCGCTAAGTAACATGTCGCTTGCGATGTCTTAATTATCTCAAATCCCATACATTTTATTTTCAAACTTCGCTGTCGAAATTACGAAATGCGTCTTGTCTAAAGGCCCAGCTTTTTTATTAGATTAGCTAGGAATACAAGAAAATTATATTAATGTAAAACAGTTCCTCTAAGAGTAACTTAATGAAAATTAATGATACCAAAGCAAAAACTTCAATGTATCTTAAGATGTTAAAGCTCAAAACTAAAACACCATAGAAGTCATTATAAGAGTATTTTCTACGAGAAGTATGTACAACTTACAAGACGTGATCACTATGGAGTAATTATACAATCATTACAAAACATACGCCATTATCCCACGAGCATTGACGAATAGAAAGCGGAAGGGTCAAGGTTTCTTCCGCATCATGTCATGAGTCATGACGCAACGTCAAGTGCGTGAGCTTTACGCGTTACGCCGAAACTCGCACAATGCGTAAGAAACTCGCACAATACGCGTAACTAACGCGCTAATGGTCACGTGTGCGTAAATATTACGTTGGCATTTTTCGGACACGGCATAGATCACGACATCCCGATTATAAAAAAAAAAAGAGAAAAGCAGATTAACTTTAGAAAAAAATAAAAAATATGAATAAAGAAAACATATTATTTCTTAAAGAGATGTTCAAGAAATGTATGAGGCCTGGGCCAGCCCTACGTACAGTATATGTAAATATAGCTACATAATATAGTAACCGTTTCCTATTCTTTATTTTGTTTAATTTCACTTCGTTTCCATGTACATTTAGATTAACTTCGTCAAGGAGAGCAACACAAAGTAAAATAAAACATGGTGGATCAGATCAAAAATAACTAAAGAATGTCATTTTGTCAATGACATGACTTTTGACAAAGAAAGACGTATTACATTCAAGACGACGTCTCTTCGTAAAACTGTCTATTAAGTCAAAATCAAGTCAAAACAACTGTCATGGCCGCCCTAAAAATAGTGTTCTCGCAATAAAAAAACTCTTCAAATAATCATTTTTGTACGCATGTACACTTCTTCAAATATTTTTTTTCGTATTTTTATGATATACCCATATTTTTTTCCTATTTACCTATGTAGTGTACATAGAACTGGCCCAAAATCAAACATCTCTTTTAATTAATAATTTCATAATGAACTAGTAAATCACGATCAAGATTATATCTTTGTCTACTCGAAATCAGGTCGACGTAACAGATCATCGCGATTATTCGTAATTACTTCTTAATCTATTCAAATATTATGTGGGCAACAAAGGCAAAAAGTAAAAGGAAGTCGACGAGTTTATATTAATAGGGGAAACAACAAGTATTATTAAATAAATATGTGGTTTCTGTTAACAATCATACAATCCTGCAACAATAATCACTTCTTATAAAAAAAAATAATCACAGAAAAATCATAACTGAAATAAGTGAATTGCGAGAATTTATTTTTAAATATAAATTTTGCTAGTCCTTCGAACCTGCGGCTAATAGAACCAAATTGTAGATAGCCACGTTTAATAAAAATGCTTACTGTAAAGTTATTTTATATATTATATTAAGTTTTACTATAAAAACTATATTGCTTATGAGTTCATAAAATCTTTTCATTGTTATAGCAATGTTTCATACTACACCCCCTACTGATTTACACAACTGATAAACTATTCAGACAGCTATCCTTGTCCGTCAAGTTACTTTTCCAACGTATCAGACAAAGACAGTAGTATTGAATAGCTAATCAGTTGTGTAAATGCTTTTATTAGTAATGAAGTATGAGTATAAACAGTTTATGCCAATGACCTTATACAAGAGACTATTGAACCTGTATGCCTTATAAGAACTTTTCGTGAAATGGTTTTATAACTAAACTAAAATATATTGTTTGAAATTAATGACAAAAGAAACAAAAGAAAGGAAGCTACAAGTAATCGCGTAGACATTTGGTATCTGTGCACATCCGTAGATATGTCCGTACTCCGTATGTTATCGCTCACGGTAATCTCACATAATTATTTGAAAACAACTAGGTACCCACTCTGTCCCATCGTTAGTCATTTTTTTTTTTCATTTTAAGAAACATTTTGTCGATATTTTGTAAACAAATCTATACTTAATATAATAAAGAGGAAAAGTTTGTTTACTTGTTTGCATTGAATATGCTTGCGAAACTACTGGACTGATTTTGATGAAATTTGGCATAGATGTAAAGTAGACCACGGGGAAGGACAGAGACTACTTTTTATCGCAGAAAAATGTACGGTTTCTGCAAAATTAGCTTTTGCGCGTACGAAGTCGCGAGCAAAATCTATATTACATAAATAGCAACAGAGCAGTCAATTTATCTTAGGGTCAATTCACACCGAAACTAAACGATACGCGACATGGCGCTGCATTTTTAAGATAGCTATGCAAAACTTACTTCATCACACAAGAAGATACAAGTTTCGTTGTAAGAGTTCACAATATTATGTCGAAGTTGCACAGCGCATGTGTATGACTGATCGAGTTTCTTACGCCGGTTCTTCTCGCCGGGTTAGTTCCCGAATCGGTGGTAGGCATTAAATTACAATATTGTAAAAATATTTTTTGAAAAGAACAATTTTCCCATCTTTTTGCTAAAAGTTTCTTACGCCGCCGGTTCTTGTCGCCGGGCTAGTTTCCGAACCGGTGGTAGGCATCATGTAGGACAATTCTATAAGCGTTATATTATAACCTACATGGAAAAGTAGGGACAATTCCATAATCATTGCTACCCCGAACCGGTGGTAGGCATCACGTAGGGACAATTCCATAAGCGTTGCTTTGTAACCTGTATGAATTTTTAATTTTATTTCATTTGATTTGATCATCATTGATGTCATATGAAACGTGTATCATTTTTGTGTAGAGAAACGTTCAATTTTGAATAGCTATATTACAATTGCAGCGCCACGTAGCATCGCGTATCGTCGCGGTGTGACCTGACCCTTATTAAAATATTGCCCGAATTAGGTATCTATCGACTGCGGTAGCTTTTTTGAACTGTCGTATAAAGTTTCATTAACCTATCTTCGCCTATTAAATAGAGGTATTTTCAGGTTAATTAACCTAAGAATGCCTACTAACCTATTAACCCAATGATAGCATTCAAAAGTAGGCTATAGAGTAGAGTAGAGCGTATGTAGCTCAACTTATCTCTGCATTTGACTACGTCGACGTTAAACCCGAGATAATCCTTCATTATCTCCGCAGAGTACGCGTGTGTGAAAGTTAATTGTTTCTCAGACAAAAATTAATACCACCATTAGAGTTGACATACAAACGTCAAAACTTCGGGTCACGGGTTACGTAACCCGACAGTATCGCCGCGAGCGCGGTACATTGCTGCACTTGTATAATACAATTGAATCAATATTAATATCTAGCAATATCCCACGAAAAAATGGAGGATTTTTCGCGGAATATTGCTAGATATAATATTTATTTAATTCGCAATGTAACGCCTGATTCTATTAACTATTTTTATAGTGCTTGTATAAGCCATTGTCTTCCGCAGCGTTTCCAAAAGTCCGCGTTATCGCTACAAATATTTTGGTTTACAAAACGTAATTTAACTTAAAAGTAAGTATTTGTTATTTGTCAAAATTATAAATGTGTTGTACGAATATTTAATTGAAGTGAATAGGATTGTCAAAAAGACAATGCAGGATTACACTTTTCACTTTTTATCACTGGCGATACGGGACGCTAACACTAAAATTGAACTTTATTCACTACACAAAAAGATACTCGTTTCATATATATATATATATATATATATATATATATATATATATATATATATATATATATATATATTTTTTTTTTATTTTTTTTATTCTATCACCAACAGAACAGCATTTGGTACATTGTTGAAAAACAAATCAATATATTACTTAAAGATAAAATGAGTTCTAATGATAGGTGAAGTACAAATTGCGTTGGCGATAGTGAACATGAAATATGAGATGAATGGTTCTATAATGTGATGATGACAAAATGTAACAAAAATAAATTATTTTCTTCTCACAAACTAAATAAAAATAACAATATGAGATGTCATAATATGATGACTGATGAGTCATACGCTGCACATGCGCTGTACAGCGAGATGCCATTTTACATTCAAACTCTTACAACGAAACGTGTATCTTCGTGTGATAATAATAAAGTCAATTTTGAATTGCGATCGAAAAATGCAGCGCCATTTCGCGTATCGTTTCGGTGTGAATTGACCCTAACGCGGAATTTTGACAAGTTTCAGAGGAAAATGACTAATTGGAGTGACATTACGACGCACTACGTAAGCAGTAATGTACAACAATTGGAATCTGCCGGCCGCTAACTTTCGCTGTTATGTCATTTCGCTAAACTTATTTTGCTAGGAATAATAATCACAATGAGTATTGTATTTACGTATCTTTGTTAACATGTAATCCTCGAAATTCTGGATTAGAATTTAAATAAAACGTAACACAGGGATTACGGAGCAGATAAATAATGTTAAGATTTTTTTTTGTCTGTCCAGATCGAAGAAGGTGTTTTCCAAAAACATTTTTCTTTCGCCTACATAGGTAACATAAATTAAGGATACGAATGTTGGTTTTCCACAAGTTTAAAAGCAGGGCCTCTAGTCAAGACGCATTTGATAATTTCGACGGCGAACTTCGAAATCAAAAATGTATGGGATTTGACATCACATGCCATGTCGCTTGCGATGCGTTATGTCAAATCCCATACATTTTGTTTTCGAACTTCGCCGTCGTAATTATCGAATGTATCTTGACTAAAGGCCCAGGTTACGTCGCAGTATTGTCATACAATTAATACACTGGTAGTCATTATAAAAATAATCTAGTGTTAATCATTAGTAATAATGTAGACAACCTATTAAAACTAGTCATATCTGACCCCTCTATTATTCGCCTTTTCTCAAGAAAAGTGAAGGTTGGATTCTCACGTGTCTAACACGGAACATCAGCAACATAATATTACGACCGACACGTCATATTATAAGGAGAATTATGATATCTGCGGCGACATTACGCATCGTGTTTGATTTATCGCCTTTTATCCAAATTTCTATCCAAATATCTAATAACTAACTCCCCACACAGATCTCGGTGACGATGGCCCGTTTTCATTGAAACCAGGCCAGTTACGCAGGAGTAATTTTATAGTGCCCAAGTGTGTGCGCAGTACACAAGAGCACTCTCTCTTCCTTTACTCTCGTAATCCAGTGGGACAGATAACCGATACGACTGACGAGAGATGAGGCGCAGGTGCGACTTTTTACATGCCCATCCGACGCATGGAACTTCTTTCTTGTCAGACAATCAGGTGATCAGCCTGCATTGTTGTAACCAAACTTGGAAACAACATTTTTGTGGCTCCTCCTCCTCCCCCAGAGCCAATGCTCTAACCACTAGACCACGGAGGCTGTTAGGCCAAATATGCAACAAGGTACCTATATTAATATAAGGTTAGTTCTACCTATTATATTATACTACCTAAATCCTAAGGTAATGTGGTAAAAGAATTTGAAGCAAATAATTATTTGAATACATAGACGTAAAAATTTGAATATATATTCAAATAATGCTTCTGTATTCAGAAAACTGCCTACTTAATACTTAGATATACAAATGGATTTATTTAATATCGTTTTGTTTTGTATCAATCAATTATCAAACTATCACTACAACTGCTGTAATAAAAATTAATTATTAATTAACAATTATAACAGCGAAAGCACTAAAACCCACAGTATGTGTATTATCCACGTTGACATTACGTTTTTGCATCGACCTTTGGTTGTGCAATCGGAACTCATCTGCTGGAAAGTGCTCCGGCGCGGCAGTAGGAAGCTAAAAGTTAACAATGAACTCGTGCGAACACTCACTGTTAATCTTTTATTTACATTAATTTAACAATGAGCTGTTAACGTTTAACATTTTTTTAAATTACTAATAGAGATTCTTTGTTTAATAATGTAAAATAAAGTGATTTGAATATATGTTTTTCTTTGATAATTTTATTTCACATTTCTAACCTTTTCATAATAATAAACCCTGATTTGATAATGAATAAAGTTATGTAGCAAATCTAAGATTTTATTTGCATGGGAGATGTTACAATAATATACACACAATGCAGCGGGTTAGGTAATAAAATACGTAATTTTGCACAAAAATGTAGGAAACAATAATTTCTAGAGGTATTGAAACGCATAACGAAGTAGGAAATAATGAAACGTAAGAATCAACACACAAAACAAATTATGTTTAATCAAGTCACTATATTCTTGCAGTTAGATACCAAAAGGCGAGTGCTTCAAAAGTGCAAAGAGGGCAATTTATCGAAGATGACGGTCCATAAGGCAACTTATTTTTAGGTTGGTTTTTATGATACATAAAAAACCTATTAAAAATTTATGAACCCATAAACCGTATCTATCGAGATAATTTTAGAACAATGACCATAAAAGTGGCTGCGAAAAAATAATTTACTTGAATATTTGCATATTTTGATAGCAAACTCATTGTTCCCAGTTGCTTCAGAGTTTCGCAAACAGTTGCACAAATAGACTGCGGCACTATTTTCATTTAATGAAACAACGGTCAGGCAGGATGTATATAAGGGGCGATTTCACCATTCACAATAAAAAATTCTTTTTTTAAACTTAGTTCTTACTGGCGTTCTAGCATCCATGTCAATATATCTAGGTAATCACGATAACGAAAACTGAATTAAAATAGTATAGATGTAAAATATCTTTGCACAAATGTGCTTTATAAGTATTTTTGATTTGTGAGAGGTATCTAATGTGATACTATCTTCAAATTAATACTGAATTTATAATTACAAATATCACAACTATCATTTCATTACTTTTCGTACCTGACAACTCTTAAACGCATAGATGTATAATATTACTGCTTAAATGCGTTCAACGATGTTAAGCCAACGAAATTCGGAGATCAGAACTTAAACTAAGCTTAGCTAGAAACGTGGTTAGTTTATGTTGGTGAATTTCAATTTCGATTTTTCAAATCGATAAAACGCGTAAAGCGAGTTCTGTGTATACTGATTGCGTTCAATTTTATTGGTGAAATCAGCCCCAAGAATGACTAATGCTAGCCGTACACGCAACGGTATACCTGACAGGTTTGCCTGTGCAGTAAACCGGAGCGTGTATGTGGCAACTAGAGGTTTCCACATAGTATCAGCTCAAGCTTACCTGATAGATATAACTGTGCAGGCAAATCTGTCATGAAAATCCTTACGTGTAAAGCAGCTTTATTCGCGCTTTTGAATAGATAAAGTACCGATAAAAAACCTCAGAGACCATGCATCAGATAACAATTCATGCAAGGTACCCGTACCGTACCCGGTTACTAGAATTTAAAACATACTACTTGAGAAATCGCTGCTTTAACACGAATAAATACCGCATAAATATCACGGCCTCTCAGGCAACCAGCGTGAAATATAGCTTGCGTTGTGTTTCCGAAAACAAATCCTAGTTTGATTTCATATGCACCTATGTAGAGCAGACAGATGCAATAAATCACGAAGAGTATTTTTTAGCAAAATACTGAACATTTAATACTTAAAATTCTTTAACCTTTCACAGTTATACTATACATTGTATTCAAGCGGTGTCTGCGGTAACAGCGCGTAACCACAGTTTACATGCTAATTCGAAGCTTCTCCACATTTTTGACATCGCATTTAGAGATATATGAAACTGACCACGTAATCCTACTTTTAAGTAATCACATGATCACATTATGATCGTTTGAATGCTCACCATCCAGTGCTATCTAATTCTGACGACTTTCACAAAATAATGACTTGGTAAGCTTAGGTTTTCCTCAACATCTGAACTCGACAGTTTGAAATCTGTTGTGACTTTGATCTAAGAATACTTATAAAATCTTATACTTTAAACGAGACATTCTTGTATATATAATCGGTTTCTCGACAACGGCTACAAGTATTACCATGAAATATAGTATGCAGGGAGTTTTGGGGTAGAAAAATCGATGTAGCTCGGTCTTATCAAGTTTTTAGCTCAGTGTTTTGTTGTGTGTGTTTTTTTATTTTGTCGTGCAACAATATGTCCATAATATCGACTCTGTTAAGTCAGTCTGATTGGTAGATCGGTATGCTTATGTATAATTTTTGCTTTGTTTGAAAATTCGGAATGTAGTGGGTTCGAATCCCGGTGAGATTAAATTTTTGTGTTTTTTTTATTTATTTATCAGGACTCCCGAGCAAAGCTCGGTTACCCAGGTTAAATAATATGTACTTAATGTTCATAATATCTATCATTTTATTTTGTATCACACTTGGCCATCCATGTACGCAACTATGCACACTCACTGAAATAATTAAGTAGGTACCTAAATGTTAATTAATTAAATTCAAATGTAATTAATTTATAAAGAATACATTTAATTATTGTAATAAACAAATTATATAAGTCATCTACTAATAAAACTGTCCTACAAACTTCTTTGGGGTAAAGTTTAACTATAATTGAATTTTGAAGATAGACTAACCAATTTTGACCCAAAGGCCTTGGGTTCTTGCGGTTTGTAATTACTCAAAGCATAATTGATGTAACGAACGCTAGTAATTTAGTATTTAAAATGAGATTTGAACAGACGGGTATGGATTAGAATTATTAATTTAAGTTGGATGAACGCAAATTATCTTATATATTTACTCATAGACGTATTTGCATTTGCTTCAAAACTTAGTACCTATATGCTTAAAATCGTCATTATGAATTAACAAACTTATAACAATATTGCCATGCTCATCTCAAATTGTAAAACAAACTGTAATTTAATTACAATTAAAAGTAACAATAAACAAAACATTTAAATTTTCCACGGAGACGCGAATTTCGTAAGCCCGTGGTAATTACTCGTAATTTGGAATAATAAGTTCTGGAAGACCGCAGGACAGCCTTGAGATTTCACAACTCATCATCTCGGAGACAAATGCTAAGTAGATACTATGGTCAATGTCGAATGGGCAGCAATTTGCATTTTTACCTCCACCTCTTAAACTTTCACATGTTTACCTAGTCACAACGTTTTCGCATTAAAATGCTTGTCTATGTTTAACATGTTACGTAATAGCGTAGACCAATCGTACAGTCATTGTCCGCTTCCAATTTTGTTAAGTTGGTTGGTATACAATATTTTGACACCAAGCTGTTGCCCGCGGCTCCGCCCGCGTAAACATAGTATCCCTCGGGAACACTATACTTTTTCGGGATAAAAAGTAGCCTATGTTTTAATCTAGATCCTAAACTACTACCATACCAAATTTCATCAAAATCCATTCAGGGCTTCAAGCAGGAACATTTTACGTTATCGTTAAGTGTACGTAAGCGAGAAATATTCTAAGAAAACCATGAAAGCGCCTCTAGCGGACGTAAAAGTAACTAAAATTTTCATACAAAATTTCTCATATTTCACGTTTACGTACACGTAACGATACCGCAAAATGTTCCTGCTTGGGGTACAGTAGTTTTTGCGTGAAAGAGTAATAAACATCCATCCATCCATACACCCTCACAAACTTTCACATTTATAATATTAGTAGGATTAGCGCCCTGTTTGGAAAGCGGATCGGACTGCGTTCCAAACCGCGGAAGGATCTGTCGGTTTGGACTGCGGATCGAACTGTCGTGCTTATTACGACTAAAATTGCGTCACGGCTTGGACCGCCCGCGCCGGCGCCTTATATGATACGTCAAAATACGTCATAGCGCCCGGTTCGAACTGTGGAAAATGCGTTAGGGGCCCCATACATGGTCCGGTCTACCTGCAGTTCGGCCTGAACGGATGCAAAATCGTATCGTGTGTGTGCAATTTCGAGATCGCATCAGGCGGCCGTACGGACTGAAGCGATTCGTTCCAGTGTTGCCAGCTCTTTTTTTGTGAAACTACTAAACTCGTATCGATTTCTACTAAAACTACTAAAGAGGCTACTTAACTTAGGAATTCCTGAAGCCCCCCAAAAACCACTGCATTTTAGGTTTTATTATATTAAATTTTTTCATTAATTGAATTTGATTATAAATTTTACCATTAAATTAAAATATACTAGGAAATATTACGTATTTAGTAGCTATTTTGCATATCATTACTGTCTGGCTCTTTCCTACTTAAACACTACTAATAACTAAATTTCTACCAAGGAGGGAATAAAATACTCAATTTAGTAAAATTTTGTAAAATAACTAAGTTGGCAACATTAATTCTGGCCTGACCGATCGGCCTGTACGCGCGGCCTGTCCTGGCCGTGTGTGGACAAATCGCTTCAGTTCTTGCCCGACCCGCTGCCGTGCGGGCGTGTATCTTGTACAAGCGTTGTATGAGTTTTCGCGGTGTTTAAATACAAAATTGATAAACACGACCGTAGCGCGCGGCAAACCAGAATGGACTGATGCGACTGTTCCGTGTGTGGGCACGAATCAGATCAGGCCGAACTGACGTAAATTGGATTGGATGCGATTTTTTCCGTGTGTGTGCTCGAATCCGTTCAGGCCGAACTGACGTCAGTTCCAGCTGAAACGATCGGCCTCTCGTCTGTGAGGGCCTTTATCATCGACATACCAGGGTCTCTAGTCAAGATGTATTCGATAATTTCGACGGCGAAGTTCGAAATCAAAATGTATGGGACTTGACATAACGCATCGCAAGCGACGTGTCATATAACGATGACTTATGTCAAATCCCATACATGTTTGATTTCGAAGTTCGCCGTCGAAATTATCGAATGCATCTTGCTAGAGGCCCAGATCGTAATATCGGCCCCGCACGTTTTATTAGCAGCAGCTTCCCTCGGTCCGAACTGTACGTGTGACTGGCGTTATTTATTTGTTCTGTTAATTAAAACTATCGAACCTTTGTATGTAGGTCAAATGGTGTAATCACTCATCTACACTAATATTATAAAGAGGAAAACTTTGTTTGTTTGTTTGGTTGTAATGAATAGGCTCAAAAAGTACTGGACCGATTTCAAAAATTCTTTCATCACTCGAAAGCTACATTATCCACGAGTAACATAGGCTAAATTTTATTTTGGAAAAAAATAGGGTGCCGTAAGATATTTGGGGTTTTCGGACACAAGGTGTATAAAATCAACCAGAAAAGTAACTTATTTTGCGTACGCTGCCTAAACTATAAAAGATAGAACCATAAAATGCTTTAATTAATTGTAGATCTTATAAATATCTACAAAAAAGTCCGCGACACACTATACCTATCTATGTCGAGTGAGGCACAACAACGGTTTTTTTTATTAGAAATCTTGATTATTATTTTTTTGGACTACATTTAAACGCGTTTATTTTACTCATGCTATTAATCCTTATCAAAATAAATTATTTGATCACTAAGTACAGTTTATGTAGACAATATTTGGTCTTTGAATGATTAAAATCGGACGTTTGGTTTTGAAGTTATGGCGAAATTAAAATATTACGATTTCTGCTCCACGGCCCGTTGCGAAGTAGGCGTCACCAAGGCGTGTGTGCGTATGGGAGGGGAGTTTAGATCTATGAGGTAGCCGCAGTATTGGTATCAGTATATAGTATTGTACCCGTGCGAAGCCGGGGCGGGTCGCTAGTTTGATATATTATTGCATCCTAAATTAGAGATTATCGAGAGTTTTCATTGATAGCACCGTACAAATAGATATTATATGTTATTTTCTTTAATATATTGTTAGTAGATTGACTGTAGTATTTTCAATATTAATGTATGTTGATTATTAATGTACTTGCTGTTTCCCGCGGCTCCGCCTGCGTTAATATACTATCAGGTGTCTCACGGGAATACTGTATTTTTTCGGGATAAAAGTAGCCTATGTTTTAATCCAGAGCCTAAACTACTACCGTACCAAATTTTATTAAAAATCCGTTAAGTAGTTTTTGCGTTAAAGAGTAACAAACATCCACACATACATCCATCCATCCATCCTACAAACTTTCACATTTATAATATTAGTAGGATTATATTATTATTTTGTTGTTACAGGTGTTCGGACTCCTCATGGCGGTTACGCTAACGGCAGCTACGCCGAAAAAGCATTACAAACGTGATGGTAAGATTCACTTTGACTATAATTATTTTGACTTTTTATTTGGGAAAACTTTGCAGTAAGTTTTAATCAATTTTTGCCAAAATCAAATACAGTTGAGCATTGACGGTATTTCAGTTACCTATTCTGGGTTTTCCCGGTATTAACGAAAATGTTTGGCAAGATGGTTAGCACATAACACTGACACATTACAATAAAATTTTAGTACAAACAAGTGCAACAGCTTCTGTATGCTTGAGTTTGTACAGTTATTGCTAAATCCACGTCAAACTTAATATTTAAGTGTTTTACAATCATCGCTGTTTTACTTAGCTGTTTAACTTTGTTTGCTGAACCAACTATACACCTTGCGATGTCTTTACTATGCTCAGTTGTGAAAAGTTGGAATGATCCAAGTTTGTAATTATTAAAACCCAACTAAAACGGAACGTACTTTTATCTTATTCTGAATTATGAGTATAATGTTTATTAAATTAAACTACTTTTTACAGCTCCGGTCAGCTCATCTTACCTACCACCATCGAGACCTTCGTCTACATACGGAGCACCTCGACCTTCGAACAGCTATGGACCACCCAAACAATCATACGGCCCACCAAAACAATCATACGGCCCACCAAAACAATCTTATGGCCCTCCAAAACAATCATACGGCCCACCAAAATCGTCGTACGGACCACCGAAACCGTCAAGCAACTATGGAGCTCCAGCGCCGTCTTCGAGCTATGGAGCCCCACCGTCCTCAAGCTATGGGGCTCCTGCTAGACCACCGGCGACCAGCTACGGCGTGCCCACTGGCCCATCGACTACCTATGGCGCCCCTAAACCATCGCAATCCTACGGAACCCCATCGTTTGGTGGCTCCTCCGGTTCCTTCAGTAGCTCGTTTGGTAGCTCTTCCGGATCATTCGGCGGTAGCGGTGGTGGCATTTCATCATCTTATGGTGCCCCATCTAAGCCTTCTGGCTCCTACGGCGCTCCAGCGCCATCTGATTCATATGGCGCTCCAGTTCCTTCTTCATCATACGGAGCCCCATCGTCTGGTGGCGGAAGTTTCAGTTCTGGCCACGGAAGCAGCCACGGAAGTAGCCATGGAAGCAGCGGATTCGGAGGTTCAGGATTCGGCGGAGGCAGCGGCTTCGGTGGTAGTGCCCCATCATCATCCTATGGCGCACCAGCGGCTCCCTCTAGCAACTATGGACCTCCTTCGAGCTCCTACGGCGCTCCAGCTGCACCGCCTTCTTCCAGTTATGGCGCTCCTAGTTTTTCATCTGGCGGTAGCTCCGGTGGATTCTCTGGTAGCTTAGGCGGATTCTCCAGCGGTGGCGGATCCGGCGGCTACTCTTCCGGTGGATCTGGTGGATATTCTTCCGGCGGTTCAGGTGGTTACTCCTCCGGTGGTCACTCCTCTGGCGGTCACTCCTCTGGCGGTCACTCCTCGGGTGGTTTCTCCTCCGGCGGTGGTTCAGGTGGTTATTCATCGGGAGGCTCGGGTGGTTACTCATCAGGCGGCGGATACTCGTCGGGCGGTCACTCGTCGGGCGGTCACTCGTCAGGTGGACACGGCGGTTCATCCGGGTACTCCTCGGGAGGCTCCGGCGGCTACTCCAGCGGCGGCGGCTACTCCGGAGGCAGTGGGTCAGGGGGATCGGGCGGATACTCTGGAGGCAGTGGATCGGGGGGATCGGGCGGCTACTCTGGAGGCAGTGGATCCGGGGGTTCGGGAGGCTACTCCGGCGGTGTGCCGGCCACCATCAGCCAAGGATACGACTCGAACGGTGGTTATGTGTATTAGGACAAAGTCGCTTGTTTAGTCAATGAGATTCTTATAGTAAGGTATTATAAAGTCATCAGTATTCTTAACTCACTCCAAATGTCCCACAACCGACAGAATGGTTGCCCGTTTGGTCCAACGAGTTCATATAAGAAAGTGAGAAGACTAGAGAGTTACCATTTCGAAACGCCTACTTTATACGTTAAGAACTTAATTTTATCTTGTGTGTAAAACATGATTAACGAGAAGAATTAATTTTAAGACTAATAAAATTATTGATGAAAACAGAATTTTATGAACCAAAAACAATACTACAATTTTATTAATTCTGTTCTTTATAAACTTTAGTGGTTGGGTTTCACCATAACCTCAAATAAAGGGCGACAAGGCCAAGACTGAACGTGACTAACATTATAATCTGTATACTTAATATCCAGTGTCGGTCTACATTTTTTGCCCGGTAGAGCGAAAACTTACTCGCTTTTGGATTTGTCGCTAGTCGCGTTAAAGTTTGTTTAGCCGTAACTAATTATGTATTACCACGTATTACTACAATTTTTAACTATAGAAAGTTTTTCATCAAGCTAATTAATGTAAACATTATAATCTTAATCTAATCTAATGTTATCTGTAATTATAATTCTCCCTCTAATGTTTTCAGCAATTTATATGTTATTACGAATATTTATTTTTCTCGTCTGCTCATTTTTATCGTAAGAGTTATATTTAATAAACTGTACAAATATTAGCATAAGTTACATATTTTGTATAAATTAAAATTTGTTAAAAAAATATACTTACTCTTTATTTATATCCAAACCATATTAAATTGCTTAGGCTGTGATGCGATAGGGATCTATTAAATTGAAGTTAAATAATAAACAAATTATTATACTAACTACTTTTTTCCCGCGGCTTCACCCGCGTAAATAAAGTGTCCCAATATAGTATTGACTATCCCACGGGAATAGTGTACTTTTCAGGAAAAAATCCAGATGATCCAGAAATGTTACAAAAAATTGAAAGAGTAACAAACATCCATCCATTCATACTCACAAAGTTAGTAGTAGGATTATGGACGAATTTCGACCACATCGGCCACACCACACCTTTAGTAATAATAATAATTATATAACAGTGACGAGGGGTTCCTATAACTCCATTCCTAATGGCTTCCCTTACCGCTTACCTTTTGAATACCTTCATCCCAATCCCTACCTATTACACAGGCTACGGCTTCCCTATGAAGGAGAACCAGCCTTCGCCACTGATATATAACGTGCAATTACCATTGTGTTTCCGATTTTATCTCTAACATTCTGAAATGTTTCAATACACTATATGAACTTTTGTTAAAAAAAGATACAGCCATGTATTTTCGATAAAATAGCAATTGCTATAGATAAAAAGATTCAACTTGTGTAGGCGCAATAGCTTTATAGTAACGATTTGATTCAAACACAGGACATAAAAAGAAAACTTAAAACCATGTCTTAAAACGTGTAAGTAAATGTTGTCATTGAAAGATGATAAATGATGATGTCCATAGAAGGTGATAAAGATGAAATCCTCTCTTCAAAAGAAAATGCTAGCAGCATTTCTAAAGGTATACCAATGCAAGCAACACGAAACCGTGACCCGAGACCGAAATAGGGTGGCGGAGCCACTGCTTAGTACGAATTATGGAGCATTTTACATCCCCGAGTCCCGCCTCGCACAACCGATAAGCATGGACAGACAAACTAGGCCTTTAGTCAAGATGTATTCGATAATTTCGACAGCGAAGTTCCAAACAATATGTATGGGATTTGACATAAGGCATCGCAAGCGACATGCCACTTAGCGATGTTTTATGTCAAATCCCATACATTTTTGATTTCGAACATCGCCGTCGAAATTATCGAATGCATCTTGACTAAAGCCCATTCGTTGGTTTGATCGTCGCGGTCGCGAGTCTCGGTCGCATAGATCGGAAACCTACCTTTAGATACTTGAAGAAGCTGGAAAAGTGATTTACAAAAAAGTAGAAAAATTCAGTAGGTATAGAAAAACAAGCTTTGCGATTCAACGTACTATATTTTAGGTCGCAGGAGACGCTGGTTCACAACATTACACATTGTTCACATTTCAATATTCAACAAGAACTAGGAATAAGTCAATAGTATATACTACTAGCTAACAGTGGGTTCGGTGCTCGCTGACGCAGTGCTGCTCATATCGTAAATTCGTTGTAAAGCAAATAAGTTAGACGTCATAACACAATAACTAATCTGCAGAAAGTTAACACGGTTTTTACTCATCCATATTAAAGTTTGATTTTGAGTTGAATCTGCAAGATTTCCTAACTTTCTTTTGAATGCTTTGGATGAAGATCAAACGTAGGTTTATATTATTAGGTACATTTGTTAAAATTGTACTATTTTACTTAGGAGCATTCTGCAAACTGTATATTGTTATATATGTTTTATTCGCAGTTTTTTTAAATTTATTAAAAATATTTGGATTTAATTATTCGTATACAATATTCATGTTTTATACTTAGTTCAAAAATCAAGATTGCAGAAGGTAAAAAGTAGATAAATGGCACTATTTTTGTTTTGTGCATATCGCACATATTTTAAACAAATAGAGTTTTCAACAGATAATTCGTTCTAAAATATTTTCAGCGAAATGTTATCCTAGTATCAAGTACGTAGCTATCTGTCTACCTTTTAATGTGTTATTAAATATACGAGGTTCGAATAGGAACTCCGCACTCGTATGACAATAATTACGTACAAAGGACACAGGTAAAACGGTAACACGACAATTTGGGTTTATGTGTACCGTCTGTAGCCGCAGGGTGAAAATTTTCAAAAGAAAATCCACCTTTTATTTTCCATTTCACACAGAGACAGGTAATTAACAAATGAATAATGTTACAATCCCTCCATAAGAACTCTTTGATACAGCTAAGATACAATAATATCATTATAGCACTTTGTAACCTCTGATTATAAAACCTATTGTTTTATCTGAGTTTGTAACATTAACGGGCGGCGGGCGAACTTGAACAGCGCAGGGGCGTCAACGTGCACCGTCGAAGAACAACAACGATATCTAAAACTACACTTAAAAATATTGATATGTATCAGTTACTGTGATATGTTTACATTTACATTACGTATGTAACACGTGATATGTATCTCGTAGTCTTCGCGTAGTATTAACATATAGGCAGATGACTATCACATTAATATATTTATACTATACACGTCTCTCTAAAAAAACCTATGCGTTTACCATAAATTTGTCAGAAAAGCCCTTTTAATTCACCAAACAGCTCGTATAAATAGATAAGTTACACTTAGATAAAACACTTAGTAGATACATTGATGATAAAAGCTGGATTAAGTGAATATACATCGAATACGCGTAACACTGGCGCGGGCGTGTGGGTGGCGCACGCGGCACGGCCGAGGGACGCTACACGATTACTTCAGAATTTAGACACATATAACACCTTAAGCTACACATAAATTTTTCTTCAACAGGGGCCTAAGCGTCAGTACACTCTGAGATGCAATGCGGCGCACACTTTTGAAGATAATGATAAAAATTTTACTTTATTTGCTACACAAAAAGATTCACGTCTCATTGCAAAAGCTCGAATTGCGTGCTGTACCGCGCTAAATACGGTGCCGCTTGCAATGAATCACGTATATTTTTGTCTATTTAGTGAATAAAGTTCAATTATGAATACCTATCTTAAAAAGTGCGCTCCGCGTTGCGTCTCAGTATGAGCTCACCCTAAGTGCGAATTTTTGAATTCGTTAAACTGTCTGTTTACATTGAGCTATAATTTCTGTTATACAAATATCTGAGCTATCTATTTTATGAAAATAGCTCCGTTGATCTATTTGTCCCGTGTAGTTTCTAAATAGCTAAAAGTAGACAGACTACAACACTTTGTGTTTACGTTCGGGCCTCTGTGAATGAATATATTTCGATATAAATTTTAACTACAAGATAAATAGATATTTCAATATATTTCCATAGAAAATATTCGTTATTCTATAAATCTCTCGAACAAACAACGATTATATACGTTTTTATATCAGCAGATAATAATGTATCTGAAAAATATTTGTCGTACCCTAGAGATGGAAGCGTTCAACATAGTTAAATTCCACACAAAAGATAACAACTCAATAATATATCGTTAATAAACTATAAAAAGCGATACAAACTATAACAGCCACTAAATTGTACGCTTGTTGTGCGACAGTAAGACCTACACACTCTACTTGTAGATACAAGACTAAGGGCCCATCCAGATTCGCGCCAAGGAGCCCCGAGGAACGAGAACGCTGGACAGTGTCTCGCCTTCCTCTCGCTTTTGCACATAGACTTCTCAAGAGACAAACGACTTCTAGCGAAACTTCTCGCCGTGACTCTGGATGGCATAAAGTAACAGAAGTCCGCAAACTATGCTCTACGTACCTAGAACCCGCTTCTGCTTTGATATTGTGCCTCGTAATAATACAAACAGACATTCAAAGCCAAGCCTACTGATGGTGTATCGGTCAAAGCGACTTGCCTCTTCTATGATTGTTCAAAAGTGCTTATATTTCCGCAACAAGATGTATGTAATTTACAAGCAGCTCTCCAATCTATGCAACCGCGACCTGCGTCCGAGACCGGGTCGCGCTACCTCGCTCAGTATGGATTTATATTATATATCCTGCGATCGCGTCGCATGACATTTGTGCGTGGCCAGAGAAATGAGAATCTAATTCGCTGGTTTGCTGGTCACGGTCGCGGTCGCAGGTCGCGGTCTCGTGTCGCGATCGCATAGATCGGAAGGCTACCTTTAGATATGATATCCTCTTTTGATACATTTTCATTTCGAGAATATTGTTCAAAATCTAAGCCTGCTTTTAGAAAGCTTGTATTTATTGTATTTATTTATTGAAGCTTTTCTCTACTGCAGAGTTACAGACAGAGTTACGTGTTTTAAACATTTGCTTTTTTGATTACTTCGATCACGATGAAGAGTGTTCAGACCAGAACACCTACAGCAGACCCGGCCAAAAATTTACACCGCGTGGCACTCAAGTATGCTTTCATCTACAGTAATTGACATAAATAAGGAATCATTACAAACAATGTATATCCACAGTGTAATAAAGAGATACAGTGGTCCAACGCGTTTGAAGTCGCGCGAAATGCCGCTTTTGTGTAGGTATTCGTCATTGCTGCAGGGTTGTCACAATAATGTGTTTTATTATAATCTGTTCTACATTTTGTGTAGGTATTCGTAGTATGTGTATGTAGAGTACTAGGAATAAAACAAAATATATATATATATATATATATATATATATATATATATATATATATATTAGAAGGGTTTTATTATAAAAAATACAAATGCGTACCTATACAAAAGCTCAGGGTTAGCATGATATATATCAATTGATATATATCGTATATATATCATGATATATATCAATTGATATTTATGCTTGATATATTATATCAAAATTGATATTTATATTTAAAAATGTAAAAGAATGTTTTAAATGTAAAAAATCTTACATCAACACAGGTCTTATTTTCCGAGAGTTTCACAAGCCTAGGTCATCAAAAACTTGCTATTTGACACGACATTAACTAATCATAGCCGTCGACGCGGCTTGTGACGGCATATGACACCCACGTGACCCCCTTTTTTTCGGAAGAAAATTCCTTGTTTGTTATTATACTATTGTTATACCATTTATACCATGTGTCAAATTAATTCGACTGATAAAATTAATACACTTTTTTTTCTGGTTATAAACAAAAGTCATTTTATGGTTTTATGGTTTATTTAAATTGATACTCAAAAGTATCTATCGTTGATTTTTAATTGATTTGAAAACTTTTAATATCAATAATAAATAAATGAGTTTAATTTTACTTCCCTATCTTCAAATTATCAGACATACAAATTATTTCCATTCAACTATTACGAAAAAACATATCAGAGTACCTATGAGATTTGTATGTAATTTTGAAAATATCAAAAAATCAAAAATATCGGATATATATCAAAGATATCTGATATTTTGATATTTGTTATAAATATCGGATATTTACGAACCCTGCAAAAGCTACAAATGCGAAACTGAAAGGTATTTTCGACATTTGGATTTACTAGTTTTTAGATTGCGATTGTTGAATTTGACGATGTAGTTAGTAAATTCTCATACGTAGATACAATTTTATTAAAAATTCTGACGGGAAACAGGCGCATGGTTTTGTATTAAAATTAATCTTCTTTAGCTGTTCATATAATTGACCATTGTAAATAAGTACCTACATACAACTCAAACGAAACACTGTCGCAAACCACTTAAAACAATCAAATTAAAAAGCGTCAACCCCGGCTGACGTGTCCCAAGCGAGTGTATGGCAGCTTGGGCTCGCTACCGCCCCTCTCTCACCCCGCACGCCCCGCACGATTGCTCTGTCTAGACGTGTCCGTTGGACGACTGTAGGTAATAGTTCTATAGGCTGTGGTATATCATTATATCTATCAAAGAACTTCACAATTTGATATGTATGAGTTTCATTATCATTAAGTATTCTCGTTACGATTTAATTATTCTACAAAATAAACATTCTCTTAGACTATGTCAAAAATAATATTGCTTACTTTCGTTTTCACAACGTACCTACCGCTGTGTACTGGGTCAACAGGTGCCGTCGAATGTGCTGTCGGAAGGCTGATATCGTTTGAACTATAGTCCCGTGGAAACTAACACTGAACTAACCGAACTAGTAGTAGTAGTAGTCGTCTCAGAAGGCCGTCTGCTTGCCGAAGGGCTGGACCGGCGGGGGCGCGTTGCTACTACCGAACAACGGAGTCGGCCCGTCGTTCGGGTCATCTAGGTCATCATCGTCTTCTAGGGCCGGGTTGATCCGGCCGGATTTCTCATCAGGTCCTACGAGGGTCGAAGCGGCCCCGTACAACCGGCCCGGCACCCCGCCCAGTACCGACATCTGCTCGCCAGCCTCCGAGGGCTCGTCCACGCGCCTGATGTCTTCAGGGATGTTCACCACGCAGTTGAAATAGTCCGACTCGGGGCTCAGGTAGCCCGAGTTGAATAAGAACCTGGGGATATAATTATATATTGTATTAAGGGACTCCTCGAAATGGGTGGATAGAAATTATTGACAATCAATTTAAAATTAGCATTGTGTAAATTGGCCATTCGAAGGTTTGAGTAAGCCGTACCCGTACATGAGAACTAAACAACATTGTTTTTATGTCTGATTGTAACATCGTTACTAAAATTGGAAAAAATCCCATTAGATAAAAATAATTAATGTTGCGACACAGATAAATGTATTCTGATGAAATTGGGCAGTTTGTGTGTTGTCCGCGTCGTCAGAGCCGTGTCGCAGTATTTGTGATTGCGCAGAGAGTTTCAGCTCAAGTCAATGTTTGCACGCGAGATGTTACGTCATAGGTACACAGGACTGTCCAAATAATGACGTAACACAGGTGATGTTGGCTGGTTATATAAGAATATAAAGATAGGAGCGTAACATGAGAGCTTAGACAATCCTTTAAACGATAGTGCGAGTGAAGATAGTATAATCAAAAAGAAAGAAGAGCACACTACACATTATGTAGTCAATGTACTTTTCCCAAACATGGTGTTCATTTATTTACTATACGCGTACCTTTATATAATATTATGCTATGGTAGTATTTATAATACAGTACATGAGGGTTTTTGAATTCGTGACATCTGACAGCTTTTTGACACGACGTTCCTTGGAAATTTTATTTTTTGCAGCCGTTGCCGTGATTACGATTATATATACAAGATTGTCTCGTTTAAGATTGAATCGGAACGGAGTATATTGAATAACGTCCGATATTCAATACAGTACCTACTTGACAGTGAAACATAAACTCTGACCTTTTAATTAATAAAATAACGAGAATAGACAACAAATTGAAACTGTACAATAAGTCCACTCGTGTGTTCCAGTTTCGCAACTTTTCCGACTCCGACCGTGGAGCGATGAGAATGCTCTAAACCCACGAGATCCAATTACGACTATAATTGGACGCATTATATTTGCTTATGGATGTACAGGGTCTAAATGAGACCCGGAGATTCATTGTTCACAGGACCGTAATTAACGTTTAGGCTTTTGACAAGAACTAGGATATCAATATACACAGACAACCAATTATTATTGCTAGCCGCATAGATGAATAATATAATTGGTCTCGCTGGGCACTCGACCCAGCGAGACCAATGATTAGTCTATGGTTAGCCGCTAGCCCTTTATAATAGCTTTTACGCGCGACCTCGTCCGCGTGGACCGCAAGGGATGAATTTCGAAAAATTATTTTTTACTTCATAATAACTATCTGCGTGCCAAAATTCAACGAATTCCGTACACTAAATAGTATGTTAATATTTCAATATAAAACTTTGGACCCCCATTTCACACATTTAGGGGGTGAATTAAAAAAAAACTATAAAATATGTACTCAATGATTTGCTTCAATGACCTCGAATAATTAATTTCATGGAAATTGCAGTTGGTGAAGATTTTAAATATTTTCCATACAAACTATCAATTCTTATTTTACACCCACTCCTATTTCTCCCCTTTAAAGGTGGACTTTTTTCAAATTTCCTTATTGTGCGTTTACATTATTAGAATGTACTATAAATCTGTGGTGCCAAATAATTGCTCATCACCCTTATTATTTTATTCAGACTCTGATTATGCTATTTTTTCATTAAGTTCAGAGAAAATTTGCACTATAGATTAAAGTAAACTTTTAATAAGTAAAGCTTTAGCGTTTCATAATATAAAAAAGCTATATGTAGGCACTAGGTAGGTATATCAAAAATTATAGATTCATCTTTTAAAAATAGCCGCAATTTATCCCAGGGTTCGAGGATATATATCAATGGATATATATCATGATATATATCCGATATATATCCGATATATATCAAAGGACTTTTTATGATATATATCAACACAAAATTTTATAATTTTTGGCGTTTTTTACTGTATTTCTACTTCCTAAATGTAATGTCATTGGAGTAGAGTTAAAACATATTCCCTACTAAAGTTCTAATCCATAAATAGCAATAGCAACACTTCTGCCGGCATTAGGTAATGGTGTCAGTCATGTCAGAAAAATTTAAGTTTTTGTTTGTGTTTACTCTATTATTTTTTACAAAGAAAGTAATTGACAAAGTGCAGAAACGAAGAAGCATTAAATAACTTTCGTATTTATAGAATACTAAGTTTTGCGCGCGGCTCCGCCCGCGTAAATACATTATCCCGCGAGAACACTACTTTTTCGGGATAAAAAATATCCTATGTCCTTTCCCGGGACCCAAAGTATGTCTATACCAAATTTCATAAAAATCGGTTCAGCGGTTAAAGCGTGAAGAGGTAACAGACAGACAGACACACTTTCGCATTTATAATATTATAAGTATAAAAGTATGAAGTATAGATAACTGTTTATTAAATCATGAATTTTTAGGCTATGTCTTTATTTTAAACAGAAGTGTTATTAGAGCCAGGCTATGATGTGTTGAAAAAGCCGGCTCTTTTATATGAATATTCGAGACTGATAGATTTTATGTAAAAATTTCGGATTTTTTTTGATGATTTTAAGTACCTAAATAAATAAAAAAATAAAAACATTTCAGCTTTTGAAGTAAATTCCTCTTTAGCGGCGCTGTGCACTTTTCTTGGGATGACTAAAAACTGTTAAGGGGCCGTCCATTAATCACGTGATGTTTTTAACAACTTTTTAGACCCCTCCCCTCCCCCTGGTGATACGTGGTGAGGTTTTATACTACCTCCCTCCCCTCCCTTCTCCCCACCTAAGATCACATGTATTTTTTGTACATAGTAAGCAGGTAATGTTTAAAGAAAAACTTTAACTTAAAAAACAATTTAATCTAATACATAATTTAAGCAATTAAAAACTATACGAGTAATTTGTTTTGTAAATATTTAAACAACATTACGAATACCAATATGCATAGACCAGATTCGAAAAATAATACACGTGATGTCTCCTTAACCTTTGACCTTACCCTTTGACATTGGAATTTGACCTTTGACCCCAACCATCCCTATCGCGTTGACCTTTACACTGAGCTTTACCTCCAATCGCCTCCCCCCTCACGAAATCCTCCCCGCCCCTCCCCTCCAGGAAAAATTCCCCTCGAGCCATAACTATGCCTTCCTACCCCTAGACCCCTCGATTGAGGTATCATTAGAATAAAACGAAAAGAAAACGAGCCCTACATTTTGGTAGGTTGATATACCCCAAAAATCTGAAGTGTTAATTTTTTTTATTATAATGTAATATAAATTGTCATGTTATTTGTGTAGGATAGCACAATAAATGAATTTTGTATTTTACCAAATAAATGATAGGTATTTTATACTGATAACTAAAGCAATTCGTGCAAAGTTATTCCCTAACCATTCCAAAATATCAAAAATGCACAACGTTAATATTCAAGTTTTTACTTCTGACGGCACTCCCGGAGTGCAACCCATCATTTTTTTAAATAATTAATAATGTTTATAATGTAACACATAGGTATGAAAATAGTATACATAAATAATACAATAAAATAATAATATGGCTTTCATACAAAATGGATATATATCAACATTTTGGATATATATCAGATATATATCATAAATATCCGATATTTTGATATTTATAATAAATATCGGATATTTTCGAACCCTGATTTATCCTAGTTAAAGCTACTAGCATTACAATAACATAGGTAGTAGGCTCACGTCATAACGTAATAGACCTGTGGCAACTGTAGTAAGAGGTGTTTAAATATTTACACGGAGGACGATGGGGGCGCATTAATCATTTATTTCTGAGAGACGGGCCCTTTTACCTACGCCAGTGGCGAGGACACGTTTCACGTTGACACGACTCACTAATTACACGCAACGTAAACGGTAAACTAACACGTAAATGCTAATTAAAAAATAATCCATCATCGTGCAGGCAATTCATATGTTTTAACAAGGTTATTGTGAAACAGTTTCAATTGGATTTGACCTTCATCCCTCAATAACGCAGGCAGTAAGGTTTTCCTACACGCACCATAACCACATGACGACCACACCACTTGGTCGGGCTTATATTGGTGATAATAAAGAATACATAAAGTTAAATTTTGAATAGCTATCTTAAAAATGCAGTCCGGTGACGGTGGCTGGTTTCATTGAAACCAGGCCAGTTACGCAGGAGTAATTTTTTATAGTGCCCAAGTGTGTGCGCAGTGCACAAGAGCACTCTCTCTTTCTTTACTCTCATAATCCAGTGGGACGGATAACCGACACGACTGGTAAGAGATCAGGCGCAGGACCGACTTTTGTCAGGCAATCAGGTAATCAGCCTGCATTGTCCTAACCAAACTTGGAAACAACATGTTTTGTTGTTTCAATGCGGGAATCGAACCCACGACCTCCGAGTCGAGTGCCAATGCTCGAACCACTAGATAAGAATGTAGATGTAAATACTCACACTGAGAGCCAAGATATGAAGGCCAGGGTGAACAGCGAGAGCGTCATGGCCAGAGTCCTGAAGGGGAACAGCTGCACCTCGTTCTCGGCGTCCCAGCCCGGGTAGTGGATCAAGGCGGGCAGACCCAGCAGCTTCTCCCCGCCCGACAGACGGACCAGCAGCGCCATGATGTAGGCGGCCAGCGAGCCGTACGTGTTGCAGTACTTCTTGAAATGGACCACCATCAGCAGCTGCGGGAACAGGATCACGTAGACCAGGTCCGAGCACATCGACCTGGAGGCAATGGGGAGAATTAGTATAGTTTTTGAGTTATGAGGGGGTCAAAAGTGGCTCCAAATGGTTCGTGTAATATTACACACGGTGCTGCTCGCCAGTTCTGTTACTTGAACTTGGCTTGACACGCTACCGCGTGTCTAGATGTCCTGTGATCTTATTCTACTACTATTATAAATGTGAAAGTCTGTAAGGATGCATGGACGTTTGTTACTCTTTCACGCATAAACTACTGAACAGATTTCGATAAAATTTTGTATTGTAGTAGTATAGGCACTGGATTATAAACATAGGCTACGCATTATTCCGAAAAAGTATAGTGTTCCCTTAGGATACCCGATACAATATTTACGCGGGCAGAGCCGCGGATAAAAGCTTGTAATATACGTTTTATGACTATTTTTATACAGGTGTATATATTATCTAGGTAGTCTTAAAACGTTCTTAATGTAATCCGGATAATGTAGGTTTGTAATAGGCAAGCGGACTGATTTTTTTTTATTGCATAAATGAATAGTACTCTTAAATATGAGTAACTTCTCAGAAGAAACCGTATATCAAAAGTCAATATTTTCAAAGGTACAGCGATTTGTATACAAAATTTCGCTCCGCTGGAGTACCAAAAAAAATTTTTTTTTTTTTGCGAAATTGGTAAACAAAACCTACATCATTAGTTTACTCACATCATATACAAAAACATTCATTATGGTAAGTATGAACTTAAACGCACAAATATCGGAGATATTTACAAATATATTCCTGCGGCCATATACTTCATATACTACTTCATATACAAGTGACGTCATTTTTAGGTCGACTTTAGTATGGAGCGTTTTTAGGAGGCTCGCGAAATTTTTTATACAAATCGCTGTACCTTTGAAAATATTGACTTTTGATATACGGTTTCTTCTGAGAAGTTACTCATATTTAAGAGTACTATTCATTTATGCAATAAAAAAAAATGTCCGATTGCCTATTTATTAATATGTTCAGATAATTCGATTATTTATTAAAGAATTTTGAATAGGGTTATTTTTAACTAGTTTTTGCCCGCGACTCTGTCCTTGTAATCAATAGTTTTTTTTTATCGCAGGGGAAAGGTCGTTACGCCTTCCCCGGGAGGGGTATCCCGGGGATATGTGGGACTCCCGACGCGACTCGCCGGTTTACCCACTAAAACTAGTAGCCTGTAATAACTGTACTAGCCTAACTAATAGCCTGTATTAATCCAGGTTGGTCCCCCCTGGCATTTCTGAACTGTAAGAGATAGAAACATGTAGGTAAGTTCCCATGCTGATATATCATGCTGAAAAGTCTTTACGAAAAATATTTTGAGCGAAACCGGACAATAACTATTGAAGTAATAAAAAAAACTGAAAACCTATTACGCGTTGTTAGCTACGAAACCTTATACATATTGTTCTGACATGCTCTGGGTAAGGATAAAATAAAATTGAATTAACGAACGAAATTGAATTTTATCTGGAATAATGTTTCTCGTAATCTCCACAGTTAGTTGGTCTCAGGGATGAGTTTCCAATTATCCAGGGCCCAACCTCCCTTCGCGGCGGGATCCAATATACAATATTTACATACACGTTTTGTCGGTTTTCCCTCAATCTCCAGAGACGATATTTGCTTTAGAAAATTCGTTGAAAGTGGTAGAGCTTTTAGATTTTATCTAATTTCAAAATAATTGAGATCTTTTGAAATTACAAGACTACACAAAAACTAAGTTTGCAAGACGAGGCGAAATTATTTGGTCACACTACACTAAGTAGGCTATAAGCTTGTATTCATTTGTTGCTCCTTTATTTCGCACTGTTTTCATATCCGAGTAATTACGAGTTAGCATAGAGACCCGGCTATTAGTTAGAGAAGAATCATAATATATCGCTCCTTATCCCACATACTAACACCATATGAGTGCCATAAAGTCGTAATTCCAACGTCGAAAAAATGGACTCCAAAGTATCTCCAACACCGAGATAACCTTATAAAAAACATAAGACATGAATTTCTTTCTCTTTCACTCTTATAGGTGTTTGCCATTGATGTTTTGTGAGATAGCTGCTTACGGCTTCGATTTTTGTACTTATGTTTATTTTTCTTCCTAGATTTTCAATAACATGTTTGTTATTGAAAATCTAGAAAAAATGTGTGCTAACTGCTAATGTGTTGTGCTAAGTTGATCTAGCTTTACCTTATGTTTCTCAATAATTAGGCACACTTATAAAGATAGGTAATATAATATGATAAGGAAGTCTATACTCATTTTATTATTATTTTTCTTCATCAATCGTAATTTTCTTAATAAAAGAACCACACATTTTTATCATCAAAATATTTCACTTTATAATGCGCTTCCTTTGAAAACTACTCGAAAACCCCTGTTATACTTATGCTGTATCATAAGTATTTGTAAACAAAAGTATAATAGGGTTTTTCATAAGTTTTCGTACAAAAACATACATAACAAACCCACTGCTACACTTTCGTGTATACAGGTCGTGTTCAATAAAAGTTAAGATAACCGGGACTCGGCAGTCTGCCAGATACGTTTTGTGAAGTCTTTTTACTTTGTTAGCGTTCTATTCAAAGGTTGTTTTTAATACTACGTTTTAAATACATGCCTTTATAATTTTAAATATTTATTTTATTAGTTTTAAACAAGGAAGTTGTAGCATAAAATATTTATTTCTTTTGGCTAACTATACAAATTAATAAACACATACCAAAAGACGTGACGTTTTTTGGTATACGACACACACCACACTCTCACTAACATTCTTGATTGTATCAGCTTTCAAACGAAAAAAAAAAAACTAAATCAAAAACGGTTCTATCGTTTGAGAGATACACACAGACACACAGTTAGACGCATCAAAATTATAACATATTATGCTTTCGTTTGGGGTTAAAAAAAAAATTTGGTCTTTTCATTCGTTAATGGATGATTTATACAGTATTCTCCGAGCGAAGTTACCACTTTTGAAATACTGTTGTGCCTGGGACAGTTGGTTTTTAAATGTCGTATGGTTGCCCAAGTACATACGACATTCTCACAACACAGTCAGCATAGTCCAGAGGAAAGACTGGTCAATACGTCTGGGGCCAACCATGTGTGGGTTTCCTCACGATGTTTTCCTTCACCGTTAGAGCGTCCGTATAATGTACTTGAGATCTGAAAAAGTCTCATTGGTACACGCCACAAGCTGATATTTGAACCTGCACTCTCTCGAGTGCGAACCAAACGGTCTACCCACTAGGCCACGGAGCTCTGGGGTTAAAAACCGCTATGAAAACAATAGCTACGCAGCTTCGCAATAAGCTATCACTTGTTTCTATCAAATGAACCGCGACGACATAAAGAGATTTACTGATAATAGTATTCGGCTACTGCACGGTATTCGGTATTCACCAATATTCCAATCAAGCTATAAGACCGGCGACCGCACACAACATCCTACTGATCCTACTAATATTATAAATGTGAAAGTTTGTGAGGATGTTTGGTACTTCTTCACGCAAAAACTACTGATTTTGATTAAATTTGGTATGGTATTAGTTTAGGCTGTGGGATATGTAGTGGCAAGCCCCAAAGGGAGATCTCCGACCGAGCGAGGTGGTATGCTCGGTCAGGCCGAAGCCCACTTGTAATCATTTCAGCTGTCGTATATGTACTTCCGAGCTCAGAAACTTCGATAGCGCGATTCAGGACTGTGCGCTGATTGGTTCGCCACAAGGCTCTGGATTAAAACACAGGCTACTTTTTATCCCGAGAAAACACAGTGTTCCCGAGAAATACTGAATTTACGCAGGCGGAGCCGCGGGCAACATCTAGTAGTATTATGAAACAACTAGCTGTTGCCAGCGGCTCCGCCCGCGTAAATATAGTATCCCTCGGGAACACTGTACTTTCTCGGGATAAAAAGTAGGCTATGTTTTAATCCAGGGCCCAAACTACTACCATACCGAATTTTAATCAAAATCCGTTCAGTAGTTTTTGCGTGAAAGAGGAACAAACATCCATCCATCCATACATCCTCATGATACTGACTAAGGTGTCTACTACTTACTTTCTTAAATTAAAAATTCAAGTAACCCCTGAATTGTCAGGCAGTCAGCGAGCTAATGATGATGAATTATAGCTGAAAACACTCTCGATCATGTCAGCTTTCAGACAAACGCGACGCTATGACGCCACGGACAGACAGACAGGTACACGACAAACTTATAACACGAGCTGTGTTATAAGTTTGACGTGTTTGTCTGTGTGTCTTTGCGTCGGGAATTTAAAAGGAGCTACGCTTTGATTAATTATTACATAGATACGTTATATCCTAACAAAACTGACAGTATTTCTGTGCCACGACCAAGGAATTTGTATATAATACTTACAAATTCCTTGGCCACGACACACATTGACATGGGACGCGTGTCAATGTGTCAACGTCCCATAGTAACACAGAACACGCTATTACTCGCAGAGCACACTAACCAAAATTGGCCCGACTCGGGCCAATTCGAGTCTTCATTTTTACGCGTTTATATCATATCTACCTCTTTTTAATATTATATATCTATGGAGCTACGTCTTTAAATTACCTAGTAGTTTATGCATTATTTTACGTTTCACGCCTGAGTTAGGTCTGGTGTAGAGGTGGGCGCCGCGCCGCCATGCATGCGGCGCCGCCGCCGCCGAGTATCCAAAAATTCGCGCCGATCGATGTCGACTCAAAAAACAAAACAGGCCCGCGCCTTGCGCTAGGCGCCGGGAGCGGGCGGGCGGGGCACGAGGTGCTGTGTAGTAATGGAAATTAATGCTATTTTTCATTAATTTCATTAGCATGCTAATTTTCATGTCTTAGTATGCTACGTACTGTTGCTATGCTACTTGCTAAAATCGATTTTTTAATGATTATAAATAGCTGTGTTTTGTGAAATGATAATGTTATTCCATTACGTCGCGTCGCTCATTAAGTATTAACATACAATACGAAAATATTAATTAATTAAATTAAATTAAATTTCATTTATTTCGGGCGGCATAGGCCCATATTATAAATACCTTACAGACTAACATACATATTAAGTATATACTTAAAAACTACACTTTGTCACGTGTTGACGGCGACGTGAGCGCTTCGTTCCGGAGTCTCCCCCGGAACCTCCGGTAGACGACACCCGTTGGCCAGAACTCCTCCACCTCGAAGGTCGACAAAAGATGCGTCGGCACTCTCACCACAAAGGAACTGAAATTAAACTTGACTCCAGACGTTCGACCCTCAAGGCGATGGACGTCTTCTGGCGGATGTAGTCCACGACGTCTTCGACCTGCATATACCAATGCAGGCGGGATACGTACAACGGCGTGGCGGGTACCTCGCACCGCAGGCGCAATTCCGGTACGTAAGGTGCGGTGCCGCGGTGGTTGCGGGCGGCGGGCTTCTTCTTCTTTCTTCTTTCCACCAGTATGAAGTCCTCCTCATCGCACCTCCTGCTCTCGTCCTTGCTCAGTCGAGGAGGTTCGGCCTTACGGCTCTCCACAGCCTTACGGCTCTCCTTCACCCCCTTTGTCGTCGCCCGCGGGGGAGGTGCGGGGCGACCGGCGACAGTCGCAAAAGTTTTCTGCTGAGTCGCTGGTTGACTCGGCGTCTGCACAACCCGGAGGGGAAGGCGGGCGGGGGCGGCGGCGACCGCCGACTCATCGGAATCCGCTGACACGCAAAACGATGTGTCAGCGCGCGCGCCGCCACGACGTGTGTTGACAAAGGCGGTTGAATGATCGGGTGACCTAATTACTGAATTATTACATTTTAATTGTAGTAATTCACTACGTAAGTCACGGATGGTTGATTCCGATGCATCCAACTTACCTCGCACGAGATGCGAGCTCTGCCTTCATACTGTTGAAGTTCTTCAGCAGGCTGGAGACGTCGACGTGGTCCATCGTAACGACCGGCAGCTTGTGGAGATCTTTCGCCACAAAGGCCGGCACGTCGTCTGGATCCGTCTGCTTCAGCAGGGAGATGATGTCCTGCACGCTTCTTTCGGCGCCTTCTCGCCTCCGTAATGGCATATTCGCGCTCTGGCCGAGCGTTTCATAGAGCAGCTGCTTACCCGTGCAAATCTCCTCGCTTGTGAAAGAAGATTTGCAGATCTGCATGATGCTGACCTCGTCCATAGTGTCGATGGCGTGCTGGATGAACGCCAGCAACTCGTTGGCCACCAACGCCATGGTGTACGTGCAGCGGCATCGCCGCGCGACTCGCATACAATTAAATTAGCTTCGTGTGTAATACGGAGCGCGACCGTTTCATAGCGCTCAACGCACGACAATAACTAGCGACCCGCCCCGCCTTCGCACGGGTACATTACTTATACTAATACTACAGAATGTATTTAAACCTCTAACAAAACTGGCGAAATTTAGTCAAAACAAACAGAAACAAATTAATATAGGTACCTACTAAAACTCAATGAAATAAGTAGGTGGGTATACTTTTATCGTATGAAATACCTATACTCTTCAGGACTAACAATAAAACAAACACTAAATAAATAGGTATTCAAGTAGAACTATGATGGATAGATATCCATCATAGTTACAACGAACACAAAACAAAAAATTTACTCATAGACCTAAACTTCCCTCCCGCCCGCGCACCCCCACCTTGGTGACGCCCATTTCGCGACGGGCCGTGCAGCAGAAATCGTAATATTTTAATTTCGCCATAACTTATCTAATCATTCAGAGACCAAATATTATCTACATAAACTGTATAGGTCGCGCAACGGTTTATGAACGCTCAGTGAAAGTGGAGCGGGTCGTTCGCGCATGTGACCAATAGCAAAGAATCTATATTACTAACGTACCAATAGCGTGTCGGCAGCCACGTTCGGCATGCGTTCGGCGCATTTACACCTCCCCGCCCGAGCCCGCTACCGCCAAACACACCCAAAAACTGACTTCTGCGCATACCCCCTCTACTTTTGTCGAAAGACCTTAATTCGTTGCGCGACCTGTACTTAGTGATGAAATAATTTATTTTGATAAGGATTAATAGCATGAGTAAAATAAACGCGTTTAAAAAAATTCAAAATTTCCTAAATAAAAAAATGGTTGTTGTGCCTCACTTGACATAGATAGGTATAGTGTGTCGCGGACTTTTTTGTAGATATTTATAAGATCTACAATTAATTAGAACATTTTATGGTTCTATTTTTTATAGTTTAGGCAGCGTACGCAAAATAAGTAACTTTTCTGGTTGATTTTTTACACCTTGTGTCCGAAAAACCCAAATATCTTACGGATCCCTATTTTTTTCCGAAATAAATTTTAGCCTATGTTACTCGTGGATAATGTAGCTTTCGAATAGTGAAAGAATTTTTGAAATCGGTCCAGTACTTTTTGAGCCTATTCATTACAAACAAACATACAAAGTTTTCCTCTTTATAATATTAGTGTAGAAAAATAACTATTGAATAATGGAACCTAAACGTATGCAATTAACTTAATTTTGAAAAAAAAACTGCAGAAATTTTACTGAATTTGAATGTATTTTCTCTTCTTACTCGCCCGTATTAATTCGTGGAACATCGCGGCATCGTGAACTCTCGGGTCGCGTCGCGCGTCGAGTCAAAATTATTTCGCATCGGATTTTAGAATTAGCAACTAGCAATAGCACAATAGCCAGTTAGCACTTAGCGCCGCGGTGCGAACCAGCGCGAAAAATTGCGTTTTTTTACAAAAACAGCTACGCCGCGGCGCGGCGCCGCCACGCCGACCAATTTCCCCCCGGCGCGCCGCCGCCGGCAAATTTTAGGTCGGCGCCCACCTCTAGTCTGGTGGAGCTCTGGTATTCTCAACATAAGTACTCACTTCATGGGCATCCTTAATCATCTCCATCAAGATTTCTACAACTTCAAACCGTTTATTACGATTTATGCTAGACTCATAAGTGTATAATCGCATGAGTTTGTTTGTTCGTCCTACATTTTCGCATTTACAGTCAAAAAGATTCAACAGAATACTGCATAGTCATCGTTTTTGATAAATCACTCAAGTTTTCTGACGATCAGCAATTTTCGCTTTGAATCCTAGATAAACTCAATTATATTGCAACTAGCTTTAACCCGCAACTCCGCAATAACAACATTCCACGAACATCTGTACTTTTTTCGGGAAAAATGTGTTAATAAAGCCTATGTGTTTATCCAGAACCTAACTATATCAAAATTCATTAAAATCCGTTCAGTAGTATTTGCGTGAAAGAGTAACAAACATCCATCCATACATCCTCACAAACTTTCACATTTATAATAGTAGTAGGATTTTCAACAATTCACTATATTGTACCCTGCGGCTTTCCTAACGTTCTAACTCCTAGTAGATGAAATGTGCAAGAGCACTCTGTTACTGTTTAAATTAATCAATTTAAATTATTTTAAAACAAAGCTTACTCGTAGTTACCTACTAAAGAATTAAGATACATAAAAAGTATACTAAATATATTATTATAAAAAGCTATTCTAGGTCTAAGAATATTGTCACATTTTATCCTCCTAAACCTCGTAATCTTGTAACTGGAAGGTGGAGTAAAGTCAAAAGATGAGTAATTAATTCAACACTTAACCCGAGCACTTGGAATATTATGCAAATTACCGAATTTCTTGTGCTGAATACGAAGTAAAAATAGGGTTTTCCCTACGGGACGTCCATTAATATGGCCCTGCGACCATCACAGGCGCGTGTTCAGAAAGAAAAGTGGAGTTGTAAAAAATATTTTTAAAAGTATCTAAATATTTCAACGCTTGAGTGATTGAAATCTGTCATCCGTATTGTTCGCGACACTGCGCACCGATCGCTTAGTTTAACTTTGTCTATTTATCAATAATAATTAATGTTTATGTATGCAATCGTCATTAATCGCTGTACAGACAGTCTGCGTGGTTACATACTCATATTATATTAAGACAATAGATCCGTCGCGGCGCGGGCGCGGCAATATTTTCCTTTGAACCTTAGTATGGACACAGAATAACTACTAGTGTAGTGTGGGCAAACAACTAAAGCGATAGAAGTGATAAATTACCTATATTATCTCATAATTATGCGCTTGAGCAACGTATCAGTTTAGCATATTCCCACAAAAATCGGGTGTTTAGCGAACAATAAGTGTCGCAAGGGGCTGATATGTGAACGTATTGTGCGGCGCTTGCGCAAGTGATTTGTGGGTCCGCGTCTTCATTGTCGCGGTTTTCCCGTGGTCAGCGGTATCTCGATCCCAGTGGGGAAATACTAGAGCATCTACGAGTTAAATCTATAGCAACGTAGTTATTACATTCGTGACTGTTCTTGAGAGCTTAGGTTAGGATCACACGTATCGAATTGCAGGTAATAAACCTAACGATTACTAACACTGCATCTATTTCAGACATCTTAAGTTTTATTACCTACGGACGATAATCCCCATTTAATGCTATTAACTTTTTACTCCTCCTATAGCATGTGTGAAAATAAGTCTCATGTAATCTTTGCTTTTCCGCAAAAAAGGCAGTTGCAGTGCATTTTCTTCGCAGGTAAAATCTGTTTTAAACCGCATGCACGCTTGTCACCGGTACTTACCACAGGCCGTAGATGGATGGTATGGTGAGCGCCATTATGGTGGACAGCACGCCCACGACGAGGATGGCTACGCGCATCACCCAGATGATCTCCATCTCCGACGCGTTCTGGCGGAATATCAGCTTGTACACGTTCCTGCGCAGAAGCACATTGGTTAATTTGTGATGTGAAATGCGGCGCGTCTTTGACGTGTGAGTGACGCAACACATTCGTACAAAAGTAGATTTATTAAAAAATTCCACTGTTTAATATCTGCTAAATATCCCGGTACAATAACTTGTTCATGTTTGGTAGCTGTAGCTAGTGGGTGGATTTTTTCTATGGCATCTGCTCCCAGGTCTCGGTGGTCTCTGCCTACCTAGACATACCCATCCGTCGAAGCATCTACATAGCATGTAGATGCTTCGACGGATTTCTTAGAGGGATAGAATGAGAAGTCGGTCATTGTTTTGTCAGTCTATAGGCTACCAAATACACACACATACACGCTCACGCTTATTTCCTAGTAGGGGTACGTCTAGGTAGGCAGAGACCACCGAGACCTGGGAGCAGAGGCCATAGAAAAAATTCCTACGTATTGTTAAGGGTTTTATATAATACTTCTAATTAATAATAATATGTAAACATACAATGAATGGTTTAAATGTGTATTAAGATTTAATTATTATTATTTGGTTATGAGACGAAATGATTTTATAATTTATTTCTTAGGCATAATATGACATAATATTATTCAATGACATGTTCAGTTTGTATAAAAAAATGTAAGATCAGTATCATTGTTTGTTTCGGATGGACGCCGAGATGGGAATTGGTAGCGAGAGACGGCCATGGAGGCACATGTTATGTTAATTTATGGAGATTAAATCCTGTATATTAATTATTTGATATGGATAACGATTTCAGAGAGGATTTTACAATATGTAAAACTGGCAATCACCTGGCGAACATGGATGATGCGCTAAGCACGCTGGAGTCGGCGGAGCTCATGACGGCGGCCGACACGGCGCCCAGTCCGAAGAACGACACGAAGTCCGGCGTCAGGTGCTGCAGCACCAGCGGCAGGATCATGGACGTCTGGTCCGACGTTAGTTCTCCATCGGGTGTCAGCGTCCCATGGAAGTCTGTCTCGTTCCACGCTACGTAAAAGACAAGGATGTTATGTGTAATAATAATATATTAACCATAGATATATAATACTGATATTAACAGACAACGGGACATAGACACAATCAAAGGACTGAGGGTCAGTTCTGCTAAATAAAACCTGCAATAATACATTTACACTCGAGTCCCGTCACGCTTAAACTGTCAAACGGTATTCTCGTAAACGTCAAACCAACGTGAAACGCGTTCTGATTGGTCGAAACTTCATAAAATCAGTTTATGATAACATGTCGCTCCACTTAACACAATTCGTAAAATGAAAGTCTACTTTAAATACAAGAATTGGTGTTCTGGTCACATCCGCGATGCATTTAGCTAAAGCAACACAGATACTACTACTAAAATAGTAATATGCTGGTCTGCAAAAAATAGTTCAACCGAAACTTAGTGACGTAACAATATCAAGCGACCCCGGGTGGAGATTTTCAAGTCTTTCTGTAGGTCAGCTAAGAGTAAGGCTATTGAGAAGTGCCTATTGTGTTGACAACCATACATTGATAAATCAAGTTTAAATCACATTGATAAATCAAAATTACATTATTTACGTAAAAAAATGGGACTACCAGTTGTAAAAACAATAATGCGAGCCACGTTAAAACCAATTTGCAATTAATAAAAAAAATCTAGTAAAAAAAACAACATAATATTACTTTAAATAATATTGGTAAATACTGGTAATAAGTCTATGTTACAAACAGAATACTATTAGCAATCATAAAGTATCAAAACACATGTCACGAGCGTAACATTATTTTGTGCGCATTATTCAAGCAATCATCGAAGAGCACGCTAGCTCTGTCGAAAGTGTTAAGGATGATGTGCGTAATTATGTAAAATTGCCATCTGCCGATAATTATGGTCTAATAGAGCTTAAATTGTCAATTTCAAGTATCAAAACTATTCGAGCGGTGATTGTAAGTGTTCACATAATGCGAAGGCCGGCTCGAAGGTGAAGCGCGCATGATCTATGTGGTTCGTCTCATCAGAGCGGACTTTCACGCGCATGACAGGACTATGGTATAAATACAATTATGTGATCCTAAAACGACACTTTGATATTCTGTTAACCAAGCCACAAGTGGAATTTGAAATAGGTACAGTAAATGTCAAATAAAAATCACCATTATAAAACATTCTTCAAGTGTTTGCATAATTATGCTCAAGGGAATTGTGGTAAGCTACACCCCATAGATAAGCCCAACATCCACGCACATATTACATACCGATCATTTGGGGCCCTTTCTTAGAACTCGTAATTGAAACATTTTTAAAGAAAATGCATAGAAAATATTATTTCTGGCTAATTTATCTCATAGTGACCTCACCTGATGAACGAGAATATCACATATGTTGACAAAAAATTAAACCAATACACAATATAATATACAGTACCTGGGTAACCGAGCTTTGCTCGGAGCTGTAGTAGATAAAAAAAAGTATTACAAAAATATTTCACCAGGGTTAGAATATATACCTAACTTAAAAATGCGCAGTTTCTCCTGCGAAATTGCGAAACTGCGATAAAACCGACCTAGACCGATTTATCGCCCCCAAAACCCCCTGTATACTAAATTTCATGAAAATCGTTGGAGCCGTATCCGAGATTCAGATTATCTTATCTAATTTAAAAAATGCGCAGTTTCCCAGGGATAAAACCTACCTAGACCGATTTATCGCCCCCAAAACCCCCTGTATACTAAATTTCATGAAAATCGTTGGAGCCGTTTCCGAGATTCAGATTATATACAAGAATTGCTCGATTAAAGATATAAGATAAGATAATATTCAGAATCTTACCAGTTCCCTTGGCGATGGCGCCGATGAGCACGGGTGGTATGGCCATGAAGATGCAGCCGATGGCCGCCACGTACGACAGCACTTGCGCTCGTCCGGCTGTTTTGCTGCTCAGGACGCGTTGGAAGTATACCTGCGCCAAAAGGCAAATAGGTCATAACTGGTATTAAATGCCTATGCTGCTAGTTACTACTACTATAGAAGATCAGTTGGAATAATAAACAAATACAAGATGACATGAAAAAAAAATTGGTTGCTTTTGGAACGTCCTTTTGGTACATCTCGGCTAAAGAGGCTAGCCAAAAGTTGAGAAATTCAGTAGGAGTTAGCACACGCTATGTCGCAATAAAATATGATTTTAGAAAATGTCCTTATTGATAATAGGCATTAGAAAATGCTTAAAGCCTCTTACCTGCCATGGTATGCCTCCAAACACCAGCAGTAGGCCATAATCAATGTAAAACCAGTAGTACTCTGGATCCACCTTCCCGATCCAGTCCACCTCCATGGAGCTGAGCGGCTTCACGTGTTCGTTCGCCCAGGCGAACGGAATACACATCCACAGACCTAGGACCAATGGAAATTATTGTTATTGTTAAAATATAGGCTGGATGAAGTAGATTCCTGATTGTATATTATGTCAAAATAAACTTATTGTTAAAACTGATACAAAAGTGACTTTTACTAACAGAGATCTAAGGCGAATGCTACTCTCGATATTTGGAGCGTGATCTAGGATAACGATATTTATCGAGTGTGTAGTATATCGACTTTTCAACCACCGTTCCACGTGACAAACTTCCATCCTTATCGTCTTGATGAGTGCTAGGGGCATAACAAAACTCTGGAATGAACTATCGCCAGCAGTATTTCCGGACCAATATATCCTTCAAACCTTCAAGATAAGAGCGTTCTTCTTTCTAAAAGGCCGACAACGCACTTGCGACTCCTCTGATGTTGCCAGGTAGCCCATCCGCTAGTCGTTTGCCCCCTATTTTATAAAAAAAGTATATCACGGATCGTAATACGAATCGCTGGTAGAAAAAAATATATATCGAGCGTGCTGCATGTAGCATTCGACATAGGGATGCTTATTCTATTTTTTTGTTGCTATATATAAGACCATGTAACACATACCTATGAAGATGCAGAACAACTGTATGACGTCGGTGTACGCGACGGAGTAGAGGCCGCCGAACAGCGTGTAGAACACCGCGACACACGCGCTGAAGATCACAGACGTGCGGTGGTCCATGTCGATGATGACGGCCAGGGTTGCGCCTGTCGTGAGAGAGTATAAGTTAGTGCCAACCCTAAAAAGTTGTATCATTTATAGTCTGTTCCCTAAAATGCAAGTACATAATTTCATTGAAAACGCAGGTAAAATGCGCATACTTAATGGTAATTTTTAATTTATATAAACTAGTGATCGCCTATTTTATTTCATTTTAAACGTTACATTTTTTTAGGGTTCTTTTGTCAAAAAACGTAAGGTAAGTCGTTCCCTTAGATGCGCAAAAAAAATGTAAATGTGTTCTATGGAATGTGAAAGACATAGATATTTCGTACGCCTTCTTCGCCATTTTTTTTTGTAAAATTACGGTTTTACAGTACGGGATGACGGTAAAATTACCAATGACTTTGAAGATTCTACATTTTAATTATGATTTGAAAATAAACTTTTTACTACATTTTCGTAAGTAAAAGAGTGTGCAAATAATTATGCAAAAGCGTTAACCAATATACATATTGGATAACGCGTTTGCGTCTTCCAATAAAAACGCTATTGAATAGATAAACTACCGACAAAAAACTTCAGAAACCGGACATAAGCCAGGAGAAATATGCTATTGAAATTCGTAATATTTCAATGCGATTAAAAAGGTTCTCTTATGTTGTTCAATGGCCCACAATTTTTTCACACAATCGTGGACACCGTTTGCTTGTAGTAGTGCAATCAAATCGAAAGCTAACTATGTAGCTGTTTATCATCTGTTCGTCTTTCTCCAATATGTGCTAGTGTGGCTAGGGTTGCAACATTCAGGCGTTGACGGAAAAGTTAAGTATTAACCTAATCGCTACTTATCTATACTAATATTATAAAGCTGAAGAGTTTGTTTGTTTGAACGCGCTAATCTCAGGAACTACTGGTTCGATTTGAAAAATTATTTTTGTGTTGGATAGTCTATTTATCGAGGAAGGCTGGCTATATAGCATCATGCTAAGCTCAATACGAGCGGAGCTACAATCAATAATGTTTCAAAATCGGGGTGTTTTTTCCCTTTTGAGAGCTTTCGCTGCGTACGCTGCGGAAACGGTTAAAGTTTCGCTAAAATGATGTATGACAGAATTGTTTCCCTTTAAAAGTTCTAAAAAAGTCCGCGACAGTATATGTCTATCTTTTAAGGTTGGCTCACAATGACATTTTTATGCTGACCAAATTTGTTCTAAAAGTAAGCATTATTTGTGAAGGTGTTTTCATATAGATGATATTAATCCTTATCCAAGTAAATACGTTATTCATTACAAGCATTTAATATAGAAGAAATTTGCCGTTTACAACATTTGATTTCAATGACTATTTTAGAAGATATCGCAGTAATAAAATAATCGAGCGCGCAATAATAATACGTACGGCCAATGCAACACCTACTGGCACGCGGCGGGCAGTCGTGAGTTGGAAGCGCTTCTCCTTATCAAATTTATAACCATCGGAAGCGGTAAATTTTAGCGATGTCCCAAAGTAACTGTTCCACGCGAACGAAGTCGCGGGCAAAAGCTAGTTATTATTATAACCTAAACGCTATTTATTATTACGAAGGTGTATGAAAATACACCTTCGTGATAATAAATTGGCAACAAAATCCGTGTTCTGCTCTGGACCAAATTTGTACGTGTGTTAAAGCTTTATTTAGTTAGTTACTTTCTAAATTCAAATAAAACGTAAACGTAAATTTGATAAACACGAATCCGATATTTTTTCATTCAGAGAAAGAATCGTTAAATGTTTTGAATCGTTGAAATCGTAAGGAGTTAGATTTTGGAATGGGAATACCCATGCAGAGAAATGTGAGAGTAAATCAAACAACAGAGCTATGGTTATACGGTAACGATGTTTTCTTACTGCCATAAAAACCGAATATTTGTGTATCTAATCGTTAACGTACGTCAATTCCGATAAATTCTCTACGAAGGCGCCGTCGAAATAGTTTCCTTCTAGGCATATTAAAATACCTTGCACGTGTGTTAAGTTACAGCTTTTTAGTTTCTCGCGCATAAAACGAGTCCCGCATGGTCACCTAGCCCTGCTTGCACATGGGACTCGCGAGGAGTGTCCTGTGTCTCACCTGCGAGAAGACACTCACCCAGAGTGGCCAAGATCCCCGCCGCACAGAACACTTCCCCACACAGCGCAGATACCGAAAAAGTCCTGCAGTTGGATCCAGCATGGTTACCTAGCACTGTTTGTGTATGCGCCCCCCGTGGAGTGTCCCACCTGCGAGAACACACTCACTTAGAGTGGCCAAGATCCCCGTCGCACAGAACACCTTCCGCACAGCGCAGGCAGGAACAACAGCCCGCCCATGCGGCTGCTGAACAAGTCGTGCAGCGGGTCTAGCATGGTAACCTAGCACTGCTTGTGCATAGGGCTCGCGAGGAGTGTCCTGTGTTTCACCTGCGAGAAGACACTCACCCAGAGCAGCCAGGATGCCCGCCGCCCAGAACACCTCCCCGCACAGCGCAGGCAGGAATAACAGCCCGCCCATGCGGCTGCCGAACAAGTCCTGCAGCGGGTCCAGCATGGTCACGTAGCCCTGCTTGCGCATGGGGTTCGCGAAGAATATCCCACCTACGAGAACATAAAGTATTTGAAATTATACACGCTCACACATGCTAACGTCCTAATAGCAGGAACTACCGAGCCCAATAGGATCAGACAGAGACGCCTGCCACGCGGGTTGCCACAAGCGTGCGGATCTCGGCCTCTCAGTGGATAGGATGTTCCTATAACGCGCGTGTGCTGTCCGTGTGATAGGAAGAACAAATTGTATGAAATGATAGGATGCGGGCAGCCAGCAGCCTGCATGCAATAGAAACACGCACACGTGTGGAAACCCACGTGACTGGAAAACAGCCCTAAAATAAAATTATGACCATATAAAACTACTTTTTTCTCATGAAGCACTCACAGTATATAAGATACGGATTTGTTTATTTAAGTAATCACAAAGTAACGAAACTGTTTTTCCAATTTAATCCGAAGGTTGCAATCCTCAAATGTTTTCTTCTCGTGGTCTCGACTATACAATACATATTACATTTTGTAACTACAGTTGTATAATCTTTAGTTATGAAATTTTATCGATATGTTAATTAATGAATAATTAATGAGAAGCATATTTGTTTTCCTTGAGAAAATATTCATAAAATTTTCAATCAGTCGTCCGCGTGGAGTTCGGTTTCCATACAAAATTTTAACCCCTTTTTCTTTCCTTAGGGGGCGAATTTTCAAAAATATTTTCTTAGTGGATGCCTACGTCATTACAACTATTTGTATGCCAAATTTCAGCGAAATCCGTTCAGTAGTTTCGGCTGTGCGTTGATAGATAAGTCAGTCAGGTCAACAAAGAGAAAATTAGGTACATTTTACAGTTTTTCTTTGATAAAGGCGAAAATGCAAGCCAGGCGGCTGAAGATGTGAATGGTGTTTATGGTGCCCATACTGTAACACCTAATTACGTGCAATATTGGTTTCGTCGATTCCGTTTAGGCATTTTTAATGTTAAAGATGCACCTCGCACAGGCAGGCCCGTCGTCGAAAACGTCTACCAAATCACAGAAATAATCAAAGCTGACCGTCATGTTAGTAGTCGTAACTCGTAGCATCGCCCAGGAGCTAAAGATCGACCATAAAACAGTTTTAAACTATTGCCTTGCCTTGGCCAAACATAATAAAATCGAACCATTTCTCAAACGGTGACTGGTAACCATTATTAATATAATTAAATAATAATACATTATATTTGGTAAATATTCCGTATCGCGCCACCAGCGATTTTGAGGCCGATTTTTTTTTACAGTCGCGTTATAATCTGTAAACATCAGAACTAGTATTGTTATGATGGCGCATGACTATTTCTGGCTAAAAAAAAATCGTATCGCGCCACCAGCGATTTTGAGGCCGATTTTTTTTTACAGTCGCGTTATAATAAGCCCTCAATAACAACTGGCTTCAATTATGAGTCGACGGAGCCCCGCTACGCGGGGCTCCTACTTCTGGGTGGTTTACAAAAAAATAACCACGATGGCTAAGGCGGTAGCTTCGCTGCGCTACGCTCCCGCCTTAGCCATCTAACCTAACCCAATGAAGTCGTATTGGTAGTCGTAGTGGGCCAACTCGGAGTAATACATTGCTATTAATTACCTAAGAATTATATACTGTTCTAATACATTTCCTATATCACATTATATATAAAATATAATTACATTCGGAATTGATTCTCCTGTATTAACACAAGTTTTTTTTTTTTTTAATTTTTTGCAAAAAAGGTCATGCGCCATCATAACAATACTAGTTCTGATGTTTACAGATTATAACGCGACTGTAAAAAAAAATCGGCCTCAAAATCGCTGGTGGCGCGATACGGAATATTTACCCAAAGTTTTATTAGTACAAGAAGAAATCTATCTTCTCAATTTTCCTAGCGTAGGTATAAAAGTACCCATAATCTTTTTCTTCCTTTTTAGGTCTTATAATCAACTGGCGATCATAATCTATTATTCTCATCGCAAATACTTTACTTTTTTTTGCAAAAATAGTAACTAAAGGGCACTTGGTTTAAGTGAAATGTGTCAAGAGGCCCTCGACCGCGCGCGGCGTAAAAATGCCTTACATCATACCTATTCGCTTTTGTCCGTTCATCTACAAAATATACTATCTGGCGTTAAACTGTTTCAAATATTGTGACCTTGAAATCACAAAAAATTACATTGTTACCTTAAATTTTATTTACGGTACAAAAAGCATGAATGTTACCGTTGCGTAGATAAGTATAGTTCTGGCTCGATGCTAATAGGTGTGCGACACAATTTGTTAAGTCGCGGCTACCGGCAGCTTCTCATTTATGAAAATGGTGTCGTAGTACCTAGCTATTTATTAATTTGTGGTTATGTTGCGCGCTGATAGTTGATACTACGATAATATAGAGTTAGGGCACGACAGCTTCAGTAGATAAAGACGCCCATTTGCACCAACAAGCTTAGCACGACCACCATAGAAATGCGTTTTATCTACACAAAAATAGTTATACTAGTAGATAATATTGACAAAATGACGCCTTTCCTTTTTAATAATAGGTTCAGACACAATTTATCAAACTGTCAATTTATCTATTTTTCCGCAGAAAGAAAGAGGTCGCGGTGGTAAAACAACAATTATTTGCATCGTATTGCTAGAAATGACATTCTATAATATAATCCTTAGTTAAAATTATCCTTCGTACTTACCGAAGACCAGAGACAGCGCATACCCGAAGGGCGCCTGGCACCACACCAGGCCAGACGTGTAGATCGCCTCCGCCGTGCCGTTGATGTAGCCACCACCGACCCAGGTTGCTGCAACAGACCCATGGTTACAGGGTGCTAATTCTCAGAATGCTAGCGTGGAGGACTGTGTAATGCTCTTCACATTGAGGAGAGACTCGATGTCCCAATTGGGGACGTATAATGTCTTCAAGTGAGACTAACTTCCAATAACACGTTCTACGTATCTAGCAATATCCCGCGAAAAAAATACCCACAACCTGAAGATCGATCGATCTTTCTAACATTGTTGCTAGTGTGGTGGTAGTGTTTGCTTCTTCTTGCGATTTGCGATCTTGTTTCTGAGTGTACGTATAAGCAGTGTGTGTAATGATCAACGCGCAATAGGTTTGCCTTAAATTACTTCAAAAGTTATTATACGATTACGCTCAAAATTATTTTCCTAAATAGATTTTCGCGTAATCTACGTATAATGCAAACTTAAAAGGTCCTTCTCTTATAGTTTATAATTTTCCGAAGGGGAACATCTTATAAACCATTTTGGAGGCTGATTTCTCGAAAATGGTTGACTTTGTAAAAATGTCCTGCATGAAACCTTTTTATTAAAAAATACCTATTCGACGATACGCCTACCCTGGGGGAAGAAAATAAAATCTCTTTTTAATAATAGGTTCAGACACAATCTATCAAAAGGGACGTGCGGCAGATATTGATGGGCCCATCATTGTAGAATATTAAAAACTAGCTTTTTATGCGGCCGGTCCCGTGTATTTATTATAAAAACCGATTTCAACGTCATAAAAACTATTTGCGTACCAAAATTTAACGCCATCCGTTCAGTTGTTCATATTTTACTATACAAACTTTGGACCCCGTTTTCACTCCTTTCGAGGAAGAATTTCAAAAACTAGAACATACGTACTCAATAATTTCTATTTTACCTTGGTATTTTATAGGTATATGATTTCATAGAAATCGGTGAAGATTTAAAATGTTTACCATACAAACTTTCAACCTTTGTTTTACACCCGAGGGTATATTCTAATAAATCCTGAAACACGTATCTATTTATCTAATGAAATATATTTTAGAACATAAATCCCAATGTTCATCGAAAAAACAACCACTACAACAATGTATGGGATTTGACATAAGGCATCGCAAGCGACAAGTCACATGACTTAACGATGCCTTATGTCAAATCCCATACATTTTTGATTTCGAAGTTCGCCGTCGAAATTATCAAATGCATCTTGACTAGAGAACCTGTCACGTAAACCCTTACTTGTACGGTGTACCTATACGAGTATTAGGTCACTTAAAATAAAAATTTGGTTTTAAAAAGGCACTTTACATGATATTAACTAGCACTAATTGCCCGCGTGAAATTAAGTTTTAAACTTTCATTCCCTATTTTACTTTATTTAATTTTCAAAAATGATTCCCTAGTGGATGCCTACTTAAGTCCGCTTCAAGGCCGCGACATTGGATTGGATCGCACCTAAGCCAAGATTTTACGCCATTTTGGTTTCTGCCATACTTTCAAATATCAGCTATCTTGTTTTTACCATACTTCAAATGTCATAGGGTGATGGGCCATTTAACTGGAGACACTTTTTGCCTCTACATGCCTCGTCTTTAATATAATATACATACGTCTACTACTTAAGCTGTTTACAATTTAAGTTTCGTCGGCCGGCTACAGGGATTCGTGGCCCAAAATGATCCCTCAGCTCCATTAAAATTATTTAAATTGTGCGCGCCATCCGCGACTAAAAGAATTTGAATAATATGTGCATGACCATATTATACAATGATTCCTTTTGAAGTTTTGTTACATTTCATTTAAAAAAAAAAATGTTATTTTTGAAACTAAAAAATTACATCCGAGGCAAAAGCCCTGTCACCTTCCTGTCACATTTACATTTTAAGTCATCTTGGCAATACGCCAGATGCAAAAGTCCGTGTGATTTGATACCATCGTCAATTTTATGTAAAAAAAAACATAAACCGACTTTTTTATATTTTTTTAATGGATTCATGCTTGGGCTAGTACCGACTTTAAAGTAATGAAAATTAAGTGGAGAAACATAGACTTAATCATTGATTTATCTATGTAGAGAAATTGTTTAGCCAAGAAGAAAACTAAGGTAAAGGCACCAGTAGCCAGTCTTTTAGTGGTTTTCGAAAATATAATCGTATGAATTTCTTAGTTAATATGATCGGCGTTTGTAATGCCCACATTGTCTGTCATTTCTGTAGAAAAACGATGATTTCCGAAGGACATTATCAACGTGGGTTTGCTGTAATAAGTAATACCGTTGTTGCCGATAATGGATGGAATTGTGATTTCCATATTGTATCCCGGGGTAATCCCTTATTATTTGCGCGGAGCCTGTCGCGTTGAAATAGGGGCTTTTGATGTTTGGAAAACGCAATTATTACGTACCCTTTAGTGAGGTACGTAATAATTGCGTTGCTCCTGCTTCTTATATTTATTGTTATTCAAAGGCTAGGATTACATCTACACCTACTCCTACAACCCACACCTTTTCCAAAATTTTTCATCGTTAAAACCTTCCATGAACTTCCACAATTATTTCAAGACCAAAATTAGCCAAATCGGTCCAGCTGTTCTCAGTTTTACCGAGAGATTGGAATTGCAATCCATTTTATATACATAATACCACGTTTTATGTCACGTCCCTCGGGAGAAGGGAGCGGGATAAAAAGTATCCTACTCGTATGTCCGTGTCCTGGTTCTAAGATACCTCCCCATCAATTTTCTGCTAAATCGGTTATCCGTTCTTGAGTTATAAATAGTGTAACTAACGTGACGACTCTTTGTGACGTAAAATTCATTTTATATCTTTTTTAATAATTTGTAAAGTTCGTCCTTAATTAATATTAAGAGCGAGGAGACTGTTTTCGCTAAAATTGCATAGAACTGTTTCTGTATTTCAGGTGATTAAAAATAAGTTAAACTCATTATTTATTCTTTTTCCCCAGAGCGAACGTTAAGACTACGTTGCGTTTCATTTGGTTTTTCAAACGGATGTTTTATGCAAAGACATTAAAACTACATCTGCATTTAAAACGAAGCGAAGATAGAAACGTAGTGGATCTTATTGGAGTTACGTAGGCCGTAAAAAGAATCCCATACATTTATACGAACCCTGATATATGCAGAAACACAATAGATATTATATTCATTCATATATTAACTCAACTCTCAATAATGATCGATAGAAAGAATTCTACGTTTCATACAACATAGAAAATTATATTACTAATCTTAGCTAATTAATCTACTCAATATAGGTAAGTTCAGTCTAACAGAAGACCCAGTTAAGTGGTAACCTCGTTCCAGATTTAATTTAATCTGAAAATAGATAGTGAGTAACATTAGTTCTAACTTAGTTTGCCGCGGATCTTAAATCCTAGAGAAAAATCCTAGGAGCTATTTTTTCTTTATTTAATTTTTCACCATCATACGGACCTGATGTATCATGATTTAACTAAGCTAGCGAAGCTACATCAAATAGGGGACATGATTAAAATACTTACAGTCATGGATATATTAGTATAACGTGTGTATAAAAATGAGTACTTAAAAAAGAAGGTACTAGCTGAAGCTTTTATACCTATTAAGTAGGTACAAAAGCTCCAGAAACGTGGACACTCACTGTAGGCTTGGTTCATAAGTTTAAGGTTGCTCAGCGTGCGATGGAAAGAGCAATGTTAAGGGTATCTCTGATGGATAAAATACGTAACGACGTTATTCGCCAGAGAACTAAAGTCACCGACATTGCTCAACGAATTAGCACGCTAAAGTTGAAGTGGGCCGGCCATGTCTGCAGACGGACAGACAATCGATGGAGCAGACAAGTATTAGAGTGGAGACTACGCTTAGGCAAACGTAGTGTAGGACGTCCTGCGGCACGATGGACCGACGATTTGAAGAAGGTGGCTGGCAGCGGATGGATGAGGGCTGCCCAAGATCGGGATGGTTGGCGCTCATTGGGGAAGGCCTACGTTCAGCAGTGGATGGCGATAGGCTGATGATGATGATGATGAAAAGCTCCAGCTCAGAAAAGCTTCATTTGTCATCGTTATCGTCGTCGGGTAAATGCCAATTCTTAGTATCTTACCTGTCATAGTGAATATCCCGACGAACAGACCGATAGACCGGCCAGCCAGCATCACCTCTTCCTCCGAGTCGTTGCCTGCGGGCTTCTTTCGCCCAGCCCATATCCCCACCGCCAGGATTAGCACGTAGAACAGAATGATGGAAATCACGCCCGCTATGTTAATCATTTTGACTATTTTTTTTTTGCCCCCTGTAAAAAAGATTGAGTGTTAATTTGTTTCGCGAAAATTCCCTAAAATACGCGGGATAAAATAATGGAAACTGTTTCGTTTCAAAACCTAGACGCGCATTAGTCACTCCTGCGCAACACCTCAGACACCTACTTCAAAATTCAGAATTTTTTTTTAATGATTATTGATCTGTTTCATTGAATCTCCATGATAAGTGAGAAAAAATACAACAACAGGCAATAAACATTTCATTAGAGCTTTAGAACCGTCGTAAAATCTTTTACAATCCAATACCAGAAAATTCAATGGGTTTATAATCTATCAGGTAAAATATCACCCCATAACAGTCGTAACACAATGACGCACGATAAAACAAACAAATAAATAGGCATTCGGAATATAGATCCAATTTAATAATAAAGATGGCCGTTCCGTTGTTAATGGGCTAATAAACGCCTGAAGACAGACATTATTCCGTGGCCAATGAGGCCATGACCTAAGGTCATGGTCCTGGCACGCCATGGGAGTCAAGCATATTCCAGTTATGAGGCCAGCTATCATGGCTTATTGTAATCAAATGAGGTGACACAAATATCACGAGCTTAAAAACATGACACATGGAGGTTAAAAATTAACATAGTAGGTACGTAATAAATTCATGAGATACAAATAACAAAGTACAAAACATACAGATGAGACCTTCTCGACTTTAACAGCTATTAAGCACTTCCTTAGTAGTTTCTAGTTATAAAAGAACCAATGGTATATATTTGTAGCATACTATTACATACATAATGGATATAAATGAGTATGTATCCTTCTTTCTGAATCTTTAATTTACTACTGTGAGTATTTGCCAAGTATCTAAAGAACTTACTTGTTAGAAAAGACCTTCGATCCTCCCTCACACTTCTATAGTCCCTTATTTTAATACGAAGAAAAATATATTCATCATAAAATATACAAATTCACTATTGTTATTCACGAGGTACTCGCGAGCGGAGAGACTTCAGGCCCGCAGCTGTCGCCCCATCGGAGGGAGGTCTTCTGCGAAGGGCTATTTCTGGTCCTAAAGCTTAGCCCGCACATGAGCGCGCGTTGCCCCGGCCTCAGACATCAAACCCGCGGGTCCTGCACCGTGTTACATAACCCGCGATGGCCACATCTTCATGTGGTAGTGACAGGTCCGCGAGCTGCGCGGCGGTCGATCGATCCCCTGACGTCATTGGTCGGTCGCGCCCCGCGCCGCGCATGCTCCAGACCTCCCACATCGCTCACCTCCTCCGCCAGGCGGATCCGGGGCTGCCGTGTACATTGCTTATTTTTATCCTCGCTATTATTAAACTTCGGTATCGAGCGTTCAACGTATGTGTAAACTTTTTTCTGTTTGGTAATCCTGGTATAATGTTCGGTCTGGTACGAGAGTGACACGAGCTGGTACTTTCATTGACAAATTGATTGACGTAACTCGGGTCTGGCGAAAATAGCGAGGGTCTGGGCTCATCTGGGGTCTGCTAGTACTTACGAGTCATGGCGCTTATTTTTGGATCTGGTACATATTTTAGGAGCATTTCGGCGTGCGTGTGAGAGATCCATTAGAGTACAACTCCGTTTTCTGACGATTCATGACCTCCATTATATATTTAAGTTATAATTCATTCGGTCCCCCGTAGCGAGTTAAATTGGTGAACGTAAAAATGGCAATATGTAAATGTGGTGTATAGTTTTAATATTTCCTTCTTGAGCCGATAATTTTAGCAACTTTTATATGTCTAAGGTCAGGATTTAGGTACGTCAATTGCTTTCTTTATTTAATATACAATTGATTTTTCTTTAATGGATAGATATCATAAAATGTTAGCGAATGCTAAAGTCATTGAAGCAATAAAAATGATTCTTTAACAGCTATAGTTATGATTGTTAGAAAGAAACATAATTCCAACTAGCTGTTTCCCACGGCTCCGTCCGCGTAAATATACTATCGAGTATCTCGCGGGAACACTGCACTTTTCCGGGATAAAAAGTAGCCTATGTTTTAATCCAAAGCCTAAACTACTACCATATCAAATTTCATCAAAATCTGTTCAGTAGTTTTTGCGTGAAAGAGTAACAAACACCCATCCATCCACCCATCCTCACAAACTTTCACATTTATAATATTAGTAAGATAGGATGGTAATCAGGCAACAAAAAAGTAGGTATCTACTTATATTATTTTATTTATTTAAGAACCAAAAATAGTTTTACGTAAAAAAAACTCAAATTACTATCTAATATAATAAAACAAACTAAAATGAAAACACTCCATATAGTTATAGTACTTTTATTCTTGTATTATACTTTTAAAATATTACAATAACACTTGTTAAATGGTACAGCAATTCAGCCTCTTCAATAGCTTACAGCAGGAGAATGATCTCCCTTGCAAAATGGCTGAGTTTTTATACTCTGACTTAAATTCAACATGACAACTATTTACTACAGTTAATGTAAAAGTATAAATTATGAACTAATACAATAGTTTTAATTATTCATGAAAGTAATTATGTCGTTAATATTAACACCAATCAAAGGTTAAATACAATAAATTCTTTCTTAATAAGTTGTTAAATTAGACAGCGACATCTTATGGTAGAGGAATTTAAACTTTCGATAAAGCAATATTGTAAATACAGTATTATAAATTACATAACAAGTTTTATCACATTATAATAAATTATTAACAATTATTTATCAATTTACTTAATTTTAAACTTTCGATTAAATCATAATGACAATTATTAGAAACAATATATAACTTCCGTTATAGTGAAGTTTGTCAGTTAAGGGGAAGTTTTGTCTGTTAAGGCGATGGTGTATGAAACTACTGCCGTAAACGTCAATTTCAAGCAGAATACAAAATTATAACATTCGGCCATCCTACTCATGTGTCGCCTCCTGGCGTCACATTATACCTACTTAATCGGATTTGCTATCACTTTCGGAACTAGTTTCATCTGACTCGTGTAACTCTGTTTTAATGTGTATCTATGCACGAATCCTATCAGCAGCAATGAATGTTGTTTGTTGTTGTGAAAGTAAGTCATTACTTTTTCTAAATCCGATTTTTGTCATGTCTTCATTTTTGATTATTTTTATCTTTTTCTATATTTTCAGCGATCTGTTCTCTAATTTCCTCTAGGTTACTCAAAGTACTATTATTATTAAGTTTATTTGATAAAACATCATGAAGCTTAACCCCAAACATTGCTTCTGTAGCGGATTTTTGGGTGGTAGCATTAACAGTGTTATTAATACCCCATTGTATTTTAATCAAACATATGTCCCAGACCCCAGTCGTTCTCTTGGCCTAACGAATTTTGAGCTGCTAGCGAATATACAATTGTTTGATTAAATCTTTCTGCTTGTCCATTAGCCCTGGGACATGCGATTGTATTTAATACGTGTTTTATACCAAAAGACGCACAAAAAGGCTGCTGACGTAAAGCTAGTACCGCGATCAGATATAATTCTAGCTTGGTTACCGAAATCAAAATATCTTCTCTAATACTCAATAGTACTTTTAGTTTTTAAATCTTTTACTGCTTTACCAACAACATGTTTGGTAAACCTATCTACTACCGCAAGAATATGAGTATGTATTTCCATTCCTACTCCTTACAAAATGTCCGAGGTGGTCGATATGAAGTGTGAAACGGAACTGGGACCTTCTCTATTGGATGAATGTAACCTGCTTTCTGTTTAGATGCGTTGTCTTTGTTATATGCACACTCTAAACAAGCTTCGATTTTTTTTTTGGAGCTTTAGAAACCAATAAGATTGTTGAATTCTCTCAAGAGTCTTAGAGTAACCACAAATGGCCTATTTCATCATGATTTGCTCTGCAAATTAGCCATCTGGCATTTTTGGGGACGAGTAGGCAATAAATAATCAACCTAAACAGTATGATATTTAATAACATAATTTTGACATATCTTTATATTCCGGATCATCGTTTGGCCTAAGAATTTTAAATATCCTAGATATTTCTATCTTTTTGAACCGTATAAACGACTAAAGATGACTCATCATCATATTACATCTGAACACCCGGACAGTAATTTCAAACGAGTATTCCGATATTTGTATCCACCACCTAGCTATTTATCCATATCCCTTAATATACTTCCTAAAATAGCCAGTTAAGTCGAGAAATTGGCGAATCTCATGGACGTTACTGGGAGTAGGAAACTCTTTGACGGCCAAAACTACTACACCGGGTACACCTTCTGAAGAAATTTTGTACCCAAATAATTAACACTGTCATAAAAAAAACTACATTTAGCTAATTTTAAAGTTAAACCATTATGTCCAAAAAAGTTTCAAAATATCCTCTAAGCGGTCAAACATCTCTTCTATACTTTTTGAGGGAATCAAGATATCATCCAAATAGGTTAGCGCATATTCAAATCGCCTATGACCAATAATTTATTTAACATTCTTTGAAACGTTGCTGGTGCGTTCCAATTGAAAGAGCATCCTTTTAACTTTTAAGGATGGACACTACGAATAGTGTCCATCTGGGGTTAATTAGGGGCTTAAGAGACATAAACAGATAAGATTCACCTGACATATATGATTAGGGTATTTGGATTCAGTGTTAATTTATGAGGTGAAAAGTTTGTCACTACGACCTGACCCTTTCCTTCGCGAATATTGTAAATACCATGTAGTAGCCTAAATTATTTATCAGGGGTCAAAACAATATAACCGTTAATGTACCCATGTACAAATTACCCGTAAAATATTTTACCAGTTTATTGTACCCGGGCTTCTAACATAGAAGTTCGAAGCGTCTTCATAGGATAGTCTTGTGTATCAAAATTAGGACTCTAACGGAATGTTATCAAAGATCTTGTTCAAATTTAACTATTCAGCGTCCGATTCTCTGAATAAAGTTCACTGACTGCCAAAATCAAACTTTGAAAGTATAACCGATTTATAATATTTGGCGTTACCGTCATTCTCGCCCGCATTGTCTCCTGATTTAGACTTAAAATTTGATACAAAAGGTTCTAATTCACAATAATAATAATTGTTGTGGCCTATTCTATTGCACTTTTTACATTTTATCAACATCGGTTTTGGACACTTCTAGTAAGGATGACCTTTTTGACGACAATTATAACAAGTGATTGAAGAATTATTAGTCTCGTAACGTTTAAGTTTTCCTTTAATGAAAATCGCTCAAGACGTATTTTAATATTTAAAATTTGAGATTTTTGCGACGATTAAAAAAAAAATGTAAATCCTCCGGTTCAAAGCAGTTTAAAATCTGAGCCCCATTCCTCACAAATCGATCGCTAATATGATACAATCACATCTCCTCTCATTAAAAAAAATAAAAATACAATGGGCAGTCAGAGTTCAATTACGAAGTGGAAAAAATATGGGATAAATATAATCCTTGACAGGTTTTGAACTTTACACATTAAAAAATATAATAGGTATACATATTTCCTGAGTAAAAAAAACAATCTCGTAAAACGTAGTTTTTTTTTTATCACCGTGCATTTTTTTTTTAATATAATATATATTATATTTCAATTTAAACCGAATACTTTTGTAATATGTACAATATTTTAAGATGTTTTTTTTTTTTTTAAATCTTGTAAACACTCTTTTACATGAATATAGAAAATAATGCTACGCAAACAAAGTTATCTTATTACAATGTGCATACGATTAATGTAAATCGTTTTGTTTTTGAGCTTGGTCCTTGCCTTAACCTTTTTAATCCAACAGTCAATAGTTTGAGCTCTACTTTGATTATTATTTAAAAGATACTTTAGATGAATCTCTTCGGACATGTTTTACCAGCTTCAAAATATGCTTAATAAAAAAATCTTTCCTTACGTATTTTCTTAGGCACCGTATTCTCAGAAGAACTAGACGACGATATGCTTTTTCGTCTCGCATTCCGGTTCTTACAACCTCGAAGGGATCACCTGGGCGGCGCACCAGGTGGATTACCAGCATCATCATCACTCCTGGTCATGATCCCGAAATCCTGCAATTATCCATGCCAAGTATCCATATCCGACGGGCTATGCGAAAAGTTGCATAGCCCGCCCCCTATCATCCGACGATCGTGTAACATAGCTAGCCACACAGACCGCCCCCTACAATATCCGACGATCAATGTCACACACTCACAGATGTTAACGCAGTTACAAAAACCACGTCGACAAAGGCAAGTTTATAGTGACACAGACCGCCCCCTAACGATATCCGGCGAACTGTGTTACGAACCCACAAATGTAAACGCAGTTATTACAACATACGTTGACAGTGTGAGCAAGTCACACAGACCGCCCGCTATGTTACCTAAAAACAGTGCGTTCCATCCGAATTTACTGTAGTTTCTACATTAAACCCGGATGACCCACGGATTCAGGCTATCCATTCTATCTAGTAATTTGCTATAAAACAAATATATCCATTAAAACATCCAAAATATCCGGCGAACTGTGTTACGCACCCACAAATGTAAACGCAGTTGTACAACATACGTTGACAATGTAAGCAAGTCACACAGACTGCCCGCTATGTTACCTAAAACCGTGCGTTCCATCCAAATTTACTGTAGTTTCCACAATAAACCCGGATGACCCACGGATTCAGGCTATCCAGAATATCCAGTAATTTGCTATAAAACACAAATATTTCCAATAAGGTATCCAAATTAAGTATATCCATAAAACATATCCATAAAAGTATCCAAAATATATCCATTTTTGATCATAATAGTCATAACAAAAGACACGAATTCAGGCTATCCAAAATATCAAGTAATTTGCTGTAAAACACAGAAATATATTAATTAAATTATCCAAATTATATCCATAAAAACATATCCATAAAAGTATCCAAAATATATCCATTATTGATCATAATAGTCATAACAAAAGCCACGAATTCAGGCTATCCAGAATATCCTGTAATTGCTATAAAACACAGAAATATATTAATTAAATTATCCAAATTATATCCATAAAAACATCCATAAAAGTATCCAAAATATATCCATTATTGATTATAATAGTCATAACAAAAGCCACGGATTCAGACCACTCAGAATATCCTGTAATTTGCTATAAAACACAGAAATATATTAATTAAATTATCCAAATTATATCCATAAAAAACATCCATAAAAGTATCCAAAATATATCCATTATTGATTATATTAGTCATAACAAAAGCCACGGATTCAGGCAATTCAGAATATCCTGTAATTTGCTATAAAACAGAAATATATTAATTAAATTATCCAAATTATATCCATAAAAGTATCCAAAATATATATCTATTCATTTTCATAACAGTCCTAACAAAAAAAATCCTAAATATATGTTATATCACTTTAATCCATCCATCTATCATAAAATAAAATTAATATTAAAATCTAATTTTAAAATTATTAATGTTCAAAAATCTTAAATGTTTAGTTGTTTAAAGTTTAAACACACTCGTTTACAAGTTAATTATATGAAATTAACAAGCCTGTACAAATCATACCGATTAGTACGGGTTTAACTGGACTATCCGTGCCCTCTAGTAGCAAAAATGTGAACTAAAATTATTGAAATAACCATCAATCGATTCTACAATAATTATTTATCACAAATGTTAAACTGTTAATCCGTCATAAAATAATCAATTCTTTTCCTCTCTCTTGTATCCAAAAATGTATCCAAAATGCGTTTAAACAAAGCAAATTGCGCAGTAGTCAGCCGGCGGGGCGCGGGCGCTACGGGCGGCCGCGGCCCCGCCAAAATACAGATATTACAAAGAACTTTGGTCACATGAACCATGTACTGTAACATGGTCAGAGAAATGCCGTGAAGACTGTTACAACTGTTCTTTAATCATTATTATAGGTATGTGCCAACTACCCCGTCGTAACCATAACGAAATTAAACAACAAAGAGGAAAAGACTAATATTAAGTTATGTGTAGATCAATATTGTACTTATCATAATTATTACCTGGTGGGTTTTATCTCCGCTTCTGAAATAAAATGAAAACACTCCATATAGTTATAGTACTTTTATTCTTGTATTATACTTTTAAAATATTACAATAACACTTGTTAAATGGTACAGCAATTCAGCCTCTTCAATAGCTTACAGCAGGAGAATGATCTCCCTTGCAAAATGGCTGAGTTTTTATACTCTGACTTAAATTCAACATGACAACTATTTACTACAGTTAATGTAAAAGTATAAATTATGAACTAATACAATAGTTTTAATTATTCATGAAAGTAATTATGTCGTTAATATTAACACCAATCAAAGGTTAAATACAATAAATTCTTTCTTAATAAGTTGTTAAATTAGACAGCGACATCTTATGGTAGAGGAATTTAAACTTTCGATAAAGCAATATTGTAAATACAGTATTATAAATTACATAACAAGTTTTATCACATTATAATAAATTATTAACAATTATTTATCAATTTACTTAATTTTAAACTTTCGATTAAATCATAATGACAATTATTAGAAACAATATATAACTTCCGTTATAGTGAAGTTTGTCAGTTAAGGGGAAGTTTTGTCTGTTAAGGCGATGGTGTATGAAACTACTGCCGTAAACGTCAATTTCAAGCAGAATACAAAATTATAACAAAACAATCATAATAAGTATGTTTAATTTTTCTCACTTCACTATTACTATTTTCTACTTCTAGTAGGGGGGGGGGGGGGAAAAAGTAGCACATACCCTAAAAATAAGGTTAAAATAAGGGAAACCTTTAATATAATAATACATTTAGAATTACACTCCGTATCGTTCTAACAACAGTTCGAGGCCTGGCACGTGTATGATAAGATCTCGTTAATACATTATGAACCAACAGTGTGCTCGCCTACATAGAATTTAAATCAATATTACTTAATTTAAATTTAGCATTTAGGTAACCGATTTTGAAAAAAACAACGCTTTTGTCAGACTGCCGAAAGAAAGTAACTTTTTATACCTCGATTTCATCAGTTGTACAATAAATGTAGTAGGCACATGGTGATTTGTATTAAATAATATCTATGGACGCCTTCACACCACTCACACCACGATAAGCTGGTCTCGTGCTAAGTTCTCAAAGATCTTGTGTTACGGGTACCAGACAACGGAAATATATGTATTACTTTTATAATATACATTTATTTAGGATTTTGAATACACATCCATCACCATGACCCAGGAACAGAAGGAAACTTATTAGTTTCTTTGGCGGGATCCGAACCCCCAACCTCCGGCTTAAGATTTAACTATCCGTAAAAGGCGTCGTTAGCTATAAAACTAAATTACCCGCTGATGGCGTAATGAAGGAATAGAGCTTAAAACAGGTATAGGTACAGAATAATAGCACCCATATCCTTTATATTCTGTATGAGTTTGCATTACTTTTTATGCTGGGACAACATGTGTTTGTGGTTCGCGGGCTCAATACTTATAAAAGTATTATACAATGATACATAACCATAGAATGATATAATTACAGTTAGACGAACTAGTATCGGATGCGACGCGCTAAATCTGAATCAGGCATAATAAGGCATAACCTGGGGCTTGTGTTCCTAATCTATGCCAGTACTGGCCAGTGCGATCTAACGTCTCAGTAGCTGTTATATTTTTGTTGCGTTCCAAAACGCTATAGGTATGTGGACCAAAGATGTGGTGCGTCTCCGGTACAAGCCGCAGCCCGCATGTCAGTACAAGATGGTGGCCGGACGTGACGTCAGATCCTTACTGGCCAAGTATAGGTACTCAGAGTAGAACTCAAGCCGAAATTCGAATAATACTGGCCGGATGTGACGTTTTGTTAATTTTTTACAAACCAGTTGTCAATTGACTGTGTCAAAACATTATTACTTTGTTTACTATTTACATCATAATTTTTAGGAAAATATTCAAAAATTTTGTATGAGTATTAATTTAAAACTAATTTACCATGCATGATAAGGTAATGTTCAATTAAATAATGTAATTAGTAAGTTATCTACAAGATCTTGCGAAACAAGGAGCCTAAAGAGAAGTGGACCTAAAATGGACCTTTATCTTTCATTTTTAATAATGCTGCACTTGTGTGTACTTATTTGTAGACTAGAGTCCTTAGAAACGATACTATTTATTATGCTACATAAACATCTGTAGAAAATATATATCGAGTAGTGACGCACAAGTATTAATCTCTCCGTTCGCGTAAATAAAGTATCGGGTGTCCCACGGAAACACTATTACTTTTCGGGATAAAAAGCAAACTATGTCTTAATCCAGAGCCTTGACTACTAACCAAATTTCATCAAAATCCGTTCAGTAGTTTTTGCTTGAAAGTAACAAACATCAATCCATACAACCTCACACTTATAATAGTAGTACGATGTGCAGCTACTTCGTCTGGCGGACGTGTGGAAGACATGCAACAAGATCCGCGCCGCCGTGTTCCGCGTCGGCCTCAGCCTGTGGGACTGGTACCGCCCGCTCGACCCCGAGGACAACTCGCTCATCTCCGGTCAGCACCATTCCCACCATAACAGCAATAGTAGCTCTCCACACACCGATTTCGGTGACGGTAGTCGGTTTTATTTAAACCAGGCCAGATATGTAAGGAGTTATTTTATAATTCCCAAATGCGCAGTACACAGGCGCACTCTCTCTTCCTTAACTCTCGAAACCAGTAGGCTTAGCATGGCAATCCATAGAAATAATTTTAGAGAAGAAATATTCTATCCAAAACAATTCGTTGCAAAATAGTTCTTAATCCACGATAACAAGGTCGTCAATAGAAGTCAACATTTTGAATAGCAATATTTTTAAAATGGCTGCCGGGAAATCTTCTGTCAAAAACGAACAAATTTTCAAGTATATGACTCAACGTAAAGAAACTATTTGTCTAGAACCGCCATGTTGTGGAGTGGTTGACATTATTGTGAGACTTTTTGACACTAAATTAAGAAAACTTATTAATGTTTCTTCAATCTGTCAGTTTCTATTTTTCGGTGTTTCTACTGTGCGCATGCTAAGCCTGCTAGCAAGACAGATAACCGACACGACTGGCGAGAGATCAGGCGCAGGTCCGACTTTTTATATGCCTTTGATCATCTTTCTTGTCAGACAATCAGGTGATCAGCCTGAATTGTCCTAGCTAAATATGACAACAATATTTTTTTGTTGTTGCAACGCAGGATCGAACCCACGACTTCCAAGTCGAGAGCCAAGCTCTAAACTACTAGACCACAGAGACTGATAACCATATCAGTTTGCCGAGAGCGGGTGTTTGTCACTGCGCGCTGTGAAGAAGTTAACTACAATTTGTATGGCATCGAAAAACGCCCCTAGTGGCAAACAATGGTAACTAATTCAATGCCATACAAATTATTATTATAGTTAACTTTTTCAAGGTGAGTGGTGACAAAAATTCGCACTCAGCACACAGTTGAAGAGGGATTTATCTATTTATATAAAAATGTTATGTTGGTTTATGTACGCTTCAAAAACTCAAAAAAGTTCTGCACCGATCGAGCTGAAATTTTAGCATGATATATAATCCGCATCAAGGATTGTTTTTATCTATTTTTTGCATCAGTCACATATCCGCGACTGCAAAAAGCTATATTTACGCGGGCGGAGCCGCGGGCAAAAGCTAGTATCCTATAAAAACGCAAAGATTGAAGTAAGGACATGTATTTCTAGAAAATGTTAACAAATTAAATTAATTGTTGTGAAAACTAAATGACCCTGGCTAGACTTATTAACTTCACCTATATACTTAACGTTACATAGAATATAGCTTAAAATATATAGCCACTATAATCGCTCCACGCGTCACTGGTTCTTTGTCTACGGGCTACGACGTGATCTATGAGCTACGGCGTAGCGACTGTCCGTAGCTTCTGCCCACGTAGCCGGCAGAAAAATGGGCGGCGTAGCAATGTAGCAAAGCGTAGAGCGGAATGCTTGTGAAGTGTGATAATTATTCTATATTTATGAATCTATCTTATATCTCATTTATATATCTTTGCAATAAACAAAAAAAATATATCTTTTTTCTTATTTATTGCAAAGATACATTTTAATAAATTTGTAAGTAGTAAAATATTTCATGATTGAATACAAACATTTTTTGAGCTACAAAAGTATTGTCAGCTTTTATATTTTTTAATCAAAAACTATTTAGGTATAATAATTTTCTGTGCAGAGTCGAAATTCGTGTCGATACTGGCGGGTCCGCTGCGCTCGGTGATCGGGCTGTCGAACGCGGAGATAGAGCAGCTAGCCGCGTACTTCCGCGCGCAGGACGGCCGCATACTCTACCGCCAGCTGTGCCAGATCATACACGGAGAGGGTGAGATATATATGTAGAGTCGCAGTTAGTGGCGATACTGGCGGGTCCGCTGCGCTCGGTGATCGGGCTGTCGAACGCGAAGATAGAGCAGCTAGCCGCGTACTTCCGCGCGCAGGACGGCCGCATACTCTACCGCCAGCTGTGCCAGATTATACACGGAGAGGGTGAGATATATGTAGAGTCGCAGTTAGTGTCGATACTGGCGGGTCCGCTGCGCTCGGTGATCGGGCTGTCGAACGCGGAGATAGAGCAGCTAGCCGCGTACTTCCGCGCGCAGGACGGCCGCATACTCTACCGCCAGCTGTGCCAGATCATACACGGAGAGGGTGAGATATATATGTAGAGTCGCAGTTAGTGGCGATACTGGCGGGTCCGATGCGCTCGGTGATCGGGCTGTCGAACGCGAAGATAGAGCAGCTAACCGCGTACTTCCGCGCGCAGGACGGCCGCATACTCTACCGCCAGCTGTGCCAGATTATACACGGAGAGGGTGAGATATATGTAGAGTCGCAGCTCGTGTCGATACTGGCGGGTCCGCTGCGCTCGGTGATCGGGCTGTCGAACGCGGAGATAGAGCAGCTGCTCTATCTCCGCGTTCGATGATACATAGCTATAGCCGCGTACTTCCGCGCGCAGGACGGACGCATACTCTACCGCCAGCTATGCTAGATCATACACGGAGAGGTCGAGATATATTGTGTACTGTGTAGAGCCTCAATTCATGTACTAAGGCGGGCTTAATGCCTTGTGGCATTCTCTACCAGCCAACCTATGTTGTTACTCTGAAATCCAAATCATGGACGAATGTGATGTTGTAATTAGCACGTCAATTTGATCCACAGTCCAAATATTCGGTTTTTGGAACACAGTCTGATCTGCGGTCTGATCTGCAAGTGTCATTTACGCTAATAATATTGAACATTTTATGTATGTGTCCTACGAGATCAACGTATCTATGTATCTAAGAGACAAGTCAGCTACTCTCACCTTTGTTGTGTCTCTTATCAACATCAGACTATGTTTTACTTCACAATTTAGGTTGCTTCGTTGGTCACGTACTAAATTGCTGCTTTTACAACGAGTTAGACATGAACACATGATTTACGAGCGTATCGTGTCTAAATAAATTATTATGAATGAACAAAACAGGAAGCGTTGAAATAAGTTTATATTAAATACAAAATTCTAAATAAAGCACCAACCTTTAAGAGGTTTGCAAAATTTCGAAGCGAATATATTAAAAATTCATAGCGCCAAAGAAATGCAAACTTTAGTATATAATAAATAAATTATGTTCATCTGAGTCTGTTTTGATATGTACATATTTCACAAGTATTTTATTATGTATGAAAATCCGTATGGTTTTCTATGTAAAATGCTAGCTCATTTTGTTGAGGTATTATCTACACTAATATTATAAAGAGGAAAACTTTGTTTGTATGTTTGTTTGGGTTCCCTATTTTTTCGCATAAAATCATATGTCATAATTTTACTTGGCATAATTTCATTTGACCTAATAGTAGTTTCGCATAATATTCATTTGTCATAACTTTCTTAGCATAATTTTTTTTCGCATAATTACTAAAAGCATAATAATTGTTAGGCATACTTATTGTAAGGCATATATTTTTTTTACGCATAATATTCATTAAGAATAATATTTTTATGAATAATATTAAAAAGCATAAATATAATTACGCATAATGATATTTAAGCATACTATTATATTTACGCATACATCTTTGTAGCATTTTTTTCACATACTAATGAATGATAAATTCTACTGGGTGTGCGAGTTAAGACTAAATAACAATTATAATTGTAATTTTCGACTGATTACGAAATTAAACTCGGATAAAAAACACGAACTGCTATCTAAGAAAATGCTGAGCTAATTATTTTAAACATGTTAGCGGCTTACGGGTGGCCCAAGGGCCACCCCGCCGCAACTTAACCTACTTTACATATGTTAAACTAGGTATATGAGTGTAATACCTGCTTTTAATGTTTTATAAATATGCGTTCAATTACCTCAGCCGTGTTTTCATTATGTCGTTCCATTTTATGCATATTTGTGCCTTGTGACAAAATGCCTTGAATTTATTATGACAAAAAAATATGCCTAACGAGTTTATGCCGAAAAACAATTATGCCAAAGTATTATTATGACAAGAAAAAATATGCCTTACGAGTTATGCCTCATTAAATTAGGACAAACAATATTAGTCTAAATGATATTTATGCCTAATGATGTGGTATGCCAAGAAACCATTATGCCAAAGTATTATTATGCGTAGTAAAATTATGCCAAGTGAGGTATGCCAAATGAAATTATGACAAATAAAATTATGCGAAAGAAGAGGATCCCGTTTGTTTGTTTGTTTGTTTGGTTGTAATGAAAAGGCTCAAAAAGTACTGGACCGATTTCAAAAATTCTTTCACCATTCGAAAGCTACATTATCCACGAGTAACATAGGCTAATTTTTATTTTGGAAAAAAATAGGGTTCCGTAAGATATTTGGGGTTTTCGGACACAAGGTGTAAAAATCAACCAGAAAAGTTACTTATTTTGCGTACGCTGCCTAAACTATAAAAGATAGAACCATAAAATGTTATAATTAATTGTAGATATTATAAATATCTACAAAAAAGTCCGCGACACACTATACCTATCTATGTCGAGTGAGGCACAACAACAATTTTTATTTAGAAATCTTGATTTTTTTTGGACTACATTTAAACGCGTTTATTTTACTCATGCTATTAATCCTTATCAAAATAAATTATTTGATCACTAAGTACAGTTTATGTAGATAATATTTGGTCTTTAAATGATTAAAATTGGACGTTTGGTTTTGAAATTATGGCGAAATTAAAATATTACGATCTCTGCTCCACGGCCCGTTGCGAAGTAGGCGTCACCAAGGCGGAGGTGCGTGCGGGAGAGGAGTTTAGATCTATGAAGTAGGATTAGTATCAGTATTGTACCCATAGATTATACAGATATATACATTGTACCCGTGCGAAGCCGGGGCGGGTCGCTAGTAATATAATACAGTTATTTCAACATTATTATATCAATATATTATGTCTATGAAATGATTAAAGTGACTAATGTTTTTAATTTAAAAAGGATTGATATTGTATGCGTCTAAATAGCTTCTGAAAATACCATATTATTTGTGTTTTTTTTTTAACTTAGAACGGGTATAAGCTTTACTTAAAAGATCATCTCGGACTTTTTTGTAGACATATTAAAGAAAAACAATGCCACTATACATTGTTTTGTTATACATAATATTATCATCTCCAACGTGTTAGGTAGCAATTTCGATGAAAGCTTCAAGACGGCTTGATTTTTTCCGACACCTTCAATATTACAATATAATATTGTCATATTTCAACCAATTTCTATAAAAACTTAACATATTATTCATTTAATTCTTTCCTAACGAACCACTCTGTCGATAGATGAAAACTGCATAAAAATCCGTTCAGTAGTTTTTGAGATTATCACGAACATACACTCAGACAGACAGACAGACAGACAGACTCGGTGGAAGATTTTAATTTATAATATTTAAATACAGATGTAGATATATTTTATTGAAAATAAACAAAATATTAATTAAAGATGGTTTTATCTACAGATACAAATTAAAGATAGTTTCTTTGGATGGATTATCTACAGGTTACAACCCAAGCCAGTAAGAATTCACAACGCCAGACTGGTTATAATGTATTTACTCCCAGATACCGGTAAGGAGAAGAGCTCCACAGATTGTCTGCTGGAGGCATGCCCTCCACCTCCAGAACCGGAATGCCACAAGCTCGACCAATGGCAGATGAGACGTCTCTGCTGCCTCCTAGCGACCTTGGCGCAGAGGGACCTGCCACTCAAGCCGTACTTCCAAGATTACGAACTTGTGAGACTCTTTGTACTTTTGATGCACTAGATAAGTCTACTTACTTAAACTTGTGAGAAGCAAAAGCATCATTGCTAACCTTTGAGTTCCAACCATTGCTAACCAAAACTTAGACTGCATGGAAAAATCACCCCCGTGAACTTTTTTAGTTTAAAAGATTTATCTCTTTCCAATAATTTGATTGAAGTCTGACTGTGAAAATAAATAGCTATGAAGTTATTCTATGTAATGAGAGTTTTTAAATTCGTGACATCTGACATATTTTTGAAACGACAAGGACCGTCGCGCTACGAAGCTCCGCCTGGTGACATAAAAAGAATCGAAAACTCTTATTGACCGTTTTTGATACCACTTACGCCACCAGATGACGCTTTGTGTGAGTTGGGTCTGTCCCTTAACGGCAGAAAAAATATAAAAAACCTTTAATGAAGGTTTACAATGGTGCAGGTGGCCAAAAACGACGGGCGTATTACATTCGCCCATTTCGCGAGGATCCTGAACTACGCCAAAGTGATGGTGTCTCCTGAAGACTTCGACATGCTGGTGCGGCGGTTCATTAAAGACTCGTACACGCTGGACTACGTGGAGTTCCTCAAGGCCGTCGAAGCCGTGAAGAAGAATGGGATTAGCGGAATGGGCCCGGTTATTGTTTTATAAAATGTTTTAGCGGTCGTTAATGTTTTTAAGGGCGACATTTAGAGCGTTTGTCCAAGGTTTGTCCACTGCCAGTGTCACGTCACCGAAAATGACATTACGGCGCCGAAGTAGCGATACATACATTTACTATAACCGTGTGTGGTATGTGACATGAACTTAATCACATCACTGAGAACGAATAATCTCGTTCTCAGTGATGTCAGTGGCGGTGGTCAAACGGTCTTAGGCTAGTATATTTCCTTATTCATCTATACAGATACAGATAAATATAATTGAAGTGTCTATTTGTAATTTCAAATTAACAGCTTTTCACTTAATGCATATGGAAGTATATTCGATACTAACGATAAAATATACATTTTTTTTATTTTTGTCTGTCCGTCTGTCTGTCTGTCTGTTTGTTCCGGCTAATCTGTGAAACGGCTGGACCGATTTTCACAGGACTTTCATTGGGAGATAGCTGATGTTCTAAGGTCTAATATAGGCTACTTTTATTTTAGGGTTCCGTATAAAAAAAGGTTTCCTTTCCGTTCGTTGCGGGCAACGAAGTTATGCAAACGAAGTTGCGGGCATCAGCTAGTACAAAATATATTAAAAGAAAATTGTTACTCCTTACTGAAAATTATTCACGACAAGATGAGATCTAAATTGCAATGTAGCTACGTTTTTCTTTCTAGCCATATACGTAGTACCTAACTAGTATGTAAATAGTTCAAATATATTAATGACCTTATTACATATTCAAGGAATACAACAACCCGAAAGCCGTGATCGACACAACGTTTCCCAAACTCTCCCGTCCGGAGGTAGAAGCTGGTATGTCCATTAGGCCTCTGGGTGGTATCCCTGTCCACCACCCCGTGCTTGACCCACCTAAACCCACCCGCAGCCTCCTGGACGTGATGCTGAGGATACAGGAATATGTGCTCAAACGGAGAGTGCGAGTTTCCGAGTTTTTGAGAGTGAGTTTGATATTTTGTTACTGGTTTATTCGCCACATAGCACGACTCGTGCGAAATATTCACAAAAAAAATTTAAAATCAATATTAGGTACATAATATTTTGTTTTAAATGATTATTAAGTAAAAGTAACTGTTTTATTAATAGCTAACTATTATTATAAAATAAGTACAATAAATAGCATTTGCCAGCGGCTCAGTCGTTCTGTAATTTATGGCCTACTAGATGTTGCCCGTGACTATGCGCGCAAAAATTAATTTCGCAAAAACCTTACATTTTTCCGCGATAAAAAATAGGCTATGTCCTTCCCCGTGGTTTACTCTACATATCAGTGGCGAAAGGTTCCTATAACTCCATTCCTATCGGCTTCCCTTGTCACTTACCTTTTGCAAACCTTCATAGAAATCCCTACTATTATACAGGCTCCGGCTTCCCTATGAAGGAGGAGCAGCCTTCGCCACTGCTACATATATGACAAATTTCATCAACATCGGTCCAGTAGTTTCGGAGCCTATTCGATGCAAACAAACAAACTTTTCCGTTATATTTAGTGTTGCCCAATTCAGTCTTGGTCTTGGTCTCGCAGCAAGAGTCTCGCAAGAGTCTCGCAAGTCTCGCAATTACCTATTAGCCTATTGCTATTTATTAAACGTTATTTTAGATATTAGAACAACGTAATATAACAACGTAACTTAATACCTACTCTATTACGTTGTTCTGAGATCTAAAATAACGTTTAATTAATTGCAATAGGCTAATAGGTAATTGCGAGACTTGCGAGACTCTTGCTGCGAGACCAAGACCAAGACTGAATTGGGCAACACTATTTATATTGGTATAGATAATAATAAGCCTTTAGTAATTATGTTAAAGGAAAGAAATAAACGATTCTTATTCTTACAAGTATAGTTTTTGCGTGAAAGACTCACAAACATCCTCACAAACTTTAACATCTATAATTATCGTAGTATGATGTACAGTGACGTCCCCCAAACTATACCATGTTGCAGGACTACGATCCGCTGAACTGTGGGCGCATAATGCCGCAGCAGTTCCTTCGGGCTCTGGGCGCGATGGGCTTCGCCGCCATCCTCAGCGGTGAGGAGATGCGCTGTATCGTGCAGCACTATACCGACCCCAACGACCCGCACCGCGTCTGCTGGAGGACCTTCGAGGACGACTGCGATCAAGGTATGGCTAGAGAACATCTTACAATGTGATGGCCGCACTCAGAAACCCTTAATGCTTACTTAGTAGAGATTTTGACATTGAGGCCATATTATATTTTCCTTCAAAATCTTTACTAAGTGCGGCCGTAAGAGTTTAAATTTTGGTTTTAAAATATTTCAGGAAGCCAATATTGTGTTAGTAACTGAATTATATTTAATCAAAACTACTATTTATAAACCAAGTTTAGGCGTTCTGTTTAATTCCTGGCCAGGAAAATTGATTTATCAAAAATCGAATGTTGCAGTTTTAGTTTTTATCAAAATCGAGCTCGCGGCTGTTTTCGGTATTTTATCTATTCCTTATATTTTCGGATTTCGCCTACCAACCTACCACGCATGCCCACTTGAAAAATTCACGCTGTATATTATGTCCTATAAGTTACACAAATGAAAAGATGGATTTGCTAACAGTTATTTATCAGGAATTTTTAATTAAAGTTTTGGTTTACTGTACCTACGCCCTTTGGCAAAAACCTCCCCCACTCCTCTCCATTTCTCTCCTCCTCTTGCGCGTCTTGTCTGGGTTTTATAGACCAGGTTCACAAGGTCCTCCCATATTTTGAGTGGTTCTCCTTCTCCTTCCTTTTCTAGGGTACCATATAGTTACAGACTGACTCCAATTTTCTTTCCCTGTTACAGTGTGGCCAGACTATTTCCACTTCCTACTAACAAACTTACTTTTTATATTGTCAGTATTCACGGTGAAGGAGCTAGAGAAGCACCCGGACTTGTCTGTGTCGCGTGCGGCGGAGACGGTCGCGCGGCTGCCGCTGCGCGGGTCGGCGGAGGAGCGCGGGGAGCCGGGCGCGGCCCAGCTCGACGCCACGCAGGCCGCGCTGCTGCGCCTGCGCACCACCTGCGCCACACGACACCTCGACCTCAGACCCGCTTTCGGGGACCACGACCGGTGAGTTTCTAGCAAATCTAAGCCGCGGGAAACAGCTAGTATTATATAATACTAGCTGTTGCCCGCGTAAATATAGTTTTTTCGCGGTCGCGGATATGTGACTGATGCAAAAATAGATAAAAACAATCCTTGATGCGGATTATATGTCATGCTAAAATTTCAGCTCGATCGGTGCAGAACTTTTTGAGTTTTTGAAGCGTACAAAATCCAACATAACCTTTTTTATTATATAATAGCTTTTGCCCGCGGCTCCGCCCGCGTAAATATATTATTCTGCGGAAACACTACTTTTTCGGGATAAAAAAAATCCTATGTCCTTTCCCGGGACCAAAAGTATGTCTAAATTTCATAAAAGTCGGTTCAGCGGACAGACAGACAGACACACTTTCGAATTTATAATATTAAGTATAGAAGTATAATATATTAGTATATTAATAGTAGTATATTAGTATCTAAGAAGTATAGATTTGGAATAAAAAGTAGACTACGCGTTTGTCCAAAGAATTAACCACTACCATATCAACTTTCATTCAAATCGGTTCAACCTTTTAGCAGTGAAAAACAGTCAAATATCCACAAAATAATATATTATCCCTCGGGAACACTGTATCTTTTTGGGAAAAAAGTGGACTGTGCGTTTGTCCAAAGCATAAACCACTACCATACCAACTTTCATTCAAATCGGATCAACCTTTTAGAAGTGAAAGACAGTCAAATATACACAGAATTATCCCTCAGAAACACCGTACTTTTAAAAATTACGGTGTTCTTTCCCAGGACTCAAAGTATGTCTATACCAAATTTCATCAAAATCAGTTCAGCGGTTAAAGCGTGAAGAGGTAACAGACAGATAGACAGACACACTTTCGCATTTATAATATTAGTATAGGTATTGTAAAAACTTGGTACGGAGCGTACAGCGGACCATACCGCTGTCGCTACACACGCACGGATTTGGTACGATGCAGTGGACCGAAAAGCTCGACACTCGTGTGTTCGATTTTCAGTTCTATTGCATTAGCACAGAGTTCTATTTACAGTGCTGTTTTTCGACGACGCGATGATTCCCGAAATTCATTGATAATAGGCAGTGATATCAACTCTCAAAAATATTTCTCCCTAAACTTTACCCCTGATAATTATACCATTGACAGGTCTAAGAGATAATAAGCTAGAAAGAAAGGTTATGTGTTTAACATAAAGATTTACGCGTGAATAACATAAAACTAACTTGTCTTAATCTGATTTCACTCCCAATATTATATTTTCATATCCCTGACTATATACACACATTTACTAATTTTTATTATTACATACAAATTGATTCATAAGGAGTAAACTCTAAACATCCTGGCCCCTAGGGGTCAGGATGTTTTAGAGTTTTAGAGTTTAGAGTTTTTAAACCCCCGTAGATTTTCCCTAATTTTGGGTGGTAAATCCCTAAGTTGGCAACACTGACACCGCCTAACCGCCGGACTGCTCTACATACGCACGGATTTGGTACGGAGCGGACCAAATCCGATGCGGATAGCTGCGAACTCTTCGCCTTCTTCTTATGTTCGCCGGACTGCCCTACACAAGCTCGGATTTGGTACGGAGCGTACCAGATCCGCTGTACGCTCCGTACCAAATTCGTGTGTCTGTAGACACCATTATTCGTAATAAGATACCTACCAAGCTTCAAGTTCAACCTAATATCAAAGATTTCAACTCAAGATAGGCTATCACGTACATTTAGCAGAAAAAGATTTCATACAAGAAAAAGTTACGCCATCTTGGTTTTCACCATAACTCCAATGTCAGCCATCTTGTTTTCACCATACTTCGAATTTCAAAATGGCCCCAAAAATTTAAAAATTGGGACCAATTTACTGGTGACACTTTTTGCCTCAACATGCCTCGTCTATAATATACGTCTATGCCTAATATACAATTACTTAGTAGGTACCTATAATATGGTAGGATACTCAAAGATATAACATCAATTTAAAGTTTATTTCACTAAAATTAAAGAAGACGAATGTTATAAAAGTTGAAAATATTTTTTCACAGAATAGAATAGTATTTGAAATTATAAAACAGTAATTATTCTTCTATTCTGCTCAGTCAATATCAATACGGTAAAAAGACTATATGGCTGTGTTCCGCCGAAAATAGAGCTTGTTAGCGCTTGCTAGCGCTAAAAAAACAGATTATCCGCCAGGGCACATACCTATTTTGCTAACTTCAATACTGCTAACATAATCCGCCATTTTGCTTATTTAATACCAGAGGTTGCCATTTTGCCCACGTTTTATTTTCCGCGGAACACAGCCTATGTATGCGGTTTAATTTTGAATTTCGAACGCAAATATTTCAAGAGCCTGAACGAAATAATATCAAGGTACATTTTACCGGCTAAAAAAATAGTAGGTAACTTATTAAAGACCACCAAATAAGTTGACCTCTCGCTCAAAGCAAATTCTTAGTTTAAGTAGATCTTGTACTATTGGTTTTTTCCTTCGCTATTTATTATTTGTGTTGAGTAGGATAAAAAATAGATTTATTTTTATAATTTTAATTTAATAGTTTTATTTCAAGAGAAAACATGCGAAAAATGATGATTTTTTTCGGTTTGTGAAGCAAGTTCAAAAATACAGTTTTTTCATGATCCCGTGGGAACCGTTTTGGTTTCCAAGGAAAAAAAAATACTGTTAGTTATTTCATGTTCCAATCTATCTTTGTGCCAAGTTTTATTTAAATACGTCGAGTAGATTGCCTGAAATAACGTCAAACAGGTAGGTACCGTTTTTTGAAGATCCCATGGGAACCCTTTAATTTTGCGGGATAAAGAGTATCCTATTTTACCCTTCAGGTCCTAAGCTACCTACCTGCCAAATTTCATTTTATTCCATCCAGTGGTTTCGGCGTGATGTGATAACAAACACACAGACAGACAGACAGACATTTTTTTCAAAAACGTTATTTTTAGGTTCTGTGGCCTTTATAGACCCCCCATTTTGATTTTAACTTAGATAACTTTAATGTACAGACATGACCCCTCTACAGATTTATTATATGTATAGATAGATACAAGTGATTAGTATCTTATATAGAGTACTAGATGTTGCGAGACTTCGTGCGCGACAAAAGAAAATCCCGCGGTAACCGTACATTTTGCCGCGATAAAAAGTAGCCTATGTCCTTCCCCGTGGTCTATTCTTTATCTGTGCCAAATTTCATCAAAATCAGTCCAGTAGTTTCGGAGCCTATTCGATGCAAGCAAACCAACTTTTCCTCTTTATTAGGGGAGAGCGGGGCTGAAAGTGCCGATTTTGACAAATCCTTATATGATTCGGATAAAACAAGTACTATGTCTGACAGTGGTGGTTCATCCTAAGCCAAATTTAGTCTAGAATACGAATTTACATACAGATTTTGCACATTTTTAATAGTTTTTATGAAGAAGTGATTTTTTATACAGCGGCGGCAAGGCACTACCAACCCCACTTTGAGGCAAGTTGTGCCGTAGCTGAGGTCAGTTGTGCCGTTGATAATGCTATAGACGGGTCGCGCTAGGCGTATTCGAGGTGGTAAGTGGAAAAAATTCTAAAGTCGCTGAATTTTTGTTTGTTGATAAAGTAGTCCCTGGGGAGCTTATCATTAAGTTTTGTGCCATTTCTGCCCACTGCGTTTTCAGCAATTCCATTATTTGTGGTTGATTTTTTTATATGGCTATAAAAGTGGCAATATTGATTTAAAGTTTAAAATATTAATGGTATCTTAACTGGGACAGCTTCCAGAGTATGGAGACTTAATTTGCGTCGTTTTCGTCCAGTAAAAAATGAGTTAGGGTCATTTTTTGAAAACAGTACCGGCAAAAATTCTAAAGTGTGATAAACGACTATTTTCTGTCTAAGACCACTAAAATAGGCCTAATTCCAAATTGTGTGCCACATTAAGCGACTGCGATTCGAGAAATTAAGTTTTTTTAGTTTCCCTAAGCTAAAAGCGCTCCAAAAACACATAATCGTTAACTAAAGTTCACGTATTCAATATTATCAAGTCATAAAGAATCTATATTCCATGTTTATGCCTTTTTCACGGAGGGTTTAAATAATAAAATGCAAAAATAGTATTATTATAATATGCGGTCGAAGTATTGTGGAATATTCGCACTACAACATACACATTACACATATACGTAAATGTGTGTGATAAAATGTCATTAATTCAACTACATTTCAAAATTTTTATATTTCGCATAATTTACAGCGATTACAAAATTTAAACTTGCTTTTGCCCGCAACTTTGTTTGCGTAGCACGAATGACGAAGCTGAATGTAATTGTCGCCTGATTTTATACAATACCACAGAATAGACATTAGTTACCAACAATACATAAATGCACAATAAAATTTGATATCCAATAGGCGTCCACATGAAACTTCGGTTATCTAACACCAAAAAAATTACAATTTCAAATACCTAATTTTAGTTCTTGAAATTAGTGGTTTAACCGAATAGTCTCTTCAGCTACATCATATTTATTGTAAATATAGTATTATTTAATAAAAAAATTAAAAATATATTTCAACGCTTGAATTTTATACGTACTTAGGTTGCTGAATACATGTTTCTAATACTCGTGGTTAAGGACTTATTTATTAGGTTATTAATTGATTGTAATAATTTATATAATTAAATACATTTTACAAACCAACAAAATAATATTTGTATATATTGTTATTCATCCCGTTGACAATTTTATATTTAGGGGCACGGCAGGGCCCCGCCAAGCCGAGCCTAGTGAAGCATTAGAGCACTACGTACGAATGCGGACCGATCCAAGGTACTGCTTTTCGATATATGTTTACTATGTTTAGCATTAATTTATAATAATGTTAGTCTTATAAAATAATTGATTTATAATACCTAACGTGAGTCTTAATTTAATTTGTAATTTTATATAATTTTTAATTAGTATTAATAAAAGCATTAATTTGTGAAACTGGAAATAAAAGGTTTTTATTTTTGAATTTTTATTTATTTATTATTGCTTGTTAGTTTTATGTTAAAACTAGCTGATGCCCGCAGCTCCGCCCGCGTAGGTACAGTAAGTAGTATTAGAAGCTATGATTTTTTTATCTTTAAGTTATTTTGTTTTTTGTATAACTGACCTTGGAATTACATCAATTTTAAACTTTGCTTGCCTTTTTAGGAACGCTCCTTGACTTTTTATTTTTTTTTAAGTCTCACGTTACGCAGCCACGGAAAAATTAACCACAAATAATCGAATTGCTGAAAAGGCAATAGGCAGACATGGCACAAAACTTAATTATTAACTCCCTAGGGACTACTCTATCAACTACATATATAGGTACAGAAAAAATTCAGCAACATTAGAATTTTTCCACTTCCCCCTAAAAAAACAGCTAGCGCGATCCGTCTAATGAGTCAAAATGCATAGCTTGGCCGTTTTATTACTTCATGAGCTTTTGTATAAGGCACACCCCACACTAGCAATATTCGAGCGTCGTCGTTGTGCCAGAACATTGTGTTCTACACACATGAACAGTGACTAAAATATTTTTTATCTTAAGCCTATTTTCTACTTTACGAGTTTGTAAATTCAAGCTTTATAGAGTTAGAGAACGTAGAGTGGTGTCAGAAGGTTCTAGACGAGATCTGAAGAAATTTTGTTATTGGCGAGTCATAATATTATGGTCTCGTCTTGGCATCATTAAACATGAAATAAATTTAAAATTGAAATTATAAATTTCGCATATTTAGAACATTATTACTTGTCAAGTTGTCACATAAATTGTCATTTCATTTTGTCGTATTTAATACGAAACTTGGGCCCCTCCCCGCGTGGCGACAGGCCCGCACCCCGTATTCGCCATTGGTACATGATAAAAGTTGTTTTTTTACATTCTAATAAAAAATCCCGCGGATAAACACGGTTAAACTTATGGAAAGTGTTTTGTAACACCATAATCATAATATAGATATGAACTCTACTAACTAAAAGTTTCATTAGTAGTTTTTATAGCGAGTTTGAGGAAAAAAAATGGAATATCTTTATACGAAATTGCCGAATGTGGCACATCTTTCTTACAGACTCAGATATTAACACTGAACAGTTTTTTAAGATTTGTCAGACATTAGAATAGTTGTGGGCCTGGTGGGACCATGTTTTATATAGTAGCCGAATACCAGGAAACCCCTGGTTGGATACGACTCAAACTGCATATGTGCATCGGTTACTCTTTCCTTAATATCGTGAAAGTAAAATTTTTAGCTATAATTTACTTTTGGGCCAATATCCATGAAAGACACAAAAACCTAAATTGCTACAAACGCAGCCATCCAAAATAGCACAAAATCAAATTTTAGGCTTAGAAGAACGTCCGGAAACTATATGCAAAAAATAAAAGAATTTAGAATTTTTGAGGGTGCAAGAATTTAGAATTTTTTGCACCCTCAAAACTTATCCAGACCCATCTACTGGGTGTTTACATGAATGAAAATTAATTTAGAATTAAAATGACTTTGATTTTATAATATATTTATATCTTATACTTTTTACTATGAATTAACAGTTTTAAAAATTTAGTTGCTTATAATAGTAAGTATTATAATAAAAAAAAAACAAATTACCTTTACATACGTATTATTTCAAACATAAAAACATATTTTTAATCAATAGTTTGTACTTATTTTTATGCGAATGAATGAGATCAGTTATTAAAAATATCAGTCTCTAAGGACAATAGTACAAAAAATAATAAAGTTTCTCTTAAATTATAAAGAAACAGAGTTCTTTTCAGAGTTATTATATTTTGAGCAGACTGAGACTTTTTAAGAAATCAAAAAAATATATCAAAACTAGTTATTCTCTAGATGTCTGATCAGAATAGCAATTAGGACATACAATTGCTAGGCTTTCTTCATCTTCAATACATTGCAAATGGGCCCAATTCTTACACTGTCTGCATTCAATGCATTTTTCTCCAGGGGCAGAGTTAGAATAGGCATCACCTCATATGATACAGTGCCATTCTTGTTCATCATCAGAACTGTCGTCATCTTGCAAAACTCTTCTCTTAGCAGGGTTCTTAGTCAGTTTGTTTGTTTACCTTTTCCCTTGCCCTTTTCCTTCCCTTTTCCCTTAACCTTCTTTCTAGTTTCACTTTCTTTCTTCTTCTTGTTATTAGTCTGTTCTTCGGCCAAACCATTTAATAATAATAATAATAATAATAAGCCATTTATTCGATCACATAAGACAAAAATAGGACATTACATTACAAACAATATGGATTCCCGCTACAAAAACACAATAACATAATATTTGATTTACATAAAACATGAAAACAAAACAAAAAAAATATATAAAAAAAAAAAAAAACAAACCAAGATACAATTGACAAAATATTAACAAATACAAAATATAACGTGTATGTGGATAGTCGATAGGAAGGTAGGTAGTGTAATGTCCCAGTCCTAGTGCCGAAAAGGAGACCACTCAGGCATATCACTGCGGCGTAAACACCACAGTGCCTGGTATTATGTGGCTCCGTTGTCTTTGTCATTTGAGGTACAGATTTACACTTAGCAACAGCATTAAAAAAGTTAAATAAATATAATATAAATAAGATAAAGATAATACATAATGGGATACTATAATATAATTAATAGTGTGACATACTATGAACAATGCAGCGATTTCGCTACCCGCGCCCTCCGCACGCCCCGCATGCACTTCCCATAGTGACTATAGTAATCACTAATTAGGTTGCAACTTGCGAGGGACAAACGCGGACGCGCGCGTGGCTAGCCAGTTATCACCATAGGCCTATCCATTTTTCTCTGGAGTGTCCGTAAGAACAGCTATCTTTCTTTTACGTCCTTTATTATGTCCAATTAATCGGGGAGGTGCTTTATGTAGTGGTATTATTAGGTCTGGTGAGAAAATTACTGTATTTTTATCTCCTGTGTTGTTATCAGCTGATTGAGGAAGCTGGAAGCTGCAGCAAGGGACAGGATCCTGAGAATAAACAATATTGAAACAATAAAGGTTGCTAAGGGGTTGGTTGTGCCGCGGCACAAGTAGCCCCACAAGAACGGCACATTTTACCTCGCTTATGAGAGTGTGATATTTTGTCACATATAAAAAATCACTGTGCTTAAAGCATTAAATTTACACTGCATAACAAACTAGGATAAATAACAAACATTTTACTAAAACTCTCATATTAAAGGCACGAAAAATACTAGCTTGCGACCAAAAAATATCGAAACGAAAATATTTACTTACGTACACTGCAACTCAGTCCACGTCGCTGACGAAACTAGAATGGCAGCCGCGTGTGCTCGACTGTTAGGCATCACGCGACACAATACGATCGTATATCTATCTCTTTCTGTTTTCGAGATATTCGCGTCGGAACAATTTATCCCGGCACTTTCAGCCCCGCTCTCCCCTATACCTATTAGTATAGATGAGGAATGATGATCCACGATACCATACATATAACAGCCTCCGTGGTCTAGTGGTTAGAGCAGTGGTCCCCAACCTTTTTTTTATGCGGGCCACAAACCCGTTGTACTCCTGGTGTCGCGGGCCGCAACCAAAATTTTTAGGGGCAAAAAAATATGTTGTTTAAAAGAGATGTTTGATTTTGGGCCAGCTCTATGTACACCACATAGGTAAATAGGAAAAATATAAGGGAATTTCATAAAAATACAAAAAAAGTAATTTGAAGAAGGGTACGTGCGTACAAAAATGATTATTTGAAGAGTTTTTTAATGCGAGAACCCTATTTTAGGGCGGCCATGAACTGTCATGGCCGCCAAAAACAACTGTGTTTTGACTTCACTTTTGACGTAGTTGATAGTTTTAGGAAGAGACATCTTCTTGAGTGTCATACGTCTTTCTTTGTGAAAAGTCATGTCATTGTCAAAATGATATTCTTTGGTTAATTCTGATCTAATCTGCCATGTTCTATTTTACGTTGTGTTGCTCTCCTTGACGAATTTATTTTAAATGTGTATTGAAACGAAGTGAAATAGAATAAAATAAAGGATAGGAAACAGTTACTATATTATGTAGCTACATTTACATATTATAGTGTACATAGGGCTGGCCCACGCCTCATACATTTCTAGAACATCTCTTTTAACGATTTAATAATAGAATAACACAAGGTAGTTAAAAGAGTGAAACTAAACATTTAAGATGAACTAACGACACAAACTAAAATAAAATAACAAATATGTATTATAATAATTATGTTCACTCAGTGAGATTTTTGGAATTGTGAACGCTTTTTCACAACTTTATCTAACGGTTACAGATTTCACGCGGGCCGCAGATAAAGGCCCGGCGGGCCGCATGCGGCCCGCGGGCCGCGGGTTGGGGATAGCGGGGTTAGAGCTTGGCTCGTGACTTGGAGGACGTGGGTTTTGATTCCCGCATTGGAACAACAAAAAATGTTGATTCCAAGTTTAGTTAGGACAATAGTCAATACAGACTTATCACCTGATTGTCTGACAAGAAAGATGATCCATGCGTCGGATGGGCATGTAAATAGTCGGTCCTGCGCCTGATCTCTCGCCAGTCGTGTCGGTTATCCGACCCACTGGGTTATGAGAGTAAAGGAAGAGAGCGTGCTCTTCTGTACCGACTGACACTTGGGCACTGTAAAATAACTCCTGCGTAGCTGGCCTGGTTTCAATAAAACCGACCACTGTCACCGAAATCGGTGTGGGGGGGGAGCTATTATAATACAGATGACGATCCACCATACTATACATACACTGTATGGATAAAGTTGTTGTAGGTATAGTTTATTTCGTGTTATGGCCCTGCAAATGTTATATTAGGAGAATAAATGATTCCTCTCGTATCTATCCCCTCGTAACTGTGGGAGAGACACGCTTCGGCATGAATGGGCCGGCTCAACCGGGTAAATACCAGCCTCACAAAAAACCGGCGTGAAATAACGCTTGCGTTGTGTTTCGCCGAATGAGTGGGGTTACCGGAGGCCCATGGGGATTGGGGATTTTAAGGACCAGGAATGCAAGTCGCAGCACCAGAGAAGTTACAAGTGTAACTCCTCTGGTGCTGCGACTTGCGAGTGTCCATGGGCGGCAATAATCGCTTACCATCAGGCGATCCGTCTGCTCGTTTCCTGATTCATTACATTTAAAAAAAAACAGTCTGAAGAACGGTCACGTGTCCCGCGCGCACGTCCCGCGCGTGCTGGCCCGGCTCGGCGTGCTCATGTCCATTGCGCAGATAGAGGCGCTGGAGGACCGCTACCTCGACGACTGCGGGTTCAACTACTTCGCCCTGCTCGAGGAGGTACGTATCGCTGTACCCTTGGTAGCCTTCCGATGCACGCGACGCGAGACCGCGACCCGAGATTGAATTAGCCGGGTCGCGGAGCCACTACTTAGTATGAATTTATATGGAGCACTAAACCAGAGGTTCCTAAACTTATTCCGTCTGACGTCCACTTTGAAAATCAGTTCTTTTGTAGCGCCCCCCATCTTTTTTCACCATAAAACCTCAATAATATATTAGTCTCGCCTGGAGAGTATTTTTTTATCTCTTCAAATAACCAATAGTCAACATTGAGCAATAATAATACTGCTTACATCAGTGCACTCTCAATTTTTTCTGGGCCCCTTACCGCCCCCCTCCAGGCTTCCAGCGCCTTTGGGAAAGACTTGCACTAAAGGAACCCTGAGATCCGCGACGTGCGACCGGTGAGCGTGGCAAGAGAACCTGATTGACTGGTTTGCTGGTCGTGGTCGCGGTCTCGTGTCGCGGTCACATGGATAGGAAGGCCACCTCAAGGTCATGTAGTCGTCGTTCGATCTTACGGTCGTTAAGGTAGATGACTCTTAGGTCATTCTACTCTGTTCACATCCTATTAAATCTATTTTTATTGCATTGTAAAAAAGGGACACGTGGATTGGTGAAATTACGTATTTTATTGTTTTCTTTCTTATGGATTTGAATAGACTTAAAAAAGCTATGGAGTTGGGCCAGCATAATACAATCAAACCTTCCCGATATATGTGAATACGTAACAGGAGGATTGATATCCTGTGTGTCTCCAGCTAGAGGGGCAGCCGGCGGAGAGCGTGGTGTCGCCGGTCGCGACCGCACGCGCGCACCTCGTGACGTCAGCCGCACCCGCGCCGGACGAGCAGACCAACATCGTGCTCATACTCGCCAAGATCAAGGGCAAGGTAAAGCGTAGATTAAACAAAGGCCCTTAGTCAAGACGCATTTGATAATTTCGACGGCGAAGTTCAAAAGCAAAATTTATGGGATTTGTCATTTGACATAAAGCATCGCGGGCGACATGTCAAATTCCACATTTTAGATTTCAAAACTTCGACGTCAAAATTATCGAATGCATGATTTATGCATCTTGATTCTTGACTAAGAATCAAGATGCATAAATTGAATTAAAGAGCGGCCTAGTGGGTAGACCGTTTGGTTTGCACTCGAGAGAGTGCAGTTTCGAATCCCAGGATGTGGCAACTGTCATGTACCAAATACCGACATAGGCGTAGCTAGGGGGGGGGCAAGGGTGGGCAATGCCCACCCTAGAAACTTCTTTGCCCACCCTAGACCCTAGACAGTGTTAATGAATTACTAACTTAAATAAAACGCTACGGACGGCTGCCCCCCCCTAGACAAAATTCCTAGCTACGCCAATGAATACCAATGAGACTCTTGAGATCTCAAGTAGGTATATTATACGGACGCTCTAACGATGAAGGAAAACATCGTGAGGAAACCCGCACATAGTTGGCCCCAGACGTATTGACCAGTCATTCCTCTGGACTAGGCTGACTATGTTGTGAGAATACCGTATGTGTTTACTGCTTGGGCATTTAAAAAAAACGACTGTTCCAGGCACTACAGTATTTCAAGAGCGGTTACTTCGCTCGGAGAATACTGTATAAATCATCCACTAACGGGTGAAAAGGTCTAAGTTCTTAACTAAAGGCCAAGGCCCAAGGTCTCTTAGTAATTAATGTTTTGTAAATATATATCTTACCTATTAAATTAAAGGGTTTCACTAGAATTTTGGCTCACACAAATTAATGAAGTAGAAAATACTTATTATTTATCAAATACAAAGGACCTCGTAAGAGGATGATGTAGGATTTCTAACGTTAGTATGGAATGCCGCAGAAATAGGTGACAAAATTCTACCTGCAGATAATTGCCGTTATCTGTACTTACTCAATACATAATATTACCTAAATCGTATTCGCAATGACCTCCAGATGGTCCGCGAAGGGATCCGGCCGCGCGAGTTCTTGCAGCAGTTCGACCGGCAGCGCGAGCTGGTGATCCCGCGCGCGGACTTCTACCGCGGGCTGGCCTCCGCCGGCGTCAGCCTCACGCCGTTAGAGATGGACACGCTTATGGAAGTGTAAGTCTGTTGTTTTTTTTTTAATCTCTCTTAGATTGTTAATAAGATTTAAGGCCACGAAGCACGAACACTAGTATCTGCTAATTAAATCCAATATCACACAATAGGTACGATCCAGTCCCGACTCCCGATATGTTAAAACTGCAAAATGGTATTCTCTCATAAGTACCTACGTCAAACGAACGTTAAGACTATGTCCAGAAACTGCGTATTCTTACGCACGCAAGGTCTACGCACGTAGTCGAGGTACTAGGGCCCCATACATTGCGTCCAGAAGCTACGTGCGTATTATTTTAGCTATGCGCGTATCGTACAAAATTGACCTATTAAACCGCTTTGGTTGATTCAGGCACGGATCCAGCTGTCAAAAGAAGATGTGGCCCGAAAATTTTGATTTAATTATTTCCTTCATAACATGGTTATTAGAATTTTTAAAAAGAGTTGTATTATTTTCTTTATAAAAAAATTATTTTGTTTGGTAAAAAAAAATAAGCTTTCAATACCTTAAACCTTAAACAAATTAACATCAACTAAGATTATAAATTAATTAAATAAAAAATATATGCATATATAGTATAGAAACATACACAAATTATAGATTATATAACATCGGCAGGAGTAATTCCTATCGGTTCAAACAAAGTATTATTTTTTCTTAAATCTGTTGGTTAGTAAATAAAAAAGGGTCAAAAATTTATGGAGAGGTGACAAATTTTGCGCTTTCTTCAATCTACCTGACTAAAGGTCCGCTTAACACTAAATCCACTACTATAAATATGTATTTTAACAATAATGTAAGTATGACCAGCAGGTAAAAAGCACCAGATAAGACTCAAAAGGTTAACAATACCAATACAACTACCCACTGAACCTATTTTGATTATAAATTAATAGACCTTGAAAGTATGCACTCACAAGGCTGTTGGGATTGTGGGTATGCCCATACTACACGTATAGGTGCTCCGCTCCTGACTCAAATAGAAGTAGCAATTACGCAGTAATACGCAGCTACCTCTAGTACGCGCTAGACACAAAGTGAAAGAAAAATGTTTTTCTCGCTCCGATTGTATGATTCAGAGTGAGACAGAAGTATTCAGTTCATTCGTTACACAGCATTCAGATCGGTTGACACTGTTGGCATTTTGCTTTACAGAGTGTTCCGAAATTTTGTGCTGTCAATGTTTTGTCAAAACCAATTATTTCTGAAAACACTTTATATTAAAACCTTCAACACACAATTGATATCGATTTGAAATAGTCAAAAGTGTCATCCCCTGTATTTTGGAGTGCAATGAAAGCGTAGTAAGATCGAGTTGCCAAGTTTCAAAAAATATTTCTCCCTAAAACAAATAGTACGGTTCCCGTGGATTTTACCTAGCATGCGAATACTCTCAAATATAATTATTAAAGTACTTATGCCTCATCGAAACTTCATAAAGTTACATAATACGATAAAATATATAGGTACCGTTAAAAATCAAAAAAGTTACAAACCAAATATGTAAGTATTACCTTTTTAGAAAAACATACCTATAAAGATACTTTATACAGTAAAACTACTTTGCTAATATCTTTCGGAAGTCCCACACATGCTTTTCAACATCCGTCATTTTCGTAGAAAAAAAACGATGATTGCCCAAGGCATTAGTTAGTTGCACTGTACGCAGCACATTGAATGACGCGGTCGCGTCCTATTCGTGTCTTATAAAGTCTATACTTTAGCCTATTCACGTTATGAAGGCAGTGAATCATGCGTATCTACATACTATTGACGACCTCTGTGGCTCAGTTGGTTGAGCATGTTGGTGCTCAAGCCGGAGGTCGCGGGTTCAAATCCCGCCGAAGGAACAAAAAAGTTTTTCTGTGTTCCTGGGTCATGGATGTGTATTAAATATGTGTATAATATAATAAAAATCTTAAATATGTGTATAGTATAAAAGTATTAAATATATTTCCGTTGTCTGGTACCCGTAACACAAGTTCTTCGAGAACTTACCACGGGATCAGATTGACGCAGTGTGAAGCGTCCATATATTATATTATATTATTATAATTATTATATTATATGTCAAAATGGCTTACTTTAATAGGTAAATTAATGTAATCACAGCTAATGCGTCAATTTTGACATTTGTATGCACGATTCACTGCTTTTTTTAACACTTACAGACTATAAGTTATTTCGTAGATATCTAGAGGGTAAAAACTGTATGTCTGTCACCAGGCTATGTCTCATGAGATCATAATCCTTGATAGCTAGACAGTTAAAATTTTTAGATAACCTTTACTAAAAATAGTCGATTTCGTAATAAAAATTAACTCATACAGTCTTATTAATAAAATTATTTACACCACGGATTAGCTAATCCAACATGGTTGTCTCTGTCAGATACTTTGGAACAGTCACTTGATAGACAAAGAGAGCGATTTGGATTTGCTTATCCATGGTGTAAATATTTTTATTAATAAGGGTGTTATAGTTTTGCTCTGTCCCTCTGTCTGTCTGTCTGTCCACGCCTCTAGCTTCTGTAATTATGAATATAAATGGATGAAATTTGGTATAGTTTTTTGTATATTATATTATCTCGGATTTAGCATCGTAAAATAATAATAATTTTATATTTTGAGGGTGGCTCTCCATACATGAGAAGTGGGGATGAAAAATATTTTTTCATTGTACCCCGTTGTATTGCATAACGTTGAATAGCGCTTTAAAATAGAGTCAAGATTTCATACATGACATTTTTTCAAAATTTTCGAGTAGTTGTAGAGTAGTTTTCTAAATTATAGGTCAAACTTGTAAGTTTCCATTCTGATATATGTATAATGCTTAAACTAAGGGAAAATTATTTTGAACCAAACCGGACTGTGACTTTTGAAGTAATTTGAAAAACGTATTACGCGTTGATAGTAACGGAACCCTCCTTAGACACAACAAACGTGAATTTTTTGACGTTTTTGGCGTGATTCTTTAATGGCAAGTTGGCAACAGGTAGACGCTTGCAATAAGAATTTTGGTTTTTTATACAATACATTTTTTATACCAATAAGTGATAGGTCAGCTGTAATCAAATAATAATAGTATATTATATAACTTATCGTCAAGCAAATCAATTGCATATTTAAATAAAACAAGCATAAAACCCCCCCTAATAACCCCTTCAGATACCTTTTCTCCCTAAATTTAGGGAAAAAGTCCCAAGTTGGCATCACAGATAGACCGGCAGAAATTTTGTTGTGATAAGATAAGAATCTCTACGTGCGTAGGTTTACGCAGGCTTACGCACTTTCTGGACAGAGTCTAAACCTACTTTGGTCCTAACTCCAAAAATCAGGTTATGATATCAAGACTTTCATTTATGAAATGTTATGAAGATCGAGATTCATTTATAATTTAATAAAAGTAGATAAAGTGTAAGTTAATTATGAGAATTGGGGTTCTGTGATGTCATTTCTCGTCAATAATAGTTGACCATCATTCACCATTCCTCTCATGCAGTCACTCTTATTATTTTGACAAGACCATTATCACAGTTTCTGCGCGCCGGGGCGGCGGCGGTACGTGGAGTACGAGCGGTTCTGCGGTGCTGTGGGTTCGGCGCTGACGCAGGAGGGGCTGGAGCGCGCCCCGCTGCTGGCGCCGGTGCCGCACGTGCCGGTCTCGCCGCCCACCTTCCTCAACTTCGAGGAGCGCAACGTCGTCTCCGCGGCCCTCGCTAAGCTCGCCAAGTTCCCGGACCAAATGTCCAACATACGCGAAGTGTTCAACGTAAGTTGCAGGCTCGATAGTAATTCATAACCTATTACTAACTCTTTAACTTCAGGGGGCGCACACCCTCTCCCGATGTGGGCGTAGTATGATCGCCCTAGGTAGACCAATTTATTCTACGGAAGAATAGAAAAATATACAGACTGATACCGTTGGTTGTTGTATCAATGTTTCTACAATCTGTATCACAAAATAGTTGTTGTAGTAAGGTAGGAGCTAGGTAGGAGGTAAAGAAAATCATAATTTAATATTTTTATTAAGTTATGCGAAAAAGATCCTCAAAAATGTATTTTATCTTGACGATCTTGTAACATTAAAACCTATTTTGCTACGAATAACGAAGTATATTCTACGGTGCAGTGGTCGTGCTACGAGTGCTACGACTGCTGGACTCGCTACGCAAAAAACGACGCAATATTTAATTACCTGCTTATTGTTGTTACTCATTCTTTATTCTATAGCGTTCAGTTCTGTAATTAGTTGGTAAAATTTTTAGGATTCGGATCGTGCCCATTGCGGCACGGTGAGCAAGTCGTGCGTGCAGCGCGCGCTGTGCCGGCGCGGGCTGCTATCGGTGGTGTCGGCGCGGGAGCTCGACCTCGTCTGCAAGTGCTTCGCCTACCGCAAGGGCTGCTATGATGAGGTAGGACACTTGGAGAAGCTGTAGCAGCAGTGCCGTAAATAGGGAGGTGCCACCGGTGCCCAGGCACAGGGCGTAGACTCTGGGGGGCGCAAGAATGGCCAGACCAAGCAGGACCAGCCCCGGATCTAGGGCGCAGTTATAGAAGCTCGCACAGGGCGCAGAAAAGGCTATTTACGGCACTGTGTAGCAGTATCGTATGAAGCGCTACTGGCGCCAAAGGAAACTTACAACCTGAGTGGGAGATTGATTTTTTTTAATATACTTTATGGCTGATTTACATTGATACAGTAGCTGGCCCCAGCATCACTGGTTCCGTTGCTGCACTGGCACTGGCACTAGATCGCGTCGTTTACACGCGTCCAGTTGTAATTTCTACTTTGTGGTCATTTCTACGCGATAGCGACTGGCGTTCACTGGCACGTAGTGTTTATACGGATCCAGTGCCACTGACACGGGTTGCGCGGCGTGCGGGGGGCGTTCACTGGAGGGCTAGACAAGATGCATTAAATAATATCGACGGCGAACTTCGTGAATAAAAAATGTATGGGATTGACATAAGCGTGCGTTAAATGACATATTCAGTCGTATCGTTAAAAAAATTGGTAGCCAAGCAGCCACTTTGAACGAATACGCTAACGATGCACCCATATAACGAATTGCTCTAACGCGTTTCTCCATACAATGCCTAGACAAGCGGCCGTAAGTGACATTTAGCAGATCGTGATCTTTATCTTTATCGACCTAACGATAAAGATACCCAGATAGCTACCTTTATCGCCTCAACGAACAATATGGCGGATTTTTATTGATCAGCTGTTATTTGTAAATAATAATGATTTGCCTAAAGGGTCTATATTGCATAAAAAGTCAAAAGAATTCAATCTAAAGTATTCAATTAATCACAATTATTGTCAATATGTAGGTACCTAATATTTAATTCATTGTATTCAAGTATAATTTAACACTTTGTTAAAATATAAATTTCTTAATTTGTAGCTTACTTGCAGTCTTAGATTAATAACGCCCTTGCAGTTTGTAACCTTTACACGCTACTATACCAGCTGATAGCAATCTTTAGGTGTACCTATAGTAGGTACCTACCTAAATTATAGTAGGTAACAAATGTAGTTCATAAATAAGCAAGTTGTATTTAGTAGATAAAATTTATAAGTTTTTCAATGTAATTATATTTTATTGTATTGTATATATCGATGCTCAACACCTTCGCCTTATAAATGGGATGTAAGCACACAAACACCTCATAATAGTTTTGAAATATTTGCTATTATAAACAGTCAAGTAGTGTTAACCATTAAATACATCATATTTAATCTCTATAGTATGTTTGTGACTAAATATGACTAAATAATTGAAATATTCTTTGCAATTTTACAGAACTATAACTTTAAAGGAAGTGTTATTAGCTGGAAGTAATAAAATTTATAAAAGTACCATGACTGTACAGGGTACTATTACAATAAATAAACCTAACAGTTACTACATATTGTATACAAAATATTACAAGCGGCCATAACACTTTGAATTTGTTATAGGCATTGTCTTGCTAGAATTATTCATTCATTCTAATTTAAAAGCTTTGCTCTTGTCGGTGGAGCTTTCTCCATTCCTCTCTGCACTTCATCCTTCTCTTAACCTCCTGATACGACACGACCATCGCCTTAACCTGGTCCATAAAAGTTCTTCTCGGCCTTCCACGTTTCCTTCCCCTCAATTATTCCTCTTATAAAGTTGTCGTGCCATATCAAGTGTCCGTATTAGGATAGTTGAAATAATAACAATAGGTACATGAGTATCAACATTTTATTTTACTTTTTAAGTTTTAGTAAGAAAATAAACATAAAATGTAAAAATTACTTTCATTTCTTGCAAAGGAATTACATAATGCAGATATTTCTTTGTTTAGCACTAGTTAGAGCCTGTCACAGAATGAATACAAATTAATTAGGTTGGTAGCGGTTCGATACATTAAATGCAAACAACATTATTAAATATGCATGAGAAATGCTTGAAATATGCACGAAAATTGGCAGAATATGCAAATTTAATGATAAATTTTAGGAACCCCTAAAAAAAGAGAAAAATAAGTTTTTTATTTCAAAATCAGCATAGGTACAATTAGTAAATTATTTTTTGATAGGCGATAATAGGTACAGTAACATTACATGACTATAAAATTATTTAAATTTTTTGTAAATGTAAACAATTAAGTAGGTATTTATCAAAATTTTCAGTGGTAAGATTGTGTCTTCGATTGTTTAGAATATTTTTGTTAGTGGAAAGGGTTCGCTCCATATCCACTGAGGTAACTGGGCAGAATTTGAACTTGGGTGCTATGTTAGTACTTATAGTTTCTGGCAAAAGTTCTGCCGTTCCATTAATGAAACTATCAATTTGACACAAGCTTTCAAAACCTGGGTTATTGTTCAATATGTTTTCAAACTTTTCTTGAAGTTTATGCGGCAATGCCATTGGCAACGTGGAGTTCATTGAGCGTATTTTATTTATTGTTTGGATAAATTCAAAAGCGTTCCGTGTCAAATTCGCGATATTATCACTTTTATCGCATTTCGGAACACAGGGTGGGTTCACTGCACTCGGAAAAATATTGTAAATGTACGTGTACCGATAATATTATGCATCATAACTAGATCTTAGGTAAAATGGCTTAAATAAGCAAATGCATATAATGCAATAATCCGGTCCCTAGTTCTTTATTACATAAGAATAAGTAAATTGTTAATTTGTTAACAAACAAAAATTATTGTACTTCATCTTCTTCTTTTTCTACCCAGTGTAGTACTGGGCGTTTTTTCCGAAACAGTTTTGAGAAACGCTTTTTTGCCAAGAAACGAAGAAACGCTTTCATCCTCATACAAGAAACAGTTTTTAAAAAAACGGTATTCGCCAAGTGTGAAGGAAACGAACGGCACCCGACGAAACAAGCGAACAAACAAAACGTTTATTTCACTCGCTTCAAAACATAACTACTTTCGGAAATAAAGAACGAACGTGACGAAACTGTCTCTGGTGGAAAAATTGTTTACGATCCGAAAAACCTATATTTGTTTCATTCGATCTTACGCGTAATTTATATATACTTTATGAAACGGGTTCCTTCTATCTGTCAAGAAAATAAACGCTCTATTAATATATGCTGTAAAATGTAAATTATATGATGAAAAATGAAGAAAAAAAAGAAAGTTGTTTAAAATATTTTATAATATTATTAAAATAATACATAGTTACTGTAAAAAGAAAAATATTTACAAAAACTAATATCATGTATATAAGATGAACTTTTAAATACACGGAGGAAAGAAGAGTTTTTCTGCCAGTCCTAAGCCTGGTTAAAATTAAAAGTACTAAGGGAAGTTAGTTCTTTTAACAAATCAAAACTATAAAAGAAAGCGTTTTTTATGAAACTGTTTCGTGAAACTGTTTTTGACGCGGAAAAAGCTGTTTCGTTTCGTTTCTTTTTAAAAGTGTTACTGCCCAGCTCTAACCCAGTGTTACCAGGATCATTACCTACACTATTTATTTGTAAAAGGTCATCCATCCTGCAAGCTCAAGGCCGCGGATTTGTAGGCAAAAATTTTAAATGATTAAACACTAAGAATGGATCTAGTTGTTATTCCTAAATCCTACTTAGGTGCATACTAATGCCGGCTTAATTAGTACCGGTGCTGGATTTGCTGGATGCATCATGCACCGTGATATGAGTATAGCCCTTTATTGTGTTACCAGGATCATTACCTACACTATTTATTTGTAAAAGGTCATCCATCCTGCAAGCTCAAGGCCGCGGATTTGTAGACAAAAATTTTAAATGATTGACACTAAGAATGGATGTAGTTGTTATTCCTAAATCCTACTTAGGTGCATACTAATGACGGCTTAATTAGTACCGGTGCTGGATTTGCTGGATGCATCATGCACCGTGATATGAGTATAGCCCTTTATTAGTACCGGTGCTGGATTTGCTGGACGCGCCGTGAGTATGGCCTTTTAGTGTAACCTGTTAAAATCTGTATAAAATGTGTTTCATTTGACTATTTGGCAAGAAATCCGTATAAAATCTGTATTATCAATGAAAAATAGAAGATAATTAATTAAATAATGTATTATATTATAATATAATTCTAAATAGAACTCTGGAGTCATACAATAGAGTTGAAAATCGTACACACGAGTGGTCAGTCAATGTCAAATAATAAACAGTTGTCAAATTGTGTGTCTGATTTAGAATGCTCTGAATTTTCTCCGGTGTTTCGGATTTCGGTGCATATTGAAGTTCCTTACAACCGTAATAATCGCCTGTGTTAATTAAGTAGGTACCTACTTAATTCTTATTGTAAATTTCTACACTTGAAATTTGATTCCATTTTATACAAAACACTCTAGGAACTTTCAGTAAAACTACTAGGTACCATTTTACTGAATCGACTGACTTGCCCTGACTATTTGTATTTTGAACTTTGACTAGACATTAGACTTGAAAATAATACGGTGTTGAAATCATATACCTACAATAAATCTATTTGTCTGCCTTTTAAACTTGACACTGATAAATAGTTTTAAGCCGTAACGCCATCATTAATAAAAAAAAAGCAATTATGACATTTGACAACGTCACAACTGACGGCTAGATTCTTTCAAATCATAGCAACTAACGTTTGAGCACGTTTGAGCAATTCGTTGTTGCGATTCGAACAACATAATGCATATGGCTAGGAACATTTTGTCGTGATCTCAAAAGAGAAGTCGATACGACAGATTTTTTCGAATTTTAACGAAGGTAATTTGTCTAGGCGCCCAGGGATCGAAAAATACAAATAGGCGACCGGTCTATTTCGATCCAGTGCTGGATACTGAATGCTGGAGTGGATTGAAACATGTTTACATTGATACAGTGATGATCCATTAATATAAATCAGCCTTTATTCACACATGGTATAGAGGCGGGCTTAATGCCTTGTGGCCTTTTCTACCTGCCAACCTTTGGGTGATGCAGAGACAGGGTGAGGTAGATGCATATTCAAAAGAAACAGATTTACAAGGGCGGCGAAAAAAGACCCAAATCTACCGTCTAAATGACCAGTTCGCAACTGACTAAATTGCTGTTTAGAGTAGTGGTCATGTGATTGGTGCGGCCCGTGCAGCACCGTAATTCCTTGCGATCCTTTGCGAATTTCCTAAACGATCGCTTGGGCGGAAGGGCAATGACCTGGAGCAGCAGGCGGATTTCTCGATGCGCTTTTTATTGTATTTTAAATTTTATTGACATTTAAATTAAAAACAAAGGCTTAGAACCATCTTAGACAATCGAACCTTAGTATAGCTCGCGCAACGGTTTATGAGCGCTCAGTGAAAGTGGAGGGGATCGTTCGCGCATGTGACCAATAGCAAAGAATGTATATTACTAACGTACCAATACCGTGTCGGCAGCCACGTTTGGCATGCGTTCGGCTCATCCACACCTCCCCGCCCGAGCCCGCTACCGCGACCGCCAAACACACCCAAAAACTGACTTCTGCGCATACCCCCTCTACTTTTGTCGAAAGCTCTTAATTCATTGCGCGACCTATACCTATATTGGATTTATTTTCAAGTGCGCCTTTCAATGCTTTTCTCAAAAAACTATTGCTGTTTGTTCAACCGTCTTTTCTTTTAATGTACAGCGCGCAGTTTTTCCTATTATTTTTAAACAAAAAATTTAACCGACTTCCAAAGAAAAATTGCACTTCCGAATATCTTAGCTGAAATTTGGTATGTAAGCTAATATTATAAGTAGGTGTAGAGTTTGTGACGTAAGGCTTGTAGAGTTAAGGCATGTAGTCAGAAGCTTGGTTTTACATGAGATCAAGCTTTTTGACAGTGCGAGTCATATAGTATCGTCTTGGCATCACATTACATGAAAATGTTGGGATCTTTAATTACTCCTCGGGACCCTCGGAATAGCAAATAATTTAACACTGACGAGAAATGAATTAGGAGCTGTATAAAGCTGCGCGTCCACTGCGTCGGAATCGGAGCGTACGGATTTGTTGCTTTGTATGGATTTCTATGGTACTGCGACCGGAATTTATGCCGATGACGTCACCGGCAGTGAACCCGTCATTCGGATTCCGAACGTTTCAAGTTCTGACGTGTTTGCGACGACGCGACGGCTATACATTAATACTTATTCACGATGAATGACGATATTTTAATTACTTTAGTGGAAAAATATGATGAACTTTACAATCTAAAACATCAACATTATCATAACCAACTGACGAGAGACGATATTTGGGATGAAATTGGGCAAATCATAAATAAAAATTGTAGAAGTTCAAAAAACTTTTTTCGAGTCATATGAATGTACCAAAAAAATCTATTTTCATCTTCTAATAAATCAGAATATAATGTATGAAATTCTCCAAAAATTAATCTTTTTGAATTTATATTATGATTTATGAACCCATATCTTTCGTTTCCTCTTGTTTCTCTTTTCCTCTTCTGATAAAATACAGCTAATTACAACAATATCCTCGTCACTATCCTCCATAATGCAAATGCACGTTCAGGCTGACGGACTAAAAATAACTAATCGGAATCGGAGCGGACGGAGCGGACGGAGCGTCGGCATTTACATAAAAGTAAAATTAAAAATTTTAAAAACCCCCCGACACAAAAAATAAATTCTAAAAATAAAAAATAATATTTTAAACCTATTATAATTATATTATCACATATAATATTATATAAGTTGAAATAATTTTATTTTCCAATCGTCGCCTCGTCGGGGGACCGCTAAAGTTTATAAAGTATTTTTACAACAACACCTAATTAATTATTACGAATTACATTTAGGTATGAACGAATATTTTTCGGAGTAAATTCTTTTGTTCCTTCTGCGAACTACACCTGTTTTTCACATATAGCGGTCCCCCGACACAACTGGTGTCGGAAGTGAGATTTGGAGATGCCATTGACTCCGAGAGAAGATTTCAAGAAGTGCGGCGGGAGGAGCAGCGGGAGGAGCGACCCCTGGTGGAGGAGCGACCCCTGGTGGAGGGGTGCGACCCCTGGCGGAGAGGTGCGACCCCTGGCGGAGAGGTGCGACCCCTGGCGGAGAGGTGCGACCCCTGGCGGAGAGGTGCGACCCCTGGCGGAGAGGTGCGACCCCTGGCGGAGAGGTGCGACCCCTGGCGGAGAGGTGCGACCCCTGGCGGAGAGGTGCGACCCCTGGCGGAGAGGTGCGACCCCTGGCGGAGAGGTGCGACCCCTGGCGGAGGTGCGACCCCTGGCGGAGAGGTGCGACCCCTGGCGGAGAGGTGCGACCCCTGGCGGAGAGGTGCGACCCCTGGCGGAGAGATGCGACCCGTGGCGGAGAGATGCGACCCGTGGCGGAGAGGTGCGACCCGTGGCGGAGAGGAGCGGCCCCTGGCGGAGAGGTGCGACCCCTGGCGGAGAGGTGCGACCCGTGGCGGAGAGGAGCGGCCCCTGGCGGAGAGGTGCGACCCCTGGCGGAGAGGTGCGACCCCTGGCGGAGAGGTGCGACCCCTGGCGGAGAGGTGCGACCCCTGGCGGAGAGGTGCGACCCCTGGCGGAGGCCACACCCACTGGGGAGCAAGCTCCGCCCACTGGCCCCGCCTACTATGCCCCGCCCACTGACCACGCCCCTCAGGCTCCGCCCGCTGTGGGCCAAGCCCCGCCCACCGGGCCCCGCCTGCTCAAGTCCTTTGGGTCTCTGGGACGATGATGCTATGAGGGAGGCTCAAGAAAGAGATGACGACCTTCGACACATCGTCACGTGCAAGAAACGGGGTGACGTAAAACTAATCTGGAGTGAGGTTGCACCCACTGGCGCTATCACTAAGGCGTACTGGGCGCAATGGGACAGTCTGATACTTCAAAACGGAATACCCTACCGGAAATAACGGCAGAGAGTTCCGTCTTCAGATAATTGTCCCAAAAACGAGAGTGCCAGATGTTCTCCGTGAAATGCATGATGGCGTATCAGAAGGTCATCTAGGTGTCAAGAGGGTCATTCAAAGTGGTGCCCATAGATCGTCTAGTGCGGTACCATGGCAGTGGCAGCGATGCTCGGGACGAGCATCTCTAAGAAGGGAGTAGTGTTACGAACACAGAGAATAGCGCCATCTAGCGTCAACCAATGAAACCACTTGGTGTGAACAGGGACAGCGTGGGGCCCCCTACTCAGTACTAGATGGCGCTACTGTGCAAACATTCCAAAATAAATCCAACACGGTCACGCAACTCGGGAACCTTCTGGAGACGTCTGGGACTCGTATCGACCGGTATAAATACGTCGGAAGAATGCGAGCGAGAGGAGTTCACTTTGAGATTCCATCGAGGCGATACAGGCGATAAGTGAAAATTAGTGATCGGGAGTTCGAGTTGAACAGCGAAACGGGCGATAACGATGTGAATACTAGTGATGTGATGATACCAGGAGTGAAACCCACGACGTGGCTACGATTAAGGACACCGTTAGTGCTTAGTGTTTGGACTTAGTGTTTAGTGTTTGGACCTAGTGCTTAATGATTGGACTAAGTGCTAGTGAATAAAGTCTTTAAAGGAGTCAGCAGGCTTTCTCTCCAAATCCTTCGAATCCTAACACGTAACAATACTTTTAACATCATTGAAGTAACATGGTACCGATTTTCGAATCGATAGGACATGTGGACGATAGTCAGATCCCCTCATCAACTAATAAAGAAAAGATGACATTCAAACGGCTGATCAGGTCATGGTTACCTTACCATGTTCTTTAAATATCGTTTAAGTAACACGATACCAAATTTCGAATCGAATGGACATAAGAAAGTTAGTCAGATCCCCTCATCAACTAGAAAAGACCTGATGATTTTCAAACGGCTGATCAGGTCATGGTTACCTTACCATGTTCTTTGAATATCGTTGAAGTAACACGGTACCAAATTTCGAATCGACCGGACATTGGAAAGTTAGTCAGATCCCCTCATCAACTAGAAAAGAGCTGATGATCTTCAAACGGCTGATCTTCCCACCACCAATTTTCTCATCAAACGAAGCTACGAACACTCTCGATTAAGTCATCAATATTCTCTTTCAGTGTGCTTTCATTTGAGACCCCACTCGAATATATTTGCAGACATTCAGTTATTCTTCCCCGCTTTCACCCCCCACAACTTTTAAACGGCTCAACCGATTTTCATCAAACATGTTTAAGAACACTTGCATGTAAGTCACCTTTAATACAAAAGAAACTAAATTGAAATCGCTTCATCCGTTCGGGAGCTATGATGCCACAGACAGACAGACAGACACACAGACAGACAGGCAGACAGACACGTCAAACTTATAACACCCCTCTTTTTGCGTCGGGGGTTAAAAATGCCGATGGGGTGCGTCCACTGCATTCGGATTCAGCATCGGCAATTTAGTTATTTTTAGTCCGTCAGCCTGAACGTGCACTTGCATTATGGAGGATAGTGACGAGATATATTGTTGTAATCTCAGACCGAATAGGTTGTAATTAGCTTATTTTATCAGAAGAGGAAAAGAGAAACAAGAGGAAACGAAAGATATGGGTTCATAAATCATAATATAAATTCAAAAAGATTAATTTTTGGAGAATTTCATACATTATATTCTGATTTATTAGAAGATGAAAATAGATTTTTTGGGTACATTTATATGACTCGAAAAAAGTTTTTTGAACTTCACTATATTCTACAATTTTTATTTATTATTTGCCCAATTTCATCCCAAATATCATCTCTCCTCAGTTGTTTATGATAATGTTGATGTTTTAGATTGTAAAGTTCATCATATTTTTCCACTAAAGTAATTAAAATATCGTCATTCATCGTGAATAAGTATTTATGTATAGCCGTCGCGTCGTCGCAAACACGTCAGAACTTGAAACGTTCGGAATCCGAATGACGGGTTCACTGCCGATGACGTCATCGGCATAAATACCGGTCGCAGGCGCAGAAATGCCGATCCAGTGGACGCAGTACCATAGAAATCCATACAAAGCAACACAAATCCGTACGCTCCGTACGCTCCGATTCCGATGCAGTGGACGCGCAGCTTAAGAGAGTTGCGGGAGAGCGGACAGCGACCGCCGCGCCCGCTACACAATGCACCTTCAAAAGGTGCATTGTGTAGCAAGGTCCAATACCCACAGAGAGTATAGTATTTTCCGTAACTTTACTAGCACCATCTAGTAGAACACTGAGCAATACTGTATTTTTCTCATGGACTCCTTTAACAGCCCTCCTAACTTTCCTTTACAAGAGTGGACACTTTTATTTACATGATTTATTTTGTTTCAGGTCAATTATAGAGCGCTATGTAATGCCTTGGATTTGCTTCACGCAACAACAAGAACCCAACTTTGTTAGAAAATTAAAATATTTCCACAAAATCACTAGGTCTTTATAATCTTAAATTATAGTGATTCAACTTGTAGGTACTGCACAACGGATGTGCAGTGTATGAGTGATGTCATATGAACGTATCTTTTTGTGTGGAGACTTACTAGGCTCTAGTTATAATATGCGTCCGCGCGACCGAGCCCCCGAAGAAACTACAAGCAACTGTATGCAACGACGCTCCGCTAAATCGTTGCATACAGTTGCTTGTAATTCCGCAGTGTAGCGGCCAAGCCGCTTGGTCGGACGGACAACTAGAGCCCTAGTCTGCAGATCGATACACGAATTTAGTATGAGACCAAATTGGCAAAGTTGACAGTTGAGCAAAGTCAATCACGTATGCCAAATTAATAATAATAAGTAGTAGTCATTACGAAAAACTCACGAGTTAAATTAAGACAGCTTTAACTAGAAAATTGTGTTTTATGCGAAACACCTTTGTGTTAGAAGATTATTTCAGGTACCTAAGGGTCCATCCACATATAACGTCACACCTGATGGGGGAGGGAGGGGTCATACAAAGTGTGACAGTACAGGGATACTAAAAAGCGTGACATGGGGGGTAGGGGTTCAAAAAGTTGAAATTTTGCGTGACGTAATATGTGGATGGCCCCTAATTTAGGTATTCTGAATGTAGATATTATTTGCATTGTAAATAAGAATCAAATTGAGAAACTAGTATTAATCTAATCCAGTAATGGAAGTTTTAAATGCAAATACTTAAGCGTGTGCGAATCAAAGGTTGCAAACTTATTCACTAGAAATGAATATTTTGCTTATTCTTGCTAGAAACACGTTTTTAACAAAGTGATAAGACAATCACAATGAAATAACAACACCTTAATGATAGACGAGACAAAAAGTCAACATTTTATTTACATAATCATTTATTAGACATACACACTGTATATCTCCAGAAGTTTCCAGTTTGTTCATGTCTGCTTACTTACACTAATTTCATTCCTAACCAATGGAAGAAAACTGTTTTGTATAAAATTACATGATTCTTGATTTCCTCTGGGTTTGATTACCAAAATTAAATTTACAATCTACAACATATTTTGTGTAATGAGATCCAGAACAAATTTAGCTGGAGGCGGCTGTACAACACAAAACACGCGCGCAGTCACTCGCACACACACACCCTACGGACGCTGGGACGGCGGCCGCGCCGACCGCGACGCCGCTACTATAGTTATACTAACTCTGTATAATTATTATTAATCTAGGATCAGTTCAAAAGGTATGATTTCAAAACTATAATGTCAATTGAATCTATTCAGCAATAATACTCAAGTTAATCTATTTAATCCATACTATATTATTATAATTTATGTAAAAGTAACGACCATTCAGAGGTGGCCAACGTCACGTACGACGTACTTTTTTTTTTCTTAAAAAGAATTATTCCCTTAATTAATAATGTGGAATGGAATGACGAGCCCCCCGATGCGGCCACGGCGCGGGGATGTTCGTCACTGACCTCTTAACCTGAAATAGAACAAAAAGGAGCTCAATAAATTAGCATAATATAAAATTTATCACTACAGTATTTTTTTTTCCTTGAAACTATTGTAATTACCTCAAATAAGTATGGTATATATAAGGTTTTGAAAAATATGTATGTGTAATGTGTAAAGAATAAAGATGCTACTACTACAGAGTCAGAAAGCAAAGTTGTGATTCAATTGAAGCTGACATACCTTACTATTGGACTGAGATGACTATTGGCAGGTACAGGTGTGTGTCTAGTATGGTTGGTGCCTCTGGTTGGCTCTACCGCCGCTGCCCCCGCGCTGTTTGCCTCCTTGGAACCCCGCTGCAAATTACCACCCACTAAGTAAGTTTTGTTACAGCTCACAAAATCACGAGTCCACTAATGTTAAACACTGCTATCATGCGAAAACATTTTAAGGCAAGTTGCATTATACATAACTTTCTATATCTTGAAGTTTTACACCAATCATACTAATCACCTCCAGTTTTAGTATTGCACAAACTACATAATTACGATTCTATAAATTAGGATATAATATATCCAACGCGCGTGGTTGGTTATCAATAAACATATATATAGATATGTTGTTAGTACATACTATACGCTAATTTAATGTGCCTATGATAATAGTAAATTTATCATGCATCTCTTTCATAAGCCAAAGTACTTTTAGAAAAAGAATCCTAATATACGATACAATAAAAATTAGACACTATACTTTCAATTAATTTTAAATTTGAAAGCTTATAATCTAGTAAGGTCGCTACTACATAATGTTATAGGAAGTGAAAAAGCGATGCCAAACAGATGAAAACAGACTTTTTTAATATAAGATCTAAGTTTAATATTATTTACGAAATGTCACAGAATAAGCACATTTCCTGGCTAAGATAAAATTAAAGTTTTAAATTATTTTCATTTAATGAAATAATAAAACCGAAAATAAATATATATTTTGTGAGTGCTTATACCGTGCCTGTCTGCAAATTCGGTCGATCGAGGCGTATTGCGGCAAAACTATTCGTTTATATTCAGCGTAAAAATGTATATTCTCTAGCTTGACCGCCGCAAAACCTCTCGTAGGATAGGATTTGCATGTACTAGATACTTCGCGGGTCAAGCTCTATGGGGGTGAGGGCAGTACCTTTGCCGCGAGGAGCCGCGCGCGCGCCGTAGCCGCCCTCGTACCCTCCGTAACCGCCGTAGTCTGCCCAACACAAAGCCATTAGTGTCCGCCCGCCCAGACACCGCACAATACTCTTGTCTCTCTCATTGAATTTCCATGTTTTTATATCTAAGTTATCAAAGTTACTCTATCCAACTTGTGAAATTGGAACAATGCTTTTTCACAATGCAATTTAATAATTCTAACTTTAAATATGCAACTCATCTTTGTACTTGTATAAAAACACTAAACAAAACTAAACATTTGCATCTTGGACATTTCACTAAACTAGTCACTAATCTTATTGTGATAACCAAATAAAAGCCCAATAAAAAAAACCCAAATTAATCACTAAGACCTTTTAAAGCATGCATTGTTAGTTTCACGCATTGTGTCAACTGCTCATTCTCTGCCAGGACTGCAAAGCTGTGGTGGTACGCAGCGTTCAGCGACAGATCGGGGATGGTAGGAATTTGGATTGGGATTATATATGGAAACACATTGGTTTTTGGTAACAGCGCTTTATTTTAAAGCTTCATCTTATCTTTATCATTTTCACAATGTCTCTCCATATATTACCCCAATTACCCAAATGTAGCATGTGGCGAGAGCGTCAAGTCAAATAAAAAAAATACTAAAACAAATAAAACTCGGGCGACATTGCTACATATGTCAAAAGTGGTATTACAAATAAACACTTATAAAACGTAAGGCGGTAACATATATGTACAACATAGTACCTAGTGAAACAATGATAAAGAGTGATCGAAAGCATGCGCTCGCGAGTTGCGCCGTTGCTGCTATATTAGTGTAAATAAACAAAATTATGACAGTTAAAATGATCCCTCTGTACAGGTTATTTGAAATGATTACTTGTAAAATTACATAATGAGGTGGTTTCAAAATGTCCACCAACAACCCGACAACATTCACTACACATTATCTCGATAGAATATTAATGTAAATATGCAGTTATATAGAAAAATAAATATTTTCTACGCACTAAGTCATTACCTAAGGTTCACGCGACGTCGATCTCTCCTCATCGATCAAATATACACATCGTTCAGGAGTCGTATCTAGGACGGAGGGTCAACCCACTACATTAGCCTAGTGCGGCGAGCGAGTCCACCCGCCCGCCGCCTTACTTCTACATTTACATTCTAAGGATCAGGTAACATCAGTCGAGGTAATGTGTCGGTGAGCACGCTAGCGTGCGCCGGCTTAGTGCTGCTTGCCACGTTTACCGTAATTGGGGTATCCGGAGTAATCGTATCCGCCGTAGCCCCCGTAGCCGTCGTATCCGTAGCCGCCGTAGCCGTAGCCGTCATATCCGGAGCCGTAGCCGCCCTGTCCGTAGCCGTAACCGCCGTAGCCCTGGTTGCCCCAGGCGCCGCCCTGGCCGCCGTACCCGCCGCGGCCCCCGCGACCACCGCGCGCCCCCCGCCCGCCGCGCCCGCCTCGGCCTCCCATACCCCCGGGACCGTCCGGCTTAGGTGTCGCTCTCTTGACATCGACCTAATAAAACAAACGAGGAAATTTATTAATTTCAATTCGTAAATTTTTAGACAATTATTAGTTGTCAATAAAACCATCAATTGTACACACCTCCTTTCCAGCTATGGTCTGTTTAGGTGTTTTCAGTAATTCATTGACGACTTGTTCAGATTCAAAGGTGATGAAACAGAAACCTTTTCTTTGGTTCTTTGTTTTGTCAAACGGCATCTCCACTTCAATGATCTGAAAAATGAAAACTTAATTTAAAATTTTGTTCAGCTAACATTTGAAGCAAAATTCCATGGGCTCTGGAATTTGTCAGTGGCCCGGTTTTATCTTCACTGTTACTCTAGATATTTATATCTCACCAAAACCGTATTTTTCATCATTAAATTATAATGGGATATATTGTATATCTTAAGGCCGATTTACACACGTTAAGTTGATAAGTAGGTAACTAAATTTTAACTTAATTTTAAGTGATAAATTGCATGTAAACGCAAAATTTTGTAGTAAGTTGCAAGTTAAAATTTAGTTAACAACTAAACTGAATAATTAGAATTTTTTCTATTTTTCGATTAAGTTGGTGGGCGGGGCTTGCTACTTGACACGTTTGGACATGCACAAAATTAGTTAAGTGCATAAGTGTAGTGGCGCTCTCGGATTAAACAAGTAATTAAAGGAGTTTTCTGTCATCCGTAGCGCATTAAAATATTATAATATCAAACAAAGTGACACTTGCGCCATACTGATCTCTTCTATTTATCAAATTTCTAACCCACAGTATTTTAGGTATAGTTATAGTTATTTCCCTAATAATTTCATCTTCGACTTCGTCCAAAACCTCACTTATAACAAATTTAAGTACAGAATTTACGACTTCAATACATCGTTGAGCGTTCATCTTGAGTGAACTAATGAGCTTAACTTCTTAAATACGTTTGGACATACACTTAAATATAAGTCACTTAAAATTAAGTTAAAATTTAGTTACCTACTTATCAACTTAACGTGTGTAAATCAGCTATCAGTCATAGTTTTAATCATTATTACTTACGTTTCCAAAATTGCCAAAGAAGTTTTTGATTTCATCGTCTGAGATTTCACTGCTTAGACCTCCGACAAATATTTTGCCATTACGTGCTTTTGCCTTTTTGGGATCAACTTTTTTGTTGTTGATCATGTGGTCACCGGCAGCCATTACTTTGTCAATCGAGTCAGGTGATTTGAAGACAATGAACGCGAATCCTCTAGATCTTCCAGTGTTTGGGTCTGTCTTGACATTGATGCTTTCAATTTCACCATAAGCACTGAAGTGATCACGTAATTCCTCTGGGAAAGAAAGAAAAACATTGTTAGGAAAATGGACTAGGATTCATAGATTAAAGAATTTTCTGTGTGAGTACTCAGTATTGTGGGTAAAGCTTTCTTCAAATTACTTCAGAAGCAGAACTGAAATGTTCATCATATAAAAAAAATATTGTGTTATGTGTGATCATCTTATAAATTGATCGGGATACGTACTGTCCATAGTCTCCCAGCTCAATCCTCCCACAAAAAGTTTTCTGCAAATATAAAAAGTGGACTTAGAACATTAGTAATAAAATAAGGCGCATCACTCGCGACTATGAAACTGACTTAATAATTACAGTTTAAAATTAATAATACTAATATGCAGTACTTGTTTACAGTACTTTACAGCTACTTTTTTAAGGTAAAAACAAAACTCCAAGCACTGCAGCAAATGAATTTCAGAAACCTGTATAAAGAATTGCAAAAAATTTAAGATTACAAGTACAACGAGAAAACAAGAATGTTACAGTAATATCGCAAGATTTGAAATTGGCAAGTGTGAACAAGGCCCAAAGTTAAGTGGCCAAGACAAACGGAACAAGTCAGTTTGGTCGTAGTTTTACTTTAGTGTGAGCCCTTGCGGATATATACCATGACGTCCTCCGGCGGCTGCGGCAGCGGCGACGCAGGCTCACACCTGCAGAGAGACAGGGCGTTAGTAGCGCTCCAAACTGACCGTGGCGCCGAGGGCCCGCCGACCCCACGCGCTCGAAACACGCCTCGGCGCCGTACGCACTAACACCGATTTAAAATCTTGCAAGACGCTACCGTTATTGAATTCCCGAACGGTCCAAGCCTGCCTAAGCCGTAACATTCGGAAAGCAAATAGAAATTTCCAATTCTGAAGCAAAAATCGATAACGGGACCGCGCCGGCGAAATGGAAATGACGCGCACATGACGCCATTTTAGTTGGTGCGGCTAAAATTATTTACTACAAGATATAACCTGAAAAATTATACTGAAAGGAGAACTATGACAACAATGACTAAATATTAAACGCGACAAACCCAAAATATAACAAAATACATTAAATTTATAATAGATTTGTAAGATTAAAACAGATTAAAAACAGTTTACGGGCCGACGCCGCCATTGTTGTGTATGAGTAATGTTCCTACATGGAAATTTACAGTGAAAATAGGTAATATAAACAATAAAATTAAAAACTTAAGAACAGCGTAAAACATGAACGTTCAAATGTACTAAAAGTTAATTAATAGACTTATACCTGTCGTCATCGCGTCCGGGGGCTTCGGCACTATTGTGTTCCTGTCCATCGCCTCCACCGTTCTCGCCATTTCCATTCAGTTGATTTTCAGTAACATCTTGTGCAAAGTTATCGTTATTTGCCATTATCACTAAAATAGGCTTAAATTAATTAATATTATAAAACTATAACCTAAGGTCTCTACACGACCTTCAACGTTGAATGCCAAATGCAGAAGAATGACGGGAAACTACTGGATTGAGTCGGCGCGAAATATTTCTTCATGTTGGCTATTCCCGGATAGACGCGCTTTTTGCAAAATGTTTCATCCCTACCAAAATTTTAGCCAATCACAAGATTGTAATGCGTGAGAGGTCAATGGCACGATCACGAGTAAGCAAGATAGTAGACGGCTTTATGGTAAGAGCAAAAGAGATACAAGATGTACAGAGCAAAATCAATATCATCGCCAACTTGACAATAAAAACCCGCGTTGTCAGACATCCACAGATTAAATAAAATATAAAGCCGCGTCTCCTGCGGAAATCGCGAATTGAAAATCGAAACATTGGGGCGGGCGTGGCTACACCAAGGAATTTGTAAGTATTATACTTACAAATTCCTTGGGCTACACACATTTGAGCAGGAATAGACAATGTTTTTGTTTTCGGAGACGGACGGAAAACATTCCCGCGCGGGTAGAGAGGGAAGAATGTTTCATTTCATAACAACTGTTCACATCACTCACATGAGTGATGTGAACTCACACCTAAGGCATGTTGCCGAAAAAAATTTTTTCGTCTATTCGATGTTAGGCAACATGTTAATAAACAATCCAGAACCCATTTTTGTATATCTGAAAAAATAACGTAGATACAAACCATTGAAATTTACAATATGAAAGAGAGCGATATATCGGCCTGTGACGTCACAGCCTGCTACCGCCATACATTTGTCATTACAAAATGTATGGCGGTAGTAGGTTGTGACGTCACGTATCGTTTTGCGAGAAAGGGATGGACAATATTTTTTATTTGCTTATATTTTTAATCCCGTCACTCTAAATACCTATTTCTTTCAGATTTATGTATCTATAATCAACAATTTTAAAATTTAATTTATAAAACTGTGATATTCCACACTAGGCAACATCCCTATTGTACAGGTTTTTTAAGAAGTTGTGCTTACTGTGATTTTTGCGTTTGTTTCTGTGATCGCTCTATCATTTTTTGATATTATTTATTATTACGTATATTATTCTCATTTAAATGGCTTAACTTAATTTCTAAACATCAATTTTGACATATTTCAATAGAAATGCGTAAAACGGCGTACATATATTTATGACTTGAAAAAAATTACTCTATGAAAACCTAAAATGGCCTTTTCAGAACTCCTGTGTTTTTTCTTAGATTCTGCATCTGCATCGCTAAAACTGCTTACGTCTTCCTCATCGGAAATCATATATTGTGTGCACAAAATGTTTTGTTTCGATCAAAAACATTTTCTATAGCTGGAGACAACTTGTGTAAGAAAACAAATGTTTTTGTTTCATGTTTTCTGTGTAATGTTTCGAAAAAACTTTCGCAGGAGTCACGCCTAATTATGACATTTATTCAAAGTACGTTTAAACTAGGCTTGAAGCCTCGTCCAGACTACTTTGCTCCGTCACTTCGTTCGTCGATACTCGCTGATGCTCACAGAACACTATTCTGATGCTACCCGAAGTTCGAACATTCGAAGTAATGCCCAATGATGCGGACCACACCAACCCACACTCGTCTTGGACAACCTTGCGAGTCGCGAAGAACTAGTTTAAAGCAAAGAGAATGTAAAGCTATACTACGTATTAGTATTTAATATAGCTCGTAGTCCGCCGTCACAGCAACATGGATATTTATTGGCATTGCAAAATGCACTTAAGCGCATTTGAACTAAGTTTATTATTCTTTTTTTATGTATTAATTAATTACTTACATTACAAAAAGTTATTAACAAATAATAATAAACGTTATCTTATTATGGCTAGATAGGTGGTTTACATTATTTACAAACCATTCAGTAAAAACATGATCTTTTTTTTCTTTTCTAAACACAAAATCGACAAACCCGGCCTTATTGGCGATGAGCAGATTCCCTGGCGGAAAGTCGCGGAACTAACGTATGACAGATAGTACGGTTAGTAAGGTACGAATTCAAATGATTCTGAAAATTTCTAATTCTTCAAGAGTATAAAATAAAATGGGATTTAAATTTAATTTTAAAATGACCACAAACGTTATTTAAAAAAAAGAAACTGACTGTTGTGTTCCTCAATGTTAATATTAATCTATTTATATAAAAACGTATGTTTGTCTGTATGTCCTTTATAGAATCGTAAACTATGCATTTGATCATGTGATGTGGCTTTTTTGACTTTTTTGGCTCATCCAAAAAAGGTTTCTGAGTTGGTACGACAAATTTCCGACAGATGGCGTTACTGTCATTTTTAATTCTAAGGCGGTACGAAGTTTGCCAGGACAGCTAGTAACGTCATATAGTTTAAAAGATATAAGCTGCTGTACACTGTCTGTATACCGCCTTTTTGTACAGTTCCTATATTATGTTGTTATGTATGTGTGTGTTTTTTTTCTGTGCAAATAAAGAGTTTTCTATTCCATTGTTTAAGTTTTCATATTTTTCCTACAGTAGGTAGGCTATGGAGGGTAGAGATAAGGTAGGCACAGTACTTTTCGTCAGTAACTAACGAAAAGTTACGAAAATGTTCCTTCTGGTTTTGATGTGTCCAGATTTCATTACACTTCATGTGGATAATAATCAAATACACCAGAAGTTTGCACAGCTAAGCCTTAACACCTAGCTTCTTAAATTTTCGTTCTTTTACACCAGTGTTTTTCAATATTTTTCATGACACGGCCCTTTAGTATGAAGAATTATATTTCGCGACCTCCCATTACTTTTTCATGTATTTTATTTTGTGACAAATATTCCTTCCAACATATAATTTATTCATTTTCATAATTGAAACGCATTGTAATAAAGAAAATTTAAAGGTACAGTCGTACAAGGATCTTTTGGCACTTGGATGGGGGCGTGAGTGTCGCAAATAAGAACAATACTTATTAAGGCGTGACTCCTGTTCGAAACATTACACAGAAAACATGAAACAAAAACATTTGTTTTCATACACAAGCTGTCTCCAGCTACAGAAAATGTTTTTGATCGAAATAAAACATTTTGTCCAGACACGATCTAAGTTCCGACGAGGAAGACGTATTAGCGCTCGCAGTTTTAGTGATTGTAGGTGTAGAATCTAGGAGAAAAGAGGGGTTCTGAAAAGGCCACTTTAGGTGTTTCATAAAAGTATTTTTTTAACTCATAAATATGTGCGCCATTTTACGCATTTCTATTGAAAACTGACAAAATTGGTGTTTTTTAATTAAGTCAGCCATATATTATGAGCGATCACAAAAACAAACACAAAAAACACAACAAGCAAAACTATAACCCTAAAAAACCTGTACCTAGCTGTCATGTGAACGATGTGAACACTAGGTAAGAAATGAAACTTTTCTTCCCCTCTCTACCCGCGCGGGAATGTTTTCCGTCCGTCTCCGAAAACAAAAACATTGTCTATTCCTAGACAAATGTGTATAGCCACGCCCCAATGTTTCGTGTTTTCTGTGTAATGTTTCGAACAGGAGTCACGCCTTTACTAAAAGTGAAATTTTACAAGACGGCGCCAGTGATAACTATATCTATGGACGGCGCACAGTGGATCGAGTCCCTACAATCGGTCGGACATTTTGTTATTTGGATATTCAAAGAAACACATAGATATATAATATTAACTGTATAAACAGTACAATAATTATACTTGCAGATAATATTATATATCTATGTGTATAGGTATTTGCGGGCATTTGCCTACCGAGGCGCGCATTCGGAAAGTTGTCGGTTTTTTTGGCACACATCAAAGGAATCGTGGCGTAGCATCGGCGTATTCTTGTACAATAATTACTCCCTGTACACCATCGTGATAGTGTACGCCTATTGGATACTCAAAGTGTACGCCACATTGGGCCGAGATGGGCCAATGTGTACTGGCTACGCGCATTTTTAAGATTTTTTGTGGATATTTTTCATAAAGTCGGCTATGTAACATATTGGCCCAGTGTAGGTCAATGCGAGCTTCGTCGTCGTCGGCAAAAAGTTATAAGGCAATAAATACTAAAAAAACGCATTTTGAGGTAGGTAGGTACAGTCGGACAATCTTTTGGCACTTCGATGGGGGCGTGAGTGTCGCAAATAAGAACAATATTTATTACTATTATAAAAGTGAAATTTTACAAGACGGCGATGTTAGTACTGATTTTATCCACGTGCCAAAAGGTAAGTGTCGCAACTACAAAACAATACATAATACTAAAAGTGACATTTTACAAGACGGCGATGTTAGTTCTGATTTTGTCCACGTGCCAAAAGATCCTTGTCAGACTGTACAGTCGTATAGGGATCTTTTGGCACGTGGACAAAATCAGAACTAACATCGCCGTCTTGTAAAATGTCACTTTTAGTATTATGTATTGTTTTGTAGTTGCGACACTTACTTTTTGGCACGTGGATAAAATCAGTACTAACATCGCCGTCTTGTAAAATTCTTGTAAAAAAACGCCGTCTTGTAAAAAAACAGCAGTCGGACAATCTTTTGGCACTTCGATGGGGGCGTGAGTGTCGCAAATAACAACAATATTTATTACTAAAAGTGAAATTTTACAAGACGGCGATGTTAGTACTGATTTTATCCACGTGCCAAAAGGTAAGTGTCGCAACTACAAAACAATACATATAATACTAAAAGTGACATTTTACAAGACGGCGATGTTAGTTCTGATTTTGTCCACGTGCCAAAAGATCCTTGTCAGACTGTACAGTCGTATAAGGATCTTTTGGCACGTGGACAAAATCAGAACTAACATCGCCGTCTTGTAAAATGTCACTTTTAGTATTATGTATTGTTTTGTAGTTGCGACACTTACCTTTTGGCACGTGGATAAAATCAGTACTAACATCGCCGTCTTGTAAAATTTCACTTTTAGTAATAAATATTGTTCTTATTTGCGACACTCACGCCCCCATCGAAGTGCCAAAAGATTGTCCGACTGCTGTACCTACCTACCTCAAAATGCGCTTTTTTACTATTTATTGCCTTATAACTTTTTGCCGACGACGACCAAGCTCGCATTGACCTACACTGGGCCAATATGTTACATAGCCGACTTTATGAAAAATATCCACAAAAAATCTTAAAAATGCGCGTAGCCAGTACACATTGGCCCATCTCGGCCCAATGTGGCGTACACTATCACGATGGTGTACAGGGAGTAATTATTGTACAAGAATACGCCGATGCTACGCCACGATTCCTTTGATGTGTGCCAAAAAACCGACAACTTTCCGAATGCGCGCCACGGTAGGCAAATGCCCGCAAATACTTATACACATAGATATATAATATTATCTGCAAGTACAATTATTGTACTGTTTATACAGTTAATATTATATATCTATGTGTTTCTTTGAATATCCAAATACTATAATACCATACACATCTTTGGATACTCAAAGATGTTGTGGTAATATGGTGATAGACCCCAAAGGGAGATCTCCGACCGAGCGAGGTGGTATGCCCAGTCAGGCCGAAGCCCACTCGTAATTATTTCAGCTGTCGTATATATACTTTCCGAGCTCAGAAACTTCGATAGCGCAATTCAGGACTGTGCGCTCAGCGCTGATTGGTCCGCCACAATGTGTATAGGTATTTGCGGGCATTTGCCTACCGTGGCGCGCATTCGGAAAGTTGTCGGTTTTTTGGCACACATCAAAGGAATCGTGGCGAAGCATCGGCGTAGCTTGGCCAGTGGCGTTCACACAATCGCATTGTTTAGTTCGTCTATTCTAAATATTATTATTTTAGTTTGAAAAATTATTTTTAACTATTACATTTTTAGCCCATGTTCTGTTATCTATATTATTATTATTGTTGAATAGGCTACGAAACTACTGGATCTATTTTGATAAAAATTTGGTACAGATATAGATTAGACCACGGGAAAGGGCATTATCACTCGACACTCATGTATTCGAATTTCAACTCTATTGTAATAGTACCGAGTTCTATTTTCAATGCTCAGAATTTTTTTCGGCCTTCCGGATTCCGGTGTATATAGTCCCAACAAGATTGAGCTATATGAGAAATAGCAATGTTGTGTATTAATGTGTTCTTTTCTAAATTTAGATTATTTATTCGTTATTTTTTATTAGTTAGACGTTGACGTGTACAAGTGTAGGCAAGTGATACAACTACAAAATGCGTGCTAAATTGGGTTTCCCACTAAAACTTCCTAGGAAGATTTTAGTAAAGCGTCTACCACTTTACTGTTCCGAGGAAAATAGCTCTTGTTAGCGCTAAAGAAAAATAACAGATTATTATCATTTATCGGCCAGGACACGTTTGACTTCAATACTGCTAGGTAACGTAATCCGCCATTTTGCTTATTTAATGCCAGCGGTCGCCATTTTGCTAACTTTTTTTTGTTAGCGATATGTTCCGCGGAACACAGCCAATTTTTATTTGGACTTTGAGGAGACTTTGGACTTGACGATGAAAATTGAAAATTTGAACGAATATTCTATTTCCCGCCTTTTTTACTTGACACTGGCAAATGGTTATAAGTATACTCTATGGTTATAAGCTGACGACTTAAATAAATAATAAAAGTTGATAAAAGTATTAAAATAATGGCAACACCAAAATAAAATTGACACCGAACGGTGAGGTAGGCTATTTTCTGTTTTCAGTACATGATTTATTGTGAAAATTGCGTGAATTTTGTGGCTATTTGTTACGAAATACGACTCTTTGATGCTTTTTATTTACTAAGGTATGTATTGCATTATATTTCTTGAAGTTGTTTTTCTTGTTTTACTGTTTATTGATGATCGGCAGAAAGAAATCTTTCAATAGGTTAAAACTTTATTAATTTTATTTGTGAGTTATGTTGAGCTATGGAAATTCGTTCGAAAAAAACTTAATACTAATTCTTAATTTGTTATAGTTAGCTTTGATTTCCAACTTCCACAAAAAATTGGAAAAAGTCAAAAACCCTACCTGGTGTCGCCAATCGCCATGCGTGCTCACTGCTTTGACAATGTCCTGGACAAAAATTTGCAATGAGCGTGGTATTTTGTTTTGCACTGCCCTATTACAAACTTGTTGTTGACGACAATCAACATAGCAACGAAACTATAACATCTGTAAAGTTATCTACAGACTAGAGTCAACAGTATACTTTATATTTATAAACAAGAAATACAGTTTATACATATCAACTTATTATATTTACTGTAAGCGAATTGAAAAAAAAGGAACATTTGTAATATAATATTCACTTAGTTTAAAGCTCAGACTGTCTAAAGAAACATACCTTGAACTAATACAGTTTAAACCTTTAGTTACAAATTTCGAACCCCTTTTTGATATGCTTGCTTATATTGTTTGCATTAGTTATTAATTAAAACAGGAGGATAACAAAATTATCATAATTTCATTCCATAATCTTTCTTTTCCATACTTTGTCTATCACAGTGATTTTGAGAATTGAGTTGTACTAGTGCATCACTTTACTTGCAACTGGCAAAGGCTTATGACCTAGCCATAAACATTAAATGTTTATATAATGGTCTTAATATTGTTTAACCTCTCGGGCGTCGGACTTTCATAATTTCAAAAGCCGGATGGTGTCAGCGGGTCCGGCATCCGGCACTGAAGGCGTTCGCGCGGTTTCTCCGGTTCCGGTTTTTCAAGATTATATTAATCAATTGATTTTAAAACTATTGCATGTTATATATATTTAGAAAATAGAACAAATTCCTTATATGATGATGTAACTGGAATTTAAAAAAAACTTAACGAATAAAAGCATCTTGATGTGAACACAAAAGAATTGTTTTTTTTTCCCAATTCTTAGTTTTTAAACTCAATAAAAAACATATTTAATTTAATTTTGCGTTAATTACATTCTGTGGATATATTGTTCATATTATTTAATAACAAAACAGGCCAATGTAAAAAAAAAATCCATGACCCCCCTTGAGCGTTACGCGGTATTATACGCCAGAAGGCACCCGCGCTTGTTTTTTCGATTTTTATTATTGAATTGTTAGTAAAACCTTGACACATTATACATTTTTAGAAATTAGAAGAATCGTTCTACACAATGAAAAAAAAAATTAAAAGAAATATAAACTACATAATGCAAAATATCAAACATGATTTCACTTTTTTAATGTTGGTTTTTGAAGCTAAATTATGGCGAAAATTTATATCACACGCATACGAAAGTTTTTATTTAATTAAATAAATACGTGTTCAAATAACGATATATATAAAAAAATCGTGATTTGTGCACAAAATTAACCAAACATCAATGATTAGTGGAGTGGAGTGAAATTGGTGTCAAATTTCTTTACTCTGAGACAAACAATTATTTATTTTATTATTGAGTACAACATCAAAGACAAAAAACTATAACAGCTTTGTTTTATCCCTGTACTTATATAATAAATTTCAATCACAGATAAAAATCCAGATATTTATAAATGAGAATAAACAGAAAATATAGCAATAAAAATGGGCAAATGTGCCGGGCGACGCCCAACGGGGTGGTTTTTATTTGTATTTATGTGCCGCGCGACGCCCTAGCGATTAAGACTCGAACCATAATACTATGGAAATCTGTGTGCAAAATTTTATTTTAATATGAGTTTTATTACAATGATCATAACCAACCACTTATGTCCCTAGAGTCTGGCGTTTTGTGAGCATGGTTATTTTAGTAGTACATTCTGAGTTGCCTAAATTGAAAAGAATTGCAGTTCTGTGTGTTCTTGTTTTGTTGCTTCATTGTCTGTGTTTACTGGAGATTAAAAAAATGTTAGTAAATACAAACAAATAATCTTAACAACATCAAAAAATGCTCAGTCTCTTAAGCATTTATGTATAGAGTTTACACTGTATTTGCTAAATTTAAGTAGTCTTATCCCATTTTCAGGGCAGCGTATAGCAGAGGGCTGCATCGGTGAAGCTTTAACAACAGCAATGGTAATGGAGGCATCCCCGTCGCCACAAAGTGTCGGACGCGAGTTCGTCCGACAATACTACACACTTCTCAACAAGGCGCCTGACCATCTGCACAGGTTTGTCTTTTGTTTTTAAATTGATTTACACTTCAATAACTAGTGTTTTTAATGCACAAGATTGGAGTCCTTTGTAGAAACAAAAAGAAATGTCGATGTCATGGGCTTGTTCGTGTGTTTTACTTGTACATAAAATCATATACATATAAAAATATATTGACTTTATACAGTCGACTCTTGTTAATTCAAACCTGTATTAATTCTATGGATATCAAAGTTAGCACCAGTTACCTAGAGAATCTCTTTTTTATGCACTTGGTAATTTGAACTCATCAGCGTCAAACACTCGACAATTCAAAGTTGCAGAGAGAATGAGAGACAAAGGCAAGAACTTGCAAAGGTACATAAGTACATTTTGAGACAAGTCCAAACTCGTATAATCATGCTCGAGCATTTGTTTTTGTAATGATTAGTTTGACACACACTTGTGCACACATCGGTTTGTTTAGTTAAGTTGCAAACAATTTTTTTCGTTTTCGAACCATTTGATATTTCGAACACTCGATATATCGTAATACTCTGTTATTCCCCTTATTAGTTATTGTTTCGAATTAACGTGAGTCGAAAGTACCTCAAAATGGTGATACTTTTACCCTGTAAATTTTTAACCAGTGTCCATAAAGAATTGTTGCCATAGTAAAAATATTCAGTGTGCCTTTTTCTACAAAGCTATTACATCCTTGGCCTCGTGGTCCAGAATGATCTCTCACCTATTCTGTGATTGATTTTACTTAACATAACTTTATAAGTTATGCAAGATTAATGTATACAGGTACATTATCCTAAATAAAATTGTTAAGGTGAAAATCGTAACTTAAGTATCTTAGATATTTAATTATGAAAATATAATTGGCAGGTTTTACAACAACTTTTCGTCTTTCGTCCACGGCGGTCTGGACGCGCCGAACCGCGAGACACTGCCCGTGATCGGTCAGAAACAGATCCACAACCGGATACAGCAGCTCAACTTCCGCGACTGCCATGCCAAGATCAGTCAGGTAATTTTAGCTTATTTGTCTTTGCAACAAAATAAAAGAAACTACAACTTATTTGGCAATAATTGGTCGAAACCATTTCTATGGTTGTTATGCTACACATGCTGGGAGCTAGGATAAAAATCGATTAAAATTAGAAACCTATTCTCATGCCCACTAGCCATACATGCATAAAATTATATTTATGCATACATATAAGAATATATTATTTATTCATAAAATCTATCTAGCCTTTTTGGAAAATTTTGATAATGAACACAGCACAATTTTTTTAGATGTAATGTTACACATACTACCTATTTTCATTTGTTTAATTTGTTGGATAAAGTGTGACAATATCTGTAAACTAAATTATTTTTTTAACTAAACTTTGTAGTAATTATGAGCACTTCTTACATTGTAGTGAAATTTTATAAACACCAAGACACTGAAGCCAAGTAAATGTTCTAGGCTTATGCCAGCTAGCATTTAAACTATTCTAGACAGATAATAATTAAGACCACATGCATAGATCTGATACTTTATCTCTGGCCTTGACTTCGGCGGTGAAGAAACTCAAGAAAATACCTGTTTAATTGATAGGATTTTAATGAAATTAATATGATTCAGTGCTTACATATCACATTCAAATGATTGCACAGTCTTTATATATATAAATCTTCTGTGTGTGTTTGTAATTGAACTCCTTCTAAATGGTTGGTGTGATCAAGTGTTTGTCAATTCGAGTTAGATTTTATTCGATTCGAAGATAGTTTAGATTATATTATCAGCAAACAAAATGTATAAATTACAAACAAAAAGACTAACAATAAATACAACACAATTAAAACATAGATAATTGCTTTTTCGTTTTTTTATTTTATAATATATAATTACAAAATATTATGGTCACTAAGGTTATTCTTATGTTAGTAATGAATAAGTCTAGTTGGATGCTCTACTCTCCTTCTTGTATGCTTGCTGCTTAAAACGTAAGAATTCTGATGAGGCGGTTATTGAAAATGGAGGAACAAGGAGTTTTTGTCATATATGTTCCCTCTTACTAATAAAAATATTTACACAATGGATTAACTTAGACGATGTCGCTGTCTTTGTCTGACGCGTTGGAGATGTCACTTAATAGACAAAGACAGCAACATCTGTTGTGTAAATATTTTCATTAGCAATGGGGATAATGTTTTGAGATAAGCAGTACCTTTTGTGTCTTCTTTCTTTCTGTGTATATTTTTATCAATCATTTATGTGTGCAATAAACTGTTAAATAAATAAATATGTTTAGATTAAATTAGATTTACACAGAGTATTGCGTTTAGTGTAAAATTTATATTTTAATATTATTATTTATTTGCTTTTATATTATTAAGCCTTTGTTAAAGAAAGACGATAGAACAGAATTAAATAATTACCGTCCAATAACCTTAATTCCCATATTCGCAAAGGTCTTTGAAAAAATAATGTTAAAACGTATTAAAAGTTTCTTTGTTTCTGAAAACCTGTTGGTTGATGAGCAGTTTGGTTTCCGTGACAATAGTTCGACTACAGATGCCTGTTTTTATTTGAGCAAAATAGTACATGATAGTTTAAATAATAAAGTACCTATCACTGCAATTTTCCTAGACATGACAAAGGCCTTTGACCTTGTTAATCATAACATATTATTGTATAAATTGGAAAGATATGGAGTTAGAGGAAAAGAATACGACTGGATAAAATCTTATTTAAGTGAAAGAAAAGTATGTACAGAAATTACAAAAATGTGTGGTAATATAAAAAAAACATACAAATCAAAATACGCATACATAGACTTAGGGGTACCACAAGGGAGTATGATTGGTCTTTCCTATTTCTTACATATATCAATGACATCACAACAGCAACAAAGCATCCTAGTGTCTTATTTGCTGATGACACAACGATATTAGTGAAATGCCAAAATATTTTATTATACGAACAAGAAATAAACAATGCACTTAATGACATAATATTCTGGCTAGACAAAAATGATTTACAGGTTAATCTGAGTAAAACACAAATAATGCAATTTAAATATTATAACGCAATAAAAATACCTAAAAGAATTACCTATAAGAACATTAATATAAATGAAGCAGACACAATAAAATTTCTAAGATTAATGTTTGACCAACACTGTAACTGGAAGGCACACGTGGACTATATTTGTAGCAAGCTGGACAAATTTGTTTATGCATTGCGACGTTTAGCAAAGACTGTGTCAATGTCAGCAGCTCTTTGTGCATATCACGGATACGTTTCTTCCGTCCTATCATATGGTCTTATAATCTGGGGCAACTCTGTTGAATTCAATACAGCTTTCAAATTACAAAAGAAATGTGTTAGAGCTATATGTAATGTAGGACCACTTGAAAGTTGCAAACTGCTATTTAAAAAACTGGGTCTGCTTACATTGCCAAGCATGTACATTAGAGACATGTGTATGTTTGTTAAAAAAACCCCAAATATTTTGTACAAAACAAGGATATTAACATAACTAACAGATCACAACGCTATCCCAATAAATTAGTTATGCCTAAGTGTAACAGCACAGCATGCCTAAAGAGTCCCTATTTTATGGCTATTAAACTATATAATAAATTGCCAAAAGAATTTGATAAACTTAACTTAACAACTTTTAAAAGAAAATTAAATGAATGGCTTTTAGATAAATGTTTTTATGAAGTAAAGGAATATTAGGTGGATAGTTACTAAAAAATATTATAATGTGACATTGACGAATTGTTCTCCTCCTACTTCTTTCATTCTGTATTATAACATAATTATTTTTTTATTTTTTTGACATTAAAATATGTAGATAGGTACCTATGTATTAAATAAAAGAAAAATAATAATTAGTATCATAAATTTTTATCATTGACATTAGCATACTATTAATTTAGATTAATTTAGTTGAGTGACATGATTCTGAAATGCATATTACATAAGACCAAATTGTACATTCGCTCTGGCAAATAAACGATTTATTTATTTATTTATTTAGCTGTATGTACAGTATCCCACATGAACCGTACATTTTACCGCGATAAAAAGTAGACTTCCCATGGTCTACTTTATATAAATATATGCCAATATTCATGATGATCGGTTAAATAGTTTTTACGTGAAAGCGTAATAATCTCTCTAAGCCGATTTCGACTATAGCGACTGCTGGACGGGCTCAGCAGCTGGAGTCTCACTGCTCCGTGCGGTCGTGTGCTCGCATATGGCTGCTATAGCCAATTTTGGCCTTGAAGGTTCTTGAGCACTTCGGGCAGGTGAGTACGCCGCCGCAATAATTGTATATTAAAGCCGTCGGTGGTCTGGCCTTTAACTCGTCTCTCTTAGCGTCGAGTTCGTCTTTGCGTAAAATTTCAAAGGCATTGGTCTTTTGCCTTACAAGACGTCGCCAATCCGAGCGCTTTGCAGCTAATTACTCCCACTTCAAGGGGTCAATGCTGCAATTCTTCATATGTCTCTTAAGCACATCCTTGTACCGCAAGAGCTGTCCGCCATGCTTGCGCTTGCCTTCTTGAAGCTCGCTGTAAAAGATGCGCTTTGCCAGCCGTTCGTCTGGCATGCGGAACACATGACCACACCAGCGCAGCTGGCGTCGCATCAGATAAGCTTCTATGCCGCAGATATTAGCACGTCGAAGAACTTCAGTATTTCTGATGCGATCTGTCCAGTGAATGTTCATAATGTCCCGCAGACATCGGAGATGGAATTAATCCATTATTTTGATGTGCTTGCGGTAAAGGCACCAAGTCTCAGAGGAGCACAACAGACTCGGTAGGACAACAGCTCTGTAAACAGCGATTTTTGTTGCCAATTTGAGATCATGCGAGCGAAATACCTTGGAGCGGAGTTTTCCAAATGAAGCTGAGGCAGCGCCAATTCTGCTGTTTATTTCGGCTGCAAGGTCACACTGCGATGTGATCGTGCTTCCCAGATACTTGAACTTCTCTACACGTTTCAGGACATCATGACGGAGACAGATTTCCAGAGGTGCGTCTGTTGGCATGCCTGTACTCATTACTTCTGTTTTACTGACATTTATTTTAAGACCGAACTTTGTGCATGCCTCGTCAAGACCAGTCATCAACTGTTGTAGAGAAGTAGGGGACTCGGCTAAAAAGCACAAGTCATCCGCGTACATGATCTCGGTGACTATTTCGTGAGAGACTTTGGTACGAGCCTTTAACCTAGCTAGGTTGAAAAGTGAACCATCAGTTCGGAAGCGAATGTGGATGCCCGCAGAGACTTTCTGTAGAGTTTCGTTGACTACGACTGCAAAATAGATAGCGAACAGCGTAGGAGCAAGAACACATCCTTGCTTAACCCCACAACTGACAGGGAAGAAGACCGTTTGTTCCCCATTTGCAGTCACACAGCATGTCATGCCATCGTGTAGTAGTCGCAGTAAACGTACAAATTTTGCTGGGCAACCCACCTTCTCCATGACAATCCATAGGGCTTCACGAGGAACGCTGTCGAATGCCTTTTCTAGGTCGACAAAACACAGAAACAATGGTCGACCTTGTTCACGGCTCTTCTCCTGCAACTGTCGCACACAGAAGATTGCTTCACAGGTTCCTCTCTCTGGACGGAAGCCAAACTGGGTTTCCGGTAGTATTTCTTCCTAAACTGAGGCCAAGCGGTTGAGCAGAATTCTGGCAAAGACTTTTCCAGGCGTAGAGAGGAGCGATATGCCACGATATAAATTACAGTTGGATCTGTCACCTTTGTTTTTATACAGTGAACAGATACGCGAGATCGTAAATTCAGATGGAACTTGCTCATCGCACCACATCTGAGTAAAATGCTTCCATATCACGTCATGTAGCCCCTCCCCTCCGTACTTCAAAAGTTCACCAGGGATACCATCGACGCCAACCGCCTTCTTGTTTTGTTGACTCCTAATGGCTACTATCACTTCCCGCAACGTGGGGGGCTCATCAAGTTCGGGCCTTTGCGGGAGAGATGTAATTGTCTTTATCTGCTGAATGTCTACCGATCGGTCAACATTGAGCAGCTCCGCAAAGTGCTCAGCCCAACGGTTCAATACATCCTCCTTGGACGTCAAGAGCGTCATACCGTCACGTGACCTTAAAGGTACACTGCTCCGCTGAGTTATTCCAGTAAGTATTCTTAACTCTCCAAAGAATGCACCAAGCTGGTTTGTATCTGAGAGCCACTGCAGGTACTCCGATTTCTGTAGCCACCATTTATCTTTTAACTCCCTTGTCATCTTTCTGAGGTCAGCACTACTTTCTCTTATTTTATTTGACAGATCTTTCTGACAGTTTTCCTGTTGACGCAGAAGGTTGCGGTGATCTTTAAGCGCTTTACCTAACACCTCATCACTCTCATCAAACCAGTCTTCGTGGATACGCCTTTTCAGACCTAAGGCTTGCGTTCCAGCTTCAACAATCTGAGATGTGAGGGCACTCCAGTTGGTAGTAAGATTACTGTCATCGATGTTAGGTCTTAATTTCATAGAAAGAATGTGTTGGTACTCCGTCCTCATTTCTTTGTGTGCGAGCTTCTCAATATTAATGCCGGAGGGTTTTGCTCTGCAAGATCTAGGTACGTGGTGGATGAAGACGAAGCCTAAGTCTTGTAAGTATGAGTCTATGGTCTGACCAACAGTTGGCACCACGCATAACGCGTGTGACATGGACTTGGGAGATATGTTTTTGCCGAACTATTGCGTAGTCAATAAGATGCCAATGTTTCGACCTCGGATGCATCCAGGTGGTTTTATGCTTTGCAGGTAGTCGGAAGCATGTGTTGGTAATGGTAAGGCCAAATTGAGCGCACAGACTTAGCAATAATTGACCAATACTGTTCATTTTGCCAATTCCATGCCTACCTAAGACCCCCGGCCACGCTTCATAATCACAGCCTACTCGAGCGTTAAAGTCGCCTAACAGAAGTATCTGCTCTCTCGGGCGGATCCTAGCGAGCAAGCGTGTAAGGTCTTCGTAAAATTTACCTTTAGTCTCCTCATCCTTGTCCATTGTTGGGGCATATACGTGAAAGCGTAACAAGGTAACAAACAAACTCGCATTCACATTTATAAATTATTAAAGATTTATCTTTCAATCAATACATTTATTGCAAGAATATTGTAGATACTGAGAAATATGTAGCCTATACTCAGGGAATATGTTTGCAGGTGGACGCGCAGGCGACTCTCGGCAACGGCGTGGTTGTGCAGGTGACCGGCGAGCTGTCCAACGGAGGCGCGCCCATGCGCCGCTTCACGCAGACCTTTGTGCTCGCCGCGCAGTCGCCCAAGAAGTATTACGTGCACAACGACATCTTCCGTTACCAGGTATGGACATATTACAGATAGTTATCTATGTATACTATCTAAGCTAATATAATAAAGAGGAAAAGTTTGTTTGTTTGTTTCCATTGAATAGGCTCCGAAACTACTGGGCCGATTTTGATGTAATTTGGTACAGATATAGATTAGACCACGGGGAAGGATAAAGGCTACTTTTTATCGCGGCAAAATGTACGGTTGCTGCGGGATTTCCTTTTGCGTGCACGAAGTCGCGTGTAACATCGAGTACCTAATAAATTTGAAATATAGGTATATATTATACTGATTTTGCATGGGCATTAAATATAGCCCGCTACTAAGGGGATAAAATATTCTATTGGTTTTAGAATTTTGGAAAGTGATTCTGTAGGCTTTGGAGTTAATTCGTTTCAAACAGGATACAAAAATTCTAATTATAAATGAATTTTTAAAGTGATCCTGTGATAAGTTTATTTGTTCCAAACATACAATATATGACGACTAAAACAGTCTAATGGATGAACATTATTGTTCCAGGATTTCGTTTTCTCGGACGAGGAGGGCTCCGGATCGGGGCGCTCGGACGCGGAGGAGGAGGAGGCCGCGGGGGGCGGGTACTTCGCGCCGGCCTTCCCGCCCGCACCCTTCCCCGCGCCGCCCGCACCGCCAATCGCGCCCATGGTGTCGCCGCCCGCCCCCGCGCCCGCGCCTGCGCCGCATCTCAACGGTCACCCGCCGATTGACGAGCAGCGGATGATGGCCATGCAAGGTATAGAAATACACTTAAAGGGAATAGGCATAGACTATAGAGTAATAAGGATGCCCGAAAAAATCCTTAACGCATCAGTGGATTCGTATAATTCGTCTGTAATCTATATGAAACATTCGAAAACCTAATAGAACGGATAACAATTTCACAATAAAACACTCATAATCAAATATGGCGATTTTTTTTCTAGTAGAAAATAAGTAGCATTACGAAAATAATAAAAGTAAAAAAAAAATTATAAAAGTTTCGCCACTCGTCGCGGAAGATGATGGCTAAATACTTAAATAGTACCCACGAAATAAATAAAGCATATTTTAGATTTTCTTTAATTTCTGTAGTTGTATGTTTGTGTCTTCGAAATTCGTACCACGTCATTGATATTATATAAAAATGTTGTTTCCAAGTTTAGGTCAATGCAGGCTGATTACAAGAAAGATGATTCATGCGTCGGAACTGCGCCTGAACTCTCGCCAGTCGTGTCGGTCTGTCCGTCCTACTGGGGTTTGAGAGTAAAGGAAGAGAGAATATTCTTGTGTAATGCGCACACTATTGGGCACTATAAAATAACTTCTGCATAGCTGGCCTGGTTTTAATGATACCGGCCACTGTCACCGAAATCGGTGTGGAGAGCTATTATTATTATTATTATGGAATTATTTGTTGCAGCGAACGCGCTTCCGGCGGCCGCGGTAGTTCCGGCGCCGGAGAGCGAGCTCGCGCCGGAGCCCGTGCCGGAGCCCATCGTCGAGCCGGAGCCCGAGCGCGAGCCGACGCCGACACCGCCACCGCAGCCCGGTTAGTATAAAAAAGGATTAGACATGTAGCAACAACCGCAAATATAAAATAGAAATCTAAATAGTAAATGCTAGGTCTAAGTTAATTTCATTTGTAGCCTTTAATAAAAAAAATAATATTACATTTAAATTTTAAACATATTAAATTACAATTTGTATGTTTTCAATTGAAATAAAATGTTTGTTAATTATTTGATTATATATTTATGTTAATTTCTATTTTAATCCGTTTTTCATCTCATTTTCTTTCTCATTGGCTTCCCATAGCCATAGCCTACTATAGTTCATTACTTATTTCCTGTCCTGGGCCTGCCCACCTCCATTTTAGGGTTTTTACTTTCGAATATTGCTTTCTGATGGTCAATACCATCTGCTTAATTTTTTCTGCCTGTCAAACTCCTTTCCATAAGAATACCCCGGTTCCCTAAATCAAATATGGATATTAAATGACCAAGTCTTTATAACTCCAGCCGCGCCGGTGGTGCAGGCGCCGCCCGAGCCGAAGACTTACGCGAACCTGCTGAAGTCCGGCTCGGCGATGGCCACGCGCTCGTCGCCGCCCGCCCAGCCGCCGCCCGCGCCCGCTCAGCCCGCGCCGGCGCCCGCCCCCGCCCCCGTCCAGGAGGCCCGCCCGCGCCCTCCGCGCGCCGCCCAACCTAACAATACCGGTATGATTTAAGAATAAGAACTAGGAGAAAAGGATGTTGATGGAACAATTTTTTTTTTTACAGTATTAATTCATCAAGTGGGCATGAAATATAACAAACATTAAAGAAGTATGTATTAATGTAACAACAACAATGAAGAAAATATGTGATTTCCTGGTTTCTAAGGGGGAGGAAATTTTCATTATTTTTTCAATAGGATGCTTCCGAGACAGAATCAATTAAAAAAAATGTATTATTATGCTCTACATTGAGATACGAGGGATGTATGTATAGAAATGTTGGAAAATTCAGGATTTTCGAATTTGTTTTTCTACCATCATGAAAAAACAATGTGGTTGCGCGGTTGTTATGGCAAATAAAATTAATTATGTCCGCCATATTGGAATGAATATCAAAATGAATGCCAGCACCCCCAAAAACCTGGTAAACGACACCCATATCAATTTTACGAAAAATAAATATTCGCCATTTTTAAATTTCAAAATGAATCTACGCAATATCTGCCCCTAAAACGGAGAAAAATAAAAAAAATGGACTTTGGACGCTCCTTTATGTTTTTTATGTGCGCTCGTTTTGCTGCTTGTATGTTTTTTGAGTTACCTACATCAGGGAAAATATATGTGCCTATTCTTAAATTAAATGTGTACTCACAAATTGTCGCCAACATGGTTATTTGTTTGCTAAAATAATATCTGTCTGCCAGTTTGGAATATTCAGTGGTATTATTTAGTCACCAGATTTGTAATTTTTTGTTCTTTACATTCTTTCGGCAGCTTGGTAATTTAGTATTCAATATTCGGTATTTTCACATCTAAAATTTAATTGTTTTGTCGCAAGTTTAAATACATGCCTAAAAAATGAGACAAAAACAAAACATTGCATAGCTTATCGATTGTTTAAATATTTTTATTAATAAGGGGGAATATTTATATCATGCCTACCTACCTACCTAGTACTACTAGGCTAACTTTAGTATTAAAAATTGTATAATTTTCCAGGCGAGTCGCGGCGCTACTCGGACGCGCAGCAGCTGTTCCTGGGCAACTTGCCGCACTCGGCCACCGAGGACGAGCTTCGGGCGCTGTTCGCGCGCTTCGGGCCCGTGGCCGAGCTGCGCGTGCACAGCAAGCCCGCGGCGCCCGGCGCGCCCCGACACCCCAACTACGGGTTCATCACCTACGAGAGCGTGCAGGCCGCCGCCGAATGCCTCAGCGCCGCGGTGAGTTGATTAATTGTGATGAAGAAAATGTCTAGCTTGGAGTCTCTCTACGCGATAGAATCAGAAATGAGGAAATCCGTAGCAGAACTAAAGTTACCGACATAGCCCAGCGCATTAGCAAGTTAAAGTGGCAATGGGCTGGACATATAGCCCATAGAACCGATGCCCGCTGGGGACGAAAGGTTCTTGAGTGGAGACCACAAACTGGTAGGACGGCCTTCCACCAGGTGGACAGATGACCTGAGAAAAGTCGCAGAAGTCGGTGGATACAGGCCGCGAGCGACCGGTCGCACTGGAAATTTATGGGGGAGGCCTATGTCCTGCAGTGGACGTCACCAGGCTGAAACGGACGGAAACGGAAATGTCTAGGGGGTGTGTAAAAAATGGTTTAAATATCTGTCTGTTAAAGGTCTAAATATCTCTTGAGCTCTGAATAAATTGATTCTTGACACTTATAAGCTTGAAATTGGCTTACCTATGAATATAAAGATATGCCATTTTTTTTTAAATTAGATGATTGGCTACATTTTAGACATAATTTTATTGTACAGGGAGCCATGTTTCTTCTCTTTCGTATTTTATTTTGTAATAAAGGCACGGGTCACGGATGTGGACAATACTTCGTACAGATTTCGTAATCAGAGTATGTACAAGTCTAACGTGTTGCCAGAAAGTGTTCGCCTTGCATTAGGCATTTATTATGCTGTGTGGTTGTTGTTTTCATGACATTGGTCGTAGGGCTAAGGTGCTATACACACACACTCACATACTCTCACACTCTCTCGCACACACACTCATCAATTATTAATTGTGATCATATTATTAGAGCATTTGTAATGTATTTTACTCCTTAACTTTTTTCGTAGTATACAAAATTTTTTGTAAAGTCATCAACATCTAAGCTCTGTAGGGTTTCTGATGATGACTAAAACCAAAAAAAGAATTTTTATTGTTGTCTTAGATATTAATAAAAAATCGTCATTTTTGATTCAAACATTACAAACGATTGGTTGTTCCGGGAGATGTTTCGATATAACTCAAAGAACTATAAGAGTATATATGTAATTGATGTTGTTTTATTAGTGTATAAGAGTATAGTTAATCTATTCGTCAACAGCCGTTGTACTTCCCTGTGGAGGGTGAGGGCGCGCCCGTGAAGCTGAACGTGGAGGAGAAGAAGGCGCGCGCCCGCGAGCCACCACGCCGCCGCCCCCTGTCCTCGCACCGCGCCGCCTTCGCGCCGCGTCAGCCCTACCGCCGCTAGCCGCCCGCACTCAGGTTTGTGTTGTCGTCCTTGTCAAGTCTATAAAGCTGTATGAGATGGAAAATGTCACGGCAACTATAATGCTATGAACGGCCCACTGTCCTCGCACCGCGCCGCCTTCGCGCCGCGTCAGCCCTACCGCCGCTAGCCGCCCGCACTCAGGTTTGTGTTGTCGTCCTTGTCAAGTCTATAAAGCTGTATGAGATAGAAAATGTCTCGGCACCTATTATAATGGTATGAACTCGCGCTTTGGAACACATGTAGACAGTTAGGTGATTACATTGAAGATTTTGACGTGAATTAGTTTATAATTTGCTTTCCTTAGTTAGGGCTTCATTATGAGTGTGGTCGAGTTTATGAGGCAGAATAAAAAATGTAAACATACATTTAAGGGCTAGCAACATTTGGATCTAATTACAAAATAAAAACAGTTTCGTCGCTAACTTGATAGCAAATCTGTCAAGTTTACTTAAAAGTGGCGCCTTATCGATGGTTGACAATTCATGCATGGAGACTAGAGGTAAGGAAGATCAGCTTCAGCTCTGCATGGTAGAATTCCCAAAAAAGTCCATAAAAAATAGGAAATAAGCGCTCGCCGAAAATGTTAGCCAATACTAGATTTATCAATAGCTCTTTTTTCTTCAATTTTACCTTTTCTAGCAATGGGGCCTCAATCCTATTCTTAACAATTTACCCTTTGCGATAGTGATGCCACCTATTTAATAGACTTTGATGGACATTTACTTTAAAGAGGTAGTGCTCCTTATCTCCCTTCCGTTGGAAATGGACATAGTAGCAAATGGACATAATCTCAAGACGATATTGTATTCTTAACATGAAACAATCGCTAGTGGACAGAGGTTACACATATTACGTAACACCTGATGGGGGAGGGGGGGTCATACTAAGCGTGACAGTACATGTTAAATACAGGTACAGGGATACTAAAAACCGTGACATGGGGGGGTGGGGGTTCAAAAAGTCGAAATTTTGCGTGACGTAATATGTGGATGGCCCCTAATGTTGCGCATGCGCATTTTATTTTTTTGGCATAAGTTCTGACCAGACGGTTGTGTATATCGGTGAACATTGTTGTTGCAGACCCGTCGGAGTCAGGTGCGGGCGCGGCGCTGGCGTCTGTGAGCGGTCCGCCGGCGACGCGGCCCCGTGTAATTAATACGTTTACGACTACGGTACACTACCCAACTATTGACACCTAACTTTGTGACACTACATTATCTCTAGGTTCCTCGTTTTTCTTTTCTTCAATTTAATTCGTGAGTGTTATCAACTGGACGGGTGTCAATGGTGGGGCGTGTTACCTTGTAACTTCCCGCGCCCGGTTTAACTTCGCTTCGCATATCGCTTTCTTAAGTAGTTAGATAGTAAATTAATTTGTGTCGCTATGCCCGATGCCAGGTGCGATCGCCGTGTGGTGTGGACACGTCGTATCGGGTCTATCGATACTTCTCAAGTTCAAGAGCGTCGCTCATTTTGTTCGAAATATAACCAATCGACTTTGTACCCTGAAATCTAGTCTAGGTGTTCACCGGCTCCCGACAGGACCACCGTAAAATTGTACTCAACTCATTCAATTCAACCTAAGCTTGAACTATTTATATTTTCATATTACACATTTTAAAAGTACAACCTAATATTTCTATTTCCTTCACATTTATTTATTAAGTGTTACACGAAACAGAAAGTGCGTTGCCGTTCCTTTGCTAGTGAGGAACTGGATGACTGCAATCTTTATACTGCAAAAAACTATAACGGGCAAAGCGAAACATTAATTTCAACTTTTAATGTCTGACATAATGAATAAAGATACTCATAACTCATCATAATATTATGTACCTTAATTATGTTTAATACGTTGTGTTACTTTTATTTATGATGCCTCAAGTGGCTCTCTAGTCTGTAATCTCAAAATGAAATTTTACTTGAGTCACTAGTAAGTTATGAGGTCGTAGATGCTCAGAACTTCTAAAACAATAAAACTGTAATCCCAAAAATTAAGCAATATGAAGTTACACTTTATTCTAATTGTAATGTTTAATTTTATTATTAATAATACTGTAGTCAGTAAAAATAATATGTTACCATTGATTCCGTTGGTTATATTTCGAAGCAATTCAATATTATCGGATATTACAGAACTGCTACTAATCTATGTCTGTATTTTGCGTCAGCAATTATTTTTGTAAGACGTTGTAACCGACCTAACATCTTTTTATATTTTGTATGCTAATTGTTAGCTATTTTGTTACAAATGTATTGTGATTACCGAATCAAATCAAAATAATAAGTTATTGTAAGACACGTAAACCTACCTTACCGGTTTTTTTCTTTTTTCAAATATTTTGAAAAGAAGGGTAATATTCGACTTATTAGATATAAATAAAATAACATTACGAGGTTCTAAATTATGTATCTCATGGATTTTGCAAAAACGTCATTTCTATTGTATATCTCGACATTGTCATTTACCAAAGTTAGATAATGTCTATGAAGAAAATATTGAAAGATTTCTTTAATAAACATATATAATTTGGTAAAACTAGGCGTTGCCCATGCAGGTTATACGTATGATTGTGCCGTCAATATACTAACGTGAGTGTCAACCAATTTTAAATAACACCACATAATATACACGCATTCTATTGAGTCTATCAAAGCTAGTTTAAAGCGTATGCCATCCTGAAAATCAAAGTAGAGTTGGGCTGTTCCCAGTAGAAAATATTTTCACAATCGTTTCCGTAACCATTGTACAAGCAATATCTATAAATGAAATGGGTGCTCAATCGGAAATTATTTTTTTAACGCTCGATGCGTGTGTGCACGCAACATTTGCGGGTGCGTACGTTCCGCCCCAAACCATATTCTTCGACTTACTGGATAGGTCGAGAATTTGTAACCATGTTCGTCAATGGTATTCATTTGATGTAACTTTTTGATCTCTGAAACATAAATTTTTGTACTCTCATTATGCAATAAAAATGATCGTCCCGATATGTATTTTTATTGTGTTTCAATCGAATTTAAGCACTCAAAGGTAGGAGAGTCTTTAAGGTACGAATCGGTATGTAGCTACTAGCTAGTGCTTAGGCCTCCCCCACATTTGGTGTGCGCGTTTTTCGGGCGTTTGAGCGACACTCATGACTCACGCCGCGCGCACTAAGGCTCGTAAAACGCACCCCTCATGTGGGGTCAGCCATAGGTTTGTGTTTTGGAATATTTGGTTTTGTCCAGTTCGGTTGTAAATTATAAACGGCGACAGAGAAATGATATGGGCCGTTTAACTCTCATTAAATGTCATATTAAGTTTGGTCGTAAAATGTAGTATTAGTTCAATGTCGCCGGAGTGATTTTTTTAGTATCAATCTCAGAATTTTGAATGTGCGGTGTCGCGCCGCTTGTATGGACTACAAAGTCTTGCGTCTCTTGTCTAAGGTTACGTTCCCATGAGCGCTTTTATGTGGTCGCGACAAAAAAAACTGTACTGTAAATAGAACTGTTCGCTAGTACTACTCCATCACTCGTGCTCCTCATGTCTGAGGGTCGTAACCACCACCTTCCACGGTCTTTCCTTACGATATTTCTCCACTTTTCCCTGTCCTCGGCCACACAAAGTGTATCCTGTACTGTGCTATTGAGTGTTGTACGGTACACTATACATTAGAGCTTAAAATCGAGTAGAGCTTCGATACTTCGGTTTTCAACTCTATTGTTAATACAACAGAGTTGAAAATCAACCGAAAACCGCTAATGCGCAGAGTTCCATTTACAGTGCAGTTTTTACTGTCGCAACCACAAAAAACTCGTGGGTACCAGGGCCTCTAGTCAAGATGCATTCGATAATTTCGACGCGAACTTCGAAATCAAAAATGTATGGGATTTGGCATAAGTCATCGCTAAGTCATGACATGTCGCTTGCGATGCTTTATGTCAAATCCCATACATTTTGTTTTCGAATTTCACCGTCGAAATTATCGAATGCGTCTTGACTAGAGGCCCAGGGATAAATAACAATAAAGATGCAATAGGCGCGATGATGTAATGGAGTGAAGCAGTTGTGTTGTGTTCGAATTTACTACCACGTTTCATCCAAGTTGGAATAAAATCGAGCGCGTTACTAATTTTATGTTTGATTTAGGTCAATCGAAATCATACCCTGTACTAGTAGTTCCTTTCGTTATACTGGGTCATCTTTTGAAGCGTCGTCCATTTCAACGTGAGTTTCGTGAATATGTCTCGGAATTACGAAAGGAAATTTCAGATTGTAGAAAGTTATAGAGTGAAATATAAGGTTCGGTACAATCAACCACGGATATTTTGTGTATATAATCTACTGCTTATGTATAGACGTTTAGATAGAAAAATATTTTTTATTCTCGAAATAATAAATCTTCCTTTATATGGGGGAGTTTGCGTTAAGCGGAGATTCACCCATTATGAGATGATTTTATTACTTTGAGTATGATAATAATTTTTTGCCTAAATGTTGTATGCGCAGTAGATCATGTACCCAAAATATACGTAGTTGATTTTACCAAACCTTATATATTCGTTAACCGTGTACATAGTGACATGAACTCCATCTAGCGACGTCATTTTGTAAGTAGGTTTGTTTTGTACTACCTGTCCTCGGACCAGTCGATTAGAGTAGATCCCAATGCAATAATTGTTAAGCATTTACTTAGACTACTTGAGCACTTCCATTGGCTGCCTGGTGCGTAGTGAGAGGGCTTCTGTCTCGTGCGATACCTTCGAAATATTTTCGATGTCTCTTTGACGACCAATCCCAAAAGCCGTAGCTGACTTAAAATACACTCACACTTCGGAAGCCGTGTTGCCACAAGGCCTAATATGTAAAACTTAAAATCAGCATATTATAAAAAATGAAATTGCATAATTGTGAAATATAATATATAATGTTATATAATATTTAATGTATTCTCCCTAACTACGCACGGGCGTCTAAAATCGTAGCTGTGTAAGATGTATTTCTATGTAATGTTCATTCGTAATTTGAGTAAATTATGTTCTCCTATACGTATTCTTTTTGTGATTTTAAATTTATAATAATAGAGTAACGTTCAGTTTTAAGGTTGTACCACATTGTGATATTGCATTAGCACCTCCAAATAATCCTTAGATCATGATATGTTTAGTTTTTTTATTGTATTAAATGTACTTTTTGAATTACCATGCCCTGGACAATACTGAAGCGGGTGTTATACCAATATGACAATGTGAGCGGGAAGCTCTCAATCCCAAATGTCATGTACTTATTTATTGTAAATATAATGATTTGTATTCTGTTAAAGATGCGCTAGGAATCAACAACTTCCTTATATTCCGTTCAGCATGGCTAAACATTGATGAACCTACTAAAAGACAAACCCGAACACTGTTAAAAATACAAATTTCTTAATTTAATTTGTCTATCTAGTGTTGAACTGAATATTAAAATATTTTAATACTTTTAAATATTTTAATTTAAATATTGTCTTTTAAATAAGTACTTTTAGTTCATACTACTATCATCCTATATATGTATTTCAATTTGTAACGTTTTAAGAACGGAAAGCTTCGTCTTGCCATGTTATCTATTAATGTATGATTATTTTTATATATCTAATTTCTCTCTAGGATGGTCTTAATATCTTTACAATAATAATTACGACTGGTACAATGCCGAAAGGGCGATTCATAATCGTCTATTAGAGGTGAATCAACTCGCATTCGATAACATCCTGTACGGAAGGTCGGAAACCAATCAACGCTAACCCTTTTAGGATATTTTATTCGTTGATTCTCTATTAATTGATCAAATCCGAATGGTAGACAAGGTAAAAACCTTGTGGGGACGATTGTGAATCGGACGAATGGACGTTCTACCCTTAGTAGGTCTTCACTCTGAAGTCATCCCAGAATGCGCATCATTAACAGGATAAAAATAATTAAAAGGTTTAACCCATGTTACATGACATGTATTATTTCTGATTAACAAATCTTGCTGCTCTATAGGACACCAAACATACGTGTTTGACTAACTTTACACCCCGTAAACAGACATTTGTAAGTTGGAACAGGAGAAGTGATTTAAATGAGGGTAATTTTTGTCTTTGGATACTTTTTATATTTGACAGCTAATCTTAAGCAAATCTGTCTGTGAAGCTTATATTTATAAAATTTATCCCTGTTTAGTTCATGCTTTCTATAACGTTATATGTATTTCGATTTCCGATGTGTAACATTTTCACGACAACCTGACGTCACATTGTACTTGGCTCTGTACAATTTATGGACCAGATTTTGATGGAAATGTACAGATCAGTGTGGGATTCGGTGTGTAAAGTTGTATGGAGCAGCGCTGAGTCGAGCTGAGTGCAACGAGTGGCGCCGCCACCGCCCTCTGTAATAGAGATGTACTTTTTGTAACAAAATGTGCGTTTTATTTCTAAACTGCTTGAATTCCCTTAGTCGTAGCAAGAATAATGGTCAAAGTCAATCAGAATGAAGTGTATTCAAATATGGAATCAACAAAATAAAACTTAATGAGCTCAAAAATATACAGGTTGTTTTTTCAGTCAGTGACCAAACTTTCAGGAGTCAAAAATCAGCTGTTTCCTACAAAGGGCTATGGCATAAATAGCACTTTTGTACGAAACAGCTGATTTTCTTTTTCAAGTAGGAAAGTTGATTATATTCAAGAATCAAGAGTATATTCACTCCTGAAAGTTTGGTCACTGACTGAAAAAAACACCTGTATAATATTATAAAAAAAGCAATACATTTTTGAAAGATATAGGTAGACCAGAGAAGAGGGGTACCTATCTATAAAGGAATGTTCAGTGTTACTTTTATGTCCTTGGCGTCTCCTTGGCGCGCTCAACAAATCAAGGTTGAATATTATGGTATAATTCTACGAATTGAATTATACGAAGTCGGTTAACGAAAGCTCCAGTTTCGTGGGCGAATAAGCATTTTATAAAAATATATTCCTATCTTATTAATAAATCTCTGTATTCGTATCCATTTATATAAGGTCTCCAAAAATCAATTACGGATACTTCGGGCATATGATCTACTGCTTATATATAGACGCATAAGCAGAAACTAAAAAAATCATCTCATGTATGGGTGACTCTCCGCAAAACGCAAACTCGTCCATATAAAGAAAACATTTTTTTTCGAGTATGACAATTAATTTTCTGCTTAAACGTCTTTACATAAGCAGTAGATCATAATACGCCCGAAGTATCCGTAATTGATTTTACCGAACCTTATATACAAAAGACTTCCAAGCCCAGCTCAACATGTAATTAAAGCTTTCTGAAAGCCTGTTGTAAAATGGATGATTACCAATTAACAATATTTAATCGTGTTTCAGAAACTGAACTAAATAACAATAACTGCTGAAATTGTTTAAGCATCGTAAAACTAATAATTGTGCCTCGATCGCATGTATTCGAAATCCGAACACCCAAGTAAAATGCGCAGACGCAGCTCTCGGGATACGAGACAGTTGGTGGCGTGTGCTCGACCACTGCATACATCGTGGGAAAGAAATTAAGGTAAGGTTAAGTAATACTTTTTTTAAATTATTTTTTATATAAACAATATAGCCCCTTTTTAACCGACTTTGTTATACCTCAATAAACAATGAGATTTAAATAAATTTTCTAAATTTACGTTCCTGTCTTTAGCTAAAAGTTATTATAAGGTAACTTGAAAGAAAAAAGTAAAAGAGTTATATTTGAATATCTTCTTTAAACCATGTTTTAGCATATCTATTTATTGTATAGGCTTAACTTATTATGAATAGGCAACAATAGGGAATATGCATAAAATATAAAAATAGCTTAAAATATAATAATATGATACTAGACAGAAAAATAAAGAAAATGGCGTGAAAATTTTCAATATCTGTTGATAAATGAGCAAGATATGAGCGGTCAAAGTTTGTAATCTATCTCTTTCTAGCAAAACGAAATTTAGTATGAACTTTCTATGAAAGTCGTGTTATGTGACGTCACGATACACGTCGGATCTCTCTGTCTAATAGACCACTTTAAACGTTCATATCTTCGTTATTTTTAATGATATCAAAAAACTGATTTTACCATACGGTTTACCAAACAAGATAGATCTATATAAATAAATAAAAAAAATACGTGCATATTCCCTATTATTTAAGACCGGACAAATATGAATGTCATTTAACATTTCATCTTATTGTTCCATATTTTTGCGAATAAAATATTCTTATTCTTAAAAATAAAATAATATTCTACCATTCATTACAAGAATATCTTCGTATTTCACTTTCCAGTTTTTATTATTACTGATAGATAATCTGATTTAAACAAAATTAAAAAAAATCCAAATTATTTCAGACTCCAAAATGTAAACCTATTATAGTACCTATTACTCGAAGATATCCCGATTCCTGCTCCATGTATAGTGTCCTCGTAGGTGTGTGTGGTCCTACTCCTAAAACGAGTTTAGCAATACGCATACCTGGCTGTGTTTATGCAACATATAGATATAGCTGTGGTATAGAGCAGTTCGGTTTTATTTTTCACTGACGAATCACTATGCTTTTGACGAGCTTTTAAATCTTGTAAAAATAACATAATATAGTAAGTTCTTTTTTATTCAAATGAATTCTGCAGTATGTACACATACCTAAGTAAGTTATATTTCCTAACAATGCCTCTATTTGATATCATTTCTTCCGAAATATACAGACAGTTTATGGATAGCCAAGCACATGATTGTGCTTTAAGAAAATATGATCAAATGAACTGGGTAGTGTGTAATATTTGAAGCTTGTAGAATGCGTTCACATAATATTGTTTATTGAGCAGTACAGTTGGGTCGTAAAACAGGCGGGATGTAGGCCAGGGGAAACGACTCGCTGCTGTAACCCGGTAGCTGGAACTGTAAATATAAATACAGAATTGAGCCTAGAAGCTGCTCATAGCTAGCTATACCTATATTATAGCATAGACCAACTATACTCATATAATTTATTCATGCTAGCTAATGTAACTAAAAGCCACCTACTTAGCTTTTCATATTATAGTTTTATAGTTGACTAGCTGTTGCCCGCGGCGCCGCCCACGTAAATACAGTATCCCTCGGGAACACTATATTATTTCGGGATAAAAAGTAGCCTATGTTTTAATCCAGAGCCTAAACTACTAAGATACAAAATTTCATCGAAATCCGTTTAGTAGTTTTTGCGTGAAAGAGTAACAAACATCCATCCATACATCCTCACAAACTTTCACATTTATAATAGTGGGATAGTAGAGGTAGAGAAGATTTTTTTATCATTTTTTAACACATTTTGTCGGTGTTTATTTTCCGACAGCCTTGTTAATTTCTTATTGGTAGAGAAGATTAGGTATAATAAATGAGGCCCAGTTTAGCTCCTTGTGGTACACGCAAGACACATGTCATGTCAGTGATGCCTTGCTGTAGGCTAGATGCTATACAATAAGATTGTTATGTCGTCATCTAACCATCTTGTCATTAATGATTATTAGTTTATTATATTTATTAATTATTTATTTTCATCGAAATAATTCAATATGGGTCACTCGCGCTTATCCCGTGGTGGTGATTCGCGACTCTGACGGAAGCGGTTATCATGTCCGCCGATAGCGCGACCTCTCGCAATTCACGATATGAAAAAAATATTGTGTCACGTTTTAAAACGCTCGCTGGAAACAAAAGTTTCGACCACAGCACCCTAGTTAAAGCTGTAAAAAAATTAAATTGCGTAAAGTGTGCGAACGCTAGAGTACCAAATTTTTAAGAGCAGATTTTCTGACTTATTGGAATTGCTTGGTTAAGCTATACCTACTGTATTTTCTCATACTCTCGAGTAAAGGATAATCGCTTTACCTTCTCGACCTCCTCCGAATTCTATAATTCGGCTCAAAAGTAGAGATACCGTATCTATTTTAAGTTCAAACTTAGCAATTTCTAAGCTCTCACCAAGTATACGTATGGACAAGAAATAAAAAGGGTTATTGATTAGTGCTCTAAAAAGTTGCACAAATAATTTTACTTGCGTTAGCGTAAAAGCTAATTATATATTTTGGAGAAGTCGTAAAGATATTAATGAGCGCGACGCAGATCGGTACGGGGGCGCAGGTTATCGGTCGATGTACCTATTGAGGACAAAAATATTCACTACGAGCCTATGAAGTCATCGTGAACTCTGTCAGAAGATGTTTCTATACTTACGGGTTACGACTAACAAAATGGCAACTTAAAATCCACTTTTGAATGCTTTTCTTAAAAACGTGCAGCTTTTATTAATACCCTAATGGGCCTTTAAGCCAACGTTCCTATGTCAAATGGTTTTCAAAGTAGGTGTACCTAATTAATATTAAGAATACTAGTAAGGGTAACTTTTAAGCCTTCCTACACACATTGTATTTTATTGTTGGTAAAATAAGCCTCAAATTGGTTGCATTTTCAAAGACACAACCGTCCGTTTACGAATGATAGGTTATATTACATTTCTCGGCTGTTACAAATTGACTCTACATTCTCAACGTGAAACAAATCTGAAATCATTTCTATTGCCGATATGTAGCCCATTCACTTAAGCAAATTAAAGCGCGAGGTAACATGACATGAATTTGGGTCAATAGAGACGAATAGATTGGAAGTGACCATCGCCTCAGTTCTGCCAATTATGAGGATTGGAGCAATTCTAGGGAAATAGGTCGCGGGCACGCCTCTATCGCCGAGGCCTCTTAGATAACCTTTGTCACAAAAAAATCGTGATTGTATTATTTAAAACAGCTTCAATTTTATTATGTATATAAAACCACAATCAGTCGGTTGGTATAATCAGCATTTCGTGATTGTACTTTCTTTAAAAAATCTTTAGCTTGTATCAGATCAACTATCTTGTATTGATTGCAAATTGCCTTTGCTTGTTGCTCGAATAAAACTTTCTTATTAAAGGTGTCATGATAAATTGGAAGAAATATAGCGTCGGCATTAGTTTAATCAGATGTGCCCTAAAGATGATGACGTCACTGGGTCGAGGTACAGTCATTGATGCACATTAATGATGCAGCTAATTTAAAACAATATAGTAAGACAGCTTTTAAAGTTTAAACTATTTTTAACACAATATTAACGATTTATTCCATAAAGGCTGTTATGCACATTAGGTGTCCCTTGGCAGGCTTGCCTACTTGAGTTTTTAAATAGTGTGTAAGCTACACACACATGTGTATCAAGGTTTTTTATAGATAATAGAGACTAGTACTTACAAGATTTGACACAATATCATCTTGGTACATCCGGCTCTACGTATACCGGCCCACACGTGGCGTCTGAACGTGCCGTTTATTAAATTCCAATTTGCTCTTCGTGAACCAACCGTTGTAAGCTCAAGTTACAAAGCAATTCTTAGAATACGATTTAATCCATTTTCATATTATTAATCAGATAATCGGAATTCGGATACCCTTTATTACTTGGCCCCATGTATCTGCTGAGTTCCGATATCCGATTGAAAAAAATAAAAAGAGTCACATAAATATTTTACCGGGTTACAAAAATAGACATGAGTATGAATACCAAACTGCCAATCGGACAGACATAATATTAGAGTCGAAATTATTGATATCAGTGCAGGGAATAGGTAGGTATTCCCTGCACAACGAAAGAAAAAACATATAAGTACTTAACTTAAAAATGCGCAATTTCCCAGGTATAAGATCTAGATTGATTTTTCTCTCCCAGAACGCCCTGCATACTAAACTTCGTGGAAATACTTGCAGCCGTTTCCCAGATTCCGATTTTATACATACAAGATTAGCTCGTTTTAAGTATAACATAAGTACCTACCTATCTATACCTAATAGAAAATGAAACTTTAGCTTAACAAACCTTTTATTTCTAGAAAGTATTTAATGGTTATTGGTTATATCTAATTAGTGTAACTTTTTTATTTAATGCTGAGTCAATACTCCGATATGCCCCAGGAAGTTCCTACTAAAAGCGGTACATGCTATCTCCGACCGGGCAAAGATCCGCAGAGTTCAAGAACTGGGCCTCTAGTCAAGATGCATTCGATAATTTCGACAGCGAACTTCGTAATTAAAAATGTATGGGATTTGTCATAAGTCATCCTTAGTGACATGTCGCTTGCGATGCGTTATGTCAAATCCCATACATTTTGTTTTCGAACTTCGCTGTCGAAATTATGGAATGCATCTTGACTAGAGACCCAGAATACAAGCTATAGAATAATTACCCGTTTACAAAAGTACCTACACATTTAAAGTAGACGATTTTTTTATAAAATATTAAATCCTTAGGTATAATAATGTACCTATTTACTAGGAATACATCAATTTACTTTCATCGTCGATTGCTATAGGCTTTAATCTCACAAGTATTTTATTGCAGCAGGCGGTCATCATGAGGCGCCTTTTTGTGTTGGCCGTTTTGGTCGCCGTGATCACGTCTTCCGAAGCAATCGTAAGTTCCTATCTAAAATGTTTAGTGATATCAATCACAAATACTGTGTGCTGTGTGCGAGTTTTGTCACAACTCGCCATAAGGAAGTTAAAATTTGTATGGCATCGAATTAGTTAGGTACCATTGTTTTTCACTAGGGGCGTTGTTTCGATGCCATACAAATTGTAGTTAACTTCTGCACGGCGAATAGTGACAGAAACTCGCACACACCACAACAAACCTGCACCAATGACTCACGTACAGCCACGCAGTACTACCACGACCTCAGTTACCGAGAGCCATTAGCATCATGGTTTTACTGTAGACAGATTTAATCGGTCGTTGGTGTCTTACGGCCCGTTTCAATAACCTATCTTTCTTTAATATTGGTTAGAAACGTCAAATTTGTATCGCGAATAACCGCCAAATGATTGAATGACGACGTTTTTAACAAAAAGTTATAGATAGGTTATTGAAACTGGCTGTTAATGAGCGTGTATTATTTACTTTGTAGTTTGTCTGCATTCTGAAATCATGCGATATTTTATTACGCGTAGCGTCGCAAGCACAGGCGGCTCCGGACCACAACGACGACAGAGCCGTCCATGTTGGCGGCCGCTCGGCTCTTCCCCTCCGCCTCCCCGCGCCAGACCTCCGAGCCGCACCAGGACACCGATGCTGAACATCTAGAACGAGGCATGGCGGAGCGGCTTGATGAACAAAGATTCCAGGTATTTATAGCAATACATAAGTAGTATGAATTATGACTAAACTTTAGAAGTCTATAAACCATCTCGATACTGATTTTGTTGTTTCAAATAGAAATCTAGAGACTGCATAGTGTCTAATAATAATAGCTCCCCACACTGAATTCGGTGACGGTGGCCGGTTTAATTGAAACCAGGCCAGCTACGCAGGAGCTATTTTACAGTGCACAAGAGCACCCTCCCTTCCTTTACTCTCGAAATGAAATGGGACGGACAGACCGACACGACTGGCGAGAGATCAGGCGCAACTTTGTAACTTCCAATGCGGGAATCGAACCCACGACCTCCGAGAGCCATAAAAACAAAGCGTCATCTGGTGGCGTAAGTGGTATCAAAAACTGCCAATAAGAATTTTCGATTATTTTTCTTGGTAGCCCGACGGTCCTTGTCGTGTCAAGAAGCTGTCAGATGTCACGAATTTAAAAATCCTCCTTGCTTCATAGATTACAGTTATCCTTACATAAATACTTATCTAATAGGTAATAACATAATTTAATTTTCTAGGAGTCGGAGAAGGCCCGCGTGCATGAGCTCATGAATGAGGACCACGACTCGAACGAGGAGGAGGGCAATGAAATCAATTTGGACGGTATGTCGGCATTACTTATTTCAAAGGTGCAGCGATTTGTTTACAAAAATTTGCAAGTCTCGTGAAAACGCTCCATACAAAAGTCGTACCTAGCTGTGACGTCACGATTAGGTCAAAGTGTATGAAATATAAAGCAGGAAATTTTTAAGTATCTCCGAAATTTGTGCGTTTAAGTTCAAACGTACTGTAATTCATGTTTTTGAATATGATGTAATAAGGAAACTAAATATTATGATGTAGGTTTTTTTACTAATTTAGCAAATGAATGCATTTTTTAGATATATCTAATTACTGAACTACACATCAAATATAATATTTTTTACGTTTATCAAGTAATAAGTACTCAATATTTCTGAGCATATAAATTACAACATGTAACTTAATACTTTACATCGTCGTCTCCCCAATAGGGAATATGCATAAAATATAAAAATAGCTTAAAACATAATAATATGATACCAGACTGAAAAATAAAGGAAATGGCGAAAAAAATTTCAATATCTGTTGATAAATGAGCAAGATATGAGCGGTCAAAGTTTGTAATCTATCTCTTTCTAGCAAAACGAAATTTAGTATGAACTTTCTATGAAAGTCGTGTTATGTGACGTCACGATACACGTCCGATCTCTCTGTCTAATAGACTACTTTAAACGTTCATATCTTTGTTATTTTTAATGATATCAAAAAACTGATTTTACCATACGATTTACCAAACAAGATAGATCTATATAAAAAAAAAAACGTGCATATTCCCTATTCTTGTCTGGCGGTCAGTCTGTACGTTTGCTCCATATATTCAGATTAAAAATAAAAAATAAACTATTACGTTTCTCTTTTTTACAGACCCCTGCCTGAAGGTGCACTGCAGCGCCGGGCGCGTGTGCGAGATTAACGAGCTGGGCGACGCCGTCTGCAACTGCATCAAGGAGTGCCCCTACGAGACCGACGCCAGGAGAAGGGTTAGTTGGTTTTTAAAAGCTTATATTTAACTTGCAATGTATGTTAGTTCGGGTGGAATCTTGCTACTCAATTTTGAAGCAGAAATATTCAACCGATTGAGCTGAAATTTTGTACACACGTTTAGTTTGGATGACAATATACGATAAGCTGTGTGACGTCATTCTAAATCCAATATTGCGGACTATCCATGATGGCGGAATAGCTATTTTTTTTAATGAAATGAACCAGGAAACGAACAGACGGATCGCCTGATGGTAAGCAATTACCGCCGCCAATGAACATCTGGTGTTGCGATCTGCGTTCCCAGTCCTTAAAATCCCCAACCCCCCTTGGGCCTCCGGTAACCTCACTCACTCGGCGAAATACAACGCAAGCTTATTTCACGCCGGTTTTCTGCGAGGCCGTTTACCCGGTCGAGCCGGCTCATTCATGCCGAAGCCTTGCTCTCCCACGTTGTAGTACATACTTGATTGTGAAGAATAAAGTAAAGCTGCTTTACAATATTCATACAGACATATTTAGTAGTCAGCCATCTTGATTTCACCATACTTCTAATGTCGAAATGGCTCCTAAAACTCCAAAAGTGGGGCCATTTAAATGGAGACAGTTTTTGCCTCAACATGCCTCGTCTACTAATATATACGTCGATGTGACAAATACATTGCTCTTTCTGTACAGGTATGCACCCACGACAACGAGACCTGGTCGTCCGACTGCGAGGTGTACCGCCAGCGTTGTCTGTGCCTCGACGGCTCCGATCTGTGCCGCGGGCCGCAATACCACCACGTGCAGATCGAGTACTACGGCGACTGCCGCGAGATGCCCGAGTGCACCGAGAGCGAGATGTCGGACTTCCCGCGGCGCATGCGCGACTGGCTGTTCAACGTCATGCGCGACATGGCCGAGCGCAGCGAGCTCACCCCGCACTACCTGCGCATGGAGAGAGAGGCCGAGACCAACCTCACGCGCCGCTGGACCAACGCGGCTATCTGGAAATGGTGCGATCTGGACACGCACGACAACGACAGGTGGGACTTTGTGTGATTAATGATATTATAATAATAGTAATATCTATGGACGCTTCACACCACGCCAATCTGGGTCCGTGCTAAGTATCCGAAGAACTTGCGTTACAGGTACCAGACAACGGGAAGTATATTTAATACTTTTTATACTATACATATATTTAAGATTTTTTATTATATTACATACATTATTTAATACACATCCATGACCCAGGAACACGGAAAAACTTTTTGTACCTTCGGTGGGACTCGAACCCCCGTACTCCGGCTTGAGCACCAATGCGCTGAACCACTGAGCCACAGAGGTCGTCAATTATGTGCATTGTCAACGGTAAATGGATATTGGTAGACTTAGAGCGATAGCACACGGCGTATTTAAACGCACAGAGGATGCGGATTTTAGGAATGCACGCTTACGGCGCCGTAGATTCTTGTTGCATATAGAAACTCATTCGAATCTTAAAGTGCGTATACGCGCGTCATTTGCTCGTCGTGCTATGGTTGGCTATGGCTCTTAGGTACTTAGGAAATCTAAAAACAATGAATAACTTGATGCCTTGTCTTCTGCCTTTGAGGGTCAATATACTATAGTATGATAATCATAGCGACAAATTAAATGTACCATTATCCGTTACACCGATAATGATGCAGGTAAGCAGGCGGGACACATTTATTTTCGTACGATTTATAATTTGCAAATGAAATATAATGTAAATTACTTCACTCAGGCTTTCAGCTCATAGTGTAGTCTGTTAAATTAAAAAAGAGGTTAAAAAGTTTTTTGTACTTTGTTTTCTCAATCTTGTTTCGGTCTTTTAGCACGTTGCTTAGGTACCTGTCTGTTTTCTATTTTTTAAGTCAGTTTAATAATATAGGGTTTGGTATAATCAATTACGGATACTTCGGACATAATATGATCTACTGCTTATGTAAAACCTTTAAGCAGAAAAATAAGTAATACTCGTAAAACATTTTTTTCTTTATATGGGCGAGTTTGCGTTTTGCGGAGAGTCACCCATACATGAGATGATTTTATTACATTGAAGTTTGAGTATGACAAATATTTTTCTGCCTAAACGTCTTTATAAAAGCAATGGATTATGTGCCTGAAGTATCCGTAATTGGTTTTTGGATACTTATTTACTAAACAAATAACTGTCCAGATTCGTATCCCGCCACGAGTTGTTCCCGATCCGCGCGCCGCTGATGTCTCTGGAGCACTGCATCGCGCCATTCCTCGACCTGTGCGACGAGGACAACGACCACCGCATCTCCCTGGCCGAGTGGGGCAAATGCCTGCAACTTGACGAGGTAAATATTCTTCCCGAAGATATCAACACTCAAGATGGACTCAAATGGATGGACAAAACTACAGCAAAAAGATACGCCATCTTGGTTTTCACCATACTAGGCTATGTCGTACATTTGACAGAACAAAACTACAGCAAAAAGATACGCCATCTTGGTTTTCACCATACTAGGCTATGTCGTACATTTGACAATAAAACTTCATACAGTAAAAAGTTACGCCATCTTGGTTTTCACCATACTTGAAATGTAAATGGCCCCAAAAATCTCAAAAGTGAGGCCATTTAACTGGAGACACTTTGTCTCAACATGCCTCGTCTATAATACATAGTTCAACAGTCCGCCATCTTGTTTTCACCATACTTGAAATGTAAATCGCCCCAAAAATCTCAAATGTGGGGCCATTTATCTGGAGACACTTTTTGTCTCAACATGCCTCGTCTATACAGATAAATAAAATTGAAGTGTCTGTTTGTAACTTCAAATAAACAGCTTTTCACATAGTGAATCTGAAAGTATATTCGGTACTTACAATAAAATACTAATTTTTAGAATTTTTGTCTGTCCGTCTGTCTGTCTGTCTGTCGGTCTGTCTGTTTGTTTGTTCCGGCTAATCTCTGAAACGGGTGGACCGCTTTTCACGGGACTTTCACTAGCAGATAGCTGATGTTATAAGGTCTAACATAGGCTACTTTTATTTCAGGGTTCCGTTTAAAAAAATAGGGTTCCGCTTCCGTTAGTTCTGCGCAAACGAAGTTGCGGGCATCAGCTAGTCTATAATATATCTATACGTCAATAGTTCTTCCACATTTTGAATTCATAGAAAGTCTTAAACTCTATAGTCTATACTCTATACTATTCTCTTTGTAACTCGCGGTTAAAAGGGGTGTTAATAACCAATGTAAAACATTGGTTACATTACCACTTTCAACGTTTTACACCTTTTGAACGCTCCTTTTAATACATAACTGGGAAACGCATACCTACGTAAACCAATGAATGATGCGGATTAGGATTTTCTTACAACACTGATTGAACTTTGAACCCCCACTGCTACCGACGCTATTACCTAATAAATTTGCTATGTCTAATACTTTTAATGCCACTAGAAGTTGATTATCTGACGTTTTAGACCTATAATAATTTACTCATGGTTTTGTGTTATTTTCAGTATGAAATGGAAGACCGCTGCGACCAGCTCGCCGAAGACACCGCATAGTGGGGGATTGTTAATATTTAGTTATAATTTTTACATGTTTTAAATTAGGTACTAATTGTACAGGCCGGACAAATTGATATTGAATGAATGAATAATCATAATTCTTAATTATTACCTACTGCTTAATAATAAATTTTATGATTTTAGTACTTACTAATGAACAAATTATTGATGTCTAGAAGTGTATGAGATAAGCCTGTAAGGTTTATTAAGATGAAGTTCAACATACGAGGTAAAATCACTGCCATATTGGATACTAATGTATAAGTATTTAGTGTACATTTTACTGTGTGTACTTACTGTGTGTAAATACACATACTTATTACTTAATCTAGGAATAACAGACTAACCCTCAGTGTTGCTTAACGTTATTATATTGAATTGTCTGTGATTATATACCAAACACTGTATGTACTAGAATCTAGATTAATAAAAAAAATATTTTTAAACAGTGTTTTATTTTAAGATAATATTATGATAATTGTTAGATAATAACAAATTAACAATAGCTAAAAATGGTTTTCAACAAACAAAGATTATGAATCTTTAAACTTCTTGAGTCCTTTATCCAATGATTTCAAAAATTAAGGATAGGCTATGACCTACATATTTTGACAGAACAATATTCTTCATGTACAAAAAAAAGTTACGCCATCTTGATTTCACCATACCCCAAATGTCAAAATGGCCCCAAACTACTGCAAAAGTGGGGCAATTTAAGTAGGGGATACTTTTTGCCTCGTCATACCTAATGGCTATGTATGTCTATGCCTATAACAAAAATTTAAATATTGTTTGAGATGTTAATCAACGGTCTGATTTTCTTAGTGTTTTTTTATTTTTTATTATAAAACCTAACCAAGAGCACAGAATGTAATATTATAAATATTTTTCCTAAAGAGTATTTAGCATATATTTAATAGCATGGAAAATTAAAAGTTTCTGAGTCTTATAGTTTAGAAATACCAGGGGAGACCAACTTGTAAACCGAGGTAGATTATTCGAAAATGGTTTACATTATAAAAAAGTCATGTATGAAAACTTGCCTTTATTTAAAAAGACCTATTCGACGATGACGATTTCATTCCATATTCCTCGTGACGGAATAAGATGAAATGAAAAAAATTTATGCCCAATTCACATGTACACTTCTAAAAATATACATAATAATAATTATTAAATGATGCCATAAATAAAGTCAGTATATTATAGTACTATATAGGTACCCAAGTACCTACCTACATATTATAATTATAGGTATTTATACCAAATACTGTCTTTTTTTATTATTTTATGTAATTAGTTAGGCAGTTGAGACAACTGATATTGCCTACATCAAGTTAGGTATTTTCTGTTTTCTATCAGTATATTTTTTATAATTTCTGTCAAATCGGTTCTTGAACTAGTTCACATTTTGGGCTGCAATAATATCCTCTGGCAGGCTATTCCAAGACACGGTTGGCGGTTCTTCATATGACAGTCTTTTCATTTTTCTTGCTACTTTAGCAAAGGAACGTTGCACCTTATCCAGGTGTTAAATGTCCTTGACAAAGCAGGGGTTCAGATCTTTCAGAATTCAGTTCAGAATATTGGCCTTATGAAAGTTTTGTGAATTTGGAACATCATTTCTGGAATCAGCCCTCAAAATGCTTACAAATTTGTTCTTCCTACTTTAGATCACCTGTAATCTTTGCTCCTAAGTCAGATATTTGCACATTGACTTCTAATAGTTGAGTGTACACTTTATGTGTGCAATACTGTGTATTTTGAAGAATTTGATAATATTATTTTTGATTTATTTGTTTATGAGCCATTGCTTGGACCAGTTAGCTATTTTGTTAAGGTCATCTTGGAGGAGGCGGTCGAAGTTAGTGAATGGGTTTGCAAATTACAATGGAGACAGCGAAGCAGATCAAAAGCGTATCTTATTATGTAAAGCACTTAACCTAGTACCTACTGAACCCTGGGGCACACCACTGGTTATTTATATTAATAACTTCGGTAATTATTATTATAATAAAAAAGTCAGATCACTTAAGGGAGGAGAGATGGACTGACAAAATGAATATAATAATAATATCTATGGACGCTTTCACACCACGTCAATCTGGTCCCGTGGTAAGTTCTCGAAGAACTTGTGTTACGGGTACCAGATAACGGAGATATATTTAATATTTTTATACTATAAATATATTTAAGACTAGATGTCGCTCGCGACTTCGTGCGCGCAAAAGTTAATTTCGCAGGAAAGTTAATTTCGCAGAAACCGTAGTACATTTTTTCGCGATAAAAAGTAGCCTCTCTAGTCTCTACATCTATACCAAATTTCATCAAAATCGGTCCAGTATTTTCGGAGCTTATTCAATGCAAACAAACAAACATACAAACAATCAAACTTTACCTCTTTATTATATTAGTGTAGAAGTATAGAATTAGAAAGATATAGCTAATATAGATATATGTAGATTTATAATATTATGCAATTTATGTAATCGTGGATGTGCCATGACCCATGACTCATGACTCATGAGGCATGAACACAGTTTTTTTTTGCTCCCTGGCGGGATTCGAATCCGCGACCTCCGGCTTGAGCGCCAACGCGCTAACCACTGAGCCACAAAGGTCGTCAATAGGTCCTGTCTTAGAGCGAAATTATAGGTAAGGGTTTTCTGTAATTACTACGGAACCGTAAGAACCGCATCAAAATCTGTCTATAGGCTATAGGAGCTAATAGATATGGCCATACCATACACTACGGCCGCTGTATCTTGACGGGTCTGAACATAGGCTCTGCGAACTTTAGCGCATGTACAACTCGTGAAGAAAACTGTTATTGTATTATTTTTATATACCTATGTACTAATAAAATTTCCCTAATACAGTTGACCAATTAGTACAAATAAAATAAATACGAAAACAACAGTCATTGCGCAACCTTCTGCGCGAAGTTCAGACTCGCCAAGATACATCGGCCGTATTGTACCAGACACAACATGCTTTATAATGCCAACAGCTGCTAAACATTATACCTTGGTGTAAGTTACGTGATTTAAATGCATAGATGAGTACATACCTACTTTGTTTATATGAACCAGCTATAGAAAATATTTGCAATGACTAAACTAACATAATACATAATAATTATTTATTGAGTAGGTATCATTAGTTATTTTGTTACGGTATAACAACAGTCATAAGTCATCTAAAATTTCTAAAAAGAATAAGTAAGTACCTATAGATATTTTTCAACAAAAATTTTCTCCGTAGTAAAACTAAAAAGTAGGTAACTAGGTAGGTAGGTAGGTACTACTGAGATGTCCTACCCCGATAGGTAATCGATCCATGGTAAAACGATGATAGTGATGATAGCATAGCAAGTAGATTTTAGTTCCTAAAAATTACACATGGCTTGGGCGTCGCTAGTGTCAAAACTACGCGCCGTTTTTTCCGCCAGCAACGCCACGCCTGTTAGAAAGAGACAAGGAGAGTGGGAACGAAAGAGAACCAACATTTATTTACGTTATATCCGGTGAAGCACCGGCCAATCACAAGTAATCAGAGTGGCGCGCCGCTGCCATCTTTGTTGCGCGTTTCGGCTTGGCGCCTTTCCTGTGTTGGTTGTTCTCTGTAGTGGTGATAGTGAGTAACACGTTTCAAAATGGTGAGTTTTGCAAGATTTCGTGAAAAATAATGAGTGTTGTGTCGAAATTTTTGTGTATTTTGAAAGAAAATCGTGTAATACACGTCCTGGCGAAGTTTCAGCCCCGTACGATAAAAATTAATAGGATTTTTGATGAATTTTAGGCTGGAGGTAAAGCAGGTAAAGACTCGGGAAAAGCTAAGGCAAAAGCAGTCTCAAGATCAGCAAGAGCTGGATTACAGGTATGGAGAATCTTATTAAATAATTATTTTATGAATTTAGAACAACATAAAAACGTACAGTTTTCTACTTTAGACTATTTCACAAAATTTAATAACACGCATGACCTCTAGTATGGCGGCCGCCAGTACCGTAGGAAAGTAATCAATGAAAATAGGAAATAAAAATAATCGCATATTTTCAGTTTCCCGTTGGAAGAATTCACAGACATCTCAAAAATAGAACCACAAGTCATGGTCGTGTAGGTGCTACAGCAGCAGTTTATTCTGCAGCTATTCTCGAATATTTGACTGCGGAGGTAAGCGACGCTTTGTCAATATGGCGGCATTCTAAATTTCTAGCGTAATTAAAATTCTAGTAATTAATGTATGCTGGCGCATTTAAAAACTCTGTTGTTGATAAATGTTATCTAAAAAAAGTAAAATTATTTCGATTTCTTTTGTACCTGTAGTAAAAGTAGTGATTTCCGAATACTATTTTTTGGCGGGAAATATGTACCTACTTTTAATACTTACTATTGTTTTGTTAAAATGTTTGGCAATTAGAATCTAAAAGTATGATATTCTTTCACTTGGAATATTTTTGTTTTGTAAAGTTAAAACTGCGCTTACATAAAATTTAATTAGTCGGCAAAATATTGTAAATTTGTTTGTTTACACAAATGGGCGGGAAAATACTTGTCAGTTCCTTTTGTTTACTTACTTTTGTCAATTTTTAGGTGTTGGAGTTAGCGGGAAATGCATCCAAAGATCTTAAAGTAAAACGTATCACACCAAGACATTTGCAATTGGCTATCAGAGGAGACGAAGAATTGGACAGCCTCATCAAAGCTACCATTGCTGGTGGTGGTGTTATTCCTCATATCCATAAGTCACTTATCGGCAAAAAAGGTGGCCCAGGAGCTCCAGTTTAAAAGGTAAAATATATTTACATAAACTATGTAGGTACAACCCGTCGGAAATATCTGCGAACCTGGCTTAGTGACGTCATGCAAATTGATATGAATATTTCACCAAACAGAGAAACAATAATGCGATTACTAAAGCGAGAATAGATAGGTAATACACATACGTCGGTAATTGCGTTGGCAATGTTACTGGATAGGCGCGAAAACAGGGCGAAATCCGGTAAAGCGCAAGGGAAGCACATTCCAGCGAGGTTCGCAGATATTTCCGACGGGTTGTACTACTGCTTTTTATTTATTTACTAGTAATAACCTTTGATTAATTATTACATAGATAATGTTATATCCTTACAAGACAATATTTCTATGCCACGACACCCACTGACATGATTTATCGTTACATTTCACTCACACAGCAAGAATTTGTGAAAGGGATGGTGGCATTCTTAATCAGTATAGTAACCATAAAACAACATGCTAAATTATTTGGATTTTGTATTAACGGTAAAATTTAATAATGATATTAATAATTAAAGTTTCCAGCATCCTAAATGATTTAGTAACTAAATTCAGTCAAGTGAAATAGCATTGAGGAGGTTAGGGTCGTAATTAGCATTTTAAATCGGAAGAATGTGGCTTCTGACTTACAAAATTTTAATAGGGAATATGCATAAAATATAAAAATAGCTTAAAATATAATAATATGATACTAGACAGAAAAATAAAGAAAATGGCGAGAAAATTTTCAATATCTGTTGATAAATGAGCAAGATATAAGCGGTCAAAGTTTGTAATCTATCTCTTTCTAGCAAAACGAAATTTAGTATGAACTTTCTATGAAAGTCGTGTTATGTGACGTCACGATACACGTTCTCTCTGTCTAATAGACCACTTTAAACGTTCATATCTTCGTTATTTTTAATGATATCGAAAAACTGATTTTACCATACGGTTTACCAAACAAGATAGATCTATATAAATAAATAAAAAAAATACGTGCATATTCCCTATTGGCTTTAAAATTAGGACATCAGAATTTAGTGAGGTAGAATATTTGCATTAAGACTCTTTGTAAGAACTATAAACCTATTTTAATAACATTCCCAATAGATTTAAATCTAAAATCTGTAGTAAAAATATTGAACACTTTATTGATATGATTTTTATTTATTATATTTTGTTACAGCGGGAATCAGCAAGCAACATTTTTCACTGCATTTGACTCTGATCTAACTGGTCATCTAAAATATTCATTAGCCAATCGATAAACATAGTTTTCTATTTAGGCAGTGATGTGGACAGTGGTGTGACTTCATAGAACTGATCCGGACTTATACTTGTAGCTATAAGTACTAGTAATATCTTAGTTTTAAGGAGAATAATATGATTGTATTAGAAATAAGACTTTTTTTGGTATAAATGATGGGAAATTCAATAAACTAGATTGTGTTTACTTTAAAATTATATTCTGACAGTGTTTGTGAATGTTACTCCATGAAACTGGCAGATCTATAATTTTAATTATATATTTGCAACTTTCTTTTTAGCTCTAAGCTATATTCGTAATATTATTTGCAGCATTTTGTATTTTTTTAAGGTGACAATAAATGGCATATTATGTTCTAAATTGTATTTTAGTAAGATTGAACTGTTACAAGTTGTAAGAAATGTATTTTGATCTTTAAAATATATAAAGCAAGCACTTATTTTTATGCATTTAGTTTATCCTAAGTACTTTGTCCTATAAAATTTAAGAGATATACTGAAATTATTTAAAAGTTGTAGTAAGCAAATTTTTTAGCATAATATATTCAGAATTTTATGTTGGAAACTGCAAGCACGGTTAATAAGTATAAAAAAGTAAAAATAAAACAAGTATAATGTAAATATGATAAAAATAATTATTATGGTATACCTTTCTATAATTTTTTAACATTTGGTTCAGGGTCATACATCAATAAATATACACGGACGATGCAAATTGCAATATGTGAAGGAATGCCTTATTGGGTAAACAAAACCAGAAAGAGACAAGCAAATGTATTGCCAGAAGGGAAGCGATGAAGCCACAACTACTTGGCTTGGCTAGTTTAAAACCCCGTTGTGGGTCTCCGGTATTGGCATGAAACAAGTACACATAATATTTAGTGTATTAGTTTCATGCCCTACCTTGGTTTTAAGTTGGATGATGAGACGTAAAAAAAGGGCTGCCTAGGTACCTAGTGTATGAAACCTATAACAATACTTATAGCAAAACTTACAACTAAGGGCGCATATCGCGGTCTCTACCCGACCCGGCGCCAGATATGTATGAAACCGGCTTCGAGTCGGACCGGCGCTAGTGCCGTCGACACTGTATGACCATAGTGTTCTGTGGTACCGGGCCGGGTAGAAACCGATTTGTATGGCCATGTACGATAGATATCGACCGGTCCGGCACCGGGTGCTTGCCGGGTCCACCACTGTGCGTCCGATCGCCGGTTAACTAAGGTGTATGAAAAACTTAGCACGCTTTCATACGCACCGGCTGGGTGGTCAGTCGTCCAGTACGCTGACTGTGAACGCTACTTAACAATCGTCTGTTATGGACGATTGTTATGTAGCGTCGACTACGAAGTATTCTGCCATATACGATAGCTTTCACACGTACCGGTGTACATGGCCATACACTTCGTAGTCGGCGCCGATTGTCCGGAATCGGTCCGGGAAACATTCAGCTTGCACATGGGCCACGGTCCGGTCCGTCCATACCCATCAACCGGGACGTGTGCAACGGCACTAAGGCTGAGACTATATGAAACGGAATCCGAAAGGCCGTAGAGTATTCTGAACACTGAAAGTAGAAATCTGTAGATACATATTAATTCAAAAGAGTTAAAAATCGAACACATGAATGTCAAATCAAACTCAACAAATGTCATATATGACAGCTCGACACTCCAAACTTCCATTTTCAACTCTATTGTATTAGCGCAGAGTTCTATTTTCAGTGCTCTGAATTTTCACTGGCGTTCCGGATTCCGGAGCATCTAGCCATAGCCTTACACTTAAATAGAGCATCGAGTTTTACCTTTGAGTATCCGACCATATGGATACTCAAAGAGTTTTACAGATAAGAAAATCGTCTGGTTAAGCTAAATTTAAACTACGTTTACCTACGAGCGTTTTTTGTGGTCGCAACAGAAAAAAACGGCACTGTAAATAGGACACGACACTGATTTTCAGCTTTATTGTATTAGCACAGAGTTCTTTACATTGCAGTTTTTTCTGGCACGACCATAAAAGTCGCTCGTGGGAACGTGGGCTAAATGTCAAAATAAAATTGACAATAATCAATGACTAAAGAATTCAAAGGACAGGCCCTACCTATGACAAAAACGTGTCCAATTTATCAGCTGCTTATGAGCAAAAAATGGCTGCCGAACTAGAGTTGCAATTATGGGTATCGACAGTATCGATATTTTAAATTTTCATAAGTTTTACAATAACTTACATGTATACGTAAATAAAAAACTTATTTTACTAATGACATTGTACATTTAACTACTTTTTTAATCGATAATATCTTTTAACGGACATCTAAAAAAGTATTCGATGCTGACGATATATTTAGGTATTATACATTCTATTTGTTCTAACTGGACCACTTTCAAAAAAGTTTTTGTAATATCTTTATTAATCATGTAAGACTTACCTTTATTTACCATGGGACAGAAGTGCCATTTCTTTATTGAAGTCAACACGCTTAAGTATAATTATTAGTTAAGGATCTTTTAACTCCTAGGTCCTTATAGGTTATAATATTATAACCTCTAAGGACCTAGGAGTTAAAAGATCCTTAAATATTTATTTGTATACGAGCTGAGCCAACTGTATAAATTGGTTTATGACATGAAATTATGCTTTTTTTATTCTTAATTTATGCATACGTAAGTAAAAAAACTTACTTTACTAATGACATTGTACATTTAACTACTTTTATTAATCGATAATATCTTTTAACCGACATCCTGAGTTTTATATGCTGATTGCTGAGGATAGTTTTATTCTATTTGTTCTAACTGGACCATTTTTTCAAAAAAAATTGTAATACCTTTATTAATCAAGTAAGACTTAACTTTATATTTACCATGGGAAAGAAGTGCCATTTCTTTATTGAAGTCAACACGTTTATCTTTTATTATTTAAGGATACTTTAACTCCTAGGTCCTTAGAGGTTATAATGTGGTTAAATATTTATTTTCATACGAGCTGAGCCAACTGTATAAATTGGTATATGAAATGAAATGGTGCTTTTTTTATTCTTTATTTAGGGACTTTTGATGTACAGCGTAAGTCAGTCCCATCGTAACCTAATCTTATACATAATGACAAGATGCTTTATTTGGTGAAAATATGGTTACAATTAATAGGTGTTACATTTTTACAGCTTGGCAAATAATTAGTCCTTGTGGCATCGACAGATGGAACTAAAAACTTTTTGAACTATCTAAGGTGGTATAGAAATAAAAGACAAAGGAATATATCCACTTATATTAAAATGAATAAGTCTATCCATTTCTAAATAAAATTAAGTTTGTTCAAAAACTGGCTATGCTATTCTCTTGACTGGGTCCGGGGATTAATATTTTCTTCTCCAGCTTTCAACCATAATTTGCTTATTGTATCACTTTTCGGAAACCTATAAAAACCAGTATTATTAGTTTTATCATTTGTCAAATAATTTTGGTCACAACAATATTATTAAAAGCTATCAAACTTATATTTTTAAAACCACATCGAATACATTCGGATTGCTTTTTGAGACATAACACAAATGTAATTATTATGTTTTTATCGATGTAATTATTATTTGTACCTTTATCGATAACTATTACAAACGGTAGGTACAACACTTTTCAATTACGTAAATAAATCTAATGACTTAAAATGCAATTTAAAGGACTGTTCTAATGAAATTTAAGTGGATATGAATATAATAAATGAAAAAATCAAATTGCAACGCAATAGGCTACACGACTACATCTAAAATATTTAGTTTCATTAATGTACTCAGAAAATTTGAGGCATTACTACTTCGTAAATGTAAAAAATTATAATATTTTATTTATAGTTTAGTAATTAGAGACATCTAAAAAGTACAAAAAAATTAATTATTTTTTTGCTAAATTAGTAAACAAAACCTACATCATTAGTTTACTTATATCATATACAAAAACTTTTATTATGACATGTATGAACTTAAACGCACAAATATCAGAGATATTTATAAATATGTTCCCGCGGCCATATACTTCATACACTTTAACATGGACGTGACGTCATATCTACGTACGACTTTAGTATGGAGCGTTTTCACGGGACTTGCGAAATTTTGTAAACAAATCGCTGTACCTTTAAAAATATTGACTTTTGATATACGGTTTCTTCTGAGAAGTTACTCATATTTAAGAGTACTATTCATTTATGCAATAAAAAAAAATCAGTCGTGTAGCCTATTATTTCATGAAATGTTTATAGTATTGCATAAAACCGGCTACTAACCTGCGTAAATACAATTGAGGTTGATTTATACTCTTTAATGCATTGCACCTTGCAATATAACGTTTAGGCATGTTAATTATCACTTTTACAACATTCAAATAAAATTTTAAAGAATAAGTCCTTAAAATCTCTTGGAAATTCATAAATAAACAAAACATAAACAACCTTTTGACAGGAGACCTACCACAGTTAATTGACAGTTAGTGAGCAAATAATGGCGGATCGTTCCACATTTCGTTCATTGTCAAAGTTTTGAAGTCTAATGTTTCTAAAATGAGCAAAAACAAAAATATTGCTGTTTCTTCTAACATGAAAATTATTGCATTAGATAGAAAGAGACCAAATGATATTTCACCGTCTGTCTCATATTTCCATCATATTTGTATTATGCGCTAGTAATAGGTATAGAACTGTAAGGTCCCCTCCATGTATATACCTCAATGACAATAATTGTCAGTTGTCACTGTCAAGTATCAAAATATCAAAATGGTCGCTCTTGCCCTTCGTCACCATTTTGTTTGTAGCGTGTTGTAAATTTTTAATTTGGATAAAATAACAAGATCAGGATTTAAGATTATCATAAATTAATACGTACTGTATATTTATTAATTAAGGGTTCTCTTAATACAATGAGCTCTCGCCACAGAGATAGAAGTAGGTCTAGATCTCGCGACCGGGATCGCCACAAGGAACGTGAGCGTGATAAAGGTCGTGATCGAGACCGGGATAAGGAAAGGGATCGTGATCATGGGCGCACGCGTGATCGTGACAGGGACCGAGACCGCCATCGGGACCGTGATCGTGATCGTGACAGGCATCGCTCAAAAAGGTAGGTACACATTGTACCATATCGAGTTTATGGATAATGAGTAATGACTAATGAGTTTAACAATATAATTTGGAACCTAGCTTAATAGCTTTACTTCATAGTGTGCTTTGTAAAATTGCAACAGCTTCTTCAGATGGTAAAACCTACCTGATATGTACCTGACATATTTATTTTTTAGAGATAAAGAAAGGGAGCGCAGTCCAAGTCGCCACAAAGAAAAAAGACGCAGTCGTTCTCGCAGCAGAAGCCGTGGACGCAAGTCAAAAGACAGGTACTGTATTCTCTTAATAGGGTGGTATTACACATATCAAATATCTCAGCCTAATCTTGCTTCAAAGTGTCATAATTATCAGATCAAATCTCTTTTCCCTTTCTCTTTTGTTTGTATCTGTATCTTCTTTCCCATTTCCATTTGTTTATTTGTTGAAGTTGTTAAATTTCTTTGATCCAATGCATATTGGACAAAGATCGGATAAGTGTAATACCTATTAGATGTGATAACGCAATGGGAAAGAAAGAAATCTGTAAGAAAAAAGAATGACTTTGTAAGAGGACTGTATAAAGTCTCTTTTGATTCCATGAGACTAGTGCCATGAGAAAAAGAAAATAAAAAATATGAAAAATTTGGTAACTGCTTCAGCTCCTCATATAAATACTATAGTTTGTTTTCCAGGGATGGTACAATAGCCCTGCTAGATCAAATGGTGGGCACCACCACCAAGGCAATGTCTCGGCAGGTGACGACCACCACAACCATAAATCCGGCTACCCAGGCGGCCATTCTTGCTGCTGCTGCAGTGGCACAGGTATTCTTACTAAATAATAAGACCATGCTTTACCTTAAAAATTCTATTTTTATGTTTTCTTACTTTTTCATAAATAATCTTAAGCATATTCAATGAAAAGTACGAAAATAATTTTATTCCTTTGCTTTTTTTCATTGTAATTAATAAATATTGAATAATAGAAAAAAATATATATAATGCACTAGCTCTCAACTACCTACTTAACATTTAGCTTTACCTTAGCTACTTTATTTAACAAGTACACATATGAATTATAAAATATTGTAGAAATAAAGATTATTATCTTTCAGCATCATGCAAATGAAAGACAGGTAAATACTCGGTAAAGAAATTGAAGAATTATTTTAGAAAACAACAATAGAAAACTTTAAGAATTACATTTTTTTGTTTCTAGAAATATGTCAATCTTATGGTAAGATTAATTTTTACTAATCTAAAATATTTTTATATAATATATTTTATCACTTATATCCTTCCCTTGTTGTTAAAATTACATAATAATATTATTATTGAAGTGTTTCTCATATAGTTGTATTATCCACAGCCAAATGTTATAATAACCCCATTATCTTTTGTAACTAGTGCTGATTTTTCCTTCAGTTTAAGATTGATAATTTTATAAATCACTTTCTTTTCATAATAATTTTGTTTTCATAAAATAAACTTCAAAAATTTTTATATTTCTGTATGTACTATCAAACAAGTTGCCACTCAACCAGGCATAAGATGAAAATCGCTTATTGTGCACACACACACATACTCACGTGTAAATATGTATTTCAACTACATCTGCAGTTTAAATATTTTGAGGTGTCCTAGTGCAAGGGAAAATGTTTAGAAACGGGTCGAGCAGGAACTTTGTGTCGATATTGTACATAGTATATCATCAATGTAGTCTTAGAATGTTCACATTACACATCTATATTTTCCACTGTACTAAAATCCATGTGTCTGTCAGACGTTTGTCGCTCAGCGTCGCGCGACGGCTCCCGTGCAGCCAGCGGCTGCGGCGGCCGCGGCGCTGTCGGCCGCGACTGCCATCCCAACGCCCACGTCCGTGCAGCAGAAGCTGGAGCAGCTGCAGTCGCGCTACCGCCACCACGACCACAGTGTCCACGAGGAGCAACATGATCATCACCCCGATGATGATAAGGACGATGGACAGGGTCAGTTGTTTTTGATAGCCCAGTAGCCCAAGCCCAACCACTGCTTAAATTAAGTAGTGCACACACATGCTTTCATTGTCAGTCTGTCAAGCAGAGATAGGGACGACCTGTGATTGAGAGGCCCTAGCAAACAAGAATATTGTCCTTATTTCAGTCCGGTAACTTTTTAATTTAGCAACTGATGTACTTTTTGCATTTTTCACTGCATATTTATGTTTCCTTTCGGAAAATATGCGACTTTTCTGGTTTAAAACAAATGCATATTCCCTATTAATTCTACACTAAGATTATTATTTGGCTTCAAGATAATGGTGGTAGAATGATGTTAATATTTCAATTTTCCATATAGAATCTAGATAGACTAAGATATTGAAGTAGCATAAAAATCTAGAATAAGTTAAAAAATACATAGCAAGGACAATTTTTTATTTTTACTAAAATATTATAAAAGCCACCACCAAAAAAATATAAAAAATAAAAATTCACAAAACCAAATTGAAAATTTTCGTGGACTTTCGTGTTTCGTTTTGTTGCACCATTAAAAAATAAAGTGCCCTTATATGATACAATAATATAAATAATATAAGATTGAGGTGTCATACAGCAGGCCAATCGTGCATTATCAGGTTTTAATTTTCTTGGCCAGACTTTGTTTTCGTAGTCTTACGAAAACAAAGCCTGGCCCTATTACTCGACTTTTTTAATGATTCCGTATGGCGCTGACAAAAAGTTGATATGATGCTACTTTATCTCGCATCAGACTGAAACATTTCTTGTTTTGGTGTGTTAAATTGTTGAGAATATGAGGTGAAAATGACTTGTTAAATAAAAATAAAATTGAGTTATGATTGGAAGGAAAGAGTGATAATGAAATTTGTTCAGTCACACCAGAATTGAACTGAAACTGAATCATAACCAAAGCAGATCTGAACCTGAATTTTAACAATAAATATATGACACCTTATTCTATGTAGGTCCCAGTAGACCTTTTATTATTTATCTCCACCCTTTGAATCATATTTTTAAAGTACTGAGTCTCTTATGCCATAGTTATTAAATTTTCTGATCAATGTGGCATGCTTAATACAGTCAAAGTAATACATATTAAAAATGTAACGTCAGTTGCCAGTCTTTTAATTCTTTGTATCTGAGTTACCAGTTATTAATTCTATTCTCTAAATATATCTAATTTTCCTGCCAGGCCCGCCTGGTGAAACTGCGGCAGAACGTCGCGCGCGCCGGCGTCGCACGCGCTGGATGGGCTCCGAGCATGACAAGACCTTCATCCCTGGACTGCCCACGGTGTTGCCATCCTCACTCACACGGGAACAGGAGGAGCAGTATCTATGTGAGTATTATATCTATCTGTTGCTTACAACAGCTTGTAACAGATGTGTAAACAAGAATCATGAAAAGTTATGTGTTTTTATGTTTTGTAAAGTATTGTCTATGGCATGGAGGATTTTGTTTACATTGAAGTTATTATGGTCCATGAATTGTAAGTATTTATACTTTACGCTCACACTTAACAAGTCTTTCAAAATAGCTATAGTAATTCATTGTAATTAAATTTAAAAAATTGTTAGAAGAAAATATGATCTTGTGCAAAAACTCTTGTTCAGTGTGAGAATACTTTATCATATTAAATATCTTAACTGTTTTTTTTAATGTTTCTAGGTTCTTAATAATGATATTTACTAATAAATGAGTATTTTAAGCTTGCTAATCCAATACACTATGATATTAATTTTTGTTTCATATAATAAAATGCTAATTTTAGGTGGATAGATTTTTTAATATTTTATTTATGTACCATCTAGATATTTTCACGCAATATGTATTCAACAGGGATGATGACCTTTGATTTATGGTTTCAATTTCATTCAAATATTGTAAAAAAGAATATTTTTAATTCGATTTTATGTAATGAACAAATAATAACTTTTTTTTGACAAAACCAATTATTATGCAACAATTTTAATATTTATAGTCGAGATTTTCTTAGGTTTTCGTTTTCTTAACAACTTAAATAATTGTTTTTTTATAATAATTACTCTATATTTAATATCATGATAGATGCAAGTAATATGTCGTCATCCCCCTAATATGATTTAGCGCTGTAGCGTATGTGTGGTCTAATGGTGGTGTGCCGGACTCCGGCGCTAACCCTTGCCTTGCAGTGCAGCTGCAGATAGAGGAGGTGAGCCGCAAACTGCGCTCTGGAGACCTGGGCATCCCGGCCAACGTGGAAGAGAGGTACCCGTTTCACCCTGAGTATCGTCCGCTTATATTACACACACACAGCTCCAATCGCGATAATCTTTTCTTCTGTTTGCAGGCCATCACCGAATTATAGATGGTTTTAAATATACTAGTAAATGATACACCGGGTATCACGAAGACTGGAGCTTGATTGCCGCGCCGAAGTTAATGGCTAATACACAATAATATTTAATCAGTACCTTTTCAGTGCGTCGGGTTAATCGATAACCTTATTTTCAGCCCTAATACTGATTCAAATTTCAGGTTTTCGAACACTAATTCATATTCTAATGATTTTATTTTTTCTCAGGGCGCTAGGTTAGATAGACATGACCGGAGCTCGGTTGATATCACTTATTTTTCTAGCTTATCGCACGCGACTGCCGCGTTTGTTTCGTTCGGTACCAAACGTCGTGGTCGCAGTGTGTAGTTCGACCCGTGGACCCCTGGGGGTGCGGGGTGCACGGGCCGGGTCTGATTGTATTGGTGTGCAGGTCTCCGTCTCCCGAGCCCATCTACTCGACGGACGGCAAGCGGCTGAACACGCGCGAGTACCGCACGCGCCGCAAGCTGGAGGAGGAGAGACATCGCCTGGTGCAACGCATGCAGCAGATCAACCCCGAGTTCAAACCGCCACCGGACTACAAGTGAGATATATTTTTTATTTCGTATTTTTTGCTTTGGTTTTTAGTTTTTTAAATGTAATGAACAGGAAACGAGCAGAGTGCGCCTGATGGTAAGCGATTACCGCCGCCCATAGACACTCCAACCAGAGGAGTTACAAGTATAACTCCTCTGGTTGGTGTTGCGACTTGCGTTCCTAGTCCTTAAAATCCCCAATCCCTTGGGCCTCCAGTAACCTCACTCACTTCATGCCGAAGCGTGGCTCTCCCACAGTTAAATGTTAGTATGTATTTTATTGGTTAGTATAAATATATTATGAACTAGCTTTTGCCCGCAACTTCGTCCGCGTGGAACAATACTTTGGGATATCGCTGAAATTTACCCGCGACTTTATTTATGACTAACGAAAGCGGAATCCTGTTTTTTTAAACGGAACCCTAAAATAAAAGTAGCCTATGTACCCTATAACATCAGCTATCTGCTAGTGAAAGTCCCGTGAAAATCGGTCCAGCCGTTTCAGAAATTAGTCGGAACAAACAGACAGACAGACCGACTTACAGACAGACAGACGGACAGACAAAAATTAAAAAAAAATGTATTTTATTGTAAGTACCGAATATACTTTCAGATTCATTATGTAAAAAGCTGTTAATTTGAAGTTACACTTAAATTGTATTTAACTGTATAGATGTATAGATATTATATTGTATTATATTTTAAGATATTATCAATTTGATGTTCATAAAATAACTAAACTATTTAACTAAACTAAACTAAACATTAACCCGCACGCGCACCCCGCCTTGGTGACGCCCACTTCGCAACGGGCCGTGCAGCAGAAGTCGTAATATTTTAATTTCGCCATAACTTCAAAACCAAACGTCCAATTTTAATCATTCAAAGACCAAATATTATCTACATAAACTATACTTAGTGATGAAATAATTTATTTTGATAAGGATTAATAACATGAGTAAAATAAACGCGTTTAAATGTAGTCCAAAAAAAAATCAAGATTTCTAAATAAAAAAATGGTTGTTGTGCCTCACTCGACATAGATAGGTATAGTGTGTCGCGGACTTTTTTGTAGATATTTATAAGATCTACAATTAATTAGAACATTTTATGGTTCTATCTTTTATAGTTTAGGCAGCGTACGCAAAATAAGTAACTTTTCTGGTTTATTTTTTACACCTTGTGTCCGAAAAACCCAAATATCTTACGGAACCCTACTTTTTTCCAAAATAAAATTTAGCCTATGTTACTCGTGGATAATGTAGCTTTCGAATGGTGAAAGAATTTTTGAAATCGGTCCAGTACTTTTTGAGCCTATTCATTACAAACAAACAAACAAACATACATACAAACAAAGTTTTCCTCTTTATAATATTAGTGTAGATAAAACAATGTTGAAGCCACGTTGAAACTCGAGGTCCATTAAAGTCATTTATTAAATCTTTCCAGGCCTCCGATCATACGCGTGCACGACAAAGTGATGATACCACAGGAGGAGCATCCTGACATCAACTTCGTAGGTCTGCTGATTGGCCCGCGTGGTAACACACTAAAAGGTGCAGTATTTTTGTATCTCCAAAACTTTTAATTGATACATATACAGTTTTTACACAAATAAATTTGTTAAAATATAACATAACCAAAACGTTCCCTCTACAGCGATGGAGAAAGAGACAGGAGCTAAGATCATAATCCGCGGCAAGGGTTCGGTGAAGGAGGGTAAGGTGGGGCGCAAGGACGGGCAGCCGCTGCCGGGCGAGGACGAGCCGCTACACGCCTACATCACCGCCACCAGCGCCGACTGCGTCAAGAAGGCTGTTGAAAAGGTAACTTTAGGCTGACCCCACATTAGGCGTGCGCGGTCCTCGGGCGTCTGAGTGGCGTATGCAGCGCCCGCATCGCTCGATCGCTCACACGCCCGAGGAACTTTGTATTACAACAACGAGAAGAAATCAACAGCTTTGATCTTACTACTTGTTGCAAATCTACTCTTCTTTATGTGACGAGGACAAGTGTCATCTTCAATGATTGATTTTTATTAACTTTCCTTAAATATAAACGTATATTTTAAAGAAATTCGACTTTACAAAAAAAAGGGTAATGGATGTAGAACGACTGGAAGCGAGTGAAATTGTTGCCATTTCTGTCTGATGGACTCATATATATTATCCTACCTATATTATTATTGTGAAAGTTAGTGAGGATGTATGAATGGACGTTTTCACGCAAAAATACTGAACAGTTTTAAGTTTTTGATGTTTGGTATTATGGTAGTAACTAGTTGAGGCCCTTGATTAATGCCTCGCTTAATTAATTGTAAAGTAGGTGCAGTGTTCCCGTGGGATAATGTAATAAACGCGGGTAGAACCGGAAGCAAATGCAGTAAACAAAAAACATGTCAAAATGCGTAGCACAAAAAATATCAAAAAAATTATCACCAAATACCTTAAGTACCTTTAAAAATCATAATTTATACTTTGTGACCAGATCAAGGAGGTGATCCGGCAAGGTGTGGAGGTGCCGGAGGGGCAGAACGACCTTCGGCGCATGCAGCTGCGCGAGCTGGCGCAGCTCAACGGCACCCTGCGCGAGAGCGACGGGCCGCGCTGCGCCAACTGCTCCGCCGCCGACCACAAGACCTGGCTCGTGAGTGCCAACATCGTATAGAAAAACGACTGTGACTTCTACGTTGCATAGTAAAGAGACTGACTACGCCCAGGGATGACCAACCTTTTTTTTTTTTTTTTTCGTAGGGGAAGGCATTTTCGCCCTTCCCAGGGGTTTGGGGGACCCCCGGGGGTATGTGGGACTCACCGGCGACTGATCGCCGGAATACCGCACTAAACCACCTACGGGTGCCTTCGGCCGCATAAATGAGATTACCCCGGATCTGTCAAGCACAGGGTAACCTCGCGACTGGCCGGTCCAGCGGCTAGAAGGACCGGACTACATTAACAAGGGGCTACTCCGGCCAGGGATGACCAACCTGCCTTAAGGGTTTGGCCTGTGGGTTGATACATCAGTTCATGAAGTATGGACCAGGAGTCCGAAAGTAATGTTGAAATAATGGTCTCAATTTAAGGGACGGATTTTTTTCCGGTAGAGCGCGCCATTGTTCAAGAAGTACCAAGCGCGTTTCAAACTGAGCGCTGATTGGTCTGCCACAATAGCATCGGTACGTCCAAAATTCTAGTCCAGCCAGTGGCAGAAAAGAGAACTAATATCTTGGTTTATTATTATTTATTGTGTACATAAATACTATGGAAAAGCCTATACCGTTTGGATTCCTAGTATTCTATACTTCGTGCATCAGTGAATCAGCTTTGCCTTTTATATAATGACATTAATATATAGATAATGTAATTGTTTCCAGTGTCCGGACAAGCCGAACGTGACGAGCAGTATCGTGTGCTCGTCGTGCGGCGGCGCCGGCCACATCGCCCGCGACTGCCGCGCGCGCCGCCCCGGACACGCGCCGCTCAACCCCGACAAGGTAACGTACATCTTGGATGTTATATTAGACTTTCGAATATTTAAAACAGTATTAAACGATAGCAAAAAATTTAATTTTTATTAAATATACATACATATAATCACGTCTCTTTCCCGTAGGGGTAGGCAGAGACACTTCTTTCCGCTTGCTACGATCCTTATTTGTTTCGCTTCGTACACTTTAATTCTTACCATCCATTCCTCATCGGGACATCTTTGAATCGTCGATCCCACAATCCCTTAAGACCAGAGTCTTTGATCAATGCGTTCTACCGGTAATGACATACGGAGCCGAAACGTGGACACTCACCGTAGGCTTGGTTCATAAATTTAAGGTTGCTCAGTGTGCAATGGAAAGAGCAATGTTAAAGGTATGTCTGGTGGATAAAATACGTAACGACGTTATTCGCCAGAGAACTAAAGTCACCGACATTGCTCAACGAATTAGCACGCTGAAGTGGAAGTGGGCCGGCCATATTTGCAGACGGACGGACAATCGATGGAGCAGAAAAGTATTAGAGTGGAGACCACGCTTACGCAAACGTATTGTAGGACGTCCTGCGGCACGATGGACCGACGATTTGAAGAAGGTGGCTGGCAGCGGATGGATGAGGGCTGCCCAAGATCGGGATGGTTGGCGCTCATTGGGGGAGGCCTACGTTCAGCAGTGGACGGCGATAGGCTGATGATGATGATGATGATCCATTCCTCCTCTTACATTCAACGTAGCGAAGCGGCTCTCCATGGGCCACTTTTTGCCTCCGCGAGAACGAGACGTGATGGGTGGCGAACCACATCGCCGCCATTTTGGATAATTAAATTATTAAATATTAAATACTACCTTCTAATAACTAAATCTTAGTGACTTTCCTCTTTACACAAGCAAAAAATTTCGTTCAACTAGAGTATAATCTTATAGCAGTCATATCTTGCAGACCATAAAATATAACTCGTAACATATTTTTTTACACATTTGCGAAAAAAAGTTACATTTGCAAAGCATTCAACTTTTGTCCGCTACTCATCTTTCGCGTTTCTTTTTTTTTTTTCATCTTTAATGTATGTTCCCCAGGCGAAGATCGACGAGGAGTACATGTCGCTGATGGCGGAGCTGGGCGAGGCTGCGCCCCCGGCCGGCGGCGGCGGGGGAGGCGGGCACGCACAGCGCCGCCCCGCGCACAACCTGTTCGCATCGCAGCAGCCCGCCCGCGCTATCTGCGCGCCGCCCGGTACGTTGCATTGTTTTTAAAAATGGGTAAACGCTCAAAACGTACGGATGTTTACCCATCTCTAATAGGCTTCTTGACTCATATTTAATTTCATACATTGAAGGAGTACTCGGATTAGGGAAACGTATTCTACTGCGATATCATAAATTAAAAACTTAAGATAGATAAATAAAGTTGATTCAAAAATATGTATTTTTGTTTTTTAATGTCTACTGATGAAAATACCTCGAACTTGAGGAAAGGATGTGACGGCACAAACACACTAAGCACATATGTAGTAGTGAAATGGAACACGTTTCTGTAAATAAATAGTTCATGACATTTAAAGTTATTTATGTCAAAACGTCAAATGGAGCGTCACACCGCCATTTACTATAGCACAGATTACAAATTGTACTAGTATGACGTCACCCAACATGGCGAATAATGTTTTCGGCTGTTTTTAAAGTGTATTTTTAAATACATTTTTTGTAGGTTTTTAGGTTTCAAAATAATGTAATTTTTTTGTGTAATGAAACGTTTAGGACATAAACAAAAACAAGGTTAAGTAGCGAATTGTTCTTATTTCTATTATATCAATGTTCACCATATTATAACATAATATTATGCCATAAGAAGTGGCAGATCGACTTTAAACAGTTCTGTAAACTATTATTATTGTTGGATGTATTTTCCAGTAATACATAATTAAAAAGTAATACATTATGCATATAATATATTTATATTATATATTATTTAGTTTCAGATCATAATATTTTTGAACACTAATAAAACACAATTTTTCGTGCACTTTTTCCACTATAATAATAATATCTAATATCTATGGACCCGTAACACAAGTTCTCGAAGAACAAGAGGGTACCAGACAACGGAAATATATTTAATACTTTTATATTATACACATATTTAAGATTTTTATTATATTATACACATATTTAATACACATCCATGACCCAGGAACACAGAAAAACTTTTTGTTCCTTCGGCGGGATTTGAACCCGCGACCCCCGGCTTGAGCAGCAACACGCTCAACCAACTGAGCCACAGAGGTCGTCAAAAAAATCATCATCAGGTTTATTCCGAAACCAGTCGTGTTATTTATTAAAATTTATAATTATATCTTAATATAGTGGAAAAAGTGCACGAAAAATTGTGTTTTATTAGTGTTCAACATGAATTTCCACCAAAAACCGACAGTACAATCAATTACATATATAATATTTTTTACTGTTATTAATATTAATAGTCAACCTGCATTGTAATTTAAACGTAGGTAACACGAATGTTGTATTGATGTGTGCAGGTGTGGGTGCGTCGATGCCGCCGTTCCCGCCGCACATGGCGCACCCCCCACACCCGCCCGCGCCGTGGCTCGGTAAGGATATTGAAAACTACATTAGAGCTAGAGTCTATATACTTAAAATGAAACTCTGTCCTGAAGGTCCATCAACGTAATTAAAAATGTTATGGTACATTTACACTCAGCCCCTGCCACTGCTCCTACCACTGCCCCTGCCGCTGCGCTGCCGTAAATATTGCCGCGGCAGTATCGACGCGAGTGAGTGTTCACACTCAGCCTTCATACTTCTTTATTGAATGACTCGCAACGATGGCAGACGTCGAGGTTGTTGCGGCGATAGCAGTATGTCTGCTCAGTTTAAGTAACTATTTATGTGTTTTAAAACGAAATAAAAGATGCCGTCGTTCAAGAAGATGGTGGATGAGGGAAATTCCTATTAGATGGTTCCTAAAAATTTTTCCATTATTTCAAATGCAAACCATATCGGCTGGAATACATCATCATCACCTCCACCACATCGTTTCGTAATCAAAGTCAAACAAAATACGTGCTTTCGCCTTGCTTTCGCGCTTAATCGCCGGCAACAAGTTGAGCAAGAATGGCTGAATGTAAACACTCACTCGCGCTCGCGCTGCCCGTCCTTTGACTTCCGCGCGAAAAACCGACAATCGAGGGAGCGCTAGGCAGTGACAGCGGCATGAGTAGTGACAGCGCGAGTGACCTGTTATTCTCGCGCTGCCCACTTCCCTGCCCACTTCCCTGTCCAACAGGGCTGAGTGTAAATGTCGTATTAAATGTTAATTTCGCAGTTATGAAGCTTCAATCACAAGTCATGCTGTCGCACTCGCACATGTTCTATATTATACGTTTAAAAGAAGACTGGGGTCTTCAATAGGAATACAGTTTTAGTCTTTGTTGATTTAACACGCCATTGTGTTGTTTTAAAGGGGGCGCCTCGGTGGGCGCGCAGCCGCCGCCGCCCGGCGCCGCGCCGCCCTTCCCTCCGCCGCCGCCCATGCAGGTAAATAAATACATCACTATGATTTATAGTGAAAGACTGCCTGTTGCACGATCTACTCATAAGCCTATTTGTATGTTTTGTCCCTGTCGCTCGTTATAATTAAATAATAGCTTCCCACACCGATTTCGGTGATTGGTGGCCGGTTTCATTGAAAACCAGGCCAGCTACGCAGGAGTTATTATAATAATAATAATAATAATTTCTATGGACGCTTCACACCACGTCAATCTGATCCCGTGGTAAGTTCTCGAAGAACTTGTGTTACGGGTACCAGACAACGGAAATATATTTAATACTTTTTATACTATACACATATTTAAGATTTTTATTATATTATACACATATTTAATACACATCCATGACCCAGGAACACAGAAAAACTTTTTGTTCCTTCGGCGGGATTTGAACCCGCGACCTCCGGCTTGAGCACCAACACGCTCAACCAATTGAGCCACAGAGGTCGTCTAACCAAACTTGGAAACAACCATTTTTTGTTGTTTCCATGTGGGAATCGAACCCACGACCTCCGAGTCGAGAGCCAAGCTCTAAACCACTAGACCACGGAGGCTGCTAAGCAGCAGCCTTCGTTATAATTAAAGTAAGCAGCGTCAAAACTTCCGAATAAGCTATTCGACACTTATAAGAAGATTGTGAAACGAGTCCTAACTTCCAAAGAGACAAGAAAGATTATCTACATCGCAATTAACAACGGATTTGGTTTTAATTCGTATTCAAGGCAAAATGGAAAATGTCCTTTGTTTACTAGCTTTTTCCCGCGGCTCCGCACGCGTTAATATAGTATCCCACGGGAACACTGTATTTTTTCGGGATAAAAAGTACCAGTAGAATGTCATGGGGTACTCATCCCAACTTACCTGTCCGGTAGTTGTGGTATAGTATACGGGTACGCGACCCCGGCTTCCCTAGCTATTACTGTCCTATCCCTTGCCCTCCTGGGCGGTAATATCCTACATTTCCTATTTCCCACTCCAACTTACCAATCTTCCTTTCCACACCACCTATCAGTGGCGAAGCGTGTATAGAAGCCGATTCCCATCGGCTTCCCTTTTGTGTTGGATACATTTCAGTAACTATGACAAATTAGTTCGAAAACTAATTCACTACAGCAATGACTTATTGTACAAGCTATAGCGTGATGTAGGGCCGCGCAAGCGCCATCTATGCAACGGACATCACAATATCACATAACCCGATGAATAACGGCTTATCGCATTGTATAAAAGACCTTATTTCGTTCGAAATAAAGTTGAAATTTAAATATGCCGTCCTATTGGATGGCCAGTTCGAATTTTGAAAATCGTAATACAGTGTCTGAGTGTTTCAGTAATGAAATATATGTTTCATTCTATAATAGTCATTATTTCGTTTGTTTTAAGGTTAAATTCAAACTGTAGGCCTGATGGCTCTTATTACGTTTTGGAAATGAATGACAAAGTATTTGTACAATTTTATTGGTCGAAATTATCATTAAATAAGCCGCTCGGAGACCGGTTATGGTCTCTCATTGGTTGAAAATCCCAAACATTAGAAAATTTCTTTTTCCATTTTTATGCAAACGACAGTCGACTACATTCCATATTATGCGTTGTAATTTCGTTATAAATTATTCGCTAGTCTCTTGTATTATTGTAATTTGTAGTGTATACTGTAGTGTAAAATATTATATTTATATTGTGAAGTGTACTTCTTTGGATTGTAAATTGCATTATTGTGGTGAGTAGATTCTAGTAGGCATAGTATTTACATTATTGAAACGATCGTGAATTTCTTAAAATGGCGTTAATACATATTGAATCGAAGCAGCCTCTAGGTATGTATTTACTATGTACTTGTTTAATATGCATAAAGACCATAGTGGCTTCCCTCTGCGGAAAAACCACCCTTCGCCACTGCCACCTATCCTTCCCTTTCCCTATTCCTACCCTCTCTACCAATCCGTGGAAACGCAATGGATAATAATAAAAATAATTTAATTATCCAAAATGGCGGCGATGTGGTTCACCACCCATCACGTCTCGTTTCTCGCGAAGGTGAAAAGTGGACCATGGAGAGCCGCTTCGCTATGTTGAATGTAAGAGGATGAATGGATGGTAAGAATGAAAGTGAACGAAGCGAAACGGGTATGTGAGGATCGTAGCAAGTGGCAAAAGTGATCTCTGCCTACCCCTTTACGGGAAAAAGGCGTGATTATATGTATGTATGTATGTATGTAAAAGTACCATATGTTTTAATCCAGAGCCTAAACCACTACCATACCAAATTTCATCGGAATCCGTTTAGTAGTTTTTGCGTGAAAGAGTAACAAACATCCATCTATCCATCCATCCATCCATAAACTTAGGCCTTTGCATCCGTTAATGGATGATTTATACAGTATTCTTCGAGCGAAGTAACCACTCTTGAAATACTGTAGTGCCTGGGACAGTTGGTTTTTTTAAATGTCGTATGGTTGCCCAAGCACATACGGCATTCTCACAACATAGTCAGCCTAGTCCAGAGGAATGAACTAGTCAATACATCTGGGGCCAACTATGTGCGGGTTTCCTCACGATGTTTTCCTTCACCGTTAGAGCGTCCGTATAATGTACTTGAGATCTGAAAAAGTCTCATTAGTACACGCCACAACCTGGGATTCGAACCTGCACTCTCTCGAGTGCGAACCAAACGGTCTACCCACTAGGCTACGGAGCTCTCCATCCATCCATACATCCTCACAATCTTTCACATTTATAATTAGGTATTACATTTAGCTTATTCCACTTTCTCCATGCGATAAAACTGTATCTTATTTCTAGGGTGACGGTTCTATGGGCCCCGCGCCGCACATGCCGCCGCCTCCGCCAGGTATGTCTAAAATATTTAATTTATTATTTAAAAATAATGTTTATTATTTAACAATTTTTTTTTCTAAATCTGTAACTCCAATCTAGTCAATGTCCTAGTAAATCATCAGTGCAATCAATAAGTCAAGTCAGTCGATTCAGTAAAGAGGTAGACACTTTACAGAAACTTCCTAGGGAGAAAACACTAAAACATACCCAAGAGCATGTCAGGACATGTCTAAGGAGGGTTCCGTAACTATCAACGCCCAATAGGTTTTCGTTGAATTACTTCAAAAGTTATGGTCCGATTTCGCTGAAAATAATTTTCCTAATGAGTTTTTAGCATAATCTACCAGCATGGAAACTTACAAGTTTCTATATCCTATAGTTTAGAAATGGCATTATACCAACTTAATAACCACTTTATTACAGAAACTAGAAGCGTGAACAGACAGACAGACGGACAGAACAAAACTTTAAGGGTTCCTCGAATATAACGGAACCCTAAAGCAGTTGTACAAACTTGTCCACAATAATTGTGGACATAAACAAATATATTTTAATAGTAAATATAATACCAAGATATACATTAAGACCCGAAATGACATCTTTAGGTAAAAACGCACAAACAGCAACGTAACATTTTCACATCCCAGCCGAAGCTCCTTCTCACATACCTTATTGTTTCCAGGTATGATGGGTATGGGCGGTGGTGCAGGCGGGTGGCGCGCGGCCTTCGCCCCGCCCTGGGCCGCGCCGCCACCGTTCCTCGCTCCGCCGCCGCCGCCGCCGCCCGTCTCCTCCTCGTAGCACCAATACGGCTTATGACCTCGAGTCTAAGGACCACCAATACGTCTTGCGAGTCTCAGGACCAACGGAGACGTTACTATTCACACCAACAATATGTCTACAACCCGTCAACAAGTTAACACCAGTCTTAGGTTCCACACAATCGCGTGTATCCTTGCCACGCATTCGTGCTCTTATAAATTTGCCCATTTCAACACGCAAAAATCGTGTAAGCCAGCTTCTTGCTTTCACGCCAGTACCCCAAGCAGGAACATTTTGCGGTATAGTTACGTGTACGTAAGCGAGAAATATTGTATGAAAACCATGAAAGTGCCTCTAGCGGACGTCAAAGTAACAAAAATTTTCATACAATATTCCTCATATTTCTCGTTTACGTACACGTAACGAAACCGCAAAATGTTCCTGCTTGGGGTACTGTTTGCTGATCTTCATGGCAGAAGTGAGAAGCTACCTGTACAATAGACGTAGCAATAAAACTTCGATACACGAATCAACAATAAGCAAAAATAGGTCAGTCTAAGGACCAAAGTGATAAGAAGATAGTATAATTAATTTCTGGGGCTGTATACACTTTAGTATAAATAGTTTTTTATTATTATAGTAAATTTGACACATTTTTCAAAATATTGAACCGTATTAGACTATCAGATGATAGCACAAAAATATAGAAAATATTAAAGGCTGATACAGCAAAAAAAATTGTACAATAGACATTGAGGAAAAAGAAGTTTAGTCATCTACGTCCAGAGAAAAAACACCAAAGTACTTGTAAGTGCACATTTATAATTATGTTTATTTTAACCATATAGAACGGCATGGAATAGTTTGTTACAATAATGAAATATCAGTATAATAATGTGAGAAAAATAAGAAGATTTTAAATTTTATCAGTCATTCATTAGTACTGTCCAACATCGGAACTACTCCAGACTGCCATTTAACTGTGACATTTAATTGTTATTATATACTTGTATGTTAATAACTTAATTTTCAATAAACCTTAACTAATGATCTTAAAAAATCGAAAGTGAAAAATATTATCAATTTCTCAAACAATATTTTGCATATTATATATTATGCAATTTTGACAGAACACTTGGATGCTTTTGTGATCGTGTAATATTTTCTTTAGATTACTTAATGGTATATTGAGACAGTTTTTATTAGAATTAATTTATAGCTACTAAATAGATTACTATTATTGATTTCCTTCACATTTACTGAAATAAAAAGGTTCATAGATGACTCGTGTGTTTCATTAACGTGAATTTTACATTGAATGAACATTAAACTCAATTAACTTCTTAAAGAAATAGTGTTTCTTTTTTTAAATAAATAAACACTTCAATTATTATACCTAATATAATCCTACTAATATTATAAATGTGGAAGTTTGTGAGGATGGATGTTTATTACTCTTTCACGCAAATACTACTGAACGGATTTCGATGAAATTTGTTATGGTAGTAGTTTAGGTTTTGGATTAAAACAGGCCACTTTTTTCCCGAAAAAGTACAGTATTCCCGTAGGATACTTACGCGGGCGGAGCCTCGGGCAACAGCTACTTTTTATGATAAATTGGATATGATATTATTAGGAAGGGTTGAGGCGAATCTCACCACTGTGGAGGGGTTAAAAATCCGCATAAACGTCTCACGTAATTTATGGACGTCCCCTAAATGGATTCTAATCTGTGGTTATATTCTATTAGTAGTCTATTTTGTAAAGTAGCTTATGAAACTTGAAACTGGATGCACCTCAGTATAAGTACCACGCTGTTTGCATTGACTTTGTATATTTTATGAACTTACTAAAATTATCATAATAATGACAACTTATTGAGTTCATATTACATATCTCATTGTCTTACTTATATATATATTATTTTAATAAGTAATAAAATAAAACAGAAAATGTGCTTACTGTAATCGTGTATTAAATATAATTACAAAATTTATTTTATGTCTGTCCATCAATACAAAAAAAAAAAGAAATGCAAAAATAATTGCACACCAGTGAGATAAATAAATAAACGCAGTACATTACGATACATTTCATATCGTTAAGTCTATCGAGGCGTCTATAAAGGCAGGAGCAGGCACGCTTCTTTGCAAAAGTATCCTTTGTACTCGCGACGACAAAGGTGTGTAGACGCCAAAGGTAGACGCGTTTACATAACAAATTTATTTATTAAATTTTTTTGTTATATAAAGGTTATACACACCTTTGTCGTCGCGGTTAAGTCACACGTAAGAACCCCATAAAGATTCTGGGGTTGAACTAATGATTAGCCTAGTTACTAATCACGTAGTACATAGCCTAAGGGTTCTGCCAAAAGGCTTGTTATTTATTAAAACAGAGAATTATGGTCAAGCACTATTATGGTCAATTATAATATTATTTTCCAATGTGTGTATTTAAATCTTGCCCGTTATACGCCACCGGCCACATAATTGTTTAGGCCAAATACATACCTACATAACTTTATTGGAATAAATCTGACTTACAAAATAACTATTTACTATAATAGGCTAGTTGACTGCATTTTTATTGCATGAATGAAGAACGAAGAAACTATATTAAAAATCATTATTATCAAACATACTGTTATTTGTAATACAGAATATGTAATTGCGTTTAAATTTATAATTACTATAATAAAATGTTTTTGTATACCATGTAAATTGTAAGTAAAATAATTGTGTAAACAATATTCTACTTATTTTGTTACTACACAACATTTTATATATTTTTACATTTATCAAGTAATAATACCTCAATATTTCAGAATATATAAAACTAAATATTTGACATGTAGTCAACTACCCTATTTTAGCATAATAATTACTTGTAATAATATTAGGTACATTATGCAAAAATAATGTAAAACTAAACATAGATAGGGCAAAAAGAAGCGTATATTTTAAAGAAAAAATGAAATTATCTATTGTTAAATTACATCCAGTCAAGTTTCAAATTGTTTGACTAGTAGAAATAATTGTCAAGTTACTTCTTTATATTTTTAATTTATCTCAATAATATAATAAATAATAACATCGCTAATGAAAAATATAGTTGTCTAAACAATATAACCCTCTTTCAGCATTTGAGTTAGGCTGATTACAATAAATATAAATTATAATATAAGATCTCCAATTTTTCTGCCTAAACTTCTTTACATAAGCAATGGATCATGTCACGGATACTTCAGGCACATGATCCACTGCAAAAGCGTAAAGACGTTTAGGCAGAAAAATTTTAATTGTCATACTTTAAACTAAAAAAATCATCTCGTGTATGGGTGACTCCGCAAAACGCAAACTCGCCCATATAAAGAAAACATTTTTTCTTTCGAGTATGAAAATTACTTTTCTGCTCAAACGTCTTTACATAATAGGCATTAGATCATATGCCCGAAGTATCCGTAATTGATATTACCAAACTTATGCATCTTAGGAAATTCTTACAAATACGAATTAAATTATTAAGCATGGGAAACAATAAACCTAAATAAGATAACATACAATAATGCTCAGCAATTTAAAACGCCTATGGTCTATATATATTTTAAGTCATATAGAATGCAAAATTATAGGTATTTCCTTATACCAAAATACTTGTTCCTTTATATAAAAACACTAGGCCGACCAGTATACAATATACTTAAACTAATTTGTATCAAATCTAGTTTTCTATCAAATTTTATTGGCCTCTAATTATTATTAATTACGATACTTTTATAATATGAAGCACTTAGCAAAATTTAAAATGTATAGACAACCACAAGAATAACGTCAGAGTCTATTAGATTTTTACGTCTATGAAGTTGCTATTTGTAGTCTTAATAAAAATGAAAACTTAATCCAAATCATACACACATCTCTAGGTTGTTCATATTTAAAAAAAATACAAGAATAGTCAGAACATGTGTAGTAAATAATACTTAATAAAAATAAAATTATGATTTATGTTGACTCGCTAAAGTTAGGGAAAATAATATTTATTTATAGGCTAATATGGTTTTCGCAATATTTAAAACGAAGCATCACAAAGCCAATCATTCCTGGTTATTATTACAATGTATAAATAATCTTATAGATAATTCTAATTATTGTACAAAATAATTATAATTCATTATAAGTATATAATGATTATAGATTATTCTCCAATTGTTTATTAATAATAATATTGTTCTAATAGTTTGAAAATATCAGTTATATCAAAGTTAAAGACATTAGGACAATAAGGAAGGACAATACGTATTTTTTCTAATTTTTATATCAATCTATCTTGTTTGGTAAACCGTATGGTAAAATAAGTTTTTGGATATCATTAAAAATAACAAAGATATGAACGTTTAAAGTAGTCTATTAGACAGAGAGAACATAACACGACGTTCATAGAAAGTTTTGCTATAAAGAGAAAGATTCAAAACTTTGACCGCTTATATCTTACTGATTTATCAATAGGTATTGAACATTTTCTCGCTATTTACTTTATTTTTCAGTCTAGTATCATGTTTTAAGTTATTTTTATGTTTTATATATATTCCCTATTATCCACAGCCACTAAAGATAATTAATTACAATTGCATCTGGATTACAAAGACATAGGTCGCATATCTGGTGGAGACGGTGGAGTAGTAGTAGCAGGTGGGGTAGGGATGTTCGATGTTGCAAAAACATCGATGTTGGCATCGATAATGACATCGATAGCTTATCATCGATGTTCGATGTTTATCGAGCTCTAAACATCGATGTCAGGCAACATCGATGTTTTTTTGCAAACGTCTTCACGGCCGCCCGTCATCAATACATCTATAGTACTAATATCATAAATGGGAAAGTGTGTTTGTCCGTCTTTCACGCCAAAACTACTGAACCGATTTAAATGAGGTACAAAGGACATAGGCTACTTTTTATCGCAGGGAAATGTACGGTTCCTGTGGGATACTTTATTTACAGTTTGACGTAAAAACTACTAGGCCGATTATCATGAAATTTGACACAGATATAAAGTGGACCACGGGAAAGGAAATAAGGTACATACTTTTTATCGCAGGAAAATGTACGGTTCCCATGGGATACTTTATTTACGGTTTCATGTAAAAATTACTAAACCGATTATCATGAAATTTTTCACAGATATAAAGTAGAACATGGAGAAAGACATAAGCTACTTTTTATCGCGGGACATATAAGGTTCCCATGGGTTACTGTCTCCGATGGCGTTGATATCATAATAGTGGTTAAATATTTTACCGCAAGTTTTTTCAACTGGGTTTCCGATTATGTGTGTCCGTGACATCGATGTTACGATGTTTTGAATAATGCAATATCGATGTTAAAACATCGATGTTTTATCGTCTAACATCGATGTCGATGATCATCGAGCATCCCTAAGGTGGGGTATGTACTGTGATATTTGAACATATATTCATATAAAATTTGATTAACAATTCATTGATTATCTCAAGTTCTCCGTGGATCTGAATTAAAATAATTACGGAAAATTTAATGTGAATCGAAATTGTACAATCTAATACTATTTTGTTTTGTGATCGCGACGTTTTTAAACAGCGTGTAAAAAACGCTAAGTAACTTCTGCTACTTTTTGATATTGTAAAATTGTGTGGTCGTACTATCTTCAAATCACTTATATCACATATTTTCCCAAAATATATTCAAAGTAGAATCGGCAGATTGGGATCACTCTCCAATAGCAATAAGATAAAATTATAATATGTTGTCGGATAGGTCTCCGTCCGTTTGGAGATATGGGACTTTACGTTTCTTTTGCAAAATATTAAAATACCAAAATTGTCTTCATCTCTATAGACAGTAGAGACCACCGCCACGCGCGAGTGTACACGGTATAGGTAGACAAGGGAATGCCTCCCTCTTCTAACCCCCCACCAAACCGAACTCTTACCTAATCCTAACCTAACCAAACTATAACAATTATTGTTTTTTGGTAACAACTAACAACAAGCTGTCTTCGCAATTATTGTTGTTCTAATTGAAAAGACCTATCCCACGACATAATATTATATCTTTTGCTATTGGGGGGTAATCCCAGGTTTCATAATATATTTTCACCCATGTTGCACAGAAAAACTGAACATGTTTTGTGTTACATATTTCATAGAAATGGCATATTAATAAGCTAATGGATGGTTTAAGATTAAATTACAATAATTCTGTATGAAAACTCTTAACAACTGAAAATATTAGTACAATATTAAAAATCATAAATACATATATTCATATAAAAAAATGCATGTTTACATGTTCTTATAGATTATCCTCCAAATCCTCTATAGTCTATGTTAAAAACATGGAAAAATACATTTATAATCAGTTTAGATCCATAACTTAAGAGTGCGCTAGTCAACGGCTCGAACTCAGTGCTGCGCGCGAGGAAAATGCTTGTTATTTCACCTAATATTGGGGAAAAAAGGATATACCCATAAAATAGTAATCTATACTTATAAGAGAAGCTATACTGCACACATTTATGCAGCTGTGTAAAGTATTTTAGAAAAGGCGTCTTCAAATTACGCAAATCGACACTCAGCTGTTGGTGTTTTATGAAAAAACTATATAATATTTTTGTCTGAAGTAAAATTATCTCAATTGCTGAATAATTGAACCGTGTCGGTATTTGCTTGCTTTTTTATTGCCATTTTTAATTTAATTTTTATTTACGTTCAAAGTTGCGCTAAAAATGCGATGTTTGGAGGCTATTATCTTCTACACTAATTTGAATTTCAGAAATATAAGCAAATACCGACCTAGATAAATGTAATAAAAATCGATATTACGCTAGAATTTGGGTCTACAATGTTTGACTTTGGAGTAAATCACCAACAGCGTTTGTATGGAGAAAAAACCGACTAGCGCAGCCTTAAGGTGGTTCGTTTCCTATACAAAAAAAACAATGGACATTTATTAGGTAATTTCATACTATTACTACATAAATTTATATGCACATCTATGTATTTTGCAATACAATTGTCGCAAAATATATTTAAAATACTTTATTTCACACAGAAGTCACATTTTTATTGAATTTTCGACAAAAAGTGACATAAGTTACAAATGTCACTTTTTGTCGAAAATTCAATAAAAATGTGACTTCTGTGTGAAATAAAGTATTTTAAATATATTTTGCGACAATTGTATTGCAAAATAAATAGATGTGCATATAAATTTATGTAGTAATAGTATGAAATAACCTAATAAATGTCCATTGTTTTTTTGTATAGGAAACGAACCACCTTAAACTGTTTGTAAAATATTAAATTATATCTGAACAGAATAATAGTATCACTTATTTTCTCGCTGTATTAACTAAGGTTTGGAAGATGAACGGGGAAATGGCGAGACGTTCGGATGCAGGTGTAAGTTAAAATACTTGTCACGCGTTGCTAACCAAAAAATTGGCTAACTAACAAGATAGGCATATGCTCAACTATAACAATTTATCTTGTGATATTTTGTTGTTCCAGCGATCACTATCACGGCCCGTGGTACGCCATACTACACACGAGATAAATATCGTAATCTTAGATCACGATCCAAGTGTCGTGATAAATATCGAGTGATTAGCACATGCCTATGTACCAGTGGCGAAGGCTGCTTCTCCTTCATAGGGAAGCCGGAGCCTGTATAATAGGTAGGGATTTCTATGAAGGTTTGCAAAAGGTAAGTGACAAGGGAAGCCGATAGGAATGGAGTTATAGGAACCCTTCGCCACTGCTATGTACAGCGAGACAACACAGTGTAATATGAAGCGTGATGATTAAAATCAGTACAAGGAAAAACTAATACTATTGATAGCAAGTGTTTACTCACACTGTACAAGTTATAATTTATAACGTCGCATTGGTCAAGTGTGTTTCTAGAGAAGAATTACCGCGTGTCTGAACTCTGATCCCTCATCGCGCCTCTTTCGCCGTTAGCTTCTCTATCAGTTCCTGTAGTGGTGCCAACTCCCGTCGCTCAATGAGATTGAATTCCTGTTAAAAGAAATAAAACATGACAGACTTAATATGATTTTGGTTTTTATAAAGACTGCCAGCATTTTACAATTGTTTTTTTATTTCTATTTTATACAGGTTTATTTTATTTGTGGTGTGCAGTAATGAACTACTGTCTAATACTATTGTTTTTATCAAAAATTTGTGTCCGACCGAAAGTTCGGTTTCGGTTTCGGCTGAGTTTCGGCCAAAAATCAAGTTTCGGCGGCAGTTTCGGTTTCGGCCAAAAGTGGCCGAAACTTTTGCCGAAACCGAAACTGATTTCGGAAGTTTTCGTGCACACTCGCCTAACTTCGTTTCTTGCGGCAACGCTTTGACAACGCAACTGAATTTGAAAACATAATTAAAATATAATTAAATATTAATATAATTTAATTATGTTTTCAAGTTCATTTAATATTACATTAAATAAATGATCTCACCAAAAATATTTTCATGTATAGTGATGCCAATACGATACCATATAACTCGCACTGTCAAAAAGATATTAGATCTCATGTGAAACCAAGCTTCTGACTCTACCAAACTTCTAACTCTACACGCCATAATTCTACAAGCCTAACTCCACAAACTCTACACCTTTGTCAAAATATGTGGCCTGGCCATTTTGATACATTCGCTTAGGCTAAGGTGAAAAATTTACGGACTGTTTTTCTGTTATACTATTCTTGTACGAACGAAATGGCCAAGCCACATAATTTGACTAAAGTATAGAGTTTGTAGAGTTAGGCTTGTAGAGTTAAGGCGTGTAGAGTTAGAAGTTAGGTAGAGTCAGAAGCTTGGTTTCACATGAGATCTAATATCTTTTTGACAGTGCGAGTTATATTGTATCGTCTTGGCATCACTTTACATGAAAATGTTTTTGGTAAGATTTCACTTCTTTTTGAAAGACAATTTTCAGACCTCTAGAGTAAACATTTAGGTAAGTCTCTTACAAATTTTCATCCCCTAGTTTAAGGGGTTGGAGGATAAAAGTTCCAAGATTGTCAATCTTTATATTGGTTATGTGCTAAAACTAGCTTACATACCAAATTTCAGCTTTCTATGACATCCGAAAGTACCCTATAATTTTGTTGATCATCAGTGAGTCAGTGACGAAATCAGGGATATCACTAAAACCTAAATTATTAGACCTTTATAATCAAAACTTTACATGTTTCATTAGTCCGCTACTGGGAACATATCCTGAAAATTTTGTGTATCTGGTATAATCTAATCCCAAGTTATGAGGGTTCAGAATATCGACGAAACGCTTCGAGAAAAAGTAGTCTGGTAGTGCCCTTGCGCTTCGCTTAGCTCGTCTTGACGGGGCACTACCGTGCTCCCAGATTACAACAAAATTAATATACCGTGTTTTCATTTCATGTCCTAATTAATGCAGAGTAATGGATAAAATGCACCAAATTTCAGTAGTTTAAGAAATTTTCTACTTGACCACGTGAGTTTCGGTTTCGGTTTCGGCCGAAACTGAAGCCACGGCCGAATGTTCGGTTTCGGTTTCGGCCGGAAAATCAGTTTCGGTCGGACTCTATCAAAAATATTAAAGAAATTTGGACTCCATATCCATAGTTTCCATATTGGGCCAAATTTATTTTTAACAAACTCTTATAATGAAAGTTCATTGCTACTAATGCCCTGTTTTTAGGTGTATTTGTCGGTAGTTTATCTATTAAATAACATTATTAGCTCAAATCATTTAAAGCTCCATTTTACTCAAAATGTTTTTCAGAAAACTAGTTAAAAAAAGGTAAAACAAAATAACTCGAATTAGAATAAGATTCATATAGTGACCACCAGATGAATCTTCAGGGATTCGGAAACTCGGCGCCAGTTAAATTTAGTTTATCTAGAGTTTATGTAAAGTCTTCAGAAACCAGGCATAAGTAGTATTTTCAGTAATTATTTCTCACTAAAAACATGTTTTGGTCATGAAAGGTCACCTGTACAAAGAAGATGAAATGTTTGAAGGATGTGTTGAGGTGAGCCTCCTCTCCGAGCTGCACCACCTCCGGGAAGTGCTGGTGGTAGATGTGAGCATACACGCGGAACAGGCGCTTCAGTATTGTTTTTGCCATCGGCAGGAAGTTCTTTGGGAACGGAACTCCTGAAAATATTATATATTTTATGCAATGACAAAATCAAAATAAAATTTACCTTCTATATTTACTGTTAATTTTGATATTTGGTTTTACTATTTGTGTTAAGAAGTAAGTGGAATGTAAAAAATGTCACAATTGACAAAAAATAATGAGTGTTTCTTAACACAAATATATTATAGTTATGGAATTACTGGGGGGCCGTCCACATTAAGTCACACAAAATTTCGACTTTTTAAACCCCTATAAATATATATATATATATATATATATATATATATATATATATATATATATATATATATATGTCACGCTTTTTTTGGATTCCCTCCTCGCCCTTGTGTATATCGCCGCTATGATGTAATATGTGGATGACCCCTATTAAAGCAATTAATATCTTAGCTTAATTAAATGCAAGCATAATAAATTTGCAATTAAAAATTGTAGAAAATCAAGATTTGGTAAACTCTCAAAATGTTAATTCATATCCCAAACTCTGCTCTGCAAAGCTCTGATTAAATTCTTGTATTTAAAAAAAATATTATAAACTAAATGAATACCTATTTTGGATGGGAAAAGGGTCTCATCGTCAAGTTGATCTTGCGCCCATGTCATTAGGTAGTCAATATATTTGGGCGCTGAACATTTTATAGGCTTCTTCACAGTGTGACCATCCGCCCAGTGGTACTCATACTTAGGTCCTGCTGACATCACAGCACAAGACTCCTCTGTGCAGAACTCTGTTATTGTCCCGTACAGCATATTTATTTGATTAAAAAAGTCAACGGCTGAAACAATTTATGTATTTATTCGAATGCATGCAGTCTTTTGTTAAATATTATAAATACAAACATTTAGTTAATTAATAGACCTAAAGTTACTATGTAGTTGGATAACGGAGTGCGGATCCCAGTTTGGTGTGTGGTGTATACCTAGTATATGTGTGCAGTGTGTAGAATAGAATAGAAAATTCTATAAATACACCAAAAAAAAAAAAACACACACACACATAACAATAATTAAATAAAGGAACTGTACAAAAAGGTGGTCTTAATGCTTACAGCATTTCCTGCCAGACAACCTAACCTATGTTACTGTGTAGTATGTGGTGTGTAGTATATTGTGTGTCTGTTTAGAACCCTAGCCCTATGACAAGTCTTGGGTTCAGAACACGAGTTCCACTAGGGTCCGTCTTTATGAATATGAGGTGTGTAAGTGTTTTTGATGTGTGTGCTTGTGTTGTATGTTAGTTGTTACGAATTCTTTTAAACTAAAATATGATGTTACATAACAATATTACGTGTGAAAGTAATGTTTACAAAATCATACAAAAATTAATTAAATACTTTAAACATTTTTCATTTAAGCAAGTTTTCTATCTTAAATATAGAATAGCAAACAATGAAATGATGTAAATGTTTGTATCATACAATATGCCGCAGATGGTGGTGCTTTTTATTTCCTGTTGTACTGATAATGTGACTCATTATTCTGATTGAGCAACCATTGTCTATACATATTTGAAAACAATAGAGTAACTTATACAATTAAATTCTTTATGTGAACTAAACAGGTCATATTTTAGTGAACCAATATAATCTTCATACATCTAGGCTTTTAAGTTATTAAAGCAAAAAATGTATTATACAATACAAATACAAAAAAATGTACACTACTATGTACTATACTATACAATACAAAAATGTAATAATATACTTACTGTTTACTGCTACCCACTCATTTAAGTCTTCACCCTCTGGAAGCATAACTGCTAATCTGAGATTTCCTGACCCTAAGGTGGCTGCAGCGTGTCGCATTAAGTCATACTGGTGGGTTCCTTCAGGTATATTTTTCTTAGGCTTAAAAGTTTTGTTAGACCGACTACCACTGCAAAGTAAATAAAGTTATTGATATTCGACCCAGGTTATAGTTATTAATCGCTTCTTTATTTAATCTTTTGCGTTACATATTTTGCCGTAAATGCATCGATTTCACATTTCCGCAGACATAAACAAGCCAGGAAAGTAGTGGAAGATTTTTAGTTATTTATAGAAACAAAATTCGCTAGAAGTTGTACTTACAAAAGAAAGCTCATTTTTACTATAAACTAAAATTTCTTATTTCCTAAGTTATATTCCAGTAGAGTAGCACCAAACCATTAATAGCGATTAAATAGTAACAATTTTAATAAAATTTATAAAATTTATTTTACTGTTGCTACAGTATCGGGAATTTGGACAGCTTTTTTGACAGACCAAAAGCTGAAACTGACATTATGTTTTTTTAATTATTTTATTTTTTTTGTTAATGGAGAATAGAGGTAAGGAGAACAGAGAAACTCCTATTTCTTTGCGGAGAACCATCTCGTGTATTAAAAAGTGTCCGTTGAAAGCATGTTGAAAGGGAGCAAGATAAAATGGCGCTATAGTAGCGGGTAGAAGAATTTCAAAAAGAGCGCCACAAAATAGCCACAAATTATTAGAGTAACTAACCAATAACTATGGAGGGTAGAGATAAGGAGTACCATCTCCATACCAGTGGCGTAGCTATCGTAGGGCTAGGTGGTGCAGTGCACCAGGGCCCCGGAGCTCAAGGGGCCCACTAGCCTCAGCTTTGAAAAGAGAGGAGCATATAAGTAAAAAGGAAAGAAAAATCTTGAGAGCAGGCTCGAGACTCGATTTTTTTTCTTTTTTTTTTTTAATGTTGTTAAATGAACACCAACAATAACAAGACTTCTGATTTAAGATTTTCAACACATGCGCTAAGCGTCCTCGATGAGCATGTGCTGTTTGTTATCGTTATTTCAGTTATTTGGTATTTGATAGTTGGGATGAGTACGCCCGTAGCACAATGGATCAGCGATAAGCACACGTGATTGACGGTCGTGAGATGAATTCGACAATTCCATACTCCACCCATATTAACTTTTTCGTCAAGTTTTCATTCCCTCTTGCCATGCATCAGTTCTCATTTATGATATTCATTGTGATGTTTTCAACTTTCTGGGGTTTTGATGCACAATAATAGTTGACGCTAGGTCGACTAGGTGTGTCACTGACCGTTGCAATTCGTTTTCCCTACTACCAGCACCAGCCTTATTTCATCTTTCATCAAGTATCGCCACTAATGCAAATGCTACTATTTCTATTTCGCACATTCATCCATCTGGCACCATATTCTGCTAGAACTCATTTTCGCTAAAAAAAAATCCGATGACAAAACATGTACAACTTATGATATTGAGAGCAGGCTCGAGACTCGAGACTCGATTTTTTTTAATGTTGTTAAATGAACACCAACAATTACAAGACTTCTGATTTAAGATTTTCAACACATGCGATTGACATTCCGATGACAAAACATGTATGATATTGAGGGCCCGATTCTTCCCTTATGCACCGGGGCCCTTGTTCACCTAGCTACGCCACTGCTCCATACATGAAAAGTGTCCGTGAAAAGCGTTCAATAGGGAGCGCTGAAGACTTAACGGGTGTAAAGCGGCAAAATTTAAACAGATAACTAAATCTTATATAGCATCTTCTTCGGTTATATTTATAAAAATATATTCGACTACGCGAGTAAGTAGAATATTCATGATTTACTGAATTAACTACTTTTAGTCTATCAAGTCGTCAAAATTTTTAAATAATTAAACTCAACTCACTTCACTCCATCTCTTATTCCTAACTTCATACCATACCATTCTTGTGCATCAGCGCCATTGTGGAAGATTTTTGAACTGTTATTTATAGCATACAGCTGGACACTTTTTCAACTTTTCTCCCATAAGAGATGGTTCTCCTTATCTCTACCCTCCATACCAATAAATAACTTTCAAATAACTTCACTCCATCTCTAGCGTGTTCCACACGGCACTAATTTTGCCCAAAACGCTACGATAATTTTTACCACAAAATGGTGTTTCTTTAGCGAAATAACGTTATTATTGAAAATTTCGAAAATTTCATTTTTAGCAATTTTTGTGACTAGTGGAACAACTGATAGCTGATCACAAACACAACTATAATATCTATTAGGTTGGGGAAAAAGTTTCTTCGCATTTTATATAAAAATTCAAAAGTTTTTTTTATAAAGTTTATTTACAAGTGACTAAAGTATATAGGTGCCATTTTGTTCGATAACTTTTTGCCATCTTGTTGGTAGGTACATGATCCCATTGCTATAAAATTTTTGGGGCTTCTGATGAAAAAACTGCGACAAGTGGTTTTGGCAGTCCTCTTGTGATGTCAACCTGACACTGCCTAAGGAATTCTGCAGCGACCGAAACAGGTGGAAATCTGAAGGTGCAAGGTCAGGACTATACGGCGGATGCATTAACACCTCCCAGCCAAACTCCCGTAATTTTTTCTGAGTGGCTAAAGATGTGTGAGGTCTAGCGTTATCATGGTGAAAAACCACACCCCTTCTGTTGATTAATTCCGGCCGCTTTCTCTCAACTTCTTGCTTTAATCTCATCAGTTGTTCGCAGTACAGTTCAGAATTGATGGTCCTGCCTGGCGGTAACAGCTCATAATGAATAATGCCCTTCCAATCCCACCACACACACAGCATCACCTTGTTGCGAGTTAACCCGGGTTTCGCCACAGTCTGTGAAGCCTGACCGGCCTTTGACCACGATCTTTTTCGCACGTTCTTGTCGTACGTGATCCACTTTTCATCACCAGTTATCAGCTTCTTCAAAAATGGTTCGGTTTCATTACGTCGTAATAAAGAATCACAAATGAGTACACGGTTCATTAGGTTTCTTTCAGTGAGCTCATGAGGCACCCAAATATCGAGCTTTTTTTGTGTACCCAGCTTTTTTCAAATGCGCCAAAACCGTTTTGTGGTCAATCCCCAGTTCTTCAGCTACAACGTAACTACTAATATGCCGATCTTGCTCCACTTTTTCAAAAATGGCAACAGTTTTGTCCGTAACAGGGCGACCAGAGCGACGTGCATCTTTGATATCAAAATTTACGGATTGAAAACGCTTAAACCAAATTTGCGCTACTCTCACAGATACTGCATTAGGTCCATAAACATCACAAATTTTTTCGCGGCTTGTGTTGCATTTTTAGCTTTTTTGTAATAAAATTTTAAAATGTATCGAAATTCTTCATAAGAATCACTCATTTTAACAATAAGAAAAACAAATGAAAATCTCAAATTTACCTAAATTTGAATTTGGAATTGTCTTCTGTAAAATTAAAACTTTTTAATGATACCAAAATCAGCCAGATACAATTGGTATAGCCCAAGATATTTTATGACAAGTTCATACGTTACATTACTATAATGCGAAAAGACTTTTTCCCCAACCTATTATATTAATAAAATAATAAATACGAACGATCATAGTGGCGCTAAAGAAACAGAATGTGAATGTAATCGAAATTTACGTTCTGACTGTGCTAGTGGAACACTCTACTCAATACTCATAATGCTAAATTCATAATATCATTTCCACCTTCTACACTAGCGCTATTTCGGTGAGTTTTCGAACTATAATTTGGTCCTTACAGGTGGACACTTTTTCAAGTTATCCCCCATACAAGATGGTTCGCCTTACCTCTATTTTCCATGTTTTTAATTCAATTTTGAGATTTGAGATCACTCATTGACTACCCCGACTATTTATTTGGACTTTGACTAGACTATGGATATATGACGATTTAAAAATACGGTAATGAAAATTTGAACAAAATATATTCTATTTCCCGCCTTTATATGACACTGGCAAATGGTTATGCCGATGCCATTTAAATATAAAAAAGAATATTTGTCACAGCTGACAGCACGGCTGACAGGTAGAGAAGAAATATTTTCTTGCGCATTTGTGGTTCGATCGCTAGAAATAACTAGAATATTCAGAGTTATAGCAGATTTCTCCTTATAAAGTGTAATACCAAACAAAATATGCAGGGGCTAAGCATTCAAAGTTTGAAGAAGCATAAGGCTGTAAGTAATATTAAGAATTTTAATAACAAAACAATTACATAACTAATCAGTAACCTATATCAATGTTGCTTACTTGATTTTTAGTTTCTATCACAGACTTGTACAGAAATTCAACAACGTTATATAGATTTGAAACTTTTCTAAAACAATGTTTTAGAAGGCTACCTGTGTTTTGTTAGTAGCGACAATCTCATGTACAAGTTGGGTCAGTTGTCTTATTACCTACACATTTTATTCAGTAATAAAATAAACTATTCTGGTAAAAATTTAGGACTATGCCCCCTTTTTAGGGGGAGGAGGGGGGGTGAGGGGGGAGGGGGGGAGGGAGGCAAACCCCCCCGTACCACTCCCCCCTCTAGGAAACCACCGGTTTAGAAGTTATAAATGATTAAAGTTTTGAGGTTATAACTGTTTTAAAGGATGTTTACGAGACTTTATGTCAGAGGTGCGGTGGAAGAAGGAGGTTGGGGGGTTTTTCGGACTCCTCCTTACCACTCCCCCCTCCTCAGGGGACTCACGGCTTAGATGATATTTACTGTTTGGGACGGTTTTGGGTCAATGTCAGTCTGTCACGTCTCCGGCGCTGCGGGAAATGCAGCCCCTTCGCCCTAGCGTAACAAAACGGAGAAACCAGGACTCGCCGTGGCGGCGGAGGCTGGTCGCCGAAGGCGACCAGAAAGCCGGAGCTGCCTAAGGGCTGCTCTCCCTCCGCGCCTCCGGGCTTAAATATAACACTCTAGTGGTTGACAGACAAGTACTACGTGGAGTCGGGTTGATAGATTCGTTTTTGGGACATTGTCAGTCTGTCATGTCTCCGGCGCTGCGGGAAATGCAACCCCTTCGCCCTAGCGTAACAAAACGCAGAAACCAACACTCGCCTTAGGCAGCTCCGGCTTTCTGGACTGCGTTACTGCGTTCCATTACGGCAGGCGGGGGCTGCTCTCCCTCCGCGCCTCCGGGCTTAAATATAACACTTTCATCTGGGACATCTTCCCTTCACTGGGACTCAATTCGTTGAGTATGAGTCCCATCTTCAGCTACGAATGGGTTGTCACGATTCAAGTGGTTGACTTTTTTGTGTATGTAGCCATGTTCTGACAAGCAATCATATGCTTTCCAAAAATCAGTGTGGATGGTGGTGCCAATTTCCACATTCTTTAATATAAGTGGCACCAAAACCTCAGCAGAGCGAATATTGTCTGGACACACTTCCAACCTCAAATCTTCAGATCCGTCCTCAATAACAACTGGCTTCAATTATGAGTCGACGGAGCCCCGCTACGCGGGGCTCCTACTTCTGGGTGGTTTACAAAAAAATAACCACGATGGCTAAGGCGGTAGCTTCGCTGCGCTACGCTCCCGCCTTAGCCATCTAACCTAACCCAATGAAGTCGTATTGGGCCAACTCGGAGTAATACATTGCTATTAATTACCTAAGAATTATATACTGTTCTCATACATTTCCTATATCACATTATAATATATAAAATATAATTACCTCGATTGTATTTTCTTTTTCCAAATTTCAATTCCATACATTTTGATCGGCAATTCTTTAAAGAAGCGATAAAGAAAAGATCTTGGCTCATCCCCTTGTACTTTAGCATAAAGATTACGTTCCGTTTTGCATAATTGCAATAATATTTAAGAATTTTTGAAAATTGTTTAAAAATATTTAGACGCAACTCCGGCAGCCAAAATTTCTTTGGGGGGTTTAAGACTAACTCCCTTAAGCCCCGTACACCATCAATACTCTCAAATTTAGGCGACTCGTTATAAAATCCAACCCAAATTGACGCTTTTTCGTCTAAGGCATATACACGGCAGCTCTTTAAATAATTTAAATATTTTCATAAAATGTATCATAAAAATATTTCTGATTCAAAATATTATTACTGTGATACAAATTAAATAAAATGAAGGATATTTATTACTTATTTATCAGCTTTTATGTAAAGTTAAAATATTTGAGGCAATGTAAAACGGAACATGGAAGAAACGTCAACATGGCCGAATTTCTATAGAATTTTTCGAATTTTAAATATTTTTTATCTCGAAAACTACGGATCGTATCGTTTTGAGAAGTTGCGGAATTAATTCGTAATTAGAAGACCTTTCAGCCGTAAAATTACCATAAACCTACTTATAGGATAAACGTGGGGCATGATTCTAAATTCTAGCCACTATTCTTATTATCTAGCTTCACCTTAATAACTTCATATCCTATTCTTGAATGAAAAAAAAAATGAGAACACTCCATAATTTACTATCAAATGAGTCATAGTCTAGTCTTTTATTTGAAACCCACTGTTGATGTTGAATGGTACATTTTGATTTTCAGTTAATTCCACTGTTTGTGTGCGTGGGCCTCGGCTGCTGCGCCTCCGGCTTCTACCTCATCAGACTAGCTACCCGGTCCCCCGACGTAAGCTGGAACAGGAAGTCTAACCCTGAACCATGGGAGGCGTACAGGGCCAAGCAATACAAAGTAAAACTTGTTTTTATACAATTCAATACACTTCATCTGCCATCATAACATTTGTCTGAATAATTACCACAGTGTTAGCCACATACAGTTTAGCTATACACATATGTATAGCATGTATATAAGCCGTGGTTGTGCTGCAGATATTAGCTCTTTAATGTACTAATACCACCTCGCTCGGTCGGAGATCTCCCTTTGGGGTTTGCCACGACATTCCCACATTGGTGACCTTCAACAGAATACACCTCCTTCTGGACGTCATCATCATCACTCCCCACTCCTCTGCACCATGCCAGCCTCTTCGGGTACCTCAACCATCAGCCTTAACACACCACAGCCTGGAACCCTCATCACTATTCTTAACATCAAAATGTTCTTTAGTTTCAAAATACATACCTACTATTCTTTTTGTAATATATCTAGACACATAGTAAGTCAACTTCAAAATTCAATATCTTAACAATCTATTTTGTTTCAGTTCTACTCCCCAATCAGAGACTATTCAAAGGAGGAGTCCCCAGCACCTAAGTATTAAATGTTTGCTTAACGAATATCATCAGCTATGTATTACGATTCTAGATGATTTAATTTAATAAATAGAAATGTGAACTTAATATGCGTTTCAATTACCTAATGCATAAAACCTTTTAAAAGTTGATATGTTTAAGACTACAGATGTTACACAACATAAAGATTCCACATTTTTGGACAAGGTTGAAATAAAAGATCCATTTAAAAAACATAATATTTATTAACTACATACATATTATATTAAAATTAATTAACCATATAATTAACGATAAAATAATTCCATACCAAAAGCATAATTTAAGACATTTCATTGTTTGCTATTGTAAATGCACCTGGTTACAGCACCTGCTAAATTAGTAATTAGTTATTAGACCATATATTTTTAAAACTATACGTACAGAATTTTATAGTACCTATTTGATTATTTTTATGGGCAGCAGTTTATTTTTATGCAGTTTGTAGTTAAAACAAAGGATTTAAATGTACAGTGAACTATGTTACGGTTTACTTCAATGTATAGAACATTCTAGTATGTTACGGTCTTTCAATTTATAGAATGTTCTCGAAGCTATGATATTATATAGAATCTATAATAATGTTCATATGGAAAGAACTAGAACATTCTCAAACCTGCACTTCCCACTACCGACCCGATTCGAAAGTTCTAGATTGTTCGATGTGGAAAGATCTAGAAAGTTCGTACCCGTGTCGTCGGTTTATAAAAGAGCCGCCGCCGACCGCCATCAGTTAACTAGAGTGTTATTCGAGTTAATTTCGAGGGATACCTAAAGTGAACAGTGTGATTGCTCTCTGCGGCTACGAATTACGACTACGACTGCTTATAATTTGGATATTGTGGTCTCAGATCAAATAAAAAACCAAGATAGCGCATGGCGTTTGAAGTGAAGCCTAAAAAACTACGCTACTTCAAGTTTACACACACGCTCACGCTCACTTATGCAAAAAAGTACTTTACTTTTTGTCAGTATAGGTTAGTCGCCGCGACGACTCGTTCGATACTGTCGAAAAGTAGCGTACTTTTTTGCTTGTGTGTGCGTGAGCGCATTTGTATACTTGAGAAGTAGCGTAGTTTTTTAGGCTTCAGTTCAAACAAACGCCATGCGCTATCTTGGTTTATTATTTGATCTGAGATTGTGGTGTGTTGGAATACCAGACGTGGGTTTGGGTTGGTGTGGAAATTAGTAGTCAACTCCCTCAGAGGAAACTGGCTTTTTAGTCCGAATATCGGATCATAATCCCGTAACACTATTATTTCTATTTTGGTGACAGAATCTTTCTTTTTAAAAACATTACAGGAATTACTGCAACTAAATAATTTTACAAGTTTCGTTAATTATAAATTATTATGACAATTATTATACAATAGGTACATCTAAATTTATAATATGAAAAAATTATGTGTGGACTTGTACAAGTCGACCAAGCCAACTAGACGAACGGGTGGAATGCGGCCTCCCCGCCCGCGACTACCTCATGCCCCGCTCACGTTACGATAAATAATTTCTGAATTATAATTGTTGTTATCAGTGTGTTATTATTGTTTTTGTTTATGTGTTACGTTGTTTGTTAAGTTTTAACTGTGGTTGTGCACAGACAGTGATCAAAATGGGGAAAAATAAGACAATTCATAGTGGAGAGCGAATTAATGTAATACATGAATAACAATGTAGATTTTTATTTCCATCCCTCGACATTTGCATCCATCAACTACATAATTCTAGAGATTAAGGTGGTTCGTTTCCTATACAAAAAAACAATGGACATTATTTAGGTAATTTCATACTATTACTACATAAATTTATATGCACATCTATTTATTCTGCAATACAATTGTCGCAAAATATATTTAAAATACTTTATTTCACACAGAAGTCACATATTTATTGAATTTTCGACAAAAAGTGACATTTGTAACTTATGTCACTTTTTGTCGAAAATTCAATAAATATGTTTGCACCCCAATTTTTTGGCCTTGCACACACTTTTAACATAATATTATTGTTTCTAACAATGCTTTATTTGGTTATTAAAAAAAGAAGACACAATATATACAGTCCAATTATTGTAAATCGAAGTCGGTTAAAAGACTACATTATTACTTATTATTTTCATTTATTTGTTTTTTCAAGAGTTAAATACAATGTTTAAGGATTCTACCTATAACTAATTATTGTTTTAGGAACAAAAACATATTTATTGAATTTTCGACAAAAAGTGACATAAGTTACAAATGTCACTTTTTGTCGAAAATTCAATAAATATGTGACTTCTGTGTGAAATAAAGTATTTTAAATATATTTTGCGACAATTGTATTGCAGAATAAATAGATGTGCATATAAATTTATGTAGTAATAGTATGAAATTACCTAAATAATGTCCATTGTTTTTTTGTATAGGAAACGAACCACCTTAAACCAAATATTTAAATAGATACATTGCTGAACCATATGAGTGAATTTTCATAGGTAAAAATTTATCAATTTTTTTTGCTATCCATACTAGCTGTGCATGCGAATGACGTCACGTTGACATTCGTCTAGTTGGCTTGGTCGGCTTGTACTTTTTAAATAGATAAACACAAAACTAATAGAAAGAAATATATAACCATATCACTAAAAAGGATGAGGAAAATTGAATCGATTTCATTATTTCACTAATAGACCCATTTTATTTTCACCTTCAGATAAAGTAGGTTTCATAAGGATTTAGATTGGCTTGCTAATTAACTTGTCTAGCATCTAACACATATTGTTTTAAAGATTTTCTAGTTATATAATATATACTTAACTAATATAAATGATTTAATATAACCTTTTGCCATTCAATATCAATCTTTTTAATCACAACATTTTGCACCCCAATTTTTTGGCCTTGCACACACTTTTAACATAATATTATTGTTTCTAACAATGCTTTATTTGGTTATTAAAAAAAGAAGACACAATATATACAGTCCAATTATTGTAAATCGAAGTCGGTTAAAAGACTACATTATTACTTATTATTTTCATTTATTTGTTTTTTCAAGAGTTAAATACAATGTTTAAGGATTCTACCTATAACTAATTATTGTTTTAGGAACAAAAACAGATTCGCAATTATTTTATCAGTGAGCGCAGGGCCTTCGTCAAACTTTACTTATATAATTTAATGATTACATACTTACATTTAATGATTTGAAATAACTTTAATACGTTATTACTTAGATTATCGATTATTTGTTATAAAATAAGTATCGCTCTTTTTGCGAATACAAACGAGCAATTTATAAAAGCATTATGAAAGTGTAAAAAGTAGAATCAATTTATAAAACTTATCTGTTTTGTATCTTGAGCTAATATAAACATTTGGTATTCCTTTTTATTGCTAGGCAAAGTATAGAGAAGTTCGAAGTGACACCATATTATACAGTGAACTGTTCAATAGCACGTTAATTTTGTATACATAATTATTGTGTGTATGAGATTGTTTTAAGTAAAGAGTCTATGCATCAAAAACATTTTTTTGAGGATTCTTTTTTGTAGTGCTTTTAAATAAACAAAATATATTTTTTAATAAATACTTGCAAGTTTTTCAATGCATTTTTTTTTAAACTTTTGTATGTATTGTGTGCGCGAGTGCGCTTTTCTATGTCAATCCGTGCTTGTATGTGTGTGCACGCGCGCGCGTGTGTGTGTGTGTGTGTGTATGCGTATGCTGTATGCGTGTGTCCTCACTGCTGCTGGTAGGGGTTGTAGCCGGGCGGGGGCGGCGCGTAGGCCTGCTGCGGCGGCGGGTACTGGTAGGGCTGGTACGGCTGCGGCGGCGGCTGCGCGCGCACGTGGTGCGGATACGGCAGCGTGGCGTAGGGGTTGTACATCGCGGGCATCGGCGCGTACACCGGGTACGGCGCCGCCGCGGCCCCGTACGGCAGGGGCATGCCGGTACCTGTATACACACATACACAAAGATTTCAAAAGACAAGTTAGGCTATGACGTATATTTGACAGAACAAATCTTCATACAATAAAAAGTTACGCCATCTTGGTTTTCACCATACTACAAATGTCAGCATACATCGAATTTCAAAATGGCCCCAAAAATTTAAAAAGTGGGGCCGTTTAACTGGAGACACTTTTTGCCTCAACATGCCTCGTATATAATATACGTGTATGCACATACATATTATTTTTATACTAGCCGTTGCCCGCGGCTCTGCCCGCGTAAACATAGTATCCCTCGGGAACACTGTACTTTTTCTGGATAAAAAGTATCCTATGTTTTGATCCAGGGCCCAAACTCCTACCATACCAAATTTCATCCAAATCCGTTCAGTGGTTTTAGCGTGAAAGAGGAACAAACATCCATCCATTCATACATCCTCACAAACTTTCACATTTATAATATTAGTAAGATATTATGTACTGGAAACGAAAAATATTCTTATAGACAATGAACTTCTGTCAAAACGTATAGCGCATTAATGAATTATATGAAAACCAAATAACGTATTGCTAAAAGAAGCGTCATTCGCAATTTCACTTGGTCGGATTATAACGTCTGAATACATTAATCGTAAACATTTGAGTCCGCGCAATTTCAAAGCATTGACAGTTTTGTTAACCAAGTTAAAGAGCAACTAGTATAAAAGATAAAACTTGCTTTGGTGAATTTAAAACCTTTGGATGAATTTAAAAAATGTTTTTTTTTTTTAATTCATCCAAAGGTTGCGAGAATTTGTTTAATTTTTTTGTCTATTAGTGGCTCATACTTTAGTATTTCATATTATACTAGAATAAGTTTAAGAGTATTAAATTAGGTAAGATATTACCACCTGGTTGTGTGGGATAGGGCAGTGCGGAGGGCGCAGCCGCGGCCGGCGGCGGGGGACGGGGCGGCGCGCGTTTCGCTGCCACAGGCGGCTGTAATAGTGCGCATATTTAAAACATTTTCCGAAAATATGAGCATCACTTTACACACCTGCTTTATCCTCGAAGCATAAATATAACTTATAAGGGTTGAATCAAGTCCTTTGCTAAAATATATGAACATAAGTATTGCATATAACAAACCTTCAATGTATCAATCACCATCGGCTCGTAGCTTTTAAAGACAACAACAAAAAGAAACAAATTTTGTAAGTTTCCTTGCGTTGCTGGTGTCCATTTTTCTATGGGTGGCTGTAATAGCTGTCCACTAAGATGTCATCAAGCAGGTATCGGCTTACCTCTATGTCAGTAAATTATGTGCCTACCTCTACGTCGTCAGCGGCGGCGGCGTGGTGCTGCGGGGGTGATGGAGCGGGGCGCGGGGGCGCGCGCGCCGCCTCCTGCGTTAAATCCTTCATCAGCTCCTCCTTCTCCGTCTTGCGCGCGAAGCAGAAGTCCGACACTTTGTTCTGGAACGCCACCAGCAGCTGCAAGCAAAACAGATTGTTGGGATTTTTATTCAGTGCAGAATAAGTTTGGCCACACCAAAGAATAAGTTGTGGCAACTTTTTTCACACACACACACACACACACTGTTATACTGTTGTGTAACAGTGTGTGTGCGTGCGTACGACCTCTGTGGCTCAGTTGATTGAGCATGTTGATGCTCAAGCCGGGGGTCGCGGGTTCAAATCCCGCCGAAGGAACAAAAAGTTTTTCTGTGTTCCTGGGTCATGGATGTGTATTAAATATGTGTATAATATACTAAAAATCTTAAATATGTGTATAGTATAAAAGTATTAAATATATTTCCGTTGTCTAGTACCCGTAACACAAGTTCTTCGAGAACTTACCACGGGATTATATTGACGTGGTGTGAAGCGTCCATGGATATTATTATTATTATATACTGATAAAACTCATTTACTGATAAAACACATTTACTTGTCCAGTTAGTCGGTAAAATAAATTCACATGGCTCACCTGCGTGAGGTCGTTGTAGAACTTGACGCCCTCCTTGAGGTTGCCGGTGAGGTCCTGGTACGCGTCGTGCGCGGCGCACAGCTTGCCCAGTATTTCGTCACGACCGCTCGCGCCGCCGCGTGCCGCCATTAGCGCGGAGTGAGCCTCCTGTGAAATGAGGATCATTTCATGGTCAATTGTTGAACGTTCTATCTATAGTTAATGCGTTGTATGATGATATGCGTGAGAGTTGTCATATTCCAGGCTACGCAAACTTCTTGCAAGTAAAAAAAAGTAATCGAAATAAATGTAATTTACTACTAGTCTAAATAAACCATGTCCTCTATAATTATAAAATGTAAATTATTTAATGGAAATTTATTACAAAATCAGTTAAAAATGTCAAATGCATGCAATAGAACTACTGCCAATAGGGATTGACACTACTGATTCGATAACAAATCGATGAATACGAACGATCATCTTGTAGTCGTAATTCCTATGTAAAAATCGGTTATTCCGATTGTATTTCCTTTGCCAAATGCCAACTGATTCGATACTTCTCAACAATCGATTAAATTCCGTTAAGGGCCCCATACATGATCCGGTCTGCCTTCAGTTCGGCCTGAACGGATGCAAAATCGTATCGTCTGTGTGCAATTTCGAGATCGATGCGATCGGCCGTACGGACTGAAGCGATTCGTTCCAGTGTTGCCAGCTCTGTTTTGGTGAAACTACTAAACTCGTATTGAATTCTATTAAAAAGTACTAAAAAACTACTAAAGAAACTACTTAGGAATTCCTGAAGCCCCCCAAAAACTATTGCATTTTAGGTTTTGTTATATTAAATTTTTTTCATTCATGAATTTTACTATAAATTTTACCATTAAATTAAAATATACTAGCAAATATTACGTATATAGTAATAAAACGGGTAGTTTTAAGAAAATTACGGACGAATGTATTTTTATGATAAGATGTATTTTTTTTTGTGCTTAACCTAAGCCATTTTGCATATGATTACTGTCTGGCTCTTTCCTACTAAAACACTACTACTAACTAAATTTCTACCAAGGAGGGAATAAAATACTCAATTTAGTAAAATTTTGTAAAATAACTAAGTTGGCAACATTAATTCTGGCCTGACCGAGCGGCCTGAACGCGCGGCCTGTCCTGACCGTGTGTGGACAAATCGCTTCAGTTCTTGCCCGAGCCGCGGCCGTGCGGGCGTGTATCGTGTACAAGCGTTGTATGAGTTTTCGCGGTGTTTAAATACAAAATTGATAAACACGACCGTAGCGCGCGGCAAACCAGAATGGACTGATGCGACTGTTCCGTGTGTGGGCCCGAATCAGATCAGGCCGAACTGACGTAAATTGCGTTGGATGCGATTTGTTCCGTGTGTGTGCTCGAATCCGTTCAGGCCGAACTGACGTCAGTTCTAACTGAAACGATCGGCCTCTCGTCTGTGGGGGCCTTTAGGTAACTTGACTAGGTTGGTCGAATATTATCTGTCACGTATATTATCATACAACACATGACTATAGTCGTTAATCATTTAGAAGTCATCGAGATCATTTTGCTGCGTATTCTCGACGTTCCAAGTCGCAGCCACATCCCATTTGTAATTTTATCGTAGTCACCTGCAGGTCGGCGACCAGCTGGTCCTGCTGCTGGAGGGTTTCAGCGACACGGCGCTGCAGGGGCGCGAGGGCGGCGCCGAGTGCGGCGGCGGACGTGGCGGGCTCGTCCAGGGCGCCGTCGGCCGCGAGAGCCTCCAGGAACTTGGAGCGGAGGTCGACGGTCGCGCTCTTCAGCTCGCTCTCTAGGGCGTCACGTTCAGCTTTCACCGCCGCCACCTGGTAATGGTTAAGTTAAAATAAATGTACAAGACGTAAACAATTACAAAGCTAATCGGCATAATATATTATATGAAACAATAAACATAGTATGCGTGTACCTTGTCACAGAGGCGTCTGAGCGTGGCGACGTGCGCGGAGTCGGGCGCGGCAGCGGAGGGCGCGTCCGGCACGTCAGCGCCGATCTCGCCCTCGCTGCGGCCCAGCATCTCTATACTCTGTGGACGACCATAGAGTATAAAAACCTCTACAACTTCTATAAAAGTGGAGTACATCTATTTGAAAACAATCTCGACTTCCAGGCTATCATTCATGCATAATGTCTTTATTATAAGAAAATCTCAATGAGATTTTTAAATTCGTGACATCCGACAGCTTTTTAACACGACAAGGACCGTCGTGCTACCAAGCGCCACCTGGTGACAGAAAAATAATCTAAAATTCTTTTCGTGACATCTGACAGCTTCTTGACACGACAAGGACTGTCTATGACTATTGGCCGTTTTTGATACCACTTACGCCACCAGATGACACTTTGTATTGCGTCTGTCCCCTAACGGCAGAAAAAATATCAAACACCCTCATTCCATCCAAATTGGACAACACGATGGATGCGGTAAAAGCTCCAACTACGTACGTCCTTGTGCGTGCGGAACTTCTGCTGCACGATGTCGTCGGCGCGCACGGCGTTGTCTATGATCTGCGCGTACTTGGCGGCGTTGGCGCGGAATGTCTCGGTGAGCTGGGCGGACGGCGTGCGCGTCCACCGCGCGCCAAATTGCGTGCGCAGACTCGCGTCGCCCTCCTCCTCCTCGCGCAACATCCTTTCCGCCTGCAATGTAATTATTGTACTTGTAACTTCTGAGGTGTAACATTCATCTATCTATATATCGTAGTAATATTGATGGTGTAATAAGTATCGCGGTATCGTGTATACAACTTGCGATATTAGATCTCGATATTATTGACCAATGTAATAATATCTACAAATGACTTCACCCCTCGGATTTCCATTCAACGGATTGATTATTATTATTCTCTACCAAACACATCATATTATAAGATCATATTATACGGTTCGGTAAAATCAATTACGGATATTTTGGGCATATCTATTGCTTATGTGAAGACCTATCGTAATCGATACGATTACGATTACGATAGGTCTTCACATAAGCAATAGATATGCCCAAAATAATCATCATAATAGAAAAAAAAATTTTTTTCTTTATATGGGCGAGTTTGCGTTTTGCGGAGAGTCACTCATACACGAGATGATTTTTAACTTTGAGTATGACAATTATTTTTTTGCCTAAACGTATTTACATAAGCAGTGGATCATGTGCCCGAAGTATCCGTAATTGATTTTCGGAGACATTATATCTATACAGATAATATATTATAATACAGATAAATAAAATTGTCTGTTTGTAATTTCAAATTAACAGCTTTTCACTTAATGCATATGAAAATATATTTGGTACTTACAATAAAATACTATTTTTTTAAAAAATTTGTCTGTCCGTCTGTCTGTCTGTTTGTTCCGGCTTATCTCCGAAACGGCTCGACTGATTTTGACGGGACTTTCACTGGAAGATAACTGATGTTATAAGGTCTAACATAGGCTACTTTTATTTTAGGGTTCCGTTTAAAAAAATAGGGTTCCGTTTCCGTTAGTTCTAAGCAAACGAAGTTGCGGGCATCAGCTAGTATGGTATATACAATACCACGTGTGTACCTCGGACAGTATCTCGCGGTTGCGCTGCAGCAGCTCGGGCAGCTCGGCCATGAGCCGCTGGAGCGCCGGCAGCCCACCCGCGGCGCGCACCGTCGCCGCCTTGCTGCGGATGGACTCGGGCAGCCCGCAGCCGTCGCCGCTCTCGATGCACGCCGGCAGGTTCAGGGAGGCCAGGATACTACAAGGAAATTAAAATTAGTTTTATAGGAATTATAATATAGAGGTTGGTCTAGTGGTTAGAGCATTGGCTCTCGACTCGGAGGTCGTGGGTTCGATTCCCGCATAACAAAAAATGTTGTTTCCTGAATGCAGGCTGATCACCTGATTGTCTGACAAGAAAGATGATCCATGCGTCGGATGGGCATGTAAAAAGTCGGACCTGCGCCTCATCTCTCGTCAGTCGTGTCGGTTAACCGTCCCACTGGATTACGAGAGTAAAGGAAGAGAGGGTGCTCTTGTGTACTGCGCACACACTTGGGCAGTATAAAAATTACTCCTGCGTAACTGGCCTGGTTTCAATGAAACTGGCCACCGTCACCGAAATCGGTGTGGGGAGTTATTATTATTATTATAGACGTAAATACATCTATGCTAAGTGAGGACTGTAAAGGCATGGAGAAAGAATATGACGTGAATACGTCGTACGCGAACACTGCGATTTACTTATGCTTTTTTGAGGCCGTTTTACTGCGTGTTCACGTCCAACACATCGTTGTCCATGACATAGTCACACCCCACCTACCTGTTGAGCAGTTGCGTGGCCTCGCGTAGCTTGTTGATCTCGGCGTTGACGATCTCGGAGCGGCGCGCCTCGCTCGCGTGCAGCGCCTGGTGCACCGCCATCGGCACCAGCTTCTCGAACAGATCTAAACGGTAATGCGTCTGAGAGTACCACTAAAACTACAGCCTTATGGACAATATGGCTCGCGTGTGCTTCGGTGTAAAGCGACAAATCTAACCTTACTTTTTTGTCAAGAAATATTCGAAAATACTTTATTGCCTTCGTTCACTCTGTTAGCTTCGAAACTAACCTAAATAAAGGAATTCTGTAGTAATATTAATGAACCTTATAATATGTACTACATAGCAAATACCTCGTTGTGAGCCGCCGAACCGCTCCGGCAGGGGTAAGGCCTGCGCGACGGGCGCGCGCGGGATGGGATCGAGCGCGCGAGCTTCGGGCACGCGCTCGTGGTAGATGAAGTCGTTGTCGCGAGTGGCCGCGGCCAGCGCGCGAGCCGCCCGCAGCGCCGCGTCGCCGAGTGGCCCGCCCTGCCGGCCCTTCAGCGCCTCCACCGCTATCTGAATATCGAAAAAAATATTATTTATTTTACAGCTCAGAGGCGCAATTCGGCTAAATAAAACCTGCATTAATACAATTACAATCAAGTCCTGACACGCTTACACTCTCAAAAGGTGTTTTTATGAATGTTAAACCAACGTGAAATTCACTCTGATTGGTCAAAACGTCATAAAATCTGTACATGGTAACATGTTGCTACACTTTTAATCCAAAGTAAAATGAAGTCTACTTTAAATACGAGAATTGAAGTGCAGATCAGCCATTAAAAATATTATTACCATTTAAAAGCGATTACTGAAATAAGCATATTTCTTCCTATTATCATTGAACTGCATAAATATACCGTCGTGTTATGATTCCCATTTATTTATAGTGTTATAAAAAATGTTTGCTAGCTACACGCTTCCCTGTTTATACAAGTATTTCAATAAAAAGTTAAACAAACATAGCTGTAGTGACCTGTAGACGAGCTATCTCTTCTCCAACAGCCTTTTGTGAGTGGCACACCAAGCTCTGGTAGTACTGGGCTAGACCACGGAATGCATTCAGTTTGGACTGGACCTGCGAGGAATATATAAATGTATGTTATATAATATATGTCACCGTAAAATTATAAAAACCATTAGATTGTAATACAACTAGTGAAATTGTAAAATGTTGATAGACTTCTGACGCGAATATTCTGCCTATAATGTTTTTTAATAATTCACACATTATTTTTCGTTAGATTATAAATATATCGTTTTAAATCTTTCGACATACTTTTACAATTTCGTTAGTTATTTTACAATCTAACGGTATTTACAATTTTACGGTAGCATATATATGAAACAAATAAGGCGGTGGAGCCGCCATATTAGGCGTGTGCGTTCCTCGGGCGTGTGAGCGACGCTCACGCTGCGCGTTCGCCGCGAGCCTGCAGCATGACCGTCGAGGTACGCGCATGCCTAATGCGAGGTCAGCCTAAAACAGATCCTCATCGTTTGATGTTACAGAGAACATTAAAATTTTTACTAGCACATATTTATTTGCTAACTATATGTACAATACGGCCGATGTATCTTGGCGAGTCTGAACTTCGTGCAGAAGGTTGCGCAATAACTGTTTTTAAGTGTTTTCGTATTTATTTTATTTGTACTAATTGGTCAACTGTATTAGGGAAATTTTATTAGTACATAGGTATATAAAAGTAATACAATAACAGTTTTCTTCACGAGTTGTACATACGATAAAGTTCGCAGAGCCTATGTTCAGACCCGGATCAAGATACAGCGGCCGTAGTGTACCTATATGTATAAAAGTTGTTTACCTAATACTAATAAAAATATTTACACAATGAGTAAGCTATTCAATGTTGCTCTTGTATGAGACGTTGAAAAGTCACTTAACAGATATAGACTACCTTTATATTAAGGCTCGACCGAGACAGGTTTTTCTTTCTCGGCCGAGACCGAGACCGAGAATAGAATGAAGTCTCGGCCGAGACCGAGAACCGAGACCGAGAATTGATGAATCATATGTAAATGAATATAACTACTCAAATTTTGCGTAATACTTTATATAAAAATGCTTTAAAAAATCTACACTAATACAATGTGTCCCGACAGCTGTATCGGAGCCCTTAGTGGTAAAAAGTATGGCATTTTTCATTGACAAATTGCTCATTTTTCCCTCACTCTTGTAAAATGGCAGCCATTTTGTTTTTTGTTAACCAAGACCCGGGCTCTCGTACTAATTCGACTACCACTACTCATGTATATGTCCTAGGACCATAAAAAAGGTCTCATTTGATAGCTATACATATATGTGGATAATAATTTACAACTACAATGTTTCAATTTTCTTTGAACAAAAAAACAAAAAAAGGTAATTTAAATTGGTTTTGGGTATATTTTTTAATTAATTTGCTTTTTGTGAAAAATCTAGGCCATTAACCTGCTTGTTTTTTGTTCTAAAACAATAGAAGAGGACGTTTGCTAAAATAAAATACAAACCCCTTTACTCTCAGTGCAATAGTTTAGAAGTTATAACAATTTGTTGGTATCATCTCGGGCAGGGGGCCAGCCAGTCGTCTTTTTCAAATTGTTATAACTACTTATTATTTGTTCTACAACGATAGAAGAGGACATTTGCTAAAATAAAATACTAAACTCCTTTACTCTCAGTGCAATAGTTTAGTAGTTAAAACAATTTGAAAAAGACGACTGGCTGGACCCCTGCCTGAGATGATACCAACAAATTGTTATAATAACTTCTAAGCTATTGCACTAAAAAGATTGCACTATAAGAGTAAAGGGGTTTGTATTTTATTTTAGCAAACCTCTTCTTCTATCGTTTTAGAATAAAAAACGAGTAGTTTAATGGCCTAGATTTTTCACAAAAAGCAAATAATTTAAAAAATACACAAAAAAAACTTGTTTTTTTAAATTACCTTTTTTTTCTGTTCAAAGAAAATTAAAACATTGCGGTTGTGAATTATTGTCTACATGTTTAGCTATCAAATGAGACCTTTTTTATGTTCCCAGGATATTTACATGAGTAGTGGTGTTCGAATTAGATTTACTAAAACTTTAATAAGGATCCCTAATATTAAGGTGTAAAAAAGATATCTTATAGAATATCTTTCGTCGCATGAGCTGCGGAAACTATTGATGATAGAACAAAAGTAAGTATGTTCTACAATATTAAAGAACATCCATACATCCATCCATCCTCACAAACTTTCACATTTATATTAGTACGATGGATGAATGGATATTTGTTACTCTTTCACGCAAAAACTAATGAACGGATTTTGATGAAATTTGATATGGTAGTAGCTTGAACTCTGGATTAAAACATAGGTTACTTTTTATCCCGAAAAAGTACAGTGTTCCCGTGGGATACTGTATTTTATATTAAAAGCGAATTTCCGCGATAATTTGAATCTCATTAGGTACTCTGTACCCCAAGCAGGAACATTTTGCGGTTTCGTTACGTGTACGTAAACGAGAAATATGAGGAATATTGTATGAAAATTTTAGTTACTTTTCCGTCCGCTAGAGGCGCTTTCATGGTTTTCATACAATATTTCTCGCTTACGTACACGTAACCGCAAAATGTTCCTGCTTGGGGTACTGTACTTTCTGTCTCGGTTATGGCCGAGAATCTCGGCCAATTTTGGCCGAGAACCGAGACCGGAGTCTCGGCCAGATTTTTGGCCGAGAATGCCGAGACCGAGAACCGAGACCTCGGTCGAGCCTTACTTTATATACTTATTCATTATGTAAATATTTTTATTGATAAGATGGTTTTTGTGTACCACAGGCTGCTATTAAGACCATAGATTTCAAAATTGAAGCTGGGCTGTGACATACATTTGATAGAGAAGTAGTATATATGAAGTATATGGCCGCAGGAATATATTTGTAAATATCTCCGGTATTTGTGCGTTTAAGTTCATACTTACCATTATGAATGTTTTTTTTTATATAATGTGAGTAAACTAATGATGTAGGTTTTGTTTACCAATTTTGCAAAAAAAAAATTTTTTTTGGTATACTCGCGAAATTTTGTATACAAATCGCTGTACCTTTGAAAATATTTACTTTTGATATACGGTTTCTTCTGAGAAGTAACTCATATTTAAGAGTACTATTCATTTATGCAATAAAAAAAAAAAATCAGTCCGCTTGCCTATTCACCTCAACATGCCTCATCTATAACATTATAGATAAGGCATGTTGAGGTGAATTCGAAAATTATATATGTCTATGATTAAGACATATAATAATAATTCTTACATGTGGAATCCACTCGCTGTCCCAGAGAGGGCGCAGTGTCTGCTTCTGCAGGCCTCGGAGCGCGTCTGTGTACAGCTCCTCACATTGGGAACATACTTTTGCTACCATGTTCTCTTTCATCTCGTCTACAAAAAATTTACCAATTTAAATCCTAAGTATCTTAATAATAATATACATATGAGTTGTGTAATCATAAAAAGAATTGTCACACAGATAGTTATTATGATGTAGAAATCTATTAAAAAAGGTTTTTTTGAAATACATACCCCACGGGAGTGCAATGGGAATCCGCGTCCCATTGTACTCCCGTGCGTGCCAAATCCTAGTACATAATATATTTATTTATTTATTTACGCTGCTGTGTGCGAGGCAGCGGCCTAATGAAGATAGCATAGTAAAGAAAAGTATATAATACGAAGGAAACCAATGATTAAAAATCAAACTATGAGTAGTAAGTAAAATGTGGTAAAAGTAAGTAAAACTGAGGAGTAGTTAATAAGCAGAGTAACCAACTTGAAAAAAAAAAACAGTACATGGACAATTTAAATAATAAATAATATGAATTTAAAATAGTAATATCCAACTGCTTATCTTAAACCTCACAATCATTCTTCCTTCCTGCCCGTATATCTGATCCCAACCAAAATAATTTGGTCATTTACCAAATTATTTTGGTTGGGATCAGATTTAACAAAATATAATATGAATATGCAGTAAAACTTAAAAGCAAAATCTACTACATTAGTTGTAATTTTTTTAAGTTAATTCTTATTGAAAAGTCAATTTATTACAGTAGAACCCGATGAATACGATTACATTTAATACGTTTTCTCGCATAATACACCATTTTACGACAGTCCCTGCAACTTGAGACATGTTTTCATACATTTCTTAACGCTTAATACGATTCGTATCCCGTTTAATACACCTGCCAATACGCGCCACACGTGTTATTTCTGTCTCTTGCCCCTTTGAGGCAGACTAACTGAGACTCGAGAGTCGTCATTTGTTGACTTACATGTTGTCGCTCGCGCGCTCTGATTCTTTTGTAGGTAGCTATTATGCATCATATTTTATTTGTTACAAAATAACTAGATTGATGCGAAAGGCATTGTCACTCCAAGTAAAAATTAAGGTATTGAGAGTTTTTGATGAAATATCACAAACAAAAAAATCAAACTCAGTTAGCTGCCGAGCTTCAGTTACCAGTTTCTATCTTACATACCTTTTAAGAAAAAATACTCAATTAGAACATAATATAATGATAGTATTTTATTTTGCCTATCCCACATAATACACATTCTCGCTAAAGACGCGTTTTTGGTTGGGTCCCTGTGAAATTGTCTTAAACGGGTTTTACTGTATTTGTAAATTATAATTTGATAATTTAGAAAGTTTACTTTGTATTTTGTTATAAATGTATAAAGAAATAATAATTTTAGTAAGGACACACCTCTGATGCATTTGTAGGCGATAACCTCTTGAGCCTGAGCGAGCATCAGTTGTGAGAGTACATGTAGAGTTTCAGGGTTGAGGTCGGGTGTGGTTTCCCGGTGGACGGCCATCATCACATTTGCCTTCAGGTATGCGAAGATTCCTGCTGATTGCTATAAATATGAAAGCATATTAAAACAATCCTAGTATTAACAAAATGTAACTTTAAACTTATTATAAAATTTTACCAGACCTGTACCAGTAAGTCTCAAGGCACTAACTAAACTTAGTAAAGATTGCGGCGCGTGAGTTGAACCAAAATTGCGGTCGTCCGCACAGGTATAAAAGTGTTAGACGAATAAAACTTGGCGATAAATGTATTACAAATCGCAGCGCATAAGTTGAACTATGTCCTCTTGGTTCGTATACACAGTGATACATTATCGGGTCTCAATCGAAGTGTGGTATGAGTTATTATGAGTACCTGTACAGACAACCGACATTTTGGTTCAATTTATGCGCCGCAATCTTTACTTAGTTTAGATTGGCATTCCTTAGTCAAGTAACTGGGTTTTTGTCAAAGTCTTAAGTAAGTACTGGAACCACAAAAATAAATTACATACTTGTAGCAGTTTTGCTGCCAGCCTGAGGGAGTCTTCGGTCTCTAGAGGCTGTTGAGACGCATGAGAACTCATCACAGCAGCAATGTTGAACAGAATACACATCCTCTCATATTCCAGGGAGCTGACAGCTAAAAAACAATTAATGAATGTCATATTCTGTATAATGTTATAATTTTACACCATGATATTTTAAAATTAAAAGATAAAAGGCAGAAATCAAGAAAAGATATGGCTGGCCCAAGAAAAAAAAGTTGTAAGAGCTTTATATCCTTACAACTAAGTTAACCACTTTCCTAAGTTAACCTGAAATTTATAGAACAAGGTATAAATTTAACCTCATCATCCAGGCTCACAGACATACTATCTTATATTGAAAATACAAACAATATTCAAACTTAGTAACTTAGTTAAAAAATTTAGAAATAGCGTTCCAAGTACAGTAAAAAATTATCATCATCATAAATCATCGCCGCGCGAACTTAAATAAAATAATTTTGAGATAGATACTTACTTAGACTCATCCTTCCTCCAAATAATGATCCTTTATCAAATGCATCTTTCCATTTAAATGGAATTTGAACTTCTTGCGGAGGAATTTTCTTTTCCAATGCCACCAATTGGTCATAATAGCTGTAAAATAATCCAAATAAAAAATTTGAGTAGGTAGTTATGAGTTTGCCCAAATAACTACATTACTTTTTAGTGATTACTTTACTATTTCACTATCCGGCTCGGCAATAGCGGCAGTGACATTATGAAGTAATAATTGTGAGTCATTCAATTATACCTGTAAATAACTTCTAAAGATGATTTCTCGAACAGCTTCCAAATAGCTTGTGTTCTAAGTTTGGCGAGTTCGTTGACGGCATCGCTGTAATCTTCACTTGAATCTGCGTAAGTAGATTGAATTAAATTTAATAAAGGTTTACTAATGTCTACATCGGATGATTTTTTAAACGGGACACTCAACAAATCAGCCATTTCTACGAATGACTTTACTTTGTTTGTGAATTTTTATTTTTTCCTCGTTTTTGTCACTTTGTGATAATGACATTGACAACACGTTGACAGCAACTTGTTTTAATTTTTAACAACGATTTTTAAGGCAAAGAAATTTATATATACAATTTATTTACTATAAACTTTTTATTTTGACGCGCATAATCTTTTCCTTGTACGTCAGTTATGACTAATGATTTAAATTTGGCTACTGTAAATTTTAAATTTTATTAGTACACCTAGTTCCACATTATAATGGTAATACATAAGCAAAGCGCAAGAAAAGTAACGAAATACGATAAGTAAGTAAAAACAAGGTAGGTATAAACCTACCAATGTTAAGTATATTATAAAATTTCATGAATCATGATGGATAAGTAGATCGTATTAAAATTATGGCACGTCTACACCCGTAATATTTTAAAGTTACTTACTTACTACTTCGGTAACGGAACTGTTAGGCTGCTGGCTGAGTAGTGAGTACAGTAGTTATTTGGGATACGTGTAAGTAAGTATACATCACACAATTTCCATGGAGCAAATGAAAAAAATCCACCACCATCAGTAGGTAGATAGACCATCGAAGATTGAAGGTAAGAACAAACGAAGCTACAAAATATATTCAAGTATAGTCGCACTTTTATTGCCATTTGCTACCATCCTGCTCTACGACCTCTGGTTAACTTGCTAAAGACAGAGCATGCGCGAAGAGATTTGATTCAGTGGATAAGTGCAAAGTTGACTTCCACCCCTAGTCACGCACTCCGTATAATATACAGCGTACTACACTTTGGTGCCACGTTGGTACTCGCTTCAAAGTAAAGCCGCAGAAAAAGCGCATGTGACTACGCAGTGGTCATATCTTTTTGTTTTGGATGTTGAGTAAGTTATATTTGTTGTATTGTTTTGTCTATACATACGCGAAATACAACTAAAGGACAAACTGTTGCTTCTACACACAATCGATACAAGTAATGTGCATTTGTTTTGATTACTGAGTATGTAAAGGATTAATTTCGTAGTGCGTAGTGCTTGGGTACTAGATAACCTGTAACCAATCACTATAAAGACGGTGCTTCCCTTTAAGGGATTTTCTGAAATTAGAGGTTTAATTTAATAAGTAAAAGTAGATTTTCTGCGACGCAAAAAAGAGCGATATAGGTACCTAAAGTCATGGTCTAGTGGTCAAAATGCGAAAAATAATTACCATGACCTACATGGAAGTATTTTTCGAATTATTAGATTGTACTTAACTACTTACTTACTTGATGAGTAAGGAATTTCTACCATTGCATGGGTATTTTACTTAGGGCAGCTTTTTACCAGCCCTGATTATTTTGAGCGCGAAAGATTATTCCACCAAAAATTAAGATTTTGGTCTATTGTGTGGTAGGTTTACCTACCTACTCAATTTTATTTATTTTAATTTTTTAATTACTTAGGTAGGTAGTAGGTACCTACACCCAAAGTAAATGAAAGACCGCGCAAAATCGATTTGGCGTTATGCCTCTATTTAATTAGGTACAATTTTTACATAATTATAGATAGACTTAATTTTGTTTAGAATACCTAATATTTATTTGCTGTTGAAAATTTGCAAAGCCAAATAGCCACACAAACAAGTATAGACAATGTGAATATTTAATCCAGGCTTGGCTTGCGAGGTTGTATTTAGTCACTTTTCTTTGGTTTCTTCTGCCTAGTTATTAGCTACTTATTACAAAAAAAATCCGTGAGTGTGTTAGTGTTCCCAATGTCGGAGCATAACTTGCCTATTTACCCGCAGGCTGCACTCGATTCGATAGCTAGCTAGTTACTTACCTAGTCCTTAAAAATGTCTTAAGAGTCCATTTAGGACCCTCTAAAAAGCCTTCCTAGTTCCTACAATGTTGCTTAAGGGATTAGCCTGGGCTGGAGCTTTGGTTTTTGCCGAAAAGAAATAAGTATTATCTGATTTTCTAAGGCGTAGGAAAGTCTTAAGTAGGTACCTTATTGGCTTCAGCTATTCTAGTCGTTAGCAAAAAGATGCGAGCCAACATTTTTGAAGTTAACAACTTGTTGATCTTTGTTTCACTGGGTAAACTTATTAATTACCATTTTTCCTTTAAAGCGACTCATTAAAGCGACTGTTGCTAATTCTTAATCCAATTACACATTCATTAAATCTTAATCGTTTGTCCAGTTTGTCCTACAATCCTATTTCTATAATAAATGTGAAAGTTTGTGAGGATGGGTGGATGGACGTTTGTTACTCTTTCACGCAAAAAAAGCTATCGGACGTATTTCGATGAAATTTGGTATGCTGGTAGTTTTAGCTCTGGATAAAAAATTTAACATATGGGCAATAGACTATTAAAATATTTTATCCCGAAAAAGCGAAAAAGTACAGTATTCCCGTGGAATACTATATTTACGCGGGCAGAGCCGCGAGAAAAAGCTTGTAATTTTTATTACAAGCTTTTAGCATAGCATAGCATAAATAATACGAAGACGCAATAACATACGTGATATTCGATAAGTGGATGAATATATGCTGCAATACGTCGCGACTCGCGCGTCGATCTACTCTCGATGTGTTTTTGACGCGGCTCCAAGTAGGACACTGCCTCCTTACCCCCATTATTACAATACTATTAAAATATTTTTTATCGCCTCCGAAAAATGAATGCTAAAAACAGTCCGGCTGCTCATAAATTTAGTATGAATAAGTATGTTACTTAACATTATTTACTAAAAACTAAATGATGGATATTCCCCTAAGGCGTGTGATACACAAAGCGATAATATTATATTGTAATAACTAGCATTAATTGCCCGCGGCTTCGCCCGCGTAAATATCTAGACACGCGCTAGCGTGTCAAAGCCAAGTTCATAATATGTACGACTAGCACTACACAGCGCGTACAGCGTGTCAAGCACAAGAATTGTGACTCTTTTTGACACCTCTCACGTTCAAATCGTACGTATTTACTGATCATGATAACGATACGTCACTGAAAACTTGCTTCATTTATATTAATTATTATTATATATTTTTATACGGAACTCTAAAATAATCTAGCCTATGTTACACTTTATAACATCAGCGCCAATAAAAGTCTCGTGAAAATCGGTCAAGCCGTTTCAAAGATTATCTGGAACAAACAGACAGACAGACGGGCAGACAAAAATTAAAAAAATATAATGAAATATGCACTGACTGAAAAGCAGTTGAATTGAAATTACAACATTTCAATTTTATTTATTTGTTTTATTTATTTGTATGGGTGTACAGATTATCACTTTTTTGTCCCGAAACTTGTTATGAGTTATCGAACTAATAGCGCTAATGTATAGATAAACTACGGACAATTTCACCTCATAAACCGGGCATTAGATAGCTAGCATTAACTTTTAGCTACCAACTCGCTTTTATCTTCGTTCCTGTCGTGTACGGAATGGGCAACCTACTTTACAGTAATAATATGTAATTATGCCTTGGCCGCGGCTCGCCGCTCGCGACTCACGAAGGTGGCATTAATTTTCCAGCACGTTCGTGACGCTACTGTCAAAGAAAGTAGATAAGCTAGTTGATATAAATAACAAGAGTTTCAACGTTTTATTCCCTTGGAATTAAGGAATGATTGATTCCTTTGAGCATTTTGCAATGTTGTGACTTGTTTGGAATTATTCATAGTTATTTATATGGCGCTTTGCTCATAACATTCATTGAAACAAAAATACAAAATTATCTTTAAGTAAACATACTACTGGTCTCCTGGTAGGATTCCCTGTGTCGTGGTGTCCAGTCTTTTTCATCATGTGCAATCTATACTAATATTATAAAGAGGAAAACTTTGTTTGTATGTTTGTTTGTAATGAACATAATGAATAAGGCTCAAAAAGTACTGGACCGATTTCAAAAATTCTTTCACCATTCGAAAGCTACATTATCCACGAGTAACATATGCTAAATTTTATTTTGGAAAAAAATAGGGTTCCGTAAGATATTTGGATTTTTCGGACACAAGGTGTAAAAAATCAACCAGAAAAGTTACTTATTTTGCGTACGCTGCCTAAACTATAAAAGATAGAACCATAAAATGTTCTAATTAATTGTAGATCTTATAAATATCTACAAAAAAGTCCGCGACACACTATACATATCTATGTCGAGTGAGGCACAACAACCATTTTTTTATTTAGAAATCTTGAATTTTTTTTGGACTACATTTAAACGCGTTTATTTTACTCATGCTATTAATCCTTATCAAAATAAATTATTTCATCACTAAGTACAGTTTATGTAGATAATATTTGGTCTTTTAATGATTAAAATTGGATGTTTGGTTTTGAAGTTATGGCGAAATTAAAATATTACGATTTCTGCTGCACGGCCCGTTGCGAAGTGGGCGTCGCGTCGTCGCCAAGGCGTGCGAGTTTAGATCTATGAGTAAATTTTTTGTTTTGTGTTCGTTGTAACTATGATGGATAGATACTTGAGTAACTATTTATTTAGTGATTGTTGTATTGTTAGTTCTGAAAAGTGTAGGTATTTCATACGATAAAAGTATACCCACTTACTTATTTCATTAAGTATTAGTAGGTACCTATATTAATTTGTTTCTGTTTGTTTTGACTAAATTTCACCCGTTTTGTTAGAGGTTTAAAGACATTCTGTTATCTGTAGTATTAGTATCAGTATTGTACCCGTGCGAAGCCGGGGCGGGTCGCTAGTAGTAAAATATAACTTAGTAAGCAAAGGCTAATAACATAACGTTAAACATTGTTCGTTACTTAACAAAATGTTTATTTAATTAAATAAAAAAACACAAAGAAGTATTTTGTTTTATAATTATAAAAATGTCATTGGATACTCTTCCCAACTTACCTGTCCGGTAGTTGTGGTATAGTATACGGGTATGCGACCCCGGCTTCCCAAGCTATTACTGTCCTATCCCTTGCCCTCCTGGGCGGTAATATCCTACATTCCCTATTTCCCACTCTAACTTACCAATCTTCCTTTCCACACCACCTATCCTTCCCTTTCCCTATTCCTACCCTCTCCACCAATCCGTGGAAACGCAATGGATAGTTAAAAATAATTTAATTATCCAAAATGGCGGCGATGTGGTTCGCCACCCATCACGTCTCGTTTCTCGCGGAGGCGAAAAGCGGACCATGGAGAGACGCTTGGCTACGTTCAATGTAAGAGGAGGAATGGATGGTAAGAATAAAAGTGGACGAAGCGAAAGATAAGTATGTAAGGATCGTAGCAAGCGGAAAGAAGTGGTCTCTGCCTACCCCTACGGGAAAGAGGCGTGATTATATGTATGTACGAGTATATGTAAAATTATAAAATAAAATATTGTCGTTGTGTCCTGTCTTTTTCATCATGTGCAATAGTAAAATATAACTTAGTAAGCAAACATAACGTTAAACGTTGTTCATAACTAAACAAAACGTTTATTTTATAAAATAAAAATATAAATATTTTGTTTTATAATTATAAAATAAAATATTTATTAACCACAGTCCACGAGGCATTCACCTCTGAGTATAATATATGATCATTATTTACATCTTACAGTAGTACATCTTAGCTTGTCTCAAGTGTTTACACTTTGTACATACACTTATTACAATCAGACACTACGTGTCTCGTAGCACCTCTACGCGTGTAGAGGAGCTACGACTCGTAGTAGAGCTACGGCTCGTAGAGGATCTACGAGACACGTTCTACGCCGCGTTGATAGGACGCATGTAATAAAACATTCAAGATTTTTGTCACGCTCACCTAATCTTCACATTGAGGAAGGTCCGAGCCCAAGCAGAGACATTAGTACCAAATAATACATGTATAATTTATTTGTTAGTGGCCACTTAAACTTAAACTCAAACTCATTTTTTTCCATATTGGTTATTAAATAACACTTATAGAATTGTCCTACATGATTCCCGGTTCGGAAACTAGCCCGGCGAGAAGAACCGGCATAAGAAACTCGAACGGGGCTACCTTTTAGCAAAAACATGGGAAAATTGTTCTTATCAAACTAGTCCCTTTTTTAACCCCCGACGAAAAAAGAGGGGTATTATAATAAGTTTGACGTGGCTGAGTCTCATCGTAGCTCTCAAGCAAATGTTTTTGGTTTAGCTTATGTTTGTCTAGATGTTGCACGCGACTTCGTGCGCGCAAAAAGAAATCCCGCGGTAACCGCATATTTTGTCGCGATAAAAAGTAGCCTATGTCCTTCTCCGTGGTCTAATCTATATCAGCAGGTCTAAAAAGGCCGTTTTGGCAATTCATTTTCAATTCTTGCTATGAATTACTGTATGAAAGATGACAGCGGTCGTAAAATGGCCACTTGAATTGCAATTCATATTATGATATGGATACAATTCATATGCAGAAATTGGCTGAAATGCATTCATTTGACAGATTTACAAGCAGAATTGCTTTAGTGTCAAATAGCAATATTGCGATGATTATTTATTATAAGTGGCCTTTTTAGACCCGCTGCACCAAATGTCATCAAAATCAGTCCAGTAGTTTCGGAGCCTATTCAATGAAAACAAACAAATAAACAAACAAACTTTTCCTCTTTATTATATTAGTATAGATTAAAGCTGACGTGATCGAAAGTGCCTCTTAGTTATGATTCATCATCATCAGCTCGCTAGCTTGAAAATTACAGGGCAAATAAAATACTAAATTAAATTACTTGTTTTTTTTTTAATTTTGTTTTATATTCTAGTAATCGTGTTTGTTGTAATATAAATATTTTGTTGAGCAAAGTTTGCGTGTCGGAAAATCCACGCCTCTTCAATCTCTCTCCAGACCGCTTGACCCAATCCGACGAACACCGCTAATGGCCCTCGATTTTTTACTGATACAACTCGTGTTTCATTCTTAACCTAATTAAGTAGAGGTCGTTTTAAAGGCGTAGAATGCACGTTTGTAGTTGAAAAATTCTAATCTAACTTCCAAAAAGAGTAAGAAATTCTATTAGAAATGGATCCAATTAATTTTGAAGTTTTATGAGTTATGACTTATGACAAAAGACTTTGCGAAACACGGTGAATTCCCGGTTTGGTTGTTTGGTTGGTTGGTTTTGCACGCGACTGCAGGCCACTATAGTTCACTGTACCAAGCGCATCGATCCCCGACCGTTCACCCCTACTCTATTTCGCTTGTTTTATTGCAAAATATACTCTCCAATCCCATTTATCTGAAATATAATACAAATGCAGCTTTATTTGTTGATCTAATAAATTACATCATTTTCTTTGTATTATCTTTGTCTTGAATACCTACTCTTAGGTTTTAAATAAGTATCTAAGAAAATAAAATATTTAACACCTTCACTACGTCAGCCTATTTCGTTAACTTTCTGTTGGAACTGTATCAGGCATCCTAGACGGGCCTCTAGTCAAAATGCATTCAAAAATTTCGACGGCGAAGTTCGAAAACAAAATGTATGGGATTTGACTTAAGGCATCGCAAGCGACTTGTCACTTAGCGATGACTTATGTCAAATCCCATACATTTTTCTTATCGAACTTCGCCATCGAAATTATCGAATTCATCTTGACTAGAGGCCTTGTTTGTAAACTAGTCCATGCTACGTCATAGGGTCGAAAAAATCTGTTCGAATTGCATAAGTTTATATTCAATTTACTTGCTGGAGGTAATCATTTCAGTTTATTTTAATTTACTGACATAGTTTCAATGAAATTGTCTATTGAGCCAAATTGAAGGATGTTTTTTCTTAGCAGGATCGAGGACGGCGTTGACGTGATCGACTTGGGTGCCCCTCGTGGTGTCAGTCCTGTTACTCGTCTTGGTTCCCGGCGCAGACACCCGCAGTATTCACTGAACCCGCGGCTGTAAGTTGAATTTGCGACTAGATGTTGCCCGAGAATTCATGCGCGCCATAGGAAATCTCGAGGGTCTCGGGGGACCGTACATTTTGCCGCACTAAAAAGTAGCCTATGTCCTTCCCCATGACAAACATCAAAATCGCTCCAGTAGTCTCGGAGCCTATTCAATGCAAAGAACCAAACAAAACTATCCTCTTTATTAGATTACTAGCTGGTGCCCGCAACTCGTTTTCATAGAACTAACGGAAACGGGACCCTATTTTTAAACGGAACCCTAAAATAAAAGTAGCCGATGTTAGACCTTATAATATCAGCTATCTGTCAGTGAAGGTCCTGTGAAAATCGGTCCAGCCGTTTCAGAGACTAGCCGGAACAAATAGACGGACAGACAAAAAAGTGCCATAAATAATTTCATATGCATTGAGTATAAAGCCATTAATTTAAAATTACAAACAGATACTTCAACTTTATTTATATGTATAGATTTAATAAGTTGCACATTTTATTTCTCTTGAATACCCCTTAGGTTTTTAAATAAGTATATATGAAAATAAAATCTTTAGTACGGTTTTCTACTTGTGCATAGTGGCTACCGAGTCAAAGTAAAGTATATTTTTTCTTCGCAGGCTCGAGAACGGTGTAGACGTGATCGACTTGGGTGCCCCTCGTAGTGTCAGTCCTACTACTCGTCTTGGTTCCCGGCGCAGACCCCTGCAGTATTTACCGAATCCGCGGATGTAAGTTTCATTTTGCGACTAGATGTAATTGCTCGAGACTTTGTGCGCGCAAAAGGAAATCTCGAAGGAACCGTACATTTGGCCGCACTAAAAATTTGCCTATGTCCCTCCCCGCAGTCTATTCTATATTTGTGCCAGATTTCATCAAAATCGCTATAGTAGTTTCGGAGCCTATTCAATGCAAACAAACAAACAAACCTCTTTATTAGATTAGTATAGCTGATAGTCTGCCAAACTTTATTTTTGTAAGATATGCGGGTAGAGGGGTAGGTTCTCTATCCAAATACAATTTTATCTAAACGCAAAAAAAGGAGAAAGCTTTTCGAACACATAATGCTACTAATTTAAATGTGTTTACCGTGCACGGTGCAATTAGGAATTTCAATGACATATTAATTTGATCGAATTCAATATTTTTGTTTACGTTTTGATCTTATGTTGGATCTGAACAGCGTATAGTTGTTGGTTTTTATTTCGTTGAAAGCCAAATTTACCTAGGAATTAAGATACCTACCTATTAAGGATATTACCTAGCTAACATTACTTATTTCTGAAGGGAGTAACGTCTACTAACCAAAACACCTGTTACTCTCAATTGTTTTGATTTTTTTTATATTTTTGGTACAGATATCCAAATTCGAAAGCCTCAAGTGATGGTAAGAAGCGAGTGAAGCGCAAGTCGGGGCACCGTAGAAAGCGTTACTTCGCGCGGCCGGTGCCCAACTCTCGGCTGTACCGTCCGCAGCCGGCGCGGCGAGCCAGCCCTCCCCCCTGCCCCCGGTGCTGGCCTCCCCCCGCGCGCACCCCGCAGGTAGCGTTACCACTGGCCAGCCATCCGGCATTCGGGTTTGAGACCATCTGGATCTGTCGCATGACGATCAAAATAAAATGGTTGCCTTTTTGTCTTTCTTTTTTTGATCTATGTTTGTCATGTGGTTTCCTTTCCGTTCTTCTTGGTCCTTGTATCGTTAGCGTAACCAAGGTTTATACGCAAAATGTCAAACTCAAGTCTTAAATAGTTGATCTATTCGGCTTTTCGATTTAAAAATCTGATAAAAATACCCGCAGGCGACTGATACTGCGTCGCGTGCTGCCCTCAACCTACAGTTGGCGCTGAGCAGACCACCGCCGTCCAACAGTCGAAGACAGCTCGTAGTGACGCTACCGCAGTTCTCGTCGCACCAAATCGACAGTCACGTCGACTCGTCGCACAAAATGGAGGCAGCCAACAGACACTCTACCAGCCCGGAATGTTCCGACGGGAACGATGCGTCATCGGCGCCCAGCGAGTTCCTAGCTGAGGTGAGATTTTTTTTATTAAACAGAGGGCAAATGAGCAGACGGATCACCGATGGAAAGCGATTACCGTCGTCCATGGAAATCCGTAATACCAGAGGCAAGTGCGTTGCCAGATTTGCAGGTCATAGTGTTCCGGAAATACCACTTGCGACTCATACTAGGGTTTTATTGTGCGCGGCAGAAAACTCCGGGAAAAGTGCACAGTGAACTCTCATACTGTCACTCATCAAGCGAAGTTTTGTCGCGTGGAACGTAGCGAAAAGTTGCTGCAGGTACCTATAAGTCCAAACAGTTCCTAGGAGCACTTTCCATCCCATTATAATATTAAGCGATAGAAGATGCATAGCGAGGCTACATCTCTTAGTAGTGGCAAGAAGTGCAGCCGATTTGAAATATTTTGGCAGTCGAATTCGAGTCACCCTTCGTTGCATGCGATCCAGATGCTGGTATTATGGTGCTCCTGTCCAAAGGTAAGAACCGTATTTCATGTGAGGCTGAACCTGCGCCTTAAAGAATTTTAGGCGCTGGGTCGACGTAAAATACTACTTCGACCTGTTTAGAATACAAAGCTTCTTGGAGGCTAACTTAGCCTTACCCTGTAAAAGGCATCGAAACTACCCCTCGCTCGATATGTCAACAGCAAATATTGCAATGCTGGCAGTTGCAGTGTGAATGTTCCCTCTTTTTAAGAAAATTACACACTAACTATGAGGTATCCATCATGACGTGATAATAAATGAAAAGGTTTACGAAAGCATTAATAATTGTACTTTTATATTACAGTTCCTATCTGCTATAATGAGGCGTCAGTATGCAGAAGCTCTGAAATATTGTCATCTGATACTACAGTACGAACCGCACAACGCCACAGCGCGCGGGTTCTACCCGCTACTGCAGCACAAAGTGCAGACTAATCAGAATAAAACAGGTAAAATATGTACGAAATATTCAGTTGTGTTGAACATTTTTCACATTACGCTATACGATATCGCATAAAGCACACGATAATGTGAGATTCACATTGATTAATTCCGATGTCCGATATAGGGCGAATATGTAATGTAGTTATAATATGTTAAAATGTAAAATATATAGCTGCCTCTCACAATATCGAGCGCTATAAGCGATACCGTATAGCGTGGTCTGAAAAAAGCTTTATGAGTAGGTAAGTAGCCAGTCATTATAGTAATATTCATATTGATAGTAATCTGTAATTTCTAAGTTTCAGATGAGGCCAGCTCAAGTGATGACAGTCCTCGTGTGGGTCTCTTCGCTGAGTGCGATTTAAAAAGAGTAAGTTTTTGTTAATAAGATAATTAAATTTTGACATTTTCTTAGTTCCTACGCTTATTGGTATTTGGTATATATTCTTACTCCATATTTTCATTCGAAGCATCTAATCCCAATCGAATTAGATATTGATATTGTGATCTTATTACGTCGGAAATACTTTTACAAGTACAGATGTCGCGATGTCTCATGAAGACATCACGACCACTCTTAGTTCTGTAATAGGTAATTCTATTTTGAAGAAAAAAAGACATTGTTAATAAGTATTTGTTTTTAACAGGAAGAGGTGATGCAGCAGGAGGCGGACTCGCCCCGATCGAGCTCGTGCTCCTCGCTGGAGCTGGACTCGTCGGACGCGCCGCGGTCGTCGCGCTCGCCGTCGCCGTCGCGTCGCACGCCCACCGACCGCACCGACCGCTCGGACCGCACCGATCGAACCGATCGGACCGATCGAAGCGACAGTCAGTATTATTTTATTCTATTAAAAACATTTCAAAAGTACAACCATATACCATGAAAAGAAAAATAATAATCCGTACAAAGTAAAAATACACAAAAAAGTATAAAATATAACTTATTTTCTAATAATGAAGAATGTTAATAGGTATACAAAATTACTTAAAACGATTCTCCCAGTAATGCTTGTATCTATACAAATACACTAGTTTTTGTTTCATTGAAAAAGACCGAGTATTAATGGATTTATAGACATTTCAAATTCTAGTAAATTTCGCGGCCCGTAGCAGGCGCTCGTGGAGAGTATGACGTCACGGCACAGTGCTGGCCGAGTTACCTAGTACAAATAATGCTTGCGCTCAGCTATTATTGCAGTGTTTTATATTGTTTCTCCGTACATTAAGTAATATTAAGTTTAATAAGTGTCTATTAGTATATAGTAGTGTAATATTAGTGTATATAATATTGTAATTTATGTGCAGTAAGTACAACGGATGACGGATTTGAATTAGAAACGGTACCAGCCTGAACAACACCATAATAAAACAATATTTAAAAATGATAAATTAGTTCTATTTTAAATTAAAATAGAACTCATTTTCAAGTTGGCTGGTACCGACTTATAAATTATGAAGATTGGGTAGAAAAATAAATCAGAATTTCAGCCAAATTTAAAAGGCCAATTTCATTTCATCAAATTTCAGCCAATAAAAAAAATCTATTTGAAAAAATAAGTTTTATTTCATGCTTTTTTGTGCATTTTTACTTTGGAAGTAGGTTTAATTTTTTGTTTTAAAAATTTTTTTTCCCTTTCTATTGATATTTGTAAAATTATTAAAACATTATAAGATAGTTTAAAATAAACGATCGAATTTATAATATTGAATACGCGCCATTAGCTTTCATTGGGTATTGTAAATAAGATGATGATGATGAAGATTACTGTAAGTTACATAGTGGCTTATGCTTGCAGGTTTTTAAACAATGCCGAAATTTCCAAACGCGTATCTTTAAAGACTGAGGAGTTCTGTTCAGTGCTTTTGGATCCAGGGTATACCTACCTTGGAGCAAAATTAATTTTTAGTAACATATGCTTGGACAACTTTAGAAAAGTTTCAATCACCATATGGTCCATATGTGTAGTGTGTACATATAAATTTCGAGGAGTTCCCTCAATTCCTCATGGATTCCATCATCAGGCAACACCTATACTAGCAGAAGGTGTTGCATCAGGTTACCACTATGAGTATGATGTCAAAAGGACCAATTTGGGATTATACCCTATACATAAAAATATAATTTTGAAAACCGCAAAATAAAAAATTACGCAAAATAAGTAACTTTTCTGGTTGATTTTTTACACCTTGTGTCCGAAAAACCCAAATAACTTACGGAACCCTATTTTTTTCCAAAATAAAATTTAGCCTATGTTACTCGTGGATAATGTAGCTTTCGAATGGTGAAAGAATTTTTGAAATCGGTCCAGTACTTTTTGAGCCTTATTCATTATGTTCATTACAAACAAACAAACAAACATACAAACAAAGTTTTCCTCTTTATAATATTAGTGTAGATAATAGTTAATATGCTAGATATAACTAATCTAACCTACCTAACTGCAAAAGCGGATTGTGAGAAATGTGTGAGTCGATTTAACAATGTTCGTAGGCAAATGTGTGAGTCGATTTAACAATGTTCGTAGGTAAATGTGTGAGTCGATTTAACAATGTTCGTCGGTAAATATGTGAGTCCAATTAACAATGTTCGTAGGTAAATATGTGAGTCGATTTAACAATGTTCGTAGGTAAATGTGTGAGTCGATTTAACAATGTTCGTAGGTAAATATGTGAGTCCAATTAACAATGTTCGTAGGTAAATGTGTGAGTCGATTTAACAATGTTCGTAGGTAAATATGTGAGTCCAATTAACAATGTTCGTAGGTAAATATGTGAGTCGATTTAACAATGTTCGTAGGTAAATGTGTGAGTCGATTTAACAATGTCCGTAGGTAAATGTGTGAGTCGATATAACAATGTTCGTAGGTAAATGTGTGAGTCGATTTAATTCAATGTTCGTAGGTAAATGTGTGAGTCGATTTAACAATGTTCGTAGGTAAATGTGTGAGTCGATTTAACAATGTTCGTAGGTAAATATGTGAGTCGATTTAACAATGTTCGTAGGTAAATGTGTGAGTCGATTTAACAATGTTCGTAGGTAAATGTGTGAGTCGATATAACAATGTTCGTAGGTAAATGTGTGAGTCGATTTAATTCAATGTTCGTAGGTAAATGTGTGAGTCGATTTAATTCAATGTTCGTAGGTAAATGTGTGAGTCGATTTAACAATGTTCGTAGGTAAATGTGTGAGTCGATTTAACAATGTTCGTAGGTAAATATGTGAGTCGATTTAACAATGTTCGTAGGTAAATGTGTGAGTCGATTTAACAATGTTCGTAGGTAAATGTGTGAGTCGATATAACAATGTTCGTAGGTAAATGTGTGAGTCGATTTAATTCAATGTTCGTAGGTAAATGTGTGAGTCGATTTAATTCAATGTTCGTAGGTAAATGTGTGAGTCGATTTAACAATGTTCGTAGGTAAATGTGTGAGTCGATTTAACAATGTTCGTAGGTAAATATGTGAGTCGATTTAACAATGTTCGTAGGTAAATGTGTGAGTCGATTTAACAATGTTCGTAGGTAAATGTGTGAGTCGATATAACAATGTTCGTAGGTAAATGTGTGAGTCGATTTAATTCAATGTTCGTAGGTAAATGTGTGAGTCGATTTAATTCAATGTTCGTAGGTAAATGTGTGAGTCGATTTAATTCAATGTTCGTAGGTAAATGTGTGAGTCGATTTAACAATGTTCGTAGGTAAATGTGTGAGTCGATTTAACAATGTTCGTAGGTACGTCGTCTCGGTGGGACAGCGGCGGCGAGCGGTCGGACCGCGACGACAACGGCAACTCCCCACCCGCGCCCGTCACCGCCAACGTCTCGGTCACAGCCTCCACTCCGATACTGTCTGGTAAGTAGATGATTACATTACTAGCTTGTTATATGACTACGGCGAAGCGAAAAGGAAGGGTAAAGACTAAAGGGTAAGATGATGATGTTGAAAATTGTGTTATTCTCTTGCAGATTTTACGACAGGTGACGTAGAGAAAGCGGATGAAAACGACAATGCCTCGCCAAACCGCTACATACCTACACACCTTAAGGTAAATTAAATTATTTAGCTTCAGTAAACATTTCCAATCACATTATATCATGAATTACTTCGTTTGTTTTAATTTAAAAGCTGATTTCTGGTTTAAAATCTTTCTTTGCGTGAAAGTACTACTGGAAACGGAAAGCCTAAGTTACTCCTTGTAACATCTACCACTTACCAGTTACCAGTAAAAGAAAATCGGTCCAGTAGTTTCCGAGCCTATTCAATGCAAACAAAGTATGTAACCAGTCTTTCTGTTTATAATATTAGTGCAAACAAACAAAGTAACCCGTCTTTCTATTTATAATATTAGTATAGAATCTATACTATAATGTATTAGTATATATCTGTACTATAGATATTATAGTAAGTTTTGTAAAATAAATGAGTTTTTTTGTACAGAGCGGCTCATCTCTACAGAGACTACGCGCACAATTCGCTTGCTCTATCAAGTAAATCAGCGCAGCCAGCTACACTCAAAAACGTACGCAAAACTACTAAAACTAAATAGCAATATAACATTTTTATGTTTTGGTACCCTAGTATAACTTAAACATTTAATTCATCGTTGAAATTAACATAAAATCTCAAAAAAATATTTTATATCTCACAAATGTAGATGTGATAGAAAAAATAACGTTCGATTCTTTTGAACAATACCTAATATAAAACATCGTAATTGTTTTCCGTTAGCATCTTTTCCTACAGTAAATAAAAAACAAACTGTGTACCTATGTGGCAAAAAACATTTAATATTATTGTGTATTTGTATGATATTTTAAAAAAAGGCTTAGAAATTTGAACTGAATAACCCCAAATGGACCTAAACTAACTATATCGGCCTACTGGCTGCATGTTTTAAGACATATCGGCGTGTTTGTATAGTTTGGCAAACGAAAGTTGACAGTTAAATCTGAGTCATTTGCAAACTTTTAACTTGGCAACTCTATACGATCTTCAAAGTCAAGTTTTCAAACAAAATATCAGAAAAATTTAAAGAGTAAAAAACATTTACCTATTTCACATTTTATTTATCACATGAGTACTAATTTATTAATGATCAAGTGAATAATTAGATAATTTGAATTTTTATAGGAATTATAGTGTTGCCACCCTTAGATTTTTGATTTTGACCCCATTTCTTAGGTTCAACATTCGTTTGCCACACTAGCATCAAAAATATTGTAGCTACTTACATAAAACATAATACATTATGATAATTAAGTATGTATTTACGTGAATATTTCGGAATCTTCTCGCCTAGATATATCAAAATGTAAAATTTGTAGAAATAACTCAATATTGCTGGCACAAAGCATTAAAACAACACCGAGGTAAGACCACTATTCTCGGCTGCATTTACTTAGGTTTCCCTAAAAATTAGCTACCGAAGCAGGTCCCGATTATCTATTTCACCATGAAAATGAAATAAGCATTTACCGGTGGTTGTCTAGCGTACACGTCCAATGTGTAACCGATTTGACGGGATAATTAACCAAGTTTAACTTCTTATGGGGCGGTGAGTTTTGTCCTCAACAGGAGAGGCATATACCTATATCTGTTAGTCGGTGTTGTATATCGTACATTTGTCGTTGTAATAAATTATTTATTTATGTACTTAATTAGGACCTGTTAAAGCTGTTTGAGGCGCTGAGTATGTTGAGACTTATAAGTTATAACCAGAGTTTATAAAGTTTGATTGTATTGTGAATAAAATTTATTTATTGTGAATAATACAAACCTTTAATTAGCATGTTTGATTATTATTCTACTGCCATTTTTCTTTTTAATTCTAAATGGTTTAATAATGTAAATAATTACTTTTTCTTTTAGTTAAAGTAGAAAAAGTTACCTTAATTACGTAGTTCATAATTATCCCTTTACATTAAGTGCAGCGAGTGTATAAATAAAGTCTTAAAATTAATATTAGGCAGAATAGTCTTGAGCAGATTTTTTAAACTATAAGTACTATGATTTACAAAGACTCGTACACAACTAAAATACACTAGATGTCGTTGTTGGGTGCTCACTAATTTTACTGCGACGCCATCTGTTGTTTAGTTACCTTAAAGTATTTATAATTCTCAATCAACTCTCTGATCTAAAAATTTTAAACTTTATTTAAATAATCGCTATGAGTAAATCTGATGCAGCCATTGACAAATTGAGAGCTGTGTGAAACGAGAAGACTGAATGAAGTGTTGACTTGATTTTCTATGTTTCGAATGTACTACATAGATAATATGTAATATATAGATATATTATAATATATTATCGACATGGATACTGAACGTTTAGTCTATAACCGCCTCCTATTTTTGGAAGTCGGTTAAAAACAAACTTTCTTCGAAATCAACGTTCAAAATTCATGTCAGTAGTGATAATTTTAACTAAATGTTTTCAACGTTAGATACTTGTGATTTGTGAGTTGAAAATATCAAAAAGGCAACTGCCAATATGTAGAATTACTATGTAAATAGATCTAGATAAATAGATATAACGCTTGTTTATCTAGTTTAAATCTATAATTGTTTGTTCTAAGATTTAATGTCACCCATATAAAATCATAGCATTTACCTATCGAATAACATGTTCGACGCTATATACTTATAAATACACTTACTATAAACAATTTTCAATCATATTAGGCACACATTGGACCAAATCATTTTAGGTAACCTACCCGATAGTTATAAGTCCTTCCATTTAAATACCATCATTTTTATTAGTCGCTTTACCCCCTTACTAATAAACACTGTATTAGCTTTGAATAGTTATACAGTGTTTTGTTCACATCACACAAGTGACATTTTTAATTCGATAGAAGGAGACTAAGTAACTATTCAAAGCTTATACAGCGTTTATTAGTAAGGGGGTTAGTGTATATTGTTATTGTATTTATTGCTTACAATAGACCAGCGTTTCCCAACAGCCGGGTCGCGACTCGGTACCGGGCCATCAAAATAAAATACCGCGTCACAACTTTCCCGTCTTGTTTTGAAAACAATACCTACTATCAATCATCGACGCATCTTAAATATTCGTAAGCGGTAAGCCGATACCAAAACATGTAGTATTCATAAAACCTTTTTACTATTAATAAATTTGTAATATTTTAGCTTTCCATTCGCTTGGGCTTAAAATTATTAAGTGGGCCACGAAATACAGTGTGAAACTTACCGACCCATGGCAGAACAATGTTTGGGAAACTGCAATAGACAATAGTTAATATTATGTAGTTATTGTTAATAATACCTAGTCAAATCCGTTAAAATGATTTCGGTTAAATTTCTATGCTATATAAAAAAAAGAAACTACTAACACCTAAAAAATAATTACTTAAACATCATAAAAACTTGTTTGCAATAAAAAATAAATGTTTTTATTCTCTGGAATAATACTGATATTATAATCAATATTATTTGGATGTTTCATACGGCCTTTCTTAGACTCAAAGGTTTTGCAAGTTTTTACCGTTTTGATAACTTTATTTACCTATATTTTTGAAGCACCGATTTTGATTATCTTACTGATACATTTTATATTTAGTTGTAAGTATTGGCCTAAAAGTCTTGAAAAATTGTAGTTACCATATTCTACAAATGAGACGTCATATCATAAAATACTCCACAAAATAAGCGCCTCTATTCCACAGATTAGTATTATGTAGCTAGCTACTCTATTCGGAAGGTACGATTTTATTAACTCTTGCTCTAAAGCCAATTTATTTCCATCCAAACTATCCTCTACTAGCTTTATTATTAGAGTTAATTTTAAACCCTCTGTTGACGTAAGGACTCAAAATATCTGTTGTCCAGTATTGTGTAGACATAGAAGTTCCTGTGAATCGAGGGATGTTGACTATTTGTAAAGAAATGTTTTCAATCACGTACTGGTATCGAATATTTTTATAATATAACACGTTACGTGATACGCAATGACGTAGTTGTTAAAAAGTAACGTCCTAAGCTTATAATGGTGCTTAGAGTCACGTGACCGATTTTTTTAGGTTTATAAATATAAAAATAAGAAGCGAAATTATTTTGTTGCACATTTATAATAATAAATGGACTACTTTACGTTAACATTGTTTTTATTTGGATATAGTCAACATCTCTATCGATGTACTTAAATTATTGATGTATTAATTCTTGTATAATTCATATTATATATTTCTTACGATATTTTAATATTATTGGATGTAGATATTAAATTTTGTGTGACTGTAATAGCATTTGTTAGTTTTATTTAAAACAATCGCCATAGTCTGCTCCCTACTACTCTTTAAAAATTACTATATACTATAGTTTTAAGCTCTATTGCGAACTTTTTAATCTCCTCTTCAATCAAATCACAATTGAGGTCGCGGGAGCAAGAACGGCCTAATTTGTCCCATAGAGATAATCAAAGAAAATAATGGTGATTTTTTTCTTTTTTATTTTATTTTTTCAGTTTTTACTATAATACATGTGTTTACTAACGCCATCTCTTGTTGGCTTGAGAAATTAGTGTTAGGCAATTTTGCTTCTTTAAAAAACAGATTTTTGATGACGATAACTAATTTTTATAAAATGTTACTTAGGCCGTTCTTGCGCTCGCCTCAATGTACACCATAATATACATAGGTAATCGAAATAAAACGCTAACATGTAAAAACTTCCTTAAATTTTTATTAAAAACGATAAAACTTTTTATATGAATAAATCGTTGAAAACATAACACGCCGCTCGCAGCGCACTCGGGGCCCGGGACACGGCGTCGCCCGCGCAGTTAAAGCCTTACACCTTACACTTACGTTACCCTAGATACACTACACTATTATAGCCCGGAAAGTCCGGAAACATCGGAATCGCTCATATCAATAAAACTTGTGGAGTGTAGAGGAAAGGAGTACTATGTCCATACACGAAAAATGTCCGTAAATAAGCGGAAAATTACAGAGGGGCAATTCTGCTAAATAAAACCTGCATTAATAAAATTACGATCAACTCCCGACACGCTAATACTCTCAAAAGGTGTTTTTATGAACGTTAAACCAACGTGAAACGCGCTCTGATTGGTCGAAACGACATATAATCCGTTCATGGTAACATGTCGCTACTCTTTCAATCCAAACAAAGTAAAATGAAGTCTACCTAAAGTACTTATTCCACTAGACTAAATTTAGTAAGTTGCTAAATGCTAGTTCACTTGACTAAATTTAGTAACTAAATCATTTAGAACTTTTAAATTTAGTCGAGTGGAATAAGTGCTTTAAATACGAGAATTGAGGCACAGTTCCAAAACAGGCCGTAATGGCGCTAGAGTCAGAAGAGGGTATGATATGAAGTTAGCAATAAGAGATGCAGTGAAGTTATTTGAAAGTTAGTTATTGGTTAGTAATTAACTCAACCTAGCCTTTAGCGCTGCTAGCGCCGCTCGTGGATGACTTTTTCAACTGCTATTTTTTGCGACAGCTGGACATTTTTTCTAGTTCCCTTATACAGAGATAGTTTTCCTTTCCTCTAGACTTCATCAGCAACAGTTATCACGACACCCCGTAGACAATTTGATAGGCCGAAACACAGAGGGCGCTTTCGATTCAACTTTATAAGGATTTAATTTAAAACTATACTATGTTAAAAACTTTAGCATTATGTTTTCGTAACTTCACACGAACATTAACTAGAATTCATTTAATTTAAATAAGGAATCGTGAAAACTGTTCCTTTAAGTATCCGCATACGTCGTACGACTCACTTATATTAATATTTTTATGTGCGACAAATTTTATAACACACAACATATTTTCATCGTAATATATAATTGAACTGGTCCGTCTGTCCACAACAACTCGCGCGCGGTGGAACACGAGCTCCGACAGAACTGTATAAATATATTCTCAATTACAACTCAATTCATCTCATATGTTACCTATTTATTATCTCTCAACAGGAATTGTAAAATGGCTACCATAAAAAACAGGTTTCCTTACGTCTAATATTTGTCTACCTAAATATAATATTTTGCGCACCGTTTTCGTCAACGATATAAGTCACTACACTACGGCTACGCGGCGGTGCGACTAGCGACTCGATATTGCACTAATATAACAAATTCCCTACTTTTTAAAACACTATCAACAGAATCTGGCGCTTCCAACTGCATCCGCACAGACGGATCGCGATACAAACATGGCAGTTTCGTTTTTGCGCAAGCCGTTCACCGAATAAATTTACGTAAAAGATATTTATTGAAGTTTAAATAAGAATGTAATAAATGCATCTTTTCATCTTTGCAACCTCGGCAACATTATTAATTTGTGTACTCAAATTTTCATCAAACGCTCGCCATGTTGTAGATTTTATTATTTCCTGCTGGATAATACATGTTTTAAGCCAATCAGGCCGAGTTGCTACTTTGGCTTGGCATGTGACGCTATATAGCGGGCAGAAGATTTAGGTTCTTGACCGGTCAGTAAACAGTCGTCATTACTTAAATAAATTAATCGCGATGTATTAACGCCCTTAGTACACCGGCGCGTTCGCATGCGTCAGCGATAAAACTGTAAGTAATTATATGGCATAATATCCTATGTCTCCCTCTAGCACTAAGCTAGATTAAATGGTTGCATCCTTGTCGGTATACTTCCGCTAGGAACTGCGAAATGGCCTTTACACAGACACAGACATGTTTCACATCGCAAGGCGTTGGTCGCATCACTTCCGCATCCGAATGCGTCGGTGTCCTATTGGCGTAAAACGCTAAAGCTATTCGCGACTGCACGGCAGTGATTATCAATTACATCATCGCCACCGCAATGACGTCATAACAACAGTTTCATAATATCGGCGCTTCAATATACCTACGCGCACAATTTCTTCACCTACCAAACACTAGAGCTAGACACTGACATTCGACACAAACCACGCAGCGGTCACATCACATGCACATTAAGCGAACCGCTCGCTCACGAGGAAGTAACGAGAAATTATTACATTTAACAAGGTATTATAAGGCGTTCAAGCGAGTACGGAGAGACTGGCCGTTTGCGTGCACGACGGGACGCAATAAACGTGTTACGGCTAAAACTGCATCTATCCCAACAAGAATAAATATTATCTAAGTTTTTAAGTTCAAATTTTACACAACTTCTTCGGCTTCATAATAGGGATGTTGCTTTGTGTCGAATATCACATTTTTATAAAATTAATTGTCGAATCTCTGATACATAAACGTAATAGAAATAGTTTCTTAAGTTGATGCGATTTAAAATTATAAGCAAATGAAAAATATGACCCATCTCCGTACTCGTACGTCTCATCAACTGACGCAAAACGATTTGTCGTCACACGTCACAAACTGTTATCGCAAATATATCCGCATACATTATTATTTATGACAAATGTATGGCGGTGGCATTTGGTGACGTCACAGGCCGATATATTGCTCTCTTTCGTATTGCAAAATTAAATTGTTTGTATCTTCGTTATATGAATAAAAGAAATATTTTTTTAGTCAACATGCCTATTATGTTTTGCCAAAGAAAGCGATCGTAGAGACTTTGCTTAATTCACTAGGCTCTAAAATTAAGTAACATAGAGATACATTTATTCTTGTTCGGTCAAATGCGGACAAAGGTAAGTTTAGTATATTTTATTGCAAATTCAACGTTGAAATGCTTAGAAAGCACTAGAATCTCGTGTTGCGACTTGCGACAGGCTCACGGCCGTCGTGTCCCGGGCGTGGGCGCGCTGGGCGGTAGGCCGCCGCTTACATACAAATTTGGCACTTGGCAACATCACGCGCGCACGCGCCCCGCGCGGGGACGCGCCGCGATCCAATACTCGTACGGAAACAACTCGACTAATAATTCTCACTATAGAAAGTCGGAAATAACTCTAGTCGGTGACGGTAATCTAGTAACACTTTGGCACGGACCTCAAATGATAGAGACATATCACATAGGTCTATACAACTGAACATTGTATATGTACAATACTATACAACGAAATGTATTGGCACCTTGACACAGCGTCAGTATGCAGGATCACAATCACATTAGACTGTTCCAACCGAAATTTAGACGTGAAAATTGTAATTAAAATTCATACCTGATAGCATAAAAACTGAACTATTTTTTTCTAACGAGACGACGCGACGGTTCAATTTCATTTGTAACAGTTAAATGTCTAATGTGATAGCCACATCTGCCAATGTTACTTCTACAAGCATATCTGTTGTCACATTTACACAGCGCACACATTCGTGTCGTGCGAGGTCCGTGGGTCTGAAGCGCCGCCCGCCTGCGTCGCGCTGAGCCCGTCGTGGGCGTAGACATGAGCGTGGGCGTGGTCAGGGACGAGAGCGTGTGGGCTACAGCAGCACGTCCATACGCGAGCCGCGTCGCAACAGCCGCGCGCCGCCCGCCTCCGCCGCGCCCAGCGCGTGGAACGATATCGTCACCATCTGCTGACCGAAGTTCGCCTCAAACCTGTAAACCATAATAATATATTGCTCAATCTGTTATTGCAGCCTCATTACGTATCATGAAAATTCCTCTTTTGGCTGATCTGCTACTTTCTACAACAGGTCATGATACCAAACCTGGCGCCATCACAACTCAATACTCAACTCATAATTATTACGCAATTACATTAAGCGATTCTATTATTCACACACAGCACAAGACGAAACACGACAATGTGTTGCTCATGCCAACTCTTTGATTGAGCTTTCTCGTTACCTACAATAATATAATAGTTTTAATATATACACATATAACTATTATATAGGTAACGAGAAAGCTCAATCAAATGATGCTGAAGCTTCAGTGAATGCACGTACGTAGCGACGCAAGCCCTCTAATAGTAGATTCTCTCGCACACTGCGTACTCACTCGGTGGCGATGTTGACGTGTGGCGGCGCGCCGACGGCGTTCTGCACGACGAGGAACAGCTTAGTAGCCAGCTCTAGCACGTGGCACGTACGCAGCACCAGGTCCCCGCGCCGCCGCCACGCGCCCTCGCCCTGAGAACGCGTTGTAAACGTTTGTAATTCAAACTGTGGCTGTCGAAACTTATTTTTAATGTGACAGTCTAGAGTAAGTTTACACGAACTATAAATAATACTTGAAATAGCGTTGGCTTTATTTTACTACTAACCCCGAACAGGCAGCCGGGTGCGTCCATGGGGTCACGCGAAGAACACTGCGACATCTCCTCAGTAGAACTCTCCAGTGCACCGCACTAGAAAAAAAAACCAAAATTTATTTTTAGATTTTTATAATTTAATTTAAAATAGTCATCGGTACAGGGTGAGTTCAACAGTTATATGCGCGGGGTTCGCAATGAGACAGATGTTTGGGTACGTACCGCTCGCACGTGCACGACGAGCAGGTCGTCGGCATAGGGCGAGAGCGACAGGCGGTAGACGGCGTGCGCGGGCACGCGGCGCTTGAGCCGCAGCGAGCGCGCCTCCAGCAGCAGCAGCGCGCCCGTCGAGACCACGCCCAGGCAGCGAGCCACGCGCCCGCTCGACCGCGCCACCTACATGCATACGTAAACGATAACTAATAGTCGAATATATATTTAAACTTTTGTACACCTCCATTCACTTCATAAGGTATAATAATATAATAAAGAGGAAAAGTTTGTTTGTTTGTATGTTTGTTTGCATCGAATAGGCTCCGAAACTACAGGACCGATTTTGATGAAATTTGGCACAGATATAATATAATAGACCACGGGGAAGGACATATTACGTAGTCTATTGTTATACTCTGTATCTTCGGTTTCATATTCAACAGCCTCCGTGGTCTAGTGGTTTATAGCTTGTCTCTCGACTCGGAGGTCGTGGGTTCAATTCCCGCACGGGAACAACAACAAAAATGTTGTTTCCAAGTTTGGTTAGGACAATGCAGGCTGACCACCTGATTGTCTGACAAGAATGATGATCCATGCGTCGGATGGGCATGTAAAAAGTCGGTCCTGCGCCTGATCTCTCGCCAGTCGTGTCGGTCATCCGTCCCACTGGGTTACGAGAGTAAAAGAAAAAGAGAGTGCTCTTGTGTACTGCGCACACACTTGTCACCGAAATCGGCGTGGGGAGCTATTATTATCTTCGGTTTCATAAGTTGACTACGAGGTAAAAGCAACTTATCACCTTTCCAACAACGTCCGCGAACACCACGTATCTGTCAGCGGCGGCGGCACCCGGCCCGCGCCGCCACGCCGAGGACGCGCGCAGCCGGACGTAGTCGCCGACGAACGGGTGCGCCACGCTGCGCGCGTACGACAACTTACGCTCCTTGAACAGCACGCTCGCCGTCACCTATGGAAATAAATAGCTTATTTGGTTACACTATTAGTTAAACAAGATTTTTTACAACTATTGGTCTAAACTATTGGTCAGTCGCTCACAGAGCTGCGTCCAAACAGCACGCGTACGTACGGTGGTGTACAAGTGTCACGGAAGCTAAATATTTTTCAATAGGTATGTTCACTTGTTCGCGTTGTAGTACCGAGTTCAATCACGGTGCAATGTGTAGTGTGTGTAACAAATGCTATGATTTCTCCTGTGCCGCAATTAGCGAGACTAATTATCGCAAACTTGAACAACCACTAAATATTACCGCTCAACTGGCACCTCTTAGCACGCTTAATACTGTGGCGGACCAATCAGCGCACAGTCCTGAATCGCGCTATCGAAGTTTCTGAGCTCGGAAAGTATATATACGACAGCTGAAATGATTACAAGTGGGCTTCAGCCTGACCGGGCATACCACCTCGCTCGGTCGGAGATCTCCCTTTGGGACTTACCACTATTCCCACATTGGTGACCCTCGACAGAACACTCCTTCTGTACATCATCATCATCATCACTCCCCACCCCTCCGCACCACGCCAGCCAGCGTTCAGCCTCTTCGGGTACCTCGACCACCAGTCGCAACGCAGCGCGGCCTGGTCGAACCCTCATCGGCTTCAACGGGCAGTCCACTACACGGACCGGTCAGCGAGCAGAGCATGAAGCACCTCTCCTGGTCGTCACACGTAGCTACAACGATCGGTTAGCAAGCAGAGCACACCTCTCCTGGTCAGCACGTAGCATCGGCCCCGCACGGCAGCACTCCGACTCACTGGAACTCCCTGGCACTGGCGTCTCAAGCAAAAAGACTCAAAAAAAAAAAATTGACCTCCGGTCTTAGGGGGGAGTGATGTGGCGGACCAATCAGCGCATATACCTGAATCGCGCTATCGAAGTTTTCTAAGATCGGCGATATATATAGAACATCTGAAAGCAACTACAGTGGGCTTCGGCCTGACCGAGCATACCATCTCGCTCGGTCGGAGATCTCCCTTTGGGGCTACCACATATCGCACAATACGGATGTCAAAGCTATAAAAATCGGGTATAACAGATCTCAAACAGTCTATCGAATTTAAGCATGATACCATCAAAGAATTATCGAAAGAATTGACACGGTTGAGAACAATGTGAGCCAACTACAGAAAATAGCTGGCAATATAGAAGAAATAGAAAAATTAAAGAAGCTGATGAATGAGAAAGACCAGTGGCTTCGCACTAATAAGATTGAAATAAAGGGTGTGCCAATGAGATAAGATGAAAATCTTTATGAAGTTGTAGTGAAAATTGACAATTCAACCATTTAGTGCAAACAGCTAGAGATACAAAGGGTATAATGTAATAAGTAATAACGATATTAGCGCTGTGCTGATAGTTACCTTTTCACGCATTCGATTACGAGCGGTCTGGTCGAACGCGCGGCGGTAGACGCAGCAGCGCCAGCGGTGGTGCAGGCGGCGGAGAAGCGCGTCGGTACGCGCGATGAGGCGCGGGTGCGGCGCGGGCGGCCAGGCGACGCACGCGGGCGACATGTGGCGCGCCGGCAGCCGCGCCCACAGCGCGCGCAGGTACCGCCGCTGCGCCGCCGTGCACCACCAGCGCCAGATGACGCGCGCCGCTGCCGCCCGCGTCAGACCACCCACACTGCTCGAGCTGGCAGACGGCTCCACCTCTGCCACTCGCTGCTGTGTCTGCGTGTCAAATAAACTCCCTTAAAGTTAACTATGCGGTGTCGCACTACTGTTTGATCGGTATCTACTAATATGTAGTTCATAATTAAACATAGGGTAAAACATTGGGAATTCATAATAATTACTTACCGGAACTACACGCCGTACAACACGAGCTTCCGAAGATATTTTTCTTTCCTACAAAAATAAGTAACACATCAATTGAATTTTTCGTCTATGTATTGATTCGTTTAAAGGTTAGCAGGACTTATGCCAACCTTTATACGGAATGGAATGAGTGTTAAATTAAAAAAAAGACTTATATACTGACCCGGTGCCGTCGCCAAGCTTTTGCGATGCGCGTGACGGCGGCAGCGCGGCGGCGCGCACGATGTCGCCGCCACGCGCGCTGCGCCGCAGCCACTAGGCGATCCACACGCGCCGCTCGCAACGATTCCAACTCCCATACCTAACATTTCATTATTTAATTTTCGTTGCTGAGAACAACTATCACTTACGCTTATTAGTAAACTTTATATGAACATTTGATTATAAGGAAAGCTCCAAACGTCATCGAATGATGTCTCTGTACTCCAGACGTGACTATCTGGACGCTATTTTTCTGCATAAAATTGTTAGAAATAATATCAACTGCCCAGATTTATTAAACATGGTACATTTTAAGGTTCCCCGATCTATCTCCTCACGTTCCAAGGACACTTTTCATGTTCCTTTCTGCCATACAAATTACGCAAAAAATACATTCCTCAGGCGTTCTTGCTCATATTATAATAAAAATTTAAACGAAGTTGACATATTCTTCTCAGAGCTGTGCAAATATTAGAAACAAGTGCTTGAATTGTTCGAATTGTAAATTTGCAAGTATTTTAATTTGGGTATCTACTCATAATGTAAAGTAATTAGGGTTCCGTAATACTTAAGGAACCCTTATAGTTTCGCTCTGTCCGTCTGTCTGTCTGTCTGTCTGTCTGTCTGTCTGTCTGTCTGTCTGTCTGTCTGTCTGTCTGTCTGTCCGCGCCTCTAGCTCCTGTAATTATGAATATAAATTGATGAAATTTGGTGCAGTTATAGATTGTGTATAGATCACGGTTTTGGGACCATAAAAAAATAATAATTTTATATTTTAGGGGTGGCTCTCCATACATGTGAAGTGGGGATGAAAAATATTTTTTCACTCTACCCCATCGTGTGGGGTATCGTAGAATAGGTCTTTTAAAATAAAGGTAAGGTTTCATACGTTACTTTTTTATAAAGTTGACCATTTTCGAGTAATCGGCCTCCAAAGTAGTTAGTAAGTTGGTCCCCCCCCTAGCATTTTTAAACTATAGGAGATAGAAACTTGCAAATTTCCATGCTGACAGATCATGCTAAAAACTCTTCAGGAAAACTATTTTGAACGAAATCGCATCATAATTTCTATTTCTAGAGCAATTATAGAAAAACAAATTAACATAAAGAAAATCTGAATAATTATACATAATGTGAAATGATTATTTAAAATAATGTTTCAAAATTGGTTGCAAAATTTAAAAAACAAACTGAAATTAACAATTAATAAAAAGAACTTAAATTAATAATAAATGAAATATGCTGTCGGGTTTGAACCTACATCCTTGGACAAGCACTGTGACTAACTGAGCTACAACAATTACATTAATTATTGCGAATTTATGTTTCTTTAACAGAATTAGAGCTAGGTTTTGAAACACGTAAAATTTTAATTAATAATTAATTTTACGAATATGTGCTTCTTTTACCAATTATTACAATAATTTAATAACACTGAAAACACATTAATATAATTATGTTAATAATTTCCATAGTATTATTGTTTTTTATTATAATTTAATACGTACCTCTAAAATATTAAAAGCTTCAATTTGCTAGTAACTTTACGAAAACTAGGTATATGGCGCTAGTCTCCTGTTTAAATCGTTGATTGTTTTTGAAAAATAATACTAGATGTCGCTGTGTTATTGGATTTAAATTCTGTATCACGCTATCGAAATTTTCTTTCATTGTGATACCTAGGCGATATCGTAATAGACTAATTCTGGTCTGTACACCACCCCTAGGAGACGGTGTAGGAGGGGGTCAAACCCCCTCTTCGCACTCCTACCGTAAAGACTAGCCAAAAGGCAGTCACTATACCGATTAAGCTAAAGGGACTTAAATGTCATTAGCATAGACCCATTCGAAAAAAAAAAATTGACTAATAATATGCTCAAATGTTATGTGATTACTTGATTAGCGAATATTAAATTTAATAAAAACTCTTTAAAATATCATCGAAATCGAATAAAAATTATTCTTAAAGAACATCTGGTTACTATTCACTTAAATATATTTTGATTATTAATCAACATTCAACATTTACGGAACCCTCCTTAGACATGTCCTGACATGCTCTTGGTTAGGTTTTTTTAATTTTATTTTTTGTGACGGAGACTGTTATTTCATATTAGTGCGAAATTTATAATTACTTGTAGCAGTTAATGGTAATATAGGTTTTGTTGTTATCAAATTTGTAAACACTTTTGTAAAAATCTGTTTTTACCTAAATAAATTAATAAATAAACATTTGGTTAGTTTTACTGTATTTGCTAAATATGAAATAAATATGGCTCACCGTTCTAGGACTGCGGATAAATACTTTCGTCCGTCCGTATGCGAACTCCGCGCTGGGTATGGGCAACAGCCGCAGCAGCGCGCGCGCCTCCCGCACGTCGTCACGAGCGGCGGGCGCGGGCGCGGCGGCGGGCGGCGGCGCGGACCGCAGCACGCCGTAGCGCGCCAGCACGCCGCGCGCAGGCAGCGACTCGCACCAGCCCGCACGACGCAGCAGCGCCATATCCATTATACTATATACAATTTTAGAGGTTTATTAAAAAAAAAACACCGCTCTTATATAAATAGGTTAACAACGCTTTCAAAGCTTTATTGTATCACGCTTCTGTTGTAAATGCATAAATATCTTGCTGTCACAAGTCTCTGATGACACTAAACCAAACTAATTTAAAACCAAACTAATTTAACTGTGGGAGAGCCACGCTTCGGCATGAATGGGCGGCTCGACCGGGTAAATACCACGACCTCACAGAAAACCGGCGTGAAATAACGCTTGCGTTGTGTTTCGCCGAGTGAGTGCGGTTACCGGAGGCCCAAGGGGGGGATTGGGAATTTTAAGGACCAGGAACGCAAATCGCAGCACCAGAGGAGCTACAAGTGTTACTCCTCTGGTGTTGCGAGTGTCCATGGGCGGCGGTAATCGCTTACCATCAGGCGATCCGTCTGCTCGTTTCCTGGTTCATTACATAAAAAAAATATATATATAAAGTATGACCGTTCAATAAACAGAATATAAATCGAAACGACGTTATTAATACGCTAACAAATAAAATACTCGTACCCCTGCGTGCGTATCTGGTGTCGCAACAGGGCGGGGTCGAAGCGGTGCGGACGCAGTGCGGCGTCCGCGCGCAGACAGCGCACGAGGCGCGGTGCGGGCGGCAGGCGACGCACGAGCGCGCCCACCAGCGCGCGCTGACGGCACGCCGCCGCGCACGGCCGTCGCGGGGAGCCACCACTAACATATTAGTGGTATTTAATTTACTTATAAAGTTAGTCACTACCTCCAAAGTAATCTTGTATACTTATTACCTAATCTTCCGTATTATAAGTTTTGTTATAATAGAAACAGAACTACATAAATCATAATATATTTTATAATAACCTATTCTTATATAGATCGTGTGAAGTGAAGTGCGTGATTTACTTTATAAATGTTACATATTATGTAACCGATATTTTTATTTCTTGTTTCTCTTTGTATCTTATTACTTATTAGTGCAAATAAAAAAATATAAAGCAAATGACATCTTGATGTAATTTGCTTTATATTTAGTAATGGTACTAAAGGCCCCTCGTCCACGGCGACTTTTTGCAATGATGCTGTCGCGCATTATCGTAAACGATCGACAGCATCGCTACTAACGCGCGTTAGTCGCATTTGCAACGCGCTACAGAAGTGATGCCAACGAGCTACTAAGTGCTTGACTTGACTCATGACTACCTACCCCGACTATTAATTTCGACTTTGACTAGACTTTAGACTAATTAACGATTCAGAAATACGGTGATGAAAATTTGAACGAATATTCTATTTCCCGCCTTTTTTACTTGACACTGGCAAATGGTTAAAAGCCGACGCCATATATAAATAAAAAAAAATGTTTCGGTCTGAATCGGCCCTCACCTGGCGGGCACGCCACCCGGTCCGTGTGCGAACAGCGCGGCGAGTAGCGGCTCGTGCGCGGCGGCGAGCACGGCGGCGCAGCGGCGGCACACCGAGTCGCGGTTCTTCGCCACGATGCCGCGCGCGCTGTACACCACCGGCCCGCCGAAGTGGACGATTCTAGAAAAGATAAAGTGTTTAGCGTATTTATACGTACGTAAGGCTACTGACTGACGTCTCATCTTATCATATTAGGTAGGCGTGATTCGTCTCGGTTAGTATATTTATACGAGTTTTACATGAAAAATATCATTTTTACATTAAAATATTTGACGCTCACAAATATTGTGCGATCCCTGTCCTTACTCATGTTATGTACATAAGCATTTTATTATCATATAACGACATAAATTTACTTTAAATAAATAAAATACTGCAATAAAAGTGAACATACTGGAATCTATCAGGTGGCAGCACCAGCAGCCGCGGGTGGCGGCGGCGCTGCAGCCGCTGCAGGAACTGCATGTCGGAGCCGCCGCGCAGCGAGCACTCGCGCAGCGCGCCCAACACGCTCTCGGGGCCCTACACACACGAAGTAAGTAAAATAAGCGGATTTTTTACCGTCTCAATGACGATTCGTCTTCTCGTAACGAGACTAAATAATTGTATCTTGACGTGTCTTTAGCAGGACCAATGGGCGTAGTTCCGTTAGAGGGAAGGGACGTCTCACCACATCAAGCAAGTCCGCGCAGACAGCGGAGACCAGCTGGCCTATGACGAACTTCCATTGACAAAATTCCATTCCATTGAAAAGTTAAAATGTCAAAATGTTGACACGAACTTTTAAAATTGTGCTTTGAAAAGTTCAAACGTCAAAATGAAGCCCATGCCAACTTGTCCGTGGAAGTTCATAATAGGGCAGCTGGCCAGTCCTCGCACGCGTACTCGTCATGCTAATCTAAGAGAGGTGACGAGGCGTCTCACCGCGTCGAGCAGGTCCGCACAGAGCTCGTGGTCGGCGTAAGGCAGCGGGGACCAGGCCAGACCCTCGCGCGCGTACTCGTCCTGCTCGCGGCGCAGCGTGGCGGCGGTGACGGCGGCCTGGACCCGCTCCGCCGCGTAGTTGATGAGCAGCCGCTCGAGGCCGTTGTGCGCCAGCGTCTCTAGTCCGTACACATCCAGGATGCCCAGCGACCGCCGCGCGCCCACTGACGCCGGCTACACAAATAAATAAATATTATCACAAACTGAACCTCAGTTCTCGTATTTAAAGTAGACTTTTATTTAACTTTGATTGTATTATGAGTGAAGCGACTTATCATATACTGATTTTCTGACCAATCAGGACGCGTTTCACGCTGCTTTAACGTTTACGTGGATACTGGTTTGACAGTTTTAGCGTATCGGGACTTGATGTAATTGTATTAGTGCAGGTTTTATTTATCAGAATTGACCATCTGTTAAAGTGCGCTGACATGTTAAGCAACTTTATAGTGACTTTGTACGGTGCAACCGCACAAAGTCCAAAATATTTAAAACGCATCATCATCATTTTGTATATTTCACGTGCGCGCTCAATTTAGACTTAAGTTTAATGTTAAGTTTAGTTCATGCAAAACCGTCGCGCATTGCGGACTAGTGTAACTCATTAGCATATAGCATTAGCATTTTATCATTTGGCAATCATACATATTAGCAGCAGCACCTTAGTTTCATTTAGCATACATCATCATCAATAGCAGCAACAGCATCTCAAGGTGTACGAACCGTACAGTCTTAAATTTACTTACATTTAAATGATTTTGACCTTTAAAAATCTTACAGTAACAGCCACCGTAAACCCTCTCTATTGTTAGTCCCTTACCTTGATAGCCTCATTCACGGCAGTGACGAGCCACGTGAACAGGCGGGAGTACAGCGCGCACAGCAGACGGTCCCGCAGCGCGCCCGCCCACTCCGCGCCCCCCGCACCGCCCGCCACCTCCGACCCGCCCTCCGAGCTGCACTCCTCCTCCACTGAGCACGACTCGTCTGGAAGGTAAAGGGATGGATCAGCTCTTCAACTTCCACTACTTACCCTATTTTACTTTTTTACTATTAGATACGTTCGCATACGTTACTGTAATGACAGATATTTGTGTGTTACTAAAATAAATAAATAAAATAAAACATTATCGACCTTACTAAATAATTTTGTTATTATTATATTTGGTTGACAAGGGCGTAGCTACTAAAAAATTTCCAACCAGGGAGTTATTTTTATTTATTTTGTAAGCCATTTCGTTATTATCTATTTATTGTAATATTATTATAATAATAATAAAAAATGCATTAATTTTATTTGATGTGCAACATCATAATATAAAGATTTTATACAAAATATGGTTTAATAAATTTAATTTTAAAATATATATAAAATGTTCATGATAGCGAACGGGACTTACCAAGTGGCACGGGGTCGAGCGGCGCGCCGCCCAGCGCCAGCACCAGCGCCTCCGCGTCCACGCCCACCAGCGCGCACGCCTCGCGCAACTCTGCATACACACATACCCCCTTACTAATAAAAATATCTACACAATGGATAAGCTATACAATGTTTTGTTCTTGTCTGTCAAGCGACTTTTACAACGTATTAGACAAGGACAAGTAAGGACAGGTAAGTAACCCCCCGATGGTTGCACGCCTTGTCGTGGCGGTGGGGCTTAGTAACCGTGGATTGGACACCCACGGTGAAGCGAAGAGGCAACCAGGGCTGGCTTGTTTGCCGCCGGCTGGCCCGAGGAGGGCGCTCCCAGCGGGCTGGAGGAGTCCGTTGCGGACGCGCTAGGAGGTGGGACCGCAGAAGAAGAGGAGTGCCGGTATTACGGTGCGCCGTACTCCCTATCTTCTGCGGCCGTGGAGGGATCGCAGGGGGAGAGGCGTGGTGGTGTTGTGCCACTCTCCCTACCCCCTGGGAGCTGGCGGGGCCGTTCCGTATGGGTAACGGCATTGGTGGGGCCGCAGAGGAAGAGGCAAGTTGGTATTACGGTGCGCCGCTTGCCCTATCCTCTGCGGCCGAGGTGTGGTCAGTGGCAGAACCATAGCTCAGATCTGCCACCGGGTACCGGTTATGGAGGCTAGTATCCGTAGCCTCCTAGTAGCAGACTCGGGGGGAGTCTGCTACAGTACTGGTGGAGGCCGAGGAGGGAGGCGCACCTTACCATCTGGTGCGCCTGGGGCCTTCGGGCCTGGATGGAGCCGCTTATGGGCGGCTGCCGCCGGCGGGGTCGCGGATGTGTTTATCGTTCCCGTGGCCCCGTCACAGGGCGGAGAGGAGGAAGGTGGGGGGTGGTTTTTGGTGGGTATACCGTGGGTCTCATTAGCCTATACGGGAGTCCCACATCACCACTCGGGTGCCCCCTGCGCCTGGGTGGTATGCGTAATGCATTTTCCCCCCCGGAAACAAAAAAAAAAGGACAGGTAAGTAAGGGGAATCGGAATAATCATTTTCTGCTTCGTTTGTAATCAAAACTATTACAAACTTGTGACGTAAAATTTAATACGATTTGAGTACATAAGTATCTGTATAATATTATTTTATGAAACTGATACAAATATTGTATACTCTATACTAATATTATAAAGAGGAAAGATAATTTTCATATTTTTGTATGTTTCTTCCCGATTCACGCAATAACCGATTTCAAAAAATTACACCATTAGAATGCTACATTATACCCATTACATACATTTATTACTAGGGAAAAAAATAGGAATACCTGCTAAAACTTCAATAATGTGACCCAAGGTGAAAGAAATGTCATAAAATATCTAATACGCTGCGTAAACTATTGATGATAGAACAAAATCATGTTCTACAATATAAAAAAATATATACTAACATCTATAAAAACGGCTGCGACAGCATATAGCCAATTACTATAGCTGTTAAGGTAGTAAAACAGCGTTTGCCTTCTGAAATTTAATCAAATTACAGGGCCAAAAAACGTCGATTTGTTTAGTGATTTTTTTTTTGGTTAAAATTTGTAGTCAAAAGTGCCTAATGTTGAGTCGGCCGACCCACTGTTTCAGATTAGTTCGTAGTTAGTTAGTGTTATTGATTTATCAAAAATCTAATGATGCAGTTTTATCTCCTATAGTTTTGGATTTCGCCTACTATGCTCAATTTAAAAATTCAGTGTATATTCCAGTTCATAGTTAAGACAGCACAACGTCTGTCGGGTCAGCTAGTGCAAATATATTTTATTACACAAGTAAATTTTATTATAAAATTAAATGAGTAAAAAAATCGATATTTATAATTTTTAACCTAATAACCGGTTTTTTTATAACCCAAAAGATTTAATAAGTTACTGAAATGTGTGCTGAGTACGAGTTTCTGTCACAACTCGCCATGAAGAAGTTAACTACGATTTGTATGGCACCGAATTAGTTACCATTGTTTGCCACTAGGGGCGTTGTTTCGATGCCATACAAATAGGGATGTTGCCTTCTGTGGAATATCACAGTTTTACAAATTAAATTTTATAATTGTTGATTAAAGATACATAAATCTGAAAGAAATAGGTATTTAGAGTGACGCGATTAAAAAATATAAGCAAATAAAAAATATTTTCCATCCCTTTCTCGCAAAATGATTCGTGACGTCACAGCCTGCTACCGCCATACATTTTGCGATGACAAATATATGGCGGTAGCAGGTTGTGACGTCACAGGCCGATATATCGCTCTCTTTCATATTGTAAATTTCAATGGTTTGTATCTTCGTTATTTTTTCAGATATACAAAAATGGGTTCTGGATTGTTTATTACCATGTTGACTAACATCGAATAGACGAAAAAAAAATTTTTCGGCAACATGCCTATTGTAGTTTACGTGTTCATGGCGAGTAGTGACTCAGCACTATGATATTGTGTCAGCTGTGCTCACCGTACTCGTGGTGCAGGCGCGTGCCGATGGAGCCGTCGATGTTGTGCTGCGGCTCGAACTCCACGTTGCCCAGCTTGAGCAGGAACGCCAGCACGCGCAGGACCGCGCCGCACTGCGCCGCGCTGAACCCCAGCGCGCCCATCGCCGCCTGCGCACGCGCCATGTTACTCGTTCAGTAAAAAAGCTAAATAATAATTTTGAAAAACTCCACCGCGACAGTTAAAACGCAATTAAAGGATACCTCTCCGACTTGAATGATATCTATGTAACGAGATATATTAAACGTAAGAAGTTTTTTATAAGTAGAGTTGATTTTATCCTTTCAGATTTTTTGAAGTTATACTTCTTTTGGCGCGTTTGATGAGAGTGAATTTGTGACCTGCGCGCGCACTATGTAACGAAAAAATTCACATGATGAAGTTGGCTACAGAATGGAATAAATAATATATTCCTTTAGATAGGTATCAAGATATTATTGACGTTAAACAAGTGTTGTTATCATGGCAACACTAGTCCGTACGATAATACAGCATCAGTAATATGGTAAATGTTAATGGCAATTATCCGCGCGACGCGCGCCACCCGGAGGAGGAGGAGACAGCAGCTTCGTGTGCCATCGGCCTCCATCGGGCATTCGTCGGGTCGCGGCGCTCGCGCCGTGACTAATCACCTTTTACGCTAATCCTACAAGAGTCGACACGCTAAATTGTCGGGCCTAGAAATCTATTGTACTTAAAATCTATATCTTCAATATACAGTCCAACTACAAAACATCGCTTTTTAATCTCCACGCTATCGAAGGAACGGGGGAACCCGTACATATGGTCCTTATCTCGCCATCAAAAGAACCAAATCGCCACTCGCCGAGAGAATTCGCATTTATCGAGGAACTGGATTCAGGAAGAACGAAGAAATCTGCATAAAAATCCACGATACGAAAGCAGGAACAAGCAACAAACACAAGGATTGCAAGCAGAGGAATCAGGAAGTGCATAAAACCGTAAGATCGTTCCGTTTTCCTTTTCTTCCATTCATTTCTCATCATTCATATCCATTTTTAACCTCAAATTTGCACAATAGTAAATTCATTTCATAGTCCTAATTTCATTCGTACAATTTCCATCGTAATATTTCGTAAAATTATCATTATATCATTTTTGCAAGTCATACTTCGTCATACGACAAGCCACGACGCCATTACATTTCGTTTGTTCGTTAATAATTTATTTCATTCAAATCATTTAGTTTCATTAAATCGCCTCATAAATCAACAAATCATATTGAATATAAATTCTTCGGTGGCCGATTACTGAATCATTTAATCATAATCCCATCATCGCTTTTCATTGAGTTTATACAATCAAATATCATTAAATACAGCTTGATTAATAATAATCATAAATTTCTACAAGAAATAACAAGTCACATCAGCTGTTAACTCGTTACTTACCTATCTCTTTGTTCTAGGCTCGAACGGTCGACTCGTCGCGTACCTACAGCGTACAGCTGATGCAATCTATGCAACATACCTACCTAGTTATCGGCGCGCTGTAATAAGGGCTTTTTTTATGTATTATTGCCTGAACTCCTAAACTTTTTTGCAAATTTCATTCTTTATTTTTTCCCATATTTCTGTATTTTAATAATTCCTTGCTGTGCAATATCATTAGCAGTCCGCAGCTGTCTGTAGCTGAACATAGGCTGTCTTCTAGTGTCTTCATTTTGCATAGCTTTATTAAAATACGAATCTACGCTATTTCATCAAAATAATTAGCTTTGTATCATCATCAGCAGCTCGCAGCTGTCTACAAAGTGCTTAGCTAATCTATTTCATTCTTCCTTTGCGCTCAACATTAGGCCTATTCTTGCCCTATATTGCAACCATCATCAGCACGCTTGTACGCACTACGCAGCGCCTATCTTTCTTATTCATATAATCTAAATTATAAAGTAAATAAAACAAAATGGCTGATAAACAAATTAAACAATTTAATAAGAAAAAATCAACGCTTAAAGCTAAACTTACAGTTTTTTCAAGTTTTCTATCTTTGCTTAAAACTAGTGAACCATTTAGTGAACCCCAAATCCAAATCGAGCTTCAAATGCGTTTGGAAAAATTACAAAAATCTTATGAGGAATTCGAAATGTTTCAGAGCGAATTCGAGGATGAAGCCGACATCCCCGAGGAGCTGCGCCAGGATCTGGAGTCCATGGAGGCCCAGTATTATTCTCTGATGTCTGCTGGCAAAGCCTTGCTGCTGACAACCAGGGGTGAGCTTCCTTCAGCAGGCTCGGCAACGGGAACATGCTCGGATGCATCTTTGCACAAACACAAACGTAAGGTCGTTGAATTACCTAAAATAGATCTACCACATTTTAGCGGCGACTATCAACACTGGCTCGGATATAGGGACACTTTTAATTCTTTAATTAATAACGATAATAGTATTGATCCAATAAGTAAGTTCCACTATTTGCGCGCTTCATTAAGGGGCAGTGCGGCTCAGACTATAGATGGTCTTGACTTTTGCGCCAATAATTATGACGCTGCATGGCAAACTCTATGTGAGCGTTACGACAATAAGCATCTTCTAGAAAAGCACCATTTAAATTCTCTTTTTGCATTGCCTAGTATACAAAAAGAGTCTAGTGGATCTTTACGTAATTTGGTGGATAGTGCTAACAAAAATCTTAGGGCATTAGCCAGCTTAGGTCAACCTGTGCAACACTGGGATACTATTATTATATTTTTGCTTTCATCCAAGCTGGACTCAACTACTCTAAGAGAATGGGAGTCCCAACGCAATATTGCAAACAAGTCCCCAACATTGAATAGTTTTCTTAATTTCATATCTAGTAAAGCAGACTTGTTAGAAACTTTAGACTCACCTAAGCCTGATAGCATAAATAAAATTAATTCTAATCATAATATTAATTCTTACATAAATGTAAACAAAAATAAAAACCCTTTAGTATCAACAGATAAACATAAATGTAACTTCTGTCCTATGTGCAAAAATCATCATTTATTATACACTTGTGATTCATTTAGAGCACTGTCAATAGAGGATAGAATTAAGAGGGCAAAGGAATTTAAAGTCTGCAATAATTGTTTACGTTTTGGCCACTCAGAAAATAAATGTAAATTAACACATTGCAAATACTGCAACAAAAAACACAATACTTTGTTGCATCTTAACAATAATGAACCTGGTTTTTCTCAAAGCGTAGCCTTAACTGCGAACCAATATAAAAAACCAATTTCTCAAACAACTGTACTACTGTCCACAGCCTTGGTCAATGTCAAGGACATCAATGGGCAGTCTCACGCTGCGAGGATACTACTCGACAGTGGGAGTACCTCTAACTTTATTACCCAGGACCTATGTGGTAAGCTAAAACTTAATACATCTCATCTTAATACAAGCATATCGGGCATCAATAATCAATCTCTACAGAGCTCGCGCACCTGCTCTCTTACATTGGAGTCTTCTATTGGTGGCTACACGACGAGCATTGATTGTATCATCTTGCCTAATATTACATCACAAATACCTAGCGTACACATTAATTTACAAGCCTTAGACTTGCCTACAGGAATTCACTTAGCTGATCCATCCTTCCACATACCGAACACAATAGATATACTATTGGGTGCAGACATATTTTGGAGTGTAATCGGCACGAATCGTATACATTTAGGTAGAAACAAACCATGTCTCTTCGAGACGAAATTAGGCTGGCTTATTTCCGGTGCTATAACTAGCGAACGTAATAATAGCATTCAAACACCTGTGTGTATGTTAAATCAAACTTTAGATTTTGATCTTTCTAAATTTTGGGAGTTAGATTCCATACCACATAAATATAATCTTTCCCCAGAAGAGCAATCGTGCGAGGAACTCTTCGTAAAGTCAACAGTACGTAAGCCTGACGGACGCTTTGTAGTTATTTTACCCTTTAAGGAATCACCGACCATCTTGGGTGATTCTTATCAACTAGCCAAAAATAGATTTCTTTCTTTAGAAAGAAAATTACAACGGGACCCTGCTATGAAAAGGCTGTATGTCGACTTTATGAAGGAGTACCTTGACCTTGGTCACATGACCGAAAATACATCGCGCGACTCCAAACCTTATTGCTATTTGCCACATCATGGCGTCTTAAAGGAGTCGAGCTCTACAACAAAGTTACGCGTTGTCTTCGATGCATCGGCGGTCACGACATCTGGTAAATCACTTAATAATATCTTAAAGGTAGGTCCAACAGTACAAGATGACATTTTGTCAATCCTACTTCGTTTTAGACAGCATCAGTATGTCGTGACCAGCGATGTAGAGAAGATGTACCGGCAGACAGAGGTACTTGTAGAGCAGCGCGCGCTTCAACAAATACTATGGAGATTTGATTCTAATCATCCTATTAAGAGGTACAAGCTGAATACTTTGACTTATGGTACAGCAGCAGCCTCCTATCTTGCTACAAGGTGTCTTTTTCAATTAGGACTTGACTCTACTAATCCAGAGGTCAAGAGAGCTATATGTCAAGATTTTTGGGTTGACGACTTTTTGACAGGCCATAAAACGATAGAGAAAACCATATCTTTATGCCAAGAGGTCACAAAAACTCTCAATTCAGCAAAATTGCATTTAAGAAAATGGTTTTCAAACAACGATAAAATTTTACAAGCTGTATCTGGTGAGGTTAATGTTTCTAGTTCTGTGGACTTAAGTAGCAAAAGTCTTTCTAAAACACTAGGATTGAATTGGAAATGCTTTGAGGATATATTGTTCTTCTCCATTCATGCACCGGTCAACAACACTGTTAACAAACGTAACATTTTGTCTACAATCGCCCAAGTTTTCGATCCATTAGGTCTAGTCACGCCTTGTATCGTTGAGGCAAAAATAATCATGCAACGGTTGTGGTTGGACAGGTGCGGTTGGGATGATCCTGTAGGCGGTCAATTATGTGATTTGTGGTATAATTTCATAAAATCATTAAAATATATTAATAATATTACTGTACCTCGGTGCGTTTTATCACAAACACCTGTCGACATTCAATTACACATTTTTGCTGATGCATCAGAGAAGGCCTACGGTGCCTGTGCTTATATAAGGTGCATAGACAACGATGGTACAGTAAGTGTTCGTCTTTTAGCCTCCAAAAGTAAAGTAGCTCCATTAAAGGCTACTACTATACCTAGGCTAGAGCTTTGCGGGGCACTAATTGGCACGAGGTTAGGTCTAAAGGTTCTGTCTTCATTCACACTCGATTTCACTAAGTGCTATCTTTGGTTGGATTCAACAATTGTATTAGGTTGGCTAAATTCGTCTACTGCTCAGCTGAAACCGTTTGTCCGCCATCGTGTTTCGGAGATACAAGATGGTTTTAGCAGACACGAATGGCGCTATGTGCCGTCAAAATTAAATCCCGCCGATCTGCTATCGCGTGGCGTGTCGGCTGACATATTAGAAAGCTCATGTTTATGGTGGACCGGGCCACCTTTTCTGACATTAAGTCCGACTAATTGGGTGAAACAAAATGAACGGATTCCTAATACATTAGACTTACCGGAAAATTTAAATACATGTTTACATTTAACCAATGATCAAAATTTAATCACAAATTTAATAAATAATTACTCCGTGTTATCGAAGTTGCAACGTGTAACTGCTCTAATTCTTAGGTTTGTCTACAATTGTCGCAATTCCTCTAACAAACTTAGTGGAAAATTAAGCAACACCGAGATAAGTAGAGCTACAATTTTATTATTAAAATTTTCGCAAAATGAATGTTTTTCTGAAGAAAGACGCTTATTGTCTTGTAACAAACAACTACCTCACAAAAACAGGTTGCTTTCGCTTACTCCCTTTATAGATCCCGAAGGTCTTATACGCGTGGGGGGAAGGCTTGCTAACAGCAATTATGATTATAACATTAAGCATCCAATTTTAGTAAGTGGCAAGCACCGTCTTTGTGAATTAATATTTCAATCTTTGCATCTTAAGCATATGCATGCAGGTCCACAATTGCTGTTAGCAATAGCGCGTCACAATTATTGGCCACTGGGAGGTATCAACTTAGCTAAAAAGACAGTACACAGATGTGTCAAGTGTTGTCGCCTAAAGGCTAAGACTATACAACCCATTATGGGTAACTTACCGGCCGAACGTACTGAGCTGACATTTCCCTTTTTTGAATCTGGAGTGGACTACGCTGGGCCAGTTTTAATAGCCGATCGCAAGGGCCGTGGATGCAAGCATATTAAATCATATATTTGTGTGTTTGTGTGTCTATCAACTAAGGCCGTGCATCTCGAGTTAGTTTCCGACCTGACGAAGGAGGCTTTCCTCGCAGCTTTAAAACGTTTTACCGCGCGTAGGGGTAAACCAAAGTCAATATTTTCTGACAATGGCACTACTTTTGTTGGTACATTCAATGAGCTGTCAGAAATACTTAACCAGGTTTCACCTGCAGACATAGACGGTAAAATAGACGGTATAAATTTCTCTTTTATTCCAGCTTACACACCACACTTCGGCGGCTTGTGGGAATCCGCGGTAAAGTCCGTGAAATACCACCTACGTCGGGTTCTAGGACTAGCATACCTGGACTATGAGGAGATGAACACTCTATTGGTACAAATTGAGGGTATCCTTAACTCGCGTCCACTTACTCCCTTGTCTAATGATCCTTCTGATCTTTGCCCCTTAACACCTGCACATTTCCTTATCGGACGATCTTTGGTTGCGATTCCCGATACTCAAATAACCTGCAGCAGGGTGGCATCTTTGCCAAGATTTCGTCGCATCGAGCTGTTGAAGCAGCATTTCTGGACCAGATTTTCTAATGAATACGTGTCTCTGCTTCAACAGAAAACAAAATGGTTCCGGTCGCAAGGAGCTCTTAAAGAAGGAGGCCTTGTCGTCCTCAAAGACAAGGCGAGCCCGCCTTTGATGTGGCTGCTGGGGCGAGTCCTGCGTGTGCTGCCTGGAGGAGACGGCGTCTCCAGGGTTGCCGACATCCGCACTAGAAAGGGCGTTGTTCGACGTGCATTCAACACCATATGCCCCCTTCCGACTTCCAATGTTGAAGAGACTTCAACGGGGGGAGTATGTTAATGGCAATTATCCGCGCGACGCGCGCCACCCGGAGGAGGAGGAGACAGCAGCTTCGTGTGCCATCGGCCTCCATCGGGCATTCGTCGGGTCGCGGCGCTCGCGCCGTGACTAATCACCTTTTACGCTAATCCTACAAGAGTCGACACGCTAAATTGTCGGGCCTAGAAATCTATTGTACTTAAAATCTATATCTTCAATATACAGTCCAACTACAAAACATCGCTTTTTAATCTCCACGCTATCGAAGGAACGGGGGAACCCGTACAGTAAAACAGATAATATCTTGTAATCATAGAAACGCGCCTACATCTATACTAATATTATAAAGCTGAAGAGTTTGTTTGTTTGTTTGTTTGTTTGTTTGAACGCGCTAATCTCAGGAACTACTGGTACGAATTGAAAAATTCTTTTTGTGTTGGATAGTCCACTTATCGAGGAAGGCTTTAGGCTATATAGCATCATGCTAAACTCAATACGAGCGGAGTACCAATCAAGAATGTTACAAAATCGGGGGTCTTTTTTTCCTTTTGAGAGCTTTCGCTACGTACGCTGCGGAAACGGTTAAAGTTTCGCTAAAATGATGTATGGCAGAATTGTTCCCCTTTAAAAGTTCTAAAAAAAAGTCCGCGACAGTATATGTCTATCTTTTAAGGTTGGCTCACTATAATCTTTTTATACTTACCAAATTTGTTCTAAAAGTAAGCATTATTTGTGAAGGTGTTTTCATAAAGATTATATTAATCCTTATCCAAGTAAATACGTTATTCATTACAAGCATTTAATCTAGAAGAAATTTGCCGTTTACATCATTTGATTTCAATGAGTATTTTAGAAGATATCGCAGTAATAAAATAATCATGCGCGCTATAGTAAGGCGCGCGGAGCGGGCGGGCAGTCGTGGGGTGGAAGCGCTTCTTCTACGTAAATGAAGTCGCGGGTAAATTTTAGCGATATCCCAAAGTAACTATTCCACGCGGACGAAGTCGCGGGGAAAAGCTAGTACTTATATAATTATACAAAATAATATATTATATTTATGAATAATACGTATATTTATTATATAAATTTGTCAGTTACAAAAACTGTAAAAATTCTGAGAGAAAAGAAGAAAAACCAAAGAAGTATAACTTCTAACGCGTGTACATAAGTACACACACACATATTTTTTTTAACCATGGTGTTTTTTATTAACTAATTTTGCTTTCTACTCCAAACTTTTTGGAGAGCATAGCTAGGTGCTACACCTACATGTCGATAAAGTTTATTTAATAGTAATTATTACGAGTTCTGAAAACCGCATCAAAATCGAACTCGTAGTTTTGGTATTGCACAAACAAATTTTTACTGCAGTGCACCCTAGTGAGTTGTTATCAAATAACTTGTCTAAGAACATGTCACCAATTAAACCCAAACCCATCACTAAAAACCCCATCAAAATCAGACTATTACTTTGGAGATACAATATTGTGGCAACATTAAAAGCGACAAACAAGCTCTCACCCCGATCGCATATACCGTCTCCGGTCCATCACGGCCCGGGTAAAAAGAGATCGAGATAAACAGTCTTCATATGATTAGTTTACGCATAGTATATAAAGTATAAACCACTAAAACAAATAAGTCAAAACGCTGTCTGTTTACATTTTTTATTTATAATAATGTGACGAACTCAACTTAGACATTATTTACTTAATCTCCTCATATAAGGTCTATAAAAATCAATTACGGATACTTCAGGCACATGATCCACTGCTCATGTAAAGACATTTAGGCAGAAAAATAATGATCATACTCAAACTAAAAAAAAATCATACATGGTGTATGGGTGACTCTCCGCAAAACGACTTTTTTTCGAGTATAATAATTATTTATCTACTAAGCAGTAGATCATATTCCTGAAGTATCCGTAATTGATTTTACTTAACTTTATATATGTAACAATACCTTGGTGAAGGCGAAGTGGTCTCTATCAGCGTGCGGGGCGCGCGGGCCGGGCGGCGCGGCCGGCGGGGCGCGGCGCGGGGAGGACGCGCCCGCCGCCTGCGCCGCGCCCGCGCACTCGCACGCACCGCAGCATGCGCCACCGCGCAGCACGCGGTACTGCTCCCACGACCGCTGCAGCTTCAGACGCTCTGCAAAAGACTAGCTAGCTAGACGACTGTTTTTTTATTGCCTTAACGAATACTACTCATAATAGGGATGATGACTACATCTGAAATATTTAGTTCCATTAATAAACTTAGAAATATTGAGGCATTACTACTTGGTAAATATAAAAAATATAATATTTTATGTGTAGTTTAGTAATTTGATACATCTAAGAAGGACAAAAAAAATGAATAGTTTTTTTTTTTGCTGAATTAGTAAACAAAACCTACATCATTAGTTCACTTACATCATATACAAAAATATTATTTATGTTAAGTATGAACTTAAATGCACAAACATCGGAGATGTGGAGATCAAGAGCGACTTTTTACATGTCCATTGCCCATTTGACTGATGGATCATCCTTTTTGTCAGACATACAAGTCAGGTGATCAGCCTGCATTACCCTTATCAAACTTGGAAATAACATTTTTTGTTGCTCCAACGCGGGAATCGAACCCACGACCTCCGAGTCGAGAGCCAAGCTCTAAACCAGTTAAGTCAAGTGGTTTAATGGTCCAGTGACCACGGAGGCTGTTATGTTTTCATATAGGGTGAGAGCAATTATCAGCACTTTAAGAAATTGTCCAAATTTAACCTCGATTATTACAGAGGAAAATACTTTATAGTTTAAAGTATGGTGTCGCCGGCAGTAGATTCCAGAACATTAAATTTCTGTTTTTATTAAGTGGAAACAAAGATTAATTAGTGAGAAGCTTATAATTTTACTATTTGTTTGGGTCGCTGATAATTTGGTACAGTGCTAGCAATTGGGTGTGTCATCCTACCTATTAAAGAGGTAAAAGTAATGATCGTTAACGGAAATATTGAAAGCATATAAGACACGGTAACTCACTGAGCAAATGTGCGTCGGCGCCGGCCAGCAGTTGGTACAACACGTGGAAGTTGCGCTCGCCCTCCGCCACCGAGCACACGCGCTCCTGTAATGTGATGTAGCTGTACTCCTCTCACCAAGTGTGGCAGTTGAGACAGAAGATATTGTTACATGTCGCGAGGCTCGTATGGGTTATCTCAATAAGCTGTAATCCTCTCACCAAGTGTGGTAGTCGAGACAGAAGATATTGTTAAAAGTCGCGAGGTAAGAGGTTCGTATGGGTTAACTCAACATCATATTATAACAGATACAACACAGTTACAGTAGGTGTTGCTTTATTTAATGCCAGATTGTAAACAATAGCGCATATTGTAAAGAAAAGTTTAAGTGGAGAATTAAGATCCACAGTATACAGTCCGTTTGACTCGAATCCCAATTCTCGTATTTAACTTTCAATATACTTTTAATGAATTATAAATGAATTGTCTTGATATCATGAACGAATTTACAGAAACACGTTCCGTTTCACTACTACATATATTATGTATAGTGTGTTTGTGTCGTCACATCCTTTCCGGAAGTTACTTCGAGGTGGTTTCATCAGCAGAAATTAAAAAACAAAAATACATATTATTTTTAAATCAACTTTATTTATCAATATTAAGTTTTTCATTTATGATATCACTAGAATACCTACGTGTTCTTAAGCCAAGTACTAAAGGAAATACTCCTTCAATGTATGAAATTAAATATGAGTCAAATAGCCTATTATATTAATACATAAGCCCTAAATTCGAAGTTAGTCAAATAAATCGTTACGAAAAAGAATCTATTCTTTACATTATACTCACCTTTTCCAACAGGTCTGTATGCACAAATGTAAGAGTATATTAATTTAGAAAATTAAATTTGGAAAATTCTAGAACAAAAGTAAAAAGATGGTGGCAACTTACAGTGAGTGATGTGACCGCCTACCGGCTCGCCCTTGAAGTCGAACTCTATGTCCAGTAACTTGCCCTAAAGTTAGAAAAAAAAATACTTTTTATAGGGTATTTCGCCCATATTCATAACACTATTTTCCTATGTACATTATTGCGTAGTAAATCAAAGAATAATCATTTATCGTACACAACAATTGTGTCAACATCGTTAGTCAATGATTTGTTGGATTCATCACCATTTTGAATAGCGGTATAGCTTTTAAAACCCGGATGACGAGGCCACGGACAAAAGCTAAAAAATAACGTGTCTGGTTTCATTGAAACCCAGCTAGCTACGCAGGAGTTCTTTTTATAGTGCCCAAGTGTGTGCGCAGTATACAAGAGCACTCCCTCTTCATTTACTCTCGTACTGTTTACATGCATATCCGACGCATGGATCATCTTTCTTGTCAGACAATCAGGTGATCATCCTTCTTGTCAGACAAGTCATTGCAGCCTGCATTGCCCTAATCAAACTTGGAAATAAACATTTTTATTATTACAACGCGGGAATCGAACCCACGACCTCCGAGTCGAAAGCCAAGCTTTAAACCACTGGACCACGGAGACTGTTATAAACAACAAGTAAAGGCACACTCACAAATCTGCTGGCGTTGTGGTTGCGCGCGGTGGCGGCGTTGCCGAACGCCTCGAGCAGCGTGCCGGCGGCGGGCAGCGCCCCGCCCCCCGCGCCGCCGCCCGCCACCACCGCGCACTGCAGGCACACGCGCGCCGCCTCCGTCTTGCCCGCGCCGCTCTCGCCTACCACATACACAGAAACATGGACCAGACTAGAGATATCTCTCGCGTGACAACTGACATGACGCGCGGATTGCCGCCCGCATGCGGATCTTATCGCGTGCGGGCTGCGGAAATCCTATCATTTCATAATTATTTTTGAAGTGAACACATTTTTTCGTAGGCTGTAAGTGAGGCTGATCTGTCACACTCTAAGGTGAAAGGCTCCATTCACCGTTCGCGCCGCCGCCGCACAGTGGGTCGAAAATCGGCTTTCATAAACATAGAAATGAAATCTCGAAAGTAATAGATTTTTTTATGGATATTGCTTCAGTTTAGTATTACAATATAGAAAATGAAGTTTGAGATAATTTGGCCCAAAAATGAGGGAGTAATATTTTTTTTACGAAAAATTTGTATTGTTACGAACACAGAGAATAGCGCCATCTAGCGTCAACCAATGAAACCACTTGGTGTGAATAGGGACAGCGTGGGGCCCCCTACTCAGTACTAGATGGCGCTACTGTGCAAACGTTCCAGAATAAAATCTAACACGGTCACGCGACTCGGGAACATTCTGGAGTCGTCTGGGACTCGTATCGACCGGTATTAGTGATGTAACGAATGTCTTTTTTTAGCATTCGCGAATGCGAATGCGAATGCGAATATCTGCTACCGACATTCGCGAATGCGAATATTCAGTTTTTGTTCATATTTGGCGCCAATTTGTCTATGGCTTGGCGGCAGTCGCGTTCGGAGTTCGGACAAGGTTCGTTATGGGATAAGGCAATCGGACTAATTTTTTTTTATTGCATAAATGAATAGTACTCTTAAATATGAGTAACTTCTCAGAAGAAACCGTATATCAAAAGTCAATATTTTCAAAGGTACAGCGATTTTTATAAAAAAATTCGCGAGCCTCCTAAAAACGCTCCATACTAAAGTCGACCTACAAATGACGTCACTTGTAGGGTATAGTATATGAAGTAGTATATGAAGTATATGGCCGCAGGAATATATTTGTAATTATCTCCGATATTTGTGCGTTTAAGTTCATACTTACCATAATGAATGTTTTTGTATATGATGTGAGTAAACTAATGATGTAGGTTTTGTTTACCAATTTCGCAAAAAAAAAAATTTTTTTGGTATAAAGACTCGCGAAATTTTGTATACAAATCGCTGTACCTTTGAAAATATTGACTTTTGATATACGGTTTCTTCTGAGAAGTTACTCATATTTAAGAGTACTATTCATTTATGCAATAAAAAAAAAACAGTCCGCTTGCCTAATAATTCATTCCGCTCCGCTCACTCAAACTTAAACACAATTTTTTTATTTCCATGTAGGTTATGATATTACGCTTATAGAATTGTCCTACATGATGCCTACCACCGGTTCGGAAACTAGCCCGGCGAGAAGAACCGGCGTAAGAAACTCGCACATTTGCTTTTGTTTTCTGATATTCATATTCGCAAAACATTCGCAAAAATTTTGCGAATGCGAATGCGAATATACAAAAATGTGCGAATATTCGCGAATGCGAATGCGAATATTCGTTACATCACTAACCGGTATAAATACGTCGGAAGAATGCGAGCGAGTCGAGTTCACTTTGAGCTTCCAACGAGGCGAAACAGGCGATACCAGCGAAAATTAGTGATCGGAAGTTCGAGCTTCTTTCGAGGCGAAACAGGCGATAAGTTAAAGTGATACCAATGATTAATACAAGTGAAACCGACGACTTGGCTACGACTTAGGACACCGTTAGTGCTTAGTGTTTGGACTTAGTGTTTAGTGTTTGGACCTAGTGTTTAATGTTGGACTAAGTGCTAGTGAATAAAGTCTTCAAAAGAGTCACCAGCAGGTCATTATCTCCAAATCCCCTCGTACCCAGCACGTAACAACTGGTGTCAGAAGTGGGATTTGGAGATACCATTGACTCCGAGAGAAGATTTCAAGGAGTGCGGCGGGAAAAGCAGCCCTGGTATAGGAGCAACCTCTGGCGGAGGAGAGCGACCCCTGGCGGAGGAGAGCGACCCCTGGCGGAGAGGTGCGACCCCTGGCGAAGGAGAGCGACCCCTGGCGGAGAGGTGCGACCCCTGGCGGACAGGTGCGACCCCTGGCGGAGGAGAGGAGCGACCCCTGGCGGAGAGGAGCGACCCCTGGCGGAGAGGAGCGACCCCTGGTGGAGAGGAGCGACCCCTGGCGGAGAGGAGCGACCCCTGGCGGAGAGGAGCGACCCCTGGCGGAGAGGAGCGACCCCTGGCGGAGAGGAGCGACCCCTGGCGGAGAGGTGCGACCCCTGGCGGAGAGGAGCGACCCCTGGCGGAGAGGTGCGACCCCTGGCGGAGAGGTGCGACCCCTGGCGGAGGAGCGACCCCTGGCGGAGAGGAGCGACCCCTGGCGGAGAGGAGCGACCCCTGGCGGAAAGGTGCGACCCCTGGCGGAGAGGTGCGACCCCTGGCGGAGAGGAGCGACCCCTGGCGGAGAGGTGCGACCCCTGGCGGAGGCCACACCCACTGGGGACCAAGCTCCGTCCACTGGCCCCGCCTACTATGCCCCACCCACTGACCACGCCCCTCGGGCTCCGCCCACTGGCCCCGCCCCCCGGGCCCTGCCTGCTCAAGTCCTTTGGGTCTCTGGGAGGATGATGCTATGTGGGAGGCTCGAGAAAGAGATGACGACCTTCGACACATCGTCACGTGCAAGAAACGGGGGGACGTAAAACTAATCTGGAATGAGGTTGCACCCACTGGCGCTATCACTAAGGCGTACTGGGCGCAATGGGACAGTCTGATAAACGGAATACCCTACCGGAAATAACGGCAGAGAGTTCCATCTTCAGATAATTGTCCCAAGAACGAGAGTGCCAGATGTTCTCCGTGAAATGCATGATGGCGTATCAGGTCATCTAGGTGTCAAGAGGGTCATTCAAAGTGGTGCACATAGATCGTCTAGTGCGGTACCATGGCAGTGGCAGCGATGCTCGGGACGAGCATCTCTAAGAGGGGAGTAGTGTTACGAACACAGAGAATAGCGCCATCTAGCGTCAACCAATGAAACCACTTGGTGTGAATAGGGACAGCGTGGGGCCCCCTACTCAGTACTAGATGGCGCTACTGTGCAAACGTTCCAGAATAAAATCTAACACGGTCACGCGACTCGGGAACCTTCTGGAGTCGTCTGGGACTCGTATCGACCGGTATAAATACGTCGGAAGAATGCGAGCGAGTCGAGTTCACTTTGAGCTTCCAACGAGGCGAAACAGGCGATACCAGCGAAAATTAGTGATCGGAAGTTCGAGCTTCTTTCGAGGCGAAACAGGCGATAAGTTAAAGTGATACCAGTGATTAATACAAGTGAAACCGACGACTTGGTTACGACTTAGGACACCGTTAGTGCTTAGTGTTTGGACTTAGTGTTTAGTGTTTGGACCTAGTGTTTAATGTTGGACTAAGTGCTAGTGAATAAAGTCTTCAATAGAGTCAGCTGGTCTTTCTCTCCAAATCCTTCGAACCCTAGCACGTAACAACATTAACATGAAAAATTCAATTATTTCAAAAACGGCAAGTTTAACCGTAATATCCTGACAGATGGTTATAGTACTAATTAATCATGATTTTTTGGCATACATCATATAACGGTTTTAGCTGCTCTTTTTTTTAAAAATCGTCGAAATTTTTGAAAAAAATATTTTTTTTTTAATAATTTTCCTTCACTTCACAGTGTACGACGAATACAACTGCATTATCAGATTATAGCCAAGTCAACATCCTTGGTTGGGATTCGAATCCGTTAATTTTTAAAAAAAGGTCAACCTGTATTATTGCAGTATTCGATAGTCTTGCTAGTAAATAACGATTGCTGGGAAGTAACTATATGTGAGAAAGTTAAGGAAAGTGCTCAATTTTAGCATTTCATATAATTGTTCATACATTTGTTCAATTTGAATTTGAAAATCAAAAAAATTGTCACTTTCGAGATTTCATTTCTATGTCTATGAAAGTCGATTTTCGACCCACCGTGCGCCGCTAAGCACAAGTGAAAAAGTGTAGTAACATTCACCTACCATAAATATGAGATTGCAATGCATACAAAATAACACTTTATAACAATTATTTTTCACTGTGTTTTAATAGTAGTCGACAAAGTATATTTTTTTTATTTATTTAGAACACACACAGTCTTTTTCTTTTAAATATTATATATACAAACATTTATTTAGTTAATAATAGACCTAAAGGTTCATACCTAAGCTATAAGATACATAATATTATGTAGTTGGATACCAGAGCGCAGATCCCAGTTTGGCATGTGGTGAATAGTGTATGTGTGTGGTGTGTGTGACATATGGTTATGTAACATTTGTGTGAGAGCACTGCTTGTGTTAACTGTTAACTTACCTGTAATAACAATACATTGATTCTCATTTCTGTCACGGACCCATCTGTATGCTGTCGCAGTTATTGCATATCTGCAAAACACAAATCAGTTAATATTACATGTATTTTTTGACAGATCCAACGAATCCATTAAGAAAAGATACTGACAGATGTGGTGGTAGTAGATACGGTGCCCGTGCGAGATATGTCCGCACCAGCTCAGCAGAGTACAGCGGCAGTGGGCGACACGGATTTACTGACACCAGTGCGTTGCCCACATAAGTCTGTCAAAGAAACATAATTACTTAATCTTTATAGACTTTGTCATGTGAGGTAAAAGAGGACTTTTGTTAATTATAAGTTTCAGACTTTTTTTTTTCAGTTCAGCTTTCTTCTTCTCTAACTTAAGAGTAGAAATATATACATTTATTATTTAAGTATGGAACCAAACGACGAAAATATCAATGTCGGACTATGCAAAGACAAACGTCTTATAATTATCCTTAACAATAACAGTTAATATTTCAAGAATTAGAAAAGGCATTTTGCTGTTTTTTTTTAATTAAATAAAAACTAAAACATGAGTAAGTTCTCAGAAGAAACAGTATTTTAAAACCAATATTTTCAAAGGTACAGTTATTTGTTAACAGAATTTTGCAAGTCTCATGAAAACACAAAAGTGGAACTAAGACATCACTTGTGTTTGATCTCCAAAATTTGTGTGTTTCAGTTCATACTATAGTCAATTTACTATAGTCAATGATTTTTATATGATGTAAGTAAACTAATGATATAGATTTTGTTGACTAATATAAATTAATATCTCATTAAAAAACTACACACAATTCTATGATAACATTTAGTCAACATGACTATTGTTTACGATATATTCAATACTCACATAAATGATGTCACGTTTGTAGCGCACATGCAGGTTGTGTAGGAAGGAGTCCTCTGTCAGCGGTGCCAGCAGCACAGCATCGGCTAGGCCAGCAGGCGTCTCGGCCTCCATGGCCTGCGCGCTACCTGTGCTTGCCGCCGTGCCCGCGTGATAACATTATACTGCAACTAAAATTATTTATTGCATACAAAACTATCTTTCTGACAAGCCTTATGCTGCTGATGAATAATAGTGTCAATTAGATTTTTGATAGAATAAATATATGATGTCAAGTACTTTCATAAATGTTTGTTTATGTTACAAATCTAATATTTGTAACCAGCAGCTTGAGAACATTTAAAATTATAAGAAAATTGTTGTAATAAATCCCTTGTATTTTTTATTTATTTGTAACAAATAGTATAAATATATTAATATATTTAGTTAAAGTTTTCATTACACTAGCTCTTCATATTAAAACAAAATAAAATTACAAACTTATTGTTAAGTGAAGGTAGCATAACACCTAAATATTTTCGGTGTTACAAATGTGGTTTAGCAAGTAACTCACTATTTTTATTAATTTATTTGCTAAAAACTATGAAGTGCTTACACATTATAGCAAAATAGTATAATAAATTATATGCAAAAATTAATTAGGGAGACCCACCTAAGTCAATGTTTTACAGAAATGTACGAAGGCTTATTTGGTGAGCTACTTTTTGTTTATATTTAAAAATACACGACTAATGTGATTTATGCGTTTATAATAAAATCCTTTCGTGTTAAGGGCTAAAAAATTAAACAAAATATTTTAACACTTGAAATGGTACTCACGCACAATTGTTTGCACAAAATGGTATTAGTTTCAAAAGAATTACCTTCTCATAAATAGTGTTTTAACCAGTAACAACAAATTATCATTTAGTTCATGCCTAAACACTAATAAATATAGTAATACAAAATACGAATCTTCATGTAATCCATCTGCAAGTACATCTGATTTTAATTTGACACTTGAGTTTATAGTTTGATTGATTGATTGTTTTTTTTACAGAATCAAAAAAAAGGAGACCAAGAACAAAAGTCATACAGCTTTTAAAAATCAGATTTTTCAAAACTGTTTATAATTTAAGCCTAATATTATTGGTATAACAGAAGAATAACATTGCACTATTAATAAATGTAATAAGAATGTACCATGAGTAAACTGACTATGAAATACGTATATGTTTATTTTGTCGCCCTATGAAGATGTGCGAGAGTCGAGAGAGGAATTATCGTAACGCGAGGGCATTAATTATTAAGGTATTACAAATTATACTACTATTTTATTACATGCATAACTTCATTAATAGTTATTCATTGTTTCATTATTTCTTGTATCTACTCATGTTTCTCACGTATGAAAGTATTTATTTACAAAAGTACAGAATGAGTATAAATAAATGCAGTACTTAATATTGACAATATTTTATTATAAATTGGCATATTACAATAATTTAAACTTAAAACAAACCATATGTATCAGAGAGCCAGAGGTGGCGGATCCGGGCGGGGGTCCGGGGGAATATCCGGGGGGAGATCTGGGGGTGTGAGCGGTGCGTCGGCAAAGTATGGATGTGATAGCGCGGCGCGGGCAGACAGGCGCTCGCTGGGCTCGTATCGGAGCATTCCTTCGAAGAGCGAGGCAGCGTGAGGCGTGTTGCGGACGGCTGTGGGCAGCAGCAGTCGCGCGTCCCGTCGCGGCCAGCGCGGGAAGGCCGCGCGGTAGTCCGGCAGCAGCCGTGCTCCGGGCCACACGCCGTCCCCCTCACCCGTACCGCCCGGGGTGCCTAGCGCCCGGAATACGCGGAACAATTGGTCAATCTCGCTGTCTCCCGGGAACAAAGTGCGTCCACTCGCCTGAAAAAATGACTATGTATTAATAAAACTTTAACAACCAAAGAAAAGTTATGGTTGTAGGTTAGACACTGACGGCTGCTGTTGCACTACGAATGACATAGTATTGTTTGTCTGTAAGAGCTCATAACTAACAAAATCGAATGGCCGTCAAGACCAGTTCTCACCATTTCTGCATAAATGCAAGCGAGACTCCAGACGTCAACAGCTGTAGAGTAAAATTTGGCGCCCAGCAAAATTTCCGGCGCTCGATACCAAAGTGTGACCACTTCGTGTGTGTAAGCACGGACTGGGATACCGAATGCGCGTGCGAGTCCAAAATCAGCAAGTTTTATATGCCCAACTGTGTCTACTAGTAGATTTTGCGGTTTGAGGTCCCTATGTAGCACTCGGCGCGAGTGGCAGTATGCCACACCCTCTAGCAACTGGCGAAGGTAGCTCTGAAAACAAAAATAACATTAAAATCGAGAGACGCATTCGTCTCGCTTGCCGGGGCAAAGCCTTGGTCTTATTGATTGAGCTGGAGCTCAAGACAAATGTGCCGAGACTCACTGTGGCAAAAGTCTCACTAACCCAAGGTGCAGATTAGTCATCAAGAATAGACCATGGGCCAAATCACAAGGATTTTTATTATATACGGGAAGAGAGGGTTCCTTATTGGAGACAAGATAAATTCAATTTACAGAGCCAAATCACAGTGGATATGTAGTTAGTATAATATGTTACCAGTAAACTTTACAAATGAGTACAATTATCAGATATGGCATTTTTAAAAATGGTAGACGATAAATAATTTCTGTTGCAATCAACTTTTAGATGTTTTTATTCTGATTTAACAGTTATTTAGAAACTGTATTAAAGTAATGTTTATTACTATAAAACAAATTATCCTTATTTATGTCTTAAGTCTTTCATTCCTATTAAATAAAAGTTTAATCTTAATTGACTTTTATGATTTGTTTGTTTGTACAATTTGTTGTTTGTACTTCTGGGACTACATTTGGGCCTGGATCAAATGCCCCTTGAAACATTTTAAAATTTTGAATTTTAAAAAATATTTGTTCCACATATTCCAGTCCCAGTCTTATTATTATTTAAATAGGACATTAGTAGAAAATTAGTTAAAAAAAGGGGGATCAAGTGTCCCCAGTCTCCCCTATTAAAATATATTCTGCTTATTTAGGGTTGCCATCCGTCCGGGTTTCCCCGGATTTGTCCTAGTTTAAAGGGCGTCCGGGGAGCGTCCGGGCCGGATTTTATTTGCTATCCGGGTTTTTGTAGGCAGAATTAGGAAGGCCTAAGTTTTTTTTTTTAATTTGCAGCAATAATAAATCTTCCTTTCTTTTTGACATTGCCGTAGTCGGGTAAAAACTGTTCAATGTCCGGGTTTCGTACTCCAAAATCCGGGGTTTTCACGCGTCTTGTCCGGGGAGTCATATGTAAGAGATGGCAACCCTATGCTTATTACACTGTACAGAGGTAAATAAAAATAATGCTTTATGTAAAATGTTGTACTTATTAGCTTAATTTAATATAATTTAGAAGGTTTTTCATTAAACTAATCTCATTACCTTCACAAGATCTAATCTTAGAGGTCCTTTTGAGATTTCCATCAGTTTTTTCAAATCCATTTGCAGAAATTCAAAAACAAGAAACAGTTTGGTTTCATCGGCCAGGAGAACATCCAGTAGACGTACAACAGCAGGATGGTTCAACTCCCGCAACACAGATATCTCTCTGAGCGCCGTAGAAGGCACACCTTCCGGTTCACTAGCAATCAAAATTAATTAGTGCCTACTAAGCCCTGTATTATGGCTCTAACCATTTTTTAAATTGAATTATTCAAAATGTAATGAGAAGCATAAATATATTTTTATTCATTGTAAGCCACAAGAAATAAATTCTTTATCTTTTGTACGAAACCCTATTCATGCAATTATTTCTGGTAAAGTTGTATATCAGTGTAAGTGCAAAAGCATGCTCTGATACTGGAACCAAACTAAGAATTAAATAGATATAATATATGGATTTATTCATCATAATTAATTGATCTGTCACTTGTTCCAAAATTTTTACAAACAATTCAAATTAAAATATATACATTCTCCTAGCCTTTTTACAGCAAACTGATTTATTAAATCATTTAAATTTATTAAATTAATTATACAGGGCCCCCGTGGTCCGGGGGATAATTGATACGACGGGAGCTACGCCCCTGAATATATGCCATTACATATGAATATATATTAGTATCGAATTAATAAAAAAAAACTTTTAGAGCTAGAATAGAAAAATATTTATGTATTAAATATAATTAATATTTTTTTATTAAAAGCCAGAAATTTACAAATTTATTTTCTGGTTTTGTGTAAACACAAAGTTGTTCTTGAAATGGGGAATCGTATATTTTGTAGAATGGAGTCAACAAAACTATACAAAACTTATCACTTGATTTCATATTTACTTTCACATTTTAACATTTTAGATGGCTGATTGAGATGAATGCACACATTTCATATTCGTGTGTTGTGCTAATTCATTCAATAAAATATATAATTTAAATCGTTGTAAAATCTACAAAATTCTAAATAAAATTGTGTTGAAAATGAAGTTTGACATAACTGTCACATTTCGCGCCAAAACTTACTTTTCTAGTTTAATTTTCTTCAAAGCAATTTCTTTCCCAGTGATTCTATCCCTTGCTTTGTACACAACACCATAAGTACCTTCACCAATTTTTTCAACTCTGGAGAAATTCTCCATTTTTATCCATATATCAACTAAATTGGTTTATCTCATCTCTACATTCTGCAAAAGCCGGAAAAAATTATTGTCGTCAAATTGTCGTTTCACGTTTGGCAATTACTTTTTTTAAAAAACACACAGACAAATGACCATAGTTTCAGGGCTAGAAATCTTCTCTATTTCTCTCTACACTTTACATAGATGTAAGAGATAAGAATTACTCATATCAGTGATTAAAAAGAAAACATTACGATAGTATCATAATGATTTATTGCTTTTACGTAGTCACATTTGTCACATTACGAATAAATCAAATTTAAAATTTTACACAGATTCCTGAACGTGTTAGTTTTTGACATAACAGCTGTCATTTCTCGGTTCAACATCAACAGCTGATTTTTTTGGAATTTTTCTGGTTGTAAAAATTACCAACTGGGTTTCAAATAATTATTTAATTGTAATGGCAGTAGCCTTAAAAGTAGCAAAAAGTGTTTTTCTTTTGAATAACATCACTTTTCGCAAAATTATGACGTCGAATGTGAAATGTGAGAAGGCTATTGAAAAATTGCAAAAGAACCCCTATTACGAGAAATATGCCGATCGCATAGCCATATTACAAAAAACATCGCCAGAAGAGTTTCTTAAAAGAGTAGAAAATGCGGAGAGCTCTAAAGAAGAAGAGAAAAAAAAGAAGTTTGCTGCTATTGATACAAGGTAACTAAAAAGTAAAAGCTTATTGGTTAGGACTTACGTAGGTATGGTCATTAAAGCCCCTAGATCCTGAAGTCTAAACTATAATTACAAAAATTTATCGACCTATAAGTAACATTTTTCATTACTGTTTGATAAATTTTCATTCAAAAAGTTATGTAATTTGTTTATTCTACTATTTAATATGCACATTCCATGTTACATTTTGTGTTGTTCTCTATAAATAAAAAAACCTTGCGAAATTATAATTTGAATGGTAGTATTAAGTTGTCATGATGTTATTATCATAGATTTAGGATATACTACCGTAGATCGGCAATAGACTCAGTCAGGCGAGAACAAAATAAAATTACACTAGTGTGCGTGTAACATGTCTTTGTACACTAGTGTGCGTGTAACATGTCTTTGTAAAAAACAACAATTTTACGACTGAGGTATGCCACTAGAACTTGGAATGAATGCAGTCGAACTGTAGATATTTTTTATGCAGTTCTTATAATTATTTTTAAATTATTCTTAATTTTTTTATGAAGTGTATGTAATTGTGAATTGATTAATGAACATTTATCAACATTCATCATTTTTTTCCTGAAACGAAAAAAATAAAAATATGGGATAAAATCAAATATTTATATAAAATCATAGATGCTTGTAAAATATAAATATTTTACAAGCATCTAAATATTTAAAAGATTTTTTGGCTAAAATTTACTTTATGGACTGTAGAGTACTGAGGCTGGTGATTTTTTAGGTGATAGATATCATTATTAGGAGTAATCCTGCAAAGTTTCTAATTGCGCAAACGCTTAGTTTTTTAGGAAAAAATTAAACAAGTTTCGATTATTTATATGCAAAAAAAAAAAAACTGAAATCAGGCTATAGCAGTAGGTCATACAGCCAGGTAGCATGCTGCCGGTCAAATTATGCCAAATTTAAAGTAAACTAGAGACGATTTTGGCGTTATTTACTATAAATTTGCAAACTAAAATGGTAGGATCGTCGTTTAATGCTGAATTTATCAATAATAATATCCTTTTAACACTATAAAAAAAAAATTAAAAGGTTTTGAAACTAGTTGAAACGAAACGCAAAGATCTTTATTTAACTAATAGATATATTATGTTTTTAAAATAATGTAAAAATTAGTTTAATAGAAAAATAAATTATGATAAATAATCTTGTTAGCGACGGTGCTGAAAGTAAAAAGTGATTCAAAAATCAATTTATAACTCAGAAATGAATCGATCAACCCCGACTCCACGTAGTACTTGTCTGTCAACCCCTAGAGTGTTATATTTAAGCCCGGAGGCGCGGAGGGAGGGTAGCCCCCGCCCGCCGTAACGAAAGGAGAAGCCTTAGGCAGCTCCGGCTTTTTGGTCGCCTTCGGCGACCAGCCTCCGCCGCCACGGCGAGTGTTGGTTTCTGCGTTTTGTTACGCTAGGGCGAAGGGGCTGCATTTCCCGCAGCGCCGGAGACGTGACAGACTGACATTGACCCAAAAACCGTCCCAAACAGTAAATATCATCTAAGAGAGAGTGAGGAGGGGGAGTGGTAAGGAGTCCGAAAAACCCCCACCCTCCTTTCACCACACCTCTGACATAAGTCTCGTAAACATCCTATAAACACAGTCATAACCTCAAAATTTTAATCATTAACAACTTATAAACCGGTGGTTTCCTAGCCCTCTAGGGAGTGGTACGGGGGGGGGGGGCAGGCTCCCACCAAAATAGGTCAGAGCATAAACCCCCCCCTCCTCGTATCGAAAACACAGCTTTTGTAACAGTCCTAACCAAACATAAACTCAAAACTTCAACTGTAAATATCTTGGAAACTATGGGTTTGCGCGGGGGGGGAGTGGTATGGGGGGACTTACCCCTCCCCCCTCCTTCCCCCTCCCCCTCCCTCCTTCCTTAAATCGACGGTCCATAATGTAAATTTTTACCGATTTTTTTTTCAACCTCATGTAATTCATACCAAATTGAATTTTGAAGTGATAAGATCACTTCAAAATGTAAACAAAAAGAAAATAAAACAATAGCGTCTCTACTAAATGGAACAGAATCAACCCATGTTACCCGAACAAATAAAGTAGCCACTTCACAGTATGAATTGTTCCTTTAGTTTGTCTTTTCAATTGAGGTGCTTTATAAAATCCTTCTAATAATTTCGACAATTTAAAAATAAATGTTTTATGTTGATTTCTTGACGAAATATCAGTATTTATAATACAGTGATAGTAATTATATATTGGCAATATTAGTACCTACCGAAAATATGAAATTCTATCCTTTTTTTAACGTCCTAGATGTGTGATTTTTTGCAATTTTTAAACGAGCACTGAGGCATGTTTACGTTCCGAGCGTTCGAACACTACTAAACTAAAAATCCAACAACAACATTTGGTGAGGACATTTTTCGTCGCTGATTGTGTATCTAGTTGTATTAATGATCGAAGTTTTAATTGAAATATTGTATGAAATCTGAATAGCTATATTCATAAATTTTATTTCCAGACAGTTTTCATCAGTTCTGAATCCAAAAGAGTCACTTAAAGCTGACATAAGTGCAAAGGACAAAAAGCTTGCGGAAATATTTAAAGTGGAACTTGTTAAAGATAAGGATGCATCAGAAGTCCAACTAATATGGGAAGAGTATCACAAAAGTAAAGAAGTAATATGTGCTACAATTCCATGTAATACATATGCCATTATTTTAGAAAATATGAAACAACATCCCACTTTCTTATTTCCCCTACCAAGGTCACAAGGCTATGAGTTTATAATGTGTCAAAATTATGGTCATACAGTCCATTTTACACCTCTTTTGGCATTCCAGGTAAGATATTATTGTGGTAAACTTTTTCATTTTGTGCTCCTTAAATAAAAAAAAAATATTAATTTTGGCTAACTGCACATTGAAAGTTGAGCAGAATTGTCTCTTTATATTGAATGCACTAAAGTCTAAACATTGTAAATATTTGAAAACAAGGACATTGTTATAGAACAAACTATAAAATATTACAGGTACACAAAGAAAATGCACCTGAATGTTTAACAATGGTGCATTATACAGAGCTGAGTGATAAGGGAATAGTGCTTATGCGTGGTGAATATGACAAGGTATGAAATTGAACTACTTAGGTTCATTATTTTAAAGTTGATAATATAATATATTAATTAATTAATTAAGTTATCTTTACATACCTACTGAAATTATACTGATTTAAAGAATATTTACTGATATAAACAAAGAAGCAGAGAAAAGGTAATAGATATTTGCACAAAATTTTACAAAAATCTTTACGGCGACAGCACAAAAACGTCTGAAAATATAAATTACAATTGCCCTGACACAGTTCCGATCATAACAGGACAGGAAATTCATAAAGCTATACTAAGTTTAAAATATAATAAAAGCCCTGGAGAAGACGGTATCACCTCAGAAATACTAAAGATTGGGGAACCGACTATTCTACCACATCTATGCAACCTTTTCAATCGTATTTTAAAAACAGGTGTTCTTCCCGATCAATTTTACAACTCCAATATTATACTTCTACATAAGAAAGGAGATAAATCCGACATTTCTAATTATAGGCCCATCAGTTTAGTATCACACATTTACAAAATTTTTATAAAAATTATTCAGAATTGCATTAACTGCCAACTGGATATTCATCAGCCTCCCGAACAAGCCGGATTTAGGCCAGGTTTCTCGACTATGAATCATATCCACACCTTAAATCAAATAATAGAAATATCTAACGAGTTTAATTTACCCTTATATTTAGCATTTATAGATTTTAATAAAGCTTTTGACAGCATATACCACAAAAATATATTTTCAGCCCTCAGCAACCAAAATATTGAGCCAACCTACATAGACCTTCCCAAATCATTTACCAAAGCATTACAGCTGCCGTCAAATTACAATCCACAGGCCCAAAATTTTTTGTCGAAAGTGGTGTCAAACAGGGCGACCCGATTTCTCCTCGCCTTTTTACGAGCGCCTTAGAGGAGATTTTTAAGAAAGTTTCGAGAGGCTGGGAAAACATGGGCATTGTTATCGACAAGAAAAGGCTTACAAACCTTCGCTTCGCCGATGACATAGTTTTGTTTGCCACGTCAGCCCAAAACCTGCAGTCAATGCTACAAGACCTCGAGTCTCGGCGAGTCTCGAGGCGGGACTTCAGATGAATCAATCAAAGAGCAAGATCATGTCTAACAGCACGAAACCTAGGTTCGAGATGGACGGACAGGAGATGCAGTATGTCGACGAGTACGTTTATTTAGGACAAACAACATCATTTCACAACAGACAAGATAAGGAAGTAGACCAACGAATCGAAAAAGCATGGAAGAGTTTTTGGTCAATGAAAGATCTAATTAAAGGGAACCTTCCACTCTGTCTAAAACGTAAACTCGTGGGCATGTGTATCCTGCCTATCCTAACCTACGGTGCCCAGACTTGGTCATTGACCGCTTCGCTGAAGTCCCGGCTCGGAGTTTGCCAAAGAGCCATGGAGCGCAGCATTTTAGGTGTCAAAAGGATTGACCGTATCCGTAACACCACTCTGCGCTCTCAAACGAGGCTAATTGACGTAGGCAGGAAAGCAGCCAGCCTGATATGGAGCTGCGCAGGGCACGTCTCCTGTATGCACCCGGACAGGTGGGCGCGTCAAGTTTCGGAGTTGATACCGACTGGTCGGCGAAAGAGAGGTCGACCCAAAAAAGGTGGCGCGATGAGTTGGACGTGGAGAGTGGCCAGAAAGAGCTAAAAATCGGGACTTGTGGAAAGAGAGAGGGGGAGGCCTTAGCCCAGCAGTGGGACACTAACGGCTAATAATAATAAGAAAAATTAATAATAAAAAAAAAATATGTGTTTTTATAGTAATTATACTTATTTCTCATTTACAGAATGCTCTAAACGGAAAAGAAGCGCAGTGCTTAGCCAATCAATTTCAAATGTACTACAATGGCAAAGATGAATCAAAATTCAATCTTCTTAAAACATTCACAAAAAGTCCTGATTCCTTCAAGCATATGGATCTGATTGCTGATTTGGAAAATATTAAATTAGAATGAAGTTGTGAATAGAGATGATGATAATAATTGTGAACAATTGTGTTATTGGAATAAAATGTTCATAGATGTAAATAATGTATTTTATTGATTAAGCCTATGTGGATAATAAGTATAGATAGGAGATTCATCATCTTCAGAACATGAGATTTGGTTGTCTAGTGAAAATGTAGGCGTTAAAACTGTTATTGGTATGCAATCATCATTTTCATTTTTTTCAATATCATACTTTGGTTTAGAATTTAAAAAATTTAATGTTAGACTATTCTTATTTACATTTTGTTTCAAAGAAATATTATTTTTATTTACATTTATTTCTGGATCATTATCAAATAAATAAGAAGATATTATTTTCATTAACTTCTTGTTCCTTTCTGTTGCAGAATATTTCTGAGGTAGAAATTTAACGATGGTGTCCATACCATCTGTTTCATTATTATAATATGGAATATTCCAAACCACATCATTAAACATTGCAGGTTTATTCTCTTGGGGCTCATTTTCAAATTTATCATATTTCATAGTATATTTTGTCTTTAAGTCGGAAGATCTTAATATCCTTTTAGACTGAACAGCATTTTTGCGTATTGAAAGACTTTCCAAAGTAGGGTGCTTATTTTTTATCTTATGAATATTATTCTTGTTTGTTCCATTATGTAAAAGGGCGATATTTAATTTGTTTCTTATTTTGTTTAAATTTTTATTGCGCTTTCTTTTGCGTCTTGTGTTATTTATAACTTTTTCCATTACCCACTTATAATACTTTATTTTTGGGTATTTGTGTTTGATGTAAAATTTTTGAACAAAATATGAAATTTTTTGAAAGGTGTAACGTAACAACAAGGAATTTGTTAGTATTATATTAATAATACCAAAGAATAATACTTACAAATTCCTTGCGTAACAATGAATTTTATCCTTTTTTTAACATTTTTATTCGCAATGACATTATAGTAAAAGATTTTGCTAAATGGAACAAAAAAGGTTATTTACATAGTGAATAGTGATTATATTCTCTTTGGTTATTTAAAGTGATTTTTCGTTTTTCTTGAAAACTACCTAGACAATCAGCAATGTTGTGTTTCTGTATTATTTTTCTAAATCCGTGTTAATTCGGTTTTTAATGTGTTATAGTGGTGGAATATTAACTATTAATTCAGTGGTCCCCAACCTTTTTTTTATGCGGGCCACAAACCCGTTGTACTCCTGGTGTCGCGGGCCGCAACCAAAATTTTTAGGGACAAAAAACACGGTGTTTAGATTTAACGATTTAATAATAGAAAAACACAAGGTAGTTAAAAAAGTGAAACTAAACATTCAAGATGAGATAACGACACAAAGGGATCGTCCATTAATCACGTGATGCCTAAAGGGGGAGGGGGGGTCCGAAAAAAAATCACCAAGTATCACCAAGGGGAGGAGGGGGTATAAGGAGACATCATGTGTATTAATTTTCGAATCTAGTCTATGCATACCGAAATTATTATCGGCAGTAGATTCGTAGTGTTGTTTAAATACTTACAAGACAAATGACTTGTATAGTTTTTAATTGCTTAAATTATTCGACTAAACGGTTTTTTAAGTTAAAGTTTTTCTTCAAACATGACCTGCTTACTATGTAAAAAAATACACGTGATCTTAGGTGGGGGAGGGGGGGGGTAGTGTAAAACCTCACCACGTATCACCAGGGGGAGGGGAGGGGTCTAAAAAGTTGTTAAAAACATCACGTGATTAATGGACGGTTCCAAACTAAAATAAAATAACAAACATGTATTATAATAATGATGTTCACTCAGTGACATTTTTGGAATTGTGAACGCTTTTTCACAATTTTATCTAGAGCTGGCTTGTCGCTGCATGCTATCCTTATTACATCGTAGGCTGTACCTATATTTTCAAGAACCACTTTAGCTAGAAAGCTAATATTTTCATAAGTCTTAATTCTGATGCCGCTATAACAACATATCATATCTAAAAAACAAGATAAAACAAATTATATAAGGAGAAGCCCTTTTTATGACAACAAAACGCGATTTTTTGTCCTTTCTTTAGTCGATAGCAATACTTTAAATATTCACAAGATATTAAATTGATTTCTACTCCAATATATAATTCAAAATTAAAATTAATATAAAAGCGGTTTTCATAAAAATACAATTTTTGTCTATTTTTTTCTAAAATGGCTTTTCCTTGGCTGATTTTTAAGTTACAGATTTCACGCGGGCCGCAGATAAAGGCCCGGCGGGCCGCGGGTTGGGGATAGCGGCATTAATTATTCGTTGAGGTGCATTAGTGTGGAAAAGTGATACATTCTACAAAATGCGTGCTAAATTGGGTTTCCCGCCAAAACTCCCTATGAAGTTTCAGTAAAGCGTCTACCACTTTACTGAATCGACTGACTTGACTAATTGACTACCCTGACTACTTATTTCGACTTTGACTTGACTTTGGACTTGACGATTTAGAAATAAGACAAAGAAATACCTCAAACGACAGACGAGGCAGTATGGTCTAAGACCTTAGCCTGTTCCATTTCGGGACGAATTAAACAAAAAAAAAATGTCTATGGTTTAATGTCATCGATTGTCAAATGTCATAACAAGTTTGCCAAAAGCGTGAATTGTTTGGTTTTGTGAATTAAATTCTAAATTAGTCTTATTATTGTAGAATGAATATTAATTAAATAAAATTATAAGGTAGAGTACCTAGTTGATAAATTTATTTTAAATCATAACCAAGCACATACAAAATGTCGATTGAAATCGAGTCTGCCGAGTAAGTAACATTTTTAGGAATATTTTGTATAAAACCGATATTTTTTTGTATTTAATTGTGTTTTTATGCATTTGCTACTCTTTTAGCGTTATACGTCTAATACAACAATATCTGAAAGAATCAAACCTGACGAAAACGCTGCAAACACTGCAGGTAAGTTGTATGGTTAATAACATTGTTATAAAAAATAAAAATATATTACTGAGCCGAATAAAGTTTTATTTTAATTTATTTTTGATGCTATTTTTTGTTCTTACAAATATTAATATTTTTTTTCTTCTCATATTATGTTTATTTATGTAAACAAATTTACAGGAGGAAACTGGAGTATCACTGAACACAGTAGACAGTGTTGATGGATTCTGCGCTGATATAAACAATGGCCACTGGGATACAGTATTGAAGGCTGTGGCATCCCTCAAACTACCGGACAAAAAGTTGATGGACTTGTATGAGCAAGTTGTACTGGAGCTGATCGAGTTGAGAGAGCTCGGGGCTGCCCGTACATTACTGCGACAAACTCAACCATGCCTGTTAATGAAACAGCAAGAGACAGATAGATATATGCATCTTGGTTAGTGTGTTCAATGTTCGTAAAATAATTGCTAGCATTATTTAAAAACACTATTTAACACTTTTTTATATTGTTTTATACTACAAGGAATGTGCAAAGAATTCAACAAAAAAAATTATCCTCTTCATATTTATTATATATTTTTTTGTATTTCTTGTTCTAAACATTTGTATAATGTGGACATGATTGTATTAATATTACCATGATTGTATTAATTGAGGTTGCCATTTGACCACAAAAATAATAGCACTCTTTAAATGACAACAACACTTTCAAATAAGGGACCATCCACATAATATGTCACGCAAAATTTCAACTTTTTGAACCCTTCCGCCTTATGTCACGCTTGACTACTAAAGTATCCCTTGACATGTATTTCACATGTACTGTCACGGTTAGTATGACCCCTCCCCCTTGCGCTGTGACGTAATATGTGGATGGACCCTAAAAAAATATCATATTTTTTGCTACCAAAACTTATATATTTAACAAGTATTTTTAAAGATGTTTGATTTTGGGCCAGCTCTATGTACACCACATAGGTAAATAGCAAAAAAATATGGAAAAGAGATGTCTTCTTGAATGTCATACGTCTTTCTTTGTCAAAAGTCATGTCATTATCAAAATGACATTCTTTGGTTAATTCTGATCTGATCCGCCATGTTTTATTTTACTTTGTGTTGCTCTCTTTGACGAAGTTTAAGCTTAAGATATTTACATATAGTGTACATAGTGCTGGCCCAGACCTCATACATCTCTTTTAATAAAAATACAAAAAAAAATTGAAGAACGGGAAATGTGTACAAAAATGGTTATTTGAAAAGTTTTTTAATGCGATAACCCTATTTTAAGGTTGGCCATTGCAGTTGCTTTGATGTAGTTGATTTATTTCTTCTTAAAAACGACATATGGAACTGTATTAATTTAAATACCCTTTTAAATAAATACACAGAGAACATGTTGGCTCGTTCGTATTTCGATCCTCGCGAGGCGTACGGCGGCGCGCGCGGCGGCGGCGGCGGCAAGGAGTGGCGGCGGGCAGCTCTGGCGGCGGCGCTGGCGGGCGAGGTGTCGGTAGTGCCCTCCTCCCGCCTGCTCGCGCTGCTGGGGCAGGCGCTCAAGTGGCAGCAGCATCAGGGGCTCCTGCCGCCCGGTATTACAACCATTATTATTTATTAGTCTGATTTATAATCTCAATAAGGACAATATTTTTAACCAACTTCGAAAAAGGACGAACATTTTATTTGGACGCGGTTTTCACCATTAAATAGCATTTATCAGGGAAGGTTATTTCTATACAATGTTTTAAGATCTAATGAAGAACTAAGTAACTCTTCAACAAATGACTGACTGCTGCTATTATCAGCCTTAAGTTTTTGTTGTTATTTATTTATTATTATTTATTTATTAAATACTACAATTTACATTGTTTTTATTTTATTCTCCTTATTTGTCGAAAAGAAAGACGTAATGTTGTTTATGTTTTGTTTTTTATTACAATGTAAAAAATAGTTTCACTCAAATTAGTAGTACCTGTTACATACAAATAGGCACATACAAGAAAAAAAAAATCAAAATATTTGGCAAAAACTACTATTTATTATAATTTGTTGCTTCTTAATTATTATTATTCTCTCTTACAGGCACTACGATCGATCTTTTCCGCGGTAAAGCCGCTATAAGGGACGAAGAAGATGACCAATGCCCGACACAGCTGTCCAAAATTATTAAGTTCGGTCAGAAGTCACATGTTGAATGTGCAAAGTAAGAGAGTCGAATTTTTTCATTAAAATTATACTTTTATGTTTTATGAGATTGGAGACTGTCACCGTCATGTTAATTTTGTTCGTTTTAGGAAAAGAAATGAAATAAGTAAGGGACAAATCAGTTTGCAAGAATTTTTAACATTTCTCTTATTTTTTTAGATTTGTTGAATTTTCTGCCGTTATATAAATAATCTACTTGTAGGTTTTCTCCTGATGGACAATATCTAGTAACAGGTTCTGTAGATGGACTCGTGGAGGTTTGGAACTTTACAACCGGCAAAATCCGCAAAGATCTGCGATACCAGGCTCATGAGGAGTACATGAGTATGGAGGAGGCGGTGTTGAGTCTTGCGTTCGCTAGGGACAGTGACACACTAGCTGCTGGCTCCAATGATGGAAAAATTAAGGTAATTGATTAGCTTTTAAAAATAAACTAGCTGTTGCCCGCGAAAGTATCCTATGGGACCACTGTACTTTTTTTGGGATAAAAAGTAGCCTATGTTTTAATCTCGAGCTCGACCTACTACCATGCCAAATTCCATCAAAATCCGTTCAGTAGTTTTTTCGTGAAAGAGTAACAAACATCCATCCATCTATCCATCCATCCATCCAACTTCACAAACTTTCACATTTATAATATTAGTAGGATTAGTAGGATTAATAAGGGAATTAGAGTTTTCATAAAATTATTGAGTTTCCTAGATATAATTTCTTTCCACATTTGAAGTGTCTGATGTCATGTCTGTTAATAATAATAATAACAGACAAATTTTATACTAGCAGCTGTTCCTCGCGGCTCCACCCGCGTATATACATCCATCCATCCATATAGTAAGCTATATGGATGGATGGATATATATACGCGGCGAAGTAACATAAGTGTTACTTCTAATACCTTCAAGAATATCTATACAAAGTTTCATGATGATCAGTTAAGTAGTTTTTGCGTGAAAGCGTAACAAACAAACTTACATTCACATTTATAATATTAGTATAGATATGTGTAAGTTTGTTGGCTAAACTAGTCTACATTATGTTAATAGGCATTCTATATGGTCATGCAAAATAATTGCAGGTGTGGAAAGTATCGACCGGGCAGGTACAGCGCAAGTTGGACCGCGCGCACGGCAAGGGCGTGACGTGCCTTCAGTTCACGAGGGATAACACGCAAATACTGTCCGCCTCCTTCGATCGTACTATCAGGTATTTTTAACTAAAGGTAAAATTGTATAGTGCGCCAGGGGCCGTCCACATATTACGTCACACAAAATTTTAACTTTCAACCTCTCCCCCATATGTCATGCTTTTTTAGGATCCTTTTAACATTACTGTCACGTTTGGTATGCCGTATGACTTCCCTCCTCCTCCCTTGTTCTGCGACGTAATATGTGGATGACCCCTCATGGCGAGATTATAATAATAATTATTAGCTTGCGAAATCGCAGTCTCTGTCGATTTTGTTTTAAACTCCAGTCAGTAACTGTCTCAACACGGCTTACTGACCAATAAAGAAAATTAAGTGAAAAAAAAAGTTATTTCACTGATTGAAATTATAAATCAACCTAGATAATCCAATAGGGCGGGATGGGAAGCTTGATTAACCTCGATAAACAATCGATTTCGTTTAGCAATCAGATGGTCCATTATGTATGGGCTAACTGATTGTTGGAATTTCTGTGGCTCCTTACATTATTTGACGTCGTCCCCAGGATCCACGGTCTCAAGTCGGGCAAGGTGCTGAAGGAGTTCCGCGGGCACACGTCGTTCGTGAACGAGGCGGTGTTCACGCCCGACGGCCACGCTGTGCTGTCCGCCTCCTCCGACGGCACCGTCAAGGTAATTCTACTGTAGTCTATTCGCGTTAAGAAGACAGTGAACAAAAAAAAGGGCGGTGACGCGCAGTTTATTATTCTTGTGACATATGCCCCTCTTAATAGGAGTTCATAATGTAGATGAGGATGTTCTTGAAATAAATGTTACAGTGAATTTAAAGTTAATGTGTTCACATTAACCAATTACGCCATTTTGACATATTATGTACGTACGTTGTTAATGCGGCGGCTAATTACGGGCCGAAAAAATAATATGGCCGTCACGTTGTCCCTGTTCGCACCAAGTGGTTTCATTGGTTGACGCTAGATGGCGCTAGTCTCTTTGTTCGTAACATTATTTTTAATGTTTTCTTTGGACTGTATCTGAAAGGATTGCTGGCAATCGCCAGTGATTAAATGAGCGATATTTAATGGAAGAGGAAGTAGGCACAGTACCTGGAGATCTTGCTGTATCTGGTCTGGTCTCTTCAGTCTGCACGAAGTTGTTTTCTCTTCTTGATAATAATTTATCGCTTATCACTCAGTCTTATAAGCGAGCACTCGCGAGCGGGTAAAAGTACACAGGATTAAGATTAATAGCTATAATTGGGTACACGACTACATCTAAAATATTTAGTTTCATTAATGTACTTAGAAAATTTGAGGCATTACTACTTCGTAAATGTAAAAAAATATAATATTTTATTTATAGTTTAGTAATTAGATACATCTAAAAAGTACAAAAAAAATAATTATTTTTTTGCTAAATTAGTAAACAAAACCTACATCATTAGTTTACTTACATCATATTATACAAAATCTTTTATTAGGGTATGTATGAACTTAAACGCACAAATATCGGAGATATTGACAAATATGTTCCTGCGGCCGTATACTTCATACACTTTAACATGGACGTGACGTCATAGCTACGTACGACTTTAGTATGGAGCGTTTTGGCGTTTTCACGGGACTTGCGAAATTTTGTAAACAAATCGCTGTACCTTTAAAAATATTGACTTTTGATATACGGTTTCTTCTGAGAAGTTACTCATATTTAAGAGTACTATTAATTTATGCAATAAAAAAAATCAGTCGTCTAGCCTATTATTGTTCCGAAATGCGGGCGTCACATTCGTACTAGAGCTTCGTAGCGTCTGGTGTTATATCTTCTTCCGTGATTGGCCGACGCCAACGCGCGAACAGATCACGCCACCTCTTCCCCTCCAATCAGGAGCGTGCATACGGTATCAGTGCGAAAGAGAGGGAGATATCGCTCATCCTTGAAAATACCTTGAACTCACCTATAGGAGACAACTTTAAACCAATAATGGCGAATATGAAAAATATAGGTGGCGCCAATTAGAATGAGGTTCCATAATATATGACATAGTTGGGGTTCCCTATTTTTTCGCATAAAATCATATGTCATAATTTTACTTGGCATAATTTCATTTGACCTAATAGTAGTTTCGCATAATATTCATTTGTCATAACTTTCTAAGCATAATTTTTTTTCGCATAATTACTAAAAGCATAATAATTGTTAGGCATACTTATTGTAAGGCATATATTTTTTTACGCATAATATTCATTAAGAATAATATTTTTATGCATAATATTAAAAAGCATAAATATATTTACGCATAATGATATTTAAGATACTATTATATTTACGCATACATCTTTCTAGTATTTTTTTTTCACATACTAATGAATGATAAATTCTACTGGGTATGCGAGTTAAGACGAAATAACAATTATAATTGTAATTTTCGACTGATTACGAAATTAAACTCGGACAAAAAACACGAATTGCTATCTAAGAACATGCCGAGCTAATTATTTTAAACATGTTAGCGGCTTACGGGTGGCCCAAGGGCCACCCCGCCGCAACTTCACCTACTGTTACACATGTTACACTCGGTATATGAGTGTAATACCTGCTTTTAATGTTTCATAAATATGCGTTTAATTACCTTAACCGTGTTTTCATTATGTCGTTCCATTTTATGCATATTTATGCCTTGTGACAGAATGCCTTGAATTTATTATGACAAAAAAATATGCCTAACGAGTTTATGCCGAAAAACAATTATGCCAAAGTATTATTATGACAAGAAAAATTATGCCTTACGAGTTATGCCTCATTAAATTAGGACAAACAATATTAGTCTAAATGATATTTATGCCTAATGATGTAGTATGCCAAGAAACCATTATGCCAAAGTATTATTATGCGTAGTGAAATTATGACAAATAAAATTATGCGAAAGAAGAGGATCCCCATAGTTGGCGGTAACATACGTGGTTTATTGACATTTATTGTCTACTTAACGGGAATAAACTATAGAGTTACGTTTAGATAGATGCCTTTTACGTTGATTGGAGGAGCGGCAAAACAGTTCTTTCGTGCCGAAGCATGGCTCTCCCGCAGTAGCAGCCAATGAGGGCGTTTGATATTTCTTCTGCCGTTAGGGGGCAGACCCAAGGCACACAAAGCGTCATCTGGTGGCGTAAGTGGTATCAAAAACGGTCAATAAGAATTTTCTATTTTTTCTGTCACCAGGCGGCGCTTGGTAGCCCGACGCCACGGTTCTTGTCGTGTCAAAAAGCTGTCAGATGTCACGAATTTAAAAACACTCATTATAACGTTGCAGGTGTGGTCGGTGCGCACGGGAGAGTGTACGGCGACGCTCAAACCGCTGGGATCGGGCGAGCCGCCCGTCAACTCCCTCCTGCTGACTCCCAAGAACCCCGAGCACTTCGTGGTGTGCAACAGGACGAACACCGTGGTCATAATGAACATGGCGGGCCAGATCGTGCGGTCGTTCTCGAGCGGGCGGCGCGAGGCGGAGGGCGGGGCTCTGGTGTGTGCGGCGCTCGGCGCGCGAGGCCGCCTCGTCTACTGCGCTGCGGAGGATCTGGTGCTGTACGCCTTCTGCGCAAACAGCGGCAAACTCGAGCGGACTATTAACGTAAGTTACGCGGACATCACTTCACGCCTACAATCACATTTTGATTTTATTGTTATGGCAATAAGGTTGAAAATTAGTACACCCGGTTTGACGGCGATCTATGATATATATATAGGATAACGCTTCCAGTTACATCATCATTCATCATATTATATGGAATTTTGTATTTTTAAATATGTAACGTCATAACATGCATTGGTTTTAGTAACGAAAAGTAGCATAGTCTGCATGTGTGTGCGTGGGTACTCTGTGTTTACTTGAAGTATGAAGCTGAGTTTTGTGGATTCTGTAATCACAAAGGCCATAATATGGCCTTTGTGTTATCACAATATTATTGTGTTATCTGTTTGTTTTTTATTTGATCTGAGTGATCAAAGATAAACGAGCTTATTGAGTATGTAATATATTGTCGAATGTTCTCTTTCATTTGTTCACAGATTCACGAGAAAGCGGTAATCGGCATGACTCACCACCCTCACCAGAATCTACTCGCCACATACGGTGAGGACGGTCTACTAAAACTTTGGAAACCTTGAAGTGTCCTTGTGAAGTGTGTGTTATCCACCAAATGTAGTCAAAAAATTATTATATTTGTAAGTTGTATTTTGTTTTTTTTTACTAATCGTACTTTGATTAGGAATTCCAATTTCAAATGTTACCGCCATTTACTCATGCATTTGTGTTTCGAAAACCGTAATTAATTTGTTTTTTCCTCTTTTGGTTTTTTCTTTACGTAACTCTGTTTACAAAATGGAAAACTTGAAATATCGTATTATTTTCGAGAACGAGTTCCACCGTGGTACCAGTGCTACAGAAACGGCTCGAAGGATTAATAATGTGTATGGCGGCGGTATTGCAAAAGAAAACATAGTGCGTTTTTGCTTCCAACGTTTTCGTTCTGGGATTTTCGACCTGCAGAACAAGCCCCATGGACGGCCGGAGACCAAAGTTGATAATGAAGAATTGAAGGCTATTATATTGTGAAAGCGGATCCATCGCAAACCACGTTCGAGTTAGCTCCAGGCTGCGGTGTTAGTGATAAAACTGTTATAATCCACTTGAAGCAAATTGGGGAGGTGAAAAAGCTTGAAAGGTGGGTACCTCATGAATTGAGTGCAGCAAACCAACAAACGCGCGTCGACTGCTGCGTTACATTACACAATCGGCACAATAATTAAGGGATTTTAAATCGAATCATGTCACAATCATCAACCTGTGATGAAAAGTGGATCCTGTACGATAATCAGAAACGCTCATCGCGATGGCTGAACCCATAGGCGTAGCTAGGGGGCGGGGGGGCTGGCAAGGGTGGGCAACACCCACCCTAGAAACTTCTTTGCCCACCCTAGACCCTAGACAGTATTAATGAATTACTAACTTAAATAATCCCCAAGGACGGCTGCCCCCCTAGACAAAATTCCTAGCTACGCCAATGGCTGAACCCTGGCGAACCAGCCAAAACCTGTCCCAAGCTAAAATTGACTCAAAAAAATGTTACTTGTGAGCATTTGGTGGACTAGTGCCGGTGTCGTTTCCGGATGTTCGATCCGGATTAAAACATAGGCTACATTTTATCCCAAAAAAGTAGTGTTCCCGTGGGATACTGTATTTACGCGGGCGGAGCCGCGGGCAACAGCTAGTATTACAAATGTGAAAGTTTGTAAGGATGGAGGGATGGATGTTTGTTACACTTTAAAAAAGCTACTGAACGGATTTTGATGAAATTTGGTATGGTATTAGTTTAGGCTCCGGATTAAGACATAGGCTACATTTCATCCCCAAAAAGTATAGTGTTCCCGTGGGATACTGTATTTACGCGGGCAAAAGCTAGTTTGGAATTTTTTTTGTGACCAGATTGCAACGACTAATAGCAATACAGGAGTCAGGAGAGGAACACTTAATAAAAGTAATAATAATAATATCTATAATAATATCTATGGCCGCTTCACACCACGTCAATCTGATCCCGTGGTAAGTTCTCGAAGAACTTGTGTTACGGGTACCAGACAACGGAAATATATTTAATACTTTTATACTATACACATATTTAAGATTTTTATTACATTATACACATATTTAATATACATCCATGACCCAGGAACACAGAAAAACTTTTTGTTCCTTCGGCGGGATTTGAACCCGCGACCTCCGGCTTGAGCACCAACACGCTCAACCAACTGAGCCACAGAGGTCAACTTGATCCTTATGGGGGACTTGGTACACAGACCTACAGAGCCTAGGCCATATCTAGTTTTACAGTGGCTATGTCGGTAGTATATGATGTTAGTTACTTTTAAAGTAAACATAACCATTAGATCTGGCACTTTTTAAATGGTGGACGAAAAATAACTTGTTGGATTTTTTTAAAATATTTATTCTGATTTAACAGTTATTTTAAAACTATGTTTAAGATTTTTATGCACATAAAATAAGTCCTTATTAATAATACATAACTATTTTTGGGTACACATGGTACAGTTATTCAGGGAGACATGACCCCCCCCCCCCCCTAGAATATTATTAATAATTGTGAATAATCAAATTAAAAAAAAAAAAAAACAAAATTGAATAAATGAGTAAGCAACAACAGTGTTAACACAGTGAAAGTGAAAACCTTATGAAAGTATAAAATATTTTACAATTTTAATGTTGAGGATAACTTTAACAAACCTAATTTAACGTAAACTTTTATGTACGTTAAATACTGCCATAAGGCATATAGATTATAGTGTTCTCTTTATGCCTCATGGCAGTTGAATAATAAATAATATGATAGAGTTGGATAATGACCGGTTTCTGATGTAAAAGAGATGTTTGATTTTGGGCCAGTTCTATGTACACTACATAGGTAAATACGAAAAAAATAATTTGAAGAAGGGCACATGCGTACAAAAATGATTATTTGAAGAGTTTTTATTGCGAGAACACTATTTTTAGGGCGGCCATGACAGTTGTTTTGACTTTACTTTTGACGTAGTAGACAGTTTTACGAAGAGACGTCGTCTTGAATGTCACACGTCTTTCTTTGTCAAAAGTCATGTCATTGACAAAATGACATTGTTTAGTTAATTCTGATCTGATCCGCCATGTTTTATTTTACTTTGTGTTGCTCTCCTTGGCGAAGTTAATTTAAATGTACATGGAGACGAAGTGAATTTAAACAAAATAAAGAATAGGAAACTGTTACTATATTACGTAGCTATATTTACATATACTGTACATAGGGCTGGCCCAGGCCTCATACATTTATTGAATATCTCTTTTGTCGGTAGTTTATCTATTCATTAACGCCATTGAACTTTGTTCAAAGGACCATGCAAAAAATTGTCCCCCACTCTACAACAGATTTCAAACCTACTAGTTAATAGCTCTTGCCGCCCTGATAATTATTTAGTATGGCGACATTCACTTCAGGAGTGGGGTTTTGCAGAAATAGTCATTTTATAAATGTGAAAGTTTGTCAGGATGATTGCTACTATTTTACGCAAGAATTACTGATAAAACTTTCAAGTAATGCAGCTTAGACATCAGAAGTATTATTCTGCATTACTAGAAATTTATATTATGCCATAATTTACGCGGACGGAGTCGTGGGAAAACAGCTAGTTACCTTATTAAAAATACTGGATAATTCTTTCCTAAACCTGGTAACCCAAAATTCTGCATGTACTTTTTTTCTGTCTCTTTCAGTGACACTTGCTCTGTGTCTATAAATTCTCTGTCTACGCTAAGATAGGTTTGAAAAGGGTGGGGACACTGCCCATACAATTTTTTGCATGGTCCTTTATACTCGAATTTGAAAAAAATCATCTAGTGACCACTAGCTGATGAATCTTTTGGGACCAAATAAACTTAGTCTATCTAGATTTTATATAAAATCTTCAGAAACCGCGCATAAGTAGGTAATGACACTACAATGTACGAGTATGTACGACCACCGGCTGATCCGGATTCCGATGTACCACTTTTTGACGCTCTTACTTAGCAATAAGGTTCAAAACCGGATACATCGGATCTTTCGGCGACTGAATATTGCCACTATAACTAGAGCCTATAAACTTACAATATTAATCAGACTTTATTAATCACATAGATCAGAAATTCATTAGTAATCTTAATATTATGTTGCCAGCGACATCGTTCGCACAATACGAATTATGAGTTGAGAATTAATCGTTAAACAAAAGTTCTTTATCTCTCGATACTTGGAGGAATAAGTCCTGAAGGGGAGAACCATACTATTCGTTACAAATGAGCCGGCTCGAGTGTATCGATACCAAGCTTTCACAGAAAACCGGCATAGTATCTCTTAATAGTTACGTTGTGTTAGTTAGAGGGAGATTGGGTTTTACAGATCGTAAACACACTGGTTACTCCTCTGGCGTTACGCTTCCATCAGGCATATGCTCGTTTCATTACAAAAAATTTAAAATAAAATTGATTTATGTTATGTGGCAAATTTTCTTTCCAACAACTCCACTATTCTTTCTGTGCGACGGTCTAACCTCGCTAGGGTCGCTGCTATGCTCGCCATTGAGCCCGACATGCTCGCTATCGCGCTCGACATGCTCGCCATCGAGCCCGACATGCTCGCTATCGAGCCCGACGTGCTCGACATCAATCCCGACATGCTCGCCATTGAGCCTGACGTGCTCGACATCAATCCCGACATGCTCGCTATCGAGGCCGACATGCTGGCCAGCGTCTCTGCTACACTTTCACTAGAGCGCGCCTGCTCCTCAACCGCACATTTCTTCTGATCCGCGTCAGGTGCATATTGAGGGACTTCTTTTGTTTCTTTGATTGGCTCGGGCATTATATCTGGAATGTTTAAATAAACCAAATGAATGTCGCCCCGCACACTTAAAATAATATAAGTATATCTTCCTAGAGCATAAAGAGTTGATAGTCCTAAGAGTCGACTGGGAACACTATACTCGTCACCGTGATGATATTGGTAACACAGCTTGTGGTCTAGGGGTTAGAGCGTTGGCTCTCGACTCGGAGGTCGTGGGTTCGATTCCCGCATTGGAACAACAAAAAATGTTATTTCCAAGTTTGGTTAGGACAATGCAGGCAGATCACCTAATTGTCTGACAAGAAAGATGATCCATGCGTCGGATGGGCATGTAAAAAGTCGGACCTGCGCCTCTCGTCAGTCGAGTCGGTTATCCGTCCCAGTGAATTATGAGAGTAAAGCAAGAGAGAGTGCTCTTGTGTACTGCGTACACACTGGGGCACTATAAAATTATTCCTGCATAAACGGCCTGGTTTCAATCATGTGAAACCAAGCTTCTGACACTACCACACTTCTTAGTCTACACGCCTTAACTCTACAAGCCTAACTCCACAAACTCTATACTTTAGTCAAAGTATGTGGCTTGGCCATTTCGTTCGTACAAGAATAGTTTAACAGAAAAACAGTCCGTAAATTTTTCAACTTACGCCTAAGCGAATGTATCGAAATGGCCAGGCCACATACTTTGACTAAAGTATAGAGTTTGTGGAGTTAGGCTTGTAGAGTTAAGGCGTGTAGACTAAGAAGTGTGGTAGTGTCAGAAGCTTGGTTTCACATGAGATCTAATAGCTTTTTGATAGTGCGAGTTATATGGTATCGTCTTAGCATCACTTTACATGAAAATGTTTTTGGTGGGATTGATTTTACCAAACCTTATATAGTAAATATGCTGTCTTTAAACATACGTCGTGTCCTTGATGTAGTTGCAAAAAGTGGCAGCGAGGCTGCAGTAGTGGTGGCAGTGGCGACAGGGCTGGCGACAATGTGTGGTCCCGGTTGCGCATAGGTATGATGCATTAACTCTGAAAGGAATTAACTGTGTGAAGTGGGCAGTGTGAAATGAGGGCCCTAAATTTATTTAAATTGCAATCATTGATTTAATATACTCGTGTATTTACTTCGTGTGACGATCTTCGTTGATTTACTAACTCGTGTAAATTGGAAGAGAGACAAAGAATAAATTTGAGTATGTTATAGATCTAAGTATTTTATAAGGTCTATACTTTTAACTTTTAGTGGTAAAAGCTACTAAATTTGCAATAAGATTTTGCGATGGATAACAGGTGAGGGTTCAGGGTTATTACATATTTAAAATTTTATATATATTATAATATGATAATTAGTACCAAAGGGACCGCTTGTGTCTATCAAGAGTGGATCCATAATGACAATCTCCATTCGGGATGATGATGGTGTGGAATCTGAAAATAATATTTATAATATACTAGATGTTGCCCGCGATTTCGCGCGCGAAAAAGTTAATTTCGCAGAAACCGTACATTTTTCCGCGATAAAAAGTAGCCTATGTCCTTCCCAGTGGTCCACTCTACATCTGTGCCGAATTTCATGATGATCAGTTCAGTAGTTTTAACGTGAAAGCGTTCAGGTTCATTTTTTCTTTTTCTATAACTTATTAAATTTGTAATATCTATTGAATGGAATAGCCGATTTGAACAATTCAAAAAGTAATCTACATGAATTCAAACAGTCTTGAAAACAATATGATTAATTGGATAAGGATTAAAACAGAAGTATAAATAACATGGTCTAATTTTGGTCGGTATTTCTATCAACTTTTAAAATGTAATAACCTAACCAAGAGCATGTCAGGACATGTCTAAGGAGGGTTCCGTAACTATAAACGCGTAATGGTATAAGGGACACGGCACTTAAACTTTTAGATTCTTATCTTAAAAATAGAACGCAGAGAGTAGAAGTTGATTCTACAAGGTCTACTGGGACCAAAATAGAATTAGGTGTGCCACAAGGGTCAATTTTAGGCCCGTTTCTTTTTCTCATCTATATAAATGACCTTCCTTATCTAGTTAAAGATAAGCATGAGATAGTACTCTTTGCCGATGACACTTCACTAATTTTTAATGTGAAGCGACGACAGTCAAATTATGACGAGGTAAATAGTGCTCTCTCAAAAATGGTACATTGGTTTAATGTTAATAATTTACTTTTAAATTCAAATAAAACGAAATGTTTAAAGTTTAGCCTCTCAAATGTTAGGCAGGCACAAACCAATATACTATTAAATGATGAGAAAATGAACTTAGTGGACACCACTGTATTTCTAGGAATAACACTAGATTGTAAATTACAGTGGGGTCCCCATATTGCAAATCTGGCAGATAAGCTCAGTTCTGCAGCATATGCAGTCAAAAAAATTAGAGAAATTACCGATGAGGATACAGCGCGGCTAGTTTATTTTAGTTATTTTCATAGTATAATGTCATATGGCATTCTTCTTTGGGGAAACGCTGCGGACATTAATACAATATTTGTGCTACAGAAGCGAGCTATACGTTCTATTTATAAGATGTCATGTTTTGAATCTCTGAGAGAAAAATTTAAAGAAATAGGTATTCTGACCATTGCTTCTCAATACATTTTGGACAATGTGTTGTATGTCAGAAAGAATTTAACGAATTTTAAAAAGAAAAGTGACACACATTGTAGGAATACTAGAAATAGGAACAAGTTAGAAATACCAGTGATCAGACTTAGTAAAGTAAGTAAATCTTTTAAAGGTCAATGTATACGCCTTTACAATAGAATCCCAGAAAACGTTCAAAATCTTTCCATTAATAAATTTAAAAAAGCTGTTAAAGAACGTTTGTGTGCTAAAGCTTATTATAAAGTCAGTGATTTCACTAACGATTGCACACCTTGGGAATAAGATGGCCCCATGCAAGGCTGCTTTTATGTACTTAAGTATGTTCTATGTACTTATGACTAATGTTATATAGATTAAGTTACAACATTGTAAAATATTTTTTGAAAAGAACAATTTTCCCATCTTTTTGCTAAAAGGTGGCCCCGTGCGAGTTTCTTACGCCGGTTCTTCTCGCCGGGCTAGTTTCCGAACCGGTGGTAGGCATCATGTAGGACAATTCTATAAGTGTTATATTATAACTAGTGATGTGCCGGATCGTTAAAAATGTATATCCGCGGATACGGATCTGAATACGGATATTTGGTGTCAAGATCCGCGGATACGGATACGGATACGGATCTTAACTTTCTTACGCAGTCGGTGTCGGTGCGCGAGATCTTCACACATGTTTCGACTTGCGTTGCACGATTTGCACGGCGCGGCGGCACGGGCGGTTCTTTCTTTTGTTTTGTTTATAGTTAAGCGTGACACTGGACACAGGGATGTCAGACCGCCACTTGGAAATCCTTGTACCGAGCTGGCTGAAAACTGGTATTGGAGATGGCAAACTGGTACGCCTGCGCTCCGCTCTGGCGCTGCAAACACTGATAGATAAACTGTGTCGGAAGTCGCATCCCAGTGAATAAAAATAATATTTTATTTTCGTATACTCTTAATAGAGGACAGTAATTGTCGAACGCACGGAAGAAATATCATTTTAAACATATATTTCTGATATTATATTGCATTTCGGGTATAAAATGTAAAATATATTGAAAAAGATAGATATATATTTTTTTTTTCATTTAAAAAATATATATATTCGAGGGATTTGAACCCGGGACCTCTAGATTGAGAGCGGAGCACCTTACCATTACGCCATCAAGCATATTTCAAATTAACTCATGGAAAATGTTAAGTGTTTATCGAGACTGCTTGCTATAAAAAAGTTTTATATTATGAGGGAAATCTGATTGGAATTTTTTTTACATGCATCTTTGAAATTTGCCGGTTATTCTATATGGTCAGTGTATTTTTGTCGGTCAAGGGCCAATCTTGGTATTTTTGCGTACAAGGACCGAGTAGTCTTGGTACATGGTACGTGGAACCAAAACCTAGTATGTATACCAAGAAGTTGGTACGTCTGACATCCCTGACTGGACAGCATAGATAACATCTGTTTGGTATTGGTACATGAGTTTGAAAAAAATGTCTACAAAGAAGTTTAGTAGTGTAATTTGGAATTATTTTTTGTTAGTAAACGATGAATGTGCAAAGTGTAAAATTTGTGTTGGAAAGTATTCCCATAAGGATAAAGGCACAACTTCTTTAAAAAATCATTTACAACGTAAAGATTCTCAAGAATGTTATCTGTATTGAATTAAATAGTTTTTATTGCTAGTTGCTACCTTAATCAGTAATCACCTATTTAAAGAATTCATCTATAATTTTAAAATTAATAAGGCAAATAGATCCGTAAAAGATCCGTCAAAAAGTAACGGATACGGACACGGATACGGATCTTTCTTCTGCCTCGGATATCCGCGGATACGGATACGGATACGGATATCCGGCACATCACTAATTATAACCTATATGGAAATAAAAATTTTGAGTTTGAGTAATATGCTTTTTTTTTAATTACTCCAAAAGTTACTGTCCGATTTGGTTCACAATAGTTTTCCTAAAGAGTTTTTAGCATGATCTATCAGCATGGAAATTTGCAAGTTTCTATCTCCTATAGTTTAAAAATGCTAGGGGGGGGACCAACTTACAAACTACTTTGGAGGCCGATTACTCGAAAATGGTCAACTTTATAAAAAAGTAACGTATGACACCTTGCCTTTATTTTAAAAGACCTATTCTACGATACCCCACACGATGGGGTAGAGTGAAAAAATATTTTTCATCCCCACTTCACATGTATGGAGAGCCACCCCTAAAATATAAAATTATTATTTTTTTATAATCCCGAAACCGTGATCTAGACACAATCTATAACTGTACCAAATTTCATCAATTTATATTCATAATTACAGGAGCTAGAGGCGCGGACAGACAGACAGACAGACAGACAGACGGACAGAGCGAAACTATAAGGGTTCCTTAAGTATTACGGAACCCTAAAAAGTGGTTATTGTGACATAACGATAATATTTGGACATATAGTATCGCGAAGTTTTTTGTAGTTATTGATATGTTCTTTAATATTGTAGAATGTTCTACAATATTAAATTACATGCGCTGCGGAAAATATTTATTAAAGAATAAATGTACTTTTATTCTTTAATTAATATTTTCCGCAGCGCATGCTACGAAATATGTTTCATTGCATTTTTTTTACACCTTGGGTTAGGTTACTAAAGTTTTAGTAAGGATCCCTAATCTCTTCTATCAATAAATATAGCCTATGTTACTCAGGATGAATGTAGCTTTATAATGGTGAAATAATTTCTGAAATCGGGACAGTACTTTTTGAGTTTATTCATTACAAACACACAAAAATACAAATCTTTCCTCTTTATAATATTAGTGTAGATAATATTATGTTTAGTGCTTAAGGCGCTGTGAGTAGTCAACTATGAAGTATTCGAGGGGGTGAAGGAGATGAGTGGGGGACGTGCCGCCCCTGTTACTGCGGGGGACTTCATGCGAAATACGTCAAAGTGATGTGTCTATAATGTACAAAAGTGTAATTTCGATAATCTCGTAATGTGCTTCATAGCCTAGCGGTATTTTGCCCGCCTAAAGCAAAGCGTAGCGTCTAGGTTCAAATCTCATTACAATTTATTATATTTCAAAATGTCTATTTTCTGTCTAGGTCAATTAAAAGAAGTCTATTTCCTAATTTTGTGCCAAATTTAGCCATTGCGATTTGAGAAAGTTAAGTTTTTTAGTAAGTAGTTAAAGGGTAAAAAAATCTAAAAAAAAGCTCAATTAAGTCACTGAACTCCTAAACGGCTGTACCGATATTAAGTAATGAAAAATTTTGTGTATCTTCAGGTTGATTCGAGAATGGCTTAGATTTGCAATCGGACCTGGTAGGTGGCGCTGCGGGTCAGTAGTCAGTACGTCAACAAATTTAATTCTAAGGCCGAAGTTTGCCGGGATAGCTAGTATTATTATAATATGCAGTCGAAGTACTGCGGAATACGCACACTACAACATGTAACACATTACACAATACACATTATGACATCACACACATTGACGTTTCTTCCTAGGACGACATTTCAAAATTTTATATATTTCGCATTTTTCAGCGGTTACAAAATCTAAACTTGCTTTTGCCTGCAACTTCGTTCGCGTAGCACAAAGCTAAATTTTATCGACTGATTTTATACAATACATAAATACACAATAAAATTCAATATCAAATATTCCCATTCTACATACATGAAACTTCGGCTATCTGACAGCAAAAAAAAATACAATTTCAAATACCTAGTTTCTGACATTTGTGGTTTAACCAAATAGTCTCTTCGGCTACATCATATTAATTGTAAATATTGTTTTATTTAATCTATTACTAATATAATACAGAGAGAAGGTTTATTTGTTTGTATGTTTGTTTGTTTGCATTGAATAGGCTTCGAAACTACTGGAATGATTTTGATGAAATTTAGGACAGATATAGAATAGACAACGGGGAAGCACATAGGCATACTTTTTATTGCCGAAAAATGTACGATTCCATCGAGATTTCCATTTGCGCGCATGAAGTCGCGGGCAACACCTAGTCTAAATATATAAAAGGCAAACCTGACTGACTCATCTATCAAAGCACAACCGAAACTACTGAACAGATGTTGCTAAAATTTGGCACAGATAGTTGTAATGACGTAGGCATCCGCTAAGAAAGGATTTTTGAAAATTCGCCCCCTACAGGTGTAACAAAGGGGTTAAAATTTTGTATGGAAACCGAACTTTACGCGGAAAAAGTCGCGGGCAAAAGCTAGTAAAAAATAAACGTAGATTACTAAATAAGTACATGTTCCTAATATCTGTTCATGGTGATTAACATTAGAATTTATTATAATAATATGTATAAACTTTACAAACCAACAGAATAATATTTAGGTATATATATATTTACTTATTCTGTTGTCAATCAATGTTGTCAATTTTGAATCAAATATGTTTTTTCTTTCGTCGTGTAATAAATTATATCAATAATTTCGGTTATTTTACGTCAGTCTGACTGGCAGCTCGGTTTGCGTACCGACGTTTGATTTTTGGTGGTGAGTTCAAATCCCGGTAAGATAAATATTATTTTTGTGATTCTTATAATGTCTTTGTTTTTTTTTAATATTTTTTTATTTATTTTTTATTAATTTTTATCATTGTACTAAAACTACGACCAAAGCTCGGTCTCCCTAGTACCTACTTATAAAGAGTTTTTGTACCTCCATCTTAAAACTTTGGACTAAAAATTTGGACATTCATCGAATACAATCTTTTCATACTTTTTATAATATAATCTACACTAATATTTACAACAACTTAAAGTAACTAAAAATAAAATAAGTACATAACTAACAATATACTTTTATTACTGGGAGAACAAGCATTGCTCGGAGTTTTATAGTGCGAGAAAAAGAAAAAAAAAATCGTCTGACCGGGATTCGAACCCGAGACCAATTGGTCGCAACAACACAAAAAGCCAAGGGGCTACCGAGAGCCTTACGTCAGAGAGCTAAATTACGCATATGTTATAAGTATTACACGACGAAAGAAAAACTAATATTTACCCCCGACTTGACCTTTATGCAGACGACATAAAGGTCCATTCGGGGGTAAAATAAATTTGAACGGACTTTCAACAATAAATTCGAATAATTTTTGAGCAGAAAAGAGGGGAAAAATTTGACATACGTCTCATTAGCAAGAGGCCTAAGCCGGTACTGTCTTATTCAATAGATATGAAAGAGAAGGAATGACAGGTCGCCATTTCGCGATGTTTCATTCGACTCGTACGAATTATTTATCTACACTAATATTATAAAGAGGAAAAATTTGTTTGTATGTTTGTTTGTTTGTTTGTTTGTAATGAATAGGCTCAAAAAGTACTGGACCGATTTCAAAAATTCTTTCACCATTCGAAAGCTACATTATCCACGAGTAACATAGGCTAAATTTTATTTTGGAAAAAAATAGGGTTCCGTAAGATATTTGGGTTTTTCGGACACAAGGTGTAAAAAATCAACCAGAAAAGTTACTTATTTTGCGTACGCTGCCTAAACTATAAAAGATAGAACCATAAAATTTTCTAATTAATTGTAGATCTTATAAATATCTACAAAAAACTCCGCGACACATTATACCTATCTATGTCGAGTGAGGCACAACAACCATTTTTTTATTTAGAAATCTTGAATTTTTTTTGGACTACATTTAAACGCGTTTATTTTACTCATGTTATTAATCCTTATCAAAATAAATTATTTCATCACTAAGTACAGTTTATGTAGATAATATTTGGTCTTTGAATGATTAAAATTGGACGTTTGGTTTTGAAGTTATGGCGAAATTAAAATATTACGATTTCTGCTGCACGGCCCGTTGCGAAGTGGGCGTGGAGGTGCGCGTGCGGGTTAATGTTTAGTTTAGTTTAGTTATTTTATAAACATCAAATTGATAATATCTTAAAATATAATACATTATAATATCTATACATCTAAACAGTTAAATATAATTTAAGTGTCTGTTTGTAACTTCAAATTAACAGCTTTTTACATAATGAATCTGAAAGTATATTCGGTACTTACAATAAAATACATTTTTTTTTTTAATTTTTGTCTGTCCGTCTGTCTGTCTGTCAGTCGGTCTGTCTGTCTGTTTGTTCCGACTAATCTCTGAAACGGCTGGACCGATTTTCACGAGACTTTCACTAGCAGATAGCTGATGTTATATGGTCTAACATAGGCTACTTTTATTTTAGGGTTCCGTTTAAAAAAATAGGATTCCGCTTTCGTTAGTCATAAATAAAGTCGCGGGTAAATTTCAGCGATATCCCAAAGTATTGTTCCACGCGGACGAAGTCGCGGGCAAAAGCTATTATACATATAAAGTATTAGTATAGATGACATTTACACTATTATACTAGACTATTATACATTTACACTATTATACTAGACTATTATTTACACTATTATACTAGACTATTATACATATAAAGTATTAGTATAGACACGGTTGTTAAAAATATTAACTATAAAATCCTACTACTCAGAACTATTATCACAGCATCTATTGACATTTGATACATTTATAATAGTCACATAATATATGACTGTGACTATTATAAATGTGAAAGTTTGTGAGGATGGATGGATGGATGTTTGTTACTCTTTCACGCAAAAACTACTGAACGGATTCCGGTGAAATTAAGAATGGTAGTAGTTCAGGCTCTGGATTAAAACATAGGCTATTATTATCCCGAAAAATACAGTATTCCCGTGGGATACTATTTATACGGGAGCGAACCGCAGGAAAAAGCTAGTCATTGAAATAAATTAATACTAACAAATATCACATTCTATACGAAAAATCAAAACAACAATTCCCTTCCTTTTATTATGTTTTACGAAACTGCAAATAATTTTCTCATTTCTGTTCACAAATAATACAGTTACAACTCCAAGAATTTCTATTTTAATGGTTACTTTATGATTTTTTTTTTATCGAGAAAATGTTCAGATAACGTGTTTTGAAAACGAAGGTCCCTTAGCAAATATGATCAAAATTAACATATATTTTTTTGCTGCACTAAAATGTATCCATTCGTCTCAAAAAATTTTTGAAAGCGTATTTCTAGGGTAAGAGCGCCTTAATTTCATACCTTGAAGACTGCAGGCTTCTGGTGGAGAGGGAGGCGTGGGTGGAGGGGAAGGCGTGAGTTGAGTGGAAGGATCGGGAGATGTTGGAGGATGCTGGGTTTCCAACTTCTTCACTACCACCTTCCCCATTATGGCCAAAATTCTTTCTTCTAATTTTGTTAGTTTCCATCTTGATGGGGGACCACCTTCAGAGCCATTTTCTTGTGCATGTCTTCTTAGCATTAGGCACTTCTTCTTAACCGCATACTTGCGCTCACTCCAAAACTAGACAAAAAAAAAATAAGTCATGCATTAGCGTAAGGAACAAAGATTTCAAAACTCAAGATAGGCTATGACGAACACTTGACAGAAAAAATCTTCATACAAGAAAAAGTTACACCATCTTGGTTTTTCCCATATTTCAAATGTCAGCCATCTTGTTTTCACCATACGTCAAATGTCAAAATGGCCCCAAAAATCTCAAAATTGGAGCCATTTAACTGGAGACACTTTTTGCCTCAACATGCCTCGTCTATTATAATATCGATGGGTCCTACGTATAAGGGCCAAAATGAAAAATTACAACTTTACAGGAGAGGCATTCAAAGTTTAAACTTGGTATAATTTTAGATTGATAAAACCGAAATTTATGAAACTTTGCTAGTTTACTAAGACAATTGTCCTCCTTATTTATATTACACTATTTTATATTTATATTGATTAGTTTTTTTTTTACTGCACATTGGCCCTTTTACGTTAATTTTTGTTAAAATTAATAATATTAAAAAACAACATAAAAGGGCCAATGTGTCAAAATGGCCTATATATGTGTTTTATGCTTAGTTGCATATAATATATATTTTTCTCATAAAATTTATCAGCAACTTAAGCAGTTGATTTTTAATGAATTGTTATAAAAGCTATTTGGATATATAAATAATTAAATCACATTGACACTTATACATTTTACAATCTGTCAACTTACTAACGTGTTTGCCCGCATATAAATCTCAAATTACTATTTGGCCCTTGTACGTTTAAATTCATGCTACATATGCCGTTATACTGTAGCAAGAATTCGTATTTCCATGTAGAATTTAATTTGTTTTAATAGGTTACATGATTAATCATATTGATAGGATGCGTTTACAATAAAAAAGCCAAAATCGCCAAATTATTAGTTTGGCCCATATACGTAGGACCCATCGATATATCTATTATATAGTCTCTGGTAAGGAATACAAGTCTGCATTATCGGTATTGTAAAGAAAGGTTCACTTGTAGTCTCAATCTAACCCACCTTGGATTCAAGTAGGGTTACCTTGTTAGGACTGCTGAGTAAGCCAAGTGAGAACAGTGTGGACAACTAGATCTCACCGTGTGGACCACCAGTATGAGTCATACAGTGGAGACCACAGGCATCTATTGACTAGATAATGCAAGTGACAAGTCTCATCGTCTGCCATATACAAACCAAGCGTGCCATTATTTTTCTACCTACTGTGACGTCACAAGAGCGATTTAGTGAGGATAACTCTGTCCCCGAGTAAACTGTTCAAATGCCGTTGCCGTTTAGTTTGATGTTTGGCACTGAGAATATTCGATAGAGAATGGCGCTAAGGTAAGTAATTTTTACTCCTCTTTTACATGAGAAGTATACATACACTTGCGTGGTCTAGTCAAAAGACTGTGGTAGTCTACCACAGTCTTTTGACAGTGAAAACCGATTGTTACAACATTGAAGGGACTCATAAATTATAGTCATAATTGTTAAACACAATAGTAATGTATTCTAATTTTCACATGATGGTCGACTAACCTCAACTTTTCATCATAATATCCAGTTTGTTGTTACAAGTAATGTTATTATAAAACTCTTTCACTTTATCCAGAATTATCCATTAGAAAATCTGTATAATCCCAATAAATGAATACATTTTCCTTACTTAAACATACAAAAACACTACTAGGTTATTATAAAAACAACAAAAATAAACTTATAAAATTAAAAAGTAAAGTAAAGGTATAATAAAACTTGTAAACTGATTTAAGCCAATAGGGTTTGTTTGTGGGCTGCGGCTAGTCCAGATAATCACATTCCCTATAACCACAGTCCAGATAAATCCAGTTTCTACTGTCAGATAGCAAAGTGCACTTTTTCCATTCTACAACCAAAGAAATAATAATAAGCAAACAGCAAAGAACACCATGGAACACAAAATTACTGTTGAATGTGGGGAACTATTTTATCTTAACAAAGACAGTCCATTCACTTTGCTATAACTAAACAAATACTTAAGTACTTTAATAGTCAGTTAAGAATGAGAAAACTTACATCACGCCATTTCATCACCGTTTTGGTGATGCCACTAGTGGAATTGAGCCGGGCAGCCAGCTCCTCCCACTGCTGGTGCGTTTGGCGTCTACCATTTGCTGAAGACATTAAATGTCCCAAAGCAAAGTCACGGTTTTCCTCCATATATTCTACCAGCACATTAAGCTGGCGGTCTGTCACAAGTCTTATAGCCGGCATTCTTAAAAAAATATACAAAGCTTGTTGGAAACAAAACCACTGATGACCTTAAACTTATAACACAATTGAATCATACCTATTTAGGTCAAATTATATACAATAACTTAAAAATTATGAATAACAATTTTGTAAATGGCTTATATTGATTAAAAACCATTTACAAAATGTTGCTAGTCGTCTGGTTAACCATATGACTAATCTGTACTAATATAATAAAAATAAAAAGTTTGGCTTGTTTGTATTGAATATGCTCCAAAACTACTGGACCAATTTTGATTAAATTTGGCACAGATTTAGACTATGTGGAATGATATAGGCTACTTTTTATTGCGGAAAAATATATGGTTTCTGCAATCTTAACTTTTGCACACATTGTGTGGATATAATACTATAAATAAATAATAAATCGGTACCAGCTACAATAGAGTGTTAAGTCCTTATCAAGTAGTCAATATTGAAATTTAATGTTTTATACAAATCCCAAGAATATAAACACAGTACTTTATTACGGTTTTTGTGAGATCGTGTTATCACACCGAAGAGCTTTTGAAGAGTTTGAACGTGATAAAAAAGTTCTTACCTAACCCAAAACTACACAAACGTTATTTCACGCCGGGTTTTGTTGAGGCCATGTTACCAATTCGAAGACGTTTTGAAGAGTTTGAACGTGATAAAAAAGACCTAACCCAACCCAAAACTACACAAATGGAAAACGGAACGTCGTAGAAATAGGTAATTAGTCGTCCGACTATCAGACGACTAGACAAGTCGTTTAATCAAAACAATTTATTCATGAAATCTCATAGGTCCGGATAAAACGTAGTGATTATATTCTCTTTGGGTCCGGACTCCGAATTATCTAATAATAAAGACTTGTGAATACTTACTTTTTCTTTATTCACTACTCAAATATACCTAGTTTTGAAGTGAGTTAAATAAAACCTATGTTTCAGCCATACTTAATCGATATTTTCATTAATAATTCAATTAGCATTTTCCATTAGTTTTTCCATTGAGGTATATTATATATTTTTTCCAAGGAATTTGTAAGTATTTTATACAACTTACAAATTCCTTGATTTTTTCCACAGACTACTCAGAAGAACTAACCATAGAAAAAAGTATACATATAGAGATAGAAGTCGCACTAACGCTGTTTGACGGTTCAAAAATGAAGGTTCGATGTAGGTCCTAGCGCCACCTGGTGTTGGTGCAGTTGCACTAAATGGCTGTATATATATATATATATATATATATATATATAGGTATAGATTTCAATATTTAAATCTACGGGATTTTTATGTCAGAATTTTATGTTTCAAAGACCTTGATTTTTGTAAGAACAGTGTTTATTTGTTAAGTTTCCTTAGCAAATACACAATTCTCACAAAAAAAAAAGCCTTTGAAACATAAAAATCCGACACAATAAAACAAAACTTAACCAAAAAAGAAAAAATATTTTATTTTCACATATGAAATGGAAAAATATTATTTATTAAACACGTTATACTACTTATACTCTGTTTAGATCCAATTTAATTTAAACGTAAGCGAATACTCGTGTAGCTACTTATTCAAATGTCACTTATTTGCCGTGCAATAATGAAATACACACAATGATATTTGGTGAATTTTGCTTTCGTTTAGATTAATTGCGATCTGAACTGAGTTTACAACTTAACATTCTTAATACTTATACTTATAAAAATGACATTTAACTGCTGAGATTTAAAAAAGAACCATAAGTTAAACATGAGTACAACATTGTTATCAATAGTTTTAAGTTTTTTGTAGTAAATATTATTTTTTTTTTATATTTTGGAACACACTACAAGATTTAACTTTAATTCATAAACATACTAAATATATGCGACATCTCAAACTCATGTAACATGTGACCTGGGCCTGTTTAATAAATGTTACAAATGGTTGTAAATTGTAGTTTTTTAAAGAATACAACTTACAAGTTTACCATGGTGGAAAATTCACAAAATGTACCTACAATTTTACATATTTCCGTTTAATAAACATTTTCTCTTTACAGTTAACTTACAAATTTGTATTTAGAACTGTTTTATTAAACACATAATAATTGTAATAACAATTTTACATATTTTGTAAATTGTAGTACAATTCCGATAGGTGGACTTGTCGTGACAGAAATTCACAATTTAGTGCCTCAACCTATTATAGAAAGTTATTTGATACACAAAAATGGACAATGGTTCTAACAACTAGAAGTAGTGACAGTAGTAGTGATGAATAATATTATGTAAATGAACGGCAACGGAGTTTTTCGAGAAAGGATTAATTTTACTGTTGATGTGACAGACACAGTTACAGTTTTTTAATTTTGTTTTTGTTTTACATTCAAGGCAAAAAATATATAAATAATATTAAAAAAAATTACACTCATGAATTTCTTCAATAAGAATTTACATTATAAGCAACTTTTAACCTACAACTACAAAGAAGAAGGGGCATTTTTGTATGGAGTCCATCCATACTATTGTAGCACTACAAGACATATCAAATAAAAGGGCTTGAAGTGTGTAATAAATAAATAAATAAATAAATAAATCATTTATTTTCAAGAAACTTTACAAACATTATCTTTTCTGTCCCCCAAACTAGGCGAAGCCTGTCCTATGGGGGAAGTTAGGGGATTAAAATTATAACAAACTTAAACAGTAGTTCTCGTTACTATTAAAATTAGAAAATAGTTAATAAATTGTGAAATTAGTATTAATTAAATACTGTGTGACAGTAATTTGGTGTGCAGTGTGTATGTACTATGTACGTGCATGTGTGCGTGTGTGTGTGTATGTGTGTGTATGTGTGGGAGCATGCGTGCGTATGTGTGTGTGTGTTTATATATGTGTAATGTAAATAAGAATGTGTTAGTTTGTGACTAGTGTGTTGTGTTAATTGTCTACTTTCATAAGATTTTCAGACTCGATGTATGTCCAATCTAAAAGAGATTGAGTCAAATGTTTTTTTGTTTCTCGTACGGAATGATGTTTTAAGCTGAAAATATTAACTAGTTTATTGTATATAAAAGGGAATAGGAAAATACCGAATCTGTAGGCAAAAGTTGTATTTACATGAATATTTGGGACTCTGAAAACGCGGCTACTTAGCATCTCTTCATATATTTGCTTCGATTGAGTGACAGATCTGTGCACATTTTCGACCACCCGGACATAGTATTGCTTCCTCACGCTTAAAACTTTAGTTTCCGCATAAAGGCTTTGAGTAGGATACCTTTTCGGTTTGCTGAGAGCGATTTTTAAAATAAATTTTTTTTAAAATTCTCTAAACCATAGGAGAAATGCACCATTTCTTAGTATTGCTAGCAAGGAAGAATGTCTGGTAAGTAATGGTATACGGCAAACTTCAGGAAAATGTATTTCAACAAAATGCTTCATATTTTTGAAGAAATGTATGGGAAAATAATAAAATGTTAAAAATAAGCATACATTCTGTATTATTGCACCATTTCAGTGATTTTTTTAAACATTTTTTTAACTTTGAACCCTCATTAACATTTTCCCCCCATGGTTTAGAGATTTTTCGTCATACAATAAAAAAACATACTTTTTAAGGCCTTTCTTGTTGTTTCATTTGATATATGTCTTGTAGTGCTACAAGGGTGGGGACGTTTTGCCACTTCTTCTTTGTGGATACAATTTTTCATTGAAATACTACAGGCGTTTTCTGCACGCACACACACTGTAAACGTTTATAAAACAGCACTTGTAATTACAATATTTGTAAGACTTTATATTATGTAAAATTCTTACTTATTTGTAAGGGTTAATAAACATCACTTGTCACACAACAAATTTGTTACTTATTTACAAAATTGTCGACTTGTAACTTTTATTAAACAGAGCCCAGGTATTTACAGAATTAAGAATATAATTATTTGATATTGAATAAATCTTGCCAGATATAATTTCATATAAAATTATCACCAATTATTAATACAACGTGTTCTTTTTTATTCCCATAGTTACCTTTAGATTTAGGACTATGTTATTATGAAAACATTCAGTACCATAACATTAAATGTAAATCCAATTATGTGTCAATATTTGGAGCACCACATAATATCGCGATCGTCACCATTATACTTAATAATTTAAGATATCTATTATTACCTTTAAAACTATGCATTTTAGGACCCCATAGGAAATTTATAGAGAATGTTAGTTTGACAAAAGGAAGAACTCCGTTTTGTTTCTCTATCTAAAATACAAATAAATACAATAAATTTAAGGCCTAAACAGAAAAATTCAAAACCTGCACTCAGCTTGATTAATTTTTTGTTGCAGAAAAAATACGAAAAGCTGGCATTAGCTCTAATATCTGACATTTGTTTCATTTTTTATTTATTTTTGCGAATTTTCCGCAATATGGCAAAATTTTGTATAAGCCCAGTCAAGCTATAAAATCCTTTATACATAACATTAAACAATTTCAAATATTGATAAGTAGTAGCAATAGGCTGGGTAAGCTAACCAGCCAACCGGCCAACTGGCAACCGGCAGCGGTGATGACCAGCGAAACTCCAAAACCACATTTTTCAAGCTATTTTTAAGAGGTATCATAGAAATATTATTATATATAAAATTCTCGTGTCATACATAGTGTTACCCCGACACACTCCGAAACGGCTTGACCGATTCTTATGATTTTTTTAACATATTCGGTAGGTCTGAGAATCGGTCATGATCTATTTTTAAACCCCTAAATGATAAAGGGATATTTTATTTTTACATAAAACTCTTAATGTCTATCGGGTGACGGGTCACCTAGTATACTTATATTATTATCTGTTACACTGTAATAATACACACTACTTCTTGCACTATTTCCACTTTAATAATTATTTTACATTAATTTTAATATATTACACGACCGGTTTCGACAAATTCATCATTAGGCGTAGGTAGATTAAAAAAAAATAACAAACACAAAAAAACTTGGGATCTTACTTAATGACCAGACATGCCTTTCGAGTTCCATATTATTGCAAGAAATTTAATTATTATTTATAGGTTATACTATCTTCTACATTTCACCATTAATTCAATTTGTATCCAAGGGTATTAATTTAGATCATTTTGACTTAATTTATTAATTTTAAGGTTATGTTTTAATTTAATATATTTATTTTATATTTATTAAAGCGGAAATAGTGCAAGAAGTAGTGTGTATTATTACAGTGAAACATGAATTTCCATCAAGAACCTACAGTACAATCAATAATATATTATTTGTTATTACAGTACACTTTATATAAAGATTCAGACATCTTAAGATAGAATATTATAGTATCCTCGCCACCTGTGATACCCTTAATAAGCTTGTATTTGTCACCGTAAAATTGTAAAAACCGTTAGATTGTAAAAATATGTCGAAAGTTTACTGCCTATATGTTTATAATGTATCGAAAAATAATGTGTTAAATTATAAGCAGTCTATCGACATTTTACAATCTCACTAGTTATATTACAATCTGACGGTTGTTACAATTTTTCGGTGACATTAGTCTAAGATCAGGTATAAAGAATATTATATAAGGTTTGGTAAAATCAATTACGGATACTTCAGGCATATGATCTGCTGCTTAATATTAAGAAGTAGATCACGTGCCTGAAGTATTTGTAATTGATTTTTGGAGACCTTATATAATATCCTCATCTGTTATTCATTTGCGTTATGTTTTATATTAAAGATAAAAAACAAAATAACAATCGCAAATAGCCTGCTTAGTTAAAGTTCGTGCGGATATTAATAAATAATTAAAGTATACTGGGAATTTTCTATGAAACAATTTGCTACGGCGACCAAAGACAAAATAAGGCTTGATGTAAGCGTAATTATTAAACCTTGATTACAACGACTCAGGTCGCACATCTGCAGGAAGTGTGCTAAATTCTCATAAATTATAACTGTCTTTGACTTGACTCCATTTTTCTATGGATGAGAATTAAAATAATTACAGGAAATGAAAATTTACAATCTAATAGTGGTTTGTGATCGACAATTTTTAAACAACGGGTCATAAACTCCCAATGTCTTTTAAACGAAAAGGCTTCATCTAGATACTTCTAATTTATTTTTGGTTCCGTACCCAAAGTCTCTGTGTGTCAGACAGACAGTGACTTTGAGTACGGAAATTTTGTGAGTGGATATTTAAACTGTAGTTAGACAGTTTAATTTTTTACCGGCGATGTATTTCTGTTGCGGCTATAATACAAATACAAAATTAAAAACAATAAATATTTAAGGGAGGACTCATACAACAAACATGACTTTCTTGCCATCATCAGTAGCAAAGTCAACATTAATTGCTAGTTATGAAATTAATAATTTTTTGATCAGAAATGCTACTCATTGTTGACGCTTTCACATCGAGAAAATTAAGAAAATAATTATCTTTCTTAGTCAAAATAGTTTAAATCGATTCCTTGTACACCAAAAGTGACATATGGTCTTCATAAAACTAGCCTAATTGTTGAATAACAAAAAACAAATTAACTCTGCCTGAATTAAAAAATAAATTTATGTACATAGCATATTTAATTCAAGTATTTTTTTTTATTCAAAGTTGGTATTTTTATACACTTTCTGAACGTATATATGTGATGCCTACCACGGGTTCGGGAACTAGCCCGGTGAGAAGAACCGGCGTTATATAGATGGAGCTTTTTCGTTTAATATTATCTGCACGGAATTTAATTACGAGATAAGCATATTTGCGATAGATATGTTAAATATGAAACTTATTGCAAATAAATAATAGTTGAAGGATATATTCCTTATACTGTATCTTGTACTACAGTCACGACATCTCTTTCTAGAGGTCAGCCACGACGTCTTCGTCCATCCTCCCAATCAATGCTTATTTTTCTACCATATTCGGGATCCAATTCTTATCTTGACTTTCTTGACTTTCAGCATTTCAACTATGAAATTGACACGTAGAATACATAATACTGAAAAATAAAAAGCATTGGTTTAGTATAAAAACTAGTAAACTTTATGGTTTATGATTTAAAATAATAGTATCAATGGACGCTTCACACCACGACAATCTGGTTCCATAGTAAGTTCTGGAAGAACTTATGTTACGGGTACCAGACATGGGAAATACATTTAATACATACATATAATCACGTCTTATTCCCGTAGGGGTAGGCAGAGACCACTTCTTTCCACTTGCTACGATCCTTACATACTTGTTTCGCTTTATCCACTTTCATTCTTACCATCCATTCCTCCTCTTACATTCAACGTAGCGAAGCGGCTCTCGATGGGCCACTTTTCGCCTCCGCGAGAAACGAGACGTGATGGGTGGCGAACCACATCGCCGCCATTTTGGATACTTAAATTATTTTTTACGATTATCCACGCATTGGCGGAGAGGGTAGGAATAGGGAAAGAGAAGGATAGGTGGTGTGGAAAGGAGGATTAGTAAGTTAGAGTAGGAAATAGGAAATGTAGGATATTACCGCCCAGGAGGACAAGGGATAGGACAGCAATAGCTAGGGAAGCCGGGGTCGCATACCCGTATACTATACCACAACTACCGGACAGGTAAGTTGGGTACTCATAAGTAGTTGGGTAAGACAGGTACTCATGTATCCCATGACATCTGTATACAATACATTTAATACTTTTAAAATTATACACATACTAGCTGATGCCCGCGGCTCCGCCCCCGTATGTACAGTAAGTAACCCACGGGAACCTTACATGTCCCGCGATAAAAAGTAGCTTATGTCCTTTCCCATGATCTACTTTATATCTGTGTCAATTTTCATGATAATCGGTTTAGTAGTTTTTACGTGTAATTGTAAAAAAAAAGTATCCCACGGGAACCATACATTTCCCCGCGATAAAAAGTAGCCTGTGCCCTTTCTCAGGCTAAGAGACTGTCTGTGTACCAAATTTTATTCAAATCGGTTCAGTAGTTTTGGCGTGAAAGACGGACAAACAGACAGACACACATTCGCATTTATATTAGTATGGATTTAAGATTTTTTATTATAAACACATATTTAATACACATCCATGACCCAGGAACGTGAAAATATTTTGTTCCTCCTCAACCCCCGCTCTGGCTCAACCCCTGAGCCACAGAGGTCGTCAAGTTGAGTATTAAATAGCTCCCCACACCAATTTCGGTGATAGAGGCCAGTTTCATTGAATAAGTGTGTTCGCAGTACACAAATGTACTCTCTTCCATTACTCTCGAAAACCAATGTGACAGATAATCGACATGACTCACGAGAGATCAGGCTGACCCATCCGACGCATAGATCATCTTTACTGTCAAACAATTGAGTGGTCAGCCTGCATCGTCCTTATGTGGAAACAATTTTTGTTGTTCCAACACAGGAAACAAACCTAGGACCTCAGAGTCGAGAGCCAAGCTCTAACCAATGGACCATGGAGGCTGTTAATAGATACGTATTAAATGTTAAGTAGTAATTTTAGTAGCCTTATAACAAAATGAATTATTAAAAAATTAAAAGACCTGAAATTATTCAGTATTTTTACAAATTAATCATTTTTTAAATAAATGGTGTGCTTACCTTCAACGGCTTTTTCTTGTTTCTTTTATTAATTATTGATGACCATGGACTAGCTCTCATGTTTTAACTTTCGATGCCACGACAATAGGTTGCACCACAATAAATCTACAAGAAGCGCCCACACTTTTCCGTTTGAAGCTGAAAAAAATAATCAGGAAATTAAAATATGATATCCTTATGTTTAAATAATAATAGGTACTTATAATTAGGGATGACAAATGTTTTAAGTCATGACGTCAAGGGCAATAAGGGTATTTTAGGTATTATGTAAGACATCCTATAGATAATATTATTGACAAATTTGGCAACAAGGAACATCAATGAACAAAGACGATTTTCAGGAGCAGAACGATTGGCTACATTTTTAAAAATTTTAAATATTTTATGATTATCCGTGCCAGGACATAGTTTTACTTGAGCGAGAAGCCTTTTTAAAGATTTTGGAGAGGGCAAAGTAAATAGTTTATACAATAAAGTATTATAGACCTTAGGACTTCTTTTACAGATAGATAAGGATAAAATTTTCTCGTCTAAAGTAAAACGACGTCCTCTTAGTTTTTTATTCCTTTGAGTGAATTGCATTTTGTAAAAAATTCGAGCGGGCTTTGTAATATTTTCCACGGATTCAAGCCAACTTTCAGCTTCATCTAATCTAGTTTGTTAATGATGCTCCCCAAGATCGGGATGGTTGGCGCTCATTGGGCGGCCAGGGAGGCCTACGTTCAGCAGTGGACGGCGATAGGCTGATGATGATGATGATGACGTCCCTTACGCAAGTTCCTTACTGTACGACGAAGAGATCTTACTTCTGCTGCCATTTTCTTATATTTCGGAGGCAGCATTGACTCTGTATAGTGAACATATTGTAACATTCAAGTTTAAATTTAACCAACATTTAAGAGTCCCTTTTTTAGTTTCATACAAACTTTTATACCCTAATACACCACATGTATTAGGGGATAAAAGTTTGTATGAAACAAATTTGAAAAATCCTTCCTAAGTGGATGCCTTTGTCATAATATGAGGAATATGTGTCAAGCATATTTTACTCGGGCATTTGTTATTAAGTAGGTACTCTTTTTCGAATGGACCAATAAAAAAACAATAATCGATTTTTGGGTGAAATTGAACACTGCGGAGTGTGCCAAAGAAATATAATATATATGCATTCATTCATACATACCTACACTCGAAAAACAAAATCCTCTTTCTGACGCAATTGGGTAAAAATTGTACTAAAATAGATACAAGTTAAATACACTACAATCTACACTACGTACAAAATAAAACCCTTTTGGACCTAGGGTATACCTTGAAGCAAAATTTTACTTTTTGGTAGCATATGCTTGAACTACTTCAGAAAAAGTCGAAATCGCCATATGTGTCCATATAAATTTCGAGGAGTTCCCTCGATTCCTCATGGATTCCATCATCAGGTCACCACTCATGCAACGGAAAACGGGACCAACATGGGACAATATCCTTTATATCAAAAGAAGAATTATTTAAAATATATATTTTTTAAATAAAATAAATTTAATCTTACTCTTGCTTCTTTTTTTATTTACTTCCTGGGAGCCAGAAAGGCAATAGTTACGCTCTAAATCAATACGTCGAGCGGGTGTTAAAGCAGCTGTAATAAATGTGATGCTAGATGTTAGCTGCACTAAATTTTAATAGACAGTACTCAGTTACAGGACTAAAAAGGACTAAAAAAACGACGACTTTTGAAGTGAAAACTTCTATTGACGCACCGCAAACACATTTTTTTTCCTATAATTGAGTAACCTGCCAAAGAGCATGTGCATTATCATTACATACTAGCTGACCCATGCCCACTTCGTTAGGCGTTACAAAATTTGATGTAATGATGATGGGAGTAAAAAGTATCCTAAGTTACTCCTTATAACATCAGCTATCTGCCAGTAAATTCCCGTGAAAATCGGTCCAGCCGTTTCAGAGATTAGCCGGAACAAACAGACAGACAGACGCACAAAGAAAACTTTTAAAAATTGATTTTTTATTGTCACTACTGCATATACTTTCATATTCATTTAGTTAAAAGCAGTTAATTCAAAATTACAAACAGACACTTGAATTTTATTTAATCTTACTTCATATTATTTATTCTTTTTATTAATATTATTAATTAATTATAAATTATATAAAGAATATAATTAATCTTGTAAACAAATAACCTAACCAAGAGCATGTCAGGACATGTCTAAGGAGGGTTCCGTAACTATAAACACGTAATATGCCTTTTTTTAATTACTCCAAAAGTTACTCTCCGATTTGGTTAATAATTTTCCTAAAGAGTTTATAGCATGATCTATAAGCATGGAAATTTGTAAGTTCCTATCTCTTATAGTTTAAAAATGCTAGGGGGGGGGGACCAACTTACAAACTACTTTGGAGGCCGATTACTCGAAAATGGTCAACTTTATAAAAAAGTAACGTATGAAACCTTGCCTTTATTTTAAAAGACCTATTCTACGATACCCCACACGATGGGGTAGAATGAAAAAATATTTTTCATCCCCACTTCACATGTATGGAGAGCCACCCCTAAAATTTAAAATTATTATTTTTTATGATCCCGAAACCGTGATCTATACACAATCTATAACTGCACCAAATTTCATAAATTTATATTCATAATTACAGGAGCTAGAGGCGCGGACAGACAGGCAGACAGACAGACAGACGGACAGAGCGAAACTATAAGGGTTCCTTAAGTACTACGGAACCCTAAAAATGGCGACTGCTCATGAGCATATGTATGTTGAGAGTGAATGTTATAAAACTATTATAATATTATAAAAAATATATACTCACACAGCCCTAAGAACTCGTGATTCACTTCTTCTTCCGGTTCCTCAATCCCACCAAAAGATTGTATAAAACACACTTGTCCTGGTGAATGTAGTTGAGGTGTTACTCTAATACAGTCTGAAAAAATAATTTAAAAAACTTAAATGACAAGAGAATATTTTCATTCTGGATTGTGCATAATATGTACATAGAAATTTAAAGTGCATAATATGAACTTTCATAAATACTGTTCTATAACATTGAACATAGAAATTAGAATATAATGCTTTTAAAATTCTTTAATGTTAAGGCCTAATAAAAAAAATAATAACTGTCTGCCAGTTTGGAATATTCAGTGGTATTGGATGTACTGATGCTATTATGGCGGACCAATCAGCGCACAGTCCTGAATCGCGCTTGGTACTTCTTGAAAAATGGCGAGCTCTATCTGCAAAAAATCTGTCCCCTAAATTGAGACCATTATTTTAACATAAGGTTGGACTCCTGGTATCTATACTTCGTGTTATCATCTATTACAGATGATTTAAGTAGAATGCAGAGTATTAATACATATTTTTAAATATTGAATTATATTGCTACTCACTTGAGGAAGGTAAGTCAATGCTAAATGAATCTGCAGAGGAAAAATGTGTACCTGGAAATATGGTAAAATATTGTGATGAATATGATATAACATATAAACTTACCTGTGAGTATTCAATTTAAAATTAATTATTTAAATATGAATTGTACTAATAAATACTTATTGAAAGTAAAGAAGTCTACAAACAGCAACTATAATGTAAAGATGTATATTAAAGAATGATACATCTCATTAAATTCCTCCCTTTGATTAGTCAGAACACTATACACAACAGACATATTTATATTTCTACATATTTGAATCAACAATATTATAATATTCATTACAATACATCTATTCTGTGATAAACACATTTTACATTCAGTAAGTCAGAATGAAGGCAAAGATGCATAAACATCCCCTGAGACGATCAAACCAATTTGATTGTTTACAAAGCTAGTTTGACCGGTTCGTCAAAAATTAAAGGGTTTGAAGCTTGTTTCATGGAATTACTTAATTTTGTTTTGTTTGACAGTGAAACTGAACAGTTCTGTTCGACAAACTGACTGAAACTGATGTCAAACGGTTGCATTAAACACATATGGTTTCAGCCGAACCATTTGATTGTGTCAGGGCCCTTTACAATACCTGTGTTTGGCGGAGAAATGTGCTGGAAAAAAGTTACAGATTACATCGGCCAGGACACATTTACTAACTTCATTACCGCAAATATAATCCACCATTTTGCTTATTTAAGGCTTGGCAATCGCCATTTTGCTTACGCTTTTTTCTTAGCGCTTTTTTCCGCCGAACACAGCCACTTATTGGTATGTGTGATACCAATTGGTATAAATTATTATGTAAAGCATCCGTAATAATACAAATAATAGCTGCTATCTCTGAACTCCTAGATGAATTATAAAGACTTACTTACCAATCTGATCAGGTAAGTGCAATTTTGGAATTGCAAGACTATTAATGCGCCTATTCCACGTGTATAGTTAAAATTTTCTTTATTGAAGTCGTTTGAAATAAGATTCAACCAATCTTCAAACTGTTTTGGGTATTTGATAGGATTAGGGAAACGATGTATAACCTTTGACCCTAAAAGAAAATATAAATATTAGAATAAGATCGAATAGTAAAAAGACTTAACTGTGAAGATAAAATCTAAATTGTATTTAAATTACTACTGATTGTAAATTAAGTTATAAAACTTTCAACTACAAGTCTTAACACCTCATGTCATATTTATTTAGAATGTAATAAAATAGTAACCGAGCAATGCTTTGTTAGTGTTAACTGTTGTTTTTTACTTATTTAACTTGTTAAATGCATAAACAATATTAAATATAACTATTTTGCGTTGACTATTTTTAATTGAAACGAGGTTATGTTAAATATAATATGATATGTATTACTTACTTTTTGCTGGTGGGCAGCCAAAAATGCATCTAAAGCTCATGATGGTTTCTTTTCTCGGCTTCTTTAATAGAAATTTACAACAAAAACCAAATAAAAGCAGCAATTCCGTTTTTACAAAAACGCAGCCATATTTGATAATAAATAAAATTAGAGCTGTAGCAAACCGGATGTATTCTATACCGAGTAACGAAACGTGACACACGAATACATTTCGTTACTCGCTAAGCAATCACACGTGACGGTGACGACTAGATATTTATTTGTAGTAGTTTTTACCTACAATTATGCAGGCCCTTAAAGAAGGCGCCCCTACTTTTTCCGCCCTAATTTCCTTGTGGCTACCCAGACCCTAGTACCGGACCCGCGGCTAGATATCTCCGGCATCCAGAGGCTCCTATCAGAGGAGCTGACTGTGACTGCCAGAGATCTACGACGCACACTCCGGACTCGGCACATACGCGTGCTACACGCACCGTCCCCCCCCCCCCCCCCCCCCCGCGCTCCTCAAGCGTGGAAATTTTAATTCCGTTTTATGTTCGCAGTGATTTAACGAATACAAAGTGCTCGTACGAGCGGAAGCGTTGTGCCCGGTCGTGTGCGACCCGTAGCCAGTGCATGCCCGCCCGACGACACGGCAGCCAATTTAAAATGTACGCCACCTGCCGGGGACACCAGTGCTAGCTGCCCTGGTTCGCCCGCGAACGTCGCACCCCAACTCACCGTTGGATCGCTGTCCTCCGCTCCCCCCTTTTCTTTCCCCGCGTTCACCCAATTTGCAGCGCCCCGATACGTATGTCGGGGCAAGGGAATCCTTCCCTACACCTTTCTTTTCCCAGATCGGTTGTGTCCGCGGTCGACAAAAGCGGCGCGAGGGGAGTGGCCCCATATACGTTTCCTGGTCCCCGGACCAGATCTCCTCGCGTCGTCGGCGTCGTCCACAGGTCTAGGCCGTCCTCGGCCGTCGCTGAAATTCACCCCTCAGCACTTCGGGTTTCCCTGCGTTCTGTCGCGGGGGGTCCTCCCTTAAAACAGGTTTTTGCGCCCAGTATTCTGGCGCCCAGTATTATTCAGTACTGGGCGTATCATTTTGGATCTTCTCATGTAGAGGGGCAAAGCCCCTGGTCATGATTCCCCACCCAAGGCCCCTTTTTGGAAGTCGTTTAAAAATGATATTGAGGTTTCTAATATAATTTTTTTCTAAACTGAATAGTTTGCACGAGAAGCACTTCCAAAGTGGTAAAATGTGCGTACTGTCCCAGTAACTTCTAAAATAATTATAAAACTAAAAAAAATGTATGATTTACCATGCAAAAATCCACCGAAAATTGGTTTTAATGAGATCGAGTAAGTAGTTTTTTTTAATACGTCATAAATCGTATACCGCAATTTACCTTTCATTCATACATATACATATAATCACGCCTTTTTCCCGTAGGGGTAGGCAGGATCGTAGCAAGTGGAAAGAAGTGGTCTTCTTTCCACTTGCTACGATCCTTACATACTTGTTTCGCTTCGCCCACTTTCATTCTTACCATCCATTCCTCCTCTTACATTCAACATAGCGAAGCGGCTCTCCATGGACCACTTTTCGCCTCCGCGAGAAACGAGACGTGATAGGTGGCGAACCGCGAAATAGCCGCCATTTTGGATAATCATTATTTTTATGATTATCCATTGCGTTCCCACGGATTGGTGGAGAGGGTAAAAATAGGGAAAGGGAAGGATAGGTGGTGTGGAAAGGAAGATTGGTAAGTTAGAGTGGGAAATAGGAAATATAGGATATTACCGCCCAAGAGGGCAAGGGATAGGACAGTAATAGCTAGGGAAGCCGGGGCCGCATACCCGTATACTATACCACAACTACCGGACAGGTAAGTTGGGTTGAGTATCCCATGACATTCTTTCATTCAATCAACTCAAATATAAAAAAAAAAAATTTAATTTCATAAACATAAACCTTATGCATAAACCGCGAACCATTATTTTTTATTTCAAGTTTATATGGAACCCTCGGTGCGCGAGTCCGACTCGCACTTGGCCGGTTTTTCGTAAATGGTAAAACAACGTTTGCCGAGTCAGGCGTCAGCTAGAGTAAATTTATATTTGTAATAAATCATAGACTCAGTTTCATCCTATTACCATACCATCCAGTTACTAAAGGTTGTATATCCATGGTCATTGGTAAACAAATACTTAGTACAAAATTTAATAAATATTTTTGTGACTTTTTCTAAGGAATCTTCATTCTAAGAATATTCCATAGATTAGTATACCCTTATCTATGTCTATACTGTATAATATAATAAAGAGGAAAAATTTGTTTGGTTGTTTGTTTGCATTGAATAGGCTGCGAAGGTACTGGGCCGATTTTGATGAAATTTTGGTAAAGATATAGAATAGAGCAAGGGGAAGGACATCGCCTTTTTACTGCGGCAAACTTCTTGAGCATCACATGACGTAGTAGGGGAAAGTTTGCGCATATACACTTGCGGGCAAAAAATAATACTTAACAAAATTATGTTTTATTTCCACCGGTAGCCCTATTCTTTCAAATTTCGCCTTAATTTTAATATTATATTAATTTTAAAGGCTCAGAACAGATTCTGAGCCTTTAAAATTAATATGATATTCTAATTTCGTATGGAGCCTTTCCACGATAGGAAGTTCATTGTTGGTTAAATGATAATTATGTATGCATCTCCTAATCACAGATTAGTCGAAGGTATCAATTTGGCATAGTGTATATCTTTTAGAAACAACAAAAACTTAATAATTAAAAATAAATAATAATATAGTATAAGGGGCCCAACTAACATCTTTAGGAGCCCAAGCCAACCTCACCTGCTCGTGGTATACCCTGCCAATCAACGAACGAGGCTCTGGCGACTCTCCCCGCCAACCCGCATTGGACTAGCGTGGCGGGCAATATGGTTTAACCATATAGTCCAACCCCCCTCTCATCATGGCACAACTTTACAGAAAAAGGCCCCAAGTGCCCGGCAAATCCAGATGTCGGGGAGACCAGGACGGTGGTCGACCTGACGCTGGGATTAGGGGTGCGAAGAATCTCCGGGCGAGGCACTCCAACCGTTCAACGACCATGGCTCACTCTAACACGGACACCGATATGTTAAATGTGCTAACGTTTAACGTTCGAACATGAATGGGAGACGATCGACTTGTAGAAATAGAAAATGCTTTATTGCATGTCAAATGGGATATTTTAGGACTCTCAGAAGTAAGAAGGATAGGTGAGGCAACAGAAGAAAGGGAAAATGCAATATTTTACCATTATGGCGAAACTCAGGGGCAATATGGCGTGGGATTTATGGTAGCAAAGAAGTGGAAGGATAATATCGTGGAATTTGTTGGGTACTCTGAGAGAATAGCTGTTTTAAAATTAAAAATAACAGCCAACAAATATATAACAATTATACAGGCTTATGCACCAACAACAACACATCCAGATGTAGAAATTGAAGACTTCTATGATGTTTTAAATCAAGCTTGTGCTGAAAATTCAGGTACTTGGAAGATAGTTGTCGGTGACTTTAATGCAAAGATTGGTCAAAAGCAGCCATTGGATAGTGACGATACAGTAGGTCCTCACGGTGTTGGCACCCGAAACGAAAGAGGCACTCGTGTTATCCAATTTGCATTTGGCCAGAACATGAACATCATGAACAGCTACTTCCATAAAAACCACAGAGACGTTGGACATGGATGTCACCAAATAACAATACAAAAAATGAAATAGATTTCATATTATCATCTCAAAGACAAATTGTTTCTGACGTAAGCACTATTAGCACATTCAAATTCAGCTCCGATCATAGACCCTTAAGAGCTAAACTCAAATTTAACTTCAAACTTCAACGATTCATATTATTCCGTAATCATACCAAGAGACATACAAAAGAAACTCTTATTGCTAACAAAGACCTATTCAACCTTAATCTTCAAAATTCATTCAATGGCCTCAACATGGAAATTAATGACACAGAAGTAATATATCAAAACATTAAAGACAGTATCGCGGTAGCAAATAAAAATATTAAATCTTCTAAAACAAACCGTAGTAAATTAACTCAAGAGACTTTAAACCTAATAGATAAAAGATCAAATTTGCAGAAAGGAACGACAGAATTTAATAATTTAGATAAAATAGTTAAGCGGAGAATAAGACAAGACCTAAGAAAACTGAATACTTTGATAGTCAAGAACGCTTTAGAAAAAAATAGTTCATTGAGAGTTGCTAAGAATGGAGTCACCCACGGCAAATTTTGGATAACCGAGTTAAAAGACGAGCAAGGTAAAAAACAAAGAAGCAGAGAAAAGGTAATAGATATTTGCACAAAATTTTACAAAAATCTCTACAGCGACAGGACAAAAACGTCTGAAAATATAAATTACAATTGCCCTGACACAGTTCCGATCATAACAGGACAGGAAATTCATAAAGCTATCCTAAGTTTAAAATATAATAAAAGCCTCAGAAATATTAAAGATTGGCGAGCCGACTATTCTACCACATCTATGCAACCTTTTCAACCGTATTTTAAAAACAGGTGTTCTTCCCGATCAATTTTGCAACTCCAATATTATACTTCTACATAAGTAAGGAGATAAATCCGACATTTCTAATTATAGGCCCATCAGTATAGTATCACACATATACAAATTTTTTATAAAAATCATTCAGAATCGCATTGACTGCCAACTGGATATTCATCAGCCTCCCGAACAAGCCGGATTTAGGCCAGGTTTCTCGACTATGGATCATATCCACACCTTAAATCAAATAATAGAAAAATCTAACGAATTTAATTTACCCTTATATTTAGCATTTATAGATTTTAATAAAGCTTTTGACAGCATATACCACAAAAATATTTTTTCAGCCCTCAGCAACCAAAATATTGAGCCAACCTACATAGACCTTCTCAAAATTATTTACCAAAGCAGTACAGCCGCCGTCAAATTACAATCCACAGGCCCAAAATTTTTTATCGAAAGGGGTGTCAAACAGGGCGACCCGATTTCTCCTCGCCTTTTTACGAGCGCCTTAGAGGAGATTTTTAAGAAAGCCTCGAAAGGCTGGGAAAACAAGGGCATTGTTATCGACAAGAAAAGGCTTACAAACCTTCGCTTCGCCGATGACATCGTTTTGTTTGCCACGTCAGCCCAAAACCTGCAGTCAATGCTACAAGACCTTAGTACAGCGAGCCTCGAGGCGGGACTTCAGATGAATCAATCAAAGAGCAAGATCATGTCTAACAGCACGAAACGTAGGTTCGAGGTGGATGGGCAGGAGATGCAGTATGTCGACGAGTACGTTTATTTAGGACAAACAACATCATTCCATACCAGACAAGATAAAGAAGTAGACCAACGAATCGAAAAAGTATGGAAGAGTTTTTGGTCAATAAAAGATCTAATGAAAGGGAACCTTCCACTCTGTCTAAAGCGTAAACTCGTGGATATGTGTATCCTGCCTATCCTAACCTACGGTGCCCAGTCTTGGTCATTGACAGCTTCGCAGAAGTCCCGGCTCGGAGTCTGCCAAAGAGCCATGGAGCGCAGCATTTTAGGTGTCAAAAGGATTGATCGTATCCGAAACACCACTCTGCGCTCTCAAACGAGGCTAATTGACGTGGGCAGGAAAGCAGCCAGCCTGAAATGGAGCTGGGCAGGGCACGTCTTCCGTATGCACCCGGACAGGTGGGCGCGTCAAGTTTCGGAGTGGATACCGACTGGTCGGCGAAACAGAGGCCGACCCAAAAAAAGGTGGCGCGACGAATTGGACGCGTTCGACAAAGAGTGGCCAGAAAGAGCTAAAGATCGGGACTTGTGGAAAGAGAGAGGGGAGGCCTTTGCCCAGCAGTGGGACACAAACGGCTAATAATAATAAATAATATTTCAACAATAAATACTCAACAATAAAATACAACGAAATCAATGCACGTGAGTGTACTCGGAAGTCAAAGGGACGTGGACGCAGCGCGTAAGGCGAGGGTCGGCTGATCTACTAATAGCACGATCTTGATGACGATTCCCGTCGTCGCGCCCCGCACCGCACCACCGATGAGACCTAAAATAGGTTTCTGCGTATTCAAGGTCATTACTCAAGAAGTTTTCCGATGATTATACAAAGATCTTTGACGGAAGTAATGCTACCCTGAACCTACTCGGTCGTGTTTTTACCGAGTTAGCGCATCACTACGCGATTATGAATTGGCACATATTTTGAATTGGAATTATTAAAAAAGAAGGCTTAATCGGTGCGGGGATTCCCCGAATTCTCTGTTGCGTATGTGTGAGTGTGGAACCTACGTTTACACGAAGTGGCCTACCCCTGGTCTTTGTATCATTGCAAGAATTGAACATGACATTTCTTTTTTTTTTTGGCAATTAAACATGACATTTCTTTTTTTTCTTTTTGGCTGAGGAATCAAAATGTTCAGCCTTAATTAGGGTGCTCGGTTTGAAATAATTGGGACTTTTCCTTATGGCCAATATTTCCAATCGCCAGACATTTGTTCCTAGGAATAAATGTGCTGTCCGGCGATTGAAAATACGGCCCTTGTTAATTAAAAAATAAATACATTACGGAAGTTGCAATTAAAACAAAATGATTATTTAAATACGTTTTTATTTTTTATCTTTTTCTTATATTTAAGAACAGCCTTCTTTTGCATTGGATGCAAGTTACATTTCTCAGCCCTTTTGTATGTCAGTCCCTTTTAATATTTTATTTATTACATTGCACCAGTTAAATATGCATAGTTTAATTGAAATTTTCAACAAATGGTCGAGAACGATTTCTCTGTGTGATTGACAATTTAGAAATACAAATGAATATGTGGAACATATTTCTTGTTTGATCGTTTCACTTATATTAGTTTTATGTCTGTGCTGTTCCAAATATTCATTTGTACACGTAATTATATTGCCAAAACTTGAAACAATATGTTCGGATGGGTATACCAATTTTTTTTGAGTTTTTGTTTTATATTCTTTTTGTTTAATAAATTCATGTGTGCTGCTGTACGACAGCAAATTATTTTTGCACACTTTGCATTTAATTTTTGTAAGAATTTTCCTGGTTACCCATCCTGCTGTATATGCTCGAGAATGTATATTTATTCTTTCACGTCTCGCCTGCTGTTGAAGATTTTCCTCAAATTCAATGCTCATGGATTCAGTATCGGTTATTGTTGTACCAGTTGCCGATACTGAATCAGGTGATGGTGCAGTGTTTACATTCTCAAAAAGCGACTGTATATTTAATATGCTTTGACTGGCGTCTTCTTTACAATTGTAATTTTCAGAGTGAAAATTTATAAATCTGGTGATTAACAAAGATTTAAACGTATTTATAAACGCATATGCAGTTGGGTCATTACTCCAATAATTATAGGCCCGCACTTGGCCAAAGAAGTTTTCAATAATATCAGAGTTGAAATATCGGGGCCTCATAATATATATTTTTTTTAATTCATTAGCTCCCACACCCTTTCAAAACTTTTTAGAGTAATGACCCAATTTTTTAGAGAAGGGACACTTTTTTGTGTCCCATCTTTGCAAATAAATTGAATACCTTTCAAGGTTTTAATTGCCTCATCCCAAAACTTATGATGTGCAGATTTTGCTGTAACAGCCTTGCGCAGAAATTTTCCTTTCGATTTTTTTTCATTTGTGCCCGCTCCGTTGACACTGTCAAACAAGTCTTCAAAAAGCGATACTGCCGCTGCTGTATTTTTCATGGTCTTGCTGACGGGTTTTCCATCCGAATAAAGAGCTAGAATAAAAAAACACATTTCAGTCTGTATAGGAAAGTCTGAAACTATGAGACATAGTTACAAAGAAATCACTGATGGTACATATCATAATATGATATCGGCCTTTAAGTTGATAAGTAGGTAACTAAATTTTAACTTAATTTTAAGTGACTTATATTTAAGTTTATGTCCAAACGTATTTAAGAAATTAAGCTCATTAGTTCACTCAAGATGAACGCGCAACAACGTATTGAAGTATTATACAAATTGACGATGAAAATTATAGTTACACCCTATGCTAAAAGTCTTTGTAAATACCTTTTGTATCTTGTATTGCAGTTCTGGAAGATGGAACAGCAACCTCCTGCTCCATTGAGATGATAGTACAAGTATCTGAAAAAAAAAAAAAACAATTATGACATTTCATCAACAATGTAGTCCTATGCTAGAACCGGGCCTGGTTCAAAATTATGTGGCAACTAGTGGCCGCCCGCGACATCGTCTGCGTGGAAACTCTATAAATTGTAACCTATGTGTTATTCTGATGCATAAGCTATATTTTTGTAAAATTTCATTAAAATCCATACAGTAGTTTTTATGTAAAAAAGAGTAACAAACATCCATCCATCCATCCGTACTTACAAACTTTTGCGTTTATAATATTAGTAGGATATATCTGTTCTCGACTTGTACTTCGATCAAGACAAAAAATCATTAACAAATTGAAAAAAAAACTCATGTTTATGAAAATCTTAATTACAAAAAAAGTCCCTTTGCAAAAAAGTCCTTGAAATACCTTGGATTGCAGAGCTGGAAGATGAAACAGCAACTTCCTGATCTATTGAGGTGATGGTACAAGTATCTGAAAAAGAAATGTGTTACATGTAGTGAAGAAAGCCATAATTCTTATCTCTTATTTATTTTTTATGACTGCACAATATAGTTATCTGTAAGATAACTATATTGTGCACATTAATAAATAAATAAATAAAATAAAAAATAAAAAGACATTTATTCATTACCAGCAAGTATAATTAGCATAACATTGATCTTAATTAAATAGCTAACATGCTATGATGAAAAAAGCTTGGCTTCTCAGAGTTCCTTAGGCTGTAAACAAACAACTTCTTCATACATACAGCACACACAGTACACACTCCATACCTATGCTAAGTGTGTTACTTACTGTTAGGTTAATAATTGGTTTTGGACTTTGTATAATTTTTTATTTACCATTCATTATAGTGAAGCAACCAAAACAATTATTCTAAAATATTATATTTATAAGTTGATTGTGGTGGTTGACCCACAGCAGAGCAAGAGGATAGTTTCTACGCCAGGATTATTTTAGTACAAAATACTAATACATACCCTTAACTTCAAGGCATGTCATTTTATTAGGTGGTTGTGCATATGAATGATCAATGTGGCACTTCTTGGAATAACTATGATCACTTGTCTTCTTGGAATCTAAAAAATTAGAAAATATTAATACAATTAAAGTTAAATATAAATTCTTTGTTAATTATGACATTGAACGAAAATGCATGTTGAAGGACGATTGTTTTTGAAATATCCATCGTCAATTCATCATGAATCATTCAGTAAGACCTACCTGTCACAGACGAACTAACGTTCTACCTACCTGTTTCTGTAAGGACCGCTGACGGATGTCCTGAGGAAATCTCCAAGTCAGTAAACAAGGATGGATAGGCATCACCCTTCAAACGATTAGTCGTCGGGTTCACAAACCTCTGTTCAAAATGTTTATGGCACACAAACATGTTCGTGGTGATTATTTCACCAATATTTTCATAACCTATGCACTTTAACCACCGGTTTTTACTGTCCTCTGCAGCGGGTAATTTATGCAATTTAACGTCCTGTCGTAAATTATTGCACATGGGCACACAACACTTTCGAAACATTGCCGAAAATTTACACGATATTGCATAAATTGTGGATTTAAAGTGGCGGAAATTAATCAACTCAAGCACTTTTCATCAACACAATAAACAATGGCGGCCTGGCGTCCTGACTACTAATATATATCTGTATTATCTATGGTCCTGACTCCTGGGTCCTGGGTCATGCAAATTCTCAAAATGGCGCCCGAATATTGAGGGGGTGAAGTAGTACAAGGAGGGGAGCGAAATGTCATGTTCGATTCTTGCAGTGTCATTTTCTAAGGACCGTTTTTTTTGGCTTGAGATATCCTGGCGTGATTTTTTCTCAATGGTTTTATTTTTTCAAGTTTTTTCACCACAATTTTTTTTTTTTTTTTCGCCCATGGGGCAGGCTATAGTATTTCAACCATACCGCCTAGTCTTTCGTGGAATTTTTCCTTTCATTATATATTAAATTCATTTATGTCTTTCGTAAAACAGTAAAGTAATTAGTAAATTTCAATTTCTTTCATATCCATGTTTTAAGTTATGTCAAATCGTTATCGAGAGGTGTCAGATGTAACAACACTTGTTTTGTCGGTGGTCAAATCCGTGCAAATATGTGGCAAATATCATAGGTAGTACATCATTTATACAAAGAAGTAGGAAATTCCATAAAGGCCTGTATTCACTTTGACAGTGGTGTCAACCTCGGGGGTTTCCCCCTAAATCTAGGGGGAAAAGTTTTAAAAAGGGGCAATTTTAGGGGCAGAAAACCTTCAGGGTTTTTTTTAGGGGTCTTCAATTCAAACTAAACCTGTATTAATTAAAATTAACAAAATCCTATGCCCTGTGCGTAGAATGGAACGCACGATACAAATTGAACGAAGTGGGGCTCTTTCTTATAACAAGCTCAGTTATGAAACTGTCGTCTGTCTTACTTGATCTGAGGTCTTAACAGATAACTGTGTTGAGGGATAGGACATCTCACTCATTCATACATCGTTGCGTTCCGTCCATTCGGTTCGTTTAAAATCTTAAAAGTTATTTAGCATCCTTTCGGGTTTGCAAGTTTTCTTTTGTGTATTAAATATAACTGTGTTTGTGCTATTATAAGACAAGAGTGTGAATTTGAGAACAATGCCGAGAGAATATGATAATTATTATTTTTAAACAAAAATTAAACCGATTCCAAAGTAAAAATACACAAAAAAGTATGAAATAAAAATTATTTTCTAAATAATTCACCTTTTAAATTTAGCTATTTCTCTACTTAATCTTCTTAATTTTGAAGTCGATACCAGCCCAAACGATATTCGACTTTTATTTTTATTATATTTATTATATTATATATAATATTCGATATATTTTTACCGACCTCTAAAAAAAAGGAGGCGGTTATACGTTCGGCTGTATATTTTTTTTGTATGTAAATTCTTTTTTTTTTTGATGTAGAAGGTATAATCCGAAGTTGGTCCTATTTTCAGAAAATTGGTGATGGGATCCAAGAGGAAACGAGGGAACTCCTCAAAATTTATATGGATACATATGGTGATTTCGACTTTTTTTGAAGTAGTCCAAGCATACGCTACCAAAAAGTAAGATTTTGCTCCAAGGTAGGTATAACCCTGGATCCAAAAGTACAGAACAGAACTCAGACTCCTTATAGATACATGTTTGGGGATTTTTGGGTTGTTTAAAGAACTGCAAGCATATGCCACTTTGTCAATTAGAGTAATCATCATCATCACCACCACTATCACAGCATACATCATCACATTATGATGATAAAGAAGGTACTTCTCATAGTATTTTACACTAACACGGAGATCTTTGAACATTACTCTGCCGTTTATGGACCTATTTACAAAATTCCTTTGTTGTTGTAAAGGGTTTAATTCGAAATTGGTCCTTTAGTCACTAAAGTGGAAACGTGATGATGCGATCCATGAGGAATCGAGAGAACTCACATATAGTGATTTTAACTTTTTCTGTAGTAACACAAGCATGTGCTACCAAAGAATAAGACGTTGTACCGAGGTATGCCCTGAATCCAAAAGCACTGAACAGAACTCCTCAGTCTTTAAAGATATGCGTTAGGAAATTTCAGAATCGTTTAAAGAACTGCAAGCATATGCCAATTTGTAACTTACAGTAATCATAATCATCATCTTAATAACAATACCTAATGGAAGCTTGGCGCGTATTCAGTTATACATTCGATCGTTTATTTTAGACGTTTTTAAGACGTATTAATAATTACTTAACAAGATATATCACTAAAAAGGGTGAAATTATTATTTTTATATAAACAAAAAATTAAACCGACTTCCAAAGTAAAAAAAAGTATGAAATAAAACTTATTTTATAAATAATTCCCCTTTTAAATTTGGCTATTTCTCTACTTAATCTTCTTAATTTTGAACTCGGTACCAGCAAATATGAACGTGAGTTCTATAAAATGTTTTAGGATATCGTTTGGGCTGGTAGCGACTTCATAATTAAGAAGATTAAGTAGAGAAATAGCCAAATTTAAAAGGGGAATTATTTATAAAATAAGTTTTATTTCATACTTTTTTGTGTATTTTTACTTTGGAAGTCGGTTTAATTTTTTGTTTAAAAATAATAATTTCACCCTTTTTAGTTATATATTTTGTTAAGTTGTTATTACCTATTACGTCTTAAGAACGTCTAAAATAAACGATCAATGTATAATTGAATACGCGCCAAGCTTCCATTAGGTATTGTTGTTAAGGTGATGATGATGATTACTGTGAGTTACAATTACAAAGTGGCATATGCTTGCAGTTCTTTAAAAAATGCCGAAATTTCCAAACGCGTATTTAATTTTGTATAAAAAAAATCCACGAGTTTCAATTTTTTTTTGCCTGAACGTCTTTAAAACAGTATATGACGTACCCAAAAATTCCGTAATTGATTTTACCAAACCTTATATAAAGACTAATGCGTTCTGTTCAGTGTTTTAGGATCTGGGGTATACCTTGGTTTCAACATTTTATTTTTTGGGAGCATATGCTTGTGTTACTTCAGTAAAAGTCTAAATCACTATACCTATGTGTCCATATAAATTTCGAAGAGTTCCCTCGATTCCTCATGGATCGCATCATCAGGTTTCCACCTTAGTGACTAAAGGACCAATTTCGAATTAAACCCTTTACAACAACAAAAGAATTTTGCAAATAGGTTCATAAACAGCAGAGTAATGTTCAAAGATCTTCGTGTTAGTGTAAAATACTAAGAGAAGTACCTTTTATATCATCATTATGCGATGATGTATGGTGTGATAGTAGTGGTGATGATGATGTTTACTCTAATTGACAGGGTGGCATATGCTTGAAATTCTTTAAACAACGCCGAAATCCCCAAACATGTATCTATAAGGAGTCAGGAGTTCTGTTCAGTACTTTTGGACCCAGGGTATAACCTTGAAGCAAAATCTTGCTTTTTGGTAGTATATGCTTGAACTACTTCAGAAAAAGTCGAAATCACCATATGTGTGCATATAAATTTCGAGGAGTTCCCTCGATTCCTCATGGATCCCATCATCAGATCTCCACTTTGATATCAAAAGGACCAATTTGGGATTACACCTTATACATTACAGAAAAAAAATTGAAAATCGGTCCACATGCGGTACAGTAATCGTCGAACATACAAAAAAATAATAAAAAATATATGTACAGCCGAACGTATAACCGCCTCCTTTTTTGGAAGTCGGTAAAAAAATATCAGCAAAAGTATATCAAATCCTGGGAGACAGATCCCGTACTGAAAGGTTGTAAATGAGAGTGAAAGGGGCGACATGATATTATGAAGTTCTAATTTCAGAGTAGCATCTTCAGGGTAAATGCATGTGTATTAAATAAAAATTGCAAATTCAATAAAAAAATATTTATTTATGAGTTGCGAATAACTTGGACAACAAGTAAAATATCACATAAAAATATGTTATTAAAGCCTATATTTAGGGGTTTTCAGGGGTATTTAAAATAAAACATGGGGGTAAAATTTGGAACAGGTTGGCAACACTGCACTTTGATTAGTGCGAGTGCGAGTGTGTAGTGCAGGTGTGTAGTGCGAGTAGTGTCCAATACTGTTTAGTGGCTCTGTTTAGTAAATTCATTTGAAACCATGTCCAGACGTGTTTAGTAGCAGGCACGCGGCGAGTGAGGGGGAAGCGGGGCGCGCGGGCCCGCCCCGCGCGCGCCCCTTCCCCCTCACTCGCAGTCCACTCGCAAAAAAATAGAACACGCTTCTAATCACTCGCACTAAACACTTGCACTCGCACTCGCAGTTGCTGTCCACACGTATTTTCTACTAATCACTAATCACTCGCACTACGCACTCGCACTCGCACTACGCACTCGCACTCGCACTAATCAAAGTGAATACAGGCCTTAAGACCTTAATTATAACCTTAAATTTTATCAAATTACGACTAATTAATTATTAAAAGTATTAAATGTTAATGCAAGTATAAGTATTAAATTAAATAATTATATGTCCTTTACAGTCTCCAAAATGTATCTGTACAAATATAAATAAGTTGATGCATTCATAAGTAGCTCCTGTATGTTCAGCGGGACCTTTTCAGGCTTCTCATAAATTTTTAAAAGTTCACCCGACAACACAAGGCGCTGAATGTTGAAGGACGAACATTCGAAGAAGAGATGATGTAGAGATTGAACACTTGATGTTTGACAATGATCACAGCATGGCGAACTAACCATTCTGAGACGATGGAGATGGTAATTTAAACGACAATGACCAAAGCGCATACGACAAATAATTGAATAAATTTTTTTATTTATGAAGTCGCCTTTTTTACAGAACCAAGGTACAGAGTTAATTTGAACATCCAAACTATTATACCAAGCACCCTTGTTTTCATTTTCTATGCAGTGATATGAATATCTCCCCCATGCTTCACACATACGCCGTTTTAATAGAGTAACCGCGTCTGTGTGGGGCACAGACACATCAATATCAGAGCAAGGTATTAAGTTTTCCATTTCAACAATTTTTTTAGCAAGGGAATCTGCTTTTTCATTGCCTACTACACCAATATGCGATGGTACCCAAACAAAACGAACTACTATGTTTAACTGTGACAATTCAACCCATAGTTCTTTTATCTGATAAATTATATAATTAGTATTAGCATTTAATGTATTATTAGCCAAGTTTTTTAAAACACTCATACTATCACTTACTACGATCCAATATTTATGTTCTGAATAACAATTTTTTATATATTTCATAGCATTTAAAATAGCAACAGCTTCAGCTGTAAAAATACTAGCAGTATTAGAAATTCTCCTACCAATAGCTATATTTGAAGAGGGCTCATAAAAAGCAAAAGACACGGCTGAATCACTCTTGGAACCATCTGTATACATCAATTTGTGATCTGACCACTGTGACAACATTGTATATACTTCCTTTTTTGAAGGCAAATCCTTTTTCTTGTTTATAATTATGTCCATTGCTGGAAACTTACTATCAAAAGTTCCTTCATAGCAAGGTAAAATGTGTTTAGATTGATAAATATTAATATCTTGAATAAAATCTATAAAATTTGAAAGATCTTGCAACATATAGAAAGGTTTTAAACCTATGCGAGTAGGTGAGTGCAAAAAATTTATTAAGAGACTATTACTAGATATACTGTATAATTTCAAAATAAACCTTTCTTTCAAGTAATTGAATCGAATAGCTAGTGGTGGAACATTACATTCAATCTGTAATGCATTTACAGGAGTACTTCTGAATGCCCCAGTTATTACACGCAAACACTTATTTTGCAAAATATTTAAACTATTTACAAGTTTAGAATCTGCAGCAAAACAGTAAAAACCATATTCAAAGTGACTACGAACTAAAGATTTATACAACAATAACAAAATTTTAGGGTCTGCACCCCAGTATGTACCACTCAAGGATTTTAATATATTGTAGGCTTTATTAGCCCTACCAATTAGGTTTTTTATATAAATATTCCAGGTCAAATTATATGAAAAAATAACTCCCAAAAATTTAACCTCAAGTGTAATAGGTAACATGCAATTGTTATACATCACAGCAGGAATACTATGATTCTGTTTACCAAATATAACAACTTTAGATTTAAGAGGATTAACACAAAGATCAAGACAACAGAAATATTTGTACAAGTTCGCTAAAGCAACATTGACTGATTCAACAACCTGAGAAACATTCTTCCCAGATGCATAAACAACTAAATCATCTGCAAACTGTAGGTTTTTAACCTGAGACCCTAAAATTAAATTTAAACTACGAATATACAATATGAACATCAAAGGCGATAAAATACCACCTTGACAAGCTCCTTTTGACGTCAGTCTAGGGCCATAGAGGTGTTTGTGAAATTTTGTGAATACTTCCCTGCTACTGAGAAATTTTTTAACCCAGTTTGTAATTTTTCCAGGGATACCTATCAGTGACAACTCACTACACAAAACATCTATATTTACACTATTAAAAGCACCTGCAATATCAAAAAATACAACAACCAAATTTTCATTTTTGGACAAGGAATTATGTATATCAAACTGTAATTGGCAAACACTTTCCCTAGCAGAACGATTCCTACGAAAACCAAACTGATTTGATGGCAAAATACTATATTTTTCTATATAGAACTCTAAACGTTGTTTTAACAATTGTTCAAATAATTTCCCAACACAAGAAGTAAGAGCTATAGGACGATAAGAATCAGGATGCATTTTAGGCTTATCAGGTTTTAAGACAGGCACAAGACAGTCCATCTTCCAGTTATGAGGTATAATATCATTTTCCCATAGTAAGTTCAATAAATGTAAAAATATTTCTAAACTAGTAGTACTAAGTTTTTTGAAAAGTATATAAGGCATGCCATCGAGACCATAGGCAGTATCTCTTCTGGAAGTTAAGGCTGATAGCAATTCTTGTATAGAAAAAGAGTTTAAAAGAAAATTATTGCTGGGATTGGTGTCGTTATTGTAAGTTTTTGTGTCATCCGATACAAAGTCAGGTGTATATTTCTTAAGAAAATCTAAGACCCAGCTATCATCACTCTCAGCGTTAAAATGATATGTTCTATTATACTCGCGCATAAATTTCCATATGACAGATAATGGTGTACATCTGTGAAATGTTTCACAAAGAGAAAACCAACTTTTTTGTCTTTCTGTTTTTAAAATAAGCTTTTTACATGCACGAAGTCTTTTAAATTGCAGGTAATTTTCTTCCGATGGATTAGATTTAAAATTAAGATATGCATTTTTAAAATTTAATACAGCTTCTGTGCATTTTTGGTTCCACCAAGGAAGCGAATACTTTTTAGTAATAACTTTATGACATGAGCGGCTAACTCTTCACCACAAGTCCACTATGATCTTCATCATCTTCTTTTTAATTTTAATATTTTTTTTTAATAAATGGCGTGGGCTTATAACCATTATTTGCCAGAGTCAAGTTAAAAAGGCGGGAAATTGAATTTTCGTATAAATTTTCAACACCGTAAATAAACAAAATATAGGTTTATTTTCAATATAAAATATTAGCAAAATATTACAAAAGTAACGTTCTAAATAGTCAAGTACAAAGTCCGAATAAATAGTCAGGGTAGTCAATGAGTCGATTTAGTAATAAAAATTTACATACAAAAAAATATACTTATTTTCAAATACAGCTTGGCAACGGTGTTGAATGGTTGAAAACAAAAATTTTATATCCCGCGTATTTTTATAGAGGTGTGTGATGCCATAGGCATTGATAGTGCAATAATCTAAGCAATAATATACTTTTCTCTCATAAAAAGTAGACGCATTTTTTAATAATAATTATAGACGAAAGTTCGGTTTTACTTCTTAGCTTCTTACTTACATAATATATTAATTTCAATAGAGTTTTTCGACGCCATATATAAAAAAAAACATAATGTCAAAATAAAAGAAGTAAAAGACGGCTAGCCGCTGGCGGCGCAGCGTCTTGTTGTGTGCATATTTTATAAAATAAAAGTAAACAAGGTATAATGGAATAATATAATATTTTGTACGAAAAACAAAGTGCTTCCGAACAATGTCAAGACATCGTGATTGAAGAATTTGATCGTGATTCGTGACACGATGTCTGGAACAAAATTTTTTATTCATGGCGGTGGGACGTGGCGGGAAGTAGACGAAAACAATGGAAGAGTGTCTGGCTGGGGCAAAATCCAGTTCGTTTACCTTAGTCGAGGACGCTTAGTAGTCGCCCGGCGCAATTCTGTACTCAGAGGACTAAGAGCACTTTTGGCGGGCAAAACTACCACTGTTAGAGATGGACCAAGACTTCAAGTCATAAGGTCAGTAGAGACAGTAGGTACCTATTATCAATAATTATGACTCCCAACATATTTATTTACATTTTAATACAGGCTAGGTTACCAACTTGAAAAACACAACATTCTTCTTGATTTGATTGTAGTCAATCAATATTAAATTAATATATTTTGGTACTAGTGGTATGTTGTCATAGATGTAGGTATATCTAAATCTAGCATTCCTTTAAAAAATGTTTTTCAGTCCAGTTGACAACTTTCCTCTCTTTACTACCCTTGGTTTTGCTACAAAACCCAGTCTTAGGCTTTCGACTCATTAAATGGTAAACCACTCATCTAGTACCTACCAGTCAATAGCAAAACTATGTATGTAGGTTCTAATTCATTATTGACATTACTGAGTAGTTTATCTATCTCACACTGGATGTCACTAAATGCAAGAAAAACTAAGTAATGCCTTATAATTTACAACTGAAAAGTCTTATGGAAGTACTGCAAAATAAACCTATACTAAGGTATGATGATTAAAATAATATATTAATATTGAGAATTATAATGCCCTCCATAGCATCAGAACACATTTACGCACATGTATACACTATTTTTTATACAATAAGACACAATATTTTATCATGCAGTACAAAAAGTTATTGTAATCATACTGGCGTACATAGTACAAATGCTGACTGTACATATATATAGGCCACATCCATCATGACGTGCTTGTGATGTTGACTGAATTACACTACTGTATATATTTCTACTGTGATTATAGTGTATTGGTGGACGACAATAGCTTGTATTTGAAGTTTATTGGGTTGTACCCTTGTCAATAACTAATATTTGAATTCACTAAAAAAGTAACATTAATATTTATTATTTTGTATGGTTTGTTTCAGACCAAAGAAAACAGAAAATAAAGAGCTAAGAATTCAGCAAAATGAGTCAAATCATTGCAATTGCTGCACCTGTCAACATGCTTTCCACCACAATCACAATCACCAGTGAGTTTGTTCTTATCTAATTTATGATACTTAAATAATTTTGAAATTTTTAAACTTTTTTAATTATATAAGGTTTGGTAAAATCAATTACGAATACTTCGGGCACATGATCTACTGCTTGTGTAAAGACATTTAGGCAAAAAGAAAAAAACCCGTGTAAAAAAAATTATTAAATTAAAATATTGCAAGAAATTAAATCTTTTGCATAAAGTATAAAGCGTCCGCGCGCCACAAGGACAGCAGATGTAGCACGACAGAGTTCATATCTGAACAGCTGTACGCGCGTGGTCGATATAATGCAATAAGATGTAATTTCCTGCAACATAATTTAATTTTGTATAAAAAAAATTCCACGAGTTTCAAATATATTTTTTTGCCTAAACGTCTTTACACAAGCAGTATATGACGTACCCAAAGTTTCCGTAATTGATTTTACCAAACCTTATATATTTTTTATATTGTGACCTTAAACATTACAATTAGCCAAGTGCTAGTTGGATTTGTGCCTGAAGGGTTCCGTATTGAAGAGGATTTTTTTTGTTTGTAGTATTGGAGCCTCATTGAGGTTTTTATCAGTAGTTTATGTATTCAATAGCGATTTTGATTGCTTATCGTGTTTTCGTCATGCAATCAAAAGTGCTGTTAAATAAATAAACTACCATCAAAAAAACCTTACAAACTGGGCATTAAACATTTATTTTCTGTTTTTAGTATTAGTTATTATAGTGGCATCAGAAATACATCATCTTAGAAATTTTCAACGGTTTATTATTGTTATTTAATTAAATTATCATTTTTAGATCGGCAACAGATATTTTATTTGATAAATTATTAAAGCAAAACACAACCTCCACGGCTACTCAATGTGCTCTTACTGTTGATGACTCTGTAAAAGTGGTCCAAAATCCAAATACAGAGGAGTGTGAGAAACATACAGAAACAGAAGAGAGTGAGTATATTGGAGCTAAAACACAGACGGCTGACAAAGTACCTCGAAAAGAATTAATAATTGATGAAGATGATGTTGTTCTCGTTAGAACATTCATAGAACACGACGAGAGGAATATTTTTAATGTATCCTTAGTTGACTATGATGCAGATGACAATTGCAAGAGATCAGTATTTTACAAAATTAATCCCCTAGTTGTAGTGGAGAAAAGTTCGCGAATTGCGCAAATGATTCGACCTCCTAGTCAGTGCTCCAGTGTTTCATTAAAAGAATTCATTGCACATCTTGGTCTCCAGAGCATTCATGAAGTATCCAAGAAAAGCAAATATAAAATGCGAAAACGTAAGAGCCGAATCAGTCTTAAAGAGGGTGATACGAATGAAAGTGATACTGATAAAGAAAATATCAAATCTACTATAAGATCTAATACTACACACCAGCAAGAAAGACATTTTATGAAAAAATCACTACATGTGCAAAAAGATAATAAAATTCGTAATTTAAATAGAAACGAAAAAAAGGCGTACCATTATGAACCATTAAAATTAACAGTTAATAAATATCCTCTAAGAAAATTTAGTGGCATAAAAAATAACAGTCTATTAAACATGGCACGCAGGTTTCGGTCAGCCAAAAATATTAAAAACAAAAATGAAGCTGGTAATAGTGTAGACGATAGCAAAACAAACAGTGAAGAGAAAACATTACCGAAATTGAAATCACGCAGAGATACTGCTGATAAAACATTGCTGACAAGAAGTAAAAATAATAATGTATCGCTTGAAGTCAGTTCTGATTCAGAAAGTTTAGCTGATAAAGAAAAGCAAAATTCACTAAACATGTCACGCACCATGCGCACAATAATTCGCAACCGATCGACAGCGACCATTGATAAAAACAGGTAATTTAAATAAAATACTTTTTAATAAAACTATCTTCCTAAAAAGAGAATTTGCAAATATTTGCATACACATGCATACATATTTTATCTACATGACTAATATATACAAATACAGTGCATTAATGACAATGTGCTTAAGTATCTTACTCACCGTCCAACCTGCAAATCCAGCGCCTGTATTAATGGCTGTCATTATATGCCATATCAATAGTGTCAATTGTTTATAATTTTTGCCTACAAGTCCGATTCAAGGCCGCAGGCTGGGCGGTGAGTAAGGCCCTTTATTACATTGAATCCATTTACCTTTTTCAGTAAGTCGACAAAAGAATCAAGAAATATAAGTACAATTGATAATAATAAACAAACTATACAATTGTCACAATCTCTTCCAACAAAAAGTACAAGAAATAAAATAACTGAACTGCCCTTTGAACCAAGTTCTGATGAAGACACATGCCAAAAAGACAAATCATCAGAAAAACCAAAAATTAGAAATGGGATAAAGCAATCTTCTGACACTACTAGTAAACAACAAAAGAGCAAACCCAAAGGAGGTGATAAAAAAACATCAGAAAAGCCAAACTCAACTTCCAAAGGGTATGGGCAGTTTCTTTTCTAAATAACTCACATTAAGGTAGACTTTTGAAGCGAGCATCTTTAATGATCAATGTACAATCCTACTAATATTATAAATGGGAAATTTGTGAGGATGTAATGGATGGATGGATGTTTGTTCCTCTTTCACGCAAAAACTACTGAATGGATTTCGATGAAATTCGGTGTGGTAGTCGTTTGGGCCCTGGATTAAAACATAGGCAACTTTTTATCTCGAAAAAGTACAGTGTAGACTACTTTTTATCCCGAAAAAGTACAGTGTTCCCGAGGGATACTATATTTACGCGGGCGGAGCCGCGAGGAACAGCTAGTACATATTAATTTATTTTATAATTCATTTTAAATATCTATGGACACTTCACACACGTCAGTCTGGCCTGTTTGCATACACATGCATACATATTTTATCTACATGACTAATATATCCAAATACAGTGCATTAATGACAATGTGCTTAAGTGTCTTACTCACCGTCCAACATGCAAATCCAGCGCCAGTACTAATGGCTGTCATTATATGCCATATCAATAGTGTCAATTGTTTATAACAAGGCCGCAGCCTGGCTATTTGCAGGCTGGGTGGTGAGTAAGGCCCTTTATCACATATTGAATCCATTTAACCTTTTTCAGTCAGTCGACAAAAGAATCAAGAAGTATAAGTGCAATTGATAATAATAAACAAACTATACAATTGTCACAATCTTTTCAAACAAGAAGTACAAGAAATAAAATAACTGAACTGCCCTTTGAACCAAGTTCTGATGAAGACACATTCCAAAAAGACAAAACATCAGAAAAACCAATAATAAGGAATGGGATAAAGCAATCTTCTGACACTACTAGTAAACAACAAAAGAGCAAACCCAAAGGAGGTGATAAAAAAATATCAGAAAAGCCAAACACAACTTCCAAAGGGTATGGGCAGTTTCTTTTCTAAATAACTTTCACATTAAGGTAGACTTTTGAAGCGAGCATCTTTAATGATCAAAGCGACGGATCAATGTACAATCCTACTAATATTATAAATGGGAAAGTTTGTGAGAATGTATGAATGGATGGATGTTTGTTCCTCTTTCACGCAAAGACTACTGAATGGATTTCGATGAAATTCGGTGTGGTAGTAGTTTGGGCCCTGGATTAAAACAGGCTACTTTTTATCCCGAAAAAGTATAGTGTTCTCGAGGGATACTATATTTACGCGGGCGGAGCCGCAGGCAACAGCTAGTACATATTAATTAATTAATTAATTTTATAATTAATTTTTAAGCGTCTTACCGTCCAGCCTGCAAATCCAGCGCCAGTACTAATGGCTGTCATTATATGACATATTAATAGTGTCAATTGTTTATAAATTTTGCATAAAAGTCCAATTTAAATGCCATCACCAATCATATATAAAGTTTGGTAAAATCAATTACGAATACTTCGGGCACGTAATCTACTGCTTGTGTAAAGACGAAAAAGAAAAAAAAAATTAAACCCGTGTAAAAAAATACTAACTAAAATTATTAAATTAAAATATTGCAAGAAATTAAATCTTTTGCATAAAGCGTCCGCGCGCGACAAGGACAGCAGATGTAGCACGACAGAGACAGCGATACATATTGCATACGCCAGGAAAGGTCATTCGAGTTCATATCTGAACAGCTGTACGCGCGTGGTCGATATAATGCAATAAGATGTAATTTCCTGCAACATCATTTAATTTTGTATAAAAAAAATTCCACGAGTTTCAATTTTTTTTTTTTTGCCTAAACGTCTTTACACAAGCAGTATATGACGTACCCAAAGTTTCCGTAATTGATTTTACCAAACCTTATATATACCAATCAAATGCCTGCAAATAGCCAGCCACAGCCTGGCTATTTGCAGGCTGGACGGTAAGGCTCTTTATCACATTGAATCCATTTAACCTTTTTCAGTCAGTCGACAAAAGAATCAAGAAATATAAGTGCAAATGATAATAATAAACAAACTATACAATTGTCACAATCTCTTCCAACAAAAAGTACAAGAAACAAAATAACTGAACTGCCCTTTGAACCAAGTTCTGATGAAGACACAATTCAAAAAGACACAACATCAGAAAAACCAATAAATAGGAATGGGATAAAGCAATCTTCTGACACTACTAGTAAACAACAAAAGAGCAGTCTCAAAGGAGGTGATAAAAAAACATCAGAAAAGCCAAACTCAACTTCCAAAGGGTATGGGCAGTTTCTTTTCTAAATAACTTTCACATTAGGGTAGACTTTCGAAGCGAGCGTCTTTAGTGATCAAAGCGACGGATCAATGTACAATACAAATTAATTCTATAATTCAGTTTTAATATCTATGGACACTTCACACACGTCAGTGAACCAGTGCTTAGTATCTGAAGAACTTGTGTTACAGGTACCAGACAACGGAAATATATTCAATATATACTTAACTTATATTTAAAATGTTTATTATATTGTGCACATATTTAATACACATCCAGGAAGCAGGAACACAGAAAACTTTTTTGTTCCCTGGCCCTTCGAATCCCTATTCGAACCCGAGACACTGAGCCACAGAGGTCGTCGGAAATATTATACATAGTACTGAATTGTATGGGACGGTTTTCAAGCAGTGTCGCTGAAGTATTATTGTCATTTATCGTCAAAATGTCATCAGCTGATGGAGGTATTTTTTTCGACAGAAAACGACAAAATAATTTCATTAGTATCTCAGTACCCGATTCTGTGATAATAAAATGAAACTGTATTTTATTGAATCGACAAAACTCCCTAAATTTTACATCGTCCGAGTTCAATTAATGTTCGTACTCAAGATTTTAAAGTACCTAACCCTAATAATTGTTTCTTTGAAAATGGGCCTCTATCGAAGTAAAAGCTCGTGGTAAAAAAAAAGAGAAAGACCTCTTCTAACAATTTTAGTGGATCTTTAATAATTTTGATTATAATATGTAATAACTATTTAGAAACTTTTTAACACGAAACCTAAGTTCACAGATGCGGCGGTGCGACGACTGCCACTACAGACGCTCGCTTTGAAAGTCTACCTGAAGTCTACTGTAATGTTCATATTTCCTTATTTCAAGATAAAGCTATTTTTAGTAAAATGTCAGCATTGATTGATTGACGCTTAGGTCGTGTTCACGTTATCCAAATAAAGTAAAAATATCTCACGCGATTAACTGACTTTTGCTGACTTCTTAACGCGAGTAGACTATAAAATGATTGCAACATGTTACAGCCATTGTCTAATGTATATTTTTGTCTGTTGGACCCACGAAGTATAGAATACCAGGAGTCCGAACGGTATAGGCTTTTCCATAGTATTCATGACACACAATAATAAACCCAGATCTTAGTTCTCTTTTCTACCACTGACTGCGCTGGAATTTTGGACGTACCGATACTATTGTGGCGGACCAATCAGCGCACAGTCCTGAATCGCGCTTGGTACTTCTCGAAAACTGGCGCGCTCTACCGGCAAGAAATCCCCTAAATTGAGACCATTATTTTAACATTACGTTCGGACTCCTGGTATCTATACTTCGTGGTTGGACCTTAAAGTTGTAAAGTCAGCTTGTAAAAAGTTGTAAAGCCGTAGCATGACTTTAAAAAAATCTAGAGTTCTACGTGCGTATTCCCGCGCCGAGGACGAGGCAATAGTCTCCTGGCTGAAGACCGATGATCGGGCCAACTTAGTCAACGGAAACCGCATTTGGAAGGAGCTCAAACCTACACACTACAAGACAACAGGCCACCGTAAGTAATTTTGATCTGAAGTTTTCACATATGCAGATTGAGTTTAAAAAGCAATGTGTAAATTAACTTGGTTCTCGAAAAATACTTTTGTTATAAATGTATGTTATGGAAGTAGTCGCGCTAGTCGTAAAAGGTCGCGCGGAGATAATATCTGTGATTTGACGTAATTTAAATATCGCAAATCAACGGAACTCAGTCGTGTTCTTATCTTTACCTACGTTTACCGACCGAGCGGAGCGCTAGGGCTCATACGTCTACAAAGAAGGCGTTGACAATGCACAAGCATCGCGGCACAAGTCACAACTAACAAAAACTTGAGGTTTCGTTAGCGGCCGCGTAAATGAATCGAATGTGCGCGGATTCGGGCAGTCTAGTAACTCCCCACGCTGATTTCGTTCATTGAAACCAGGCCAGTTACGCAGGAGTAATTTTATAGTGCCCAAGCGCGTGCGCAGTACACAATAGCACTCTGTCTTCCTTTATACTCTCGTAACCCAGTGGGACGGATAACCGACACGACTGGCGACTGGCGAGAGATCAGGTGCAGGTCTGACTTTTTACATGCCCGCATGGATCATCTTGTCAGACAATCAGGTGATCTGCCTGCATTGTCCTAATCAAACTTGGAAGCAACATTTTTTGTTGTTCCAATACGGGAATCGAACGGCCAACCCACAAACTCAGAGTCGAGAGCTCTAACCACTAGACCACGGAGGCTGGGCGCTCTAGTATTGTAGATGGTGTATTTATATTGAGTTACTACCGACTTCGTCCGCAGACCGGCCGTGGCAGTCACTGCGCAATCGCTACCTGCGCTACATCCTGCCCGCGCTCGGCTCGCTCGCCGTGCCGCCCGCACTCGCGCAGAGACTCCGGGCCGCCGCCGCACAAGGTACTGTACGAGAACATGAACTCAGAGGGGAAATTCTGTTAAATAAAACCTGCATTAATACAATTACAATCAAGTCCCGAAACGATTACATTCTCAAAGGGTGTTTTCATGAACGTTAAACCAACGTGAAATGCGCTCAGTACCCCAAGCAGGAACTTTTGTAAAAATTTAAAGTTACGTAAAGTATGACTGAAACGGGAACTTCGGAATACGTAGGGACGTAGCACAAAGCGCTTTGTAAACGTATCGTGAGCACCCAATCCTACGTAATGAATGAAGAACGAACGAAAGAATGAAATTAAGATTGACTAAAACAGTGTTGCAAAAATATACAGATTTGCCCATATGTATGCAGAATTTTAATTATTTATATAATTTTAATAATATTTAAAGCTTAAATTCAGAGATATCTCAGAAGTTAATAATGGTTACTTACCTATAATTAATCATGCTATAGCGGTACTAATGGGGAATAATGAAAATATCGAGTACAAACAATATTATTTTTCAAGATATTTTAACTTTTCATAACATTTTCTCTCAAATTTGTTTATTTTAGTACTCCAAATTATATCAGTCAAAGATAAGGTAAGATAAAAAAAGACTATACAGATTTTATACGGAATTTGGCAAATAATTTGCGGAAAACGGTTTTAGGATGTCGGCATCACCGACAGCTGACGTTTGTCATTTAAAAACCTAATTTTGAAAGAAGAAGTAAAAAACTGCTTATGCCGGCTGTGTTTTTATTTTCTTAGATTTATTTATTATGTAAAACCTTAGCTAAAAGGATATTTTTGTGATTACGGAAGTTTTGGACAAGTTCTGCCTATCAACAAGATCCAATGTATGATCTACTTTAGGTGTCCGTCAAGCAAGTTGATTCTCCGTAAAAAGTGAGATTTAATATCAATATAGAAAAGGTAACTTTCCTTTGTATTTATAGTATTGAGGCTTTTATTTTTTCATTGTTCAAATACCTATACTTACCTTAAATGCCCTATAATATTATAAAGTCTAGTATATTTTGTTGATCTAATCATAACAATAGGTCGCCGATCGTGTTATTCCCTTGTAGATACTTAAAGTTAAAGAAAAACATTTTGTAGTAGGAATTTATATGTAGCATATTTTGTTTTAGCAACTCAACAGTTGCAGCAGTTCCAAAAGAAAAGCAATATTATATGAGGCTCATTATCATTTATAGCCCGTTAAGCAAGTCAAGATTTCGATGTTTATAAGCACAAGGACAATTTTAAATTAGCACAATAAAGCTCAAATGAAAGTAGATACATTTGGTGTTAATAAAACAATTATATTTGTGACAAGTTTTATTTCTTTCCTTTTACATAAATTACTTTAAAAATGTGCATATTCCTCAAGCTACTTTTTGTAACTTTGCTTATCTGGGGGCACGGCAGTGCTCCTCATACTTATTGCAAAACTGTTTAATGTTGTAAAATAATTAATTAACTTTGGTATACATTACATAAACACTTACTAATATATTTTATTGTCATAAAACATTAGCATGCTTTATGTTTGAATTTTCATAAGTCTTCATCGGCTTTCAAATATATGGCTTGTCTAATGACAATTATTATGTAATTGACAATAATTGTATCTTCGAATAAATGTTAGAATTTTGTAAATTTTCTTTGTTTAGCTCGACAGTTTGTTTTCCTGAAATGAAAGATAATTACAAAAAATATACACAGCTGTGTTGTTTGTATTTTGTAAGTAGGAATAGACTATGGACAGACATGAATAAAGCCAGACAGGGTTTGCAGCTTCGAACCCTTAAAGCATCCAACCAAATTGGATTAATGCTCTAAATTCGAATCCCGTCATGTAACTAGAAGAACTAGAAAATAATGTAAATTCTGTAACTAATTATTATCTATACTTCTATACTAATATTATAAAGAGGAAAAGTTTGTTTGTTTGTGTGTTTGTTTGCATTGAATATGCTCCGAAACTACTGAACCGATTTTGATAAAATTTGGCACAGATATAGAGTAGACCACGGGGAAGGACATAGGCTCCTTTTTATTGCGGCAAAATGTACGGTAGCAAACTTACCGTGTACCTCGGCGTTATAATTCCATGCTCTTAGTTAACTATGAGCACCCTCTATTAATCTTGTTCCATAGTAATAATTGAGCGTCCTAGGTTAAATTGGAGGTCCTCCTTTCATTTTTATGTGTCCTTATCAATAAATAACATATTATTTTGTTTAAAAACACCCTTAAAATTACACAAAATAGTTCGACGTAACCTTTGTCACCAACAAATTTTAGGTGATAGAGTATTCGTAAAATTACGTAGAACGTAACTACACCACCCGTCAAATTGGTGTTCGTGCTCGCTATTTTCATACAAATTGTCAAACGTATCGTTTACGTCACGTTACGTTACTCAGCAAAACTATCTAAAAAAGGTTCCTGCTACCGATTTAGTTACTTTTACGTCCGCTAGAGGCGCTTTCATGGTTTTCATACAAAATTTCTCGTTTACAAACACGAAACGATAATCGCAAAAAGTTCCTGCTTGGGGTACAGATTTGTCGAAACGTCATAAAATCCGTTCACGGTAACATGTCGCTACACTTACAATCCAAACAAAGTAAAGTCTACTTTAAATACGAGAATTGTGGTTCAGATTAGAAGAGTGCGCTAGTCAACTACCCGAACTCAGTTCGGCGCGTGGGGAAAATGCTTGTTATTTTACCTAACATCGGGGGAAAAAGGATACGGCCATAGATATCTATGCCATATTGATCTGTATTAAATGCACAATGTGTTTATGCTGTATTGATTAAAATAGCTTCACAAATATGCCATTTCTCGTAAAAAGTAAAGGATAAAAAATGGTTACTGAGCTGTGGGTTATCCCTAAGTAATAGATATGTCACCGTGTTCTGTGTTCCGCAAAAAAAGCGCTTCTTAGCGGTTACCAGCGCTAAAGAAAAAAAAGTTTATCGGCCGGGACACGTTTGCTAACTTCAATACTGCTAACATAATCCTCCATTTTGCTTATTTAATGCCAGCGGTTGCCATTTTACTTGCGATTTTTTTGTTAGCGCTATTTTCCGCGGAACACAGCCATTTTAATATAACTAGAGAGATTATAATATGTCGACAGATTGTCAAATAAAAATTCTCCTTAAATTTTACGCATTTTTTGTTATAATATAACGAACTAGAGTTCGTCAATTGTCAACTGTCCGTAGGTTTTCCCTGATTGGTTGGTCTTACAGCAGGCTTTATGTCCATAAAGTTAAGAATGGGATATAGCAGGTCAACTTGAAACTATGAGTTCCTTCTAGTTACTACGGAATTCTAAAGTTGTTTAGGTTAAGTTAGAACATTTTTTATTACATTCAAAACGTCTACAAATATGATAAAACAGAAGGCGATAAATTATTACTTTTCATAGAAATAGACTTGAAACTATAAGGGTTCCTTATAATTACTACGGAGTTCTAAAGATGTTCTCTACCTAACCTAACCCAGGTTAGGTAGAGAACATTTTTATCGAGTTCAAAACGTCTTTAAATATGAAAAACACAGAAGGCGATAATCTCACCCCTCCTCCCCCCTCAACTGGCCCTCTCCTCCCAAATCGTGGGATATTATACAAAAATTTTATAATATTAAAATTTAGGCTATGTTCAATTACTAACACTAGTAACCCAACTAACATTTTGGCGCTAAGGGAAACCTTTTTTGACACTTAAAGTATTATAAACGACATATAAGAGCTCTGACAATAGCTTTGGACTCTACTGCGGCGTTAGGAATAAATAATTAAAGTTTCAAGAGGCATAATAGAAATAAAGGAAAAATATATAACTTAAGGTGCTAACTTGGAGTTTGTCAGAACTTTTGTATAACTTACTCTTACATCTTTAGGAAACGTAAAACACTAGAACCAATTGTAAAGTGTCTGCTAATACTTACAAACGGTTAAAGTTCTTAAATGGAGCTAGTCAATACCTTGTACCACTTAACGAGTTCTATGGAGCCCTAAGAGCTAAAAGAAAGTTATAGTAGTGATAATTATTTGTATTATAGAGCTATAGAAGTTAAAGAAGTGATAACTATAGGTATTATAGAGCTAGATGCTGCAAGTGTCACAAAACCACCTTTAAATCATTACAGGTTGTATAATAGGATTTACTCCCACATTATAAAAGTCCAAGTGGCATTAAAAAGCTAGCTATAGTTGTTTTAACACTGTGTTGGGAATAAAATAGTTATCAGGAACCTTAGGTAATGTAGATTTTACGCCATGAAATAAACATAACCTATAAAATTTTAAAAGTAAATTTATGGTCAAAATATTATTTTCCGACTTATTGATTTACATTATTTACTGTTTTCAACTATAATATACATAGACGTACTGAGAATTGTTATTTACAACCACAACTAAAATAAAAAAAATGCCGTGGCAGTGATTTATTTTACCTAATAATATGAAATGTTATTTATTTTTGAGGCGCTTCAAAATTGAGATGAAAACTAGTATAATATATTATCATAGAATACTTATCACCGCAGGGAGAATTCATAATTATGAAACCGATAATGTATAAAATTATTAATTGATGTCGGCCATGATTGTCGGCCATGAATATGCGCACTGCTATTATATTTTATCATTTTTGACGTTAATAGAAACGTAAAGTAAAAAAAAACTTTGGGTGATGTTTATTACTACTTATTATGCACAATATAGAATCGAGCTATAAATAGTATCGTAGGAGCACACATATGTGGTTAAAAAGCTAATTGAGTGAATTTTATAAATTATTTATTACTAAAGGGTGCAGTTGTAACCTGTGTATAGCTTATAATACACCTAAAATGGTGAATACTACTTCAATAGCACTATTGTAACTCTTTATTCCCACCTTTTTATCACTTTTCTACAACTATTATGTCACTTTAAGCTCTAAAATTGTGGGCCCAATCGAGGGTTATAAGATAGTTATAGCGCACTATACCACTAGTTGTTAGACCTTTTATAGAACCTTAGGTTTTTAAGTTTCTCTTAAGTAGCTCATTTAGCGCTTATTCTTATTACCAAAATGTTAGTTGGGAACTAATTTAGCGTTCAAACTGCACTTCTTTGGCTTATCACAGATTTAATTTACTTCTACGACAGTTTTATATACCTAATTCTAAAACTGTGAGTTATTTAAAACACGAAATCTATTTAAATTCTCCAAAACACTATTCGTTACATTCGATAACAAATGAATAAACAAACAAATATGGTGGCGCGGGGCACATGGCCAACCAATCAACGTCCCATTTTGCAATTTTACGAATTCCAGTTCATTATATTATAATGAAAATTAATGTGTAAAATTGTAAGGAGAATTTTTATTTGACAATCTGTCGATCTATTACAATCTCTTTAGTTATATTACAATCTAACGGTTTTTTTCAATTTTACGGTGACTGATATATACTATCGCGGACTTTTTTGTAGACCTTTTTACGTTTACGTTAAGGTGTACAATACTGGAAATAAAAGTGTGTTTATTTAGTACCTACATTAGAAACCTCAAAAATTATCAGTGTTTCTTTACTATATTATGCATGTTTTATACATATAAACCTTTCTCTTGAATCACTCTATCTGTTAAAAAACTCCGCATCAAAATCCGTTGCGTAGTTTTAAAGATAATAGCATATAAAGCATATAAAAAAAATAAGCATATAAAGGGTCAGACAGAAAAAAAACTTTGTTTTATACTAGCTATTTAGTGATAAAAATCATTGATACGCCAAGTCTCCGAACAGCCGTGCAATTTTAATTTATCTAATAGAGTTTCAAACGTTTTGCGTCTCAGGTGAAATAAAGTCAAGGAGCAACTCGAACTCGGCGAACAACTCGATATTCAAGTCGGCGCCCGTGCGCAGCGCGTGGGCTCTCCGCCCCAAGTCCCCTGACCGCTCCCCGCCCTCCCCTCACGCCTCGTCCCGCACTCCACGCCCCTCAACCCCCTCACGAATTACCTCCAAATCCCTCCGCAGTCGGAGTCGTCGTCGTACGCTGACGCCCACAGCGTCCACATCGAAATCAACGCACCAATTGGATAAGAGGAAATCAAATACGAGCGATACTTCAGGTATAGAATATATTGTGGATAAAATGTGTTCGTGGCGTGTTTAAAAAAGGGAGGGGAGGAGAGATTAATTATTGAACTATATGTCAATACAAATAAAATGAAAATCATATTAAAAACAATATACTTACATACTTTAATCATGATAATATGTATTAGAACTATGTACTGTGTCACCCTGTTGAAGCTGGGGTAGGCCCCTCATGATTTACCTATATTTTTGACTATAATTGCAGGTGCTAGCAGAGCTCTATCCAAGCGGACGCTCAGATCATCAGCTGCTCATTCACCAACATTACCGACTCCCAAAGCGAAAAACCGTCGGGATTCTCTCACATACTCCGAGCTGACGCGGAGATTCGCGTCGCGCCACCGATCTACGCCGCAGTCGGACTCGTCCGTGGACACCCGCGGCGAGAAACGTTTGCTCGACACGTCCGACTCGTCCGAGAATTCAGACAAAAATTCAGACGACAATGCCGAGATAAAAAGAGTGACAAGAAACGATAGTAAAGTTTCACCGTCCTTAATCAGCGGATCTACATTTAGAAGATCGAAACGCTTCAGAAGCATAACGCCCGAAAGACCGAGAACGCGCCGTTTATACAATCCGAGGGCTGTCTAACGGCAAATGTATGTGTATTCTTCCTGACGTATCACCATCTAAGGTCTGCTAGGCCGATAGGTAGAATAATCATAATACATAAGTCAAAAACATATTATTTTATACCCAATCTGCGAAAAGAAATATTTTTGCAGAATGTATTTTTGACTATGTTGAAATTTTGACTTTTTTATTAAAGTATATAGTTAAACGTTAATGTACTAAAATTATGTAGTGCAGCCGAATTCTTCTGAAACGGGTTGATTGATTTGGAGTTTTTGGTGGGCACGAGAATAGTTTGAAGTATGTGTTAAGAACTATGGTCTATGTAAAAATAGTTTATTGTTTCCTAGATGTTGTTTGCTTTCGGAATATTAAAATCTTTTTAGGCATCTTTGCATTAAAACTTAAAAGTTTTAAACATTACATGTTTAGCCCTGTGGAGCAGGAGTTATGAAGACTGACAACAATAAATTATTTACTTATTTTACATTCATCTGAAGCCAATGTACAAGACAAGATCTAAAAAGGCCACTTTGGGTGAACATTAGATGAATCATATGCAATTCATATTATGTGCGCCATTTTACGCATTTCTATTGAAAACTGTCAAAATTGATGTAATCTAATATTATGAAATCACATGAATCATCTGCCGAATATAGCCATTTGACCATTTCACGATTTTAGTATCGGAAAAATGTATATGAAACATAATATGAAACACCTAAAGTGACCTTTTTAGACCCCCTGAGGCCAATTAACGTAATCAAAAATGTTCAATTCGCAGTATGGCGCCAGTCTCAGCGCATGCTGTTGCACTCGAATACGCACGTACACGAGAAAGACACCTGACACTGCCGCCAAACTACGAATGGATCATTTATTATTACGTAAATTGACCTTCAGATTTATTAAATAGTATCAAATCAAAATTCATTAAAAAATTTAAAGCAGCGAAAAATTTGGAACTATGTGTTTTGCGTTTAGCAATTAATTTATGTTTATGTATTTTAATTTAAACTACATATAATAAAATTCTTATTACGTTAAAGTATTAAAGCCTTGTCAAACTAGCGATTTTGGGGCGGGGCGATAGCGCAGCGGTCGCGATTCGCGCGGCGATCACGCTGCCCCATTTTGTACATACATACATAATATAATCACGCCATTTTCCCGTAGGGGTAGGCAGAGTCGCAGAGACCGCCTCTTTTCCGTAGGGGTAGTCAGAGACCACTTCTTTCCACTTGCTACGATCCTTACATACTTTATTCGCTTCGTCCACTTTCATTCTTACCATCCATTCCTCCTCTTACATTCAACGTAGCGAAGCGGCTCTCCATGGGCCACTTTTCGCCTCCGCGAGAAACGAGATGTGATGGGTGGCGAACCACATCGCCGCCATTTTGTACACAGTAATTACTAATAACTTATAAAATAAATGGATGAAAATAATTAAATATGCAATTTCGAAAGGAGCAAGTGTATGAATAATTAAACTTTCCAGGAAACAAGAAAGCTAAGAAACTTTTACATAAGGCAGCTAAAAATAGAATTTACACTGAAACTAAAGTAATCATTTGGTGTTTCTACGTGCATTTCAAAGATATAAATTCGAAAAGAGCATATCTGTTATGACTTTTAGCCTGGGACCACACGTACTTAAAATTTGACATTTTTTTAAGAATGTCAAAATGGTTCTCCCAAAATCGTCTTATTTGCTTTCGATTTCTCCTGCGTCTTCGATGTAACTATGCTGTCAGCAGTGTTTCCTCGTCGTCTATTTTGTAACCAGGGGTGGTCGACTTTGTATTAATGACCTTGGACCAAAAAGGGGGCAGTTCGGTGCGACAAGAATGGTTATATTTCAATATATCGCTCTCTGTCTTACATGGTTAATATTACATAAAAGTTACTTAAAAACCACAACAGATGACACTATCCCGCTTCTAGATCGCGCTATCGAAAATTCTAGACGTATGTATATAAGGGCTCACGAACATTTTGTGGTGTAGTAGTTATGATTTGTGCGTGGAGGTGGTTGCTCGGTTTTGTTGAAATGTAAAATTTAACTCTAAAGAGAAATTTAACGTAAACTCAAACTTTAATTACGTATCTTCAATTTCCCGCCATATTCATATAATCAAATATGTAGTCCTCCTTTGTTGGAAGGCGGTTAAAAGTTTGAGGGGGCAGCTCACTAGAGGCGCTATTTGGTCCCAATTTTTTTGTATGAAGTCGACCTTCTTCTCCGCGAGTAATAGTGTTCTGTGTTTGTAACTGACTGTACAAAACGCGGATCGCACGGCGCTAGCTCGCTGCGTGGTCGCCGCGCTATCGCCTCGCTTTGAACTCGCCCGCAAATCGCTAGTGGCCATATATGGCCTTTAATGCTTTAATTATATCATCAGAGGGTCTATTCACGAATTAATAATTAGTATGAATAAAACATTTACATAAATAAATAAAATATTTGACATGTGAAAATTTAGTTTTGTAATACTTTCAGAAATACTCGTATTACGATAACGTACGTACTTAGTTACGTACGTAATGATAAAACTTCAAAGTAAAATATATTTTTTTATGTGTAGATTTGAAATAACGTGCATTTTTTAAATATACAAAAGTGCTTTGGGAGGCAATAGGCATGTTGAAAAATATATTATTCGTCTATTCAATGTTAGACAACATGATAATAAAAAGTCTAATACCCATTTTTGTAAATCTTAAAGTATAAACAATTAAAATTACATAACAATGAGAGCGATATATCGGCCTGGGACGTCATGATGTGCTACCGTCATACATTTGTCATTAAACAGTGTATGGCGGTAGCCACATAATTTAAAACAAGAGGAAAGGGCCTAGCTAGAAAGTTCATAGAAAACCGCTGTAGCCAAACCCACATAAAAACACTGAAAATTAACCAGTTGAGTATTTGACAACATGTAAAAATTTAGTTTTCTTAAATAAATTAAGAAATAATTACGTATTACAACTTGATAAAAGTAAAAAGAATTAGGATTTTATGTGTAATTTTGTAATTACGTGCATTTCGAAGTCACAAAAAAAGATGAAATATTTTTTTAAAACGTTAGTATATAAAACCTACATAATTAGTTTACTTAGATCAAATACAAAAATATTTACTATGGTATGTATGAACATCAACGTCCAAAATTACGACATAGGGGTCGTCCATTAATCACGTGATGCCTAAAGGGGGGAGGGGGGGTCCGAAAAAAATCACCAAGTATCACCAAGGGGAGGAGGGGGTATAAGGAGACATTACATGTATTAATTTTCAAATCTAGTCTATGCATACCGAAATTATTATCAGTTATAGATTCGTAGTGTTGTTTAAATACTTACAAGACAAATGACTCGTATAGTTTTTAATTGCTTAATTTATTCGATTAAATTGTTTTTTAAGTTAAAGTTTTTCTTCAAACATGACCTGCTTACTATGTAAAAAAATACACGTGATTTTAGGTGGGGGGAGGGGGGGTAGTATAAAACCTCACCACGTATCACCAGGGGGAGGGGTCTAAAAAGTTGTAAAAAAACATCACGTGATTAATGGACGGTCCCATATCAGAATTTTTGTGCATATGGCGTATGGCCATATGCACAAAAATTCTAACAACTCACTGGCGTGTGACGTCACATACTAGTACGACTTTTATATGGGGCGTTTTCACGAGGCTCACAAAAGTGCTTCAAACAATCCGCAATATCTTTGAAAATTTTGATTTTTGGTATACTATTCCTTGTGTAAACTGTCTTATTTTTCAGAGCACTATTCATATATGTAATAAAAAAAATTACATGCATTTTACCCAATTATAAAGGTAATAATTCCTCGAAATAACAATGAAATAACGACTAATAAGAATGACACAGAAAACAACCATAACATCATAATAAGTAAGGAACCACAAAGCAAGTTAAGACTCGCTGTCCTTAACTATGACACGCGGGCTACGGCCACATGCCCTTTCCTCTTGTGTTGTATATTCCGTGGCGGTAGCAAATTGTGACGTCACAAATCGTTTCGCGAGAAAGAGATGGGCAATATTTTTATTTGCATATAATTTTTAATCTTGTCAACCTAAATCACTTTTTCTTTAGATTAATTATGTATCATTAATTTAACAATTTTAACTTTTTATTTGTAAAAATCTGTTATTTGACATAGGCAACATCCCTATTCAATTGGTGTAATTAAAACACTTACCTATTACATATTGTGTTTCATGTTTTGGCGAAAGTCTTAAAACTTTTTTTTTTCATATTTTTTTTCTGTAATGTAAAATATTAATTTTGTTTTTGGAATGTGTGTGACTATATTTTTCTTTTCTTTATTATGTGACACGGTGGGCGTTAATGTTTTGTTTTCTTACTATATTTTACCAGTTATTAAAGTAAAATTAATCAGATATAACTTGTTTAAATGAAGATTACACTATATTTTTATAATTAAAATTATAAAAATACGTGTGCAAAATTTTGCCCAAAGGGATTTTGTGCGTTGATACATCAGTCAGTTAGCTTTGCCTTTTATATAAGTAGATAGAAAGATAGATAGATGAAACAGCCAGTTTTACGCGACTTACGGACACACAGCCAACATTTGTCCTTGTTCTAATTTAACGAGTATATTTTGTTATTGTATTGAATGAACATAAACGTTTAATTATAAAAGGTATGTCTTTGTATCATTTTGTCATTTATATCATTACCTATAGTTTAACTTATGCAGTCACGCTAAAACGAGCTAAGCAAAGCGCAAGGGCACCAACTGTAACTTTTTTTATATTTCTAGAAATGAGAAGACATTTTAGGGTTACGTTTATTGGGAACACATGGAGTAGGTGGACGACATCACAGCTTAGCTAACGACACAACGCGTTACACTACACACAGATTTGGCACTTTACAGTTTAGGCTGGTACTATACGATCCGGAAATCCGGTCGGGGAAATTCAGGGCATTAAAAATAGAACTCTACGCTTAATTTAATAGAGCTGAAAATCAAACACAAGTGTCGAGTCAATGTCAAATATTATGACTGCTCGACACTTCGATTTTGAACTCTATTGTAATAATGCAGAGTTCTATTTTCAGTGCTCTTAATTTTCCCGGGCCCGCCGGATTCCGGATCATATAGTCCACGCCTTATACAATTCCACTACTTTATATCACACTAAACTGAGTATTTACAATAATTTAGAATAAGATTTGAGAAGTTCTAAAAATATATTAATAAGTTGATCAAAATAGGAAGCTATGAAGAAATATATTTTTAAAAATGTTAAGTTTGCATAAACTATTATATGAAAAATATACCTACTTGTACAACCATAAATTTGACATAAATACTTAAAGTGTTTTCTAAGTAATTTAACTACATAATAAGTTAATAAAAATTCAAAAGACAATAAAATTAAATTCTTATAACTACTTAAGTTACTAGGTTTAAATTTTCAGTGAGAAAACTGATAATTTTCAAATGTAATTCATATTATTAGCACAAACACACATTGTTTATATTTTATTTGAGAGTTTCAAGTCTTAAAAATAAAAGTAATAAAAAATATTATTATTTAAATCTGTTTGTAGACTGTTGTTTCCATGGAGGTGTAACAGAAAGGAGGTGTAGTAAGTATATTTTAGTATGAAACTAAGCGTTGATATTTTGCGGGGTGAGAGGGTGCCTGACTCCGCCCACTCATCTACCGGTCAATAGCAAAATACGCATTACGTTCGTTATCGACCTGACTAGTAGTTTTGCTAGACTAAATGGCACTAAAGGCCAGATTAAATCTTAACATCTTTAGATGAAAAACTAAATATTGCTTTACGGCTGAAAAGGCTAGGAAGTACCTACTGAAAACAAATCATATTCTTTGATTATAATAACGTACGTATCGAGAATATATTTTTAATCCTCGTGGCCAGCCCTTAAGAACGCCATCTATTGGCAAGTAGAATAATTTCTAATTTAACCGATGCGTGAGACTTTTTTAGAACAATTATAATAAATTTAGTTTTTAATTACTAACAAATGTATTTTTTACAAGATAAAACAACATTTCATCATTTTATTATTAGAAACTCAAAAATACAAAAAGTTCGAAATCAAGAGTTGTGCACAGAACGAACGCTGACAGTACATTGATTTAGGCCACGCCCATTGTGATGACGTAACGGGCCGACTAAAAATCACAGTGCACACTCAGACCGAATAAAAGTCTGAGAGTGCACAGTTGCTTATGCCGTCTCCTCTCTATCAGCTCCATGGTTGTTTCAGTAGACCATACAATATACATATAACACTTCACTGTTTTAAATAACAATTATTATATAACCTGTATTTATGATCTAGTAACGCAGAAACAATCCAATTAAATAATATAAATACATTAGAAATCGTTTTACATTAAGAGCGTTTCATACATAAGAATTGAATCGTGAATATTCGTAGTCACTTTAGATACACACGCAATAAGACGTAACAGTTTGTACCTACGGCTTGGCAATGACTGTATAATATTTTATCCATAAATTGGAATTATAAATAAATATAATATAATGTCATTCCAATCTAATATGAATATACGTATTGCGCGCGTTTACTCGCTAGTTTGCAACAACTAAGTACATAAGCTTAGTTTAAAAGTTAGCTACTACAAAAATAAAATGACTTTAATAATTACTATTAATAAAAATATTTACACAACTCATTAGCTATTTTATGATGCTGTGTTTGTCTGATACGACAAAAAAGACAGAACGTTGAATAGCTAATCCGTTGTATAAATATTTTGTTAGTAGGGGGGGGGGGGGGGTTTAGATATACCTATTTATTTATAGATTGCTGTTGTGGTTGCACGGCTCTGTTAAGGTCATTGACGTCACACAGCTATGAGCTACTTGTATTGATATTGTTTCAAGCAATTATTGCTTCTTAAAATCACCCTTTTTTGTGAGGTTATAAACCTCAACGCCATTTTAATTATTTTTTGCCCAAACGTCATTTAATAAGCAGTAGATCATATATCTAAAATATCCGTTATTGATTTTGAACAATCTTATTAAAACAGGATTTTTACTGTAAATACTAAGCATTAATTGCTTAGTATTTACAGTAAAAATCCTGATCTAATAAGGAATGTAGCATTTAAATGTCGAAAAATCTTAAGATTTATTTCCCTTTCCATAGTGTATCATAATTTAAAAGAACAAAGTTAATCAAACCTAACCCTGCAAGCAAACTAAATGAAATAACCTAACCAAGAGCATGTCAGGACATGTCTAAAGAGGGTTCCGTAACTATAAACGCGTAATATGCTTTTTTTTTTAATTACTCCAAAAGTTACTGTCCGATTTGGTTCAAAATAATTTCCCTAAAGAGTTTTTAGCATTATCTATCAGCATGGAAATTTTCAAGTTTCTATCTCCTATAGTTTAAAAATGCTAGGGGGGGGACCAACTTACAAACTACTTTGGAGGCCGATTACTCGAAAATGGTGAACTTTATAAAAAAGTAACGTATGGAACCTTGCCTTTATTTTAAAAGACCTATTCTACGATACCCCACACGATGGGGTAGAGTGAAAAAAAAATTTTCATCCCCACTTCACATGTATGGAGAGCCACCCCTAAAATATACAATTAATATTTTTTTATGATCCCGAAACCGTGACCTATACACAATCTATAACTGCACGAAATTTCATCAATTTATATTCATAATTACAGGAGCTAGAGGCGCGGACAGACAGACAGACAGACAGACAGACGGACAGAGCGAAACTATAAGGGTTCCTTAAGTATTACGGAACCCTAAAAAGGACTAGGAATAATAATAAAAAATAAAAATGAAACAAAATATAATAAAGTAATAAAAAATCTATTATTTACATATTTACAAAAAAAAATACAACAAGGGTTTACAAATAACAAAATATTTCATTAGGACAATGTAAGTTCATGCATTAAAAATATAAAGTTCTATTTTTAACATTTTTTATAAGAAGCAAATTTTTACAAAATTTTGCTCAATGCCTATTATACGAAATTACACATTAATATGTCTTACTAAAGATATTTGATCACACATACTTTTAACACATTGAGATTAACAATATCTACTTTTTTAATACATCATTAAATCGTTTAATTATTATTTTTTGTTATTATTGCTTCAGACAATACATTTTAGAATACTATGTGGAGTAAGCGAGTCATATATAAACACTTAAGAAAATAGGCTAATTTAGTCAGCAGGATATGGTGGATTGTATAAGTTCAAAAGATATTCATTTCAATACATGCAAATTAAGTATCAAATAATATATCCAACTTAATTTCTTTTTACATAGACTCTGAAGTTTAAGGCAATCTCAGAGGTCGTTAGTTATGGCCACACTGTAAATAAGTCACTTTGTGTGTGAATAAAGTTATGGACGGTACAATAAAAGTGGTAATAATAAAAGTTTAAGTGGCACACAATTTTCTGTTATTTGAAACCTAACCTACGTCCTACTCCTAACACGTTATCTTTTATACTTCAGAATTTAAGACTCATTTTCTTGTAGGTAACTAAGAGCTATCTAGTTAAACAGAGATCAATAGATTAATATATGAAGGGTCAAACTGCACTCACTTTTTGTCTGCTGGTGGCGCCATTGTTGTTTCCTATTGAGCGATAGCTGTACGGTCCACCGAAGTAGTGCAAGTGCTTTTTATTCTCATGTATATGTCAAATTAATACCGTCAAATTGCAAACACCGTAAACCTAAATATGAATCGAAACATCAGTATGTTTCGGTTCACAATCAAATCAAATAAAAAAAAAATAATTCAAAGTTGGTATTATTATACTCTTTTTGAACGTCGATATACATGATGCCTACCACCGGTTCGGGAACTAACCCAGCGAGAAGAACCGGCGTGAAACAATCTTTCATGTGTTCAATTTCGCTATTTATACCATAAACTTACGGTATTTATTTTTCGTTGACATATATAAATAGAATGCATAATAAACTTATCAACAATTACGATAGAATAAAAGTAATTTTACTAGGAATAAATTCATGACATTGTCATTGATTAAGCTTATTTTCTCTATTATTCCATCGATTCATATCATGAAATTAATAAATGCATTGGTTTTTAGTTTACCACCAATTAGCTACCTACTCATACCTATACGTTATTGTAATTTAACTTTCAGATACCCTAATAAGTTTTTATATCAAATAAATATCTTATTAACAAAAGGTATTTGATTAACATTAAGTATTCACATAAACTTTAGAATGTCGGTACTTAATACTTATAGGTAGGTATATACTTTAACCCCCTTACTAATAAACGCTGTATAAGCTTTGAACAGTTATACATTGTTTTGTTCACATCATACAAGTGACATGTTTAATTCGATAGAAGGAGACAAAACACTGTAACTATTCAAAGCTTATACAGCGTTTATTAGTAATTGTATGTATATATTTTTTAACTTTTACTTACTAAGCTTGTTTGCTGTTATCGAATTTATATTATCGAATTTTATAAAACAGCGTGTCAATATTACAAACTACGACGGGTACGCAACGAGTTCTGATTTTAGCGGATCGAGGCAAATCTATTTAGAACTTTTACAATTTATGGACTGTTCTACAATCTTCGGATAAACGTTTTGGATAAAAGTTTATTCATTAGTTTAGTCCGTGTCACATGACATGAAGATTTTATAAATTAAACCCCATACTAATAAAAATATTTGTACAGTGGATGGATAGGCAATACAATGTTTTGTCCTTGTCTTACAAGTTAGAAAAGTAGCAGGTAGCTTGACAGACAAGGACAAAACGTTGTATTGCTTATCCACTGCATAAATATTTTTATTAGTAAGCGGGTAAAAGATTAACATGGTGACCTAAACAATTATATCCGCGAGTCGTAAATATTTACACGAGCTCCAACACTTTGATGGTGCCCTGGCTGTTGGCGGCGAGCAGCACGGGGCGGTCGGCGGCGCGGCGCCAGCACACGGCCGACACGAACTCGCTCGGCTCCTCGTCCCGCCCCGCGCGCTCCAGGAACCCGCGCACCGCCTCGAACCGGTAGCTCAGCAGCGGCCGCGACAGCCCGGCGTAGTACACGTACAGCGCGTTGTTCTCCGAGCCGCACGCCACGTACCGCCCGTCCGTCGCCAAACCGACGAAGTTCTTCTCGTTCGTGTGGCCCGTGAACGACCGCACGCACCGCGGCGACTCCACCCGCCACAGCTTCAGCTGCGAGTCCGTGGACGCCGACACTAGCGAGCGCGCGTCCAGCCACTGCACGTACGACACCGCCTTGCGGTGGTCGCGGAACACCGCCAGCGGCGCGCGCGGCGCCCGCAGGTCGTAGTAGTGCACGCAGTGGTCCGCCGAGCCGAACGCCAGGTGGCAGGAGGAGCGCGGGTTGAAGCGGACGCAGCAAACGTTGAACTTGGCCTCCAACGTGGCGACGGAGCGCTCGGCGTTGAGCGACCACAGTTTCACGCGCGCGTCGTCGGAGCCGGAAGCCAACAAGCGCACGTCGGCGCGATTGAAGTGCACGGACCAGCAGCGCTTGTCGTGCTCGTGCAACGCGCGCGTGCGCACGCCCGTCGCCGCGTCCCACACGCCCACCGTGCCCTCGTAGTCCGCCGACGCCAGCACGTGCTTGTGGTACGCGTTCCACGACACGCACGATATCTTGTGGGAGCACTGCATCTCCGCACACGGGTAGTGGACGTCCACGGCGTCGCGTATCACAGATTCGAATTCGAACACTTTAATTCGTTTAGTTACACCCGCTATTGCGAAAAATTCATCGTCCTTGTCGAATTCTATCGTCGACACAATAGTGCTGTAGTTGATCGCGTCGTTGCAGTAGGAGAGCGTCGCTAGCGGTCTCAACGCCCGGTATCTAGTGAAGGCTGCCAGGTCTTCCCTGAACGCTTCGAGTCCTCCAAAACCGGGGTCCGGGTTAGTCTGTACCTCCGGGGCCTGTTGATCGCCGGTCGTCGGCTGCTGTTGCGGCACAAGGTCGTCTCCGGAAGCCACCGCCGGAGTCACCGCACCGGAACCCGGAAAGTACAGTTCGTCAGCGCGATGCGCAAAGTAGCACTGAAAATAATAAATTTTATTAAAGTACATGAGGCGGAAGTCTAGCATGCTTACAAATGCGTTCTGTCTACACAAGTATAGACATACTGACAGATAATATAGACAGAATGACAGGCTTTTCTTTGTAAATCTGTCATTTTGTCTATTCTTTCATAGAAAAAACCTATTTCTATGGCGTTTGTGCTTACTGCTAAGCATACGTGGGGGAAGGATAGCGTAAAGATTTTTCGAAATTTATCCCCCACGGTGGTGCAATAGGGATTGGGGGTCCACGCGGATGAAGTCACGCGCTAAAATTAGTGTTTAATATAATATGTAATAATTTATCTAACAGGCATATTTTATATAACATAATTCACGTAATAATTTCTATTCAAAAATATAAATCTAAGAAAATTCGTTTCATTCAAGAAAATATCCTACTAATATTATAATGTGAAAGTTTGTGAGGATGGATGGATATAATATGGATGGATGGATGTTTGTTACGCTCTTTTACGCAAAAACTACTGAACGGATTTTGATAAAATTCGGTAATGTAGTAGTTAGAGCTCTAGGTTAACACATAGGTTAGTTTTTATCCCGACAAAGTAGTGTTCCCGTGGGATAGTCTTAACGCGGACGGAGCCGCGGTCATAAGCTAGTTGGAAATAAAGGGGAAAGAGTGCACTAGTCAACAGCTAGAGCCTCAAACTCAGTGCGGCGCGCGGGGAAAATGCTTGTTATTTCACCTAACATCGGCATTGGGGAATAAAAAATAATAATTTAAAAATTTTAAAAACCCGACTGCGTAAAAAGTGAACCAAACTAAGTACATAATTAAAACTGAAAAGAGAAAAACAAGCACTTAGATATCCGGTGGTCTAGAATTCTATAATATATTATTGAATTAATACTATTGGAACATAACAACTAAACAGTCAGGATCCATTGAAAAATTAGATTGGCTGTCGAATAATGGATCCCGACTGTTCAGTTGTTATGTTCCAATAGTATTAATTCAATAATATATTATAGAATTCTAGACCACCGGATATCTAAGTGCTTGTTTTTTTCTTTTCAGTTTTAATTATGTACTTAGTTTGGTTCACTTTTAACGCAGTCGGGTTTTTAAATTTTTTAAATTATTATTTTTTATTTTATACTTTTTAGTTATGAGTACCTAGCTAGCTATTTACCAGACTGGATTTCCTATCAGCATCAGTACTATATCACAATTGCACTGGAATGTGAGAATGGTTGTTACGCAACTTTAAATCGATATAGATCCTAAACGGTCAGTCAAATCGAAAAATGTTGAGAGAAAACTAACAATGATTTTTAAATACCTATTCAACGATACCCCACTTTATATTGTTTGTTGACTTTCATTTTTTTAATTTTCACAATATGGCGTCCAGTAGTCGCCATATTGAATTTTCACCAACGTCATGTCTTTAGTGACACTCGCCGGACTAAGAGGAATCGATTGACGTGTGAATCATAAAAATCGGCCCAGGCGTTTGGTCTGTATAGTGCTTCAAAGGAACATACATACATACATACACACATACATAGGCTGATAAACACATTACCACTCCTTTGCGTCGCGCAGTCGGGTAAAAAAGGATATACCTACCCATAAAATAGTAATCTATACTTATACCCCCTTACTAATAAACGATGTATAAGCTTTAAATAGTTATACAGTGTTTTGTTCCCGTCACACAAGTGACATTTTTAATTCGATAGAAGAAGACAAAACACTGTATAACTATTCAAAGCTTATAACAGCGTTTATTAGTAAGGGGGTTCAGTTATAAGAGATGCTATAGTGCATATATTTATACCTACTGCTTTGTAAATTATTTTAGAAAAGACATCCTCAACACTCAGCTGTTGGTGTTTTATGAAAAAACTATTTAATAATATTGTCTGAAGTAAAGTTATCTCAATTTCTGAACAATCAAACTGTGTCGTTGTGTTCTTGCTTTTTTATTTTCATTCTTTGTTTGTTTTTTTTTATTTACGGTCAAAGTTGCGCTAAAAATCCGATGTTTGGAGGCTATTATCTTTTTAAAAATTTTTACAATTTAAAGCAAATATCGACCTAGATAAGTATAATAAAAAAAACAACGGGTTGCACTCCAGGAGTGTCGGTAGAAGTGAAACATCTCAAAAGTGGGGCCATTTAACTGGAGACACTTTTTCTCCAGTGTTTTCACCAATTACGTCAAATTTCAAAATGGCTCCAAAAATCTCAAAAGTGGGGTAATTTAACTGGAGATACTTTTTTTCTCCATAGTGTTTTCACCATACCACTTGTCATATTAATTAATTACTCTTTGACCATACGTCAAATTTCAAAATGGCCCCAAAAATCTCAAGTGTGGCGAAGCGTCGCCACGGAAATTCTCGCCACGCCAAAAATGAGGTTTACCCTCGCCTATAGTCATAGATGTTTCACATCAAAAACCGGCCATGTGCAAGTCGGACTGGCGCACCGAGGGTTCCGTACAAACCTGTAGGTATATAAATAAAAGTTCACCCATTACGACAATCGAGTCATAGTAGGGATAGTAAGTTTAAAATTATTAAAAACATTTTTATTATATTATGATGTAACTAAAAATTTAAGGTTTCCGCAATTTTTCCTTTATCTGTGCTATAAGTATATATATGATTAATATATAATCAACTAGCTTTTGCCCGCGACTTCGTCCGCGTTGAACAATACTTTGGGATATCGCTGAAATTTACCCGCGACTTTATTTATGACTAACGAAAGCGGAATCCTATTTTTTTAAACGGAACCCTAAAATAAAAGTAGCCTATGTTAGACCCTATAACATCAGCTATCTGCTAGTAAAAGTCCCGTGAAAATCGGTCCAGCCGTTTCAGAGATTAGTCGGAACAAACAGACAGACAGACCGACTGACAGACAGACGGACAGACAAAAATGAAAAAAAAAAATGTATTTTATTGTAAGTACCGAATATACTTTCAGATTCATTATGTAAAAAGCTGTTAATTTGAAGTTACAAACAGACACTTAAATTGTATTTAACTGTATAGATGTATAGATATTATAATGTATTATATTTTAAGATATTATCAATTTGATGTTTATAAAATAACTAAACTATTTAACTAAAGTAAACTAAACTAAACATTAACCCGCACGCGCACCCCGCCTTGGTGACGCCCACTCCGCAACGGGCCGTGCAGCAGGAATCGTAATATTTTAATTTCGCCATAACTTCAAAACCAAACGTCCAATTTTAATAATTCAAAGACCAAATATTATCTACATGAACTGTACTTAGTGATGAAATAATTTATTTTGATAAGGATCAATAACATGAGTAAAATAAACGCATTTAAATGTAGTCCAAAAAAAAATCAAGATTTCTAAATAAAAAAATGGTTATTGTGCCTCACTCGACATAGATAGGTATAGTGTGTCGCGGACTTTTTTGTAGATATTTATAAGATCTACAATTAATTAGAACATTTTATGGTTCTATCTTTTATAGTTTAGGCAGCGTACGCAAAATAAGTAACTTTTCTGGTTGATTTTTTACACCTTGTGTCCGAAAAACCCAAATATCTTACGGAACCCTATTTTTTTCCAAAATAAAATTTAGCCTATGTTACTCGTGGATAATGTAGCTTTCGAATGGTGAAAGAATTTTTGAAATCGGTCCAGTACTTTTTGAGCCTATTCATTACAAACAAACAAACAAACATACAAACAAAGTTTTCCTCTTTATAATATTAGTGTAGATGTGTGTAATGTGTCGAGCTCGCGAACGGACGCGCTCCGCGTTATACACATGCAGCAAATATTAATTATTTGATTAATATTTTTGCGAATCGCGCGGCTGATTGCCGCTGCACGTGATCATGGCGCTCGTGGTCAATGAGTTGCTGGCGTTTATCCAGCACGCCATCGACACCATGGACGAGGTCAGCATAATGCAGACCTGCAAGTCTTCTTTCACCAGTGAGGAGATTTGCAAAGGCAAGCATTTGCTGTACGAGACGCTTGGCCAGAGCGCGAACATGCCATCGCGAAGGAGAGATGGAACCGAAAGAAGCGTGCAGGACATCATCTCCCTGCTGAAGCAGACGGATCCGGATGAAGTGCCAGCTTTTGTAGCAAAAGAACTGCATAAGCTGCCGCCAGTGACACTGGACCACGTCGACGTCGTCAGTCTACTGAAGGACATCAAATTCCTGAAGGAAGAACTGGCCGGAGTTCGAGGTAGATTGCAGTCATCAGAGTTTACCATAAGTGATCTACGTAGTGAATTATCACAGCTAAAAAGTGTTAATTCAATATGTAGGTCACCTGATGCAGCAAACGTCACTCGTCGTCGAGGCGCGCAGGCGGTCACGTTTAGCCCGTCAGCATTATCCGACGGGTCAACGAACATCGTCACCGCCCCCGCTGCCCGCTCCCCGCCCGCGCAGGAGCCGGTGCCGAGTTACGCAAATGTCGCCGCTTGCGTCCCCCCGCCACGTCCCCCGCGTTCGAAAAACAAAGGGAAGAAGGAGGCCCCTGCAGAACGTCCTCTTTCAAAAAAGGACCGAACGTGCGATGATGACGGGTTCATCAAGGTCGAGAGGAAGAAGAAGAAACCCGTCGTCCGCAACCATCGCGGCACAGCACCCGGAGGACCCGAGCAGCTGTTGCGGTGTGAGACTCCCGCGACACCGCTGTACGTGTCCCGGCTTCATTGGTCTACGACGGTCGAGCAGGTCGTGGACTACATAAGAAGCAGAACTAACTTCGCCTTGAGGGTCGAGCAGTTGGAATCTCATCATAAAGTGAATTTTAATTCCTTTGTGGTGAGAGTTCCAACCCATCATTTACCGACCTTCGAGAAGGAGGAGTTCTGGCCGATTGGAGTCGTCTACAGAAGATTTAGAGGACGACTCCCGAACAATTTGCGCCCCACGTCGCAGACAATACGTGTTTAGTGTTAGTGTTAGTTTAGGTATATATTATAGTAATATGTATGTTAGTCTTTAAGGTATTTATAATATGGGACTATGCAGCCTGAAATAAATGTATTTATTATTATTATTATTATTATAAGACCTGACTTCATACCAAATTTCAAGATTCTAAGTTCACGGGAAGTAGCCTGTAGGTTTTGATCCCCTAGCGAGTCGTGTATCGAAAATTTGCGGCATAAATGGCTGTATCTTTTGATTGCGTTAGCTTAGAAGCCTGAGAAAAAGGGTCTTGACAGACAGACAGACGGACGGACGGACGTACAACAAAGTGATAGTATAGGTAAGGGTTCCGGTTATTTTCCTTTCGAGGTAAACCCTTTAAATAAAATAGATATAATTATGTAATAGACACACTAAAAATATATATTACGCTAAAATTTGGATCTACAATGTTTGACTTCAGAGTAAATCACCAATGTTCGTATGGAGAAAAAACCCAATAAGTGCAGCCTTAACGATCAACATCGACTTAACATATAACGCTGTATGTACTATGTATACCCGTTACCCGGGATCCTCTTCTTTCGCATAATTTTATTTGTCATAATTTCATTTGGCATACATCACTTGGCATAATTTTACTACGCATAATAATACTTTGGCATAATGGTTTCTTGGCATACTACATCATTAGGCATAAATATCATTTAGACTAATATTGTTTGTCCTAATTTAATGAGGCATAACTCGTCAGGCATAATTTTTTGTCATAATAAATTCAAGGCATTCTGTCACAAGGCACAAATTTGCATAAAATGGAACGACATAATGAAAACACGGTTAAGGTAATTAAAGGCATAATTATAAAACATACCTAGTGTAACATCTGTAACAGTAGGTTAAGTTGCGGCGGGGTGGCCCTTGGGCCACCCGTAAGCCGCTAACATGTTTAAAATAATTAGCTCGACATGTTCTTAGATAGCAGTTCGTGTTTTTTGTCCGAGTTTAATTTCGTAATCAGTCGAAAATTACAACTATAATTGTTATTTCGTCTTAACTCGCACACCCAGTAGAATTTATCATTCATTAGTATGTGAAAAAAATGCTACAAAGATGTATGCGTAAATATAATAATATGCTTAAATATCATTATGCGTAAATATATTTATGCTTTTTAATATTATGCATAAAAATATTATTCTTAATGAATATTATGCGTAAAAAAATATATGCCTACCAATTATTATGCTTTTAGTAATTATGCGAAAAAAAATTATGCTAAGAAAGTTATAACAAATGAATATTATGCGAAACTACTATTAGGTCAAATGAAATTATGCCAAGTAAAATTATGACATATAATTTTATGCGAAAAAATAGGGAACCCCGTTACCCATACCTGTACAAAATCGTCGAAATGAGCAGCGAGACGCCTCCAACGTGCAGCCTGTGCGTCTCCTGACGTAACCGTGCCCGCACCCGCGAAACTTTCCTCTTCCTCTTGGCTTGGGCTACCTAAAAGAGAAGGATTTTTTATTAGTGCCATACTAATAAAGATATATTTTTTAATATATAATAATGGCTTGCAATTCAATGTCTTGCTAAACTACTCGACCGACCGGCTGGACTGGCTGGACCGATTTGGCAAATTTCTAAAATCTTGAAATTATTGAAAGGTAAAAAATGTTGGAACAATTTAGGGTAGCTGTAGGTCTACGATAATAAAAAAAAAGATGCTGGTGTAGGTTGTAGGTGTAGTTTTTATTTATTCCACTAAAGACCATAGTTAAGACAGAACAACATATGTCGGGTTAGATTTAAGTATGTAATAATAAAATATTCAGACACTAAATTAATATAATAGTTTTGCACAATCATTCAAGCTATAATAATAAACACCTATAAGTAATGTGTTTGTGTTTTTTTACTTACATACACATTACCTATACACCTTGAATAAAACATTTTTTTTTCAAACCATACAAATCTGTGATTGTAAACAAAACCAAAGTTTTTCTTACAACTGAAGACGAAGACGTGGGCAGTAGCTGGTTCAATAATAAAATAATCCTAGTTGCATAATACTTACGTGGAGCCTCTGGTAGTTCTCCGAGATCCCTCTGGCCGTCAGTCGGAGCGTTAGAGTCTGCAGGCGACAGAGCTGAACCCTCCCCTGGTCGGAGGTCACGCAGCACTCCGGCCACATGCTCCATGTCCTTTTGTCAATAATACATTAGGTAATTTGAATAATATATTAAATTTTAACTGGATTCAAAAGCAGAGGCTCTTTTAAAGATTGTTAAATAAAATTTTTGTACAATAAAAATTTGCTGTAGTTGGGTTAAAATTAATTATTTATAAAGATTATATCTATAAACTTACTTTCTTTACTAAACCTGCTTCTCTGGTCAGTTGCTCCAATTGATGTGTCCTATTTCGGAGAAGTTGAGACAGAAATTCATAGAGCAGTCTATGGTGGGCAGCGGCCGATTCTGCTTCCAACAGTCTCTTTCTGCGTGTTAACACATCTAACATTCCTTCCACATCTGATAGTGCCAGATGCCGAGCTTCATTGGCCAGTAGTGTCCGTAATCTTTCAGCATCTTGTTGTGAATTTTGTGCATTGGGAACAGTCGGAGGACCACTCGGACGTACTCTCATTCTTCTTCTTGCAACCAATTCATTGAGCAAAAAATTCGGAAAATAATGGTCCCTGCCACCTAATGCAGCTCCACATTTTGGACACCTTCTATGAAGCTCAACCGATTTAGCAATACATGTATAGCAGAAAGAATGTCCACATCGAGTCACATAGGCTTCATCAATTAGCTCAAAGCAAACAGGGCAAAGGAGATCACAATCTTTTTCTTCTAAGGATCCTCCGAGACCTCCTAAAGCTGTAGTTGATGAAGGTCCGGCACTTGCAGTTCCACTTGCACCTCCTGAGCCTGAGCTCCCCGCCCCATTTGCTGGAGTACCAGACATGACCCTTAGTCTACAATAAGAGGGATAAAAAATACCTATTTTATTTTCTATTCAATTTGTAATAAGAAACATACTATTATTATTTCTATACCAATGTATAGAAATATGCAACTTAAAAAAAATCGGGTGTGTATAAAAGCTAAAATCTAAATTAAGAAATGATATAATATTTATTTACCTATTATGTTTATGAAGTGACCAATTGTCTGCAAATTGGAATATTTAACATAATATTTTCTTTTATTTCTCACCCCACCTCTAAACACTTTTCAGCAACCTCTCCTTTACACAGGTCACCGATGACTCCCAATTAAATTAATAGATAGGCGATGTCTACTTTCTCGCTCATTAATGATATCAATGCTTGTCTCATAAATTTGATTTCATGTTGTACTTGATTTTAGAAACAACTAAACTTATGCATTTTATTTCATTTTCGACGAGAACTTGAGATTTGAGGCCAACTGGCGATTGACATTAGACTACTGACAGTTTGCTTTTGACATTGACAATCAATTGTCAATCTCCAAAAAGTATTTGCAGCCGTCAAACAAGATTTTAGGATTTTAGAACAATTGTTTAATAATTTTTGTTTTCAAGGACTTGGTGGAATCATATAAATTACATAACGTTACCAAGGTTAAAAACATTTTAATGATTTGACGAGGAAATTCCATTATATGTCATTTTTGGTTGAGTACACTACGGACATCTAGTGATCATCGTTAAAAATAACTAGCATAGCGTCTAGCGACGCTCAGGTCCAGGTTTTGACATTATTATCTGTGCGGTTTGCTGTTTTATCATGACAGCAAACGCCATTTTGCTATTATAGCGAGAGGTGCATTATCTTTCGTCAACAATGTAATGTACGATTTGAGATGTTTTCAGGAGTTTATCGGTCTTTGAGATGTAAAAGCATTGTTTTTAAAGCCTGTTAAGTGAAAGTGGATATGGAGGACCATAACGAGGAGCTCAATGTGGCTCCAGGTAAGTGTTATGTTCAAAAATTGAGGCATATATTGCCAGTGTCCTACGTGCGAGGTCGTTTTAACATAAGCTTTCCCGGTTTCAGAACTCTACTTTCTGATAGCGAAATTTCTTTCGGGAGGTCCTCTTAAAGAAACTGCTAAGGTAATTAATATGAAACAACAAATTGGCTATATTTTTAATGTTATAAAATGCTCATGTGGCTATTTTTTTCACAGACTTTGCTGAAAGAGTTGGACAGCGTAGAGGTAAGTTGGAGCTTTCCTAGTACCGGGTTTAGAGCATATTGTTGTTTTGATCGCGGAAACACGTGCGAGTGACAGTAAAACTTTCAGGAAAGTTTTTTGTTAAGGATTTTTTTGATTTTCATTGTGCAGGTGCTGCCCAGACGGCTTGATTGGGAAGGCAACGAACATCCCCAAGCTTACAGTGAATTGGTAAGTTTATTAGTTTTAGCGCGAAATAATGTGTTTATTTCATTTTTCATGCTGAAATTGCGACACGAGAACATTAAATAACAAATTGATTCGAAAATATTCCTAAATCTGAATGTTATTAAAATGAACCTTTAAATTAGGCAAAAAGTTGTAAATAATATTAAATCATTACTTTATTGATTAATTTAAAGATTTTTACAATTTTCTTAAAAAAAATGTAATATCATTCAATGCATTTTGTCTGGTCACGTAAGTTGCGATCTTCCTTCTCTTTTTTACATATAGTCGATTTCTACCTAATTAACGTGTGTCTCTTTCTAATCTACGACGGCAGTTTTCCTTCCTTGCTATTGGTTGAAATTGTTACGAAAATTTTGCGAATGTACTCGCGCCAAAATTTAAATTTATCCAAATACTATGTATGAAAACTATTAATTATTAAGAATTGTGTTGATTAGATAAGTTAGATTTGTATTTTGTATGAGATGCAGATTACAGTACAGTTTTCAGAATTTTGTAATTTTATAGTAATTACTGTAACCTTTTTCTTATTAATAAGCTTAGTTAAATAAAATCTTTTAATTAAATTATAACTTTTAAATCTTTTTTATGAATAAATTTGAGTTATTTGCTTTTTATTGAGTTAAGTAATTTAAATTTTGCTGCCAAGTAATAATAGGGAATATGCATTGTTTTTAACTGGCTTCATTTATATTGGCTTTCGTAAAGTACATAATATGCTGGGAAATATTTCCTCGAATAATGGAAATATTTCCCAGCATATTATGTACTTAGAAAAAAACTTTTTTTAGATATCCCTGTAACTTTTTAATTTAGCAACTGACTGTACTTTTTGCATTTTCACATAATATTTATGTTTCCTTTCGTAAAATATACAACTTTTGGTGATAAAATTGTGTGATTTGCTCAAAAATAAAAAGTGTTTTAGTGCATTATAAAAATACTGTGGCAACTATTTAAAGTGTAGAATTAAAAGAAGTATCTTAAAATAAGACTTGGCTTAGAGGTCTCGTAACCAGTCCATTAAATCTTAAAAAAAATAATTGGTAATTGCATACCAATAACTATAATGCATAATAATAACCAAAACAAATGCATATTCTCTATTGTTTCTCTATACAATGTGTATATCAAATAATTATTTCTCAGGACTCTCAATACTCAGATGTCTCATCAAAGAGGTTGTTGGCTGTATGTGAACAGGCTTTACGTTTGGCACAGTCCAGGGCTGTCGCTCCAGATATTAATAATGAAAAGCAACAAACAGAAAGACAAAAGCTTAGTGCTAGACTGTCGCTGCTCAGTGAATCTCTTGTAAGGAACAAGCCTAAATATGCATCATTCAAAGAAGATCATACACTGGGTGAGTTTTGCACATCAGTTAAATAATAAATGCTGACATGATTTTATAAAACGTGGATTTTAGTGATTTGTTGCCATGGATATTAAGGCTCAGATTACCATCCCGTAAAAGATAATTAATTGTTGGCCTGCACTTTGATTTTTGGGTCCAACCTTGTATGGAGCCTGAATGGTTTCTTTTGTTACAGTGAGAAGGTTGTTAGCTCGTGAGCTCGGGGGCGGATATGGCGGCGCTGGTAATGGTTATGCGTTGGCCACAGCAACAAAGCCATTTCCCAGAAGATTACTCAAAGGGTTGCAGTTGCAAAGAAGGACACTTGGACATCTTTCAGCGGTCTACTGTCTGGTGTTTGATTGCACAGGAAGATATGCAGTCACTGGGGCTGATGACTTGCTTGTCAAAGTATGGAGTGCTATGGATGGAAGACCATTGGCCACACTTCGAGGGGCGGGAGCAGAGATAACAGATGTCTGTGCATCCTCAGATGGTGCACTATTAGCATGTGGTTCTGTTGAGAGACTAGTACGAGTGTGGTGCTTGAGAACTGGAGCCCCTAAGGCAGTACTCTCCGCTCATGCGGGCACAATTACATCCGTTCACTGGTCGCCTTTGGGCGGAGGTTCGCACGTTCGACTCTTGGCCTCCACATCTACAGATGGTTCGGTCGCATTTTGGACCTGCGCTGCTGATGGGCAGTTTCTATCCCAGCCAGTACAGTATGTGGAAAGAATGCGGCCGGGGGCGTGTCATATGATATGTGCCGCGTGGTCGGCCGGCGGGGCGTTTCTTGCGGCGGGTAGTGCTGATCAACACGTCAGAGTGTACGCCGCAGGCGTCGGCGGTGCGGGTGGTCCAAAGAGAGTGTTAGAAGCGGCAGTCCATACTGACGCCGTCGACTCCTTAGCCTGGGCGAGGAGAGGCTTACGATTCGTGTCAGGAAGTAAAGACGGCACAGCTGCGCTCTGGCAGTTACATGCAACCCAATGGAGACACACACTACTCAAAGCAACTACTGAGGATACTAGTAAAAAACTTAAGGTTTGTGAAAATCTTATCTCACATAATATGTAAGATATAATATGTATATTATAATATGTTTGTTAGATTACATAGAACTCCTCCAAAACTTGACTAATTTTATGACATTTTACAGAGGTATTTGGTTGTAAGCTAAAAAAGGTTGTAAGCTATTTTTCATACCTCAAAATGGTAACGGTTGCCCACCCAACAATTTTAATTTATGTCATTTTCTTCATATAACCATATTGATTTGTTCTGAAGGGTTTCTAATGTAATGTTTACTCCATGTTTATTCTTTCACATACATGTGGTGTGTAATAGGCGTAGATGTAGGTAGTAGGTGTATGTGTAATGTGTATATAGTTATAGGTGTAGGTAGTAGGTGTAGTTATTATTTAGCCCTGTTTATAGTAAAGACAGGACAATGTCTGTCGAGGTCAGCTAGCATTGTATTATATTAATATTGATAATATGTAAATAATTATTTAAACATATCACCTTTAAACTCTTATAGAATGCAGTACATAATGTGCACTCTTATTCAATAGTCACAGTAAATAAAAGAAAATGTTATTTTCAGGTGACTATGGTATGTTGGGACTGCAGTGACGAGTACATAATGACTGCTGTATCTGATCACACAGTGCGGGTAAGATCACATTTTTATGCAATAGAGTTTCTGTATAACATACAGTGGCGTAGCGTAGCGGCCCACCCCGGGCGGCACTTTAAGGGGGTGGCAAAATCTCAGTAAGGGGGCGACAAAACCTAAGTAAGAGGGCGGCAAAACCTAATTAAGGGGGCGGCAAAATTGACGTCCGCCCCGGGCGGCAGACACCCACGCTACGCCACTGATAACATACTATATTTATGACGGCCGTTCAATCAACTGTTTCTCTATTCAATCTTCATATTTTGAAGTCAGTACCTATGGATTATAATCTAACGAAAAATAATGCATTAAATTGTATGTAGTATGTTCGGGTTCACAATCTTCTGACAGTTTACAATATCGTTAGTGATATTATAATCTTACAGTACAATTTTATAGTGACATGAATGAGTACAATTCATTCAATATTTTATTATAAAATACTTTTCTGTCATAGGTTTGGAGTTCCCGCACTGCCACACAACTGCGTTCGCTGTCCGGTCACAAGGACGAGGCTTACGTTTTGGAAGCTCATCCGTTCCTATCCGGAGTACTTCTGTCAGCGGGACACGATGGTCTGCTGCTAGTATGGGACGCTCTATCCGGAGAAGAGTTGGCGAGGTTTCACAATTTGATCGAGGGGCAGGGGGAGGGGGCGATATTTGATGCGAAGTGGGGCGGCGCCGGCCACCTCGCGGCTGCGGACTCTCACGGCCACCTGTTGCTGCTGGGGCTCGGGGCTGGACACCCACTGCTAGCTCGCCTTCCTACTGAGCTATTTTTCCACACTGACTATCGGCCCCTTGGTAAGTTTTTTATTTGTATGGATGTAACATTTTAAACCTTTTGGGAAGGACATTAAAAATTATTGGTTTGATCACAAACTTACAGTTCGCGATGCTCTCGGAGGTGCATTGGATGAACAAACAGAGTTGCCGCCGCATCTGATGCCACCACCGTTCCTAGTGGACGTGGAAGGGGCACCCCACGATCCAGAGTACCAGAGGCTCGTTCCGGGGCGAGAGAACCTGGCTCTTGATCAGTTGGTACCCGCCGCACGGAGTAGATTGGACGCCATGATAGAGGCGTTGGCCAACGAGCCGGCAACCCCCCCGGCCCACGGCGGAGGGGTTTGGCGGGGGGAGGGAGTTAGGCACACGGCGGGGGCGTGGCAGGCGCTGGACCTGCCGTTGAGTACCCGGCCAGTGGTGCCCCAGTTGCCCCAGTCGGTGCGCGATCACATTGAGAAAGCGGCGGCGGAGCTCCACGCGCTGGAATTGAGCTGGTACAGGCGCGAGATGCGGCGGCGGCCGGTCATGATCAGTACGGCGGGGCCCAACGAGGGGGCCCGCCGCCGCCCCGGCAGGAGACCCCGTCCGGCTCACGCAGCCCGCACTCCCCGCGAGGCGAGACCCGCGCCCAGGCAACCGGTAAGAGTTGCTTAGCTTATCATTTAATTTAGAAACTAGCTTTTGCTTACGGCTTCGCCCACTCGGAAGTGTGAAAAAAAAAAAACTTGTTTAGCGAATACTGCATTAAAGTAATAGTCCGTCCTGTTGCGCGAAATGACGCGCGGACACTATTTTCAGCGTTAAATTAAAATAATAGTTATTAGGTAGACTTTCGGAAGTTAACAGGTTTTTATTGTAATTTCCTATCTTTTAAAATATTATTTCAAAATTTTAAAAACCAAAAACCATTTACTGCCATATTTATTTGTAATAAAAAAGTTATAACGGGTAAACTTTTTAGTTTAACTTATTATTATTATATTATTATTAAAAAAAATTGGATTCCATGGTCAAACTCCTTCAGACAGCCCACTAATATTGAACGACAAAATTTCCAGGCGCCGCGCGTAGAGGAGGAGATAGTGGAGGCGCTAGAGGACAGCGGCTCCAGCGACACGTCCGACGAGTCCGTGCGGCTGTCGGGCTCGCAGTCCTCGCGGTCCACGCACTCGGAGCGGTACACGCGCTCGTCGCGCTCGCAGCGGTCCAGCGTTTACATCTCCGACTCGGATTCTGATAGGTAAGCACTACTAAGGGCCCTAGCGCACTAACTAAAATATTTACACATTGGATAAGCTTTTACAATTTTGTCCTTGTCTGTCAAGCTTCTTTTCAAACATAACAGACAAGGACAAACATTGTATAGCTTATCTATTGTTTAAATATTTTTATTAGTAAGGGGTAAGGCATTAGATGATTTTAGTAAGGTTCTCGGCATTCTGATGAGAGTTCTTCTATACCTTGATCATTATTAGATAGCACTTGTTGTGCTATCTAAAAATGGTCGAGGATAAGGACATGGACACTAAACAAAAATTCTTAAATTAATCTATAGGAGTAAATACTATGCGCCAGTACCGAAAAGATTAACAAAATTATACTATCGGTCAGTCCTACGCAAGCGAGACAACAATACATTACATGCTTGTAAAACTTGCAATTCAGCTGGTGTACAACTAGATTTACTCGTTTTAGCAGTTCGTCAGCTAGCGGCGGCAAGCAGTCGGCGTCGTCGGCGTATTCAGACTGGGAGGCAGGCGCGGCGTTGCAGCCCCCGGCGCGCGCAAGGCGACGGCCCGCACCCAGAAATAGGTTATTTTTCGTTTATTTTTTTTTCATCTTTTTTTGTAGTGTGCGTAGTTTGGAGGAATACTTATATAAAAACGTCCAGTACCCCAAGCAGGAACATTTGGCGGTATCGTTACGTGTACGTAAACGTGAAATATGAGAAATTTTGTATGCAAATTTTAGTTACTTTTACATCCGCTAGAGGCGTCTTCGTATGGTTTTTATACAATATTTCTCGTTTACGTACACGTAACGATACTGCAAAATGTTCCTGCTTGGGGTACTGTATTCTTATAAATTAGTAAGTATTGTATTAATTATTTTTTTTCTGCAATATGTACAATGTACATAAAATATCATTATTTATTTTCTTAGAACAAAGGTGTAAACAAATACAATTGTATTAAATTGTTGAAAATGTTGAATTTCATAAAATTATGAAATGTCTGACGTGAGAAAAAAATCATGGCGGGTATGTAATATTTATATTACCGTGTGAAATACTAATACGTTATCGTTTCGCTTATAAAAGGTACAGCCCAAGTGCCGCAAACGCCAAGCGGGCGGGCGCGTCCGGTGCGGCCGGTCCGGCGGCGGGCGCGTCCGGTGCAGCTGGTCCGTCGGCGGGTTCGTCCGGCACTGCCGAGCCAGCGGTGACCGAGCTGCCGGAGGTGTACCGCGTAGGCGAGTGGCTGACCGCCGTGTCGCCGAGGAAAGCGCCCTACCATCCGCAAATGGGCGACCACCTACTGTACTTTAGGCTGGTAATAAATTAGAACACTGTTTTGTTGACTAGTATAGTTATAGCACAGGTGTCTTGTTGATCTAGCTGTCTAGTTAAACAACGCAATCTTGATGTTTCACACCCAAAATGCATTTAATGTGTAGTTCCGAATCCAACAATGATCATACAGATTTCATCTCACTTTCTAAGGAAAATATGACTGTATTTACATCCATATATCATCATTCTTATGTTATATGCAATCACAAAGTAAAAAATATGCTTTGCTCACAATACGCTTTGGCAACTTATTCAGTAAATAAGTAATTCCTTTTATTTTTAGGGGCACCAAAGGTACTTTGAAGCAGTGGCAGAAAAAGATGTGTACAAGGTTAATCCTCGAGATAAGCCCTGGGAGCGAGACCTTATACAAGTGAGTATATAATATTGCAAAATTATTTTCATTCTATTTTGGCATCACATTAAATCTTGACCTAAAATACCCACCAAAATCAAAATACAAATTATTTAGATTTATAACATTCCTTTCAGGAATGCGAGCAGGTACAAGTGATCGGCATGAAGTACGTGATAAAGCCGCCGCGAGTGGTCTGCCTGAAGTTGTCACGCGCCGCCGGACGGCCGCTCAGCGTGCGCTACCACGACATGCCGGACGTGATCGATTTCCTGGTGCTGCGGCACCACTACGACGCCGCCGTGCGCCGCCGCTGGGGACCCGGCGACAGGTATGAAGTTAGCTGCAGTGCTAAGTGGTGTCGAAATTAGATTTTTTTAGAACGTGATACAGTTTATACGTTCTCAGACCTTTCACAATAATTTAATTTTTTTTCGAATGAGAACTTTTTCTATTACATGAGTAACATGCCCTGAAATAACTAAATCGAATCTACTAAACCGAAAGATCTTATTATAAAATTTGACTCCTCCAAAAAGTCCTTTCCGGAAGCAAGCATCCATAACAACATCGACCTATTATTTATCAAATTATTAAATAAATGTTAGAATGAATAGATACGAAAGTAGCTTAACATCAAATAACTTTCTTTAGATACATCTACGCAAAAGAATTACCACTTATCAAGGGTATAGTCTAAAACTTGTTACAGTTAAATCCCGTTTTTCGTTATAACTCGTTTTCATTAGTTAAAACTAGGTTTTACTAAATGCCTATGTTAAAACTAGAAATACCTAGTCAAAACTAGAATTTACTACTAATATATTTGATTTGTAACTCTGACTTTTAGTTAAAACGAGCACTAGAGAAACTAGTGCTCGTTTTAACTATTTAACTATTAACTCGTTTAAGTAGTATTTTAATCGACTACCAAAAGGAGAAAAGTAATGAACAACACACACCCAGGTTTCGGTGTATGATCGACGACTCGTGGTGGACGGGCGAGGTGTTGGAGCGGCTGAGCTCGGCGCCCGGCGCGTCGGCGGCCCCGGTCGCGCCCGCCGGCCCCGCAGACGAGTGGGCTGCGGAGGCGGCTTGTGAGTAAACATTATTTTTTATGAAATGAACCAGGAAACGAGCAGACGGATCGCCTAATGGTAAGCGATTACCGCCACCCATGGACACTCGCAACACCAGAGGAGTTACATGGAGTTACACATGTAACTCCTCTGGTGTTGCGTCTTGCGTTCGTGGTAAGTAAAATTCCCAGTCCCCCCCTTCGACCTCTGGTTATATTTTTTACATAAATTACAACTTTTTATAAATGCACGTAATGACAAAACTACACATACATTTTTTTACGTTAAACAAGTACATAATAATGTCTATTTCTGAATATATAAGTTAAACTAAACTAAACCAAATATTTCATAAGTAGTCAACTAACCTATTGGGATTAAGGCCCACTTGTGCAGATCTGCGTAAAAGTTAAACCTGGGTTGAATATCTTGTTATCTCTTTCGTTCTTCGTATTTATGAAAAAGAAGGAATAATATTTTAACCCAAGGTTAACTTTAACAGAGATCTGCGCAAGTGGGTCTTTATCGCATACAATAGGGTAGTTGACTATGTATAAAATATTTAGTTTAATTTATATTATATATTCGCAAACATAGAGATATTATTATCGGCCTCCAAAGTGATAACATAAGTTGGTCCTCCCCTTGGCATTTCTAAACTATAGGAGATAGAAACTTGTCAGTTTCTTTGGTGATATATAATACTAAAAAGTCTTTAGGAATTTTTTTTTGAGCGAAAACAGGTTTTCTTTAAATTACTTCGAAAGTTATTGTCACTTTCGAAGTAATTTAAAGAAAACCTGTTGCACATTGATAGTTACGGAACTTACGGAACCCTCAGACACGTTCTGACATGCTGTTGGTTAGGCTATTTTACGTTAATCGTCTATTTCCATAGATCAGCCATGATTGCCGAGGGACATTAGCAACGTGGCTTTACTGTACGTACTTATTTATTTGTATTGTGTAAATATTTTTCAGCGCATTTCCTGTCTCTGCGCGTGCGCTGGGATAACGGCGAGGTGGAGCGACTGTCACCGTGGGACCTCGAACCTATTGATACCGAGAGGTTCGTGTAACTTTTGAATAGTCAGTTGTTTAACCCTTGATTAGACGCATTAAGAAAATCACATTATTAGGCGCATGGGGTCCTGGATGACCCCAAAAAAACATTGGGAAAGGATTGTCAAAAATAAAAAAAAATGTATTTTATAATAATTATAAAAGTTCTTTATTAAAATTAACTATAAGAAACAAAAACATAACTTGAACTTAGTACGTAACCAAAAAAATAAAATGTTATTTACTTATTTTAACATCTTTGAAACAAACTCCAAATGTTTATTATGAAATTTATCTACTTATCGATGGCTAAACAATCTATGTAAAATTATTGTGTTGAAGATTGTTCAACCCTCAATGGTTGAATAACTCTTATGTGAGTCTCTTTCACACATCGCTTGTAGGTGTAGGTAGTTAGGTAGTTATTTATTTATTTCAGTTTATATATTTAAAAGAGCCTACTAGGTAGACCGTTTTATTCGCATTCGAGAGAGTGCAGATTCGAATCCCAGATTGTGGCGTGTAACAATGAGATTTTTAGATCTCAAGTAGAAGGAAAACATCGTGAAGAAACTCGCACGTGGTTGGCCCCAGACGTATTGAACAGTCATTCCTCTAAGAAATGCCGTATGTGCTTGGGCAACCGTACGACATTTAAAACTGTGGGAACCCTAAGAGGTTGAAATTATAAACAAAAGTTATACACAAACACACTTTTATTAGGGTTCTACACGAGTTCTTACTGTCACAAAATACACACACACCTTAGAGTCTATTATATATAGAGAAGAAAGTATAAGATTCAACGAAATAGGACTCCGAACAACTATTCACGCGGACGCGTCATGTGTAGCGGGTGGCTCCGAAAACGGGCGTGCATTCGCCGTCGCGACTCGGTTCGGACTGTCTTAGCGCTCCGTCGCCGGCGCACGCGGTCTGCTGTACAGAGCACCTATCGTACACCCCTGCATACAAGTTTGGTTTTAACCAACTTGATCGGAGGGGGTTATGCGTTTGTGATGCGTGCCGCCACACTACTCCCCCGCCGAGACCGTTGCTTGCGGCGGTCGATAGTAGTCCGGAAAACGAATAAGTCGGCCGCTGCGCGTTCTTCGCTCGGGTATCGCTGAGTTTTCCTGTGGAGAGTTGTTAATCACTGTAGTGTTCTCTTTGGTCATGTGAGCTGGCTTCACTCTATCGATGGATACTGTGGCATGTCTTCCTTGTATAGCTAATTTCATGGTTTTTAATCCACGTTCTAGGACTTTATAGGGGCCGGTGTACGGTGGTTCCAGTGACTTCCTGGTGGCTCCTTGGCGAAGGAAGACATATTCAGCGGTGGAAAGACTTTTCGGTAAGTAAAAAGTTTTTTGTGAATGCCAACTTACCGGTACCGGTGTTAGTTTCGCAATATGACACCTGAGACGAGCTGCGAAGTTTGTTACGTCGGCTGTGGTTTCTTTAGTTGGAGCGAAAAACTCACCGGGCAGGCGTAAAGGTTCACCATAGACTAGTTCTGCGGCTGATGCTGAGATGTCTTCCTTCCACGAACTGCGGATGCCGAGCAAGACGAGCGGAAGTACGTCCACCCAGTTAACGTTTGTATGGCACATTATTGCCGCCTTTAGTTGGCGATGAAGCCTCTCCACGATTCCATTACTAGCGGGATGATAAGCGGTTGTAGGCCGGTGCTCTGCGCCCAGGATACGTGTAATGCTGTGGAATAGTTCGCTCTCAAACTGTTTGCCTCTGTCAGTAGTAATTTTCTCTGGGCATCCGAAGCGCGCGACCCAACCCGCGATAAATGTGCGGGCACAGGTTTCTGCTGTGATGTCAGCTATAGGGTATGCTTCCGGCCACCTTGTAAAGCGGTCGACGGCCGTAAGAATGTATCTGAAACCAGAAGAATATGGTAAAGGCCCTACGATGTCCATGTGGACATGGGAGAAACGAGTGGTTGGAGCTGGAAAAGGAGTTAGAGGAGAGGTAACGTGACGGGATATTTTATTTCTCTGGCAATCATGGCATTGTTGTGCCCATGCACGGCAGTCTCTCTGAATTCCTGGCCACACGAATCTGTAGGCTATCAATTTTGCTGTAGCTTTTGCGCCCGGATGGCTTAGATTATGCATTTGATCAAAAACTGGTTTTCGGAATGTAGGTGTCAAGTACGGTCGAGTATTTGGAACGTTGACATCGCAGTATATTTCTGTTTTTGAATTTACTGTTATTTTCCGTAGTTTTAGCGCTGTGCCGTTCTTGAGAAGATTGTGAAGCTCAGGGTCTGAATATTGAGATTTTGCAAGAGCTTCATAATCTATTGGAGTGGAGATCTCTTCGATCCTTGATAGGGCATCTGCGACCACGTTATCTTTTCCTGATACAAACCTTATATCTGTACTGAACTGGGATATCAGATCTAGATAGCGAAATTGTCGCGGCGAGCATTTGTCGCGACGTGATGAGAAGGCATACGTCAACGGCTTGTGATCGGTGTAGATTACGAATGGTCTGGCTTCCAGCATATGACGAAAATGTCTTATGGAGTCGTATATAGCGAGCAGCTCGCGATCGTAAGGGCTATAATTCTTTTGTGCTGCATTCAAGCGCCTGGAGAAAAATGCAAGCGGTTCCCAATTTTTCTGTATGCGCTGTTGTAAAACTGCACCTATGGCAGTATCGGAAGCATCAGTCTGGAGAGCCAGCTCCGCATTCTGGTTGGGATGTGCTAACATTGCTGCCTTTGCAAGACTGGCCTTGCTAGCCGAGAATGCTTCCATCATTTCTGCTGTCATAGTAATGGCTTCGGATCCTCTTTTCTTACTTCCTGATAGAACAATGTTGAGGGGAGCTTGAATTTCGGAAGCTTGTGGAATGAATCGGCGGTAGAAGTTATACATTCCTAAGTAACGTCTTAATTCCTTTATTGTTTTAGGCGTTGGAAACTCTTGTATTGCTTGAACTTTACTTGGCAGTGGTTGTATGCCTCTGGCACTCACTTCATGACCCAGGAATGTTATCTTGGGCGCTCCAAATTCACATTTTGAGCTATTTATCAGTACGCCATATTCGGAAAGTTTGTGGAACAACAAGCGTAGGTGTTCTTCATGCTGGTTTTCGCTTGTAGAGAATACGAGCAAGTCATCCAAATACCCATAGCAAAATGGTAGATCAGCTAGAACTTCGTCAATAAACCGCTGGAACGTCTGTGCGGCGTTTCTCAAACCAAATGTCATATTGATGAATTCGAAAAGTCCGAACGGAGTTGTTATCGCTGTTTTAGGAATGTCGTCTTTAAATACTGGAAATTGTTTGTATGCTTTAACTAAATCAAGTTTTGAGAATATTATGCTTCCACTTAGTTGAAGGGCGAAGTCTTGTATATGTCTAATAGGGTAGTTGTCCGGAACAGTTCGTGCATTAAGTGCTCTATAATCGCCGCAGGGCCGCCAGCCATCATTTTTTTTAGGCGCGAGATGGAGTGGGGACGACCATGGGCTTTCTGATCTACGAGCAGTGCCACTTTTTAACATCTCCTCGAATTCCCTCTGTGCTATTTTTAGGCGGTCTGGTGGAAGACGTCGTGGACGGCTGGAAACCGGTGGGCCGGGTGTGGTTCGAATATGGTGGACAGTATTGTGCTTTGGTACCTTGTCGGCTCCTGCTGGGCGCGTAATATCTGGGAACTCCCGCAGAATTTTATGGTACCTTGTTTCCCCAGATACCACCTTGATGGATGTTATAGACTCCACGTGCTTCTGAGCCGGTACGTTGATGGTAAGTGACGTCAAATTGTCTACCAGTCGGTGATTCCTGCAATCTACCAGCAAATTATAAAAAGATAAGAAATCCACTCCGATTATTGGTTTAGACACGTCTGCTACCACGAACTTCCATCGAAAGTCGCGACGTAAACCCAGATTTAAATTTAGTTGCACTGAACCGTAAGTAGGTATTATTGTTCCATTAGCGGCGAAAAGTTGGTAGTTAGATTTCGGACGCTTTCCGGAAATTGCTGAGCGCGGGTACACACATAGATCTGAACCTGTGTCGATCAGGAACTGGCATTTGGAGGTTTGGTCTGTGACGAACAGGCGGCCCGGCGTAGCGTGGCAGTCGTTAGCCGCTACTTCCGGCTGCCGTTGAAGTTTTCCGATGGGTAGCCGCACGGTTTTGTGCATTTAAACGCTTTTTCACCAAACCTGTTATGGTAAAAACAGTAGGAGTCATTCCATTGTCTTGATGATGAGCGTTGTCGGCTCTTCGACTGTGATCGGTTTCTATTCTGTGAAGTGAAACGTGTACGGCCGCGCGACGTGTGCTTTACTGTATTTAAATGTGATCTTAATGATGCCACTTCCATTCGCAATTCCGACACTTGAGATGTCAAATCTTCCAACACGTTGGTTCCGACGCTCGTTCGACACTGACTCGATTGTCCACTGATTGCTAAAACTTGTGTTGCCGAGGGTATTATGTCATAAACTGTGTCTGCCAAGTCCGCTAGTTCATCTAGGCACATTTTGGGTTGTGATGCTATCACGGTTTGTAGGTGTTGTGGTAAACGAGACGTCCAAATACTTTTCAAAAAGTTATCTGACACGTCATTCCCAGCCAAAATTTTAAGTTGCCTCAGAAATTGTGCTGGTTTTCTGTCGCCCAGCTCTTCGTGCGTCATCAAATCCCGACGTTTCTGTTCTAGTGACGCAGAAAGGCGCTTAATGAGTTCGGATTTCAGTTTTAAATATTTATTTTCAGTTGGTGGAGTATTGATTATGTCTTTCACGCGGACAATATGTTGATGCTCAAGTTGGCTAATGACGTAGTAGAATTTAGTATTATCTGCTGTAATTCCAGACAGCAAAAATTGGGCCTCCAGTTGAGCGAACCACAATTCTGGTTCTTCGGGCCAAAATGGCGGTATGCGCACTCCCACTTTCGCAACGATGTTTCCAGAATCTTCTGGGGCGGTTGCCTTCGATCCGCTTGCCTCCTCGTTCGACATTTTTCTATCGGTATTGCGTTCCGTAATTGTCCAAAGTCGGGGTCACCAATGTGGGAACCCTAAGAGGTTGAAATTATAAACAAAAGTTATACACAAACACACTTTTATTAGGGTTCTACACGAGTTCTTACTGTCACAAAATACACACACACCTTAGAGTCTATTATATATAGAGAAGAAAGTATAAGATTCAACGAAATAGGACTCCGAACAACTATTCACGCGGACGCGTCATGTGTAGCGGGTGGCTCCGAAAACGGGCGTGCATTCGCCGTCGCGACTCGGTTCGGACTGTCTTAGCGCTCCGTCGCCGGCGCACGCGGTCTGCTGTACAGAGCACCTATCGTACACCCCTGCATACAAGTTTGGTTTTAACCAACTTGATCGGAGGGGGTTATGCGTTTGTGATGCGTGCCGCCACAAAACCGACTATCCTAGGCGCTACAGTATTTCAAGAGTGGTTACTTCGCTCGGAGAGTACTGGCATAAATACATAAATATACTACAGTATGGAAATGTGTTTTTTGTCCAGACTGCCTTCGGAGCCGGGCGGTGCGGTGCCGGTGCTACGTCACGAGCTGGAGGCGGTGCTGGGCGGCGTGCACGACTGGCCGCCCCGCGCCTGCGCCACCATCGCCAACCACATCTCGCAGGTATAGTGGCTATTGCCTTATTTAGCTTAAGGTGCTACCACACAAAATACATGTAACAATTTATAAATAAAACTAGCTTTTGCCCGCGACTTCGTCCGCGTGGAACAGTTCTCTCAAAATATTATCAAAAGAACTCAAAAGGAAAAAAAAAAATAATTTAAAAAATTTAAAAACCCGACTGCGTAAAAAGTGAAGCAAACTAAGTAGTACATAATGAAAAACTGAAAAGAAAAAAACAAGCACTTAGATGTCCGGTGGTCTAGAATTCTATAGTATATTATTGAATGAATACTATTGAAGAAAATAAAATATAATCTATTATTGGAACATAACAACTAAACAGTCAGGATTTTTATTTTCTTCAATAGTATTCATTCAATAATATACTATAGAATTCTAGACCACCGGACATCTAAGTGCTTGTTTTTTTCTTTTCAGTTTTTCATTATGTACTACTTAGTTTGCTTCACTTTTTACGCAGTCGGGTTTTTAAATTTTTTAAATTATTATTTTTTATTTTATACTTTTTAGTTATGAGTACCTAGCTAGCTATTTACCAGGCTGGATTACCTATCAGCATCAATACTATATCACAATTGCACTGGAATGTGAAAATGGTTGTTACGCAACTTTAAATCGATATAGATCCTAAACGGTCAGTCAAATCGAAAAATGGTGAGAGAAAACTAAAAATGATTTTTAAATACCTATTCAACGATACCCCACTTGATATAGTTTGTTGACTTTCATTTTTTTCATTTTCACAATATGGCGTCCAGTAGTCGCCATATTGAATTTTCACTAACGTCATGTCTTTAGTGACACTCCCCGGACTAAGAGGAATCGATTGACGTGTGAATCATTAAAATCGGCCCAGGCGTTTGGTCTCTATAGTGCTTCAAAGGAACATACATACATACATACATACATACATACATACATACATACATACATACATACATACATACATACATACATACATACATACATAGGCTGATAAACACATTACCACTCCTTTGCGTTGCGCAGTCGGGTAAAAAAAACCCCCGATTTTGTAACATTCTTAATTGGTGCTCCGCTCGTATTGAACTTAGCATGATGTTATATAGCCTATAGCCTTCCTCGATAAGTCGACTATCCAACACAAAAATAATTTTTCAATTCGTACCAGTAGTTCCTGAGATTAGCGCGTTCAAATAAACAAACAAACTCTTCAGCTTTGTAATATTAGTATAGATTTCCGCCGTCCGCTCAAACAAAATGGCGGCGTGCTGTTCCGTTTCACGTTTTGACATAAATACTATATTCTATGTCATGAACTATTTATTTACAGAAACACGTTCCGTTTCACCACTATGTATGTGTTTAGTGTGTTTGTGTTGTCACATCCTTGCCGGAAGTTGCTTCGAGGTGGTGTTTTCATCAGTAGAAATTAAAAAACACAAGTACATATTTTTAAATCAAGTTTATTTATGAATCTTAAGTTTTTAATTTATGCTATCGCTAGAATACGTCGTACGCCAAGAATTAAAAGAAATACTCCTTCAATGTATGAAATTAAATATAGGTCTAGTAACCTATTGTCGTGACAGGTGATGACGCTGTCGGTGGCGGAGCCGTTCGTGGCGCCGGTGGACCTGCAGCTGTACCCGGCGTACGCGCTCGTTGTGCCCTACCCCGTCGACCTCGCCACCATACGGGCAAGGTTCGAGAATAAGGTAAGTTGGTTTGTCTTTTAATCCGATTAGTTTTTATTCCGTACATATTACGACAATTTATAAATAAAGAAGTTATAATAAATAACCTAACCAAGAGCATGTCAGGACATGTCTTAAGGTGGGTTTAGACCAAAAGAACATAGAGCAAGAACTACACAAGAACATTCTTTGGTATTCCTTTGTAAACGATAACTCATCAAGACATAGTTTACATCATTTACACTAATCATTCCGAACAAGAACAATAAGAACAAGAATTTTTGCTCTTTATATGAGAACCATTTAGACCAAATGAGCGAATGCTCATTGCTCATTTGCCAACGACAAGTAGTACTGTTCACACTACACTATGTCTGAGTGTGATAGAGACGATATTGTGATTTCAAGTGCTGCATTTATTGTTATTACGTAATTAATGAAAAAGAAAAGAAGGAAGAGACGTTGGTGGGTGACGGTTGCTGTTGCAATTTGCCTTCAGGCATCTTCCGTGTGAAGTTTATTTTTATAATGTTCATAAAATATAAGTTGGATCCCATAAACACCTTATATTATGGTACATTTCTATCATACATTTTTCGTTGCTCCAATCCATATTTACGAATAAACCTAAAACTAGCCGTCAAAATGTACAAAAATTCAAGAACACTAGAATCCCTTTGAAGAGACCGCCTCAAGTACCGAGCACGTCCGAACACGAAAGAACGCTCTAAGCAACTGTTTGTGCGCTCTTGCGTCGGTTATACCAAACGAGCGAGTGTTCTTAGAGCATTCTACCAAATTACCGGCGAACACGTGGCGAATACACCAGAACAACGAAAGAATGCCCGTTGTTTGTTTACATCAAAAGAGCTTTACTAGAATGAGCATTCGCTCGCTTGGTCTAAACCCACCTTAAGGTGGGTTCCGTAACTATAAACGCGCAGTAGGTTTTTTTTAAATAAGTTCAAATTTTACTGTGTGATTTCGCTCAAAATAGTTTTCCTAAAGTGAATTTAGAATGACCTATCATCGTTGTCGATTACTTGAAAATGTTTAACTTTAATGTCGTGTATGAATGGAGGTGCCTTTATTTAAAAAGACATGTTCAATGATACCTACTGTTTCCTTTAAGAAAGATAAATATCATGAAAACAGCACAATAATTATCATGAAAGCAATAGAAAATAATAGGTAAGTATAGTGGGAATATGTGGGAGCCCAAAAGGGAAATCTCCGACTGCGGTTGGTATGCTTGGTCAGGTTGAAGCCCACTGTAGTAGCTTTCAGAAATTGTATATAAAGCGCCGAACTAAGAAAACTTGGATAGCGCGATTCAGGATTGTGTCGCTAATTGGTTCGCCACAATATTTACAGCTGTTCTCATGATATTTCTTTACCTAATGTTTAAAACATAATTTCTCCGTACATTTTATTCGCTGGCCTTCTAGAAGGATATATGTATAAATGTAAAACAATTTTGTTCAGTTCTATCGTCGGGCGGCGGCAGCGCAGTTCGACGCGCGCTACCTGGCCAGCAACGCGGAGCAATTCAACGTGTCGCATTCGCCCATCGTGCGCCAGGCGCGGCTCGTTACAGATCTACTGTTGTATATCATCAGGTATAAATATGATATGCGTCCAGGGGCGTAGCTACCGCTGTATCAGCCGTATCAATTATATGTGGCCCCCGGAATATTTTTACACATCACTCGAGCGGGCGCCCCCAAAACTATTTTTGATACGGGGCCCCCTTATGGTTCGCTACGCTACTGGATGCGTCTAGTGATGTTTTACACTTACAATTATTCATTGTTGAAAATGAGAGAAAAATCTTTATGATCTTAATCAATTGAAATTCGATGTTAAGAGTCTCACATCCATCGTGCGTGAACCGCATTTTTTAAACCTTATTAATTTGTCTGTAACAGTAACTGGGAGGATGTGGATGTCGTGGCGAAATATCACGAGCTGGCCGCCTCCTACCACTCCTCCGACGACGAGGTGCTCGCTACCAAGGTTCGTGTGTTTCCGTTTACGTTTCGCTTTTGCCTAGCCTAATTTTGGACTTATTTTAAGTTTACTCAAGCTGGTGTCCTTGGTATCTTACCACAACGAATTTTACACACACTATCATTAAAAATAGCACCTACCCGCGTGCGGCGATCAGCCTTACGCAAACATTGAACACTAGCATTAATTGCCCGCGGCTTAGCCCGCTTGAAATTAGGTTTCTTTCACCCCCTATTGTACCCCCTTGGGGGTTGAATTATTTCTAGCCTTAAGGGTTTAGCCTGTGCTAATCAGTCAATCAGCTAAATGAAATTTTATATTCACTTCTATATATTTCAGAAACGTACCAAAGAAAAGCGTCACGGTCGCGCGGGCAGGCCCAAGGGTCGGCGGAAGGAGGAGCAGAACGGGGTTGCGGTAGATGGGGAGTGGCAGGCGGCTTGCGCGTCGCTGCTGCGCGAGCTGAGCGCCTCCGCCGACGCCGAGCCCTTCCGCGTCCCCGTCTCCCCCGCGCAGGCGCCAGGTATAGCAACAGCATTGTACTACCGCATGTTTACAATATCCTTCCTACTATTATGAATGTGAAAGTTTGTGAAAATGAATGTACGGATGGATGTTTGGTACTCTTTCACGAAAAAACTACTGAACGGAATTTAATGGAATTTGGTATAATAGTAGTCTTATAATATTATTATGTCACCGTCAACCGTAAGATTGTAAAATAACTAACGAGATTTTAAAAATATGTCGATAGATTCAAAATTACATATTTATAATGTAACGAAAAATAATGTGTTAAATTATAGGCAGAATATTCGGGTCGGAAGTCTATAAAAATTGTACAATTTCACTAGTTATATTACAATCTAACGCTTTTTACAATTTTATGGTGACATATAATACACAGGCTACTTTTTATCCCAATATAGTGTTCCTGTGGGAATCTTTATTTACGCGGGCGGAGCAGCGGGCTAAAGTTAGTAATTATACTTATAGCTGGGATCGATTGCGTTATCCACCACCAGACGGCCTTTTGTATTATGATCGCACCATTTAGTGGGCTTTCTGTGCAATAGCGTCCGGGATATACAACTAAAAATATAGTGGAGAACTGTCATTGTAATAGCAGCATTTGTCTACATGCTTAAGTTTTTAAAAGCCTTTAAAACGTGGCCGCTTTATCGTACTTAATTTAATTTTCTGATACAACCAGATTACCTAGCTGTGGTGAGCCGGCCCATGGACCTGGGCACGGTGTCGCGCCGGCTGCAGGCGGGCGAGTACGCCAGCGCCGAGGACTTCGCCGCCGACGTGCGCCTCGTGTTCACCAACAGCCGCCTCTACAACACCAACAAGCGCAGTCGGGTAAATAATGAAATATATCACTTGACTTTTCTGTAAAAATATATTTAAGAATGCGTAAGGAATATCAGTTATTGCAGTGCTTTGCATTGTAAAAATATGACGAAAGATTAAAAACCATATATTTATAATCTAACGAAAAATAATGTGTGAAATTATAGGCAGCATATTTGGCGTCGGAAATCTATCAACATTTTACAATTTCATTAGTTTTATTACAATCTAACGGTTTTTACAATTTTAGGGTGACATATATATTTTCATTTACATATTATTTCATTTATAGCAATGTAATTCAATGTGTAGATTATTTAACAAAGTATATAGCATACTCTAAAATTTTACAGATATATTCAATGACAGTTCGTCTGTCGTCGCTATTCGAAGCTCTGTGGGCGCTGGTGCCGACGACGGGGGTGCGGCAGACGCGGCACGGTCGCCACGTCCGCCGGCCGGCACGCCACGCGTCCGTCGCGCGGTCCACACGCCTCACCAACGGCGTACGGGAGCGACGCGTGCGCACCCGACGAGCGCACATGCAAGAGATGAACGGCGACGGTTAGTGTTTATAATAAATACGATATAATGCGTTTCAAATGAGAATAGGAACGTCAATGACTTGAAAAGTGTGATTTGCAGAAAAACTTAGTGCATATAAATATTAATAGTCTTGCATCGAATTTTAATAAAAACGTTAAATAGTAATAAATTATCTAAACATAAATTTAACTATCATGACAGTCTAAATTCGAAACAATATGGCGCCGACTCGAGCCTATCTATTTGAATCGCACTATACCAATTACAAATGAAGAAAAAAGTAACAAACGCCCCAAGTTTAATAGGCATTAAACATTGGGTAACAAATAGCTAAGGTTAAATTCATATCAAAATATATACACTAATTCTTCCGAATGCTAGTGAGTAAAGCTTGTGATATAATATGGGACAATCGAGATTCTCGAAAAACGCACACGGAAGGTTTAGCCAACATGCCGTCGTTAATTACAATGGCGAATCGACATTGAATATAATATGTAGGATTCACATAACGTTTGCTGAGTGACACAGCACGTGATATGTATTGTATTGAACTATTTTGATTCCGAACTTTGTGATTGTAATTCTCGGTGGCATCTTTGGTAAAGACCCTGATCAGATTAAGATATTATATTTCACTAACAACTCACTAGTTACGGTATCGTTTTTATTCGCAGCGTGCGAGCGAGTCGAGTCTGCGGCGAACGGGTCGTGCAGCTCGGAGTCGGAGCCGCTGGCGGAGACCTCGCGGCGCGTGCACGCTGAGCGCGCCGACTCTTCCGACAGCGACGCGCCGCTGCGGCCTGCCGCCAAAGGTACGTCGCAAGGCTATCTACTAATGAAGTGTCCATTTTAACCTTATAACAATAGCAATAACGTACATTTTACACTACAATATGTACCGGATCTTCAGTGTTAACGTTTGGAACTTTTACTTGAATTTATGGCACCATGTGTCGCATTACGCATACATACACGTTCAACTGTGGGAGAGCCATGCTTCGGCACGAACGGGCCGGCTCGACCGTATAAATACCACGACCTTACAGAAAAACGCTTGCGTTGCGTTTCGCGGAGTGACTGAGGTGACCGGAGGCCAAAGGGGGATTTGAAGGACAAAGAACGCAAGTCGCAACACCAAAGGAGTTACAAGTATAACTCCTCTGGTGTTGCGAGTGTCCATGGACGGCGGTAATCGGCGGCGGTAAATATTATCTAAAAAAACTTTGGGTGTAATTTCTGAACTCGTTACTGCACTGTGACTCAGTTACTATATCATGTTACAAATGGAGCTTCTACTCTACAGGTAAAGGAATCGGAAAGAAAAGCAAAAGTGGCCCCAGTGGCACCTCTTCCTCTACCAGCCGAGTTCCACCCAGTGAGTATGAGTAACTTTTGTTATCTTCCTTAGTTGTAATTATTATTGCACACCTGTGTGTGTGTGTAATGTACTTACTTACAAAGTAAGCTATTTCGATATTTTTTCTGCTGCAGACCTAACTCACACAAAGCGTCATCTGGTGGCGTAAGTGGTATCAAAAATGCTAATTAAGTTTTTATAACAATTTGCAACTATATTATAGGACAATGAAATTTTTTAGTAATAAGTAAAATATAATTATGTGGATATATTTTTATGTAGTTCCGAACTACACGGAAACGAATGGTGCGGCGTCTCCATCCGAAGAGCGCGACTCGGACAACAGCATATACACGCGGATAGAGGTTAGTTCTATGTTTTCTTTTTTTAATCTTTTAAAGTTACTAGGTGACGCCCGCGGCTCGGCCCGCGTAAGTACAGTAACCCACGGGAACCGTATATGTCCCGCGATAAAAAGTAGCCTATGTCGTTCCCCATGGTCTACTTTATATCTGTGCCAAATTTCATGATGATCGGTTTAGTAATTTTTACGTGAAACTGAAGTTTCTCACGGGAACCGTACATTTCCCCGCGATAAAAAGTAGCCTATGTCCTTCCCCATGGTTTACTTTATATTGTGCCAAATTTCATAATAACCGGTTTAGTAGTTTTTACGTGAAACTGTAAATAAAGTATCCCACGGGAACCGTACATTTCCTCGCTAGAAAAAGTAGCCTATGTCCTTTATCAGGCTATAGACTATCTGTGTAGTGTGTACTAAATTTCACTTAAATCGGTTTAGTAGTTTTGCCGTGAAAGACAGACAAACAGACACACACTTTCCCATATATAATAATATTAGTATGGATCAATTCGTAAATTTTGCTTAAAATATCAACATAATATTTGAATTATATTTCAGTATCTGTGTATTATTTATACACATAGTTTAATATTCATTGTTTAAATTATTGTATAACACCAATAAAAACTTGTTTTTAATGAATTCGTCAGGTTGTAGAAGAAGAGTTAGCGGATGATGAGGTTCAGTTAGAGTACGAGCCGCCCGCGCACATGAGGAGAAGAAAGGTGAGTTTATATGTATTTACTATTTACCCAATATACAATATCTTTTTGTTGTGAAACTTTTATATATTTGTTTTTTGTTTTAAGAAAATTTGGTTACATCAGTGTTTTAAATTTAGAAATGTGCGCGCATTGTAAATTTGTTTATAAGAATCGTTTTGAATGGCTCGTAATTTATAATTAATGTTTAATTTGTGTCACAGCGCAAAAGACGGCGAAGACTCAGTTCTGGTTCGTTCACACAATGCAGCCGTAAACAGAGAAAACTCCATCCAAAACGGTAAGCTCTCCCTCCTCAAGTCTTTATCATTCCTTTCCAGAATATATCCCTTATTACACGTAACTCGTGACTTCGTTCGCACCATGGACGTAAAACAAAAGGCGGGCGGAAGGTGAGCTAAGCATTGAGTGAAGCCCAACAATGGCGGCGACTTTGTGTGAGATTTACGGATAATTGCCATTGGCGTACTGGCTGCCGATCGTCTTACTTTGCTGTGAATGTGTGCGTGCGGCACGTGTCGCTACGATACGGCCGTCTTACTTTGATTGCTTCACTATTCATATTACTGAAGCGGTGTGCGCCTTTTTTTACGTTCATGGTTCGCACACAATAAAATCTGTTATTCCTGCAAAAATCCTATATTTTTCATAGTAAAAAGTAGCTAATATTATGTTCATTCAAAACCTCAATTCTCGTAATGAACTTACACACATTTTACTTCTGTTAAATTATTAATGAAATCGTGATGTCAAACTGATTTACTAATCGAAACGGGTTTGTCGTTGTTTTGAAGCTTTAATGAGAATTCCATTTTGTAGTTTCATCATATCGGGACTTATCGTAACCTTCAAGTTACAGTCAATGTGTGCCAAAGTATTCCATTCGAGTCCATTAAGCTATTTACAATATTTTTCATGAATTGTATGTTGTAGGACGCGGGAGCCGCGCGAGTCCGGGTCGTGGTCGTCGTCGTCGTCCGAGTGGTGGTCGGGGTCGGAGCACGCCGGCCGCTACGAGTCCGACCGCTCCTTCCGTCCGCAGCGTCTCTCCTCCGATGAAGACGCGCCGCTCACGCACTACAGGTAACAAACACACTCGTATCTAGCTGCAGGGGGTCTAAAAAGGCCACTTTGTGTGTTTCATATTATGTTTAATATATTTTTTTCATACGTAAACTTTTTGAGGTTGCTATAAAATAATATGATAATGTTGTTTTAAAAACGACTGAAGGACTTTGTATGCATGGGCATCCATAAATAAAAAAAAAAAAAAACATTCTGCTAATGTATGATTTGTGTATGATTCATCTAATGTTCTGCTAAGTGGCCTTATAAGACCCCCTGTTCTCCACATAAGACTGCCAGCAGTCATGTAACTTCATGACGCACCGATACATTTGTGTGATTCTGCGATTAAGTTTTCTCACGCATTACGGGGGCGTGTCCAACACCTAACATAAAATTTGCCGAATACATTAATTTTATGTAGTTATTATATATTATACCTACCAATGTTACTTTATGGCCCTAATCTAATACGATATGTTTGTACTTTTAGACAGAGACAAGACGATGAGCCTGGACCGTCGCGGCCTGTGCGTACTTATTCTAAAAGGGTAAGTCGATAGTAATATTTTTATTGAAAACTAGCATTAATTACCCACGACTTCACCCGCGTCAAATTAGATTTAAAACTTGCCTGTGTGTTGATACATCAGTCGATCAGCTTTGCCTTTTATACATATATAAATAGACTAGCGACCAGCCCCGGCTTCGCACGGGTACAATACTGATACTAATACTACATAATGTCACCCACTTCGCAACGGGCCGTATAGCAGAAATCGTAATATTTTAATTTCGCCATAACTTCAAAACCAAACGTCCAATAATTTTAATCATTCAAAGACCAAATATTATCTACATAAACTGTACTTAGTGACTAAATAATTTATTTTGATAAGCAGTATGCAGACCCTGTCAATTTTGGGACATTTTTTGGACAACCAATTTTAATTTGTTTTGGGACATCCTGTACATGGTTAATGTGTGTGGTCAGGGTGGCGTGTCGCTGCGGCGGCGGCTGAGCCCTCGGCGGTACAACGAGGACAGCGAGGAGGACTCCGCGGCGGCCATCAGCAAGCGCATGCCGCACGCGCAGCGCCGCCTGCAGCAGCTCATGCAGCAGCAGCGCCTGGCGCGCGCGCCGCACACCGACCACGACTACTTCAACGGTCACGCGCACGGTCAGTACCGCCACAGTTAGTTGTAAAGACACATCTACAGAACTGCGTTGCGTTTGTCATTTAGTTGAGACGGGAATTTTGTTCTGTTAACGCTAATCTCTATTGACTTAACGCTACTAATTCACCTTAATGTCATTTGCTTTGTTTTTAGTAATAGTGCTTAAGACTTGTTTTATTAACTTTGTATCTAAACATATTCTATGTCATGGCTGTTTGTTACCTTAATAAATAAAATAAAAGTAACATTACCCTACTCTTTGCCACCGCAAATAACGTGCGTTACGTGTTTCAGCGGGCACGGACGGGTCGGGGTCGGGCGCGTCCGGGCAGGCGCCGGTGTCGATATCGTCACGCGGCCGCGTGCGCAAGCTCACCGCCAAGGCGCGCGGACTGCTCCGAGACTGACCGCCCCCCGCCCACCGCCCCTCGCCGCCTGCGTCACTACGTCACTACGCCGTCTTATGTTCACTCGAATGTTACACGTGAATAAAACTAATTTTATTGATTTATTTTTCCGCGAATTTTACCCTTTGCAAATAAAACTACTTTTGACTGACTTTATAGTATTTTATCGTTGTTGGTTAACCCTTTAACTGCCAGGCCAGGCAAGGCAAAATACTATGGTTTGTCAGGCACATGTGACTGACACGGCAGTCAACGGGTTAAGTAGCTGAAAAGTCGGGATGAACTAAGTTGAAATTATAAAATGCATGAAAGTAATTTTATTTGCAACTTACTACTCTCTCTCTCAACTCAACACTTTGAATTATTTAGTTTCGGTTCATTTAAGAAATCCCGTAGACCGTAGACTAACGGGCGATCCGACTTAAATATTCTGACGACTGTGACGATTGATATTTCAATATTAAATAGATCAATAATATCGTGATATCGCAAGTTTTATGCACTACACCGCGGTACAGCCTATTACAACATCAATATTACCACGATTTCGTGAAATGTATCAATAATCAGCATAAAATAGAATGTAACTAAACAAATTACACTCCGGTACCGCCAAAAATGTCAAACAGATTAATTCCCTGACCAAACTCGCCGCGCGAAAAATCTGCGGTTTGTGGCCTTCAATATTTACTTTTTAGCTTACTTTTATATATAAGGGATCTCATGTTCTCATATTTTTGTTCGTATTCTGTTTTTTCATATCCAGGTAGCTAATATTAAATCGATTTATTTATTTTTATTTACTCATCCGTCAAAGCTTAGTTATACAATCTAAAATTACGTTTGAGACAATGACTTATGTACTTGAAGAAATAATAAAAAACGTTGAATTCTATTAATTAATAATAAATATATAATTAATAATAATTTTAATATTATTTTTTGAAGTGAAAAGACTTAAGCGGCGTTGAGGCTGAAATAACGCCATCGATATATCGACATCTGTCGAAATCTACTTATGTTTCTCACACAAATTAAGTACGGCTTATTACACAGACAGGCGCTAGGTGTACATTAAAGGTGTAATAATTTTCAATTATTTTTTTAAGTGATGTGCTTTAGACACGATGAGAGTATTTTTGGATTTTAAATTAATGAATGAACTTTCGCTTCTGCCACGTGTAGTTTGTAAAGGTCATGTTTTTGTATTGTTTACATAAAAAAGTCTCGACAACTTAAATAATTTACTGCGTTAAGCTAAACTTACGAGTTGTAAACTCAGAATTGACTTGAGACTCGAGTGAGAAATTTGTCATCAAAATATATAAAGTCAATTATACTTTGAAATGTTTGACGACCGATTAAAAAATGTATTATTTAATTACCTTCATAAAATTGGAAAGCAGAATAAATTCCCAAAGTTTTCACCTTAGTGTATAAAATATCAATTATAAAGCTGTTTTCAAATGAAAAACTTAAGCCAGACAAACATAATGTATCCTGGCAGACTGCTATCCCAAGTACCTGTTAATTTTGTTGTAGTATAATGTAGTGTAATTATTAGTTTTTGTAAGTATTGATAATATTATGCTCATTCACTATATAACTAATAATGGTTTTACATTATTTAGCAATATACAGGTTTGATCTCCCATTGCTTAGTAGAGTCTGGCTACTGAAAGGTGAGACTGGAAAAAGGCGGCAAATTAAAAAAATCGACGTATGGCAACCTTGTCTATAGTCGGAATTATAGTTTTGATACTTGATTATATATGACAACAAAATATAATATTATTGTCATAAATAATCAAGTATCAAAACTATAATTCCGACTATAGACAAGGTTGCCATACGTAATTTTTTTTAATTTGCCGCCTTTTTCCAGTCTCATCTTTCAGTAGCCAGACTCTAGTAGCCACTTAAAATTATCTTAAATTTCTACATTGGTGTATATTTATGTGAATAATTTTAACAAACTAAGTGATAGCTGAACCTCAATAGGGAATATGCACGTATTTTTTTTATTTATTTATATAGATCTATCTTGTTTGGTAAACCGTATGGTAAAATCAGTTTTTTGATATCATTAAAAATAACGAAGATATGAACGTTTAAAGTGGTCTATTAGACAGAGAGATCCGACGTGTATCGTGACGTCACATAACACGACTTTCATAGAAAGTTCATACTAAATTTCGTTTTGCTAGAAAGAGATAGATTACAAACTTTGACCGCTTATATCTTGCTCATTTATCAACAAATATTGAAAATTTTCTCGCCATTTTCTTTATTTTTCTGTCTAGTATCATATTATTATATTTTAAGCTATTTTTATATTTTATGCATATTCCCTATTCTCGTATTTAAATAAGACTTTAATTTACTTTGATTGTATTATTATAAGTGTAGCGACATGTTATCATAAACTGATTTTGGGACCGATCAGAGCGCGTTTCACGCTGCTTTAACGTTTGCGAGAATACCGGTTTGACAGTTTTAGCGTATCGGGATTTGATTGTAATTGTATTAGTGCAGGTTTTATTTAGCAGCATTGACCCTCTGTCTCGAATAGTGATAACATTATTCTGGTCTGTTTTTTTTTTTGGTAAATTGAAAGCCCAGTAGTACTTACTGGAACTTTTAGTACTTAACATATCATCTAAGTTTTACTTAGTTGCGTATCTATTTAGTTAAAAACGTATTATTATATTGTGTGTTAAATAAGTGTGATTATGAACAAACCATGTTATATAATTGACCTCATGCTGAATTTATTATCCTTGTGCACAATGAAATCCTATTTCTAACATTTACATTTATTTCCTACACAACGAATATTCAAAATTAATTTTGTGGTTCTGTGTTGCCATTTAAATTTCTAGTTATTGAAATGGTCCAATTACATAATTTATGTTAACCGTAACTTATTATCATTATTTTTAATTGGATATCAAGGACACCTGCCTTTAAATGATGTAAATATATACATATTGTGTAATTGAATTTGTGAACAAAACTTATTAATAAATCATTTTCAAAATGCTACATCGCGAAGTAAATGTAATAATAATATGTAAAAATGTTTGAATAGATAGGTATGATTTAAATAAACAAATTTTCGTGTTTTGCAGCTGTGTTAATAAATATGTGGGACATTACTGTTATAAGATGTAAGTTTTGTGGTATTTATGTATATATGAATGATCATGCCAAATGAATAAATAATTTTTCTAAATAATTTTGTTTTATTCTGAATACGTAGAACTTGTAATTCGTTTGTACTGTAGCCTTAGTCAACGACCCGCATTTAATTTAGATCAGTGTTTTTCAACCTTTTTCATGATGCGACCCCCCTTGTATGAAAAAAATATTTCGCGACCCCCCGACCATGGGCATAGCTGTTTTGGGTTCGGGGGGGGGGGGGGGGGGGGGGGTGTTAGAATAATGGGCTCCTTTTTTTTCGTTTTTACCCGTTTCAGTTTTAAACCCTGAAAGACTGCGAAAAAATACAAATATCAATAGCCGGTGGGTACTAAAGAACGTCGGTACTGAATTTTATAATGTTATGTTCTTTACGCCAAACTAGATATGAGCGCCGCGCCGGCGCGCCGCCGCCGCCGACGATTTTTCCGCGCCGCCGCCGCCGCGAAAATCTATCGGCGCGCCGAGTGAGAGATTTCAGTTAGTGACTGAGCATTCATAATACCCAAGTCATATAATATACCTATATAAACCTTACTTCTTTCATGCTTTAAACGAGAAGAAGGTGGTTAACCTCCACTTAACTCACCGAAAGGGAAATGAGCACCAAAAACAACAATATGCTTACTAGAAAAGCAGATCTACAGATACGGCGTTAATGGAGCTAGTAGATCGCATTGATATAGCCATTGAGAAGTTTGCGCTGAGTGCCTTTCTACATATTGAAGGTGAAGGCGCGTTCGATAACACCTAAACCTCAACCCTGATAGCCTGGCTTCTAGAAATGTAGATTCAACTACAATACAGTGGATCAAATCGCTTAATAACAGCGTAGCGTCATCAAATATTATGAGCTTGATACTCAGGAACAGTTTGACCCAAGAATGCACACAGGAAGGGGTGGGGTACTGTCGCCGCTGGAGTAGTCCCTGGTAGTGAATGGGCTGCTAAAATAACTGAACGATAGAAGGTTCTATGCTCAAGGATACGATCTAATAATAATAATAGCTCCCAATACCCAGGTGATAAGCCTTTTTTATGGGGAAATGCTTTATGCATCCCTGGTCAGCCGGGGTATGTGAGACTCACCCGGGTGCGAGGTGAGGAGCCTTCTTCCCTGCTGTAGTGCAAGACCGCCGGACCCACAAAAGTGATAACAGCAGCAGCCTACCAAGCGGCATCTGCATGATGCGGCAGAGCCTTCGCATGGCAGTTTGTTCTGACAACACTCCGAAAGAGCAGTCCAGGCACTGGATGAGAGGGTGCCCTGTCTATGCGCCACCCACTCCTGTAAAACCTGTCTGATTGCGGCCACTATTCTGTGGCCAGTAGTTGGAGATACCATTCTGTCCTGCCAGGTGCGCATTGCAATAATGCGCGCTTGACGACGCCATCAGGCTGTCAATTCGGGAGACCCTTTCTCCGCGCTGTTTAAACTCCGCCGTGCGGCGGTAGATTTCCGGCCACCGCAGAAGCGCTCTATTTGCAGCACTCAGGTCATCCGCCCTCACGGGCGCTCCATACAGGGTCATTGACTGTAGGACCCCCGTGTAGAGTCTCCGACAGCTGGACCCCGGTCTTCCAACGTTGGGCAGGAGGCGCCCGAGAACCGCAGCCGTCCCCTTCAACTTGGGCGCTAAATCCATTTAAACCAGACCAGCTACGCAGGAGTTGTTTATAGTGTCCAAGTGTGTGCGCAGTCGGCAGTACACAAGATCACTTTCTCTTCCTTTATTGCAGAAAACTAATGGGACAGAAAACCTAAACAACTGGCGAGAGATCAGGTGCAGGGCCGACTTTTCACATGTCCAGCCGTCGCATGGATCATCTCTCTTGTTAGATAATCAGGTGATCAGCCTGTATTGTCCTAACCAAACTTGAAAACAACATTGTTTTCGTTGTTCCAATGCGGAAAACGATCCCACAACCTTCGAGTCGAGAGCCACGCTCTAAATATATATACTAGTGGTGAGCAAATACGCATCAGTAGTCGCTGGGCTAATGTTATCAGCATTGCAGGAAGTCGTCGAAAATTGGTGCAAACGGGTCAAACTAACAGTCAACGCTTATACAGGTCAACTGCATCAACACATTAAATAGTGTACAGAGGCTGGCCTGTCTCAAATCACGGGAGCGCTCTCTTCGGCACCCAGCGCTTCACTTAAAGCCCTGATTAACCTGACTCCACTGCTTGTTCATATGGAGGCTAAGATGGTTGTTCTCAGGGCCTTGACGGCAGGTAGAATGTAACGGGCCTCTACCCTACTTGGACAACTGCAACAGTCTCTTCCTGAGAAACCTGTCATAGCCATGCCATCTGACGCCATGATCAAGGTGCATAATCTAAAAGCTATACTTGCTTTTCAAAACTTCTGTGAAGGACGGGGAACGATAGGTCCCAATTAATTTCATCCTAATAATATAATTTGGTTCACGGACATCCAGGAAAGACAACCAGATCCGGGAAAGACAACCGGGCGGACCCTAGACTATGAGGGAGGAAGTGGAACCACCTACAGGCAGATATGCTTGTTTTGGGTTTTGCACCATGTTTCAGGCTGAGATCTTCGCTATTATTGGTTGTTCACTAGAGAGAGCCTAGATAGTCAGTTATACAAATGGCTTCAACGTCAGTTCCTGAAAATATGGACGTTTATAAAACGAAAATAAAAAAGGTTACAGTGATTATACTCCCTGGAATCAAAGCACAGCTAACTGCTGGAACTACTTTGGAATTCTATGATTGTCTTTTTCATCTCTACAAAAAGTGCCATAAATTGTATTGCATTGTAACTGTATGTAAACCAATCTACTTACTCCACTTTTTTACTACCAAGTACAAACTTCAAAAAAACCCTTTCAAGGTCACGCCGCCGACGCCGCCGCCGCCGACCCAAAACAGTCGGCGCGCCGCCGCCGACCTAACTCCAATCGGCGCTCATATCTACGCCAAACACGAGTGAGCGAAGCGAGCGAGCCAATTTTTTTCCCCATTTTACAGTTTAAAATCTGTTCAAACGTTAAACTAAAACACTAAATAACGGTGAAATTCATACCATACAATCAACCAGCTAAAACAGAACATCGGTACTAAATAATATAATATGTTCATCATGTTAAATGCGAGCAAGCGAAGCGAGCGAGCAAAATTTTTTCCTATTTAATAGATATTATTTTTTAATAGATATAATTACCTATTTCAATCTGTTCAAACTTTAAACCCTAAAAGACTGTAAAAGTAGGATGATTTTGTAATTAAAGTAAAATTTGCGTTGTTGCAAATAGATGGCAAAGTAAAGTTAGGTTTGTCATACAATACTTATTTCACACTTTTTTTCGTCATACATAATTACAAAATTTTGTGATCAGTCACGTGCCCAAAATATTGTGTCGCATGCTATAGGTTCGAGGATTCGATAGCCATAGATTCGCGATTTCTGTTTTAAGCTATTGATTTTTCTAAAGTACAACAGTCTCTCAAGGTTTAAAGTTTAAAAAGATTTTAATAAGCAAAGGAGTTAAAAAACATTTGCTACTTTTCTCAGTTTCAACGCATTTAACATAAACATAATACACATACATACATTATCATGTATGTATGTGTATGTTACAGTGTTACAAATATTCATTCCATACGACTTTTTTATGCGTCTCCATAATTAGGATTCGGTTATAAGACTTACTACGTCAAACACATTATTTAACAATTACATACATCAATGATATCGATGATCGATTTATGGGTATATACTTTTGTTAAAATTATCTTACTTAATAAATCAATCTTTTTAATCTTTATTGTTTTTTTACTTAAGTTCTCTCGACCTCCGGCGACCCCCCTACAGAAGCTTCGCGATCCCCCAGGGGGTCGCGACCCACAGGTTGAAAAACACTGATTTAGATTAAACTTAACTTACATTTACTTTTCGTAAAGTCAGCAAAAGTTCATAAGTTTTATTTAATGGGGCATAACTTTTCCATTATCTTAAAACTGTTTCCGAACGAATGTTTTTTCAGCTTTTCCTTCTCTAGGCTGGGACTATATGCAACGGAATCCGTTGCTCCGGGAAAATTTAGTTCCCGGCACCCCATCGACTACACGTGGCCGGACGGAATGCGAGAAATATATTTACTTTTTTTTTTAAGATTTAAACGGTCTGTAACAAGTCAACTAAATCCTTTATAATTAATAATATAATATATTATTAATTATGAAGGATTTAGTTGACTTATATCTAATGTAAACTAATTGAAAAAGCAATAAATGGAGCAGTTTTATGTAAGTTTCAATTAATTTATTGTAAAAATTTTCATAATATGGTCGCGGTAACTTCAAGTGCCATATTATTTTATCTTGCAATAATCCTAGCTTTGTTTTGCGTTTTTTTGTTTAGTGTAATTTATTTATTGAAAACCGTTTAAGTTTTTAATATACCTGTTTACCCCAAAATAAGATTCCATGAAGATAAATTATTATTAACGAATATCAGTCAATTCCTTAAGAATTAGGTAGGTAGTATAATTTATAAATTATTGCATAGGGTTTAAGCCCCAACACTGCGTTGTGACTTCACGTTGTGGCGTCTCAATTCTAGAATCTCACAGATAGATTAAATTACTTGGAATTTTTAGGATTACTCTTGGTTAGATAAAAAAGAACACAAATCACATAAATATTTATTAAATTATATATTTTATTACAAATAAAAAATGTTTTATTCTAAAATTCATAATATGACAACAAGTACAAATTAGTCTTTGTAAAACTTCCTGCAGAAATATGAATATACTTATTTATGTAATGCTTTTTAAATAAAATGTCTTTATTTAACAACTGGGTGATTTGTTTTGCTATAACATACCTACTGATTTTTATTAACATTTAAAATTACAAATATTCTAATACAATTACCTAAGTACATATATAAAAATTATATTTTATTCTAAATATTATAATATGATAAAAAGTACAAACCAGTCTTTGTAAAACTTGCTGTAAAATATGAGATCTAATCACAAATATTATAAAAAATATTTAAAAAAATATAAAAACCGACTTTCAAAGTATAAGCAATAACATTCTTAAAATCACTAAAAAGTATAAAATAATTCTTAATGTCGAAATAGTTCCATTTTAAATTCTGCTAAAATTTTACAATTTTTCTACTCAATCTTCTTATTTTTGAAGTCGGTACCAGCCAATTTGAACGTGAGTTCTTTAAAATATTATTTGTACTTATATACATATAAGGACGTAGTTGTGTTAAAATTAATGATCTGTTTTATTGAAGGATTTATACAATTATTTGGGCTGGTACCGACTTAAAAAATAAGAAGATTGAGTAGAAAAATTGTAAAATTTTAGCAGAATTTAAAATGGAACTATTTCGACATTAAGAATTATTTTATACTTTTTAGTGATTTTAAGAATGTTATTGCTTATACTTTGAAAGTCGGTTTTTATATTTTTTTAAATATTTTTTATTTTTTTCTTTTCAGTGATATTATAATATTATTAACTAGTACCTGGGAGACCGAGCTTTGTTCGGAGTTTTCGTAGGACGATGAAATATTTAAAAATAAATAAAACTGAGAAAAGAAATAAAAAGGATCACAAAAATTTTTATTGACCGGGTTTCGAACTCGAGGCCAATTCGTAAACAACGTATAAATTACCATTCTACCATCCAGCTGAAGCTACATTTTATGGCGGCAAAATGTACGGTTCCCGCAAGATTTCCTTTTGCGCGCACGAAGTAGCGAGTAACGTCTACTAGTGTTTAAATTATGTGTTTTCAATGTCAATTTTAAGCACTTATGCATATAACATCTCCATGAAGTTGTAGTGACACCCTCGCGGGGGTAGTCAGGGAAGCTTCCTGTGACCTCAGAACGTCGAGGTCTGATGAGAATTAGATTTTTGCAAAACGGGGTAAAACCAGTATCTTCCCGATTTTTTGAAAATCTTAGATTTTCTTAGCGGGAAGTTAAAAATAATCCCCTTTTGTCTTGTTCATTCATTGCATGAACTACTAGACAAATTTTCATAAATCTTGTGTATTGTATTGACAGAAAAAGTTGCGGGGAAATTAAAAAAATGTTTAGAAAATCATAAGCATTGCTTTTAAGAGTTTCCTTGATTCCTCGTGGATCCCATAGTTATCATTATCCTTATTATCAATATCCAAATGTAGCACTTTTAGTAGGAAGGTATATAAGCTTGGCACAACATTTTACTTTTGAGTAGGTCTGAATCTGAATGTTCAAACAAATCGATATCACTTTAAAATACTATGAGAAATACCTATATCAACATAATATCATGATGTATGGTGTGATGATGGTTGTGGAGATGATGATTATTTAATAGTGACATTTGCTTGCAGTTCTTTTAACAATACGGAAATTTCCAAACGTGTATCTTTAAGGACTGAGGAGTGCTGTTGGGCATTTTTGGATCCAGGATATACCTTGGCACAATATTTTACTTTTTGGTAGCTATGAATGTTCAAAGGAATTGACATCGGTGTAAAACACTATAAAAATACCTATATCGTCATAATGTTTTCATTTTGTATGCTATGATGATGATGATGGTGGTGGTGGTGATGGTGATTATTATTTAAAAGTGGCATATGCTTGCAGTTCTTTAAACAACGTTGAAATTTCCAAACGTGTATCTTTAAAGACTGAGAAATGCCGTTCAGTGGTTTTTTATCCAGGGTATACCTTGGCACAATATTTCACTTTTGGTAGCTGTGAATGTTCAAAGAAATCGATTTCGGTGTAAAAAAAAACTATGAGAAACACCTAGATATCAATAAAATATCAAGGTGTATGGTGTGATGATGGTGGTGTTGATGATGATTATTTAATAGTGACATTTGCTTGCAGTTTTATAAACAATACTTAAATTTTCAAACGTGTATATTTAAAGACTGAGGAGTGCTGTTCAGCCCTTTTGGATCCCTGGATACCCTGGTATACCTGGATACCTTGGTATAACATTTCAATTGTTGGTAGCTGTGAATGTTCAAAGAAATCGATATCGGTGTAAATTACTATGAAAAATACCTATATCATCATAATTTATCATGATGTATGGTGTAATTATGATGGTTGTGGTGATGATAATTATTATTTAATACTGAAATTTGCTTGCAGTTTTATAAACATTGCTGAAATTTTCAAACGTATATCTTCAAAGACTGAGAAATGCCGTTCAGTGATTTTGGATCCAGGGTATACCTTGGCACAACATTTCACTTTTTGGTAGCATTTGCTCTAGTTACTTCAAAAAAAGTCAAAATCACTATCGGTGTCCCTATAAATTTTGAGAATTTCTCTCAATTCCTCATGGATCCCACCACCAGATCTACCATTTGATGACAATAGGACCAATCCAGGAGTCAGTCCTTTACAACAAAAAAAGAATTTTGAAAATCCATCCACAAACGGCGGAGTAATCGTGTAACATACACACAAAAAAAAAAAAAAAAACATACACACGAATTGTAAACCTCCTCTGGAAGTCGGTTGAAAATACTTATATTGTATTAACCAAAGAATAGAAGAAACATATGATCAGGATCATTTTCTATCGGGTGCAGGTTGAATGAAATCATCTGCTTTATGGGGGATTTACATGGGTGACTAAAGCCGCACGATTTCAGCCGCACGGCGAAAATCGACCGTGTAAATGCCAATTCGGCGAGGCCGCAAGTGACTAAAGCAGCAAGCCCCAACTTTTGTAGCGTTTACACGGGTGACTAGCCGCACGATTTCCGCAGCACGGTGAAAATCGACCGTGAAAATTCCAATTCGGCGAAGCCGCGAGTGACTAAAGCCGCAAGCTCCAAAGTTGGGTATCATTCGACTTTTGCAGCACGGCGCTCAGCTCGGCGGAACGCGGCGGGCAAAGAGTAAAAAATATATGTATAGGAACTAGTGATGTGCCGGATCGTTAAAAATGTATATCCGCGGATACGGATCTGAATACGGATATTTGGTGTCAAGATCCGCGGAAACGGATACGGATACAGATCTTAACTTTCTTACGCAGTCGGTGTCGGTGCGCGCGACCATCACACTGTTTCGACTTGCATTACACGGCGGTTCTTTATTTTGTTTTGTGTATAGTTTAGTGTGATACTGGACAGCATAGATAACGTTTGTTTGGTACGTGGGTTATTTGGTAACATGGGTCTGAAAAAATGTCTACAAAGAAGTTTAATAGTGTAATTGTAATTATTTTGTGTTAGTAAATGATGTAAATGATGTAAGTGTAAATTTTGTGATGTTTTATTCCCGTAAGGGTAAAGGCACAACTTTAAAAAATCATACATACATACATACATATAATCACGCCTTTTTCCCGTAAGGGGTAGGCAGAGACCACTTCTTTCCACTTGCTACGATCCTTACATACTTGGTCACTTTCATTCTTACCATCCATTCCTCCTCTTACATTCAACGTAGCAAAGCGGCTCTCCATGGTCCACTTATCATTTACAACAAAACATCCTCAAGAATATTATCTGTATTGAATTTTATAGTTTTTTTTATTGCTAATTGCTACCTTAATCAGTAATCACCTATTTAAAGATTTCATCTATAATTTTAAAATTAATAAGGTAAATAGATCCGTAAAAGATCCGCCAAACAGAAACGGATACGGACACGGATACGGATCTTTCTTCTACCTCGGATATCCGCGGATACGGATACGGATACGGATATCCGGCACATCACTAATAGGAACGTACAGGATACGTACAGAAGAACAGATTTCATAGAAACTTCTAAATCGATACAAATTTTATAAATAAATAAATTCTTTATTTGCTTAAAACATTGTAGGTACAAAGGTTTTACATATATTTATTTTAGTCACAAATGTTTCGTCGTATACTGACATGCAAATATTATATTATTACATGAATATAAATTAAGCCATACATTTATTATATTAAAATAAAATTAACTCATTTCATTACACACAATTGATTAAAATTACCTAATATTACATTTGTAAGGGATGTCATAGAAGATTAGGGTAAATTAAGGTCTAGCGTTAGTACAGAGTTATTGAGAAAGTCTTATACACACCACAACCCAGCATCGAACCTGCACCAGCACGTGTGTGACTCAAGGGGTCTATGTACTAAACTGTAATAATTATAATAAAGCAAGCCTATTATTTTTTATATATTATATAAGACATTTTAAATATTATTTTAATGTTACCCGACTGCGCGACGCAATGGAGTAGTAATGTGCTTATTAGCCTTCGAATTTACATAATATCATGGACGAAATGTAATTTGATTTGTCTATGATAATATGTATGTGGATTGTACCTTTGGTCACTATTTAGACCAAACGCGTAGGCTCATTTCTTTACTAACTACCGTATACTTTCTATATATTTATATTTTTTATACTAGAAACTATTTCATTGTTAGGTATTCAATATATATTTAGGTCAAAAGTCCCGACTACTGGACTGACTTTTACTTTTCGTTTTCACGCAGTCGGGTTTTCTTTTATTTTTTCATACACATGCCATTTGCAAATTTTAAATCATACAAAAATATATGATTTTTAGGGCCGATAGTTTAATAAAGCACTTATTATACTCAGATACAAAAAGAGGTCACGTTTAGAATAATTTTTCTGGTCTTCTGTACCTTATTTGGTGGCTTACTCTGTGGCTCAGTGGTTCAGCGCTTTGGTGCTCAAGCTGGAAGTCGCAGGTTCGAATCCTGCCGAAGGAACAAAAGTATTTCTGTGTTCCTTCCTGGGTCATGGATGTGTATTAAATATGTGTATAATATAATAAAAATCTTAATTATATGTAAGTATAAAATTATTAAATATACTTCCCGTTGTATGGTACCTGTAGCACAAGTTCTTCGGATACTTAGCACGGGGCCAGATTGACGTGGTGTGGAGCGTCGATAGATATTATTATTATTTTTGTTTAAATATACCCAATAACAGCGGATTATTGACCTTAAAATTGGATAAAAATAATCTAACAATATAAAAAATTGTTAGTTAAATAGTTTTTCTATAAATAAATAAAAAAAAAATATAGCCTTTATTGTTGATCATATAGTTAAGATAACAAAAGTTTTATAAGTACCTATGCCTAAAAACTTATTACATATTTCAAAATTTAACTAATTTTATATACTAAATAAACTGTAATGCTACTGATTTCATGTATACTTGAATTTTATTCGGCAAACGGTAGTTACTCCTCAACTTGTCTTCCGACAAAGGCCTCCTCTAAAGATCGCCATTCAATTCTATCCCTTGCCGTTCGAGTCCATGTTGAACCAGCTATTTTCCGGATATCATCTTCCCATCTCTTAGTTTGTCTTCAACTTTTCCTTTTGCAGTCAAGCGGGTACCATTCTGTTATTAGTCTCGTCCATTTTTCATTCTTCTCTCTTGTCATATTATGTCCTGTCCATCTCCACTTTAATTGTTTGTATGTTATGTTTTGCTATAGTTCAATCTTAATACGTGGCAATAAGGTTTATTTTGTTTGGTCACCGTCTGGATTTATCGCACAAAATATATTTTCGAAACAAAACACTGTCAAACAACACATTTTGTAATACGTATAGGAACGCGTCCATAATATAAATTAGATTAGAATATTAAGGACGTTAAAAAAAATTTATTTGTCGTCATGACAACCACATTAATCAGTTGCAAGTACACATCACAATTCTTATCTCACATGACACAAGAAAATTTTGCGTACGTAATTCACATCGTGATTGAAGTATATTGTTTAACTACCATGAATAATAAATATAGTTTAAAAAACTAAAAAAACACGCTTTTAAAGAATATCGAACTAAAAAGTTGAAAATAATTTTAAACATTTTAAAAATAAACTTAAAACAGTAGTACTTATATAAAAAATACTAGTATAATTGAGGGAAAAGCGTGGGTCGCTCGATATACGAAAATTATGGCACAAACATGGCATAAAGCGCCCCACGCTTTTCCCTCAATTATACTAGTATTTTTTATATACTAAGTACTGTTTAAGGCTTTGATTAATTATTTAATATTATATATCTATGGTTTTAGGTTTATTTAAAAAAAAAATAATATTATTTTCAACTTTTTAGTTCGATATTCTTTAAAGCGTGTTTTTTTAGTTTTTTTTTAAACTATATTTATTTTCAACTTTTTAGTTTAATATTCTTTAAAAGCGTGCTTTAAAGCTACCAGAGCCGAGGAAGGCAGCAGGGGCGCAAGAGAGAGTTACCTACATACAAGCAAGCAAACAAGCTTACATACAGGTGAAGTTAATATAAGCGTGTCAAAAATAACACCATCGAGTTTTTGGAATGCTATGAAAGGCATCCATGCTTATGGATCTATTTATTTATTTATTTACGATGCAATAATTCAAGCAGTTCTTGAATAATCGCATAAGTAACAATTTCAATTCCGGCACGAACACCCATTCTGCTCAACATTTTCGAAGGAAATAAGCAAGCCGCATGCTGCTTTAGTCACCCGTGTAAATGGGCTTGCGATTCGGCGAGGTGAGGCGATTTGTCAGACGGCTCGCCGCACGGCGAAAGCAGTCCCGTGTAAATGCCTCATTATTTTCTAAAGCTTTTTTATTAGAGCTTTCGAATGCCTTTGCTTGCTTGCTTGAGTTTGTTTGAAGTTTTTTGTTTTTGTTGGGAGCAGTATTTGATGTCGAAGATGATGTTACTTTACTGACATCGGTAACAAGTGTATTGCTCGCAGGTTATGGTTCAGTATTTTCGTAGTTGCCACTGGTACTAAAACAATTATAGGGAAAGTTAAGTAGGTATTACACCATATGATAACGGCACAATCTCTAAGAAATATAATAGTAAGAAACAATATCTGGAAGGTAACTGTGTGCAAAAAAATTGAGGTAAGAGCTTGGTTTCAGCATTGTATTAACTTAATTTACCTTTAAATTTTATAAGCACTTACTTTCTGTGTTCTTATAGTTAGGTACAGGTTGTAAAAATTGTAGAATATCAGCAAACACATATTTTTTTCGCTTTTTTGCAGCCTGGCCAGTTTTAACGTTTTTCTGTTGATATATTTCTTTATTATAATAGTCTCTGATGATGTTCCACTGCTTTTTGATATCATTTACTGAAAATATAATTATATTATGTACCTACCTTAAATAATAAGTACATACTAGGTACTATACAAACTGTGTCTTTAAATTTAAAGTATCTAGTCTCATAAGTTTATATTTGGTTTTAAATAGGTTCAATTTTGTCAACTTATTTGTCAATATATTTTGATGTAGGTATGTACCTACTTAGTTGCTAATAAAGTTTTTAGAGTTTGAAGCTCAGGTTAAAAATATCTGGTCTCCACAAGTACTCCTGTCTCTTAAGTTATATATATTAACTGAATAGAGAACTAAAGTTTAAAGGATAGTTGCCTGTAATTTAATAAAACCTGTAAATGTGTAATATAAAATGATTGTAGTACTTACGTTTAGATTTTTTTCATCTTCACATAAATTGTTCCAATCTCTTTGCTCTTTACAGACAGGTCAGGAGGAATCTTTCAAGTTCCTGTTATGAATTATCAATTATGAGTATTGCAGCAAAGACTTTTAGATATATACTGCAGACTTATGTTCCACAAGCATTCAAAATTCTGCACAACAATATATTATTCTTTCTGATTCTGAATCGACCATTGTGCACTGCATTATTTTGAGTTTTGTTGACACATCACACAATGGCGCCGCCCCCAGTCGCCACACGTCAAATTCGCCGTAATTCCGTCGCTATGTAGTCAGCTCCATACAACTGCATACAATGTTGATAAGCTCCACCCCTTTCGCTGAATAAATTCCGACCGGGTGCCCGGCGAGAACCAGGACGTCCGACGGTTGCTTACGGGGAAATTTCCGTCCCGGCCCGACCCGGCGGCAATGTAGTCGACGCAGGAAAAATTCATACGAATTACGATTGTTTGACAGACGGATTGGTACCGGAATTGATTTTCCCCCGGAGCAACGGATTCCGGTGCCGTATAGTCCCAGCCTTATCTAGGGTATGTTCCGATATGTACTGCGGTCTGCGACTACTGTACAATGTGACGTCAATTCAGTATACTGTGAAGCCGTTCCTATTATATCCAGTTAACTGCCCTTAAACCTAATTTTATGGACTTCAACCAAATATTTGCAATTCTTCCATTGTTTTATTTAATCCAAACTAATTACAGAACTAAATGATTTTGTGATTAAACTGCTTGTTTATAAGACGTTAGGCACTCGAGTGTTTTGACTGTCCACGTGATCAAAGTACTGCGAGTACCTTTGAGTATCTTAATTCTTACCTCGAAAACGTCAGGTGCTCACAATAGAATATGGCGGCGATTTATGACGTCATATATTTCCACAAGGCACTGCGGCAGTCAAAGAGAATATAATCACTACGTTTGCGGCAGTCTTTGAGTATATAACCACGCGGCAGTATACTGGCAGTCCATAAGGGAACGAATTTTTCTACAGTGATAGCACTGTGCAGTACTCGCAGTGCATATGGAACATAATCATGCGGGATTTACATGAGTCGATTTTCGCCGTGCGACGAATTGCTTGACTTTAAATTATCGCTTTGTCATTTTTTTGACATAATAAATTTCCTTGTTGTGACCTCCTTGTGACTGGATTTTCGTAAAAATCGTTCGCGAAATTCTGGGTCGTAATCGTTCGGAAATCGTGCAGCAAAAATCGACCCATGTAAAAAAATTACAACTTAATATTATTATTATTATAACCAAGAAATACAGCCACATGTATAGTATATATGTAGTATTATAAAGGCCTGGCATTTTTAAAATACGCCTTACCGTTTGACGTTCAGGAACGGCATAACATAATTTTCGGCACAAACGGCACATCTGAGTTCTAAATAAAAATTAAAAAAAAAAAGCGATTATACTTCAAATTTGACAATAAAAGTCAAATGTTCAATGACCATTGACCAATCACCTTTCTCATATCAAAACCAAGCACCCAATCACCAATGGCATGTTGCAAAATGTCCAAAACTCCAAACTCCAAAATGAAAACACGTCATTGCTTCAGGCTTCTTCAGAGAGTTTAGAAACGGTGAAAGAAATAAGAAAATTGTTATACCTAAATAATAAAAACAAAGAGTAAATTAATATCACTTGGGGAAATTATAAACAACAATAAAAAAAACTACTATCATTACTTGGTAAAAAGCACAGGGTAGGAAATTTATTCCACTCATAAAACTTTAATTTATCTTTATGTATTATGTAGAATTAATTTTTAAATAATATGTAAAACATTTTTTTTTTAAATAAAGCTTTAATCTTTATTGCCAGGAAGTTTCAACTTGTTATTTTGTTGTAGGACGTTCTAGTATAAAATGGATTCAACATATGAACAGCAGGAAGGTACTGGAACTTACAATCCTATTGTATTTGGTAAGTTTATATAAAATCAGCTTTTGCCCCTAATATTAGTCTTGTAGAATGAAAGTAAGTCTATTCTATGAGACCTGTACATATTATTGCTGGGATAAAAAGAAGCCTAGTATTTCCTAACAAGGATATAAACTGTCCAGTGTCTACCAAATTGCATCATCAATTAAGAAATAAGAATGTTCAAAATCATTTCAATAAAATCTATTTGGTGTTTTACACTTAATGATGTTATCAAACCATCAATATCAAACACCCACACTTACAATTTAGTCAGGATGCTTAAAACATTTTGTAGCTATATTATTGTTGCAGTTATCTATTAAATTACATGTGTCTAATATAATAAAAATCTTAAATATGTTGTGTGTAGTATAAAATTATTAATAATATTCCCGTTGTCTGGTACTGGTACCTGTAGCATAAGTTCTTCGAGAACTTAGGACGGGACCAGACAGATACATAATATATATGGATATGTCTTTTATCTAAAAGTGAATTTAGTGAATCTAGATTCTAGAAGCTTTTTTCACATTAGAATATTAATTTTGAATTACAGTATTGCAGTTCCTTGCTAATTATGGGTGGTACTTAATTGGAGCTGGTGCAGCTCTTGTGTATCTGTTGAACAAGCTGCGACCAAAGTACGAACAGTGGAAGCAAGCTAGAGAAGATGCTGAATACCATAAAGGTTAGTGTTTTTGTAACCTTTATATTTCATAGCATACCTTTACAAATAATAATCCGAATATTCTCCAAATAATAAACAATTATCTCTTTTGATTGGGCAGAAAAGTTTAAAGTTGCATGTAGGTTAGGGATTGAAAGCGGTATTGATATATGGGTTTTATATCGGTAGTAAATTACAATATACCTAGCTTTGATTTGAAAGTTGAGCCAAAAAGGTTGAGATTTACTGTTGCGGTACTGCTAAATAAATATACCTTTATTTTTTATGGTATTGTTATACCTTTATTTTATTACTACCCCAACCAAAATCATTTCGGTACCAAAAAATGCAGAGCGACAACGCACTTTTATCCATCTTGGTGTCTGTCTACTTGTTGTTTAAAACAAAGCACATACATAAATAATTGGCAACCTGTGCGGTGCAGCAGGCAGGAGTTAGGACACAAATGTCAGTAAATTTCAATGAAGGACCAAAGCAATCGGCATTACACCCTGGCGGCAGCAGGGTACAAAGAAAACCTTTATTTTACAGACTTAGGTATCTGAAAAATTATATATAGAGGTACTCGATTTTAAGGTTATCGTAATTTAAAGGTATGACGTCATATTATTTACCGTTTTTACTGATATTTTTCGGTTATTCAATCCGTGATGTAGGTATGGGTTATGTCCATGGTGAAATGAATTAGTCACTCAATGTGAAAGATGATACTTTAATGTTATGGGCTAGTGCAACATTTCCCATTTGATGGGTTTTGACCCTGTACTTGAGCATCAAAATAAAACACCAGGTCGCAACATCCCATCTTGTTTTACAAACAATACCTACTATTAATTGACTCATTGTAAATATTCAGTGACTGATACAATACCAAAATGTATAATATTTATATTAATAAAACAGTTTTACTATTAATAAATGTGTATTTTACCTAATGCACCCAGCTTGGATTTAAAATTATTAAGTGGGCAGTTATTTATTAATTATAAGTACAAAGTGCAGGGCAATAATTATAAGTACAAAGGGGCAGTGTGAACATTGCTGCCCCTTTGTGACCCACTTAATAGGCAGAATAATGTTTAGGAAATACTGGGCTAGTGGGTTTGACATAGAATGCAACAAACATTATTATGGTGTAGTTATTAACATTAGTGCATGTTTCAGACCCGGATAAGGCTCTATCTCGTATGGAAGCCATACAGCGAGCCAGAGAACAACAGCAGAAACTTTTGGAAGAAGCTTCCAGAAGGGCATTGGAAGCACAGAAGGAGGTTAGGCAAACATAAAACATAATAAATATTATTGTTATGACTTGTAGATGTAGATTTTGCTTGATGTTTGAAATGCAAACATTACATTTGATAACTTTATTTTTAATTACATTTATAATATTACTAGCGACCCGCCCCAGCTTCGCACGGGTACAATACTGATACTATTACTACAGAATGTCTTGAAACCTCTAACAAAACGGGCGAAATCTAGTCAAAACAAACAGAAACAAATTAATATAGGTACCTACTAAAACTCAATGAAATAAGTAGGTGGGTATACTATTATCGTATGAAATACCATAGATCTAAACTGCCCCCGCACGCGCACCCCCGCTTTGGTGACGCCCACTTCGCAACGGGCCGTGCAGCAGAAATCATAATATTTTAATTTCGCCATAACTTCAAAACCAAACGTCCAATTTCAATCACTCAAAGACCAAATATTATCTACATAAACTGTACATAGTGATAAAATAATTTATTTTGATAAAGATTAATAGTATGAGTAAAATAAACGCGTTTAAATGTAGTCCAAAAAAAAAATTCAAGATTTCTAAATAAAAAAATGGTTGTTGTACCTCACTCGACATAGATAGGTATAGTATGTCGCGGACTTTTTTGTAGATATTTATAAGATCTACAATTAATTAAAACATTTTATGGTTCTATCTTTTATAGTTTAGGCAGCGTACGCAAAATAAGTAACTTTTCTGGTTGATTTTTTACACCTTGTGTCCGAAAAACCCAAATATTTTGCGGAACCCTATGTTTTTCCGAAATAAAATTTAGCCTATGTTACTCGTGGATAATGTAGCTTTCGAATGGTGAAAGAATTTTTGAAATCGGTCCAGTACTTTTTGAGCCTATTCATTACAAACAAACAAACAAACAAACAAACAAACATACAAACAAAGTTTTCCTCTTTATAATATTAGTGTAGATTATGTATTGTACTTAGTATTTTTAATAAAGTAAAATACTTACTGTTAGTTAGTAATAAAAATATATCAAATTTCAGAAAGAAGAAAAGAAGAGAGCTGAAATTGCTGAAAAGTTGAAGAAGTTACATGAAAATGGTGGACATTCACTTGGTTCAGCTGTTGACGATGGTACAATTTTTATAAACATAATCCATTCTCTAACAATAACAATATTCAATGTATTATTTATTATTGTTGTAAGAAACAACATTGAGTTGGGATTTAAAATAATAATAGATGTCACAAAAACAGTAATTATAAAAAATAGGGAATATTTTAATAATAGGGAATATGCATAAAACATAAAAATAATTTAAAACATAATAATATGATACTAGACTGGAAAATAAAGGAAATGGTGAGAAAAATTTTAATATAAGTTTTTAATCTATCTCTTTCTAGCAAAACTAAATTACATAGTTCATATGTAATTTTTTCTATGAAAGTCGTGTTATGTGACGTCACGTTACACATCCGACCTCTCTGTCTAATAGTAATAGACTACTTTAAACGTTCATATCTTTGTTATTTTTAATGATATCCAAAAACTGAAGGTCGATTCTGCTATTTTAATCCAACAATAATGCAGCTTCGTTACTTGTTCGATACAGTCCGGATCTTATCAAACAGCAAAATGGTATTCAACTAAACTTCAAACAAACGTCAAACGACGAATTACACTGCGATGCGATTATCATTGTATCGAAGCTTGATTGTAGTGTAGTGTACCTGTAGTGATTTTGTTATAGCTTAAAGGTATTATAGAACAGTATTTGATATGAATTTCAATTTAATATCTCTACGCGTTTATGAGGAAAGGGGTAGTAAGTTTAAAATTATTAAAAATATTTTTATTATATTATGATGTAACTTTTAAGATTTTGTGTATCTGGGTTCAAAGTTTACAAGAGATGGAAAGTGTGAGAGTGATATTGAAAGAAGAGTGAATGCAGGAAACATGGTGAATGGAGCTTTGCACTCCTTCATGAACAGTCGGAAGGTGTCTAACAACAACAACAAGGGGGTGTTGGTTCCGACACTCATGTACGGAAGTGAAAGTTGGGTATGGCAGAAGAAACACGAAAGCAGAATAAATGCAGTTGAGATGAGAGCATTAAGAAGCATGATAGGAGTTAAACTGGGTGACAGGATAAGAAATAGTGAGATAAGGAAACGTTGCGATCTGAAAGAAGATGTAGTGACAAAAATTGAGAAAGGTATGCTGAGGTGGTTTGGCCATGTTGAAAGAATGAATGAAGAACGATTGACGAAAAAAGTGTATAATGCGAGTGTGAATGGAAGTGTTGGAAGGGGTAGACCTAGGCGGACGTTTCAAGACCAAATCGGGGACGTCTTGAAAAAAGGCCAGGTCAAGAGTACCCTAAACCGAAGAGCATGTATGAAGGGAATAATGAAAGTGCATGAAGCAAAACAAGTATGTAAGGACCGTAGCAAGTGGAAAGAAGTGGTCTCTGCCTACCCCTACGGGAAAGAGGCGTGATTATATGTATGTATGTATGTATGTATGTATGTATGATGTAACTAAAAATTTACGGGTTTCGCAATTATGTATTCCTTTATCTGTGCTATAAGACGTTGCTTCGTACCAAATTTCAAGATTCTGAGTTGACGGGAAGTACCCTATAGGTTTTGATTCCCGAGTGTCGAAAATTTGCGGCATAAACGGCTGTATCTTTTGATTGCGTTGGCTTAGAAGTTTGATTATTTCACAGCTCCAAGGGACAGTAGACCTGAGTATTTGACATAAATTCCAGCTTGATACCTCTACGCGTTCCTGAGAAAAAGATTCTTGACAGACAGACGGACGGACAACAAAGTGATCCTTTAAGGGTTCCGTTTTTTTATTTCGAGGTACGGAACCCTAAAAAAATACGTGCATATTCCCTATTAATGATTTTATGTGCTAGGTATTATAAAATAGTATCCTTTAATTATATTATTTTTATTTTAGGTTACATGCCACTAAGTGGTGGAGCTTCTACATCGTCCTATCGTCCGCCCAAGCGCTCTGCCTGCTCTAAGGGTGGCTGCGGACGATAGACAGACTACTGCTCAAGACTTTTTGAGTGACTCATGGCTAATACACTAAGTTAGTTATACTAAAATATATCTGCAATCACATGTGGTGTGGTTATCTAATGATGTTGGTGGTTTTTGTTACGAGCAAATTATACTGGAGGAATTTAAAAACTCTTTACTTGATAACTGCATTTAATAATAGATACCTAATATACATTTCCCCCCTTACTAATAAAAACATATATACACAATATCCTTGTCTAGTCATTGTCTGTCAAGCGACTTTTCCAACATATCAGACAAGGACAAAACATTGTATAGCTTATCCATTGTGTAAATATTTTTATTATTATGGGGGACAGTGTATATTTATTTTAAACAAATACACATAATATGTGTGTCTATAAAACAATGGGCAACCGTTTGTAATACAATCCTAATAAATTAATACTTATGTAATGTAATTACAGAATTTGTTTCTTTTTACATTTAAGTTTCTTTTATAACATATACCACCGTTTAATACTCTATAGGATTGCCTGTAAGCGATTACCGCAAACGGCCGCCGCCGTTTTTGCATAGCCGCGGTATTTCTATGACAGCCGGCCTGGTTGTGCCAGGTAAAGTTATTTCGTAGTAAAAGTAATAGGTAAAACTATACACCTTATTTACAAAACTTTCAGGGGTTAATAACAAATAGGGGTTTAATACCATCATATAAAAATACTAGCTTTTGCGCGCGGCTCTGCCCGCGTAAATACTAGGGTATGGAACCGGGAAATCCCGGTCCCGAAATTCCCGGGAATTCCCGAAATTTTTAATCGCTCTGAGAACCGGGAATCAAAAATTGAGAACCGGGAATTTCGGTACTTTCGGTACCGAACAAATTTTATTAAAATGTACAAGTATTTAAGTAAACTATCATCGATAATTGTAAATATTAGCTAAAAAATAATTTTTAATCATTTCCGAAAGCGAATTAAAGACAAAAATGAAAAATATTAGGTACACGATAAAAGGATAGAATGAGTAGTTCATATTAGATTATAGATTCTGTACATAAAAGTTTACTTTGAGCGGTGCGAGGAAATAATAACCATAATAATATGCCGTATTTAATATTAATAGTATGATAGCACCACACATCGACCGACATAGTAGCCAATACTGGAACTAATGGTATTGACGATTAAATAGAGTATCTTGGGACTTGGCCTAGAAGGTCTATGTGGCGTCTGTTTTATTTTTTGATAAATATATACGTATATATTTGTATACCTACAAATATGCATCATATTGGTTGCTTTTGGAGTTGGTGAGCAGTTTAGATGGATATTACCTATTGTCCTTTAAATACTCTTTATTGTCCTTATAAAAATAGTTACACATTATATTAATTTCAAATTTTAATTTCTAAATGGAGCATCTGTAGGATTCACTGAACCCCTTTGAACTTCTGACACTCGAGATTTTTATTTTTATTTTTCCCCCTTCCCTCCTTTCACGCAAATCGTCAGAATAATATGTTCATATCATTGACTTATTTGCGCATGAACAACACTAATTATAACTAACGCGTTCAGCATATCCATGTCATGATCATTTTTACAACTTTGTAACCACGGAGGACGACGAATGTTAAAAGCTGACACACTATTCCTATAGTGTGTCAGCTTTTGTCAGTGTGTCACTTCTAATAGGTTACCTAGACGTTCCAGCATGTACACTAATAGCATTCTGGGCACCCCAACTATTTGATGTTTTGCAAAAATCAAATAACTCGAAGTAACATATTTAAAAACCACCAATAAATGATAATAAACTAAAATGACCTACGGCTCTTTACTATCGCCAATAATATTGTCATTAATATGCCGGTGACATGTTGGCTGATGTGTCGAGTTGCCATTAAAACCTTATTTAATATGTAATTGTACTATAAAATGTTATTCTTATATTTTGAATTACTTTTTAGACAGTAATCACACTTGGATTTCATGCCTTAACACCAGTCCCGAAATTCTCGAATTTCCCGGGAAATCCCGGTTCCGAAATTGCTCAGTCCCGAAATTCCCGGTTCTCAAAATCAGACCGGTTCTTCCATTCCCTAGTAAATACATTATCCCGCAGGAACACTACTTTTTCGGGATAAAAGATATGCTATCCTTTACTCTAAGTATGTATGTCTATACCAAATTTAATAAAAATCAGTTCAGCGGTTAAAGCGTGAAGAGGTAACAGACAGGCAGACAGACACACTTTCGCATTTATAATATTAGTATAGATAATGAACCGCCGCGCCGTGAGACTCCTGGCCGAGGTAATACTAACTGGTCCAGTTTCACTCCAGCTCTCACAGTTAATTTTTAAAGTCAACTGCGGAGAGTTAGATCACTGCTCGATAGATGTCGCTAGAAGTACCGTTCGAGGATTTTGTGTCGGGAAGTGCGTCAAATGTCGGCAGCCGGGGTTGGGGTGGACCTTGGAGATATAACGCGAACTGATGACGTCAAAATTCAAATTTAAAAGTAGGTGTCGACATAATTCTATCTCTTACAAAGGTTTCCGAGTATTCGTTTGAAACTTTAAACCACGTTAAATCCAATCAAGGGTGTTCTCTTTCAAATGAATTTTTGTCAACGCAGTTCAACGAAGATTAAGTTTTTTTTATTATTTTAGTTTATTAAAAGTTAATCTAAGATATTTTTGAACAGGGCAATTTTTCATTACACCTTTTTCTTCCTTGCGGCTTATAATTTAGAAGACCCTGTATAATATTACTAACGTAGTTGTAATCAAGATAAAGAACAGTTATAGATATTTAAGTATAATTATAGATATTAAAGTGGAAATAGTGCAAGAAGTATTGTGTATTATTACTGTGATAGATATTTTTAACAATGTCTTTTGACCTGAAAGATGCTGATTAAAACTTCAGTGTGTGGGATGAAACGTTAAAGTCAATATCTGGCCGAAGCTTCATACTAAGGTACCCATGGCTCTGGCATGACAACAAGGTGCCAACGGAGATAGTAACGCACAAAATAAATAAATGCCCAAACAGTAAATTAAACAGGATGGTTGGGGTCAAAGGTTAAGGTCAAAGCCCAATATGTTGGGAAGGTTGGGGTCAAAGGTCAATAATGGGGCCATTTAACTGGAGACACTTTCTCCATAGTGTTTTCACCATACGTCAAACTGCGTCTCGTAACGGTGTCGCGAGTCCAGAGACTTTATCTCATCTAAAAATATACGTACCGTGCTAAAAGAGTTTTCACTTCAAAAACCTCAAAAATTATTAGTAATTAACCTTAGGGGTCGTCCATTAATCACGTGATGCCTAAAGGGGGAGGGGGGGGTCTGAAAAAAAAAACACCAAGTATCACCAAGGGGAGGAGGGGGTATAAGGAGACATCACGTGTATTAATTTTCGAATCTAGTCTATGCATACCGAAATTATTATCGGCTGTAGATTCGTAGTATTGTTTAAATACTTAATGACATGACAAATGACTCGTATAGTTTTTAATTGCTTAAATTATTCGATTAATTTTTTTTTTAAGTTAAAGTTCTTCTTCAACCTGCTCACTATGTAAAAAATACACGTGATCTTGGGTGGGGGAGGGGGGGTAGTATAAAACCTCACCACGTATCACCAGGGGGAGGGGAGGGGTCTTAAAAGTTGTTAAAAACATCACGTGATTAATGGACAGCCCTTAATACTAATTTGTGTAGGGCTTACGATTCCTTTCCTAAATAGTTACTTCGTGTACCTACACCCAATGCTTGCTGTAGAAGAGCAGTGTTTATTATTTCATTATATCTTGGCGGTGTATTAAAGTGAGCCAACCAGGAAGGGGGTTCCCCCTTTGTCTCAGCTCTATTATAAAGCCTTTTGTTTTCTTACCGCAGAATAGTTTACGAGACAATGAATAAACTTGTGACACACTTTTATTATACGAGTAAATAATTTATAAGGATGTTTCCACTGACGTAGAGGGAAATCATTTCTCTCTGTGAATGGATAATAATAGAATTAATTGGATAGTTCAAAAGTTCATTTTAGTCAATAATAATAATTAGCTATGCTTCAGTCCACTAAAGTCTAAAGGTCAGATAAAAGGGATTTTTTTAAATCACAGGTAAACGAAAAACACTGTGGAACTTTTTTTAACGAAACTAAGTTAATATTAATAAATAAATAACTTTAGCTATGTGCGAGTGAAAGTGTGGTTTTATGTTTGGCCCAAATATTTCAAAACTAGAGATAGGCTATGATATATACATTTTGACAGAACGAGTCTTCATACAAGAAAATCCAATTTCTTTGAAGAAAATGTTACGCCATCTTGTTTTCACCACATCTCAAATGTCAAAATGGCCCCAAACAACTCCAAAAGGCAGTTGAGGCAAAAACTGTCCCCACTTATATGGCCCTACCATTTAGGTGGGGACAATTTTTGCCTCAACATGCCTCGTCTATGGTCCTGGTTTTTGATCGGTCGAGACGATGCATGGCTCTGTCACGTTTAAAATAATAATTTTGCGTATGTTGCCATACACTACAAAATATATTTCTCTAAAGATACATCTACTACATACAAAATCACATAAGTAAAACTGCTACAGACATAATATGACAGACATTGTAGGTACTTGTCTGTAATTTTGTATTACACTTTGATTAATTATTACATAGATACGTTATATCCTTACAAAACTGACAATATTTCTGTGCCACGACACACATTGACATGGGACGCGTGTCAATGTGTCAACGTCGCATAGTAACACAAAACACGCTATTACTCGCGGAGCACACTAACCAAAATTGACCCGACTCGGGCCAATTCGAGTCTTCATTTTTACGCGTTTATAACATATCTACCTCTTTTTAATATTATATATCTATGGTATTACATAAATGAATAGTGCTCTGAAAAATAAGAAAGCTCACAAAAGGAACAGTACCAATCAATGTTTTCAAAGAAACTTGCGGATTGTTTGAAACACTTGTGAGTGTTGTGAAAACGCCCCTGGATACAAAGGTCGTACCGGCATGTGACGTCACACGTTTATATAAGTAACCTAATTCTTCCAGAAAGTTTAAAAACAATCAAATTTTACATGTAAGCAAATACCTTATTAGATGAAACATCTAGAATAGATGTCAGAGCTTATGTTAATGATACCAAATACCAATTAAATCAGTAGGTATCTAATTGGTTTTCTTTTTCAATTTCAAATTTTCTACAAAAATTCTACGAACTGGCAAATAATATTATGGACCGTCGTGGTCCAGTATTACCTAATCTCTGGTTTTCTATGAACGGGAGATGTTTCCTTGGTTGCGCATTAATAGCAGATTACTGTACCAAGGACGGTTGGATTTTATCATTGTTGTTTGATTTGTGACGCTTTCTACATTTTACGAAATTAAAATGATAAAATTTTAATTAATCAGTTCAGTACCTGGCAAACGGAGCTTTACTCAGAGTTCTAGTAAATGGGACGGAAAAACCTACGTGTAAGTAGATAAACTACTTCAAAGTAAGCTATTTTGTTATTTTGCAAGTACAATAGAAACTTGTTGTTTATTCATATTATGTTAGGACTTCGGTCCAATAGTTTTTGATAATATTCCACAAAGCAGTGTACAATTATTGCAATCACAATAAAGCATTTCGTTACAAAACATTAGTTCGTGCTTGGCGAACGTGCAATCTCTTTTTATTACTACACTTGTCTACTGAACCCTTTGTCAGTGGTTTGTGGGTCACCAACAAAAATACAAGCACAAGTAGCGCTCAAACTTTACTATTATTTGGGCTTATTGCAATGTGTGTTTTGCTATCAGTGGAATTGCAACGAAAAATAAGAGATAATGTTCAAGATTTTCACGGAATACCTACCTGATGAGTGATGGCCTACCTGTGAGTCCTGAGGGGCAATTCTGCTAAATAAAACCTGCATTAATACAATTACAATCAAGTCCCGATACGCTAAAACTCTCAAACGGTGTTTTTATAAACGTTAAAACTACGTGAAACGTCATTAAAATCCGTTCACGGTAACATGTCGCTTCACTTTCAATCTAATCAAAGTAAAATGAACGTCTACTTTAAATACGTGAATTGAGGTTCTGGTGTCATGTGTATCAATGGCAGTAGATTTACATTTTGCTTATTATCAGGCTATCCATAGGCTCGATTAAAGTTTATCGGTATTATTTCTTTGAAAGATTTCTAGAATTACTGAAAAAAATCTTTGTGAAAAACTGAAAAATTCAGTGTTAAGTAGGTGCAACTACAATTGTTAAAATTGTATTTTTACGAAGTGAAACCACTTTCGAGGAGTTGAGTTGAGGCGCGTCACGTCACGCCACGATTTTGTAAGTTTACAGAAGAAGAAACAATATCTGTTGAAAGCTACTTAAACTTCTTGTACCTAAATATATATTACATAAATTTATAAAGCACAGGTGGCGCTAGATGAACAAATTTTGCTTCTTAGGCACGATGGGAGTATTTTTGGATTTTAAATGACGAATAAGTTTCACTTCTGCCATGTGTACTGCAAAAAATCGATCTTCTGAGTTTTGAATGAAGGAATCAATAGGACACAAGTACCTTAGTAATTAATTTAGTTTCTATCAACGTTCACGACTAATCGACTCTACATTTCTGAAAACATGAGGGTCTCTAAACTTACCTAGTTATAATATTATGTATAATGTACCTTAAATATTCAACACTACATCGACTGAAGTTGCACAATACTTGTTCTTTGAAATTAATAATTTATTTAATTCTCGTAAAACAAAGAGACCTCTATTTTTTGTTAAATTACTTCGTACCTACATTTGTTAAATCACCACTCAGGTATTTCCATTTAAATTACTTGTATAAAGCGGTAAATTAAAATAGTAAGTATATATATAATAATAAAAAAAGTATTAATAAGTAGTTAGCTATTTATTTTTAACCACCCGCATTAAAATCTGGCATTTACTAATTTACTGCAGATAGGTAGACTAAAATCTATGTACCTAACAAAGCTCTATGATAAAATGTTACATCGTTTCCCATACAATTTATTATTGTATTACAATTAATTGTATTATAGTATTTTAATAAAGTAATTACATTTTGATTGAAGATTTAAAGTAAGCTAAACTTGGTAACTTAACTAAAACTTAGAAACTTCTAAAATGTAGAGCTTAGTAAATATTTTGAATAGCTGGTTTCGAATTTTTTATTAATTAAAATGGTCATAATTTTTGTCTAATCTTATTACAACAAACGTGAAAAAACACAATATTGTTTTCTCAAAAACTTTGGACTTAGAAAATTGTCGAGTTTCTAAACTCTACAATTTTGTGATTTTGTAAATATTTCTTAATATGTTTTGTTGAAAATAAATTAATAAAGGTATTATACAAGAGGTATTTGTAATTTGAACATTATAAAGTCAATCTAGAGTGAATTCAAATAATATTATAGTTTAAAATCGACCCACAATAAGTGTTCAGTCAAACGGTAGGCGCAACGCGAAACCATACAACATAAAAGAGGGGCTGAACTCGAGACAAAACGCGTCGACACGGCACGGACTGCGGTCTTGTGTGTGTGTCTCTCTCGCTCCTACCGTGTGCGAGAGGAAAGTCGATTGACAGCGGCGAGTGACGTCACAGGGAGGGAGGGAAACAGTCAGTGTACGGCCGGCCGTCGAACTAATCGGACGGGTGCACAATGCACGCGCGGTGAATAAAAACAATCGCAATGCTGTTCGAGAGTCCCAACGCGAAATTGTTCCCGGCTTTCAACATTCCACCGCCCGTTAGGCTCAGGTGAGCGAGCCCCTATTACCTCGTGTTAGTGTACAGTGAGTGCTCTTGTGTTTCAACGGTTCAGTGGTGCGACTGTCTCGAGTCAGCGCGACCGAAGCAAACGTCGATACAAATGCTCCATTTTTTATGCGTCGAGTGTTCTGGGACGAGTCGATGTCCTGCGGCTTGGGATACCACGTAACTCGATTCGGTTCATTTGATGACTTATTAGCGGTGTGCCTTAGAGTAGGACCGGCTTTTTGTAAACAAAAGAAGATATGTGTCGCCCTCTTCATGCGTGATTTCGTATTTATTTGCCGGCTCACGGCTGAGTCGGGGCTGCTCGATGTGTCGGCCGCCGCCCTTGCGACTTGCGAGTCGACTGCATCGAAGCAACAGATAGAGCAGTAGAGCCTTATTCCCTTAGGTCGTGACTGTAGCTGTATGCATTTGCATTCATACTACTTTATATCGAACGCAGATTTCTCAGAAACTCTCCATATCTTGCTTGGCTGAAGCTAAAATCTATTGTGAACGTAATTTGCTAGGAAATTTAGTTGTTATTTTGCTAGCTTTCAAGGTCTCAGGGGTCAATAATTCTACTGACGTCGGTAGAGCATGCCTTTGTTAAGCTTCATCCTTTTGTTTACTTTTAAAGGTAATACAATGTGCAATCACTGTAAATAGTCAAACTCAATGCCGTTGTTACTATTTTAATTATATAAATAGTCAATTCATTTGATTAAAAATTTTACCATAAGCTTTTCTAAGCTTCTCTACATTTAAGTGTAAGTTTACTGTCTAGTACTAAAAGTCGTTACCTAAACTCAATTTGATACTATAAGTTTTTACAAATAATAAAAAGCTATTACAAATAACTTATTACTAAATCTTTATTGGTAGAAGTAATATTACTATTTTTGTATTAAGTTTTAACCAATGAGAACGACAGGTGGTTAAATGTCAGGACTCAGGACAGATGTTAAGTTACAAGTCAGGGGTTGTACAATACAGTCCCACACTCTATTGTACAAAATGTTTATAATTAATACAAAATGAAAGTGACAAATCACAAAAAATCGTTTGCGAAGCATTATACTTAATTTGATTAAAAAGTTGAAACTCTACAAAATGTAGAGACGTCTTGTAATTCAAGTTTAGTTTGTACATAACTACTCAGTCGACCGTATCTAGAGGATACTTCATACTATACACCTACTGGTGCTTATCATACAATATCCTGCTTTTTATTCAGTGAAAATTCTATTTTTTATAGCACCGAATTAAGTATTTAGGCATGTAACTTTGAAAATTAAAATACTATAATCGACAAGTAAATATGCTTTACTTTCTACAACTTTGAAATACATCATATTAAAATGATTCAGTCATTGTGAGACACTAGTACAAGACATGTTTCATAATAATAAATGTAATAGGTACATATCAAATCTAAGTTCATCAAAATAAGATGACTCGGCAAAACAGATGACTTAGTAGTTAGTACGCGCAAAGTATTTTGCTTGTACTCTAGTTATGGCTAGCTGGGTATTTAGATGTAAATCGCGCGAAGTCATTATTTTTTTCTTTACTTCGTGAGTAACTTACGCGTTTCGGATACGCGACGCGCCGCTCTTGCGTACACGTGTACATCTTGTGTACTGAATAAAGTTCAATTTTGAATCGTAATCTTAAAACTGTAGCGGCGCATCGAGTATCGTCTCGTATAGGTGTGAACTGACTGTAAGTTGTACCCCGCTACACGCGGACTGTGGAATTCTTGTTTATAGATGTAGTTTAAGCTAAAATAATAAATTATGTTTTGACTTATGAAACCACAATTTTAGCACATCTTTACGATGCTGAAAGAATGGGTAGATAAATGAGATTTGGTATTAAACGTTAACCAAGTATTAAGGTCGAAAAGTGGTACACTGAATCTGTATTTAAATATATAAATATATAACATGCTTGTTAAACAAAATGCAAATCGGACAAAACCTAGAATCTATAGAAGGGTTCCGTACCTACGTATAGATGCGAGCAACGGGTTTTTTCAAATTGCTTGTAATAACTTTGCAAGCAATTTGAAAATTGTTCCATTTCGTTAAGAATCATTTCCCCCAAGAGTCAAAAATATGAACTATTTAATTACTTATTATATCACGTACCGAACCTCGCCTTTTTCAAGCATAGCCCCCACGATGGGGTTGAACGAGAAAAAAAATCATTCATACTTCACGTGTATGGGAGCTTCCCCTAAAATATTAATATTTTTAATGCCATAAGTAAAATATATGCGCAATCTTAAACTACACCATATCTCATCTATTTATATCTGTTACTCTTATTACTATAGAAGTTAGCAGGGGCAAACAGACAGACGGACAAGCCGACAGACTGACAGATCGAAAAAAAAAAAAAAAAGGTCTGTTAGCTATATCTTTACATATTTCTAAGCACTATAAATTAACAGAAACAACATTAAAAAATACAAGAATATGTCTGTTAGCTGTTACCAATATTGTTTTTAATATATTTATGTGTTCCGAAGTAATAACAAACTTAATTTACTATTTAGATAAATGGCCAAATGGCGTACCTAAATTCAAAAATTCTAGTTTTTACATCTGAGAAACGGTGGAAAGTGGAAACTCATTTGAATGCTAAAATAATTATTAAAATTCTTTATTAAAACAGAATGAAGTAATAAAAAGATTCTGGAAACTATTATTGCTAATATTTTATTTAAAGTACTAAAAAAAACTGCTTGATTTTGATGTACCTACTTAAATACAATAAGTATTAGTTGTTGTCATCTGGTCATAAAGTGGTCCATGGAGAGCCGCTTCGCTACGTTGAATGTAAGAGAAGGGATGGATGGTAAGAATGAAAGTGGACGAAGCGAAACAAGTGTGTAAGGATCGTAGCAAGTGGAAAGAAGTGGTCTCTGCCTACCCCAATGGGAAAGAGGCGGTCTCTGCCTACCCCTACGGGAAAGAGACGTCATTATATATTATATGTATGTATGTATATGTTGTCATGCAAGACCGTTAAATTTTATTAAAATTTAAGTGATTTGAAAGAAATCGGGTACCTTCACACAATTTACAACATGAATTAAAACAAATGCTAACTTTTATGGTAACAAAATGTAAGGTTTCCCGTATGATAATTTAGGACTTTATTTATTTGCGAATGAAGTTGCACCTACTGCACTGCACTAGCAGGACAGGACACCCTTTTTATTTAGTTTTGAAGATTTTCCGTCTATAAAAACAACGAAAATCGAGTTTCTGCCGATATCACGAGTCTACGTGGCTTCTGGAATGTTTTAATATATTTACGATTATCTCATAATGAGAGTTACGGTTTTATATGTAGGTCGTATGTAGATACAGCGATAGTCCTAGTGACGCAATGCTGTTCTTGGCAAAGACAGCATCCTTTGATCAGCTCCATGTGATAAACATCTATTTATATCCGATTAATGGCGCACTCCCGATTCATATTTGATAGTTATGCGCTCAAAACTAACCGAAAATAAGTGCCGCGGATTTTGGCGTGCCTCTGCATATTAACCGCAAACCGTTGGTATTGGCTTCGGTTGGCAGTTTGCAATCTTATCTGATTTTCGGTGCAGCTGTATTCGGTTGAGTCATAATTAGTTTGGACCTACCTAGATCTCCTCTCTTGTGAGCAGAATGAAATCGGTCCCATTTTTCTGAAGAGCTAACATTGCAAGAACACAATTATTGGATTAAAATAAGCAGAATCGACCTGCAGCTTGCCGAGCACCAAGAATATTTTACAATAAAGGGTTTAAGATATATTATGATTCAACCTATTGTAATTTTTTCCGGGTAGTACCTGTAGGTACTACAGGAAGTGAAATATATAAAATATAGAGTCGTTTATGATTTACACAAGATTAACAACATAAGTAGGTTTACAACATTCTTAAGTACTTTTGTTTCCGAAAAATACGAGGCTGTCATCCTTGCGAATGAATCATGTTATGGAAAGACTGCATATTGCCTTAGTTCAGTTTTGTTTTGGCTCCATGTTTTTGAAAACCGGCCATGGGCGAGTCGAACTCGCCCACGAAGGGTTCCGTACAAAATTACAAAAAAAAAAAACACTTTGTTGCATAGAAGTCCCACTTATATGCTCATTTTATTTTGTTGTTATACCTAGAGGCAACAGGAGTCAGGAATACATCATCTGTGAAAATGTCAACTGTCTAGCTATCACGAATCTCGATTCATGAGATAAAGTCTGGTGATAGACAGACAGACGGACGGACAGCGGAGTTGAATACTAAAAACAACACTGCTGTAGGCATTTAAGATAAACTAAATTTTCTATTTACAGTTATTAATTTTCCTGATTATTTAGAACGAAGACACACGACTGCTGTGCACGCCTTCTTTGCAACCGCAACCGAGATAGGTTACCAGGTTACAAATTAATTGAATTATAACCGTTATTTACGATTTGCTGAAGGTAAACCTTTACCTGCACGTAGTAGGTACTATAAAGAGGTAGCGGTTACCGTTCCCTCATTCAAACAATTCACTACGAAGCTTTGTCCCATGTTCAACAATCGACAACTCCTGCACCTAATTTATGTTAATCGTTTGTCTAAATATCATACCTTCTCTTTCACTGAAACGAAAAACGAGAGAGATAACATAATATTTAATCAACGATTAACTTTAACATGCGTTAGTGAAACTGGTATTCTCGCGAAAAGCGTCAGTTCAGACCATAGATAATACAGATATATAGTTCAGACCGAGAAGTGGCGCGGCGCGCACTTTGTAAGATTTAAAATAAAATTGAACTTTTTTTATTACATTAAAAGATCTCTTGCGGTGAAACGTGTCACCGCAAGAGTTCGACTTGCGAGCAGTGGCGAAGGCTGCTTCTCCTTCATAGGGAAGCCGGAGCCTGTATAATAGTAGGGATTTCTATGAAGATTTGCAAAAGGTAAGTGACAAGGGAAGCCGATAGGAATGGAGTTATAGGAACCCTTCGCCACTGCTTGCGAGCTACATCGCGCTCCGGCTCTCTTGCAATGAAATGTTTTGTGTCATCTATACATCTATACATCTATACATACTCTATACAGATAAATAAAATTGAAGTGTCTGTTTGTAACTTCAAACTAACAGCTTTTCACATAATGCATCTGAAAATATATTCGGTACTTACAATAAAATACCAATTTTTAAAATTTTTGTCTGTCCGTCTGTCTGTCGGTCTGTCTGTCTGTCTGTTTGTTCCGGCTAATCTCTGAAATGGCTGGACCGATTTTCACGGGACTTTCACTAGCAGATAGCTGATGTTATAAGGTCTAACATAGGCTACTTTTATTTTAGGGTTCCGTTAAAAAAATAGGGTTAGTTCTGCGCAAACGAAGTTGCGGGCATCAGCTAGTAGGTAAATAAAATTAAATATTGAATCGCTATCTGAAAAGTATGCGCTGCGTTGCGTCTCGTCTCTGTATCAACTAACCCTAATGATTGTCGTGATATTTCAAAATTTATGTTTGGCGTGTTAAATGAAATGATAAAGATGCACCTTTATAAAATGTACTGTTGTTGTATGGAAACACGTGATAGATAGATAGAGAAGTTTAACATTTTTAATTTAAAGACGTAAAACGTACATAATAAGTAGTTTTGGTTTTTACATAAGGTTTACCAAAAATCAGTACTAAATGTAATTAATTGGGCAATACCGCAAACTGTGTCTCCAATGTTAACTGCTCACTTCTTCATAGCAAAATTCGAAGGTATATACCTAGCATGACCAGCTTTTGCCTGCGGCTATGAGTAAATACAGTATCCCATGGGAATAATTTACTTTTTTCTAATAAAAAGTAGCACATGTTATATACGAAACCAAATTTCATCGAATTTCGTTCAGTAGGTTTTGCGTGAAATAGTAACATACTAACTTCCTCGTCAACTTTCATATTTATAATAAATAGTAGTATAAATATAAAATAATTATTTATTTCGTTTTGAAATAATATAATATTTGAATAACTGGGTACTGTTGGGCGCAGACACATTTTGTATTAAAAGTAAAAAGACGCGCTAAGTATAGAGTCGAGGTGCGCAGACGCAGCGAAAGCCAGTTGCCACCATTACAACTCGCTGGAAGTGCTCTACCATTATATGTGTACCTGCAAGCTACGACTTACTATATAAATAAAGGTTTTATTTAGGTCTAGCTCCGCCTGCGTAAATATAGTATCCAACGGAAATACAGTAGGTACTTTTTAGGGTTCCGTAGCCAAATGGTAAAAAACGGAACCCTTATGGATTCATGTCATATCCTTCTGTCTGTCTGTCCGTCCGTATGTTACAGCCACTTTTTTCCGAAACAAGAAGAACTATACTGTTGAAACTTGGTATAAAGGTGTATTCTCTGAACCGCATAAAGATTTTCACATAAAAAAAAAACAATAAATTATGGGGTTCCCCATACTTAGAACTTCGAAATCCATTCAGTAGTTTTGCGTAAACGAGTAAGAAACATTCATACATCCATCCATCCTCACAAACTTTCACATTTATAATCAGAGTACAATGTACATAGTAGGATCTGCGCCTATTACTGCAGTACTACCTACTACTTACTGCAGTACTACCTAGCAGTGGCGAAGGCTGGTTCTTTTTCATAGGGAAGCCGTAACCTGTATAAAAGGTAGGGATTTGGATGAGGGTCTTCAAAAGGTAGTGGTAAGTGAAGCCGATAGGAATGGAGTTATAGGAACCCCACGTCGCTGGTACCTACTGCATACCCGGCGACAGGCTTTAAATACGAGAATTGAGGTGCTGAGCAGCCATATCACATGTACATGGCTCAGTGTACCCTCAATTTACCAGCTGCCGTGATTACACTTTGCGCCAATGTGGTATCTCAGATACTAGAGTGAGGTCTAAACTGTAATTAATGTAATTTTTGAACTTGATACTCGAATTAGCTAGTAAATATAGACGTCCACTGATCTAAACTCTACTATTCTCTATAAGTAATTTATGAATTGTATTTTACAGACAACAGATTCATATTTAAGTACAACCATGACTTATGATTTTTCACTCGTCTTAAATTTCTATACGAATCTTGAAAATAAAGAGCTATTTCCATTCCAGTCCTATCTAGAGCAAAACAAAAAACGATATAATAAGCGATTTCTCGTGACTAACTGACTACGCTTCAACGTTGGCCATTTCAATGCCTCTACAGAAAAAAAAACTAGATTTCTAGCTTTTCAAGTTTATTTGTAGTCATTGTTCCCGCGGTAGCGCCGCAGGACGGAGCCGAGGTCGCGTATTGTCCCCCTCCCCCCTCCCCTCTGCCCCCTCTGCCCTCAGACCTCCCCCTCGCCTCACCCCCGCTCCCTACAATGGGATGGTATGCCAGGCGATAAGAATGCAACAGGACAGGTCGCGGTGCCATCTTTACTGTTGCCACTGAGATTTGGAAAACAAATGCAAGAAACATTTTTGGATAGATGCTCTTTCTTGTCAGGAAATTATTTTAAAACCTTGAATTTAACCTCGAAACCAAGATCAGCTCTCAGTTCAGCAACTAGAGTTTTAGATCTAGATTGTGATTAGTTTGATAAAATGAAGCAGTGCGTAATACCCTACATTATCTTCTTTTAAACTGAAATACCTACTTAATACACATTGTCTTTTGTTTTGGGAACAAAAATTTCTTGGTAAGTGTTTAAAGATAAGAACAATGTTAAATAGAAATGCAACTTAAAACATTAAAGTTCTTTTAATTGGAATAACTAGTTTAACCACATTTACCTAAAAGACAGGATAAAAGGCGGTGCCTTGTGGCAGTCTCGCCGCAGTATTGTTACAAGTAGGAAGTTATGTAAGCGTTACCAGTTACCACTAACCCAATTTACACTAGCTTGTGATATGCTAATACCCACTAAATATAATGTATTTTTAAGCACGAATTATGAATAAACATGATTAGGGAGGCCGTATGAAAAACCAATTTTCTTTGCTTCGTACAATTGTGTAAAAATTTGTCCAGTTTGATCAGTTGACTCTTGTTTACTGTTTCTAATGATTTTGTAATAGTAACCTAATAACGCAATGCTCCAAAATTGTTATTTGGTGTTGAAATAACAATTTTGGAGTGATTTTATTATAATATCAAAATTTATCCAAAATAAAGATGTCTACGTATTCGTGGTATAATCTCGATAAAATATACTGCACTATAAAAAATTGACTTGACCTCTTTGATTAATTATTACATATTATATATCTATGCTTGACCTGTATTCGACCAATATACAAATTAAAAATGTCGACATTAAATTGAACTAAACAAAACAAACATGTCGACCATTCCACGTTGCCACCGACGCAGAAAACTGAAAGTAAATCAGATCAGAAAAAAACAACAATAGTTACCGATCGGTTTCTTGACCGGCAGTAGAAAGGCGAGCGACGCGTGACTTTCCACGGTATTAGCCATTACCTACCTACCGATGGATAGGAAAATATCAATTGGAATCCATTATCTAGAAATAAAATAATATTATCGAAGGGATACAGACACTAATTCCTTAACACGTTCAGACCGGGACCTCATGAACTGGTATGTGGTATCCAAACGGGGCAAATCTTCATATGGCCACCGGTGGTACATCACCGCCCCATAAACCGAAAGACCTGCCGGGCGGGGTGCGCCACCGGTGGACACGGCCAACGATATGTGGAGAAACCGGACTCTGTTTTGGATTATAATAATGCGAAAAAGGGTGCGGATGTATCAGATCAGATGGCTTCGTACTATGCCAGCCTTAGAAAAACCCTAAAGTGGTACCGCAAACTTATCATCGAGATTGTTTGTGGCACAATGTTAGTAAATGCTTGGGTTATTCACCAGAAATTTGGAGAAGGAAAGAAACTAAGTATTTAAGAATTCCGGGAACAAATTATAAAAGAGATGATTAGCAATTCTAGCACCCGATGACGCTGCAGAGGAAGGTGAGCCGATTGATTGTTCAACGGAACCCAAAACATAAGTTAGAGAAAACCGAAGGAATGCTTAGAAATACCCGAAAGAGTTGCAGGCCTTGTTACGACCGTATTACAACAACCGAATCTGCGGCTATGGCTAGAAAAAAATCAAAACGCGTAAATACTTTTTGCTCTGCATGTGACAACAAACCAATGTGTTTGGATTGTTTTTATACGATTCATCAAAAATAATTTTCGTTTTGTACCATCAATATCTTTACAATTTTTTTCATTTTTGATTTAGTTTTCCTATAAATAACATTTTCTCAATGTGATCCAGCAGAAATAATTTGCATTTCGTATCATTTATCGTAATTTTGTCTCTAATAAATACAATTTTTCAATCCTGTTTTTTTTTACTTCCCAAAACAATATCCATCTCCTGAGCTACACTATGAAACTTTGTCGATTTTACAGGGCGGGAACGGTAATTACAATACTCTCTTTCAAGGCGGCACGAATTTCTTAGTACATTAAAAGTCAGGTGTGACGTGACCACCGGTGGTACACCCCGCCCTGTCAGCGAGTACTCCGTGCTCCACCGGTGGTACACCCCGGTCTGAACGTGTTAATTATAAGGAATCAAACTAATTCTTTAATTATAAGGAATTAGTTTGATTCTATTCCGTAGACTATTTATTCCATTACCTACGTCATATTATATGATTAGATTTATTATTATCATTCTAATACGAAAGTTTGTATGCGTGTTAAACTATCTTTCAATCTGAAAAGACTGAACTATATAACTCGGCATACGTACATATGGTTCGAAGTCTGGATTAATAAATATATCTTTTTTATTCCCAAAAATGTAGGACTTTCTCAACGCGCATATCGTTGCGATATCTTTTATGATTTCTCGATAGCGGATTTTTTTGTGAAGATCTTAAAAGTCCAAAATCTTGTAAAATATTAATTTTGGAATATGAGCTTCATTGGAAATAATGGGAACTTCCCTTTAAGGCTTAAAGGATCAACATCGACTTGTCCTATAACCCTGTATACCTACAAACGGAAGAAAAAATTATAGAAGTAATACAAAAAAAAAACGGTAAAGAAGGTGCTGCAATTAAATTGATGAAATATTAAGTTTATGTTCTTGAAACAACTAGCTGTTTCCCGCTGCTCCACACGCGTAAATATACTATCGGGTATCCCGCGGAAACACTACTTTTCCGGGATAAAAGTAGTATGTTTTAATTCAGAGCCTAAACTACTACGTTACCAAATTTCATCAAAATCCGTTTAGTTTTTGCGTGAAAGATTAACAAAAATCCATCCAGTGTATACCTACATACGTCCATACATCCAGCCTTATAAATTTTCACATTTTAATGTAATATTAGGAGGATACTGTTAATATTTATGAATAAATAAAAAAAATAAGCATCTGTAGTAAAAAAAGATACCGGAAGCAATGATGAATGATATTAGAGTAGACGTAGATACATAGAGCATAATATACAAGGCGTGGAGATGTTTAGTAGTTAAAAGCTTTATAGTTTATAATATTTATCAATCTACTGATATTAATCAGTGTCAGAAGCTTATTTGCAGGTTTCGTCTCTATCGCTTGCTGAGTAGCGACAAAACTTCCGAATAGGGCATAAACTATCCGAAATGTATTAGAAGATAGTGACACAAGCCCTAAGAGTAAATTTTTGAATAGTCAGTAAATACTAAAACCGCGAAAATTGCGAGTGAATGAGCTATAATATGAGCTCTCTAGATATATTATAAGACCTTAATGAGAGTCATACAGAATATGTGGAACAAAACAGTTTTAAAATTGGACGCATTGTGTGAGGATTAAGTCACGGCCGGTTTTTGTTTGACTTTTTAATTTTAGCCTTCAATACAGGTAAGCCTAACGGCTTTAAAATATTCAGAAAGTCGCCGCGCTAAAAGTCTCATGGTAGAGTCGGAAAAAAGTTGAAAGCTCGATTTACTTGATTGATATCTAGTCGTTTTTTCTATAACTATCTGTATTTTATACGTTTCGTTGTTGCACCCGCTTTGCTTAAAGCAAATAACTACAAAGCTTATAATAAGTAGTAGAATAATATAATTTTCCGTGGCTAGTGTTGATGACGTAGAGGTTTCGTGCAAGAACTAGCTAAAACCATGATGCAACATTTATTATAATTATTTTTTGTATATCCTGAACTCTACATAATTACGTACCTAATACATAGAATATTCTTCTAACTTTGTGTCAGTGCAGTTAATTAACTTTAAGAAAGTACAGCTATAACATAATAATATGTATTGACGCGTGTATATTATCTATATTTATGATCTATACCAATTACTAACACATATTATTATAAATAAGAACATTTTGTTTGTTTGTTTGTGTTTGATTGTTTGTTTGTATTGAATAGGCACCGAAACTACTGGACCGATTTTGATGAAATTTGGCACATATATTGAGTAGACCACGGGGAAGGGCATATGCTACTTCTTATTTTGGTAAAATGTACGGTTTCCGCGGTAATTCTTTTTGCACGCACGAAGTTGCGAGTAACATTTTGCACCTAAAGTACGAAGCTGATTTAAATGTTACCTGACTTTTGAAGGCCCATAAATTTCACCTTGTGAATAAACCTTGACAAAGCTAACCGGTATCCATTTACTAGGTAGCCTTCCTAGTAATATACTATCCTGGTAATATACTATGGGTTACGTTAAATCAAAGGTTTTTTATACGTAATAAACTAAAAGGATTTATCCTAGTAGAACCAAGTCACTGTTAAAGTTTAGCGTTCTATAAAAACGTATAAAAACTATTGCGTAAACAATTCTGTATTTAAAAATGTTTTATTCCGACTTAAACAATTATGTTTAATATATTATGTTAGGGTGACCAACATTTTGTTCTAGATGTGGTAATCATCTAGGACAAAATTTTGGTCACCTTAAATATATAATATTATCAATTTTTCTGGTAAAGGCCCCCACACACGAGAGGCCGATCGTTTCAGATAGAACTGACGTCAGTTCGGCCTGAACGGATTCGAGCCCACACACGGAAAAAATCGCATCCAACCCAATTTACGTCAGTTCGGCCTGATCTGATTCGGGCCCACACACGGAACAGTCGCATCAGTCCATTCTGGTTTGCCGCGCGCTACGGTCGTGTTTATCAATTTTGTATTTAAACACCGCGAAAACTCATACAACGCTTGTACACGATACACGGCCGCGACTCGGGCGAGAACTGAAGCGATTTGTCCACACACGGTCAGGACAGGCCGCGCGTTCAGGCCGATCGGTCAGGCCAGAATTAATGTTGCCAACTTAGTTATTTTACAAAATTTTACTAAATTGAGTATTTTATTCCCTCCTTGGTAGAAATTTAGTTATTAGTAGTGTTTTAGTAGGAAAGAGCCAGACAGTAATCATATGCAAAATAGCCTAGGTTAAACACAAAAAAAAAACCTATCATAATAATACATTCGTCCGTAATTTTCTTAAAACTACCCGTTTAATTATTATATACGTAATATTTGCTAGTATATTTTAATTTAATGGTAAATTTTATAGTAAAATTCAATGAATGAAAAAAATTTAATATAACAAAATCTAAAATGCAATGGTTTTTGGGGGGCTTCAGGAATTCCTAAGTAGCTTCTTTAGTAGTTATTTAGTACTTTTTACTAGAATTCAATACGAGTTTAGTAGTTTCACAAAAACAGAGCTGGCAACACTGGAACGAATCGCTTCAGTCCGTACGGCTGACTGACGCGATCTCGAAATTGCACACAGACGATACGATTTTGCATCCGTTCAGGCCGAACTGAAGGCAGACCGGATCATGTATGGGGCCCCTTATTGTTTTTAAATTTTCATAATTAACACAAAAACATTGTCCCATTAATATTTTCGCTTTTTTTGGCTCGAATTTTGCTCAGTTTGCAAATATTAATAGTTTAAAGTTGAATCTCATAAGTACTAGACACTAGAAACATCTTAAAATATTTTTGACATTTTCTAAAAAAAGGTTTTGAAATACTTAAGTTATAAGCTGTTGTAGAACTTGTGGCGGACCAATAGCACTGATTAATAAATAGTTACTACGTAACCAATAGCGCCACAATCCTGAATTGCGCTATGGAAGTTTTCTAAGATTGGCGCTATTTATAACACAACATCTGAAATGCATACAAGTGGGCTTCGGCCTGACCGAACCACCTCGCCTCGCTCCTGGCAAATGTGAAATGTTATTATTATTTTGGATAAATCATAGTGGTAATGCGCTACTCAATAACAAAAGGTCTGACTGTTATAACCTTCCTCGTAAGATGTTTCTCTCATCAAAAGCTTCTTAAATAAAAAAATTAAGTAAGACACAAATCGTCAAGTACTGAGCGAGCTGATGATGACTAACACTCTCGATCATATTATGAGCTTTAAAAAAATAGATCAAAATCGATTCATCCGTTTCGGAGCTACGTTGCCACGGACAGCACTCGGACAGACACGTCAAGCTTAACATCCCTCTTTTCGCGTCGGGGGTCAAAATGAGGAATTAGAATACGTGGTCACCCTAGCGCTCTTAGAATGTTTACGCGTGTAGTAAACATGGGCGCGCGCAACTAGGTACATTAACTCTGCTCTAATGAACACTCGCTCACAACCAAAATACCGCGCATTATTCGCGGGATCGCGGGTTAAGAATAATGGTGTGTAAAAAGAATCCACTGACGTCGGCCAACAAAGAAGATAGCCTATAGCATTATTTTAGTTGATAGGTTAGTGTAGCTGCTATGTTTATGACAATATGTCCTGTGATGCGTGATACATAAGGTAATCACCATTCTATCATCATCATCATCATCATCTTAAAACTGGGTCTATAGCCAGGGCGCCTAGACAAATTACCTTCGTTACAATTCGGAAAGATCTGTCGTATCGACTTCTCTTTTGAGATCACGACATTTTGTGCCTAGCCAAACGCACACTGTTGTTCGAATCGCAACAACGAATTGCTCAAACGTTAGTTGTTTATGATTTCAAGAATTTAGCCGTCAGTTGTGAAGTTGTCAAATGTCATATTTTTTTTTTTAATTATTGATGGCGTTACGGCATAAAACTATTTGTCAGTGTCAAGTTAAAAGGCAGACAACTAGATATTTAATGTAGGTACCTATATGATTTCAACACCGTATTATTTTCAAGTCTAATGTCTAGTCAAAGTTCAAAATACAAATAGTCAGTGCAAGTCAGTCGATTCAGTAAAACGGTACGTACCTAGAAGTTTTATTGAAAATTCCTGGAGTGTTTTGTATAAAATGGAATCAAATTTCAAGTGTAGAAATTTACAAAAAGAATAAAGTAGGTACTTATTTAACAAGGCCGATTATTACGGTTGTAAGGCTGGAACATGAAGCATAGATACCAGGAGTCCGAACGGTATAGGCTTTTTAATAATAATTATGTACACAATAATAGGACCAGATCTTAGTTCTCTTTTCTGCCGCTAGGCGTGCGAGACCGACGAGTACCAAGTGTTGCCAATACTATTATACCGAGTGTTGCCAATTCTATTATTTATTACAATTATTTTTAAATTACCGTTAGGCAATTACCGTGTTCTACGGTATCTATTTTTCGAGAACAGTTTCTAAGAATTTCCTAAAACTTTTATATAATAAGATTTCAATCTTTCCAGAGCTGTCAATAGCAACTTTAAACTTCCCGCGTAATTTCAAACGAGTGCATGTCGAACCGTCGCGCGCTCTACCGGCAAAAATCTGTCCCCGTAATTGAGACCATTATTTTAACATTACGTTCGGACTCCTTGTTATCTATACTTCGTGGGCTGGAACTTCAATATGCACCGAAATCCGAAACACCGGGAAAAATTCAGAGGATTATAAATTAGACACACAATTGGATAACTGTTTATCTATTGTATGACTCCAGAGTTCTATTTTGAATAATTATATTATACTAGCTTTTCCCCGCGACTTCGTCCGCGTGGAATAGTTACTTTGGGATATCGCTAAAATTTACCCGCGACTTCATTTACGTAGAAGGAGAAGCGCTTCCACCTCACGACTGCCCGCCCGCGCCGCGCGCCTTACTATAGCACGCATGATTATTTTATTACTGCGATATCTTCTAAAATACTCATTGAAATCAAATGATGTAAACGGCAAATTTCTTCTTGATTAAATGCTTGTATTGAATAACGTATTTACTTGGATAAGGATTAATATAATCTTTATGAAAACACCTTCACAAATTATGCTTACTTTTAGAACAAATTTGGTAAGTATAAAAAGGTTATAGTGAGCCAACCATATAAGATAGACATATACTGTCGCGGACTTTTTTTTAGAACTTTTAAAGGGGAACAATTCTGCCATACATCATTTTAGCGAAACTTTAACCGTTTCCGCAGCGTACGTAGCGAAAGCTCTCAAAAGGAAAAAAAGACCCCCGATTTTGTAACATTCTTGATTGGTGCTCCGCTCGTATTGAGTTTAGCATGATGCTATATAGCCTAAAGCCTTCCTCGATAAGTGGACTATCCAACACAAAAAGAATTTTTCAATTCGTACCAGTAGTTCCTGAGATTAGCGCGTTCAAACAAACAAACAAACAAACAAACAAACTCTTCAGCTTTATAATATTAGTATAGATAATACATTATTTAATTAATTATCTTCTAGTTTTCATTGATAATACAGATTTTATACAGATTTCTTGCCAAATGGTCATAGGACACACATTATAAACAGATTTTAAGAGATTACACTAAAGGCCATACTCACGGTGCGTCCAGCAAATCCAGCACCGGTACTATTATGAATTTTAATATTATCCGGTGTTCAGCATAAAATATGTGTACAGTCTGACAAGGATCTTTTGGCACGTGGACAAAATCAGAACTAACATCGTCGTCTTGTAAAATGTCACTTTTAGTATTATATTGTATTGTTTTGTAGTTGCGACACTTACCTTTTGGCACGTGGATAAAATCAGTAATAACATCGCCGTCTTGTAAAATTTCACTTTTAGTAATAAGTATTGTTCTTATTTGCGACACTCACGCCCTCATCCAAGTGCCAAAAGATCCTTGTCCGACTGTAATGGCGTACTATTCTATTGTCTTGCGAATGATACCATCTAATAAAAAAGAAAGAAAAGGTTTTAATGTAAACTGCATTTTTATTTAGTATTAAATGACTATTACTAACTGTTTTAATTAGAATATGATATAGTTATAAACATTTGTTAAAATAATAATAAAGTACACTCGTTTTATCTAAGATTTTTCAAGTTACTTTTTAAAAATACCAACATTTTTCTGGTTGGCAACATGCAAGAACGAGACACACGGCCTCCCTTATGGCTATCTCGCTCGGCTCGGATTTGCCTCTATGATACGTGCATTGTGAAATACACTCTATTACCAAAGCAATACAGTTCTTTTTAGCAATTACAAAATACGGAGTCTTCTATCCTTAGGACTATATCCATGTCCTGGTAACACTTTAAACTGGCCAGAAGAAGAAGAAGAAGAAGATGAAGTACAATAATTTTTGTTTGTTAACAAAATAACAATTTACCTAACTTAGGCCTTTACATCCGATGATGGATGATTTATACAGTATTCTCCGAGCGAAGTAACCACTCTTGAAATACTGTAGTGCCTGGGACAGTTGGTTTTTAAATATCGTATGATTGCCCAAGCGCATACGGCATTCTCACAACATAACCACCCTAGTCCAGAGGAATGACTAGTCAATACGTCTGGGGCCAACTATGTGCGGGTTTCCTCACGATGTTTTATGATGTGATGTGTAAATATTATCATTACCTTATATATAAGTAAAATGCGTTTTAAATCTTTATAATTTGTAGGAATTGTAGGTATACAATAATGTTGTTTATTAATGCAGTTTATTCATAGTGAGCAGTGGCATAGGGTTCCTATAACTCCATTCCTATCGGCTTCCCTTGTCACATACCTTTTGCAAACCTTCATAGAAATCCCTACCTATGATACAGGTTCCGGCTTCCCTTTGAAGGAGAAGCAGCCTTCGCCACTGATAGTGAGAAGTGATATAAATCATAATGTAATTATTAATTATCAAAACCGCTACCAACCTAAGTTAATTTGTATTCATTCTGTGACAGGCTCTAACTAGTTTGTGTAAATAATAATTATTATTAGCTGTGTTGATTTTTAAATTGTATAATGTTATTATTGGTTATGTGACTTCAAGATTATTTAAAGAAATCTGCATTATGTAATTCCTTTGCAAGAAATAAAAATATTTTTACATTTTAAGTTTATTTTCTTACTAAAACCATGTAAAACTTACTTAAAAAAGTAAAATAAAATGTAGATACTCTTGTATTGTTATTATTTAATCAATCCTAATACGGACACTTGATACGGCACTACAACTTTATTAGAGGAATAATTGAAGGGATGGTAGTAGAAAACATGGAAGGCCGAGAATAACTTTTATGGACAGGTGTAGGCGAATGTGATGGTCGTGTCGTATCAGGAGGTCAAGAGAAGGGCGGAGTGTAGAGAGGAATGGAGAAAGCATCACTGACAAGAGCAAAGCTCTTAAATTAGAATGAATGAATAATTCTAGCAAGACAATGCTTATAACAAATTCAAAGTGCTATGGCCGCATTGTAATATTTTGTCTACAATATGTGGTAAGTGTTAGGTTTACTTATTTATTGCAATAGTACCCTGTACAGTCAAGGTACTTTAATAACACTTCCTTTAACGTTATAGTTCTGTAAAATTGTAAAGACTTTCAATTATTTAGTCACAAATATACTATAGAGATTAAATATTAAGTATTTAATTGGTTAACACTACTTGACTGTTTATAATAGGTGTAGGTATAATAGCATAGATATATAATATTAAATTTGTAATAATTAATCAAAGTATAATAGCAAATATTTCAAAACTTTTATGAGGTGTTTGTGTCCTTCTAACCCATTTATAAGACGAAGGTGTTGAGCATCGATGACAATAAAATATCATTACATTGAAAAACTTATAAATTTTAACAACTAAATACAAATCTTTATTTCTAAGGAAGTTTCAGAGAAACTTGCTTAATTATGAACTCCATTTGTTACCTACTATAATTTAGGTACCTACTATACACCTAAAGATTGCTTTCAGCTGATATAGTAGCGTGTAAAGATTAAAAACTGCAAGTAAGCTACAAGTTAAGAAATTTATATTTTAACAAAGTGTTGAATTATACTTGAATACAATGAATTACATATTAGGTATTGACAATAATTGTGATTTATTGAAATTGAATACTTTAGATTGAATTCTTTTGACTTTATGCAATATAGACTACTAGCAGAAGGTGTTGTATAGACCCTTTAGGCAACTTTAGGCAAATCATTATTATTTACAAATAACAGCTGATCAATAAAAATCCGCCATATTGTTCGTTGAGGCGATAAAGGTAGCCCCCTGGGTATCTTTATCGTTAGGTCGATAAAGATAAAGATCACGATCTACTAAATGTCACTTACGGCCGCTTGTCTAGGCATTGTATGGAGAAACACGTTAGAGCAATTCGTTATATGAGTGCATCGTTAGCGTATTCGTTCAAAGTGGCTGCTTGGCTACCAATTTTTTTAACGATACGACTGAATATGTCATTTAACGCACGCTTATGTCAATCCCATACATTTTTTATTCACGAAGTTCGCCGTCGATATTATTTAATGCATCTTGTCTAGCCCTCCTGGTTGCCATCGCTAATAACGACGACGAAGTCCGAAAACAAAAATGTATGGGATTTGTCGCTAAGTGTAAAGTGACATAGCGATGCTTATGTCACTTAGAGAAGCTTACATATCAAATCTCATTCGTTTTTGTTTTCAAACTTCGTTGTCGTAATTAGCGAATGCCACTTGGCTAAACGATTGCTTTGAAGAAGTTTTCATATTTGAATTTAATTTGGAAAATCTTTAGGGGGAGAAGCGACCCTATATTGGATATAGAACGTAAGTAAAATACAAAGGATTTGATTCTTATTTCCTACAATAAAATTGACTATTCTGGTATTTTGGAGTGATAACTTCTTATGGGAGGGTAAACCATTTCGTTCCGTACCTAACGCGTTACGGCGCTAAATAAGATATGAGTAATTTCGAATTCGAATATTCTTTTCTGGATTGCCTGGCTTTTTCTTTTTTATATTTAGTATAACTGATGATGGGTACATCATATCTAGGCATTATTAAAATTATATTTATGCCATTCCACCACCCATAAAACAATTTAAAAAACTATCGGAAGCCATAATACATAAGTGTCATAACGACAGACTTGCACAGGATTTGCCCCATTAAACAGTTTCAAAGTATTGGACACTTTTATTATGTGATAAATTTTCAGCCAAATGCCAGTCGTTAGCTAAACAGTTGACAAACGGGACAGTTAAATATGCTTGAAATACCTATAAATAAAAATAAAAAAATAATAATTTTATAATCATATTAAAATTCAATTTCATTTATGATTTGTAGATCACGCAAATGGAAGGTTATAGGTATAGTAAGTAGACAGGAGTTTTATACCATGAGGATTTTGATGGAGTATTAGTATCCAGTACCCACGTCATACTGTTTAATAGAATCAGGCATTAATTCGTGGAAATCCATAGCATAAAATTTAATTAATCCTACTTATGTTATAAATGTGAAAGTTTGTGAGGATGTATGGATGGATGGATGTATGGATGGATGTTTGTTCCTCTTTTACGCAAAAACTACTGAACGGATTTTGATGAAATTTGGTATGGTAGTAGTTTAGGCCCTGGATTAAACATAGGTTACTTTTTATCCCGAAAAAGTACAATGTTCCCGAGGGACACTACTTACGCGGGCGTAGCCGTGGGGAACAGCTAGTAAGTATTATATATCTAGCAACATCCCACGCAAAAATACTCACAACTTGCAAGCAAATGTGCGAGTGCTTGCATGCGTAAAGCCCACTTGCGTGCACTCACTCACACATTTGATTGCAGGTTGTGGTTATTTTTTTGTGGTAGGTATATTGCTAGATATAATACGAAAAAAATTGTACAATACAAAAAGAAAATCCCACCAAAAACATTCTGTAAAAAACTAGCCAAGTCTCGATGGAGCTGCTTGTTTATCTCTAAAAAGTAATGAAATCTAGACAAAGTCGTGCCAAGTCTAAGGTTCCTTACTGCGATTTCTTTATTATTATAGTTAATGTTGTGTGACTTGGCCTTCACTTCACTTCACTTCTTTTTGTAGAAACGTGGGCATATTGATTTATTTTAATAGATATTAGTGTAATTTGTTTATTTAATAAAGTTAATTGTTCGACTATTTCTTCTTGTAAACTTGTAAGTATAAGTATAAAAGCTAGTCTAGTCTTATCCAGAATTTTCCTTTAATTTTATTTATGCATTATTAAAAGCAGAAGGAGAGGCATTCGCCCAGCAGTGGGACGCTACGGGCTAGATTAAATTAGAAGATGTGTCCTACTGCGCTGGATTTTTGCAATAACAGTCGATTTTTTTTTTATGTACCAATAGTATAGGGGGCATTACCATATCTCTAATCAGCTGAGACCAGCTGAGGGTTCTTCATCTGGGATGAAGATTTTTTTATTCGATTTTTGACATCAAATGAAGTGGCTCACCAAGTTGAATATTTTTTGTAAAGGCGGTATGTTGATCTCTAATAGTTTGGTTGGGCTCTTGTGTTTTCTAATCAGGGTCACCAGGTACTCCAGATCTTCGATTATCCTAGTTTTTATAGTTTTCCATTTATGTGGCCATTAAACCCTAACTCTGTACCAAATTTCAGCTCTCAGATTTTATGGGAAGTACTAGTCTATTCTGATGATCATGAATGAGTGACTGAGTGAGTGAGTGAGTGTCATAACTGTGAAACTTTGCTTTCGCTTAACTTCGGAACTAAATGACCCAAAGACTAAAAATTTTGGATTTTAAGTATGTGATGAAGTAGCTTACTGGATGACGTAAATTTCTGCGTTCTGGTCTTATCCAGAGGTTCTCAAATAGGGGCCTTAAAATACGGTGAAATGCTTCCAGTAAAGAATGGTACGGCAGTGTTTGCTTCGCGCTCGACTTGGCAGTGGCACTGCCGTGCCCCCCGATCGACGTTCTGGTCTTATCTAGAGATTCTCAAATAGGGGCCTGAAAATGCGGTGAAATGGTTCCAGTAAAGAATGGTACGGCAGTGTTTGCTTCGCGCTCGACTTGGCAGGGGCACTGCCGTGCCCCCAGATCGACGTTCTGGTCTTATCTAGAGGTTCTCAAATAGGAGCCTAAAAATGCGGCGAAATAGTTCCAGTAAAGAATGGTACGGCAGTGTTTGCTTCGCGCTCGACTTGGCGGGGGCACTGCCGTGCCCCCAGATCGACGTTCTGGTCTTATCTAGAGGTTCTCAAATAGGGGCCTAAAAATGAGGCGAAATGGTTCCAGTAAAGAATGGTACGGCAGTGTTTGCTTCGCGCTCGACTTGGCAGGGGCACTGCCGTGCCCCCAGATCGATTATCCTAGTTTTTATAGTTTTCCCTTTATGTGGCCATTAAACCCTAACTCTGTACCAAATTTCAGCTCTCTGAGTTTATGGGAAGTACTAGTTCTATTTTGATGATCATGAGTGAGTGAGTGAGTGTCATAAATGCGAAACTTTGCTTTCGCTTAACTTCGGAACTAAATGATCTACAGACTTGAAATTTTGGATTTTATGTATGTAATTATAGCTTACTGGATGACGAAAATTTCTGCGTTCTGGTCTTATCCAGAGGTTCTCAAATAGGGGCCTGAAAATGCGGCGAAATGGTTCCAGTAAAGGATGGTACGGCAGTGTTTGCTTCGCGCTCGACTTGGCGGGGGCACTGCCGTGCCCCCAGATTGTGTCCTACTGGTTTCATGATTCCTGTTTAATCTTACCTACCTTTAAACTTTCTCTGTGTTTCAAATAAAGAAATAACTTGTCAAGGTAATTTTGAATTGCCAATTAGGTACAACAGCCTTAAAAAATAAGCATTATAAACTTATAAGTAACTATTACAAAATATTTTGTAAAAGTTTATAATTAATCACTATTCAATCAATTTCCAAGTAAAACTTTGATATTTCCAAACAAAAGTTTTCAAGTCTAGGACCTCGTCTATATTTAGAACTCCATTTAGTGTAATCTATTTTTTACAACCTCTGTGTCGAGTGGGTACAGGGGCTGTATGTAGCAAATAACCCATTTAAGAGTTCTTTGATGTTGAACTAAAAATTTCCTGTCATTCTGTAAGGCTCGGTGCATACGCGCTACTTCGAAACGCAACTGGTGGCTAGCGACGACCTGTTGACACGTCGTATAATATTTTGTATGGACTCGCGAAACATGTGCATTCAGTAGGTACAAAAGTTTTATTAAATATGCATACGCGATGTCTTCAGAAATGGCGATCCAAGACATCAACTACCGTCAAGCTCTACGTCCCGCGCCTTCAATCAACAATCCTAGGTGCATTGTTGATCGATGATATTATTTCCCCAAGAAATCGTAGGTACCTCCATACATTCACATCTCCATACAGACCTAAAATTTTCTTAATGTTTTTCGGAGATCGTCGTTTTACATTCATCGTCTCTCCTTTCCATAGAAATTTTGATTGATTTGGTTTTTTTTTGTTCTTAACATCTATACCCGGCGTATTTTGGGATTGTCCTTTTCATGACATCAAAATATTATATGATTCAAAGTGAACTCATTGGCAATCATTTCATGACAATTTATGACAAATTTCTATAATATGTGTATTGTCACTTATAATACCACAAGATTTTCAAAAAATTATCAGTAAATACCATGTAGGTTGTACCACGTGACGTCGAATGGTGCAATTCTATTGGTCGATATTTGGGTCGGAAAAATAATCAATAGAATTGTCGCGCAGCGGTTGCCTGTCACTGATTTTTACAGAAGTTGTAGTCGCATGCTACAGCGGATCGCACGCTTGTGGCCCGTCTCCACTGAGCCCTAGAGTACTGTAGGATAATTAGGGGCGCCTTGATATACTATCTGTAATTTATGAGATAGGTACTCCGACTCTGGAAGTGTTCCAACTGAAAAGTATTACAATGTAAATATAGATTATATGTTTTGATTTGTTATTATAAAACATTGTATTATAAAACATTTAGGAAGATGGATCCCTCGCATATTCATCATTCAATTGACTTGTATGTTCAGCAGGTCTTTGTCAGTTCGTTACAAAATGGACGGTTTATGAAAATATTTAACTGTCATTACAATATGTTGTAAACGAGCACTGAGCACTTTGGTCTTTGAGCAGTATTAAAGTTAGAGTCTGTGTAGAAAACGCTATTAGTAGCTACACTTACTACTTATTGTCTAATGTCTATTCGCGTTAATAGACAGTAAAGGGCAAAGGCGGGACCGCACTAGGCGGCAGCGGAGCGACGCAACGCAACATGTCACTACTAGTAATACCGCAATGGAGTGCCGCGTCGCGTAGTTCCGCTGCCGCGTAGTGCGTTATGTCTCATACAATTTCATACAAAGAATATTTGACTGTGACGAGTTGCGTAGTTCCGCTGACGCGTAGTTTCGCTTAGTGCTGTGTTATGTCAATAAATCACGCGTATATATACCTACCTATTTGAAAATGGCTTACTGTAATTGGTTAATGTGAATACGGCTTATGCATTGGCTGTGTACCGCGGAAAATAGCGCTTGTTAGCGCTTGCTAGCGCTAAAGAAAGAAAAAACAGATTATCGGCCAGGACACGTTTGCTCGCTAACATTATCCGCCATTTTGCTTAGGGGTCGTCCATTAATCACGTGATGCCTAAAGGGGGAGGGGGGGTCTGAAAAGAAATCACCAAGTATCACCAAGGGGAGGAGGGGGTATAAGGAGACATCACGTGTATTAATTTTTGAATCTAGTCTATGCATACCGAAATTATTATCGGTTGTAGATTCGTAGTGTTGTTTAAATACTTACAAGACAAATGACTTGTATAGTTTTTAATTGCTTAAATTATTCGATTAAATTGATTTTTAAGTTAAAGTTTTTCTTTAAACATGACTTGCTTACTATGTAAAAAAAATACACGTGGTCTTAGGTGGGGGAGGGGGGGTAGTATAAAACCTCACCACGTATCACCAGGGGGAGGGGAGGGGTCTAAAAAGTTGTAAAAAACATCACGTGATTAATGCACGGCCCCTTATTTAATGCCACTGAGTAACGAGTATGGATTGCTGACTCGTATGAAGTATGCACGTGTATAAAATATTTTAAAATATTGGCAGATTTACAGGTAAACAGACCAACGGCTCACACGGGGTAAAGGATTTATCTCACAGTTTAAAACGTCTATATTAAATATAGCGCTGGCAAAAGTTCATCCATTTTCAGTACAGGCCAATGCGGTTGATAATTGATTCAATCTGGTTGATATTTTCAATTAATCGTGCCCGAATGAGAAGACTTTTAACTTCGACTTGCAGTTTTGTTTGCTTTATATTTAGACATGAGATTTTTCGTCCCCTTAGGCCCACTCGCGCAGATCTGGGTTAAAGTCAACCCTGGGTTAAAATATCATTCCTTCTCTTTCATACATACGAATAATATAAATACTTAATAATAATAATAATTTATTTATTTTCAATCACATATACATATAAATGTTTACTGATTATGAGAACTTAATAGTACAGTTTATGTAATTACTCAGTAGATAGCGTTGGGAGCTGTACTAGTATAAACTATGAAACAGCTCCCAGCGTCCTCCACTCTGGTACATTATATTTCAACTTAAACATAAAAATCAGAAGTTAGACAAAAACAACTCCAGATAGTACTACACAGTTTGTTTAACTAATAATTACCTAGTTACAAAAACAGTTTACACTAATATTTGATAGTATAACATAAAACATAAACACATAAAATTATAATAACGTTTGTACAACAAACACAAAGCAAGGCATAATTTGCTGGTACTCCCTAGCCCTACGACATAGTGTCTTGGGATCAGTTTTAAATATTACTACTAGGGAGGCAACTATGCATGTAATAATTATTATTATTATCAGCCATCAAGTGTTAAAATATAACGTGAGAGATAACATGATATATTTTAACCTAACCTAGGTTAAAATATATCATGTTATCTCTACTACCTCTACCAGAGGGGCAATTTTGCTAAATATAACCTGCATTAATACAATTATTACAATCAATTCCCGATACGTTAAAACTCTCAAACGGTGTTTTTATAAACGTTAAATCAACCTATTTATAATAATGTTTGCAAGTACGATATATATAGTGGAGTAATGCATACGCCATACTGCTTCTACGATAATATAGGACGCACGGCGCACCTTATTACAAGTTCGAAAGCCCATAACGTGGTCTCACTCGAGATCATCTGCGCCGGCTCACCATTAGCCTGGCTCTCGTCCAGATGGGCGGCGACAGATGACGGGACGTCTGGCCTTCGTAGATAATACAAATATGTAAATACTCTTAAAATTACAATTTAATTATATAATATTAATAATACTGACGCGCACAACAGCTGGGCATCGTCCGATTCACGTTTCGCGACTTAACGTTCCATTTATAAACGCGATAGTTTGCAATTTTTATGTAAAACTTTGTGATTTTTAGTTTTGCCCTAAAACCTAACATAAAGAAAATTAATTCATAATTCATAATTCTTTATTTGCTCAAAACGAATGGCTGTGTTCCGCTTGTAGCGCTTGCTAAAGAACCAGGTTATCGGCCAGGACACGTTTGCTAACTTCAATACTGCTAACATAATCCGCCATTTTGCTTAATTAACGGTAGCTGTCGCCAGGTTGGTAGGTAGGTTTTTGTTAGCGCTATTTTCCGCGGAACACAGCCAATAACTCCAAGTTGTTCGAACGTTTGAAATTGGAACCCCATTTTAAATTAAGATTTGTTTCTGGATTTAATGCTTTTTACTAGATATTATTATTGCTCACTTAATTTAAAGAATGAGATTTATAAGTGGGTGGTCGAAGATTCTTTGCCCTGTATATAAAACTCATGTAACCGTGGCAACCTCGTCTACGACGAGACGAACGCGTCTTACGTGCCATATTAAAGTTCTCTAATATGATCATGTGAGGCGGTATTTAAAGCTATTAACTCCTTCCTTAATGAAGTTTCCTGTTATTTCCTACGTTTGGACTGTTTAAAACACATTAAACATCTCGAATGCTTTAAAATTTCAGCTTCAATGCTCTTTCACATTTGTTTTAACTGAGTTAAAATTGAGAGTTTGAAATCTTTGGGTAACAACACCAACACAAGGGTTTTGTGAGCAATGGGGTTGATAACACTATGTATCTTGAACGTAGATCTCGAAAGTTTAAGATAAATTTAAAAGCTTTGTGTTGCTTCTGATGAATATGTTTTGCATGGGTTTTGGGCATAAAAATACAAAATAGACTACACAATTCGGAGCTACAGAAAAATGGCACCCAATTTAAAATAAGACTGTAAAAGGGCAGTTCGAGTAACCTGAAACTAACCTCTGTAACAATAGAACAAAATTAATGATAACGAATGGCGCAAAGAAAAACGAGACTTGTGAAAGGAATATTTAAAATTTTAATTAACTACCTACATAAAAATGTCCGTTCATTTTTGCGGACTTTATTTTAAAAGAAAATGTGAAATTGAAGTTTTTCGAGTGGAGATTATGCCGGTCGACGAAGCGAAGAGCTGTCCTGGAGACGTTTTGACCTATAAACTGTTTATGTCATGCTGCGAGCCTCGGGTTGTCGAGCCTTCATCATCCCCATTAGTGTACTTGATATAAGAGATACCGTATAGAGTACACTTGAACATGACGTATATATTGGCGAGGCATGTCGAAGCAAAAAATCCTCACATATATGGCCCCAATTTTTGACTTGTTTGGGGCCATTTTGACATTTGAGGTATGGTGAAATAATGGTGGGCTGACATTTGAGGAATGCTGCGATCAAAATGGCGTTATTTTTTCTTGTATGAAGATTTGTTCGGTCAAATGTACCTCATAGCCTATTTTTAGTTTTGAAATGTTTGTATTTGAATGACAAAATATATATGACACATTACCTACTTACATTAGCTTAGTTAGATGTGTTTCGTATTAGATAAGACCGCTGTTACCTAAACTTCGGCTAATCCAAATACATCATTCGCTCGGTCTCTTTTAGGTTTAGGTACTCATATTACCTACTATTATTATGTATAGGTACCTACTACCTACCTACTAACATATATACATTTTGTAACTGCTCTGAATTTATGAATTTATATGATGAATTTTACAAAAAGTATGTAATCAAAGAAAATAATACTTATACCTAATTATTATATTTATTGTTTCAGGTAATTTGGAAGCTTTGCATTATTTATTGCGCGTTCATCGGTGATCGGACTACCTTAAATTTTTAGGGTAAGGTTAAACTCAACCAGCGAATATACTAATATTATATAATTTAGCATTCAGACAAGTCTTTCTTGTCATAACACTGCTGCTTCGCCCAATCTTTATTGGAGAGAAAGATTGTGGACTCGCCACGCCACCATAGGTTACTCCACCTATGTTCCACATCAATATTATGTAATCCCTTCTGAGGATAAAGATCGGATGTGTGGTCCTTGACGGCAATAATCGTGTCTTATGCGTGGTTATAATATATTGTTGGAAAGCACGAAACTTTAATGGTCAAGTGAAAATTGAACACCACACGTCGAGCATCGAGTTTTTTAAATTACTACCGTGTATTCGATTTTCAATTATTCTATTGTATTAGCGCAGATTTGTATCTGAAGCGCTTTTTTTGCGGTAGGAGTGATTCCGGACAATTTACTCCCAGTCTAAGGCTGGGACTATGTTATCCGGAATCCGGTGGGCCTGGAAAAATTCTGAGCATTCGAAGTGACGAGTGTCGAGCTGGCATATATGACATTCACATTTGACTCGACACTTGTGTGTTAAATTTTCAACTCAATTGTATTAGCGCAGAGCTCTATTTTCAGTGCTTTGAATTTTCCCGAGCCTTATGGATTCCGGATCATATAGTCCCAAGTAGCCTAAGGGGCCATCCATAAATAACGTCACACTTTAAGGGGGAGGGAGGGGGTCGACGTGACCTAAATATTGTGACGTCACATTTCAAAATCTATTATATTATCTAAGTGTTAAAATACGAACTATAAACTTACTTTACGCAAACCTCAAAAACATTAATATGTTTTTGGCATATAATTATGCCAGTTATAAATAATTTAAATTATTTATAGGAGTGGGTTCAAAGTCCATGGATTGAAGATCATTAAGTTTGTATCTTTAATTTAAAGATAATTCTATTAATATTATTTTTTGTTTTGTTACTTTCTTTAATTAATATAGTCAATCTTTTTTGTTTTGTTAATTTCTTTAGTTAACATAGTCAATAATTATTTATTTGTTTCGTTAATTTCTTTAATTAATATTATTAATCGTTTTTTGTTTTGTTAATTGTTTCATTTGATGTTAATTTTATTAAAAATAATTTAAATGGAAATAAACTGGTTTCGGAACCAATATTTTTATTCAATCATTTCTAAATCTAAATTTGCAAAATATGTGACGTGACACTAGGGAGGGTTTCACAAATGTGACCAACTGTGACAAGGGGGTAGGGGTAAAAAATCGTGAAATTCGTGTGACGTTATTTATGGATGGCCCCTAAGTAGCGTTGGTGAATTGTTGTATTATTCGTAGCTCGTAAGTCGCAACTCGTAACTGTTTTCTTAAACTACTATCCTACTAATAGTATAAATGTGAAAGTTTGTGAGGATGTATGGATGGATGTTTGTTACTCTTTGACGCAAAAACTACTCAACGGATTTCGATGAAATTTGGTATGGTAGTAGTTTAGGCTCTGGATTAAAACATAGGCTTCGTTTTATCTCCAAAAAGTACAGTGTTTCTTGTGGTTACTGTATTTACGCGAGCAAAGCCGCAGGCAACAGCCAACAGCTAGTAATATAATAGTAATAATATTATGTTGGAACTTGGAAGAACGGAGTCGCAAGCGGCACTAGTTAGGCGCATGTTAGGCGTCTAGCGTGGCGGCTGAAGCGTGTAATGCGAAGGCGCGTCAGGATGTTGTTGTAAGTGCTCCGGCCAAGCGCCCGCCGCCGACGGAACGAGGTTATTCTAATGTTTTACGTTAACGTTTACACTTTACATACTAGCGAAAGTATCTACATTAGAAATACTTGTGTAAAGTTATAATTATAAAGAGATAAGAGAAATATGCGGAAAATCATGTGAATACTTGTAAGAGTAGCTAAGCTACTCTAGTCCGATAAAGATGACTTTTGTTATGGCTAGACAAATTATCATTATGCAATAGCACGTAATAGTGAGTTATTTACTAGTTACTACTAAACTAACATAGTAAAATACCTACATATTTATGGCAATACTGATCATCCAACTTGATTATGGCAAACATAGACGTATATATTATTATAGACGAGGCATGTTGAGGCAAAAAGTGTCTCCAGTTAAATGGCCCCACTTTTGAGATTTTTGGGGCCATTTTGACATTTGATGTATGGTGGAATCAAGATGGCTGACATTTAAGGTATAATGAAAACAAGATGGCGTAACTTTTTACTGTATAAAGATTTGTTTTGTCAGATGTACGTCATAGCCTATCTTGAGTTTTGAAAACTTTGATGCCAAATCCTACTACTATTATAAATAGGAAATGTTAGGATGGATGGATGTATGTATGGCTGGGTGGATGTTTTTTACTCTTTCACGCAAAAATTACTGAACGAATTTCGATGAAAAGGATGGTATTAGTTTAGGTTCTGGATTAAAACATAGGATAATTTTTATCCCGAAAAAGTGCGGAGTTCCTGTACTTTTTCGGTATAAATGTGTATTTACGCGGACCGAGCCGCGGGTAACAGCTAGTGATAAATATATTTATATCTATTGACTATTACTAATGTAAGTTGTAACAATGGTGCCACATAGGTACTCAATCATTACAAAAGATACCAACACATAATAGCGAAATGTTTAAAAATATTATAATTAGGTAGGTACAGGCAATTTGTATAATTTTAAAATTCTCATGTTCCAAACAGTTTTGTCATGTTTTGTTTCCGTGCTGTTTTACCGTTAATTGTTATACTTAGTTTAAGTTGCTTTAACTTTTAAACGACTAATAATCATATGTACCTAGTTTAGTTTAATCTACGTTTACAAGTCGAACATAATATTTATAGTGCTGAATAATTAAAGATAGAGAACTCGATTTTCTTGTAAGATACCTAGGTACGTAAAATTGAGGTGGATGTTACGCGAGCCATTATTAGTAATCCGTTGTTAAAAGTACATCTTAATAATAATTAAAATCGGATCAAAAGTTTAGGCTCTACGACGGAAACATAGCCGAGATCCTTTTGCCTTCCCCATAGTCGACAAAATTCTATGGCCTTCTATGTTAAATACGATAAAATTTATTAAATCAAATATATTTAAATAGTTATTGTGGCACACTACACATCTAACATAAATATGCATAAAGGTACCCACTACCCTGTATATATACGAGTATAATATTATATTGCCATAACAACAGTGACCATATTTTGTTTCGTAGAGTCGGTAATTACTTTATAAACGTCTGCAAATTGGACACAATTGAAGCACAAGGCCACATTCGATCACTCATGCACAAGATTTGCGTGTAAATATAAAATATCAATTATTTTGTTGTAATTAAAATACATTAATTCGTAGAGCTAAATATATTTTACTTTTTTTATTACTTTTGTCCGCAGCTTCGTCCGCGTGGAGTTCGGTTTCCATACAAAATTTTAACCCCTTTTTCACTCCCTTAGGGTGCGAATTTTCTAAAATCCTTTCTTAGCGGATGCCTACGTCATTACAACTATCTGTATACCAAATTTCAGCAAAATCCGTTCAGTTGTTTCGGCTGTGCGTTGATAGATGAGTCAGTCGGGTTTATCTTTTATATATTTAAGATATTGAGTTTGTTAAAATATATTCCGCTGAAGTCCCATTGCTGTAAAGGCATCCAAAAATTAATTATCTGTGCCCATCTGTCAAAGTGACGTTTGACTGATACGGTACCTTCGTTAGGCGTTACACGTTTTCAGCCGACAAATGAATAGAGCGGGCTAATCTAGATATTTCGAGATTGTTGTTATGTACCTGGATAATATTATGTTTCATACCTACAGGTATATTTTTCAAAAGCCTCGAGCTAAGCTCCAATTGTGAATTGAATGTCTTTTCTAAATAAACATACATTTGGCAGAACAAATCTTCATACAAAAAAAAAACTTACGCCATCTTGGTTTTCACCATACCTCAAATGTCAGTCATCTTGTTTTCACCGTACTTCTTATGTCAAAATGGCCCCAAAAAGTGGTGCCATTTAAGTGGAGACAGTTTTTGCCTCAACATGCCTCGTCTACAATATAAATATATATCTACGTCTATGATAACAAACTTTTCGTCAGTACTTCGTAGCAATACCAACCCATCATGCCTTAAGTGGCAACCGTAGTCCGTTACCAATAAATAATTATGATGATCATAATGACCTTCACTTTTTGTGTTTGCTACTATAGCAAATAATGCTACTAATGTTATAAACGTGAAAGTTTGTGAGGATGGATGTTTGTTACTCTTTCACGCACAACTACCATAATAGAGTTTAGGCTCTGGATTTTAATTCAGTTAACGTTAATGTATTAACATAGGCTACTTTTTATTCCGAAAAAGTGCAGTGTTACTTTGGTTTTTCCCCTGTATTTACGCGGACGGAGTCGCGGACAATAGCTAGTATATCATATTACTAACGTCACTTCTCTAAACAAAAATATACACGTTTCAATACCAGAGCGGCCTCGCGCCGAGCAGCACAGTGCAGCATGGTGCAGCACGGTGCAGCACGCAGTTCGAACTATTGCAATGAAACGTGTAGTAAATAAAGTTCAATTTTGAATCGCTTACTTACACTTAGGTATTTACTTTCCTTTTTATTGCAGCCTAATTTCATCTAAAGATAGACATTAATGCGAACATTCCAAGCAAAATCGAGTAAAAAAATCATAGACGTATAATATATATTATACGGAAGATATGTCCACACTTAAATGGCCCCACTTTTGGGATTGTTTACGGCCATTTTGACATTTGAGGTATGGTGAAATCAAGATGGCGTAACTTTTTCTTGTATGAAGATTTGTTCTGTCAAATGTACGACACATCATATACCACATTTAGTTTTAAAATCATGTAAATAATACGTAAATTGTAACAAAATATAAACATTTCCAGCACTGAAAGAGTATATAATATCTAACCTAGGTTTTATTCGTTTCATCCGCTGGCCTTCGCCGTGTCAAACTTGTTCCGCGGGGTCCACAACCTGTCATTATACAATGATAATTAAATTAAATAAAACGAAATCTGTCACTTTATTATCAAAATATTATATAATAAATCGCCGAAGTCAATACAATATTAATAATTGAACTCTATAAAAGCATCAAACGATTTTTAATTAAGGTTACGTAAAGAAATTTGTTTGCCGCCGGGATTTATTTAGCCTTTTATAATTAGCACCTAGCACCTCCGCTTAATTGGAAAATATTGTGATTTTTTGATTGGGTATTCGTACAATAAATTAAGTTTAAAATTGAAAACAAGAGAACGAAATTATGAAATTGTTGGAAGTGTATTTGTGTAAAATAAGAGCGCAATATTTTCATTAATTATGTGTTTTCTATAAGTTTATATCCAGTGTTCCCAAAGATTTTAAAATTAAAGTCATATCTATGACGTAGGTCATATCTTTAACAGAAAAATCTTCATACAAGGAAAACTTACGCCATCTTGATTTCAGAAGACTGATTTTACTGCGGAAGGCAAATGTCAAAATGTTAAGATGACAAATGTCAAATATAGGTGTAGACACTTTTTGCCTCGACAATTCGACATGTCTCGTCTATAATATATATGTCAATGGGTGTACCTAATAAAACCACCATGCCATGTACCTTGTACGTATCGTAATATTATGTATGTCGCTATTCAGCTCTATGTAGAGCAGAATATGTAGTTTAATAGAGAGAAAATCTGTTTCCACTGCATAGTGCATACGTCGTAGTAATTAGTGTGCCGAGTTTTTCTCTACATTTGTTTCGCGATTTTATTAAAGCATGCATCTCGAGTACGGATTTATTTTTGTGTTTTTTTTTCTCTAGTCAATTGGAATCTAGAAAAAATGTGTGCTGTGTTTTATATATTATAATTATTTAAAAAACTAGATTTACTACACCTTTTTCGATTTCTCTGATTCATCCGCGTAAAAGATAACCTCGCAATTCATTTCACCGCGATAAAAAGTAGCCTTTGTTCTATACTAGATATAAAAAGTAGCCTATGTCCTTCCCCGTGGTTCACTCTACATCCAGGTCCAGAAGTTACTTCGAGAACTTTGATTCGAATCAAATCTACACTATTATTATAAACAGGAAAAATTTGATCGTTTGTTTGTTATTCAATATAAGCTCCGAAACTTCTGGACCGATTTTGATAAAATTTGGCACTGATATAAAGTAGACCACGGGGAAAGACATAGGCTACTTTTTGCCGTGTCAAAATGTACGGTTCACGCAAGATTGCCTATTGCGCGCACGAAGTCGCCGGCAACATCTAATAAAATATAATCTCGCAGTATCGAGGATTGTAGTATTCGCGTTCATTGTAGTGCAGGTAGTATACTGTATAGTAGTCGCGAGCCGCGGAGGCAAGCGGGCGGCCCTGAGCGGGGTCGACGCCCGCTAAGGTTCATTACCAGCACAGAACACCACCACGCAGACAAAATACGTACAAATATTGAGTATTTTACTAAAATTTTAAAGAAAAAACAAGAGTTTGCGTTCACCAATTTTATATACATTTTTCAAAATGTAAGTAAGAATTATGTACGAAATGTATGTAAGTAAAGCTTTTAAAAAAATACACATAACAGATGATTGGCAGATTTTTATATATACAGGGTGTTTGGTTGAACTTGACGAACCGTGAAGTATATCCGGGGGGTAAATACTAAAGACAAATCATTTAAAACCCCTTTAATCATTTAAAAAAAAAAAACTGTCAACATGTCAAATTGAGAATGGACGTATTTTTGAACGCTGAATTTTAAAACCCAAATTAAATATTATCTTGCATTCAGCTCCTATAAAAGTGCCACGAACTTTTTTATAAATGTGGATCTACATTTATTTTCATGAGCAGGATGAGCATGTGGAGGCACATACCGGTTCTCCTGCGAAAATCCGAAAATATTCGCATGCCTGTGCCATAATAGTTTTTTTTGGATAACGAAGACAATCAACAAGGCTCGTTCGTATCCAAGGCGACGGCAGCGATTACCACGGTCCACGACAGCTTCAAAACTTTTTTGGATAGAAAAATAGTGCGCGCGCAGTTCTACCTACGAGATTGACTTTTATTATATTTTTTTATTTATTTTTATTTTAAGATTTTTTTTTAAGTTTAAATAAGGCAATTTCTAGTATTTCTGATAAAAGTTATAAACTAATGTTAAGCAGCAGCCAAGATGTAGGGACGTCCACCGATGATGTGACCGTGCCGTTGGAAAATTTAGTGCAGTGTCTCCAATGTCCTCAACCACGATATTTCAAAAGTGAGAGGGGCCTACGTATCCATATAGGTAAGTGCCATAAAAAATCGTTAGCCCCTTCTCCTTCAGTATTTCTATCATCACAAATCTCCACTGAACACCAACCCTTTTGGCAAGAAATTTCCAAATTGAAAAATTCAGTTCCCATACTCAGGCGGATCCCTAGGGGTGCAAGAGTAGCTGTGGCCCAGAAGCTTGCCGAGACGGTACACAAAACCGTAAGTAAAAACTCGAGGCAGGCCTGGGAACATCTATTTACTTTTCCCTACCGCATCCTACACGTTACCAGGGATCCCCACAATAATGCCTCCCTCACGTCTCTCGTAAAAAAGAACTGTGTTTCCGATTTCGATTCAAACCTAAATTTTTCTTTACCTTCATCGACCAAAAACAACATCCTAAAAAATGTCGAAAATAAGATAAGTGAGGGAGACATTAAAGGCGCCGCGCGGCTACTTTTTTCCAACGACACGATCGCTCCCAACTCCCCAGAAACCCTCACCGCCTTGCAGAATAAACATCCTCCTCAATTATTACCTCAACTTTTCCCAGACACCGATAATGCCGAACCAGCCCTCCAAACGTCGGTTGACAGTGTTCGCGGTGCCATCATGTCTTTTCTTCCGGGTTCAGCGGGCGGTCTCGACGGTCTCACCCCTCAGCATCTGAAGGATCTCACCAGCGGTTGCTGTGGGGAAGCCGGAGAGAAGCTCCTGCAGGAAGTCACGAATTTGTGCAACCTGATGCTTCGTGGGGGGGTTGCATCAGATGTCGTTGACATTTTGTATGGAGCAAACCTCTGTGCCTTGAGGAAGAGAGATGGAGGTATCCGGCCGATCGCTGTCGGCTCGACATACCGGCGCCTCACTGCCAAAATAGCCTGCAGGTCCATTAATTCACTAGCTTCTTACTTCCAACCGAAGCAGCTTGGTTTTGCCTGCAAAGGTGGTTGTGAGGCAGCCGTTCACTCTTTTCGCACATTTATTCAAAACCAAAATGACAGTGTATTTTTAAAGGTGGACGTTAAAAACGCATTCAACTCAGTTAATAGGGTTGCCATGTTGGCCCAAATAAAAGCCAAAGCGCCTGCCATTTAGCCTTTTATGCTTCAATGTTATAAGGAGCCCACCAAGCTTATCTACAAAAATAATCTCGTCTCATCAGAAGTTGGCTGCCAACAGGGCGACCCTTTAGGTCCAGCAATTTTCAGTCTTGCTATACACCCGGCCATCGAACTTCTAAATTCAAAATTCAACGTTTCGTATTTGGATGACGGGACCCTTGGAAGCGATGCATGTACGGTACTCTCCGACTTTCGTACACTAATCCATGAGTTCCAAAACATCGGCGTTGATTTGAACTTTGGGAAATGTGAACTTTTTGTCCCTGATAATTGTGAGGACAGAGAAGCCGTTATATCCAGTTTCAAAGAAGTAGCCCCACAATTGCCAGTTATCGAAAAAGGTTCACTTCTTCTCTTAGGTTCGCCTATTCTAGACGATTCCCTTCCGGAATTTATAAACAATAAATTACAAAATTTTAGTGAAAATTTAGACCGTCTTCTCCAAATTAACTGTCACATGGCTTTTACCTTAATTCGATATTGCTTATTTGTTCCAAAATTTACATATGTCTTGCGGTGTTGCCAACTTTGGAAGTTCCCCCAACTCCTCAAACGTTTAGACGACACCATAAAACATACGCTTTCTTCCATTCTTAATATAAATTTTGACCACCGCTCATGGACTCAAGCAACGCTTCCAGTACGATTCGGTGGCCTGGGCATTCGACAAACGTCTGACGTAGCCTTACCAGCGTTCTTGTCCTCGGTTCACGCAAACCACGCAGTAATTCTGAAAATATTAGAGCGCTCATCCTGTCCGTTAGTTATCCCGTTTGCGGACGAGGCCAAGGACGCCTGGGACATTGCTAGTGCCGGCAGCAATGTGCCTGAGAACACATTTTCCCAGAGGCTTTGGGATGAGCCCATCTGCAGATTGGTACGGAATAGACTTTTTAACACGTCTTCCAGTCCTGCAGAGCGGGCTCGTCTTTTGGCTGTGGAGAAGTGGGAGTCGGGCGTTTGGCTGCAGGCACTACCGTCAGCCAATACTGGAACACTGCTGGGCCGCAATACATTTCGGCTAGCTACTGCCCTACGTCTTGGTGCCCCCCATGTCGTCCCTCATCAGTGTGTTTGCGGCGCGAACGTAGACAGCCACGGTTATCACGGGCTGTGCTGCTCACGAAGCGCTGGACGCATTTCCCGGCATCACAGTCTAAATGACCTCATTCGTCGGGCTCTTGTCACCGCCGGTGTACCAGCTATACTGGAGCCCTCCGGTCTGGTGCGCGACGATGGCAAGAGACCTGATGGAATGACCCTGGTTCCTTGGAGTGTGGGACGGGCTCTTGTATGGGACGCTACTTGTGTCGATACTCTTGCTCCGTCCCATATCCAGGGCACCTCGAACTGTGCGGGCGCGGCTGCAAACCAAGCGGAGAACCTCAAGCGACGCAAGTATGAGAACCTTAGCGGAGACCTCATATTTGAACCGTTTGGGGTGGAAACCCTAGGCGCATGGGGTCCGGGCGCACATAAGCTTTTTAAAGAAATCTCTAAAAAGCTTACTGAAGCCACCCGAGACCCTAGAGCCGGGAACTACCTGGCACAACGGATAGCCATTGCTATTCAACGAGGCAATGCTATCAGTTTGCTAGGTACTCTGCCAGATGGGGACGACCTGGGGAAGTTTTTCTATTTATAGTTTTTGTAGGTAAGTCTTCTTTTTATTATTACTTATTTTTAGTTTTTTTTGTTTCTAGTTTTGTTGTTAATTTTATGTTTGTTGTATTACTTTAATTGTTACTAAATAAATGATAAACCCCTTTGTATGGCTGATATTGGACTGTTTCTGGGAAATTCGCCATTTTGTTGATTTTTTTTTTTCAGAACGGTGACCAGAGTCCTGACCTGTTTGGGTCATAATTAAGCACTGTAAATAGAAAATAGCAATTGGAAATATTCCTCTTATTTCAACAATAAAATTTAAAACTGAAAAACCATTTATTGATCGTAAATTTAGAACATCTATTAGATTATGATGATAGATCATCTATAATCATAAATTGCAATTTAAAATTACCGCGACCATAACATGAAAACTAGTATAATTTACAAAAAAATAGTAATACAAAAAAAAAAAGCTGTGTTTAAATACTTATTCCATAGATTGTTCTTTTAAATAATGTAAAACACCTTAATCTTGTCTTTAAGATATCTGAAAAAAACTTTTTCAAACTAAAAATTGAGTTCCTCGGATCTATATACGGGTTGATTACTTTCTACCAAACACCTGTATATATTTTCTTAACTACTTAGCCTGTAATAACGAACAACAAGTAATAATTTATTTATATCATCATATCTTTAAAGAAAACATTAATTACACGTGTTCTAAATAAAAAATCTGTGTAAAACGATACAGACATAAAGTTGTAATTAAGTGCAAAATATAATAATAAAACAGAACCTCATATTAATCAAGCTAAGTAACGACGTTTGTGATGTAACCCCGAAATGAAACAAAATGTTTGAGCGATACGAAAATATTAAACACGCTAATGAAAGCAATCACCTGTGAAAAAAAAATCGAATTTGTTGCTCTTAAATTGCCAATGGCTTCAACATTTTTATCATGATAATATCCATTATCCAGGCTTAGAAATTCAACAATTGTTTTGGTTTTTCACAAATCATAAAGCATTTCTGTTAATATTATAAATTATAGTCCCCCGCCGCCGCGTCTTCGGATTTTTTTTTATGAAATATGGGGGCAAACGAGCAAACGGGTCACCTGATGGAAAGCAACTTCCGTCGCCCATGGACACTCACAGCATCAGAAGAGCTGCAAGTGCGTTGCCGGCCTTTTAAGAGGGAATAGGGTAATAGGGGAGGGTAGGGAAGGGAATAGGGTAGGGGATTGGGCCTCCGGTAAACTCACTCACTCGGCGAAACACAGCGCAAACGCTGTTTCACGCCGGTTTTCTGTGAGCCCGGATTTTCATGCAGTTTTCATTTATCAATATTATTATTATTTGTATTTGTTTTTAAAGTGAATAATTAATTTGTTAAAGTTTTGTTGAAATATGGCGTTAATAATTGTTAAAATGAAGGTGTTGGAAAAAAATCAAGCAGTCTGGAAACCGCTGCCTAATCCGTGGAAATATAACAAAATAAGGAATGGTGGGATTGTTTCTTTTTTATATATATACAGAAAAGTCCGCAATAGTATTTAAGTCTATATTTTAAGGATGGATTACTACTTGTCTAAATTTACGAGTTTATCAGAATTACGAATGGGCTTTAATTATCAGAAAGACATCATTTAAAACAAAATTTCACACGGGCGAAGCCGCGGAGTTGGATTATGTATATTCAGAATTTCGGATAACGAGTAGACCGTATGTAAAAATATTAAAATTCGCTAGAATGAAAAGGTCACAGAAAAAATACATTAATTTGTGGAGCTAAATATATTATTAACTAGATGTTGCCCGCTACTTCGTGCGCGCAAAAGTTAATTTAGCTGAAACCATACACATTTCAGCGATAAAAAGTAGCCTATGTCCTTCCCCGTGGTTCATACTATATTTGTGAGAAATGTCATCAAAATCGGTCCAGTAGTTTCGGAGTCTGTTCAATGCAAACAAACAAACTTTTCCTCTTTATTATGTTCTTATAGATTGTTATCTTATTTTTTTATTTTAACAAAATAAAGTATCAGCATCACTTTCGTGTGGTCTCTGTGCGTGGCTACCCTGCGCGCGGTGTACACAGGATTACCAACGCATTTTATCTTTTGTCTCGCGGCCGTGTGTACTGTAGTCCGTAGCTGCCCACCCATCATTCACGTGGACTGTACTTCCGAGTATCATGTAAACAGTTCATTTGTAAATAATACAAGCCGAAAATACGAGCAATAAACACTGGTGCCGGGAAAGAGGTACCACCCGAATTGTCAAGCAGTGAGTGAGCTGGCGACGATGAAGCTAACAGCTAAAAGCTGACGAAGCGAAGATGATAGCTAAGAAATAAGAATATTTTCGATCATGTCAGTTTTAAAAAAAAGATAAACTAGATTTAAATCGGTTCATCCGTTTGGGAGCTACGATGCCTCGGACAGACACACACACGCACAAACAGACACATCAAACACTTCTCTGTTTTCGTCCCGGAATAAAAAAAAAGAATAGCGAGACTAAAGACTATGCCTGTAGCGGCTGATCGTTGCAATTTTACAGAGCATTAATGTATAGATCTAACAAGTATTCTGATGCCGTTTTAAAGATATAATAAGTGTTCTTTTGTCCGTGGTTTAGTGGATGGAGCATTGGCTCTCGACTCGGAGGTCTTGGGTTCGATACCCGCAACAAAAAATGTTGTTTCCAATTTTGCAATAATTATGCAGGCTGATCACCTAATTGTCTGACAAGAAAGTCCATGAGATCCATGCGTCGGATGGGCATGTAAAAAGTCGGACCTGCGCCTGATCTCTCACCACTCGTGTCGGTTATCCGTCTCACTGGATTATGAGAGTAAAGGAAGAGAGAGTACTTTTGTGTACTGCGCACACACTTGGACACTATAAATTACTCCTGCGTAACCACCGGGGAGTTATTATATTATTATCTTAAAAAAAAGTACAAAACGTTCTCATAAGTGACTAGTCACAAATCACCACGCTTGCATCAGACCGCAGACGGTCTGTTGATATTTGACGTTTCAACAATTAAAGAGGAGTTTTAGTTAGTAAAATTGAATGTAAACACTAATTGGGGTGACTGGCTAATGTAAGGTCAATATTAATCAGTTAGTGCTGATCTAGGGCTGGATCAGCGCGAGGTCAGAGGTCACGGAGGGGCGGCTAATTAAATGACCTCAGACCTTGTCAGGGGCGGGGACCATTAGTTAGCCTAGACAGTAGCATGTGGCAAATCACGGTATGGACAAATCTGTTACCAAGATGTTACATCCCGATGGGATAACATTTAAATATAATACAAAGAATCTCCGTTTTAATAAGGGAAAACAAAGAGATATTATACATAATATATACATATTTCTATTTAACTACATAGTAAAGTAGGTTATACTGCCATAGATTACAAAATTTTAAACTAAACCTTATTTTAATATCTACAGTCCGTTCAGAATAGTTTTACCTCTGACAGGATGTTTATGCCAACGTCACAAGGATCATTCTCATAGAGACTCCGCTCCGAGGTAACGAAAAAACATGACGTGTCTAATAGAGCCTACACCTGGCATTCGTCATTTAAAATCCAAAAGTACTTTTATCGTCGTAGTAGTAGAACATCAGCTTTAGAACTCTTCAAAATGTATAGACAAATTATTTATACACCTAACGCCATTTGTGTATTGAACCGTACTTAAGAAAGTTAAGCTATGTAAGCCGTTAGATGGCGTTATATTAAAAAACGTGTCGTGACGTGACCTTGAAATTTCACCCTCTATGCCGCTAATGTTTCACTTTAATTGCCTACTCCGAACGGACTGTGTAAATTGCAAACGATTTGAAACTGTCAAATGTCAAATAAGCGTGGCAGCAAGTTTTTAGGGTTCCATACCTCGAAAGAAAAAAAAGTAAAAGTTTCACTTTGTTGTCCGGCCGAATGTCTGTTAAGACCCTTTTTCTCAGGAACGAGTGGAGGTATCAACCTGGAATTTAAATCAAATACTAAGTCTACGGTCCTTGGAGCTGTGAAAAAATTAAACTACTAAGCCAACGCAATCTAAAGATACAGCCGTTTATGCCGCAAATTTTCGACACTCGCAAATTCAAAACCTACTAGATACTTCCCGTGAACTCAGAATCTTGAAATTTCGTACGAAGCAACGTCTTATAGCACAAATAAAGGAAAAATTACGAATAGGTACCGTACATTTTTAGTAACATCATATAATAAAAATATTTTTACTAATTCTAAACTTACTACCCCTTTCCTCATGAACGCGTACGCTCATATCAAATACTCAGGTCAAGCTGTAACAAAATCACCACAGGTTTGTACGAAACCCTCGGTGCGCGAGTCCGACTCTTACTTGGCCGGTTTTTTCATGTACGTACCTGCATTTTCGTAATAGACAAGTTAAATTTAATATCAGCTATATTGTAGTAAAACAGGCTAGTTTGTTGTTTGGTCACCCAGTTTTAGGTATTAAGTGCGATGTGTAATATTCACAGCCTCTCCCGATCCCGAACAACGGATGCCTACTTCATTATTCAGCAATCAGCTGCGGTAAAAATATGGCCGCTGTTGTTGGAGGGTTTCAACGCGCCGAATATTTACAGATTGTAAAACGAGTGGACGGATTGGCTGATGGTAAGCGAGTATCTAAATATATAAAAGGCAAAAAGGAACGGATTTTGCTGAAATTTGGCATACAGATATTTGTTATGACGTAGGTATCCACTAAGAAATAATTTTTAAAAATTCGCACCCTTAGTGGGTTAAAAGGGGGGTTAAAATGTTGTATGGAAACCGAACTACACGCGGACGAAGTCGCCGGAGAAAGGTAGTCGCTGATAAAATTTGTGTTAAAGTTGTGTAGATATTTATCGTTTTATAGAAATCGTATTCCTATTTATAAGACTACCCATTTTTAACTTCCAATAAAATTGTAGAAACTTGTTTTAAATAAATAAAGTTCTACCAGTTAAAGCGAGAAGCTTTAAATTATTTAGCAAATCCAAAAACGTGAATGTAACAGCGAAGATTATGTATTTCCAATTACAATAAAAAGTCACAAGAACATTAAAAACAAAGAAGGTATGACGTACATTTGATAGAACAAATCTTACAATTGTAATATGTTGTACTTGTATAAATATGTACAAGAAAAACTGACGCCATCTTTTGTAAACCATACCTCAAAAGTCAGCCATCGTGATTTCACCATACCTTAAATTAAAATATGTCGGAATGGGTCCAAACAATCCACAAAAGTGAGGCCATTTAACGTCTACATAAATATTATAATTGAAAAAATATTTTTGACCAAAAATTTTCAAATGTATAATTTTGAAAGGTATTTTAAAAATGTTTGTGAGTTTTGCCCTCCACCGTGGAACGTAAAAAGCAACATTAGGAGCGGAAGGCGGTTGCGGCCTCATTAAAAACTACTGAGGCCCTGATGTGACCCATATACGTCTCTCGCCTCTCGAACCTCATTAGTACCCGCGAATATTACGATAAACGACGCGTGTATGAGAACATAAAGTACTGTAAGTTTTCCAAGTCAAAGTCATGGACGAGGAAGTTGGCTGGTTCAAACCGTCCAAAATATTATGTCTTGGGAAATTGGTTTTTTTTTTAAGTAATAAAAATATCAACGTGTGTGTGGCGGGCATAAGGAAAGTTTCAAGTTTCAACTTCGAAATATAAAGTAAAAGGAATACCTAATTAATTAGAACATAATAATATTACGAAGTAACTTCATTAAATTTCAATAAACCGACACATTTTATTTAAGTTTAGACACATTTTATTCACACGTTTTATTTTATATACACGTTCGAGTTTTATAATCAAAATACTGAACACATAGATATAATATAATATTAATAAGAGGTAGATATGTTATAAACGCGTTAAAATGAAGACTCGAATTGGTGCGAGTCGGGTCAATTTTGGTTAGTATGCGACCAGCTGGTCGACGAGTAGCACGTACTACGCGTTCCGTGCATCTTGCACAAAATGCCATCGTGTGCCTTTATAAGCTGTGCAAACCATGACAAGAAAGTGAATAAAAGTCAAGGAATTTCATTCCACAAGTAACTCTATAAAGTTAATTAAGTATCAGTCAAGTATTTTCTTAAAAATATATTTTTCAACAATAAATAATTTCAAGAAAATACTTGACAGGTTGTCATAAGAAAAAAGGAAAGCAATGTCAATATATACTTTTTTTGTGAATCTAATAAGGATGCATGCATTTCTGCCATAGAATAATTATAGTACAGAAGCGAATGTCGTTAGTTGTACGGAGTTACAGACAGTCCACTTGTTTTATTTTTTATTTACTTTTAAATATATTTTGATAAAATTGACGAAAATAATTTAAGTATATCTTTCAGTCAGTTAAATATAAACTTCTTAAAATTGTTAAACTGCAAAAAAGTGAGTTATGAGATGTTAAGTAACTAAGAACGAACTAAGGGCCTAACAGTAACGTAACTGCTACTTTTATTTGATTGAAATATATATTTAATTTTTTAAAGATTTCCAAGTAATGAAGTACGAGCACAAGACTGGATCGCATTAGTCCGCGAACAAAGAGGCGATGCCGGATGGATGCCCTCAAAAAATAGTCGAATTTGTAGCGTATATTTTAAATCTTATGTGCTAATAGTTATAATAAAAACTTACTAAAATGCCGTTTATTTAATATTGTATGTTTCTGTTTTATATTTTGTTTGTTAATATTCCTACGCACCTAGATTTTAAAGCCTGTTATTAAGAATTTATTAATTTTCGTGTAAATGAAGCAACATTTTGTCATACCTAATATGACTGTATTTTTAAGTTTATGAAGCAAAAAAAGTGATTATAAAAAATAGTTTTTTTCTCTATTATTCGAATTGTGTATGTGTGTGTGTGATTTTTTTAAATTGAATTTTAAAAAATTGCGAATATATATTTATTTATTTGCATGCTCTACTTCTTACCCTTTCACTGAAAGGATTGATAGTAAGTTTTTCTAAGGCTGGGACTATATTATGATCCGGAATCCGGAAAGCCGTAGAAAATTGTAAGCATTGAAAATAGAACTCTGCGTTAATAATAGTTGAAAACCAAACACATGAGTGTCGAGTCAAATGTCAATGCCTTAAATCACAACGCTCGAAACTTCCATTTTCAACTCTATTGTATTAGCGCAGAGTTCTATTTTCAATTCTCAGAATTTTCACCGGCATTCCGGATTCCGGAGCATAAATATAATAGTCCCAGTCTAATGAGAAACAAATTCTGGAAAATAAGCTAACTTTTAAAAATCTACATTTTTGACGTTATATTTACACAAAGCTTGGTTAAAAAAGAGTATTTTGTTAAAAATAAGGTCTTTCTTCATCTGCGCTGTCCTTTGTTACTTTGCAGAATTTGTGCCCCAACATCACTACTATAAAAAATGCAAAAAAAAATACAAACGTGTTTTAAATCCCAGGTTTCGATTCCTGTTTGACATTAACGAAAAAAAAAAAACAATTATGCAGTTTTATCTAAATAATAGTAGACATGCCATTATTATATAGATTAATCTTACATAAAATGGTTATTATAATATATTTAAATTTTAATAAATTACCTCTTAAAAGTAACTATGAACTAAATAGAATTTATACGCATTTTGTACCTTCTGTGTCGTTAAATATTCTATGACATATTTTTGATTTAGGAATGCCATCCTTGTCACGAATTTTTGCTGTGAGTGAAATGTGTCAATAATAAAAAATGTCTATGTGTGTGTCGCGGCACAAAAATTTTGTCACTTTTGTAAGGGTATAACGTATCCTTAGTTATCACTGGCTGGAACTGACGTCAGTTCGGCCTGAACGGATTCGAGCACATTATCACTGACTGAACATCTTTGAAAATACTGCGAAAAATCGCATGCAGTGACACATTCGCTAAGGCCTACACCTATGTGTTCCTGTGTGTTCGATTTTTAGCTAATTGTATTTGCGAAGAGTTCTTTATTCAATGTTCAGAATATTCTCCGGCTTTCCGGATTCTGGAACATATATTCCCAGCCTTAAATGGTAATATTGTAAGCATGATATTTTCGTGTTATCCAAAAGGCCTGACATGACATTTTTGTTACTCCCATGGGCCGCATTAGAGGAAAATCCGCTCGCGATGTTTGTTACCCAGTAGTCTTACTCTACACTCAGTGATGTTGGTTGGTGAAGATTTCGAAATACGAATCCGGGAACATAGGTAAACAAAATCTTCTAAATCAAAAGATATAATAAGATTTATTTATCGTATGACGTATATACCGTAAATATTCTGAAGAATGTAAAGGAAATATTTTTTTGACATTCAACATTATTTTATTGCAAAGTAATATAAAAACTACTGCTGTTGTATTCAACGCAAAATGCGCCAATTTTATCAACGCAAAATGCGCCAATTTTTATAAACGCAAAATGCACCCATTTTTATCAACGCAAAATGCGCCAATTTTTATAAACGCAAAATGCACCAATTTTATCAACGCAAATTGCGCCAATTTTTATTAACGCAAAATGCGCCAATTTTATCAACGCAAAATGCGCCAATTTTTATCAACGCAAAATGCACCAATTTTTATCAACGCAAAATGCGCCAATTTTTATCAACGCAAAATGCGCCAATTTTTTTTCGTTATTAATTTTGAACAACCTTATATACGGTGTCTACCTCCCTACACCAAAAGTGCATATTATTTATTGTCTGTCTGTTTGTACCGGTTTATCTCTGAAACGGCAGGACCGACTTTGATCGGACTTACAAGCTATCTGTAGTTAATGTAATAAGTAGTAGATGCTAATTTTATCTTAGGATTCCGTTTAAAAAATAGGCTTCGGTTTTCATTAGTTCCACGCAAACAAACTTGCGAGAACCAGCTTCTTCTTAATAATAAAAAAACCCTCAAGAGCCCTCTGCACTATTCAGCTGATGGCTGAGGTTGACAATATCAATAACGGAAGTTAACCCTTCCAAACTCGCCGAAGTGCCCAGACTACATACTTCCGCTTCCGTCCTGCTTCGTGTCATATTAGAAATTTATTATTTCAAGTTATTTTATTAAAGAATAGTTTGCCTCCTCGATGTACCCTGGAATTTTATATAATATATTAAATGTCTTGCAACTTAGTGAATAGTTTATGTTGTATTTAATTACAAGTAGTTTTGGGAGTAGTTAATCAAATGCGCGTTAATAATTAAGGTTTTCTTTTCCAATTTAACTTGTACAAAGTTCAAAAGGTAACTATTTACCTTTTGAACTTTGTACAAGTTCATCTATATGGATGATTTATATTTGAATTAAATGTTATAGTCACATTTGCTAGACAAACATACATTACATCTCATTACAAAAGATTTTCTGTAGGATAGTTTTGTAAAAATCTGCATGTGATTTTTTTCTGTCTCAAAAATTACACAATTTCTTAGAATTTTTTTATGGCATCAGCGGTAGGTACCGTGGTAGGTGCGTGGAAGTTTTCTTGAAGTCTCGTCTCCGCTCTGCATGTTGATATCTGGGGGCACGGCAGTGCCCCCGCCAAGTCGAGCGCGAAGCAAACACTGCCGTACCATCCTTTACTGGAACCATTTCGTCGCATTTTCAGGCCCCTATTTGAGAACCTCTGGATAAGACCAGAACGCAGAAATTTTCGTCATCGAGTAAGCTATAATCACATACTTAAAATCCAAAATTTCAAGTCTGTAGGTCATTTAGTTCCGAAGTTAAGCGAAAGTAAAGTTTCGCATTTATGACACTCACTCACTCAGTCACTCACTCATGATCATCAGAATAGAACTAGTACTTCTCATGAACTCAGAGAGCTGAAATTTGGTACAGAGTTAGGGTTTAATGGCCACATAAAGGGAAAACTATAAAAACTAGGATAATCGAACATCTGGAGTACCTGGTGACCCTGATTAGAAAACACAAGAGCCCAACCAAACTATTAGAGATCGACATACCGCCTTTACAAAAAATGGTGGTGGGCCGCTTCATTTGATGTCAAAAATCGAAGGTCTGAAGTATCTGATGAAGAATCCTCAGCTGGTTTCAGCTGATTAGAGATATGGTAATGCCCCCCTTCTACTATTGGTGCATAAAAAAATCGACTGTCATTTCAAAAACCTAGCGAAGTGGGACACATCTTCTAATTTAATCTAGTCCGTAGCATTCCACTGCTGGGCGAATGCCTCCCTTTCTGCTTTTGATACGCATATAAATAAAATTAAAGGAAAACTCTGGATAAGACTAGACTGGCTTTTATATATATTTACAAGTTTACAAGAAGAAATAGTCGAACGATTAACTTTATTGTACTCGATCATTACACAAATTAAATAAACAAATTACACTGAAATCTAGTAAAATAAATCAATATGCCCACGTTTCTACAAAAAGAAGTGAAATCCCACCAAAAACATTCTGTAAAAAACTAGCCAAGTCTCGATAGAGCTGCTTGTATATCTCTAAAAAGTAGTAAAATCTAGACAAAGTCGTGCCAAGTCTAAGGTTCCTTCCTGCGATTTCTTTATTATTATAGTTAATGTTGTGTGACTTGGCCGTTGAACATTCTTTATACGTTACAAGTGGGTACAAGTCAATTTTGTTAACACGTAATGTATATCTGTTGTAACTACCTATGTTTGTTAAGCGAGATAATAGCCCATACTGGTATTGGTAATTGGACACTAGTGAGTAGTGTCTCATTTTAGGCTGTTGTTGATTGTAGAACACATTTATTGGAGCAATGGTGTCATGGAGCCCCTATTGTACCATTGTATACCCTTCAACGGCCAAGTTACACAACATTAACTATAATAATAAAGAAATCGCAGTAAGGAACCTTAGACTTGGCACGACTTTGTCTAGATTTTACTACTTTTTAGAGATATACAAGCAGCTCTATCGAGACTTGGCTAGTTTTTTACAGAATGTTTTTGGTGGGATGTTTATTATTCTGCGCTATTCCGGCCTCGCAATCAGGCCGATGTCACAGACGTTTTGTCGGCAACAAGTGAAACAACTGTTCCATTTTAAATATGTTTAATATACATGTCAAAGTCAGATATACAACCAAAGACTTCTATAGTATACTCAAAGTATACAACAACTGACAACTGTGAAATTTAAAGGATTTTTGATGTTTTATTCCGATACTAGCATCACACTAGCGTGATGCTAGGCTTTAAAATTTCATCCCCTTTTTTACCATCTTGGGAGTTGAATTAAGAATATTCCTTTTTTGAAAGGTATAATAAGACGTTCTTTTTTCTAATTATAATAAAGCTAGTACGGATACTTGCATGGAATACATGAAAGAAAATTATATAAAACACGCATATTTCAGTCACTTTACCATATATATATATAATCATCGACTCTGAACCTTTCCTTTTAAATAATTTGGACGTTGATTTGCAAGAATTAGGAATTCCCACGACATCGGTAAATTAATTAAAAAAAAAACTAAAAAAGTTTCCATATTTTCTTCGAGAAAACTCTTACAGAATATGAATATTTTAACACGGTATAATGATCATCAATAATTGTCAGGTCCGTCCGCTTGTTATGCCATAATCGTTAGTATCTAAATGTAGCGCGAAATTATTCATTATTACCTCGTTTATGATAAAAGCTACTTTAAAAGCGTAATAAGAATTAGTGTTATAAAATAACGCTTAAATTAGAATTAACTCTTAAAGTAATAATTAAGTCTTAGTCATTAAATTCGCTTCGTCTTTTTATGGAAAATTTATTTGGTTCAATAATTTTCTAATCAAAACGTTTGTATTAGCACAAAATATTTTTTTTTGACATTAATTAATAATAATATACTTATTTAATATCTAAGCTTATCGTGTAATTAAAAATGTGGTTTATTATTTGAAGCTTTTCTTACTGCTAGGAGATATTTCATTTCAGGTTGCGCTCTACTCAGCGCCCGCGCCCGTTGGGCGTTGATTCAATTTTGCTTCACGTTTGATTGGTACATCAGCATCATACATGATGCGTGTTCTACATGTAACATGATGTGTGGGATCTGGTGTTGTGGTGTGGACTGTGGTAGTGAGTGAGCGCGTAGAAATAGCGTGTCACTGGCGCGCGCCGGATGTGCCGGAAATATCGCACAAACATACTAGTGACGGCACACACGATATTCCATCATTTTCTTATATATGTCACCGTAAAATTGTAAAAACCGTTAGATTGTAATAAAACTAGTGAAATTGTAAAATGTTGATAGACTTCTGACGCGAATATGCTGCCTATAATTTAACACATTATTTTTCGTTAGATTATAAATATATATTTTTGAATCTTTTAACATATTCACTTTCACACAATCAGCAATGCAACGAAAACACCTAACTAGAGACAACTGGCTTCTCAGCAGGCACCTAGGTCCCATGTGGCAGTAGTAGGTAATCACATGAAACATGAACTAAAACTCTATTTTAAAATCGATAAAGCGCTTGTAGCGTAGTATTAACTACTAAGTAGCAATATATAATTATTTCCTCCTCCATAATATGAACTTTACAACAGGTTAAAATATTTAAGTTTATATTTCATTAAGTAACTTGTAATCTACTAATAAAATAAAAAATCCAAAATATTTTTCATCAATTGAAACATCGATACAGCACATCCTTATTATCGATTCAGTATAATGACGGTTACGTCAGCAGTCACGCCTGATGATAGTTGCTCGCATGTTGCTCGTAAAAGAACCACGGATAAAGTGATTTTCAATCGACACAGATTCAGTTCAGATTCACGGCAGAACTTTGCATGTATCGCTCCAGTATCAAAAGCTCCGACATACTTTTTAGACAAATATATTGAGAACGCTTAAATACATGTGAAAAAAAAAAGATTAGAAGTAAAGTTCTTATTGGAAAACAGATTAAGGACAGAATATCAGTGTTTTCAGCGTCTTATTTTAATACCTAATATTTTATGTGACAGTATGTGAGGATGTACCTATGGAATAATGGATGTATGAATGTTTGTAATTTTTTCACTCATTAAATACTGAACGGATGTTGATAAAATTTTCTTAAAATCCTAGTATAATATTATAAATGTGAAAGTCTGTAAGGATGTATGGATGGATGGATGTATGGATGGATGTTTGTTGCTCTTTGTACACGCAAAAACTACTGAACGGAGTTCGATGAAATTTGGTATGGTTTTAGTTTAGTTTAGTTCCAAGGGAACACTGTACTTCTTCGGGATCTTCACATAAAATGTATTGTATGTGTTAACAACCCAGAGCCTAAACTACTACCATACCATTGCAAGGGTATTGATTTAACATTACAATAGTTGAAAATGTCATTGTACAATTCACTTAACGTGGCCATTTTTGACCTGCAGGTATTTGTTACTTAAAAGCCAAAGTAAAAATAGCTACGAAGGATTTGTTGTTAAGAGAGCCTTTAGCTGAAACACCCTGAGCACCCTACAGCTCCAGGCATCGTTGACAAGCTTTCTACTTCAAGTTTTGTCAATACTTTACGTTTTAGTGGAGTACTTAAGACTGTGTTTTAGCTGTGTACTGGAAGCATTGATTTTGTAACAGCTAGACTTACATATTATGTTAGATTTTTTATATTAGGCATGAATATATGCAATATTAGGTACCTATACATTTTTTATTAGCTTTTGCCCACGGCTCCGCATGCGTGAATCCGACAGGAACACTGTACTTTTTCGGGATTAAAAGTAGCCTATGTGTTAATCCATAGCTGAAACCACTGCCATACTAAATTTCATCAATATCCGTTCAGACTTCAGTACTTTTTGCGTGAAAGAGTAACAAACATTCATCCATCCATCTATTCCTCCATCCCCACAAACTTTTTTAGAATTTTTCTATACTCACTATCCCTTAATCTCATCCCTTAAATAATCCTGTCCACTCTATATTTGTAAATAATGTTAAATCGTGTTTGCCTAACGCGATACGGAGAACACATAATAGATACAGATTCTTTCGCCGTTTCTCGAGCAAAGCAATTCCATAATTTTTCCAATGGAATCGCTCTGCAAATATTTTTCAATACAAATGGAGAATAATTTCCCGCTGCACAATGAACAAGCCCGAGGGAGTAATACATCAGAGGTTAGAACTTAGATGTTCCAGCTAATGAAAATGGGACAGTCACTGGTGTTTTAACATGTGGTTAATTACGTGGATTTCCTTTCGAGTTTCGCCTCTTACTTTTGTAAATCATACGCTTAACTATTATTTTTATCTATACTAATATAATAAAGAGGAATAGTTTGTTTCTTTGTTTGTATTGTATAGGCTCCGAAACTACTGGACCGATTATGATGAAATTTGGCACAGATGTAGAGTAGACCACGGGGGAGGACATGGGCTACTTTTTATCACGGAAAAATGTACTGCGAAATTAACTTTTGCGCGCACGAAGTCGCGGACAACATCTAGTTATTAGATGATATTAAGTATAATATGTATTTCATTAACTTAAATTCGGTGTATAGATATTCCACAAATTTTGATTTGATATATTGAAGAATTAATAATACCCATTCCAAAGAATTGATTTCTCTAAATTCGAAAAGCTCATTCGACTACTGAAGCAAAATATTTCAATTGTTGTCAACCAACATGGGTCCGAAATTACAGCCATTAGGTTGCGGCCTTGCCAAATGAAACATATTTAAAAATGATTGAAGCGTTTCGTATAGAGATGAAACGGCACGCGTTACGACCGGCGACCGGCCATCCGTCACACATGTCCCACATGAATTAACTATTTATATTACATACAAACTGTAACGTATGGTTTGTATGAGTTCTTCAAGATGTTTGTTAATTAATGATGTTTGTACACACGAGGCGACACGATCGCTACGCGAAAAGTTTAAAAGGGTCAATTCTCCTAAATAAAGCCTGCATTAATACAATTACAATCAAGTCCTGATATGCTAAAACTGTCAAACGATATTCTCGTAAAAGTTAAACTAGTGTGAAACGCGCTCTGATTGGTCGAAACTTCATAAAATCAGTTCATGATAACATGTCGCTTAACTTACAAATTACAATACAATCAAATTAAAATGAAAGTCTACTTTAAATACGAGAATTGAGTTTTTCGGTGGTGGAACTAGTAACTACGTATTGTTTTTAATTGATTGATCATTAAAGTTCGTCAGTCGTAGCTTGTTTGCTACGACTTAACGTCATTAATTAAAACCATGTAAAAAGCGTTTAAAGTATCAACACTACGGTCACGAAAGATTGATAACATGTTATACAATTTTCAGCCAACAGAATATGTTGGCATATGTAATATAGCGTACTATATTATGTACGCTATATTTTCTGAAATATACGTCACTAATTTATATACATATTTTATGACAATACGCGCTAATATATTTGTTAGTTTTGTGACACACTACATAGTAAATAGTGGGTAATATATTGCAGGTGGTGCCCACTAACGAATGTGACCATTAGTAAAATGTTAGTTACACCTTGGCCACACTTTAGTGATATATCACAAAACACCTAATTTACCTAAATAATACAGCTATTAATATCCCTGTAACAACACACATTCATGTCTTCTGTATTCATACAGTTATCTCTAGTTACTTTGTCTGTTGTGGCCACTTGAAATTAGACTATTTTAGTCTAAAGTTATTTATGGCGGTTGGATTGTAAAAAATATATTACGTTTTAAGACTGGTTTTTTTTGTTTTGTACTTTTACGGTTTACCGTTTATAAACAATGTAGGTATGCGAAAATGAACTCTTTATATAAGTCAAAAGTGGTCTTTCAGCAAAGCTTACACTGTACCTACAGCAAATAAATAAAGCAAAACCGATTATGAATAAGATAATATAGCTTTTATAAATCTACATATTTTACTGAGCTTTAGCCTAAACATACATACCTACATACATATAATCACGCCTTTTTCCCGTAGGGGTAGGCAGAAACCTCCTATTTTCCGTAGGGGTAGGCAGAGACCACTTCTTTCCACTTGCTACGATCCTTACATACTATTTAGCCTAAATATCTAATTAATTTTTAGAGCGGTCGCAAATAACGATTGTAAAAATAGTTCGCATAAATTCAGTCCAGCTAATTCAATTTGTTCGTATAAAAGTTTGTTATCTAGCTCAATTCGGTGTGAAAAATTAGTTTTTTTGTCAGCTAGTGACATAAGTGAGAACTGTATTTAATTTTTTTTTTATTTCATGCTCTGGCGCTATAGAGCCAAAAACGGCATAAAATACCAATAAAAACGGCATGTAATACCGTTAGTGTTGTGTTTTGCCGAGTGCGTGCGGTTACCGGAAGCCAAGGGGGTTGTGGATATTCAGAACCAGCCACGCAAGTACGTAACATCAGAGGAGTTACAAGTGTAACTCCTCTGATGTTGCGAGTGTCCATGGGCGGCGGTAACCGCTTACCATCAGGCGATCCGTTTGCTCGTTTCATCTGGTCCATTTAATAAAAAAAGTTTGTTTGTTCTCACAGAATACAGAACATTCAGAATGAGTGTTCGATCACATTTGTACGCAGCGCACTGTAACCAAAACCATGGCGAAACACCGCCCCGCCCGCTCTTTTTACTTTTTACTCTTCAAATCCCGTTATTATGTTACGACAATTATGTATTCAATAAAAATTAACTGAAAAAAAGTTGGGTAAAATATTCCGTTATTCTGTGGCAACATATTGTGTGTGGATAACCACTCCAATTTGGAGGTGTCGTGACAGCTTTACTTTCAAGCGCGTTGACGGTTTCTGGATGATTTCTGTATTCTGTGTTTTATCTATATACCACCGATAAGCTCTATATTTTCCAGTTCTAGCATTGTATATTTATCTAAAGTCATTACGTGAATTTTCATAAGTATCTAACTTCTTATAAATAAACTTATTTAAACATTGTGGTTGCAATTTAATAGCTAAATCATTTCAGATAATGTCTTGTAGTGACCACACGCGCTAAACACCTCCCCCGCACTTGCGGGCCGCGGGGTGGTGCTAATTAATCACACACACGTCAGGACCAGCCCGCTACCGGCTGGACCGTGATTGATGCAACTCTGTTGCAGCTGCGTCGGCCGCGTGTACTTAGATGGGCTTTAAAAACTAAATTAATTAAGCTTTAAACTTAATGATAATGACACAATGAAAATAAAATATATTATAATAATCTATCTAAATATAAAAAAGGCAAACCTGACTGACACATCTATCAACGAACAGCCGAAACTACTGAACGGATTTTGCTGAAATTTGGCATACAGATTGAGACATCTCTTTCTTCCCCATTAGCATCTGTCGTAAGAAGAATAAGGAACGATATCTTATATCATCTCCTGCTAATAGCCGGGTATGTATGCTATTTATAGATATTATTCTGAGGTACCGGGCAGTCGTGAACTCGTGACAGGCGACGCGGACGCGACGAACACCGTATGATTGATATGACATTAAAATTACATCACTCCAACAGATGCCGCTATTATGAATGTATGACGGAGCCAATCACGAGATGGCGGTAATTTAATGAATAATTTTGTCGGTAGTCGAATAATATTTTGACTAATTAAGGCTTTTCGTCCTATCTATACTAATACATATAATAAAAAGGAAAAGTTTGTTTGTTTGTTTGTATAGAATAGGCTCCGAAACTACTGGATCGATTTTGATGAAATTTTGCACAGATGTAGAGTAGACCGCGGGGAAGGACATAGGCTACTTTTTATTTTCTGCGAAATTAACTTTTGCGCGCACGAAGTCGCGGGCAACATCTAGTACTGGATAATAACAAACTCTTTTTAAATTACTTTTGAACATCCGTCAATCTTACCATTACGCTTAGCGTTATTTTAAAATGACTAAAAAAATTGAAAATTAAAATAAGATTTAGGATAACTATAAATTAAAACATAAAATCTGATTACTAATATTGTACCTAATTAATAATCAGATTTAATGTTTTAATCGTAAATTAGGAGGCATCTAATATCAGTGGCATGCGAAGCCGAATTCCCGTTATCCTATAACAATACATTGGGGGACAAAGCGGGAACAATTAATATATTCATGGTACATGAGTTATGATAAGGGCCTGGCCGAATGGCCATTGTTTTGAATTCATTTGATTCACTCATAAAAGCTTAGGCGTTAGAGATTTTAGATTTATGGTCGCAAACTTCTGCAAGTAATTGGTATTATAATTATTGTAAATGCTAATATGTATTATAAACCAGCCAAGTACGAGTCATAATCACGAAGGTATATACTATCCCCCTTACTTATAAACGCTGTATAAGCTTTGAATAGTTATACAGTGTTAATTTGTTCCCGTCACACAAGTGACTGTTTATCTATTCAAAGCTTATACAGCGTTTATTAGTAAGGGGGTATATGTACAACATACATACATATAATCACGCCTTTTTCCCGTAGGGGCCTACCCCTACGGGAAAAAGGCGTGATTATATGTATGTATGTTGTACAGGACCGCCTCTTTCCCGTAGGGGTAGGCAGAGACCACTTCTTTCCACTTGCTACGATCCTTACATACTTCTTTCGCTTCGTCCACTTTCGTTCTTACCATCCATTCCTCCTCTTACATTCAACGTAGCCAAGCGTCTCTCCATGGTCCGCTTTTCACCTCCGCGAGAAACGAGACGTGATGGGTGGCGAACTACATCGCCGCCATTTTGGATAATTAAATTATTTTTGATTATCCATTGCATTTCCACGGATTGGTGGAGAGGGTAGGAATAGGGAAAGGGAAGGATAGGTGGTGTGGAAAGGAAGATTGGTAAGTTAGAGTGGGAAATAGGGAATATAGGATATTACCGCCCAGGAGGGCAAGGGATAGGACAGTAATAGCTAGGGAAGCCGGGGTCGCATACCCGTATACTATACCACAACTACCGGACAGGTAAGTTGGGAAGAGTATCCCATGACACATATACAAAATATGTGCCGTTTTGTACATATGACACATGACATATGTACAAAACGGCACAAAATCAAGTTTGTTGTATTACCCCCCCCCCCCCCCCCCCCATAAACATTTATTTTATTCTGTTCAGTATTTGTTGTTATAGCGGCAACAGAAATACATCATCCGTGACTGTCTAGTTATAACGGTAAAGGAGGTACAGTCTGGTGACAGACGGACTGGCAGACTAACACCAAGGTCTCAGTAATAGGGTTTTTACCCTTTGGGTACGCAACCCTTTAAATTAAATATTATATTTGCAACTTATTTATTCTAATGTTAAGCGACGCGGTTACAATTTTTTAATATCAGGTTGGTAAGTTTAGATTAGGTTACCTGAATTTCAGGCTAACATTGTCTAGGTCTAGAAAAGTTGCTAAAAAGTCAAACATAAGTAGGTAGGTAAATATAATATCTACTTAAATATTTAGAATTTGTAACGCCGCTCTAGCATGTCGATTTTATCTTAATAAAATGTTATTTTAATTAAAACATCCTAGGTGCACAATTAATTTAAATCACCACGAGTGAAAGCATAGCTAAAACAAAAGGTTTCAATATAAATAGAAAAAAAAAATATAACAAAAGAGAAATTGATGAAAATACTGCGATAGTAAAGTGGAACAAGCGATAGAGGAAGCTCATCTAAATAATAAAGGTTTTGAAAATGTTTACATAGCTCGGTAGATTTAGCTCGGTGTAGGTTATAATACCGTCTCTGAATGAATAATGCTCTTCATTCTAGCCTGTATTTGATGCAAAAAGTAATTTGTATTATAGTAAAACCCGCAGGTGAGGAGGAATGAGGCAACATTTGGGTGTCAGGCTTTTTACTATGGAGGACGAAACTTGGAGGTTGAACGTCCGGCAACATAGATGCATAGATAAATTATTGGTCTTGGCGCTCGACTAGTTACCGCGCTAACTACAACCTGGGGGTCTAAACGGTCACTTTAGGTGTTTCATTTTTTTTCCATACCAAAATTGTGAAATGGTAAAATTGATTTCATCATATATTAGAAAACATCAACTTTGACAGTTTTCAATAGAAATGTGTAAAATGGCGCAGATGATATGAATTGAAAAAAAATAGATGAAACACCTAAAGTGGCCTTTTCAGCCCCCCTGATCCGTGAATGCGGCAACTCATTATTGTAGTGTGGGTTTATAATATTATAATTGTGTGTAAGACAATTTCTAGTGTGCGTACATCTGACACGAGGATTCCAATGTGACGGGCTCGGGCACGCTGACTTCGGCGTACTATTTGTTGCCGCATTTTTATTTGCCAGCGCGAGCGGTATATATCTATCTCTTTGATTATCCAACCATAATCTATCTAGTCGAGCGCCGAGACCAATAATTTCTCTTGGCCTTTATGTCACAGTTTCAGCTTCAGTTTCATTTCACTAAAACTGTCTTATTTACTCGGTAGTATATTATTTACTAGTAGCACACGGTGTTCCTGTTGTCGCCATAAACAATATTCAGTAGTAGCCGCCCGTGGCGCTGTTAAACTAGGCCTTAAATCAAGCCCTATATAATAACGTAGGTCTCAAGTACACGTCCTCAAGTTGCAGATGTTTGGCTCGGCGCCAGGCCGGGTCGTAAATAACGCGTTCAAATCCTGCAACCTGCTATGACAGCTTTTAATGACTTATTATTTTATCAAGCCTTCACGCTTTAGGTACACAGACTTGCAATAGTTTTGTTCATGTGAAGTTAATAGAACGGGAAACTTAGGTAGGACGACTATTTAGGTTATACGTAACTTCTAAGATTATATTAGAATGGAAAGATACTAATGATAATAATACTAATAATCTATAATGATAGATTACAATTTACATAGATAGAGAGCTACTAAAAAATTTTGAGCAGGTGTTATAGTAGGAGAAGTGTAGGACAAGGTTTCAGGTTGCCTCCAACACCTGCTCTAAATTTGCTAGTAACCCTGGGTCTAACATAATCTACTGGACTACTTTGAAATAATGATTTTTTGTGTAATTGTGGTACCTACAGCGCCGTCGAAATATTTCTTGAACTTAGTAATCCTACTAGGTAATATTAAAATATTAAGTTTGTTAAGATGGATGGATGGATGTCTTTTACTCTTTCACACAAAAACTACTGAACATAATATTTTGATGAAACTGGTAGTAGTTTGAGCTCTGGATTACATATGCTACTTTTTATTCTGTAAAAGTACATTGTTTCCGTGGGGTACTGTATTTACGCGGGCGCAGCCGCGCCCAAAAGCAAGTGGAAACTAATAAGGAGCTGGTAGTGATGGCCTACATCTTGTTGGAATCGCTTATTAAGGTGACGTTACACTGGTCGTGAATCCTTTGCCCCGTGTGAGTGTGACAATAAGAAACATTTCAATTAGGATTCCTGAGCCCCTGAATTGAACCAGGGCCATAAATCGCCGGCGCCAAGGGGTCCATGAATAGCTCCAGTGCGCTTTGTACCGGCAAATTTGTATTCATACGTCTCAAATGAGAAATTTTATGTGGAATCTTTTGAATAGAAAATTCTAGCCGCCTACATTTCAATGGTTCTCAAACTGACATCGAGGAAAGAAATTACTTTACAAGTTGCCTTGGAACCTATCACCTACGATAAAATTGTCAACGTATTCGTCGTATTTTTAAAAGGACATTTTATTTAATTTTGACTATTACATAATTATTCCAGAATTTTTTTTTCTCAAACTTATTTATATGTAGCTTTTAAAAACGATAGTCAATTCGATGAGAACGAGTTGTGAAGTACACGAGTACACAGCTACTTTAAAAATTACCTCACTTATTATACTTCAATTTAATATAACGCATGCGGAAAATGAAAAACCACAGAAATGGTAGTAAAACCAATTTTACGTTGTATTTTACAGCCCACGTTATATGCCATAAATGTATACAAATATAGGTCACAGCTTCGGATTTTTTACATCATAATATTAACGTTTATATGTTTGTATATTTGTTGTTCACCGAGTTGAATAAATTTTATCTCTATTCTCTGATAAGAGTACCTAGTTACATCTTTATAACTCAGGACTCAGGGCGAACTCTATTTCTCTAAACGGTGTTTTATATATATTAACTTTGTAACGTATATATTTATATATTACTTATTTATATAATGTATATTACGATGAAAATAAGTAAGTAAAATAATTGAGTACTTCCCAATGCAATTATATGCAACGTAACTATTAGGGGCGTCACAGACGGCGAAGATACTATAATATTTTGTCTTAAGATGCCTGGATATATACTTCATATTACAGTACGTAATATGAAAATATAATATAGTATCTTAGCCGACTGCGATAGTTCATACAAACTGCAAGCGATAGTTTATTTTAACATAAAATACCTATCTTAACCGCCTGTGATACCCGTTAGGTAAAGCATAGTTAGAGTATTTCAGATATGGTGGTCATTTTAAACAAACATGCGACTAGTTTATTAAAATTATCTTCTAGGAAGGCGGGACGGCGCGGCGGGACTGCGGGAGTAATTATTCAGATACGTTTCATAGACGAGATCATTAGTTGAGTTTGTTTTATTAATTGCGGTGCGAGTATTCCCGTACACGTGGGCACACAACTGTTAGTTATTACTTATTACACATTAAATTATATACAAACAAAAACCTACTACGAAAACCCCGCAGGCCCGCACCCTAACCTTCTAAGTAATACACAATTACGTTGTTAATTTCAATGTTAACAAACTAGGAAGAATATGTGAATTTAAAAAGTGTGATATTATACTGTTATATTATTGAATGATAGTTCAGTTGACTCTACCTCTACTCTACAACCTAGCTTTTTGGCAATTTGAAGTTACTTTGTTGTTGTCAACACTGTGGTGTCACGGTCCAGCCACATATTAATAAATAGTTACTAGTCCAGTCTGCAATTTCAGCGCCGCGCGCCGGTACTAAATGTCTAATTTTTGTCTACAAGTCCACGTCAAGGCCGCGTCATTGAATTTGCAGGCTGGGCCGTGAGTAAGGAAGGCCCTTTAATATTTATTTATTTATTTTTTATTAGACTCATCAACAGCAAAACACAAAAAAACATTATATAATAAACTAGCGACCCGCCCCGGCTTCGCACGGGTACAATCAGGGGGGTGAAACTCTCATACATGCACAAATTAACAGAGAACAGAGACATCTAAAAATGACGATCCGGTACTAACAGTTTGAAAGTTTTCGGATAGTCACAACAGATGCCACTAAGCGACTTCTACATCGCGCTATCGCTAACACAAGGCGTATTTATAAGGGCTCGCGAACATGTTACTATGCAGCAACCATATCCCACTATTAAAGAGGAACTTGGTCGTTGTTGTGTCTACGACTTTCGATAAAACTTAATTTCTGTCCATAATTCAGTTCAATAAAAATTATCAGGCGGTACTACTTCCATCTAGCGGGTTTGATAGTAACTAAAACGGTACAACGCCATCTAAAAACGACATTCCGAAACTTTTGCAAGACTCAGTTTCAATTTTAGAGTTGCGCATCTATACTAATATATATCTGTATTATCTATGGGTACAATACTGATACTAATACGACAGAATGTCGCCTACTTCGCAACGGGCCGTGCAGCAGAAATCGTAATATTTTAATTTCGCCATAACTTCAAAACCAAACGTCCAATTTTAATCATTCAAAGACCAAATATTATCTACATAAACTATACTTAGTGATGAAATAATTTATTTTGATAAGGATTAATAGCATGAGTAAAATAAACGCGTTTAAATGTAGTCAAAAAAAAATTCAAGATTTCTAAATAAAAAAATGGTTGTTGTGCCTCACTCGACATAGATAGGTATAGTGTGTCGCGGACTTTTTTGTAGATATTTATAAGATCTACAATTAATTAGAACATTATATTTCTAATTTCTAATGTCGGACAGAATTTTGAGAGTAATTTTATTTTTTAAGCTGGTACAGGAATCCTTAAAAATATCAATATCATTTATAGATGCGCAAGTCTGGTTATAGTCGATGCAGATCTTTGATAGAGGAGAATATTTTAGGAGATCTGTCTTACAGTTGGGAATGTGGAATATTTTGGTTATTGGGTGACGGGGATAATGGTAATATCTACACACTATAATTTGTTGTAGTGTGTAGATATTTATGGGGGAACTTCAAATTGGCAAAAAGCTAGCTTGTAGTGAAATGTAGAGTCAACTGAAGTATCTTTTACAGAATTTCATATTTCAACCCACACGGGTAAAAATGCATGTTCATGATAAAGGTGCTTCACAACTATACACAATCAAGTCAACGTTGCTGTGTATTGAAGCAAAATCAAATAAATAGCTTACGAATTTGTGCACAAGTGTACAGCAAAAATAGAAAATGAAATGTACGTCCGGACGTACTTCTATTTGTCACTATCTTTCATATTAATTCAATTTAGTTGTTTGCGATTCCTGGAGTAATTGAAATGAAATATTTTGCTACTTAACTGCTGAAATAGTAACATACTTTGAATCTCTAAAAAGTTTTTAAAATATGTTGCGGTAATCGACCATGTTTTTGTTTACACCTTATACTCGCTGATGCCCGCGGCTCCGCCCGTGTAAGTACAGTAAACCACGGGAATCGTATATGTTCCGTGATAAAAAGTAGCCTATGTCCTTCCCCATAGTCTACTTTATATCTGTGCCAAAATTTATACTCCTCCGTTCGCACAATTCTCGTAAATCTGTAACCGAAAGTATTATTTTACTTATTAGCAGGTATACATGATAATAATTTAACTTTTACTATAGATTACCTGGACATTTTATACTAATGTAACATTATTTTATTTGCAGGTAAACTCCATTTACAATCTGAGGTCAACAAGCATACGAGGTAATCGGGAAGGCTGTATGAAGGTCTACCCCGTAACATCTCAGTCCAAGATTATATCTGTAGAGCGATAGACGATAAATCATTAGGAAGAGGATACCTAATAATGATAAACTTATCATAGCTACTAGCTAGACACGATCTCACTTATGTTTACGTATGCGGAAGAAAACCTTAAGTTTAAAATTGTATAATTTATAATTGTTCAATTGAATTTCATAATATGAACATTCCAAAGCAAAAACAATAATATTCTTAAAAATGCACTAAAAAGTATAAAATATTTCTTATTCTCTAACCCCCTTACTAAAAGGTTGTATAAGCCTTGAAGAGTTATACAGTGTTTTGTTCACGTCACACATGACACAAGTGACATTTTTAATTCGATAGAAGGAGACAAAACACTGTGTAACTATTCAAAGCTTATACAGTGTTTATTAGTAAGGGTGTAAATATTTACCTTTTTAATCCGGGAAAAATTTAACTATAATACCTACTCTACTCAATCTTCATAATTTTCTATAAAATATTATTTTTATGACGATATAGTGGACTTAAATTTTTGGGTCAGACCGACTTCAATATACTGTCGTATCAGACAGCAGGGCAGGTTGCGATTCAAATGAGAATAGGATCGAGTCGTAGCCATATTGTTTCGAATTCAGACTGTTATGATAGTTAAATGTATGTTTAGATAATTGATTACTAGTGATCGGATAATCGGGCGCTTATATACCTAAACTTCAAGAGAGTACAGGTACATAGAGCTGATAAAACCACCATCCTGACAAAAATAAATAGGCTTTATAATTAAAAAAAAATCTTTGACATTGATTCTATTAAATTGTATATGTACTGGAAACTCAGGGGTCTTAATCTTGCTGCTCTGCTCTGTACATTGACGAATAGTAATAATTCTAGTAATAAAAATATTGAGGTATTGAAACTACACACACAGTACATTGACGTCAAAATATCGTCATGCATAAAATGATTATTTAGGACTTTTCTCAGTATGTAAGTATAAAAGCGCCTAGATTATCCACAATAGGGAATATGCACGTATTTTTTTTATTTATTTATATAAATCTATCTTGTTTGGTAAACCGTATGGTAAAATCAGTTTTTTGATATCATTAAAAATAACGAGGATATGAACGTTTAAAGTGGTCTATTAGACAGAGAGATCCGACGTGTATCGTGACGTCACATAACACGACTTTCATACAAAGTTCATACTAAATTTCGTTCTGCTAGAAAGAGATAGATTATAAACTTTGACCGCTTATATCTTGCTCATTTATCAACAGATATTGAAAATTTTCTCGCCATTTTCTTAATTTTTCTGTCTAGTATCATATTATTATATTTTAAGCTATTTTTATATTTTATGCATATTCCCTATTGCAAGTTCGAAATATGCGTGTTATTAATTTTTGTCAGGATGGTGGTTTTATGTAGGTACTCTCTTGAAGTTTAGGTACATATAGCTCTATGTAGGTACTCTCTTGAAGTTTAGGTACATATAAGCGCCCGATTATCCGATCACTATTGATTACTATGTAACGTTTTTATTTAAATTCGATGTAAGACTATTAATATTTATATGCACATAAGTTTTTTTGAAAATCGCACTTTTCAAGTGATATTTGACAGAAAAAGGTCATTAACTCCTATTCTCATTTAAAACGCGTTATACGAGTACTAGAGTTAAATTAATTTCACAGTTTATTTTAGGGTCAGCTCATAAGGTTAGCGTCGCATCGCGTCTTGATATGAACCATAGATTATACAGATATATACTAGTATAGATGCGCAACTCTAAAATTGAAACTGAGTCTTGCAAAAGTTTCGGAATGTCGTTTTTAGATGGCGTTGTACTGTTTTAGGTACTATGAAACCCGCTAGATGGAAGTAGTACCGCCTGATAATTTTTGTTGAACTGATTTATGGACAGAAATTAAGTTTTATCGAAAGTCGTAGACAAACAACAAGACAACAACGACCTTTCTCTCTTCAATAGTGGGATATGGTTACTGCGTAGTAAAATGTTCGCGAGCCCATATAAGTACATACGCCTGGTGTTATCGATAGCGCGATCTAGAAGTCGCTTAGTGGCATCTGTTGTGACTATTCGAAAACTTTCAAACTGTTAGTGCCGGATAGTCATTTTTAGATGTCTCTGTTCTCTGTTAATTTGTGCATACTATGAGAGTTTCACCCCCCTGATATGAACTGACGGCTGACGCTTAGACCATAGTAACTATATTTTAGTACTGTGCTTAGACTATCAAGAAAAACATGTAACTAGTGTTTCATCGCGGAATCGCGTGCTCCATCGGGCAGCTGCTATGCTTCATTATACACCCTAATGAGTATCCCCAGGTACTTATTCAAACAGGTGACAGACGTGACGGACATGTGTATTTGTATATTAATATCGGGTGTCGAGAGCGCTGCCAAAACGTCACTCGAGAATCGAATCTCGGACATCATTCAAGGTTTCATATAAATTCTCTTCAGGTACAAAAGTGGACGTGTCATTTTAAGGAAAGAAATAGACATTTATAAAGTTACTAGAAAAAAGTAGCAATAAATATTTATTGCCTTGATCCAAGTGCCAAAATGAAAAATTTGCTTTAAAACTGACTATCTCGCAAACGGATACTTAAATCAAAAAATCGTCTTAGCGACCTCTCAAGGTTTTTAAAAGACTTTTATAATGATGACGAGAAAAGAAAATCGGTAAATACAAATATCCATGCAAAGTTTCATGTTTTTAGCAGTAGCCGTTGGGACGGGTTAGGCGAAGACGAAACCATAAGTTTGCCATAAGTGTTCCGACTTCCAAGACGTGAACTACGGTCTACGAAATCCTAAAAAGTAGAAAGGAAGGCAAATATAAAACGCTTGCTTAAGTTCAAGTTACATTTAACTACCTCATAAAATAGTTCCAAATTGCATTTAAATTAAACTAACTAACACGTTCTATATTTTATAATGAATTTGCCAGTTCATATGAGTTCCTTTAAGTGCACCCCCAGTCCCCACCCCTATGGAGGGGGGGGGGGGGGGTTGAAGCTTTATTGTCACCCCTTCACTTGGAGTTTATTAACAATCATTAGAGGATTTAATTAAAAATGTTATTTGTCAGATTTACTATGTGCTTGGTAAGTGGTTCGTAATTTTAACAACTAGTGGGTAGTTACACTAAAAGTGCTCGCAAACTTTCCTTTAATTTGCTTTTGAAACTTCAAACCAAAAGGAAAGCATCAACTCACGTACTTTTTATGTTTATTGAAAACAAAAACTAAAAATATTGCAGGCTTGAAATGTTTTCTTGTTTTCAATTTCGTACGGATACATACGGCTGTTTATTTAGTTTGAAACTATGAAACAGTTGGAAATCATCCTAAGGGCATATTTGGCTAGCTGCACACACACCATATTATTGACAATAATGCTCATATTGACAATAATATTCCTGAGGGCCATATTGCCATTTTTTATATGTATTGCCTAGTATTTACAAATTAATTGTGTCAATAATATTGCGTGTGTGCGGCTAGCCTATCACAATCACCTAGTTATAATAATAAAGTAACGAATAGTTAATCCGGAAGTTTTGTCGCTGCTTACCTACTTTATACTGAGCGGCAGAGACAAAACTATCTAAACAGCCTGTCTATTCTCTAAGAACATTTTCAAATCTCGACAGCTGAATCCGCGGTGAGTGTCAAATTTGTATATGATATTTGACACTTGCCGCGGATTCAGCTGTCGAGATATATGAAAAATGTTCTTAGAGAATAACACTGCAGGGCCTCTAGTCAAGATACATTCGATAATTTCGACGGCGAATTTCGAAAACAAAATGTATGGGATTTGACGCATCGCAAGCGACATGTCACTTATCGATGACTTATGTCAAATCCCATACACTTTTGATTTGCCTTTACAGTCACATCATTTGCCAGTCACCACTCACAATATTCAAAATCTAGGTACATATTTACATACTAGATGTTGCCCGCGACTTCTATCGAAAAAAACATCAATTCAAAAGGAAATCGATGGCAACTGTACATTTTGTCGCGATAAAAAGTAGCCTATATTCTTTCCCGTGATTTACTTCAAGTGCCAAATTTCATGAAAACCGCCCAATAGTTTCGGAGCCTAATCAATGCAAACAAACGACCCTTTCCTGTTAATAGTATTCATATTTTTTTTATATTTACATAGTAACTTTCGTTGTTAACCGACGAAAAAAGAACGTATGAGGCTCTCCAGTGGCGAAGGCTGCTTCTCCTTCATAGGGAAGCCGGAGCCTGTATAATAGGTAGGGATTTCTATGAAGGTTTGCAAAAGGTAAGTGACAAGGGAAGCCGATAGGAATGGAGTTATAGGAACCCTTCGCCACTGAGGCTCTCAAGTCAACGCGTATATTTTTATTATACCCTAACGGGTAGAAGGAAGGCGGAAGGGTAGATATTCCCGTCAGTTCATCACGTTCAATAGATGTCGCTTTTCAATATTCGCAAACTCGTCATATTTTAAGTCCATTCAATACACAAGGGTACTCGATAAGATAAGAACTAGGCTAACATGCTGTAAAATGTACTTTGACGCCCTCACACAGAGATTAATGTTATGCAATACTCGAAGGGACTCTCCACTCCAGACTCCACTGAGGGCCTCGGAGATGGTTGATAGAGGGCGTTCCTTAGACCTAAAGATTATACCCGATAAGTATTTAAATCTTCCAATCGTGACAAAACGTGACTTAATGAAAGGAGCTGAATCTCAAACATGAGTTGAAACATAATTTAAACATTATTGAATGTTGTCGCTTGTCGTTTTGCAGCGACTATTTATATTTTAAAGGCGATGTTCTTTCTGACTGACTGACATATAGACGCTCGCACAGCCGTAACCGCTTATGGTAGAAACACGTGAAGTTTTGACAGTAGTTTAATTTACAATGTCGACGCCAAGGAATTTGTATTATTTCACCCATTTCAAGGTGGATTTTTTCAAAATAGCAGCCCAAGTTTTTCATTTTAATTAGGTTTTCAAATAAGGTCGGAAAACGTTTTTTATCTAGTCCTAACGGAAGTGATGGGAAGACACTTATTTAAACTGAAATTCTATCGGTAGTTTACTTATATTGTGAAAATTTGTACCTACTTACAAGAAATAATTGTACCTAACCGATTAAACTGTATCAAAAATCTATGAATATTTTATAAATAAAATAAAAATGTAAAAATGCTTTGACCACGTGACCGCTGTCGCAGCGCTATGAAAATGAAAAAAGTTTTCCAATTTGTAAACAGCTGTTTCTTGCGACCACCGCGCGTTTTGCCTCGGTGCGGCTTCCGCATTACGTTGGAAGGCTTCTATCGATCAAATAAGCCGAGTTTTGTAGGTCGTCACCATATTGAGAGCAAATGCATGATATTTTGTTTAATAAACTTTAATGTTTGTAGTAAACAAAGAAATGTAGTAAAAATCACACTTTATAATCTCTGAGACGGAATTGAAATCTGAAGATGTACATAAAAACCGACTTCTAAAGTAAAAATGCACAAAAAAGTATGAAATTTAATTTCGGCAAAATTTTTAAATATTTCTCTGCACTATCTTGACAACTTTGAAGTCGGTACCAGCGTAAACAATATCCTGATAAAACAATATTTAATAGAACTCACTGCTGCTTGGTACCTATATAGGTATATTATAGCCGAACGTTAAACCGCCTCCTTAAGCTCTTTAAATAGATACTAATAACTAATAAGTAAAAACTAAATAAAATAGATGGAAAAAAATTCAACCGATTACCGAACGTATAACCACAAACCAAAAATATAACCGCCTCATTTTTTGAAAGTCGGTTAAAATAACCTAACGACTTACCTGTTGCCCTCGGCAGTTTATCTGACGATACAGCCTCACCTTTAAACTTTGTCATAAAAATTATAACAAGAACAAACTATAGAAAGAAAACAAGAATACCTATTAAAGTTACTAGTTTCTTAGTCCCAGTATATTGAAGTCAGTTAGGGGAAACTTATTGTCATAAATAACTTGTATTTTTCTTGTCCTTTCTTCATTTCTCGAAGAATTCTAGGAAACTTTTAGCTTTACTTACATGTTATCTTTATTATTTATATTCAAAACTATTAACTGTAAAATATGAAACATAACCAATATAATAATATTAATATAATAATAATATCTATGGATACTTCACATCACTTCAATCTGGCCCCGTGCTAAGTATCCGAAGAACTTGTGTTACAGGTACCAGAAAACGGGAAGTATATTTAATACATTTATACTATGTACATATATTTAAGATTTTTATTATATTAATACACAACCATGACCCAGGAACACAGAAAAACTTTTTGTTCCTTCGGCGGGATTCGAACCCGCGACTCCCGGCTTGAGCATCAACGTGCTGAACCACTGAGCCACAGAGGTCGTCAAAATATCCTACTTCCTACTAATATTATAAATGTGAAAGTTTGTGAGGATGTATGGATGGATGGATGGATGTATGGATGGATGTTTGTTACTCTTTCACGGAAAAACTACTGAACGGATTTTGATGAAATTTGGTATGGTAGTAGTTTAGGCTCTGGATTAAAACAGGCTACTTTTTATCCCGGAAAAGGACAGTATTCCCGCGGGATACTCGATTGTATTTAACGCTGGTGGAGCCGCGGGAAACAGCTATTATTTTTATAATATTATTAAATACCTAAATTGTGTACATACTTTAAAGTTAAATATATTACTTTACATAGTAATATTAGTAAGATAGTACCTATCAAAGCTTTATTAGATATCTTGATTCTTGAGCATTTGATGATAGATGCATCGGTGTAGGACAAACCCAAGGTTTTGTGACAGCGAATTTGTTTTGTACTTTATTTAAACTTTCTGAAAATTAATAAAGAAATAAAATACCTAAACATTAAAAATCTTTACCAATGCTAATAACTGTTAAGATGGAAAGAGATCAACAAATAATATTATTTAGCCAAGGTTTATGTCGCGGTAAAGCTAACACAGACCTGCAAATACACGACCAGTTTCTCAGAAGTCGCGAGTTTCTCCATAAAACTAACATACTTGTATAGTAAAAAACATACATATGAGTAAAGTACATTGTATGTCCGTCGGTCACTGGATACGTCTGTAACGTGATCCCGGCGAGCAAGGTGAGCGAGCTACCACATAATTATACCAACAATGCGAGCGATACTTAGAAACGGGACACCGACCGACAAACAAACACGCTGTAGCAAAGGGTATTAAGCCAACTTGTCATCACTAATGAAGAAGTTTACTAATTTGTTTTATTTTATATTCAACGTAATGGTATTAAAATATAGATTAAACTAATCAATCTCTGCAAACATTTTTGGAATCCATCAATAAATGACTGAGAAATAGATCATTGAAGTTGAGGGAACGTCTGTGATGCCATGTTGCCTGACGGATCAACGCACAGCCTAAGCCGCTGATCTTAGAGACCTGAAATTTGGAGGGTGTATTCTTTGTATGACGTAGGATACGACAAAAAGGTTCTACTCTCTCTAATTTTCCGAAATTCTACCCCCTAGGAGTGAAATAGTGGGGCGTAGTTTATCTCATTCGGGTCTGGTGACATCACGATTACGCAAATTCAAAGTCCCATAACTTTTTTATTTATAGAGCTATTTTACTAATTTTTTCACATGTTTGTTTTATTTTACTCTAATTATTATAATTAAAAAAAAGTTTTTGGTTAACTTCCTCATTACGACGATGAAGTTCGAAAACAAAAATGTATGGTATTTGACATAAGCATCGCTAATTGGCATAAGCATCGATATGTATCTAGGTAGGTAATAGGTATATGAAACTTAGCTAAAGGCTCTGGAGTAACAAACGTACACGTTTAAAACATAAATGGTTGTTATTTTTTCTACCGTTAGGGGCCAGACCCAACGCCTACAAAGCGTCATCTGGGGGCGTAAGTGGTATCGAAAACGGCCAATAAGAATTTTCGATTCTTTTTCTGTCACCAGGCGGCGCTTGGTAGCCCCGCGGTCTTTGTCGTGTCAAAAAGCTGTCAGGTGTCACGAATTTAAAAATCCTCAATTATACCGCATTATCATAAGTCGCGATGTCTGTTGTGCTTAAAAAGTAAAAAACCAGCCAAGTGCGAGTGGGGCTCGCGCACTAACCCCCTTAGTAAATATTTTAATAAGTAAGGGGGTAAGAGAAACACAAACCGGAAAAATCATGTTTGCTGTATGGGAGCCCCAATTAAATATTTATGTTACGGCATATGTGACAATTTTAACTGTCTAGTTATCACGGTTCATGAGATGGACGGACAGACAGACGGACGGACGGACGGAGCGGAGTCTTAGGAATAGGGTCCCGTTTATACCCTTTGGATACGCAACCCGAAATACAGTATAAACACATTTTTTTTTATTTGTCTGCATGTCTGTAGACAGAAAAATGTTGGAAATAGGTTTTAAAGTGGCAGCGCTGTTGTAACGATCCTTAATTAATTTGTGTATTGCCACGTATTGCTCAGTTACTTTTGTAATACGAGGTCGTGTGGTTGAAATTTACCCTTATTAATAATAATTCATATAATTTAAAAATTTTAATTTTTTTTAGGTTTCTTTTGCCTTTTAGATACGCAATAAAAATACGTAAGTGTGTGTTGCTGATATTTTCATAAAGTGTATGTATTTCTAAGCGTTATTTTTTAAAATATTAGCTTTCGGCATGCCTTATGTATAAGATTACTTGTACAAGTAGTTACCAAATGATGTACACACTACACATACATACATCTATCTTACATTTTAGAAGCGGACATAAGTATCAAATATCAGTTATTTGCTGACCGAGGATACGTCCAGAACACACAAGACACAGCACAAACAGTGGATATCAGTATTTATTCACCTTTTTGTACTGAAGTCTAAAGGTGCTTTGATTGAAAACTGCTGCGTCTGTTTTGTTTTACACTTTTTGTATTGGAAACTAGTAACTACAATAACCGTCAGCTCTGGAGAGTTCAGAATCAAGACTTCAAATACATTGCAACGCAAAAATACACCCATGATTTTTGTGGCAGTATTTGCATAAGTTGAAGTTCTATGAAGTACCTATCCTAGATACATCCCTACAATAAGATAGGCATATCTATCTGCTAGGTAGGTAACAGATAAGGAACCTGAGAATTCATTGATGTTTCTCTGTCTCGTTCGGAACAATTTCTGTAAATTTCAGCTAATGTGACCTGTTATTCTGTTTCCTACCCGACTATGGCAAAGTAAAAAAGAAGGGTAATGGTTTTGGCAGTCTATGTATATTGTATGTATGTGTTTGTTTCACTGTAGGGCCTTACTAGACGACCTCTGTGGCTCAGTGGTTAACGTGTTGGCGTTCATGCCGGAGGTCGCGGGTTCGACTCCCGCCAGGGAACAAACGTTTTTCTGTGTTCCATGATAACAGATGTGTATTAAATATGTGTATTGTATAATAAAAAAATATATGTAGGTACTATACAAATTAACTCACCGAGGACTTACCATGGAATAACGTGGTGTAAAAGCGGACGTTTTCTTTAAGACGCCAAAATATAATGTCTGTGGACATATGCATTATTATTATTTTGGGCGTATATTTGTAACACATAAACCCGTGGGCCATACCTAGGTCTAATGGATAACAAATGAGGCATTCCGGTCCTTCCACGTCACCTCCCACCGCCTGCCGCTGACGTGATGTATGCCCCACATGATCCCGTATACTTTATGGACGGTAAATAATAACTTTACAAATTGTTAAGCCAAAAGTAACCTTGTGGTCTAGTAATATAGTTGCTTTTTCGATACCGCATTATTGAAGCCAGTAAGGGGCCCCATACATGATCCGGTCTGCCTTCAGTTCGGCCTGAACGGATGCAAAATCGTATCGTCTGTGTGCAATTTCGAGATCGCGTCAGTCGGCCGTACGGACTGAAGCGATTCGTTCCAGTGTTGCCAGCTCTGTTTTTGTGAAACTACTAAACTCGTATTGAATTCTAGTAAAAAGTACTAAATAACTACTAAAGAAGCTACTTAGGAATTCCTGAAGCCCCTCAAAAACCATTGCATTTTAGGTTTTGTTATATTAAATTTTTTTCATTCATTGAATTTTACTATAAATTTTACCATTAAATTAAAATATACTAGCAAATATTACGTATATAATAATTAAACGGGTAGTTTTAAGAAAATTACGGACGAATGTATTATTATGATAGGTTTTTTTTTGTGTTTAACCTAGGCTATTTTGCATATGATTACTGTCTGGCTCTTTCCTACTAAAATACTACTAATAACTAAATTTCTACCAAGGAGGGAATAAAATACTCAATTTAGTAAAATTTTGTAAAATAACTAAGTTGGCAACATTAATTCTGGCCTGACCGATCGGCCTGAACGCGCGGCCTGTCCTGACCGTGTGTGGACAAATCGCTTCAGTTCTCGCCCGAGCCGCGGCCGTGTAGGCGTGTATCGTGTACAAGCGTTGTATGAGTTTTCGCGGTGTTTAAATACAAAACTGATAAACACGACCGTAGCGCGCGGCAAACCAGAATGGACTGATGCGACTGTTCCGTGTGTGGGCCCGAATCAGATCAGGCCGAACTGACGTAAATTGGGTTGGATGCGATTTTTTCCGTGTGTGGGCTCGAATCCGTTCAGGCCGAACTGACGTCAGTTCTATCTGAAACGATCGGCCTCTCGTGTGTGGGGGCCTTAATAAAATGTACGGTCTAGCCAAAATATTGGATTTTTCACATTTTGTGCAACTTATTTATTTTACTTTCCATTTCACATAAAAAAATATAGACCACCTGAAAACCTCAAATTAGTTGTTATGAAAACCCTTTAAAACTGCTTTACTGTTATTAGCGTAAAGGCGCGTGTCGACGAGCCGGTTTCTGCCCGGCACGGCTCCCGCCCGTCCAGTTATGTATGTACAGCACCAAGGGCGCGTCGATGCGCCGCGCCGGTCCACGCCGCCTGACTCGAAGCCGGTTTCATACATAACTGGCGCCGGCCCGGCGCGGCGCCGTGCCGGGTAGAAACCGACTCGTCGACACGCGCCCTAACCCTGAATAAGGATTCTCAATAATATTATATTATATATATAATATTATTATATTATATATATTTGTAATATAAATCGACACAACGATTTTTCACATAAAAAATAGTCCTAACCAATAAATTCGTCAATATATTCATTACTAGCGATCGAATATAGATAATATAATATACTTACTCTACTCAAACTCTGGTTTACAATTTAATTATCAAATTAAACTTGAGAACCCTGTCACTGTCGGATTGTTTTCTATAAACAAGTTTAGATAAACAATAATACAAGGTCGAGGCAACTTCGTATCTCTTCCATGTTCCAAGTTATGATTGCTCGTTGTCATCGGAAGTCAACTTGGTTTGAACATAATGTTCTGAAGAAAGGAAAATTCTAAGGGTAAAATGGAGCTTTTGAACAGCCTTGGTCTTCCCTATGAAGGAGAACCAGCCTTCGCCACTGCAAGCTAGGCTCAGTTTTTGATATAAAGAAGTTAACTATAACATTAGTATTAGTCGGTAAGGAAAAAATATTTAAACATAGACCGTAAGCATTTTAGAAAGCAATGAATACTGCGTTAACTGCGTTATAGCATTGTTTTCAGGTAAAATAGGCTATAATACTTACCCATTGTCTTACCGGAGCGGAGGTATCATATCACATAGGAATGTATGTGAAATTTTAAAGTCACGATTTTCCATAAAGTTCTTTATTCCATTAAAGTTTAATACTTTTTATATCTATATCTATGGACGCTTCACACCATGTCAGTCTGGCCCCGTGGTAAATATCCGAAGAACTTGTGTTACGGGTACCAGACAACGGAAATATATTTAATACTTTTTATACTTTACTTAAATTTAAGATTTTTATTATATTATACACATATTTAATACACATCCATGACCCAAGAACACAGAAAACTTTTTTTTGTTCCCTGGCGGGAATCGAACCCGCGACCTCCGGCTAAAGCGCCACTGCACTCACCACTGAGCCACGGAGATCGTCAAAACTTTTATTTATTAAAGTCGGCGGTTGCGACTTAATGCTACCTATAAGTCACTATAACATTTTAGGTCATGTACCTAGAGATTCTTTTCAGTTTAGCTATAAATAACAATGCATATAGTAGGTACCTACAAGGAACAATGGAAATGGACATGCGAAAACGATATTGATGTGCTATTGAACTCCTAACTGAAGAGTAAAACAATAGATTTCCGAAAAAAATTGTTTTTTTAAACAAGCTTTTATTACTGGGGAGTAAAAAAACTAAAACTTAAGTCAAAGTAAGTAGTCAAGACAAATCAAACGAGCCCAAACTCGATTGGGTTGTGTCGTTTCATTTAATTACGAAGTTCCTATGGCCACCTTTTAACTCCATCATCAGACCCTGGAAACTATCTGAAGACAAAGTAATTATCAAGACGAATCAAACAAGCCCAAACTCGATGGGGTTTTATTACGGAGTTCCTATGCCCACCTTTCAGCTCCATAATCAGATCAGCTCCTGTTTCACGATTTACATATTCATGCAAAATTTCAGCTCAATCGGAAACCAAAAAGTGGATCAAATTTAACTTGTAAGATTCCATTACAGACAACGGGACAGGTGAAACTAAAACTTGTAATAAAAAGGTTGTTGCCTACTCATATTTTAATGTTTGAATCGGGTGTCGATGTAAGGCTACCCTGCGCCGAGTAGACCTTTTTTGCTTTTTATATAAAATTGTGTGAAAACATTAAGGGAACATGCTAAATAATTTGTTTCGACGAAATTTCCAGTAACATTTACATTCTCAATTTCTCACCAAATTCTAACACAAAAAAGCCAATAACAAGGCGGATAAGAATCCGCCATTTTGTCTCGTTCTTTATTTGAAATGACAATGGCGTCACGGCATACAGTCTCGAATCCTGGTTTATGGTAATAGAACTCCACGAATATGCAAGTCTAGCGTTGTTTATTCCAGAATTAAGATTTTTACGATATGGATAAAGTTTGTTTCTAATACATTTTTATTCAAACAAAGATAGGATATGAAAATACTTTACCTGTTCTGTTATCAACGCATTATTTCTTGTCCCTTTTGAAGAAATGAAAAAGTGATAAAAAATTCTTTCCACGCAGACCAAGCTATTAAAATCAGGTTAACATTAAAAATCAGAGACAATCAAGAAGCAGTTAGCGGCGTAACTTGCGCTTAACACTATGCTAATAAGTTTACTAAAGCCATAATGTTAAATTAATTCGGGGAAAAAGACGCAAGATAGCGTCAAGTTTGTTAAATTCGTATTAATAACAGCGCCATCTGTTGATACCTTCTCTAAACAATCTTTTCTTGAAAGTCAAACGAATTCCAAATATTTTTGCAAAGGAGAACAACCACTTTCTGTAAATAGGAGCACAGGAAAATTAGTAATTTAAAAATTTAAACCTTAAATTAATAATTACCTGTGCTCATTACTTATCTATAGTTTTTTCATTATGTAATTTGTTGTAATTAAAGGCTATCCATTTAGTATCTCCGTCTCTATATTCGACCTTGTTGATCTGATAATAATATCCGATAAGTATGTACTTAATGAGGATTAGTATTAGATGAAAAAAGAAAAGTTCGTGAAGACTTTCTACAAGATATTTCAGGAAACGCCGCATTGCTGAAGGAAGTTTACGTGAAATTGATCGTTCATCAAAGCGTGGTGACGAGCGGCGATATCCCCCAACTATCGACCGCTGAAAATTCGGTGCCCGCTCCGTGGTACACCGAAATTCATAAATATTATCTAAGCCACTTATCAATTCAATACGAAATCTAATTTCGGAGTAGCGCGATGGAAGAACTCCACCAAGGGCGACACCTTTACAACTTTTTCCCATGTGTACGCGAACGGCTTTCGAAGCACTGGCTTGACATTGATCACTGTGTGCATAATTTCTACCTAATCTGACCGGCATGATAATTTCAAAGCTAAACTATACAAATTCAAATTAGTAGCATCACCGTCGTGTGAGCGCTCGACTGAAGACAATATATTCGAACAAACCTCTCATCACATTCTACGGGAGTGTGATCTCTGGCGAGAAAGAACTGCAATGCTAAACAGTCTACTTTGTAAATCTGGAGTCGCATATTACGGTGATCTAGTGGATAGAGCTGGGAGTTTCCGTGCTTTCAAGCTTTTTTTCCCACGATTATTATTGGAAACAATCCAACACTATAAATTCCGAATAAAATACATAAATTTATCTTTCGCTTAGTAGGTATGACATAATAATCGTTATTCCCGTGGTGCTTCCCCTTTAGTTCTTTGACTTTTTGGTCATTGCAAATTTGTGCTGTCTCCCGCTTTGCTTGGGGAGGGAAACTGGAGTTCTTCCTACTCCTCCTACCTTTCTTCTGATTAATTTCGTTGCGGGACCGGATAGATTTAACATGTCCCTCGGGCACCCCATATCAAAGGGTTTGTGCGGTTGGTTACCGCTGTCGATTCTGGCTTACAGGAGTTGTAGTGGTGGGAATGTGTGGTGGGCCCGGTCCATTGCCACGAAATAAGCCACTTATCTAAAACATTGATTTGTGGACAATGGCAGTAGCATAAATCCTGTGTTACACAGTGCGTGCTGGCCTAGTCAGTTACTATAGTTTATGATATCAAGACGATCCTTTATATATATTCTATACTATCTATACTAATATTATAAAGAGGAAAAGTTCGTGTTTGTTTGCATTGAATAGGCTCCGAAACTACTGGTCCGATTTTGACGAATTTTGGAAGAAATACAGAGGCTACTTTTTATCGCGGAAAAATGTACGGTTTCCGCAAGATTAACTTTTTAAGTCGCGGGCAATATCTAGTAATTCAATAAAAGTAAAATGAAAAGTGTAAGTTAAATATGAGAATTAGGGTTCAGACTTCAGATGTAAGCGATTGATAAATTATAATAAATAAATAATTAAAATAAAATAAAGTAGGTAATCACTAAATACAATTCCCAAAATAAAACTCCTAGCCTAATTTTTAATCCAAATCTCAAATCAAATACAGTTGACTCGGGGGAAACGAGAATACAGCGAAAGTAATTTAAACTTCAATTCAAAATATTCTTCAACATTTTTTGCTGAATACGAAATACCTTATTCTAATTCTACAAAATTACACTAGGTACATACATTTTATAATTTGGGTGTAGGTACGAATATGATATTGAAATTGTTTTTTTAAACATTTTATCCGAGGAAGTGGAAGAGGTTAGCAATTCATCGGCATAGGGTAAAAACGAGACCAGGGCCTCTAATCAAGATGCATTCGATAATTTCGACGACGAAGTTCGACAATAAAATGTATGGGATTTGAAGTAAGGCATCGGAAGCGACATATCACTTAACGATGACGTATGTCAAATCCCATACATTTTTGATTTCGAAGTTCGCCGTCGAAATTATCGAATGCATCTTGACTAGAGGCCCTGATTCGTTACTGAGTCTTCGCTCTCCGTCTGTCTATCTCTGTCTGTCACCAGGCTGTATCTCGTGAACATGTAGATAGTTAAATTTTTCACAGATAGCTGCTATGACAACAAATACAAAATAAAACAATAAAATAAATATTAAAAGGGGGCTCCCATACAAAAAACTTATATATTAATAGGTAGGTACTAGTGTTTGAACTAAGTATAAATAGTTGTATAGATGGTATAATGGTACGGAACCCTTTGTGCGTGATTCCGACTTGCACTTTGCCGATTTTTATTTTATCGAAAATTTTTAAATTAACTATTTCACCTTGCTTATAATGGATATGAGTACAACTGAGGCCCTTCCCGCTTCGCTCGGGTTATGTAGTAACTATTAGTAATACGCAATACATAGCCTTAGATGAGATTAAACTTAGGAATAGGTTGGCAATCTTAATGCTCAAAGAGTTTTTAAAAACGGTTCATTAGTTTTTTTACTTTATTCGTTATAAATATATACATTAAAAAAAACTTTCATCTTTATATGGAAAATTCCATTTTATTAGCGTTTAATAAAAAATATTTAAAAAAATATAGAAACCGACTTCCAAAGTAAAAGCAATAACATTCTTAAAATCACTAAAAAGTATGAAATAATTCTTATTGTCGAAATAGTTCCCTTTCAAATTCTACTAAAATGTTACTATTTTTCTACTCAATCTTCTTATTTTTGAGGTCGGTACCAGCCAATTTGAACGTGAGTTCTTTAAAATATTATTTGTATATATAAGGACGTAGTTGTGTTAAAATTAATATTTTTTATTGAAAGGATTTATACAATTATTTGGGCTGGTACCGACTTCAAAAATAAGAAGATTGAGTAGAAAAATAGTAACATTTTAGTAGAATTTGAAAGGGAACTATTTTGACAATAAGAATTATTTCATACTTTTTAGTGATTTTAAGAATGTTATTGCTTTTACTTTGGAAGTCGGTTTCTATATTTTTTTAAATATTTTTTATTTTTTTCTTTTCAGTGGTATTATAATATTATTAACTAGTACCTGGGAGACCGAGCTTTGTTCGGAGTTGTTATAGGACGATAAAATATTCAAAAATAAATAAAAATAGAGAAAGGAAATAAAAAGAATCACAAAAATATTTATCTGACCGGGTTTCGACACCGAGACCAATTCGTTAACAACGTACAAATTACCATTCTACCATCCAGCTGAAGCTACATTTTATCGCGGCAAAATGTACGGTTTCAGCGAGATATGCTTTTGACGATCGCGCACGAAGTTGCGATTAACGTTACTATAGTTTAGTTTAATTATATGTTTTCAATGTAGATTTTAAGCACTTATGCATAAAACACCTCCATGAAGTTAGTTGGAGCAAGAGGTCCTACACTCACGATTTCAAAAATGAAATCTACTCAAAATGCCTAATATTGAATCGGCCGGCGCAGCGCCGTGTCTCAGATTAGTTCTTAGTAAGTGATCATCTTCTGTATAAAAAAAATCCCCTTTTCCCTTGATTATTCATTGCTTAAACTGCTACACCAATTTTCATAGATATTTTTTGTGGTGTTGTGTTGACAGAAAAAGTTGCGGGGAAATTAAAAATTTGTAAGAAAACGATCATTAACTTTTCTATTAAGAGTTTGCTCTATTCCTCATGGATCCCATTATCATCGTTGTTAGGGTATATACGCTTGGAACAACATATCACTTTTGAGTAGCTCTGAATGTTCAAAGAAATCGATGTCGGTGTAAAATAATATGAGAAATACCTATATCAACATAATATCATGATGTATAATGTGATGATGATGGTGGTGGTGATGATAATTATTATTGAATAGTGACATATTAATATGCTTGCAGTTCTTAAAGCAATGTTGAAATTTCCAAACGTGTATATTTAAAGACTGAGGAGTTCTATTCAGTCCTTTTGGATCCAGGGTATACCTTGGCACAACTTTTACTTTTTGGTAGCTGTCAATGTTCAAAGAAATCGATATCGGTGTAAAAACTATGAGAAACACCTAGATATCAACAAAATATCAAGGTGTATGGTGTGATAATGGTGGTGGTGATGATGATTACTTAATAGTGACATTTGCTTGCAGTTTTATAAACAATACTTGAATTTTCAAACGTGTATATTTAAAGACTGAGGAGTGTTGTTCAGCTATTTTGGATCCAGGGTATACCTTGGCACAACATTTCACTTTTTGGTAGCATTTGCTCGAGTTACTTAAAAAAAAGTCAAAATCACTATCGGTGTCCCTATAAATTTTGAGGACTTCTCTCAATTCCTCATGGATCCCATCACCAGATCTACCATTTGATGACAATGGGACCAATCCAGGAGTAAATCCTTTACAACAAAAAAATACTTTTGATAATCGGTCCACAAACGGCGGAGTAATCGTGTACACACAAAAAAAAAACAAGAAAAAACATACACACGAATTGTAAACCTCCTCCTGTGTTTTGGAAGTCGGTTGAAAATATAGATAATGATATCAATAAAATCCTTACGCAAGTCACTAACTCGAATTGTATGCAAAAATGTGTATTGACTGTTTGCAAAGAAGAGTATTCTGTTTGAAATTATTTTCACGTCTTCACTTAGGGCTCTAGGCCATAAATCTAGCAGCCATAATATTTATATTATGAGCTTTATACAGTTGTTGTCACGTTCCGAAATCTTTGCTTTTATGATAATTTTACTGCAAGAATCTCCATAAGTGTTATTATGCCAATAGAGATTGATGTTCTGTGGGGCCAAATGTTTTGATGTTCGGCCGCGCTCGGGTGAGTTCGGGGACGCTCGGGCGCGCTCGGCGGCCGGCGCCGGCTCGTCTAACAGAATATCGATTGTGTTTTTGTTGCGATTACAGGAGATGAGATTTAGTTGTTTTTTTCTCTAGTTAATATCCGCGATTTCGTGGATATAGAATATAGAATCATTTATTTTCAAGGAAATTGGTTACACATGATGTTATTATATTATTATGTGTGGGTCAGAATCGGTGCCTCTAAACCTTAGCATGTATGACCAGCATTACAGTAGCAGGAGCATAAGGATGCATATATAAGAATAACAACTTTCATTATGTATATTTGTTCCAACGTAGCGCCTAAACTACTGATCCGATTTTGATAAATTAAGCATCGATAGTATCGTAATAATAGCCCGGGTAAAATAGGGATATTTAATATAATAAATTATACGTTGTATGGTTATAGTTTTATAAATAATTATTTTTGAACAAAAACTTCCAGAGTAGAAATTTAAAACTCATAGATGACATTGTCAGAACTAGACTAAATAGAAATGGGACTAAACGGGAAGCACCAGCTTTCGAATAAAAAATAATCATCAAAATCGGTTCACCCAGTCGAAAGTTCTGAGGTAACAAACACACAACAAATCGACCTGCTCCTTTTTTGAAGTCGGTTAAAAATATAGTTAACTGTCGGTCGTTAACTCATTGACGATCGTTAAAAAATATAAATATGTATCAAATAAATAACCTTCTTTTTGAAAGTCGGTTAAAATTTTTGAAATATTAATTATTATTATTGTTGAGCTTCAGACGAACTAAATACAACTGAAATTATTACAATCGGTACAACGAGTGTGTAAAATGTAAATAATTGTTATAGTAAAGGCTTATGAACACTTCGAACGTAATCAACCGTTGAAAACGACGGAATTAATACACAATTTATGTTAATACTGCGCAAAACGTTATTATTATAATTGGAATTATTATTTCGCAGTATTTATTTATTACGATTAAATTGGAAGATTGTGATGGTTATCTTTTGGATATAGATTAGAATGTTCCGTTTATGTAAATTGTTATGAAAGTAATAATCCCGTTAATAACAAACAATGAATTAAAATTGGCTTTAAATTAAAAATTACTTACCTAAATATATTAAATTCAAAACTCGCCTTGTTTACTGGCGTGAAACCACGGGGATTATGCTACGGGAGGATTATGAAATTTGGCCGGTAAATTGCGTGCAGATTTTCTTAAATAATGCTTAGAAATACATATATAACGTGGTAGAGCCTTGCTTCGGCACGAATTGGGCCGGCTCGACCGGAGAAATACCACGGGCTCACAGAAAACCGGCGTGAAACAGCGTTTGCGCTGTGTTTCGCCGAGTGAGTGAGTTTACCGGAGGCCCAATCCCCTATCCTATTCCCTTCCCTACCCTCCCCCATTACCCTATTCCCTCTTAAAAGGCCGGCAACGCACTTGCAGCTCTTCTGATGCTGCGAGTGTCCATGGGCGACGGAAGTTGCTTTCCATCAGGTGACCCGTTTGCTCGTTTGCCCCCTTATTTCATAAAAAAAAATATATATATATTAGGTTGGGGAAAAAGTTTCTTCGCATTTTATATAAAAATTCAAAAGGTTTTTTTATAAAGTTTATTTACAAGTGACTAAAGTATATAGGTGCCATTTTGTTCGATAACTTTTTGCCATCTTGTTGGTAGGTACATGATCCCATTGCTATAAAATTTTTGGGGCTTCTGATGAAAAAACTGCGACAAGTGGTTTTGGCAGTCCTCTTGTGATGTCAACCTGACACTGCCTAAGGAATTCTGCAGCGACCGAAACAGGTGGAAATCTGAAGGTGCAAGGTCAGGACTATACGGCGGATGCATTAACACCTCCCAGCCAAACTCCCGTAATTTTTTATGAGTGGCTAAAGATGTGTGAGGTCTAGCGTTATCATGGTGAAAAACCACACCCCTTCTGTTGATTAATTCCGGCCGCTTTCTCTCAACTTCTTGCTTTAATCTCATCAGTTGTTCGCAGTACAGTTCAGAATTGATGGTCCTGCCTGGCGGTAACAGCTCATAATGAATAATGCCCTTCCAATCCCACCACACACACAGCATCACCTTGTTGCGAGTTAACCCGGGTTTCGCCACAGTCTGTGAAGCCTGACCGGCCTTTGACCACGATCTTTTTCGCACGTTCTTGTCGTACGTGATCCACTTTTCATCACCAGTTATCAGCTTCTTCAAAAATGGTTCGGTTTCATTACGTCGTAATAAAGAATCACAAATGAGTACACGGTTCATTAGGTTTCTTTCAGTGAGCTCATGAGGCACCCAAATATCGAGCTTTTTTGTGTACCCAGCTTTTTTCAAATGCGCCAAAACCGTTTTGTGGTCAATCCCCAGTTCTTCAGCTATATCGTAACTACTAATATGCCGATCGTGCTCCACTTTTTCAAAAATGGCAACTGTTTTGTCCGTAACAGGGCGACCAGAGCGACGTGCATCTTTGATATCAAAATTTCCGGATTGAAAACGCTTAAACCAAATTTGCGCTACTCTCACAGATACTGCATTAGGTCCATAAACATCACAAATTTTTTTCGCGGCTTGTGTTGCATTTTTACCTTTTTTGTAATAAAATTTTAAAATGTATCGAAATTCTTCATAAGAATCACTCATTTTAACAATAAGAAAAACAAATGAAAATCTCAAATTTACCTAATTTGAATTTGGAATTGTCTTCTGTAAAATTAAAACTTTTTAATGATACCAAAATCAGCCAGATACAATTGGTATAGCCCAAGATATTTTATGACAAGTTCATACATACTATAATGCGAAAAGACTTTTTCCCCAACCTATTATAATCAATAAAAACAACAACAACACACTACCTCAGATTATTAACGCACACTACCGTGCTTTTCTTAAGTTTGTCATCTGTCACAATATTTACATTTTTTTCTATAAAGTTCAACCTTATACATACATACATATAATCACGCCTTTTCAACCGACTTCCAGAGGAGGTTTACAATTCGTGTGTATGTTTTTTTTTTTGTGTGTATGTTACACGATTACTCCGCCGTTTGTGGATCGATTTTCAAAATTATTTTTTTGTTGTAAAGGATTGACTGCTGGATTGGTCCCATTGTCATCAAATGGTAGATCTGGTGATGGGATCCATGAGGAATTGAGAGAAATTCTCAAAATTTATAGGGACACCGATAGTGATTTTGACTTTTTTTGAAGTAACTAGAGCAAATGCTACCAAAAAGTGAAATGTTATGCCAAGGTATACCCTGGATCCAAAATCACTGAACGGCATTTCTCAGTCTTCGAAGATATACGTTTGAAAATTTCAGCAATGTTTATAAAACTGCAAGCAAATTTCAGTATTAAATAATAATTATCATCACCAGAACCATCATAATCACACCATACATCATGATAAATTATGATGATATAGGTATTTTTCATAGTATTTTACAACGATATCGATTTCTTTGAACATTCACAGCTACCAAAAATTGAAATGTTATACCAGGGTATCCAGGGATCCAAAAGGGCTGAACAGCACTCCTCAGTCTTTAAATATACACGTTTGAAAATTAGGGTATTGTTTATAAAACTGCAAGCAAATGGCAAATGTCACTATTAAATAATCATCATCACCACCACCATCATCACACCATACACCTTGATATTTTGTTGATATCTAGGTGTTCTCATAGTTTTTTTTACACCGAAATCGATTTTTTTGAACATTCACAGCTACCAAAAGTGAAATATTGTGCCAAGGTATACCTTGGATAAAAAACCACTGAACGGCATTTCTCAGTCTTTAAAGATACACGTTTGGAAATTTCAACGTTGTTTAAAGAACTGCAAGCATATGCCACTTTTAAATAATAATCACCATCACCACCACCACCATCATCATCATAGCATACAAAATGAAAACATTATGACGATATAGGTATTTTTATAGTATTTTACACCGATATCAATTCCTTTGAACATTCATAGCTACCAAAAAGTAAAATATTGTGCCAAGGTATATCCTGGATCCAAAAAGGCTCAACAGCACTCCTCAGTCCTTAAAGGTACACGTTAATGGAAATTTCCGTATTGTTAAAAGAACTGCAAGCAAATGCCACTATTAAATAATCGTCATCACCACAAGCATCATCACACCATACATCATTATGTTGATATAGGTATTTCTCATAGTATTTTAAAGTGATATCGATTTGTTTGAACATTCAGACCTACTCAAAAGTAAAATGTTGTGCCAAGCTTGTACCTATACCTTCCTACTAAAAGTGTTACATTTGGATAATGATAATAAGGATAATGACAATTATGGGATCCACGAGGAATCAAGGAAACTCTTAAAAGCAATGCTTATGACCATTAAGTTTTCTAAACATTTTTTTAATTTCCCCGCAACTTCTTCTGTCAATACAATACACAAGATTTATGAAAATTTGTCTAGCAGTTCATGCAATGAATGACCAAGACAAAAGGGGATTATTTTTAACTTCCCGCTAAGAAAATCTAAGATTTTCAAAAATCGGGAAAATACTGGTTTTACCCCGTTTTGCAAAAATCTAATTCTCATCAGATCTCGACGTTCTGAGGTCACAGGAAGCTTCCCTGACTACCCCGCGAGGGTGTCACTACAACTTCATGGAGGTGTTATATACATAAGTGCTTAAAATTAACATTGAAAACACATAATTAAACTATAGTAGACGTTACTCGCTACTTCGTGCTGTTATATCCTTCCAATGTTCCCTATATTCCTTACCTAAGTCATATCCATATTCCTTCCACTGTAGTCATCAATCCTATTCCCTTTATATAAACATCCTCCACCGTCCCTCCTCAGTCTCTTTCCATTCCAAATCCATGACGGTCGTGTTCTAAATCCAAACCGTGTTTTAATTAGTAACTTCTATTTTCTAATTTGTAACTTCTATTTTCTAGTGTTTAAATAAAATCCTTTTTTAAAAAGGGGGCCAGAAAAGGCCTTATAATATTTATGGTGGCAGCTTAAAGGGGATAGTAAAAGCCCCAGGTACGTCTCACGAACTAAGTACATATTTCAAAATCCTTCCAAAAACCTGTGTCTTGTGCAAAATCTACCAAATCCGTGAACATCAGTGCATACCTGTGTTACATACAAAATCTGTGCAAAACCTACTAAATCCGTGAAAATCTGTACAAAATCTACTAAAATTCGTGAAAATCCGTACAAAATCTACTAAATCCGTGAACATCTGTGTAAAATCTGCTAAATCCCCGTGAAAGTCTGTGCAAATCTACTAAATCCGTGAAAATCTGTGAAAACCTGTATTATATACGAAAACTGTGCGTGACAAATCAAATCCTTAAACAACCCGCCTGTCCGCGAATAAACGCGACAATCAGTGGTTCCCGAAGTTTGGAGCAGTCAAAGATTGATATTAAATCAATCTCGCCGGGTCCAGCGCAGCGCTTCGGGTTCCGAGAACGTCCAGCCGCCGACGGGATGTTTATACGAGCCGTCCTTATCGCCGCATTCCTGTCCCAGTAAGTGACGTGACTCTAGTACATCGATGTAACATTGATATAAAATATCTAGATTAAGGCGCATTGATCGCATTGATATATTATTTCTAGATTAAGTTAAGTAGGTATATTAAATTTAAGATTACTTATATACTGTACTATACATAATGTCTGAGAGTCGAGCGCCGAGTCCAAAACCAGAAGTCGTGCTGGACGAAGACGAGTCCAATAAAGATTGTCTCTGTCCACCACCTCCTACTCCGTCTGGCCCTGTTACACGGTCAAAAAAGGTGGTAAGCAAAACTCCTTGCTGTTCAAATACACGCGCAGCTACCGAAGATAATAATGACGCAATTCCTACAGGTGTTCTATTTAAATTCATCAAACCCTTTGATGGGTCTCGCGATAAACTTCAGTCATTTATAACAAATTGCGACAACGCGATTAGTTTAGGCAATGAAAATCAAAAAAATATAATTTTCAAATTTATTCAATCACAACTAGAGGGAAAAGCAGAAACAGCAGTTTCCATAAAAGAATTTAGTAATTGGCCCCAATTGAGGGAATTTTTGCAAACACAATTTGGCGAAAAGAAACATTACACACATTTGCTAGCTGAATTACAAAATTGTAAGCAGTTACCTAATGAACCAATACATCAATACTCACTTAAGATTGAGACATCACTTTCCAAATTATTAACTGAAATTTCAATTGCAAGCAAATTCAAAAAGGAACTTCCGGGCAGAATAGCTTCTATGGAAGATCTAGCATTACATACATTTTTATTAGGACTTAAACCCAGCATATCCAACATGGTTAGGTGTAGGGATCCTCAAAACCTAAACGAAGCCATAAACCTGGCACTAAGCGAAGAAAAGATCCAAAATATGGTATTTCAAAAGAAAATTCCTACGCCGCCAGTCCAACAAAACAGTTTCCAACAATCTAGACAAACTCAACGTATCCGTCCTCCTATGCCTCAAACAAATGTTTGTAGATACTGTAAAAACCCTGGCCACACAATCGAAAACTGCCGCAAACGGGAGTTTAACAATAATAGGTTCAGAATAAATCAGGTTACTAACAACCCTAGAATCAGACCAATCCAATTTAACACCAACTATGTTGGCGAAAACTCACAAGACCCTTTCAGTGTCCAAATGCCTGAAGAAGAAGGCTACGACACAGTTGATACACAAAAAAACTGAACACTGTCTCGTTACGGTGTCGGACGGGACAATATGTGGTACCAGACACCAGACCATTTCAGCAAACTAACAAATTAGTCGCTGAATCTACAAAATCTACAAAATCTCCCAAATCCACAATTACAATCGCTGAATCTACTAAATCCACTAAATCTCCCAAATCTACAATTACAGTCGCTGAATCAACTAAATATACTATATCTCCCAAATCTACAATTACAGTCGCTGAATCTACTAAATCCACTAAATCTCCCAAATCTACAATTACAGTCGCTGAATCTACTAAATCCACTAAATCTCCCAAATCTACAATTACAGTCGCTGAATCAACTAAATATACTATATCTCCCAAATCTACAATTACAGTCGCTGAATCTACTAAATCCACTAAATCTCCCAAATCTACAATGACAGTCGCTGAATCAACTAAATATACTACATCTCCCAAATCTACAATTACAGTCACTGAATCTACTAAATCTCCCAAATCTACAATTGCAGTCGCTGAATCTACTAAATCTACTAAATCTCCCAAACCTACAATTGCAGTCGCTGAATCTACTAAATCTATTCAATATCCCAAACCTACAATTGCAGTCGCTGAATCTACTAAATACATTCAATTTCCCAAGTCTACAATTGCAGTCGCTGAATCTACTAAATCTACCAAATCTCCCAAACCTACAATTGCAGTCATTGAATCTACTAAATCTACCAAATCTACAACTGCAGTCGCTGACTCTACTAAATCTACTAAATCTTCCAAATCCACAATTGCAGCCACTGAACCTACTAAATCTACCAACTCTCCTAAATCTACAACTGCAGTCGACGAATTTACTAAACCTGCTAAATCTACTAAATCTTCTGAATCCACAATTGCAGTCGCTGAATCCACTGAATCTCCTAAATCCAATATCCCAGTCACCGAATTTCCTAAATCTACAGACGAAACTACAAGTAATACAGAACTAAAAGTATTCGAAATAACAAATAATCCAACAAAAACTCTATTACCTCATGTGTTAGTCGAAACATCCATATCAAATATTCCATTAAGCTTGCTTGTCGACTCAGGGTCTTCCGTTAGTTTAATAAAACGTTCCTCTTTGTCTCAGAAACCTAAATTGGAAAAAGAATTTATCAATATAAAAGGTATTGATTCCTCAGTTGAATCAATCCAAACTGAAGGACACCTCAAAATTAAAATTAAATTACCGAAATCTAATATATCTCATAAATTTCATGTAATAAATGAAATAAACTTACCATACGATGGTATAATAGGATCAGACATGCTGAATGATAATAATTGCAGTATTAACTATAATAAAAATTTACTATATATCAAGGACACGTTCCTACAATTACATTTCTTTGAACCTGCTTATATTATACCTCCTAGAACCGAAATGGTCATTGAATGTTCAGTTAAGAATCCTCAATTAAAGGAAGGTCTTATCCTCGACCAACATCTGAGTGAAAATTTATATGTATCTAATTGTTTAACAAAAGTAAAAGAAAATAAAAGAATAAATTTAACTATACTCAATACTTCTGAGGAACCAGTTACCCTTAACTCTGATCTTCAACTTACCCTGTATCCCGTCGACTACGCAGCTCACCCCAATCAAATTAACTACTCTAATAAACCCTGTTTAGACAAAACCAATGAAGTTTTAGAATTACTCCGGGTCTCACATTTAAACTACGAAGAATGCAACGCCCTATATGAAACATGCTCCAGATACTCCGACGTTTTCCATTTACCTAGTGACATACTTACCTCAACCGATGCTATCCAACATGAAATCCGTACTTCTTCCGACCAACCTATAAATGTCAAATCTTACAGATTTCCCGAAGTACACAAACAGGAAGTAAATTCACAAATTAACAAAATGCTTGATCAGAAAATCATCCAACCGTCTCTATCTCCATGGTCTTCACCAATTTGGATAGTACCAAAGAAAACCGACGCTTCAGGTCAAAGAAAATGGAGAATAGTAATCGATTACCGTCGCCTCAACGACATTACTATTGGTGAAACTTACCCTATTCCTAATATAGTTGAAATTCTTGACCAACTAGGAAATTCAAAATACTTTTCTACCCTCGATCTAGCGTCTGGTTTTCACCAAATCAATATGTCGCCAGAAGATGCATGCAAAACCGCGTTTAGTGTCCCACAAGGTCACTTCGAATTTACTCGGATGCCATTCGGATTAAAGAATGCACCAGCAACTTTCCAACGCCTAATGAACAAAGTCCTCACTGGCCTTCAGGGAGAACGTTGTTTTGTTTATATTGACGACATCGTCATATATTCCCCTGATTTGCCTACTCATATACAAAACCTAACTGCTGTTTTCGAAAGACTCCGCTCCTTTAATCTCAAGTTACAGCCAGACAAGTGTGAGTTTTTGAGAAAGGAAGTTGGCTATTTAGGGCACATTATCTCAGAAAATGGACTTAAACCTGATCCAAATAAAGTCAAGGCTGTACAAGAATTTCCAACTCCTAAATGTCCAAAGGACATCAAATCCTTTTTAGGGCTCATATCTTATTACAGACGATTCATTTCTGACTTTTCAAAAACCTCAAAGCCGCTTACATCACTTCTCAAAAAGGATATTCCTTTCAACTGGACCAATGAACATCAACTATCATTTGAAACTCTAAAAAATAAACTCCTAACTGCTCCTGTCCTCATATATCCAGATTTCACGAAACCCTTTAATCTCACCTGCGACGCCTCTAATCATGCAATATCCTCTATTCTATCCCAAGGCCCTGTTGGTAAGGATCACCCAATAGCCTATTCATCAAGAACTCTTAATAAATGCGAAATCAACTATAGTACAACAGAAAAGGAACTGTTAGCCATAGTCTGGGGTTGCAAAACATTCAGACCATATCTATTTGGACGCAAATTTACCATTGTAACCGACCACCGTCCATTGAAGTGGTTGTTCAATCATACAGACCCAAGTAGCAAAATGCAACGATGGCGTCTCCAACTCTTAGAATACGAATATGATATCGTATATCAAAAAGGAAAATTGAATTCAGCAGCCGACGCACTTTCTCGCTATCCTGTTAATCCTATCTTACCTGAAAATGATTCCTCCTTAAATCCTGAAAATCGAGAAATTGATCCAAACACACTAGACCGAGATTTAATGGACTTGCTTATTTCCCCATCATCCTTTGATCCTGAAAAGCTTATAACACCCGCGGACCTCAACTTACAAGAAAATGAATTTCTAGAGTTAGGACCTAGTACAAGTCAGCAAATTCCAGAGCCTGATTTACACACTCCCCCTCCGCTGAATCTGAGTCCATCGCCTCTTCGTGAACCTGAAATAGTAGATAATCCAGACATACCGGAAATCTCAAGTCTTCCATCACCCTTATCTCCGCCTTCTTGCTCTTCTGATCCTACTTCGCCTTCGATTCTTCCGCAGCCAAGTCAACCTGAAAAAAATAAAAATGATGAGTCTTATTCTAAATTCCTACGATTAAGTAATAAGTCTAATGACACGCGTATAATACAGCACAACGAGGATCCTCTCAAAGGACCCCAAAAACTAGTAATAATCCCGACATCAATCGATATGGATGAATCCATACCATACGTCCAAGAAATAATTAATAATTGCCCTGCACCAGTACGTGACGACTTTGAAAAATTAGAAAGAACATTATTTGAATACTTACCGCTTGAAAATAATAATAAAACTTACCTTTTCCTCTTTACAAAGGTTCACCATTTTGATACTTGCACTTACCCAGATATATTTAAATCACTTAAAACTATAAGAGATCAAATAATTCTAAATTACCCAACTGTCAATGATGTTAGCATAACAGATTTCCGAAATCCATTTGATAGACTCTCATTCATCAAAATATTTAATATGCTTAACCATATCTTTGATGGAACAAATATCTCCATCCACGTTTATCACAATAATATAATTTATCCCGTTTTAACCGAAATTCAGAAAATTCTTAAAGAAAACCACGATATTCCTATCGCCGGACATTTAGGAATTAACAGAATGTTAAGCCGTATCAAAGAAAAGTATTTCTGGAAAAATATGCGTAGTGACATTGAAGCCTACATAAAAAATTGTCCGTCATGTCAAACAAATAAAGCCCTACGCAAGGTTAACCGCGCTCCTATGATCATAACATCTACTTCCACAGCACCCTTCGAGAGGTTAGCTATAGACGTGGTAGGACCTCTTCCCGAATCCGGCACAGCAAAGTTAAAATATATTCTGACAATGCAAGATGACCTCACCAAATTCAGTTTAGCATACCCAATGCGCAGCATTACTGCTGAAGAAACTAGCGAGTGTTTCGTGCATTGCATGTCCTTATTTGGAATTCCAAAACATATACTAACAGATCAGGGAACAAATTTCACCGCAGAACTATTCAATAAAACATGTGAATTATTTAAAATCAAACATTTGTTCTCATCCCCATATCATCCTCAAACTCAAGGTGCCTTAGAAAGATCACACTCAACTCTAAAAGAATATCTTAAATCATACATTAACGAAAATCAAGATAATTGGCCGCGGTATGTTTATACAGCCATATTAGCATATAACACCGCTATTCATTCAACAACACACTACTCACCCTATGAATTATTATTTGGGCATAAACCATATATCCCAACATCAGTATATGATGACGTTTCATCTACAACCTACCCTGAATACGTTAAGATGCTGCAACATCGTATGAAGCACTCTCGTGAAAGTGCTCTAGAGTATATTATGAAATCAAAACAAACATCAAAAAATTACTATGATTCGCGTACTCGCCCAGTAGAATACAAAGTAGGTGATTTTGTATATTTGAAAAATCATCTTAGGTTAAGAAAAGCTCTTTCACCTATATGGAAAGGGCCCTACAAGGTAGTTAAGATTCATGGAAATCACACCTTGTCTTTATTAATAAATAGACGTCATGTAAGACATCATTTTGATGAAGTCAAACCTGCTGATGTTCAAAACTCAGCACCGACTCAAACAAGTCCAATTAGTGCTTAATAAGTTCATTATTTTGAAAATAGTATTAACTTTATATACATTATTATTGTAAAACATCATTTTGATGAAATCAAACCTGCTGACGTTCAAAACTCAGCACTGACTCAAACGAGTCTAATTAGTACTTAATATTTTCATTATATAAAAAAAAAAAATAGTATTAAACCTATATAGATACGTAATCATAAGACAAACTCATCGAATTCATATCGATATACTTTAGTTTAAAGATTAGAATAGTAATATAGTTTTAAATTTAATTGCAGCGCATGGGCTACGGATAACCAAGGTTACGTTAAGGAAATAAAATCAAGCCCTGGTATATACTTCGACCCAATTGGACAAGTTAAAATAAGAACCGGATACCTCGACGTGGTGACTCCTCGTGACATATCATTCATAGACCCGCATTTAAAAAACCTCAACTCTGTATTAGGCACATTACGCTTCACCTGTAATCAGATGGAAATACAAAACGAAATAAATCTACAATGTTCCAATATATTAGAACCGCTAACAATCAGATACAATGACTTAGTTTCCGATTATTCATCTATATCTCACCTGACCAATAATAGAGCCAGACGAGGAGCGTGGTTCGGTGGTATTGGAACCCTCTCCAAAACTATATTTGGAACTCTGGATGAGGACGACGCAGTAAAATATGACAACGCAATTCAAACTATTCAAAATGATCAAAAGCAGTTAAGTTCTTTATTAAAAGAAAATATTTTAATTACAACATCTACACTGACAGAATTTAACTATACATTACATAAAGTAAAAACTAATGAAGCAAATCTCATCCAAGCTATTGATAATCTGGCAGCTAAGTTAAAAAGTACATCCACAACCATCAACGAACTATATTTGAAAACTGAAATCAATTCAATTTTGAATAGTTTGGAAGCAGCCATGCTAACATTGTCTTTTCAATTGGAAGACATAATAAATGCAATAATGTTTAGCAGTCAAAATATCATACATCCAGCCATTTTACCTCCAACTGTATTATACCAGGAACTGCTTGATAATTATAGATATTTGCCTGGAAATACAAAACTTCCTGTAAACATAGAATTAAGTAATATGTTTAAGTTAATTAATATTTCTAGAGTTATAAGTTTCAGTTTGAATAATAAGGTTACATTTGTATTAAGAATACCATTAGTATCACCAAGTGTTTATGATCTGTATCACAGCATAGCATTGCCTATTCCCCATTATTATGTTGAACCCAATCAATTTAGTTATATCATACCTACAAATAAATATATTGCTATTGATAATTCTAAATCAGAATATTGTGTACTAGAGTCACTCCACACATGCGTGATAATAGATCAAGGCTCCTACGTGTGCGACATAACGACAGTGTATTCCACTACCGCCAACCCAAATTGTGAAAGTGAACTTATAACTAAAGTGTTAAAAAGTGTACCGCATCAATGTAAAACTGATTTTATTGAAGGTAATTTAGATGTATGGAAAGAAATTACTAATAACAATTGGATTTTTGTACAAACACAATCTAATAAACTCTATATAGAATGTATAAATCAAACTACACTGAACTTGAATATAATTGGTACAGGTATTCTTTCCCTACCAACAGGATGTTCCGCATATTGTAAAAGTACCAAATTAATATCAAACTCTAATGTCATAAAGATAAATTCAGTAGTAGTCCAACCCGATTTTAATATAATTAATGATTCCTGCTGCATTCTGGATAACTTTAAAATAACCAAAAGTAATGAGCCCCTTATCAATTATGAGAATATAGATCTAGATTCATTTACTTTGGAAACCAAAACAAAACTAAAATCATTAACACAAGAGGCAGATAAAATCATTAATAAACATCCAATAATTAGATACGAGACTCATTACTCAATAATTACCTTAATATTAATTATCACTGTTATATGTTATGTTGTTTTCAGATTGTATCCCTTAATAAAGAAACACAACCGTCAATCCCAACTCTTATCTCCAATAACCCTTAACTTACAAAATCCCAATCCACCAGATACTCAAAATCCCAATCCATTAAATACTCCAAATACAAACCTCAGTCCTATTACTCCTAAATGTAGACTCCATCCTCTCAAAACTTCTACCCCTGTTAATTCAAATCCAAATCCTACCCCTCAATCTAACCAAACTTCGGAATCTAACCCCGAAGTTTAGTCTTGGCCGGGGAGGTGTTATATCCTTCCAATGTTCCCTATATTCCTTACCTAAGTCATATCCATATTCCTTCCACTGTAGTCATCAATCCTATTCCCTTTATATAAACATCCTCCACCGTCCCTCCTCAGTCTCTTTCCATTCCAAATCCATGACGGTCGTGTTCTAAATCCAAACCGTGTTTTAATTAGTAACTTCTATTTTCTAATTTGTAACTTCTATTTTCTAGTGTTTAAATAAAATCCTTTTTTAAAAAGGGGGCCAGAAAAGGCCTTATAATAGTGCGCGCAAAAGGAAATCTTGCGGGAATCGTACATTTTGCCGCCATAAAATGTAGCTTCAGCTGGATGGTAGAATGGTAATTTATACGTTGTTTACGAATTGGCCTCGGGTTCGAAACCCGGTCAGTAAAAATGTTTGTGATCCTTTTTATTTCTTTTCTCAATTTCATAACAAAGCTCGGTCTTCCAGGTACTAGTTAATAATATTATAATATCACTGAAAAGAAAAAAATAAAAAATATTAAAAAAAATATATAACCGACTTCCAAAGTATAAGCAATAACATTCTTAAAATCACTAAAAAGTAAGAAATAATTCTTAATGTCGAAATAGTTCCATTTTAAATTCTGCTAAAATTTTACTATTTTTCTACTCAATCTTCTTATTTTTGAAGTCGGTACCAGCCTAAATAATTGTATAAATCCTTCAATAAAAAAGATCATTAATTTTAACACAACTACGTCCTTATATATAAGTACAAATAATATTTTAAAGAACTCACGTTCAAATTGGCTGGTACCGACCTCAAAAATAAGAAGATTGAGTAGAAAAATAGTAAAATTTTAGCAGAATTTAAAATGGAACTATTTCGACATTAAGAATTATTTCATACTTTTTAGTGATTTTAAGAATGTTATTGCTAATACTTTGGAAGTCGGTTTTTATATTTTTTTAAATATTTTTTATTCCCGTAGGGGTAGGCAGAGACCACTTGTTTCCACTTGCTACGATCCTTACATACTTGTTTCGCTTCATCCACTTTCATTCTGACCATCCATTCCTCTTCTTACATTCAACGTAGCGAAGCAGCTCTCCATGGGCCACTTTTCGCCTCCGCGAGGAACGAGACGTGATGGGTGGCGAACCACATCGCCGCCATTTTGGATAATTAAATTATTTTTTACGATTATCCATTGCATTCCCACGGTTAGAGTGGGAAATAGGAAATATAGGATATTACCGCCCAGGAGGGCAAGGGATAGGACAGTAATAGCTAGGGAAGCCGGGGTCGCATACCCGTATACTATAACACAACTACCGGACAGGTAAGTTTGGATGAGTATCCCATGACATTTCAACCTTAAACATTATAATATAAACTAATATGGGGGAATTTTGACTAACAGGGTGACCTCTAGTTTTTTAAATAGCTGCCAAGTCACATTTCGTTTCCAAACCAAACGTCGTAGTCGCCGCTACAGTCGTAGCGCGTAGCGGTGCTACGCCGCGCCACCGGGTGCTACGGCTACGCAAAACTTACGTTTTCACTGTGGGCATAATCACATTTTGACAAAGACCTATTTGTAACGTGATCAAATGAAACTAATTGTATAGATCCTGTGAATTGTGACGATATTTTTTAAATTTTTATTCATACTTTGTTGTCGCCTGAGTCACGTTCCGCCTGAGCCGAGCGTGCAAGCGAGAGCGCGGAACAAGCGAGAGGCACAATCGGCCAAATCTTTCGGCTTGTGATCAGATAATCTTTTTTTTCCTAGTCCCTTAGGACGCGTTAAATCTTTTTGACGTATAACACCAATTTTTTACATAGTATTTTCAATTATTATCTATCTAGGAAAAGTTTGTTTGTTTGCATTGAATAGGCTCCGAAATTACTTTTTGATGAAATTTGGTACAGATATAGATTAGACCACGGGGAAGGATATAGGCTACTTTTTATCGCGGCAAAATGTACGGTTACTGCGGGATTTCCTATTGCGCGCACGAAGTCGCGTGCAACATCTAGTACTTTATAAACTTGTTCTATTTCATGCTTTTCCATTTGTCTGCATGTCGATACTTCTTTTTAAAAATTGTCTTGGCCGAGCTTAAAGAAAGCAAGCCAGATACTTTTGACTTTTGTACGTTCCTTAGACAAAGGAAGTAATCACACAAGGAAAAAATCAACAATATCTTTATGTTCCTGTAGTAACACTCGTGTACACCTACGACCTCACATTTCCTAAGCACAAAGGTCTTATTAAAACCTAGGTTACCTAGCTCTAGACGAGTCACCTTTTGCAGTGCCATTTTAAACGAGAATTTTAGCTTTTGACATGAAAATTCGTGATAATTAAAATCTCATACTTTGTTTAAATTAAGGAAAATGTAAAATATAATATTTCTCAGAAAAGGCTCTGTAGGATCACCTAAAAGACCCAGTGTTCCAATTCTGTTTAAAATGTAATATCTTCCACGAACACATTACACAATGTTTCTTTAAGGCATGCGTTTTGTAATAACTGGGTAGCTGTTTACCCATTTTAACCAAACATACAAACAAACCAATATTTCCTCTTTATAATAATATAGTAGATTTACTATATTATAATAAAGAGGAAATATTGGTTTGTTTGTATGTTTATTGTTTGCATTGAATAGGCTCCGAAACTACTGGACTGGTCTTGATGAAATTTAGCACAGCTAAAGACTAGACCACGGGGAAAGACATAGGATACTTTTTGCTGCGACAAAATTTTCAGTTCCCGCGGGATTTCCTTTTGCACGTACGAAGTCGCGGACATATCTAGTATTATTTATCGACATCGCTAGAATATCTGTCTATACTTGGACATCTGAACTAACCATAACTACATAATTTTGTTACATATTATAATGTAAAATCAATAAATATATAACATAGTAAAATAATATCGAGTAGTTTAATTTTCCGTAAACAATTTTTTTTTTGTTTAAATTAACGCCGATGGAATTTTTGTCAATGGTGATAATTTCGCCATGTTGAAGACAAAGTAATAATATGTGGACTATATTTTGTGATTTTAAGGAAGCCATAGAGTAAAATATAACGAAATGATTTGATTTAGTGTTGGAACCGCGAGGTAATCTCGGCTTAGCCTAATTCGTATTATTTTACCCGGCAAGGCTTGCAAGCTTATTAGCTCAGAAGCGACGACAGATATATTTTTTAATTTTACCTTGATGCTGTAACCTTTAAATACTGGTGTTGGGCTTTTATAGCCGCCAAAGAAACGTCTATTGAAAGAACGCCAAAAAGAAAATTCTACAAAATAATTCCGAAAATTGCGAAAATAATTCCGCATTTTTAGTATTTAATGAATAATTATATCATTATGAACTTTTTATGAAACAAAAACCTTAATTGCTCATGTTGTATTTTCTAAATTCAATAAAAAATATTAATTTAGCCCGTTTAATATTATGTCAAAAGCGTGAAAATTCGTACCTCCAGAAAATGGCGCCGGGTGCGGGATATGTTCGGGCGTTTGATTTATTTCCATATTTAAATATTTTGATAATCAATGTCACCTGCCTCGATCCCTCAGCGAACACGTATGACACAATATTTTTACCGCCATTAAATGCGTCGCTTTAGGGTTATAGAGGTCCGAGACCGGGGTAATAATATCCATACTCTATTACTTTAGTGTTTTCGGGCCACAATATGTAATTCAACATTGTACGGGTGTATAGGAATGTTTTTTGATGAAGAATTTAAAATTATTTGCTTTGCTTATCTTTTGTTTGTCACTACACAAATGAGGAAAGGTTATGCCTTCTTTTGTGTACGTCAAAACTTAATATGGGCTAACTTTATCTTTGTTAAAACTCTACTTATCTTATAATTATCTATGGATGCTTCATAGCCTTCACACCACGTCAATTTGGTCCCGTGCTAACGTGTATACACAACGGGAAGTATATTTAATACTTCAATAATAGTATGTATAGACATATTTATGGTTTTTATTATATCATACATGATTGTGATACAAGTTGATGAAAATTAAGCTACTCCACTCTCTTAGTAGCTAAATACAATTTAAAACAACTAGCAGCGCGATACACGAACCAAGCGGGCCAGGCAGGCGGCATGCCGAGGGAATAGATTTCAAACATCAAAATGTTCTGCAAATAAATTAATACTGCATAGAGCTGTGCACACCGAGCACTAGCCTAGTGCCTCTCAAAGTGTCAAACTGTATAGAGGACTAGAGGTTTAACATCAAGGACACGGTTAAGAAAATTTGTTTGACAGGTTCCCGAGTATGGTGACATATCTTTAGACTTGTTTTGTGCAATAAATCTAGACAGTAACCAAATAAAAACCAATCTTATTGCCACACATTACATGCATAATAGTAAAACACGTGATGAGGATACTTTTATGGATTTCCAAATTAGTTTTTAATATTGTTAGATTATTTTTTTTAACCAATTTAAAGTGATTATAGTCGCTATTTTTTTGTATTTTTCAACAAACAAATTGAGCTACATAAGAGCAGAAAATTTATCCTAAACACCGACTTCTTTTTATAATTTTTATTAGTTAAATTTGTGTCAATTGTTTGTTTTATAACATTTGGTTTCACTTGGTCGCAAAATCAAACGAAAAAAAAAAAACATTTTTTTCTAAACGCATCGTCAAAGGTCACTCAGTATTTAAAACTTCTTACTTGTTAATTATCAATATGATTAAAATATCATAGACAGATGGAGAGGATTTTTTATTTTATCTAATGCTATCTTGAATGTTTTATGATATACCTGCAGAGAAGATAGCAGTTTCACTAAAAAATAAACTGTAGTTAAGAACCTACTTAAATAACCATAATATGCTTAGTAAATTATAAAATATACATAAATAGCATTGTAAAGTATAAGGTACCTATTACATATACTTACCTAAAACAATTTGTTGAAACATAAAACTTCTAAGGTACGCGATTTCCGAAACCTTATGCGCATTTTAAAATAAACACCTGTAAGAGCTGCAACGCAACAGTTTGGGAGCCCGTGCCTAGCTCTCATGTTACATATTATATTGACCTGCTAGTTCACCCTCTCCCCCCTCCCCATACCGAGTCGAAACAAATCCGGTTAAACTGCCGTTTGATCCACGTTAATAAGTATAGTTATGGAACTTTTACTCCATTTTCACGGAGCGTTTTTGGGGTTCCAAGTGACAAGATTTTTTCTGTGACATTATTAAAGTATTGATCGGACTAAGTTGACTAGTTGCTTAGGTATATTATACAGTTAACGGCCGAATACTGGAAAGCTACTCAACATTAAGAGCCCTCCTATTCACAGGCCATCGCTCTCTCTGCTAGCCAAAATGACGAGGACAGCATGTGATTTGAGCGTATCTACTTGAGAGTATAGACTACTACTTAAATAATGTAAAATATTATAATTAATGTGAAAGTTTGTGAGGATGGATGGATGGATGTATATTTGTTACTCTTTCACGCAAAAACTATTGAACGGATTTTGATAAAATTCGTTATGGTAGTAGTTTAGGCTCTGGATTAAAACGTAGGCTACCCCGGCTACTTTTATCCAGGAAAAGTACAGTATTCCCGCGGGATACCCGATAGTATATTGACGCGAGCGAAGCCTCGGGAAACAGTTAGTTCTTTATAATAATAAAAAGATTGTTCCATTAGCATTTAGCCACCTTTTAATATTTATTTTTAAAATTCTTATGGTAAAAAATATTATTTTAAAATTCAGCAGGTAATTTATTAATTAAATAAAAGCAGGTCTTTACAAAAACGCTCTCCTAAATTATTCAAGATCCAATTAAAATATGTCTTACTGGTGAAAGCCATAAAATATTAAGCCGTTGGAACCTATTTAATTTGCAAATAAAAATGGCGGATAGCGCGTTCAAATCCAATCTGGAGGTCAGTAAATCCAGCTATCTAATTCCGTTTGGGCGCGTACACAGACACTAAATTCAGTTCTCATTATGCGTAGCAGCGCCTGATTCTGTGCTTTATGGGAAATTGGCCTTCTATTTACTAGCTGCTGTTTAAAGTTTGAACGTAAGGTTAGAAACGTTCGTTTAATTATTTTTGGTTGAAAGCATCGAAAATGTAGAAACTTATGAAAATTATTATGTACCTGTAAGTACTATTACATTTAATTCTGTGGTATTACTAGCTGATTGAATAGGTAATACTATACACTAAGAAGATTATATCCTCATCTTTCTTTATATCCTCGGCAATCTTTGCTGTATTTGTTAAGATTAAATTCCTTTTTGATAAAGGTTGGCTGTTCGGCACAGACCACAGTTGGTTTCTCACAAAAAAAAAATATATATTTCTTTACACGAAAGAGGGATGTGCACGTTAATCTGAGTTTCTTTACATCCTAATGTCATTAAAAATGTTCATGAACCCTGTAACTATACTGTTACGTAGACATTTACCACCTTACTATTAAACGCTGTAGGTATAAGCTTTGAATAGTTATAGGTACCTACAGTGTTTTGTTCCCGTCACACAAGTGACATTTTTAATTCGATAGAAGGAGACAAAACACTGTATAACTAATAAAATCAAAGCTTATACAGCGTTTATTAGTAAGGGAGACAAAGTAGATCTTCTATACTATAATATTATAAATGGGAAAGTGTGTATGTTTGTCCGTCTTTCACGCCAAAACTACTTAACCGATTCAAATAAAATTTGGTACACAGATCAGTGGCGTAAATAGGGCGGTGCCACCGGTGCCCAGGCACAGGGCGTAGACTCTGGGGGGCGCAAGAATGGCCAGACCAGGCAGGACCAGCCCCGGATCTAGGGCGCAAGTATAGAAGCTCGCACAGGGCGCAGAAAAGGCTATTTACGGCACTGACACAGATAGTCTAGAAGCTGAGAAAGGATACAGGCTACTTTTTATCGCGGGGAAATGTGCGGTTCCCGTGGGATACCGTGGGAGCCGCTGGCATCAGCTAGTATTTCATATTTCCAAACTAACGTAGTGTGAAATACATTCGAGTGTAATTTTCGAGCGAATATTCTAGAGCTCGTGGCACGACCTTTGCCTAATTAGCTTTGTTAATATTTCAGTAAACCTGAAACGTTCGCAGCGATCGTTGTCGAAACGCTGCCGGCGAAACTATTATGTTCAAAATTTAAATATAGGTTACTAGGTAGATACCTCTAGATGCCCGCTACTTGGTCTGTTTTTTACTAGCTATACCTACCCGACAGACGTTTCACGTTGTTTTGTCTTAACGATTAAGATTAACTGGAATAAATAAACAAACGCCTACAATTTACATTTACTTACTTTACATAACTACACCTATCACCTACACCTACACCTAGGTACGCCTACTACCTGCCCCTACAGCAGAGTTATCGACCACTGATGTGGGAACAGTGGGAGTTGGTGTTAGAAGAAAGTGAACATTGAGGGTTATGTGCCAAATAAAGAAAAAAAATTAGGGTGAGCGACCACTTAGGGGAATGAAAAATAGTTTAAAATCTATTCTCATACCTACCGAAAAAAACCTGCAAAATTACATTAAAATCGGTCAAGCCGTTTCGGAGGTATTCTCCAACATACACTGACATGAAAACATAATAAAATGTAGAGCTTACTAGTACTTTCATTGCAGCTCTTAGAGCGGTTGCCGTAGAGAACTTACAAACTATTGCCGTCTACGGATAGTTTACAAAAGCAATTATCTTACATTACTGTTTTGTATTTATTTATAAAAGTAGGTACCCAGAGAGCTGTGACTTGTGAAGGTCTTTAATGGGTTATTGAAAATATCAAAAATGTCGATGTTCATTGGAATAGCTCGTTTAGCATGGAGGCGATCAAACAGATTGCCGGAGCTAAAATTCATTTCAGACTAGGCAAACATATATTTATTAGATAAACTATACCTAGGTGAAGCGACACGCGCGCTCGTAACTAGCCTGGCGGCGGAAATTCGAACTAAACTATGTTGATGTGTTCTTGATATTGGAAAACGTGATGATAGGCTACTATAGTATAACCATGGTACTAATGGCCCTCGCCAATGTTTTTCTATGGAAATGACAGGCGATGTTCAAAAGACGACGATTGCTGACAGACATAAAAATAAATTCGTGTTAGTTACACTATTTATAACTCAAGAACGGCTGAAGTGATTTGGCTGAAAATTGGTGGGGAGATATCTTAAAACCAGGAGAATGACATAGGATACTTTTTATCCCGTTCCCGCGGCAATCAAAACTCGAGAAATGCTGGACCTATGGCTTATTTTGGTCTTGAAATAATTGTGGAAGTTGAGGGAAGGTTAACAGTGAAAAATATTGGAAAAGGTGTGGGTTGTAGGAATAGGTGTATTCATTTATTCATTTCAGTTCATATTTAAGACAGAACAAGGTGTGTCGGGCCAGCTAGTTGAAAATAAAATTAAACTGTACTGTATTTTGTTTAATTTTTTTTTCAGTAAAAGTTAGTGTAAATAGCACATTTCTTTATCGAAGAGTGATGTTTACTTGTTTATAAATTGAAATTTGTAAATAAAACCATTTTTAAAGATTTTTATCAGAGCTTATTATAATTATAGTTTTCCTTACGTTACGACTACGCTAGAGCAATTGTGTTCAAGGAAGGACTGTAGTTTCCAATTTAATTTCAGTTTAAAACAAGAAGTTTGAATTCGACAAAATTAATATGGTCTCTGTATTTCATTAATACGTTGTAAGTAAAGTGACGTTTAATTTTTCGGTTGCGTTAAGGGGCAACACTTGACCCTCTTTTGTTTTTTTACCCGACTGCGCGACGCAAAGGAGTGGTAATGTGTTTATCAGCCTATGTATGTATGTATGTATGTATGTATGTATGTATGTATGTATGTATGTATGTATGTATGTATGTATGTATGTATGTATGTATGTATGTATGTATGTATGTTCCTTTGAAGCACTATACAGACCAAACGCCTGGGCCGATTTTTATGATTCACACGTCAATCGATTCCTCTTAGTCCGGCGAGTGTCACTAAAGACATGACGTTAGTGAAAATTCAATATGGCGACTACTGGACGCCATATTGTGAAAATGAAAAAAATGAAAGTCAACAAACTATATCAAGTGGGGTATCGTTGAATAGGTATTTAAAAATCATTGTTAGTTTTCTCTCAACATTTTTCGATTCGACTGACCGTTTATGATCTATTTCGATTTAAAGTTGCGTAACAACCATTCTCACATTCCAGTGATGTAGTACTGATGCTGATAGGAAATCCAGTCTGGTAAATAGTGAACAGTCGGGATCCATTATTCGACAGCCAATCTAATTTTTCAATGGATCCTGACTGTTTAGTTGTTATGTTCCAATAGTATTAATTCAATAATATATTATAGAATTCTAGACCACCGGATATCTAAGTGCTTGTTTTTTTCTTTTCAGTTTTAATTATGTACCTACTTAGTTTAGTTCACTTTTTACGCAGTCGGGTTTTTAAATTTTTTAAATTATAATTTTTTATTAGCTTAATTTCCTACATTTCCTTACCTATACCTAGATCATTTCCCTAACTAGACCATTTGAAAGAAAAAACTGGGATACGTAGAATATATCTGGTTACAATATAGAATATCAGTGAATAAATTAATACTTATTTACTTACTAAAACTAAATACAGGGAATTGTATCATGTGTCCCCACAAAAATACATACTTGATATCCTAATTCCTGTAGAATTATTAAACAAATTCAAAAAGTTTTTAAAATACTTATGTTGATATAACCTTCATTTATTGCTGCTGCTAATGAAGACCACTAGACCACAAAGTTTAAATTATTCTATTCGCATGCGGTGTTATAATATTAATTTTAACATAAATCGTCGCCATTTTTTATGGTTTGGTACTCTTTCTTCTGTACCTATTCTTTATTTTTCTAGGGATTTATTTTAAATTTGCCCATTAAGGCTCTGTAAATTAAGCGTACCTAGTTTCCTATAAGGATCCAGTGTCCCTCTCCTCCCGACTCCCCGTATAGCGTTTGTCTCTTTAATTACGTGTTGATTAAATTGGATTTCAACATAATAATATAGTGTAATGAGTTCATACAATATACATAAATGTTGTTTAGCTACATCTAGGTACTTACCTACCTTATTTTGTACCCTGTCCAAGTAATTTTACGCAAGTAATTTTTGATTAACTTGACTACAGATTACAAAAGTTATCTTTAATACCAGCTTATTGCCTACCTTTAAGTACATTACGTATCTAATGGAATACGTGTTGTTTTTGGTTTTGCTAAAATTTGGTACTTGTGAATATTGAATTTGATACTTTACCTTCTCATTAGATTTGTTTGTGTTATGTACTATTTACTTAGTACTTGAAATTATTATTATGTTTTAAATGGTACCTATTGAATCAACATACAGAAACTTAGATGTAGGTATCGCAGAGTTTTGTACCTAACTTAACTACCTACTCACCAAAAGGGATCGTGTGTTTGGAATAAAAGAACTCGTATCTTACAACTTTCCTTAATGTGGTGTACTGTAATAAAATAATGAATAATGAAATAAGAATGCCACAGTGAAAATCATTGCTGATGATTCTATTATTTAGAATACCGCCTAGTCATTCGATACCGAGATTTACTTACTTGGAAATGCGAAGGTGAAAATCGTAAAATTATTGAGGAATCTTGGCTCTTAAATTGAGTATTTGACACAGATTCGACGGAAAAGTGAATTTATTACTCGGATCGGGATACCTATATTTACTCTACTTTTGGACCTTGGTGTTGAGTTGAGATCAATAAAATTTTGTTGGGTTCGGTCAGAGCCACCTAGCGAAACATTACTGTACTGACGTGAGTTATGAGTGCTGCGTTAGTTCCAAAAATGTACCAATAGATGGTTATTTTCATAAACTACACTTACTGCATATCGTTTTAATATTTTTGATATTATATTAATTATCTACTACGCAACATATTTTTGTTTCAGGTATTTATTCCATACTTACGGTTGAATAGATTTTGATCTATCACAGGCCCATTGGTAAAGTATAAGCTTATTCTTCTCTTTTTTTCAATTAGGTACATACAAAGGAGACGGACATTTGATCCATCTTTTGGTTTCTTAACCTGAATTTCCTATTTAAAAAAAAAAAACGGACTAGAACGAGTCAGACCAACAGTTATCCACCGAGATTTCTGTACCTACAAAGTTAAGCTATTATTTTTAACATTTTTCGTTTAAAAATAAAAATTTATGCGTCGTAAAAAATAAATAATTTGGAATGCTGTCCCTATATCAAGCCCTTTACCATTTGAACTTGTATTTTCAACTTAAAATTTGGACTGCCTTCTAAACTTTAGACCTTTTTAGATTTTTTAAGATTCAATCCCATTTAAAAATTTTGAACATTTCAAAAAACTTGTAATACTAAAATAATAACGATGTTAACTACTTGTCAAATTTCATAGTTCTAAGTAAGTCAACGTGAACTGGGAAGTACCTACATACCCTATAAATTTTGATTCCCTTGTGAGTGTCAAAATAACGTTTTTGTGGTAAATGGTCTTATTTACGTTAACTTAGAAGTAAAAAAAATCACAGCTTTAAGGGACCGAAGACATTAGGCACTATACCTCCACGCATTCCTGAAATAGAGGGCAGACTGAAAAATGAAATTTATCTACCTTTATCTATCTATCTTATATCATAAAAATAGGTATTAGATAAATGTTAACCTAAGTACTTACTAGTTACTGAGTAAAAACTAAAAACAAAGAGCATCTGGCTACTAAAAGTAAAACAAACCTTAAGGTATATTGTTGTACTGTACCTCAAATACCTAAATTCTGGCAAACTGCTAAAATTAATAGTGAAAATCAAAAACAGGCACGAATATGTGATATATTATTCTGTGTCGCTTAATGGCGGTGCTGAGGGTTGCCATAAAACGCAGGTTTCCACTCGAATGGCCGGATCGCGCAAAAACTGAAGAGATAATCTTTTGTCCCTTGTTTGTTGATGACAGGATGGCTGGGGTGAATTTGATTAACTATCAATCGCAGTTATTTTGCTGACTCGGATGTTTTTAGACGGCGTAATGTTCTAGTTGACAAGATTAAATACATCCGAAAAATTCGCGCATATAGACACACATTGATAGTGTCGTCCAGCATTCTTGTGACTAATATTTTGAATCCGTTTACAGTATTTATTCTTCAAGATTTTATAATAATAATAATGTTTATTGGCATAGAATGTTGGTTACAAACGATCTTAAACTAGAAGGTACATTAGTGGCAAATATTCTGCTTTATGAAGCGTGCAAATATAATTTTTACAAATAATAATATAAATAAAGTGTCCTCTAATATTGATTACATAGATTTAATTGGGTGTGGGGCTTATTATTTTTACTAGCTTTTGCCCGCGGCTCCGCCCGCGTAAATACAGTATGCCACGTGAACACTACTTTTTCGGGCTAAAAAGTTACCTATGTTTTAATTCACAGTCTAAACTACTAGGTAACACATCAAATTTCATCAAAATCAGTTCAGTAGCTTTTGCGTGAAAGAGTAACATGTATCTAACCATACATCCATCCATCCTTACAAACTTTCACATGTAAGTATAATAGTAAGTAGTAGGACTACGGCTTTACCCAAAAATCGTGTGAGAGAAATATTTCTACACTAGCTTTTTCCCGAGGCTCCGGCCGCGTAAATACATTATTGATTACTTTTTCGGGATACAAAATATCCCATAGGATAAAAAAATTAAGGGTCCCGGGAAAGGACATATACTTTCCCGGGACCCAAAGTATGTCTATACCAAATCTCATAAAAATCGGTTCTGCGGTTAAAGCGTAAAGAGATAACAGACAAACTCGCATTTTTAATATTAGTATAGATACCTAATCCTTTGGAACTTAAATGCTAAACTTACGTACCTATATAATATTTTAATCGAGGTTTAAACGACATCGGTTTTTAATTTTCAATATAATCAACATCGTAAAAGCGATATGACAAAAGTTCGTAACGAAGTAGTCAATTCATTTTTCCAGATCAATTGACAATTACCGCTGGGCTAATCTTTTGTCCCTTTTATTAGCCTCACAGTAGGGATGAGTTTATGATTAAGTGCCTGTGGCTCTTATCGCTTTCAGTTTATCTCTTCGTTTTCTGTCCATTAACTTTATAATAAATTATACTAGAGTCAAGGCTGTAGGTAATAAAAGCAAAATTGTTTTCCCTTCTGTATACATATACCTAAGGAATTTAGTGTACATAATATTATGTACTTACCTATCTTCCCTTTGGTTTCGCTAATAATTATTCGTACTAGGCACTTGTGCTAATTGCTAGGGTACCTAATTATGAAAACGGGTTGTTTCTAACTTCCTTCTTCTTCCTGATTAAATCTCTAATTTAATATCCTTGATTTATAGCAAAATTAAGTTATTTATAAATTCTTTGTTCTTGGAAACTGTTTCAAGCCGTCTTAGCCTAGCTACTTACTTTCAAATTATAATTTACGAAACATGGTCCTACACCAAAATACATCATTAAAGCTCAAAGTATCGTTATTAATGCGATTTATTACTAAAGACGACATAATTACCTATCGAATGACAGCAATAAATATAGCCTCAAAGTAAATATATTAAATACGTTCACAGGCGGTATACAACGTAAATGCCACCATTAAATAAATCGAAAGTGTCATTAAGCGGTCCCCAATAAATACAAATGATTCTATCCGCCTCCTGCTCAAATGGTATCACAAATTCGCTTACATCATCCTGAAATAGTTGCGGTCGGGAAAACTTTTTATAATGCTGTCAACACCGAGATCCTTATCGCACTTTTTTAACGTTGCGTTGTCACAGTGACAGCGATTTTCACAAGCCTTGTAATTTGCTACAGCTGTGGAGGATAGCTACATTTTACTTTGTTTTTACTCATCAATCAAGTTGTAAGTCAATATGCCAGCCTGAGCCACGACCTCTGTGGCTTAGTGGTTGAGCGTGTTGGTGCTCAAGCCGGGGGTCTCGGGTTCGAATCCCGCCGAACGTTTTTCTCCGTTTCTGGGTCATGGATGTGTATCACATTACACACAATAAAAAATGTTAAATATGTCTATAGTATAAAAGTATTAAATATAATAGTTCCCTTGTCTGGTACAAGTTCTTCGAGAACTTACCACGGGACCAGATTGACGTGGTGTAAAGCATCCATATATATTATTATTATTATTTATGAAGTTGTTTAATTTTGTTAAGCGCCATGTTTGCCATTCGCCCGAAAAATTATCAAATTATTTGACAAACTCTACCTACGTTTAACGTTTGCCTTGTTATTTTTTTGAACAATTAAATAAAAGCCGCATCTTATACAAATATTTAACAAACACGTAAAATTGGTCAAATAATTGTAAAATGAATAATTACTAGACGCATTACAAATTGCATTTTAATCATAGACGTATATTATAGACGAGGCATGTTGAGGCAAAAAGTGTCTCCAGTAAAATGGCCCCAATTTTTAAATTTTTGGGGCCATTTTGAAATTCGAAGTATGATGAAAACAAGATGGATGACATTTGAGTTATGGTGAAAACCAAGATGGCGTAACTTTTTCTTGTATGAAATTTTTTTCTGCTAAATGTACGTGATAGCCTATCTTGAGTTGAAATCTTTGATTTTAATACTTACTGTGTTATTAATTATTATGTATAGCAAGAGTTCGAATTTCGAGCTCTACCAAGCTGCGTAGCGCGGCGCTGCTCTTGCAATGAATCGTGTATCTTCGAATAGTGAATAAAGCTCAATTTAAACGCTATCTTAAAGATTAAGCGCCGTGTGTCGCGTCGTTTCTCAGTGTGGGCTGGGCCTTATTGACCATGACAATAGGCTAGACGACTGAATTTTTTTTATTGCATAAATGAATAGTACTCTTAAATATGAGTAACTTCTCAGAAGAAACCGTATATCAAAAGTCAATATGTTTAAGGGTACAGCGATTTGTTTACAAAATTTCGCAAGTCCCGTGAAAACGCTCCATACTAAAGTCGTACGTAGCTATGACGTCACGTCCATGCTAAAGTATAATATGAAGTATACGGCCGTAGGAATATATTTGTAAATATCTCCGATATTTGTACGCTTAAGTTTAACTTCAGTTTTAAGTTTAACTATTTACCATAATAAAAGTTTTTGTATATGATGTAAGTAAACTAATGATGTAGGTTTTGTTAACAAATTTAGCAAAATAAAAATTAAATTTTTTGTACTTTTTAGATGTATCTAATTACTAAACTATAAATAAAATATTATAATTTTTTACATTTACGAAGTAGTAATGCCTCGAAATTTCTGAGTACATTAATGAAACTACATATTTTAGATGTCGTGTACCCAATTCTATTTTCAGATTTTATTCCATCATGTTTTGATGAAAATTAAGTAAGTAAGCAGGTATAAATTGATACCAAGTCATTTGTTAGTTATATATTTCCTATGATCTATTTAAATATTGGCGAACTTATAGCACACAATATTTTGGGCACGTCACTGATGACAAAATTTTGTAATTATGTACTGCGAAAAAGTGTAAAGTATAGGAAAAAAGTTTGCTCGCTCGCTTCGCTTGCTCGCGTTTAATATAAATAGCTTAAATTGTATTATTTAGTACCTACAAATGTTTTGCTTTTGTTTTATCCGGTTGATTTTATAGTATTTTTACGAAATCTACAGTTTTCAGTGTTATAGCATAGCAGATTTTGACCTGTAAAATGGGAAATAAATTTTGCTCCAACGCTACGCTCACTCGTGTTTGGTTTAAAGAACATTTTATTGTAATACCTATTATGTATTTAGTGCTGACGTTCAGTTTTAGGCTACTGATATAATTGTTTTATTTTTTGATGTATTTTATACAGTATTTTAGGGCTTAAAGTTTAAATAGGTAAAACAGGAAAAACTTTTGGTCGCTCTTCTCGTTCGCGCTAACATATTAAATTAATTAGTATCGACGTTCAGTCTTAGCCCATTGATTTTTATGTATTTTATTGAAGTAAGTAGGTACAGTATTTTAGGGTTTAAACAGAAAAAAATTGGTATCTTTTATCTTGATTTCTCTATATTTTAGATAGGATTTAAAAACTAACGAGATTTAACCAGTAAAATTAAATTTTTTTTTTATAGTTGATAATCCGTGACTGCTTAATGGGCGGCAAAATATTTAATTGGCCCGTACCGGGGCGCCAAATTTTTACAGACGCTTCTAAATCACAAAGGAAAATAAAAATATGATGGCACGTCCATGACCTCATTAAACATTGGCATGTATTTAAACTTGCGACAAAACAATTAAATTTTGGATGTCAAAATACCCAATATTGAATACTAAATTACCAAGTTGGCGACAGAATGTAAGGAACAAAAAAATTACAAATCTGGTGACTAAATAATACCACTGAATTTTCCAAACTGGCAGACAGATTATATTTTAGCGAACAAATAACCATCTTGGCGACAATTTGTGAGTACACATTTAATTTAAGAATAGGCACATATATTTTCCCTGATGTAGGTAACTCAAAAACCATACAAGCAGCAAAACGAGCGCACACAAAAAAAAAACATAAAGGAGCGTACAAAATTCCCAATTTTTAATTTTTCTCGGTTTTAGGGGGGTGTAGATTATTGTGTAGATTAATTTTGAAATTTAAAAATGGCGGATATTTATTTTTCGTAAAATTGATATGGGTGTCGTTTACCAGGTTTTTGGGAGTGCTGGATACGAAAATGACATTCGTTTTGAAATTCCAATATGGCGGACATACTTAATTTTATAAAAATAATATGGGTGTCCTTTTATTGGTAATTGGTATTATAAAATATATAAAAGTCATCCATTTTAAATTTCCTTAGTAACCCCGCAACCTCATATTTTCGTCATGATGGGAGAAAAAGAAATTTGAAAATCCTGAATTTTCCAACATTTCTATAGCTTTATACATTCCTAGTATCTCAATGTAGAGCATTTACTTCTTTTTTTTTATAAAATTGATTCTATCTCGGAAACGGTGCATCCTATTGAAAAAATAATGAAAATTTCATCCCCTTTAGGAAACCCGCAACATCATATTTTCTTCATGATGGAAGAAAAAAAAATTCGAAAATCCTGAATTTTCCAACATTCCTATAGCTATAAACATCCGTCATATCTCAATGTACATCATTTACTTCTTTTTTATAAAATTGATTCTATCTCGGAAACGGTGCATCCTATTGAAAAAATAATGAAAATTTCATCCCCTTTAGAAAACCCGCAACATCATATTTTCTTTATGATGGGAGAAAAAAAATTTCGAAAATCCTGAATTTTCCAACATTTCTATAGCTATAAACATCCGTCGTATCTCAATGTACAACATTTACTTCTTTTTTTTACAAAATTGATTCTATCTCGGAAACGGTGCATCCTATTGAAAAAATAATGAAAATTTCATCCCCTTTAGAAAACCCGCAACATCATATTTTCTTCATGATGGGAGAAAAAAAAAATCGAAAATCCTGAATTTTCCAACATTTCTATAGATTGATACACCCCTCGTATCTCAGTACAGCATTGCCATATTTTTTTCTATAGTCACTTCTATCTCAGAAACGGTGCATCCTACTGCAAAAATAATGAAAATTTCCTCCCCCTTATTAACCTAGAAATCGCATATTTTCTTCATGAATGGCAGAAAAATTCATGAATCCTGAATTTTGAAAAAATCTATACATAGCTGGTACCTTGAACTACATAACATACTGTAATAATAATCATCAATCCTAATTAGCATCCCCAAGATCTTTTAAATTAGTATTCATATTCATTTTACGAAGATTGAATATTCTCCATTTTGGAAAAATGAAATTGGAAGACAATTTTGTAATCAAAACCCCAGAAACCTGGAAAAGGACAATTTTATTAATATTAATAACAAAAATTTACGCCATTGTGGAATTTCAAAACAGATTTTATTTTTATATTATTCTGCACCCCCAGAAACCTAGAAAATGACACCCATGCCAAAGAAAAACATACTCCAACAGTATCAAAAAATAGGCTTTTCCGTAGCCTGCAAATTGAATTTTTAGCAGCCATTAATTTATCAACCAAATCTGATTTTATAGCTGCTTATATGGTATAATGGTCACCAACTCGGAAATTAAGTCACCAACTTATAAATGTCGGTGCTAATTTGGATTAAATTTCGCCTCTTTTTATCTGCCGACTTTTGAATTTTTTGTCAATCGAGTGTTTTCGCCAGTTTAGTAATTTAGTCGCCAACATATTAATTCGCTGCCAAATTCAGTAATACAGTATGCTCACGTGCAGCCGCCAACTTATTTTTTGTTCGCTCGATTAATTATATCCCTTAAACATTTCGTTACAAAAATGGCACGATAATACGTAAAGGTTCGCTAATCGCTATCCCCGATCTATTTTATAATAAGTACATAATATTATAATTATAACCTTACCTAACCAAGATCAAGTCAGGACATATGTTTTTTTTATTACTTCAAAAGTTACTGTTCAATTTAGTTCAAAATAATTTTCCATAAAGAGTTTTTAGCATGATCTATTTAATTTATACTTTCTAAGTCTTATAGTTTAGAAATAACAGGGGGAGGACCACTTTGGAGGCCGATTAGGTACTCGAAAATCTTTGACTTCATAAAAAGCTATGTATGAATGAAACCTTGCATTTATTTTAAAAGATTATACTACTATTCTTATATAAGATGATGCTATTCAACGATACCGCACACGATGGAGTAGAAATATTTTTTTTTCATTTCCACTTCACATACTTATATGGAGAGCCACCCCTAGAATATAAAAATATTTTTTATGATGCCAAATCCGAGATCTATACACAATCTATGACTATACCAAATTTCATTCATTTATATTTATCATTCATTATCGACGGTAGAAGCGCAGACAGATAGACAAACAGACGGACGGACAGAGTATTCCTCGAGTATTACGGAACCCTAAAAATAAATTTATAGATAATAGGTACATATTATAACTTATCCGACAGAAATTTCGTTCAGAAATTGCTGTCACTCCCAATCCCCACTGAATGCAGGTATAATGAACGAAGCTTCAAAAAAGAAATTAAAAAAAGAACTGCGGAGGACGACAAAAAGCAAGTCATCTCGGGAGGATTTATTCCGTACCTTTTCTTGAAACTATTAATGTCCAAAGTTTTGTCCTCAATTCAATTGTTTTGACATAAATAATTGAGAGACATCAGAGGAACTGCGGAGACTTTTCTATTATTATTACTTATGACGAGGTCCAAGCCTACTTTGTCATTTCCCGTCACCTAGTTTAGGTAGACTAGGTAGTCAAGAGTTCAATTAAGGAGTGTAAAAAAATGTGAGATAAAGTACACAGTCACAATCCGTGACATTTTGAAAAAAATAAAATAAAATTGTACATTTATTATTGTACAGTGGATGGCTGCAGTTTAACAACTAATTTAATTGTTTTTGACCTCTTTAGTGGGCATTTAGGTAATTCTTAGTGGTTTTTTTTTGTAGGAAATAGCCTCCACCCATAAAAAATAGATAAGTATTTTATAGATAAGTAATGCAAATTTAAAAATTGAAATAAGTAGGTACCTACTTACTTACTTACTAAAAAAATTATTTATTGACTAGCTGATGCCCGCAATTTCGTTTGCGCAGAACTAACGAAAGCGGAACCCTATTTTTTAAACGGAACCCTAAAATAAAAGTAGCCTATGTTACAGTGGCGAAGGCTGCTTCTCATAGGGAAGCCGGAGCCTGTATAATAGGTAGGGATTTCTATGAAGGTTTGCAAAAGGTAAGTGACAAGGGAAGCCGATAGGAATGGAGTTATAGGAACCCTTCGCCACTGCTATGTTAGACCTTATAACATCAGCTATCTTCTAGTGAAAGTCCCGTGAAAATCGGCACAGCCGTTTCAGAGATTAGCCGGAACAAACAGACAGACAGACCGACAGACAGACAGACAGACGGACAGACAAAAATTTTAAAAATTGGTATTTTATTGTAAGTACCGAATATACTTTTAGATTCATTAAGTGAAAAGCTGTTAATTTGAAGTTACAAACAGACACTTCAATTTTATTTATCTGTATAGATTTTCGTCCGCAAATTATTATACATATTCAAATTATTTACACGATTTAAGATATTTTAACTATAAAACTTATTCATCGAGAATTCAATAAAGGTTTCAAAAAAATTTGAAATTATTTTATATTTAATTGACAAATAAATTACAACAATCCTCATAGGTTTTATTCGTGAGCATAAAATGAAAATTAAAATTCGTAGCTTAAAATCTATATACTCATACCTACCGAATACCTTCAAAATTTCATGAAAATCGGTCCGGCCGTTTCTAAGAAGTTCTCAAACAAACACTGTGGCACAAGAATTTTATATACAAGATGATATTACATCACAGAATACAGAATATCCAGAATTAGTGTTCGATCACATTTTGTAAGGGGCCGTCCATTAATCACGTGATGTTTTTAACAACTTTTTAGACCCCTCCCCTCCCCCTGGTGATACGTGATGAGGTTTTATACTACCCCCACCTAAGATCACGTGTATTTTTTTTACATAGTAAGCAGGTCATGTTTGAAGAAAATCTTTAACTTTAAGAACAATTTTTAAGCAATAATATAAGCAATTAAAAACTATACGGGTCATTTCTTTCGTAAGTATTTAAACAACACAACGAATCTACAACCGATAATAATTTCGGTATGCATAGACTAGATTCGAAAATTAATACACGTGATGTCTCCTTATACCCCCTCCTCCCCTTGGTGATACTTGGTGATTTTTTTCTGACCGCCCCCTTTAGGCATCACGTGATTAATGGACGACCCCTAAGCAGAGCGCACTGTAACCAAAACCATGGCGAAAGACCGCCCCGCCCGCTCTTTACTTTACTTTATTCTTTACACTTACAAAACAAATCGCGTTATTATGTTACGACAATTAGGTATTCAATAAAAATAAATTGAAAAAAGTTGGGTAAAATATTCCGTTATTCTGTGGCAACATATTATGTGTGGATAACCACTCCAATTTGGAGTGGTTGTGGCGGCTTCACTTTCAAGCTCATTGACGGTTTTTCCGTTTTTTCCGATATAGTACTTGTTTCCAATGGGTATGCCGTGACACAAAATACAAGCAAAACTTAACTTTTTTATACAATACTAGCTGTTGCCCGCGGCTCCGCTAAATACAGTATCCCAAAGAGACACTGTAGGTACTTTTTTGGGATAATACGTACCTAGCCTATGTTTTAATCCAGAACCTAAACTACCACCATACCAAATTTCATCGAAATTCGTTCAGTAGTCTTTGCGTGAAAGAGTAACAAACATCCATCCATTCATGCATCCATCTATCCATTCATCCATTTTCACAAACTTTCCCATTTACATATTACTTAGTAGGATAGGATGGCCTAAGGATTATTCAGTAAAAGAAAATTAATCCCCGAACATCGTATGCCCACGGGAAAATATTGTTTTGATTACCTGTTTCACATGGATATTTTGTAACGAAAAAGGCAGCGGATAATTATTTATTACTGAAATACTTTACATTGAGCTTTTTTTATGACATGAACCAGAACCTCAATTCTCGTATTTAAAGTAAACAATTTAAACAGTCAACTTCACTTTGTTTGGATTGAAAGTGTAGCGTCATGTTACCGTGAACGGATTTTATGCCGTTTCGACCAATCAGAGCGCGTTTCACGTTCGTTTAACGTTCATAAAAACACCTTTTGAGAGTGTAAGCATGTCGGGACTTGATTGCAATTGTATTAATGCAGGTTTTATTTAGCAGAATTGTCCCCCAGGAAACAACCAGACGTGTCGCCAGATGGTAAGCGATTACCGCCGTCCATGGACACTCGCAACAACCAGAGGCGTTATACTTGTAACTTCTCTGGTGTTGCAACTTGCGTTCCTGGTCTTTAAAATCCCCAATCCCCTTGGGCCTCCGGTAACTTTACTCACTCGGCGAAACCCAACGCAAGCGTTATTTCACGCCAGTTTTCTGTGAGATCGTGGTATTTATCCAGTCGAGCCCGCCCATTCGTGCCGAAGCGTGGCTCTCCCACAGTTACAGCTGAAATAATTTATATAATTTTTGAGGGTGACTTGTGCCCAGCGCTACATTGCATACCCACGGGAAATAACAAACTGGGAACGCGTTTCCCATGGGTACACCGTAATACAAGAGGCAATACACAATTTTTACATTATGCCATCTTCAGTTGAACAAAAATTATGCTTTCTTGATGCTGAAATTATGCCCAGCACCACTTCGCATGCCCACGGGAAAAAACGATTTAGGAACGTGTTTCCCATGGATATGCCGTGACACAGAAGGCAATTGTGACAAACACTTTCTTGATGCCTGTAACTGGGTACAATCCTATTATTTTGATTATCTTCATGGTATTGAAGTTTTTGCCCAGCACTACATCGCATATCTACGGGAAAGAACAATAGAGGTACATAGTTAATAGAATCAGGCGTTACTTTGCGGAAATCAATAGTATACAATAAACAATTTAATTAATATCAAGCAATATCCCGCCAAAAATACCCACAACTTGCAAGCAAATGTGTGAGTGCACACATAAGCATGCGTAACGCACCTCCCTCCTCCCACACTGCCTATGCGTACACTCAGAAACAAGATCGTTCAAACACCACCACCACACAAGCAACAATGTCAGCAAGATCGTTAGTTTTTTTGCTTGCAGGTTGTGGGTATTTTTGGCGGGATATTGCTAGATAATAATTAAATTGAATGATGGTACATGTTTCCCATGGGTTTGTCGTAACGCCAAAAAGCAATATGATTGAGATATTTTTCGATGTAATAGCCTGAAATGAATTATGATTATTTATACATTAAAACTTACGAAAACCATAATTTATTTTATAAGTGCTAAAAGAACAATGTGCTTTATTAAACCATAATTATTTTTAATAGTTCAGGGTGTGTCATTTTAGCACTTAACGATGATTAAAAAATCAACACGTTTTAATCAGCGTTATTATTTGAAGGCTTTTTAATAAACCGATAACTATTTTAAATGTGATCTTTTATTATTTTTTAAATGAAACAAATTATTTAAATACCAAATTTAGAAAATATTAAGTCGATAAGTTTATAGGATAATGTTTGAAATTTAATAAATTAATTTACAGTTAATCTAAAAAGTTGAAAGACTGAGTGATGTGTCTCGAGATAATTAATATTTGGGGTGTGTTTAATATTGGAACGTTAACCCCGAGGAAAATGGCCGGATGCAGGGAAAGATGGCGCGCGCGTGCGCGGTACACCGCTCGATATGTGCACCCTCTAGATGTGATCAGTTTCAACCACTATTAAGTTTTACTAGCGACCTACTTATATAAAATCATTACTGGTAGTTAGCACTCACACAATATGATAACACAGACACATAGAGTACACTGACACTACGGAAAATGATGGTCTGAAGTCTTAACACTGCCAAACCGACGATTATACCTGAACGTGTAACACAATCAAGGATCTGCCTGTAGTTCGTCGTTCCGATGATATTGCATCGCCACCGCCGGCTTGTCCCGGCGCAGCAGTAGCTAGCACGTACTGCTGTGACAGGACAATATGGCGGGAGCGTGCGAGGCGCTCGTGGCGGGCGTCGAGCGGCGTGTGAGGCAGCGCGTGAGGCAGCGTGGCCGTCCCGCGACTTCGCGCCGGCGCACAGCGAGCCCTCGCCCACCCCGGGGCACCACACCCTCAATGAATGCCACCCTCAATCAACTATCGATTTTCCTTAACAAAAAAATTTAATTCATTAAACGTATATCTTAATGTGCGAACACTCTTATTGTTGCCAAATTATACAAAAAAGGGTTACCTTAAAAAAATAAAAAGAATGTAGGTACTGACTTAAATAGGTCAATGACCTGAGCGTCCCACATGATGAAATTCGCAGGCGGCCAGTTTTCGAGAGTCTCCAATTGGAGTATTCCATTTCGCTTCGAGTGTAATTCACGCGCTCTACAACCTGCTGCCTGGCTGCAAAAGCTACTCATACAAGGAGAAAAATTAGAACGGCTAGTGCTCTCTTTATTACTGTTCTTTTATGTATCCCAATTGTATAAAACTTAAGAATTCTAATTTGTTTTACCTACCATATCTGTACCTACTATAGCAGCTTAAACGGCTGTAGATCAAATATTTTACCCGACTACGGCGAATCCAAAAGGAAGGCTAATGATGTTTGTTCCACCGTAGCATCAAAAATACTGATTTAATTTAATGAAGGAGGTGTCAAAAGATTTGTAACAAAAGCCCGAGTATAACATAGCGTAATGATTTACGTAGCCGGGTACTAGTTTTTAATAATAAAAGTATATATTTTACATAGTAGTTATCATTCTGTGCCGACACGCGTTGTTCTGCTTAACTACGAACTAAAATTAATAATCCTACACCCCACTTTAGGTGTCTAAAGTTCTAAACCAATCAACCTACTGGGGCTGGGCGAATAAAAAACAGGTAAACTGAGCACACCTATAAATATTTCACAGTCAAGTGACAAATTGAACACAGTGATTAAATGTTATGGGAAAATCATCAGTTTTTAGTTTTTTCCCCGCAGTTTTTTCAATAATCTCGCCGTTTAAACCTTCTCTGAACTTCCAGAATTATTTCAAGACCAACATTTGCTAAATCTGTCCAGCCATTCCCGAGTTTTAGCGAGACATTGGAATTGCAATCGATTTTTAGGGTTGCGTAGTTCACGTCTCGGAACCTTTATGGTTTCGTCAGGTAGCTGAGGTAGAGCTAGCGCTCGCCGTCGAAAAAGGAGCTCATCGAGAACAAGCCGGTCTGGCGGTTATAAACCTGGCAGATTTTTATTTATTGACCAAAATTTGTGAAGATTTTTTGAGTAAAAAAGAAAACTGTTGTTATACACGGCTGCGCGCTAACTAGAAACCGATAAACATGCAAGTCTGGCAATCCTACTCTTGACCAGTTTTCAGCCAGACCTACCAGTGTAAACACCTACAACCTACGCAGTTTGAAGATGTAGTTGTTGGTACCTATAGAAATTAAAGTAGGTACCTATGCAGATTGTAAGTCAGTAAGTAAGTAGTTTTATTAAAAAAAATTCCAGTTCATACTTAGTAAGTAGTTAAGACAGGATGGTCTGTCGGGTATGCTAGTTATTATAATTATTATTTTAGATTATGTCATACAAATTTATTAGAAAACAACGAATGCAGTGCAGACTATCTCTTTCCATGAAATTGGTCAGAGGTGAAAATCAATTCGTCACGATTTAGAAACCCGTAATAACGTGGTTAGATCATGATTATGTGGGTACTAAGAAAGGCCGTAACTTCGTAAAATAATTAATTTCATTTTTAATAATGTAGGTTTAGTAGTAGTCAAAGAATAATCCAAAAGCAGGTGTAGAGTGCGTGAGCTGGGACCTAAGCAATTTCTTCAGAAAATTGTACAGGATACTTAGAGAGTAATCATACTAAAAATCCTGACCCTAGGGGGTTAAAGTTAGTTTGACTTCAGCTCCCTTCCACCAACTGAGAACGCAGCTAAACAGCATTCACGGCGCACCTACCACCAAGTGCAGCTGTGGCTTGGGAATGAGCTGCCTCCCCAAGAGTGGGGATGGGAACATGAAGGAGACAGCCTGGTGCCAATAAGAACTGAAAATTCGCCTGCACCGGAGGTCCTACTAAAAACAATATTTTGCCGCTGCGCTAAGGATTGTGGTAGTGGCAAATGTGGATGTCGGAAAGCAATGCTCAAATGTTCTGCGGCATGCCTTAGCTGCCAAGGGAAATGTCTCAACGGTGTGTCTCTGGACGAAGACAATGGTGAAGATGACGTAGAACCCCTCCAGCAAAAACCATCCACTGAAGATGAGGGTGATTTGGGAGAAGAACTCTTGCCAGGAACTTCACGGCCTAAACGGATGAAGATATATAAAATAAAATAGTTAAAAAAAAGAAAAAAAAATCGATAGCTCTATGGCTGAACAGATTTGTATGATATTTGGTAGGTTGATATGATATAATAGGACCTGGATTAACATGCAGGCTATTTTTCATCCTGAATAACACGACTGAAGTAGCAGGCAAGAGGTAGTGTTTGATAAGTCTTTTATTTTTTTAGATTATTTAACTTTTCCAGAACGTGTAGTTCAAAAATGGTTAGGAATCCGACAAGTGGTGTAGGACAAAAGTTGTAGGAAATTTTATTATCTTTCATTACGTACAAGACACTTTTTCTCTACGACGCATCGTTTTAAAGATATTAATGAAAAAAAAAAGTGGGAACTTTAACCCCCTTCCCCCACTCCGGCGCCCTAGAGAGAGGGGATTTTTAGTATGTTTACTCTAAGCATCCTGAACAATTTTCTCAAGAAATTGCTTAGGTCCCAGCTCACGCACTCTGCACCTGCTTTGGTAAGTGGACTATAGGTATATTGTATGAAGATAATATTAACTACCTATTGACGAGGCGTGATCGTGAAGCGTCCGTTAGGTATATTATATATCTACTTACATAGATGTATAATATTAAAAAGAGGTAACTTATTAGCAGTGGCGGACTAAGCCCGTCAGAGAGCCGGGGCGGCAAAGCTGAATGAGGCCCCCCAGCTCTAAAAAATTGTAGTTTTTTAACTTCCCGCAAAGAAAATCTAAGATTTTAAAAAATCGAAAAGTTATTGGTTTACCCCGTTTTGCTTATAAAATAGTGTTTTATTAAACTTTTGATAAAGCTCGGAGAGCTCAAAAGTCTAATGAAAGAAAATTATTACCAGTGACAATTTTTAAGAAGCACTTTTATTTTTGAGCTCGATAAGCTCAAAAATTACACATTAGATAAAATTTTAGCGTTGCGCGGGAAGTTGCACGAATGGCCTTTAGGTCAACTGTTTTCCTAATTTTTTATGTTTATTTCGTTAAAATCTGGCAAGTGAAATTTAAATTCGAATTAAATTATTTCGGCTAAATAAATATACCTAAAATATGGAATGGATATGGGTGAGGAAAATAAAATACGAATCGATCGACAAAAAAAAATGACATAAAATAAATCAAAGATAGTTTTTTTTATTTCTTGTAGCATGTTATATATTATCGAAGATAATTTTTAATTAGTTTAAATTTCGGAAAAACTCCTCTCGCATGATGAGATGCAAATGGTCAAGAAGAATAATCGATATACAGGGTAACGATTCACTGAAGTCCCATTTTATTTTAAATTGAAGGATTTCTTGGGCTCACCATTTAGCAGCAACATTCATACTCGTATCGGTGACTTTTACATGCCTGCGCTACCTTTTTATTTCTTGGCAAACTTGCTCCTTATCAAATTCACTATAACTTTGTATCAGATTTATGAAGTGCTACAGCCAGAGCGTCATCTGAAGCTTGTAACATAAATTTTGTTTTAATGATTTGGAAATATTATTGATTTGTTTCATGGCCCCGTACCGTGTCTACAATTCTTGTATAAATCGGTCTATGCATTGTTACATTGACCGACGTATTTCTTCTTGAATTGATAATTCAGCATGATGAGCTGATTCACCCGGCATCATATTGTAAGCTTAAAATGTATGTAAAAAATTCAAATAACCAAGTTTTTGGTTTTTTATTTTCATCTTATATACAAAAAAATATATTTTTTGTATAAGATAAAAATCAAAAAAAAAATACAGTATATTTGGAACATTAAAAGGTAATAAAATATTTCTTTTTTTCACCTTACTTTGACTTCATATCGAGAAATTAACCCTAATTTTCAATCGAAAATTCTCCCGTCAAAATATTAGCCCTTTTTTTAAGTCGGTGGACTTTTTGTTCATTGATATCTCTTCTTTCTAATAATGTAAAAAAATATACATTACCATAGTCAATGTTCTCAGAAAATGCAAGAAAAGAACAGGTAGTAAGGCCCAGACCCGCCTTACTTACCGCGCTTACCGATAGTACGGACCCGCGCGCCGTGCGACACGGCGCATCGCCCGCTTTTAGCGCTATTTTCACCTCTAAATTAAAATTATAAATATTGGTGATAGAGTTCCGGGAGGTGGAACTTTTTTATGATATTTCATCCACTTTAAGGATTTTTTTTTTCAAAATTAATATCTTTAATAGTTTCCGAGATATTTTGATAAAACCATACCCCCTTTTTTTTACTAAATTGTTTTTGCAATTTTTTCGAGCCCCTCTTGAATTTTTTCAAAAAGTTTCTAGAGGTCATTCCGAATCGAATGAGCCCTGGATGATAATTTTCGGCGCCCTTGGACATATTATCAGAAATATCAGACGGACAGACAGAAAGACAGAAATCATTGAAAAGGATCTTGTGAATCAGACTATAATCCTCAATATTGATTTGACGATATAGATAGGTATACAAATGTACAGAGACTTTGCCATATTGAGTCTCACGATGAGAACAAGTAGGTACATACAGCTACGTCACTAATAAATGTGCACTACAAATCGAGGGTTAAGAACCAGAGTAGCGTAAGGGCAAAAATTAAAAAAAATAACTGGAGTGATTTAGTACGTAGAGTACTAAGTAATCTACGTACTAAATCGCTCCAGTTTTTTGGCACATAATAAAATGGGGATTAAAAAAGCGAATGGAGAAAAAAAAATATTTTTGAATTTTTGCCCTTACGCTACTCTGGTTCTTAAACCCTCGAAATAAAATAAGGACCACTCGCGAAATGCAAAAACTGATGCAATGTACTCGTAGGTGCATTTTGAATATAAACTACGGATCATAATTTCTAGGCTAAATTATATGAAGAATTACTTACTTTTTCCAAATACTGGAAAATGCACTAACTCAACTCTGAACTCATTTACTTTTATACCGCAACAAAAATCAAAAACACTATTACACTTTTTAATAAAATTACTTTGAACGCATAAGATCGCGTTTATTACTTTACTAGCTTTTACTAGACTTCGTCCGCCTGGAGTTCGGTTTCCTTACAAAATTTTAACCCCTTTTTCACCCCCTTAGGGGGTGAATTTTTAAAAAATCCTTTCTTAGCGGATGCCTACGTTATTAAAACTATCTGTATGCCAAATTTCAGCAAAATCCGTTCAGTAGTTTCGTCTGTGCGGTGATAGATGAGTCAGTCAGGTTTGCCTTTTATATATTACGACCCGCCCCGGCTTCGCACGGGTACAGTAGGTACTGATACTAATACTACAGAATGTCTTTAAACCTCTACCAAACGGGCGAAATTTAGTCAAAAGTTCAAAACAAACAGAAACAAATTAATATAGGTACCTACTAAAACTCAATGAAATAAGTAGGTGGTATACTTTTATCGTATGAAATACCTATACTCTTCAAGACTAACAATACAACAAACACTAAATAAATAGGTATTCAAGTATCTATCCACCATAGTTACGTTAGTAATATATTATATTCTTTGCCATAGTTACAACGAACACAAAACAAAAAAAAAATACCCCGCCCCCGCCTTGGTGACACCCACTTCGCAACGGGCCGTGCAGCAGAAATCGTAATATTTTAATTTCGACATAACTTCAAAACCAAACGTCCAATTTTATTCATTCAAAGACCAAATATTATCTAAATAAACTGTTCTTAGTGATGAAATAATTTATTTTGATAAGGATTAATAGCATGAGTAAAATAAACGCGTTTAAATATAGTCCAAAAAAAATTCAAGATTTCTAAATAAAAAAATGGTTGTTGTGCCTCACTCGACATAGATAGGTATAGTGTGTCGCGGACTTTTTTGTAGATATTTATACGATCTACAATTAATTAGAACATTTTATGTTTCTATCTCTTATAGTTTAGGCAGCGTACGCAAAATAAGTAACTTTTCTGGTTGATTTTTTACACCTTGTGTCCGAAACCCCCAAATATCTTACGGAACCCTATATTTTTCCAAAATAAAATTTAGCCTATGTTACTCGTGGATAATGTAGCTTTCGAATGGTGAAAGAATTTTTGAAATCGGTCCAGTACTTTTTGAGCCTATTCATTACAAACAAACAAACAAACATACAAACAAAGTTTTCCTCTTTATAATATTAGTGTAGATTTAGACAATATTTTGAAAAAAGGCTTAAAAATATCGGAACACACTCATAAACTATTAAATATCAACGTAATGAAATTTAATACCTATATTTTAAATGAGGCCTATGTTTATTTTTCGACGTAAATAGAATGTAGTGAATGTAAATGTAGGCGTACAAGAGTGAATTATTTGCACTTCATTCATTCAGGGATTCCTGAGTACCCGCTACAAAGTCGGGAATTCCCCCAGCGTATTGGACGCGTTCAGCAAAGTTAAAGAATAAAGTACCGCGTAAAAAGTCTAGATGGCTGTAGTGTTTTGATCTTGGTGAAATTATGTAGGTACTGACTACTGAGCACATTTTTAAGTCTTGCTTAGGATTTCATCAGGGGAACGCAGAGGCATCTGGCCCCAAGACTGGAGGCCCGGCGCGGGCCGCCCCTTCCGCCCCCGTTAGTCCGCCACTGCTTATTAGTTATTAGTTTGTTTAATTATTAATTTAACATCTAACAACTTCTTCTCATAATTACATTATTTAAAACGGGTCTTGACCACACTTGTGCGAGTCGGACTCGCGCAAGTAGGGTTCCGTATCATTAAAAAATTATAAGCAAGCTGTGTGAAGGCTGTGTGTGTGTCACCGAAGTAACAGAGTATAAAAATATGAAGTCGAGCTGAGTAATTTTGAGATCCTAAAAACCACGAACTTTTTGTAGGTAGTAGGCATAGACGTATATTATAGACGAGGCATGTTGAGGCAAAAAGTGTCTCCAGTAAAATGGCCCCAATTTTTAAATTTTGGGGCCATTTTGACAGTTGAGGTTTGGCACTCGTGATCTTACCATTTCTACGTTTGCTTTATCCAGTCCACATATAATTCATAAAATGCCGAGTAGTTGCGTAATCAAAGGCTGTAAAAACTATGACAAACTTGTAAAAAAGATATCTCATCACGGGTAATTATCACAATATTGTTTGTTACAATTAAAATACTTATGGAATTTTAAATAAATATTCAAAAAATGGCGGCCAACTATGAAAGAAACTATGGTTATTGTATGCGCAACAGTGAAAAGGTAACTTTGTAGGGACGTCATTTTTATTATTGATTTATTAGTACAGAAATAAGAGATGAAGTTTTTTTTATTTCAGTACCTAACCAAACCTAACCTTACCCGTCAGTATTCACATTTTTGATAAATTTAAATAAAATGAAACTAAGGTTTACTATTTATTTGATTTTTACATATATTTAAAATTATTATTTACCATCTGGCCTGACAGACGTTGTTCTGTGAATTATGAAATTGAATAAAAAATAAGTTTACTTGAAGGTTGTAAGCGTAGGTTGCTACACCCATAAGTCATACCCTACACCTACAACCTACATCTAGACCTACTACATACCTATAATTGGTAGGTGGTAGGTTGGTAGGTAAACAGTAGTTACCCCACTAAAAAACCTACAAGCTACATCTACTAGATGTAGATCACCTACAACCTGCACCTACTGTCTATATCTACTCCTACAACAACCACCTACAATGTTCAGGGGCCAGCCGATTTAACATTATGCACTTTTGGAAAAAAAAAGTAGTATTTCTGAAATATTACTAAATGAAATGTTACACAAAATAGAGTACTTTGGCATACTTAGTTTATTATTTTTTTTCTTTTGTCTTACTTAGTGGACATTTGTTGTAAACAATAATACGACAAACACTAAATAAATAGGTATTCAAGTAACTATCCATCATAGTTACAACGAACACAAAACAAAAAATTTACTCATAGATCTAAACTCCCCTCCCGCACGCGCCTTGGTGACACCCACTTCGCAACGGGCCGTGCAGCAGAAATCGTAATATTTTAATTTCGCCATAACTTCAAAACCAAACATCCAATTTTAATCATTCAAAGACCAAATATTTTCTACATAAACTGTACTTAGTGATGAAATAATTTGTTTTGATAAGGACTAATAGCATAAGTAAAATAAACGCGTTTAAATATAGTTCAAAAAAATTCAAGATTTCTAAATAAAAAAAATAGTTGTTGTGCCTCACTCGACATAGATAGGTATAGTGTGTCACGGACTTTTTTGTTGATATTTATAAGATCTGCAGTTAATTAGAACATTTTATGGTTCTATCTTTTATAGTTTAGGCAGCATACGTAAAATAAGTAACTTTTCTGGTTGATTTTTACACCTTGTGTCCGAAAACCCCAAATATCTTACGGAACCCTATTTTTACCAAAATAAATTTAGCCTATGTTACTCGTGGATAATGTAGCTTTCGAAAGGTGAAAGATTTTTTGAAATCGGTCCAGTACTTTTTGAGCCTATTCATTACAAACAAACAAACAAACATACAAACAAAGTTTTCCTCTTTATAATATTAGTGTAGATTATTATTTTCAACTGAATTAGAATATGTATAAGTTTTTATAAATTATAATTCAATTTTTTTATGGTACTTAATATATTTAGTTTTATTTTTAATAAGTCTTGTTTTATTTATCTAGGTAATAAAGGAATATTAAGTGCTGTTGCGCTAGGATTTGTATGTAATTTTTGCTGCAGCGCTGGCTGTGAAACGTCCGCCCCTTCTGTGGCGCCGCTGGAGCTACGGCACATGTGTAAAAACAAATTTGTTGTCTGGTCTAGGTCCATACGCCGTATAGAAGAAAAAAATGGTTTTCTTGTAAAATCCTTTAAAATATCTTGCTTAGGTTAAAATATCTAGTATGCATACAACATTAGCCATTGCACTGATCTATTACACCGTTATAATATCTGTATAATATTCTAGTATGTAATTATCGCCATCTATGGGTACTAATCACCAGAGGAGTTAAAAGTGCGTTCCTAATCTTTGGCATACATTTGACAAATAATATATAAGAAAAAGTTACGCCATCTTGATTTCAGAAGATTTTTTCAACTAAATGTGGACTGAAAAATCTGCGGAAAGCAAATGTCGAAATGTCAAGATGACAAAATATGAAACCTCGACTGCCCCAAAAAAACCCCAAAAGTGGGGCAGTTTAAGCGTGGACACTTTTTGCCTCAACACGCCTCGTCTATGCTTTATGATAATGAGAGTAATGTAAAAAGAAATATGAAATATTTAAATTACATTACGTATCTGTAAAATTTATATTTGTTTGTAAGCCTTATTAATTTATTGTTGTTAATATTTTAGTAATTCCAGTATTAATGCGAGCTAAACTTATATTACGCCGGACAATTTTATTAAAATTTCTTTAGTCAAGATATGTATTTAAAAAAAATGTATGCGTTGTACGCCCTTACAAAGTTATATCATACGACTAGCGACTGTTCCATCGGAATGGTAAAATCGTAAATTCAAAGGAACATCGAAGTTCCGTTGATTTTACATAGATGGCGTAATTTTTTCTTGTATGAAAATTTTTTCGGCTAAATGTACGTGATAGCCTATCTTGAGTTGAAATCTTTGGTAGTAGGTACCTACAGTATTAAACGCACCGTTAAAACACTTGAAAAGAAGATAAACTTAGAACTTGTAAAATTGTAGGTATTTTGAAAAATATCATTCTTGACAGTTGACAGCTATCTATGTTTGACATTACAAAGCGTAAATTTCAAAGTTTTTGAAAGTCGAAACTTGTATTCAATGGCGTTACGATTTGAAAAACTTAAATAAGTTTATTTATATTAATTGAGTTATGTTAGCTTACATTAGCATGTAAATATTGTGTTTATTTTATTAGTTTGGCGATCTTTAGTGTTTATTTAAAATTTTACTTACCTCGATAAGTTTAACTGTTCAAGGCATCGAGGTGCTGTATACAATAATTTACACTGGCCATTACGAAACCATAGCTTAGAAAAACGATTTTCATTTGTTTTGTATTAGAAAGCGTTTGACGCAAATTCTGCGGCTATTCTTCCGTGACTTTCGTTACGTAAATTTTACTGTAAATCGTCTAGTGATTGATTGTTTGTGCTAAGATGATGATGTATTCCAGCGGCGCGCTGGGTGGGCTGGAGGTCGTAGAAGGCGGGCTGGTGGGCGGCGAACTGGCGCACGTACTGAGCGCCCAAGCTGCCGCCCACGCAGCCGCCACAGCAGCAGCACAGCAACAGCAACAACAGCAGATTGCAGTACAACAAATAAGTGAGTTAAAACTCAATCTTGATTAATGAAAAGAATTTCAATTTGAGTTTGTTTCATTGAATAATCAAATGATTTTTCCAGATGCTATTGAGCCTTCTTAAAATTGTTGCCAATAATTTATAGTAGTCTTTATATGTAAATTTTAATAATTAATGTTATTTGTACTGATAAATAAGTACTTACATATAATTTAAATAAATATTAAAAGCAAATATAGTAAAGTAACTTGTTATTTTAACTTTTTAGAAACATCACCATCATCAGGACGTTCGACTCCGGTTGCGACGGCCGCTGGTACAACTTCCCCATCTCCAAGTAAACTGTTTGTGGGTGGGCTCAGTTGGCAGACAAGTTCGGAGAAGCTAAGAGAATACTTTGCAATGTTTGGAGCAGTCACTGATGTACTTATCATGAAAGATCCGGTAACACAGGTAAAGCTTGAGCAGGTATTTACTAGACATAGCTTTTAAGGGACATTTATTAATGAATGCAATCATTTAAATTTATTACTTTAAAGAGTAAAACTTAAACATTACATTGTAAATACTATAAACATTCAGAAAAAATGTCTCTTTGTTTAAAAAGATACCCTAATAAATAAATGTTTTTTTTTTTGTTTATCATATTACAAATATTATAAGTGTACAATTGTTTGTTTCACTGTGTGGAAAAAGTTATTGAAATACATCTGAATTAAATACATTTAGGACGCATCTTTCTTTGTAATTTTTTTTCTTAAAATGTATGTTTAATTATGTGAAGTCCACATACATTGTATAGTTTAAAATTTCAATAATTAATTTCCATACAGTAATACAGCTCATAAATGAAATTTATTTAATAATGAATAATTTGTCCAAAGACAGCAAGTAATATGCCAAGTGGAGTTATACAATGAGTCCGTCGGTGTGTACAGATTTGAATGTCAGGAATCTGGCTGTTAGGATGTTTTGGATCTAGGTAGAATTAGGTACTCACCAATATGTATTATGCAATACTGTACCATAAACAAGTGATAGATTTTTGTTCTATACTTTATGGTATTAATCCTTGCTATTATCAAAGTTTTTTTCATTTATAGTATTAATTTTATATAGAATTAACTCATTTTTTGGTCGATTAGTGTTAAATTTTTAAGAAGTCATTAGTTCAAATGTCAAAATTGACCAATGATTAGACAAAATAAATTTTGTAAAGTAGATTGAATGTAGTGGTTCAGTGTATTCTGATCAATTAAATCATTGCTATGCATCTGTTTTTTGTTTATTGGTTTACGCTAGGGACAGCAGTTATTTCAATTGGTAAAAGAATAAAATAACAGAGTTATGTAACTTCAAATGATTTGACAAAATAATATAAAAAATTAATCCACGACATGACATGATCTTTAAATGATTTCTTTTTTTTTTTTTAAAACATGATACAGGCAAGGATTTTATGCACAGCAATTGGTGAAAGTGTTTTTGGTACACTAAAGTAAATAATAGTTGGGCTATGGTTGATTGAGTATATTAGGTACACTAAGACATACTAATAGACTAAAATGGCATGCTAGATCACTAACATACTAGATATTGTTAGGTTACTTATAATATAAATATTTCCAAATTTCTTGACTTTGAAATTGGTAGTTATTGTCGGTAAATCAGTGTTGCTATTTTGTATACCTCATGATTTTATTTTTTAAATTTTATTATTATATTTTATATAAAACTCGAGTAATTAATATTTAAAGTAGGTATTATTTACCAACGTCTTGAGTACAGAGTAGTTAGTGATTTCCTTTAGAAATTTATGTATCAGGTATATTTATGTATTGTTTTCTATTTAAGATATACATTACAAGTTAATAAGAATTTGTTTGAATTAAACATATAATATAAGCAACACTAATTTACCTAAAGAACAAGAAAGGAAAACTCCTCACTCATTAGAAGTATAGCTAAAACGACGTATTAAGGCCAAATTTTTAATAAAAGTATTTCTAGTCTAGCAACATTGGGGAAAATTTTAATTACATCCGTTTTGGTAGAATCGAAGGATTTCTGCTTGGTAGGATATTTTTTAGATAAAATTGTGCTAGTCTAGTATCCATCGATTCCTACCATAGTATCTAAATTGAAATACACCATAAGTATTTTGTATGGTAGAAATTAACATTTTATTGAAAAGAGTTGAAAGAATAATCAATAGTTACCGATAAGATGTATTTTATTCCCGTTAAGTAAATATTAAGCATGAAGTAAAATCCCATTGACCCCCTTAACTTTGTAACGGTTTTGTCAGTAAATTAGTTTTTGTATGTATTTAATTATGAATAGTTCGAAATCACTGCATGATCAGTGTCATTAAGACTTGATAAAAAGTTTTGAAAAAATTGACTTTTAATGACGCTGGTTTTAATTATGTAGCCGCTACGTTTCCCATTCTGAGCTTGCGCCGCGCGCAGCGTTCGCGCGGCTTCGGCTTTATCACATTTCAGGAGGCCTCGTCCGTGGACAAGGTCCTGGCGGTTCCGGTGCACACGCTGGACGGCAAGCGGATCGACCCCAAACACGCCACGCCCAAGTCGGCCCCCAAACCGGCCAAAACCAAAAAGATATTCGTGGGCGGAGTCGGCCAGGACACGTCCGCCGATGAGGTACGCGCATACTTCTCTCAATTCGGCCTCGTGGAGGACGCCGTAATGCTGATGGACCAGCAGACCAAGCGGCACCGCGGGTTCGGATTCGTGACCTTCCACTCCGAGGAAGCGGTGGAGCGCGTGTGCGACATACACTTCCACACCATAAAGAACAAGAAGGTGGAGTGCAAGCGGGCGCAGCCCAAGGAGGCGGTCGCAGCGGCGCCGCTGGCGCTAGGGAAGCGCCTGGTGCTGCGCCCCGGACGGGGGCTGGTGTACGCCACCGCGGGGGGCGTGGGCGCCGTGCCGACCGTGGGCGCGCACGCGTACCGGTACGCGCCGTACGCGCTGCCGGCGGCCGCCGCGGCGACCACGCTGGTGGCGCCGCCCGCGCCCGCGCCGGCGCCCGCGATGCCGCAGTTCGGCGCGGCCTACTCGCTCGCCGGCGTCGACATGTCCTCCTTCCAGGGCGTGGACTGGAGCGCCATGTACGGCGTACCCATGTATATCTAAGCGACACACGGTGAGAACCCCCGCCCGCCTACGGTTAGGTTGTACTGCGATTATTATTTTTTCCCTGAACAGTTCCTAAGCTCATTTCGGATGTGACGTCTTGCCGTGGTCTGCATCAGTATTGATATAGGTTATCCGACGTAGGTTAAGTCAATTTTCTCGACAAGCAATACTTGGCCCGATGCGGGACTAAAAGCAAAGAATGCGCATTTTTTATTTAATCTTTTTTAATGTAAGGCGAAGATCTCAAATAATTTAGTTTGGTCTAAAAGAAGTGGTTTTCTTATATTATATTTTGTCTTGAATTTGCAATTTCGTAGTGTATAGTGCACGATTGTGGGCAATATGTCATATTATTTTTACTCCGTGGAGTATCTGTCGAATCTCATCGCAGCTATGTATTTTTATAAGTAGTACATTTTGTGGGCCGCGCCCGTGCGACGTGCGACGTCCATTCAATCAGTATTAGAGTTTCGTGCCATTAATTAATGACAAAATTGTGCCAAACATATAAGTATTACTATCGGTAGTAATGACTGATTAATGACATGTTGGCTGTATATGTGAGTTTCGTTTGCCGCTTTTGGATTTGGCGCCACTTTTCTTGTCACTCGCGAGCGCACGTCGCGCGGGTCGCCCGTCAGCTCATCCATACATATCTAACGAGTTGAAAAGCAATCATTACATGGCATCGTATGTATGAATTAGTAATTAATACACCCGAAGAGTGTGAGCCGGTGGATTTTTTTTTAATGCTAATAATTAGACAACACCTCTTAAGATTTTTACTCTATAGTGCTTCACCGTCGATATCTACTGGATATCGAAATGAAATTACTGTTTTATTGTTCACTAGATGGCACTGTTCCTCTTTCTAAATGTTTGCACGGTAAAGCAGTACTTTTCCTATGTGAAACACAATCGACTAAAAACTTCATTCTACTCACATTACCAATCAATATTAATTTATAATGATAAATGAGAAATTGAGGTCAGTCACATATTAATCAACAAACATTTTTGCGTTTACAAACTGAAACAAGTCGCATTAAAAAAGCCACTGCTTACACTATATTGGCGGCACAGCATACTTCGTCTATCAATTGTGAGCAATATTGTACCATATCTTACTACTAATACAGGTGAAAATTGCCTGCGATAGATGATTATATTTGGACGTTTTTAACTTTACACTGCTGGACAGTGGCTCTCAATTTGTAGAGTACAACAAGAAATAAATAAAAGGAACTGTTTTTTTTATCAATGTACTGTCGGTCGCATGTGTCGTCTACCTTTACATATAATGTAATATTTGATGGTTTAAACCTGTTTTTTTTTAAGTTAAAAACGTTCAGTATATACCCTGTAGTCGTTCGGGTAGTACATATAATTTAGTTTAGAAACATTTAAGGGAATGCAAACTAACACCCCGAGTGTATTTTTGACAATAAGCTAAGTATTATATTCCGTAGTGGGCTGCTCGTCTATGTCTGGTGTTATTGTTATTTTTTATCGGAAGGTAATCCATGACAATATAGTTTATGTCGCACTTTTGCTTATTTTTTTAAATATAGGTACATATTTTTATGAATATAGTTGGAAATACTACGTAATAATTGCTCATATTTTTTATATGTTCCAACTGCTAATATAAAAAAAATATGATTAAATTCGATTTAATAAAAATAACAGATAAAATTTATGCAACTGGTAACACTGTTGGTATTGCCTGTTCTTGATTTAAATTAGCTCTATTCATTCGTACATCAGAGCTTCCAATTTAATTGAAATTTCTTATGGCTGTTCATAATTATTGCCGCAAATAATCATTAATTATACAATTTTTGACATAGAAACTATTAAGCTGGCTTCCATAGAAGAATCTCAAATGAAATTATCAGTCTCTACCGTGTTCTCTTGTATTTTTTATTATTATATATTCACTGTAGTACTTAAATTAGGTAGGTTAGATATTGAAAGCAATACTCGAAATCTTATACTCTGTGATTAGACAAGTATTATATAAATAATTTAATTAAAAAGACGGTTGATGGTTGTGTTCGTGCAATTCCTAGGTTTAAGGTGAAAATTGAGGACTCGGTCCCCCCTATATCATTCTTGTCATTTATGTGATTGCCCAGTACTTAAATTGTTTATAAGATTTTGTGTCGTTTAGCTTTGTGTTGTGGATTCATACTAGAAAAATATTTCCCCTGCGCTTTTGAAACTATTTTATCAAGGGTGATTCGATAGTCTGAAATTCAAATCTTTGCATTCCTAATTAATTTAAACATAAATACTAAATTAAATAGCATCTCCTTCTTGTGTCATATTTACTTTTTAAACTCGTCATTCAGAATCTCATTATAGTTAAAGTCTCAAACTTATTGCCTATGTAATGATTAACTAATGCAATATCATCAACGCCTCGATACTTAGCCCTATATAAACTTGCCAAAGCCAGGCATAGACGAGCGGCGAGTAGAATGACATGCATGGTAGCTTGTTCGACCGAATTCCCGCTGGTCGAGATACACTAGCTCCTGTAGCTCTGGTCTGACTGGGGGAGATTGTGGAACTCATTTGAATAAAGAAAAATATATAAAAGGCGCCTGCACGCTCTCCTCGCGCATAGAATGTGTGAGGGAGAAACCGTCTATTGCTCTGTAAGCTTACTCATAATTTTAATGTGTGCGCGATTATGAATGACTTTTAACCGCCAAATTTTGTATATTGTTGCTTTGTCCGAATGAGTATGTACGCCTCGCACACCAGAGCTATTTGACGCCACACGTGTACACTTTCCCATGAACGGGCTAGGATCTAGGTTTTAAATTCAAACATGGAAGACATCGCTTCCCAAACTGTCCGTTCAGGTCTCGCGCTACACCTAGATCCACGCTTGGTAGCATTGTATTTAGTTAAGTAGGTTTAGAGCCTTCTGAGATTTGTGAATTTGTGAGCGTCGGCCACGCCCATGCGTGGGGGGCGCTGCACGTTCTGTATATTTAGATATGTCCTTCTTTCAGTATTATATGGTTGAAATTATTGTAGTGAACCCTATCGGGTGGCCGCTCGGTGTCTTGCCAAAGTATCGATAACGGCGGTTAGAGCTCTATGATTGTACTTAATTTTGAATGTGTACCTACTTATACTTTACGGCGGCTCCGCGACTTAGGGAGACCGTACTAACAATTTATTTATATTTTTTCCTTAAACACCTAGCATTAAGTCGGTAACCGCGCCGCGGGTATCGCGCCGGTATAGAAGCTTCGTAGTTTTGTATCTTAGATATACTATAGTATGCCCGTTCTTATGTATGTTATGCAGCACCTAGATAAAGAATGTGTCATTACATTTTAATATTAGAACAATATAATGTGTGTTTTATTTCTTTGTATCCGTTTGGGATAGCTGGGTTCATTCACCTCCTAGTTAGAGTGCACGTTCAGCAGTAGTGTGTGATCGTGACCGAGCTCGGGCGGGCGCCGGTCTTCGGAGTGGGGACTCCAGAGTCCAGTCGTCGGTAAGTCGGAGAACAGTTTGGAGGCATGGTGTATCCGCTTAGTCGACTTGTGACTAACAAACGACTTCTCATAAGGCATGGTTGGCATGAGTTCATACGTAAATTCTTCCAAGTTCACTGTCAATTTCTGATCAGGCATATATTAGCCACACGTTGGTTGTGAAGCGTGCTATTACGATATTCCTGTCGCGGCCCGCGGCGGCTCCGAGAGGAATATCTGAACTTAGACACGTAGTGTAGACCCCTTTGTAGAGACGCTTCGCTTGAGGCCTCCCAGTCTTCCTGGTTTGAATCTGATTTGCCAAAAACGAGCCAAATTGCATTTTTTGCTCAAACAGAAGTTATCCGCGAAACCCATCATGCATTTTAGTTTCAAGACATCCAGCAACGAAATGGCATAGTGCCGTGCCGGAGTAGCTTAGGTATGTGACAATAATCATATGTTGCCAACGGAGACGTTACGTTTAATGTTGCTACATGAAAATAATACATTCCTCTCTAGTCATTTTATAATAAATTTCAAACGAATATCAATTTTACTTGCTCAACATTCTTGCCTAGTAGTTAAGAGCTTCAGCGGTAGTGATGTGCCATAATCATGCCATAGCACAGGCGACATTACGCTAGTGATGTTCTTGTTTTCGCGAATCCAGGTTATCTGGACCAATATGAACAAGATTAAAAAAATTATATATATTCATAATGTAAGATAGTATATACATATAATATACAACTTTTGGATTGGTATAATAATGTTACGAAAGTATGTTGTGTGTTAAATGTATTACAAATGCTAGCGTAGATGTGTAGTGTAGTGATTTTGAAGATTTACATATATAATATTAAACATAAGTATGACTAACCGAAAGCAATAACATTATGATATTAATACAGCACGCGTGCGCTGATTTCGTACCACTTGTAACTCTACTTCTTAATAACCCTCTTATTACGTATTTGCGATCTTCGAGATAATCTCTTAACTTCGATTATTATTGGTATTATGATAACACACATTAATCTGTTTCATAAGCATTCAACTAATTTAGGTATCTATATTTGCTATACCTCTTTAACATGAAAATAGACAAATGCGTAAATACGTAAATACGTAAAACTTCTAGAACTACCCTCGGGTGCTTATATACTCGTTACTTCAGAACTTGTATAGAGTCGGCATACGGTTAAACTCTGCTCGTCGAATCAGCGCACACAAAAGCGCGCGTACTATATGTTAAAGTATACACATGCATATAAATTATTGCAATATTTTTGTATAATAGTTCGGTGTATCCAAGTAGTATGTTGGTATTTGTATTTTAAAAATTACAAAAAAAAATATAAGTATTAAGTGAGAGTATGTGATTTTATTGTTTAACGCGTGGGATACGCCGCTTGGGGCGTGCGGCCATGTATAATTTCACTGTGGTCTTATACGTATCACTTGGCGTTTGTTTTCAATTATACTATGGTCTACGAGGACTATTTTTTGTCGTGATGTGTATGCGGGAGAGCGCGGAATGAGTACTTCCGAGATCACAGTGAGTCTAGTAGCTGGCAACACTAGTATCGATGATGCTATTTTATCTGTTATATAACGAGATTTAAGACCTCATTATATTCATCGTTTAAGTATATACGTGGCCTATCTTAATCTATACTGTTCGGTGTCGCTTAAATCTCGTTCACTATCGATATAGAGGCTGTTGAACATTCCTTTTATATATTATATTGCATTGTAGATAAAAACAACTTTACCATAGACAACGTAGTTATGGGCTGTTTTGTTTTCACGGACTGCAATAGAAATAATTAGACATAATGTGCAATACTGAACGAATTTTTTCATTATGTTTAAATACCTGTAGTCGGGTTTTAGTGTGGGTTATGTAGATAACATTGTTTGTACGAACTCTGCAGCATAGACAACGCCGGAGTCCGGAGGAGTTCGGTCGGTGTCTATGCGCGCGGACTCCGAACGGTCTAATATGCTTCAGCAGAATACATTGAATGTTTTGTAATTAACGTAGTGGACTGTTAATTTTATCCTCGTCTTTTTAAGTTCATTTTCAAAAGGCTTGGATTCATAGAGAAGCGGCTTCTCGAGCCGATACGTAGATGTAGTGCGTGTGCGTAGGCCGCGCGCCTCCCTCGATGCCTATAATATTACTTATGGTTCATCTCCACTTAGACGAATATTAGAAATAAATGGTAATAAACACAGCTGTTCTTTTATTTATCGCTTATCATACCCAAAATATTTTAGAACATCGATATTTTTACAATTCAGTAGTTTAGAGCTTTAGGACCCGAGTCGGGCGCCAGAGTTTTCATTATTACCTAGTTAGTTTGGAGATACCCTCGTTTTTGTAGACCTTAGTTATTAATGGATACTTAGTTATATTTTTTAACGTGAGATGCATGAAAAGGGGAGCCGGTTTAGAAATGGAGGTTGCATGTCGGCGCGGCGGCGACGCGGCGCGGCTGGAAGATAGAAGATATTACAGTACATTTTGTTTTATTTTAGGGAGACAATACTGAAAATAACTTGTGGTTATCTACTTAACGTAAGTATCTACACTAGTTATACCTAATAGTCTTTACACTATGGTTAATCCGTCTGTATTATTTCCTATTCCAATCCCGAGCATTAAATTTTCAGTAAGGAGAAAGTATAGTAGGTAAAAGTGGAACTTTCCGACATCTTAGTATTGTTTGGGTAACAAAATATCTAGTTGTATTATCATTAAAAAGTATCGCATATCACATGTGCATAGATAGGCAGGGAAAGAAGATGTAAAATATTATTTCAGATATTTGTTATGGGTTTATTTTGGTCTAGCAGACCTAATGAGTTCTCAGGCTTGTAAGTTCAAGATGGGTTTTGGTTACTCAGTATTGCCTCCCTCGTGCTCTACATATTTGCTTAGATTTTATTTTTAGTATTTCCCGTAAAGTGCATCCCAGTATCTAGTTACGTAGATGAATAGTTCATTACAACTGGTTGGGTGCTGGATTTTGTAAATTTTAAACGTATTTAGTTGAATGGTTTAGATAGAGTTTTATTTTAATTAAATAAACCGAATATGTGATGATACCTAAACTTGTAAGATGCTTGATAAAATGAATTTATTTTTAAAAGAAAACTCGTAGACGACTAGCGTAGTTGAACTTAGATGAAAACGAGCATATCAATGTTAAGACACAATGGTTTTTGTGCCTTAAATTAGGTTTTTTCTATTGCTTTGTCGATGAAAATGCTAGAGTAGTATATGGACCAACGGTAGTTGAAATGATGACAATATTTTTTGTACAACTCTTTTATTTGTCCCTTCGTCTGGTAAAGACTTAGTCGGTAGAATAGAAAACGACAAAAAGAGAACCCCTTGTAGAAGTACAAAGTATGAAATAAGTGTTTTTGTATTAAAAATTAACATTGTCGTTTGATATGTCTTCCTCGAAGAATATAGACTGATAGACAAACTCTCGTTATCCCGTGCTGGGATGCACTAGATTCAGTTTCCTGTAAGGGCACTTATTTGGATCACACTTGTCTTTTGTCTATGGTGAATTTGTTGAACGATCTGAAAAAGTGCTTTTCCAATTTTGATGTAGCGTTATGTAGACTCACATGAGCAGTGCCTCGAGACGACAATATTCAAAACAGATACCTAATTGTAATGCATTTTTAAGTATTTGTTTATTTTTGACAAAACATTACCTACCGTATGAGGCATGTTTTACAAATTCAGTTAAGCCGGTAGGTAGGTACTCTGCGTAGTGTGCTATAGACGCTATAGTTAAGTTTGCGTAGGTACACCTACCTAAGTATCCGTTTAAGTAACTGTTGGTAACTTAAAGTGACTTGGTCCTTCGATTTTGAGCCTTCCTTGAGGGCCTTCGACTTCGGGAATGGCTTCGTCAACAAGCATTGAAAGATTTTAGACAAGCTTCTCTGCATTTTTGATTAGACAAGTCTTAACGAAGAACTCTTCGTTGAGAGTTACTTTTCATTCAAATAAACCGTTCCTAAATGAGTTTACAACCTACATATTTTAACGCCCTCTTTTGAATCGATCAATCTAAAGTGCAAAGGGTTTGATTAACTGACCTTGTAAAACAGCCTTTAATACAGATATTTTTTTCGTTGTAATGTATTTTTTTAATAAGACATGGCCTAAGAATGTTAAGGTTTTGTCGGAAAAATTATTAAGTTTTAACTAGTCATCAAAATATGTTTTGATTATTTTAGTTTAGTTAAAGTTTAGTTTAGTAAAGATTCTCATGGTTTTGTTATGTACCTAAGCAGGTTAATTCGGAATTAGATATATATTTTAGTTAGTTGACAACTGTATATAAATAGTAATAAGATTTGTTATTTGAAAATATTGTGTGTATTTATGTAATTTCTTCATAGGGTTTAGATTTTTAATCTTTCTCTAATTTGATATGGAATTTGAACATAGGAGTTTCTCTGTAGTCTTGTTCTAATTGATGACGAATGTTAGTGTAACCTATAGCTCCCACACCGATTTGGGTGACAGCCTGGTGGCCTGTTGAATTAAAAAAAAATGTTATAGATACACAGTGTACAATAACCAAAATTACAATAGTCTAAATAATGAATAAAGATAACGTATAGGTAGAGAACGACCGAAGGTTCGGTTTCGGACGAAAAAACTCCGAACTTTCGGCCACACCTTTAAACTCGAGTACGGAGTAGGTGTTCGTAAATCATCGTGCTTCGTTCGTCAAACTTTGCGCTTAGCTAATCTGTACTAGCTTACATGCGCCGCATCTTAAAGTCAATATTTCATTACACAGTTTGACCAGAAAGTAGTAAGAATTTGATATTTTAAATAAATCGTTTTGCCCTATTAAGATGTCCCTTTACATGTAAGATTTTTTCCTTCTGGTCCCACAAGTCTGCCTGTGCTATTTCAAGTTATACCACATAATGCTAAAAGCAAGGCCATAACATCAACACTGCGTTGCGACAACGCATCGCAAAAACTAGCGTCGGATATGCGTCGGATAGGACAGCCATTCTTATTTGTATGGTAAATAGCGTAAACTATTGAATGGTTGTCGTCATTTTCTCGTTGCGAGTTTGCATTGTCGCAACGCAGTATTGTGACCATGGCCCATGCCTTACCGCTATCAACACAAAATAAATGGTCTGTTTTGGACTAAGTAGGCGGTACGATTGCAAACCATTTTTATGAATAGGTACGCGACATGGCGCTGCATTTTTAAGTTAGCTATTCAAAATTGAACTTTATTCACTACACATGAAAATATACGTTTGATTGTAAGTAAAGAGTTAGAATGTCTAGTTGCACAGCGCTACATATTGCGCTGCAACGAATGTGCAGTGTATGCCTGATGTCATATGAAACGTGTATCTTCTTGTATAGTGAATTAGATTCAATTTTGAATCTTAATATTATAAATTAAGATTCAAAATTGAAAAAAATCTTAATCTTATAAATGCATTGCCGACTAACGTCGCGTATTAACTTTTAATTAAATTAACTGACTCTAAAGCTCGGAATCTACGTCTCAACTGTGTAAATTCATTCAAGCACTAGCATTCGTCATATTGATTTCTAAAGTATAATAACGAAAGTGCCCCACGAATTTGTGTAATTGTAAGCTCATAATCAAATCAGTATTTACATGGTTAGAAGTAGTTTGGATTTGTATCTAATTCATACTTTGACTGGAATGTATAGATTTTTTACAATGTATTTATATCGTATCTATTGTGGCAACACAGTTCGTAATACCAAGAATTTACTACCACTGTCGATTGTAGAATACTTTTAAACGAGCGTATGTGTAGCTAACGAATGAGAGATAAAGCTGCGATAAGTACCACCTGAAAATGCATTGCCTACTTTTTGACTAGTAATTTCGTAATATTCTAACAATATTTAGGTACAAAATTTAACTTTTACGTTAAATCTAGGTACTAGTCAGATAGGTACATTAAAAGGCCAACTTGCATCCAAAAAAAGTGTCTAACAATTTTGACTTAGGAACTGTGTTGCCATAAAATGCGTGTGATTGGACCAATTTGAAAGACCTATTACACTGCAAAAATATATTCTGTCAGCAGACAGTAAGTAGTGAGTAACTACCTAAGAGAAGGCCTACTGGGTAGTCTTGAATCTGGAATTCATCTACCTCGTAACAGCCGTAACTCACGGTGCCTGACTGGTAACCGGACTCTACTTACTACCAGTTACCTGAGGGCCTAGCAGGAACATTTCACAGTGACGTAAACGTAACGTTGTCAAATGAGAATTGTATGTATATCTGTAAAAATCATAACAGCACCCATACCAATTTCATTCGATAATTACGTGTACGCCGCTGTTAAATGTTCCTGCTAGGCCCTGTAATGTGGCCCTACGATGAAACTACCTAATTACCTAACTCTGAACAAGACACGTTTCATACCTATCTACTCATATACTTAGAAGTTATTATTACAAAGGATACTTTATTAACAAATTGATACAAGACCCAGTGACTACGTTTATAACTCCTTAGGGTACAGCTTACAGGTTGGTAACCTGAGAAAACTTGTGAAATGATGGTATCGATGCATGGTCCTATCACACGAAGACGCTAAGGCGTCTCTAGTCATCAGTAGTTTTTTTTAATGTGAAGATTTTGATGTATTGAAAGTTAAATTAGCTTTGAGTATTTATTGGGCGAGCGCGAGCGCTGCGCCGACGCAAATGAAATAACAGTTTTAAATAAATGGTTTTCGATTCGAGTTGTTGCGTTATTGAGGAACCCCTGAACCCTTCATTTTTCCGCTGACCAGGAGATAGTGGCTTTTGGTGGGTATATATTAAGAAACCTATTAAACTACTAGCTTATTCCCGCCGCGGCTCCGCCCGCTTAAATACTGTACTTTTTCGGGATAAAAAGTTGTGTGGATAAATGTAATTAATCCAGAGCTCAAACTAACGAAGTGTCTAGTCGTCCGATAACCGGATGAATAAGATATATTAATCGTCCGGTTATCGGATGAATAAAATATCTTAATCGTCCGCTTATCGGATTAATAGTCCAAACATTAAGGCTGAAGCTAGTAGTCCGAAAATTTCAGAATATTTTTGGAACGAAAGTTCCTTAAGAGCATTGATTGGCGCGAGACTCGGATTTCACGAAAAACGCTACTTTTCAAATGCGTCTAACTATATCTAACAAAAACTGGTTATTCTGATTTTTACATGTAAAAAAACACTAGAAAATATTGTATTCTAATTTTTCACTTATCATTTATTTTAAAATAATTTCAAACTTTTGAATAAAACTGACAAAACTAACCAGAAGTTTTTACAACTTTAGGTTCAGGGGCAATTTCAAAACATATAATAGCTAAAACCGCTTACATTTTTTAAAAACAAAAAATATTTACAAACTTGTTGGATCCTCGAGTTTTGCCGGGAAAGTCAATCAGCAATGTTGTGTTTCTGTATTATTTTTCTAAATTCGTGTTAATTCGGTTTTTAATGTGTTATAGTGGTGGAATATTAACCATTAATTATTCGTTGAGGTGCATTAGTGTGGAAAAGTGATACATTCTACAAAATGCGTGCTAAATTGGGTTTCCCGCCAAAACTCCCTAGGAAGTTTCAGTAAAGCGTCTACCACTTTACTGAATCGACTGACTTGACTAATTGACTACCCTGACTACTTATTTGGACTTTGACTAGACTTTGGACTTGACGATTTAGAAATAAGACAAAGAAATACCTCAAACGACAGACGAGGCAGTATGGTCTAAGACCTTAGCCTGTTCCATTTCGGGACGAATTAAACAAAAAAAAATTGTTGGATCCTCTTCTAGATTATCTATTTGTCAGATTATTTTTATATACGTTTCTATCTCATAAAAATAAAATTTAAAGAATGCGAAATTATCAGGAATTATAGTTATTTAAAATGATGATATTTATGTATTTTACTTGCTCCTTTTGTTTCTTACTTACATAATCTATGAGAAGAACCTTTTATCTTTAATATGCTATTTAAATTTTTAACTAAATTAGTTTGACGAATTTTATATGAATTTTTAAAACTACTAAATAAATCGAGGCGCACGAGCGTTTACAAATACTGTTGTATTTGTAAACGCTTAACTAACTCATGAAACTTTGTGAGGGCTGATGTTTTGACTATTTGACTACCTATTTTGCACAAAACTACTGAACGGATTCTGGTGAAACTTGTAGGTATGTGGTGTATTATAATAGCTTAAACATAAAGCCTCGAGCAGTTGCTAGTTTGCTCTTTGTATAAAATTTAATATCCACTATAAAAATATTATTTCGTTTATAAAAAAAATCTGGTATGCCAAAAAAACCTGAAAGTAATATACTTATGTGTAGGTACTAAAAAGGTACTAAATATTTACAAAAAAAAATCAGTTGTGTTGTCTCGAAGTATGAAAAACAGAAGTGGTCCAGACAACCTGACGTCAGAATGTCTGACCACTTTCTTTACGCGATTTTTCGGCAACTATTGAGGTACCTACTAAAATTTTGAAGTGAGGTACCAAATAGTACCAAAAAGGTATATTCTACACATATTACATATTTTGGTATATTCTACACATCAATATCTCTGTTGGTCCAGGGGTTCTGACGCTCACAAATATTTACAAAGAAAAAAATCAGTTGTGTTGTCTCGAAGTATGAAAAAAAGGAAGTGGTCCAGACACTTTCTTTACGCGATTTTTCGGCAACTATTGAGGTACTAAAATTTTGAAGTGAGGTACCAAATAGTACCAAAAAGGTACTATATTTTGGTATACTCTACACATCAATATCTCTGTTGGTCCAGGGGTTCTGACGCTCACATTGGATAGGCTCCGAAACGACTGGACCGACTTTGATGAAAGGCACAGATATAGAGTAGACCACAGGGAAGGACGTAGGCTAATTTTTATCGCGGCAAAATGTACGGTTACCGCGCGATTTCCTTTTGCGCGCACGAAGTCGCGTGCATACATATATATACAAATTCATTCCGGCCCGAGGGCCGCAATGAATTTGTATGAGTTTTTCCCTCCCTATGAAAGGAAAGTAGCGTTTACCACCCAATAATCAGATCAAAACAACACTACTTTCCGAGTACCTATGAGAAATGAAAAAGTTTTTCTGTGTTCCTGGGTCATGGATGTGTATTAAATATGTGTATTAATATACTAAAAATCTTAAATACTTATGTGTATAGTATAAAAGTATATTTCCGTTGTCTGGTTCCCGTAACACAAGTTCTTCGAGAACTTACCACGGGATCAGATTGACGTGGTGTGAAGCGTCCATAGATATTATTATTATTATTATTGGTCCAGGGGTTCTGACGCTCACACATTTTTTGTTGTTCCAATGCGGGAATCAAACCCACGACCTCCGAGTCGAGAGCCAATGCTCTAAAGTCTAACCACTAGACCACTTCAAAATTTTAGTACCAAAAAGGTACTATATTTTGGTATATTCTACACATCAATATCTCTGTTGGTCCAGGGGTTCTGACGCTCACATTGGATAGGCTCCGAAACGACTGGACCGACTTTGATGAAAGGCACAGATATAGAGTAGACCACAGGGAAGGACGTAGGCTAATTTTTATCGCGGCAAAATGTACGGTTACCGCGCGATTTCCTTTTGCGCGCACGAAGTCGCGTGCATCATTTAGTATAACAAAAAATAGAATTTATCTAGAGGTGTAAAAGTAACGGAATAAAGAGTAGCCGTATGTATTCGTTACTAAACATTAGTACCTACTCGTTACTACAGTATCTTTACGTAACAGCCTCCGTGGTCTAGTGGTTAGACTTTAGAGCATTGGCTCTCGACTCGGAGGTCGTGGGTTTGATTCCCGCATTGGAACAACAAAAAATGTGTGAGCGTCAGAACCCCTGGACCAATAATAATAATAATAATATCTATGGACGCTTCACACCACGTCAATCTGATCCCGTGGTAAGTTCTCGAAGAACTTATGTTACGGGAACCAGACAACGGAAATATACTTTTATACTATACACATAAGTATTTAAGATTTTTAGTATATTAATACACATATTTAATACACATCCATGACCCAGGAACACAGAAAAACTTTTTCATTTCTCATAGGTACTCGGAAAGTAGTGTTGTTTTGATCTGATTATTGGGTGGTATTACGCTACTTTCCTTTCATAGGGAGGGAAAAACTCATACAAATTCATTGCGGCCCTCGGGCCGGAATAAATTTGTATATATCTTCAAAACTTCAAAAATAGAACTGCTGTCAGCTGTGAAGAGTTTTATGTAAAAAAAAACTATTAAAAATGACATGACTTTCGAAACAGCCAGTGTGAATTTAGCGCAAACTTCTTTGAGCGGAATAAGCCGCGAGTGCCGCGGCGAGCGGCAAGTTCCATATTTAAAAATTAAAAAGTCAACACAAATTGCCGGGATACTAAATTACTAATATAGGTATTATCAATAAATAGTTTAGATAAACAACTAGTTTTATTTTCCTCTTATTCTAAATGAAAAGTAGAGTGTATGCCACGGGTAAAAGAATGAATTCCTACTCGGACTATAGCCGCCCTCGCTGCGCTCGGGCGTCTAACTACCTCGGGAATTGATTCCTTTCAACCCTAGGCTAACAATCTACTATTTCATTTCTCATACTCGGAAAGTAGTGTTGTTTTGATCTGATTATTGGGTGGAAAACGCTACTTTCCTTTCATAGGGAGGGAAAAACTCATACAAATTCATTGCGCTGCGCTCGGGCGTCTAACTACCTCGGGAATTGATTCCTTTCAACCCTAGGCTTACAATCTACTATTTTGTTCCTTCGGCGGGATTTGAACCCGTGACCTCTGGCTTGAGCACCGACACGCTCAACCAACTGAGCCACAGAGGTCGTCAATGACAACCTGACGTCAGAATGTCTGGTGGTTATATACTCAAAGGTCTGACCTTTCTTTACGCGATTTTTCGGCAACTATCGAGGTACTAAAAATTTGAAGTGAGGTACCAAATAGTACCAAAAAGGTACAATATTTTGGTATATTTTAAACATCAATATCTCTATTGGTCCAGGGGTTCTGACGCTCACGGCATTTTCTATGATTTGTCGGCGAATGTATCACCGACAAAGTTCCCGCTCGACCAGTCTCTGCACTAGGACGCCTCAAAATATTGAAACGCAAAGGAAGTAACCGCAACGACTGCAGATGAGTTTGAACTACGTATCAACACGTGAGTATGTTTGCGTGCCCACTATTCAACGGCGATGTTGAGCGATTTTCATCTTATGCCTGGTCGAGCCGGAACTTGTTCAGTAGTACCTAACTACGGCAATCCCGTGCCGGACTACAGTCCCAACTCACAGACTAAATAAAGAGGAACAGATAAACAGCTACATAGTTAGCTTTCGATTTAATTGCTTTACCTACTACAAGCATACGGTGAAAAAAATGTGTGCCGCTGAAAGAAAAAAATATCATACGAAAATTCATGCGAATAAAAAAATGTCCAAGAAATAAAAAAAAATCATACAAACTTTTCCCCTGTATGTACCACCTGGGGGGTTGAATTTTGAAAAATCCTTCCTTGGTGGCTAGTGGATAATTTCGTCAAATGAGAAATATATACATAAATAACTCCCCACACCGATATCGGTGACGGTGGCTGGTTTCATTGAAACCAGGCCAGTTACGCAGGAGTAATTTTATAGTGCCCAAGTGTGTGCGCAGTACACAAGAGCACTTTCTACTCCTTTACTTTCATAATCCAGTGGGACGGATAACTGACACCACTGACGACAGATCAGGCGCAGTTCCGAATTTTTACATGCCCATCCGACACATGGATCATGTTTCTTGTCAGACAATCAGGTGATCAGCCGGCATTGTCCTAACCAAACTTAGAAACAACATTTTTTGTTGTTCCAGTGCGGGAATTGAACCCACGATCTCCGAGTCGAGAACCAATGCTCTAACCACTAGACCACGGAGGCTGTTGTACCGTAACCCCCTTACTAATAAACGCTGTATAAGCTTTGAATAGTTATACAGTGTTTTGTTCACATCACTCAAGTGACATGTTTAATTCGATAGAAGGAGACAAAACACTGTATAACTATTCAAAGCTTATACAGCGTTTGTTAGTAAGGGGGTAAGAGTATATATTGGTTGGACCACATGAGAAATATGGTAGACTTTTTTGAAAGGTTAAAGAGATAACTAAATGATCCGGAATCCGGAAGGCCGTAGAAAATTCAGAACGATAAAATAGCACTCTACGTTAATCCAATAGAGCTGGAAATCGAACACACAACTCACAAGTGTCGATATATCGATGCCATATATTATGACAGTTTGACACTCGACCTTTGAGTATCCAAGCACTCGACACTTTGATTTTCAGCTTATTAGCACAGAGTTCAGAACATCAATTCTCGTATTTAAGTAGACTTTCATTTTACTTCATTAGTTTTGTAAATGTAGTGACATGTTACCGTGAACGGATTTTATGCCGTTTCGACCAATCAGAGCGCGTTTCACGTTGGTTTAACGTTCATAAAAACACCTTTTGAGAGTGTAAGCGTGTCGGGACTTGATTGTAATTGTATTAATGCAGGTTTTGTTTAGCAGAATTGCCTCCCTGTTTTCAATGCTCTGAATTTTTCCCGAGCTACCGGATTCCGGACAATATAGTTTCAGCCTAATGTCGTGTTAACTAGCGTGGGCGGATCAATACGCACACTCCACTTTTCTCTAAAATCCTACTATATTATATCCTACTAAGTAATATTATAAATGTGAAAGTTTGTGAGGATATATGGATGGATGGATGGTTGTTCCTCTTTCACGCAAAAACTACTTAACGGATTTTGATGAAATTCGGTATGGTAGACTACTACCCTACACTACAGGTATTGGGCCCTGGATTAAAACATAGGCTATTTTTATCCCCAAAAAATACAGTGTTCCCGAGGACTACTATATTTACGCGGGCGGAGCCGCGGACAACAGCTAGTTTTTTATAAATTTAAGTCCCTCGGTGATAATAGGAAAATAATTTTAAAAAATCAGTCCGCTTACTGATTTTTTTTATTGCATAAATCAGTGGTCCCCAACCTTTTTTTTACGCGGGCCACAAACCCGTTGTACTCCTGGTGTCGCGGGCCGCAACCAAAATTTTTAGGGACAAAAAATACGGTGTTTAAATTTAACGATTTAATAATAGAAAAAAAAACACAAGGTAGTTAAAAGAGTGAAACTAAACATTTAAGATGAGATAACGACACAAACTAAAAAAAAATAAATTAAATAACAAATATGTATTATAATAATTATGTTCACTCAGTGAGATTTTTGGAATTGTGAACGCTTTTTCACAACTTTATCTAGAACTGGCTTGTCGCTGCATACTATCCTTATTACATCGTAGGCTGTATTTCAAGAACCACTTTAGCTAGAAAGCTGATATTTTCATAAGTCTTAATTCTGATGCCGCTATAACAACATAATAATTATCATATCTAAAAAACAAGATAAAAGAAATAATATAAGGAGAAGTCCTTTTTATGCAAAGATTTCAACTCAAGATAGGCTATCACGTACATTTAGCCGAAAAAAATTTCATACAAGAAAAAATTACGCCATCTATGTAAAATCAACGGAACTTCGATGTTCCTTTGATTTTACGATTTTACCATTCCGATGGAACAGTCGCTAGTCGTATGATATAACTTTGTAAGGGCGTACAACGCATACATTTTTTTTAAATACATATCTTGACTAAAGAAATGTTAATAAAATTGTCCGGCGTATTTAATATAAGTTTAGCTCGCATTAATACTGGAATTACTAAAATATTAGCAACAATAAATCAATAAGGCTTACAAACAAATATAAATTTTACAGGTACGTAATGTAATTTAAATATTTCATATTTCTTATTACATTACTCTCATTATCATAAAGCATAGACGAGGCGTGTTGAGGCAAAAAGTGTCCACACTTAAACTGCCCCACTTTTGGGGTTTTTTGGGGCAGTCGAGGTTTCATATTTTGTCATCTTGACATTTCGACATTTGCTTTCCGCAGATTTTTCAGTCCACATTTATTTGAATAAATCTTCTGAAATCAAGATGGCGTAACTTTTTCTTATACCTACATTATTTGTCAAATGTATGCCAAAGATCAGGAACGCACTTTTAACTCCTCTGGTGATTAGTACCCATAGATGACGATAATTACATACTAGAATATTATACAGATATTATATCGGTGTAATAGATTAGTGCAATGGCTATTATGGTGTATGGATACTAGATATTTTAACCTAAGCAAGATATTTTAAAGGATTTTACAAGAAAACCAATTTTTTTCTTCTATACGGCGTATGGACCTAGACCAGACAACAAATTTGTTTTTACACATGTGCCGTAGCTCCAGCGGCGCCACAGAAGGGGCGGAGCCGTAGGAGCTGTGACGTTTCACAGCCAGCGCTGCAGCAAAAATTACATACAAATCCTAGCGCAACAGCACCTTATATTCCTTTATTACCTAGATAAATAAAACAAGACTCATTAAAAACAAAACTAATTATATTAAGTACCATAAAAAGAATATTGAATTATAATTTATAAAAACTTATACATAATCTAATTCAGTTTGAAAGTAATAATCTACATCTACACTAATATTATAAAGAGGAAAGCTTTGTTTGTATGTTTGTTTGTTTGTAATGAATAGGCTCAAAAAGTACTGGACCGATTTCAAAAATTTTTTCACCTTTCGAAAGCTACATTATCCACGAGGAACATAGGCTAAATTTTATTTTGGAAAAAATAGGGTTCCGTAAGATATTTGGGTTTTTCGGACACAAGGTGTAAAAATCAACCAGAAAAGTTACTTATTTTGCGTACGCTGCCTATACTATAAAAGATAGAACCATAAAATGTTCTAATTAATTGTAGATCTTATAAATATCTACAAAAAAGTCCGTGACACACTATACCTATCTATGTCAAGTGAGGCATAACAACCATTTTTTTATTTAGAAATCTTGAAATTTTTTTGGACTATATTTAAACGCATTTATTTTACTCATGCTATTAATCCTTATCAAAATAAATTATTTCATCACTAAGTACAGTTTATGTAGATAATATTTGGTCTTTGAATTATTCAAATTGGATGTTTGGTTTTGAAGTTATGGCGAAATTAAAATATTACGATTTCTGCTGCACGGCCCGTTGCGAAGTGGGTGTCACCAAGGCGCGAGCGGGAGGGGAGTTTAGATCTATGAGTAACTTTTTTGTTAGGCTCATTTCGTTGTTCTCGAATAAAGCGAGTCCAAATCTCTTTGCGCTCTGGATTATTGGGAAATCTGTAATTTAAATACTATAAATTTCTGCGATGTTTACAACAAATGTTCACTAAATTAGACAAAAGAAAAAATAATAAACTAAGTATGCCAAAGTACTCTATTTTGTGTAACTATTATACACTGTTTCTCTTGAAACAGATTAAAAAATCACTCGGTATAAAGGTGCTTCCAGTAACATAGTAATATTTCAGAAATATTACTTTTTTTTCTCCAAAAGTGCATAATGTTAAATCGACTGGCCCCTGAACATTGTAGGTGGTTGTTTAGGAGTAGAATAGACAGTAGGTGCAGGTTATAGGTGATCTACATCTAGTAGATGTAGCTTGTAGGTTTTTAGTGGGGTAACTACTGTTTACCTACCAACCTATCACCTACCAACTATAGGTATGTAGTAGGTCTAGATGTAGGTTGTAGGTGTAGGGTATGACTTATGGGTGTAGCAACCTACGCTTACAACCTTCAAGTGTAGTTCTCCCGTAGAAAGAAAATTCTCCCGAGCATTTTTTATTCAATTTCATAATTCACAGAACAACGTCTGTCAGGCCAGATAGTAAATAATATTTTTAAATATAATATGTAAAAATCAAATAAATAGTAAGCCTTAGTTTCATTTTATTTAAATTAATCAAAAATGTGAATACTGACGGGTAAGGTTAGGTTTGGTTAGGTACTGAAAAAAAAAACTGAATCTCTTATTTCTGTAATTTACAATAATAAAAATGACGTCCCTACAAAGTTACCTTTTCACTGTTGCGCATACAATAACCAGTGTTATATTTCATAGTTGGCCGCCATTTTTTGAATATTTATTTAAAATTCCATAAGTATTTTAATTGTAACAAAAAATATTGTGTTAATTACCTGTGATAAGATATCCCGTCTATCTTTTTTACACGTTTGTCATAGTTTTTACAGCCTTTAATTACGCAACTACTCGGCATTTTATGAATTATATGCGGACTGGATAAACTGCATATATAGCAAATGTAGAAATGGTAAGATCACAAGTGCCAAACCTCAACTGTCAAATTGGCCCCAAAATTTAAAAATTGGGGCCATTTTTTTGGAGACACTTTTTGCCTCAACATGCCTCGTCTATAATATACGTCTATGTTTTTATGACAACAAAACGCGATTTTTTGTCCTTTCTTTAGTCGATGGCAATACTTTAAATATTCACAAGATACTAAATTGATTTCTACTCCAATATATAATTTAAAATAAAAATTAATATAAAAGGGGTTTTCATAAAAGATACAATTTTTGTCTATTTTTTTTCCTAAAATGGCTTTTCCTTGGCTGATTTTTAAGTTACAGATTTCACGCGGGCCGCAGATAAAGGCCTGGCGGGCCGCATGCGGCCCGCGGGCCGCGGGTTGGGGATAGCGGGCATAAATGAATAGTACTCATAAATATGAGTAACTTCTCAGAAGAAACCGTATATCAAAAGTCAATATTTTCAAAGGCACAGCGATTTGTATACAAAATTTCGCAAGTCTCGTAAAAACGCTCTATACTAAAGTCGGGTTACAGTCGGGTTACAGTTACACTTGTAACCCGACTGTATAAAGTAGGTATGAAGTATACTTACTATAATTAATGTTTTTGTATATGATGTAAGTAAACTAATGATGTAGGTTTTGTTTAGATACCAATTACGCAAAAAAAATTTTTTTGGTACTTTTTAAATGTATTTCATTAGTAAACTACACATAAAATAATAAGTATATTTTTTTACATTTACCAAGTAATAATGCCTCAATATTTCTATATATATTAATGAAACTAAATATTTCAGATGTATTCCGATCCCCTATTTAAGTCAACAATTACTAGGTACTAAAAGGATTTTCATGGAGTTTACATTTACCGACAGAGTGGTTGGTACCTTAGGAAGGTTCGAATTTAGGTCGCTAATGATTAGATAAGGTTTTGTAGAAATCATTTGATTTATGACCTTAATAGTTGAAGGCGTCGAAAATATCAAGCCGTCTGGGAGTTTTTATCGAAAAAAAAGAAAAAAAAAACGAGATATAATAATTTATAACAAAACCATAGACTAATGTTACAAAACTCACTTCCGGATAGATAATAATAATACTATTAAAGTTGGTGACTATTTTTGCGTAGCTTCCGGTCTATCTTAATATTTTGATTATATTAATTATTCAATCATTTATTAATATCAATAATAGAACATGGTCTAAAATAATATTTAAATGCTAGTATTAATATTTAAAACATATTTACTTTAATATAAACTGTACTGGCCCTTTCTTTTCTTCGCACTCACACTGTGCACACTGTCCGGCACGGCAGCCAGACAATGTCGGTGGGCCACTATCTGGCCTAATACAACACACCCCACGTTCCTGGTGCGCCGTATATTACGTTCGTGGACTGTATGAGTTCGCTTCGATAGCGCTGGGGAAATCGATTGAAACGTCCTTTACACGACTGAAACCCGTTCGTTTATTTTCCCCATACAATTTTCCCGTAGCACAGTATTCACTTATCACTACTGGCACTACTTATTCACTATTGCTATTTCTTCCTGGGTTTCTTTGGGAGTCTTCTTCCAGACTCGTGACTGCTTCTCCGACACAGCCGACTGTTTTCCACACAGTGAAGAACCCGGAATCCGGCTCTATATTTATAGCCAGAATCAAAGAGGCCCCGCAGGGGTCGCGAGTTCATGACCCCCGCACCGCGGATCATGCTATCCCTCACCGCGAGGTGCGTCTCTTTTCCGCGCACACATATTCGCCCGCGGCAAAGAATATATATTACTAACGTACCCGCGGTGATCGGATAGGCCCCTTTGATCCTTAACAGTACAAAAAAGTGACCTAGGACCTATCGACTCGATACAATGCAAATTATGTACAATATTTACATTAAGTGTATCGATCATAATCTGTCGATATTATGCAAAATAACTTACATACACCTATCCTAGCTTAGAATAATCTAATACATTTTAGTGATTCTTATCCTACTAAAAATGTACTATTTACAAAACAAATTATACAAACTAAGCCTATTTACATAGAACTTAATTCTATCCACAACATCCTCCCCCCGGCGCAGCTTGCGTAGCCTCCTTCTTCACCAGGATCACGAGCTTGCTCACGGGCCTTTTGAAGGTTTCTGTTCGTGTCCGCACCTCCGCGATGCGAACTCCTCCGTCGGGACCGGCAAACGTCTTCTCGATGACTCCCAGCGGCCACACGTTGCGGGGTAGCGTGTTGTCGACGACCAGCACGACGTCTCCTGGGGATACTGCCGTCGTGTCCCGCCGCGGCTCTCCTCGAGGTACCAGGGTTGGTAGGTACTCGCGGAGCCAGCGTCGCCAGAAGTGGTCGGCGAGCGCTTGGCTGGCGCGCCATGTGCGCCTGTCGTCTTCATTGCATGGACCCGTTGAGGGCAGGCCCATTGATGAACCCAACAGGAAGTGGTTGGGTGTCAGCGCCTCGGGATCTCGAGGATCCACGCTCACATGTGTCAGTGGGCGAGCGTTGACGCTGTACTCTGCTTCTTGCAGCAGAGTCTGCAGAACTTCTTCGGTGGTGACCTTCTCACGTAGCGTGGCGCTCAGTGCAGTTTTGATGGACCGCACGAGCCGCTCCCACGCTCCCCCCTGGTTTGGTGCTCCAGGAGGTATGAAGCGCCACTCCATGTTGTGGCGGAGACCCTCTTCTTGTAGGGCGGGTCCCCACTCCTCGTAGGCGTTGCGAAGCTCCTTGTCTGCTCCCCGGAAGTTGGTGGCGTTATCCGAGTACATTATCTTAGGCCATCCTCTTCTCGCCGCCATTCTTCTTAACGCCATAATTGCAGAGTCCGTCGATAGTGATGGCACCAGCTCGATGTGGACTGCTCTCGTCGTCAGGCACGTGAATAAAGCACCCCATCTCTTCTCTCTTCGTCTTCCAATCTTGACGATCATGGGCCCAAAGTAATCCACCCCACAGTTGGAGAAGGGGCGGTGGTAGGGCTCCAGGCGAGCTCGGGGCAGGTCCCCGATGATGGGTCGACGTGGCTGGCCCCAGCGCGCGCGACAGAACGTGCAGTCACGCTCCGTTGCACGCACCGTAGGCCTCAGGTGCAGGATCCAGTACCGCTGCCGCAGGTCGTTGGTGACACGCTCCCGGTTGGCGTGTCCAGCCCTCCTGTGCTCGCGTGCCACGAGCAGCCTCACGACGTGGTGTCGCCCGTCCAAGATGACAGGCCGTTTCGCCTCCTCCGGTGCTGCCGCCGCCCCGATGCGCCCCCGCAGCCGCAGGATGCCGTCTTCCACCATCGGGTCCAGCCTCCGGAGACGACTCGTCCTCGACAGCGGCTGCCCTCGGCGCAGGCGCCCCAGCTCGTCGGCGAAGCTCTCCGCTTGAGAGCGCCGCACAAGCAGGGCCTCAGCGCGCTCGAGGTGTGCCACGGTCATGCCCGAAGACCGTCGTCGTAGGCGATCTGTGACACTAGAACATAGGCAATAGTGCGCACGAGTTTGTCATAGTTCGAAAACCTGGCCGGGTCGGGCAACCAGTCGAAGTCACTTTCCTCTTCTCTGGTAACTGCCACGGTTTCTTCATCTTCCCGGTCTTCAAGTGCCCTTTCTTGGGGCCACGCCTCTTCATCGCGGCGTAAGAAGTCTGGACCACAGAACCATCGGTGGTCTTCCTTCAGTGGTTCCTCTCTGAACCTTGTTGCGTCATCTGCAACATTTTCCTCCGTTGGTAGCAATCTCCAGTCTTTCCTGTCGGTGAGCTCATTTATCTCGCCGAGCCGATGTGCCACGAACGGTGTGTATCTTCTTGCGTCGTTCTTGATCCAGTGGACCACCGTTGTCGAGTCTGACCAGAAGCACGTTCTTCTCAGGTGTAGACGATGTTCTTTCTTGACACTATCGGCTAACCTAGCTCCTAGTACAGCTGCTTGCAACTCAAGCCTCGGTATGGTTTGAGTGTGACGTGGTGCCACCTTTGCCTTAGCCGCTACCAGGACCACGTCCGTTTTGTCCCCGTACATGATCCGCCAGTAAACCACTGCAGCGTAGGCCTGTTCACTCGCATCGCAGAAGACATGTTGTTCCACTTCGAAGTCCTTGTCGTCGAAGTAGCACCTTCTGATCTGTAAATTCTTTACATTTTCCAGTTGTCCAATCCATTTGTTGAACATGTTACCTTCCTCCTCGGGAATACATTCGTCCCAAGGAATCTGCAGCCTCCATAAACTCTGCAGAATTATTTTGGCCCTGATCGTGTAGTACGACAGGAGCCCCAATGGGTCAAAGACCGACATGACTGCACTAAGTGCCTGTCTTTTCGTGGGTGCGCAGCTTCCTGTAGCCACGTCCCTTGGTACTCGGCTCATCCTGGTGTTGAAACCTAGTACGTCCTTACCTGCATCCCAGTAGATTCCCAGGATCTTGTTTTCCGGCTGCTTGCCCCCTAAGCTCGAGCTTGCAGCTTCCCGTAGTTCCGCAGGCACGTCGCGTAGCACATATTCCTTGTTCGAGCTCCAACCCCGTAGTGTGAAGCCTGCTACAGCATGCACCTTGCGAATTTCCTCCACGGCCATTCTGGCTTCTTGTTCGTCTTCGTAGCTCATCACCAGGTCATCCACGTAGTGCCCCTTGGTGATTGCCTCCAGAGCTCTAGGGTACTTCTCCGCATGCCTTTCCGCGTTGTAGTCCCTTACGAAGTGTGCCATGAATGGTGAACTGGCCGCCCCGAAGATCATGCTTTTCATCTTAAACTTCTGAGGTGGTCGGTCCCGCGCTGTTCCTCTCCATAGGAACTGCTGTGCTGCCTGATCCTCCTTGATAATCTTTATCCTGAGGAACATTTCCTGGATGTCCGCTGTTACTGCCACCTGCTTCTCTCGGAACCTGAAAAGAATACCGAGCAGCGATACTAACCTGTCGGGTCCCTCCAGTAGACCGTCGTTCAGGCAGGTGCCCCCCGCTTTGGCTGCGGCGTCGAACACCAAGCGAAGCTTCCCCGGATTGTTGGGATTCTCCACTGCGAAGTGTGGCAGGAACCAGCTCCTCCTGCTATGTTCTTCTGAACCGTCACATGGAACAGCATAGCCTTTTTCAAACAGATTACTTACCTGAGCTGTGTAAGCCTCTGCAAATTCTGGATCTGCATCCATTTTTGCCTCCATCTTCCTGAGGCGTCTGCAAGCTGCCTCGTAGCTGCAGTGACCTGGAAATTCAACGTTGTCGTTTTTCCACGGTAGACCTACCTCGTATCCTCCATCGGTGGGTCTGATGGTAGCCGCCACGATGTCCACTGCACGTTGGTCCTCTGGCCTTACCCGTGCCTTGGCTGCTACTCCCAAAGATTCAATTGCGAAGTGCTCCTCCACCAATTCGTGAAGTCCTTCGTCCGTCCTCGCGTGGAACACCTTTTCTGCATTCCCTTGTCGAGGCGTCGTTCTGCGCGGTATTGTCCCATGGATGACCCATCCCAGTTGGGTCCTGGACGCTGCCGGCTCATTTTTTTTCCCAGTCCTTATTTCCTGACTGATGATGTACTGCCAGTGGTCGCTGCCCACCAGTAGCATTGGTTTTGCTGTTGCGTAGCAAATCTCTTCCTTACGAAGATCCCTTAAATGTTGACACGATGCGACGTTCAACGGTACTGCTTGCTGGTGCAAGTCCAAGTTTTTGATTGTCCGCGCTCGGAGTGCGAGCGGTTTCCCTGCGAACAATCCACGAATGTGTAGGTGAACTTCTCTGCTGGCATTATCGCTCTTCTGCATGTTCACTCCACGTAACCTTAACGGTTTTGCATCACCCTGTGCACCGACGGCTCGCGCCAACTCTTCATCGATGAGTGTGACGGTAGCTCCTTCGTCCAGGAATGCATGTGTGGTGTACTCCCCCCGTGGTCCGGACACGATCACAGGGCACATCTTCAGGAGTACTTTCTCAGCTGAAGCTGTTTGTGTCGACATCGCAACCTCCTCCTGCGATTGTCGCTGCCACTGCTGCTGCGGTTGCTGCTGTGGCTCCGTTGGCTGCTGCTGCTGTTGCTCCCCCCGTTCCACATGAAGCGACGGATGATGAGACCTGTTACAGCCGTTCACGTTGCAGCCCTTTGCCTTGCATTTATCTTTTCGGTGCTTCTCATCGATGCACTTGAAGCAAAGCTTTTCCTTTTTCACGAGCTCCCACCTGGCACTTATACTCATGCCCTTATACTTCTGGCAGGTGCTCAATTTGTGTATTCCCTTACAGCACGGACAGGTACTTGCGGCCTCGGTAGTGCTGTAGACCACGTTCTTTTTCTTCGGTCCGGTTGCCCCAACTGGCTGCCTCACTTCTTTCCTGGCAGACGCTGCACTGGTTTGCGGTGCATAGGAGTATCGGAGCGCTCGGTCCGCTTCCTTCATCAGAAATCGTGACAGGAGTACGATTTCGGGTTGCACACTTCCCTCTTGTTCGTGTGCGTAGTCGCACCACCTTGATTTGAGGTGTGGACTCAATTTCTCCAGGACCTCCCTGGTTAACATGGGGTTGTAGAGGTAACCTCGTCGATTGTCAACACTCTGCAACACACAAACAATATTTTGCACCTTGATTGCAAAATTATTTAACTCACCGGCCGCCGACGTGGGCCGTTGTAACCTCTTGAGGTCTTCCATTGCCTTATCGATTATCACTTGTGGACGTCCGAAGCATTGTTCCAGTGTCTTCATGATCACCTCCGGATCCGTTGCAGTACTCAGAAGTGCCGATACGGCTTTCCTTGCATCACCTTTCAGGCAGGTTCGCAATCATTGCAAGTTTTCTGCTGCTGGGACTTGGTACATGTTGGTACTTTCATTGTAGGCCGCCTTAAATGGAAGCCACTCCGTAATGAGTCCCGAAAAGGTAGGTAGATCCATCCTATGAGTTCGCGGCCGTGCCATTTTCTCGATGGTCTCTGCCAGCCGTTGAATGTCTCCCTTTTCCGTTGGGCTTTGCTGTACTGGTTGGGGCTGCTCCACTTGAACAGCTTCCTCCCTTGGCTCTGCCTCGGTAGACTTCAACCATTCTGTCACCTTTGTGTGACTGTTGCGATCCTCTTCGTGGATGCTAACCTCGTCCTGAATGGCAGATACTTCGGCCTCCAATCGCTTCTGCACCAACTGTTTCTCTAGCTCGAGTTCCTTCTTCTTGATCTCGGCTAGTTTTTCTGCAGCTTTCAATTCAGCCATCTTCACACGAGTGACGGCGCTCATTGTGGATACATGTGATCCCGTTGTCGAACGAACCCTTGGACGTTCTTGTATGAGCAGCTGCGATGTGCCTGCTTCCGTAGGCTCCGTAGTGTATGGCCTTGTGCGTACAGACGGGGATGCTGGCGGATCATGAAACCGTAGACGTTCCATTTCGGCACGATTTCTTTCAACTATCTCTGGTGCGTCAGCTTGGCTTCTGGTTACTACCATTGTCAAGACTTAACCTAATATTTACACAAAAAAAAAAAAAACAAGCAACAATATATACAGATTAAAATTAAAATTTAAAATGTAAAACAATTCAAAATATTTCCGAAAATAATTCAAAAATTCAAATTTAAATTTAATTTAAACTTAAATTTATGTTCCCCCAACAGTTGGGAACGCCTTCCCTATCGTGAAGGCAAAAATGCGCAATTGAGAAATTGCTATTAAATTTTCCGCAGGCACTTAATAGGCCTGACCTTATACTAATATATGTACAGGGGTTTACTTATGTTAAGTACTTAAAGAGTCTTTAAACACTTAATGTTCATAAAACACTTTTCACTTTCACTGAGTATGAAAATGTTCAGTGATTCACGGTACTGTCCTTACGTAGCGACGACGTGCGCGCGACGTACTGTCCGACGTGTAGACACGACGACCCGATGATACGACCTTCCCCGGTGACTCGATGCACGCGGCGGAAGCTTGCGGACCCACTTGGCCCACCTGGAGACGATTCTTCCCGACGTATCACGGCGAAGGTTCACGACGAACGTAGACGTAGGCTCCTCCACTTCCCGAGTTCGTTGGACCCGATACCCCTTCTGGGCCGAGACTCCAACACGTATTGAACCGGGAGCCGATCGGGCAGGGCAGGAACACACACACTTTTCACCCACACGGTACTCGTATTCCGACCGTGGGGCCAGCACGTTGGACCAGAAAACTGTCACTGGTCACACAGTAAATCCGGCCGAGAAGGACCAGAAAATGTACTGGCCCTTTCTTTTCTTCGCACTCACACTGTGCACACTGTCCGGCACGGCAGCCAGACAATGTCGGTGGGCCACTATCTGGCCTAATACAACACACCCCACGTTCCTGGTGCGCCGTATATTACGTTCGTGGACTGTATGAGTTCGCTTCGATAGCGCTGGGGAAATCGATTGAAATGACCTTTACACGATTGAAACCCGTTCGTTTATTTTCCCCATACAATTTTCCCGCAGCACAGTATTCACTTATCACTACTGGCACTACTTATTCACTATTACTATTTCTTCCTGGGTTTCTTCGGGAGTCTTCTTCCAGACTCGTGACTGCTTCTCCGACACAGCCGACTGTTTTCCACACAGTGAAGAACCCGGAATCCGGCTCTATATTTATAGCCAGAATCAAAGAGGCCCCGCAGGGGTCGCGAGTTCATGACCCCCGCACCGCGGATCATGCTATCCCTCACCGCGAGGTGCGTCTCTTTTCCGCGCACACATATTCGCCCGCGGTGATCGGATAGGCCCCTTTGATCCTTAACAGTACAAAAAAGTGACCTAGGACCTATCGACTCGATACAATGCAAATTATGTACAATATTTACATGAAGTGTATCGATCATAATCTGTCGATATTATGCAAAATAACTTACATACACCTTTTTTTTTTTTTTTTGTTTCCGGGGGGGGAAATCCATTACGCATACCACCCAGGCGCAGGGGGCACCCGAGTGGTGATGTGGGACTCCCGTATAGGCTAATGAGACCCACGGTATACCCACTAAAAACCACCCCCCACCTTCCTCCTCGCCGCCCTGTGACGGGGCCACGGGAACGATAAACACATCCGCGACCCCGCCAGCGGCAGCCGCCCACCAGCGGCTCCATCCAAGGCCCGAAAGCCCCAGGCGCACCAGATGGTATGGTGCGCCTGCCTCCTCGGCCTCCACCAGTACTGTAGCAGACTCCCCCCGAGTCTGCTACTAGGAGGCCACGGATACCAGCCTCCACAACCGGTACCCGGTGGCAGATCTGGTATATGGTTCTGCCACCGACCACACCTGGGCCGCAGAGGATAGGGCAAGCGGCGCACCGTAATACCAACTTGCCTCTTCCTCTGCGGCCCCACCAATGCCGTTAACCGTACGGAACGGCCCCGCCAGCTCGCAGGGGGGTAGGGAGAGTGGCACAACACTACCACGCCTCTTCCCCTGCGATCCCTCCACGGCCGCAGAAGATAGGGAGTACGGCGCACCGTAATACCGGCACTCCTCTTCTTCTGCGGTCCCACCTCCTAGCGCGTCCGCAGCGGACTCCTCCAGCCCGCTGGGAGCGCCCTCCTCGGGCCAGCCGTCGGCAAACAAGCCGGCCCTGGTTGCCTCTTCGCTTCACCGTGGGTGTCCAATCCACGGTTACTAAGCCCCACCGCCACGACAAGGCGTGCAACCATCGGGGGGAACTTACATACACCTATCCTAGCTTATTCTAATACATTTTAGTGATTCTTATCCTACTAAAAATGTACTATTTACAAAACAAATTATACAAACTAAGCCTATTTACATAGAACTTAATTCTATCCACAACATAAACATTTAACTGTTAATATTCATAAAATGTATAAAAAGGGCGGTAACTGTAAAATGGCGGCCACTCTACTACTAGTTGCTGACCAATAAAGGTGATTCTATTCTTCAAGTGTACATTTTTACTGCTGCTGCTGTCGCCGCAGACCTGATCCCTATTTCACTAATCATTGGTCTCGCTGGTTGCTCTACTAGACCGAGCCAACGTGCTTGTCAAATAGGCAATAAATAAAGCTTTACACCTTTGCTTTACGAAGTCTTTGCTTTACACACTACAATAATGAGTTGCCGCCAAAGATTGCCGCACTGACAAAGCTGTCATCTCAAGTCATTCTATGGGATTGCTCTATCTTGTCGAGCGCTCAGCGAGACTAATTATTATTATTATTCATCTATGAACAAAACATAGTATGGTGGAATTGTTTCTCTTCTAAAGGTTTACAGAAAACTCGCGACGGCATATAATAATATTATGTAGGTATATCTTTTAAGGATAGGTTTCTGTACACATTCTAAGTTTAAAAAAAAAACCTATCTATACTTAATGTGGTATTTTCAAAAATTATTTAGACGGATACAATATTAATCCTTATCTAGGGGATATAATATATGTTACTCTGTGCTATTACTATATTGTATGTATATTTGCTATAGAAGTTGTTTGCCACGAACACTCTCCACGTGGGCGAAGCTGCAGACAAAAATTAGTATTTAGTAAGTACTAAGTACTTTTATACTATATCTACACATATTTAAGGTTTTTATTATACTTTACAAAAGAAAACGAATGAAACGTTAAACGACCACAATATATCTCTAAATTCTGATTTTTTTATATTTATTAATATAAAAAAATCAGAATTTATATATAAAAATCAGAATCAGAAAGAAGAAAAATCAGAATAATAAATACTTATATTAAAACCTTTAATTATTACATAGATACGTTATATCCCTTTGATTACCTCTTTTTAATATTATATATCTATGATTAAAACTAAAATACACCAACATCACAACAGTAACTAATGTACCTATATCACCGAAAAATTGTAAAAATCGTTAGACTGTAATATAACAGTGAAATCATAAAATATTGAATATTCCTAATCGGACCCGAATAATCTGCCTAAAATTTAATATATATTATTTTTCCTTGGATTATAAATCATAGATATTCATCATAATATTAAAAAGAGAAACCCCTCAAATTTCCTCCAAAGCAACATTTATTATTTTGATATTTTCTCGAGTAGCTGATGTTTCTGTGACATTGTATGTGTATATTATGTAAGTAAGTAAGTAAGTAAGTAAGTAATATCTTATACGTCTATAAACGAGACAATCTTGTATTTATATAATCGGTTTCTCTAAAATGACTGCAAGTAGGTACCTATTACCATAAAATCTAATATAAGTAAGTACAGGGAGTTTTGGGGTAGATTATTATTTTTAAACAAAAAATTAAAACCGACTTACAAAGTAAAAACGCACAAAAAAGTATGAAATAATTATTATTTTCTAAATAATTCCCCTTTTAAATATGGCTAAAATTTTAACTACTTCTCTACACAATCTTCATATTTTTGATGTCAGTACCTATGTAACAAACTTGAACGTGAGTTATATAAAATATTGTTTATATTGTTTGGGCTGGTGGCTTCAAAATTATAAAGATTAAGTAGAGAAATATGTAGTTAAAATTTTAGATAAATTTGAAAGGGGAATTATTTATTTTTCATGATAATTTTTCCTGTTTCCGGCTTTGCTTGGGGAGGGAAACTGGAATACTTCCTACTCCTCCTACAATCTTCTGATTAATTTCGTTGCGGGTTCCAAGACAGATTTAGCATGTCCCTCGGGCACTCCTGAGATCATATCAAAGGGTTTTATGGTTGGTTACTAGTGTCGATCCTGGCTACACAGTGCAATGGTGGCTAAGTGTGGTGGGCCAATTGCCCGTAAATAAGTATAAGGACTCAGGAGTTCTGTTCAGTACTTTTGGATTTAGGGTACCTATACCTTGATGCAAAAGCTTACTTTTTGATAGCATATGCTTGGACTACTTCAGAAAAAGTCTAAATCATTATATGTGTCCATATAAATTTCAAAGAGTTCCCTCGATTCATCATCACGGATCCCTATAAATTTCGAAGAGTTCCCTCGACTCATCAGATTACCACTTTGGTGACTAAGGGACAAATTTCGAATTTTTACAATAACAGAAGAGAACCTTTACAACAACAAAAAAAATTTGCAAATATGTTCACAAACGGCAAAGTAATGTTCAAAGATTTCAATGTCGATGTAAAATACTATGAGATGTACCTATTATATTATCATAATGTGATGATGTATGGTGTGTTGATGGTGGTGATGATTATGATTATTGTAATTAACATAATGGCATACGCTTGCAGTTCTTTAAACAACACCGAAATTCCCAAACATGTATCTACAAGGAGTCAGGAGTTCTATTCAGTACTTTTGTATCCGGGTTACTTTGGTACAAAATCTTATTTTTTGGTAAGTAGTATATGCTTAGACTACTTCAGAAAAAGTTAAAATCGCCATAATATTATGTGTCCATATAAATTTCGAAGAGTTCCCTCGATTCCTCATGGCTCATGGATCCCTCAGGTCACCACTTTGATGCTTAAAGGACAAATTTGGGATTATATCCTATACATCAAAAAAGAATTTTGAAAATCGGTCCACAAACGGCGGAGTACCTAATCGTTGAACATACAAAAAAAATTAGGAAAACAGCTGACCGAAAGGCCATCCGTGCAACTTCCCGCTAAGCGCTTAAATTTTATCTAATGCATCATTTTTGAGCTTATCAAGCTCAAAAGGAAAAGTGTTTCTAAAAATTTTCACTGATAATTTTCCTTCATCAGACTTTTGAGCTCGGAAATAAAAAAAAAGATAAAACACTATTTTTTGAAATTTTAAACTGTCATAACATTGGAATGAATTAACCGATTTTCGCGCGGCTATCGATGCAGTTTTCCATGTTCTTTGAAAGAATAGACAACAAATTTTTTTTAGATTTTTTCAGTTTTCTTTCCCTTACGATATCTCTCGAACGAATCAACCGATTTTGACAGATTAGCGGCGATCGACGTGGTTTTTCAAGGTTAAGAGCTGATTAGTTTTTGGAGTTGATCGATAAACCCGTTTAAAAGTTATTCCAAAAAACCACTTTAAAAAATCAGATTTTTTTAAATTTCTTGAAATCTATCTGTCCGAATCGGTCCAAATTGTATTCAAAATCTAAATTTGGCCAAGCTCTTTCGAATGGCATCAGCCGCAATAAAATCGGTCAAACCGTTCAAAAGTTATAAGAGGTTTACATACTTACACACACACATAAACACGCACATACATACGTACAGCCATAGTGACACCCTCGCGGGGGTAGACAGGGAAGCTTCCTGTGACCTCAGAACGTCGAGATCTGATGAGAATTCGATTTTTGCAAAACGAAGTTATAACTTCCCGATTTTCGAAAATCTTAGATTTTCTTAGCGGGAAGCTAAAAATAATAATATAAAAATAGTTGTTTACTTATCAATTTCTTGGAAAATATATACCTACAGCCGAAAGTATAACCACCTCCTTTTTTTGGAAGCCGGTTAAAAATAGCATAGAATCTCACATAGAATGATAGAATCATAATATTTCAGCAAAAAATTCTCAGCGTGTGCCGCTAAAATGACAAATGATATTTTAATTTTTTAATTGCGCCACGGATTCGGGGGGAATTCTGCCCGCGGCTCGTACGTGGCCGTAATTCAAATCGGACCATCGCCGTTGCAAAAATAAGAAATATTTTCGTGTCTGTTTCCATTCCTTTCGGTCTCACTCGAGATTGTGATTAAAATTCTAAAATTGTCCTAAGATTATTAACCCCCTTACTAATAAACGCTGTATAAGCTTTGAATAGTTTACACAGTATTTTGTCTTCTTCACTCGAATTAAAAATGTCACTTGTGTGACGTGAACAAAACACTATGTAACTATTCAAAGCCTATACAGAGTTTATTATTAAGGGGGTAAAACTATAGATATCTACTATTACTACTATAGTACCTATAGAATACAACTTACTTGAAAAGCTTAGGGTCAACTACAGACATCTATTGACTAGACCACGCAAGTCTCATTGTCTGTACACAAACCAAGCGTGCCATTATTTTTCTACCTGCTGTGACGTCACAAGAGCGATATAGTGGTGATAACTTCTCGTCCCCGAGTAAACGATTCAAAGGCCGTAGCCACGCGTCGCGCCGCCCCGTTGCGCTTACCCCGAGTAAACGATTCAAAGGTCGTGGCCGCGCGCCGTGTTTCTTAGTTTTCATTTGACGTTTGGCACCGAGAATATTCGAGAGGAAATGGCGCTGAAGGAAGTTATTTTTACACCTCTTATACAAGTGAAGTTAGACGCGAAGTACATACACTCGCGTGGTCTAGTCAATAGATGCCTGTGTGGTCAACTCACACTGAAACGAGACGATACGCTACGCGGTACTGTATTTTTATTTAAACAGTAATTCAAAATTGAACTTTATTAACTTAATTGCTATACACGAGAAGATAGGTACAAGTTTCATTGAAAGAGCGGTGCCGCGTTATGCAGAGCGATGCAGTTTGACATTCAAACCCTAGCATTTAAACGTGTATCTTCTTATATAGTAAATAAAGTTCAATTTTGAATCGATATTTTAAAAATGCAGCGCCGCATCATATCGTCTCTTCGATGTAAACTAACTGCTAAGGTATAACATCAACAACGTATTATTATACTCACTTAATCTACTTTACCTTCTTTAAATTCACGAAATAACGAGTACACGTACAACAGATATGACAATGGAAACGCATCAAAAGCATTCCCGCGCAGGACATTTTTTAAAAACATGCAAAAGCGAGCGCCATTACGGGATTGTTTAGAACACGCCGTAATTGTTTCAAACTTCTCGTGTTTGGGAACATTTTGCATTTTACACCTGCATGTTTTAAAAATACATTATGCTGTGCAACCTGAGTACGGGAGGAGAGAGGGGTATTTGATCCTTAAGGGAGAATGAGTGTACATATTTTACAAAGCTTGTATAGGCAATACCAATTTTTACAGTTACAGACTATATCGGTAGTATACGATACCTACCAGCAAACATTTCCGCTTAGGAGTGCCACATGTAATGAGAATATCATTACATGTGGCACTTTTTTAAATGATTGACGAAATATTATTTTTGTTTACAATCATCTTTTATTGTGTAAGGTTTTATTCTGATTTATCAGTTATTTAGAAATTTTAATTAATATATTGTGTATGAATTTAAAATCCAAATGTTTGTGTCTTACGTTTTATTAATAAAAAAAATGTTTATACATAATATTACCTTTTAAATTTAAATACACATAATATTATGAGTAATACTGGCTACGCCGTAGCTTAACGCGTGGCTACGCCGTAGCTCAGCCGTAGCCGTAGCTGCTACGGTTTCAGTAAGGTTAAAAGATTTATAAATAAGTTTTTTTAATACTTTTTAAGACAAACGTACCTTGTTCATTATCCATACAATAACCTCTATATTTATCGCTTGTAAAACGACCGCTTTGTTCCAGAACAATACATATTTGTATGTCACGTAGTCGTGTGGTTGACATTAGATATTTCATGCCTCGTGCCTGTAAGCGCGGGAAAATGGCGGCCAGGCCGTAGAAAAATTGTGCAACTGTCAATTACAGGACAAATGGCTTTTGCCGCTGAATTAGCTTTGTTTTCTGTTCAACTCGCCGAGAAAATGAGAGCATTCAACGGCAGGTTATCGAAATGTTTCAAGTTTCAATTACAATATGATGGAAACAAAAGAAAACAGGGGACTAAAGTCTTGTAGACTAGAAAAATATAAGACAACATAATAATAAACAATTTAAAACCCAATTTTAAAAATCATAAAAATTAACGAAGATACATACAATTTAAATTTACAATAAGAAAGAGACTGATATATCGGCCCGTGACGTCACGAGGTGCTACCGCCACAAAAATGTGATTAAACCAAAGACTTCTAATTAAACAATGTATGGCGGTTGCACGTGACGTCACAAATCGTTTTATGCGAAAGAGATGGGCAATATTTTTATTTGTTTATACGCGTTTTTCGAGTAACTTTCTTTTTTGATTTATTTTTCTCTATTCAATAATTTAAAATTTAATTTAAATGAATGTGATATTCGACACTTGGACACATCCCTATTCTGGTTATTTTTTTCTATTTAATTCGCGGTTTTGAGTGCGAGTGCGATAGCATGCGAATATTATAACATAAATAATTATGTGAATTGGGTTTCTGATTTCTTTATGCTAGTACACAAAAACTTTATTTAGTTTATTCGCGTTAATTTTGCAATGCCAATGTCGCTGTAACTCGTATTAATATTAACCACTAGTAAGGAAATTAGACATTTGCACTAACTCACTGCAAACAACGCATTTTTTTTGTGTAACTGTTGCCCACTGCGCATAAAGTACCTAAAGCATTTAACACACGCCACACCCAAATAGGCATTCTTGTTTTTGTACTAGAATGCCTATTTGGGTGTGGCGTGTGTTAAATGCTTTAGGTACTTTATAGCTATAGTTAGCTACAGTTATAATCGTTTTAATTATATATTATTTTCGTCGTATATTTTTATGGTCGAAACAGATAACGCGTGTTCACGAAGCTGAATATCGGGAGTGTCGGCGCTCGGCGGCTCGGCGCGCATAAACCATTTAACCTCAGATAAGTGAAATAGAAAACCAGTGGCTCTGTTCTGTTCGTCAGCACGTTATAAGCCCGCGGCCATTGCGCACGAGATAGCGATTTATGGACTGACTAGCATTAAGTGCCTGCTGCTTCGCTCGCGTAAAATTAGGTTCTAAACTTCCATCCCCTATTTCACCCCCTTGGGGATTTTGAAAAATCCTTCCTTAGTAAAAGCCTATATCAGGAATATAGGAGAGGATAGAAGATAGATTTAAGAAAGACAAAAGTGTAGTTTAACTCTTTAACCATATGAGGAATATAGAAGAAGATAGAAGATAGATTTAAGAAAGACAAAAGTGTAGTTTAACTCTTTAACTTTTCACCCTACTTAATGTTGAAGCTAAGGAAATAATATCCTAGGATAGGTTTTCCTTTGAAAGAAAGTAAGTGTACGGCAATCATAATTTTAAGGGCACTTGCAACCTTACTTCCTTATAAAATATTGTAAAGGCGAAAGTTTGTAAGCATGGATGTTTCTTACTTATACTTTCAAGCAATAACTACTTACTGAATGGATTTTGTTGAAATTTAGTAGGGTAGTAGTTTAGAGTATCGATTAACACAGGCTACTTCTTCGCAGCAAAATGTATGGTTCTCCGAGATTTCTTTTTGCGCGTATGAAGTTAAGAGTAAGGTCTAGTTTTTACATAGGTATCTAATTGGTTTTAAACACTGCTGACTTTCTTTTCTTGGCCCAATTAACGTACTAATTACCTATATAGGTATATACCTAAGTATGTGTACCTATATATTTTTCATTCAGATGATTTGCTGTAATATCTTTATCGTATATCATAAGCGTAAGTACCTGCAGTATCCCACGGGAACAATGTAGTTTTTCTCGATGAAATGTAGCAGACGTGGTTAACCAGAGCCTACATTTATACCAAATTTCATAAAAATCCGTTCAATAGTTTTTGTTTTAAAAACTCACAAACATCCATCAATTTTTGAAGCCATATAATTTTGGGAAAATATTCAAAAACGATCTGTAATGTTCTGTAAAAATATTTATATTGAAGAATTTCCCTAAACCGCTCCGATTCTCTCAGTTCGCGGCACGCAGTTATCAGTTCACAGGTCATTTCCCGGCGCCATTATGAAGCTCACCGAAATGACGACAAAATGGAGGATGACGGGAAACGTACAAAGCCGAGATCATTACTAACGTACCTAATAGATGACTTTTATAAACACGCCAAAGGGTTTTATTATCCTTTCGTCCGGAAGGGACTAACGTGCAATTAAGATTTAACTTCATTTTTTACAGAGGGATTTTATAAAATTAAAATGTAAGTAGGTACATATTAATTTTTAAATCGATCGTAGTGTGGAACACAAAACTACCTAATCTAAGTGGTACAAGTTAGGTATTAGGTACCTACTATAGGTATACCAGAATCTCATGGCAAATAGGGAAATAAAATTTTGTAGTATGCAATACTGGGGAAACAGAATTAAACGATCTTGATACTGATTAAATTTTAATTATATCTTTAGTATTATTAAACATGAATTATAATAAGACTGTACGAAGAATGTCCTTATACCCATGTATATAGAAATTATATTATAATAAGAGGTTAATAATATAGAAAATATGTTATAAAAAATAAATCAATCGTGAATTACTTTATATACTTATTTATTACGAATAACATACAATTAAATTGGCAACAGTTTATTTAATGTTGGAATTTCCTTCCGAACTGTATAGAACTCGTTTACTTTATTCCTAATCAACTATAAATCGAAACTGTCTTATGTTGATTTTCTTTTTTCCTCCCCTCCTCCTTTTACCAGGCATGGAAAACAAACCATCATTCGATGTGCCATCAGCTACGATTCACCGTATATCAATACTGGAAACACCTTTAAAGAAGTCACAATAATTACCTAAGGAAATATAAAAAAACTAAAAGTATCAAAACAACTCACTCTAACTTACCGGTCAACTCTACCACGAGCTTTAAATTAAAAGATTGAGTTCGATTTACACCTCCTTCTTTCTGTATTTTACTATAGATATAGAAAACAATATTTCTCGCTTGAGATCGAATTGCCTTTTTGGATATTTTCTCAAAAACAACAAATTCCAAGAACATAATCACAAAATTTTAGCAGCGGTTGACAGATCACGTACTTTGATTTGACGGGTCATACTTGACATTGCCATATGAAAATCACATTTTTTTTTAAATGCCATCAGATTCTGGTAGACCTATACTACCTAATAAATAATACCTAGTAAATAATTATTTATTATAGATTTTTATACTCTAGTGAGTCTAAGTAGTATATTTGTCATAGTAAAATTGTAAAAACCGTTAGATTGTAATGTAACTAGTGAAATTGAAAAATGTTTATAGTTTTCCGACGCGAATATTCTGCCTATAATTTAACACATTATTTTTCGTTAGATTTTAAATATATAGTTATGAATCTTTCGACACACTTTTACAATCTCGTGACATAATATCTAAATTTCAAATATGATATTTTAATTATTATAATTATGTATACTTCTTCGCCTTAGGTTCCCTATAAGCTAACCCCTATTATTTTGATCTTATACATATTTATGGTGCAACCTTACTAGTAAGGCTGTGTTACAATTTACAACACAGTACACACCATAAAAAACTAGACGTTCGAAGCGAGCGTCAAGCGTCAATTCAATACTTGACACTTCGATTTTCAGCTCAATATTATGTACTAGCTTTTGCCCGCGACTTCGTCCGCGTGGAACAATACTTTGGGATATCGCTGAAATTTACCCGCGACTTTATTTATGACTAACGAAAGCGGAATCCTATTTTTTTAAACGGAACCCTAAAATAAAAGTAGCCTATGTTAGACCCTATAACATCAGCTATCTGCTAGTGAAAGTCCCGTGAAAATCGGCCCAGCCGTTTCAGAGATTAGTCGGAACAAACAGACAGACAGACGGACAGACAAAAATGAAAAAAAAAAATGTATTTTATTGTAAGTACCGAATATACTTTCAGATTCATTATGTAAAAAGCTGTTAATTTGAAGTTACAAACAGACACTTAAATTGTATTTAACTGTATAGATGTATAGATATTAGAATGTATTATATTTTAAGATATTATCAATTTGATGTTTATAAAATAACTAAACTATTTAACTAAACTAAACTAAACATTAACCCGCACGCGCACCCCGCCTTGGTGACGCCCACTTCGCAACGGGCCGTGCAGCAGAAATCGTAATATTTTAATTTCGCCATAACTTCAAAACCAAACGTCCAATTTTAATCATTCAAAGACCAAATATTATCTACATAAACTGTACTTAGTGATGAAATAATTTATTTTGATAAGGATTAATAACATGAGTAAAATAAATGCGTTTAAATGTAGTCCAAAAAAATTTAAGATTTCTAAATAAAAAAATGGTTGTTGTGCCTCACTCGACATAGATAGGTATAGTGTGTCGCGGACTTTTTTGTAGATATTTATAAGATCTACAATTAATTAGAACATTTTATGGTTCTATCTTTTATAGTTTATGCAGCGTACGCAAAATAAGTAACTTTTCTGGTTGATTTTTTACACCTTGTGTCCGAAAAACCCAAATATCTTACGGAACCCTATTTTTTTCCAAAATAAAATTTAGCCTATGTTACTCGTGGATACTGTAGCTTTCGAATGGTGAAGGAATTTTTGAAATCGGTCCAGTACTTTTTGAGCCTATTCATTACAAACAAACAAACAAACAAACAAACAAACATACAAACAAAGTTTTCCTCTTTATAATATTAGTGTAGATTAGCGCATGGTTCTATTTACAGTGCTGTTTTTTCTGTAGCCACAAAAAACCCTCTCGTAGGAACGCAGCCTAAACACGGTAGCCGATGCTTCCTCTACCAACGGGCTTAATACTTTGTTCTACTGGAAGTTTTAACTGTATAAATAAGGCACATTTTCTTGTAATAATATAATTAATCTTTCTCGTGATTACAGATGATGGTATTTAGAGTAGACCATAAATTAGGCTTATCCAGAGCCCATCAGCCGCCTCAGGTGGGCTCACGTCAAAACGGCTATTCGTTCCGGCCTCACGCAAGATGTCCGAAGGCATTATGTTAGCTCTACGGGGGCTTTGCGGTGCGTAATTACTTAAATCATAACAACTCGTAAGCAAAACTGTTAGTCTGAAAAAGTGTCCGTCAAGACAGATAATAAATACCAACTTCGCATATGAATGTAAGAGAACTTATCGTTAGCCGATGTCTTGTCAGCGTCCCTAGCAAAATCACCATAAGCGCCTTAAGTAATAAAATGCAATTCTTAAGCTTGACACTCACCACTTCAAGGACTGTGTCGGACATTGACAGCTTTTCGAATATATTGAATACTAGATGTTTTGTTTGTTTATTTATTTGCATTGAATAAGCTCCGAAACTACTGAACCAATTTTCTTGAAACTTAGCACAGATGTAGAGTACACCACGGGGAAGGACATAAACTACATTTTATCGCCGAGAAATGTAAGGTTTCTGCGAAATTAACTTTTGCGCGCAGTGCACGAAGTCACGGGCAACATCTAGTATCTATTAATTCTATAGTAAAAGTTTGTTTGTTTGCATCGAATAGGCTCCGAAATTACTGTTCCGATTTTGATAAAATTTAACAAATATATACAGTAGACCATGGAGAAGGACATAAGCTACTTTTTATTGCGGCAAAATGTATGGTTCCCACAGGATTTCCTTTAGCGCGCGACATCTATTATTTACAAATTCAGTAATACTTTTTGTTTTGTTCCATATTTAGGTAGCTCTCACTAATCCAAAATTCTATAAAAAACTAATTAGTGCAAAAATGTTTTACGTTTATGTAATATTTAAACTCAGTTTTCGTTATCGCGATTAACTTAAATATGGTGAAATCCGATTGACGTGAAAGGATATCAATGACGCATGAACGCGCGTAGTGAGAACAAAATGTTATAAAACGAAGTTTTGGTGAAAACGCCCCTTTCTAACTTCGTCATCGTAATTAGCGATGGCATCTTGGCTTTCGCGGCCAATCGTGCTAGGGGACAAAAGGCTAGAGAGGAAAGAACCAAACCGCTGCATAGTAGGTACAGGCTGAGTGTCGTGAATCTTTACTCTCCTTTCGAATGATTGTATGCATGGATGTATGGATGTTTATGAATTGTGACTCTTTCACGTAAAAACTACTGAACGGATTTTAATGAAATTCGGTATGGTAGTAGTTTTGACTCTGGATTAACAGAAAGGCTACTTTTATTCGTGGTAAACATATGCGTAACGTACGTGGGTACATTTAATTATTCTTAGTAAAATGTGAATTTGTTTGTTAGATAGTTCCGCACATAAAAACTACTTAACCGATTATTATTATCAAGTCTAAACCCCCTGAGCTACAAGCAATAGGAATTAGGATATTTTATGTTTTAGTTACTACCTTACGTTGAATAAACCTAAATCATTTTATTTATATGTAATATTTTATAAAATACTTAGCATTTCACATGGCGCGGTGCTATGAGACTTGAGAGATAGCTAAGTATATTATGTTTTACTAACTTTTGGCTCGCGGCTCCGCCCGCGTAAATATTACTCATAAACACTGTATTTTTTTTGGATAAAAAGTAGCCTATATTTTAATCCAAAACCTAAACTACTACCAAACAAATTTTCATCTTAATCCGTTCAATAATTTTTGCGTGAAAGAGTAATAAACATCCATCGATCCATATAATTTATCATCACGAAACTTTCACATTTATACTAATTAATATTAGTAGGATTATGCAAAAAAATAGGTACCTATTCCATTATCGGTAATCAGTCACGCTCACGCGATATCGCACCGCTCAATGAGAAAACGCTTCAACCCTTTCACCTAAACTCCCTAGGAAGTTTCCTGAGTCGACTGACTAGACTCATTGACTACCCTAACTATTTATTTAGACTTTGACTAGACTTTAGACTTGAAGATTGAAAATACGATGATGAAAATTTTAACGAGTATTCAATTTCCCGCTTTTTTAACATGACACTGGCAAATGGTTATATGCCGATGCCATCTAAGCCATACTAGAAAAAAGTAAATATGTCAGAGATGACATTTGACAGGCATCAGCTGTTTTACCCGACGGCTGACTGTCAAGAAGGGTTATTTTTTTATTCCACGTAGTGATTATATTCTCTTTGTTTTATTCTTTTTCTTCTCTGTGAGGCCGAAAATCAATAATATTTTACAAATTATTAAATTAAAACAATGAGGTTGATATCGAAGATATTTCAACCTATAATAACAATTCCTAAGGGAGCAAAAATAAAAAATACCGAGATAACATGTAAAAGTCAAAAGGTAAGTTCTACTTCATTCAGATAGTAAATAATAAGTCAACTTAATATTATGTTAAATTTAAAATAATACATAAAGTTTTAATACACAGCTCTTACTAGAAAATGGTCTTCTACGGCCGACAAGTTCTGGATTTTTTACGCTGCTTCCATTAGCCAGAAGAGTGTTAAACAAATTAGAAAATTTAATACACCATCAAATGGATTCTGTTGGTGCCCAGAGAATCTCTCTTCCAAATTTAACGACTTCAAAACTGTGGGAAACGTCTGGAAGATTAAACGCTATTGGACCAGAACTAATCAAAGTTGAAGATAGACATGGAAAAAAATATTTATTGGCTCCAGTAAGTTTTGAATTGATTTCATATTAGAATAATAAAAAAACAGTTTTGAGATAAAAATAGACATGTAATGGAATTGTTGGTAGTTGGTAGTACAGTATTTTCCTGTTAATAAGGAAAAATAAGGCAGTTTACAAAAGGAATAGTATACTAAAAATCAAAATTTTCAAAGAAACTGCGGATTGGCAGCACTTTTGTGAGTCTTGTGAAAACGCCCCATACAAAAGTTGTACAAGCAGGTGATGTCACACACCTGTAAGTTGCTATGAAATGTATGCCTTATGCGCAAAATATCTCAGAAGATTGTGCGTTTATGTTCATACTTACCATCCTACTATTATTATAAATGTGAAAGTTTGTGAGCATGGATGGATGGATGTTTGTTACACTTTCACACAAAAACGACTGAACAGATTTCAATGAAATTTGATATGGTAGTAGTTTAGGCTCTGGATTAAACCATAGGTTACTTTTTATCCCCAAAAAGTACCATGTTTCCGAGGCAACAGCCAGCGGCTATGCCCGTGGAAATATAGTAGTAAATATTTTTGTATTTGATGTAAGTAAACTAATTATACTGGTTTTTACACTAATGTTGTAAAAACATATTCAAACTTGTTGTGACTTTGAAATGCATCTAATTACAAAACTACAAATAAAATCTTAATTCTTTTTATATTTATCAAAGTAGGATACCTAATTATTTCTAAATGTTTAAACATAAACTATATTTTTACATAAAGATTTCAGGTAACCATTTTACACAATCACTTTATTTTAACACAATTTTTTAAAGTTTGACCAACTGCTAAATGAATACTACCTTGATTTCTTTAATTCCATAAGTCCCATGAAAATATAGAAGTACATCAAAAGGGATGAAATACTAAAATTTACTTTTTTAAGCTCATAAACTTTTTAAAACATACTTTATAGGGTTTATATTACTAAGACTCTGATATCCGCCTGTCTGCTGCCAGGCTGAATCTCATGAACTGTAATAGCTAGACAGTTGAAGTTTTCACAGATGATGTAGATATTTAAATGCTACCAGTATAACAACAAATAGTAATAACCTAACCAAGAGCATGTCAGGACATGTCTAAGGAGGGTTCCGTAACTATAAACGCGTAATATGTTTTTTTTTTAATTACTCCAAAAGTTACTGTCCGATTTGGTTCACAATAATTTTCCTAAAGAGTATTTAGCATGATCTATCAGCATGGAAATTTGCAAGTTTCTATCTCCTATAGTTTAAAAATGCTGGGGGGGGGGGGACCAACTTACAAACTACTTTAGAGGCCGATTACTCAAAAATGGTCAACTTTATAAAAAAGTAATGTATGAAACCTTGCCTTTATTTTAAAAGACCTATCCTACGATATCCCACACGATGGGGTAGAGTGAAAAAATATTTTTCATCCCCACTTCACATGTATGGAGAGCCACCCCTAAAATATAAAATTATTATTTTTTTATGATCCCGAAACCGTGATCTATACACAATCTATAACTGCACCAAATTTCATCAATTTATATTCATAATTACAGGAGCTAGAGGCGCGGACAGACAGACAGACGGACAGAGCGAAACTATAAGGGTTCCTTAAGTATTACGGAACCCTAAAAACGTGTGGCTATCACACAACATACATGTTATTAACTGTTTTGTATTGAACCCTTTGTTAGCAAGACTAGTTGGCACTTATTATTATTATATATTTTTCAGACACATGAAGAAGCTATATCGGATTTACTAGCCGATGTCGCTCCAGTGTCCCATAAGCAACTCCCCTTACTATTATATCAGGTAATAATAATTTTTATTATGAATAACTAGCTGACCTGACACTTATTGTTCTGTCTTATCTATGAACTGGACTAAATAAATAACTATTAACTACACCTACATAAATTATACACCTATACCTACAACATACCTCTACAACTACACCTACATCTATACCTACTTAAGTAGGAAGGTAAGTACCTACCAAACTACTTACAACCTACACTGACAATTTACTGTGGCCAATTTTTAATAGAACTGAACTCACCTAAAAATATTTGACAGTTGAGTGACTATGGATTTCACAGGCTAGAACAATTAGTATGAGAAAATTTAATTGTGACTTTTAGTATTTTGTCTGCAATAATTCCAAAATTTCTCACAATTTAAATAATTCAAGATCAAAATTAGCCAAATCGGTCCAGCCGTCCTCGAGTTTTAACTAGACATAGAAACTGCAATCTATATTCATATAAATTATTATATATTTTATCAACAAAAAAAGGACTTTATCCTCTCGACCGTCGGGCCGAAAAATGGCCTCCAATAATATGAAGGTTTATGACACGAATTTTTGTTTTACACTAAGAACAAACTTAAAAGTTGTTTACAAAAACAACACAATTACATTCTAATGTATGTTGTATTTCCAGATTAGCAATAAATACAGAGATGAACACAGACCAAAGCATGGACTTTTGAGGGCGAGAGAGTTTTACATGTTAGACGCGTATTCCCTACATGAAGACCATGACACCGCTGCCCTTACATACACTAGGTTTACAGAAGCATACAGAAGTATATTCGAGAAACTGGATTTACCTGTATACAGGGGTAAGATATCAGTATTGAGTACTGAGTAAACAAAAAAGTAATTGATGTTACTAAAATCTAGCTAATATTACAAGACGAAAACATATTATATTATTGTGTAGTTCACACATGATGGAAGTAAAACCTTTAGATTTTATTGTCTCCTATATTTTTATTATATCATATGGAAACTACTACAAACTATAGTGTCGCTTATTAGTTTCTACAAGATTTAATTTACAACAATGTAATGATTTTATTTCCATATTAGGTATATTGCCTTCTTATAAACAAAAATAGTATTCTTTCTAAACTGCTTATTAAACAAAATATAGTATTTCTATTAGTTTCTAAAGTATAGTATTTTAATTTCATTCTATGTCATTACCAATTATATATTTACTAACCTTCTTACCACTAAAAATATTTATACTGTGTATAACCTATACAATGTTTGTTTTTTTTGTTTGACACGTCGGAAAAGTCGCTTGAAAGACAAGGACCAAACACTGCGTAGCTTATACACTGTATAAATATTTTCATTAGTAAGGGGTATATCAAAATATTTTAGTTGAAGCACCTACTGGTGATATGGGTGGAACAATATCTCATGAGTGGCAACTGACTGCTGCGGCGGGTGAGGATGCAATAAAAATGTGTCCGTCCTGCTCACACACATCACTTGCTGAGGAAAATACACAATGCAGTCAATGTGGGAAAGAGACAAAACGAATTAACAGTATAGAGGTATTATTCATTTGTTATTTTTAATAATTCATTTTTAAAATGGCTTATAATGTATTTATTGATTTATTTTATTTATGATTCTTCACGTATTTAAATCACTCGCTATATCTCGCGCTATTTAAGAGATACTGTATCGCGTAAATACTGTATCCCACGGGAACACTGCCCTTTTTCGGAGCTAAAAAGTATATTGCGTTAATCCAAAGCTTAAACTACTACCATACTGTATTTCATCCAAATCCATTCAGTAGTTTTTGCGTGAAAAATCCATCCATCTATCCCACAAACTTTCAAATTTATATTTGTAGTATAAGCACAAGTATAATATTATATTTAATTTTAATTTAAACTTAACAGGTAGGACACACATTTATACTTGGCACGAAGTACAGCGATGTTCTGAAGGCCAATTACGTGGACACTCACGGCTCACCAACACCTCTGACCATGGCCTGCTATGGTATAGGCATTACTAGGTAAGATATTAGATAATACATAACTAAGGATTGCCCTGTGGATGAAATTGGCCCACAAACTTATATATTATTTTTTATATTTGAACTTTATATAGGTGGTTTTTGCCTAATAAAAAAATGTTTTTAATGTGACACATTGACAAACGTCAACGTGTAACAAAATTGTATTTTTATCAAATGCATGGTAGTGTGTGTAAGTGATATACACATAATATGATATATAAGGTGGTGTATGTTGTTGTTATTTTATTATTATTGTATTTAATGTTATATATAAATTCCAAGCATTATTAAATAAAAATATAATATACCTAGGTATACAGCCGAACGTTTTTCGGAAGTCGGTTAAAAATATTAGCTTTCTGAACACTTTCTGAACTGATAGTTATGATTGTCTTTTGAAGAATTGGCGAGAGCCGAGATTGCTGCCGCGCTCTCAGATATTGGTTATTCAATTTATTTTATTTTTATTTATATATTTCCTTTGTCCGTTAAGCGCCTCACGGGCCTGCAATCTAGCACCGGTACTCATAACCTGCATAGGTGTTAATCTATACATCTACAGGGTGTCCCAGAACTCAACGTCAAGCCGAAACGGGGCGACAGGATTTATTGTAACCATCATGAGAAAAATCACAAAAAAAAATCTATCCTATGCAGTTTGGAAATTATGGGCATTTAAGAAAAATTTAAAAATTTGGTAATTAATCAAACTTAGTTAATCAAACTGTAACCATTTTTCGGTTAATGTGGTTAATTTTTATTACTTTTGTTCATTTCAACTTTGGAATCGTACACCTAAATAACATTTCTAGAATCACTGTAAAAAATAATGACACAATTGCCCCAAGTTTCCTAGAATTAAGACTATTTGTTAAACTATGTATTTAAAATTTTCTAAATTTGTCGACTTTGAAAGGCCCTCCTTTAAAAAAATGTACTAGAGTGCCTTGGCAAGTGCCATAAAAAGTTGGCACATTTAATCAGGATTGTAAAATGGTACAATACCTGTTAGTTTCGTACTAAAAAATAAGTAAAAAAATAAAAACATCAAGTAACCCGATTTTTGCTAACCCATTTTAGTCAGTTAAAACGTTTTTTATTCGCACAAGCTCTTGGTAGGTTCTTAATTTTACGGCAAAATTATGAGAGAGATGGGTAGTGGACATGTTTGCCATGAGTGAGCGAGACAGTGCCGCTACTTTTACAAAAGTCAACAAAAGTAAAATCAATAAAATAATGAAAAATCTTGCCCTAGTTTAGTTTAGGTTTATTGGAATAAAAGTCAGATAGGGAAATAACATTTTTTATTACAACAAATATTCAAATTGTTTACCATCAGCCTCAATACACGCCCTACATCTTCTTAAAAAAGATCTACTTATTAGCCGGGCATATCCTCGAGAGTTGATGTCCTCAGCAGCTTGAGAAATTCGTTCACGCAGCTCGGCTACGCTCTCAATGGGCTTCGAATAGATATTTTCTTTGAGAACGCCCCAATAAAAAAAATCCAGGGGATTTAAATCTGGGGAACGGGCTGGCCACGAGATAGTGCCTGAACGTCCAATCTACCTTTCCGCATATTCCTCAAGGAAATCTCTTACTTGCACTGCGCAATGCGCTGGGCAGCCATCTTGTTGATACCACATGTGGCGACGATCTGTTAGTGGTACGTCCTTTAACAAAGTTGGTAAATTTTCTCGTAAAAAATGTAGGTAATTCGTGCCATTCAAGTTCTCAGGCAACTCAAAAGGCCCAACAATTTTGCCGTTTAAAATTCCGTTCCACAGGTTTACTTTAAAGCGATACTGGGTTCTGTCTTCTCACATTAAATGTGGATTCTCCACATGCCACTCGTGAAAATTGTGTAAGTTTATGTAACCATCTTTTTTAAATGTAGATTCATCTGACCACATAATTTTTTGGATGAATTGGGGATTTTCATTATGCCTCTGTAGCATTGTTCTACAAAATGAAATCCTATCAGGATAATCTCGAGGGAGAAGACTTTGAACTTGTTGTACGTGAAACGGATGCATTTCGGCTCTTTGTAAAATACGATGTGCTGTGCTTTTGGGTATTCCCGTTCTTTCTTCAATTTCACGAACGGAAATACTTGGGTCATCTGCGACCTCTTGCAACACTTCTTCCTCATAAGGATAGCGAGGTCTACCTCCAGCCCGTATTTGATTCAGAAAATGACCGCCCTCCGTGAGTGAACGGTGCACATTAACAAACACGCGGTGATCCGGATAGCGCTCTAAATTTGGATATCTTTCACGATACAGTCTAGCGGCGGCACTTGCGTTGCATCTGCATTCCCCATAAATGAGGTGCCTGTTCGCATATTCTTGTGAAGTGTAGCGCGTAGGCATGGTAGATAACAAGGATGTCAACACAAAAGTCCAATTCCAAAAGAGAGAAGCCAAAGTTGCCGGTATGTAATCAACAACTCCAATTCACAAAAATCCAAGTCCAAAAAGAGAAGCCAAAGTTGTCAGTACTAAATCAACACAAGCGAATACGGAAAGGTGCGCAGTAGACGAATGAGCGAAACGTACTAACAACGGACCTAGTATAACAACAGGACCGAGTACTGTGAGCAAAAAAACGAGCCGAGCGAGGGTTGGAAGAGAGGCCGTGTGTCCCTTTCTAGTAGGGTGACAATAATATTTTCTGCTGTGGCAAACTGCAAAGCTGTGTGAGACAAATTGTGAAACACTGAATGACATACAGCTGAGGCTTTAAAAGTCGACTAGATTGAATAGTGTAAAATCAAGAAGGTTTGAAGTGACGGCTGCATTAATATGTAACAGATTTTTATGTAATTCTCTGCCTTACTTATACACTATTGAGCCATTTTTGTCGCATTTCTTCATTGTTGAGAAATCTATAAAAACTGTACCTATAATATTATCATACTCGACTACACACGTTTTTTTTCTCAGTACTTACTACGATTCTAGGCGAGTCGCTACTGACTAGTTTATAACAAAACGTAGTACAATTATAACTCTTAATAACGTCAGTTGCTTTAATGTTAACACTTTTATAATAGAATAACACTAGATTAACATTAACAATTAACTTACTAATGTTACTAATAAACGAAATATTGCAACCAGCATAATTTTCACTTCGACAAGAATATACACAACATTTTTTCACCATTTTGACTGTTAAATCATGAAATAAATAATAAAAACATAGTTACGGAGATACATGAAGTAAGAAATAAAAACTATTTTCAATTTTAATATTATCCGGTGTTCAGCATAAAATATGTGTAATGAGTAATGACATATCTATTGTCTTGCTAATGATACCATCTAATAAAAAAGAAGGAAAAGGATTTAATGTAAACTGCATTTTTATTTAGTATTACCTATATGACTATTTCTAACTTTTTTAATTAGAATATGATATAGTTATAAACATTTGTAGGCAGATAGTATCTAGTATCTACCAATAACTATTTGTTAAAAACGTGACCTTGCGTTTGGCGTTTTTTTGTGTCTCAATAAACTAACTTAGATAGAGAAATCTTTGTCTGTAACAGCGAGATCGCTGCCAGCTATACCAAAATATATGACGTGTATAACAAATAGTTATTGGTAAATGGTAGACAGGATGAAACGGGAGGAAATAAAGAAGAGTAGGTAGGTTTATGTAAATGTAACTTCGTGGACTGAGATAAAAAAATTACAGTACTTATAGAAACATGTGTGTTCTTAACAGGTTGCTTGCAGCATCATTGGAGGCGCTTTCTAGCGAGACAGCAATGCGGTGGCCAAGAGCGATCGCCCCCTACACCGCAGTAGTCATTGGGCCTAAGGTAATATTGTACATGTGTATTGTTCATGAAGAATAGAGAACAGCTACGTGTTGAAAATTTGTACAATCAACTAACTTCATCTACTTGTACCCATAAACAGCTAACTTCGCAGATACTACTTACCGACGGTAGCGCGGCTGGTGGCTGAAAAGTGAACTAATAAAATCTACAAATTTTCAGGGACAGGCGAACAATGCTTCAACACGGAGCGATCGTTCGCCTGTTCTCTATTCTTCATAGCAGCATTGGTCATTGGCATGTCATTGGTTCCCCGCTTTTATCGAGACAACTTAGCGATCGCAGCGCCACCATATTATTTTGTCCATATTTCTGGGACACTATTTTCTACAGCGATCGTCCTCTTGTTCTCTATTCTTCATGGTATTGTATGTGTAATGTGCAGAATTTTGTGTAACTCAATTTTCATTTGCTGAGTTCATGCTGAGTTTTAGTTCTTGTGGGGAAGAAATTAACCTATCAAATATACTAATTTCTAAAAAGTAGAATTAGTTTCTAGCCAGTTCGATATACACGACGTGTCAATTTACAGGAAGGCTCCAAGGAATGGGCAGCACACGACTTCGATAAAGTTCTAGAAGTATCCAGAAGGATATCAGAGGCGGGTCTAGAAGATGACGTCGTGGTGGACGACAGACACGGTCTCACTATTGGCAAGCGCGTGATGATGGCTGACCGGTAAGAATAAATACTTACTCGTAGTTCTGTTGCTTCTTTTGGGATTTCTATTTGAAGTTAAATATTCAAGTTGCCGAGAGAGTGAGAATAGTGGAGGCTTTTTTTAATTTATAACTTTCTAAAAATGTGTTAATAATAATATAGATAATGAATTTAACTAAAAAGAGAAAACATATTATGTTTAACCAAAAATTAGAATAGTTAGGTACTTAACGTATATAATTCGGAACGCCGCACACAAGGCCTTTTGTAAGATTTAGGTGGACAAAAATAATTATTTCTTTATAACACGCAGTAATGTATGTACTTATGTTTATTTACATATTACAACATTTGACGATGAGCGAGCTGTCCTACTTAAGTTCCTGTCATTTTTGCTCAACTTAACTTAGTGCAGTACTGTGCAAAAAATGACCATGATAGCTCTACATAATTTTTTAATATGTGATGTTAATAATTATTAAATAAATAAGTAATGGAAGTATGAAAAGAAACAACCATTTAAACGAAATTATTTACTAATTAAATAATGAACAAAATACAGAGAATCGGTCGTAAGTATATAATATATATTATAAATAAAAATATGAGGTTTAGCTACAAATCGCGAAACTTTCAGAGGAAGAGGAGTTACAATTATTATTTATCGTCATCATCATCCTTAACATAATGTCTACCACGATATGTTGATTGCCAGAACGGCAGGGTTTTGAAATAAGTTTGTCACCTCTTTCGCAAATGGAACTACCTCATGTTTTGGTTTCTCTCTGAGACTTGTTATGACTTATAACAGGATCTGAAGTAATTAGGAGAAGATTAAAGACGTTGGTATTTGTATTGAGTCTTGAGATCTTTTGGGCATGAAAAAGACTATAGTTTTTAAAGTTATTTGTTTAGACCCTTGAATATCTTCCGATAGTATTCCTATCGGAAGAGGCTGGGAATTTCTAATATCTGCACTATGTATTGTGTACAGTGACGCTCATGAAGTATCTACCAATTATATAAAGATGTGTACATATATATTTGCTGTTTCTAAGCAATATGTTTTGAATTCGTGAAATCTTGATTGCATACCAACTAGCCAGTGTGCTTAAAGTTATCGAAAATCGTGAAATCAGAGATGATGCAAGTAGGGTTACCATATCTCAGGATTTGTCCTGAGATTTCAGGATTTTTCGACTCTTCTCAGGATTCCGGCCGGATTTAGCAAATCTAGTGATAGCTCAGGATTTTCAATAAAACACAGGTTACATTTTAAAGATCTCTCTTATTAAACTACTAAAAATAATTTTCTTTTAGTAACAATTGCAGATAAAATCAATACTTATTTATCAAAGTGAAACAAACTAAAAATAATTTTCTTTTGGTAACAATTGCAGTTAAAATAAAAAAAGTCGCGTAAAACGCGTGCGCAAGATAATAATACGTTTTTGAGAGAAAATTCTCAAGCTGTAGAAAATCTTAGGACTTTTCCATGGAAATCAGGCCTTTTCTCCGGACTTTTGATTTTTTCATCTGGTAACCCTAGATGCAAGCCTTTGAACTAGGATTCTTGCATTCATTCCTCGTTTTCTTTGATGTACTCTTCATGCCTACATGTCTAGCCCATGTTCTCAGTTACAGCTTAATATTATAAGTGGGTATGCTTATATAAAAATGTTTACCTGATTTTTGAATTTTCACTGAAAATTTTCAGGTACCTTGTACATGACATAGTCAATCAGACATGATACGTATTGTGATTGTGTTAATTCTAGATATCAATTAGTTTGAAGGTGTAAAAATAACTCTTTTCGGGTGATTAACGTTTCATTACGCTGCCCTTCCCTCGAAGTTCCTGTTAAATAAAAAAAACCTGCAAGTACCTGCAGCTAAATTATCTTGTAATCGATAGCCCACATATTTTGTCAAATATGGAAAGTAAAATTATTCTACAGCGGTCTTTACCAAAAACTATAGGGAAGATTGTGTTTCAAAAAGTAACCATTTTTATAGCGATCAATAGTAACTACGAATTATGGTTTATTAAATTATTATGTTGTGTTGCTTACAACAGAAATTAAAAGTACTTACCACAAGCTTGATTATCCATATAGATATTGTTTAATAATTCGGTTCCAACTACAAAATATTTTACTTCAAAAAGCACAGAAAACAAAACCGCTCAGAATAGTCGTAAGAAATAACTAACTCAAACAAGTTTCTATCTGCTATTGTATTCTTTTCCGTGCGTATGGTGACTATTTTTTTTGTCTTTTGTATAGTCAAAAGTTGAATGAAGCCTTTGCTAAAGAAAATTCAGGTAAATTTACATGTACCTAAAATTATTTTTGTCCAGCTAAATACGTTAAAAGGCCCTGTGTGCGCCGGTGAAAATTCTAAGCATTGAAAATAGATCTCTCTATTTTCAATGCTTAGAATTTTCACCGGCATTCCGGATTCCAGAGCGTTTAGTCCCTAATACCTAGGTAACACTGAAAATGTTTAGAAAATGAAAAAAGGCTTAATGTAAAAAGTTCCCAATACTTTAAGTGTTTTTCGAAGTACCTAATCTCCGTTCCTCTCTACACATCGTCGCAATCGATGGAACCACTGAGAAAAGCAGTGGACCCATTCTTCCTTAGCGGTCTCTTCTATGGCATTTTCGTACGCTTTCACCGCATCTTCAGGGCTCGTAAAGCGAATACCTCGAATTTTATCTTTAGTTCTTGGGAATAAATGAAAGTCGCAGGGCGCCAGGTTAGGACTGTATGGCGGATGACTCATTATCTCGACACCTGCCATCGTCAAATATTCAACAGTCCGTTTTGCGGAGTGTGCTGAAGCATTGTCGTGGTGAAGGAGGATCCTGCTTCGAGGGCGCTGCTGTCGAATTTTTTCCAAGATAACTGGCAAACAGCGATTGACATACCAGTCTGCAGTAACTGTCCTTCCATCTTCTAGCACAACTGTCGCGAAATGACCTTTCCGACCAATGAATGAGGCAATCATCTTTTTTCCTTGACTTCTATCTTTCTTTACCTTAGTTGGTCGATCCTCGAAAGGAAACACCCACTGAGCTGATTGTGTTTTGGTTTCGGGTTCGTAGCAATATATCCAGCTTTCATCACCTGTGACGATGTCAAATACAGCATTTGAGTCACCACCGTTGAACTTATCTAACATTTGGCGACACCAGTCCATGCGAAGGTGTTTCTGGTCGTCGGTTAAAGTATGGGGAATCCATTTGGTACAAAGCTTCCTGACGCCTAAATGTTCGTGTAATATTTTTTGAACTTGACTCATACCAATGCCTAGGCTTACCTGTATCTGCTGATAGGTCACTCTCTTATCTTCCTCTATCATGCGTCGCACAGCACTGATGTTATCTTCAGTACCTAGTCGCTGTTAAAGGACGTCCCTCACGCGGATCATCATTGAGATTGCTACGTCTACGCTTAAACTCGTTAAACCAATTGTAAATAGTAGCACGAGATGGGGCTTCATTAAGAAATGTTAATCGCAGCCTAACATAGCTTTGTTGTTGAGTAGGTAAGCCCACAACGAAAGTCATAATAAATCATTGACCGAAATTTTTCTCGCGTTAGGTTCATTTTCACACGGTGTAACAAGAGTTTTAGATTTGCCGCCAATTCACAAAAACAAATGACAAATGAATGCAATATACTACATTAGGTTACCAAAAAGTTCTAAAATTCAAATTCAAAAAAGTTTTCATTAGCAATGTTTCTGGCCAGTTCTAAACATTTTCAGTGTTACCCAATTAGTACTTGCACCAAGGGCGCTTCACATTTCATTGCATCAACACTACGAAAAGCTAGGACACGATTGGTTAAATCTCGAAGATTTGATTTTAATGATATTTCAATTTAGATTTTTATTTCTGGTCACTGTGCAATAAAATTCATTAATTTTAAAACATTTATGTTTTGTGGTCTGTCTGTCTGGTACTGTCTTGAAATTGAATTGTTGCCCATGTTACTGTACCCTTAAGTTGCTTGGATATTGTAACATTTCGGCAACCCAAAAAGGTGTTTTAGTTTTTTTAAACATTGTATAAGGATTTTCGCCATACACTGATTTTTGACATCTATTAAATGTGTCTAGACACTAGAACCCATGATATTCACTTTATTTTTTACAGCCTGGGTTACCCCTACATCATAGTCTGTGGAAGGTCAACGGTCGAGTCTCCGCCGCGGTATGAGTTGTACCGAACCGACATGCAGCAGTCTAAGCCACAGCTGTTGACGATGTCTGAACTTGTATCTGCCATCACTCACGGTGGGGGTGAAGAGAAAGTTAGTGTTAGAGGTTAGTTAATAAAATATTTTTATTAGTCATGAGTTGTTTTATTTTTAACAGACTTTCAAAAAAGGAGGCGGTTATACGTTCGGTTGTATATTTTTTTTAATGTAAATATTGTAGGATATTGTTTGGGCTTGTATCGACTTCAAAATTAAGAAGATTAAGTAGAGAAATATCAAAATTTTTGCCGAATTTATTAATACTGTTGACTTAATAAAAATAATTTTATGGTTAAAGTTATAGCCTGATCCATATAACATCTACGGCCTGACAGAAATATAGATAATCTCGTCATGTTGCGAAATATTCACGAAAAAATGTCTGCAGATTTTTCGTGAATATTTCATCTGCAGACAGATGGCGCTAAGTATACATATTTTGTAAACTAAAAAGTTTTCAATTCATGAACTTAATTCTTGTATAGTTGATTACATATTATGCATAATACAATTTAAAATAATTATGGACTCCTACAACACACTTTTTGTATATAAAATTAGAGGGCAAATGAACAAACAGATCACCTGATGGAAAGCGATTACCGTCGTACATGGACACCCGCAACATCAGAGGACAGTTCATTCCAGAGTTTTACTGTCTGTGGCAGAAATCTTCGGAGTTCGGGTAAAGCATACTGTGGAGGGCTGCCACTCATCAAGGTGTAGAGCATGATAAATATTTTGTCGTTTGACACGGTGGCGAAAAGTTACAGCAGGTGGTCCGAACAGTTCCTCGGAGCACTCGGCACTCCCCTTAATATTACCGATAGGGGATGCAGAGCGATAAAGATAAATAATAAGGGCTTTAGACGCCTCACGTCTTCGAGGTGCAGTGGTTTACGGCTTGGCTGTGGACTCCGGAGGTCCCGGGTTCGATTTCCGCGTTGGAACAACAAAAAATGTTGTTTTCAAGTCTGGTTAGGTTAGGCAATGCATAATGTAGGCTAATGCATCTGATTTTCGGACAAGATAGACAATAATCGGACTTATCAGAACAATTCCTCGAAACACTCGCCGTATTATAAGTTATAACCGATAGAGGATGCAGAGCGATGCCACATCACTCACTACGTAGCTCTAAGGGGCCACCCACATATTACGTCACGCAAAATTTCGACTTTTTGAACTCCTATGTCACGCTTTTTACTATCCCTGTACCTCTATTTAACATGTACTGTCACATTTAGTATGACCCCCCCCCCCCCCTCCCCCATGTCAAGCCTGTTTGAAACACTATGGCAGTTGACAATTCTAGCAGACCTTCGTTGGATACGATCCAGAGGGAGAGGATGGTACCTACTTTGGCGCACTGCCCAGAAATAAGAAAAGTATTTCATGTGAGGCCGAACCTGCGCCTTATAGAGTTGTAGGCGTTGGACCGGACTGAAATACTGCTTCGACCTGTTTAGGACACCAAGCTTCTTGGGGGCTAACTTGGTCTTACCCTCCAGATGATATCGGAATTGGATCACGCTCGATATGTTTACACCACGTATTCCAATGTTGGAGGAGACAGTTATGGACTTTTAAAACGAGGACAGGGGGCAGGCGGCGGACAGGGCGCCGGGTCAGGACTAGGCATTGGTATGAGTCAAGTTCAAAAAATATTAAACGAACATTTAGGCGGCAGGAAGCTTTGTACCAGATGGATTCCGCATACTTTAACCGACGCCCAGAAACACCTGACCTGGCGCCCTGCGACTTTCATTTATTCCCAAGAACTAAATATAAAATTCGAGGTATTTGCTTTACGAGTCCTGAAGATGCGGTGAAAGCGTCCGAAAATGCCATAGAAGAGACCCCTAAGGAAGAATGGGCCCACTGCTTTTTTCAGTGGTTCCATCGATTGCGACTATGTGATTGTGTAGAGAAGAACGGTGATTACTTAGAAAAACAATAAAAGTATTGGGAACTTTCTACATTAAGCCGTTTTTCATTTTCTAAACATTTTCAGTGTTACCTAGGTATCTTTTGATCACGGCGAATCACTATTAGTTCAGTAGTTCAGTTACTAATCAGTAATCACTGAGCACTATTTTCAATTCAGCTCAAGTCATATCTCACTATTCCTATTATATTATTATAAATAGTTAGTTTTTGTTAGTTTTCCTCGTTTATTTAACAAAATGATGAATGTTACTGTCTGCGAATGAGTTTTAAATGTCGTTTTGAGCATTGTCGAGCGTGCGGGGTCGGGCGATGTTCGTGAACTATAGATGTCGGTATTAAAATGAATGAACTGTCTGACGCATCACGCAGTGCAATTAAACGACTCATTCGCGAACTACACACGTCTAGTGGCCTAGTGGGAGACCTTTTGACCAATGTCCAATTGAGCGCGCCTCTTGCCAGTCACAAACCGAAGCGCGGCAAAACTGCGCGTATACCACGATTAAACATTCCGCGTTCTTTTCTTTGTTTAAACTAGTGTTCATTAGGATTTTTTGTTTGAAATCCTTTAGTACAGTCTTCGAACAGGTTTGACGAGGTAAGTCGGTTTACAAACTGCAAACTACATTTTAAGTGCTTAATTACTCGTGCGTCTATGTTGAATTACTTATTTGGTTTGTTTTTATGCGCTCATGTATACTCGTTGAAGTGAAAAAATATAATAAATATAAATATAATATTATGCTTTCAAAATATGAAGGTAGGTACACTGATATTATTGTTTTTTTTATGTTGAAATATTTAAATATCGTATTATTTAATTTTTCTTGTAAAGTATATTATTTGCCACCGAATTTGTAACTACCGTCATAATATTAAACGTCTAGCAAAGGTGCAACTTACCATCTAAATATTATGTACTAGAGTTCACATGTTTAAATTTTAATATGAAAGTAATTAAAGTAAAATGAAGTGAAACTGGCTTGACCTTTGGAAGCGGACGAAAGCTTTCTCCACGGGATTGAAGCTTATCTTGTAATTAACACCATGTAGCAAAGAGAGAGTTACGATTTCCGATCCGATATTTTAGAAAATATCTAGGTATATTTAATTTTACCATTAAAACTAGTTTCTACTAAACTTTTGGGCACTAAAAAGAAAACCGTTATCAGTACCATTTTAGTCATTATTGAAGATGTTTTTATTTTTGGTTTTTGAAAAAATTTAAAAAAATCTGTTGTAGTTACCTATCATTTAATAAAAAAAGTTTCGATAAAAATACCTGTGCCTACTGGTTACTGGTACTTCCCTTTTTGGGTCAAAAATTTGTCTTTCGTTAATTAATTTAAGTTTATGCTGTTTTGGCAATAAAAATGCAGTTTTAGAGCTACGTCAACAATGATGTTGACGGTTAGTTTACAAACAATTCGTGTATTGTGTAACATAATAAATGGTTTACAGTTTGGCTGTCGACTCCGGAGGTCCCGAGATCGATCTCCGCCTTGTTTTCGGGTTAGGTTAGGTAAGTTAGGTTAGGCAATGCATACCTAATATAGGCTAATGCAACTGATTTTCTGACGAGAAAGATAATCCATGCATCAGATGGACGTATAAAAAGTTGATCCTGCACGTGATCTCTCGCCAGTCGTGTCGGTCATTCGTCCCAAATGGTTACGGCTTACGAGAGTAAAAGAAAAGAGTGCTATTTTATATAAGGTTAGGTTAGGTTAGGTTGATGTTTTAACTTTCAAAATATATGAAACTTATTATGAAACACCTAAAGTTGTGTTTTTAGAACCCCTGTTGTTTAACTAAAACTCTACTGTTGAGCTTGTTTTGGTTGACTAGCTTACCACAGTAGCGAATGCCCTTGGTGTAGTACTTATTGCGTATTGACTTTCGCAAGGCATGTGCGGTATGACACTATTTATCTAGTTCTAGGATACTTGCAATAAATTAATATTTCATAAGACTTGTTACAATAATTGCTGGTAGGTCATTGTCGTGCCAACAATTGTTACCTATAAATAATCACAGAATACATTTGAAGTCAATACCATTTATCTGTACATAATGTAGTATCTTGGTATCTTTAGATATGTTAAGAGTATATATAGATAAATATGCCGGAATTTAGGTTATGGGGATAAGTCAATCCTTAAGGGAGAGCGCTCACTTGGGAAGTTGGGAGACAACAGTCTTGTCTCACATAGATTGAAGTCTGTTTTACGACTAACGGTCGGGTTCAATAACTTATCTACCGATAACTATTTGTTAAAAACGTCACATGGTAGTAGTTTAGGCTCTAGATCAAATAATACCATAACACATTTTTATAATATTATGTTGCTACGACGAGACGCGAAAAACGCCCTAATAAAGTATGTCCAAATGGTACCTTGTAGGGTAATTCCAGCTAAAATCACATCGAATAATCTCATTGTTTTTGTGTCACAATTCACATGATCTCATTCTAATGTAAATAAAATGTTTATAACATCAATGTGCAACGGATTTTCACGCCGTTAACTACACGTAAAGAGATGTAATCTACTCTATTCTCTATTATACCTATGTATTGTTTAAAATGTTCCACATTCAACACTCCACATACATTAAATTAATATATTAGGTTGGGGAAAAAGTTTCTTCGCATTTTATATAAAAATTCAAAACGTTTTTTATAAAGCTTATTTACAAGTGACTAAAGTATATAGGTGCCATTTTGTTCGATAACTTTTTGCCATCTTGTTGGTAGGTACATGATCCCATTGCTATAAAATTTTTGGGGCTTCTGATGAAAAAACTGCGACAAGTCGTTTTGGCAGTCCTCTTGTGATGTCAACCTGACACTGCCTAAGGAATTCTGCAGCGACCGAAACAGGTGGAAATCTGAAGATGCAAGGTCAGGACTATACGGCGGATGCATTACCTCCCAGCAGAGGCGGCTCGTCCTAAAGAGCGCTGGTGCATTGCACTCCCACTCCTCCCACTTTGCAAAATAGTTACTAAGTACATAATAAAAATGTATTTTTTAATCTGCTACCCACTTATATATTTTAACCATACACATGCACACATAATAGTATTTATTAATTACTAGAATTAATTAACTACGTAAGAAGTTAAAATGTTTTCAAGCATATTTCAAGATTTGTTAAGTCGTTACTCACGGGAGCGCTTGCGATTGCGCTCCTATGAGAAAAATTTCAGTACAACGCCTAGTACTGAAATCAATGAGTGCGAAAGAGAAACATCGACACGGCCCGGTACGTGAAACAAAAGATTTCGTATGAGAAATTAGCCTAAATTGGAGCGCCGCTCCTACGACGCGACGTTGCCAGATCGCGGCGAGATGACAATTATTGGTGTGCCGTGTGGCTAATTATGAGCTGTTGCCTATCTTATGTAAACAAACATTGCGTCTCATCGTCACCGGTCACTACACTAGGTACTCGCGCGAATACGGCAGTTGTGATATTAGTTATGTGCGTTATTTGTAAAAATGCAACAATACAATGTATATTTTATTAAATACTGTGAAAAGACTATAGAAAAGCGTCTCGAAGTAAAAGCAAAAGGTCCAAAATGTGCTAAAAAACTAAAACTTTCACGCGTGTGTTTAAACCCGAACAGTACCTATTTATAAACACCTTGGATGTGTGGTTGCGAAGAAAACAATAAATTGTTTGCATGCATTGTGTATGATAAATTGATAAGCATAGAAAAACGCTAGATAAATTTCATATCCGATTTTCACGAGAAAGTGATAGAGGTCTTCGCTCAAGACCGGCGAATGGATTTTTTATACAAATAAATGGTAAGCAACCCTTTTTGTTTGTGAACACCCAAAAAAAAGGTCACGAGCCGCCTCTGCCTCCCAGCCAAACTCCCGTAATTTTTTCTGAGTGGCTAAAGATGTGTGAGGTCTAGCGTTATCATGGTGAAAAACCACACCCCTTCTGTTGATTAATTCCGGCCGCTTTCTCTCAACTTCTTGCTTTAATCTCATCAGTTGTTCGCAGTACAGTTCAGAATTGATGGTCCTGCCTGGCGGTAACAGCTCATAATGAATAATGCCCTTCCAATCCCACCACACACACAGCATCACCTTGTTGCGAGCTAACCCGGGTTTCGCCACAGTCTGTGAAGTCTGACCGGCCTTTGACCACGATCTTTTTCGCACGTTCTTGTCGTACGTGATCCACTTTTCATCACCAGTTATCAGCTTGTTCAAAAATGGTTCGGTTTCATTACGTCGTAATAAAGAATCACAAATGAGTACACGGTTCATTAGGTTTCTTTCAGTGAGCTCATGAGGCACCCAAATATCGAGCTTTTTTGTGTACCCAGCTTTTTTCAAATGCGCCAAAACCGTTTTGTGGTCAATCCCCAGTTCTTCAGCTACATCGTAACTACTAATATGCCGATCTTGCTCCACTTTTTCAAAAATGGCAACAGTTTTGTCCGTAACACGGCGACCAGAGCGTCGTGCATCTTTGATATCAAAATTTCCGGATTGAAAACGCTTAAACCAAATTTGCGCTACTCTCACAGATACTGCATTAGGTCCATAAACATCACAAATTTTTTTCGCGGCTTGTGTTGCATTTTTACCTTTTTTGTAATAAAATTTTAAAATGTATCGAAATTCTTCATAAGAATCACTCATTTTAACAATAAGAAGAACGAATGAAAATCTCAAATTTACCTAATTTGAATTTGGAATTGTCTTCTGTAAAATTAAAACTTTTTAATGATACCAAAATCAGCCAGATACAATTGGTATAGCCCAAGATATTTTATGACAAGTTCATACATACTATAATGCGAAAAGACTTTTTCCCCAACCTATTAGTAATATGTATCCACGTATATTTTTTATTATACAGGTATTTTCATACAAATATATTTTACCTAACATTATATATTACGCACCTACTTACGTATTACCAGTATATATAAATTTTCGGAATTTAAAGAAAAATAACATTATTAATATTTCCTGACAAGTGCCGGCTTTGAAGGTCACACACCTGCCGCGCAGTATCAGCCGCGCGCTATTGTGTCAACGTTATGTATTTTAAATTTAATTAAGGCCACATGTTAAACATATTTTTGTAACCAGAATCGAATAGGTACACATCACGCTCCTTGAATATCTATTTTTCTTTTGAACTTTGAAGACACCTTGTATAGGTCAGTTATTTTCTGAATAAATATAAAATAAATTCGTTCAGAAATTAGAACGTCAAAGTAATTCATTTCACTGTAATAAAATATAGAAGAAGTAAAATGTCCTTTAAGATAATTGATTCCCCAGTCTATCTGGGACAATTCGCCGAGATCGCGAAAGTGTCAATAAAATCCTAACCAAGAGAATGTCAGGTCATGTCTAAGGAGGTTTCCGTAACTATCAACGCGTATTAAAGGTTTATTTCAAATTAGGTACTTCAAAAGCATAGATATATAATATTAAATTCAAAAGTTCCTGTCTGATTTCGTTCAAAATAATTTTCCTAAAGAGATTTTGCATGGTCCATCTGCATAGAAACTTACAAGTTTCTATCTCCAATTACTAGTTTAGAGATGCTCAGGAGTCAGGGGGACCAACTTACAATTCACTTTGGAGGCCGATTACTCGAAAATGGTTGACGTTGTAAAAAAGTAATGTATGAAACCTTGCCTTTAAAAGACCTATTCAACGATACCCCACACGATAAGGTAGAATGAAAAGATATTTTCCATCCCCACTTCACATGTATGGAGAGCCACCCCTAAAATATAAAATTATTATTATTTTATGACGCCAAAACCAAGATCTACAGTCTTTAACTATGCTAAATTTCATCCATTCACATATAGGTATTAATAATTTCAGAAGCTAGGGGCGCGGACAGACAGACAGACGTCGGACAGGGCGAAACTATAAGGGTTCCTTGAGTATTACGGATCCCTAAAAAGCGACGCTAGGCACTACTCCCAAGGACTACCTTTGCGACACCTGGGCCATGAGCTTTTTCTACTATCGCATTAGGTCAATATACAGCATATTATAAATGATTATAACAGATGAGACAGTAACAGCTAAGTATATCTTCGGGTCGAGGAGTTATCGCAGGCGCCAGCTTATCAGAAGCTAATGAAAGAGACAGATAAAGATATATTAACCGAGGGGCGAGATGAATTTACTAACGACTGTCTATCAGAATTCGAATCTATCTGTCAAGTGAAACTGTCTATCAGAATCCTGTTTAAACCAAATTTTTGGTCATAAAAATCCTATTCTTCCTTCTTCTAAATTCTAAAAACTTCTCTTACTTTTCCCTCGCACAGAACCGCTTATTATGCTCTTCTTTCACTATTTCTTTACCTGAACACTAACAACCTCCGTGGTCTAGTGATTTAGAACTTGGCTCTCGACTCGGAGTCGGAGGACGTGGGTTACAGCCTTGGTACAACAAAAAAATGTTGTTTCCAAGTTTGGTTAGGTAAGGTTAGCATACATGCCTGATCACCTGATTGTCTGATAAGAAAGATGATCCATGTGTCGGTGGAATTTTGAAAAATCCATCCTAAGTGGATACTTAGGATGGATTTTTCAAAATTCCACCCCAAGTGGGTAAAATAGGGGATGAAAGCTTAAAATCTAATTTTATGCGGGCACGGGCAAAGCCGAGGCCAAATAATGCTAAGTAGTTATATTATTTAAAAAAACTTTCTTAGTTATCTGGGGTCAAAAAGTCGGTCTGATACGAGGCCAGCCATCAGTCTGAATTGTAACACACAGCATAATACACATACATTTGTATTAATTATAAAGTTTCATTTTATGCTGACTTGTGCCTATGCTTAGTGTGAAAAAGTTTATAATTCATGTGCTTGCTTTAATTTTGAAGGTAAGAAAAATATGTCTACTGTCTGCCCACTTTCGTTATTAAAGATGTAGGTATGTAGTTCCTATAGTAATTATCGTCATTAGTGTCCGACCGAATGTTCGGTTTTTGTTTCGGTCGAGTTTCGATAAAAAAGCGGGTTTCGGTTTAGTTTCAGTTTCGGTGAAAAACCTGCCGAAACTACGACCGTAACTGCGGTCATTAGGTCGTATTTGGAAACGTCTTTGTATTGCGAAAAATCGGCAAATGATTGAATTACGACGTTTTTAACAAATAGTATTTAAACCACCTTGGAAGCCGATTACTCGAAAATAGATGACTTTGTAAAAACGTCATGTATGAAATCTTGCCTTTATTTTAAAAGATCTATTTAAATTTTAACGATACCCCACATAATGGGATAGAATGAACTAAAAATGTTATCTCCAATTCACATAATATATGGAGAGCCCTAAAATATAAAATTATTATTATTTTATGATGCCAAAACCGAAATCTATACATAATATGAACTTTACCAAATTTCATCCATTTATGTTCATAAATACAGGAGCTATAAGGGTGGACGGACAGACGGACGGACAGAGCGAAACTATAAGGGTTCCTTGAATACTATGGAAACAAAAAAAGACTGGACGATTATACTAATGTTTTCTTAATTTTTCCCTCAAAACATGATCCTTGTAAGGAAGTTTCGGTTTCAACTTTCTGCCGAAACTGAGACCGTTGCCGAAATTCGTTTTCGGTTTCGGTTCCGGACGTAAAAACCAGGGCCTCTAGTCAAGTGCATTCGATAATTTCGACGGCAAACTTCGAAATCAAAAATGTAAGGGATTTGACATATCGTTTGCGAATTGCGATGCATTACGTAAAATCCCATACATTTAGTTTTCGAACTTCGCCGTCGAAGGCATCTTGACTAGATGCCTTGTTTCGGTCGGACACTAATCGCCATCGTCTATTTTTACCCCCCGACTACGACGAAGACAAAAGGAAGGGTAATGATATTGGCAGTCTATGTATGTTTGTTCCACCGTAGTCCGTAGCGCCTAAACTACTGATGTGATTTTAATAAATGAGGTGTCAATAGATTCGTGATAATAGCCCGCGTAACATAGGCTATATAATTTACACAGTCAGGTTATAGTTTTTATTAAATTAAGTACATAAATAGTAGTTACATATTTAGCTGGTAAACACATTCTAGATCCTGTTGTAATAAGATTCCTCGAATGCTCGTAGACAGCCGATGTGTACTGAATATCAAACGGTTTACCTACTTAGTTACTAAACGGGAACGTCAGCAAAATAATTTTAAGACCACTTTTGTTATAGTTTTATGCCGCAACTTGCAAAAGCAAATGCCAAAGATAGAAATAGCAGAACACTAATTATAATTTTTAAACAAAAAATTAAACCGCCTTCCAAAGTAAAAATACACAAAAAATGTATGAAATAAAATCTATTCTCTAAAATTCTAAATAATTCCCCTTTTAAATTAGGCTAAAATTTTAACTAAATACTTATTTCTCTACTCAATCTTCTTAATTTTGAAATTGGTACCAGGCTACCAGCCCAAACAAAATCCTACAATATCTTATAGAACTCACGTTCATATTTGCTGGTACCGACTGTTTCACAGCTAGAAACTTTTTAGCTGGTGTTTGGTAATCGGTTGTTTTGTACTGTTCATCTGTTGACATACTGTTGTCAATTGAGTTCAACGACCTCGCTCGCTGACCCCCAGTTACCGGTCTGCTTTGTAGCACCACGTCAAATAATGTCCAACCAGTATTTTCTACTAATACTCACTTACTACTTGACCTAAGTGGCATGTAAGAATGCAAAAATTACATTTTTACAGTCTACAGAACAGATGAAATATCATGCTAAAAGGCCGGCAACCCACTTGCGAGTCCTCCGGTGTTGCAGGTCGATAGGCGACGGTAATCGCTTTCCATCAGTATATAAAAATACTAACAAGTAAAAGTAACTGTAAAAGTTTAGAATAGGATCGAATTAAAACTTTAAATTCTATAAAGAAACAGACAGCAGTACCTCAATTCTCGTATTTAAAGTAGGCTTTCATTTTACTAAGTATTTCTAGTTGACATAAATAAAAAATGTTGTTTAGCGACATATAGGTAAGGTCGCTGACATATTATACGGTGTACCACTTTTGGACCTCATTCTTGCTATAGAATAAGATTGAAATGTGACTTACCGAAATAAATAATGCTAAGTAAAAACTATTACTTGTTTCAGAACAAAATGAAGTCATTACTAGTGATATGCGCGTTGGCGTTTCTGTGTGGTGTCCTCGCCAAGAACAAGACTGATGGCAAGGTAGGTTCTTCTGATTTTTACAAAATATTGCTGCAGCTATTTTTTTTGTTGCCTATAATGCGAAGAACGAACAGTTGTGCTATTAATGCAAATGCTTTCTTTTTTGTAAGTCGGTTAAATTAAAAGCAAGAACGCATTTTTTCAGAATATGTCCATCAGAATATTCGTCCGTGTTCTCCACGAACGAATATTTTGCCATGCTAAAGGGCATGGTCAAAAATCCATACAAAAAAACAGAGTCAACAGCAATGAAATGTTTGCCAATAGGTATTTCAGTACACCAAAGGGGCAACCCTGAAATACGCTGGGTATTAAAGTTATGAGTAAAAATCGTACCTGGCATAGGTACGATTTTTTAGTCCGTACATTACAATTAGGGTTACCATCTGACCGGATAAATCCAGTCTAGACTGAATTTTAAGGATATAAACCGGACTCCGCCCAGTTTTTTTTTTCAATAAATAGTCAATGAGAACCATTTCTAATAATCTACTAACGCTTGAAAAGTATAATTAAAAAAAAATGCGTGTCTTTCATTGGCGATAACGCTAATGTTGGTTTTGGAGGTTCTGCTACAAATGTGGGTAACAATGTGATCACACGTTTGAATCACAGTTTGAATAACAACTTTGATCAAGAAATTTTTGTTCTCGGTTGTCCAGCTCATAGCTTCACCGGACCGGACTTTTAAACTGAAATCAGGATATTTTAACACTTTCAATCGGCCTTTCGTTTTTAACCCCTGGTAACCCTAATCACAATTCACAACCACGTTCTTAATGTCTTTCGGAAAGCGTCGTTTTAAACTTATGAAAAACGACGCGTCTCACGCCTGTCATTTCCATAGAAAAACTAATTGATTTTGGACATTTTCTAGCTCATAAATTCTATAACCGGCGTAAGTATTTCAACTGCTGCTCTGCTCTGCTTTTTGGTGTCATCAAATATGATTTAATTAAAGTTTGAATAATACATTGGCAACGTTTCCTTGTTGTCGACTCTGGCTCAGTTTTGACCAACACCTTTCATAAAAAATCGATTCACCCGTTTCTATGTGAAAACGGAATAAAGCTGGGACTGTGTGATCCGGAATCCAGCGGGCTTGTCAATGCCCATGTAGGCTATAGGTACCTACCTACCTAGATACTCTATAGATACCTATACAAAACTATTAGGTGTGTTTGTAGGCGTGAAAGTCGCATTACTAGCTAATACTCACACGGGAGAAACTTTCCATTTCTCACGTTTAACAATCGCGAAAATCGATAAATAAGTAATGAAGTCATTTTCTCAGACGTACCTACCTACTCGTATTACGGTGTTCAGTGTTGCGAAGCAAATGTTAACATTCACCAGCTTTTTGCTGGTAGGCCTGAGGCTTTAGTCAAGATGCATTCGATAATTTCGACCACAAAGTATAGATACCAGGAGTCCGAACGTAATGTTAATATAATGGTCTCAATTTAGGGGACAGATATTTTGCCGGTAGAGCGCGTCCCGGTAAAAGAAGTACTCGTTTGAAATTACGCGGAAAGTTATGTTGCTATTGACAGCTCTGGAAAAAAATATTATGAGATATAATTAAATAAAAGTTTTAGGAAATTCTTAGAAACTGTTCACGATGTATAGATACCGTGGAATACGGTAATTGCCTAACGGTAATTTAAAAATAATTATAATAAATAATAGTATTGGCAACACTCGGTACGTAACAAATAGGGTATTTTCCAAGTTTTTGAAAAGTATGTCAAATTGTTCCTAATACCAAAATACATTAGCAGTTTGAACCATTCTTTGTGAATTTCTTTCTTTTCCTTGCAAATTAGCCTAAAAGTTCAAATTAATATTAAAGGCGCGAAAACGCTATAATGAGTTGTCATGACGTCACATTCTTGTAACATTGTAACTGTCAAGTGTCAAGTGTCAAATTACACTGAAAATGCCAAATCCCAGAATACCTACTATTTACGTTTTTAAATAAATGTTTTAAGCCTATTAAAAATGCCTTATAAATGGTGCGTAGTGCCAAAATGCACTAATACGTCTATTAAAACACCGGGGAAAATCTTTGTGACCCTACCAAAGAACACTGAAATGCAGAAAAAGTGGCTATTAATACTCGCTGACGCATGACGTTAATGATTCGATGCTGGATATTCTTTATGGAAATCGGGAAGACATTAATAAAAGAAGAAGAAGTACAAGAATATGACGTCACATTCCAATCTCGTGCGTTTTTAGTCACGTGGTCAAACGTGAAAAATTCATAATTTTATTTTTGATATTTTATAAAAATCATACATATTTTTGTGTAAATAGTTGGTTAAATTGGTTTAAATTAATGTTTAGCGATAAAATATCAACAATCTGATGTATATTTTCATCATAGGATAATACCCTATTCTAGCACAGCCAGTGGCAGAAAAGAGAACTAAGATCTGGGTCTATTATTGTGTACATAAATATATACTCAAAGACATAAATACTATGGAAAAGCCTACACCGTTCGGACTCCTGTGTGCTGAGTGTGAGTCCCACAATTTTTTTCGATTACTTTACTACCTTGTAAATCGAGTTAGCGCAAATCGAATCGAAAATTAAAAGCTAACGAGTGCGAGTCATTATCCAATCTAACTAATCGAACGCGTTTCTTCGCCGAGAGTACGCTTTATTATTTTTGTTATATTGGTGGCACGACTTCACTGTGAGATTAACCGTCCAAATTGAATGTCATTTTCACTGTATTATTTTGTTATGAAGCTGCTGTCATCAAGATTGTGACGGGTTATATCGAGTGTTATTGTTTGTGACACTGACATAAGTCGCCGAAATTTTGAATTTTATTTGCAAAGCATTTTACACAATTTTACATTTCGTTTATAATAAATTGTATTTAAACTTAAAAATGATGAAAACAAGTTTTTCTCAATTTGATACTATAATAACATTCATGGAACAGTAAGTGTGACAATCGGTAAACAATAATGTCCAATAAACGATCGAAAGATGCACAAACTCTTGCTTCGCGTTTTGCATTAAAATTGCGGTTGTCTTGAGATTGAGCAATTGGAGGATTCCACGCGAAAAAAACGTCCTGCCATAGCAAATTAATTGCTAAAATGTTCTTTTATAAATGCTTTCACCGCAATTCACTACCTAGTCACTGAGAAATTGGAAGTGAGCGCGGGGTGACAACTTTTCGACGTCGTTAACACAAATTTACTATTCGAATGTCAAAATGTGCAACTGGCACTAGCAAGACTTTTGAAACAACCAATCAAAGCGCCGAAACACCCACATTCGAACGTGAGTGTGAGACGACGCTCGATTAGTTAAAATCCACAAAACTCACACTCGCTAATTATGTTTCCTATTTTTGCCACTAGGGGCGTTGTTTCGATACCATACAAATTGTAGTTTACTTTTTCATGTCGAGTAGTGATAAAAACTCGCACTTAGCACACAGGTATCTCCACTTCGTGATTTCGACAGTGAACTTCAAAATCAAAAATTTATGGGGTTTGACATATTAAGTCATCGTTAAAGTGACAATATGTCGCTTGCGATGCCTTACGTCAAATCCCATACCATACATTTTGTTTTCGAACTTCGCCGTCGAAATTATCGAATGCATCTTGACAAGGCCCTCTGGTACTTACCCTACGTAATATATAAAGTTCGTTTGTCTCTACTAAGCCTGAGATTATATGATCCGGGATCAGTATAACGCTAAGAACTCACGGGGCGGTTTTCACCCGCGCCCGCCGCGGTTGCGGGCCCGCAACTTCTGTAGAATGCAGATACCTACCTATGTATGTAAAAATTTAAAGTACCTACAACTCACGGCGCGTTATCCGCCCGTGGTGTGCGCGATTGTTCGACTACTTAGTAGAATCGCGCGGGCCGCGGTCACCCGCAGACTCAGCGGGTATCGCCAACACCTAGGTACTATTGGTACGCGCGGTTCGATTTGCAGGCGAAATTCAGAAATTCTGATTGTAAATATTATGTATTTGCCGTTTTGCAACCGCGCGTCCTGCGATCTTCGCCCGCCACGTTTGCGGGCAATAATCTCAACCATAGATTATACAGATATAATATATTCTCAACCGCAACGGCTGCGTGACCGCGCAAAACCGCGGTCTCGTGAGTTTAGAAAGAAAACCGCAGTTCCACGACCGCGGTAGGCACGGGAAAAAGCGCTCCGTGAGTTCATAGCGTTATACTTATTTTAAAATATAAAATTGTAATTGCAGGTGAAGATAGCGGTGTACTACGAGTCGCTGTGCCCGGACAGTAAGAAGTTCATCACGGGCCAGCTGGCGCCCGTGTGGCGCGACCTCCGCGGCCTGCTCAAGGTCAAGCTGGTGCCCTACGGCAAGAGCACGGTATGACACTTAGGCTAAGAACTCACGACACGATTTACGCCCGCGGCGTGCGCAATTGTTTGCGACAAAGAAATATAATATACACAGAAGGTAAACTAAAACCGAATCGTTAGCTATACTCCGGCTGGAGTCCAGTTTTGCGACGCCGGAATTTTACTGCATTATAGCAATAAAGTCGAAATTCCGACGTCTCCAGCCGCACTGGAGTCCAGCCAACCTTACAAAAAACGAAAAGACATGAAGATGGCTTTCTCTTTCACTCTTATTGGTTTTCGCCTTTGATGTTTTGTGGTGGAATTTCTTTGGTTTGCGGGTGTCGCTGTACCGACGGGTGCGCCGCGCGACTGAAAATCGCTCCATGAGTCAACGTCAGTGATTCTCAGCCTTACTGGAATTATCCAAGAGGGACAATTCCCGTGGATATTTTCAGTAAAATCTCGATAGCGTAAACTGTAAAGCATTGCTTGCTAAGGGTGGGACTAAGGGATCGTCCATTAATCACGTGATGCCTAAAGGGGGAGGGGGGGTCTGAAAAAAAATCACCAAGTATCACCAAGGGGAGGAGGGGGTATAAGGAGACATCACGTGTATTAATTTTCGAATGTAGTCTATGCATACCGAAATTATTATCGACTGTAGATTCGTAGTGTTGTTTAAATACTTACAAGACAAATGACTCGTATAGTTTTTAATTGCTTAAATTATTCGATTAAACGGTTTTTTAAGTTAAAGTTTTTCTTCAAACATGACCTGCTTACTATGTAAAAAAATACACGTGATCTTAGGTGGGGGAGGGGGGGTAGTATAAAACCTCACCACGTATCACCAGGGGGAGGGGAGGGGTCTAAAAAGTTGTTAAAAACATCACGTGATTAATGCACGGCCCCTAAGTATTTATATGGTCCGGAATCCGGCGCGCCTGGGAAAATTCAATGCACTCAAAATAGAACTCTGTGCTCATACAGTGGATCTGAAAATCGATCACACGAGTGTCAAGTCAAATGTCAATGTCCAATTTCAACTCGACACTTATGTGTTCGATTTTCAACCCTATTGTATAAGTTCAGAGTTCTGTTTTAAATGTTTTGAATTTACCACGGTCTTACGAATTCCGGACAATATAGTTCCAGCCTTAATTACGGGAATGTGGCTTCAGAGCTTTACTAATGGCAGCAGTCAGCGAATGTATTATCTATACTAATATAATAAAGAAGAAAAGTTTGTTTGTTTGCATCGAATAGGCTCCGAAACTACGGGACCGATTTTGATGAAATTTGGCACAGATATAGAATAAACCACGGGGAAGGACATAGGCTACTTTTTATCGCGGCAAAATGTACAGTTACCGCGGGATTTCCTTTTGTCGCGCGCAACATCTAGTAATAGGTAACTCGTTCAGATCTAGATTGATCTATAAGTACCTACTGCGTTCCGAATTCCTATTCAATGTAATCAGAATGTAAAAAGCTCAATGTGGTCGGCTACTTCCAATTTAAATGTCAACTATTCACCGACCGCGCCGCGCAATAAAGAAAAACATGTTTGGTCGAATTACGTTTTTTCTGTTTTGCATATTTAATATTTCATTGAATCAGAACGAAGTAGGTACTGATCATAATAAAAAGATAACACTTACTTACGCCTGAAATTAATAATAATAATAATCAATCTTAATCTCATTTTAAGCGCCGCCTGGTGACAGAAAAAAAATCGAAAATTAGAATCGACCGTTTTTGATACCACTTACGCCACCAGATGACGCTCTGTGGAGTTTGACCTGCCCCATTACGGCAGAAAAAATACCAAAACCCTCATTAACATGCAATAAAGAAATTTAATAACACATAAGTATTTATTTGGTCGATTTTAATATTTTTGTTTACGTTCAAATTAACTTCGATCTGAACAGAGTAGGAATATGACGTATGTACAAATTATCAGCCCCGGATCTATGGGGGGGGCAACTGGGGGCACATGCCCCGGACGGCACTTTCACGGCACATTCACGCCAAATCAGCCAAATATCCTTGAGGCAAGAATTCCAAATATGGAACAAATATCAAATATGAAGCCTCTTGTCCTACAATCTTATAGGTTTTTATCATGTAATCGAAACATAATGTTTATAATATTATGTTTGAAAAACGAACTTTTCTATTTCCATACGCCCAGTTAGTTTTTGAATACATACTAAGCGATTTATGAACGCATCTTAACAAATTAAGTAAACTTCTTCTTCGATCTTAAATAGGGGGGAGGCATATCAAGTTTTTTCCCCGGTTCGAAAAAGTCATAGATCCGCCTACTACCTCTAACCTACCTACCAGTCGCATGGGGTTCCTATAACTCCATTCCTATCGGTTTCACTTACCACTTGCCTTTTGAAGACACTCATACAAATCCCTACCTTACAGGCTAGGGCTTTCCTATGTAGGAGTACCAGCCTTCGCCCCTGATAAGTGGCCCTACTCACTCGGCGAAACAGCGCAAGTTTTCCGCGAGACTGCGATATTTCTCCAGTCGAGGATCTAAACAAATAATTAAATCATTGATTATTTCAGCGCGACAAGATCAACGAGAAATGGGAGTTCAACTGCCACCACGGCGCCGAGGAGTGCTATGGAAACAAGGTTCGTAAACCTACATAGCTGGTTAGAACTTATATGTCTAATGTCACCGTAAAATTGTAAAAACCGTTAGATTGTAATAAAACTAGTAAAATTGTAAAATGTTGATAGAATTCCGACGCTATATTATAATATTATAAATACTAACCTATATAGTTATGAATCTTTTGACATATTTTTACAATCTCGGTAGTTATTTTACAATCTAACGTTTTTTTACAATTTTACGGTGAGGATTGAGATTATATATCAGTGCTGTACCTGTATCTAAGAATTAAGATCACCTCATTGATAAATGATTGGTATCGGCACTCGACTACATACTTATACTGCGCTGGCGATGGCGTACTTACTTGAAAAATGCGGCAACAAATAGTACGCCAAAGAGGGCGTGCCCGAGCCCGTCACAACTCACAACTCACATTGGAATCTTCGTGTCAGATGTAGGCTTCGGTGCCATCACGCATACCATAAATTGTCTTACACACAGTGATATCATATCATAAACCCACACTACATTAATGAGTTGCCGCATTCACGGAGCTGTTGTTAGATAGCGCGGTATCTAGTCGAGCGCCGAGACTAATTATTTATGATTTTGAGTGATTTTCTTTAAATTGCCCTTATACTTAAGTAATTCTGAAATTAAATTTTTACAGTTGAATTATTTTTGTGCGAATGTTGAATAGATACGGAAAAAAGAAATCGATATTCGATCGTCGATTTTATCGTCGGTTATTAAATTTAGCAAATACTTACTAGGTAGACATTTCTAGAGATTGTGTTCCAGTGTTTCAATTATAATACTTTGTTTTTCAGGTCCAAGCGTGCATACTGAAGGACCGCAATCTCCATGACACTGAGAAGATGGACTTAGTTATATGTCTCATGGGCCAGGCAAACCCTGACAAGTCTCTTGACACAGTAAGTTTTTTACGGTTCCTTAATCCGTACCAAAAGTGTAAAAACGGAACCCTATTACTAAAATTCGCTGTCTGTCCGTCTGTCTGTCACCAGGCTGTATATCCTTAACCGTGATAGCTAGACAGTTTAAATTTTCACAGACGATACATTTCTGTTGCCGCTGTGACAACAAATACTAAAATCAGAATAAAATAAATATTTAGGGGGACTTCCATACAATAAACGTATTTGGTTGCTGTTTTGTACGGAACCCTTTGTGCGCGAGTTCGACTGACCTGACTGAACTGACTGTTTAAGCCTACTTGTACCGAAATGCTATCTATAGCTTGTGCATTTTTAAAGGTTAAGTTTACGACGTCAGACAGTAAAATGAAATTCATTAACTAATACTCAATCTCAAAATAACCTAACAAAGAAGAAATACACTTATTGTGCTGCGCTTATCCACGAAGTATAGATACCAGTAGTCCGAACGTAATGTTAAAATAATGATCTCAATTTAGGGGACAAATTTTTTGCCGGTAGAGCGCGCCACATTAAAAGAAGCACTCGTTTGAAATTACGCGGGAAGTTATGTTGCTATTGACAGTTCTGGAAAAAAATATTATGAGAAACGTGGATTTAAATCTAATTAAATACCTATTATGTTTTAGAAAATTCTTAGAAACTGTTCACGAAGTATAGATACCGTAGAACACGGTATTGCCTAACGGTAATTTGAAAATAATTTTGCCGGTAGAGCGCCCCACATTAAAAGAAGCACTCGTTTAAATCTAGCGCAGCCAGTGGCAGAAAAGAGAACTAAGATCTGGGTCTATTATTGTGTACGTAAATACTATGGAAGAGCCTATACCATTCGGACTCCTGGTATCTATACCTACTTCGTGCGCGTGTCAGTCAATCCGTCGGATCGTTCTTGACGGTCTTCGAAAATAGGAAATAATACTTTTTTCTTTCAGTGTCTCGAACAAGTGAACAAGTCGGCAGAGAGCGGCAAGCTGAAGACGTGCGCGGGCGGCGCGCAGGGCGACAGCCTGCTGGCCTCGTACGGGGTCAAGAGCGACCTGGTGCAGCGCCCCCTGGCGTTCGTGCCCACCGTCGTCATCAACGAGGTAGTGACGTCATCATGAGAGTTTTTAAATCGTGACATCTGACAGCTTTTTGACACAAGGACCGTCGGGCTAGCGCCGCCTGGTGGCAGAAAAAGAATCGAAAAATCTTATTCACCGTTTTTAATACCACTTACGCCACCAGATGACGCTTTGTGTGAGTTGGATCTGCCCCCAACGGCAGAAAAAATATCAAACATCTTCATTGACATACATATAGTCACGATAGTAGGCATGTGTACGCAGTACGTTCTTAGGTTCACCAACAGCAATCTTGCTTGATTTGTCTTGCCACATTTTTTTAAGACGTGACCATGGCTGGCATCGAGCAAAAATTGCTAACGTATTGAAAAATAAATTGCTCATGACAAGCCAATAAGCAATAACACCCCTATTTTTGTCACTTAAATTAAAAATTGGTCACGTACGATCTTTTTTTTAACAAGTTTTTGTTATGTTTTTTATGAAACAAGCAGACGGATAATCTGATAGTAAGCGATCACCGCAGCCTATGGACACTCGCAACACCAGATGAGTTACACTTGTAACTCCCTTAGTGTTAGTGTAGCACTTGTAAGTCACTTGCGTTTTTGGTCGTTAAAATTCCCAATCCCCTTTGGGCCTCCGGTAACATCACTCACTCGGCGAAACACAAGCGTTATTTCACACCGGTTTCCTGTGACGCCGTGGTGATTATGCGGTCGGACATTCCTTAAAAATTAACATTGTTTTTTTTTTTCAGAAATACGATCAAGCCCTTCAAGATGAGTCGATGACAGATCTCAAGGGGGTGGTGTGTCGCGTCGCCCCCAACAAGCCCTCTTTATGTAACTAATTTAAGTCAAATTATAAAATTATTTTTATACTTAACATAAAGTTTTTGTTACTGATGTTAGTTTGTAGTATGGTAATTCTATAAGACTCGAATTCGATATAAATTATTTTGAACAATTTTTACATTGGAATATAATGTTGCACTTTTACTATTTGCTGGTTTTATTTATTTAATTTTTGTACTCGTGATAATATATCTGGTACTAATTAATTATTATTAAAAATATAAACGTGAGGAGTTTCATTCACATGTAGGTACAAAACTATTCATAATAAAATTTTGTATGTTGCATGCTGTAGGTTTATACATATTCCCCCCTTACTAATAAACGCTGTATAAGCTTTGAATAGTTACACAGTGTTTTGTCTCCTTCTATCGAATTAAACATGTCACTTGTGTGATGTGAACAAAACACTGTATAACTATTCAAAGCTTATACAGCGTTTATTAGTAAGGGGGATTATGTAATGTAACCCTGTATTTCTTCATGAAAAAAAAAAAACCGGCCAAGGGTTTCGTACCATTATCTAATAACTCCCACACCGATCTCGGTGACGGTGGCCGGTTTCATTGAAACCAGGCCAGTTACGCAGGAGTAGTTTTATAGTGCCCAAGTGTGTTCGCAGTACACAAGAGCACTCTCTCTTCCATTACTCTCATAGTCCAGTGGGACGGATAACTGACTGACCAGAGATCAGGCGCAGGTCCGACTTTTTACATGCCCATCCGACGCATGGACCATCTTTCTTGTCAGACAATCAGGTGATCAGCCTGCATTGTCCTAACCAAACTTGAAAACAACATTTTTTGTTGTTCCAATGCGGGAATCGAACCCACGACCTCCGAGTCGAGAGCCAACGCTCTAACCACTAGACCATGGAGGCTGTTGCCTGTTGTCCCAGATCTTTATGATAAAAAAATAAATCACATTCGCAAATATGCCACAGAATTTTATTTTGACATACATACTATATGTATGTACATTGTACACATATTTACATAGCAATACTTGTTTAGTAATAGTAATCAATATGTACAAAACTATCCTATGACACTGATATTTTGTAATACGTTAAACCTATATTAATTACTATTGTTATAATATAAGGATTGTTGTTGCTTTTAACCAACTTCTTTTTCATGGCATTATGATGAAGATCTACTTCATTAATATGTGCAAAAATAATTTAAAAAATTTAAATAGACCATTTTAAAATGTAGGAATGTAATGCACAATTATTGCAAAAAAAAAATAGAACGTAATTTAAGAAATCCATATCGTACAAAATTACATTAATCATCTAATAGTAATTAATGTGGTTGGGCGCTGATTGCGGTCCTTAGTAGAAAGTAATTTTAAGTTTGAGAGCTATATTTCCGTAATGAATCAGAAATCAGAATGTTGGTAACCATCCAATATAGCTCTTAGTATATTGAAACAATACCCTAAATAAAGACAGACATACCTAGCCCGGAGTGTAATCGATATCTTGCTCATCGTCATAGTCTTGATGTAACCTTCGCCTGTGTCGTTTGAGATCGGAACGCCTCAACGTCTTATACTTGCAGTCATCACACTTATAGTATTTCTGTTTCACACGTTCTATAGGATCCTCTTTATCGCTGGGATGAAAATAGCTTTCAAATTCTATTCCACCTGACGTATGTGTTTTAATGTGGTACAGCAAACTCATGTGATGTTTAGCTCTGTACTCGCAGAGATGGCACTGATAGCGCTTCTCAAACTTGTGCTTTCTTTTGTGTCGAATAAACTGGCTCTTGCTAGCCGTTGTAAAGTCGCAGAGCTGACAGACTTCGAATACTGTTGAGTGTGAGCTTTTGTGTTTTCTAAATTCACCCGAACTATGTGTTGTGAAGTGACATTGCATGCAGTAGTACTCGTAATTCCCCCACATCACCTGCTGCATGTTGAGGCTTTTCTTCTCTTTCTTCGAGGATTTCTTAGACTTCTTCTTACTTTTGACCAACTTAACGAGCGGAACGTCATCATCATCTTCATCTGACACTTCCACTGTATCGATTTTTGGTTCTTCAATAATTACTTCGTCGTCATCGCTAGATGTTAGCAAGCTTATGGGGTCAGTTTTTCTGAAATTCAAAACAAGTTAGTTTTTATTTTTATGTTTCACACATTCTGCACATACATTAGTTACTATCCTTAGTTGTACTGAACTATTCACTAAAACGACTTACGATATATACTTTCTTGTATATTATGATAAATATTAATAATAGCTCCCCACACCGATTTCGGTGACGGTGGCCGGTTTCATTGAAACGCAGCCAGCTGTTTCTATAGTGACCTAGTGTGTGCGCAGTACACGAGAGCAGTCTCTCTTTCTTTACTCTCGAAACCCAGTGGGACGGATAACCGACACGACTGACGAGAGATCAGGCGCAGGTCCGACTTATTACATACCCATCCGACGCATGGACCATCTTTCTTGTCAGACAATCAGGTGATCAGTCTTCATTGTGCTTACCAACTTGGAAACAAATTTTTTTTTTGTTCCAAAGCGGGAATCGAACCCAAGACCGACCGACGAACCAAGCTCTTAACCACTGAACTGCGGAGGCTGTTTAGATAAATAACAGAATTCCAAAAAATGGGTAGCATGTTCGTCTATATTTTGAATTTTATATTTTGAAGCATTATCTTACTTCTCTCCGAGGTCAATTACATCAGATTCATTGGAATTGTCATCAATATCTTCATCATCATACTCCGGAAACATCAGACTGGGATCTATTTCTACTTGTACATTCTCCAAAACCATTAGACAGTCTTGACCATCAGGTTGGCCATTTTGACCTATAAAGAGGGTTATGTTACACAAAAGATAATATAAACATTGTACACATCATACTATGTAACATGTTTCATTATAATTTTTTACAAAAATTATATTCTGTTATAGCACGCGCGCGCACAAACTTCATTCGTTAACGTTAATATTGTGCGATTCAAATGAGAATAGAATCGAGTCGACGCCATATTGTTTCGAATTTAGACGAATTCGAATTTCGAATTTCGAGAGTTATGTTTTGTTATTTGATTACTATTTAACGTTTTTATTTAAATTCGACGCAAGACTCTTAATATTTATATGAACATCAGTGGCGAAGGCTGGTTCTCCTTCATAGGGAAGCCGTAGGCTGTATAATAGCTAGGGATTTGGATGAAGGTCGTCAAAAGGTAAGCGGTAAGGGAAGCCGATAGGAATGGAGTTATAGGAACCCCTCGCCACTGATGAACATTAGTTTTTCTGAAAATCGCTCTTTTCAAGTGATATTTGATAGAAAAAGGTCATTGACGTTCCTATTCTCATTTGAAACGCGTTATAACGTTACGTTTACGCCGCTGTCAAATGTGCCTGCTAGGCCCCTAGTAATTTAGATAACAAATTTTTACGCGTTCTTGAAGCGTGCAACTTCCCATGGTAAAATTGTCATGACTAAATATGTATTCATACCAAATTCTACAGCTATAGCTTTCAAAAATCAAGACTTCGTACACGGAAAAAGAAATCACGCGAGAACCGTACATTGTAGGTACTGCGATAAAAAGTTACATAATATTATGTGCTAGTCCAGATTCTTAGCTATTAAAATACCAAATGTCATCAAAATCCCTTCAGCTGTTGTGTGTGAAGGAGACATACATTCGGGTTTATAATAACACTAGTTTTTACCCGCAGCTCCGCCCGCGTAAATACTGTATCCCACGGTAATACTGTACTTTTCAGTTTTGGATATAAAAAGCGTTAATCCAGAGATTAAACTACTACCATATCAAATTTAATCTAAATCCGTTATGTAGTTTTTTAGAGTACAAACATCCATCCATTCATACATCTATCCTCACAAACTCACATTTATAATAGGAGTAGAATTAGTAGTATAGGAGTATCTCACTGTAAGTTTAATGTAGTATGTATTAGATTATATAAGGTTCAGTAAAATCAACTACGGATATTTTGGGCATATGTTCTACTGCTTATGTATAGACCTTTAGGCAGAAAAATATTTGTCATACTTGAAAAAAAAAACTGAATTTATATGGGCGAGTTTGCGTTGAGCGGAGAGTCACCCATACATGAGATGTTTTTTTTTTAACTAAGTATGACATTTTTTTTGCCTAAACGTCTTTATAATAAGTAGTAGATCATATGCCCGAAATATGCGTAATTGATTTTACCAGACCTTATATAGTATGATAATATAACATGAACCTAACCAACCTTTATCAGCAGATATTTCTATGAACTGTGGCTCGGCATGGTCATCGTTTATTTCTATAACACTGTTGCCATTGCCATTCTGGTCGGTGGCAGCTGGCTCGTCGATGTTCTCTGGAGAATGTATTTTGTTTGGAATGGTCTGTTTTATGTGATAATTGGTTATTATATCTTCAATGTCTTTATTCTCTAAATCTGAATGATCCTGAATTCTGAAAAAAAATTATGAGAAATTATGTACCATTTGCCTTAAACTATTTCTATATTCTGGCAGAGTTTCTAAAGGAGGAATAGATCTCATTTGGACTGCAGATTCATGATGTTTCATGTTATACCTACGTATAATACCTGACCAAGAAAATAAAAAAACCTGCAATCCATTACAGGTTTTTTATTGCAGTAACACTACAAAACAAATGCTGGGACGTGATTAGTTAAAACTGGAAGATTTGACATATTATCAGACTAATGACGAGAATTTGCATAATATGGCAAGGATTTTTGTTTTCCTGAATTGGTTATTCGCCAAGATTACCTTTGCTTTTCTTTTATATTGTCACCATTTTCTTTTATCGATTTCTTTCTTTTTGGCTCTAGACTTGTTCCGCATAGATCCGCCACAACTGATTGATCATTTGCTACATCCATTGCATTAGAACCTTTATCCGGTGGTTTTGTGGGTATATCGTTATTTGTGTCTGCATATTCAGATATACTAGTTTTCGTTTCACTGTCTGTATTCTTCTTATTTTCAGGGGGTTTTTCAGGACTAGTCTGTAATATTGTATTCTTCTTATTTTCAGGGGGTTTTTCAGGACTAGTCCTACCATGAGTCTTGGATTTGGCCTAAAACAATAATTTATTTAATTATTTACTTCTTAACTTTTTTCAGTCCACGGACCACAACAAAATCGAGCACAATTTCAAGGATTTTAATAAAACCATTTACTTCAGTCAGTTTTGGACACCGCCCGCTGGCGCATGTTCGATGGGCTATTACGAGAGTTGGTGCAATTTTTGTTAAATGACCCATAAATGAGGCTGCGGACTCCCATGTATATGTTACCGGCCAAACCCGATTTCAGGACAAACTAGTTTCGCCTAGGCTAAACTAGTTCTTCCTATACGCGATAGGATTAACTAGTATATCCTAGTCCAAACTAATTTGTCCTAAGCCCGATAGGACAAACCAGTTTAGCCTAGGCCAAACTAGTTGATCCTAACATTAATATGCACACTGTAGGACAAATAACTATAGGAATATCGTTAAGGACTGCAGCTACGAAACATTCAGTTGGATCAGGCCAAGATTTCGTGAGATGCAGCTGCATCAAAAACTGTTCCACAAACAGATGCAAGTGCAAAAAGACAAAGGGAATATGCATGTGACACCGAAATGGATAAAATATTTTTATTTGTAATCTTTATGGCTAAAGAAACATACCCGTGCAATTGTTTTTTTAATTTATCGTGAATAAATAGTGAAAATTAATCATCAAAAAGTGTTGTTTTCGAAAACGCCGCGCAAATTCCAAAAAAGGATATTATTGGCTGAACAAAACATGACGTCATAGACCGCACGGACGTGTGTCAACTTTCAAAACTTTTTTTTTATTTTAAGGGAGAAGGTATTAAACCATTACCAATGTAAAAAATTTCATTGTGTCAAGTGAAACAGAAATTTCGTATAAGGCTGGGACTTTAATATGATCCGGAATCCGGAAGGCCGAAGAAAATTCTGAGCATTGAAAATTTCTGTTTTCAATTAAATAATTTTTTATTATTTTTCTAAATTCATGTTATTTCGGTTTTTAATGTGTAATATTGGTGGAATATGAACCATTAATTATTCGTTGAGGTGCACTAGTGTGGAAAAGTGATACAATTACAAAATGCGTGCTAAATTGGGTTTCCCGCCAAAACTCCCTAGGAAGTTTCACTTTACTGAATCGACTGACTTGACTGATTGACTACCGTGACTATTTATTTGGACTTTGACTAGACTTTAGATTTAACGATTTAGAAATACGTTGATGAAAATATACTTGACACTGGCAAATGGTGATAAGCCGACGCCATAAATAATAAAAAAAACCAAGTGCGATGACGTTGTGACGTCATAGTCCACAACTCAAGCACTCGAAAATGGCGTTTTTAAGTCGCCCAAAAATGATTGTGATTTTAAAACATTTTTTCCAGATTAATAAATAATATTTTAGATGTGTTATATATATATTTTGAAATGTTATAACCAGTAGAAACGTTTAAAAGAATAAAAAAAATACATGCATATTCCCTATTCTAACTGCCACCAAAGCACACCCTCTAAAAATAAATAACATTTTTAATTTGAGATATGATTATTGCTTTTATTTAAAAAACACTTATTATTTGTTATTGTTTATATAACCAATAAATATCCATAGCTTTTAACGACGTATCATTATCGTTTTAATAAAAATGATTATTTTTGCAATTACGGAGTATTTTATTCAGTTTATATATTTATTTATACTTTCTAGATATACTATGTTTAAAATAGGCCGTACTAGTTTATCCTGGAGTGTGCGTATTAATATCAGGATCAACTAGTTTGGCCTAGGCTAAACTGGTTTATCCTATCGGGCTTAGGACAAATTCGTTTGGACTAGGATATACTACTTAATCCTATCGCGTATAGGAAGAACCAGTTTAGCCTAGGCAAAACTAGTTTGTCCTAAAATCGGGTTTGGCCGGTAACATATATACTTGTGATCCCCCAGAGGTCCGCAGACCACAGGTTAAGAAACAATGCTGAACAACAACCTGAATAAAACATTGTTAGGCTACAGTTATTTTAGGGTAAAGCCTAAAATCGAATGGGAGAATGGAATGGGAAAGATGATCCATATGTCCAGTGGGCATGTTAAAACCGAAATCAAAATCAAATCCCATGATTTGACATAAGTCATTGTTATATGACGTCTCTTTTGCAATACAATAATATGTCAAATCCCATACATTTTGATTTCGAACGTCGGCGTTCGGCGGCGAATGGCGGCGGTGAAATTATCGAATGCATCTTGACTAGAGGCCCTGATCTCTAGGCAGTCGTGTAGGTCATTCGTCCCACTGGATTATAAGAGTAAAGGATGAGAGAATGATCTTGATTCATGTGTAATGCACCCACACTATATAAATAATTCCTGCTCAGCTGATCTGGTTTTAACTGAACTGGCCACAATCACCAAAATTGGTATGGGCCTATTGCCTACTAGGTACCACTTACTATCTAGCGTTGATCTGCTTGTTTTTTTTTTTACATTAGGAAGCTAACGGATCACCTGATGGAAAGCGATTACCGTCGCCCATGGACACCCGCAACATCAGAGGAGTTGCAATTACGTTGCGGGCCCTTTAGAGTTTCCCTTTTTGAAGGGTTCCAGGTTGTAATGGTCTAGAAATACCACTGGCGACAGTTTATTTCAGAGTTTCACTGTGCACGGCAGTGTTTTAAAACATTTGTTCCCTTTATTTTAATCTCCATTTGTCTATAATGGGGCAATTCACACTAGTGCGACGAAACAGTTATTAAAATTATTAACTTACCCTAACAAAGAGACTAGGCACTACTTTAGCCTTTAAACGTGTTTTACCCCTGATGACTTCATACTGATCCTTCAGAAAGTGTATGCTGCAGACGAGGGAATCTTCGATCACTTTCTTGCTGTTGTGTTTTGTGGTTATGACATCCATCCATTTACGTCGGAGGGTTCGACTGTTTGGAAACCTTAAATAGGAAGAAGATTATTAAATCAATATTATATATGACCTATTACTAAGTAAGGAACATTCTCTACAGAAAATTGATTCCAACTAATTCTCAATGGAAGGTTTGAAAATATGTACACATTAAAGACTTACTTAAAGAAAGTCCCCTCTATGGCTGTAGAACATCCTTCGATACAACACACTTTTGCCATTTTGTAATCTGAAAAAAAAAAAAATTTTTTTTTTACTTCCTCCTTCAGGCTTTAACCTTATCTATCAAACAAATTTCTGTTTTAATACAACTTTGTTTGTCAAGTTGTACTTAACTTTCCTTTTCAGAATGCATTCCTTTTTAGCAACATTATAGAAACTATAATTTTATCGGTGATATTAATTAATTTATTCAATAACCTAATGCAGTTTTAGTTTTAATAAAACCAAGAGTATGTCAGGACATGTTAAATAGGTTTTTTCCAAATTATTTCAAAAGTTACTGTCCAAATCCAACTAAACAATTTTCCTAAAGAGTATTTAGAATTATCTATTATCTTGGAAAATTGCAAGTGGCTCATAGTTGTAAACCACTTTAAAGATTGATTACTCAAAAATAGTCTGCATTATAAAAAAGTCATGTATTGAAACCTTTCCTTTACTTAAAAGACCTTTTTGACCCCCACTTCACATGTATGGGGATTGGGGAGCCAAACCTAGGCCCCTAAAATACAAAATTATAATTATTATATGATGCCAAAAAATAAAGTCTTGCATTAATACTTTACAAAATATTGTACACTAGCTTTTCCCCGCGACTTCGTCCGCGTGGAATAGTTACTTTGGGATATCGCTAAAATTTACCCGCGACTTCATTTACGTAGAAGAAGCGCTTCCACCTCACGACTGCCCGCCCGCTCCGCGCGCCTTACTATAGCGCGCATGATTATTTTATTACTGCGATATCTTCTAAAATACTCATCGAAATCAAATGATGTAAACGGCAAATTTCTTCTAGATTAAATGCTTGTAATGAATAACGTATTTACTTGGATAAGGATTAATATAATCTTTATGAAAACACCTTCACAAATAATGCTTACTTTTAGAACAAATTTGGTAAGTATAAAAAGGTTATAGTGAGCCAACCTTAAAAGATAGACATATACTGTCGCGGACTTTTTTTTAGAACTTTTAAAGGGGAACAATTCTGCCATACATCATTTTAGCGAAACTTTAACCATTTCCGCAGCGTACGTAGCGAAAGCTCTCAAAAGGAAAAAAAGACCCCCGATTTTGTAACATTCTTGATTGGTACTCCGCTCGTATTGAGTTTAGCATGATGCTATATAGCCTAAAGCCTTCCTCGATAAGTGGACTATCCAACACAAAAAGAATTTTTCAATTCGTACCAGTAGTTCCTGAGATTAGCGCGTTCAAACAAACAAACAAACTCTTCAGCTTTATAATATTAGTATAGATTTATTTACATAATTACCCAAGTTATCAAGGAAGGATCGACAGACGGACGGACAGATGGACAAACAGAGTGAAACCATAAGGGTCCATTGAATTTACTACAGAACTCTAAAAATGAGTGCTTTTGAACATTTTTTGCTAAAAGGAGTAGCAATTTGTGAATTTTCTTACCATACCCAATTCAAAAATTTGTTGCATTCCTACCCTTTAACTGCCTTAATATAAACTTACAAATATTTTTTATTATTTATTTTAAAGGTATGTCTTACAACTTTTTATTTCTCCAATTTTAAGCCATTTATAAGCAGTTATGTATTTTAATTATTCCCGAACAAATACCTGGTTCAGAATCCTTATTCTGGTTTGCCAATATCGTTTTACATCTAAACTCCAAAGAGACTTTAATGACATTGTAATAAGAACTACATTTCACTGGCAAAAAGGGTTACGCTTTTAGAGATGTGCCGCTGCAATACACAGAATAAGGCGGTGCAATTGTCATTTTATTAATTAAAAGAAAAAGATATCAAAATAGATTAATATAGGTTGGGTACAAATTTAGTTGTGCGTGTAACTTTCGCGCGTTGTTTTAGTAAACATGAATACAAATAGAAGGTTTCCTAAACTTACCTTTATTTGATGATATTCTTCAAAATACAAACACTTTTACGACCTAAACTTTAACTACATAATAACCATATTCATAATAGATCAAATCTTTAATAAATCTCACTGACAAAATAAGAACTTTACTTTTATTTAGCAAAAACCAAAATATTTACGTAAATTTACAAAATCTCACAAATTTCGTTTGACAAAACGTTTTTTTACTGTTTTGAACTTTTGACATAACTTTTTTAAATTAAAATCTTGTTGGATTTGCCACTTTTAGCAAATGGCAACACAAAACCTACAACTTCCACTATGTAACGTGACCACGCAATAAAAATTATAAATACTTTTAGAATTTTAATTTTTAGGATTCAGGAACACAGCAAAAATTTTTGTTTTCTGACGGGATTCGAACCCGACGACGTCACGTCGCACGATATGTCTCCAACGACAAGATGTTATTTTAAGGCTGGGACTATATGCACCGGAATCCGGAAGGCCGTAGAGAATTCTGATCATTGGAAATAGAAATCTGTGCTAAAAAAATAGAGTTGAAAATCAAACACATGAGTGTCGAGTTAAACGTCAATGCCATATATGACAGCTCGACACCTGACGCTTCAATTTTCAACTCTATTGTATTAGCACAGATTTCTATTTCCAATGATCAGAATTCTCTACGGCCTTCCGGATTCCGGTGCATAATATAGTCCCAGCCTAAAGTTTTCCCTAGCGGAAAGTCGCAGAACTAACGTATGACTGATAAAAGTACGGTTAGACTATGGAGGGTTTGGGGGATTTACATGGGTGACTAAAGCCGCACGATTTCAGCCGCACGGCGAAAATCGACCGTGTAAATGGCAATTCGGCGAGGCCGCAAGTGACTAAAGCAGCAAGCCCCAACTTTTGTAGCGTTTACACGGGTGACTAGCCGCACGATTTCCGCAGCACGGTGAAAATCGACCGTGAAAATTCCAATTCGGCGAAGCCGCGAGTGACTAAAGCAGCAAGCCCCAAAGTTGGGTATCATTCGACTTTTGCAGCACGGCGCTCAGCTCGGCGGAACGCGGTGGGCAAAGAGTAAAAAATATATGTATAGAAACGTATATAGGAACGTACAGGATACGTACAGAGGAACAGCTTTCATAGAAACTTCTAAATCGATACAAATTTTATAAATAAATAAATTATTTTTGCTTAAAACATTGTAGGAACAAATATTGTTACATATTTATTTTAGTCACAAATGTTTCGTCATAATTACTGACATGCAAATATTATATTATTACATGAATATAAATTAAGCCATACAATTATTATATTAAAATAAAATTAACTCATTACACACAATTTATTAAAATTACCTAATATTAATTACATTTGTAAGGGATGTCATAGAAGATTAGGGTAAATTAAAGTCTAGCGTTAGTACAGAGTTATTGAGAAAGTCTTATACACACCACAACCCAGCATAGAACCTGCACCAGCACGTGTGTGACTCAAGGGGTCTATTCACTATACTGTAATAATTATAATAAAGCAAGCCTGTTATTTTTTATATAATATATGAGACATTTTAAATATTATTTTAATGTTACCCGACTGCGCGACGCAAAGGAGTAGTAATGTGCTTATTAGCCTTCGAATGTATATACCTACATAATATGTGTGTGGATTGTACCTTTGGCCACTATTTAGACCAAACGCGTAGGCTCATTTCTTTACTAACTACCGTATACTTTCTATATATTTATATTTTTTATACTAGAAACTATTTCATTGTTAGGTATTCAATATTTAGTTAGGTCAAAAGTCCCGACTACTGGACTGACTTTTACTTTTCGTTTTTACGCAGTCGGGTTTTCTTTTATTTTTTCATACACATGCCATTTGCAAATTTTAAATCATATAAAAATATATGATTTTTAGGGCCGATAGTTTAATAAAGCACTTATTATACTCAGATACAAAAAGAGGTCATGTTTAGAATAATTTTTCTGGTCTTATTTGGTGGCTTACTCTGTGGCTCAGTGGTTCAGCGCTTTGGTGATCAAACCGGAGGTCGCAGGTTCGAATCCTGCCGAAGGAACAAAAGTATTTCTGTGTTCCTGGGTAATGGATGTGTATTAAATATGTGTATAATATAATAAAAATCTTAAATACTTATATGTAAGTATAAAATTATTAAATATACTTTCCGTTGTCTGGTACCTGTGGCACAAGTTCTTCGGATACTTAGCACGGGGCCAGATTGACGTGGTGTGGAGCGTCGATAGATATTATTATTTTTGTTTAAATATACCCAATAACAGCGGATTTATTGAGCTTAAAATTGGATAAAAAGAATCTAACGTAAGATAAAAAGTGTTTTAGAAATCCTCAAAATCGGACATTTCTAAACTAAGCCCATAGGTCGATGCCGTCTTGTATTCCAAACTTAAAAGTAGAACACCCGTGTACCAATTCTACTTAGTTTTTGAGATAAATAATTTGGAAGATGGTCATTTTTTCAAGTCATCGATTCATAAAATTAATTTATTACGTCAATTGCGAGGCGTTGTAAACTTGTTATATACTTTGTTCGATACACCAGTTAGATGCGCATTTATTATACTTTATTACGTTTCTACCACTTGAGTCCTTTGAGAGATATTTAATTTTTTTTTCACTTTTCAAACTTTATTTTTTTTCTTCGATACTAAGTTGTTTCCGCAATTATTTTTTATACTAAACCATACTTTGTCATAGTTTCTTTATTCAGGATTTTTTTCTATTGCCAATCAAACTAGGAATGGGAGAAATAAGCATTCTTTTATTTTTAATTAGCCTTTTAAGAGCATTTTTAAGAGCAAAGTTTCATATACCATAGATTTTACGAAAACAAAAAATTCATAAACTCCAATGAAAGGTTTTGTGAGCCCGGGAAGGGGTCCACCCTAGTTAGGCAATAACTAACCCGTGGTTATACATACAACCCGAAGGAGCGGAGGTGAAGCATCACGGAGCCGATCAGGACCCATGCCGCCGCTAGGCAATATATTGTATATAATATATATGTAATATATTGTAAAGAAAATAAAGAATTTTTGATTTTGATTTGATTTTGTTTGAATATTAAAAAAATGTTATTTGTCGTCATGACAACCAACATTAATCAGTTGCATGTACACATCACAATTCTCAATCTCACATGACACAAGAAAATTTTGCGTACGTAATTCACATCGTGATTGAGGTCATATTGTAACTTAACTACCATGAATAAAAATAACACCATCGAGTTTTTGGAATGCTATGAAAGGCATCCATGCTTATGGATTTATTGATTGATTTATTTATTATATATATCATAGATATATAATATTAATCACTAATATATATGCAATTATTCAAGCAGTTCTTGAATAATTGCATAAATACTTAACAATTTCAATTCCGGCACGAACACCCGTTCTGCTCAACATTTTCGAAGGAAATAACCAAGCCGCATGCTGCTTTAGTCACCCGTGTAAATGGGCTTGCGATTCGGCGAGGTGAGGCGATTTGGCAGACGGCTCGCCGCACGGCGAAAGCAGTCCCGTGTAAATGCCTCATTAGACGTACGATTTAAAATGACTTTGAAAATAATTTGTAATTTTTCAAAAAAATACAATAAACTGTGTTATAAATTTAATTTTAAAATGACCACAAAAACTATAATAAAAATAAAGAAACTGACTGTTGTGTTCTTCAATGTTATAATTATTGGAATATGAAAGATATAAGTTGCTGACTGCTGAGTGCTGTATACTGTAGTTTGCAACGCCGCACAGTGGGTCGAAAATCGGCTTTCATAGACATAGAAATGAAATCTGAGATAATAATCTGAGATAATAATAATCAAAAAAACATACACACATAATAACACATAGGAACTGTACAAAAAGGTGGCGCCGGCGCTAACGCCACCTTTTTGTACAGTTCCTATGTGTTATTATGTGTGTATGTTTTTTTTTGTGTGCAAATAAAGAATTTTCTATTCTATGCTTCAAGTTTTCATATTTTTCGTTCAGTAGGTATAAATATAGATAGGTACAGTACTTTTCGTCAGTACAATTACTGACGAAAATGTTCCTTCTGATTTTAATATGTTATGCTATCTACAGACACACGAATTAGGTACGGAGCGTATAGCGGACCATATCCGGAGACCAAATCCGGTGTCGCTACACACGCACGGATTTGGTACGGTGTAGTGGACCGTAAAGTTCGACACTCGTGTGTTCGATTTTATGCTCTATTGCATTAGCACAGAGTTCTATTTACTGTGCTGTTTTTAAATGACGACGAAGATTCCCGCAATTCATTGATAACGGGTAGTGATACCAACACTTAAAAAAACATTTCTCCCCAAATTTTACTCCTGATTACTTATACCATTGACAGGTCTAAGAGATAATAAGCTAGAAAGAAAGGTTATGTGTTTAACATAAAGACTTTACGAGTGAATAACATAAAAGTAACTTGTCTTAATCTGATTTCTCTCCCAATACATTTTCATATCCCTGGCTATATACACACATTAAAATAATTTTTATTATTACATACAAATTGGTTCATAAGGAGAAAACTCTAACATCCTGTCCTAGGGGTAAACCCCCGTAGATATTTTCTCTAATTTTGGGGGGTACATCCCAAAGTTGGCAACACTGATACCGTTGTACGGCCTAACCGCCGGACTAATTATTTAGTACGAATGTTCTGTTTTATCCGGTTGGTTTTATGGTAACTATTTTTCCGAAATTCACCATTTTCAGTGTTTTAGTCTGAACAGATTTTAACCTGTTAAATAGGAAAAAAATTTTGCTCGATCGCTCCGCTCACTCGTGTTTGGCTAATATGTAATATTATAAAATGTATATAGCACTGACGTTCGGTTTTAGGCTATTGATATGATTGTATTTTTCCGAAGTCCACAGTGTTTATATTTTTATATAAGTATAAATATTTTAGCTCGCTCGCTCGCGCCAACATATTGAATAAGCATCGACGTTCAGTTTGAGCCTATTGGTTTTGTATTTTTCCGAAGTACTTAATATAGTCTTTTGGAGTTTAAAGGAAAAACAGGAAAAAGAAAAAAAATTGCTCGCTCGCTTGCACCAAAATATTAGTTATTATTGACCTTCGCTTTTGGGCTATTCATTTTATATCTTTCGTAGTATAAAATCTTTTAGATAGGATTTAAAGAGTATTTAGATTTTAGATTTTAACCTGTAAAATTAAGTTTTTTTTTTACAATATATAATCCGTGACTGTAATATATTATATAATTATTTAAGGGCGGCAAAATATTTAATTGGCCCGGGGCGCTAAATCTTTACATACGCTTCTAAATCACAAAGAAAAATCAAAAAATCTGAATATCACTGAAAACGTGTGAATCGCACTCCCGTATTGTAACAACTGAGTCATAAATATATGTATATTGATTTCTTATGTTTACGCGAATATTGTTCATTGTTTTAAACACTTACGGATTTTGTCGCGGTGCACTTTTCTTTGCCCGACCACGAAGTATAGATACCAGGAGTCCGAACGTAATGTTAAAATAATGGTCTCAATTACGGGGACAGATTTTTGCCGGTAGAGCGCGCGACAGTTCGACAAGCACTCGTTTTGAAATTACGCGGGAAGTTTAAATGTTGCTATTGACAGCTCTGGAAGAAAATATTATGAGAAACGTGGATTTAAATCTAATTATATAAAAGTTTTAGGAAATTCTTAGAAACTGTTCTCGAAAAATAGATAGGTACCGTAGAACACGGTAATTGTCTAACGGTAATTTAAAAATAATTGTAATAAATAATAGTATTGGCAACACTCGGTATATTAGTATTGGCAACACTCGGTACGTAACAAGTTCTCGCACAGCTAGCGGCAGAAAAGAGAACTAAGACCGGGAATATACGGCACCGGAATCCGGAAGGCCGTGAAGAATTCTGAGCATTGAAATAGATCTCTGCACTAATACAATAGAGTTGAAAATCTTCTTCTTCTTTCAAAATGGCTCCTTAGTGAATCGCCAATGTCAGAGTGTGTAGGCGAAGACTCTGCTTTATGAGTTGGTTTTATGAAAAAACAAGGGTACGGTGAACTGAGTTAAGTATATTGAAGAGACTATAACCTAAAACAAACACAAATATTTAGGATTAGTACCACACACCTTATAGTCTAATTTTGTTAGTTAGAATGTATGCACATAAAGTTTTAATAAAAGGGGTATTTACAAAACATAGAGCGGATTTAAAATTGATAGGACGAGGAATTGTAGGAGGGAGGGAATCATATAACGAGGATTGATTTTTTGGACAGGAGAAGAAAATATGGTCTAGAGTGCCCTCGTCTAGGCCGCACTCACATAAGGAACTATCCCTGATCCTAATCTTGGCTAAGAAAACAGGTGAGCAACAATGTCCCAGTCTCATCCGGCAAATTGTTGAGCACACTGTTTTGCTTGCTTGTTTGAATTTAAAAAACCATGGTCTTACTGGGATACTATTTTGGATATCAAAATAGTGTTTTCCTTTATTTTCACTACTTCTGGCCCACACATTTTGCCACCTGATATTCATGTGATTTTTAGCTAAGGGAATTAAATCTTGGCAATAAACTTTATATTGACTTGGTCCACCTGTTGTTATAGCATCTTTAGCATAAGTATCTACAGCCTCATTGCCAGTAATTCCACTGTGACCTGGTATCCAAGCCAGAACCACTTGGACACCTTCTGTGTGGCACCTAAAGAGAAGCTGCCTTATTTTCAGGACCAAGGGGAATCTACATTTAGAACGAAACTGGTTAGAGCTGATGGCCTCTAGGGCACTTCTGGAATCCGATAGTATAATGGATTTGTTGAGGTGATGGGACTCAACAAATGATAGTGCCTCCAAAATAGCTAGGGTTTCCCCTGTGAATACAGATGAATTTGGAGGTAATTTAAAATTTAGAACAACATTAACCCTCGGAATCCATACTGCCACTCCAACACAGCTGCTCTCCTGGAGCTTAGATGCATCCGTGAAAATAGGCAGCCAATCCTCAAAGTGCTGGTTAATAACATCTTGAAATTGGGTGTTAGCCAAGGCAGAGCCCTTATCAATTAGAAAATTTAGAAGCACTCTTGGAGGAAGGGTAAGTGCATTATAAGGAGTAGAAAAAAGGGGGTTGAGTCTACATTGGAAAATAGGGCAAGGAAGACGGGTAAGTGTATGGTAGCTAATTAAGAGACAAGGAAGTTCCTTATGCAACCAGTAGCTTGAAGAGCTTACTAACTGCGAAAGGGTGTGGAGTTTACCAATGAGTGGATGAGATGAGTTTTGGAATAATTTAAACACAAATCTATCTGACAGATACTGCCTCCTGATGCTAAGTGGGGGATCCCCACATTCAACTTGTAGTGCATTAATTGGTGAGGACCTCATGGCCCCAATAACAATTCTCAATGATTTAGACTGAATTTTGTCAAGAGTCTTCAGTGGCAGTTTGTTGCAAGGTTCTAAAAGAAAGGAGCCATAGTCTAGATGACTTCGAACCAGAGCATTGTACATTAGCTTCTGCGTGCAAGGATGTGAACCCCACCAGACACCAGAGAGAGAGCGTAAGATGTTTATATTTTTCTCGCATTTTTTCGCCACATGGTTAATATGATGTACACCCGTTAATCTAGAATCTAAATAAACACCCAAAAATTTCACCCTATCTTTCACCGGAAAAACCTGCCGATTGGACTCAATACTAATGTGAACACAACGACAGAACTTTTGGCAATAGAAATGGACAGACCATGTCTATCCATCCAGTCGTTAAGGTAGCCAATGGCAGAGTTTAGGCGGGCGGAGCATTCCGCAATATCTTTTGAGGCAATGTACAAGGCTATATCATCTGCGTACTGGAGGATCTCACAAAAACTATTGACACTTAGGTCTAGATCAGAGGTATATATATTGTAGAGGAGTGGACTGAGGACATTACCTTGTGGGAGGCCTTTATAAATCATTCTAGGAGATAGATAGGAATTTTGGGAAGAGATGGTAATTGAACGGGAAGAAAGGGAATTGCAGATATAGTTAGTCATCCTTGCTGGGACACTCAGCTGTTGCAGTTTTTGCCTGAGCACCGAAAGATTGACATTGTCATACGCAGATGACACATCCAAGAACATTGCCACCACATGTTCCATTTTCGAAAAAGCAATGCGAATATCGGTTATCAGGGTTCCAACACTATCTGTAGTGCAAAAGCCTTTTCGAAAACCGAACTGTGTTTTAGATATAACACCCCGACTCTCCATTAGCCATTCCAACCTGTTTTTGATTAGGTGCTCCAAAATTTTCCCTAAAGTGACCGAAAGAGCTATGGGTCTATAACTAGACGGGTCGCTACTAGGCTTTCCCGGCTTAAGAATAGGTAAAATAATTTGGGAGCGCCACTCATCTGGAGGAACTTCTGACTGGAAGATGTCATTCAGAATGTTTAGACATAGATGTTGTGTCTCTGGTCCACTGTTGACAATAAATGAGTATGGAATTCCATCTGCCCCAGGAGCGGTATCCTTTAGTGGACCTAAAACCAGACGAAATTCCTCCAAAGAAAATGGCGAGTCGAAATAGTTTGATGAAGATCCCAAAGAAGTACCAACGTGAAGTTCTTCGAAAGATGGAGCCGTCGGAGGGGCCAACCTTCGCGAAAATGCGTCGATCCATTCAGAAGGATCATTAGACTGACGGTAATCACTTGATGACAGGGAACCACGGAATTTCTTTATGTTACTCCAAACGATTGAGGGTTTAGATGTGGGCGACAGACTTAAACAAAACTGTCGCCAGCCTTCTCTCTTTTTTTCCGAAAATAATTTTGAAACCTCAGCCGAATTTTTTTTGTAATTAAGAAAATTTGCCATGGTCATAGACCTTGCATAGAGTTTTTCAGCATCCTTACGACGTTTACAAGCTGTAGTACATTCGTCATCCCACCACGGAGGAGACGATCTATGGTTTCCTGTGTATTTGAGAGGGATTGACCTTTCTGCAGCTTGCAGAAGGATGTGCTTTAAATTTTGGTATTGAATGTGAGGATCATTTGTGTTTAAATTGGGAATAAGACTAATTTCAGTGTCAGTAGCCGTTGCGAATACGGCCCAATTCGCCTTTTTGAGCTTGAACTTTAGTCTTGGTGGATAGCGGTCTATAGTCTGTCTAGTCGAGTAGGTTATCATTATACTTATAGGGAAATTATCGCTACCATAGGAACTGGAAAGGACAGACCATGAACACAAAGAAGAAATGGACGGTGAGCACAATGAGAGATCTACCACACTCCTCGGGTTCTGCAAAGGTGAGACCCTACGAGTGGGACATCCATCATTAAGCACAACCAGGTTATTATCATCTAAAATGTCCATGAATAGAGAGGAATTGGAGTCATTGAAATGGGATCCCCAGGATGTGTGGTGAATATTAAAGTCACCTAACACAACCCGAGGAGAAGGAATAGAGGAAATGATGGATGAAATTTCGGAGAGAATAGAAGGATTAGGAGTGGGGACATACACAGACACATACACAGTATTTACAACACGGACAGCTACAATATTAAACAAACTACTATGTACAGGAAGGGGGAAGAGAGAGTATGTACACAGACCAGAGACCAAAATGGCTGCTCCAGCCTTACCATCAACTCTGTCATCCCGGAAACATGAATAGCCTGGGATACGGAACCGCAAGCCAGGCCTTAACCATGTTTCCTGGATGGCAATAATTGATGGCCTAAAGCTATTTACTATGTTACAAATGTCTTGTTTTTTATTTTTAATGCTACGACAGTTCCACTGGATCATTGAGAACTGATCCATTGTTGAGCACAGTGTTGAGAAGCTGAGTCAGGTTTGCACGAGTTTTGTTCGGTAGCCCGGAGTCACTAAACCGGGAGACTAATTGAATCAAGGTGTTGATGAGGGAGTCAATAAAATTGTCATTGGGGGAGATATCTGTGTTAGAAGGGAATCCACACCCATTTGGTAATTGCGAAGTGGGTTCCTCGGTGATATTTCTGTGTGCCTGGTGATCATAACCAGGGGACACAGGGATAATTGGTCGGCGGGGAGTATAAACAGTTTTTCTGTATGAGGTGGTAATGGGGGACTTGGATTGGGATTTGGGATTAGCTGTGGTGATTGCAGAGGGAGAGGTCTTGGCAGAGTCTGCAAAAGAGCGTCTCACGTGGGGAAATCTAGCCGAAGCTTCCATGTACGAGATACTCTCCTGGGACATGACTAATTTGATCTCTTTTTGTCGAGCATGTTCTGGACAAGATGAATTAGTAGCGGTGTGTGATCCTGAACAAAACAAGCATGTCGGGCTTGACACTACGCAAGTCTCCCCCTCATGCGACTGTCCACACTTATAGCACTTGGGCTGGGATCTGCATTGGGCTTTAATGTGGCCAAATCGACAACACTTATTACATTGGATGGTTGGTAGTATGTATGTCTCGACTGGAAGGGAAGTAAAATAACAGTATACTCGGGGAGGAAGTTTTTGACCTGAGAAGGTCAGGACAACTGATCTGGTTGGTACCCATATTGGTTGTTGTTCGTTATAGGTCTTCCGACTCAGTCTCCGGGCTTTGACAACGGCACCATAACCTGAAGGGACATTTAAATTGCTTACTAGCTCCTCCATGGACCATTCCACGGGAACATCACGTACAATACCCATGCGGGATATACTGTATGATGGGATTGCAACAACATATCCAGCACTGTTGATTATTGGCAAGTTTAGAAATGAGATGGCATTAATAGCAGTGTCAAACTCAATTGATATACGGTTACGGCCTATTCTTTTAATCCCGTCCATCTTTACATTTTTAATATTGTTCTTATATAAAAACTGACCAAACTCCATTGGCCGCAGAGTAGGTCCACTGTCAGATTCAGATTTTGATACATGAACTATGAATGGCGCAACATCGTCTGTACTGTAAACTTTTTTGTTTTCGAAATCGGGACAAACATAAGTCAATTGAATAGAAGGAATGGAATGGGCATTATTGGTTATTCTTTTTGCAGTTACGTTATTGCTATCAGGGTTAGCACGCTTCCTAGATCCTGCACTGTCACATTCCATTTCTTCTATTTGGCGTACCTGAATATCAGGACCCCCGCCACCCGGGTCGGGTGGCTCGGCGTCCATGCCGAATATTTAGGTTAACAAACACAAAACTACACACTTACACTAGGACGTTCACAATTATGTACACCCAAACAACCAACAACCAATAATAGAAACTTCAACAGTCAAAATGACGCAAAATAACCCGAAAAACACAGTAATAAACAAAAAATGAGAAAAAAACTTGTTTATGCACTCGACCGAAAAAGCAGAGTCCCGAGTTGAAAATCGAACATCAGAGTGTCGAGTCTAATGTCAATGTCATATATGACAGCTCGACACTCCAAACTTCCATTTTCAACTGTATTGTATTAGCACAGAGTTCTATTTTCAGTGCTCATAATTCTCTACGGCCTACCGGATTCCGTTGCATATAGTCCCAGCCTAAGATCTGGTCCTAATATTGTGTACATCAAGTGTACATAATTACTATGGAAAAGCCTATACCGTTCGGACTCCTGGTATCTATACTTCGTGTGCCCGACGGCCCCGACGCGACGTTGGAAACTAGCCGAAACGTCGGGCAAAAGAAAAGTGCACCGCGACAAAATCCGTAAGTGTTTAAAACAATGAACTGAGTCATAACTATCAAGAATTATTATACGAATTAAACAAATAATAAAGTTAAAACTATAAACGAGTAGTTAGATGAAATTTTAATTTATTATAATAGTAAATATATTCTTATTTTGTGTTAAGAAATCACAAAGTTGCCCAATTTTTTCGCTCAAATTCTTTATACAAATTACTATAACGAGTTTCCACAAATACGTGTGCGAGTGCCCGCGGCTGACTGACCGTAAGGGGTGGTCGACTTTGTATGAATGACCTTGGACCAAAAAGGGGGCAGTTCGGTGCGACAAGAATATTATCAATATATCGCTCTCTGTCTACCATGGTTAATGTTACATAAAAGTTACATAAAAACCACAACAGATGACACTATGCCGCTTCGATCGCGCTATCGAAAACACTAGACGTATGTATAAGAGCTCACGAACAATTTGTAACGTAGTAGTATTGATTTGTTCATGGAGGTGGTTGATCGGTTTTGTTGGAATGTAAAATATAAATCGAAAGAGAAATTAAACGTTAACTTTACGTGTCTTAAATTTCCCGCCATATTCATATAATCAAATATAATATAGTCCTCGTTTGTTGGAAGGTGGTTAAAAGTTTGAGGGGGCAGCTCACTAGAGGCGCTAATTTGGTCCGAATTATTTTGTATGAAGTCGACATTCTTCTCCGCAAGTAATAAGTGTTATGTGGACCGTACGCCACGCAACTCGCAACTCCGAAGAGAGAGCACGTCGCTTTACGCCGCATCCACAGATCGCGATCGAACCACAGTATAAATAATAGCACAATTGAGCAAGTATATTTATTTTACTATTGTAAATATGCATTAGTGGGCAATCTACTCGAACGTGTTTCTAATTGTTTTTGGACTTGTGGGATGGGTAAAAACTGTTAAACTCGCGAAAGGTGACTAGTCGATCGAAAAATCGTACGGGGCCAGAGCCCCTAGACAAGTTACCTTCGTTAAAAATCGAAAAAATCTGTCGTATCGACTTCTCTTTTGAGATCACGACAATATGTCCCTAGCCAAATGCACTCTGTTGTTCGAATCGCAACAACGAATTGCTCAAACGTTAGATGATTTCAAAGAATTTGGGGCCGTCAGTTATGAAGTTGTCAAATGTCATAATTAATTTTTTTATTTGATGGCGTTACGGCATAAAACTATTTGTCAGTGTCAAGTTAAAAAGGCAGACAAATTTATTGTAGGTAGGTTTATGATTTCAACACCGTATTATTTTCAAGTCTATTGTCTAGTCAATATTATCCGTGTGGTGCCGGAGTAAGAATTGCACCTCCCCATATAGCATCTCTTCCCGTGGGTGTCGTAAGAGGCGACTAAGGGAAATACATACCGGAAATGGGCAGCAGCGTTTCCGCGAACTTTATCATTTTTACATAATACTGCGCTCGCCAACACGTTTGCCAAGCGCGGTGAGTATGGCATTTTCCCCCCTATATGAGGACCAGATATGAGACCAGGCCCCTAGTCCCCGGCAGCCCCGCTAGTCTTGGCTACGGTAGCGGCCATGGAAACGGCGGGGCAGGGGGTGCTAAGAATCTCCAGCAGAGATCCGGCTACCACTCCCGACGACGACCTCTGGCCCTGGTAACATACAACGCACGCACATTGAGGAAAGACGAGAAGATAATAGAGCTGGAAGAAGAATTGAGCAAGTTACGCTGGGATATAGTTGGTTTATCGGAAGTCCGAAGAAAGGGAGAAGACACGATGACTCTGGCATCCGGTAACTTGTTCTTCTACCGGGAAGGCGACCAACAGTCCCAAGGTGGAATCGGGTTTTTCGTCCACAAGTCTCTTGTTAACAACATCGTGGCCATCGAAAGTGTGTCGAGTAGGGTTGCGTACCTTATACTCAGAATATCTCAAAGATATTCGTTGAAGGTCATACAAGTTTACGCACCTACCTCGTCTCACCCAGATGAAGAAGTAGAGGTTATGTATGAGGACATATCTAAAGCCATACATAACTCGAAAACTCACTTCAATGTTGTTATGGGAGACTTCAACGCAAAGTTGGGAAAGCGAGGTGAAAACGAGCTGAAAGTGGGAAAGTTTGGTTTTGGTCAATCCCAGGGGCCAAAGGTTGGCCGATTTTCTGGAAAAGGAAGAACTATTTATGATGAATTCCTTCTTCCAGAAGCCACCTCACAGGAAATAGACCTGGATGAGCCCTGACGGAGAGACAAAAAATGAGATAGACTTTATCATGAGCACCCAGAGACAGATATTTAAGGATGTCTCCGTGATACACCAAGTGAAAACCGGCAGCGATCACCGAATGGTGCGAGGCACATTAAACCTAAATATCAAACTCGAAAGAGCTCGCTTGGTAAAGTCTACGCTCCGACCGTCTCAAACCGGAATTAGAAACCCCGAAAGCTTTCAACTCAAGCTACAAAACCGCTTTGCTAGCCTGGAAAACTACGCGTCAGTGGACGAAATCAATGACAGGTTCACAGAGACTATCCATGCGGTTGGGTCAAAGTACTATGAAACCCGCCGTAGAGGTAAGCCACAGAAAATCTCCGACCACACGTTTACACTAATGGCTAGGCGACGCACCCTTACTCTTCAAACCTCTGACGATGCTAAGTCTTATAGGCAGCTTAACAGACAGATATCAAAGTCTTTGCGGCACGATATTCGTCTCTTTAATACTAGAAGTATTGAGGACATGATACAGCGAAACAAGGGCTCAAAAGTGTTTGCAAGAGACACGTCTGTTGGGCAGAGCCGGTTGACGAAGCTGAAGACAGAGGATGGGAAAGTTGTGTCGACCGGTCCCGAGGTGCTCGCAGGGGTCGAGAGTTTCTATGAGCAACTTTACACCTCAGTTGCCAAGCCTGTCGTTAATCTGGCTGAAGATCCTAGAGCTAGACTAACCCGACATCACACGGAAGATATCCCGGACATCAGCCTGTACGAGATTAGTATGGCTCTTAAACAGCTTAAAAACAACAGGGCGCCGGGCGAGGATGGGATCACCTCGGAGCTGCTGAGGTCTGGTGGAACACCAACACTCAAAATGCTCCAGAGACTTTTTAATTCCGCCTTGTTCGAGGGCAAAACGCCAGAGGCATGGAGCAGGGGCGTGGCAGTCTTGTTCTTCAAAAAAGGAGATAAGACTTTGCTGAAGAATTACAGACCCATTACGCTGCTGAGCCATGTCTATAAGCTGTTTTCAAGAGTCATAACGAATCGTCTCGAACGGAAGCTTGATGACTTCCAGCCTCCCGAACAAGCCGGTTTCCGAAGAGGCTTTAGTACCATAGACCACATACATACGCTACGGCAGGTTATACAGAAAACCGAGGAGTATAATCTGCCACTATGCTTGGCGTTTGTGGACTATGAGAAAGCCTTTGATTCGATTGAGACCTGGGCGGTGTTACAGTCTCTTCAGAGATGCCGGATCGACTACCGGTACATCGAAGTGTTGAAGTGTTTATATAGCAAAGCCACCATGTCCGTGCGAGTACAGGAGCATAGCACAAAGGCGATTCCATTGCAGCGCGGCGTCAGACAGGGAGACGTCATCTCTCCGAAACTGTTTTCCGCTGCATTGGAGGATGCGTTCAAACTCCTGGACTGGCAAGGACTTGGGATCAATATAAATGGTGACTACATCACTCACCTTCGATTTGCCGATGACATCGTGGTTATGGCAGAAACTCTGGAAGACCTTAACACTATGCTAGAAGACCTCCGTAGAGTTTCACAACAGGTGGGACTTAGTATGAACATGGATAAGACGAAAATTATGTTTAATGCCCATGTTGTACCCACCCAAGTGACCGTTGGAAATTCTACGCTCGAAGTTGTTGACGACTATATATACCTAGGGCACAAAGTCCAGTTAGGTAGGTCCAACTTCGAAAAAGAGGTCAACCGTCGAATCCAGCTCGGCTGGGCAGCGTTCGGGAAACTCAGAAACATCTTCTCATCAAAAATTCCTCAGTGCCTGAAGACAAAAGTTTTCGAGCAGTGTGTGTTACCGGTGATGACATATGGAGCCGAAACGTGGTCATTCACAACGGGACTTATTCAAAAGCTTCGTGTCGCTCAAAGAGCTATGGAGAGGGCTATGCTTGGAGTCTCTCTACGTGATAGAATCAGAAATGAGGAAATCCGTAGCAGAACTAAAGTTACCGACATAGCCCAGCGCATTAGCAAGTTAAAGTGGCAATGGGCTGGACATATAGCCCGTAGAACCGATGCCCGCTGGGGCCGAAAGGTTCTTGAGTGGAGACCACGAACTGGACGCCGAAGCGTAGGACGGCCTTCCACCAGGTGGACAGATGACCTGAGAAAAGTCGCAGGAAGTCGGTGGATACAGGCCGCGAGCGACCGGTCGCACTGGAAATCTATGGGGGAGGCCTATGTCCTGCAGTGGACGTCACCAGGCTGAAACGGAACGGAAACGGATGTCTAGTCAAAGTTCAAAATACAAATAGTCAATGCAAGTCAGTCGATTTCATTGATAATACAGATTTTATACAGATTTCTTGCCAAATGGTCATAGGACACACATTATAAACAGATTTTAAGAGATTACACTAAAGGTCCATACTCACGGTGCGTCCAGCAAATCCAGCACCGGCAGTATTATGCCGTCATTAGTGTCAATGGTATTTAAAATTTGTCTACAAATCCGCGGCCTTGAGCTTGTAGGCTGGATGGTCAGTAGACCTTTTACAAATAAATAGTGTACCTAGGTAGGTAATGATCCTGGTAAATGGACCTTAAAGGCATTACTCGACTTCACACGTTTTTTTTCTCAGTACTTACTACGATTCTAGGCGAGTCGCTACTGACTAGTTTATAACAAAACGTAGTACAATTATAACTCTTATAACGTCAGTTGCTTATCGTGTTCTTATATACCTGTTCGATCCACGAAGGTGTCGCCAAGTATCGTAAGTAGATTTAATTTCACGAGGCTTTTATCATTTAAGAAGTACTTCATATTAATGTTAACACTTTTGTACTAGAATAACTACACTAACATTAACAATTAACTTACTAATGTTACTAATAAACGAAATATTGCAACCAGCATAACTTTTACTTCGACAAGAATATACACAACATTTTTTCACCATTTTGACTGTTACTTAAATTATCAAATAAATAATAAAAACATAGTTACGGAGATACATGAAGAAAGAAATAAAAACTATTTTCAATTTTAATATTATCCGGTGTTCAGCATAAATTAAATGTAATGGCGTATATATATATATATATATATATATATATATATATATATATATATATATATATATATATATATATATATATATATATTTGTCTTGCGAATGATACCATCTAATAAAAAAAGAAGGAAAAGGTTTTAATGTAAACTGCATTTTTATTTAGTATTAAATGACTATTTCTAACTTTTTTAATTAGAATATGATATAGTTATAAACATTTGTTAAAATAATAATAAAGTACACTCGTTTTATCTAAGATTTTCAAGTTACTTTTTAAAAATACCAACATTTTTCTGGTTGGCAACATGCAAGAACGAGACACACGGCCTCTCTTCTGGCTATCTCGCTCGGCTCGGATTTGCCTCTATGAGACGTGCATTGTGAAATACACTCTATTACCAAGGTAATCTAGTTCTTTTTAGCAATTACAAAATTCGGAGTCGTCTATCCTTAGGTACTAGTCTGGCTAACGAAAGATGAGACTGGAAAAAGGCGGCAAATTCAAAAAAAAGTAAGTAAACAAGGACAATAAACTTCATTTTCATGAAATGAGTTGTTCCTAACAAAATATAATATAATTGTCATAAATAATCAAGTATCAAAACTATAATTCCGACTATAGACAAGGTTGCCGTACGTCGACTTTTTGAATTTAACGTCTTTTTCCAGTCTCATCTTTCGTTAGCCAGACTCTATATCCATGTCCTGGTAACACTTTAAACTGGCAAGAAGAAGACGAAGATGATGAAGTACATTAACCTCTCAAGCGTCCCTTGCTGCCACGAAGTATAGTTATCAAGGAGTCCGAACGTAATGTTAAAATCATGAAGCATAGATACCAGGAGTCCGAACGGTATAGGCTTTTTAATAATAATTATGTACACAATAATAGGACCAGATCTTAGTTCTCTTTTCTGCCGCTAGGCGTGCGAGACCGACGAGTACCGCGTGTTGCCAATACTATTATACCGAGTGTTGCCAATACTATTATTTATTACAATTATTTTTAAATTACCGTTAGGCAATTACCGAGTTCTACGGTATCTATTTTTCGAGAACAGTTTCTAAGAATTTCCTAAAACTTTTATTTAATAAGATTTCAATCTTTCCAGAGCTGTCAATAGCAACTTTAAACTTCCCGCGTAATTTCAAACGAGTGCATGTCGGACCGTCGCGCGCTCTACCGGCAAAAATCTGTCCCCGTAATTGAGACCATTATTTTAACATTACGTTCGGACTCCTTGTTATCTATACTTCGTGGTTAAAATAATGGTCTCAATTACGGGGACAGATTTTTGCCGGTAGAGCGCGCGACGGTCCGACATGCACTCGTTTGAAATTACGCGGGAAGTTTAAAGTTGCTATTGACAGCTCTGGAAAGATTGAAATCTTATTATTTAAAAGTTTTAGGAAATTCTTACAAACTGTTCTCGAAAAATAGATACCGTAGAACACGGTAATTGCCTAACAGTAATTTAAAAATAATTGTAATAAATAATAGTATTGGCAACACTCGGTATAATAGTATTGGCAACACTCGGTACTCGTCGGTCTCGCACGCCTAGCGGCAGAAAAGAGAACTAAGATCTGGTCCTATTATTGTGTACATAATTATTATTAAAAAGCCTATACCGTTCGGACTCCTGGTATCTATGCTTCATGCTTGCTGCCTTGCAGCAAGTGACAGCATGACTCTCAAGCGTCGCTTGCTACCTGGTGGCAAGCTGGGCACGCCCATAGAATAAATTTCTAATTTATAAGTGGTTTGTTTGTACCACATAATTTATACATTTATGTAATTAATATTAAGTTTTTTATGCGTATACTAAGTATTTTCCATAAATCTACTACAAATTACTTCAGAAAATCGAATGAAAAATATACGTTTTTATTGCTATTTTATTTCATAGTGAGTTTATGATTTTCTTGTGAAATGCATTTTGAATTGAACATTTTAGTAGAAATTTTATTAGAACGGTATTTATTCTAGAGTCTACGAATAGAATATATGGATAAGAATAAGTAAATTTATTACTATGACTGTTTTTCTAAGACATTACCGTCAAAATAGGCCTAGTTTCGGAGGGTTCAATGAGGGAGTTCCCTTATTGTACATTGTAAAAAAATAATGAGTTACTGTAATATTTAACATCCTAAACTGTATAAAAATATAAAAATATGTATATAATTATGTCCCAGTTACAGTTTATTGAGCAATCAAAACATGTACTTACTACGTCAGATATTTTTCATAGTAATTGTAATTAGTTTTGCTCCAATCCTTGTTAGTACAACTGTTTTTGTATTAAATTTGTATGTATAATATATCAAATTACGTAAATAAAGCAACATTCACTATATAGAAACATAAATTTTATATTTATTTGAGTTTTAAAACAAAATATTAAAAAAGACGAAGTTTATGTGTTTGTATCAAGATTCCATTTATTAAATGAGTATTTATCTAAATTCCATTTACGTCATCACTTAGGAAATCTATTCTACTTTTTAAATATATATCACATGCATAGGTATAATATATATCACATGCATATAGTACATAAATTATAACAATATAATTTGGAGAAATAAAAATCGCGGGAATCGAAATTAGACTGACAATTTTATAGTAGGTAACTGTAACTTATTTTATATCGGTTTTTGAATTAAAATTTTATATATAATGTGTGCACCTACGTAAATTAAGCAAATTTTACTATAAAGAAACATAAATTTGGCCTTAGTTTAGATTTGCAATAAAAATATAAGAAAAAGTCGTGTGTTGTGTTTGGATCAAGATTTCTTTTATCAAACTAGTATTTTTCTTAATTCCAATTATATTATCAATTAGGAAATTTAATCACCTTTCTAAATATATATAACATGCATATGTTTTATTCACATTAAAACATTATAATCTTGAAGAAAAACACGACGGAAACGTCATATGATTTATAGAGGTCGGTACTCCGTGCATCTGTCATGAGGGAATGAGGTCGTCCTCCTCCTTCCTCTCCGTAATGTGTGTGATGAGGTATCATTTGGCATGTTCCCACTTGAGTGTCAATAACAAAGTCAAAAGTAAACAATCAGTGCAAGTGTTTACGTTATTTGAAATGTTTACTTTCAAGAGGATAGGTACTTAATTATACTGAATCTAATAACTAATTTTGTATAAATCTGTTTCTATATTACGTAATCACTTAGGAAATTAATTATATTTTTAAATATATACATCATCCATAGGTTTTATTTACTTATTAACATTAAAATTGCGAAAAAAATCGCGAAAAAAATTGCGGGAGAATGTAAGGAAAATTAATTTTTGGTGGCAAAAAGGCCCGACGCTTGTCTGCATAATCTGTCAAAGAGTGTCAAGGCGCTTGACAGGTTAATTTTTGTTTGTTACCTGTCAAGCGCCTTGACACTCTTTGACAGATTATGCCAACAAGCGTCGGGCCTTTTTGCCACCAAAAATTAATTTTCCTTACATTCTCCCGCAATTTTTTCGCGATTTTTTTTCGCAATTTTAATGTTAATAAATAAATAAAACCTATGGATGATGTATATAATTTAAAAATATAATTAATTTCCTAAGTGATTACGTAATATAAAAACAGATTTATAAAAAATTACAGTTATTAGATTCAGTATAATTAAGTACCTATCCACTTGAAAGTAAACATTTCAATTAAAGATCACGATCTGCTAAATGTCACTTACGGCCGCTTGTCTATTTTTATGGAGAAACGCGTTAGAGCAATTCGTTATATGAGTGCATCGTTAGCGTATTCGTTCAAAGTGGCTGCTTGGCTACCAATTTTTTTAACGATACGACTGAATATGTCATTTAACGCACGCTTATGTCAATCCCATACATTTTTTATTCACGAAGTTCGCCGTCGACATTATTTAATGCATCTTGTCTAGCCCTCAAGGGCCTTTGACAAGCGGGCGGCGTTGTGCACTAAGCATATTGTGTCGTTCGCGCAAGTTCCGCGAACCACATTTGAGGTTTTTTGGAGCCATTTTGAAATTTGACGTATGATGAAAACACTATGGAAAACAAAGTATCTCCAGTTAAATGACCCCACTTTTGAGATTTTTGGGGCCATTTTAAAATTTGACGTATTGTAAAAACACTATGAACAGCAGGCTTAGCATGCGCACCCCCCTATGGTTGCACGCCTTATCGTGGCGGTGGGGCTTAGTAACCGTGGACTGGTCACCCACGGTGAAGCTAAGAGACAACCGGGGCCGACCTGTTTGTCGCCGGCTGGCCCGAGGAGGGGCCCCCAGCGGGCTGAACATGTCCGCTGAGGACGCGCGTGGAGGTGGGACCGCAGAAGAAGAGGAGTGCCGGTATTACGGTGCGCCGTTCTCCATAGGGAGAATAATAGCTTCTGCGGCCGTGGAGGGATCGCAGGGGGAAAGGCGTGATGGTATTACGGTACGCCACTCTCCCTACCCCCTGCGAGCTGGCGGGGCCGTTCCGTCGAAACGGCGTTGGTGGGGCCGCAGAGGAAGAGGCATGTCGGTATTGCGGTGCGCCGCTTGCCCTATCCTCTGCGACCGAGGTGTGATCGGCCTGATCTGCCAACGGTGGCCTCCTAGTAGCAGACTTAGGGGGAGTCTGCTACAGTACTGGTGGAGGCCGAGGAGGGAGGCGCACCTTACCACCTGGTGCGCCTGGGGCCTTCGGGCCTTAGATGGAGCCGCCGGCTGCCGTCGGCGGGGTCGCGGATGTGTTTATCGTTCCCGTGGCCCCGCCACAGGGCGGCGAGGAGGAAGGCGGGGGGTGGTTTTTAGTGGGTATACCGTGTGTCTCATTAGCCTATACGGGAGTCCCACATCACCACTCGGGTGCCCCCTGCGCCTGAGTGGTGTGCGTAATGCATTTTTCCCCCCGGAAACAAAAAAAAAGGCTTATCGTGCGCATCGTAGAATCACCGAAGAATCGACAAAATGAGAGCAGATTGTAAGGCAGCAAGGTCGATGCATTCATTATGAGAAATAATCTTTCTTTTCTTCCCGAGCATGAGCTCACTAAATGGTCTCTTTTGACAGCTAACGTAGAAACTTTTTCCTAATTCAAGGTCAAAAAGTCTTAGAATAATGTCAAAACTCTACATCATGGCGCTCCTAGACAAATAGTTTCTTTACGTTCATTGGTTCAGTCATTCACTATAATTATTGTACACAGACAGAAGATTTCCCGACAACCATTTTAAAAATACATACTGTTTAGCAATGTTGATTTCTATTGTCAACCTTGTCGCCAATTTAGAACTATTTTGCAGTTCACTATTTGGATAGAATATTCCTTAAATTTATTTCTTCGGATCGCCATGCTAAGCCCGCTGGCTGGTGTTTTTGAAAATTATTATACGAGGCGTGTGCATGGGTGCAGAATTGCGGATTTATACCGAAACGCGGCACGTTTGTATGCAGATGGTTTACTGTTCTTTATACTGTGGCGTGAGGCTCGATCGTTGTAAGAGTAGAACTTCGCTCGGCTCGTCTCCAAAGACGGCCCTTAAACATTTCGTTACAAAAATGGCACTTTAATACATAAGGGTTCGTCATGCCCGCCCTAGGGCATGAAGATTGAAGATGTAAATGCTGAAGACAGTGCAGACTGCAGTCACCTTTCACCGTGTATCGCCGCGCGTCGCGCGGTCACATTAACGGTTAACCGCGCTCTTAGACTCTGTCCAGAAAGTGCGTAAGCCTGCGTAAACCTACGCACGTAGAGATTCTTATCTTATCGTTTCTTTTTGACGAAATTTTGTACGATACGCGCATAGCTAAAATAATACGCACGTAGCTTCTGGACGCAATGTATGGGGCCCTAGTACCTCGACTACGTGCGTAGACCTTACGTGCGTAAGAATACGCAGTTTCTGGACATAGTCTTAGGCCACGAATTTTGCGTGCGGCGTCGCGGTGGCGTTGGCGACGCGGTCAACTCGCGGGCAACACAGACCCGTTTTCGAAACCAGCGGGCAGATCGCGCGGCACTAGAGCGGCGTAGTGTTGTAGACGCGCAGGCGTTCGCCGCTCGACTGGCGCTCACCGGCCACCGCTTGTTGCCCGCACCTGCAACTCGACGCTCGACTGGCGCTCACCGCTCGTTGCCCGCACTTGCACCGCCGACTCACAGCTGTTTTCGAGAACGGGTCCATAAGATTACATGCATATGATCCCATCGCTCCCGCCCCGCCACCGCCACCGCGCCACCGAACGCAAAATTCGAGGCATCGGCCTTAAAGCACAGACTACCTTGATATATTATACTGAAATCTTAAAGTAAAGAAATAGTAAAACACTGAATTTCATAAGTACATATTTCATTTCACATTATAATTTATGAAAAGAGAAACATATTTCAATGTCATTAACAAAAATATTTTTATTTATAGAGTGTCTAGGGGACTGGTTTTATGAAACAAGTCCCCTAGACACGGCGCTGTGATAGCGCGACAAAATGTTGTCAGCATTATTTATCTCACATCAGAATACCTTGATTCTGCTGTTCTGCTTCACAAAAGTCCTTTGCCTTGAGTATCATTTCTTGGGCAGCACTTTTTACAACCTCAAGCATTGTAATAACAATTTAACAAAATTTGTTCCACTAATTGCCATGGGACTTCTTTAGTGAAAAGCACACTATATAGTTCTTTATACTCAACAGTATAGTTCTAACAGGATACAAGATACCTACATCTGTATTAATTTTGGTACAAATTACAACTTTTGTTGTGCTGATTTTTCCTGGCAAAAAACATTATTTTTATGTTTTTTTGTTTGTAGATGTTTTTTGTAGTGATTCATAAATGGAAACGAGTTATTGCATATTTCACATTTGAACCTGAATTCTATATGCTTGTAGTAGGTGTGGACTTTAAGGTGGTTTTTAGTATGGAACCTCTGTGAACATTCAGGGCATTTGTAGGGCTTGTGATTTGTGTGTAGCTGTAAATGTAGCTCAATACCTTCCCTACGCTTTAACTTTTTACCACAATGATCACATTCATATACTTTGCGGACAGTAACTTTGTGGTTCTGAGAATTTGAATTATTAGTAGATTTCATATAAAATTTGTCACATTCATAGTTATTTCGTTCTCTTGTATGACGCTTAGTATGTTGTTTCATTTGTTGTGAGTTCGCAAAGCCTCGTCCGCAATATAGACACTGGTATCTTTTCACACCAGTGTGGGAGATCATGTGGTAGTCATAGGAAGTTTTGTTATCTTTAATTACTCCACATTCGCCACACTCGTACGTCCTGTCACTATGGGTGAGTTTATGTTTACCCATGTTATAAAAGTAAACTTCTTTTTTACATATGCCACATTCAAGTTTTTTTGTTGAATGTCTATTCAAATGACTCTTTAATGATTGAAGTTCTTTTGTTTTGAAAAAGCATTCCTTACAGGCATAAGGTGGTTTCGAATGTGTGTAAATGTGCCTCAGAAATAGGAGCTCAGAGGAAAACGAAATTTCACATTTCTTACAAGCATAGGTCTCATTCTTATGCACCTCCTTGTGCTTTACAAGTTCACTGTTTTTTTCAAAAACCATTTTACAACACATACATTTGTAAATATTTTTGAAATAATTTTTACTCTTTACAGCTGGTTTGGTTCTTCGTTTTATTTTTAAAGTAACTTTTTTTGTCATCTTTTGCACCTCTTTTTTCTTCTTACTTTTTTGTGACTTTAGTTTCTTTTTACTTTTTTGTGGCCTTATTTCTTTTTCATCATTTTGTAAGGTCTGTGAAAATTGCTGAAGTTTATTTTCGTTCAAGTTTTGTACTTTGAATCTGAAAGAATGATTTCAATGAAAGAAAAAGCAATAAATATTACTACATTGAAAGACATTTTGGAAATTAAAAGTTTATGTAAATACACTTACTTAGGCGCTTCACGCAATTTATATTTCCTATACATTTTACTTTCCACTACAGGAACATAAAATACATCACTCTTTTTGTCTTCAGACTCCATACCTCCACTTGTAGGTAAGATAGCAATTTCTAGCTGTTGCTGATGTTTATTCTCTTCTGTTTCATCACTCGTAGTGTCAATTTCATTAATTACATCAGCATTTTTTATGTGTGAATCATTGTCGTTTGATTGGATATAAAGGTTGGGATTTAATTTGTCAGATGTGACCATAATATCGTCCTCGGCTAAAATTTACTTTATGGACCGTAGAGTAGGGGGCTGGTGATTTTTTAGGTGATAGATATCATTATTAGGAGTAATCCTGCAAAGTTTCTAATTGCGCAAACGCGTAGTTTTTTAGGAAAAAATTAAACAAGTTTCGATTATTTATATGCAAAAAAAAAAAAAAAAAAAACTGAAATCAGGCTATAGCAGTAGGTCATACAGCCAGGTAGCATGCTGCCGGTCAAATTATGCCAAATTGAAAGTAAACTAGAGACGATTTTGGCGTTATTTACTATAAATTTGCAAACTAAAATGGTAGGATCGTCGTTTAATGCTCAATTTATCAATAATAATATCCTTTTAACACTCTTTATAAAAAAAATTAAAAGGTTTTGAAACTAGTTGAAACGAAACGCAAAGATCTTTATTTATAATGTAAAAATTAGTTTAATAGAAAAATAAATTATGATAAATAATCTTGTTAGCGACGGTGCTGAAAGTAAAAAGTGATTCAAAAATCAATTTATAACTCAGAAATGAATCGATCAACCCCGACTCCACGTAGTACTTGTCTGTCAACCCCTAGAGTGTTATATTTAAGCCCGGAGGCGCGGAGGGAGGGTAGCCCCCGCCCGCCGTAACGAAAGGAGAAACCAGGACTCGCCGTGGCGGCGGAGGCTGGTCGCCGAAGGCGACCAAAAAGCCGGAGCTGCCTAAGGCGAGTGTTGGTTTCTGCGTTTTGTTACGCTAGGGCGAAGTGGCTGCATTTCCCGCAGCGCCGGAGACGTGACAGACTGACATTGACCCAAAAACCGTCCCAAACAATAAATATCATCTAAGAGAGAGTGAGGAGGGGGAGTGGTAAGGAGTCCGAAAAACCCCCACCCTCCTTTCACCACACCTCTGACATAAGTCTCGTAAACATCCTATAAACACAGTCATAACCTCAAAATTTTAATCATTAACAACTTATAAACCGGTGGTTTCCTAGCCCTCTAGGGAGTGGTACGGGGGGGGGGGGCGGCTCCCACCAAAATAGGTCAGAGCATAAACCCCCCCCCTCCTCGTATCGAAAACACAGCTTTTGTAACAGTCCTAACCAAACATAAACTCAAAACTTCAACTGTAAATATCCTAGAAACTATGGGTTTGCGCGGGGGGGGAGTGGTATGGGGGGACTTACCTCTCCCCCCTCCTTCCCCCTCCCCTTCCCTCCTTCCTTAAATCGACGGTCCATAATGTAAATTTTTACCTCGTCCTCTTTTAATTCATTACTTTCAACCAAGAATTGCACTTGATCATCCATATTTTTTTGTCAGTTGGGGTTTAACTTTGGTCAAAGGTACTAGAATGTTTATTAATATTACTATACTTATAGTTTATTCATATACATTGTTTCATAAGCCACTAGTTGAGTATATTAATATTAAACAAATCTGCTGTAGGTATTTTGAGAAATGGTCAGAGAGAAATACAAAATAATCGATTTCGAGGTTTCTTCACTTTGCCGGTTTTCACTTGTTATATTACATTATTGAATAATTAACAATGTTTACCGCTAAAAACTATTTAGAAATTAATGAAATGTTAATGTAGTGCAAACTAGCTATGCAAGCGGTGCAGGCTGCAGCTAAAACGTAGTGATTATATTCTCTTTGGCTGCAGCAGTCAGCAAACACAGAACACTATTACATTTACATTTACTTCACAGACTACTCAGAAGAACTAACGTTTGATTTATTTATTTGAAGTAGGTAATTAATTTATTTGAACTAACGTTTGATTTACTTCTTGTCAGCAAATCTATAAAACCAATAGGTATACCTATAAAACATTGAGAAAAACTTTGCAAAATCCTTAAGGCTGGGACTATACGGCACCGGAATCCGTTGCTCCGGGGGAAAATCAATTCCGGTACCAATCCGTCTGTCAAACAATCGTATGAATTTTTCCTGCGTCGACTACATTGCCGCCGGGTCGGTCCGGGTCGGAAATTTTCCCGTCAGCAACCGTCGGACGTCCTGGTTCTCGCCGGGCACCCGGGCGGAATTTATTCAGCGAAAGGGGTGGAGTTTATCAATATTGTATGCAGTTGTATGGAGCTGACTACATAGCGACGGAATTACGGGCAAATTTGACAAGTGGCGCCCGGCCCCGCGCCATTGTGTGATGTGTCAACAAAACTCAAATTAATGCAGTGCACAATGGTCGATTCAGAATCAGAGATATTAATATATTGTTTTGCAGAATTTTGAATGCCTGTGGAACACGAGTCTGCAGTATTTATCTAAAAGTCTTTGCTGCAATACTCATAATTCATAACAGGAACTTGAAAGATTCCCTCTGACCAGTCTGTGAAGAGCAAAGAGATTGGAACAATTTATGTGAATATGAAAAAAAATCTAAACGTAATAAGTATGTACTACAATCATTTTATATTACACATTTACAGGTTTTATTAAATTACAGGCAACTATCCTTTAAGCTTTAGTTCTCTATTCAGTTAATACATATAACTTAAGAGACAGGAATACTTGTGGAGACCAGATATTTTAACCTGAGCTTCAAACTCTAAAAACTTTATTAGCAACTAAGTAGGTACATACCTACATGAAAATATATTGACAAATAAGTTGACAAAATTGAACCTATTTAAAACCGAATATAAACTTAAGAGAATAGATACTTTAAAATTTAAAGACACAGTTTGTATAGTACCTAGTATGTACTTATTATTTAAGGTACATAATATAATTATATTTTCAGTAAATGATATCAAAAAGCGGTGGAACGTCATCAGAGACTATTATAATAAAGAAATATATCAACAGAAAAACGTTAGAACTGGCCAGGCTGCAAAATGCGAAAAAAATATGTGTTTGCCGATATTCTACAATTTTTACAACCTGTACCTCACCATAAGAACACAGAAAGTAAGTGCTTATAAAATTTAAAGGTAGATTAAATTAATAAAATGCTGAAACCAAGCTACCTCAATTTTTTGCACACAGTTACCTTCCAGATATTGTTTCTTACTAATAAATTTCTTATAGATTGTGAGTTGTGACTTGTGACGTTATCAAATGGTGTAATACCTACTTAACTTTCCTTATAATTGTTTTAGTACCAGTGGCAACAACGAAAATACTGAACCATAACCTGCAAGCATTACACTTGTTACCGATGTCAGTAAAGTAACATCATCTTCGACATCAAATACTGCTCCCAACAAAAACAAAAAACTTCAAACAAACTCAAGCAAGCAAGCAAAGGCATTCGAAAGCTCGAATAAAAAAGCTTTAGAAAATAAAGCAGATGATTTCAAGCAACCTGCACCCGATAGAAAATGATACTGATCTTATGTTTCTTCTATTGTTTGGTTAATACAATATAAGTATTTTAATATTTGTGATTAGATCTCATATTTTACAGTAAGTTTTACAAAAACTGGTTTTTACTTTTTGTCATATTATAATATTTAGAATAAAATATATTTTTATATATTATGTACTTAATTGTATTAGAATGTTTGTAATTTTAAATGTTAATAAAAATCTGTAGGTATTTTATAACAAAAAAAATCACCCAGTGGTTAAATAAAGACATTTTATTTAAAAAGCATTACATAAGTATATTCATATTTCTGCAGGAAGTTTTACAAAAACTAATTTGTACTTGTTGTCATATTATAAATTTTAGAATAAAACAATTTTTATTTGTAATAAAATATATAATTTATTAAATAATTATGTGATTTGTGTTATTTTTTATCTAACCAAGAGTAATCCTAAAAATTCCAAATAATCTAATCTATCTGCGATATTCTAGAGTTGAGACGCCACAAGTCATAACGCAGTGTTGGGGCTTAAACCATATGCAATAATTTATAAATTATACTACCTACCTAATTCTTATGGAATTGACTGATATTCGTTATTATTCGAAAAAATTATCTTCATGGAATCTTATTTTGGGGTAAACACGTATATTAAAAACTTAAACGGTTTTCAATAAATAAATTACACTAAACATAAAAACGCAAAACCAAGAAAGCTAGAATTACTGCAAGATAAAATAATATGGCACTTGAAGTTACCGCGACCATATTAAGAAAAAATGCACAATATATTAATTGAAACCTACATACAACTGCTCCATTTATTGCTTTTTCAATTATTTTACATTACATAAATTATAATTTATGAAGTTTTAGTATTTAGTTGACTTGTTACAGACCGTTTAAATCTTTAAAAAAAAAGTAAATATATTTCTCGCATTCCGTCCGGCCACGTGTAGTCGATAGGGTGCCGGGAACAAAATTTTCCCGGAGCTACGGATTCCGGTGCCGTATAGTCCCAGCCTTAGGCTGGGACTATACGGCACCGGAATCCGTTGCTCCGGGGGAAAATCAATTCCGGTACCAATCCGTCTGTCAAACAATCGTATGAATTTTTCCTGCGTCGACTACATTGCCGCCGGGTCGGGCCGGGACGGAAATTTCCCCGTAAGCAACCGTTTGACGTCCTGGTTCTCGCCGGGCACCCGGTCGGAATTTATTCAGCGAAAGGAGTGGAGCTTATCAACATTGTATGCAGTTGTATGGAGCTGACTACATAGCGACGGAATTACGGCGAATTTGACGTGTGGCTACAGGCGGCGGCGCCATTGTGTGATGTGTCAACAAAACTCAAAATAATGCAGTGCACAATGGTCGATTCAGAATCAGAAAGAATAATATATTGTTGTGCAGAATTTTGAATGCTTGTGGAACACAAGTCTGCAGTATATATCTTAAAGTCTTTGCTGCAATACTCATAATTGATAATTCATAACAGGAACTTAAAAGATTCCTCCTGACCTGTCTGTAAAGAGCAAAGAGATTGGAACAATTTATGTGAAGATGAAAAAAATCTAAACGTAAGTATTACAATCATTTTATATTATAGCTCTACCAGAATCTGATGGCATTTTAAAAAAAATAAAAAATGTGATTTTCATATGGCAATGTCAAGTATGACCCGTCAAATCAAAGTACGTGATCTGTCAACCGCTGCTAAAATTTTGTGATTATGTTCTTGGAATTTGTTGTTTTTGTGAAAATATCCAAAAAGGCAATTCGATCTCAAGCGAGAAATATTGTTTTCTATGTCTATAGTAAAATACAGAAAGAAGAAGGTGTAAATTGAACTCAATCTTATAATTTAAAGTTCGTGGTAGAGTTGACCGGTAAGTTAGAGTGAGTTGTTTTGATACTTTTAGTTTTTTTATATTTTCTTAGGTAATTATTGTGACTTCTTTAAATGTGTTTCCAGTACTACTATAAGGTGAATCGTAGCTGATGGCACATCGAATGATGTTGATTAGGAATAAAGTAAACGAGTTCTATACAGTTCGGAAGGAAATTCCAACATTAAATAAACTGTTGCCAATTTAATTGTATGTTATTCATAATAAATAAGTATATAAAGTAATTCACGATTGATTTATTTTTCATGAAATATCATTATATTACATAGTATAAAACAAAGTCCCTTTTTTGTCTGTCCCTATGTATGCTTAAATCTTTAAAACTACGCAACGGATTTTGATGCGAGTTTTTAAAATAATAGTCTTTAAGTATTTAATAGTCTTTAAGATATTATAAGATTATGGTAAAATTTATATTCAAGTACTAATTATGTAAGTATATTATCAAGTGGTCGCGCATGTCGTATCGAGGTGATAGGGTCCCATTTTTAACAATTTGCATTGGGCAAACCTAAAAACATGTTCAATATTGTATCAGTAGTATATTGCTGTAAGTAGGTAGAGAATTATTCGCCGAAGTAGTTTTTTCTCCAAGAACACTATTCCACGCGGGCGAAGCCGCGGGCAAAAGCTAGTTTTCTATATTATACACCGAACATTCTTCATACAGTCTTATTATAATTCATGTTCAATAATACTAAAGACATAATTAAATATTAACCAGTATCAAGATCGTTTAATCCAATTTCCCCAGTATTGCACACTACAATTTTTTTTTCCCCTATTTGCCATGAGATTCTGGTACACCTATACACATTTACAGGTTTTATTAAATTACAGGCAACTATCCTTTAAACTTTAGTTCTCTATTCAGTTAATATAACTTAAGAGACAGGAGTACTTGTGGAGACCAGATATTTTTAACCTGAGCTTCAAACTCTAAGAACTTTATTAGCAACTAAGTAGGTACCTACATACCTACATCAAAATATATTGACAAATAAGTTGACAAAATTGAACCTATTTAAAACCAAATATAAACTTATGAGACTAGATACTTTAAATTTAAAGACACAGTTTGTATAGTACCTAGTATGTACCTACTTATTATTTAAAGTACATAATATAATTATATTTTCAGTAAATGATATCAAAAAGCAGTGGAACATCATCAGACTATTATAATAAAGAAATATATCAACAGAAAAACGTTAAAACTGGCCAGGCTGCAAAAAAGCGAAAAAAATATGTGTTTGCTGATATTCTACAATTTTTACAACCCGTACCTAACTATAAGAACACAGAAAGTAAGTGCTTATAAAATTTAAAGGTAGATTAAGTTAATAAAATGCTGAAACCAAGCTCTTACCTCAATTTTTTTGCACACAGTTACTTTCCAGATATTGTTTCTTACTATTATATTTCTTATAGATTGTGCCGTTATCATATGGTGTAATACCTACTTAACTTTCCCTATAATTGTTTTAGTACCAGTGGCAACTACGAAAATACTGAACCATAACCTGCAAGCAATACACTTGTTACCGATGTCAGTAAAGTAACATCATCTTCGACATCAAATACTGCTCCCAACAAAAACAAAAAACTTCAAACAAACTCAAGCAAGCAAGCAAAGGCATTCGAAAGCTCTAATAAAAAAGCTTTAGAAAATAAAGCAGATGATTTCATTCAACCTGCACCCGATAGAAAATGATCCTGATCTTATGTTTCTTCTATTCTTTGGTTAATACAATATAAGTATTTTAATATTTGTGATTAGATCTCATATTTTACAGTAAGTTTTACAAAGACTGGTTTGTACTTTTTATCATATTATAATATTTATAATAAAATATAATTTTTATATACTTAATTGTATTAGAATATTTGTAATTTTAAATGTTAATAAAAATCAGTAGGTATGTTATAGCAAAACAAATCACCCAGTTGTTAAATAAAGACATTTTATTTAAAAAGCATTACATAAGTATATTCATATTTCTGCAGGAAGTTTTACAAAGACTAATTTGTACCTACTTGTTGTCATATTATAAATTTTAGAATAAAACAATTTTTATTTGTAATAAAATATATAATTTAATAAAAATTTATGTGATTTGTGTTCTTTTTTATCTAACCAAGAGTAATCCTAAAAATTCCAAGTAATCTAATCTATCTGCTTGATTCTAGAGTTGAGACGCCACAACGTGAAGTCACAACGCAGTGTTGGGGCTTAAACCCTATGCAATAATTTATAAATTATACTACCTACCTAATTCTTAAGGAATTGACTGATATTCGTTAATATTCGAAAAATTTATCTTCATGGAATCTTATTTTAGGGTAAACAGGTATATTAAAAACTTAAACGGTTTTCAATAAATAAATTACACTAAACAAAAAAACGCAAAACAAAGCTAGGATTATTGCAAGATAAAATAATATGGCACTTGAAGTTACCGCGACCATATTATGAAAAATTTTACAATAAATTAATTGAAACCTACATAGAACTGCTCCATTTATTGCTTTTCCAATTAGTTTACATTACATACAAGTCAACTAAATAAAATATAATTGACTTGTTACAGACCGTTTAAATCTTTAAAAAAAAAAGTAAATATATTTCTCGCATTCCGTCCGGCCACGTGTAGTCGATGGGGTGCCGGGAACTAAATTTTCCCGGAGCAACGGATTCCGGTGCCGTATAGTCCCAGCCTTAGGCTGGGACTATACTGCACCGGAATCCGTAGCTCCGGAGGAAAATCAATTCCGCTACCAATCCGTCTGTCAAACAATCGTATGAATTTTTCCTGCGTCGACTACATTGCCGCCGGGTCGGGCCGGGACGGAAATTTCCCCGCAAGCAACCGGCGGACGTCCTGGTTCTTGCCGGGCACCCGGTCGGAATTTATTCAGCGAAAGGGGTGGAGTTTATCAATATTGTATGCAGTTGTATGGAGCTGACTACATAGCGACGGAATTACGGGCAAATTTGACAAGTGGCGCCCGGCCCCGCGCCATTGTGTGATGTGTCAACAAAACTCAAATTAATGCAGTGCACAATGGTCGATTTAGAATCAGAAATATTAATATATTGTTGTGCAGAATTTTGAATGCCTGTGGAACACGAGTCTGCAGTATTTATCTAAAAGTCTTTGCTGCAATACTCATAATTCATAACAGGAACTTGAAAGATTCCCTCTGACCAGTCTGTGATGAGCAAAGAGATTGGAACAATTTATGTGAATATGAAAAAAAATCTAAACGTAAGTAAGTACTACAATCATTTTATATTACACATTTACAGGTTTTATTAAATTACAGGCAACTATCCTTTAAGCTTTAGTTCTCTATTCAGTTAATACATATAACTTAAGAGACAGGAATACTTGTGGAGACCAGATTTTTTAACCTGAGCTTCAAACTCTAAAAACTTTATTAGCAACTAAGTAGGTACATACCTACATCAAAATATATTGACAAATAAGTTGACAAAATTGAACCTATTTAAAACCGAATATAAACTTAAGAGACTAGATACTTTAAAATTAAAAGACACAGTTTGTATAGTACCTAGTATGTACTTATTATAATATAAGGTACATAATATAATTATATTTTCAGTAAATGATATCAAAAAGCGGTGGAACGTCATCAGAGACTATTATAATAAAGAAATATATCAACAGAAAAACGTTAGAACTGGCCAGGCTGCAAAAAGCGAAAAAAATATGTGTTTGCCGATATTCTACAATTTTTACAACCTGTACCTAACCATAAGAACACAGAAAGTAAGTGCTTATAAAATTAAAAGGTAGATTAAGTTAATAAAATGCTGAAACCAAGCTACCTCAATTTTTTGCACACAGTTACCTTCCAGATATTGTTTCTTACTAATAAATTTCTTATAGATTGTGAGTTGTGACGTTATGAAATGGTGTAATACCTACTTAACTTTCCTTATAATTGTTTTAGTACCAGTGGCAACTACGAAAATACTGAACCATAACCTGCAAGCAATACACTTGTTACCGATGTCAGTAACATCATCTTCGACATCAAATACTGCTTCCAACAAAAACAAAAAACTTCAAACAAACTCAAGCAAGCAAGCAAAGGCATTCGAAAGCTCTAATAAAAAAGCTTTAGAAAATAAAGCAGATGATTTCATCCAACCTGCACCCGATAATAAATGATACTGATCTTATGTTTCTTCTATTGTTTGGTTAATACAATATAAGTATTTTAATATTTGTGATTAGATCTCATATTTTACAGTAAGTTTTACAAAAACTGGTTTGTACTTTTTGTCATATTATAGTATTTAGAATAAATATAATTTTTATATATGTACTTAATTGTATTAGAATGTTTGTAATTTTAAATGTTAATAAAAATCTGTAGGTATTTTATAACAAAAAAAGTCACCCAGTGGTTAAATAAAGACATTTTATTTAAAAAGCATTACATAAGTATATTCATATTTCTGCAGGAAGTTTTACAAAGACTAATTTGTACTTGTTGTCATATTATAAATTTTAGAATAAAACAATTTTTATTTGTAATAAAATATATAATTTATTAAATATTTATGTGATTTGTTATATCTGTGGATTTGTGTTATTTTTTATCTAACCAAGAGTAATCCTAAAAATTCCAAATAATCTAATCTATCTGCGATATTCTAGAGTTGAGACACCACAAGTCACAACGCAGTGTTGGGGCTTAAACCCTATGCAATAATTTATAAATTAACTACCTACCTAATTCTTATGGAATTGACTGATATTCGTTATTATTCAAAAAAATTATCTTCATGGAATCTTATTTTGGGGTAAACAGGTAGGTATATTAAAAACTTAAACGGTTTTCAATAAATAAATTACACTAAACAAAAAAAAACGCAAAACCAAGAAAGCTATGATTACTGCAAGATAAAATAATATGGCACTTGAAGTTACCGCGACCATATTAAGAAAAAAATTACAATAAATTAATTGAAACCTACATACAACTGCTCCATTTATTGCTTTTTCAATTATTTTACATTACATAAATTATAATTTATGAAGTTTTAGTATTTAGTTTACTTGTTACAGACCGTTTAAATCTTTAAAAAAAAAAGTAAATATATTTCTCGCATTCCGTCCGGCCACGTGTAGTCGATGGGGTGCCGGAAACTAAATTTTCCCGTAGCAACGGATTCCGGTGCCGTATAGTCCCAGCCTTAGTCTTCATCTTCTTCGTTAGGTTTTTTTTTTATTAAATAGCGTCGGCTTATAACCATTTGCCAGTGTCATGTTAAAAAGGCGGGCAATATAATTTTCGTTTAAATTCCCTACATCGTATTTTTAAATCGTCAAGTCCAAAGTCTAGTCAAATTCCAAACAGTCAGTGCAGGCAATGAGTCAAGTCAATCTATTCAGTAAAGTGCCAGAAGCTTTACTAAAAGTTTCTAGGGAGTTTTGGAGGGACATAAAATAATACGCTTTTTTTAGCTGTACCACTTGTTCACATCAACGAATATCAAATGCTTATTAATCTACCAATATGACACATTAGGAATCGAATTAACACAATATTTGGAGGAAAAACAAAAACAATAATGTCAGCTTTTAACGCTTTTAACAATGGCGAGTGAGCGAAGCGAGAGAGTCGAATATTCTTTCGAATATTTTGTTTCTATGATGCTCGAAACTTTGAAATGGCTGGCCATAAAGTTAGCAGCAGAGTTAAGTTTTTACACGTTAAAAATCATTAGCTCATTGATCATTCTAATCTTTGTCTCTAATCATTAGCTGAGCGCTGAGCGGAGCGGGCCCGATAGTTTTAGAAATATAATACATACCGGTTCTAATTAATTATTAAAACATTATAATATTATTATGTCCAAAACCTACAGATATGTAGGTACCTTATTCCATCAATAGCGAGCGAGCGAAGCGAGTGAGCCCAAATTTTTGCGTATTTTTTAACCGACTTCCAAAAAAGGAGGCGGTTATATGTTATTATATTATATATATTTTTTTTTTGTATGTTCAACGATTACTCCACCACCTGTGGACCGATTATCAATTTTTTTTCTGTGATGTATAGGGTGTAATCCCAAATTGGTCCTTTTGATATCAAAGTGGTGACTGATGATGGGATCCATAAGGAATCGAGGGAACTCCTCGAAATTTATATGGACACATATGATGATTTCGACTTTTCTGAAGTAGTTCAAGCATATGCTACCAAAAAATAAGATTTTGCTTCAAGTAATACCCTGGGTCCAAAAGTACTGAACAGAACTCCTGACTCCTTATAGATACATGTCTGGGGATTTCGGCGTTGTTTAAAGAATTGCAAGCATATGCCACCCTGTCAATTTGAGTAAACATCATCATCACCACCACTATCACACCATACATCATCCCATTATGATGATATAAAAGGTACTTCTCATAGTATTTTACACTAACACGGAGATCTTTGAACATTATTCTGCTGTTTATAAACCTATTTGCAAAATTCTTTTGTTGTTGTAAAGCCGCTATCCCCAACCCGCGGCCCGCGGGCCGCATGCGGCCCGCCGAGCCTTTATCTGCGGCCCGCGTGAAATCTGTAACCGTTAGATAAAATTGTGAAAAAGCGTTCACAATTCCAAAAATCTCACTGAGTGAACATAATTATTATAATACATACTAGCTTTTCCCCGCGACTTCGTCCGCGTGGAATAGTTACTTTGGGATATCGCTAAAATTTACCCTCGACTTCATTTACGTAGAGGAAGCGCTTCCACCTCACGACTGCCCGCCCGCTCCGCGCGCCTTACTATAGCGCGCATGATTATTTTATTACTGCGATATCTTCTAAAATACTCATTGAAATCAAATGATGTAAACGGCAAATTTCTTCTAGATTAAATGCTTGTAATGAATAACGTATTTACTTGGATAAGGATTAATATAATCTTTATGAAAACACCTTCACAAATAATGCTTACTTTTAGAACAAATTTGGTAAGTATAAAAAGGTTATAGTGAGCCAACCTTAAAAGATAGACATATACTGTCGCGGACTTTTTTTTAGAAATTTTAAAGGGGAACAATTCTGCCATACAACATTTTAGCGAAACTTTAACCGTTTCCGCAGCGTACGTAGCGAAAGCTCTCAAAAGGAAAAAAAGACCCCCGATTTTGTAACATTCTTGATTGGTACTCCGCTCGTATTGAGTTTAGCATGATGCTATATAGCCTAAAGCCTTCCTCGATAAGTGGACTATCCAACACAAAAAGAATTTTTCAATTCGTACCAGTAGTTCCTGAGATTAGCGCGTTCAAACAAACAAACAAACAAACTCTTCAGCTTTATAATATTAGTATAGATTTGTTATTTTATTTTAGTTTATGTCGTTAGCTCATCTTAAATGTTTAGTTTCACTCTTTTAACTACCTTGTGTTATTCTATTATTAAATCGTTAAAAGAGATGTTCTAGAAATGTATGAGGCGTGGGCCAGCCCTATGTACACTATATGTAAATATAGCTACATAATATAGTAACTGTTTCCTATCCTTTATTTTATTTAATTTCACTTCGTTTCAATACACATTTAAAATAAATTCGTCAAGGAGAGCAACACAACGTAAAATAAAACATGGCGGATTAGATCAGAATTAACCAAAGAATATCATTTTGACAATGACATGACTTTTCACAAAGAAAGACGTATGACACTCAAGAAGATATTGTCTCTTCCTAAAACTATCAACTACGTCAAAAGTCAAGTCAAAACAACTGTCAATGCCGCCCTAAAATCTCTTGCCCGAGGTTCTCGCATTAAAAAACTCTTCAAATAATCATTTTTGTACCCTTCTTCAAATTACTTTTTTTGTATTTTTATGAAATTCCCTTATATTTTTCCTATTTACCTATGTAGTGTACATAGAGCTGGCCCAAAATCAAACATCTCTTTTAAACAACATATTTTTTTGCCCCTAAAATATTTTGGTTGCGGCCCGCGACACCAGGAGTACAACGGGTTTGTGGCCCGCGTAAAAAAAAGGTTGGGGACCACTGTTGTAAAGGGTTTAATTCGAAATTGGTCCTTTGGTCACTAAGGTGGAAACCTGATGATGCGATCCATGAGGAGTCGCCCTGAACTCCTCGAAATTTATATCGACGCATATAGTGATTTTGACTTTTACTGAAGTAACACAAGCATATGCTCCCAAAAAATAAGATTAAACCAAGGTATACCCTAGATCCAAAAACACTGAACCGAACTCCTCAGTCTTTAAAGATACGTGTTTGGAAATTTCGGTATTGTTTAAAGAACTGCAAGCATATGCCACTTTGTAACTTACAGTAATCATCATCATCACCTTAACAACAATTACCTAATGGAAGCTTGGCGCGTATTCAATTATACATTCGATCGTTTATTTTAGACATTCTTAAGACGTATTAATAACAACTTAACAAATATATAACTATTAAGGGTGAAATTATTATTTTTAAACAAAAAATTAAACCGACTTCCAAAGTGAAAATACACAAAAAAGTATGAAATAAAACTTATTTTCTAAATAATTCCCCTTTTAAATTTGGCTATTTCTCTACTTAATCTTAATTTTGAAGTCGGTACCAGCAAATATGAACTTCGAGTTCTATAAAATTTTAAAAAGGGAATTATTTAGAAAATAAGTTTTATTTCATACTTTTTGTGTAGTTTTACTTTGGAAGTCGGTTAAATTTTTTGTTTAAAAATAATAATTTAGTTCCGGAAACCTCATAAGTCAACCTCAAGTAAAAAAAAAAAGGATGGGCATAAAATCAATTGCAGAGTATTGAAGTAACGCAATAGTGAGAGAATTTAAAATAAAATTTATTAGATACAATTCAAAATTTATAATTTTAGAATAATTCCGATTTTCCGATTAAGGCGCTGTGAGTAGTCAACTATGAAGTATTCGAGGGGGTGAAGGAGATGAGTGGGGGACGTGCCGCCCCCGTTACTGCGGGGGGCTTCATGTGATTTACGTCAAAGTGATGTGTCTTTAATGTACAAAAGCGTAATTTCGATAAAATCGTTATGTGCTTCATAGCCTAGCGGTATTTTGCCCGCCTAAAGCAAAGCGTAGCGTCTAGACGCTACGCTTTGCTTTAGGCGGTTGCTTTTGAACGTCATCGGCAGTGAACCCGTCATTCGGATTCCGAACGTTTCAAGTTCTGACGTGTTTGCGACGACGCGACGGCTATACATAAATACTTATTCACGATGAATGACGATATTTTAATTACTTTAGTGGAAAAATATGATAACTTTACAATCTAAAACATCAACATTATCATAAACAACTGAGGAGAGATGATATTTGGGATGAAATTGGGCAAATCTATACAGATAAATATAATTGAAGTGTCTGTTTGTAATGTCAAATTAACAGCTTATCACTTGATGCATATGAAAGTATATTCGATACTAACAACAAAATATCAATTTTTAAAATTTTTGTCTGTCCGTCTGTCTGTCTGTCTGTTTGTTCCGGCTAATCTCTATAACGGCTGGACCGATTTTCACGGGACTTTCACTGGCAGATAGCTGATGTTATAAGGTCTAACATAGGCTACTTTTATTTTAGGGTTCCGTATAAAAAATAGGGATCCGTTTTCGTTAGTTGCGGGTAACGAAGTTATGCAAACGAAGTTGCGGGCATCAGCTAGTTTAATATATTTCAAAACTAGCTGATGCCCGCAACTTCGTTTGCATAACTTCGTTGCCCGCAACTAATGGAAAGGGAACCCTTTTTTTATACGGAACCCTTAAATAAAAGTAGCCTATATTAGACCTTATAACATTAGCTATCTCCCAGTGAAAGTCCCGTGAAAATCTGTCCAGCCGTTTCAGAGATTAGCCGGAACAAACAGACAGACAGACAGACAGACAGACGGACAGACAAAAATTTTAAAAATTGATATTTTATCGTTAGTATCGAATATACTTCCATATGCATTAAGTGAAAAGCTGTTATTTTGAAATTACAAACAGACACTTCAATTATATTTATCTGTATAGAGTATGTATAGAGTATGTTCCGGCTAATCTCTAAAACGGCTGGACCGATTTTCACGGGACTTTCACTGGCAGATAGCTGATGTTATAAGGTCTAACATAGGCTACTTTTATTTTAGGGTTCCGTATAAAAATAGGGATCCGTTTTCGTTAGTTGCGGGTAACGAAGTTATGCAAACGAAGTTGCGGGCATCAGCTAGTTTAATATATTTCAAAACTAGCTGATGCCCGCAACTTCGTTTGCATAACTTCGTTGCCCGCAACTAATGGAAAGGGAACCCTTTTTTTATACGGAACCCTAAAATAAAAGTAGCCTATATTAGTTAGACCTTATAACATTAGCTATCTCCCAGTGAAAGTCCCGTGAAAATCTGTCCAGCCGTTTCAGAGATTAGCCGGAACAAACAGACAGACAGACAGACGGACAGACAAAAATTTTAAAAATTGATATTTTATCGTTAGTATCGAATATACTTCCATATGCATTAAGTGAAAAGCTGTTAATTTGTAATTACAAACAGACACTTCAATTATATTTATCTGTATAGAGTATATAGAGCCGCTATCCCCAACCCGCGGCCCGCGGGCCGCATGCGGCCCGCCGGGCCTTTATCTGCGGCCCGCGTGAAATCTGTAACCGTTAGATAAAGTTGTGAAAAAGCGTTCACAATTCCAAAAATCTCACTGAGTGAACATAATTATTATAATAGGTACATATTTGTTATTTTATTTTAGTTTGTGTCGTTAGCTCATCTTAAATGTTTAGTTTCACTCTTTTAACTACCTTGTGTTATTCTATTATTAAATCGTTAAAAGAGATGTTCTAGAAATGTATGAGGCGTGGGCCAGCCCTATGTACACTATATGTAAATGTAGCTACATAATATAGTAACTGTTTCCTATCCTTTATTTTATTTTATTTCACTTCGTTTCAATGCACATTTAAAATAAATTCGTCAAGGAGAGCAACACAACGTAAAATAAAACATGGCGGATTAGATCAGAATTAACCAAAGAATATCATTTTGACAATGACATGACTTTTCACAAAGAAAGACGTATGACACTCAAGAAGATGTCTCTTCCTAAAACTATCAACTACGTCAAAAGTCAAATCAAAACAACTGTCATGGCCGCCCTAAAATAGGGTTCTCGCATTAAAAAACTCTTCAAATAATCATTTTTGTACGCACGTACCCTTCTTCAAATTACTTTTTTTTGTATTTTTATGAAATTCCCTTATATTTTTCCTATTTACCTATGTGGTGTACATAGAGCTGGCCCAAAATCAAATATCTCTTTTTTTAGGGGCAAAAAAATATGTTGTTTAAACAACATATTTTTTGCCCCTAAAAATTTTGGTTGCGGCCCGCGACACCAGGAGTACAACGGGTTTGTGGCCCGCGTAAAAAAAAGGTTGGGGACCACTGATTATAGAGTATATAGAGTATAGATGTATAGATATGAAAGAGAAGGAATGACAGGTCGCCATTTCGCGATGTTTCATTCGACTCGTACGAATTATTTATCATTGAAATAAATTAATACTAACAAATATCACATTCTATACGAAAAATCAATTTTTCCCTCAAATTCCCTTCCTTTTATTATGTTTTACGCAACTGCAAATAATTTTCTCATTTTTGTTCACAAATAATACAGTTACAACTCCAAGAATTTCTATTTTAATGGTTACTTTATGTTTTTTTTTTTATCGAGAAATTTTTCAGATAACGTGTTTTGAAAACGAAGGTCAAATAGCAAATATGATCAAAATTAACATATATTTTTTTGCTGCACTAAAATGTATCCATTCGTCTCAAAAAAAATTTTGAAAGAAGCGTATTTCTAGGGTAAGAGCGCCTTAAAAACCGATTTTCGGTGACGGTGGCCGGTTTCATTGAAACCAGGCCAGTTACGCAGGAGTAATTTTATAGTGCCCAAGTGTGTGCACAATACACAAGAGCACTCAGTATTCCTTTACTCTCATAATCCAGTGGGATGGATAACCGACACGACTGACGAGAGATCAGGCGCAGGACCGTGCCCATCCGACGCAAAGATAACCTTTCTTGTCAGACAATCAGGTAATGAGCCTGCATTGTCCTAACCAAACTTAGAAACAAAATTTTTTTTTTTTTATGAAATAAGGGGGCAAACGAGCAAACGGGTCACCTGATGGAAAGCAACTTCCGTCGCCCATGGACACTCGCAGCATCAGAAGAGCTGCAAGTGCGTTGCCGGCCTTTTAAGAGGGAATAGGGTAATAGGGGAGGGTAGGGAAGGGAATAGGGTAGGGGATTGGGATATATTTTTGTTGTTCCAAAGCGGGAATCGAACCCACGACCTTTAGAGCCTCGAGCCAATGCTCTAACCACTAGACCACGGAGGCTGTGAAATCATTACTTGCATGTTAAAAACACTGAGTGGTATTTATTACCACTCAGTGTTTTTATCGTGCGTCGACACACATTATGTATCGTGTTTCTGTGTTCATGGGCTTTATAATAATATTATGATTATTTTTATCGGGAAATACGAGCTAATAGTGACACTGAGAAAAAACGAAAAAGTGCACGCGTGCGATTACTTTCGGAGCTCGTGATAATCTAAACAGTAAACGCGGCCAATGCGTGGACGCTGCGATCATAACTGTGGCCACAAGTCACAACCCTTTGATCCTGATCATAAAACCGACACCACACGGGCCACGTCGTGGGCCATCACTCCAATACCTACCAAGATATGCACAATTCCCGATCTACAAGATGGCCGATGGTATCGGCCAACGGATAAGTATAATATACGTATAATATTAGTAGGATAGTTCGTACCGCGTCACAAGCGCCATAACCACCGTCCAGCCTACAAATCCAAGGCCGCGAACCTGCTGGCCGATTCTGTATCGTACATTTTGTGAGTTAATCACTGAGTTAGTAACGAAATGGAGGAGTGAGTAACGGAAAGTCTCACTTTTGTATTATAGTGAATACAAAAGTGAGACTTTCCGTTACTCACTCCTCCATTTCGTTACTAACTCAGTGATTAACTCACAAAATGTACGATACAGAATCGGCCAGCTGTAGGCAAGAATTTTAATGGATTAAAAACGAATGACGGCTTTATTTAGTACCGGTGCGTGCTGGATTCGTAAGTTGGACGTTAAGGCGCATTAGGTATATACTTAACGTTTATGGTATGGTACCGTGTAGGTACGCCATTGAATCCATACAACTTTTAAATTTTCATATTTATATATATTTTATTATATCTAAAGCCACAGAGTAATATTCGTGAGACAGTCTTATATTAAATTAGTACAATTTACAAATCAGTTTTGAAACCAACTAAGTATTCTTAAAAAAAAAAAAAACAGTTCCCTTCTCATAATTAGAAAATTTTGAATAGATGATATACAAATGAACATTATAGAGATACTAATATGTTTGCGTTTCTATTAGGTAACATTCATTACTTAATTAGTATCTTTTAAAGATGATAATCTAAGTTTTATTTGGCTACTACACTGTAATTTATGTACAGAGGTAGAATTTAAAATGTTGTTATTGTCAAAGCTTGGAAATTACAATAGTAGTAGAATTTTTGTTTCACAAATTTGAATGGAACATTCCTGAAAGTATTTCCAATAAGTGCTTAGCGTAACCATTACTGATTAGGGATTGTCCATTAATCACGTGATGCCTAAAGGGGGAGGGGGGGTCCGAAAATAATCACCAAATATCACCAAGGGGAGGAGGGGGTATAAGGAGAGATCACGTGTATTAATTTTCGAATCTAGTCTATGCATACCGAAATTATTATTGGTTGTAGATTCGTAATGTTGTTTAAATACTTACAAGACAAATTACTCGTATAGTTTTTAATTGCTTAAATTATTCGATTAAATTGTTTTTGAAGTTAAGGTTTTTCTTCAAACATGACAAAAAATTAGTGTCCGACCGAAAGTTCGGTTTCGGTTTCGGTCGAGTTTCGGCCAAAATTCAAGTTTCGTCGACAGTTTCGGTTTCGGCCAAAAGTGGCCGAAACTTTTGCCGAAACCGAAACTGATTTCGGAAGTTGTCGTGCACGCTCGCCTAACTTTGTTTCTTGCGGCAACGCTTTGGCGGACGCTGGCGGCCCTGTTCGGGAATTGTCGTGCGCCGTTCGGATAGCTCTGTAGCAACAGAACTTAGTGCGTTATCGCCCGACGCAAACATTCTTTAGAGGTTGTTTTGATGGAACTGATTACATGTAAAATTTTTGTTTCGTTTCTGTACTTGAATGATTTATATAGTTAAATATTGAGTCAGTAACTTTGTTTTGTTGTTACTAACAAATCAAGTCACATGTAAAAAAGAGATTGTAAATGAAAAATGTGAAGCGTTTAATTTGTTAAATTACGTTGGATAGGTAAACTTAATTCAAGATTTGTTTTTCATTCCGATGACCTATTGATATAGTTTTGCTGTATTAGGGTTATTATTACAGTTTTATTTTTATTTTTAATTGTTTCAGACTAAAATGTCGCAAAGAGAAAAAAATTGTTTCCATTTCATGTCCTAATTAATGCAGAATAATGGATAAAATGCACCAAATTTCAGTATTTTAAGGAATTTTCTACTTGACCACGTGAGTTTCGGTTTCGGCCGAAACTGAAGCCACGGCCGAATATTCGGTTTCAGTTTCGGTTTCGGCAGGAAAACCAGATTCAGTCGGACTCTACAAAAAATACACGTGATCTTAGTTGGGGGAGGGGATAATATAAAACCTCACCACGTATCACCAGGGGAGGGGAGGGGTCTAAAAAGTTGTTAAAACATCACGTGATTAATGGACGGCCCCTTAGGTGGGACTAAAAAACTCTATCTTGATAGCCCGAGTCCTGCGGTGGCTGTGCTGGCTTAGGCTGAGGTCCCGGGACATGATGGTGGTGTCTCAGATGGCCTGGCCTGCGCGGTGGTGCCAAATATTCAAACATACTCTGCGTGTGCTGCGCAAGCATGTTCCCTAGATCGCACGGCATTGGATCCATCCAGAAGAAATCATGATTTAAAGCTGTGTCTGCATCATACCTGCAATTTTTATTTTCGTATTAAACATTTAATAGATAAATTGTTGACTACCTCTGTGGCTCAATGGTTAGCCATTGGCCGCTAATGCCGGAGGACGCTAGGGTGCAAAAAGTTTATTATTAAAAATCTTAAATAATAGGTCTTTACCTATGAAATTGCCGTTTTGCAGTACTGGCAATTTCAAATCAAAATAATTTTTGTTTGGCTAAGAATTCTAATTTCAAATTAATTTTATTTTAAAAACATGGAATTCTTTTTCCAAAAGTAGTCATTTGTTTATTGATTAGTGTTACATTTTCATCGAATTTTAATCTTTTTCGTCATCATGGATATGTTAAAAATTCGAGTAATAATGGAATATGAGTACCGTTGTGGTAGCAACGCGGCACAAGCGGCACGCAACATCAACGACGTTTACGGAGCTAACACTACAAACCAACGCACCACCTGTTATTGGTTTGCTCGCTTCCGTTCTGGAAATTTCAACCTGAAAAATGAACCTCGCGGTTGTCCGAAGACTTTGGTCGACAATGACGAATTAAAGGCAATTGTGGAAGCTGATGATACACAATCTACGGCTGAATTAGCAGCAGCTTTCGACGTTAGTATCAAAACGATATTGGTCCATTTGCGTCAATTTTTTTTTATTATTTATTTTCATAAAGAAACATACATTTTATAAAATTGTACACTCCATAAACCACTAAGGTTTGTCCGGAGAAAGGTAAAAAAGCTTGACAAATGGGTGGACCACGAACTCAATGAACGCCAGCGCGAAGTACGCTTGTCTCCGTGCTCCTGCACGACAACGCGCGACCTCATACTGCACAGCAGACGGTCTCCAAGTTGCAAAGAATGGGGTTGGAAGCTCTCCGTCATCCGCCCTACTCACCAGACCTTGTGCCTACAGACTACTACTTTTTCCAGAATTTGGATAACTTCTTGGCGGGAAAAAAATTCAATACCCGAGAGGCAGTACAAAATGCCTTTGAAGAATTTGTTGCCTCCCATCCAGCTGATTTCTTTAAGAAGGGCATCAATAAACTGCCATAACTTTTGGCAAAGATGCATTGATTGCATGGGTGATTACTTCGACTAATACAAATAAAAATTACATGAAAATAATTCGTTTAAATTTTTTCATACAAAACGGCAATTTCATAAGTAAAGACCTAATAGCCCAAGAGCTACTGAGAAATTTAGAGTAGGTATTTGAGGCACCATGAAACCTTGTCCTGTACTTCTCCTATTGTACCTCTGCACGAGAATGCAGGCCTGGCTGGTCAGAAGCGGAACTTAGCCAAGTTACAAATTTTTGAAAAGTCCATTTTTTAATGCCAAAAATCCATGTTTGAGGCGCTTTGAAATTTTAATATACAGTTAGTATAATGAATAAGGAGTTGGGGAAAAAAAAGGCCATGTAATTTAGTTGGAACTTTAACCTAGCCATGTCAGTTTAAAAGTAAATAAACTGGCTTTCGATTCATGATTTTCTGACATCTATTGGTCATTTTATGAACTGAAATATTATACGTACGGGCGAAAATGCGACATCTATGAAGCCCTCAAAGAAGTACGTGGTCAAAAAATGAAATAATTGCACAATAGTGCAATAAACTTACTCGTCAAAATGTATTTATAAAACAAATAGGTATTAATGAAATAGAAATGGCATACGAACCAGCATAACCTACCATCTACATGTTTTAGATAATAGTTTAGTTAACTATAAACGTAAAAGCGACATCTAGGAAGAATCAAAGAACTACGTGGTCTTGATAATTTTCGCAAAGTCGATATGACTCGTTTTTAATTGATTTTCCTATAAAAATCGAAGACATCCATTCGTTGTTTATACAATATTGTGTGCAATCAAATTATATATTGTGCAATAGTCTAATTTACTCGACAAATTGTATATAAAAAACAAATCTAGACACGCGGTAGTGTGTCAAGCCAAGTTCAAGTAACAGAACTGGCGAGCGGCACCGTGTGTAATATTACACGAACCATTTGGAGCCCGGTTATTTAAATATTAACGTCCAAAAATCGTCATTTTGATCACTGACTAACCTATAGATCAAAACTTTAACCCAGTTCCAGATGACCTAAAAAATCAATATCATGTTTGTTCGCAGATAACTTCGTCGTTTATGAACCGATTTTCAAATTTTTTTTTGTGATGTAAAGCATCACATTATTATGATATAAAAGGCTCTTCTCATAGTATTTTACACTAACTCGGAGATCTTTGAACATAACTCTGCCGTTTATGGACCTATTTGCAAAATTATTTTGTTGTAAAGGGTTTAATTCGAAATTGGTCCTTTAGTCACTAAAGTGGAAACCTGATGATGCGATCCATGAGGAATCGAGGGAACTCCTCGAAATTTATATCGATACATCTAGTGATTTTGACTTTTACTCAAGTAACATAAGGCATATGCTACCAAAAAGTAAGATGTTGCACCTTAGTGCTTTTGGATCCTTGGTATAACCTGGATCCAAAAGCAGTGAACAGAACTCCTCAGTCTTTAAAGATATGTGTTTGGAAATTTCTCTATTGTTTAAAGAACTGCAAGCATATGCCAGTTTGTAACTTACAGTAATCATCATCATCTTATTAACAAATTAGTGAAAACGTAGCGCTTATTCAATTTTACATTCGATCGTTTATTTTAGACGTCCTTAAGATGTATTAATAATAACTTAACAAAATATATGTATTAATAATAACTTAAACAAAAAATTAAACCGACTTCCAAAAGTACACAAAAAATGAAATAAAACTTCTAAATAATTTCCCTTTTAAATTTAATTAAATTTTTTTACAATTTCTCTACTCAATCTTCTTAATTTTGAAGTCGGTACCAGCAAATTTGAACGTAAGTTCTATAAAATTTTGTAGGGTATTGTTTGTGTTGGTAGCGACTTTGGAAGTCAAACCGACGTTTTTGTTTAAAAATAATTCACTTAATTGATTCTATTAGGAAAACTTAACTTTGGTAATTATTTTGTTATAAATAAGTACCTACTATGTATAGTTTATGTACAAAAAATAATGATATTCTATCAAAAACATAAATGTGAAATGAGAGTCAAGTTCAATATTATGATATATGCCTTGGTTGTTGACTTCAACGAAAAAAGAAGTGAGATCTAAATGGGTGCCATTCCCATTGCCAATGGGTAAACAAAAAAGTCGGTTTGACTTCCAAAGTCGCTACCAGCCCAAACAATACCCAACAATATTTTATAGAACTTACGTTCAAATTTGCTGGTACTGACTTCAAAATTAAGAAGATTGAGTAGAGAAATAGTTAAAGTTTTAGCCCAATTTAAAAGGGAAATAATTTAGAAAATAAGTTTTATTTCATTTTTTTTTGTTTCACTTTGGAAGTTGGTTTATTTTTTCGTTTAAAAATAATAATTTCATACTTTTTTGTGATAATATATTTTGTTAAGTTATTATTAATACATCTTAAGAACGTCTAAAATAAACGATCGAATGTATAATTGAATACGCGCTAAGTTTTCACTAATTTGTTAATAAGATGATGATGATTACTGTAAGATACAAACTGGCATATGCTTGTGTCAGAATTATAAAAAGTAAGGTAGATAATATATTGTCCATAACGGTAAACAAAACATATTTTTACATCATTTAAAAATGTCTAGAACTTGTGGCAAATAACATAATTGTTATTGTTCGGACCTTCTGTAGTACGAAGAAGGAGGAAATTAATGTTATCTGTGATAGAACGTAGCCATTTTAATTGTTTTCAAACTATTAATTATATTGTTATATTTGTAATCAATAGATTTTGTCTTTTATATATCACTGTAATAAATTAATTATTTAAATACATATTAGAAGTGTAATAGTGTTATTATATCTTGCTTGTTAAATGAATAAACAAAATATTAAATGTTCTGATTGACCAAATAAAACCAAGGTTATTTTTGATTGGCTTTGGGATTCATCTCCGGTCAGTGTAACTGTAAATTGTCATGATTTATTTCATACTTTTGATAAATAAGATATGATACTGACTCTCTATGTTTGGCTACAAAAATATGTTAACAATTGATTGGATAGAACTTTCCAGAACAAATGTATTTTATTTCAAGGCTAAGTGGTATAAAAAGCCCCTCCTTTTGGGGCCTTGACACACACGGGAAGCTGAAATGTTCAGGTGATGTACTTGTTTGTCATTGCTCTAATCTTAAAATATTGTTTAATATTATTTGATATTTTATGGCTGTAGCCTTTGGTATTATATTGTTTTCTCATAATTAATTATTATAATATTATTGTAAATAATTAGTATTGTTCACGACACCATTTCCTTTAGTTGATGTATGGTTATTTCTAGCAGTTACCACATGTTACTTTTGAATCTGAAGTTATAAATTATATTTAGGAAATGTAACTTTAGAATAATAGTGTTTTGCTAATAGAAAGTGTCTTTTATTAAATAATATAGCTACCCACATGGTTGGTTATTTCTGAATTAATAAATAATGTTGACTTATCTGTGTTATATTAATTTAAACTGTAATGAAGATCCTCATAGAAAATGGTATATTTATATCTACCTACCTTTATTTTCTGGGGTAGGCTGAGATAAATGTATTTGCTATAACAATTACATATTCGAATTGAAATATCAGTAAATAGATAATAGATATATATCAGTTATTATCGAAATATTACATTTAATCAATAAAATTATGTCGGTATCCTGACTTGACACTAATTTACTTGTACATTGATTTATTAGGTTGACCTTTAGAATAGACAACTATTCGAGAATTATTCCCTTGAAAGTCAATATTATACACTTTCTATTCTTTCAATCTCTACCCTAATCTATCACTTGCAGTTCTTTAAACAATAGAGAAATTTCCAAACACATATCTTTAAAGACTGAGGAGTTCTGTTCACTGCTTTTGGATCCAGGTTATACCAAGGATCCAAAAGCACCAAGGTGCAACATCTTATTTTTTGGTAGCATATGCCTTATGTTACTTGAGTAAAAGTCAAAATCACTATATGTATCGATATAAATTTCGAGGAGTTCCCTCGATTCCTCATGGATCGCATCATCAGGTTTCCACTTTAGTGACTAAAGGACCAATTTCGAATTAAACCCTTTACAACAAAATAATTTTGCAAATAGGTCCATAAACGGCAGAGTTATGTTCAAAGATCTCCGAGTTAGTGTAAAACACTATGAGAAGAGCCTTTTATATCATAATAATGTGATGATGTATTAAATTAACCCTTTACATCACAAAAAAAAAATGAAAATCGGTTCATAAACGACGAAGTTATCTGCGAACAAACATAATATTGATTTTTTAGGTCATCTGGAACTGGGTTAGAGTTTTGATCTATAGGTTAGTCAGTGATCAAAATGTCGATTTTTGGACGTTAATATCTAAATAACCGTTTGGGCTCCAAATGGTTCGTGTAATATTACACACGGTGCCGCTCGTCAGTTCTGTTACTTGAACTTGGCTTGACACACTACCGCGTGTCTAGATTTGTTTTTTATATACAATTTGTCGAGTAAATTAGACTATTGCACAATATATAATTTTATTGCACACAATATTGTATAAACAACGAATGGATGTCTTCGATTTTTATAGGAAAACCAATTAAAAACGACTCATATCGACTTTGCAAAAATTATCAAGACCACGTAATTCTTTGATTCTTCCTAGATGTCGCTTTACGTTTATAGTTAACCAAACTATTATTTAAAACATGTAGATGGTAGGTTATGCTGGTTCGTATGCCATTTCTATTTCATTAATACCTATTTGTTTTATAAATACATTTTGATGAGTAAGTTTTTTGCACAATACGCAATTTTATTTTTTGACCACGTAGTTCTTTGAGGGCTTCATAGATGTCGCATTTTCGCCCATACGTATTATTGCAGTTCATAAAATGACCAATAGATGTCAGAAAATCATGAATCGAAAGCCAGTTTATTTACTTTTAAACTGACATGGCTAGATTAAAGTTCCAACTAAATTACATGGCCTTTTTTTCCCCAACTTCTTATACATTATACTAACTGTATATCAAAATTTCAAAGCGCCTCAAACATGGATTTTTGGTATTAAAAAATGGACTTTTCAAAAATTTGTAACTTGGCTAAGTTCCGCTTCTGACTAGCCAGGCCTGTATTCTCGTGTTGAGGTACAATAGGAGAAGTACAGGACACGGTTTCAACGTGCCTCAAATACCTACTCTAAATTTCTTAGTAGCTCTCCAGCTATAATATAAGTAAAGTATAAAAGTATTAAATTATATATTTCCATTGTCTGGTACCCGTAACACAAGTTCTTCAAGAACTCACCACAGGATCAGATTGACAGTGTGATGCGTCAATTGACATTATTGTTATTAAATATTTTGCTAATGTTTATTAAAGAATGTAGTATTACATGATGAATTTAATAAAAGAGTTCCACTAACCTTTTAGCAGGGTCCAATTGTAACAATTTGTCCAGTAAATCACATCCATAGGGATCCTTGACATAAGGCTTCAATCTTTCCTACATCACAGAATAAGATTTGTTATAATTACCTTACTTATAGACTAGATGTTGCCCGCGACTTAATAACGCGGAAACCGTACATTTTTCCGCGATAAAAACTAGCCTATGTCCTTCCCTGTGGTCTACTCTACATCTGTGCCAAATTTCATCAAAATCGGTCCAGTAGTTTCGGAGCCTATTTGATGCAAACAAACAAACGTTTCCTCTTTATTATATAAGTATAGAAGTAACTATAGACAACAGCTGATAATACAAACAAGACAGACCCATCCAAATGTATAAGGGAATTCAACATAGTAACTAAAATAAGCATACCTTAACTTTTCTCTTCTGCCCTTTAGGTAGCTCCATTTTGTTGTAAAGATCTAAATTCTCAACTCCGGGCCAAACATCTGGAGTACAGGAACCACATAACTGTGAGATTAGGATGAGTTGCTGCTGCTCGGTGGGACCCTTAAGTCGAAGAAATGCAAAAAAAAAAAAAAAGGTTAAATATCATAGTACCAATTTGTTAATTTTTGCAACTGCAAAAAATACATCATAAGTAGTACACAAGTTTTCTATAATGTACTGAAATTCAAATTAATTAACCCATATATTATTTACAATTATTTTCTTTAATCTATTTTATGGAGACTTAGAACACTGAGTGTGGATGCCAGCCTCATAGGTCCAGTCAACATTCCCTAGTCCCTACACATGGAACAGAACCAGAAAAAAAAACAAATAGAATTTGAACTCATATCGAATGAAGCACATCTAAAACTAATACCTGAAATAATACCAACCATATATACCGATGGCAGTAAACTGGAGGGAAGAGTGGGGGCAGCGGTGAGCTGGTGGGAGAGAAACAGTGAGACCAAAAGAAGCAAAATTAAACTAGATGGATACTGCTCAGTCTACCAAGCAGTCTGGCGAGCAATACAAATGCTAACAAAAAGGAAGCCTGAAGACAGAAGAGCCAGCATCGTATCTGACTCCAGATCAGCCCTTCAGACTCTCGCAGATCCCAATAGCCTAAATCCAATAGCCGTGGCTATAAAAAACCAAATCTGTGAAGAAAAGGCCAACATAGACTGGTTCTGGATTAAGGCCCACACAGGGCTGGAGGGGAACGAGCGTGCGGATACCCTTGCCAAGGAAGCGACTAAAATGAAGACCGCCCCAGCTTACGATGCTATACCGATAAGCGCAATAAAATACCAACTCAGAAGAAACACACTGGACGAGTTCCAAAAAGAGTACAATAAATATCATAAAACAATCTCATATTTCTTTGGAGACATTCGCCGAGCCCACAAAATTATGAAAACCATAAAAATGGATAATACCATGGCACAAATTTTTACAGGACACGGAGGCTTCGGCGAGTACCTCCATAGATTTAACATAAAAAAGGGATGCAAACATTGCGATTGCGACGGAGCAACGGACCAGACAGTTTTGCATTGCCTGTGCGAATGTCCGAAATACGACATCATAAGAATGGACACCGAGCAGATAATAAACGTAAAAATAGAAAGAGATAACCTAAGACACATAATGCAAGACGATAAAACACGGGGAATATTTTTGGATATGGCGAGAATCATCGTTAGAAGAATCAACAAGCAACATAAATAGGAAGGCTCGGATTAAAAAAAAAAAAAAAAAAAAAAGTATCATATGTCTATTCACTGTAAATTATAAAGAAAAAAGGCTGTTGGAAAATAAATACCAACAGTTATTACAAAAAAAAAAAAAAAAAAAAAACAGAACCATGTATAATTTGCCTGTCTCTAAGGACAATGTCTCAGAAAGTACAGTTTTCTAACTTATCAACATGCAATTTACCTGCATGATAGGTGATCGGGTCCACATTTCTGCCATAATACATCCGGCACCCCACATGTCCACTGGCGGGCCGTAGTTGCGATCACCTTCAATAATAACATTTGTTTTTTTTAATTATTTAAATGTAAGTTCTTAATCTCCATGGAAAATTAAAAAATATGTGTGAAAAAAAAAAATTAGATAAATTTGTTATCAAGATATTTAATTTTAATAAATTAGTAAGTGGCCATCCGTATTTAGTATTCTTACCCCCTTACTAATAAACGCTGTATAAGCTTTGAATAGTTATACAGTGTTTTGTTCACATAACACAAGTGACATGTTTAATTCGATTGAAGGAGACAAAACACAAAAATAACATTCAAAGCTTATACAGCGTTTATTAGTAAGGGAGTTATTATATAAGGCAAGTGAGACAACTGGTATTGCCTGTATCAAGTTTATACAGTATAATATGATGATGTCGTAACTCTCTGCACTAGTTTATACTGCAGCCCAGTGGCGTAGGGTTCCTATAACTCCATTCCTATCGGCTTCCTTTATCGCTTACCTTTTGATGACCCTCATCCCAATCCCTAGCTATTATACAGGCTACGGCTTCCCTATGAAGGAGAACCAGCCTTCGCCACTGCTGCAGCCATATTAAAATAAATAAAGTATATGAAATTAGGTATAGTTATAGATACTAGATAGTATATAGATTTTATTTTTGGAATAAATAAAACGGCTAAATATATAAAAGGCAAATCTGACTGACTCATCTATCAACGCACAGATGAAACTACAGAACAGATTTTGCTGAAATTTGGCATACAGATAGTTGTAATGACATAGGCATCCGCTAAGAAAGGATTTTTGAAAATTTGCCCCCTAAAGGGGTGAAAAAGGGGTATGGAAACTGAACTCCATGCAGAGAATGTTGCAGGCAAAAGCTGAAAGTGAAAAAAAAAGAAAAAAAAGAAAGTGGGGCTAATTATATCATGTCGTAACACAATAGTCACACAACCAGTTAGTTTGAATTAATGTAAAAAACTACTTACCTAATATTTTTGAGTTACACAAAAACTAGTATATTATCTGTTTACTTATAAGCTTTACTGTAACAATGTTTCATATCATTTTACTTATTTGTATTTATTTCTAATAGACAAAAATTTAATTTATTGTTTGCGAATGATGCTGAATAAATCCTAATATTATGGACTATGGTTTAGTATACATGCATTTTATTAATAAATAGCGAATACAAATATTCTTCTTACCTAACAACAATTCTGGAGGCCTGTACCACAATGTCACAACTCTGTTTGTGTATTTATTTCCTTGCCCAGACTTTGCAATGCTAAAAGCTCTCGCTAGACCAAAATCTGCTAATTTTAAAGTTCCATTTTTTGTAATTAACACATTGGCAGCTTTCATATCTCTATGCAATATTTTATTGCTATGTATGTAGTATAGTCCATTCAGCAGCTGTTGCATAACCTTTTTAATCTCCCCTAAGCTAAATTTAACATTAACATTAGACAGGAGCCCAGCTAAATCATGTGCACAAAATTCAAAAACTAAGTAGAAAGTTGACCTATATTTATTATGTAAAGTGGCTTTTGTTCTGCATATTTCTATTAGGTTTACAACATTTTCATGTTTTAAAAGCTGCAAGATTTTAATTTCACGAAGGGCTGTTATAGGAAATCCTTCCTTTTCGTTGTCCATCAAAACTTTTTTCATGGCCACAAAATTTTTATTACTGTTCCTCGCTCGAGCTTTGAAAACTTCTCCGAAAGTTCCTTGACCAATTTTTGCAACTTTTTCGTATTTGGAAGAATCATCACAAAAAGGAAAATCAAATTCCTCAATGTATTTCTCTTTTTCCCTCATATTGAGTATAGTGGAACTAGTACTTAGAACAGGAGCAGACTCCCGAGGAGCGCTCACGCCTTGCATTTTGGACGCAATTTTGCCGGATTTATAAAAATTGGCACAATACTTTAAATTATAATTTCAGAAATATCGTAACTCAATTGAAATAAAATGTTTTTCTCAAAGTTTTTCTTCAAAAATCTGATAACGTGAAACGTCAAAACTATTCTTCTTTATTTTTAAATGGCGTCGGCTTATAATCATTTGCCAGTGTCAAGTAAAAAAATAACGGGCATTTATAGAATATTCGATAAAGGCGTGACTCCTGTTCGAAACATTACACAGAAAACATGAAACAAAACATTTGTTTTCATACACAAGCTGTCTCCAGCTACAGAAAATGTTTTTGGTCGAAACAAAACATTTTGTCCAGACACGATCTAAGTTCCGACGAGGAAGACGCGCTCGCAGTTTTAGTGATTGTAGGTGTAGAATCTAGGAGAAAAGAGGGGTTCTGAATAGGCCACTTTAGGTGTTTCATAAAAGTATTTTTTTCAACTCATAAATATGTGCGCCATTTTACGCATTTCTATTGAAAACTGTCAAAATTGGTGTTTTTTAATTAAGTCAGGCCATATATTATGAGCGATCACAAAAACAAACACAAGAAACACAACAAGCAAAACTATAACCCTAAAAAACCTGTACCTAGGGGTGATGTGAACGATGCTTTGAGTATCCAAACGATGATGTAAACGATGTGAACACTAGATAAGAAATGAAACATTTCTTCCCCTCTCTACCCGCGCGGGAATGTTTTCCGTCCGTCTCCGAAAACAAAAACATTGCCTATTCCTAGACAAATGTGTATAGCCACGCCCCAATGTTTCATGTTTTCTGTGTAATGTTTCGAACAGGAGTCACGCCTTTAAATCTTCATCGCCGTATTTCTAAATCAAGTCCAAAGTCTAGTGTAAGTCCAAATAAATAGTTGGGGTAGTCAATGAGTCAAGTCAGTCGATTCAGTAAAGTGGTAGACGCTTTACTGAAACTTCCTAGGGAATTTTAGCGGGAAACCCAATTTACTTGACACTGGCAAATGGTTATAAGCCGACGCCATTCATAATCTGTGTAGGAGTTTCGCCTGTAATGTCAATCAGCAATGTTGTGTAATTTTGTATTATTTTCTAAATTCGTGTTATTTCGGTTTTTAATGTGTAATATTGGTGGAATATTAACCATTCATTATTCGTTGAGGTGCATTAATGTGGAAAAGTGATGCATTCTACAAAATGCGTGCTAAATTGGGTTTCCCGCCAAAACTACCTAGGATGACTTGACAATTTAGAAATACGCATTTAAACGACAGAAGAGGCAGTATGGTCTAAGACCTTAGCCTGTTCCATTTCGGGACGAATAAAAAAAAGTCATCTGTGTATTTGTCATTGTCACTGTCACAAAATTTGGAAAGCAAAGCGGGATAAATTTTGCTAAAATAATTCTCTCAATGTTTTGTTTGCTATAAAGTATAAATAACAAAAGTAAGTTTCTCTTACCTATTGTTTGTGATCTGATAAATGATCGTACATTAATATTAATATGATTTTGCTTGCTATGTGCAGTATGCAATATCGATCCAAATCAAGCTAAATAGGCCATGCAAAATTTTGCTCATAACTGTTCTACTATAACTAGTTAAATTAAAGGTGATAATACGCCCACTTTTTATGTAGGCAATTATAATACTTGTACTTAGCTGTTTTATTATGGCATACGATTGCGGTAGACCGGTAGGTGAATTTTATGATGTATGATAAACCATTCTTAATTTTTTCATCTTTCAAATATTTAGAATGGCAAGCGATAGTAGTTCCGTTTTGGAGTTGAACGATGCTGATGTCACTGATAATGAAGCTCCCAGTGTTACTGACGATGCACAAGAAGGGGCTCCCCTTATAATGGAGCATGGCTATGATATAGCTGTAAAGGTAAAGCTGGTGTAGTGTATTCGATCGATGACAATAGTTTGGACACATTGTATTTAAAGCTGGTTGTGTTGTAATTGTAACCTTAGGAACTTAGGAGAGAGTTATAAGTTGAAATCAAATCGATCCGTCAAACACAAACAAGTGTTTGAATTCTTTAATCAATTTATTTTCGCTTTATTGGTGTTAATCCCTATGATTTTTAACATTCCATTTTGTGCTGTGCAAAACTTGATGGAAAAATAATTTTTACAACAAAAATATTGTGTTATTTCTTACATATACATTTTTATCATGATGTTTGTTGTATCATGATGTTAAAATATATTAAAATTTCATCCTGGCCAAACTATTGTCGTCCATCAAATACACTTTAAAATATATTTATTTAATTTTTTCATTATGATGACAGTCCCCAACTCCCCAGTACAAGCAATTTGTAGTACATTTAGTTGATGGTAAAACTAAGCATAATTTATTAAAATTTAAATCTTTCTTTAAAATTAGACATAGACCATTTATCTTTTGAATATTGTATTGCAAATTATCTCATAAGCTAAGTTTTACAAAATTTTGCAGGTGGATTGTCCTATGAAGCAGTTATCAACTTTGGAGACATATGTGACATATAGGGTAAGGTGCGTGTGTGGACGTTGGGTGACTCCACCATACGTCAGAAGACGATACAATCATTTTAAGGTAAGTAATTTATTTACAGTTTTGTGCCTTGTTTATTTAATAAGTTATCGAAGAAGTTTGGTTACATGTTTTTAAAGCGTTATGAAAATTATAGCATACAGCATAAGTCATGACATGGTATATCATACAAATACTTACAATCAACTTCTATAATGACATAGGTATAGTCGGGGCTAGAATTTAGAGTCATGCCCCACATTTATCCTATTAGTTGGTTTATGGTAATTTTACGGCAGAAAGGTCTTCTAAATATTAGTTTGATAAATAATTTTTATCATAACGCGGTCTCACAAAAACCCGGTGCAAAATAATGTCTGTGTACTTTTGGATTAGGTTAGTTACGTTAGAACTTTTTAATCTTGTTCAAAACATCTTCGGAGTGGTAACAAGGCCTCACAAAAACTGACACCTGAGACCGCATTATCATAAAAAAATATTTTTATGATAAGGCGGTCTCACAAAAACCCGGCGTAAAATAACGTCTGTGTAGTTTTGGGTTAGGTTAGTTAGGTTAGAACTTTTTTATCTTGTTCAAAACGTCTTCGGAGTGGTAACACGGCCTCACAAAATCCCAGCGTGAAATAACATCTCTTAAACATAGACATAACTTCATACTTTAACCATTAATAACTTCTAAACAGGGGGTCTCCTAGAGGGGAGAGTGGTACGGGGGGTTCGCCCCTCTCCCCCCTACCCCCCTCACTACCCCTTCGCCCCTAAATAAGGGGGCATGGTCCTAATTTATACTGGTAACTCAAATAACGGCGAAGATCAAACCAAAGAAATAGGAGAGATCAAACAACACACTTCCGCCACGCGATCATTGACAATCGATTGACAGATTACAAGTGATTGATAGCTGACAGCTGTTGACATCTGACAATAAAAAACAATAAAAGTGTGCCATAGTCAAAAAATATAAAGTGATACTAGAGTTAAAAACAAAAAAATATATATACATATACGGGTATGGTCGCCAAAAATTGTACTTATAACATTCATGACATCGTAACACACGTTACATACATGACCGAATGTTACGTACATGACCATTATAAAGCTTAGTCCATAATAATATAATACGTCGTCGCCAAATTTCATTCATATCGGCTTAAGTAGTTTTTGCGCGAAAGAGTCACCCCAAACTCAAGACACCCTCTACCCCCCCTCTAGACCCGCTCTAGACCCCCCTCTAGATCCTCTCATGACCCCCCTCCAGAGCCCCCTCTTGACCCCTTCCTGACTACCCTCTAGACCCCCTCAAGACCTGGATGGATGGATGCTCCTGACTCTCCTCTAGATACCCCTCTCCTGACCCCTCTAGATCCCCTCTAACCCTCTCCCCCTCTCTAGCCTATGTAGCCTATGTCTTTTCTGATAGTATAATAATATCTATGGACGCTTCACACCACGTCAATCTGATCCCGTGCTAAGTTCTCGAAGAACTTGTGTTACGGGTACCAGACAACGGAAATATATTTAATACTTTTATACTATACACATATTTAAGATTTTTATTATATTATACACATATTTAATACACATCCATGACCCAGAAACACAAAAAACTTTTTGTTCCTTCGGCGGGATTTGAACCCGCGACCCCTGGCTTGAGCACCAACACGCTCAACCAACTGAGCCACAGAGGTCGTATGTTCTTACCCTCTTCCAAATTTCATCAAAATCGGTTTTGACGTAGTCCTATATAAACTTTCAACCTTTATTTCAACCCCTTCAACGCGAAAAAGTCGTGATGAAAGGTAGCCTATGTCCTATCTGAGGGTCTGTTCTAACCCTGTTCCAAATTTCATCAAAACCGGTTATGTGGTTTAGGCGTGAAAGCGTAACAGATAGACATACAGAGTGACTTTCGCATGTTTTATAATATTAGTAAGGATTTATTTTTTTATTTTATATATCACTTAAACCTTAAAAAAAAACTACCACCTGGCCCAACACATTGGCCAGGTTCAGTCAAACAAACTGCCGGCCGGCGCCGCGCAGTTTGAGTTTGTTCATTATTAACATACAAAAATACTTCTTATTGAACATTTTAGTAGCCTGTATATAATTATATTTTCAAGTGTAGTCTCCGCCTTAGAACTGGTCTTGACTGTAACGTTACACATTTCGTTACACATTGTAACATTCATGACGTAAAAAAGCGTGCGACATAACCTAAAATCCAAATATCACTTCATTCCAATCAACTATAGATTTGGACCTATATTTACCGTATTCAGTAATAATGAATCTTTTCTCTTGTTAACAAAAAACACAATAAGCCGTACTTACCTTTGAATCAAACACTCAATAGACAATATTTTTTAGCGACAAATCTTCAAGTGAACACAAATCTTAATTTTACTTACGCAAACAAGTATGGCCGATGTTTCTTTCTGAATGTTAGCATTTCGCTCGACGGGTATGCCATATGAAAATAGCAAAAACTGCCAAATTACTCAAAGAACATAAAGAAACAAACGTTATATTCATGACGTTACACACTCATAAAAAAAGTGGACACATTTTTGAAATCGAAAGAAATGGTAACTAAAGCGATATTTTTTATAAATTCGTTTAGGAAACGTAGAAAAAGTATCATAAAGCGTAATAACAATTTAAAAATACGAGAAACAAATTCAGTTTTGGAAATGTTAAGTATCAATTTTTCATACAAAAGCAGCAGTTGGACAAAAAAATTTTATATGGGAGTAAAACCAGTACTTATAGAAAAATTATATTTAAAAAATAAATGTTTAGGCATACTGCATTTCGTGGACATTTAATCTACACATAAGAAGCTCGTTATTTAGAACAATGTACAAGAACTCAAATTTATCAAAAAACTATCAAATTATTAAACAAATAGAATTGGGACAAACGAAAAATAATATTTGTACAATTTTTGCCGACCATACCCATACCAAAAGATAAAAATATTACAAACCTTAGAACAAACATAAAAATATCACTGGTCAACACTAGTTTTGGTGCCAAGAAGCTGTATTGTTTTTTTGACTTAAGACCATAAACTGATTACATTAATAGCAAAAAGATATTTATCCTACGTGTAGTTTTATAGATTTTGTCTTGTAAATAAAAAAACAAATTTACATAAAAAAATATTTATTACAATATTAATTAAATAAAAACTTTCTTTTTCGCGACTTTCGAGTATGAGGTGTGGTGGGACTATCACGTTGCATCCCCCAGCAATAGTCAGCCATCATATGCCGATCCCATCGGCCTTGGTACCTGTCTTCCATAGTTTTTAGGTCCTGGTGAAACCGCTCCCCTTGTTCTTCGCTATAGGATCCAAGATTGTCTGGGAATTTGTCAAGATGACTGTGAAGGTAGTGCACTTTAATGGACATGTTACATCCTAAGTTTTTAAAATTGTCTAGCATACCATTTACAATTTCAGAGTAGTTACTCGACTTGTGATTTCCGAGAAAGTTTTTGGTAACTTCAACAAACGATGTCCACGCGAGTCGTTCCAAATTGTTCATTGTACTTAAGAAATCAGTATCTTTTATTAATATTCTTATTTGTGGGCCGTCGAAAATTCCCGCTTTTATCTTTTCTGTGCTCAGACCAGGAAATTTTCTCGTAATATAAGAAAAACATTGCCCATTTTTGTCTAGCGCTTTAACAAATTGTTTCATAAGGCCTAGCTTTATGTGCAAGGGGGGCAGTATAATTTTATCTCGTGATACCAAAGGCGGATTTATGATATTCTGCTTTCCCACTTCCATCGTCTTACGTACGGGCCAATCTTTATTTTCCCAGTGTTGATGTTTGGCACGACTGTCCCACATACAATAAAAGGATGGGTATTTTGTGTATCCACTTTGCTGTCCTAATAAGAAGTTAACCATTTTTAGGTCAACACAAATACTCCATTCGTGTTCGGCATATTTTATTTTGTCTAGCACAAGTGAAATGTTTTGATATTCTTCCTTTAACTTTGTTGAATGAGCAATGGGAACTGAACCATGTTTGTTGCCATTGTGTAAAAGGACACACTTAAGGCTTCGTTTAGAGCTGTCTATAAAGAGGCGCCATTCATTTGGATGGTATTCTGAAAGACCCATTTCGAGAATAAGGCCTTGCACATCCGAACAAAAAACAATATCATTTTCCGATTGAAAAAATGGTAGCAAGTTTTGCTCTCTTGTACGATAGAATGTCACTTTTGTACCTGACGCCAACAAGTTTTTTTCTTTTCATCTAGAAGCCAAAACCTCCGCAGATTCTTTAGGTAGTTCAAGATCCCTAATCAAATCATTTAATTCTTCTTGAGTAAAAAGTTTTGGTTCTGTAGATGGTATTCCTTCGAAATCACTGTCGCTACTCCCTTTATTAACGATTTCTTCAAATGATGGTTCACGAATGGAACATAATGTTGGAACAGGTATTTCCTCTGAATGTGGCAAAGGTCTTCTAGCCGACTCCAAGTCAGGATAAGTCATTTTTTTAACATTAACACCACGCAAATTGACACAGCAGAAGTAACAGTCATCGAAGTGATTTTTTTGTTCTTTCCATTGCATAGGCACTCCGAACCTCATACGACTTCTTTGACCACTGATCCACTGTCGCAAATGTTCATAGCATGTTTTACAAACAATTTGAGGTGTCCACGGCTTGTATTCATCAACAATTTTGGACTTAAAGTAAGAAAAATAAGCACTTTTTATAAAATCTTTTATTGGTTTTCTGAACTTTTTAACTGTGTATTCACCACAAATGTAACAAAACACATTTGGGTCATTGAGACAACTTCTTTGCGATGAAGACATGATATAAAAATCAACTTATTTATAGAAATGTATCGATAAGATAACAAATCATGCACAAGAAAGTACTGATTATTACCAATATTTAAAACTGCGGGTAGATCAAAAATTACACGTAGGAAAAAAAGATAAAAAATATGTTTAGTGTTGCCAGTGCATACCTAATACAAAACCACTAACAATATCTCGGCACCAAAATTTTTTATTTTTTTTGTTGACTTGTGTATTATATCAACACTCATATCGAAGGGAGCTCAAAGAAAGACCACTAGTATGGAGCAGCAATTTCAATTGATTCTGGAAAAAATGGACGATATGAAAGCCGATTTTACAAAGCAAACTGAAGAACTTTTCACGAAATTTTCTACAAATATGGCTGCTACAATAGACGAGAAACTCCAACCAGTACTTCAAGAAAATATCAAGCTAAAAGAAGAAGTATCATCTTTCAGAACTAAAGTCAACACTCTAGAAAAGGAAATAAGAAAAAACAACATAATCTTCCATGGGATCACTGATTCTGAGACAAACAGAGAAGAACTCAGACAGAATGTCATAGACATACTAAATCAGTTGAGCGCCAAAACCGGGATACGAGAGTGGGATCAATGGAAGATTAGCGACATGAGACGACTGGGGAAAAAAGCAGAAGGCAAAACGAGACCTATCCTAGCGAATCTTACCCTAGCATGGCGCAAAAGCGAAATCCTCACCAACAACAAAAGATTTCCAACAGGAATATACGCTACACCAGACTACCCCAAGGAGGTGATGATAAAGAGAAAAAAGCTTAAGAAAGAGATGGAAATGGAGCACAAAAAAGGGAACACAGCATACATAAAATACGACAAGCTCGTAGTAAAAGAGGCTAGAGACACTGAGCATAAAAGGAAGCGGTCACCATCCAAATCGCCACCGTCCCAAGTTTCAGAAAATAAAGTGTCTACACCATACAAAATAAATGAGAGATTCGACTTATTTCGCCCAAGACCTAGCAACGCCTGCAACCCCACTACATCCAATGGGGAGCCAAAATCAAAGCAACAATTCTAAAAAAAACAACAAAAAACCATTCCCCAACCCGGCTGGTCCCCGTGGGGATATATATGTAGACCACCACCCTCCAATCTTAAACCCATCTATTCAAACACTCCACATATGTACACTAAATACTAGATCACTGTCTGTCAAATGAAGGGCTATTAGAATTAAAAGAAGCCTTGTCTAAAATTAAATATGATATTATTGGTCTTTGTGAGGTACGAAGGACAGGCTATGCTATAATAGAAGAAACAGATCATATACTTTATTACTACGGTGAAACTAAGGGTTTACATGGAGTTGGGTTCCTAGTGAGAAAAAATTTAAAAGAAAACATAGAAAGCTTCATTGGAGTAACAGAAAGAATATGTGTCCTAAATCTCAAATTCAACACGAAAACGCTCTCAATTGTCCAAGCATGCACCAACAAGCGATACCAATGACCAAGATATAGACATCTTTTATAATAAATTGCAAGACATTAAAAATCAATGTAGTAAAAACTTTATACAGGAATACTTTTTCATCGGTACAATAAATTTTACCACGTCACTGGTATCGATAATAGAGTACATTTCTCAAATAAAAAATTTTTTTTTTTTTTTTCATTTCAATTATTTTATCCTATAACCAATCTAATACCGCATGTGCGCACTAACTACAAGGCGTCAACGGGTGCGGTATGAGGTAGGGGGCGGCGAGGTGGGGTAAGCGATCGGCCGGGCGCGGCAGGGATGTCAGACAAGTCCGCGAGTGATAGTGTTCTGTGTGTCAGACGTACCAACTTCTTGGTATACATCTCCCTTATTAATAAAAATATTTACACCATGGATTAGCTAATCCAACATGGCTGTCTCTGTCAGATAGTTTGGAACAGTCACTTGATAGACAAAGAGAGCGATTTGGATTTGCTAATCCATGGTGTAAATATTTTTATTAATAAGGAGGACTAGGTTTTGGTTCCACGTACCATGTACCAAGACTACTCAGTCCTTGTACGCAAAAATACCAAGATTGGCCCTTGACTGACAAAAATACACTGACCATATAGAATAACCGGCAAATTTCAAAGATGCATGTAAAAAAAATCCAATCGGATTTCCCTCATAATATAAAACTTTTTTATAGCAAGCAGTCTCGATAAACACTTACCATTTTCCATGAGTTAATTTGAAATATGCTTGATGGCGTAATGGTAAGGTGCTCCGCTCTCAATCTAGAGGTCCCGGGTTCAAATCCCTCGAATATTTTTTTTTTATTTTTTTTATTTTTTTTAAAAATTTATCTATTTTTTCAATATATTTTACATTTTATACCCGAAATGCAATATAATATCAGAAAGATATGTTTAAAATGATATTTCTTCCGTGCGTTCGACAATCACTGCCCTCTATTAAGAGTATACGAAATTAAAATATTATTTTTATTCACTGGGATGCGACTTCCGACACAGTTTATCTATCAGTGTTTGCAGCGCCAGAGCGGAGCGCAGGCGTACCAGTTTGCCATCTCCAATACCAGTTTTCAGCCAGATCGGTACAAGGATTTCCAAGTGGCGGTCTGACATCCCTGGGGCGCGGGCGGCGCACGAGTTGGCAACAAAGCATCGATAGATGCGTAACGTATCCACATTTTGTTTTAGTTTAGCGGATAAGTTCGGGGATTGATAATTTTGTTTTTTTGTTCCAAAGGGGTAGTATCAAAAATCGCTAGTATTTTTTATTTTTAACAACTATTACATATGTTGATTTATTGTACTGGTGAAAAAATAACCCTGTATTAATGGGAGATTTTAACGCACGTATTGGACAACGTCTACCCAGTGAAAAACATATATTGGGACCATACTGCTATGGAAAAAGAGACAAACGAGGTGAACGCCTACTTCATTTGCTTTGGAAAATAATCTCACCATTATGAATAGCATATTTCACAAGAAAGTCAAGCACTTATGGACCTGGCTCTCACCAAAAAAGAAGGAAGGTCAAATTGATTACATATTAACTAACATTAGAAATAGTTTTACAAATATGGATATCATCAATCAGCTTACTTTCTCTAGTGATCACAGACTAATCAGAAGTACTATACATCTAACAAAACAGACTAGAAAGAGTAGAGCTATGTATAACAGCATATTTAGATCAAAAACCAACATTCAAGAAAACCGACCCTAATACCTAGAAGCTTTAAAAGAAAATTTAGATAATTCAACTATATCTGAAGAAGACAATATCGAATGCTACCACAAAAAATTAAAGTCGGCAATTGTTAAAAGCCTACACTCTATAAAATTTGTTAAAAATAAAGAAAAATACTCTATTTCAGACAATATAAAAACAATGATATTAAGACGAAAAGAACTACAACACAAAAAACCGAACGACAAGAACTAAGTAAACTGTACAAAGATATTAGTAAACAAATAAAAAAAGAACACAACGAACACAAACTACAAAAAATAAAGGAACATTTAAACACAACAAGAAGTCTGAAAAAAGGCCTAAAAGAAATTAATACAGAGAAGAAATGGATACCATGTCTGAGTAAAAATTCTACGAAATCATTTTCTAGATCACAAATAATAAATATAGCAACATAATTCTACCGATCAATTTATATGAAGACAACTACGAATAATAAAACTGTAGAAGAGAAGACAACTACAAATCCAAATCAAGGTTTATCTGCTACCATTGACCACGAACAAGATCATATACTACTAGAAAGATTCACAGAACAAGAATTACTTTTAAAGTTAAAAAACCTTAAGTCAGATAAAAGTAATGAACCAGACGGCATACCAAATGAAGCTTTAAAATCAGCTAAACATCTACTAGTTACTTACATAACAAAACTTTTTAACAAAATACTGGACAACAGAAAAATACCAAAAGAATGGGCACAGTCGGATATCATACTACTTTACAAAAAAGGAAACCCTGCTGATATTGGAAACTACCGCCCCATTAGTTTACAACCAAACATTTACAAACTTTTTGCCTCCTGTCTCGAAAACCGCCTTAAACCCTACACAGAAAAGTATCAGACAGTTGAACAAGCTGGTTTCAGAAAAGGTTTCTCAACAATTGACCACATATACACCCTTGAACAAGTAATAGAAAAATATGAAGAACAACAATCTCCACTCTATCTGGCCTTCATAGACTATGCTAAAGCGTTTGACTCAATATCACATGAAAGCATATGGAAAGCTTTAGAAGACTGCAACATACCAAGAGAAACCATAGAACTCATAAAAGACATATATGAAAAAAGCATAAGCAGAGTCAAGCTAGAGAAAAAAGGCCCAGAAATAAAAATTAGTAGAGGAGTAAGACAAGGAGACCCACTCTCACTAAGATTGTTCATCACTGTCCTCCAATATATAATGAAAGACCTAAAGTGGACAAAAAAGGTATTTTCATAAAAGGACAGTATCTAAACAACCTCAGATTTTTGATGATATATCACTATAGTGTTATTCCCAGAAACACCTGGACAACTACAAAATATGATAACCGATCTCAACAATATCAGTCGTAACATTGGCCTAGAGCTAAATACTACTAAAACCAAAGTTATGACAAACAGAAGTGAACAACCAATAAAAATTGATGACAACACATTGGAATACATGCAAGAATACATATACCTTGGCAAACAAATATCTTTCAAAAAAACCAGACATATAGATGAATTAAACCGGCGTATAAATTTGACATGGAAAAAATATTGGAGTTAAAAAGATATATTAAAGTCAAATTTACCTATCAAGCTAAAATCTATAATCCTAGATTCCGGACTACTGCCATGCCTATCATATGCGTGCCAAACATGGATCTACAATAAAATAACTGAAAGAAAAATTCAAACATGTCAGAGAGCCATGGAGCGTAGCATTCTAAATCTAAAACGCATAGATAAACAAAGAAACACACACATAAGAAGACTAACAAAAGTAATAGACGCTCTAACCTACTGCAAAAGATTAAAATGGAAATGGTCAGGTCATGTCGCTCGTATGAGCACAGATAGATGGTCAAACAAAGTAATGCACTGGTGTGGTCCAATCGGGAAAAGAAAGCAAGGTAGACCCCCTGAAAGATGGCTTGATAATATCAAAAAAATAGCAGGAACTAACTGGGCAGAAAAAGCCAAATATAGAATACTTTGGAAAAAAATGGAGGAGGCCTTTACTCAATAAGAGGTCCTTTAATCAAAACTTATTGTACTTTGTGTAATTTATTTATTAAGGACAAATAAAGGCTTATTATTATTATTATTATTAAAGAGTGCCACAAGCTATAACGCAATACAATTGGTTAGGATATCAATTTATTAGGAATAGCGCGATTCTACGCAGTTTGGCAGGTTTAATACGATATTATTTTGATATTATGTTAGTTATTTGCCAATAAAGTATTTTTTCTTAAGTAATATTAAGATTCAGGATTGGGCGCTAACTGATCCGCAACACTTATAGTACATAACTGGCACCGGTGTAGAAACCGGCTCGTCGACACGCGCCTTCAGTTGTAACTTAGTGCCGTAAGCTTGCGGCTTGCTAGCCCAATATTTTTTAAACCTGTACCATAGACGCAGAAAAAAGAGCACATTATGTTATCGCGACACAAGTGTCAAGCTCTTTAGCTTTTTGCAGAAGTCTACCAACATTCGGGGTATGTTCCGATATGCACTGCGACCACTGTATTGTGTGACGTCAATTCAGTATTCTGTGAATGAAGCCGTTCCTTTATAGCCAGTATCCTATCAAAAACATAAATGTGAAATGAGAGCCAAGTTCAATAATATGATATTGCCTTGGTTGTTGAGTTCAACGACAAAAGAAGTGAGATCTAAATGGGTGCCAAGTTCAATGGTCAGTCCTGAAATTTATTTGTAACAACATAAAATATCATTTCTTCTTATAACTTAGGATAATATATTGTAGCCTAAGGTCTGTCTTGGCTAGTTCTTTAATAATCATAATAATTTGTATATGAAAACTAGCCAAGACAGACCTTAGGCTACAATATATTATCCTAAGTTATAAGAAGAAATTATATTTTATGTTGTTATAAATTTCAGGACTGACCATTGAACTTGGCACCCATTTAGATCTCACTTCTTTTGTCGTTGAAGTTAACAATCAAGGCAATATCATATTATTGAACTTGGCTCTCATTTCACATTTATGTTTTTGATAGGATATCATTACTTTTTGTATATAAATTATTAGTAGTAGGTATAACGTGCGCAGACGGATGTGCTATACAATAGAGCTCTCTTGAGCCTTGATTTGACTTGGATCTAAATTGATAAGATGTACTTCATCTAAGGTTTTAACTCTAGAGAGTCCAACGTAAGCCTGCCCTTTACTAAATATAGAGGAGCCTATGTCGAGAAGAGCACTGTCAAGGCTAAGACCTTGTGATTTGTGTATAATAATAGCATATGCTAAGCAAATAGGGAATTGTTCCCTGTTAACATACACATTACTTAATAACTGAAACTTGGTCTTGACTCGTTCTAGTTCGTAAATTAAATTATGTTTAAATTGTATTGTAATTTTACGTGCGCTATTGCTGTTGTCGACTTCCCAATGTACCTTCTCTATTTTTCCAATGGATCCGTTTACCAATCCTCTACTGACATCTACGTTTCTTCGCAACATTACACGTGCACCTATTTTTATCGTGACGATATTTTCTAAGCCAGCAGTTAGCGACGAATCATCCTCGTTCTTTTTGAGTACTTCACTTGCACGTTTTTTTAAGTACCGTGGACAGTCTATTTCGTCTATCGAATTTAATTGAATTTCTGGTTGCTCCATACTTGCTAATATTGCAGTATTAAACTGATTACACATATTTTTAGTGGGAAATAAACATACTGTATCATCGGACAGCAGTCTAAAATAGGATATGATTTCTTTAAGCCGGTCGTTTTGATTTTTAGCGGTTAATTTGAGGAGTCGATTAGATAAAGTACAACTGTCTTGACTTGTTACTATACCCATTCTTAAACGATTCAACATTTCGCCGAAAACTTGGTCGTTTTTTTGTCTCATATTTACAGTTAGTTCCTCATAACAAAATAGTTCTTTCCATAAATTTAGAGCACTAAGAGATCCTAAACATTTAAGGACATCAGACGACTTCAAGTTTTCGAACGGCGACAATTGTCTCACTGGAGGCAATTGGAGCAGATCGCCAAACAACACTATATGAATCTTGCCGAACCATCCGTCGTCAGCGTCACCGGTGTCATATATTTCTGTTAAGCGAAGATGGATGTACATTAATGTTATATTGGAAATTATAGACACTTCATCAATTATTAAAAGTACTACATCTTTTAAATCACATCTTAAAACTTTTAATACTTGGTCTGGTAAGGAAGTGTACTTGGGACAGTTTCCGTGCTCTACAGGCAGCTGTAGGAGCCTATGTATTGTTAGACCGTAGCTACTGCAGCTAACTTATTCATTCGCTTCTTAAACCAGTTTTTAATTGTATTGATTAAATAACTTTTTCCCGTGCCGCCTGTCCCACTAACAAATATTCTCAAAGTTTTAGATTCATCTAATAAAGTCTTACAGATCTTGTCGAAAATACGTTTTTGGTCTACATTTAAACCTTCTATCATTTGTTCGAGCTCATCTTCAGATACCAAATCTTTAGCATTTCTGAAATCTTCCATTGCATTCACAGCTTCAACAGGTAGAAAGTCCAGTGGATTCTCTAGACCATCATCTTCGTGTTTATCTTCCTGTCGATCTCTTTCAATTTCTGCTACTTTTTCTTCAATCATTTCAAACGCTCTCTCTATGTTATTTAAGAATTCTGTCTGCATTTCTCCGTAATCAAGTCCGTCCATAATTTGATCCTTTAGAAAAATGAAGGCTTCAGTGTAAGTATTTTGTCCAGACTTCAGTACTGCTAAATCTCTCCATAGATGAAACATTAACAAAAGCGAAAAATAGTATTTTTCTGGGTGTTTATTTACGTCGTAAGTATAATGATTTATTAAATAAGGTCTCTGTCGTTTCTTTAAATATTTATTTGATGATAATTTATATACACAGGTATATAAGCTGCTGCTGAAGAGGGCGGGGTTGTAAGTATGTCAAACCATCGACCGAAATTATATAGATTTATACTCTCTAAGACTTGAGGACGTTGAGGATAAATATTATCAAGTCAGTAGAATCAGTAGAATCTGATTCAAGTTCAATTATTCCTTTTTTAGTTCTTACTCTTCGGTTGCGATATATATTTACATCGAGCCATCGGATTGTGGTCTGTGCATCGGTACCATAAAGAGAAATCCCTAAGAGTGTATTGCTTGCTTCTAATTTACCACATTCTCTATTATTAAGTGCTCGGAGACCTACGTTAAAAAGCCTACTAGCGAGAGATTTGGTAGAATTTATGTTGTCAAAAGTGTCTACTGCGTGACTTTTTTCACTTTTAGTTGTATATTTGGTAATGTCAAACCATCGACCGAAATTATATAGATTTATACTCTCTAAGACTTGAGGACGTTGAGGATAAATATTATCAAGTCAGTAGAATCAGTAGAATCTGATTCAAGTTCAATTATTCCTTTTTTAGTTCTTACTCTTCGGTTGCGATATATATTTACATCGAGCCATCGGATTGTGGTCTGTGCATCGGTACCATAAAGAGAAATCCCTAAGAGTGTATCGCTTGCTTCTAATTCACCACATTCTCTATTATTAAGTGCTCGGAGACCTACGTTAAAAAGCCTACTAGCGAGAGATTTGGTAGAATTTATGTTGTCGAAAGTGTCTACTGCGTGACTTTTTTCACTTTTAGTTGTATATTTGGTAATATAATAATTTAGTACAGCTGTCTATTCGCCTACATACTGTAAATCCATGTTGCCATTCCAAGCGAGAAGGATTGCTGGATTATAGTCGTTAATATAACGAGATTCTTTTTCGCGAGGTATAATATAACCTTTCTTCCAGGTGAAACGTAGTTAGGGTTAAGTGCTTCGACAAATTCACCAAAATCGGGTTCTTCCACAATTGAAAATGGTTGATACGTCTTAGCAATCAACTTTATAGCATGGCGTCTATATGCTTCTTTTCATCCGCCTGCAACGGCTTTTTTACTCTAGCAAATGTAGAAATTTTTGACTGACTTATAGTTTTACGGGTTTCTGAAAGAGTAATGACATCGCTTCTGTTTTCATTATGTGTGGATGTAGAAGGTTGAGGATCTAAAACTTGTTCATTCGACGACGATAGTGGTACAAGTTACAACTACAACGTGGTCAAACAGCGATGTACAATACGGCCGATGTATCTTGGCGAGTCTGAACTTCGCGCAGAAGGTTGCGCAATAACTGTTTTTAAGTGTTTTCGTATTTATTTTATTTGTACTAATTGGTCAACTGTATTAGGGAAATTTTATTAGTACATAGGTATATAAAAATAATACAATAACATTTTTCTTCACGAGTTGTACATGCGCTAAAGTTCGCAGAGCCTATGTTCAGACCCGTCAAGATACAGCGGCCGTAGTGTAATAGGCTGACTTTTAGCTATAAAGGAATTATAATGTCCTACATCTTTAATTTTTAAATGCGTTTTCAAATTAGTTATAGACTTTGGAATAATAGTCCCATATCAACGTGGATCCTCGGTTACCCATATTTTCACTTAAATTTAAGTAGGTACCTACTTCACCTATGTAAAGTACTTTCGCACCAAATGTCACGTACCTAATTAAAAGTTTACAATTATATTTACAAAAACAAACACTATAATATAATAATATAAAGTTTTTTCGGGTAGGTGTAAATAAAGTATATACAAGTCTCTGCAAACTAATTTTAGTAAATTAATTGATTTATGCAATATTTAAAAGATAAAAGTGCATAATTAAATTCAGTATATACAGTTTCTCGGAGACTTTAAGTTACCAGAACTTTACATGAATATCTGACTGAATATTTGGATCCCCACCTGCCAGCTGATTCAACGGGTACTATATTTTTATAATATTCACTATTAACACAATACGCGAATATGTCACAAATATCAGAATTAGTCAAAGAACAACAGAATTTGGAGGAACTTGTTATGAAGAAGATGGAGGAGCTCCAAGCTCAGCTGCAGTGTGGAGCCGCTAAGGATACTGTGGCAAAAGTTGCTGAGGAGTTTCGCACATTCAGAGAGCTCACTTTCTCTATGCTAAATTTACTGCGGACACAGATAGCTGAATGTGCTAGGGCCATTGATGTCATGGAAACAAGGTCTCGAAAAAAGTTTCTTATTATTTCTGGCATTCTAGAACATAGTGGCGAAAACTGCGCAAATCTGCTCCTTAGCATTCTCCATCAAAAACTGTCCTTGAAGAATATTACATCTGACTCCATCAAGGTTTGTCATCGACTTGGAGGTATCTCAAATAATGATAGTCAACGTGCCCGACCTATGCTTGTAAAATTTGCATCAACTGATATTAAAGCTACTATTTGGAGGGCAAAAGCTAAGCTGAAGGGAACCCCATACACCCTAAAGGAGTTTCTGACAAAGCCAAGACAGGTTGTGTTCACAAAGGCTAGGTTACATTTTGGTATTAGATCATGTTGGACTCAGGACGGCATCATTGTCATTAAAAGTTCGGATGGCGAACGGCATAAAGTGACGTCTTTGGATGAGCTTCAGCCACTCCTGTTGAAATACCCAAAGACATCGTCATCCATTTCCGCCTCCAATGTCGGTAAACCATCTTAAGATTTGTTCTGTCATGCTTCAACTTTCACTACCTAGATAACTTAATTAGCTTTAACAGTCCACTATTAAATATTTCAACTTGTCATGTAACTATGGTGTGGGGTAAATTGTAAAATAATTAAAACTTTCGTCAGCCCAATTCACTTCAAAACAATATTTTGTCAATTGTCAGGTGCTAACTGTCATCTGTCAAGCTTTGTCAACTGTCAACTTTTTTTTTTTTTTTATCTCATGGCTGATAAACTGTGTACTGTAATTATTGTTAAAATGTGTTGCACTCAGTAATTGGATTACCCACCTATAGTAACTATTTACTTTGTTGTTACTTAGTTTCGTTTGTAATATCAGTTAGTTATACGAGTATTATATTATTATGTACTTACTTTCATTGTATTATCAATGTGTCGTTGTCAGTCGGCGGGTGGTGTTGAAATAAGTTATTTTTAGTTGTTTTTATCAAAATATTATTTTAGAGAATACATTTTTTATATTATTTATATAGGTTAAATATTTTATTAGTTAATATATTATATTTTATTACTAGTATATTTTTAAACTAAAATGTCTTTTTCGGATAATGAGTCCTTCTTTTCGGCTAATAGTTCAAATAATTTATCAACAGATGATAGTTTTGATTCAGTTGATGATTCCTTGGGTGAACTCTTGCAACAAAGCTTTAATACTGGTAACAATAACACGATGAATATATGTCACGTAAATGCTCAAAGTGTTCCTAGCCATTTTAATGAAATGTTAGAAACTTTTACTGGGAGCAATGTCCACGCCATACTAATCTCGGAATCCTGGTTCAAGCCTCATCTCCTTTCCACAGCATACTGTTTGCCTGGCTTTATTTTAACCCGTCATGATCGAGTTGACAGACGTGGTGGAGGTGTCGCAATTTACCTACGAAGCGACTTACCATTTAAAATAATTGCATCTTCATGTCCACAAAATACTACTAATGCGGAATATCTTTTTTTAGAGGTCTGGGTTAAGGGAGCGAAATTGGTCCTCGGGGTAGTGTACTGTCCTCCCACCGTTGACTATTTTGCTGAATTCGAATCGGTGTTGGAGTCTCTGGGCCCTGATTACAGTCACCACATTATAATGGGTGATTTCAACACCAATCTTTTAAATATATCTTCCCCACGCTCACAAAAACTTATTAATATCATTGAGTCTGCCAGTCTACATTACTTGCCTCTACAACCGACACATCATAACATAAAAGGTGAGGACTCGTGGTTAGACCTGATTATGACCTCCGATCCTGAAGCAGTTCATTCCCATGGTCAATATCCTGCTCCTTGTTTCTCTTTCCATGACCTCATCTTCATAAGATATAACTTAAAAGCAGCCAGGGCGCGTTCTAAGGTCATGTATAGACGATGCTTTGCGCACATGAATACTGACAGGTTGAAGTCTGATGCGGGAGGAAGGACAACAAGGTTCGGGTTTTTAATAATAAGGTCAATGACCTTTACGATGTCTATGCACCTTTCAAAAGGATTAAGATAAAACATCAACCGGCTCCGTGGATGTCGGAAGAAATTAAATTGGCTATGAGACGCAGAGATCGTGCATTTCGAAAATTTAAATCTAACCGGTGCGAAGACAACTGGGTCAATTTTAAATCGGCTAGAAATCGGTGTAATCAGGTTATACGCAATGCAAAACGCCGACACATTCTTAATAATATTAGCTGCTCCTCATCATCTGTTAGTATTTGGAGGTTTCTTAGCACTTTAGGTATTGGCAAATCGTGCCAGGATAATCTACCACATACAATTGGTTTGGATGACCTAAATTCTCACTTTTCCTCTTGTTCCACATTAGACGCCCAAACCAAAAGTCAAACAATTGCCTACCTAAACAACCTGCCGATTACTAACAATGAATGTTTTAACTTTTCACCAATTACTTTGGGCGAGATCAAGACTGTCATCAAATCCCTAGACTCGAAAGCTGTAGGTTGTGATGATATTAGTCGTCACATGATTATCCCCATATTAGATCAACTCCTGCCAGCTATCACTCATATTATTAACTTCTCATTGGAGTCTTCTACATTCCCTGATCTGTGGCGTAAAGCCTTTATTCGTCCATTATCCAAAATCCCTAATCCATCCCAACCTTCCCACTTTCGTCCTATTTCCATTCTTCCTTTCCTTTCCAAGGTGCTCGAGGCATGTGTCCACAAACAGCTGTCCCAGTTTGTATTCCAAAACAGAATTCTCTCACCACTCCAATCTGGTTTCAGACCGGGACACAGTACCACCTCTGCCTTATTAAAAATAACTAGTGACGTGAGAGCTGGCATGGAAAAATCAAGGATTACAGTGTTAGTTTTGGTGGACTTCTCTAGTGCATTTAACAACGTCAATCACGACATCCTATTAGCCATCCTTTCGCATATATCTATCTCGCCCGAAGCATTAAATTGGTTTTCCTCCTATCTTCGAGGACGCCAACAGAGTGTTAGAGAAGGTCAGTCGTCTTCTAGATGGTTGGATCTTGTAGCAGGTGTACCTCAAGGCGGTATTCTCTCTCCACTTCTATTTTCATTATTTATTAATTTTATCATTCATGTACTTCGCTGCGCGTATCACCTGTATGCCGATGATCTACAACTCTATACACAAGAAACGGTTGAAAATTTGTCTACGGCTATTACGAACATAAACCGTGATCTAGACGCGATAAGTGAGTGGTCTGCTAAGTTTGGGTTACAAGTAAACCCTAGTAAATGTCAAGCTATTTTGATTGGTAGCCCGCGCTTACTTAGCCGAGTCGACATTGGAGCCCTTCCACCTGTGGCTTTTGACGGCAGTGCTATCCCATTTAGCTCCAGCGTTAAAGATCTCGGGTTACACATTGATTGTAACCTCGACTGGCGCACCCAGATTGCCAATATTAGTCGAAATGTTACCGGTTCTCTGCGTTCTCTATATCGCCTCAAAAACTTTTTGCCTCCAAATATAAAATTGTTGTTAGTCCAATCCCTAATATTACCAATACTAGACTACGGTGACATCTGTTGCTACGACCTTAATGCAGACCTCCTTAACAAACTAGATCGTCTTTTAAATAACTGCATTAGGTTTGTATTTAATCTACGTAAATATGACCACATCTCTCACTATCGGTCTAAGCTGCAGTGGTTACCAATTAGGCAACGTCGTTCGCTCCGGGCACTGTGTATGCTGTATTCCCTTCTCCACTCACCCAGTGCTCCTCTCTATTTATCTCCTGACTTTAAATTCCTTTGCAGTTCACACAACAAAGACCTTCGCTCCACTAATAACTTGCTTCTCCTCTGTCCTCCACATAATTCCAGTCTTGTCCATTCCTCCTTCCATATTCAATCCATCCTCCTTTGGAACGCGCTCCCCCAGGAAATTAGGATGTCCCCGTCTAAAAGTATATTTAAACGCAGAGTTCGCCAAATGTACCTAAAATTATTAGCCGGATAAACTATAAAGTTTATTTTTCTTGTTTTATTTGTGTCCATAGTTTTAGTTTTACCATTTCTTAAAATGGATATATAATAAATGATTATGTATATATTATAGGTATTGTATACAGTATATGTATTGTATATATTATATAGTATTATATATGTTACAATTTGTACTTAATATAATGTATTGTGTATTCAACGATTATATATTACGATTAAGAAAACATGTATTTATTATAGTATATATATTATATTTAGTAATACATGTATGGTATTCAGTTTACCCATTGTTTTATTATTATTATTGAATCTGTATATTATAAGAAATGCGCCTACTTCAAATTATCTCTGCATCACCCTAAGGTTGGCTGGTAGAGAATGCCATAAGGCATTAAGCCCGCCTTTGTACAATTGTTGCATAAAGTGTTTTAAATAAATAAATAAATAAATAAATAAATAAAGTCGTATTTTTATTTAGACGAAGCCAACTGACAGTAGCTAATGTCAGTTTGTAAAATAATGTTGCTATATTTAAAGTAATAGTTCAGTTCTCGTTCAGTCAGATGAATGAACAATGAGTGTGAATTGTTAATCATTTCAAACTATAATAGAATGTTACTTCTATTTAACAATAAAATTGTATAAAAGTGCTCTGATATAAGTTACTAGTTGTATTATGTAATAAGCGATGTTTTTTTTATTTTGATTACCTACCTATAATTGTTATATTTTATACATCTATAGTTTCAACTACATGATGTATTAAAAATAGGACAGTCTTACAAGTTTCCTCGCAATGTTTTCCTTAATGTTTAAAACACACAGAAGGTATTCAGTATAAGTAGATACTATAGGAACATAGTCGTCGAAAACTCGTTGGTATGTACAAAGCACGACTAAAATTCGAACCCCGTACCAGATATCGGCAGTTCGGCACATTAACTATTCACTAGACAATCGAGGCAATTTCATTAATTCAGGAGTTTTTCAATCATTCACTTTGATACAACACTATTTTTATTTCATCAAAAAACTGACAACACAGTAAACGTCAGTTGACTTCGTCTAATTATAAATACGACTATAGTATACTAAAGAGAATAGGTATTATTTATTTACACGTTCAAATCAAAATTTATAGCGTTATGCACTAAAATATTATCTATTTTTACAAAAATACACACACAGTTTCATACGATGATACGAGTATTAACGTACCTAGGTACTAAAAGAAAACCGAACAAAATATTTATTTGATCACACGATCGATGTTAATAACGCAATTATTTCACCTGACTAAAAAAACTGACCTACGACCTAAACGACAAAATACGAAAACATTAATAAAAAAAACCAACTATTGAATATGATGTAGGTATATTCAATAGTTTTTTTTATTAATGTTTTCGTATTTTGTCATATTTTGTCGTTTGATTTAAACGCAAGCAATTAACATTGTTTCGATAAAATTAGACTGCCGGCCGTGCCGGTAATGTCACAGATTAATATATCGCACATTCAAAACCAAACCGTCACTAAACAAATAAATATAGTTTAAAAAAACTAAAAAAACACGCTTTTAAAGAATATCGAACTAAAAAGTTGAAAATAATTTCAAAAATTTTAAAAATAAACTTAAAATAGTAGTATATAAAAATACTAGTATAATTGAGGGAAAAGCGGGGGTCGCTCGATATACGAAAATTATGGCACAAAGCGCCCCACGCTTTTCCCTCAATTATACTAGTATTTTTTATATACTACTGTATTAAGTTTATTTTTAAAATTTTTAAAATTATTTTCAACTTTTTAGTTCGATATTCTTTAAAAGCGTGTTTTTAAGCTACCAGAGCCGAGGAAGGCAGAGTAGAGTTGGAAAATAAAACTGCAAAAATAACAAAAAGAAAGATATATAATAATGAATATTATATATAACAATCTACCAAAGTAAACATTTTTATACCTCATCCTGAGGTTACTTTAACAATGAAAAATATGAGCACTCAAGTTATAACAGTAACTTGCGTAATATTTTTAGACAATCAGTCTATTACATAGTCAGTCTACTTATTACATAATCAGACTTTATGTTGAGGTAGGTTTATTGTTAATATACTTAGATTAGTAGTCAGAAACTGGTGTAAATGATAGAAAATTAAACAAAACTTCAAAATATCTTAATTAATTAAAACCTCTAAAATACTTATTTTTAGAAAATAAAACAAAACTTCAAATCGTAACAATCTACCAAAGTAAAATATTTTATACCTTATCCTGAGTCTAACAATAAAAATATGGGCACTCAAGTTGTAACAGTTAAATTTGCGTAATATTTTTAAACAATTAACTAAAATTAACAATCAGTCTATTGCATAGTCAGTCTCTTTAAAACATAACCAGACTTTATGTTCAGGTACCTAGGTATACATATCGTTAATTTACTTAGATTAGTAGTCAAAAACTATTGTAAATGATAAAAAATTAAACAAAACTTAAAAATATCTTAATTAATTAAAACCTCTAAAAATACTCAACTTTAGAAAAAAAAACTTTAGAATTGTACTTTGGAATCAACTGAGTTACAAAATATGGTTATAAAAAGACGATGCGTAGTAAGGAGGAATTGCGTTTTTTCTTACGAGGTCTCTAAGGTCTTGTTTTTTCTTATCTGAAAGTGGTAACTAGTCTGTATACAAAGGTACTAATTGGGGTATTGCTCGACGATTCTTACCTAATTTTATTTCCTTGTAATTCTCTTCCATATAAGATTTATTGTATAAAACTTTTACATCTGAATCTGCTTTTTCTACTCTCAAAATTCTTATTTCTCCTACTTTGACAGTCTGTGTCTTTAATAAATTTATACTCTTGAAGCTTTTTAATATCATAAAATTCCTTGTGACAATTCTGTTATATTAAATATCTATTGCCTCTTTTCTTCGCCTCTCGAATAGCATCTATATATTGACCAGGGACGTAAATGGGCCTAGATCTTAGCATTTTTTTAATTTGCCTCTCAATAGTTGAATGTATTGAATCTCCTTCATTCTGGGTATGTCCTTTTACCATAAACTTGTGAGTTATTGAGTGAATGTTTGGTAAGTTCTTAATAGCGTGAATGTACATAGAAAAAACAAATTGGTTTTCCTGCTGACCGCAGCAGTTGTCAGAGTAAAAAATAACGTTTAGTGTTTTAGATGTTGATGCTGATTTTTTTTGTAAGTATTTAAAAACTTAAAAACACTAGAACCAATTTCGTTGGCCCCCTTCTGACCTTCAACTTCAGTCCAAAAATAACATTCGGTATTGTCAGTTTTTAATTCACAAATGGTAAAGTTCAAGCAATTTAATCGGCATTTGTAGTAGAATGAAGACACATCGCCTTTAGGAACTTGCATCATAGCTTGTAAGTCGTTACAAGCCACAACGTTATTGTTGTCGATTAAATTCTTGTCTCGTGTTTTTTTCGCGACTTTATTTTATCAATTACAGTTCGAATGGGTCTGTCCTTAATGCCTAAAGTTTTCTTAAAAAATATCTTACACACTCTCCTTTTCTCACCATTAACAGTGAAATAAAATGCATGTTTGGGTTTTCGATTGTTATTATATTTTTTATACTGGTACTTGGGTTTTACTTCCGTTATATGTTAAGAAATAAAATTTCTTTGTCTGGATAATTAATTTAAAAAGATAGAAATTTTATTTAGGCTCTCGATTTCAGGCACTACTGCCGAAATCGCTCTTTGGGATGTGCAATTCAAAGTTTCTAGCGCAATACTTACCAAAGATGGTGGATTATTGAGCAAACTCAAAGTCAATCAGGTCTGAATATGTATTATCAGGTAAAAGAGATGGGCTTACTGAATTTATTTGTTCATTTCTTAAGCCAGAATCCGTAATAGTCTCAGCAATTTGACCATGGTGGTCAGTATTCGAATGAGTGTCATCAAGTGTATGCATTTTATATGAATAATTTACTGAATTCAAAATTGTTTTTACTGTTACCATCATCTTCACACGAGGAAACATTGCCGTATTCTAAAGATATTTGTTGTAAAGCAGTCAAAGATTTATTAGACTTCTTGACACCAGTTTCAATAATCATCCGCGATTTCACACTTATACAATCTTTATCTGAATCTGAATCATTAGAGTCTGAGCTGAAAGAGGATTCAGATGAACTTGTTGACGATGTTGATGAACTAGATTAGGGTTTCTCAAACTTATAGCTCCACGTACCCCTGTTTAAGTTCCCAAGTGACTGAACCCCTAACACTGCTCCCATCAAGATGAAAATAAGAAATTCTAGTTAGCATGGTTTTTTATTTTAATAAAAGGCAACACAGTCATACAAAAAATGTTTTTAATATTAATGTGATGGATAGGCTTGTTTCTTATCGCAAATGGAGTCGATTTTAGGAGCAATTTTGGACAATTTTAATCTTAATTCTGGGTCAATATTAAGTCGATTTCTGTACTTGGTTTTTATCATTACTAGATGTGAAAACCCACTCGCACATAAGTATGTCGTTGCGAAGGGTAAAAGAAAATTTACCGCTTTTCGTGAGAGTTCGGGATATTCTTCCTGTCTAGCTGTCCAAAATTCGATCAAAGGCATCCTTCTGAAATCAGCTTGAAGAGTTTCATCTGTGGACATTTCTAGTAATGACTCCTGTTGCTTAATACTGAAACCGGCATTTATGCTCTCGGTTGTGACCATAAATGGGTTTCGAATCCAGCCTTCAGTATTATCAATATCTGGAAAATACCTTTTCAGTTCGTTGGTGAGGTGAGACTGATGAAAAACTATTTCATCCTTTATTTTGGCATCCACGGCCTAAGGCGTTCGTCGTTACAAATTCGTGCAGCAGAGGAAAACATTGAATGATATTTTGAGTCAAGCACGTTTTCCAAAAGTCAATTTTTTTAGGAGTGCGTGTATTTTGTCCTGCTCTGTGAATACGCTGCATGCGGAACCTTGCATCGAAGCATTTGTTTCGTTGAGACATGAGAAAATGTCAGCTAAATATGTAACTCTTTTAAGCCAGGTTTCATCTTCAAATCGGAACTTAAGGTTGAAGTCACTGTCCTTCAAAAATAAATAGATTTCGTGACGAAGTTCAACAAACCGAGCTAATATCCTGCCTCTTGACAACCAGCGTACTTCACAGTGTAACAGTAATGAAACATGTTCACTACCCATGTCTCGGCATAATAATGCGAAAAGTCTCGAATTGAGCGGACGTGCTTTTATGAAGTTTATTATTTTTATGACCTCTGACAACGCTGTTTGTAAGTCATTAGGCATTTTATTGCACGCCAATGCTTCTCTGTGTAATGCACAATGCGTACTTTTGGCATCAGGGGCAACATTTTTAATCCTGGTAATTATACCAGGGGCAACATTTTTAATCTCGGTAATTATACCAGTCATTGCCTTGGCACCGTTAGTCGATATACCAACACACCTTTTCCAATCTATGGAATGTTTTTCAAAAAAACATTGATGGTGTTGAAAATATCTTCTCCTTTTGTCGTAGATTCCAAGGTCTTGCAGAACAGAAAATCTTCTTCGGAAATATTTTCATACACATATCTAACAAAAACAAGTAAATTCGGTACCTAATACACTTAAATCTGTTGATTCGTCAACTTGAATAGCATAATAACTATTTTACAATCGTTGTGCGAGTTGATTTTCAACATCATGTGCCATGTCATGAATGCGTTGTGCAATTGTATCATTCGAAAGAAGTATTTTATCCAGCAATTTCGATGAGTTTTGTCCTAACACGCAACTAACCATATCTTTAGCAGCTGGTAAAATCAATTCTTCAGCAATATTGTATGACTTTCCGGCCTTTGCGATTTTATATGCCACAAGGAAAGACGCCTGCAAATATTCAGAATTAGTAGCCAAGGTAGTTTTTATACTTTTTTTTTGAAGAATCTAGCTCTTTCTTTTTTCGCACAAAGAAATCCAAACGTTTGTCTACACGTACTGCTGATGCTTTGTCTCCAAATGACTTCGCAGAAATTATGGCTTCATTAAGCTATTTGCTAGAACTTCTGAACATATTACACACTGTGGCTCTGAGTGTTGAGATTCATCTTTGCAAGTAAATCCAATTTTCAGATAGTCTTCGTCATATTTCCTTTTTTTTTTGATAAAATGATGTTATTTTCTGGTTTCTACATTTTGCAGCAGTTTCGTTTGAAACTGAACTTTTAGCAGAAATAGACGCACACTGGGAAGACGTACTTTGTACAGGTTACGAATTAGATGAAGACGTCAAAGTATCTAGACATTTTCTACGTAATGACCCCGTTTTTAACCACTGATTCTTGTTAACAACTAGAATCCGAAAAAAGTTATTGCGTACCGCACGAAACGATCTAAAATTCTAAACCGAATGCAAAGTGCAAACCGCCGCCGCCGCTGCATTCCCTCCCCCCGGTCCCCTCTTGTGCCGTGCCTAGGAGTCGAACGCGCGATCGACTGTCGCGCGCGCGCGCTGTCATGCGTGCTATACGTGTGCTAGCCAGCCATCCAGCCGCCATTACGTAAATCTTTTCGCGTACCCCCTACCATCAAATGACGAACCCCTAAAGGTTCGCGTACCACACTTTGAGTATTACTGAACTAGATGATCCTGGGGAACTAGAAGGTCTTGAAGAATTAGATGACTTTGATGAATTAATAATTGCAGATATCATTTCTAACTCCGAACAATTTGCAGGATGTAGTCTTGAAGCAGAGGCATCATTCAAAGTTGTATTTTGGCATCGTCTTTTCTTTGGTAATGTAATCTGAATAGATTCAACAGAGCTAGATGAGGATAAATTGTCAAGAAAAGTAGGTTTATACTCTTGATCAAAATCAGAAGCAGGTGAGTAACCTCGAAAATAATGTTGGCTAGAAGAAGACGATTCTGACAGACTTCTAACTTGTTGCTTTTTTTGTATTCCAGGAGCATTGAAGCTTGGGCCTGCTGTTGGTTCAAAATTATTTTCATTCGTTCTTTCCAATTCTACAAAATCATTAGCATTAACTGTTGATATGTTATTACTATATTTTGAATTAACTTATTTTACAAATTCTTTTAATTTTCTAGTTCTTGGGTTAACAGGAGGCATAATTAACGGCTGCAATAAAAAAAATCGTATGTAGATATGTGACTAGGGTTTTTCAAATAATATAATACACGGTCTACAATAATTTATGAGTAGGTACAAATAAGAATAAAATTATGGTATGGCTAGTAACATACAATTTTAAGTGAATCGCAATAGCAGGATTATTATTAGGCAATTTTTTCATAGTTAATGCCTCAAAATACTAAATAACAGGTAGCAATCGGAACAAAAACTATTATTATTATTATTAATCTTAATATGCAAAACGATCATGAGATAAAATGGCACTTTTTCGTTAATGTCAATTATAATACGATTATAATATATTAAAATCATTAATTTTATTAGAATAATGTCACAATACTTAAAGCGACATTAAACATTTTAATATATTTTGTGAACATTAGCTAAACGTAACAGTAAAACTGACACTTTTCTATTAAATACATTTTTTAAACAGTCGTCTTTTAAAGAAGTAAAAATATTGTTCAAAACCGTCACTTTACGCATAACGACATTATTCGTTATACTAATGGTCAGTCACGTACATATTAATAACAGGAAGACTGTCAGATTAAGTTTAAATGCAGTATTCGTGCAAATAATGGTCTTACATACCTTGGAATTTCACAGCAATTTGTATTGAAATAAAAAATGACACTATTCCGCACAGAGTTCACGTGTAAGCTACGCTATCCATGTCGCTAATGAAAAAATGTCAATGTCATTGTCACTGGCTGTTGCCAGCCCCCCCAAAACGCATAACGACACTTACGACATTTATGATCGTATTAGGGCTAAAACTATTGGTGTTTTTGCATTATGTATTTCTAACAAAGTGTCACTAGATGGCAGCAATAGTTCAAACTTCGCATATTTTGTTTAGTGACGGTTTGATATTCAACGTGCGATAAGTAGCAAGCTATAGGACAGCTTTTTTGCGTAGTTCCTGTAAAAGTAGTTTTGGCGTTGCGATCGCCGTTTATATCAAAGGTGTCAAAACTAGGATCAAGTATGCTCTGGATTTGCCAATCGCGTACACCCGAAAGGGACAAGACATAATAGTAGATTATGCACCAAGGGGATAAAGCAGTGTCTTACGTCACGGGCAGCATATTGGACCCTGAGCGTAACGAGGGACTCTAGAGTTAACTCCTGAGCGTAGCGAGGTAGTTAAAACTTAACTCCCGAGCGTAGCGAGGTAGTTAAAACTTAACTCCCGAGCGAAGCGAGGGAGTTATGTAGAGTCCTGAGTCAAGTGATGGGTTCAAGCTGCCCAAAACGAAGACAGGCTTTATCCCAGAGGTGCATACTCTACTTTTCATACCTACTGCGAGGCAATAAAAACCCAGGGCTACAAAAATAAAACATTTATTTTGTTAAAAATTAATATTGGACACATTTGTCCAGTTATGGAGGGACAGCGTAATATTTTTATTAGGAACATTTATGGAAGTTGTGGTGGAGTTTATTTAAGCAGTACTTAAAGATTCAGGAACTTGTGACTGACGATTTTGACACGTGAGAATGTTAAAATTATAGGTGGCCAGTTCGATTTTCGAATAAACTCTCTTAGCAATACCATATTATTATTGAAAACCTCTATGATAGATAAGTATCTATTAGGAGTTTTCATACGAATTTTAACGTTCCAAATTCAAATCACTTTAATCCCTTGGGAGTTTCATACAACATTATCTCCCTTGGGAGTCAATGACATGCTTTACGTTGAGATTGCGTGATATATAATCGGATATTGTCGAGCAGGTGGTATGAAAAGTACATAATATACCAGTGTTACCAGCCCCTACCAAAATACCCCGTTTTTTTTTTCAGGAATTTTACAATACAGCAGTAACAATAATATAATAAGTAAGCAGTAATAATGGGGTCTACAGACGGTACAGCGGATCTGGTACGCTCCGTACCAAATTCGGGCGTGTGTGGGCAGTCCGGCGAACATAAGAAGAAGGCGAAGAGTTCGCCGCTGTCCGCATCGGATCTGGTCCGCTCCGTACCAGATCCGTGCGTGTGTAAAGCAGTCTGGCGGTTAGGCCGTACAACGGTGTCAGTGTTGCCAACTTAGGAATTTTCCCTTCTGTACTTCACTTTGGTTCATTCTACATGTGTGCCAAATTTCATCAAAATCGGTCCAATAGTTTCGGAGCCTATTCGTTGCAAACAAACAATCAAACTTTTCCTTTTATTATATTAGTATAGACATATATTTAAGATTTTTATTATATAATACACATATTTAATACGTACATCCATGACCCAGGAACATAGAAAACTTTTTTGTCTCCTGGCGGGATTCGAACCCGCGACCTCCGGCTTGAGCGCCAACGCGCTAACCACTGGGCCCTAGAGGTTTTTACGCAGTCAGGTTTTTCAATTTTTTAATCAATGTATTTTATTCTGCGTTTTCTTTTGATACTAGCATGAAAATGTTCTGTCAACTGGCTCAACTCCTAGTCGAGCCTGAGAGTTGAAAGGAACGTCTTTAGCATGATTTAATGAAAAAAATTAAACAAGTTACCACAAATTATTCATTAGTTACTACGTAACAGATGCGACAGTGATGTTTTACCTAGTTTCCAGTTGTTCCGTTCTGGCGCCACTGTAGCCTCCTTCATTTTGACAGTACACATCGCATAGTGCTTGAAACTGTCGATAATCTAGCATCGACACTTTAGTGAAGTGCTTATTCTATCGATAAAATTTCTGTGTAGGCAGGCAGGTTCCTACAGTTAAATATTTTTAATATTTACTCAAAAATAAAAAACAGGTTATAGTTTTTTCATTTATTTATTGCTTTTTTTCTTAATTTATTACTTCTATATTTTACAAAAGCAGTTTTATGAATCTCGGACATTTTTAATGCATACTTTTCTTCCATGTCTCCCTTTAAAATTTTATATTTAAAATAGCAATATTTTAATTGCTCCAGTTGTGGACATGAAGCCTGATTACATATTTTTAAAATATATTTTTGAGTAAATTTGAATGCGTATTCTGACAACCCCTAAATTATTATTTTTTAACAATTTGTATTCTCTATGCCGAATATAAGAATAAATATTATCCTCTGTAGAGCTACTTGTGTAAGTCTCCACGCATGTTTTACATTTAATATTTTTGGTCATTTTTCGGCAAATGTATCCTGCAGTATACGCTGAGCAATGAACTTTTATTTTTTCTAAGATAACTTCTTCTTTCGATATAGATCCACTGTTATAATTTTTATTTCATGACTTTCCTGTGAAGTGGATGGTAGTATATTGTCGTTATTTTCATTATTGTCATCATCAAATAAAAAATTCACATAAATCAATGTGTCTCCATTGTCCTCTTCACAGTTAGCAAATTTGGAATGAGGGCTTAACAAATGCGAAAATAATAAACATTTATATGCATAAATGAAAGTGTTTGCATCTGGATTAACATTACGATAATTTAGGGCTCTTACACGTCCAAAAATTTTCCAGTGGGTCTTGATTGACATTGCGAGGATAATAATATTTTACGGCATATTTTTCGAATAATATTTTAGTTATCCTAATAAAACTCTCCAATGTTGTAATCCGACCATCTACTGATGGTACACGTACAAGTCGAGGTTTTCCTGATTGTAGGGCAAGTTTACTTGACGTATCTTCATATTTCAATTGTTTTAATTTTTTTATGGCTTCCGTCCAAAACTGTATATGTGGGGAGTTCATTTTTACTGCTTTTCTTAATTTCCCTTTAGTTGCACCACCAGGATAGCAATTGACACTATCAAAGAGTTCATCAAAGAATTCGACAACTTCTGCTGTAGTTTCCATGCTGCTGCTGCTGCTGCCTGTGTAATGGTTATCTAAAAATGAAATATGTATAAAAAATTTAAACCTTAAAAGACAGTTAATCTTAAATTTAAATAAATATATCATTTAGACAATATGTGATTGTATCCTAACTCTTTAAACAGTCGGGCCAGCTAGTAATGTTATTAATAACAACCGCCTGGCTTTATGTAGAAAACTTTGGGCATCAAACACCAAAGTTTTCAATTTCAAATACACCCTTTAAAAATATGAATAATGGTAAGCCGCAAATTCTGCAAATGATTAAAGTGGAATTAGCACACAGGCAGTGGCCATAAGCGACTCCATTATTATACTATGTGATGTTTGTACTAGTTTGGTGCGTTATTTTTTATTGTATTTGGTTGAAGCTATCCATCCCTCATGTTGGAAAATTTGTTCTATTTAGAAAATGATCTTAACATAATATTATATTGTATATTGTTAACTTACTGAGTGTATTTGTATATTTTAGCATGGCGGCAGTCCGAGCACTAAGCAGCTACACTGACTTTCATTTTCTTCATTTTTTCTGGATGAACATGATGTGCTGTTAATTTAGGTAATGCCCTGGTGTGTCCCAATTTGCTATCCAAATCATATATAAATTGGATATCTTTCCATGTGGCTGTTTTGCCCTTCCAAATAATATTTTTATTTAGAAAAATATTTCTCAGTCCTTTTAAAAGGTGAGGTGGGTCAAAAAACACTCAACCTGTATCCAGCAATGACGATTGTGCCATCTGAAAGGAAAACAATCATTTAAAAGTGGAAGTATGCAGAAACTAGTGTGATTAATAAAAAAAAAAAAAAAAAAAAAAACAAAAAACCCGACTGTGTCAAATAAATTTGATGTAGCCAGTGTCACTCTTATAGTAAATACGAATCTAACGACACTGATCAAGCTAAAATCCATTAAGCCGTTCAGGCTTCAGAGTGTGACAAAGAATTATACATGCATACTCTCGAAAAACATAACCCTCCTTCTGGCGCAGTCGGGTAAAAAGGGCAACTACTCTAAGATAGATTTTATTTCATTAGATATATACTTAATATTAAATGAAACACTCACCATCCTTATCTTTTTGATAACTAGATTTTTGGACTCTTAAACTTTTTATAGCAAATCTAAATGTTGATCCTTGATCACAGACTAGTCCCAATGGTATTAATCCAGTCTGAGCCACTTGTTCTACAAGCTGCTTCAAAATATTTTGTAGTGAAGCTGATGACACTGTCCCTTCACAGAAGTAGAATGCCACAGTTTGGCGCCATGATGAACACACTCCTCTAATCATGAAGACTAAAGCATGGTCACAAAATCTCATCTTTCGGTTTCCAGCTACATCAACGAACCCATTAATTTCATCATTTATTTCATTGTATGTTAAATGTGGTGTTAATGCAATTTTATCAAAAACAATATTGCATGGTTTTTGATGTGTATTCCAATTTCTGGTTTTGTTACCAATATATTTAAAAACTCTAGAACTAAGCCCTGGTTCTATAATTATTTTTTCAGAAAGACGGTTTATTTATTTGGCAAAGAAAACATATTTTCTAATAATCTATATGATTTTGGGCTTTGCTTCCACAATACCAAAGCAGTCAACTTTGCATCAAAGGTGAATCTTCTTGCCATTTTATTTTTCCGACATAGCTTAAGCTGCATCAATAGTATTGTCTGTGCGTGTTTGCTTAGAAAGCCAAAGTTTTTAAATAATGCTTCAAGATTCCCATATGAAACAGCTTGTTCAAGCCTTTGTGTGGCTGTCTGACCCAAACTATTCACAGTTACTTTGGTTACACGCTTCACAAATTTACTTTTCTTTGAGTTTAACTTTTTCAGTGCAGAATCTGTGAAAAGATACAGAAAGTATTAAAGGTTTCACGTTAATAGTTAATATTACTATGCAAGTAATAATGAGAACTATTACAAGTAAAACAATTAAGTTACTTAAGACATTTAAATACACATAATATCACTTAACTGTTTTTTTTTTGTATTCATGTACTAATAAAATTTACCTTTCCACCTTTGTGTAATACACTTTTTTTCATGGTTAATTTTTCCTTCTACAGTTGATACCATTTTGTATTCTGAAAAAAAAAAAAAAAACATTTTTCATAACATAAGTTGTTTTGTTTGTTTTCATCCTACTAAAATTATAAATGTGAAAGTTTGTGAGGATGGATGGATATTGTTACTCTTTGACGCAAAAACTACTGAACGGATTTCAATGAAATTTGGTATGGTAGTTTAGGCTCTGGATTAAAGCATAGACCACTTTGATTCCTGAAAAAGTTCCCAAGGTTAGTCCCAATAGTTCGATTTTCCATGTTCCATGTTATTTATTTTTGTTAGGATAAGTTATTTAATTAGAGTTGACCAGCAAATAAAATTTACTAACCTGAATGTTCAGGAAGTGTAGGGAATTCCATTTCTTTGCTGAAGGAGCATGAAGGATGGTCCGCCACATCTGTAAATGAATAACACAATAATTAAAGTTCGGCCGTTCAGAGAATGCGTTCCTGACACCTATCAGTTAGTCACGACTAGTGATACACTGAGTTCGTTACCGATCCTCCAAAATGAACCGCCGCATTATTTTTAAGATTATTTTCGTTTTAAATTGGCGGAATCATTTAAAATTTATATTTTAGTTATTTAAGTGGAAACCAAAAAAGGTAATATTCATATAATAAAATTGTTTTATTTATTCTTTGTTACAAAGTTACAATCTGTATTTCTATGCAATAAAGTACATTGAATGTAATGTGCGTACAGAATATTAATCAGACTCCGATTCGCTTGAGGAGGTGGTGTCTTCATCATCATCTTCGCCTACATGTATAATTATATTATTATCAATAACATAATCAATCCTGATATCTCGGTCAAAATGTTCCAAAATCAAGTTTTTAGTCTTCTCAACAACCTTTGCCCAGTCATCTCTTGTGACTTCCCCGCAGGCTTCTTTTAATAACCCCATCATCTTTTTCGTGCTGAATGGCGGGGAAGTATTGTGGCGGGCGGCGTAACCTTTTATTTGAGCCCAGATTAGCTCGATCGCGTTATATTGGCAATGATACGGTGGAATTCTTAGAACGCGATGACCGTACTCCAGAGCCAGTTCATCGATTTCGTATCGCACATTTGCCGCTTTATTTTATTTAACTAATTTAATTAGCTCTGCTTTTAGCATCTGCATATTTGCGTCAATGCCTTTTGCTTGTAACCAAGCCACCATTTCTTCTTTTTTATTAGCTTGCGTAGGTGGTTTCTGTTTTTGAACCGAGTGATAGGAGGCATTATCCATGAATATTACAGAAGGCTCTGGCAGGCTGGGCAACAGCACGTTCTGGAACCACTCTTTAAATGTAGTGGCATTCATTTCCTCGTGGTAGTCATTTGTGGTTTTTGATTGAAATGCCAGTAACGCGTTCTCCACAAAGCCGTATTTTGCAGAACCTGCGTGGCATATTATCAGACGGGCCCCCTTACCCATTGGTACTTTCGACGTCGACGCTTGTGTATCATCCGTCCAAGAACGGGAAACCGTGTGATTGGCGTTTAGCCATGTCTCGTCAATGAACACGACATTATGCCAGTTATCAAATTTTTTTTGCTTCTCTCAAAAAACTTATCCGTTTTAAAATTATGTCGTATCGTTCTAATAAAATTTTTCTTTAATCTGTTTTTTATACGAGAAACCAATATCTTTTAAGATTTTGGTTAAAGCAGTTTTACCCCCGCTAAACAGTCCAGCTTCTCTTAACGATGCCAAAAGCTTCTTCCTGTTGAGATATTCATTTCTGGAATAGTAACCATATATATAATTTCTGATTGCATCGGCGTCAAAGGTGTCAATATCTGTCACGGGTTTAGTTCTACGTTTCTTCTTCGGAGTACGTAAAATATTATCTTCCGTGCCAGTAGAGCCGAACTTTTCTTTATTAATATTTGTTATCTTTCGTTTGCTAACTCCAAGCGCATTAGAGACGCGTTCTTGTACTTGTTCGACAGGTACCAGGGGTCCGCAATTTTGCCGCTCCCTCTCAAAGTAATCTTGCAGCTTGATGATTAACTCACGGGCTCCACTTTCAATGTTTGTCCACGTTTAGGCACTAGACACATTATTATGCACCAAAAGTAAAAAGAACGCAATACACAACACAATCGAAGTCCGATTTAGCACCGATGTCAGTTTGAAAAGCAGAAACAGTCCATTAAACAAAAGCCGGGTAATCAAATAAAAACAGATCGAAAACACTTGAAGAACGTGATCTATGCGTACGAAACGACAACAGACGACTGTTTTAGCGTCACAAAATGGCGGCCCATAACGCCATTTGGGGTTACCATTTTTAATCTAAGTATAAAAATGCTAGTAACGCCATTTGGGGTTACCATTTTCAACCTAAATATAAAAATGTTTGGTCGTAGTTTTATTTTTATATTTCATAAAAGTTATCTTATAGTCCATTATTTTCAAATACTTAAAAAGAAAAACAAAACGTATTATTTTATAAAGTATAACTGTATAAGAACAGATTACGATACTATTATTGCCTGTTATTGTTAACACAGCACTATTTTACAAATATAAAGCGCTGACATAACCTTGTAATAGCGCAGTATAGATTTAGAAAAATATTGTTTACCAAGTTATTTGACACTCAGTTAGGGACAAAATTATAACATTCATTGATTATTGATAGAATAGCGCAGTATAGATTTAGAAAAATATTGTTTACCAAGTTTTTTGACACTCAGTTAGGCACAAAATTATAACATTCATTGATTATTGATATAATAATGTTGTTTTAATGCTCATCAATTGTTAAAACGGTAAACAACCAGCAAAAAAAATTGTATCGTATCTGCAACGCCATTACAAAGTTACGTCGTCAGTTCAATCGCGACGTGTCAGGAACGCATTCTCTGAACGGCCGTAGTATATGAAGATGAACAGCATATTATAAAGTTGACAGGGCTAATGAATGAATTCTACTCACACACTAATCTACTCACCACAATAATGCAATTTACAATCCAAATAGGTACACTACACAACTTCACAACATAAATATATTATTTTACACTACAGTCTACACTACAAAATATTACAATTACGCATAATAAACAATATCGACTGTCGTACTTGTCGTATGCAAAAAATGGCAGAAATAATTTTTAAATTTTCTAATGTTTGGGATTTTCAACCAATGAGAGACTATAATCGGTATCCGAGCGGCTTACTGAATGATCATTTCGACCAATTAAATTATAAAGAATATTTTGTCATTCATTTCCAAAACGTATTAAGAGCCATTAGGCCTACAGTTTAAATTTAACCTTAAAACAAACGCAATAATGACTATTATAGAATGAAACATATATTTCATTACTGAAACGCTCAGACACCGTATTACGATTTTCAAAATTCGAACTGGTCGTCCAATAGGACGGCATATTTAAATTTCAACTATAATATTTCGAACGAAATAAGGTCTTTATACAATGCGAAAAGTCCTTATTGATCGGCTTATGTAACATTGTGATGTCTGTTGCATAGATGGCGTTCGCGCCGCCCTACATCGCGCTATAGCTTGTACGATAACTAATTTGTCATAGTCAAAGAGAATATAACCACTATGGTCATAGTTACTGAAATGTATCCAACATAAAAGGGAAGGCGATGGGAATCGGCATCTATACACGCTTCGCCACTGGTCTATACCAAATTTCATAAATATCGGTTATAGCGTGAAGAGGTAATAGACCGACAGACAGACACACTTTTGTATTTATAATATTAGTATAGATTATAGCATAACTTAACTTTTGATTTTTTTGATGGTTGATAACCTTTCAATAATAGCAGAAAACAGCTAGTAAAATGTAATCCAGTATTTACATAAAACTACAGTAAAATTTACAAAAATAGATTTAACTGGTTTTGTTCTGTAGCTTGATTTAAGAGCTGTAAAATATCACATACCTTTATGTCTTATTGCAACAACTGGATTAACTTCATTTGAGCATGACGGATGTCCATGAAAATCATCACCTAAGACAAAACAATATGATAAATTATTAATAAAATCATGAATAGGCTGACTAGTAAGATGGCATTAATTTAATTTTTTTATAAATGACAAATACATTATCTTTCGAAAAATTAATACAGTATCCTTTTAAATTTTTCATATTTGAGATTGAGAATGAGTTTAGAGTACTTAATACATACCTGCCCTTCCAATGACCATCATTTCATCTGTAGCATTTACATCCTCATTGGAGTTCTCTTTGTAATAATTGTGATCACTAAGAGCATTATGAACTGAAACAATAGTTTGAATAAGATTTTAAAATATATATAATATTATAAAGCTGAAGAGTTTGTTTGTTTGTTTGTTTGTTTGTTTGAACGCGCTAATCTCAGGAACTACTGGTACGAATTGAAAAATTCTTTTTGTGTTGGATAGTCCACTTATCGAGGAAGGCTTTAGGCTATATAGCATCATGCTAAACTCAATACGAGCGGAGCACCAATCAAGAATGTTACAAAATCGGGGGTCTTTTTTTCCTTTTGAGAGCTTTCGCTACGTACGCTGCGGAAACGGTTAAAGTTTCGCTAAAATGATGTATGGCAGAATTGTTCCCCTTTAAAAGTTCTAAAAAAAAGTCCGCGACAGTATATGTCTATCTTTTAAGGTTGGCTCACTATAACCTTTTTATACTTACCAAATTTGTTCTAAAAGTAAGCATTATTTGTGAAGGTGTTTTCATAAAGATTATATTAATCCTTATCCAAGTAAATACGTTATTCATTACAAGCATTTGATCTAGAAGAAATTTGCCGTTTACATCATTTGATTTCAATGAGTATTTTAGAAGATATCGCAGTAATAAAATAATCATGCGCGCTATAGTACGGCGCGCGGCGCGGGCCAGCAGTCGTGAGGTGGAAGCGCTTCTTCTACGTAAATGAAGTCGCGGGTAAATTTTAGCGATATCTCAAAGTAACTATTCCACGCGGACGAAGTCGCGGGGAAAAGCTAGTATTATATATACAAAAGTAAAATTTGATAATTATTATTAAGTGTTACTTTATATTTATGTTCACGACAGGAATAAGTAAAATCAAAATCTAAAGAAAGGGGTTTGAATATTTTAGTATGGAGCTTATCTGCTATTTACAATTATGTAGGTATATAACCATAGATATATTATATTAAAAAGAGGTAGATATGTTATAAACGCGTAAAAATGAAGACTCGAATTGGCCCGAGTCGGGCCAATTTTGGTTAGTGTGCTCCGCGAGTAATAGCGTGTTTTGTGTTACTATGCGACGTTGACACATTGACACGCGTCCCATGTCAATGTGTGTCGTGGCACATAAATATTGTCAGTTTTGTAAGGATATAACGTATCTATGTAATAATTAATCAAAGTATATAACATTATAAATTCAATATTATCTCAGGTCTAAATACCTATTTGAGGTAATTCCATGTTTCGAATACCTTTTTATATGGAAAACTTAATAAGTAGGTACATGGTTAAATGTAGTTCATTCTTTACTTAATTATGTAAAGAATGAAACAAATCCAAAACTCTTAAATAATTTGAATAAAATTAATTTTGTATACATATTTCGTATGTTGTCAATTTTGTTTGTCAAAGATTTTGATGCATAATGAATACGTACATTTAAATATTTTTTACATATGAATTTTATTAAAAGAGAGTAATGGTTTTCAAAAATAGATCGATCTGAGTAATCATGTTCATCGTTAAATAATTTGAGACCAATACATTTTTTTAAACATTCCTGTACAAGGTAATACGAGGGGTTTTTTTATTTGTAATTTTATTTATTTTTTTAATACTCCTGCTATCGCAAATTTTTATAACGGACTTTGACGGATACCGCAGACCACCTTTATCTTTTATAGCGACCCGCCCCGGCTTCGCACGGGTATAATACTGATACTCATACTACAGAATGTCTTGAAACCTCTAACAAAACGGGCGAAATTTAGTCAAAACAAACAGAAACAAATTAATGTAGGTACCTACTAAAATTTAATGAAATAAGTAGGTGGGTATACTTTTATCGTATGAAATACCTATACTCTTCAGGACTAACAATACAAAAAACACTAAATAAATAGGTATTCAAGTTTTGTGTTCGTTGTAACTATGATGGATAGATAATCCATCATAGTTACAACGAACACAAAACAAAAAATTTACTCATAGATCTAAACTCGCACGCCTTGGTGACGCCCACTTCGCAACGGGCCGTGCAGCTGAAATCGTAATATTTTAATTTCGCCATAACTTCAAAACCAAACGTCGAATTTTAATCATTCAAAGACCAAATATTATCTACATAAACTGTACTTAGTGACGAAATAATTTATTTTGATAAGGATTAATAGCATGAGTAAAATAAACCCGTTTAAATGTAGTCCAAAAAAAAATCAAGATTTCTAAATAAAAAAATGGTTGTTGTGCCTCACTCGACATAGATAGGTATAGTGTGTCGCGGACTTTTTTGTAGATATTTATAAGATCTACAATTAATTAGAACATTTTATGGTTCTATCTTTTATAGTTTAGGCAGCGTACGCAAAATAAGTAACTTTTCTGGTTGATTTTTTACACCTTGTGTCCGAAAAACCCAAATATCTTACGGAACCCTATTTTTTTCCTAAATAAAATTTAGCCTATGTTACTCGTGGATAATGTAGCTTTCGAATAATGAAAGAATTTTTGAAATCGGTCCAGTACTTTTTGAGCCTATTCATTACAAACAAACAAACAAACAAACAAACATACAAACAAAGTTTTCCTCTTTATAATATTAGTGTAGATATACTGAAGGGTGTCTTTCATTTTTTCGCTGTTGTGCAGTGAAGATATGTATTGTTCGCATTTAATTTGTCCCTACAATGCTTTTATTACAACATCTGCTATGTAAACAATAACTTTTTGGGAAAATTCCGTCAGTCTTGTTGGATTTGCTAAATAGTCGTGATTGTTAGTTACAACAAGATCAGACGTTAGAGATGGCTGAATATCCTCGTGATCTTCTGTCAATCTGTTTGTGATCCGTTGTGTTGTTGATTGCGATTTCGGGTTTCGTACAAGTTAATATAATATTTAATTCCATCAGAGGAATACAATTACCCGTTGTTAAATGTTTTAATTGTCTATGAACAAGCATACGTTTATAAGCAGCTTGAAACTGACTAGCGGTTGGGTTATTGTTAAAACCCCATTTTGCCCGGATAGCCCCAAAGAAAATTTCCAGGTGGTCTTGGCTGAGTTTGTAAGTGGACATAAAGTTTAATTTTTTGGTAATTATGTATTCTTCTTGCAAAAATAAGATACTTTTTATAGAAATCTGGAAACCCAAAAATCCTGTTTTCCTATTAGTTTGAAGTATATTTGACGTATCCATTTTTAATCCATTTATGTATTGAAACATTTTCCAAAAAAAGTTTTTTTCAATGTTACCTGGATTTAAGGGCTTTTTAAAACCAAATGCATTTAAATTGCGCGTGTTCATTGTGTCGAACAAGTCATTAAATCTTTTAATAAAATCTATAGTTGGTTCACAGTTACTATATTGTTCTAGTTTAAGTATATCTTTACAGAACTGAAGGCAATCTGCTACAGATTCACTGAACAACTGCGCATCCAGTTTCACCTTCATTATTTGTTTTTTAAAATGAATGTGTGCACTTCTGACTTTGTTCGCCAAATGAAATCTTTCGTTTTCTTGAAGTTCGACCAATAGTTTCACGAGAATCCATGAAATAGTTGCTCCTTCAGAAGTTTTCGAAAATAACTTATCCCCCAACTTTAGCATGTGGCATGGGTCGGGGAATGTAACAATTTTTCTGTTCTTATATAAAAATACGGGATTTACTAATTCTCCATCTAACTGACATCCCAGTAACTTAGCCAAGGAAAAGTTGGCTGGACATCCATCAAATGTTATTGGTGAAACATCAAGACCGCAGTCGCTTACCAAATCTATGCAGGTTTTAAGTAAGTTCGCCTTTTGTTCGGCAGTCGTCCCATTAACAAGAAAATAGCCCACAGGAAGCTTCCAGCTACCATTTAAGCATGTCAGCATAAACACCAAAGCTACTTTAGCGACGGGAAGAACATCAGTTTCTGGCTGGTCACCGCTGTTAATAAAACCAACGTAATTTTTGCCATTCCATTCAACCTTTTGGCGAATAGCCATTTCATCAAATGACAGTCCGCATATCCACTTCTGTGTTGAATTTGTGCACAAAAGTTTAAGAGCAGCTAGTGCCTCGGATAAAAAACCAGGTTTACCTTCTATTGTTAGATACCAGCGAGCGAGTGTGCGAGTGTGCGGAAGGCAAGTATTAAAAAAAAGTGTTTTTGACAAAATTGTAAGCACGTGGACTAATGAAATGCAAATTTAACGCAAATTTGCGCACTTCGGGAGAGAATTTGTTTCTTTGAAATTTAAATGTTTCGCCTGGGTTTACGGAGGATAATAAATCTGCTGCCCCTTGATTAATCAACCGCTTTGCTTTTAACGTATCTATCATGGCAGTCAGTTCAGCGTTTCTCTTCAAGAGACGCTGATTTTTTGAACGCAATACTGCCAACTTATTTTTTCGTGTCTCGGCTAAAAGAGTTTTCCGATTTAATTGTTTATAAAGTTTCTTTTTTCGTGGTGTCATCTCAATATACATGGACTCTGAGTTTTCAATCTGAAATTTATAAAAAAGGGATTCAAAATTGCTTCTGATATATTAAATACTTGATTCATTGAAGTTATAGACAATTACAAAATAAATAGAGAAAATGTAAATTGTAATCCAATGTATCAATGTAGCAGACAATCAATCATGTAAAAAAAGAAAACATAAATTTTATTTTAATCAGAATAAGTTTTATAATCCATTACCTGTGTAGATATGGACTCAATTTCCATTGGTATGTGGTGAGATGTAGATGGGATGTCTATTGGCAGTTCGTTAGATGTGGGCAAGATTTCCACCGGAACCTGTATCTGAAATTAAAAAAATAAATATTATTGAATAGTATTAAATTATATCCTCTAGAGGCCTAAGCATTTATTAAAATCACTTGCCACTATGACCGAATGTACTTTTCAAAGTATTAAATTGTTTTTGTTGCAAAGGCCTAGACTTTGTCTGTTGAATAAAACGTAAACTAAGGGTTTCCCAAGTTTTTACTAAAACAAATGTTTTTTAATATTATTTGACAAATACATTGAGCATATTGTTGTTTAGGTATTTTTTGTCATTTACAGAGGACTTTCGGTCATTAATGCATAAGCAGATTAATAGGGTAAATAAAACAAATTATTGCAAATGTTCATATAATTAAATGTTATTTCACAACCATAAACTTTTCTAACATAATTACAATATATGACAAACAACGAAATCTAAATAATCAACTTAACTAAACTCAAAACAACTCAGTTCTAATAAATAGAGATCTTTATTTGCAAATGCTCAACATAATAACTAACATTTTTTATGAAGTTTGTCCTTAATTAAATCCTAATATGTTTATCACCAAAACAACTTAATTCTACTTTGGTCAAATCGAGATCATTCTTTGCAAATAGGTGCAAAATACATCCATAAAAGCGTGTACACCTTCATGAACCTTTCATCATCACTGGACTCCAGTGATGATGAAAGGTTCATGAAGGTGTACACGCTTTTATGGATGTATTTTTCATACTCGGAGTTATTAATAATTCCACAATATCGCGGTCTCCTAAAGCTGAAAAAAAAAATACACGCTACATTAAGTACAAACACATAAAACTACACAAAGCTAAACACAAAAAAAATTACGAACGAAGTGCCTTTCTATAGGTTTAAATAATTTACGACGATTTATTTACTAAATTATTCCATATTACACCACAAAACTAAGCGAATTCGTAAAATATTTACTTATTTCCATTTCTATAATTTTTTTTATAAAAATCTATAAGATTTTAACAACAAAATTTTATATTTTACTTACTGCGTCGACCACGTGTCGCCATTGTTGTAAACTCTTGGGCACAAGTAGCAAAAATGACGGCCACTTAGTTTGACATCTGTATTGAAAACCAAAGACAAACAATCGCCATGATTTATATTCTTTTTCAATAAAATTTTATTTTCGTCCTTTTCATTCCTTACAGTTTTCGTATGTTGTTGTTTCGTTCACACATGTTAATAATAATTACGTAGCAAATCCAGAGCATACTTCATCCTAGTGTCAAAATGAGAAGCACAGATAAAAAATAAGTAGTGCATAGATAAATAAAAAAAAAAAAAGTAGGGCCATGAAATCGACATTTAGGGATATATTCAGAACCGATAGATTTTTATATTTCAAGTCGAGTTACAAAAATTAATAAAACAACACATTATTAATAAATCATTTATTTATCTTTGATTTTCTTAACCTAATCTTTTTATATTTTTGTAGGGCTTTTAATTGCATTGCACCTACTACATATTTTTCATCAATTTTACCTCTAATATATTATTTATAATTTGTGACATTGGAGTCTCAATATTAATGCAATCATATATTTTTGTACAATTCGTTTGTGTTCTTTGCATCCCAGCCACGAAATATCTTTTTGTTTTTTTTTTAATAATATTTATTAATTTATTTTTCAATTCTAAATGGTGGCAATTTTCATTTAAATAATTGTGTGTTATTTGGGAAATTTCTCTATATAGAAGTAGCAACTGTGTTTTGGGATATGCCAAATTATTGTTTTTTAGTCTTTTATACTCTATATTGAATATATTTATGGATGGCTTTCATTTCTTGTATATGTTTTTGTACATTTGTAACAATTTACTTTTTTCGTAGTTTTTCTACATATATAGCCAGCAGTGTATACGGATATTTGAACCCTGACCTTTTCAGCAATGACATTCGAAATATTTAATGTTTTAGACGACAATGGTGACGGCGCGACTAATATATTTGGTGCGATATTTTTTTCTTTATCAACACCAATATTTTCTTCTGAAAATAAATGATTGAGTCACCATTGTCTTCTTCACAATTTGCAAATTCCGAGTGTGGACTTAATATATTTGACATAATTAAGGTTTTGAATGCATATCCAAATGTATTCACGTCAGGGTTTACATTTCTATAATTTATAGCCCTTATACGCCCAAAAATGGGCAAATTTCAAGGGGATCCTGATTTATGTATCTGGGGTAAAAATAATCTACCCCATATTCTTTAAACAGTAATTCGGATAAACCCGAGAAACTCTCCAATGTCACAATCCAGCCGTCTAAAGATGACACTCGCACATTCCTGGGTGCACCTGATTGTATAGCACGTTTGCTTTTCGCGTCTATGAATTGGATATTTCGTAAGACTTGTATTGAGGTGCGCCAGGATTCTCGGTGAACTGAGTTGGGTTTCACGGCACACCTTAACTTGCCTTTTGTCCCTCCTGACGACCAGTTCACGCTGTCAAACAGGTCGTCAAAAATTCTACTGCCTCTGCAGTATTTTTCATGGTGTCATGCTTTGATGAGCTATCAAGGTGTTTATCTGAAATAAAATAAAAAATCAACTTCAAGTAAAATGTCTTCCAACATGTAAATATTTTGTAAATAATGACGAGTAATAAAAACTAAGGAAGAGTAACTGGACGTCAAAAAATATGTTCCACGAGGCTTGTCAAAAATATATACAGGTCGCGTAACGGTTTATGAGCGCTTAGTGAAAGTGGAGAGGAACGTTCGCGCATGTGACCAATAGTAAATAAATAATAAATAAATAAGCCTTTTAATTTCTCATTTAGATACATTACTATCTTAACAATTACACCCATATCATTAGTTGTTTCCTCAGATCCGCCTCGACTCAACCTCATCTGAGGTATCCTTGAGAAGTTCCTCGAGTTTGGTATTCTTAAACATAATTTCTACCTCACCTGTTTGCTCCTCCAGTAAGGTTGAGTGAGGGTATGACATCATAAATAATCATGGAAAAATATATTTTTTTATGTTAACACCAATAGTAACCATTAAAACTCGATCCAAATTTTACAGAATGATGAATATGTATGCGCTGATTACGTATTACGGATTTTCGTAAAGTAAAGGTTATCCAAAAAATCCACCATGCTTATCTTTAAATAAGTATCCCTATATAATTGCGTAATTGCTTCAAATAATTCCACTCTGTTTGTAAAAAGAATTGATATAAATGTCGGAAATAGACGCTCGAGGGAGCCTCAAGGTACGTCCTGAGGTACCTTAAGTTTGACAGCTGTTGGTTCCTCGACTCGCGTAAGGAAATTCCTCAAGTCGAGGGAATTTTGTTGAACTAATGATACAACTTTCGTGGATTGAGGTTGAGTCGAGTGGAGGAAATCTCGAGGTAACAACTAATGATATGGGTGTTAGAATAGTTTGCTTACTATAACATTTATCTTAAAATTATCAACGAATATTCAAAGATTATTCACAAAAAATATGATTAACAATATTATATTTACCATCCTCCATTCCTCCATGGATCACAATGAGAATAGTTACAGTAAATGACATGTGAATGAAAATTGTACAAACTAATAGTAGGTATTTTGGTTAATGGTTTTGTACATGTACATTTTTGAATATGTGAACTAAATACTTATACTTTTATATTAGTGCTCATCATTTTAAAATCTTTATAATCTTATAATATTATATATATATATATATATATATATATATATATATATATATATATATATATATATATATATATATATATATATATATATATATGGGATTGAAAATTTAAAGTCTGTGATAACTTAACATCTTTTATTTAAGTTTTTATAATTAATTCCCCATCACCGCACACGCACGCACTCACGCCATTTTATTTTTTCTATATCCGTCTCCCCTCTCACTTCCTGTTCCTTAAACTCATTCTTACGTTTCATTTCACACACTTATTCACGTTCCATTTTATACCAATCCTACATTCGGCCGTCCTGCATACATATCTGCCCCCAGATATACCTCAACATAGTTAACAAAATTTCCTCATACATAACACATTCATACTTTAAATATTTTACTCCACTCTTAAACAACAACATAAACAATCTTAATATCTAAATTACATCTGTTATCTCCGTACACACTCAACAGTCAACACACTCACATTTTGGTATATATTTACTATAACAACAAGGTTTTAGCTTAAACATTTTTACATTTCCAACTTATGATAGTAATACATCTTTTACATATTTAGCCTTAAAGACACAGACATATTTTAGTTGTAAATTAATCTATTTAAGTTATATAAGCATCTTAACCAAGTTAACTCTACATAATATAAATTTATTACAAACAAAGTAACAACTTGTCTTTTTTTTTAATTCTTTTATTAATTACATAAACTAAGACAATAATGGTACCATACTAAATAAAACTAAGACATAGTAATACATACTGCAACGTCTTAAACAACAAAAATAATAAGTTGTAAGTCTTAATGAATATGAGAAAAGGTAGTTAAACATTGTCATACATACACATCAATCATTCATCTTCAATTCATCATGCATCCTTACCTGGCCATCTTTTCATATTATCAGCTGAGCTGGATGTCTTATTTGGCCCCTCTATTGTATCATAAAGCTTTTCAACATCATATCTGTCATTTCTTTTAATTTTTGTAATTTTATAAGGTCCAAAATACTTAGGTTTCACTTTTAGCCCTGTGCCAAACTGAGTTCTTTTTATTGCCACTAAATCATTTAAATTATAGGTTGAGCTAGGTTTTCTTTTCTCATTATATATTTTCTTATTTTCATCTTGTATTTTCTGAATTTGTTGTTTGGCCATCACCCTTAAACTTTCCCTATTTTCATCATAACCATTAATAATCTCTTGTTGTAGAATATTAGTCACCTGCACATCTTCTTTACATCTCATTTTGGTTCCAGTGAGTAATTGAAATGGTGTGGTATTTATTGATCGCTGATAGGTACTATTCAATGCTTGCTGAACTCGACTGACATGCTTATACCACATTGACTTATCCTCAATACACAGCTTTGTTAACATAGGAATCAAAATACGATGTATTCTCTCCACCTGTCCATTTCCTCTGGGCACTCCAGTTGTTATTTTAATATGTTGTATATCTTCCTCTTTACAATAGTCTTCAAAATCTCCACTAGTAAATGCTGTGCCTCTGTCCGTTATGATTCTAGTAGGATTACCAAATGTTTGCTGGTGAATTCTTAATTTGTTTATTACTTCTGCACTAGATGTAGTCTTTGTTGGAAAAAGCCATGTAAATTTTGTAAATGCATCTATCAACGTAAGAATATAGTTATATTGTTTTCTGGTTTCTGTGAAAGGTCCTATGTGATCTAGGTGTAAGGTATGTAGTGGAATTCCTTCTTTATCTATGGGATTAAGATATCCCTCTTGCTTTCCTTCCTTCCGAGTCGCTAATAAACAGGGTATACAGCTTAACACAACTTCTTTTATTATTTTATCCATGTCTCTTATATAGTAATCATTTTCTATAGCTTCTTTCATTTTTCTCATTGAAAAGTGACCTTTCTGATGTACCTTCTTAATTATTTCTTTTTCCATTAATCTAGGAACTACTAATTTTCTTTCATCACCTTTGTACAGAATACCATTGTCAATCCAAAAGTCATTATAGCATCCGTCTTTCAATATCACTTGTCTGATAGCATTAAGTTCTTCGTCAGTTTCTTGTCTCCGTTTTATCTCTTCCTGTAGATTCACCAGTACTGCTACATATGGATTTCTGCTAAGAGCATCTGCGTGTTGCATTCTACTGCTTTCTCTATGTTCAATCTCGTAGTCATACTCATCCAACATAAATACCCATCTTGCCACTTTTGGTGTGAGATCTTTCTTTTTTAATGTCTGTTCAAAAGCCTTACAGTCTGTTACAATCTTAAAATGTATGCCAAATAAATAATGTCTAAATTTTCTCACTGCCTCTACTACCGCCAGAGCTTCCAGCTCATAGCTAGAGTATTTACTCTCCACTTCTGTAGTTTTATGACTCATATAATGCACTGGATACAACTTATCATCTGGATGTAATTGAAGTAGTATCGCAGCTAATGCTTGACTCGATGCATCTGTGTGCAGCTCTGTAAATAAATTAGGATTATATATTTTAAGCACAGGCTCACTGGTTAACATTCTTTTCAGGGTATTAAAAGCACATTGCTGATCCTCACCAAATTCAAATGAAACATCCCGTTTCAACAAAGCCGTCAATGGTCTAGCAATCTTTGCATAATTTTGTATGTATTTTCTGAAATAAGAAGTTAAGCCTATGAAACTCATAACTTGTTTTACATTTTTAGGTTCTGGATACTTTACAACTGCCTCTATCTTCTCTGGGCTAGGTCTAACCTCTCCGTCTTTAATTAAATGACCTAAATATTCTATCTCCCGTCTTATTAATTTAGCCTTTTTCCAATTTATTTTGAGTCCATACTCAGAAGCCACACTCAGTACAAGTTGAAGCCGTTCCACAGCCTGCTCCTCGCTTCCTGCCATAATTAAAATGTCGTCGATGAATATGATCATAATACCTTGTGAAATCAAATCTCTGAAGATTATGCTCACAAACCGCATAAAATACTTTGGACAGATAGATAAGCCAAAAGGAGCTCGGAGAAACTCAAATTGTCCATGATGTGTTACAAACGATGTATATGGGACAGATTCTTCGGACACCCTCAAGTGGAAAAACCCATTCTTTAAATCTAAAACACTAAACACCTTGGCTTCACGCAGCTTGTCTATCATATCATCAATGACTGGCAAGGGGAATTCATCTTTTACAATCTTTTTATTTAATAGTCTGTAGTCTATACATACTCTGACTGAACCATCTTTTTTTCTCACCAACACTAATGGGCTAGAATATTCAGAAAAACTTACCTGTATAATGCCTTCATCTAACCACTCTTTCACCTGCTCTTCGACTATTCTCTGCTCGGTTAGAGATATTCTTCGTGGTCTCTGCGCAATAGGCATATCATCTTTCAGCACTATCTTCAATTTAATAGGTGCCTCCCTCACTTGAACTGGACTGTAGCTTTCAATACATTGCAAAACTTCTTTCTTCACAAAATTATCTGAAATATGATTAAGGTCAACAGGGTGATCTGAAAAACAACACAACTTGGACATCCATTCATCATTTTCATACAAAAACTTGACTTTGTTCCCATTCATTAATAATGTTATTTTTTGCAATAATTCTTGACCTAAAATTACATGAAATGGAATGGCATCATTGTTTACAATATGAAACAACACATTTTGATAATTTTTATCGTCTATAGTAATGTTTATAAACACTTTTCCTAAGGAATGCACCTTCATACGTCCGAGTCCCGTTAAACACAATTTGTCGTCGTATTTTTCAGTTTTAATCGAAGCAAAGCACTCGTAAGTCATCAAGTTAACGTCGTTACCGGAGTCAATCAATGCTTTTACTTCTAATTGCATGATTTTCACCGTAATCGTCGGCTTCGTCGAATATTTCTCGAGTTTGTTGAGATTGTTTTCAACTTGCATAACCTCTTTGTTTACATCCGATAAGTGACCGTGACAGCTGTCATTTGTCTCTGCCGCCATGAAGTTTATGGAACGTTGAGCCGCGCTGCTTGCGCCACCTGCAGGAAATGTCTTCGAAACTATTGGGTGCTGTTTTACCGACGTCGCTGTGGCTGCTGCTTCCGGACAATGGCTGCCGATGTGCCCAAACTTATTGCAGCGAAAACACTTCAACCCGTTTCTACATGCATTTGCCACATGATTAAAATCTCCACAATTGTAACAGCGTACTTTAACTCTTTTTTCCCTCACATGTCGATTTTCACTCATATTACTATTATTCGTCTTGGTCTTGCTTTTCATTTTTTCATACAATGCTAGTTTTTCTTTCAATGAAGTATAAGTAGTAGCTCCGTATAAAATGGATTTGTTAGGTTCGTAGTCAATTATCCCGTCGATGATGTATTGTACGGAAACATAGTCGGGGAATTTCGCCCTGCGTCCCAACTCCTTCATGATCAACATATATTCGTAATAAGTTTCGTTCGTTCGTTTTTTTCGATTGGACATAATTTCGTGCATTTCTTTGCTGTTTCCAGTATCGGGGAATTCTTTTTGTAACGCCGTCTTCAATTCACCGTAGGTTTTGAATGTCTTCTCGCTTTTCAGCCACAATTCCGCGGTGCCCATCAATGATCTACGAGCGAAGATGAGTTTTTGCTGTGGCGTCCAATTAAATATTTCGCCGTTATCGTCTAAATCTTGGGCCCATTTAGTGGATGACACCGACTTATCGTCACCGCTAAACTTTGTTATTCCGTCGAGAAAAAGTGCCGCCATTGTTGCTGGTTCACTCGTCGTTGGTTTGCTTCCCTCACCTCCAGAAGCCATCGTCTTCGTTATTCTTATAAACGTCTTCGTGGTAGGCAAAACTATACACCGTCGTCGTCGTCTTCGTCGTAAAATTAATGTTTTACGAGAAACCGAACGTTTTGTCTTTTATTCGCGCACGCGTCTTTTTGCCGGATCACGTCGTAATCGTCGTAGCACTGACTCTAATCGAAATTTCAATCCCGGACGAGCCCCCAAACTTGTGGGATTGAAAATTTAAAGTCTGTGATAACTTAACATCTTTTATTTAAGTTTTTATAATTAATTCCCCATCACCGCACACGCACGCACTCACGCCATTTTATTTTTTCTATATCCGTCTCCCCTCTCACTTCCTGTTCCTTAAACTCATTCTTACGTTTCATTTCACACACTTATTCACGTTCCATTTTATACCAATCCTACATATATATATATATATATATATATATATATATATATATATATATATATATATATATATATATATATATATATATATATATTCATATTTTAATCTCTAAAGAACAATGATTTACCTACTTACACATATCTAAAATATTATTAATTTATTTTAAATAAAATGTTTTTAAAATTATTATATTAGTATTAATAATCTTTTAATTGCTAGTCTATTTTTTTTGTTTTATTGAATACAATGTTTAATACAAATTTAATAAAATGTTTTTTAAATTATTATAGTAGTATTAATAATCTTTTAATTGTTAGTCTATTTTTTTTTAACCACAAATTAATTAATGTGTTTTAGTGTCTAAAATAGTTAAATGAGAACTCCTTTGTAGGGTAAAGGCCTCCTCCATCATAATATTGGTTCAAATAATTATCTTTGTTTTTCATATTTAGATAAAGTATTTTCCTTTTTGCCGATAGAGGGTTGTAGTCAAGAGAAGAAAGTTCCTTCTCCCCCGCGGTGACCAGCCGTCTTGGGTTTTGGGGTAGTAGAGGTGCTTCTTTAAGTAATTAGATGTACCTATATGTTATATTACTAGGAGCTGGATGTAGAAGCTTTAATTTTCATGTAATCCTCAGAATCATTTCCTTTTCTTATGAATGATGTGATCTTATTCTTTTTCTGAGCTTGGTTTCCAAGAGTTGTCTCATCTTTCTTTGGGGAAATTTCTAGATTACGTTTCTTTGATTGTTGTTCATTATTATTATTAATTTTATTGGTTGTGTGATCATTTAAAATTATTAACTTATCATACTTAATTACTCCTCTTTTGCCTTCTGCTTTGTATTTTAATAATTCAGTTTGTAGTTGTTTTCTCTTCTCTAAAACTTTTTTTGGATAATCTTCCTTATAATATATAATACTGTTTTTAATATTTTTCTTGTACTGTAAAAGTGTAATTTTTTTCCCTATAGTTGTAACGGTGACTATAACTGGCCTGGCTCTTTCACTTACTCTCCTTATTCGTTTCACTAGCTCAATTTCATTCCGCTCGCAAGATACATTAATTCCTTTTATAAATGTTAAAATTTTATTTTCTAGCTCTTGGTACGATTTTTCTGTGACCAATAGTAAAGAATATATATTACTAACGTACCAATAGCGTGTCGGCAGCCACGTTCGGCATGCGTTCGGCGCATCCACACCTCCCCGCCCGAGCCTGCTACCGCCAAACTAAACCAAAAACTGACTTCTGCGCATACCCCCTCTACTTTTGTCGAAAGATCTTAATTCGTTGCGCGATCTATACCTAGGTAAACGTTTTCAATACATATTTAAAATATAGGTGACCTAGTACTCAGTGGTATTGGGCTGTAGCCTGTAGGGCTGCGGCTGACATTAGATGACAGTTCAGAGGAACCAAATTCAAAACAATAATAGTATAGGAGTACCGTTTCCTTAGTTTTTATTATTTGTAGGTAAATAATTATATTTTTAATTTGTGATTTAATGAATGCATTTCAATGCAGTGATTTTCAGTTCACTTTTTTTTTAGTGCCAATTATTTTAAAAACTTTAAGTGATAGCGTTATGTGAAAATAAATTGTTAACAAGATATCTAGTAAATAAAGCTATCAGAGGATTTCATTATTTATACAGCTTGTCCGGTAATTAATGGATAACCTTGAAATGTCTTATAGTAGAACTTATGGCCGTTCAAAAAAAAATACAAAAAAAAATCTATCATAATTAGTACCTAAGATAAGTTATTTTTAGAGAAAAATCTATTTTTTTTAGCTTATTTTTTAGTTTTTTGAACACTATGACCAGAAATGAATGAATTACATCGGTTTTTTAATGTTTTCATATTGTAGTATAATTACTGTGCTGATAGATAGAAAATAAATTGTATCACTAGCTATTGCACTTTTTAAAAAAAAATGTATGCAAGTTGATTTATTTTAGAAAAAATTGCATAATTTATTTTTTCATCGAATTTTAAACATTATGGGTATAAAAATTCCTCTGACCATAAAAACTAATGCGTGATCAGCCAATTTTTGCTTCCGCTCTCCTGCTATGTCAACAAAACCATTTATTTTCTCTTTGTTTTCATTTCGTGGCGTTAGAGCAACCTCATCAAACACTAATGAACAGAGTTTCTTCTTTGTATCCCATGACTTGGTTATATGCTTGATGTGGTTAAATATGTTTTTATTTAGACCACATTCAAAATGTATTTTTTGTGAAAGTCGGGTCAATGTTCTTTTTGATGGCAGGGCAAACATGGTCTGAAGAAATTTATACCCAGTCTGCTTACACTGTTTAAGAAGGGTTAGGGCAAACAGGTTCTCGTCCAAAGAAAACCTTATTTTCATCTTCTTTTTTCTAAGAAGTCGCATTTGGATTAATAAGAAGGCTTGACATTTCTTAGTCAAAGAGCTAAAACCTTCCATTATATTACAGTTCTCTGCAATAATAATAATAATATCATTATTATGTGCTTTTTGAAGTGTCTTTAGGCCTGAAGTGCCCAAACTTTTATTTATAATATCAGTGCATTTCTTCATGAATTTGCGACTTTTAGAATTGAATTGTTTTTTTACAGATTTCCCTGAAATTACATACAACTTATTAACTCAAACATTATGTATATATACAGAGATGTGCAAAGATCTTAATGCTGCTTTTCATTATTTCTATCAAAACAATCAAAAAGATATAAAAGCTACCATTAATTAAACATAATTATACCCTGATAAGATACTCACATCTCACATCTATATGGAAGTAAAAAGAATACCTGTTTTAATTTGAGCAAAATTAGAATTTGGAGTATTTTTTGACCCCTCTGGGACTGCCAAAATATCACATCCTGATAGGCTTGTTGATGGATGTGAAGATGTAAGTTCTAGAAATGAAAACAATATTTTTATTGTAGACTCAAGTAGAATAAAACATTCAACATGAACAATCAACATGAAATATTAGGTATGTATACTAACCTTCACATTGGAATATTGAACAAGCTTCTTGGTTACTTTTTATCATGGACTAATAAAACTATAGACTGACAGATCCCATACATTAAAACGTACATCATTTTTTAATTCTCTTGTTGACCGTTAGATGACGTTGAGTGTATCAAATATACAAAATTAGCCATTTATTTAAAAATAAAAACGCCATCTCGAGTATGTTTGAAGCACGTCATAGGTTATCTAATATTTAAAAAAAACGTCAATAGGTGGCGCTAAACAACATATCGCGGGCTTCAAGCCAGAAGGGCGTATAAACAAAAATGTTATTTTCTTTTATTACGTCAATATTTTCTAAGTGTATCGATACACCACCTCTGTTTTTTTAATAACTATAGGTAAATAATTTTAGAAGGTAATGAAAAAAACAGAGGTAGTGTATCGATAAACTTAGAAAAGATTGACGTAATAAAAGAAAATCGCATTTTTGTTTATACGCCCCTCTGGCTTGAAGCCCGCGATATGGTTTATAGAGCCGCAGAGTCTATAAATATAATTTGGACCTACCTACCTAATACCTACCTAGCCGTACCTACTATTGTTGTAAATTTGCAATTTCTCTGCGTGCGCCGCGTGCGCGTGTGGAGGGTGAATTAATGTTGCCATGTATAAAAAATAGATACCCAACATTCTGGAATTTTATTCAAATAAGCTTTGTATATAAGCTTTGTATAATATTAGTGTTTATACAGGTGTCCCAGAAGTCGACGTCGTCCTAAAGAAAAACATTCAAAATGTGTTCTCTGTGCACTTAAAATAGCAAAAAAAATGTTTGACGTAGCTTAATAGCAACTATTTTACTATTTTAAAAACTACATAAAATGAGCAACTTTTTAAAGTAACAACCCAGGTTAGTGTGGTGTATTTTTTGTTCAGTATGGATAGTGAAAATTAGGAGAAAAAGTTTTTGAAATCACGATTAGGGAAAAGTTTTCTTTTTTTCTACAAAGTTCAAACTCTATTAGCTTTGTTTATAACCGTGGTCAATAGCAAAACTAGTCAGGATTCCGCAATACAAATTTGTATCCCACAATACGGGAAATTGTAGTTGCGGCAGTCTAAAAACTGATATGAGGTGTAATTTTTAAGAAATTATTAAAAGTGCCAATATCTCGAAAACTAAAGATTTTTTACTAAGGTCATATTACGATATTCTGGTGAGTCATGAGCTGGTCTATTAGCCTTCGAAGGGACGACGTCGACTTCTGGGACATCCTGTATAAAGTGTACAATTATTCGACAACATATTATTTTGGTTCTGTAATGACCAGTGTTTATTTACGGCGTTTTAATAATTTGAAACATCTCTATCTTTATACCTTAACCTAAACAACAATCTTGTAACTCGATTTTTGAACTTGGAATTAAAGTTTATAACGTCTTATTTTCATTTCTCAGAACAAAAGAAAATTGTAGGTTTCAAAATCAAGTTATTTATTTATTTAATAATTTATGTACACACAATAATAAACAAAGAAAAAACTAGGACACAGTTTAGTACAAAGGTGCTACTTATTCCAAAATTGGAATTTCTTCCAGTAGAGCTGATACAGGAAAAAATAAAGAAAAGTAACAGTATCTGGTGCGTACGATTTTTCAATGAGAAACAGAGATTATGTTCTACAAATATATATATAATATTATTATACAAATACTTAAATATAATAATAATAATAATATCTATAATAATAATAATAATAATATCTATGGACGCTTCACACCACGTCTCTGGTCCCGTGGTAAGTTCTCGAAGAACTTGTGTTACGGGTACCAGACAACGGAAATATATTTAATATTTTTATACTATACACATATTTAAGATTTTTATTCTAATATACACATATTTAATACACATCCATGACCCAGGAACACAGAAAACTTTTTGTTCCTTCGGCGGGATTTGAACCTGCGACCTCCGGCTTGAGCACCAACACGCTCAACCAACTGAGCCACAGAGGTCGTCAAACACAATATACTAATATATACAATAGTTTATAATAGTTTAATAAAAACATAACATAATAATCGCATAAATAAATTAAATTAAGGGTTTTATATGATAGTTATCAGGTTAAGTTGAGATAGTGCTCACGTAATCTTCCTTTAAAGAGCCCCAGTGTCTTACACTCCCGTATGTCAGCTGGCAAGGAGTTCCACAGCTTAGCAGCATGCACCGTGAAGGAGTAGGCAAAGAAGTCGGTACGATGGGAAGGGATATTTAGAAGAGTGCGTCTAAAGGGTCTACAAGATATGTTTTGGAAATTAGGAAAGGAGAAACGTTCATTTAAGTAAGAAGGGGATGTAGGACTAAACAGAGTATTGAAAAGGAGACAGAGGATTCGATAGTTTCTGCGTAGTCGAATAGGGAGCCACTGCAACTGCTTTCTAAGGGTAATTTTAAGGGTACTTCTTTTATGCAGAAAAAAAAATCAGTCCGCTTGCCTATTGAGCGTTAACATTTGACATTAATCACAAGACAACAGGGGCGTGCGCTCCTTAAAGGCAGAAATGCAGTGCTTTACTTACCATTGACACATATTTTAATAAAACGTTCGTACGTTTTAGATGACTTTAATTAATAGTAAATAAATGAATACATAAAATATAATAACTTAAAAACGCCTAATATTTTATAATAGCACCTATTTGCATGAACATTATGTTTGCCAGGCGTATATTGGTGATGCGACTCATGAGTCATACCTTGTCGTCTCGCAGATTTGTTCGCATGTGTGTAGTAATTTTAGTGTCCGTACACAGTTCGCAAACGCACACACCTATGAATATCCCAAGGCGCGACTCGTCCGCCTCCAGCGGCATGCTATCGACTTCGGCGAAGTTCGGCAGTTGTCGGGTCTCGGAAGTAATCGGGTATATTCGTGGCACGGTGGCCTATAATGCGACTAATTATAATTAACGTAAAATCTTTACTCATGTATGCACATGATGCAATTTTGTTTTAGTAAGGTTTTATTTGTTTAAATATCAGAAATGTGTTTCAATGAAGCCATTTTTTCATGTGAAAACGCATTGTTATTTTTCGTTTGCTATTATATTTAATATTTATAGTTTTCTTAAAAGATTTTTCATTTTAACATTTGAAAGTGTGTACATTTAACAGTTTATTACTGAAGTTCTATAAAAATTGTAGTGATTTGCTTTTTAATTGATTTGATTTTTTAAAAATGTTATTTGAAAATGTTGTGTTGAAAATGTGTGTGTATTAAAAATAAAAAATAATAAGTTCTCACAATTGTCATTCAGTGAAAAAATTCAAATGGTGTCTAAAGGTAGGTGTGTACCCGAGTTACAACAATTAAATCAGCAAAAAGGGAAAAAGGGAATGAAGTTCTGTTAGTTCTGTTGGCATGGTTTCCGACTTAGAGATCCGTCGCTTGGCTGTGGCTATGCTAAATATCTATAAAAAAAAGTTTTTGTGACCGACTACTCCGCCGCATACCCAGTGTCATAAACCTGTGCACGCCGCTGCAAGACAAAACTCAACGTTTGGAAACATAAGATAAAGTTTTAATTTAATTATGTTCTTTCAATATTTTGCTTAGTTTTAGGTAGATAATATTCTAGTTACATAAATAAAAAGACTATGGAAAACATAAAATGTAAAAGTAGGTAAATTGAAATGTTGTTTATTTTTCACACAAGCCGTGTAACGTGCCTCTAAAACATGTACCGAACTTATCATCTGTGTAATAATCTGTGGCCCGAACACGACGGTCATAATTTTTCAAGAATCCGACTATATTTAATAATAAAAAAAAACCGTACCGTACCGACTACAACCTGAAATTTTACCAAAAAATACTAATTACTTCTCATTCCAGCAAGTAGTACTTAGATGCATAATATAGGTGTAACATAGACATACATAGTATTTAAATACTAACTGCCTTTCGTTTTAGCACGTGAAGTCATTGTATGTGTAACAGAGAGACAAGATCGTGTGATCAACATAGTGAATGCCGGTAACACATACGCTGTACGCAGGTAGTTTTTTCTACTTGTGACGATATACGCGGTATTGTGATACTCTGTTATTTAAATCGCAGGTATATTATACTCTGAATATCGACTGTTATGTGTGATTAGAGATGGCCGTTTAAACGTAAAGCGTTTAAAAAAGCGTGCTTTTATAAATAAGTTGAAAAGTCGTTTAAAAATTTAAGCGTTTATCACTTATACTTATCGTTTATATCGTTTATAGTCATAAAGCCATAAGTGTGGTATGAGCAAAGAAAAATAGTTCTTATGACAGCGCAATAAGAGTGAAAATTCTTTAATGTAGCTCATCACTTATTTAAACGGCTTATTTTTTGTACTTATAACTAATATGCTTTTTCGTGTTTATTCACTTTTTGTTAGTTGCGCTTTGCGGGTTGACGTATATTACGTTACGCAATAATTCGTATTTTAATCGTAATAGTGGTGTTTTGGTGGCTTACCGTGAACTTTTAATGTTAATAATAAATATAATAATGGTCCATATGGACGTAATATAAACTTTTCGTGTAGTGTTTTAGTATAAAGTTTATTAAGTTTTTGTCGTAAGATGACGACTAAACGACGTGAATTAGAACAGTAATTTATGAAACTACTTTGAAAGAAATGAGGTGGAAAAAGTGGCGATGTGTAATGTTTGTTATCCTATAAATCAACTATTACTAATGATAAGCAACATTTAAGATTAATGCATATTATCAACATGTAAAAACATTTTTATGAGTTCATATTATTATATTAACAATTATTCAGATTTCAGACAGTCCTAAGCCTGCAAAGTACGAAGGAAAGTAAATTTAAATCAGTTTAAGCGATCGAAAAACGTAACATAAGCGCAAAAAACATTATAACTTATAAGTGGCAATAAGTAGATAAGCAAATAAGCAACTAAGCAGTTAAAAAAAGTTGCTTTTGAATATTTAATAACGAATAAGTTAACTTTTAATTTTAAGCCGTTTATCACATCTCTATGTGTTTACCTGCCTGTTATGGCAAATACGCCTCACCTCTAGTGGTCATGGTAAGGGATATCCGAAACCATAAAGACCAGCGATGCTCTAAGATGTCTTTTCGCGATTTGTAGGAAACAAACTGCACCATTCGATGGTATATCGGGTAATTGAAAAAAAATTCGTAATGGTAGTCGTGTAACTTTTAAGGAATACTATAATAACGGCTCATATAACTTTGTTAGTTCAGGACTTCTAGTGACTTGTAAATGCGCTTACTTGGGAAACTTCGTACCAAAATAACGAAAGATAAAGTTGACTATGAAACCCGTACGCGTGTTCTGACACGCACTTGGCCAGTTTTAATTTTAAGTACTTACTTGAAGAAAAAAATGCTACCAAAAAGATTTAGTAAAATTTGTTATAATATTATGAATGACAATGAATCACACACTAGAAAAAATTGTAGAAGATCCGAACCGAAATCGACCTTCACCGGGCTGATAATAGAATGAGACCTATTTTATAATAAATTTAGTCTATTAGAAAATATATTAAACATGGGTTTACTGAAAAAATCCTGGACAGAATATTTTTAATTATTTAAAAAAAAAGATTTTTCATTAAATTTTGCATTATTAAGATGAAAACTTTACACTAGACTTGAAGCATGAAACATATAGAATGTGCCGACATAGGGTTGTCCATTATTTACCTCTTATTATGTCGATGCCAGTTACTTTCACTTATAGGATAATAGAAAAAAAATTATATCAGCATAAGCGCTGTTTTATTGTGAATACGTTGATGTAGGGTTGTCTGCAAAAAATCCGGTCCTAATAGAGGCTTGCGAGTTTTAAAAATTTAAATTTCAACGCGTGCGGAAATGAGAGACAGAGAGATCCGAGGTAAGTTAGTCCCCAGTACAAGTACCATAAATTATTTTGACACATACAAAAGTAAAAATTTGTTAGTGCCTTTATATGACGTCTAGATAGATGCCTAGATATGACGTCACTATGACTCCTCGTACATACAAGTTTCATTTTTTGAAATTTGTTTAGTAAAGTTAATTTCAAAATTGTGGTCAACTTGTCCGACAAAAATCATGCTGCGTATGGAGTGTCCACCACCCAACACCTACTAATACTTCAGGCCGGAACACTGCTTGCGTGACGTCATCAATATGAGGCCATGCCTCATTTACAGTGGAACCTATAATACTTACTTTTTCACCAGATATTTATTTCTATAAGAATGATTTTATATTATTTATATATTACATTGTTAGAATACATCATTAAGTAACATATTAGATAGAATAACAATTTATTATTGTAATTGGTAGGTAGGAAATATGGTAAATAAAACAAGTTTATATTGTGTGGTATAAAATATATTATGCAATTTTATTGATTCCGCTGATTCAATTACTAATTGTTACCATTGACAAAAGTAGCTACTAAACATAGCTACTGGAATAAATATAATAGCTTATATTATTTAACTAAAACAAGGTACAAGTCTAACAAGTGCAATTTAGATATTAATACAAGTTACTTTATTTTAAATTAATTATATTATAACATTTTACCTAAATGACAAACTGCTAACTGATTAAAAGAGTTCTTTATTTGTTACAAAATAGTTAAAGTTTCCATTAAGTATGACTTCTCTACCGCATAAAATGGAACACAATGTAGGTAGGTATTAGGTTATATTATGTCTCATGTTACTCAGTGATAAATATTATTTTAATAGTGTAAGTATTTTGAAAGTGGTTCTGTAATTTCAGAGTTTATTCATTACAAAAAAATATTATGTAAGGATTAAAAAAATATTTTGAAAGAGTACACAATTTTCTCTAATTATTAAGTTAAATATTTGCAAATGTTTTTATTAAATTATACATAACTAATTGTACTCAAGGAATTCTACTGAAACCTACCCTATTCTCTTGATGAGTTGCATGTCTTATTATGTTTATCAGAAAGTTCAGAAACATTGTCCATAATGTCAATACTAAACTGGAAAAAATTTAGAAATAATTATCGATTTGATTCATTTCCAAAATATTGCCTCATTGAAATTAAATACATACTGTGAACCAGGCTCTATATTTTCCAAAGCGGTCTTCTAAACTATCAGTTTAAATTTTACCAGGCAACAAAAAAGTTCAATTAATTTAAACATCAGATTACCTGTTAATTCAATAAGAGCATATTATGTAGGTTGGTCAATGAATTATCAATATTTGAGAACTTGTTCTAATTCTAACCACATAATAATTTATTTAATAAAAAATTCCTGGTTAGGTTAAAAAGGAGGCATGTAAATTTTCTTTATATGTTTGTCTTTATAAATGTTTATATAATGATATCTTTGAAAACTGTGGTACCTACTGGTATAATGTGACAAATTATTATCTTACAAACCAAGACATGTAAGCAAGGCATTATGAACATGACTGTTATATTATTGTTATATAACATTTTGACGTTAAATGGATCCAAAGATTTTATGTTTATTGTTTATATTTTACTATATTACTTTTTTCTAAGTCATGAATAGTTTTTAAAATTATGAAATTAGCTACTTCAGTACCATGTATACAGGATGTCCCAGAAGTTGACGTCGTCCTTTCGAAGGCTGCTAGGCCAGCCCGTGACTCACCAGAATATCGTAATATGACCTTAGTAAAAATTCTTTAGTTTTCGAGATATTGGCACTTTTGATAATTTCTTAAAAATTACACCTCATGTCAGTTTTTAGACTGCCGCAACTACAATTTCCCGTATTGTGGGATACAAATTTGTATTGCGGAATCCTGACCAGTTCTACTATTGACCACGGTTATAAACAAAGCTAATAGAGTTTGAACTTTGTAGAAAAAAGAAAACATCTCAACAACTCATGTATAGAACAAACAAAATACGTGCGTGGCGTCACCTATTCTCTCACACTTATGAGTCTAACTCATTAAATTATATTATTAATGTGTTCTCCTTCATTGCATTTCTCCTTACAGTTAAAAAAAAATCCTTGTATTCTGTTTAGTTTCTAAGTTTAGTAAGCATCTTGCAATTCAACGTACAATTTTTAAGTAAATATGTGGGTGATTTCAATGTAACGAGTGTTTTTGTTCGAAATTCTAACTAACGAAAAACATTCAAAATGTGTTCTCTGTGCACTTAAAGTACCAAAAAATTTTTTTGACGTAGCTTAGTAGCAACTATTTTACTATTTCGAAAACTACATAAATTGAGCAACTTTTAAAAGTAACAACCCAGGTTAGTGTGGTGTATTTTTTGTCCAGGATGGATAGTGAAAGTTAGGAGAAAAAGTTTTTTAAATCACGATTAGGGAAATGTTTTCTTTTTTTCTACAAAGTTCAAACTCTATTAGCTTTGTTTATAACCGTGGTCAATAGCAGAACTGGTCAGGATTCCGCAATACAAATTTGTATCCCACAATACGGGAAATTGTAGTTGCGGCAGTCTAAAAACTGACATGAGGTGTAATTTTTAAGAAATTATTAAAAGTGCCAATATCTCGAAAACTAAAAATTTTTTACTAAAGTCATATTACGATATTCTGGTGAGTCATGAGCTGGTCTATCAGCCTTCGAATGGACGACGTCGACTTCTGGGACATCCTGTATGTCAATTAATCAAAGTTTGTACATATTAATTTTTTGTACAAATTAGGAAACACAGATGGTAATTGGTATTGTACCAGGGATCTTAACGAGGTTTTAATAAGTCCACTAGGTACTACTGTATATTTCCCTTTTTATTTGGTCTGAGATATTTCCTTTCAAGGTTCTCGTCATACTCCGCAGCAGAGATATGTCCTTGTCCATAAAATGGAGTTTGCAAACCTGTAATTAATATAAAAGGAATTAGTATAATTATACTGTAACTAACCTGTAGGTAACATTTTTTTATAATATTACTTATACAAAATGAAACTTACTATTGAATGTTTGATTGGTTTAAAAATTTCTCTTGCTATCCGCATGCGTCCATTTTTTCTTCAAAACTTCGTTTTTAGGAAAAGAAAATGGAACATGTTTGTTGCCGCTTTTGTATTTAGTTTTGCAATTGGGAATGCAACATTTGTTAACCATTTTATCCAGCTTATTTTGCAGTCAAAATGATTTACAAAACGACTCTTGATGAGAAAAAATCAAAGAGGCTAATATCAATATCGCCAGGTCGCGTTTTTACTTTCGCTTAAAATTGGTATCGATTATTTGCTTAAGTATTTTGTTTCTTGATTTAAAATGTCAGTTTTTGGTAAAACTTATTAACATATCTTAAAAAGTTTCATATAAAAGTGATTATGAACTCTATTTTTTCTAGTCACAGTACATTTTGAAGCAACGAAAAAAGCAATTTTTCCAAGTTTCAAGTAATACACTGTATACTGGCAACTATTTATTAGTTTTTGCTTGCGAACGCAGTGGCGCTAGTTTCTATGCGATATTCAATGGCCTTCTATTCGTTTAAGTGAGCTTAGCTGTGACGTATGCGCTCCGGCCTTCTGATATTAGTAGGTGTTGCACCACTCCGAAAATGTCGATATGACGTCATTGTGTCTCCCCGTACATACAACTTTGAATTTAATATTTTTCGATTTAATATAAATTACTAATTGTAAACAAATATGTGTCCGACAAATATACTAGTCAAAAGAAAATAAGGGCCACTTGATAATTTTGAAGTCTGACCAAATTTATAAATTTTTAAGCAACCCTAAGTGGCTAAATCGTTTTTGTGGTAATTCCCTAAGTGATAACAAACTAATGGGAGCATACCACTTGCGTATTTTTGGAAGTGGGTAGATTTTTTTTCAACCACTTAATTTTACCCCATTTTTACACTAACTTTTAACTCATTCCATTTGTGAATTTCTTAGTGATCGGTTAAATTTTGTTGATTTGAAGCGTGAATAAACATTTTAAAAACACAATGCAGGGGATACGAAGACATATGGACGTACAGACCACAACTACAGCCATAACATTGATTCAGGAGGGTTGATCGCAACGTTCTGTAGCTTTGCAATTGGGTTTTTCACGGCGGGTGATCCAAAACGCTTGGAATCGGTTTCAAGAGACTGGGAGTGCCATCAGGAGACGAGGTTCAGGCAGGAATCGAGCAACCACATCACAGGAAGATCGCTACATACGCCTGACTGCGCGCATGGAGCGATTTGTCACCGCTTCTTCCTTGCAAAACCGCTTGCGGCAGGCGACAGGTACGAGCGTTAGTGACCAGATGGTTAGAAATCGGTTGCATGAAGATCAACAATTCTCTAGGAGACGTGTAGTATGGATTCCATTGACAGGTGCTCATCGTGCAAACCGATTAACATTCGCAAGGCAGTACCAGGACTGGGACGCGAGTAACTGGAGCAGCGTTTTGTTCACGGATGAGTCCAAAGTAAAACTTTTCAGTGATGATCGTCATATTAGAGTATGGAGACGCAAAGGTGAGCGATTTTCGGATGCGTGTATCCACCAAAGTGACAGATTTGGGGGTCCCAATGTTATGGTGTGGGAGGAATTTCTCTATTAGGTAGAACTGAGCTGGTAATCCTCAATGAAGGCACGGTAACTGCTCAACGATATATACAACAGGTCATAAGACCCCATGTGGTGCCATATGCATACAGAATTGGTGCAGGTTTCAAGTTGATGCACGACAATGCCCGTGCTCATACAGGTAGAGCCACTAGACAAGCTCTACAAGAAGCTGGTATAGAGGTGTTGCCGTGGCCCGCTAACAGTCCGGACCTCAATCCGATTGAGCATATGTGGGATTTGTTAAAAAGAAGTGTTCGCAACACAAATCTACCCGTGCACAACGAAGCACAACTCATAAATGTGCTTAAAAGAAGCTGGGAACAAATCCCTCAAGAGACAGTACGACACCTGGTAGAGAGTATGCCTACCAGACTTCAAAAATGCATACAAAGAGGGGAGGCCATACACCATACTAATAAAAATAAAAAAATCCTAAAAATGTTTAATATTTTTTTAAGAAATCACTTTTTACTTTTATTTTAGTTTTGAAAATAAATGCTTATTTTATTAAAAACAAAATTACTGGCGTTTGTTTGTTATTTCAATCATTTCTTTTACCTATTTACATTAAAAAATAATCAATTTATTAATTCCAATCATTTTTTAACCCTGAAACCTCATAACATTTTTAAAATACCAAAAAAACGCAGTGGCCCTTATTTTGTTTTGACTAGTATATATGACAGAATGGTATTTATTATAAACTACTAGCTGTTGCCCGTGACTCCGCCCGCGTAAATACTCGGGACAAGTTGACCACAATTTTTAAATTAATTTTATAAAAAAAAAAAACTATAAACCAAAGTTGTATATACGGATAGTCATAGTTACGTCATATCGACAATTCCAGGAATTGAGCATTCGAAAACGCAGCAGCGCCGAAACTTTCGCATTAGAAAAATTTGTCGGACTCATCGCAAAAAAGGCACTCACAAAGTTTTACATTTCAATGTGTCAAAACAATCTAAGGTCCTTATACTGGGGACTAAGTATACCGTGTAATAATAAAGGACTGAGCATTGCAGTCGTCTCTGATGGGACTACACATTTTACAATATGTAGGGTAGTAGGAGTACATCTACTCTCCATAGCTTACGTACCGAGCATGCGCATTCTATTCAGGGTCCCATCAGAGACGACTGCGATGCTCGGTCCTTTATTATTTCACGGTATACTTACCTCGGATCTCTCTGTCTCTCATTTCCGCACTATAAGTGAAAGTAACCGGCATCGACATACCTGTTTATACCTGCCAACCTAGCAGCCCGTCCAGGTAAATAATGGACAACCCTATGTCGGCACATTCTATATGTTTCATGCTTCAAGTCTAGTGTAAAGTTTTCTTATTATCTTAATGATGCAAAATTTAATGAAAAATCATTTTTTTTAGTGTTTAGTGCTTTACGAGAGCGTTAATACAAAAGCCATGTATTAACGCTCTCGCGAAAGTATCCCATGACATAGAATACAATCCAACGATTTTTTGGTCGGATCGAGACCATAATATTTTTGACGGATCGATACAAAATTTCAATTTAAAAACATAAGTTTTAACTTGAAAACATTTCTTTTTCAGACACTTCATAAACGTTTATCAGCGGCGCACCCACTGGTTGCGGCGCCACCACTGCCACCACTGCACTCCGCCCGACAGCAGCTGGACCGGTATTCGCCGATTTTTGTCGCAGTCAGAGCCTTGGCTTTGCACTCCTTCCTTGGTAAATATTTTATATTCTTACATTAAAATACAATCGAACATGCATAATTTTTTATTGGCTTTTCGAAAAGTACATTATAAGCCAGGAAATATTGTCTTTGCAATGGCATTATCTACGCTCAACCATTGATAAAATAAAGTCATCACAAAAGTGAGATCGTTGGAGAACATTGAAAACGCTCTATACAAAAAATCATGTACGGCGTCATTGATAATCTATATAATAATACTAATTTGATTTAGTAACTTAAATACTGCGCTTATGTTTATCATTGTTATAACAAAAACAATACAGAAATAACATAAGGATTTGAACAGCAATTTTCGTTTTTCAATCATAGACAAAAAATATGTGACGTCGTCATAGCAGTTGAAAGCGTATGAAGATAGTATCGAGTTTTTGTGCCAGATAATCCGTTAGAGTATGAACCGCATCCGCAGTGGAAACTCTGGGTCGAAAACCAAATTGTGTCTTGGACAGAATTAATTTTGCATCTGGGTATTTTACACTATAATATTTGGTAACATATATTATTATCACGACACATACAATTTATAATAACCTTTGTACGACAAAAAGCAGGCATAATTTGCTGGTACTCCCTAGCCCTACGACATAGTGTCTTGGGATCAGTTTCAAATATTTACTACTAGGGAGGCAGCTATGCATGTAATATTATCAGCCATCAGGTGTTTGCCTGCGTGAGCGTACGCGCGCGCGCGTGTGTCGCGCGCGTGTGTTTGTGTGTGTGTGTGTTTGTGTGTGTGTGTGTGTGTGTGTGTGTGTGTGTGTGTGTGTGTGCGCGTGCGTGCGTGCGTGCGTGCGTGCGGGCGTGCGTGCGTGCGTGCGTGCGCGCGTGCGTGCGTGCGTGCGTGCGTGCGTGCGCGCGTGCGTGCGTGCGTGCGTGCGTGTGTGTGTGTGCACCTGAGAGGACGCGTCTGCTAGAGTATGTGTACGAGAGTATACTTTCTGTATCTTTATAATTTTTATTCTACAACCATTTCTGGAATTCTTGTTTACATTTGTATGAATTCAGGGAAATTTTATTATTTATCACGCGATTAGCTGTATTTACATATGAGAGCTACATACATAATAATGGCACTTGGCGACGGTAGTGTAATGCTAGACACTGGGACAACTTTTCTCCTTTTATGGAGCATATAATAAATAAATTGTTAAATAATTACAAACACTATTATCCAAATCACCAGTAATTTATTAGCTTTCCAATAAACCAATACACATTTACACAGTTCGAAAATTCAAACCGCCATTTTCATAATAATTTCCGTATGATGTAATCCCGCCATGACAGTTCTCGAATCTAGGGTAGGGGGCGCGTGAGTCGGTGTTTTAGGGTTGCGCCGCCTCCATTTGGTAATCGATGTATCAGTTCGGCCATCCTGTACACTCCTTCGCCCTCGAAGGATTGCCTTAGATGGTACGATGCCTCCAGCAGCCACGAAGACTCGGTGCGGCCTCCAGCAGCAGTCGCCCCCTTTAGCAAGCATAGCCACTTCTCAGGCAGATAATAACCCCGTAGGTAAAGCTAAGCCCCGTAGGCAAATCGTAGCCCCGTAGGCAAATCGTAGCCCCGTAGGCAAATCATAGCCCCGTAGGCAAATTACAGCATTCTTAGTCGAAAGATAGCCCCTTAGGCAAGACTATCCCCTTAGGCAAAATACAATCCTGAAGGCAAAATATAGCCCCGCAGGCAAAATACAGCCGAGAAGGCAAAATATAGTCCCGCAGGCAAAATACAGCCCCGAAGGCGAAATATAGCCCAGCAGGCCAAAGTAGCCACTGCGGCAAAATAAAACAAATTATAATGGGCTTATTGTAATTAAAGGTCAGCCCCGTGGCAGCATTTACATTTTTCTTCCATCAATACACCAACCCTCTGAGTATTATTGTGAGTCATCACCTGAGCTCACTTGCCTGGAACGCCATAGCTTGACCTTTTCACGAGCCACCACGCTCTTATAAGCTTTCCTGCCCTTAGCAGCTGAGCTCACTTCATAGCAGTCGTTAGAATGAACCGCAGTGATTTTATAAGGCCCCGCATAACGCGGAACCAACTTTCCACTGGTCAAGCCAGGCCGTAACATTTTCCTCTCCACCATGACCAATGCACCTAAAGGTATGGTTTTTGTTTCCCGTCGGTCTTTGTCAAAACGTGCCTTCATATTGGCAGCATTATTTTTTATTCTTTCAGCTGCATCTTCCCTTAGCCTTTTCACATCAGTCGTGTATTGGGCACCTTCTAATTCTCCAGCTAATCGGGGCCTTAGCCCACAAAGCAACTCCAGGGGGGATTTTCCGGTCCCCTGGCTTACCGTTGAGTTAATCCCCAACTGCACCCTAGGCAAATAAGTCTCCCATCCGTTTTGCTCTTCGCCAAGATGTGCAGTTAACGAGCTTAATATCGTCCGGTTAAGCCTCTCAACCTGCCCATTTGCTCTGGGAGAAGCAACAGCGTTTAACACATGTCTTATTCCAAATGTATTACAATACTCTTGGAATTCTCGACAAGTAAACGCTGTGCCTCTATCGCTGACAATCCTCGTCGGACACCCGAAAACTTTTATAAACTGATTAAGTGCTGTGATCGCGCCTCTTGCATTTGCGCTAGCAACAGCCTCCAACCACACAAATTTTGTGAACTCGTCGATGATACCAAAGATGTATGTTTTGCCACCACTCTTGCAAAAAGGGCCCAGGTGATCCACGTGGATAGTGTGAAATGGTGTCGGATCTCTAGGAATTGGATGCAGTAACCCCGGTTGCTTTCCGGTAGGCTTTTTGGTAAACTGGCACCCTATACAACTGGCAACATATTTTTCCACATTCTTCCGCATCTTAGGAAACCAGTACTTAGCTTGAATAGCTTCTAAGCATTTTGCGGTCCCCAAATGATCACTTTTATCATGGTAAGTGTTAAATATATGCCACCTTGCATCCTTGGGTAGAACAGGTCTATTTCCACCATCCACAATACGACATAGTAAACCATTAACAATCTTGTAATCCTTAGCAAAACCAGCTTTATTGTTAGCTTTCAGCTCAAGATCAAGATTCGTAAGAGTCGTCTGTATTTCTTCATCAACATCTTGAAGAGCCTCGATGAATGTTTTCTCTTCAATATGATTTACTGTAATTGGGTTCCGGCTGAGGGCGTCGACATGTGACATTGAAGTTCCTGGTCGGTGCTCCACTTTAAAGTCGCACTCTTGTAGATCAAGCCACCACCGTGAGATACGAAGTGATAAATCTCTCTTGGACCAAGTTAGTCGTAACGCAGAGCAATCTGTTACAATAGAAATTTCAACCCTGACACATAAACTTTAAACTTTTGGATGCTAAAAACCACTGACTGGACTTTATGAGCAGCATCTCCAGTATTGTCAACTTTCTTTCTTAATTCCCCTATCAATCCTTCCAATGCTTCAATGCAATTGTTTTTCCTCTTTAGCTCCTTCTTGTGCTGAAACTTTTAGAGTATCTGTCGCTACTAGAGGAAGAAGAGCTACTAGACCTTTGTCTCTTATGCCGACCCATGTTATTAATTAATTATACAGAGAATAGATATAAACAGTCAAGCACAATAGTTGTATATAGCACGGTATTGTTCTTGATTATTGTACATGAATAACTAAAATAATTGAATTTTTTAAATTGATTCAGCAAAAGTTCAAATTTCAATTATAATTTACTAGCTGTCCCGACACACGTTGTTTTGTCTTAATTATGAACTAAAATTAATAAATGTTCTTGAGTTATAAAAAGTGTAACTAACACGACTTTCTTTTATATAAAAAGATATAATCCAGAACACTGTCTATAGCACTAATTAATTTGTATTTTAAGATGATGTCTTTATATCACTAAAATAATTGATATTTAATTAGCAAACTAGAGTTCTATTGTCATATATAATTCACATCACTGTTGTCTATAGCACCAACAAATGTTGTTTTAAAATAATGTCTATAATTCACTTTACAAATGTCTATCAAATATTATGTATTATTAGTCCAACAAAAGATAAGGAACAATCTTACCAAGTAGCTAGTAGCTTAATCAACAGGCGGTTGATGCATATATATATTATACAGGCATCCAGCAATGTTTTTGTCTCTGTAGCACATCATGCCACACAAGCTAGCCCGATTTCCAATGGAAGATAAATCCAGCCACATTCACTGTACAATTATATGACAATTATACATCCAAAGTTCAAAATTTGCACAGAATAATAGAGTTCATGCCAAAATAACAAGCAGTCATAGAATTTTGTTAGCAAAAGGTTCATAACAGGATTATTAAGTGTCCAACACCAAAAACATAAAGTTATATTATCTTTTCACAACAAACACAGGTAGCCGAAGAATGGCAAAACGGTCCAAAATCCAGAACAAAATTTTTCTTTGTCTTTTCACCTAGTTTGTCACAAAGTCTACTAGTGAGCGACAATTCATCGCACTTCTGAATTTGTTAAACAATTAAAAACACTATTATCCAAATCACCAGTAATTTATTAGCTTTCCAATAAACCAATACACATTACACAGTTCGAAAATTCAAACCGCTATTTTTTTTTTATTAGGTACTACGTATGTAAAGTATTGTAAAGTCCTCTCTGAAATCATTATTCATATCCAGTGATTAAAACTTCAAATAAATAATATACAGGATTTATTCTCCATAAATTAACATAACATGTGCCTCCATGGCCGTCTCTCGGTAATAATGCCAAACCCGGCGTCCATACCAAACAAGCTACGATACTGATCTTGCATTTTTTATAGAAATTGAACATGGCACTGAATATTATTTCTTATGCCTAAGAAATAAACTATAAAATCATTTCATCTCATAACCAAATAATAATAATTATATATTAATGCACATTTAAACCATTCATTGCACGTTTACATATTATTAATTAGAAGTATTTTATGAAACCTTCAACTATAAGCTTACAGCTCGGCCTTCCTGCAAGAAGCGAGTCCCTTCGCTTCAGTTATATAGATAGACTAGCGACCCGCCCCGGCTCCGCACGGGTACATTACTGATGCTAATACTACAGAATGTCTTTAAACCTCTAACAAAACGAGCGAAATTTAGTCAAAACAAACAGAAACAAATTAATATAGGTACCTACTAAAACTCAATGAAGTAAGTAGGTGGGTAATACTTTTATCGTATGAAATACCTATACTTTTCAGAACTAACAATACAATAATCACTAAATAAATAGTTACTCAAGTACCTATCTATCCATCATAGTTACAACGAACACAACAAAAAATTTACTCATAGATCTAAACTCGCACGCCTTGGCGACGACGCCCACTTCGCAACGGGCCGTGCAGCAGAAATCGTAATATTTTAATTTCGCCATAACTTCATAACCAAACATCCAATTTTAATCATTAAAAGACCAAATATTATCTACATAAACTGTTCTTAGTGATGAAATAATTTATTTTGATAAGGATTAATAGCATGAAAAATAGAATTTTTTTTGGACTACATTTAAATGTAGTCCAAAAAAAATTCAAGATTTCTAAATAAAAAAATGGTTGTTGTGCCTCACTCGACATAGATAGGTATAGTGTGTCGCGGACTTTTTTGTAGATATTTATAAGATCTACAATTAATTAGAACATTTTATGGTTCTATCTTTTATAGTTTAGGCAGCGTACGCAAAATAAGTAACTTTTCTGGTTGATTTTTTACACCTTGTGTCCGAAAATCCCAAATAACTTACGGAACCCTATTTTTTTCCAAAATAAAATTTAGCCTATATTACTCGTGGATAATGTAGCTTTCGAATGGTGAAAGAATTTTTGAAATCGGTCCAGTACTTTTTGAGCCTATTCATTACAAACAAACAAACAAACATACAAACAAAGTTTTCCTCTTTATAATATTAGTGTAGATAACACTTTATCTACACACAATCATAATATTATAACATACAACAATAGTTAGTAATAGTTTACTAACTATTTTTTTGGTAGTTTCTCTAGTGAGAAGTCTCTAGTCTCTAGTGAGAAACTACCAAAAAAACGCTCAATTTAATGAAATAAATAATAAATAAATTAAGTTTTTCGTACATTGCACAACAGTTGTTTCGGAAGAAAACCTTCCTAGCTTCCTAGGACTTTTTTTTTTTGTTTATATTAAAATTTTTGGCACAGGTTTGAATTATGGACATGATTTCAGTATCACGACACAATTCGGTATAATGTAAAATTTTATATATATACAAGACTTTTAGTATATTTTAAAGAAACTGTACCCTCGAATGTTAGACCTCATAATAATTAATTAGCATAATGATTTAATAGCGATCGTTAAGTGTAAAGTATAAAAAAATATATTTTCGAATGTCTGTCTGTATTATTATTGTCTGTCGAATGCCACCTCATGGCGTTTTTATAAACAGGCGTATCGATAGATGTGCCAAATATATATTTTTAAAAAGCTTGTGGTTTAAAAAACACAGTATGTAAAGGTGTTGTTTTTTTTAATTAATTATTGTAAAACAGTATATCCATTTGTACGAAGAATATATGAAATTTGAATGAATGATTTTTTTTTATATTATCACTCGAAATATTCGCGTATACTTTCACTTACTTTCACCTATTTTCTCCTTAGGATTACAAAATATTTTAGGGTAAAAGAATATAACTTGTATTAATTCTGTTAGTTTACATTGCACAGATTCTAACAACATAATATGTTTTATATAATTATATCTTTCATACAAAATTAGGAAGTTTTCGTCATTTTAATGCGACGGGGCGCTATTTCTAGACCTAGGCCGAAATCTAGTCCGACAGATACAAAATGGACACTTTTGACAATTGAGAGGTAGAGATATAACAACATGGTTATATACTCAAAGATAACAACTATGAATTTCTTACTGTCTATTGTTATTAAAATATATTTATAACTATTAGGACCACTTCTTCATTCTCAGAAACATCATCGTCACCACTAGTGTCTAAATAGGCTACTTTTCGTGACAAAATTTTCTTTGCGCGTATGAACATCTAGTATGACATCATTTACATTTACTTTGCAGTACACTCCCCGATAGGGACTTATTTGAGTAGTAATTTTGAAACTGACCATCTGCATCGTGGGGAATCTGCCTCTCTACTTGCGCTTCCTACTACTATAATTATTTTTTTTATTTTTATTTTTATTCATTTTTAGGGTACCTCGAAAGGAAAAAACGAAACCCTTATAGAATCATTTTGTTATCCGTCCGAATGTCTGTCAAGACCCTTTTTCTCAGGAATGCGTAGAGGTAAGGTCTACGGTCCTTTAGAGCTGTGAAAAAAACAAACTTCTAAGCCAATGCAATCAAAAGATACAGCTGTTAATGCCGCAAATTTCCGCAAATTTTTGAAGTTCACAAACTCAAAACCAATAGGCTACTTCCCGTGAACTCAGAATCTTGAAATTTGAAATACATAGAGTAACGTCTTATAGCACATATAAAGGAAAAATTACGAAAACCGTAACTTTTTAGTTTTTACATGATAGAATAAAAATAGTTTTAATAATTTTAAACTTACTACCCCTTTCCTCATGAACGCGTAGAGATATTAAATTGAAATTCATATCAAACACTCAGGTTTAAAGTACATTTAAGGTGTAACAAAATCACTACCGGTTTGTACTGAACCCTCGGCGCGCGTGTCCGACTCGCACTTGGGCGATTTTTTTTATTTTGTTATGAAAGCTTACAGCAACAAATACAATGATAATAAATTAACATTTAAAAAAAAAAAAAGTATCAATGACAAGTTTTCACAACTACAAAACAAATTAGCAAAGCTCAAGTTAAGCCCCTGAATGTGTCAAAAAAATATCCATATATACCTTAAAGTAAAAGCAGTCATAACCACAAACATAATAAACCGAATGAATGTTAATATTAAAATTCAAAACTACACTCGTACTCATAATTATTTGATAGTCTTATATTTGTTTAGTAATTAAGATTAATATTTAAAATGGTTTATTAGTTACAATTGAAGAAGGGTATCAGTTAGGAGTCTCCTAATTTTAGGTGGATTTAATGAAAATATATCATCAAGTGGATTTTCATTAAGGAATGTATTCATTTGAGCGCTTGATCTAAGGATGAAAGAGTTTCGACGATAATAGGTGTTAAATGGTGAGACATAAAAAGTCATAAAACTATGATTACCTAGTGGGAACGTTAAACTGTATCAAATTAGTAAGTCAGGAACATCTATTTTGTTAATAATTTTACATAAGTAGACTAGATCGGAGATGTTCCTACGATAATGCAGGGGAAGAAAGTGGAATCTTTGCATCTAGTACCTATCATAGTCCGCAAGGTCAAGGTGATATTTAAACTGTAAAAACCTAAGAAAACGTTATTATTTATATTGTATACTATAAATATACTTTCTCTATTGCTTGTCTATTTTTTAACCAGCCAGCTCGGTATCCTCAAGTTCGATTATTATTTCGGTCAGAAGCCCATATTCAAAGCCAAAGCCCAAAGAAAATATTAAACTATAATTATTTAGTTAAATTTTCATTTTAGATAAGTAGTTATTGTCTATTCAAATCAGAATGACAATTATCCAAAGTTTCATCTCTTTAAGTTTTACAAATTGTAATCGTTCAAGTACACATGTTTAAAAGAATTTTAGTCTTTAAAATTTTACTAGTGCCTCACGTCATATCTTTATCACCCTATCTTTTATACCGTACAGCTGTTAAAAATCTACAGCTCACAACCTTACATCGATTTAACAATTTTTTTACATACCTAGTCGTTCTATTCGATTCATTAGAACAAAAAGCCGTGCGGTGTCGTTGGACACCAGATAGGAACGAAGTTCCTCATTATGAAATTTTGATTTCAAGTTCTATTTGAGGTTTATTGAAAACAATATTAATTTCCTGGGGCTTCGCCTGCGTAAAGTTAGGTTTTAATCTTTAATCCAATATTTTGCCCTCTTGGGGGGGTTGAATTTTGAAAAATCCTTCCTGAATTTTCCAAATTTTCTACAGATTTATACACCGTTCGTGTCTCAAAGTAGAGCATTGCCGTATTTTTTTCTTCTATAATACTTCTATTTCAGAAACGGTGTATCCTATTTGAAAAATAATGAAAATTACCTCCACCCTAATAACCCCGCAACCAATTCCTGTCATATTATGAGAAATACATGTGCAAAATTTCAAATTTTTAGCAATGGTCTGTGCATTAATACATCAGTCGATCAGCTTTACCTTTTAAAACTGTACTTTGTCTCGATAAGAACTACGATCGCTTCCGATATGAACCCTAATAAAGTACCGTTTCTAGATCACAGGTAGCGTTTTACGTAACATTGTTTGCAAAAATATTATTTTTATGTGAAGAAAGTTTGTGTAGGTCACATTATTATTATTATTAAGTGATAATTATAAATACTTATTTGAGTTAAAATAATGTAAAAGTTTAATTCCAATACCGGGAATCAAACGCGAGCCTCCTGGGTGAGAATCCAGGCATCCTTGCCACTAGACCATAATGTAGGATGTCAATTGATCGATCGATCGAATTTTGCTTTTTACTAATACATAAAAATCTTACGGTTTTATTTAACGTTACATACCCTTATTTTTTTTTTTTTGCCGACTAGAGTACCTCTCCGCAACGCCCCATAGGAACTTTCATTCCAATAACTAATACTTACATTACTTGTAAGCCACATTATTGGTAAATAATTATGCTCAATATTTATGGTAAAAGTAGGGTTAATAAATTTTTGTCTATCCAAACCGTTGACTGACTCTATTATTGTCAAAACCTTGTTCTATATTGATTCTGTAAATTCATTTAAATCTCAGGTTACTAAATTTTTGTCTATCCAAACCATTGACTGACTCTATTATTGTCAAAACCTTGTTCTATATTGATTCTGTAAACTCATTTAAATCTCATATATGAGCATTTCTCAAATTTTTTGACCATCATTTTAATAATCTTCTTAAAATACAATAAGTATATTTTGGACATATTATGTTAAATACAGCTAGCTAAAACTAGACATATTCTGAATTTATGGTTGTTTTTTTGTTTTAATAGAGTTTTTATACAAAAAACCTGTAAATTATTAGTTAAGGGCGAAATAAAAGTTCTTATTTTGTTACTTGGAAATTAATGAAAACCATAAAGAAACATGCAGACTGTATTATAAATTTATGTTTTTCTATGTAGATCATAAATTAAACAACATCTGATAAAAGTAAAAATTGTGAAAAAAATTATTTAAATTGTTTTTAGCAGTACTGAGTATTTTTTGTTACCTTTTTAGGGTTCCGTAATACTTAAGGAACCCTTATAGTTTCGCTCTGTCCGTCTGTCTGTCTGTCTGTCTGTCTGTCTGTCTGTCTGTCTGTCTGTCCGCGCCTCTAGCTCCTGTAATTATAAATATAAATTGATGAAATTTGGTGCAGTTATAGATTGTGTATAGATCACGGTTTCGGGATCATAAAAAAATAATAATTTTATATTTTAGGGGTGGCTCTCCATACATGTGAAGTGGGGATGAAAAATATTTTTTCACTGTACCCCATCGTGTGGGATATCGTAGAATAGGTCTTTTAAAATAAAGGCAAGGTTTCATACGTTACTTTTTTATAAAGTTGACCATTTTCGAGTAATCGGCCTCCAAAGTAGTTTGTAAGTTGGTCCCCCCCCCTAGCATTTTTAAACTATTGGAGATAGAAACTTGCAAATTTTCATGCTGATAGATCATGCTAAAAACTCTTTAGGAAAACTATTTTGAACCAAATCGGACAGTAACTTTTGAAGTAATTAAAAAAAAGCATATTACGCGTTTATAGTTACGGAACCCTCCTTAGACATGTCCTGACATGCTCTTGGTTAGGTTATTTAAACTTTCTAATCAAAATTTTTAGTTTTCCTCTAAAATAGAAAAAAGCATGTTATATTTACTATTTATAATTATAATAATATTTATCATAAAATTGTTTTAAATTATTGATTATAGCATTTCAATTTAAAGAAAAAGAAATATCTACCATTATTATCAGAAAAAAATTGGGACAGTATCAAAACAAGAAACTTGGGTAACAAAATCGGAAATGTAAGGCTAAGCATACACACACTTGACACTCCATTATAAAATGAAAACAAAATAAGTGAAAATGAAAATTATTTAGTTTTATCCTGTGTTATAATCTTCAAATTTAGTAATATATACATAACAAAAGATATATATAACATTATGGGGATTAAACGAATATAGATACCTACCTACCAGTATGGCAATTTTACGAAATGTGTACTTAGCTTTAAAAACTCCTTTTTTGTTACCCCTCGTTCTGGTTATACGTTACCACGCGAAAGTAACAAAAACAGAAGTAACGAAATGACGGGTACAGATTTTGAATAAAATACATATTCTTTAAAACTCAATACTTAAAACAGTATTTTACATCAAATTGTAGCCCATTAAAAGAACTATTTATCAATTTCAACAAGAGTATTAAGTATCTTGAACTTACCTTCACACAGTATAACAAAATCCAGATCGAATTAGTCGCAGTGCAGAGCACTACGTTAAGCCGCGGCTGTTGTCGACACCGAAATGACATCACAACAAAATAGCAATGTGAAATGTCGTCAATAGTGTTGCCAAAGGAAAAAAAATCAATTAACTTTGTAGTTTAAAAAATCTTTCGACACAAAAATCGGTAACAAAATCTGAATTCCGTTTTGGAATTTTTTTATGGGACAATATTATTTTCCTGAAACTGATTAACTTACGACGTATTTCACTATTATACTACATAAAATATGTATTCAAATACTCTAAGTAGTGTTTTAAGACTATAACATATATTCCGTTTCTTAGAATTTAATGAAATAAATGAGTTCAAAATCACCGCGGTCGCAATGGGACAACCTATTTTCCATACTACGAAAATTTTGGTATTTTAGATTATTAATTATTTATTGTAGTGAGAGTGTTTTATTTATAGCTTTGATATTTTCTCTGATAATTAAATAATATCAACGAAGTTACGACAGTCATGTATGTTATTTATGTTATCGTAGTAAAAAAATAATCAAAGACCAAAACATGGGACATCGACGTTGCGGCTATGGTCAAAAAATTTGAGAAATGCTCATATGTATAATTTCTTACTATAAGCTACATTAACATTGTCTTATCTTTAGACATAGGGTCAAACTCAATATTTGTGGTAAAAATAGGTTAATAAATTTTTGTCTACCCAAACCATTGACTGACACTATTATTGTCAAAACCTTGTTCTATATTGATTCTGTAAATTCATTTAAATCTCATATATAATCCCTTACTATAAAATTGATACAAACAAAATCTGTACCTTACTTCTCTCACTTTTACACCTCGTTTCAAATTCATTTTTTTTTATATCGTTCTCTCCACTCTACTCGAACTGTTATGTCGAAAGTACTATATAGTGCTCTTAAATAATTATGATTGATCTCTATCACACTTTTGGTGTTCCACGGTAGACCCACGATCTGGCCTGGCTACGGCAGAAAAATACACCATCCTCACTCCTCATACTCCATGAATAATCAAAACGTTTCGTGATCGACACACTCCATTAATCCCATCCTCAAACTTCGTCTGGAATAGGCGCTCTCCGCCAATGCTCTTGAATAGGCACCCACCAATACTCTCTGATAGGTGCTCTCCGTCAATACAGTCCTCGTCTCGTTTCGTCTCGGATCGGCCTCCACCAATCCCCTTACAATTTGTTTCATCTCAGATTGGCCTCCACCAATCCTGGGATCGGCCTCCACCGATCCCCTTGCAATTCTGGTCTCGGTAGCGCTACTCTCCTGCGCCACCCCTGACCACTCACCTCCACCGGCTGATCTAACCACTTACACCTGGGTCGTCCTGAGCAACCGGCAGTAGTCTATTTCCTGACCCTGTCCCAATAACCTTGGGCTCCCTGGGTATCCCTCTGTATTGCTCCACCGGCTGATCTAACCACTTACACCTGGGTCGTCCTGAGCAACCGGCAGAAGTCTATTTCCTGACCCTGTCCCATTAACCTTGGGCTTCCTGGGTATCACTCTGTATTGCTCCACCGGCTGACCTGACCGCTTATATCCGGGTCGTCCTGGTCAACTGGCATATTAATTTTGGCATTTAATTTCTCACCTAGTACTTTCTAATGGTATTAGGAACTTCCTGACTTTCACTCTCATTTTGGGCTCCCTGGGTCCTTAAATACCCAAAATAGATAGTTGTAATCGGAATTCCATCTGATCTGAAAGTAGGCTCAGAGCGAAAAAAAATATAATTTTCGCCGATCACACTTCTGAAATGTAAAGTCCTCTCTGAAATCCTTATTCATATCCAGTGATTAAAACTTCAAATAAATAATGGCCGTCTCTCGGTAATAATGCCAAACCCGGCGTCCATACCAAACAAGCTACGATACTGATCTTGCATTTTTTATAGAAATTGAACATGGCACTGAATATTATTTCTTATGCTTAAGAAATAAACTATAAAATCATTTCATCTCATAACCAAATAATAATAATTATATATTAATGCACATTTAAACCATTCATTGCACGTTTACATATTATTAATTAGAAGTATTTTATGAAACCTTCAACTATAAGCTTACATTATGGATGTTCAATATCCGAAATAAACGATTTATTATTTATTATTATTATAGCCATAATTCATCATCATCAGCTCGCTCACTGCTTGACGATAAAGAACTACTTAATTTTTAGGGTTCCGTAATACTTGGCTGAACCCATATAGTTTCGCGTCGTATCTAGTATGTATTTATTGCTTTTCGAAGTATTCTCCGCGAAATTTTACACATTTTTCCATACGATGGAACCAATCATTGAAGCAACCATTCCATTCGGAAGTTGGGGTCTCCAAAATGGCTGTTTTGTAGGCGTCCACAGCTTCTTCAGGTGATGAAAATCTCTGACCACGCAATTTATTATTTATTTTAGGGAAAATATAGAAATCATTAGGGCTTAGGTCGGGGCTATACGGCGAATGGTCTAATAATTATATGATTTCTTGCTCTAAAAACTCTTTTGTTCTGTGCGCGGTGTGAGAACTCGCATTGTCGTGATGGAGGATGATGCGGCGCTTGCAGTTCTCTTTACGGAGTTCAGAAACGACCTGTGGCAAACAAATGTTAACAAACCATTCTGCATTAACCGTTCTTTGTCCCTCAAGAGGAATAGTCGCAACATGGCCGGTTTTGGAGACAAACGTGGCCACCATTTTTTTGCAACACTCCGTGAACGAACAATTTTTGTTGGCTATAACTCCTTTTCGAACACCCAAACTCGTGACTGGTTTTTTATTTCGGGTTCGTACGCGTATATCCAGGATTCGTCACCTGACACGATGTCGTACACAGCATTTGAGGATCCTGCGTGGAATCTTTCGAGAGTTCTGACGCACCAAGTAACGCGAGCCGCTTTTTGCTCTTCACAGAGCAAATGTGCTATCCATCGGGAAAACAACTTTTTTACACCTAATTGTTCATGCAAGATTATTTGTATTTGACTCATGCCAATTCTAAAGTTGCCTGAATTTCGTGGTATGTCACATGTCGATCTTCCTCAATCAGCTTACGCACACCATCAACGTTTTCTTGGGTGACTGCAGTTTTTGGATGACCTTGACGGGGATCATCACTGAGCTTGACACGTCCACGTTGAAATTCAGCAAACCAGCGATAAATTGTGCAACTTCATCACCAAATGCAGAAATCATCCGGTCAACACACTGTTTTTGTGTTAAACCACTTCGAAAGTCATAATAAATTATCGTTCTAGAATTTTCTCGAGTCAATTCCATTTTCTCAACGTCTAAACAAGTTTGACAAGACCTTGTGACAAGACCGAGAATCTTTTTTAAAATAAATAAACGGTATTCAATTTTTAAAACCAAGGAGTTTTAAATTAAAAAGATTTTAATATGACAGGAACAGTGGAAATATTCCATTCCCGATACTTTTAGTACAGCCTATGTAGCTAAAAAGTTGAAATTTTTAATTTTTTATCGAATTCTTAATTTGATTTTTTTTTGCGTTTAGTAAACCGGAAGTGAAGATTTCAAGTTTTTGAGTAACTTCGACCATTTTAATTTTAAATATTTTAACCTTGAATAAAAGCTTTAAATGTACTAATTCTTAAAAAGTGATCTCTAATGGTTTAAGACTTAGATCATATAGAGCAGGGGTTCCCAATTTTTTTTCGCGAAGGAACCCTATTTGATTATAGTTTTCCTCGCGGAACCCTACGGCCTTCTTTGCTAACTCGAAATTTACCTACCTTAAAAAAGGTATAAATGAAAAATAATTAAGTTTTTATGAAATTATTTTTATGCATTTACTGTGAATATACGTACCTACGTATATTACTACTTTTTAGGTATTTATTTAGGTACTTACCTAAAAATAATAAAACGTACAAAAAATTTTATTCGTCACATTAAACTTTTTAAAACACGTTTGTGAATTTAATGTGACGAATGAATTTTTTTTACATATTTTTTAAAAATACATTTAAAATTAGGTTTAATGTCCGACAGTTGAACGCGAAGATCTGGTGCTGCATCCAGTCTGTTTCTATATTTGCTTTTGGTGTAAGCATATGCGGAAAAACCAGACTCGCATCGGTAAGTCGTCACAAACGGTAACAATAATGTGATGGCTCTATTAACAATTTCTGGGTATTCATCTTTGAGTCCAATCCAAAAGGCGTTTAAATCAAAAGTACCTTCTTCAAACTTTTGTTTTAGCGTTGATGAAAATTTGATGTCAATCAAATTCTCATACTCTGACACCGACAGAATCGAAGGTTTGGTGTGATTTACAAACGGATTCTGCACCCAGTCCATGTCCTGCAACTGCTCCGGAAAATACTCATGCAAAGATTTTGTAAGGCTTGTCAAATGCTCATGTATATTCTTTTTCACGTCTGAAGATACCCGCAGCTCATTTTGTTTTAAAAAGTCATTTAATATTGTGAAATATTCGTAATTATGTTTTTCAACACATTCAATTTCAATTCACACAAGCTTGTTCTTCAGTGAAGTCATTTTATCATTTACTGTAAATTTTGTTGTACCTCGTCCCTGTAATGCCTTGCAGATTACGTTGAGCTTATCGAATATATCAGCTAAATAAGCCAATTGCATCAACCATTTCTCATCATGCAGCAGTTCAACAAGCTTATTAACGTGTGAAGAAACAGGTTGTTTGGTAAAGAATATCTTAAGCTCGTCACGCAATTCAAACAGCCTTAATAGAACTCTTCCTCTTGAAAGCCATCTTACTTCCGTGTGAAGAAGAAGTGATTGATGCTGACTTCCCATATCTTCACACGCTTTTTTAAAAAGCCTCGACTGGAGTGGACGTGATTTAACGTAGTTTACAATTAGTACAGCTTGGTCGAGAACTGTCTTGAGCTCGTATGGCATTTTTTTTGCAACAAGAGCATGGCAATGTAAAACGCAGTGACTGCTACTACATTTAGGTGCAACCTCCTTGATTCTTGTTACAGTGCCTTTTATTTTGCCAACCATAGCTGCCGCTCCATCACTGCACACGTCAATACATTTGTTCCAATCAATATGGTGCTTAGTCATGTAACTATCGATAACTTTAAAAATTTCTTCTCCAGTTGTGTTGGTTTCTAAAGGAGTGCAAAGAAACAAATCCTCTTCAATAGATCCTCCAAAGGGATATCTCACAAAAACAAGCAGTATTGATAACCCGGCGACATCTGTACTTTCGTCCAGTTGCATTGCAAACATCTCGCTGGTCTTTAATCTACTAATTAATTCATCTTGAATATGGTCAGAAATCTTATGAATTCGATCAGAAATTACGTTATTTGAACACTGAACTGCTGACACTTTCTTTGCTGCCTCTTCTCCAAGTACACAGGAGACAATTTCTGTCATACATGGTTTTATTAAATCCTCTGCAATCGTGTGTGGTTTACCAGCACGAGAGATTCTGTAACTTAGCAGAAATGATGCCTCTGTTGCATTTTCATTATCGGTCTTTACAAATTTTTGGATAGCAGCTGCACCAGTTCTACGTCCTTCTTTGTGTCTCTCAAAAAAGCTGACGCTTTTATCTTTCAGTTCTGGGTGGTTCGTGTCAAGATGTCGTTTAAGCTTTGCAGGTGCCAGTGAGCTATTACTTATTATTTTGTTACAAATAACACATTGTCCATCCGGGTTCTCAGTCATTCCCACAGAAACAAATCCAAAGGACAAGTAGGATTCGTCGTATTTTCTCTTTTTTGATGAAGTTTTCTCCTGGGTTGCAACTCTTTTGGTGATTGTATGTTGTAGATTCTGTCCTGCACTAGGGTCTTGTGTATTTAGCAAACCCTGAAATGAATTGACAAACAATGATAACAACCATAGTAATGCGTACAATCGACGATAAATAAAATTAGTAAAAGTCTTGTGTAGTTCGCGAACGAACTAGTTTGGAAGAGCGCTCCCACAGAGGAACTACGCGAACTAGTTCGCAGATCCCTCGATCCTTCCTTTCATAACACATAAATAAGGTGCCTACCACACGTGCATGCTTAACTACAGTTTTGCTTGTGCATGCCGGCTTGTACACTGAACATTGTGCGTGTAGTTGGTAAAACGGTAGTATGCGCAAGCTCCAAAGTTTGGCTTGACAGATTTTAAACTTGCTTGAAACTCTAGCATGCGCAAGCCTTCGTGTACAAACTCGTCTGCGCGTGTCCATTGGACGTTCAGTATTCAAGCCGCTCATTGTCAGTAAAATGTTAAATAGCGCGCACGCTGCTAAAAAATGGCGGATTTACGTACATATAATCGTCAGTTCGCAACTGAATTCATTGAATTATAAAAGCTCTGCCTGCTCTGTGGAAGATCAAATCGAAAGATTATTCTGACAAGAATAAAAAAATACGCATAAAAAAATGATTTCATTTCAGCATTATAAATTTTTTCACTAACAAACACTGGAAAAATAAAAGCAGAAGAAATAGCTCTTCATTGAGAAACATTGTTTATACGCCGACGATCTCGGCACGAATGTGGCTTGCGCATGCTGTGTCATGTGGACTGTGGTAGATAAGTCAGTCTTACGTTTTTTCATGCGAAAAGCATGCGCCAGCAAAACTGTGGTCAAGCATGCACGTGTGGTAGGGACCTTACCAACGTCGAGTATACGAGTACATAATAATACGAGTGAGTAAATTTAAGAATATCAATATAAATACAACAAGTACAGAATGTAGTAAAAGAGTCACTAGAACTAGATCGCTAAGGAACTGCGAACTGAACTAAGCACACCAGTTTGCGAACTACTGGGCAAATCTAGTATCAAAGCGAGCGAACAATCTGCTTTTCTCTAGTTCGGAATAGGAGCTACTGACGAACTAAAAGAACGAACTAGTTCGCTAAGGAGCTACGAACTAAATTGAGCGATCCCGGTCGCGAACTATAATTGCGCAAGTCTAAGTAGTAAATAGCTTGTATCACAGTAAATTATCCAAATAATTGTAAAAAAAACTTATGCACACTGACATAATATTATAAGTACTACGTACGTAATTATTACCTCAGTGCTTATGCATAATTTTCTTACCGACGAACCAGGAACAATTTCTTCTGAAATATTTTCAGTACACACTGCTGGTGGCTCTGAATCTAATGAAGAATCCTCCGAAACAATTTTGCCACTTGTGAGGCGCCCCGTTTTGAGCCAACTTTCCATTTTGAACTACCTACAATAAAAATAACACGTGAATTATTATATCTCTCGTATTTTATTTTAAAAATGTGTCTAGAATTAAACAATAACATTGTGACTTACCAGTAAATTTTATTATTATTAGTATTTTTTACTGTAGCTATTCACTAATTCAATAATAGGGAATATGCACGTATTTTTTTAATTTTTTTATATAGATCTATCTTGTTTGGTAAATCGTATGGTAAAATCAGTTTTTGATATCATTAAAAATAACGAAGATATGAACGTTTAAAGTAGTCTATTAGACAGAGAGATCGGACGTGTATCGTGACGTCACATAACACGACCTTCATAGAAAATTCATACTAAATTTCGTTTTGCTAGAAAGAGATAGATTACAAACTTTGACCGCTCATATTTTGTTCATTTATCAACAGATATTGAATTTTTTTTCGCCATTTCCTTTATTTTTCAGTCTAGTATCATATTATTATATTTTAAGCTATTTTTATATTTTATGCATATTCCCTATTGAAATACGTGTTTTTTTTTTTTTTTTTTTTTTTTTTATAAGATAAGGGGGCAAACGAGCAAACGGGTCACCTGATGGAAAGCAACTACCGTCGCCCATGGACACTCGCAACATCAGAAGAGCTGCAGGTGCGTTGCCGGCTCTTATCGCGGTATAGACCGGTATAATTCGCTCCGACCGGCGCCCGCCGCGCCGCATCGGACGGCGCTGCAACACGGGCGCGCGGGGCGGGGAGGGCTGTGCGCGCTGCACTACTCCGCCCGCACGCCCTGCCCCTCTCTCGTGCGTAAATTGTACAAACAAGTCGGTGCGCGCGAGAACAACGTTCGCGTTGGTCACGAAACGTGTGATAATATTTTTATTTTTTACGGAACCCTTGCGGCCTTTCCACGGAACCCCAGGGTTCCGCGGAACACCATTTGGGAACCGCTGATATAGAGTACATACACATAGCTTATAGAGGGACTATTTTAACAAAAAATCTATTTAAAGTAAAATATCTCGCAAACGGATAACTAAATCAAAAAATCGTCTCAGAAACCTCCTTTTGTTTATAAAAGAGCTATCTAATGATAGCCCACATATTTTTTCTTGGGTACCTCTCCTACATGTATTTCAACCTCGATATATTATATCGATTATCGACCTCGATATTTCAAGGAAATAATATTGATATATCGGCCAAATCAAAAAAAAAAATGGGTTGTAAAAATAATAGTGTATATGAGGGGTATAGAATCAAAGGCAGCTATATCCACCTAGTTTATTTTTTCATAAAGCAGAAAAAACGTTTTATTTTATTTTTACTGTAGCAATACGAATAAAAAAATAGTCTAAAAAAACTTTTTGGGATGGTGGTAACACTGAATACACATCCATCGACCAATCCAAAAATTAAAATACTTTTTTGCGGTAATTTTAAAATCACTTAGCTGTATTTGATACCAACAAAAAGGATTTAGCTGTCTTTGATTTAGACTGCAATGGATATAGCCGTTTTTGATACCAATTCTTTGGTGATGACGTCATAAGACTAGTGTTGTGTATTTAAACTTTATTTAAGTATCTAACGATTTTCTATCGAAAATAAAATACAATGTGTTCGTTATTATCAAGTAGATTGCTAAAAAAATGATACCGAAATAAATAAATGAGTAAATAAAAGAACATTTCTGAAAAAAATATTGTTTTTTAAATTAAAAATCTTATACTCTTAAATTATCTTGCTCTGCTTGAACTTCGCAAAGATCTTCTACAGTATCGTTCTCCTCTTCAACTCCCCTTTCTTCTAATAGTCGTAGCTCATCTTCGTCTTGATTATTCAACACGGCGTGGAAATATCCTAAATGTGGAAGATTTTGCCAAGAGTCACCGTAGTGTTTTTGAAGAAGGCTTCTGACATCTCGCAACTTTAATGGATTCACTTCTATGCCATTAGGAATTATTGTTGGCCGTATAGCCCCAGCGTTTTTGCCTGTTTTACACAAACTTTTGGGGTTTCCTGTGTCAGAATTGTAATATAATTCACCACGTACCAACACATTTCCTTGAGTTTTTGATCTTCGAAGAATAAATCTTTTACACAGAGAAATCTTGAAGTGGAGTTGAGCCGGTGTTTTTACAATATTTTGTATTGAACTTTTCCAGTCAAGCACGGGTATATCTTGTAGTCGCGTGACTGTCGAGTGTTGACTGATCACATCGATGTACTCTTCTGGTGATGTGATTACCTCAATTTTTCGGATATTTTTTTCAATATTCCCGAAAACTCGATCAGGAGGCATAAAAGAATGGCCTGTGACGGGAAACACCAGTTCCATTTTTTTTATTTGACGTTTTTCCAAAATCCAACTCATACACATTGAAATCATTATTAAATTTTTATTTTGGCCAGCACATCCGTCTGCCACTAAACGGACATAGGTGACATCAGTCAGGTCAGTTTTGTTGAGCCTATCATATACAGCGGAAGCAATTTGGTTTGAACCTTTAGCATATTCATTTTCCGTCCAGACATACGCAAATGTAGTGTTCTTATTTAAAGGATCTTTCGATGAACCTTGGACTATTGTAAAATTATACAAATACAGCTGCCTGCTGTAATAACAGCTCTGGTCGGGCACTTTTGGAAGTACTAAATTCTTTTGGCAGTCGAATGAGAACGTAATCATTTCTTCTTTTTTTTCTTTAAGTAGTTTAAAAAATGCTTGTGCTCTTAATTTGTGTATCCTTTTCTCTGTCATCAGTTGAATTTTCCTCGATGGATCATTTTCGTTCTTCAGCTTTTCTTGGAGTTCAATGCATTTCGAGCACACATCCGTCCTTGGACTCCCAAAACCAAGATTAAAATCCTGATTAAAGATAGATCTAAAGTAAGATGATTTGACTGGGCTGTCTGGGTGTGCTTGTTTAAAAAGTTTAAATAGTTTTTTTAATATTGAGCTCACTAGGTAGGTATTTGCGTTGTTGCGTTGATCCTCTGCAATAATGTGCTTCTACGCAATTCAAAGACTTTAAAAACCTATGAACTGATTGTCTTAGTGCTGCATACTTCTGTTTCTTATGGTCACCGCCTCTTCTCTCTGTAGGAACCCGACCAGATTCAAAAAAGTTTTGCATGACGAACTGAACACGATACTTCGTTATCCCAAGTGTATTTAGAAACACTTTCTGGCAAACTGGAATTGCTTTCTTAAGTGATTTAGCGTAAATTGCGTATTTAATTGAAAAAGCTCTGCTTTTTCTTGTGTTTTTTACAGGCCTCTTTCTGGCTGTTTTCTTTACCGAACAGCACTTCAATATTAACGCATCTTGATGTTGTTTGATGGGTTTCGAGTAAAACGATCTGTGAAAATGCACAAGATCTAGTATTTTCAATTGTTTACATGCAAATGATTTGGTGTTATGATTGCAGGTTATGTTTTCTGGCAAACATTTCGACGAGTACCTGTGAAACAAAGCAAAGCAAACAAAGTTATTAAAGTAACAGAATAGCTCCATTGATAGAAATCCGCACTGAACAACATAAAACTAATTTAATTTTTTTATTTTTTATCGATTTTATAGATAATACTAGCTCTGTGCCCCGCGGTGTTACCTGCGGTTTAAGTGATATAATATAATAAAAGACTATGAAAACCAATAATAGGGTCAAAACGGGACGATACATGGTTCTATAATGGTTTATGGTAGTGATGATGATGAATGTCGAAACTCACAAACTTGTATCTATAAAGAGTCAGGAGTTCTCTCAGCACCTTCCGAACCATGGTATACCTTGGTGCAAAATCTTACTTGTTGGTAGCATATGCTTATAATACTGCTCACGAAACCGAAGTCACCACATGTTTCCATATAAATTTTGATAAGTTCCTTCGATTTCTTATGAATCCCTTCATCAGGTCACCACTTTTATGAATATGGTACCAAATTAGGATGATAACCTATACACCAAAAGGAAAATTTTGAAAATTGGTTCACAAACGGCAGAGTAATCGTTGAACATAAAAAACGAACATAGCACCTCCTCCATTTTAAAAGTCGGTTAAAGTTGTAGCCTATGTGTTATTCTGATGTACCTATAAGCTATATTATTGTAAAGTTCTATTAAAATCCGTTCAGTAGTTTTTGCGTGAAAGAGTTACAAACATCCATACATACATACATCCAAACTTTCGCCTTTATAATATTAGTACGATTGTTCATTAAACCTAGATGTGGCTGATAGACTTTTCTCCCATCGATTCTTAAAAATTGTATTTAATGTTAAATATTCTATCGAACTCCATCGGATTAAGTACATCACTAGTCTAGGCTCACCTCTCAATTTTTGCTTTCTTCGCCTTCCAATTCTCCGGCTGTCTTTTGCGCTTTCTTCCTTTCCCTGGCACTGCTTCTACTACAGACACTTCCATTGCACTTTTTTTTAGTCGTTTAACACGTTTTTAGTAAAAAAACTGTGCAAAATCCTATTTATTTTCGATAAAAATCACACCCACGAAAACACGGCTTAGTATGAAGTCCGCCATCTTGTCCTTATGAAAATGGAGACCTGTGATTGGCCAGACGCAATTTTAGCTGTGTTTTTTTCCAAACTGTGTGGATTTAGCTGACTTAGGTTCTAAACCAATCTTTTAAACTAGAATTTGGTAGGGATTTAGCTGTTTTAGGTACCAAACAATTTGTTCTGGATATAGCTGCCTTTGATTCTATACCCCTCATATATCTCAATTAATGTTCTTTTTTATTAGGAAATAAAAACAAAAATATCAAAAACCAAAAAAAAAAATTAAACCTATTTATTAGGCAATCCAGTACTTGTCCGGTAGCGAAAGTAGAAAAAATCTATTTTTACCATGATCTGCTGTCCTATTGTTAGGAACTGCTAAATTAACGGCAGAAGCCACTCTTTCTGCAAAGAGGAAGCCGTAAGTGTGAAATATTTTAGTGCTAGATTCAAAAGAACAGGAGTGAAATGTCTCGTATCTATCCAAAATTATTGGGATTTCCTTACGGGATAGATTTGTAGCATCTAAGAACTGCTTCAACTCGTCCGGCATTTTGTTAGTTTGAGAGGGTACAGCTGTATTATTGCTGGCTACAGCAACTAGTAGTTTTTCGTGTCGAGACCATAATAACTCTGGTTCTGATGTCAAGGAGTTTTGTATTTCGGAAATTGTAGCAGTATTCAGATTAGGCGAAAGCTGTCCTCATCGCTTGTGTTCTGCGCGTATTTCATTCTGATAGCTTAGTTAATTCTCTTGAAACAGCTAGTGCGGAACTAAAGTGCATACGCTTAAACCGTGGATCTAAAATCGTAGCTTTTGCCAAGTGTATATTTTCCTCCAAGGGCCTTAGTCATGTAGTAACCTCTTGCAATAAACTGATTTTGACGGCTATACCCAATACTGTTGAGGGTTTTTCGTGTTCCAGTTCTTGCGCCAGCAAATTTGTAATTGGTATTGCTAGACTAGCACTTATATAATGATCACCGCTAATGTCTTCAGTAGCCTGCTTAAATGGGGCAAGCAGAGTTATCAGCTCTCGTATGACATTTAGCTGCGACGATGTTAGCATATCTGGCGCATTTCTCCTACCAGATAAAATTTTTGCCACTATAGCTGACAGTTTATTGAATCTTTCTAGCATATCTAGGCACGAATTCTATCGAGTGCAGACCGATTGAATAAGTGTTAGCACTTCTCCTTCTTTTTTTGAAGACTGTTGCTCTGCTCTTAATTCATCCATAGCATTGACCGATTGTTTAAAATATGTTACAATAGATTTGACTTGATTAGCAAGTTCCAGAACAGGTGTATTATCTTTCGACAAAACAAAATCTACTATTAAATTGATGAAATGTGCCATACAAGGGATTCTCTTGTCTCTCAAGAATTCCTTCATTGCAGACACCATATTACTACCGCCATCAGTGGTCATTGAATGAATAATTTTCTTTTCTAATGAAAACTCCTTGATAACATTTTCAAAACATTCATGTGTTCCTGTAGAACAATCAGCTGTGTGTTCCTGTAGAAAAAATAATAATTTCACCACAAAAAATCGAACACGCGATTGTTTTGTAGATACGGCATTACTGTTTTTATTTTTATACAGTTTACTTACTTGATACATCCTCTGCGCTTTCAACGTCACCGTCTCTAGCTCTGGAACAGTCTTCTGTGGCATTCAAAAAATGTGCTGTCATAACTAGTAAACTCCTTGTTGAATTGGTGAGTGTTAATATATCACTCGTCAATGATACATTTTCAGTCTCGCTGAGTTTATTTTTTAAGACAGCTTTTGTAGTTATATAACGCAGTTCGATTAAGCTACAAATTAACCTACAATGAATAATAAACAAATGATTTTGTAAAAATAGACAAAATAAAAACAAATATAATATTTTAGTTTGATTAACTTAGCCCGCGAGGGAAGCTTGTAACGTGTACAAATAACGCGTGTATAACGCGGACAAAAATTTTTGCAATCCAAGTTTTTCTACGCAGGAAAAAGGCATGTTACCTTTGCAACATATTTTAATTCACTTGTTTTTTGACCTCCTGCTGTGATAACAGATAAGAACAGATTTAAAAGAGAGGTCGAGAACAAAAAGCCATAAAAATATCAGAATATAGGGACATAAATAAAAATAAAAAAACTTTCATAGTTTGAACTTCTTTCCAATATGTCCGTGAGTGTAGGTTGTTTTGTTATTTGTTTGTACTGATTACTTTGAACGGAAGTAGATGATGATTCAGCCTGAAAAAGAAATATCCATGACATTTGAATTTATCGATATCAATATTTTTTAGCAACACATCACTCGTTAGTGGAACTGGCTTAGCACCTACCCTACCTGAATCTTTGCATAATTCTTGGTATAATCTGTACATGTTATTTATAGATTTTACATCAGGAGCCAAATATCTTTTTTTGCTATCTTTACGACAGTAGTGAGACTCCATCACAGGAGAAGATTCTATATGATGTTGGACAAATGCAATGTCTTCGGAACCCCGAAGAAAGAAAAAAAGAACCGCCTAATAAAACTAACCAGTTTTATTAGGCGGTTCTTTTTTTTCCACGTTAATCAGCACTATTATAAACTTCATGTGAGTCTGATTTGTTTACAGCGTCAGTAATAACACCTACATAAGGTACCACATATTATATAAGGTTGCTTTGAAAAAATTCAGGCTGACTTGAATATTTTCATGAAATTTTTCTAAAAAAATATTTTTTTGCTGGTCATACGATCTTTTTTATTGGAGGTTTACATAAGGTTGCTTTGAAAAAATTCAGACAGACTTGATAATTTTCATGATTCTTTCTAAAAAAGTATTTTTTGCTGGTCATACGATCTTTTTATTGGAGGTTTTCTGCAATTTTCTGGTCTTTACTGGCTGAATTTTTAGGCATGAAAGAATAAAGTTTTTCTTTGAAATAAAGTCCAAACTGTGATAATGACGACACAAATCATTTCGTTCTTCAAAAGAAAACTTTTCAGTACATTTAAATGAGCATTTAGCACGTTGTATGGATTTAGAGACTTTGGCCGATCTAGTAACACCGTTTGTAATGTACGATAACCCCTCAGGCTTTCTAAGCTTATTTATATTACGTTTCCACTCTTTAGGTTGAGCTCTCTTTCGTTGCGTTATGGGTTTGACGGATAACCAAACTCTGTCCAAAAGATTCTCAAGAATTAGCATAACGCATTCTTCATCAGCTTCATTGTCAGAATTTTCCATATTTGGAGACTCAGGAATAATCACAATTCAGTCAGATGCGGAATCATTTTGAATGTTTTCGTCCGAATTCGGCACGTAAGTGGGATCTATATTATCTGAATAGTCGCTGCCAAATAAACAGTTTTTATCACAAGATGTAACTGAAAAATAATATTTACATGCTTAAAGTAAGAGGAAATAAAAAATACCTTTATCCTTGAAAATATTCTTCGTATTAAAAACCATATTCAGTTGCGCAAGATCCAGATCTGATGAGCTATTTGAAATGATGTCAACGTCATTTAAGGACATTGAGGGCCCAGCTATATCTGAAATTAAAAGTAATAAATTTAAAAGAAATATTTATATAACTAAAAGGTTTTTGTATGATTTGATAAATCTAAAAGGTTTTTGTATGGGGTTAAGTATTGTCATCATTTTATTGTACCTAATTTAAGATGTCTTGAATAAATAAAAAAAAAATATATATATATATAAGTACCTACAAACTTACAAAAACTTAATTGCTTGTACATAACTTACCAGTAACATCTTGTATACTATTATATCGACATAAACAGCCTTATTCATAAACGGTGTTTAAGTTTTAAATATCACTTTAAACAGTGGTTAACTCTTTTTTCTATTCATAAACGGTATTTAGAGCTAAGCTACGTTTCTTAAATAGCTGTCAAGTTAAACAGCCTCACAACCTTGTTTAAAATTTAATCAACAAAATGGCGGACCAAAATGTTCGGGATGAACAGCTGTTTTACTGTATTGACAAGCCAGTGACATTGGCAAATTGTAAAATTTTATTCGTGATTTTTACTTTGAATAATGGATTATTTTGATTTTGGTAATGATTTAAACGATTTTGAGCAAGATGTATTGGATTTACGAGAATTTAGCCATCCGCGAGCAAAAGTTTATAAGCCGAGGTTAGATCCAATGGTAGAATATGATGATGTGGAATTTAGAAAGAAATACAGGTTTTCTAAGGAAAACATGATCCAAATAATAAATCTCGTGAAGGATGATATTGCTGTGGACACCAGAGGCAGTGGTGTCCCTGTTCATATACAAGTTATGGCTGTGATTAGACATTGGGGGCGGCATGAGGTGAGGACATATTGCTGTGTATTTTAATAATATTCTTTATGCTATGATGTTACCTACATTAAACCGATGTTTTAAGATTCAAGATGATAGCGGAGAGTTACATGGCTTAAGTCAACCAACAATGTCTCGCATATGTAAACGAGTTGCCCGTGCATTAGCCAGAAAGAGTGCAGAATTTATTAAAATGCCAACTACACTTTCTGAACAGAGCTCTGTACAAAGACAGTTTGCTGCTGTATGTGGATTTCCACATGTAATTGGTGCTATTGACTGTACCCATATTAAAATAAGAAAAGTTGGTGGTGAAACAGGGCAGTATTTTATAAATAGAAAAGGACAGTATTCAATCAATACACAGGTAAGAATCCCCCTAATATTATAAATGTGAATTTGTAGGTTTGTACCTCAATCATGCGAAAATGGCTACATAGCCTATAATCTGCCTTGCAAATAACATTGCCTTCCATGGTCCACCCACATTATACATTTCATTTCTTTCCAGGTTGTATGTGGCCCTGATTTATCAATTTGTGATATAGTATGTCGCTGGAGAGGCAGCACTCATGATGCCCGCATATTTCGAGAGAGTGAAATTAAAAGAAGGTTCGAAGATGGTGAATTCAGAGGAAAACTATTAGGAGACAGTGGATATCCTACCACTCCATATTTGCTGACTCCAGTTTTACGCCCTCAAACTGAAGCTGAACACATCTACAACCGCAAACAAATACAAACAAGGAATTTAGTTGAACGCTGTTTTGGAGTGTGGAAAGGCAAATTTAGAATATTGTTAGAAGTTATGCGTGGCTCATATGAAACAATAAAAACTACAGTCATTGCTTGTGCAGTACTGCATAATTTGGCAATCAAATGGAATGATATTGATAGAGATGGTAACCTTTTATTTTCACACATTCTATAGTTACTAGAAGTTTTTAAATATTATACCTGCTAATATTTGTTGTCATTGTATAACAATTTTTTTTAATAGGGTTAGTAAAATACATAATATTAAACTGATATTTCTTTCACAGATTATGCAGACTCTCATAGTGATGATGATGAGGAAGGTGGTGGTGGTACAATTAATGTGACAAGGGACATGTTTATAAATAGTTATTTTAATTAAAAAGTACAAATTTTAATCTTTTAGTTTTTTCTCCCAATATTCTAACTCCACATTCAATATTTTCATCCGCACTTTATGCTCTTCTTCCATCAATTTCATCTTTTTTAGATGTTCAGCTTCTTGGAACTGCATTTGTTTCTCTCGCGCAGATTTTGCCAACAGAAATAATTCTTTCTGCTGGGATATATCAGGTGTTACCTGAAATAATTTATGCAAAAAATAATTATTTTAAGTTTAGAAACATTCTAATCAGGTTGGTTTTCTGAGTACATACTTTCTTTTTATTTGCTTGGATATGTTTCCTTTTTTTTCCTTCAACTACTTCCGACCTTGTTATCTGTACCTAAACAAAAACAAAAGTATTATGCATGCTTTTTGACTAGTAATATCTTTTCACTTAATTATATGTAATAAATGTACAAAGATTATTACTTTTTCTATAGGTTGCAGTGGAAGCATGCGACTGGAACCAGGCTGGTCATATTCTATTTTTTCCTGAAATAAAAAATTTCTTAAAAAATATTTTACTCAAAGACTTATCAGTAAAAAATTTACGGATACCTTCAACACAATAAGGTCTTTTTTTACTTAATTAAGTATATTATGTATGTACATGAATTTCTTACTCTTTCTATAGGTTGCAGCGGTAACATACACCTGGAACTAGGCTGGTCAATTTCTATTTTTTCCTGAAATAAAAGAATTTCTTAAAAAATATTATACTCAAAGACTTATCAGTAAAAAATTTACGGATACCTTCAACACAATAAGGTCTTTTTTTACTTAATTAAGTATATTATGTATGTACATGAATTTCTTACTCTTTCTATAGGTTGCAGTGGAAGCATGCGACTGGAACCAGGCTGGTCATATTCTATTTTTTCCTAAAATAAAAAAAAATGTTAAAAAATATTACAATTAAAAATTTATCAGTAGAAAATTTATATGTTTATATACCTTTTGCCCCACACAGCCTTTTTTTAAATTCAGACTATCACTATCATGAATATTTTTATCTATTTCGAATTCCTTAGGGAGCATCTGCATTATTTCTACATCTTCTGGTGGTGGACTTGGTGGGCGAGGGCCACCACCAGTCGCATTAAAACTGCGCCTGTATTCATAATGTCGCTTTTTTGCGTTGTTTTTAATATTCCTCCACTGATTCATCAACTGGGCGAGATCTCTCTTTGATTCATTTATCTGGTTAAACCTAAAATAAAAATAATATTATGCATTATTTAGCTACAATGCATAAATATAATAATCATAATAATCTAAAAACAGGCTCTACGTTTCATGAATCTCTTGCCACCCTGCCTTTTTCACTTGATTGTTATTTTTACTAACATCCTTATTTTCTATTATGTTGATTTTTTCCTTAATTAATTGTGTTAGTAACGCCTGAAAAAGATGCAGAAGTTATAGAGCAAGAGCCCGTAAGGACCAGACCTTCCTATAGTTCGCAAGTTTATTCGTAACAGCATTAAAACGCCGCGATGCTTATTGCCAGACACATAGTAGGGTTCTAACTTCCCGCAGAACACTCATGAACTATGGTATTTTTAATTATACTTATCTTGTATGAGGAAAGCTGAATTTTATATATGCTATCCAGAGAATTATTAAACTGAGGTTTCCCAGTTGCCAGGCAGTTTTTTGATAATCCTGCCACAATTATTAAAAGTGTTATCTCACAAAGGAACCGCGTCCAGGACATGTTTGGGGATCATTCTTACCAGTATTGGGGTCACACATGGAAGAACTTTCATGCTTGTGAACGATAGGAAGGTCTGGCCCTCACGGCCTCTTGGGCCATTAATACTGTTTTAAAATTAAAACGGCAATATAAATTATACAAAGTATTGAGTAACAAAAATATGTATTACATACTTTCTCTTGTTCACTCCAGTTTGAGGATCGGCTTCGCTTTATAATAATTTTATCTTCCATTTTAATTATATATCTTCCATTAATAATCACAACAAATCGCAAGAAATACAACCAAAATGGCACAAAGCAGCATAGTTAAAAGGTATATTTATTATTTAAAACAAAGCAGTCATGATGACAGATGATATTTTTATATTGCTTTTGACAGGAATAATTAGCATACAGCCAGGTTTCTACCAACAAAACTAAAATCTACCAATGTTTAACTAAGCAATTTTTAATCATCGTTTATGAATAAGAAAATTTTATACGTTGTTTAAAGCTTAAATAGCTGTTTAGTTATTCACTGCTTAAGGTGTTGATTAGCAATTTTTTATGAATACAGGTGAAAATCTCCGTAGGCAGTTTATCATTCACGTCAGTATCTAAAAATAGAAGATTTTATAAATAATTAAATAAAACAAAACAGTAAAAATACACTGAAATCCAATTTAATTTAAAACTGTTGAGTGCATCTTTAAAAAATAATAAAAAGTGGATACTTCATACTACAAACTTACAAAAAAATGCTTGTTTACTTACCAGTAACATCTTGCATACTACTATTTTGACGTAAATTCTCCAGAGGCAGTTCCATTACATTATCATCAGCGCCAATATTTAAAAATAGATTCTTTTAATAAATTATTAAATAAGAAAATCCAATTCAATTAAAACTGTTGACTGCATCTTAAAATCCAAATAAGTGTTTGTGATAAAAGCCAATAAGTCAGGCCAAACCGCGGTATTCGTCTTTCTATGTCGCTTCTTTGACCATTTTGTTATGGTAGAATGTACAGATCCTTTGTAATGTTTAAATATTATCCTTTGTACTGCATTCTTGTGAATAAATAAATTATGAATTATGATAGCGCATGGAATGAAACAGCGGCGAGAGTCGCTCACAGTTCTCGGAACTTTTAGGTACATATCGAACCAATACTATTTACGAGTATACTACAATTATTTTAAAATATTGATTACATTACATTCATTACTGTTTTTGCAAGTATGATTCGTAAAAGAGCTAAACAATTAAAACTTAGGTTATTTTCATTTCATTGCGAATGAAAATTAAATGAAACTACTAAATAAAGTGTGAATTTACCTGTTATTAGCTGTATATTGCAAGCTACCTGCACTAGTCTTCTTCCTCGATCACCCATCTTGTGTTTGAAACAAATAATCAGCACTAAACACAATACTTTTAAGAAATATTCGCGCGTCACGTGCCCTGTACGATGCTCGTTGCAAACTGTCAACACTTGCGCGTGTATTGTAGATCAAACCGCATTTATTGGGTTCTTCCTCAAACAAGATTTAAAGAAAGTCGGTTGATGAAGCGAGCAAAAACCGTATAACTAAATATTAACGGTTAATTTCGAAATTAAACAGTAAAAGCCGACAAATATTTTTATTTGGTTTTAGTATTTTTGGTTTGTGTTTTTTTTTTATTTAACTAAAGCTACAATACAATAAATACGAATAATAGTTATTACCATAAGCTTTTAAGTAATTCTAATTGAAAACTTAAATACTAAATACAGATAAATCATATTTTGTGGTTTTAGCTTTAAGTAAATAGGACGCTTTATAGTGTTTTAGTTTTTTTTTTTTTTTAATTTTAACGAACAAAACTGAAACATTTAAACATTACAACATGAACTCTGCATACAAAGAAGTAGGTGTGATACAATCTAAACAATTTGCTGATTTGAATTATATAATATAAACAAAGTCGTCGTTCAACTGCGAACATAAAATTTGAGTCCAGCCAAAGACGATAATATTATTTATTAAGCTTCTTACACAGTACACTTAATAATTATAATATTTAAAATACAAACTTTATGTCTTAATATCTAATACAAATGTTCCTTAAGTTTCCAGTACAAACGGAAAATAAACATTTTTAAACACAAAAATATGATATATTATAAGTTTTCATTATATGACATCAGGTTGAATGAATTTACCATCCACAATCAAGTCGTCGACTATGTGAACACCACCTTAGTTGGATTAGTTGTTTGTAAATCTTACGTTATATAAGATGAAACGAACTTGATTTAATATCTAAATAAAATTTTATTACTAACTAAAACGCACTGGGCGACGTATTTCACGTCCGCTACATGATATTTTTTGCGTAGTCGGTGTATTCAGCGTCGACCTATCGAAATTAACATGTTTTTGCTTAACTAACACATCTTTTGTTATACATGTTGATTCTTTTTCGTTGCTTGACGATTCTTGATTTAAAATGTAAGCTGGTTTAAGCCTATCGATCGATATATACGCTTGCCTTATTAACTTTGCGATAAAGTGATCCAGGTACTCCTCATAGAGCGTATTGTCATCTTCTTCAATTAATATTTTTTTATCTGTGAGTATGTCTATATTTTTGACAGGATCGTCTGTACTTGGACAATTTAAAATTGAAATTCGTTCAAGAGGGACTCCCAATGCCATGCTCCCTGATTTCGGCACGAATTAAAAGCCGTTTGTACGCTGCTTTAAATTGCACGGCATTGGGGTTATTATTGTATCCACCTCTTGAACGAATAGCTGAAAAACAGGTTCCAGGTGATTCTGTGAAATTTTATATAAAGTAACTACTCTATATATTTTTTTTATTACTAGAGTTTGGTACAAATTAAGAGGTCATATTTACAAGCATACCGATAAACCCATTTTTGCGACGAGAAGTTACGATTAACCCCTGTTTCCAGTTTTAATTTATTTATATATGTTTTTGCTTCAGCGAACATTTGAATAATGTCGCCATAATTTTGACATAAGAATACCTTTTTTCCAGCCTGGAGGCCGGGGAGATCGGCTGTTGAGGCAATCTAATATATTATTAAAAGTTCTTATAAATCTTGCTGTTGGACTACAACCTTGGAATTGGGGTAGTTTTAAATTATGCTCATCTGCAACAGAGTTGCTAAATAACCGAGTTGCAAGGCGTACTTTCATTTTTTGGGTGGCATAATTTATGTGGAAGTTTCAATTATTAGCTAAATTTATGTAGCCCTTCTTTTTCTTGAATTTCAAGTAACATCTTGACATACTTATTTAAAATCTATGATAATATTTCCATAGTCGTCAATTATTATTTTTAGGTCGCCAAATGCGTTTCTTATAATTTTATAGTGTGACGTGTTTTATTGTGGTCAATAAATGATATACCAAGTTTTTGGCTGCCAAAGTAAGTAAGTACAACTATTTGTGCGCCTGCTGCCTCCACCATTTCAACGCCAATATTTACCAAATGGGCTTTTTGCTCGCCCGTCACTGAATTAATAAAAAAAATAGCCCAATGGGAGCCTAGGATGTGAGCAGCGTAACAGAGCACTCGTAGCTTCTTCTGTGGAATCTGATTCTTCTGTTATACCTATAGGCTAGCCGCACACGTGAAATATTATTGACAGAATAAATTTGTTAATACTAGTCAACACACAAACAAACAAACGTACAAAAAACAACGGCAATATTGCTCGCACACAAGGAATATTATTGTCAATATGAGCATTATTGCCAATAATATGATGTGTGTGCGGCTAGCCGTTAAACACTCTGCCATAATACTTTTTTGTGGAATCTCGTCAATAACGAGGGTGAGGGTCTAGAACTATTTTGGGACTTTATTTTCAAAGTTTGAAAAGCCTCCGCAGTGATCAGTTAATTTTAATACAAACGTTTTAGACAGTAACCTCCTAACTAATAAACGCTGTATAAGCTTTGAATAGTCATGCAGTGTTTTGTTCCCGTCGCACAAGTGGCATTTTTAATTCCATAGAACAGGACAAAACACTGTATAACTATTCAAAGCTTATACAGGTTTATTAGTAAGGGGGTAGTTGTACAATAGATGAAAAATGATATTTTCGGAATTGAACTCGCCTTTCTCCATAACAGAGTTACCTCTGGACCTGATGGTGTAATTTATGATTCATTTATTTCTCACATCTTAAAATAATAAACTTTATTTTTCAGTCTGGCAATATTCCATCAGATTGTAAATGTCAGCTTATCATACCAATTAACGACCCTCTCACCCATCTTCATACCGACCGCCTGCTCTCCCTTCAGCTTTTTTTAAAAATAATTGAACATTTAATTAAAAACCGCTTTGAGTGGTTTGTTGAAACTGTAATTGTCTTCTTTCTTCGTCCCAATACGGTTTTCGGCGATATAAATGCACGTATGACAACATAAGAATTTTTACTAGGGATATTAGTTGTATGATTGTTGTATGATTTATATTCTTATGATTAAGAGTCCATTGAGGATATGGGTGTTCTGAAATATGCAGATGACTTACTTTTATATGTTAAAGGAAATAATATTGATCTTGCATCGGTAAAATCAGAATCGCTGTACTTTCTTAAGAAATGGCTAGATAATCATGGCCTTGATTTATCACCATCGAAAAGCTCCTCAGTTCTTTTTCATCGAATGCGTAGGCACCACAAGTCTTAAGTATTTTTTGACAATATTATTATTCCACAGAATAGTCATCACAAATAAGGTGTTATCTTAGACGAGAAACTTTCTGCAGTTCCTTATTGTAATATTGTTGTAAATAAATGTGAAAAAATAAATAAATACAAGATGCCTAGCCGGTGTATGGTGGGGTGCCCATCCTTATTACATAAGTGGTTCGTCACGGTCAGCTAGGCACTGCCGCGCCACTAGATGGCGTTAATGTCCTGAAAGAGCGTTTTTTTTTTTCAACAGAATAGAACAAATTTTTAGGAAGTAAAGTAATAGCGTAATATTTTTGATGTAACTAACAATACTTAGATGATATTTTAAGTGTTAAAATCACTATATTTGTACATTTAGCACCGGTGAAGCGGCGCGCAAGTGACACACACACATACAAAGATTTCACCGTAAACGGAAGCGTTAGTAAATTTCGCCCGCTTCTCAAAGCATGATCTGGCCGAGTGTGTAAGCGTCTTGACCTGTACTCAAAACCCCTTACTAATAAACGCTGTATAAGCTTTGAATAGTTATATAGTGTTTTGTTCACGTCACACAAGTGACATTTTTACTTCGATAAAAAGAGACAAAACACTGTATAACTATTCAAAGCTTATACAGCGATTATTACGAGGGCGGCACTGAAAATTTCGGGAATCAAGGAAGTGACACAACATTACTATTTAAAAATGTATTTATTGCTGTTCGAAGTATTCTCCGCGAAATTTGACACATTCTTCCATACGATGGAACCAATCATTGAAGCAACCATTCCATTCGGAAGTTGGGGTCTCCAAAATGGCCGTTTTGTAGGCGTCCACAGCTTCTTCAGGTGATAAAAATCTCTGACCACGCAATTTATTATTTATTTTAGGGAAAGTATAGAAATCATTAGGGCTTAGGTCGGGGCTGTACGGCGGATGGTCTAATAATTCTATGATTTCTTGCTCTAAAAACTCTTTTGTTCTGTGCGCGGTGGGAGAACTCGCATTGTCGTGATGGAGGATGATGCGGCGGTTGCAGTTCTCTTTACGGAGTTCAGAAACGAGCAAACAAATGTTAGCATACCATTCTGCAATAACCGTTCTTTGTCCCTCAAGAGGAATAGTCGCAACATGGCCGGTTTTGGAGACAAACGTGGCCACCATTTTTTTTGCAACACTCCGTGAACGAACAATTTTTGTTGGCTTTAACTCATTTTCGAACACCCAAACTCGTGACTGGTTTTTTGTTTCGGGTTCGTACGCGTATATCCGGGATTCGCCACCTGATACGATGTTGTATACAGCATTTGAGGATCCTGCGTGGAATCTTTCGAGAGTTCTGACGCACCAAGTAACGCGAGCCGCTTTTTGCTCTTCACAGAGCAAATGCGGTATCCATCGGGAAAACAACTTTTTTACACCTAATTGTTCATGCAAGATTATTTGTATTTGACTCATGCCAATGTCTAAAGTTGCCTGAATTTCGCGGTATGTCACATGTCGATCTTCCTCAATCAGCTTATGTACAGCATCAACGTTTTCTTGGGTGGCTGCAGTTTTTGGACGATCTTGACGGGGATCATCACTGAGCTTGACACGTCCACGTTGAAATTCAGCAAACCAGCGATAAATTTGGTTTTGGATGGGGCTTCATCACCAAATGCAGAAATCATCCGGTCAACACACTGTTTTTGTGTTAAACCACTTCGAAAGTCATAATAAATCATCGCTCTAGAATTTTCTCGATTCAATTCCATTTTCTCAACGACTAAACAAGTTTGACAAGACCGAGAATCTTTTTTTTTAATAAATAAACGGTATTCGATTTTTAAAACCAAGGAGTTTTAAATTAAAAAGATTTTAATATGACAGGAACAGTGGAAATATTCCATTCCCGATACTTTTAGTGCAGCCTATGTAGTAAGGGGGTAAAGGTATCGGGTTCGAATTTCTAAACTGACATACTGTTTTTGAACTTTTAATTTGTTATATTTTTGTAATTTTATGCAAATACATAATAAGAGACGTTAGTCGTGAAATATGTATTTTTGTGCGAGTTCTAAATAAAAATCAGGTTTTTACTATTGCAGTTATTATTTATTACATTATTATTTGTAAAATAATATTTTACAATAAAATTGACATTTATAAAAGAATAATTTGAGAAGTCTTCTTCTTATCGTTTGGTCTGCAATACAACTACAGTCCTAGTGTCAGACTTTATGAGCCGCCATGTCTGACATGGCTCATGTAACGACTATAATTGCCAGAGGCAGTAACCGGGATCGACGGCTGAGCATGCCCTCCAAAGCATGGAATCATCTTATTTTTCGGACCAATTAGGTGATTTGGCCTGAAATGACGTAAACAACCTGGGAGACCATTCAGAAAGTGAATTCACCTTCACTTCATGTGTCCCACCCGGGAATCAAACCCGGAACCTCTGGGTCGGTAAGGTCGAACGCTGTCACCACTAAACTACAGAGGCGGTTATACGAGAAGTAATATAATAATAAATGTGCTACCACAGTGAAACATCTATGCAGTTTTGATTATTTTTTACTTTTCGAAGTACCACCTCTGGCAAATTTTTTATAAAATGATACCAATTTAGGTGACATTTCCGAAATTAAATTTTCGTCACGCTCGATTTCTAGGACTGTAATATCATGAGCTGGAGAAATATAGCCCACAAAATAACATTTCTTCATTTGAGAAACCCGTAGTTGCCCCTGAATCTGTAACAAGATTAGGTAGGTGTAAAAATATGTTCAAACAGTAAAATAAAGCACAGGAGGTGATCACTGTTTACTGCATGCAACAACAGCATATTATTGGTACTAACCTGATAGTAATAGTTGTGTTTTTTTTTTATTTGTAAACTCTCATGTCAATATACAATGGGAAGGTTTTTCTAACTTTAGCAGCAGCAGCATTCATGTCTTGATTGTTGCGAGCCAATGAGGGGAAACATTTAATTTCCAAAATAGACTTTTCTTCTATAACCACTGAAATTTATTGATTGCATTAAATAATAATATTTTCACAAATGATCTGGACAAAAAAACAATAATTTGTAATGAATTATGCCACATACCATCCGGACTAGCACCCAAAAGGCCAAAATCTTTGTCAATGAAGAGGCCTGCTGGTTTTTTTTTTTCATTTTCTCTGTAAATAATGTCCTTGCCACGACTCATTGCGTTGACCATACGACGTGTCATTGGTCAGAATATTGTTTTTATATAAAATTATTTGACATGGTTGTGGCAGGGTGTTGTTGATTTTCGTTTACATATCTGTAACAGAGGCCAAATTAATGTGCTAATTTATGGTATATTACAAAACTGGAGTCCCATATTATCTTATGGCATGCTGCTTCACCAAGACTTTTGAAATACGCGGATACAGCAGGCCATGACAAAATCAACCTGTCAACAGCTCTTCCCAAACTTAACCATCTAGTTGGCCCATGTCGTAAAACTTTTCTGTATTCAATTTCAAACTGCTCAAAAAATGTTTGCAATTGACGACATTTCAAAATTTTAACATGGCTTTTTTATTATTTTATATGAAAGTAGACTTAAAATAAGGCGACACGTGTTTTTTGCTTTTTCAAAATTATGTTTTTAAGATACCAAAAAAATAGATTTTAATCCTTCGTATTCTAAAGAGACGTAAGCGCCAAGTGACGTCATACTTACGCCTGATCGGATAATACTCCATTGCAGTTTACAAAAGAAAAAATATGTCAATTGTCAATGTAAGTTTGTTACGTTTATGACGTCTCACGTCTGTCAATGTCATCGTCAGACGTCAACCTCTACGCGCCTCTCTTCCGTATTGTTTTTTCGAAATTATTTTAATCTCTCTTGTCTTCTCTGTATCTTTATTCCATATCTAATATTATAAATTATAATATAGTACCTAATAAAAATGAAAGTTACCGACGGATTCCAAGTTGCCGACAGCAGAAACTTGCCAAAAGTGAATTATCCGATGTTACTAGAGTTTATGCATGACAACGACTGTTATAACATGGCTGAAACCCATGGTGCTAAGGCTTTACTTGCATCGCGGGAAGCCTATGTGGACACAGCTATCGGATACGTTGAAATAAAGTGCGAGAAATATATATGCACTGTGCAGTGTAGGGTAACTCCCGAGCACAACGTTAAATCAAAGCTTTATCAAGTGATGTGTAAAATCGACGAATCGTTAGAAAAGGTAACAGAAGTAGTGTGCAATGACTGTGTGGCATCTGCAGGGGGTTGTAAACATTCAATTTGCTTTGTAATTTGGCTTATTAAACGGTCTGATGAACCATCAGTGACTTCCACAGAATGTTTCTGGAATAAGCCCAAACTTGCTGGAGCTGTCGGTGATAAGAAGTTTATAATGGCGAAAGACATCGGAAAAATAAAGGTTCTGGCTAAAAATATTGATTCACCTATTACTTTAGAAATGTTTTATAATGAGTGCAAAAGGCGCAAAATAAAAACTGGCATGATATTAGATTTTACCGCAAACCCTCGATCATATTTAAACAACTATAGCATTTTCAACATAATGCTGCAATTCCTAAATGAAATAAATGATCACAGTTATAATAGTTTTAAAAGTTTTTCAAATAATCTTGTTACACCTGAAATTGTCAAAAAAATTGCAGAAGAGACAAAGCTCCAAGTCAGTTCTATACTTTGGCACTGTATGCGCCACGGTAGAGTCACTGGCTCTAGAATATATGAGGTTGTAAATTGCAACACTGAGGATGGAACTTTGGTTCAAAGCATATTAGGCGGCTACAAAGTTCCAGAAACAAGGGCAATAAATGGAGGAAAACTGTTAGAAAAACAAGTTCTTGAAGTACTACAAAGAGAGTTTGGAGCTATTAAAAATACAGGATTAATATTAATTACTCCTATTATTGGAGTTTCACCTGATGGAATTTGTGATGATTTTGTGGTTGAAATTAAATGTCCTATGACTGGGAAGACTATGAAAAATTATGTAACTGATCATAAAATCAAAGAAAAATACAAAGCGCAGATAATGGTGCAAATGAAAGCAGCAAATAAGACAAAAGGTTTGTTTTGCATCGCAGATCCAAGCTTTGAACAAACAAAACTAATACATAAGTACTGGGTAGACTATGATGAGTTATATGTTAGAGTGTTGATAGATGCTTCTGAAGAGTTTTGGGAAAAATATATATTTAAAAGAATTTTAGATAGTGCAAAATAAAAAACTAAAATATTTATTATCTTTTATTTAGTCTTAATACCACCTATACAAAATTGATTAATTTTATTTGTTATCAGTAATAGGACTATGTAAATTTATCAATCCACATGCTATAATGACCACATAGTCAGTATGTTGGACTAATTTATTATTGACAACTGAGTGTGGCTTTAAAAGTTTGAACAGTCTTACTCTTCGTATAACTCTCTCAACATGAACACGAAGACTGGCAATACTTTTGCCTTTAATGGCCTTCTGTTTTGAAAGCTGCACACCCTTTGAAACACTGGGTGGCCGAAGGAGTTTTATATTATGATTACTTAGTAATACATCAATATGCTTAAATCCTCTATCTGCCAGAATAGTACAGCCTGGTGGAAGAGCGTCTAGCAATCCACTTTTTTCCACGATAACAGCATCAGATGTACGACCACCAAACCCAGCTGATACAAAGTTAACAAAACCATGGGGAGTTGTTGCTATTAGGTACTTCAAAGTGTTAGCATTTTTGTATTGTGACCATGTAAGGGCCTGGTTGACAGGATTTGAGGGTTTTTCTATTTGTATCTCAAAACAGTCTATGATGCAATATATATATTTGAATATTCCTTAAGTGAAGTGAAGACAGCTGGTAAGTTTCTTTTTACTTGATATAAACTAGGACAAAAAATAAATTGTTTAAAGTATTGAAATAAGATATAAAAAATATTCTCCATAAGGTTGACAATGAAACCTCAAACATATCAGATATTTGGTAAAAGGTTGTGTTATTTCTTATTTTATATAATGTCACAATTATATTAAAGGCTTTTAATTTAAGATTACTTTCTAAATACTCAATTAACGATAAATATGTTTTAGGGAGTCCTAAGTAATTAAGAGGTTTTCTTTTAATAAGGTCAAGCATAAAACTTCTGCCATGAAGAGTTTTACTGACACAGACTTCTGATGAGACTTCTGAGATTTCAGCATTTGAGGTAGTACTGCCTTGAGTTGAAGGTAATTCTTCGTCATTTTCAAAATGTTCATGAACAGTAGTAGGTTTTCTCATTTTGTTTTTGTGTATCGTACAAGAAGTAGCTCTATCTGATGTCTTTGGCTTCACTTGTATTCCTTTAGATAATTTGCTTCGATTAGCATTAGGCGTTGGTGGATTCCAGTCAAGGGACACCTTGTCTACATTTAATGAAGATGTGCTTGGCCGAGGTTCACTAATATCATCCAAATTTGGCCTCAGGAACTGTGGTAATCGTGGTTTCAATATAGGCCGTCCTTTCACTGCCTTCCAATATTGAAAGTTTTCTAAATCATCTTCCAACTGAAAAAAAGAAGTTCTTTTAAATCCATAGATATCTGAAGTTTGACTAAAAATTAAATGCTTACAGTGATATGAATAATAGTTGCATTAGGGCAATATAATATATAATAATTAATAATACACAGGTAAAGGTACATGCTGAAGGTATGCTTATATTAATTAGGTTTGATTTAACTTTGTAAGTATCAATTTATTACTTTTACTAGGATTTTTATCTTTATTTCCATATAAAAAATATTACACATTGTATTAATAAACTTAAAGTATAACCTAATATAAAACTAAAACCTACAAAATAATAAAATACAATATACCCTATAATTATCTATAAAAAGAAAAAGTATACTTTTACTTACATTTAGATGATCTTCACATATGTATAAAACACGCTTTGGACATGTAATAGATAATGCATTGCACCATTCTTGCTTCGTCGACACAGGCAACAAAAAAAACGATTTCTTCGGAGCAATCCTAGAATTATTCTTGCAGATAGGTAAACAACAATATTTTGGGTCCTTCATAGGCACATACACGGTATTTTTTTTTGTTTTGTGCCATTGTAATCCAGTAAAATTTTACTAAGACAACTCAGAAGTATGATATAAAACTTGTGATAATATTGGTTATTTTGGTTTGGTTATTTTTTAGAAATGTGAAATGTCATTGTTGACAGCAAGTTGACAGTGACTGTTTTTTTGATGCTTCATGATATCTTTTTAAAACTATTTTACACCAGGCAAAGAAAACGTCTGAGTTATGCCGTAAGTATGACGTCACAGCGTATTTTTCAGTTTTTATTTATTTTCTCAGTAAATAAGCAACATAAAATTTTTTTGAATATTTTTTTGATATCAGGAGAAGAAACTAAAGAAACGGTATTTTTTATTTTAAGGCTTAAAAATTTTGAAATGTTGTCAATTCTCTCGTGCGTTTTGCGCTGTTCGAAAATTCCGCATAAACTTTCATAATCAGGTTTTCCACATCGTATGTTAAAGATTTCATAGCATTTCTGGCGGCGTTATGAAGAACGTGACAGTTACAATTTGCTTTAACGACTTTGGTATTAGAATATTTATCATTAATTTTTTGGTACACGGAACACCATAATTAACCGATGCATTATCTGCTGAGAAAGCAGACAACAAAGTTGTGTCTAACTCATGTTTGAGCATAACATTTTCAATATTCTCAAAAATTTTTTGAGATGTTTCATTCGAATCCTCATAAAAATCCATAAATTTATTTTGAACACCTTTTTCTTCGTCAAAGTATCTGATGACTATTGGATACATTTTCTGGGATCCTTTATTTGAGGCGTCAATAGCAATCGAAAAGTGAACCCCGTCTCCAGATTGAGACCTTTTTAGGTCTTGTATTGTAGATTCGATTGAATTTGGGGCTAGGACATTCAAAACAATGGCTTCTGCTTTCGTTCTGCCGCAGTGAACTTTATTTGATAGGGGTGAATCGGAATACAGAGAGGCATTTAATTTAATACCACAATCGGTGCTCAAATAACTGTGATGGTGGCTAATTGCATGATAAATCGACGCAATTTCGATTGTCGCTACTTTTAGCTCTTCAGAAGAATTTTTCTTGGGCAAAAAAGCGTTCATCAAGGAATTTGAGTCAATGTTTCTCACCTTTTTCTGGTGCGTTTCACTGTTAAGATGAGTCGATAAAGCCTTTTCACCATCCCATTTCACTGTAAATTTCACGTTAGAAAATACACATTTCGCGTTTTTGTCATCAACTTTTCTCACCCATTTTCTCACCTATTTTCTGTCCTTCTCATTTTCTAGTCACGATTGTTGAAAATTAGATTCATACTTATTTTTTTTCGATTTTGATTCTCCTTCCATTATGACAAAAACAACACGCTGCAACACTAGGTAATTTTAAATAAACAAAACAAAAAATACGCGTGTTTGTGTGCAATTATTACGAAGCACTAATTGAGATGAGCATTTGTTTTGCATCTAATGTTTGTAAATTGTAGTGCATACGCATGTACAGCAGGGAGCGGGGGCGGGGTACAGCCCCCGCTCCCTGCCCGCTATCCCTAGTTTCCCATTGCCCGCTCACTCGGCGCCCGGCCGCCGGACGGCATGCGCGCACGCAATCCGCGCGGTGACCCGGAGATATCGATGTTAAACCCGTAGCCCGGACATGCACCATGCAAACCCGTAAAATAGCCGATAAAATAGCCTGGACAACTATCGCTCATAAGTGTACCCAGAAATATAATGAAACTGAACACACTGTGACAGGATATTCCCCAACATATTTAATGGAAGGAAAAGTGATTAACATCTTACCGGACGAGTTGAAAGAACATAAAACACAGAGGGATTTATTACAAGATAGGAAAACAGCTTTGGAAAGAACTATAAATTCACACAATAGGAAATATGCATGTGACACCAAAATGGATAAAATATTTTTATTTGTAATCTTTAACGCTAAAGAAACATACCCGTACAATTGTTTTTTTAATTTATCATGAATTAATAGTGAAAATTAATCATCAAAAAGTATTGTTTTTGAAAATGCCGCGCAAATTTCATAAAAGGATATTATTGGCTGAACAAAACGTGACGTCATAGACCGCACGGACATGTGGCAACTTTCAAAACTTTTTTTTTTTTATTTAAGGGGGAAGGTATTAAATCATTACCAATGTAAAAAATTTCATTGTGTCAAGTGAAACAGAAAGGAGAATTCTCATGGATGTATGGAATCCCGTACCAAGCTGCATCAAAACCAAACTTGGTTTTTATAGTCTATGCTTATCATATTAACGTTTCCTTGTAAACAAAACTGGGGTTTCGGAGGAATTTTATAAAATCGAAAATAACCTCAAAACCTTCAAAGTAATATTTTCATACATGAACGAACATTATTGCTCTAAAAACGAGAGTAATCCGCTTGTATATGTTTAAATTTCGAATTATAGCGACTTTTGTACTGTTTTGTAAGATTATAGATAGTTCGGTAGGTAAAATATTAGTCAGGAAATAGGTAGAAGGTATTACAACTTTTATATATTATACTTATTCTAAGAGTTAAATAAGACCTGCTTATGAGTAGGAGTTATCCACGGACCACGACTGTAACAAGTTAATCATTGGAGTAAATGTGTTTTTAGGAATGTGTACTTTGATTTCTGGGTATCAAAAATGAACAATTGATAAATCTGTTTTGCCGAGTGACCCCACGACTCGACATATTTGCACAATCAAATACACAGAAAATCACAAAATATAAACAAGTTCTACTTCTCAACACACAATACGAAAATAATAATAAAATGATATGATTATCATTATTCTAAACAATAAAACACAGACGGACATAATTATTCGCATTTCTGACTTAATATAAATATGTCAGAAATGCGTCAGCTAGGATTTAGGGATGCGGTCGATAAATCGAAATCTTCAGTAAAAAAAAACGATTTTTATGTCAATTATCAATATTATATCGATTTGGTGTAATATATTTACTTAATTATTACTGTTATTCAATAAAAAGATAGAAAAAAAACCTTTGTTATCTGTTTGTTATCATAATATCATTCGGAAACTGTTTTTGAAGCAAACGTTATAGATATTTATTAAAAAAAGAATCGATTGGAATTACTGTTTAGTCGAGTCATCATAATATTGTTTCTAATGATGCACTACATCACTATAACCGGTTGTGTGAACCCCGTGTAAAAGGAGTCATTTAACAATTTTTATATTTTAAATTAAATCCCCTGTTCAAAAATCAGATCCTAGACGTGTAATATTGTGAAAAATTATGAATATAATTACTGTAAAATTTTAATCTTGAAGCATGAGACTTTTTGGTACCACTTTTGGTCATCTCCTTTCATATAAGGCTGGGACTTTAATATGATCCGGAATCCGGAAGGCCGAAGAAAATTCTGAGCATTGAAAATTTCTGTTTTCAATTATAATTTTGTATTATTATTTTTAAATTCATGTTATTTCGGTTTTTAATGTGTAATATTGGTGGAATATTAACCATTAATTATTCGTTGAGGTGCACTAGTGTGGAAAAGTGATACAATTACAAAATGCGTGCTAAATTGGGTTTCCCGCCAAAACTCCCTAGGAAGTTTCAGTAAAGCGTCTATAACTTTACTGAATCGACTGACTTGACTGATTGACTACCGTGACTATTTATTTGGACTTTGACTAGACTTTGGACTTAACGATTTAGAAATACGTTGATGAAAATATACTTGACACTGGCAAATGGTGATAAGCCGACGCCATAATTAATAAAAAAAAGTCAAACAATGATTTTATCTGTCAACTGTCTATCCAAGTGCGGCGATGACGTTGTGACGTCATAGTCCACAACTCAAGCGCTCGAAAATGGCGTTTTTAAGTCGCCCAAAAATGATTGTGATTTTAAAACTTTTTTTCCAGGATAATAAATAATATTTTAGATGTGTTATATATATATTTTGAAATGTTGTAACCAGTAGAAACGTTTAAAAGAATAAAAAAAATACATGCATATTCCCTATTGTAATAAGCAACTATTTAATAAAAATATAAAAAGTATCCAATTAAAAGTAGGAGACTCTGTATATGTGGAAAACGGTAACCGATTAAATAGGAGAAAATTAGACGAATAAAAAATTGGACCTTACAAAATTTTGGAAAAATTATCTAAGTCAATCTTTAAAATTAATACAGGTTACAAAAAGTTCGAATCAAACTTGTTTCACATTACAAAACTTATACCGGTACCTGAAGAATTTTGAGAACCGGGGGGGGGGGGGGTGTAAATGAAGCTCTTGTAAATGAAGCTCTTATTATCTTCATTTAATTTAAGTTTCCCGCACATTTCCTTTGACGTATACATCGAAGCATTATCTATGATGGCAGTACTCTGCACTATGTTCTTCCTAGAATTGTCTCTGGCTTTGTACATTAGAATTTAGACACGATAACGAGGTTTATCAGAAATTAAAATAATATGTGATTTAAAGAGATCATAGTTGAAGCAGTAGCTTTTAATGTTGTTTCTCTTACAGGTTAGTAAATAATTTTATATTCGTTCTAACAATATAAGATTGTGATGTTTTTGTTTTAGGTACTAACACTGTTTGTTTTAGGTGATTCAACAGATGTTTAGTTTTTTTAGGCAACTGTACCCTTGTTGTTTCACCAGGCCTACAATTTATAGAGCAAAGTCTACATAAGCACACTCTGACACTGGCAACTCACTGAGACCGCCATAATTAAAGAAGAAGAAGAAGAAATAATTTTATGTAAATCTTTTAGATGAAGTAAGTAGAGTAAGTTGTGTTTGCTAAAATTAAATATGATTTTTCATAAAAGAATAAATTTCTCTTTACAGAGCAACAACTAAAGTTTTGTTTCAATAAACAACATATTACATATATATCAGAAAAATAAATCTTTAAATCATCCAGTTATTGCTAAGCTTCACCAACTTGCTTACTTTGTTTCAAATGATTCGTATTGGTCGCATAAACGAAATCCGTGTTTAGTTGAAATCTCTTTCTGCTCTTATACATCAATCTAGTAATTTACCTATCTTTTCTAGTAATTTCAACTCATTTACTTTGACTCCAAATATTGTAAATATTGGGAAAGACAAAACTGAGACTGAAAACTAAGAGCTAATGAAAAATTTTAAAGAATTGTTCAAACATTTAGTGATATTTTTACAGATGCCTCAAAACATGAAACTGAAATGGTAATGTCGGTGTAGGAATCTTTAACTCTCAATATAACATAGTGCAGAAAATCAAACTCCCCCTGAATATTCAGTTTTCTGAATGGGTGTATAGGTATTTTAAAAGCTTTACAGTATATTAAGTTACACTTAAAAAATCATTAGTGTTCACAGATTCATTAAGTTCAATTCAGGCACTTAACAAAAATCCTTTTAAAATAAAACAACAGCATCCTACTATTTTTGATATTAGACAATTTTTGTCCTTGTATATTAAGAAAGACTGCAGTATAGTGATTGCTTGGATCCCTAGCCATTGTGAAATAGATGGAAATATTAAGGCGGATTCTTTAGCCAAGGATGCGATAACTTGTGGGGACCTAGTTCCATATACAGTTTATTATCCAGACTTAATAACTTTACCAAAAATTTATCTAGAGGAGTCATGGAAATTGTCGTGGGACAATAATAGTAGACAAAAGGGGGCTCATTTTTATAAATTACAATCTGAAATTGTAGCGAAGCATTGGTTTTTTAGCATGAACTTTAACAAAAAGTGTTCAAGCATCATGACAAGATTAAGGCTAGGCCATACTTGTTTGCCAGACTATCTTGCAATACTAAATCACAGATTAGTATTATGTAGCTAGCTACAGATAAGACATATATTATTCATTCAATAGTTTACAGAGTACTCCGTATAGCGCTGCTAGCGATTTGAAGCCGCCATATTACTTTTTTTTTAAATTTATGTCCAGACCATTAACGTTTAGGTCTCCGCCATTCAGCCTATTTTGAATATGGCGCGTAATAATTATTTTCTTATTAATATGATCATTAATAGATAAATAAGAAAGGATTTTCATAGTTGAAAAACGTGAACTATCAGAATCCTTCCTTGAACGAACTAAAATAAATATTATAAAAACACAATTTATTTTTGTATTTCTTTATTTTTTTAACACTTTTTTTCTTAACCTAATTTTTGTATAATTTTTATATGCTATGCCTTGTGGCTCTCCCATTCTCTTTATAAATCTTTCTTCGATATCCCCTTTAAATATTTTATTGATGATTTTTACCCAGTTATGTATTTGTAATCTTGTTACTAAGTTAAAAAAAATTGTTTTGCACATTGTTTTTGTGTGCTTTGCAACCTAGCCAGGAAAACCGCAACTTTTTTCTTAAATACGTTTTCATTATATTGCCTACACCTTTTTGGTGGCAAAACGTATTTAGGCAACTATGAATATATTCTGCTGCTTCTCTATATAAAATTTAAAAAAAATCATTTGAATAATGTAAGTTTACAGTTTACCCTTTTATGATTTGTATTCCCTGTATGCTATAATGCTGTGTATAGAGTCGATTTCTGCAGTTGTGATTGTTCTGCGACATGCTTTGCAATTAATAAATTAATTTATTTTTCTGCATAAATACCCGGCTGTATAAGTAGAACACTGAACCCTATTTTTTTCAAAAATTGCTTTGTTTATAATATCGCCTATTTCACTTTCTTGTAAAGAGGACACTGGATTTGTTCGTGGTACAGAGGGGATTTTTTAAACGGGCAATTGGCCCACCACACTTACCCACCACTGCAACTCCTGTGTAGCCAGGATCGACAGTGGTAACCAACCGCGAAAACCCCTTTGATATGATCTCAGGAGTTCCCGGGGGACATGCTAAATCTGTCTTGGAACCCGCAACGAAATTAATCAGAAGATTGTAGGAGGAGTAGGAAGTTTCCAGTTTCCCGCAAAGCGGGAGACAGCAAAAATTGTGATGACAAAAAAAGTCAGAATTAAAGGGGAAGCACCACGGGAATAACATGTTTTTTTTATGACTACAGTACAGATGGGATGTGGTTCTGTTTGTTATTAATTTCGTTATTTTCATTATTTTCATAATTGAAAAGAAAATTTAAGTCCACTATAGTTTCCCCATTGTCCCCTTCACAATTACAAAAACGTGAGCGTGGGCTCAACATATTTGATACAATTAAAGATTTAAAAGAACACTTGAACGTGTGAGCGTCGGGGTTGACGTTCCTATAATTTAGGGCTCTGATTCTGCCAAAAAAAAATTTCGAGGCGATCTTGGTTTATACAGCGCGGGTAGAAATAATCAACTCTATACTTATCCAGTAAAAGCTTTAACAAGTTTACTTACTACAAGTGTCACAAAATTTAATACGTTTCATTTTCTTTATGGCTTCTTACCAGAAATCTATATGCGGAGAATTTTTTTTCACAGCACTCCGCAGCTTGACACGCTTTGCACTTCCTGCAGAGCCATTGATACTGTCAAATAACTTATCAAAAAACTCCACAATTGCGGCTGTGCTAGACATTGTACTTTCAATATGACTCTTATGATGCAATTCTGTAAAAAAATTACAGTATTCGGTTACCGTCTGAGAGATATATAATGTTGTTCAAAATCAATTACGCAATAATTGCAAATAAAATTAAGTTGCTTCCTCCACAGCATCTATTGACTACATAACGCAAGTCTCATCGTCTGTATAGAAACTAAGCGTGCCATTAGTTTTCTACCTGCTGTGACGTCACAAGAGCGATATAGTGATTATCATCACTATATCGTTCCTATAATTTAGGGCTCTGATTCTGCCAAAAAAAATTTCGAGGGGATCTTGGTTTATTCAGCGCGGGTAGAAATAATCAACTCTATACTTATCCAGTAAAAGCTTTGACAAGTTTACTTACTACTAGTGTCACAAAATTTAATACGTTTCATTTTCTTTATGGCTTCTTACCAGAAATCTATATGCGGAGAATTTTTTTTCACAGCACTCCGCAGCTTGCCACGCTTTGCACTTCCTGCAGAGCCATGGATACTGTCAAATAACTTATCAAAAAACTCCACAATTGCGGCTGTGCTAGACATTGTACTTTCAATATGACTCTTATGATGCAATTCTGTAAAAAAATTACAGTATTAGGTTACTGTCTGAGAGATATATAATGTTGTTCAAAATCAATTACGGAATAATTGTAAATAAAATTAAGTTGCTTCCTCCACAGACATCTGTTGACTACATAACGCAAGTCTCATCGTCTGTATAGAAACTAAGCGTGCCATTAGTTTTCTACCTGCTGTGACTTCACAAGAGCGATATAGTGATGATAACTCCCCGTTGCCGAGTAAACGATACAAAGGCCGTCGCCGCGCACCGCCCCGTCGCGTTTTTTAGTTTCTTATTCTTCTATTGACGTTTGGCACCGAGAATATATGAGAGACAATGGCGCTGATGGAAGTAATTTTTACTCTTCTTTTATACGTGAAGTACATACACTTGCGTGGTCTAGTCAATAGATGTCTGTGGCGTCCTCTTAGGTGTTGAGGTCATAAACCTCACAAAAACAGGCGATTTAAAGAGGAGGCAAAAATTTGTCTATATACCATTAACTTCAACTGACAAGTGGGCATGGGCTTCATTTTGACGTTTGAACGCCACTTTTACCAAAGTCAACAAAAGTAAGTAAAATTAATAAAATAATGAAAAATCTTGACCTAGTTTCGGTTTATTAGAATAAAAGTCAGGGAAATAACATTTTTTATTACAACAAATGTTGAAATTGTTTACCATCAGCTTCAATACACGCCCTACATCTTCTTAAAAAGGTTCTACTTAGAGGGCGGCACTGAAAATTTCGGGAATCAAGGAAGTGACATAACATTACTATTTAAACAGGTGATGAAAATCTCTGACCACGCAATTAATTCTTTATTTTAGGGAAAGTATAGAAATCATTAGGGTTTAGGTCGGGGCTGTACGGCGGATGGTCTAATAATTCTATGATTTCTTGCTCTAAAAACTCTTTTGTTCTGTGCGCGGTGTGAGAACTCGCATTGTAGTGATGGAGGATGATGCGGCGGTTGCAGTTCTCTTTACGGAGTTCAGAAACGACCTGTGGCAAACAAATGTTAGCATACCATTATGCATTAACCGTTCTTTGTCCCTCAATAGGAATAGTCGCAACATGGCCGGTTTTGGAGATAAACGTGGCCACCATTTTTTTTGCAACACCGTGAACGAACAATTTTTGTTGGCTTTAACTCATTTTCGAACACCCAAACTCGTGACTGGTTTTTTATTTCGGGTTCGTACGCGTATATCCAGGATTCGTCACCTGATACGATGTTGTATACAGCATTTGAGGATCCTGCGTGGAATCTTTCGAGAGTTCTGACGCACCAAGTAATGCGAGCCGCTTTTTGCTCTTCACAGAGCAAATGCGGTATCCATCGGGAAAACAACTTTTTTACACCTAATTGTTCATGCAACATTATATTTTGTATTTGACTCATGCCAGTGTCTAAAGTTGCCTGAATTTTGCGGTATGTCATATGTCGATCTTCCTTAATCGGCTTATACACAGCATCAACGTTTTCTTGGGTGACTGCAGTTTTTGGACTACCTTGACGGGGATCATCACTGAGCTTGACACGTCCACGTTGAAATTCAGCAAACCAGCGATAAATTGTGGTTTTGGATGGGGGCTTCATCACCAAATGCAGAAATCATCCGGTCAACACACTGTTTTTGTGTTAAACCACTTCGAAAGTCATAATAAATCATCGCTCTAGAATTTTCTCGAGTCAATTCCATTTTCTCAACGACTAAACAAGTTTGACAAGACCGAGAATATTTTTTTTAATAAATAAACGGTATTCGATTTTTAAAACCAAGGAGTTTTAAAATAAAAATATTTTAATATGACAGGAACAGTGGAAATATTCCATTCCCGATACTTTTAGTGCAGCCCTCGTATTAGTCGGGCATATCCTCGAGAGTTGATGTCCTTAGCAGCTTGAGAAATTCGTTCACGCAGCTCGGCTACGCTCTCAATGGGCTTTGAAATAACTTTTTCTTTGAGAACGCCCCAATAAAAAAATCCTGGGGATTTAAATCTGGGGAACGGGATAGTGCCTGAACCTCCACACCACTTCCCGGACATTCCTGGTCAAGGAAATCTCTTACTTGCACTGCGTAATGCGCTGGGCAGCCATCTTGTTGATATATACCACATGTGGCGACGAATGACGATCTGTTAGTGGTAAGATCTCTAACAAAGTTGGTAAATTTTCTCGTAAAAAATGTTGGTAATTCGTGCCATTCAATTTCTCCGGCAGTTTTGCAGTCAAGTTTTGCCGTTAAAAATACAGGTCCACTGGTTTACTTTAAAGCGATACTGGGATCTGTCTTCTCGCATTAAATGTGGATTCTCCACATACCACTCGTGAAAATTGTGTAAGCTTATGTAACCATCTTTTTTAAATGTATAATTTTTTGGATGAATTGGGGATTTTCATTATGCCTCTGTAGCATTGTTCTACAAAATGAAATCCTTTCAGGATAATCTCGATGGAAAAGACTTTGAACTCGTTGTACGTGAAACGAATGCATTTGGCTCTTTGTAAAATACGATGTGCTGTGCTTTTGGGTATTCCCGTTCTTTCTCCAATTCCACGAACGGAAATACTTGGGTCATCCACTACCTCTTGCAACACTTCTTCCTCATAAGGACTTCCTGAAATATAATAGCGTAAATCTGGGTTTTTGTTAGTTTTGGATCAACTGGAATTTCGTGTCTGTTTAACCAGTTAATCATTTCTTGTTTAATGTTGTCTTCTAGGACTTAAACTTCTTAATCATCATATTTTGTCTTATCTAGAAGTATCTTGGCTAACGATAAATGTGTCAATGTATGAGCTCTCACAGCACGGGAGTATGCGTGCCCATTTAACATTATGTTGGCAGATAAACTGTACACCATAACTCTTTTATTCAACTGCCATTCATAACATAACCAATCACTCCCATATAGCTCATAAGTGTGTGAAAGCCTCCAAGCCTGATGATTACAGATTTTAAACGTGGGTCTTCCGATGAACTTGTAATTTCTTTTGCCTTTTGGTACAAAGGCTGATCAAAGGAGTTGAGCATCTTATCCTTTGAGTTACTAACTGCCATGAGAATCGAAGTGTAAATTGTCTCATACTGCGATGGAGGGTTGTTAACGAAAGGCACTGGTATTATTTCTGATGTTTGAAACTCATATTTAGTACATAACCTGTCTTTAAGCCCATTCGACTCTGCCTCAAACCCTTGCTTTTTTTAAAAAACAACCATAGCAGGATAGTAGTTCAGACCAGGATATAGAAATATTTTCTATGTCTGAATCAGTACAAAAAAATTGCGAACCAGAATTTGTTTTAAACCTTTTTTTCCAGCACTTTCAGGATACTGAAGGGGTACGTATCTAAAATTACCAACCACAAAAGAGGGAGGAATTTTGTTTTGGCGTATTATACAATCTTCTGAATGGTTCTTTACTGGTGGCGTATTACACATAATTCCACCCATCACGTGAAACGTATTGCGTCCATCGACTGTATTCACGTTATGGTCTGCACTATCAAACACGTACTGACACTGACAAAAATCTGGGCTTTTATTAGTAGTGTGGACATTGTGAGCAATTACAGAAATTTGGAAAAAGAGGAGGCTTCGTGATAAGAAAGTGAGAATCCTAGAGATGCTAGTAGTTGAATAAGAGATTTTTCTGCATATTTTTGATGAATTAATGCCGCGATACCAAGTAAAACTGAAGATGTGAATTAAGCCTCATTTACACAAGGAGAGTTTCTCGAACGCGTGCAGGCGACAATGTCAGGCAAGCACAGTGTAAACAACGTTTACGAGTTTCGCCGCTCGAAACGCAATTGTCGCCTCCAAAACTTTCTCGCATACACTGTGTGTGAATAGGGAACTGTCTACTCTCTGCGACAATCTCGCATACGATTAATTTGTTCATTCGAAAAATGAAGGCCGTACAAGGAGGTGTTATTGTGGTTGCAGGGCTTTTGAGATATTACATTTTAAATTCTAATGTTTCCAAAAGAAATTATATAAACTGAACAGTTGTATATAATTGTATATTATGTAAATGTATGTAAATCTGTAATAGTTATTTGTGCAACAAGAGATCAAAGTTGTTTTTTGTTTCGAGTGCTAATTTTGAGTCCTGAGCAAGCGAAGGATTCTATGATTGATTCACGAGCGTAGCGAGTGATTCAAAGTTAGAATCCTGAGCGTAGTGAGGGACTCAACAGGACAAGATGCAAAAAACTTTGCTCTCGTGTAGCACGCATAGCTTTTCACCTCAGCAATGAGAACACATCTTACTTAGGAGACATAGAAATAAACAAGAATAGATTGAAATAACGTTTATTATTTAATATGAGTCAAAATCATGCTAAACATTTTAAAAGTCACTATTATTAAAGGTACAATTATCGAAAGTAATTGGTTTTTCTTATCAATTTATTAAATATTATTCTAATTAATAAATGATTTGAAATTCGAATGTTTCAAATTTACGGCTGTACAATGTCAATTCGTGACACTGAAGATTGAAAAATTAAAAAGCTATTACTATATATTGCTATTAGACCCACGCTCGAATCAAAATCGCGTTTTGTTCACTGTTTTCTCGCAGCAAAAGCGGCATGTTTGAGCTGCTGAGGTGAAAATAAATTATACAATGTCTAGTTATAGTTACCTATTATATGGAGGGGGCGGCGGTGATTACCGTAAGTAAGCGATTGCTTACCTTCAGGTGATCCGACTGCTCGTTTCTTGGTTCATTTCATAAAGAATGTTAAACATTATAATCTATAGAGCATTAATGCACTACAACAGGAGACGAACGGGCGGTTCTAATAGTTTGAGGTGTCGAAAGGGCGGAGGTTCTATAAATTGGGTGACGAACGGGTGGTAACCCCTATATCTACTCTGTAGCTTTCTTTAAAAGAGTCCAGCAACGTAAACCATGGTAGTTTCGGGGTATATATCACTAGTACCGGCTCCAGTACCAATTGAGGATTTCACTTTCTTAGATTCTTGCAAGTACTGGCTTCTCATATTTTCTATTTTAGTTAATATTTTTTAGAACAAAAGTTAGTTAGTTAGTTAGTCTAGCTCCGTCGTAAATAATTTCAGAGCTGCATCCCTGGAATCTCTATTTTTATAATTAGGATTTTGCGGGTTCCAGAGACATTCATAATTTCTATAAATTTAATATTCTCTTGCGATCCGATTTTCAATTCTTTTTGTGACATGTTTAAAAATATCTTCTGACAAAAATATATTGGTCACAAGTGGTAATTCTCGCATCGAAAAAATCGCTTCAAACCGATTTGTACGAGTCTCGCATGCGATACTCTCTTTGCTTAATGTTTAGACAAGCCGAAACTTGTATGCGAGTGTCGGCGCAAAAAATCTCGCGTACTGTGTAAACAAATTGAAAGGGCGATTATCGCCTTCCGAGACTCGTATTCGACAATCGCTGGATTGATACGAGTTTTTATCATCGTGTAAATAATTGAAGGCGAGAATCGAATGGCGAGTCTCGTATACGAGAATATGATACGATATTCTCGCCCAAATCGTACGATAAACTCTTCTTTTGTAAATGAGACTAACGTGGTCGGCAAGCCTGTTATTAATAATTAACCTGTTATAATGGCGTGTGCTATGGCTATACATTTTCGCGAGGCGGCGCCAATATCTGCTTTATTATTTACAATCAGTTGTTCTAATAACGTATACAAACATTCTGGTATATCATCTTTAGCAGATTCAACAAATCGATCTGGTGGTGGATATTGTGACGTGTCATAGGGCGTAGTTTTGATCTCCTCTAATATTATAGATGCAGCTGTTCTAACGATTCTCAGCTTTTCTTTGTGGTAGGAGTGCGAAGGGTTTGACCCCCTCCTACACCGTACCCTAGAGGTGGTGTACATACCGGTATTTTGGGGATAGTTACGAGTAAACTATTTACTGGGAGGGCAGTCCTTCCTGGCGTGGGGTCCGACCCCTTCCTCATTCTCTGACGAGTGAGGTTGCTCGTGCGCGGTAGCATAACCTAACGGCGTACGCGAGTTTATCGTGGTAGAGTAGCTCATTTTATTTGGACAGGGAGGGCCGTCCCTCCCCCCTTCCGCTTGCGGTCGGGTGGACGCGCGCGCGATTGTCCTGATATCAATTAATTCCGCAGCATTGATAGAGCTCTCTATGTCAATATCGCGGTCGCGGACTAAATTTATTGAATCCGGATTATTCGGAGCCGAATTCGGGCCCGGGTTTGAGTCCGGTGGTCCGGTGTTTGGGTTGGTCTGTAGGTTGATACGTGTGTTCGTGTCTGGTGTAGGACTTCGGGGTAGGCGCCGGCGTCGACCCCGGTGCATACCTAACAACGTGGGTGCTTGTTTTTTGTGTTTTCGTAACTGTACACAGTACGTTACGTATTTTGTGATGGGGTCTATCGGGTCGGCTAAGATATGCTTAGGCCGCTTTTGGGGATGTCTGCGCGTCTGTGCGTCGTGTTCGTATGTCGTGGCTCTACGTATTAGGGGGTTGGAGTGTTTTATACCTCTATCAAAGAATCTCTCGACGCGTTCCTTGATGAGGGCTTTTATAGTGACCAGTTCAAAGTCTCTATACAAGTCGATGTTTTTCATATACCATGGCGCGCCTGTTGTTAAGCGCAAAAAGCGGTTTTTAACCCTTTAAGGCGTTATATTTGGTTATCACTTATGTGTGCGAAAGAGGCGCACGCATAAGTGAGTATCGTTCTGATACACATTTAATAAGGTGTGAGCTTATGTCTTAGGGACATTTTGCTCCGCGAATTTAGCATTGGGTAAAGTTTAAAAAGTACGAATTTTGCTTTTCTAATCGTGGCATTAATATGGTTTGTGAAACTCATCGACTTGTCTAGGACTACTCCTAAATATTTTACTTTTTTAACTTCCGGGATTGCGCTCCCGTGCATGCTGATGGGGTCTATTCTTTGCGCATGGTTGCGTCTGAATTTTTTGAATTGGATATATTTACTTTTATCGGTATTCACTTCTATTTTCCATTTGGTGAACCAGTCACCGAGATTGGTGACTGCTTCCTGGAGATATTTTGAAGCGACAGAGGATTTGCGATGAGCATAGTACGGGGATTATTTTACACAATAATATTGAGATAAAATAGTATGGATTCCTAAACTATCTTGTGTTACAGTATAATTATGTTTATGTATTTTTACTTACTTGTCCTGAATTCCATATTCTATCCGTTTCCGAAAATAATTTCTTTTAAAATAAGTTTCCTCCGTTTGTCAATGGCCATGCACAATGTGCATTGCCGTATAAAAAAAACTTTTTAATTTATCAACTAATTAGTTAATTACTGCACTTTTTTTACTGCTTTTTTCGGTCCATATTTATGTTGAGTAGACGGAATGTAGACGGAAGAGCAGCTGCGGACTGCTCTAAAGGAACTAAAAGACTCTAAGCAGCAATGTCAACAGCTGCTTATTGAACGTGATGACAGTCTAAAGGAAATGCTTTTTATTTTGCAAAAAAAATGCAGATTTAAAATCAGAACTTAACATATTAAATCAAAAATATGAAAATATCTGCGAACATAATCTGGAACTACAAAGTGTTGTGGACAGCTTTGACAATTGTAGAGTGGAATACGAACAATCTCTGGAAGACACTTGTCACATTAAAAAGATGCTACACGATGCTCAAGAGTATATAAAGTCACTAGAGTGTAAATTGAATATAAAAAAATCTGCGGAAACACAAAGTTTGTATGATGAACTATTAGGAAGTGTAAAGGACTCATCCAAGAATAACTTAACTACCATAGACTTAACTGGGGATGACACAATAACGGCCTGTCATGTTATGAACAGTCAAAAAAAATTGAACAAATATGTAAAAGTTAAAAAATGCATTAGAAAAACTCAAAATTTAATACAAAAAAAAAAAACAGAAATATGTAAAGCAGCTTAAAAACACTAGGTTTGACACCTCTCGAGCGTCCGGACCGCAAATATGCAATATGGCGCAAACGTCCGGGGTACGCCACGTGCCCCCGCGCGTGAGTGTTTGAAAGCGCCCGCCTTTTATTTTTTAACTATTATTGTGCAAGAATGAGAATGGACCCGTGGGGGTGAGGTTTCGATTCGCACCAGGCCGTCACTCTTGTTACATAAAAGGGTATCAGACAATATTAAATTAAATCTGATTCAGGAATCTAAAGGTTGCGTATGGTTCGAGTAACGTCTATCTGTAATGCGAAAGACTTACCGGAATGCTGCCAAGGGCTTCGAGTTCTTCTGACCGGCCGGTCTATTCACACTTAGGTTAGTCTCACCACGAAGCACACCAGTTCTAGAATTCACGTAAAGGAGGATTCCCTCTCGTGGAGAATAAGATGCGATAGCACAAGAGAGTAATCGATTCGTTTTCTGTAGGTAACAGTTTTAGAGTCTATTAATCTAGTATTAAATGGCGTCGCGTGCGCGGGAATTCCTCGACTGCTGCGAGTGCGATTTTGCCGCCCGCTAATGGCGCGAAATACGGCGCTCGGATTGGTCAATTCGCAAACATACAGACAACTCGACCATACGCGCGAAAATTGAAATTGAAATAATTTAAATTTATACAGAATAAATTGTTGCCAGTAAAATGTAATTACTGGTTACGATACAATTATATTGATAAATTGTTGCTAAAACCTATGTATGTTATATATATTTAGAAACTAGAGTAAATTCCCTATAAGATCATATAGGTGGAATTAAAAAGAAACTGAAGGAATAAAAGCAATCTCGATGTGAACACAAAATACTTGTATGTAATTTTTGGAGGTTTTTGAAGCAAAATTATGACGAAAATCTGACACACACACCAAAGTTATTATTTAATAAGTTAAATATATGTGTTTTAATAACGATTTATATAAAAAGTTTCGAGATCTGTAAATAAAATATCACTTGCCGCCCGTGGGCACGCGACGCTTGAGAGGATTGCAAATGACAACTATTTAGTCCTAGATTAGAAGCTATTTTTTTAATTTTTCGAATGTACATCCCAAAAATAAAGCTGCCGAAGCCAGGGCTTAAGTCAGTAGAAAATAAATTGCCGCCCGTCGGCACGCGACGCTTGATAGGATTTAAAATAAACATAAGACTGATGATATATGATGATGATGATAGGATTTAAAATAAAGTCACCCTAATTCGCGGGCGGTCACACCGCCTTGGACACTTGCGTGATAACTGTCAAGTCGGTCACACCGCCCGGGACGCTCAAGAGGTTAAGAGGCGGATGTATGTAGCCTTCAGTCTGAAATTTCAGAATTACACTGCTCATTAACACAAATAAAAGTTAAATACGAATTAGCACAAAAATAAATTGCTGCTCATATATCTGCCATGAATGACAATAGAGATTGGCCGCTATAATGAGGAACGAGTAAACTCCATTATAAACAATCAATGTCTTGAAAATATAGGTCATTCAGGGCATGATTCTGATAGTTCAGTCATCTGTTCAGAGTTGAGGGCTGATACTGAATCCTCAAAAAATATCATAATAAGATACCTACACCTACCTCAGAGGCCGGATTGATAAGTATTTTCTGTGATGAAATAGGCTATGGAGTAGGTGTATACCTAAATAATTTGTGTATGGGGCAACAAGTAACTAGCACGTCATGTTTGCCCGGGGCATCTTATGAACAAATAGTTAGCCGGGCAGTTAATGCTACTTATTGCCCTAACACAACTTTAGTTATATTAGCCGGGAGAAGAGGAAAGATAAACAAAAAGCAGATGACAGACTATATTAATATTTTGAGTAACAAAGAAAATGTTACTAAGCTTATTGTTTATCTTTCCTTACATAAAAAGACTGCCACACGAGAGTACCGAAAAGAACAATGGCGAACTCCTATTGTTCTCTTTATGTCAAAAATTTTGGAAGTGTCCTAATATCAAAAAATACAAGAACGATTCACTATCTTTCCCTGAGATTGTTTGTAAAAGATTTTTTTTATCTAGGACTCCAGGATTAATTGTTACGAGGCTTTGAAGATTTGTAGGTTATGTGAAGTGTCATCAAGTGAACAACTGTTTACAAATGACAAAAGACTTGCTGAGACATAAGGATTTCAATCACTAAAATCTTGTTTTAATATATAATTAATAATTAGGTATATTACCTATTATTATTATATTATTTTTGAGTTACAATGTTATTAATAACTAGTGGAGTAGATGAACGGCCGCACTCAGAGACATTAATGCTTACTTAAGGTGACACTAGAGATTTTGACAGAAAATATGGACTTTATGTCAAAACCTCCATTAAATTACCCTTTAAGTGAGCATTAAATATCTCTGAGTGCGGCCGTAAGCTCTCTTTGGGGAATTCACTGCTTCGTACATTTCTACTATGAAGCAAGATAATTTTATTGAAATTGTTCTCTATTAATATTTTACCAAAGGCAAATAAAACAACAATTTAACTATATAATTATTTATTCTTCATCATCCTCCCTAATAATTACTCCATCTAAAAACTCTGCTGGTGCTGAAATATGTTGCTGATGTCTGGCCCAACCTAAATACCAAACCAGGGTCATGACATGTGCGCAACAGCCTACTGTGCGCCGACCAACTAAACAACTACAACAGTACTCTGTAATTCCTGTTCGGCCAGGTATACTATTTTCTAATAAAATATAAACATAATATTGTTTTCGGGACACATGCCGTGACTTTATTTTTCCTCTAATCAGTGTAGTTTCATTTGTAGAACCCCTGAGATCATATTCCGAGGCATTGAATTGCTCACTACAAACTTCAATTCTATATCCACCATGGAAACGTACATGCTCGCCGTAATATGAGCAAGCTTGTCGAAAACGTTTGGTACGTTCCCAGGGCGAACAAAATCAGGTCTCTCATCTCAAGTATTGGAAAATACAAAATATTATCCCTATCCGAAGTTATATTTCTAAAGTAGGATGTGCGTCTGTTCATATTTTGAGCTTCAACCATAGTAGCCAGATTATTTTCTAAATGCATTCGCTGCCTAATTATTTGTAATATTTCTGAGGAATAAACAGCGTGTCCCGACAGTATATCGGAGCCTTTAGTGGTAAAAAATATGGAATTTTTTATCGACAAATTGCCCTTCAAATTTTATTTTTCTCACTTTTGTAAAATGGCAGCCATTTTATTTTTTGGTTACCAAGACCCGGGCTCTCGTACTAATTCGACCACCACTACTCATGTAAATGTCCTAGGAACATAAAAAAGGTCTCATTTGATAACTAAACATGTGGACAATAATTCACAGTTAAAATGTTTTAATTTTCTTTGAATAGAAAAACAAAAAAAGGTAATTAAAAAAAATAATAATTTTTTATCGGTGAATTTTTTAAATTATTTGCTTTTTGTGAAAAATCTAGGCCATTTACCTGCTTGTTTTTTGTTCTAAAACGATAGAAGAGGACGTTTGCTAAAATAAAGTACAAACCCCTTTACTCTCAGTGCAATAGTTTAGATATTATAGCAATTTGTTGGTATCATCTCAGGCAGGCGGCCAGCCAGTCGTCTTTTTCAAATTGTTATAACTACTAAACTATTGCACTGAGAGTAAAGGAGTTTCGTATTTTATTTTAGCAAACGTCCTCTTCTATCGTTGTAGAACAAATAATAAGTAGTAATAACAATTTAAAAAAGATGACTGGCTGGCCCCCTGCGTAAGATGATACCAACAAATTGTTATAACATCTAAACTATTGCACTGAGAGTAAAGGAGTTTGCATTTTATTTTAACAAACGTCCTTATCTATCTTTTCAGAACAAAAAGCAAGCAGGTTAATGGCCTAGATTTCTCACAAAAAGCAAATAATTTAAAAAATTCACCGATAAAAAACTATTTTTTTTTAATTACCTTTTTTTGTTTTTCTTTTCAAAGAAAATTAAAACATTTTAACTGTGAATTATTGTCCACATGTTTAGTTACTAGTAGGACATTTACATGAGTAGTGGTGGTCGAATTAGTACGAGAACCCAGGTCTTGGTAACCAAAAAATAAAATGGCTGCCATTTTACAAACGTGAGAGAAAAATAAAATTTGAGGGGCAATTTGTCGATAAAAAATTCCATATTTTTTACCACTAAAGGCTACGATATAGTTGTCGGGACACGCTGTATATTATCCACAAAACGAACACCAAATCTATTTAATAGAGCCGCTGCTATTTGAAAGTTTTGCATCATGTGTGGTAGAGACCTATGGAAATACTCTTGTCGAAACAATTTAAAATATCTTTTAAAATGTCCATTCACAGCCTCTACCACCCATCTGCAAATTGTGACCTAGCGACTCCTACTAGCTTGAGCAGTAGTCAGTTGGTGTTCGCCTTCTAATAAGGATTCTGGCATATATGGTTTGTACCCACATCCTTCTAACAAACTGATACTGTCTCGGAACCCCCTATCCAAAATAAATATATCATTCTCTCTAAAATATGATCTTAAGGCTGAACCCTCACTGAATAAATTAGTCATTATTTCTGCATCCGATGTAGTTGCTTTGTATGGGCCAAAACAAACAACAATATATCCATCACAATCAACAATCATGAAAGGTTTTAATAAGTTTCTGTATTTGTGAAGGGAGTAACTTTGCTTTTGGAACATGTAATTAGAGCTCTTATTTATATAAATATATATTCCATCACAAATTACAATTGCATTAGTGTTTTCCTCATTTCCGTAAAGGCCCTGTGGTATAGTTAAGTGATGCTCCAGCAGTTGCTCTCTTGTAAGCTGGTTTATTCCCAAGTTTTGGGGCACAAAATCTTGGAGCAAAATTTCTCTTATTTTGTCCATTATATTTTCCATTGTTCTCCTTGGTAATTGCAATTCTCTCATCGGAATCCCCTGTCCTCATCTTCATCAAAAGTGCAGCTAGGCCCAAGCGTCCTCTTCGTGCTTAATTTATACGGGGGACTTCTCCAATATAGAAATAAACTTCTCTTTAGTAAGTCCAATCCAGTATTGGAACGCTCTATCATCTATTTCCAGAACATTTTCAAAGTCCAATGATGGATTTAAACGTACAAAAGAAAATACGTGTTGCACTTGGTCTGCAGTGAAACTGTCCAAACTATTGGCAGAATCGTATAAAGTCCCCCATAAATTGCTAGTAAAATGTTCACTGCAAGCACGAGCTAGTTTTGGTATGTAATAATTATGATTGCTCAGAATTAAAGCTCGGAGTTTGTCACTCATGCCATGCAATGTGGTGCTGTTACACTCTGGGAAAATACAACGATTGTTGTTATTAGCCGCTCTTCTGTAGTTAAAGTAAGTTGATTTGTGCGTGTGCGATTTTCTTCATTTGAAACTAATGACACCTCTGCATGTATAGGCTCATCCGTTGACAGTACCTCGGCTGGTATAGCTACAGGATCATCCGTAGTTGACGGCACCTCAGTTTCAGATTGTGGTCTGTTAACATCATGTGTACGACGCGACGGGCCTCTCTTTGTGTGCGCAGCCAACAAGGCCTTGTTGGCTGCGCACACAAAGAGAGAAGGGTGACACACCTTATCAGTTTCTGTAATCTAGAAAAAAAAAAAATACTTAAATCAGAAAGCTAACAACTTTTTTGAAATAAAATGTGGGAAAATAATAATGTCAATAAAACCTTTTTGAATATATTTCATTCCCATTTATAGTTTTGATTAATAAATTAAATATATTATGTGTTAATATAATATATGAATACTCAGAAACCAAAAATACCTAATGCTTACAGATGCAGCTTTAAGATAAGATAAAGGTGTTTTTTTCACAATAGATGACAACCCAAAATAAATAAATTGTTACAATAATGGGCTTATGGTATGGCAACTAACATAAATCAATAATACTTAATAATTTTAAACATTAATGACTCAGGTACAAATACTCATGCTTATCACACAAGCACTTGCCACTTGCAGGATTTGAACCCGCAACTTATCATACCAAGTAAGACGGTACTAAAATAAAATGCTCATAGCATACCTGTCTTGGAGCAATCCTGTTCTCAATCAATGTATACATCAACTGATGCAATTTCGTTGGGTTATCTCTCAATATTCTGTCACTTTGCCTTTGCAATATGGAACACCCACATAAAAGGCATACACTAGCGTGGCCTCGGTGACTTGGTTCAGGTTGTTGGTCATCAATGCCAGATGTCTCTTGTAAACTATGATTAACACTAGACATTGCAAGATCTCTGCATGCTTCACAGTTATAGTCATCTTCGGTTATCTAAAAAATAAAAATATATCTATCAGGATGGTATGATGATCAATGAAAAAAATCAATTGCTATCTATTGTGTTTGGTAATGGTAACAGATTAAAGGTTAATAGTTGAGTTGAAAATATCATCCAATTCAAATCACAATTATGTTTAATTGATGTGAAGACCATTTCAACAAAAATTAACATTGATTAATAAAGTCTCAGCTGGACATAACCGTTATTGATTTATTATTCTGATTAATATGAAACCATATGCGTTTCATAAATACCAAATAAAAAAACACGATTTGTGGATACACCCAACTACAGAGTAATGTGGTAACTCTTAAGTCAAGTTCCAAAGCACGGTATCGACGCAGTCTATTGACGCATATGTTGCAGTTGATGCACATAATGCGAGTAACTCTGCCACGATTCCTCATCATCTTGTCTGAATCTAATAATCCTGTGATAACTAGAACCAAATCATAGGGCACAAATCGGGAGTCCTGGTGAGAATAGCACAATGTCGTCGGGTGTAGCAGAATCGGAATCCTTGGGCACGCAATATTCACACAGTAGAAAATCAATATCGGAAAAGTCCAGGGGCAGTCCAGGTCGAATAAAAGTAAGGAAATCAAAAGGTAAAACCATGCACACAAAACACAGATAGCACAGCCGGTGCGATGCGAAAGCATAACGTCCAACCAAAGACTTCTAAAGACGGAGCTATAGTTTTTGAAAGTTGGTACTATTGTTTTCTGTTGCTCTGTCTTACTAACGATGTGTCAATACGAGCGAATGAAAGAGCTTATATCGGTGTATAAACGCGTGTTTCGTGTTATGTTATGACCACTTCAGTAGGCCATCGCATAGCAGTAGCTCTGTGTATTTTTTGTGTTTTGTGTTTTATCAATAAAAATAAATGTGTAATGGACATTTGAACATTTAAACAGTTAATAAGTGTTGCTCCGCTGCATATTGTGCCTCAAGAATGACGACAGAAGGTGTCAAATACTTGGAATTATCATTTAACACGTAAGGTTTTAACAATGTTTTGTGAACTAAATAATGAGTATTTTTATAATATGTGCCTCAAGAATGACGACAGAAGGTGTCAAATACTTGGAATTATCATTTAACACGTAAGGTTTTAACAATGTTTTGTGAACTAAATAATGAGTATTTTTATAATATAAACAGATAATAATTAAGTTTAACGAACCCTTTTTCGTACTATATCACGCTTTAATGATGAATAAATATCACGTAATGAGTAATAATTTGTGGAAAATAAAAGCTTTGTTTTTCTGCGTATTTTGAGTGATGTACCCTACTGACACAAGAGTTTATCGATAAAGATAATAAACTTTTACTAAACGGAAATGTTCCGGAAGAAGAGGCGAATAGATTGAAGCAGTTAGATGCGAGAATTAGAAGAGTGTGTCCCACCAGTGAGACAGCTTGGTGTGACGGTATTGATACGGGGAAGATATTTCTATTTTACCGGACAATTAAGAAGAGTTACAATAATATATACTTTCTCAAACATATTTTTTTTTTATTTAGTTTCCAATTATTTTACATTATCCGATCCGGATCGAATACGATATCGGTATCGAATGCCGATACAGTAGTCGATATTCAATAACCATACAAGGGCAAGTATAATATATGAAACACATAGGTCTTTCACATTATTGGTTTGATATCGGATCGAAAAGCACTTTTATTCCTGTAAATATGGGCCTAGCAGGAACAATTGACAGGTGCATAAAAGTTCTTATGTAACTTTTGTTTATATCTTATGGAAAGTAATTATAGTTGTAATATTTTATTTAAAAACAGATGCAACAAGATAAAGTGAACATGATATGTACCTACGAAACTGAAATAATTATAAACTGGTCACACCAAGTGACGGTAACGATAGATGTCCATTTGATTTTATTCAATTGAGTTTCCAAAAAGTTAGTGATTTTTATTCTGGAGTTTAATAGTTTTGATTTTTATTTGATAAAATGTAATATATTTTGTTATAACGTCCTTCATAAACGATATCTCAAGACATTTCAATTTTTTTTACAGACAGACATAAGATTTCGCCATTGTTCTTTAAGTTAAACAGCCTACTGTGTAGTGCTTCTAATAACAATTGTATAGTTTTAAGTAACACTCAACCACATATAGATGTGGTTGACATTAATAATATTATAAGTTTTAGATTTAATAATCTAACGTGTGATAGGTATTTCTTATCACAGTTTTTTACTAGACGCATAGCTAGATTTTTAACAATGTTTTAAACAAAGTATTAAACATGTTTTAAACAACATTTTAATTGACAAATAAAACGGGTTCATGTTTAGAAAATAAGCTTTATATTATTATTTTTAATTAGAATTTTCTTATAATCTGAGTTAATAGTTTAATACAACTTAATCTAATTATCATTATCAATTATTTCTTCTCTTTCCTGCAATATAATCATAATGTTTTGGCATTTTCTTATTGAGAGATTTAAAAACTGTAACCAATTTGGCTATTTTTTCATTGGAGAGACGGTTTCTCAATTTTGAGTGTACAATACCAAATGTGGAAAATATCCTTTCTACACCAGCTGAGGATGCTATTGCAGTGTGAACTTGGTGTGCTAGATTCATCATTTCTGGGCAAACATTATCTTTTAGGGCTTGCCACCATATCAAAGGTTGAACTTCCACCAATGAATGTTTGGTAAACAAATAATCATTAAAGGGGAAGACCTGTGCTCTATATTTAATGATAAAGGGCATTGATGAAGGATAAAAAGAATTGATATAATTCATTGCAATATTAAGTCGATCTTCATTTAAGTCCTTCCCTCTGAATCGTGGATCAATTAAATTTGCAACATAATGAGCTGGCGTTATAGCTTTTTCAAATCGGAGCTAAATTTTTGTATGTCACGCACTGAGTACTCGTTTTGATCTTGGTCATCATCAAATTTTTTCTCTAGATCCAGCCATGTCTGTGTAACTTCACTAATTGTACAACATTCACGTTGAGCAATATCTAATGAAATTGCTATGTTTTTTAACTTTTTTAGCAGATACTGAGCATTTACCTTCAACGTAATATCCTCAACTAGAGAAATAATGTTACTATCAATAGCAGCTCTATTTTCCAAACAAATTTTTGATAGTAGATGCCAATTTTCAAGGTAATTTTCTATACAGTTTGCCATGGAATTCCATCTGACCATTATAGGTGAGGATAAACCTTTACCTCCAAGATGTTTGTATTTTGCGGAAGCAAAATGATTGTTTCTGAAAAATTTCACTATATTTTTAATAGAATTTGAGACAGTTGGTATATCCAAGTCTTGGGCTAAAAGGTTTAGTAAATGTGAGGAACACCCATAGGTTAGTATATCTCCATGCCCCGTTAAATTCTCTGATTGAGCTAAATCTTGTCTCATTTTTGCTATATTACTGGTATTATCAGTCACAAAACTACGAACAATACACCCAAACTCTTCACATTTTTTTATAGATTCTATGGCTAAAGTTAATAAATACCCAGCAGTGTGAGAATTACCAACAGTGTCAATTGTGTCAATCAAATACACTGATCCACTCAATACATCGGTAACCGTTATACAAATTATGGAATCATTACGTATATTGCTCCACCCATCGAGTGACATGGTAACATATTTATTTTTTAAATCATCAAAGAGCTGTGTTTTCAAAGATGAATGCACTCTATCCAGTAAGTCACCACCTAACTGTTGGCGATTTGGTGCTTTATAGCCAGGATGCAATTCCTGCATTAATTTTTCAAATTCAGGATGTTCAACATGTAGAAAAGGAGTGTTGGTTGCATAAAAGAACTTTGCCAGTTGTAAATCTATCTTTTCTTTCTGAGCAGTACTAGTTTTTATGGTAAAGTAATCCATTTTTGTTTTTTTTGCCAGAGACTGCTTCTGCGAAGAGGTATATCTTTTTGAATCTGTTTGATTTTATTATTTAATACTTGGTATTGTATTAGTAATACGTTTATAGTTGCTGTAATGAATTAAAGCAGCTAGTAAGCTAAAGTAAATGGAAGTAAACTAATTAATAATGCATTTTTGTATTATTTACCTAATAAGTATGTCAAATCGTCAACGGAAAAGTATGTAATCCATCATAAATATTATACATATAAAACTGAATTAGGAACTTACGATTACTAGTGCTATTAGATGGAGTCAAAGACTCATCTGTGTCTGAATTATAGATAGTGTTTGTCTATTTTCAGAATTTTTGCACAGATTGTAATGTGCTTTTAGCCTTGCCACCAGCCCAACTACCTCCTTATCACATAATCGACATTTAACTCGATTGGTTTTCATCAAACCCACATCAGGAACATCTATGTAGTGCTTCCAAATGTCGTCTTTTTTCCGTCCACCTGTTGGTGTAAAAGGTGGAGTGGTCATGATTTATAGATGACTTCTCGTTTAAAGTTGTATACAAAAGCTGAAACACTAGCTTGAATAAACAGAAACAGGTTTGTTAAAAAAATATTAATAGGAATTCTTCACTTTCACGCCGGTTATTATCGCAATGTCAACTGTCAGTGTCATTGTCAATGACAAAGAAAGGCGCGCTCCGCCAGTGTTGCCATGGGGCAAAGGAAAATAAACCCATACAGCCAAGTTAATACAAATAAATCAATGTTTTAAACATGAATAAAACGTCTACATAAAACATTTTAAAAAACATTGAATTAAACATAAAACATTGATTAAAACAAAAAAAATCATATAAAACTTGTATTTATTTAAATTTTCTGTTTTTTGCAACTCTGCTTTATTCTGACAACTATACAGTCAGCAGCTTGGAATATGTTCCAAATAATTTAAATTAGCTTCTAAGGCAACAGAGGCTCACTCTAGCAATGTGATAATCAATAATATAAATTATTTAAATGAATTACCTACCAAAAATGTTAAAAAAAAATGTAATTTCAATGTAAATCTGGTGCACCAAAATTTGCAAGGAATGGTAGGTAAAGAATTAGAAATTGAGTTGTTTGTTAATGAATATAACATTGGTATTATGTGTATATCAGAGTATTATATGATTTGTATAACGAAAAGACATTTAATAGGAGTGAATCTTTTAAACTATATGTCAAGCAATATTCAAAATTTTTTAAAAAAGTATGTCAAGCAGCGAAGGCACTGCACATAAAAGAAAAAATAATGAACGCTAAAAATAAAGTGAAAACCACTTGGAAGATAATTGCAGATGAGACTGGAAGAGGTAAAGGCACTCGTAACTCTAAATTTGAACTTTGTATTAATAATAAAAAGGTAAATTCTGACCTAGAGGTTACGACAATCTTCGAAAAAAAATTTGCTGACATTCCGGTCTCAACTACAAAAAATTTAAATTCTTCACCTGCAGTTGCTGAAAAAATACTCAGAGAAAATGTCAAGGAATGTGATGTCAATTTTAATTTTAAAGAAATTGACTCCAGAGTTATTATTAACACCTTCAAATTACTCTACATTAAAAATACTATCGATCTCTGGGGTATCTCTATAAAAATTATAAAATCAATAATTGACATCATTGCCCCCTATCTAGCCTTAGTTTTCAATAATTGTATAAATAATGGTGTGACCTAATGAAACATAGCAGGGTGATGCCTCTTTTTAAGGCTGGGAATAAGTCTGACCCAGCAAATTATAGACCAATATCTATACTACTGACTCAGTAAAATTTTCGAGAAAATAATCTTAAATCAATTACTGGTTCACTTTAACTTAAATAATCTGTTACATAGTAATCAATTCGGTTTTACTAAAGGTCGGTCCACAACAGATGCAGGTATCAGTCTTCTATGCAGCATATTTGGGGCCTGGGAGGGATCGCATGATGCACTTGGTGTCTTTTGTGATCTATCCAAGGCTTTTGACTGTGTCGAGCATGCTACGTTGGTCAGAAAATTATACCATTATGGTATAAGTGATACGGCACTTAAACTTTTAGGTTCTTATCTTGAAAATAGATCGCAGAGAGTAGAAGTTAATTCTACAAGGTCTACTGGGACCAAAATAGAACTAGGTGTGCCACAAGGGTCAATTTTAGGCCCATTTCTTTTTCTCATCTATATAAATGACCTTCCTTATCTAGTTAAAGATAAGCATGAGATAGTACTCTTTGCCGATGACACTTCACTAATTTTTAATGTGAAGCGACGACAGTCAAATTATGACGAGGTAAATAGTGCTCTCTCAAAAATGGTACATTGGTTTAATGTTAATAATTTACTTTTAAATTCAAATAAAAGAAAATGTTTAAAGTTTAGGCTCCCAAATATTAGGCAGGCACAAACCAATATACTATTAAATGATGAGAAAATGAACTTAGTGGACACCACTTTATTTCTAGGAATAACACTAGATTGTAAATTACATTGGGGTCCCCATATTGCAAATCTGGCAGATAGGCTCAGTTCTGCAGCATATGCAGTCAAAAAAATTAGAGAAATTACCGAAGAGAACACAGCGCGGCTAGTTTATTTTAGTATAATGTCATATGGCATCCTTCTATGGGGAAACGCTGCGGACATTATTACTATATTTGTGCTACAGAAGCGAACTATACGTTCTATTTATAAGATGTCATGTTTTGAATCTCTGAGAGAAAAATTTAAAGAAATAGGTATTCTGACCGTTGCTTCTCAATACATTTTGGACAATGTGTTGTATGTCAGAAAGAATTTAACGAATTTTAAAAAGAAAAGTGACACACATTACTACTGGTCAATTAAACACTCGCACTAATTCACAACTTTATTTTCTCACTATGGAAGATCACTGGAAGAACACTTGTAGTATCAAAAAGTATTGAGACTATATGCAAATGACCAAAAGACAACGATAGCGCGATGTAGCTAGGCTGCTAGCGCCATCTAGTGGAGGATTTCAGAACTACAATTCTTACTTCTAAATTAAACATTCCGCCGGCCAAGGACGACTCAAGTCCTTAAGACCTGACGACAAAATACAAAACAAATTGAAATGTAAAACAAAATTTTAATTACTGGGAATCAGACTCATCCAGGGGCAAAGGACATATTTTCACCATTGGTCGCTTAAAAATATTGTCTTTGTACTGTAAAGTCACAACTCTAGTGATACCATCAGCACCTGGGTGTTTCTGAATAATACGTCCCAAAAGCCATTTTCCAGGGGGAAGTGTGTCATCCTTGACGAGAACGACAGATCCAAGGGGAAGATCAGGTCGCTTTATGTTCCATTTGTAACGATGCTGTAAAGTTGTTAAATATTCATTCTGCCAGCGACGCCACAAACAGTGTACCATACGTTGGATTATATGCCATCGATTCAACGGACTTAAGTTAACATCAACCAAGGACGGTTCAGGAACCCCAATTAAGGGCTCTCCGACGAGAAAGTGACTTGGTGTTAACGGGGGTTCATCAAGAGTAGAATTGATAAGAGTGAGGGGACGAGAATTCACACAAGCTTCGACTTGGGCTGATAAAGTAGCAAGCTCTTCGTAGGTGAGGAAAGCTTGGCCGATAACCCGTTTTAAATGTCCTTTAATACTTTTCACTCCTGACTCCCAAATTCCACCGAAGTGTGGAGCTCGAGGAGGTATGAATCTCCATTGCGTGAGATCATTAGCGAGAAGTTCAGAAACCTCAGTTACAAGCTGAGATCGTGAATTCTTGAACGCGAGATCTAGTTCACGGGACGCGCCTACAAAATTCGTTCCATGATCACTCCAAATCTCCTTGCAGTGACCACGTCGAGCAGTGAAACGACGAAAAGCGGCAATAAATGCAGCAGAAGTGAGATCAGTTACAAGTTCCAAGTGAATGGCTTTTGTTACGGCACAGACAAATAAACTAATATAAACTTTACTAATCTTCTTACATCTACCAGGATACAATTTCATTGTAAAGGGTCCACAAAAGTCTACTCCACTCGTAAGAAAGGGACGACTAGGTTTAACCCTAAATTTAGGTAAATCTGACATAAAAGGAGGGAGTGGATTAGCCTTTTGTTTAAAACAAGGCAAACATTTGTGGATTATAGTTTTGACAAGACTTTTAACACGAATGATCCAAAACCTTTGTCTTACAATATTTAAAGTAAGTTGATGACCTCCGTGCAGAGATTTCAAATGCGCATCCAAAACAATAAGTTTGGATAAGGCACAAATGCCACTTAACAAAATAGGGTTTTTCATGTCGTTTGGAATCTCTGCATTCGCAAGTCTACCACCAACACGAATAATACCTTTATCGTCGATAAAAGGGTGTAATACATAAATTTTGCTTGCTTTGGAAACCTGTTTACCTAGCGCTAAGCGAGAGATCTCATCGCGGAATGACATAGATTGAGATAGTTTAATACATCGATTAAAAGCATCATCAAGTTCATTAGCGCTCAAATAATCAGGTTCAGTAAACATTTTCTTATTCACTCTAGCTTTACATAAATAATAATAACGACAACAGTACGCAATAACTCGAATCAATTTCGATAGTGTTGAGAATCGAGTTAAAATAGACATAGAATCATTATTTTCGGTAACATTAACATTACATAATATTATTTTCGGGGTAGGTTTTATTTCCAAATCAGTTTCAGGAATCTCAAATAAAGAATGTTCAATTTCATGTGCGTTGTATAAAAATTGAGGTCCGTTCCACCATAGTTTTGACTGTTGTAAATCATTAGGATAACATCCACGTGAGGCTAAATCAGCGGGATTGTTTGCAGAACTAACATGATGCCATTGTTTACTGTTTGTGAGTGTCAAAATTTCCGAAGTGCGATTTGCAACAAATGTAGTCCAAGTATTTGGTAGCCTACGCAACCAAGCCAAAACAATCGTGGAGTCGGTCCAAGTGTAAATATCATTATCAGGAATTTTTAAAACAGTTTTAACATGATTTATCATTTTGGCTACGAGCACTGCACCACAGAGTTCCAGACGTGGGAGAGAGACTTGTTTTACCGGGGCAACCTTGGATTTAGCAAGAACAAGGTAAACGTTAATGCTGCCATCACTTCGCAAAACTCTAAGGTACACTACTCCAGCATATGCAGCACAAGAGGCATCACTAAATCCATGCAGTTCCCGTTTAATTGTGTCATTAGATACACCAAGCCACCGTGGAAACTGAATGTTTTCAATGTGCGTGAAACGACCAAGGTAAGTAACCCATTCCTCTTTAAGATCCGGAGTTAACTCTTCGTCCCAATCTAAGCCAGCCAACCAGAGTTTTTGCATAAAGATTTTAAGTTTTATAATAGCCGGTGTTAGCCAACCTAGAGGGTCGAAAGCTTTAGCTATTGTGGACAATACATTTCTTTTGGTAATTGTGTTATTATCGTGATTTAAATTACAATTAAGTTCAAAGTTATCGGAGTCAGAGTTCCATGTAATACCTAATGTTTTAATCGTATCTTCAACTTTTATATTAACCGCACTTTGTGAGTCTTTATCAACACTGGGGATTTGGGACAACACTAAATTACTATTAGAGGACCACTTGTGCAAAGGGAAACCACCGCGACCTAAAAGTTCAGTTAACCTTCGTTGTAGCCTCACAGCGTCTTCCGTTGTGGATGCGCCAGTTAGTAGATCATCCATATATAAGTCGCTTTTCAGGATTTCAGCTTCAGTTGGGAAATCATTCTTCTCATCCTCAGCCAATTGATGAAGAGTGCGTATGGCTAAAAATGGTGCACAAGATGTTCCATAAGTAACCGTAAGTAGTCTATATTCTTTTATTGGTTGTGTCGGAGATTTTCGCCACAAGATTCTTTGATAGTCAGCGTCATCTTTACATATAAGAATCTGACGGTACATCTGACGAATGTCCGAAACTAAACAAATCTGGTGTTGCCTCCATCGCGTTATGAGATCTCTGACATCTTGTTGAAGAGGACAACCAATAAGAAGTTCATCGTTTAATGATTTTCCTTTTACAGGTGCAGCACTTCCGTCGAAGACTACACGCAGCTTCGTGCTTAGACTCGTCGGCCTAAGAATAGCGTGATGAGGTAAGTAATAAACTTCAGATGTAACTATTTCATTTTCAGGTATCATCATCATATGACCTTGGGATTCATATTGCTCCATAAATTTGTGATATTCTTCCTTGAATTCAGGCTTATGTGTAAAACGTTTTTCCATATGTTGTAAGCGACTGATTGCAAGAGGTTTGGTATCACCAAGATTTGTGGGTGGATTATCTTTAAAAGGTAGCCGGACAATGTAACGACCGACATTGTTGCGAGTGTGAGTAAGTTTGAAGTGCTCTTCACATTGTATTTCTAACTCAGTCATAGGTTTTTTGTGAGGTAAACTCTCTTCAATCTCCCAGAATCTTCTGAGTAACTGATCGACCTCAATCTTGGTTTGCATAACAACGGTATTATGTTCGTATCTTGTCGAGTCAGTTTGTGAAACCCTGCCCGAGATTAGCCAACCTAGGCGAGAGTTGAGTGCAATAAGAGAGTTACACTTGTGTAAGCCTTCAAGCAGTATGTATGCATGCACGTCGGCACCAAACAGAACATCAATAGACCCTGGCTTGTGATAGTTAGGATCAGCGAGATCCAACTCCATAGATGGAGGCCAAGTATCTTGTGAGAACTCACGTGAAGGCAACAATGAAGTGAGTTTCTTTAAAACGTATGCATTTACCTGAAAGGTTGATGCATTGTCTTTTGTAGAGTGGACTGTAAGTGTGACCATAGATTTTGTAGTGACCACTGATGTATTAGAAATTCCAGAGATTTTGCCAGTAATTGGAGTGCGATCAAGATTTAATAACTGCGCAGCTGCTTCAGAGATAAAAGAACCCTGTGAACCCTGATCAACAAGAGCTCTTAATGCGTAAGTACCACTGTTCTTTGAGTCTACTTTAATCACAGCAGTAGCTAAAATAACGAGATCATCTTTTGTTTCAGCTTTTAGGTTAACACTCAAGTTACAGGAAGTTTTAGGTGCATTGCTAGTTGGTTCATTTTTCTCGTTATCAGTATCGATTAATTTGTCGTCCTTAGAAGCAGTGAAGTGCAGTAATGTATGATGACGACGTCCGCACTTCTTACATACTGTACTCTGTCTACAGTTCAAAACTGCATGACCTTTTACGAGGCAGTTAAAACAAATGTTGTTTTTCTTGACAAAATCTTGACGTTCAGGAACGGATCGAGAGGCAAATTCTTTACAGTGGCAAATATAATGATTTTGTGAGCAGTAAGTACAAGTGTTGTCAATTTTAGTAGCGAAGCTTTTGATGTTAGTAACTTTAGATGTTTGTGGAATAGTCTTTCCTTTTGGTGCATACATTTCCATGGCTCGGAATTGCTTCTCAAGAAAATTCTGGAGATCCTCATAGGTAGGAATGCTAGAGGAATCTTCCAAAGATTGCTCCCAAAGTTTTCGAGTCTCAATATCCAACTTGGAGACAAGGATATGTACTACAATGGCATTCCATGCATCGATTTTCAAATTTGTTAAGGACGTTAGGCATTGACTTGAGGTGTCTAGAAGATCCTTTATTCCTTTAGCCGATTCTGTGGTTAAGGTCTTTTGGCTTAAAAATCGGGTAAGTATATTACTAACGATCATTCTCTTGTTATCATACCTCTCATTTAGTTTTTTCCAGGCGTCATTGTAGTTAGCTTCAGTAAGCGAATAATTCCTCAAGAGTTGTTCAGCTTCTCCAGATAAACTAGTCTTTAGATAGTGATGTTTTTCAATTTTAGTCAAGCGATCATCATCATGTATCAAAGAGCGAAACAAATCTCGAAAACTCATCCATTGACTGTAATCGCCCGAAAACTGTGGAATGGATATTGGTGGAAGTTTGGGTCTCATCCTTGGCATTTCTGCCTGACTATCAGATGTATGAAATTCAGACTTTGAAGTTTCACCTTGATCTTGTTTAAATTCATATAACTTGTCTTTAAGCCAAGCCCTAAGCTCTAAATAATATTCTTCAGTTTTATCAAAATGTTTCTCTAAGTCAACATCGCAAGTTTCAGTATCTGTTAATCCTGAAAGAACATCATAAGCCTTTGTATAGATCGCCCAATACTCCTGTAAAATTTCCATTCGAGAATCTAAAAACCCTCTCGTTCGTTTATCTTTAGCACATTTTTTTGCGTTTGTAAGTAATTTCTCAATTTTATTTGAATTCGTTTCTAATTGTGCAGTATACTGTTTTATCTTTTTATCCGCCATTGTCAATTTTATGTGTAAAAACGAAGTCCAAATTCACTGCCAGAAACTAAGTTACAAATCGATAAAATTCTCCTAAGTCTTTTTTCGCCAAAAATTTTCTAAGTGTTTGGCAACTCGAAATATTCTAAGTCCGTGATACTATAATTTTTCTAACTGTTTTGTAACACGAATTTTTATAAGTCCAACACTTCACTGAATTTACTAAGTTAATATTTTGCACTTTTACTCACTGTTATCCGGTTCGATGGTCCAAATGGTCAATTAAACACTCGCACTAATTCACAACTTTATTTTCTCACTATGGAAGATCACTGGAAGAACACTTGTAGTATCAAAAAGTATTGAGACTATATGCAAATGACCAAAAGACAACGATAGCGCGATGTAGCTAGGCTGCTAGCGCCATCTAGTGGAGGATTTCAGAACTACAATTCTTACTTCTAAATTAAACAACTACTACACATTAATACTAGAAATAGGAACAAGTTAGAAATACCAGTGATCAGACTTAGTAAAGTAAGTAAATCTTTTAAAGGTCAATGTATACGCCTTTACAATAGAATCCCATAAAACGTTCAAAATCTTTCCATTAATAAATTTAAAAAAGCTGTTAAAGAACGTTTGTGTGCTAATGCTTATTATAAAGTCAGTGATTTCATTAACGATTGCACACCTTGGGAATAAGATGGCCCCATGCGAGGTTGCTTTTATGTACTCAAGTACGTTCTATGTACTTATGACTAATGTTATATAGATTAAGTTGCAACATTGTAAAAATATTTTTGAAAAGAACAATTTTCCCATCTTTTTGCTAAAAGGTGGCCCCGTGCGAGTTTCTTACGCCGGTTCTTCTCGCCGGGCTAGTTTCCAAACCGGTGGTAGGCATCATATAGGACAATTCTATAAGCGTTATATTATAACCTACATGGAAATAAAAATTTTGTGTTTGAGTTTGTTGCCTTTCGAAAAGTTAAAGAACTTTGCTGTTTTAAATCAAATGCATGTTTGCTATTGTTTAATTACAAAATCCTATAATGTAGTAGATAAACAATCAAATGTTTCGAATTCAGTTTTTAACTAAGTGACATTTGATTTCAGATCGGGTTGCTAAACATCCTATATTGACTCACAGTGAAGACTTTCGTCTGTTCCTCACCACACCTGACGATGAACTAGAAAAGGTAAGTTTCTTGGGCTTTCATTTCCAAAGCACAAATATATTAAATTTTTAGTAAATCTATACTTCTATACTAATACAATAAAGGGAAAGGTTTCTTTGTTTGCATCGAATAGGCTCCGAAACTACTGGACCGATTTGGATGAAATTTGGCTCATATATAGAGTAAACCACGGGGAAGGACATAGGCTACTTTTTATTGCGGCAAAATGTACGGTTTCCGATATTTCCTTTAGCGCGCACGATGTCGCGGGCAACGTCTCGTTTAAAAATAAATAGAGTTATTTAAAAGTTGGGTTATCAGAGATGCGAAAAAAAGATGCATAGTATTGTGTAATTATAAGTGATGTGCCGGATGGTTAAAAATGTATATCCGCGGATACAGATCTGAATACGGATATTTGGTTGGTAGCTTAACTTTTTTACGCAATCGGTGTCTAGCGCGCGACTTCACACATGTTTCGACTTGCATTGCATGGCGGTTCTTTCTTTTGTTTGTTTATACAGGATGTCCCAGAAGTCGACGTCGTCCCTTCGAAGGCTGATAGACTAGCTCATGACTCACCAGAATATCGTAATATGACCTTAGTAAAAATTCTTTAGTTTTCGTGATATTGGCACTTTTTATAATTTCTTAAAAATTACACCTCATGTCAGTTTTAAGACTGCCGCAACTACAATTCTCGTATTGTGGGATACAAATTTGTATTGCGGAATCCTGACCAGTTCTGCTATTGACCACGGTTATAAACAAAGCTAATAGAGTTTGAACTTTGTAGAAAAAAAAAAAAACTTTTCCCTAATCGTGATTTCAAAAACTTTTTCTCCTTACTTTCACTATGCATACTGGACAAAAAATACACCACACTAACCTGGGTTGTTACTTTAAAAAGTTGTTCATTTTATGTAGTTTTCGGAATAGTAAAATAGTTGCTATTAAGCTACGTTAAAAAAAATTTTTTGCTATTTTAAGTGCACAGAGAACACATTTTGAATGTTTTTCTTTAGTTAGAATTTCGAACAAAAACACTCGTCACATTGAAATCACCCAGATGTTTACTTAAAAATTTTACGTCGAAGTGTAAGATGCTTACTAATTTTAGAAACTAAACAGAATATAAGGTTTTTTTTTTAAACTGTAAGGAGAAATGCAAAGAAGGAGAACACATTAATAATATCATTTAATGAGTTAGATTCATTAGAGTGAGAGAATAGGTGACGACACGCACGTCTTTCGTTTGTTATATACATGAGTTTGTTTATTAGTTATAAGTACGTTACGCTATTGATGTGTATCGTTTTGTTGTTTTCTTACTTTTAATGGATTTTGCATTGTAATCTGGACTTGAGTACCTTTCGCGATACAGATTAGCTTTAGCAGCACCGTTGCCTCTATATTCCCCGTAAATGTAATGCATGTTAGCATACTGATGTATAGTATACGCCATAATGACTGGTAGTAAGACGCACAGAAACATAAAAGTCCAGAAGAGAGCCATGTCAGTTCTTTACTGTCTCCAAGCACACTTAAGTCCGAGTCACTAGGCAAAAGAAGTCCAAATTACAATGCAAAATCCGTTAAAAGTAAGAAAACAACAAAACGATGCATATCATTAGTGTAGCGTACTAGTAACTAATAAACAAACTCATGTATAGAACAAACAAAAGACGTGCGTGGCGTCACCTATTCTCTCACTCTAATGAGTCTAACTCATTATATGATATTATTAATGTGTTCTCCTTATTTGCATTTCTCATTACAGTTTAAAAAAAAATCCTTATATTCTGTTAAGTTTCTAAGTTTAGTAAGTATCTTACACTTCAACGTAAAATTTTTAAGTAAACATCTGGGTGATTTCAATGTGACGAGTGTTTTGTTCGAAATTCTAACTAAAGAAAAACATTCAAAATGTGTTCTCTGTGCACTTAAAATAGCAAAAAAATTTTTTGACGTAGCTTAATAGCAACTATTTTACTATTTCGAAAACTACATAAAATGAACAACTTTTTAAAGTAACAACCCAGGTTAGTGTGGTGTATTTTTTGTCCAGTATGCATAGTGAAAGTAAGGAGAAAAAGTTTTGGAAATCACGATTAGGGAAAAGTTTTTTTTTTCTACAAAGTTCAAACTCAATTAGCTTTGTTTATAACCGTGGTCAATAGCAGAACTGGTCAGGATTCCGCAATACAAATTTGTATCCCACAATACGGGAATTGTAGTTGCGGCAGTCTAAAAACTGACATGAGGTGTAATTTTTAAGAAATTATAAAAAGTGCCAATATCTCGAAAACTAAAGAACTTTTACTAAGGTCATATTACGATATTCTGGTGAGTCATGAGCTGGTCTATCAGCCTTCGAAGGAACGACGTTGACTTCTGGGACATCCTGTACATATAACGTTTGTTTGGTATTGGTACATGAGTTTGAAAAATGTCTACAAAGAAGTTTATTATATATACTTCTATACTAATATAATAAAGAGGAAAGGTTTGTTTGTTTGCAATGAATAGGCTCCGATACTACTGGATCGCTTTTGATGAAATTTGGCATAGATGTAGAGTAGACCACGGGGAAGGACAAAGGCTACTTTTTATCGCGGAAAAATGTAAGGTTTCTGCGAAATTAACTTTTGCGCGTACGAAGTCGCGGGTAACATCTAGTAATTTTATAATCACAAGATTTTGCCCGCGACTTTGGTTTCCATAAAAAATGTTAACCCATATTTGCCCTAGGGGGCGAATTTTCAAAAATCCTTTCTTAGCGGATTCAACTATCTGTATGCCAAATTTCAGCAAAATCCGTTCAGTAGTTTCGGCTGTGCGTTGATAGATAATTCAGTCAGGTTTGCCTTTTATATATTTAATGGTTTCTTTTAAGGTGTTCAAAAGTGAGAACAGTGCGTTAAACTTATGGGGACTAGGAACTTTTTATAGCAGCGGAGAACCGAAGACGACCAACGGTGCCAGGTATATATTTATATTATATCTACAATTTTACAGAACAGCAATATATTATGACCTTGTTTTTATAATTTTCGACTAATTGAGATAAATCAATGATGGGTTGCACAATTTGTTAAAGATAATAATATATTTAAAGATACCGATCTTGCCATTTTAATATCTCTCTAAATCTTCTCTTAACAAACCTACCATGTTTATTAAAGTAATTTTTGTCGAACAGGGTCCGAGATCCCGAGTTTTCATCGGCCGCGGACTACCTGCTCTCTCTGCAACAGAAGCTCATTACTCTGTGCGCGCTCACCAACAAACTTTACAAGGGATCGGCCGCCTTGAGCACAGAGCTAATGAGGTAATTCTTGTAATAGTTATATTGTTTTGAAGAGTATTAGATATACCTAGTGTGTGAGTTAAGACTTCATATGACACTTGTATTATGGTGTTGTACGAACGTGCATCTAGGCTAAAAGAGAGTTGTAAAAAGTTTCAGGCGTTGCTTTGCGGAAATCCATAGCATACAATGTAATAAAAAAATGAGTCACACTACGCGTATGCACATTGCAATAAGATTCTTTTTTGCGTAGCATTATTTTCTATATTCATGTAGATATAGGTGTTAGCTACTTTACACTGTCAAGGATTGTGTACTTTATCCCATACCTATTTTTTTCCACTTCGCAATTGACTCTGACTAGGTAGACTAACTAGGTGACGGGAAAAGACAAAGTACAGTTTGGCAAAAAAGTCCTGACCGTAGTGACAGATGGACTAAATCAGTTTTCAACAAAATCAACTCAACTCAAATCAACAAAAAAAAATCATCTGTATCAGCTTTTATACTATACTTAAAAAAATCATCTGTATCAGCTTTTATACTATAATAATAAGGACGTACTATTTTCATGCCAATCTATAGTGGCTTTAAAAATTTTTAATTCTATCTGTCAACGCCATCAGGACTTATCAGCTTTTATACTTAATGGATCAGAATTATATTAAAATAGGATGTACAACCCGTCGGAAATATCTGCGAACCTCGCTGGAATGCACTTCCCTCGCGCTTTACCGGACTTCGCCCTGTTTTCGCGCCTATCTAGTAACGTTGCAAACGCAATCACCGACGTACGTGTATTACCTATCTATTCTCGCTTTAGTAATCGCATTATTGTTTCTCTGTTTGGTGAAATATTCATATCAATTTGCATGACGTCACTAAGCCAGGTTCGCAGATATTTCCGACGGGTTGTATGTTATAATAAGGACGTACTATTTCATGCCAATCTATAGTGGCTTTAATTTTTATTTATTCTATCTGTCAACGCCATCAGGACTTATTTGCCAAGCTGTAGGCTTGGACCTCGCCTTAAAGAAACTTCTGTCGAAGTTAGATAGAAGTTTTCATGTGATACAGAACACATCAAATCCCATACATTTTGTTTTCTAACTTCGCCATTGAATTTATCGAATGCACCTTGACTAAAGGCCCGTAACTCGTATACGCTGCGATAGTTGGCTTAACAAGATATGTACCTGCAGCATGCGACGCGCGTGCGACGCGTGGGCGGTGGGCGCGGGAGGGCGCGTATCGCGCGGCGCGGCGGCAGTGGGTGCGGGTGCGGGCTTGGCGGCGGCGGCGCGCGGCCGTGCGCCCCTGCGGCACCGCGCGCAGTTGCCGCTCCTTGCCGCATACGCCGCCGCGCACGCAGACAAGATACGCGCGCGAGACGCGCTGCACGGTAAGACCTCCCAGAAAGTAGAATTATCATACGCACGTAGGTTTACGCGCTTTCTGGACATACACTAAGTATGTATGTATAATATTTCCAATAATTAATAGAATCAGGCGTTATATTGCGGAAATCCATAGCATACAGTTTAATTAATATTATATCTAGCAATATCCCGCGAAAACATGCCCACAATCTGCAAGCAATTGTGTGAATAAATGCGTAAATGCTTTACGCATGCTTATGCGTGCACTCACACATACATCGTCTGCAGGCTTAGAGATTTTAATAGCAGATAATAATAGGTTAGTTATAATAAAAAACATACACTGAATGGTTTAATATCGAAAAAGGTGTTAGACAGGGATGTGTAGCGTCATCGTGGATGTTTAATCTGTTCATGAACAATTGCTTGATAGATTTAAAAAAGTCAAATGTTTTCTCTATGCTGATGACCAAGTATTATTTGCGTCTTCGGCTGAAGAGTTGCGGGAGACGGTAACTGCTATGAGTGGAGCTTTTGTTAGAAAGGGAATGAAGATGAATGTAAAGAAGACGAAAGTGATGGTGTTCGAAAGAGATGAGGCAGTGACAGACTGCAATATCGTGATTGGAGATGAACAAATTGAACAGGTGAATGAGTTTGTGTATCTGGGTTCAAAGTTTACAAGAGATGGAAAGTGTGAGAGTGATATTGAAAGAAGAGTGAATGCAGAAAACATGGTGAATGGAGCTTTGCACTTCTTTATGAACAGTCGGAAGGTGTCCAACAAGGCTCGTTTGGCTATGCATGAGGGGGTGTTGGTTCAAAACACTCATATACGGAAGTGAAAGTTGGGTATGGCAGAAGAAACATAAAAGAAAAATAAATGCAGTTGAGATGAGAGCGTTAAGAAGTATGATAGGAGTTAAACTGAGTGACAGGATAAGAAATAGTGAGATAAGGATACGTTGTGGTCTGAAAGAAGATGTAGTGTAAAAATTTGAGAAAGGTATGCTGATATGGTTTGGCCATATCGAGAGAATGAATGAAGAATGAAGAATTGACGAAAAAGTGTATAAGGCGAGTGTGAATTGGAAGTGTTAGAAGGGCAACAGCTAGGCGGACGTTTCGAGATCAAATCATCCCTGATTGTTTGATTGAGAATCCCGTCTTGAAAAAAGGCCAGTACAAGAGCACCCTAAACCGAAGAGCGTGATGAAAGGAATAATGAAAGTGGACGAAGCGAAACAAGTATGTAAGGATCGTAGCAAGTGGAAAGAAGTGGTCTTTGTCTACCCCTGTATGTAGTTTTATCGTTAGAACACCCCTCTTTGGGACCCGCAACTCTCAAACCCCCCAAAGTGCTGCAATCAATTTAATAGTTTTTTTTTTTTTTTTGTGATTGAAATATATTTTTTATTTAATTTTTGGTTTTGTATTAAAATAATTTATTTATTTAATAATGTAAAAATATATAAAAAAATTAAACACTTATGATATTTGTAAGTCAAAAATAAAATATGTAATAAATAAATTAGAACTAAAAAGGTGGGTGAGGGTTGCAACCCCCAAAAGGAGGGTGTTTTGTCGATAAAATCAAAATTATTATTTGCTGTTTACCTCGAGATAAAACAAACATACACTATAAAACATTAAAACAATTATTAAACGATGGAATTATATAGTAACATTTTTTTGCAGTTTAATATAGTTTTTTAAAACTCCCACAATCTTGATTTCTGCCAGTTTTAATTTAGTTATCTATAAAACGAATCGTTGGGGACCGTCCATTAATCACGTGATGTTTTTAACAACTTTTTAGAACCCTCCCCTCCCCCTGGTGATACTTGGTGAGGTTTTATAATACCCCCCCCCCCCCCCCCCACCTAAGATCACGTGTATTTTTTTTTTACATAGTAAGCAGGTGATGTTTAAGAAAAAATTTAACTTAAAAAACAATTTAATCGAATAATTTAAGCAATTTAAAACTAAACGAGTCATTTGTCTTGTAAGTATTTAAACAACACTACGAATCTACAACCGATAATAATTTTGGTATTCATAGACTAGATTCGAAAATTAATACCCGTGATGTCTCCTTATACCCCCTCCTCCCCTTGGTGATACTTGGTGATTTTTTTTCGGACCCCCCCCTCCCCCTTTAGGCATCACGTGATTAATGGACGATCCCTTGGTAAAATGTATTTAATGAAATTATTTATTTGAAAAAAATAAAAGGAGCTTCCTGACCTCGCCATTACATAGCCCCAGTTTCACCCACGTATTAAAATTACTTTAAACGTTGAGCTACGGTTTCGATCTGTCTCTCCCTTTCTAATATTGAATGAGAGAGAGAGAGAGATAGATCAAAAATCAGGGTTTAACGTTAAGCGCGTTTAAAGATATTTAGTGAAATAAATTTCTACAAGCCTCCCTTGCTATTGGGAATAATAAGTTGTGAAAAGATCCACACCCATCAAACATTTTAAATATGTTATTTTTTCCAGCCGCCTATGTGTCGGGTACAAATTCAGCAGACGATGTACACAACAGGTCCGTATTAACTTAACTTATATTGTTGTTATGGTAAAATTTCGATCGTAATTACAATTTGAATTATAAACTTAAATTACTCATGAAATACAAAAGATTTACGTGAAGTAATAATATTAAAGCTTGTTCCATTACATAATGTGAATTGTACTTTTTTCAGGTTAGAGCAAGCTTCAGAGGCGCTGCGTTCAGAGTTATCAGATTGGACCCCGAAAACGAGGTCAGAGATCAAATCAATCCTTCTAGATCTAGCAGATAGACAGGTGAACCTACACACGCAAACCTTGATCGGCTGGGAGAACGCCTTAAAGCTTTCAACAGAGGACATATCACAAATGTTCAAAACCGTATCAAAAAATGCAGTTCAAAACTTGTCACCGTCCAAATGTAGGTCCATTGTCACTCCAAATGAGACAGAAAGAGATTTAGACGAGTTCGACATAGACGAAGACTCAGACATTCAGGACAGGATACAGGACGACAGATATGTTACTCTAGATGTGCAAAAGTTGACAACCGAAGATGAAAATATTAATGAAAGGATTAACGATGAGAATGACGTGAAAACTAGTGATCTCAATTCTAACGTTGCCAAAGATTTCCACGACAATGACGCTAGAGTCCAAAACGGAAGGACAAAAAGTGATTTAAATTTAGACATTCCAGAAATTGATAACTTAAAAATACAAGATATGGTGGAAGAAGGAAATCTAGATTCGATTTCCAGAGAGGAGAGCTCAAAAACGGAATCGAAGTTCTCAGATCCGCTCCAAGAATTCTCAGATGTCGACTTATCATGACTTTGTGATACTCTATTTTGTAACGTTTTGAAGTCATTTTAACCAAAAATAGGTGTAGGATCCGCTTTCAGTAACAATGGTATTGAATTTTAAAATGAACTTTGAACTTTTATACCTATTGTTAAAAGAAATGAACATTCAATATGAATTATTAAGAATCCTAAAAGTAGTGAAATAGATTAGTTTAAAGGCATTTTAACTTTTAGAGGCGCAGGTTTTAAAATAAGCCATAAAATTTTATTAATGTGGGGTTCAAAAGTTTGAATTAATTTAGTTTAGTGTATGAAGTTGCTGTTTTCAATTGTTAATTGCTGTTTTCAATTGTTAAATAGGTAACTAAAACAGCTTTTTTAGACAGACTTTTCCATAGCCCACCGAACATAACTTGAAAGATTTCAAAATCAAAGAGGCACATTTTATAACATTATAGTGTTGTCAATATCAAAAAGTTATGAAACGACAGTTTTATAAACATAGTTTAAGCGCTATATGGGTTTTCTTTAAAATATGTTTCTAAAATTTCCACTGCTTCAATTCGTGGGACACTCAAAAAATGGCCTGTACCTTTTAAAAGTAAACCTGCCCATAAATTCAAATGAATATTTTATTAAAATAGTTATGGACACATTTAAATACCTACTTAAATATAACTATTATTTTTTGGTGTTGCGGGTGTCTATAGGAGCCGGTAATCGCTTACCACTAGGTGATACGTCTCCTCGCTGTACGATCTTTACTGTAAAAGCAAAATATTATTTTAGTCTTCTATCCAAAGATTTCAAAACTCAAGACTTACATTTGACAGAACAAATCTTCAACTATAAAAAGTTACGCCATCTTGTTTTTCACCGTACCTCAAATGTCAGCCATCTTGTTTTCACCATACTCCGAATGTTAAATTGGCCCCAAAAATATCAAAAGTGTGGCCATTTAACTGAAGATACTTTTGCCTCACCATGCTTCGTCTTAAATGTATTCGTCTATGCTCTTATCCAGTAGTGAATAACATTTTCGCGCAACATGTTACTCGCAGGCCTCTGCCTCAAATATTACAGTAAATTGCTCTGCGGTGACAGCGGCAGCCACGCAGGTGAGCGCTAAAGTCACCGTTGACAGAAGTGCACCCGCCTGCGATGTCAAGCGAGTCAAGCGATGGCGCCCGCCTGCGGGTACTGCCGCTGACGCGCCGTTCGTCGCGAATTTCAGGGCAGAAACCAAAATCTTGATGATATAATGTTAATGAAGACCACTTTAGGTGTTTCATATTATGTTTCATATATTTTTCCAACTCATATAATGTGCGCCATTTTACGCACTTATATTGAAAGCTGTCAAAATTTATGTTTTCTAATATTATGAAATCAGACGAATCATGTAGCCATTTTGCCATTTCACGAGTTTCGTGTAAAAAAAAATTTCAACATTATATGAAACACCTGAGGTGGTTGTAGACCCCCAGTTCCAGTTTGTTAGCGCATTCTGTTGCTAGCAAACTCATTTGTAGTACGAAAGTTGCATTATATTTCATAGTGGATTTGAGGCTTTAAGCGCTTCCGAGACGGTCAAACGGTTTGATTCAAAGATGTAGAGTTTAGTTTGACTCAAACTAATTTGATCGTTTATGCAGTTAGTTTCATAGTTATATACTTATGTCAAACATTGATGAGCTCGTTTGATGAATTTTTGTTGTTTGACGCGTTTGACTGAACCAAATTTCATCCTCCATTAGATATTTAAAACAAAATCCATCTCAAAGTACCATAGTGATGGTATGCATAAGCACCAGAACCTGATAGTAATTAGTAAGGATCGTTTAATTTTATTACTTTCCTTTTGAACGTAGTAGGTAAGTAAAATATTAAGTATTTTTTCTTTACTTCGCCCTCCTTGATATTCGGGTGGCACATTTTTAGTAACTTTGTAATTTTTTGTTGCAGACGTTTATTTTATTTTTTCCATGTGTTCTTTGATTTAATTTTCCACAACGTAGGCATATCCCGATAAATGAATATAAAGTGTAGCAATTAGATAATTACGCCTTGTTTCGTGCCTCTGCTGCAACCTTCCTCCAACAATTTAAATTAACGAATAACATAATCAACTATGCTTTAACACAAGTTAAACTCGACGTCAATCCAAATTTTTATCAAAGGACATTGGAAAACACGCCAAACACGTACAATTTGTCAAACCCATCAAACGAACAGCATAAAATCAAATTATTTGACCAACACATAAATTTTTAAAGCCAATCCTCTCGTTCTCAGGGCGTTCTTGATTAAACTTCATTAAACACGTAAGGTTCGATAAAGCCGTTGGACGATCTCGGGGATCGTCAGCTTAGGGTCAGTTCATACCGCGACAAGACTTGGATGCATTTTTACAAGAGCTATTCAAAATTGAACTTTATTCACTACACAAGAAGATACACGTTTCATTGCAAGAGCTGCGCCTTTTCATATGGCATTAGTCATACACTGCGTATGCGCTGTGCAGCGAGGTGCAATTTGTCATTCTAACTATCACAATGAAACGTGAATGTTCTTTGTAATGAATAAAGTGCAATTTTGAATAGCTATCTTAGTATGGTTCCGGTGCGAATTGACACTAAGGGTTAGTTTACACCGCGACGATACGCGACGCTACACGGCGCTGCTATCTTAAGATATCTATTCAAAATTGAACTTTATTGACTACATAAAAAGATATTATTCCTATGACATCAGTCATACAATGAGCATCGCTCGATGTGCAGCCTGACATTCGAACTCTTACAAGTTAACGGTTATATTCTGACGACCTCTGTGGCTCAATTGGTTGAGCGTGTTGGTGCTCAAGCCGGGGGTCGCGGGTTCAAATCCCGCCGAAGGAACAAAAAGTGTTTCTGTGTTCCTGGGTCATGGATGTATATTAAATATGTTTATAATATAATAAAAATCTTAAATATGTGTATAGTATAAAAGTATTAAATATATTTCCGTTGTCTGGTACCCGTAACACAAGTACTTCGAGAACTTACCACGGGATCAGATTGACGTGGTGTGAAGCGTCCATAGATATTATTATTATTATATTATTATTCTTGTGTGACCAAGAAGCTTCAATTTTAAATACCTAGCTACTTTAAGAATGCAGCGCCATGTCGCTTTTGTGTCGGCGTCAGTTGACTCTTTGAGGTCAAAATTTATGTATTTAAGTTCCAACTTACAAGTGTTGCATGTAAGTTGTAACAGATTTAAGGCCGCACTCAGAGACTTACTTAACGCGTTACTTAGTAGAGGTTTTGACAAGTCCATATATAAGGTTAGGTTAAAATTAATTACGGAAACTTTGGGCACGTAATTTACTGCTTGTATAAAGACGTTTAAAAATTAAACTCGTGGAAAAAAAATACGAAATTAAATTATATTGCAAGAAATTAAATCTATTGCATTAAATCGACCGCGCGCGATGATCTGAACACGCGCGCTGTTCAGACATGAACGCAATGACTTCTTAACTGTGCAATGACCTTTCCTGTGTACGTACTACGTATCACAAGAAAGGTCGCTGTCCTTGTCGCGCGCAGACGCTTTAATGCAATAGATTTTATTTCTTACAATATATATTAGTTTGTATATATTTTATTCCACGAGTTTCAATTTTTTTTGCCTAAACGTCTTTACACAAACAGTAAATCACGTGCCCAAAGTTTCCGTAATTGATTTTACCAAACCTTATATTTTCTGTCAAATCTCTATTAAGTGACACCTTAAGGGCCATACGCACCATCCAGCCTGCAAGCCCAAGGCTATCCAGCACCGGCACTAATATGCCGTCATTAATGTCAATAGTGTCAATCATTTAAAATTTTTGCCTACAAATCCGCGGCCTTGAGCTTGCAGGCTTGATGGTCAGTATGGCCCTTTATGTAAGCAATAAAGAGTATGCGAGTCTAATAATTATTAGACTAATAAAATGTACAAACGATACGTCAACTGTCAACTGATCACATTATCATTATGTAATCTACATTTGTTACAATACCTGTTTTTTGTAAACAAGTGGTATGTGTGTAATGTAAAACATTCATAAAATATGCATTTGGTATATTTATTAGAATTAGTACGGTAACTAATAATCGAGTGTATTAGCAGATATCAATAATGTAAAGTTAGGTTTTGTGAAATTTTTGTATTGCAATATTGTACTTAGTATGTTACTCTAGTAATTTATTTGTAAAATAAACCATTAAAACTGTATATTTTTTTCATTATCGGTTCATTAATGTCCTTGATCAACTATCGTATTATAATACTAGCTTTTGCCCGCAGCTTCGCTCGCGTCAGAGGGAAAGCTTGTTCGGGAAAATACCAATACCAAAATTGAATACATAATGGTGTAGGCACTGCACAGCCGTATCAGTTGTATTTTATTTGAATGTTTCCTGCGACTTCGTAGGTACGCTCAAGAAATCTACCGAGAACTGTACCATAAATAAAATTTAATAAGCTGCAAAAAGTATTCTGTGTTAATTCTGCTTAACCTCATAAATTCTTTACGTGTTTTCTTTACTTTACTTTATTGCATGTAAAACTAAACATATTATTATGTACATACAAACTTTCGCGTTTAGGTATAATATTAAGTAAGGATTTCTTTGTAGCCGATAATTAGTATTTTAACGATTTCGAAAATCTTTTCAATGGGAAGACGTTGTGGACTTTGAACTTAATAAAAATAATTTGGATTGTGATCGCCCATCCTAGTTGGGACCACGACAGAGTTTGAGAGAGAGATGAGTTAGCAGTACGACCACGAAGCCATCTAGCTTCTCACTTATTCCTCATATAATAATCATGATTAGGATTAACCTAGGTAAAGTTTTAACCAATTCAAATATCTGGTTATTTTATAGCATTTTATACTACGTTATTTTTTAGATTGATAAAACTTTTTGTAGGTATGAACCGATTGAATTGAAATACCTACACAAAATTATAAGCAGAGCTATCCTAATGAGCCTAATTCCTATCCGCGTGGAACTCGTAGGTGGTTAGGTAGGTACCCAAAAATTTTCCGCGATAAAAAGCGAGTCCTATGTATTTATCCAAGGGCTAAACTACTACGGTAATAAATTTTATAAAAATCCGTTCCGTAGTTTCTGAGATTAGCGCGCACAAACGTACAGATCAAAAATCTGGGTTAAAAACAAAAAACCTATGTATTAAACACTGATAAATGAAGCACAAATAAATTAAATATTACATATTATAACAACAAAAGAGAAAGAAATATAATACCTACACTCATAGATATATAATATTAAAAAGAGGACTGAAATCATTGATTAATTATTACATATAATACATCTTTGACTGAAATAGTATGTAATATAATAAGTATTATGAATATAATTAATATAATAGCAATCGCAAATATTTAGGTGCATAGTTTTTCAAAGAGATTTTCATCAAATTTAACTTTGGCATTCTTGTCAGATTTATTTTTCAACATGATGACAATATATTATGTCAAAATAAAAATAAAGCTTTCCACTCACGGGTTATCGATTGCTTCGATCAAATTGGAAAATAATTCGTATTTGAAAGTAAATTGCTAACGATAAACTATTACACAAAATGATTAGTGTAAGACCTACCAGCTAGTGGAACAAAATTTACGCAATTTACGCGTATATATACGAGTTTCATATAAAAAGTATAGTAAGGTGGTCCTAGGATCTCAGACTATATTTAATTTTTATCTAAACCGATTTACTTGCAACTACGAACCCAGTAAATGTTTAAATTGTAAAGACTAAATCGATCGATCGCTTGTGTGTGGGGAGCTTTATATCAAAAGCACTAAGGAGTATTTATATCAACTTAAAAGCAAATCGCTACCTAGCAACTTTCTTTCCCTTTTTATTCCCGTTAGCGGACGAATTTCAATAAACTATGATACACGAATTCCATCAATTCTGTTACATAATGTTTGTGCAAAATATGAAGTAGATTGGACCAAGGAATCACGTTGCCCTATACAAACAGTTTTACCCCTTTTCACCCCCTTAGGAATCGAATTTCGAAAAATACCTTCTTATCGGATCCCTACGCATTACGAAGAGCAAGCCCTGCAAGTTTCAGGTCTCTACGATCAGCGGTTTAGGCTGTGCGTTGATCCGTCAGTCATTCAGGACAAAGGATTTTATATGTATAGATTTTTATTACAGTAGTAGGTACCTACCTACCTCAGTAGGTAGGTACCTACTACTGTAATAAAAACGACGCAGTCGTCGTGTGCGTTACCCCAGCCAGATGTTGTGGATTTTGTTAACTTTTTACCTATGCTCAATTAGAGCGTTGTCTCCTGTAATTGAGCGTTGCATTTTCATAATTTGCTCCTTTGTAGTTTTCGAGAAAAACTCGAAAAACAGATCTGGCTGGAGTAACGTTTCAAAACGTTACTCCAGCCAGAGATTTTTTCTTCTAAAGGATATTTTTAGAAAAATAATATGCAAATAATTAGAGCATTGCAGGGTGTAATTGAGCGTATAAAAATTTCATTTGTAGCTTGATCCGTTATGAAGATATTCAAAATCCTGCTGGAGTAACGTTTGGCGATTTCTTAGATCTCGAAGACTGTTGGATGCAGATGTACAATTTTTGGTATACGGCTTCTCCCAAATGTGCTTAAATTTGCTCGGTAATAAAAAATAAATAATAATACACGCTTTACAAGTTATTTGATATTTTATAAAAACTACTTAGCACGTTCTAGCACTTTTTTTAACAGGTCTAGAGACCTAATTCAAATTGCATATTATAGTTTACATCAATCTTCAATTGAGCATTAAAGTCTTATCAAAATCCAGTTGGTAGTTATCTAATTATGACGAAAATTAATTCATAAAAGTGCACAATACCAGCGAGATCCTATAAAATCGGTATCTTGTGTGTTTCCTATTTCTAGATGATACCAATAATTAGAGCGTTAGTTTAATTATATACAGGTAAATTTTTACCTAAAAACACTCAATAATTTGGGAGATAATGGAAATAATAACAAATTGATAAATAACGCTTGACAACCTGACCGAGTTCAGATGGTCACAAAAAAGCGGCCGTTTTATACATTAAGCTGACATTCTTAAATTTATAGGGTAATATTAGTACAGGTATGTAAACAAGTGTAAAAATTTAAATTTATTTCAATCTTCTTAGATTGATCTCTTGATCATCAGACTTCACTTTATTAATATCGCTCGAAAAGTTCTAAATCAAACCATTCCTAAAAATGGTAGGCATAATTATTGATAACACAATAAATGCATTGCGAGCTTTAAACAAAGCTTTTGGACTCTTAAGCGCTCAACATCTTTTACGTAAAAGACGTTGAGTGCACAAGTTTTCTAGTCCACTCAACAATGGACATAGGTAGACAGTACAAATAAGCACAAATAGTAGATTATGCACCAAGGGGATAAAGCAGTGTCTTACGTCACGGGTAGCATATTGGACCCTGGAGGGACTCTAGAGTTAACTCCCGAGCGTCGCGAGGGAGTTAAAACTTAACTCCCGAGTGAAGCGAGGGAGTTATGTGGAGTCCTGAGTAAAGCGAGGGGTTCAAGCTGCCCAAGACGAAGACAGGCTTTATCCCAGAGGTGCATACTCTACTTTTCATACCTACTGCGAGGCAATAAAACCCCAGGGCTACAAAAATATAACATTTATTTTGTTAAAAATTTATATTAATATTGGACACATTTGTCCAGTTATGGAGGGACAGAGTAATATTTTTATTAGGAACATTTATGGAAGTTGTGGTGGAGTTTATTTGAGCAGTAGGTACTTAAAGATTCAGGAACTTGTGACTGACGATTTTGACACTTAAGAATATTAAAATTATAGGTGGCTGTTTCATGTTCCAGCCAGGATCTCTACGTTGAATATCTTGGGGATTCTTCTTATAAGTTACATGGAGATACAAATGATACAAATCATAGCATCACAATATGCTGATTTATTACTACACGTACAACAGATATAATTAATATATAACTCATATAACAGAGGTGCATACTAATACATGTCTATACTATACATAGCCTTTCGGCTAACTGAATAAACTATCACAGGCATCAAAGTGACAGTACGAAGTTTGGCGTTGACATAACACACTCTTAAATAATTATCGTGTTATGTAACAGTGGCCAGTTCGATTTTCGAATAAACTCTCAGCAATAACATATTATTATTGAAAAACTCTATGATAGATACGTATCTATTAGGAATTTTCATACGAATTTTAACGTTCCAAATTCAAATCACTTTAATCCCTTGAGAGTTTCTTACAACATTATCTCCCTTGGGAGTCAATGACATGCTTTACGTTGAGATTGCGTGATATATATTCGATGCATTGTCGAGCAGGCGGGATGAAAAAATTATTACGTGTCGTGACACTTTTAATAAATCAATTAAACCTCTTTTTTCTTATTTTAAAAGAAAAAAATTATTACCTATGTCTTTCTCGGCCATTGAAATTTAAGTCTTTACAATTTTGGATATTAAGTTTATTTCTGAAAAAACTGGCACATTGAACAAATAAGCACTGCACTCCGGGAGTGCTGACAGAAGTGAAAACTTGAACTTTAAAATGGAAATACCACCATGAACCATCTAGGTTAAAATATACCAACTTAAATATACCAACTTTCATGTTCGCGTAAAGGAACTAAGACAGCAAACAGTTACAAGTTACATCTTACGAATTTTCGATCAGGTGACGTGTCCTGACGCGAGTTTAACATTTTTTACCCATCCCAAGAAAAGTGCCATCTAGGTTAAAAGATACGAATTATAAAATAGTTTCATGCCCGGCCCCCCTGGGTACTTGGTACAATTTTGGTACTTGGTTCTGGGTACAATTATAATACTATAACCTTCGCAATTTCTACACCTGTTACTTGTTGGTTTTTATTTTATTATTCCGAATATTTGGCTTGCTGGTAGAAAATAGCCAAATTGTGAGAGAGTACCCACGAGCGAGCGGCTTGCATTTATTTGACATGTTATATAGTTTTCAAAGTGCACAACGAGTTTTGGTTAAATTATGCTTATTCCACTGCTACAATTGAAAGGTCATTCAGCAAACTTAGACGTAAAAACGTGGCTAAATCCTAATGCTATCTACAGACACACGAATTTGGTACGGAGCGTACAGCGGACCATATCCGGAGACCAAAACCGGTGTCGCTACATACGCACGGATTTGGTACGGTGCAGTGGAGCGTAAAGCTCGACACTCGTGTGTTCGATTTTATGCTCTATTACATTAGCACAGAGTTCTATTTACAGTGCTGTTTTTAAACGACGACGATGATTCCCGCAATTCATTAATAACGAGTAGTGATACCAACACTTCAAAAAATATTCTCCCCAAATTTTACCCCTGATTACTTATATAATTGACAGGTCTAAGAGATAATAAGCTAGAAAGAAAGGTTATATGTTTAACATAAAGACTTACGCGTGAATAACATAAAACTAACTTGTCTTAATCTGATTTCACTCCCAATACATTTTCATATCCCTGGCTATATACACACATTAAAATAATTTTTATTATTACATACAAATTGATTCATAAGGAGTAAACTCTAAACATCCTGTCCCCTAGTAAACCCCCGAAAAAATTTTCCCTAATTTTGGGGGGTACATCCCTAATTTGGCAACACTGATACCGTTGTACGGCCGTATCGCCGGACTGCTCTACACATGCACGGATCTGGTACGGAGCGGACCAGATCCGCTGTACGCTCCGTACCAAATTCGTGTGTCTGTAGACACCATAAGATCGACTATGACCGAAGGCAGATTAAATGGGCTTTGTATGCTCAGTGTCAGAAAGAAAGTTTACAGTATGGACGATTCTTTCATGGAAAAATTTGGCACAGATGTAGAGTAGACCATGGGGAAGGGCATAGGCTACTTTATATCGCGGAAAGATGTACGGTTTCTTCGAAATTAACTTTTGCGCAAACGGAGTCGCGGGCAACATCTCACACAAGATAAACTAATAAACGGCGGACAATTTTAAGGTCTACTATTTACAATTTTAAGGTAATACTAACAGTCCGCCTGCAGTCTGGTCCAAAATATATCAATAAGGCTTTCAAACCAAATCTGACAGCGCGGCTGCCAAGTATTTAGTCCATAATAATAATATCTATGGACGCTTCACAACAATCTGGTTCCGTTCTAAGTATCGGAAGAACTTGTGTTACGGGTACCAGACATCGGAAATATATAATACTAGCGACCCGCCCCGGCTTCGCACGGGTACAATACTAATACTGCGGGTACCTTACTCATATCTCATAGATCTAAACTCCCCTCCCGCACGCGCACCCCCGCGTCCCTCCGCGCCCGCCATTGTGACGCCCACTTCGCAACGGGCCTTGTAGCAGAAATCGTAATATTTTAATTTCGCCAAAACTTCAAAACCAAACGTCCAATTTTAATCATTCAAAGACCAAATATTATCTACATAAACTGTATTTAGTGATGAAATAATTTATTTTTGATAAGGATTAATAGCATGAGTATAATAAACGCGTTTAAATGTAGTCCAAAAAAAAATTCAAGATTTCTAAATAAAAAAATGGTCGTTGGGACTTTTTTGTAGATATTTATAAGATCTACAATTAATAAGAACATTTTGTGGTTCTGTCTTTTATAGTTTAGGCAGCGTACGCAAAATAAGTAACTTTTCTGGTTGATTTTTTACACCTTGTGTCCGAAAAACCCAAATATCTTACGGAACCCTATTTTTTTCCAAAATTGAATTTAGCCTATGTTACTCGTGGATAATGTAGCTTACGAATGGTGAAAGAATTTTTGAAGTCGGTCCAGTACTTTTTGAGCCTATTCATTACAAACAAACATACAAAGTTTTCCTCTTTATAATATTACTAGCTTTTCCCCGCGACTTCGTCCGCGTGGAATAGTTACTTTGGGATATCGCTAAAACTTACCCGCGACTTCATTTACGTAGAAGAAGCGCTTCCACCTCACGACTGCCCGCCCGCTCCGCGCGCCTTACTATAGCGCGCATGATTATTTTATTACTGCGATATCTTCTAAAATACTCATTGAAATCAAATGATGTAAACGGAAAATTTCTTCTAGATTAAATGCTTGTAATGAATAACGTATTTACTTGGATAAGGATTAATATAATCTTTATGAAAACACCTTCACAAATAATGCTTACTTTTAGAACAAATTTGGTAAGTATAAAAAGGTTATAGTGAGCCAACCTTAAAAGATAGACATATACTGTCGCGGACTTTTTTTTAGAACTTTTAAAGCGGAACAATTCTGCCATACATCATTTTAGCGAAACTTTAACCGTTTCCGCAGCGTACGTAGCGAAAGCTCTCAAAAGGAAAAAAAGACCCCCGATTTTGTAACATTCTTGATTGGTACTCCGCTCGTATTGAGTTTAGCATGATGCTATATAGCCTAAAGCCTTCCTCGATAAGTGGACTATCCAACACAAAAAGAATTTTTCAATTCGTACCAGTAGTTCCTGAGATTAGCGCGTTCAAACAAACAAACAAACAAACTCTTCAGCTTTATAATATTAGTATAGATAGTGTAGATTTAGCTATATTATATTTAAGATTTGTATTATATAATACACACATTTAATATATATTCATGAATCATGACCTAGAAACACAGAAAACTTTTTGTGTTCCCTGGCGGTATTCGAACCCGCGACCTCCGGCTTGAGCGCCAACGCGTTAACCACTGAGCCACAGAGGTCGTCTAGCTAGCTAGTCTATAAGCGGGCGCACTATCTTTTCTCGAAGCATTTTGCGGCGTTTTCGTGCCCTCATAATCCATATTTTTGTTTGTATTTGTAATCAAGCTAGCGGTCTGAAATTTTGTAACGAAGACGTCGTTGGCGGCACAAGATAATATTTTAAATTTCATAAAAATCGTGTGTATAGTTTAGGAGATATTAGGTAAGTGGGAAAGAAAACGATTTTGAAAGATGGATGGAGGTATGGAGCCATCGTAAGCTCAATTCAAAGCATACTTATAGCAGACTTAGAATTTTAAATTTTCTGCCAGGCTAGGTAATTTTGCTACAAGTAAAGGGAAAATATAGGAAAAGTAAAAATTCTGAATAAAAATAATGATTTCATAATTTACTAGATGTTGCGTATGTCATGGGGGGATTCTCTTCTTTCGCATAATTTTATTTGTCATAATTTCATTTGGCATACCTCACTTGGCATAATTTTACTACGCATAATAATACTTTGGCATAATGGTTTTTTGGCATACTACATCAGTAGGCATAAATATCATTTAGACTAATATTGTTTGTCCTAACTTAATAAGGCATAACTCGTAAGGCATAATTTTTCTTGTCATAATAATACTTTGGCATAATTGTTTTTTGGCATAAACTCGTTAGGCATATTTTTTGTCATAATAAATTCAAGGCATTCTGTCACAAGGCACAAATATGCATAAAATGGAACGACAGAATGAAAACACGGTTAAGGTAATTAAACGCATATTTATGAAACATTAAAAGCAGGTATTACACTCATATACCTAGTATAACATGTGTAACAGTAGGTTAAGTTGCGGCGGGGCGGCCCTTGCGCCACCCGTAAGCCGCTAATATGTTTAAAATAATTAGCTTGGCATGTTCTTAGATAGCAGTTCATGCTTTTTGTCCGAGTTTAATTTCGTAATCAGTCGAAAATTACAATTATAATTCTTATTTCGTCTTAACTCGCATACCCAGTAGAATTTATCATTCATTAGTATGTGAAAAAAAAAAATGCTACAAAGATGTATGCGTAAATATAATAGTATGCTTAAATATCATTATGCGTAAATATATTTATGCTTTTTAATATTATGCATAAAAATATTATTCTTAATGAATATTATGCGTAAAAAAATATATGCCTTACAATAAGTATGCCTAACAATTATTATGCTTTTAGTAATTATGCGAAAAAAAATTATGCTAAGAAAGTTATGACAAATGAATATTATGCGAAACTACTATTAGGTCAAATGAAATTATGCCAAGTAAAATTATGACATATGATTTTATGCGAAAAAATAGGATGGGATACTCATCCCAACTTACCTGTCCGGTAGTTGTGGTATAGTATACGGGTATGCGACCCCGGCTTCCCTAGCCATTACTGTCCTATCCCTTGCCCTCCTGGGCGGTAATATCCTACATTTCCTATTTCCCACTCTCACTTACCAATCTTCCTTTCCACACCACCTATCCTTCCCTTTCCCTATTCCTACCCTCTCCACCAATCCGTGGATATGCAATGGATAATCATAAAAATAATTTAATTATCCAAAATGGCGGCGATGTGGTTCATTTCACCACCCATCACGTTTTCTCGCGGAGATGAAAAGCGGACCATGGAGAGCCGCTTCGCTAGTCGCTACGTTGGATGTAAGAGGAGGAATGGATGTTAAGAATGAAAGTGAACGAAGCGAAACGAGTATGTTAGGATCGTAGCAAAAAGTGGTCTCTGCCTACCCCTTTACGGGAAAAAGGCGTGATTATATGTATGTATGTATATTAAGAATTCACATAAACAAAATGTATAAGTTTACTGGTAACCTTGTAATCCTTATTTGTTTACCAAACGTCATAAATTGAGAAGTGGTAGGTTATTTTAAATTCGAGAAGATGCTTCGAGAGGAATGGGCCGATTCAACTCGAGTATCATGAAGAATAGAGGTAAGGAGATCCATCTTGTATGGGGGATAACTTGATAAAGTGTCCATCCGTAAAGACCAAATTATAGTTAGAAAACTCACTGAAATAGCGCTATACACTATTATTATTTATTTATTGTTCAATATTTCACAAAAAAAATCACAATTCAACAAAAATTATCTTGCCACAAAAACTTCCAAGAGTTTATCCGGACAAGAAGTCGCTTCGCGCGTCGTTACCTAGTTACCTACGTTATCTGCAGGTATTTCCAAGAGGTGTTTTTTTAGTTGCCGCCTATACTTACATTTGTCCCGATACAACTCCTGCAAGTCTTCTGGCAACTCTTCTACATACATTGGTATTAAGTTACTCAGCATTCTACTTCCATAAAAGTTATTACAGTCTGGCTTAACAAATTTATTAGTTTTACAATTAGTTTGTCTTAAATTGCAAGGTCTTGTTTTTTTTTATTAATAATGTAGGATCATTTACTTCATTTAAGACAGCGAATTTTACCAAATTAAATATGTTCATTACATTACAATACTCAAAAATGCCTTCTTCATTTGTTTTATACTTATTTTTAACAGACTTAGGTACAATAATTCTTAACATGCGTAACAATAACGAATGTATATTATGTAAATGACTTTTAAACGATCTTCCATAACTACTCAGTCCATAATTAACAACAGACTGAGCCAAAGATAAATAGAGTACTCTTAAGGTTTTGTAAGGTAATTTATGTTTGAGAATATACATTTTGCTAAGTAAAGACCTTAATTTAGAGCATACCAGGTTTATATGTGGCTTCCAATTTAGTCTGTTGTCAATTATGAGCCCGAGGTATGTATGTTGATTTACTTTTTCCAGTGAGGGACATTGACCTTGACAATTTTTAACTGCATTTGAATGAAGACAATCGTGGGTATGAGCTGTGATTTTGGGGTTGGTCAAGGGCACATTGTGGGAAGAGTGAATATGTATGAATTTAGTCTTTTGTGTATTGATCACCAGCCCAACATCATGAGCATATTTACAAATTAGATTATAATTTTCCTGCATAATATTTTGAGCTTCGATTTCTGATTTATGAGCCGTTAACAAACACGTATCGTCAGCAAATTGATAAATAGCTCCTTGTGTTATTAAATTGCACATTTCATTTACATATATAAGGTACTCATCAGGTCCGATTATAGAACCTTGTGCTGTGCCAGCAGTGGTGCTGTAGAAGTCGCTATAACTGTCGGAGACCTTAACAGCTGTGCTGCGGTTTGTGTGATAATTTTTTATTAGTTTTAAAAAAGGACCTTGTATCCCATGGTTGGCAAGTTTATTATATAATATATTAAAATCTAATACATCGAACGCTTTTGAGAAATCAATAAACAATGCGATTACGTGCTTTCTTTTTTCAAGATAGCCATTAACCTCGTCCGTGAATTCACGAAGCAACTCCGTCGTACTTCGTTTTTTTTTGAAAACCATATTGTTTATGGTTAATAACATTATTATTTTGAAGAAATGATGATATTTGATCTCCCAAGAATCTTTCTATGACCTTATCTATACAAGATAATATAGTAATTGGGCGATAGTTATTGTAGTCGTTATGCATACCATTTTTATATATTGGTCTAATAGTACCAATTTTAAGAATATCAGGGTATACTCCTGTATTTACACAGCAGTTAATTAGGTGAGTTAGAACAGGAACTAGTAAGTCAGGGGATAATTTTATGTCACGGGCCCGAATACCATCATATCCAGGACTTTTATTTATGTTTATATCTTTTAAAATTTTTGCAACTGTATCATAAGTAGCATGTTTTAATCGGATTGACATAGTTGGTTGGTTTTCGTAGGTACTTGGATCTAATAATTTATTATTACAACAATTTTTAATTTTGTTAATTGAGTCATAAAAGTTTTTTGCAAAGTTGTTAGCTATAGTTAGGGGTTCAAGTTTAAAATATTTGAGTAGTGTATCGTCTATACATTGTATAATTTTTCCCGAAATTCTATTGATTATATCCCATACTTTTTTTGGATTTTTAATATTTTTACACACGTTGGTCATAATAAATTTATTTTTAATATATTGGGAATATTTATTTGTTTTATTCCGATAGCAATTATAATGTAGACGCTTAGTACAATCATTTTCATCTTTTAGCCACTCCTTGTACAGTTGGTCCCTCTTCGCGCACATATTTTTTAAGCGTTGGTTAACCCACTTACAAGTACTGCGTTTTGAATTTGTATTGATATATTTAGTCAATTTGCAACTGTTGTATAATGTATTAAAATCGTTGTTTAATAGTGACATGACCGCATTAGGGTCCGTGTGATACATGTATTTACTGAAGTCATTATTTAAAAGTTCATTTTTAAATTTTAAGTTGTCTATTGATGTAAAGATGGCACGAGCGAACGCATCGGTGGGTGGAATAGCCGCGATAGGTAAGGCACCGGCGATAATGTAGTGATCGGCCGGCGCGGTGCGCACCACTGCGCTGTATATAGGCGCGTTGTTTAAGTTTCGAATGAACAGGTGATCGATGCACGACTTGCTAATTGTATTTCTATACTTTTCTATTCGTGTATGTTGAGTTATGGCACACTCGAAACCCTTGTTACTTAAACAATTTAAATACGAATTAACCGTAGGATTAGATTGACTTATGTCGATATTAATGTCACCTATAATAATACAACTATTTTTGTGATTGAATTTTCTGATTGTGTTACTTAATTCCACAATGAAATGATTTTTGCACGTCTGAGGCGGTCTATAAACGGCACATAAACCCAAATGATTGCTTTTATTTATTATTATCTCACCAGTTATGCATTCCATATATTTATAGGTACAGTTATCATATCTATTAAAATTCAGAGACTTATGAATATACAATAACACACCACCACCTTTTCTATTGCTACGTAATTCAGAATGTAAGTTATAGTTATGTAAATAGAATAGATTACACAATTCGGGTTGTATATTAGCTTCTGTGACAACAATTACATGAATTATACATTTTAAACTATCTACTATTAATTCCAACTGGGCAAAGTTTTTTTTTAAAGATCTAATGTTAACATGAAGGATCAACAGTAAATTTTCAAATATTGGTATATTGTTTAAAAAATCATTTAGTTCACTATAATTCAGTTCAATAATTTTACAATTTGTGTCATCCATTGTTACTTATTTAGAGTAAATACTTACAATAATTTATTTTAAAGAAAATTTAGTATACCTTTATAGGTAGGTATAGATTAGGTAGTCGGTGTAGTTAAAGTGTAATTAAAACATATTGTTTTAACATATTTAAGGTAGTTTTAACTATCTATATATTTCATTTTAATTATTATTTTTTATTTTCTCGATATCCTGTTGAGTTTTAATAAGAATTATTTTACCTGTGTCATTTTTTCTTATTAGAATAGATCCATTTTTACACCAAATGTATTTATATTCATTTTTCAGTTCCTCTTTTGTCTTCCAGAGCAAAAATGCCGTAGCAGGAGTTAACGATTCGCGTAGGTATATTTTTCTACTTCCTTCTAGACCGAGGGCTGCATGGGTAACTTCAGTTTTTCTTGAAGCTTCTAGCCAAGAACTTTGTGTTCCTTCCTTCAGTTGAATGATGATAGTAGGAGGTATCTCCCTTTTATTTGTTCCTGAATGGCGACGCTCCTTTCTGTAAGATTTTACTATATCACCAGGATTTTGTTGGATGGCTTGAGCATATTTTCGGACGATCATTTCAACATTGTTTCCTGCTTCGATGCCGCACATTTCTAGTTGGTTCGATAGTTGTGATTGTAAAATTTTATTCATTTTATTTTCTGTCACTTCGTACTTGAGAGATAGATTTTTGTAGTTATTACGTAGTTCTGTGCACTGGTTTTCTATTTTCTTCATATTCTTTTCGTAGGTAATTATTTTGGCTTCGTATTCGTCTATTTTTTCCGAATAAAATTCGAACGTACGCTGAAGCTCGTCCTTGATCACTTGACTAACCTCTCTTCTGATGATGCTCAGGATTTCTTGTGCTTGATTGTTCGCGGAGCTTTGGCCGCTTGAATCCTCATCATCTTCAAGTATTATGCCGGACAAACGTCTTAGTTTGGATCCAGCACAAGTTTTGCACTTCCATTCCACCGAATCCGTTGTGACGAGAACATTTAGTTGATCATTGGATAGTCCGGCACATGCGCCATGAATCCACTTACAACACGTACCACATTGTAACCCGGGATTCTTTTTATTAACATTTTTGTTGCAGGTATTGCACTTACTCATATTGTAGTTATTATTTTTATGCTGCTTTTAATTATTATTCTGTTTACAAATGTTTACGATTAGGTAGGTAATTTGCGTACGCGTCTATCGATCGATACGATGCACGCGCACCTCGGAATGCGTTGCGATTGCGACTGTTGCACTAGCGTGAAGGTAGTGGAAATGATATGAAGTTAGCAATAAGAGATGGAGTGAAGTTATTTGAAAGTTAATTATTGGTTAGTTACTATAATAATTTGAGGCCATTTTGTGTCGCTCTTTTTGAAATTTTTCCACTCGCTACTATTGCGCCATCTTATCTTGCTCCCTTTCAACGGACACTTTTTAATATACGAGATGGTTCTCCTTACCTTTATTCTCCATGCCGAGTATGTAGTATTATTCACCAATAATTGTAACCAAGAGCATGTCAGGAATTCAGGACATATCTAAGGAGGGTTCCATATCTATAAACGCGTAGTAGGTTTTTTCAAAATACTTCAAAATTTACGGTCCGATTTCGTTCAAAACAATTTTTCTAAAGAGTATTTAGCATGATCTAGGTATCAGCTGGCATTGCAAGTTTTTAAGTCTCATAGTTTAGAAATACCTATAATTACAAAAGACCTATTCAATGACACCCCACACGATGAGGTAAAATGAAAAAATATTTTTAATCCTCATTTCACATGTATGAGAGCCACCCCTTAAATATAAAATTATGATTATATTATGCCAAAACCGAGATCTATATATTACAATCTATAAATATAACAAAAAATTTCATCAATTTATATTTATATTACAGAAGCTAGAAGGGCGGACGGATAGACAGACGGACGGACGGACAGAGCAAAACTAAAAGGGTTCATTGTGTATTATGTATATGGGTGATTCTTAAATTCTAGTATTATAACATTTTAATACTTGCTTACTTAACTGTACTTTTAGTACCAATATCATCCTATACATTTCAGAATATATGCTTGATGTATGAAACGGCCGCTTTTTTGTGACCATCTTAACTCGGTCGGGTTGTCAAGCGTATTTATCGATTTGTTATTATTTCTATTATCTCCCAAATTATTGAGTGTTTTTAGGTAAAAATTTACCTGTATATAATTAAACTAACGCTCTAATTATTGGTATCACCTAGAAATAGGAAACACACAAGATACCGATTTTATAAGATCTCGCTGGTATTGTGCACTTTTATAAATTAATTTTCGTCATAATTAGATAACTACCAACTGGATCTTGATAAGACTTTAATGCTCAATTGAAGATTGATATAAACTATAATATGCAATTTGAATTAGGTCTCTAGACCTGTTAAAAAAAATGCTAGAACGTGCTAAGTAGTTTTTATAAAATATCAAAAAACTTGTAAAGCGTGTATTATTATTTATTTTTTATTGCCGAGCAAATTTAAGAACATTTGGGAGAAGCCGTGTACCAAAAATTGTACATCTGCATCCAACAGTCTTCGAGATCTAAGAAATCGCCAAACGTTACTCCAGCAGGATTTTGAATATCTTCATAACGGATCAAGCTACAAATGAAATTTTTATACGCTCAATTACACCCTGCAACGCTCTAATTATTTGCATATGATTTTTCTTAAAATATCCTTTAGAAGAAAAAGTCTCTGGCTGGAGTAACGTTTTGAAACGTTACCCCAGCCAGATCTGTTTTTCGAGTTTTTCTCGAAAACTACAAAGGAGCAAATTATGAAAATGCAACGCTCAATTACAGGAGACAACGCTCTAATTGAGCATAGGTAAAAAGTTAACAAAATCCACAACATCTGGCTGGGGTAACGCACACGCAGTCGTCTTTGAAATCGGATAAGTTTTCATAAAAAAACCCTATTTCTTGCTGCTCTTTTGTATTCTTATCCCATACTATTAAGTGAAAATAATTCTCTATTTTTACGAAATAAATAAAACATTAAAGTTACTAAAATATTTTTATTCGTGATATCTTTTAACAATACATTTTCGGACGGTAAAAATAATGGTACGGAAACACCGGCAATCTCAATCAATAAAGAGGTTGTAGTTTTCAGTGGGGTGCATATTTTTTTTTAAAGCTGATCTTATATAAAAATATGTTTCTATTAAAATATTTAACTATTAAACACAACCCGTGGCTTAGGCACTACATAATACTGAACTGTAAAAAATAATAAATAATTGTTACATTATTGCTGTCGTTTTTCTGCAAATATGATTTTAATATGCAAATTCACTTTGAGTCAACTTTGTGCAAGAACTCTTATAATAATTAATATAAATGCATTTATGTTATGGAATAAATAGTTACGTAGTTTTTTTAATGCAAAGTAAAAGGATAGTAATAAGCTACTTTAATTTATAAGTACTATGGCCTAGGCACCATTAAGTATTTAATAATAATTATAATACACAATTTTAACACTGACACTAAAAGATAGGAACCTATATAACAGCTACTAATAAAGTTTTAATGCACCGCTACTGGTGATAGGTACTACTCTTCGTAGGCACTTCCAGCGAACAATTTGTACTTTATTACTCTTAATAAATATTTCCATTTTTCATAACATCATTCCTAGTTTTTTTAAATCAAATTATTTCATATTTTAATATGGTGGTAAAATATTTAATTTCCATTTTAAGCTGTAAATGTTAAATGTGTATGAAATGTGGATGCCATTTCAAGTTATTTGTCTTTGTGAAATTAATGAGATTCTATTTTAATTGCGTCCTCATTAAATACTGTATGATAAGCATTACCTACATAGAAAATGTACTTCAGACATCTTTATGAGATAGTTAACAAATTAATATTATTCAACTGCAACAATTCTAAACCTAATTGAAAACAATTTGTGGCTAATTTGTACATAATTCAACATATCAATTTCGACTTCTCTGGAAAAACTTCTTGTAATATTCTGAATCCGTCAACCCATGGGACCACCTTCGCTTTCATTTGAGGACTGAGACTAGCTGCATCCTTTTTTATCAAATCGTCCATAGTGTAACCTTTTCTTGGGAACACGATTGCCTGAAAATGAAAAAAGATTTATCGCGATTCGCCAGCATATTTGAGTTTAGTAATGACGGGCACAATGCGCACACGCAGTGGCGGATTATCCTAAAGGCAAATTAAGCATATGCCTAGGGGCGCGAGAGTACAAAAGGGCGCTCCGACCGAGCGAGGTGGTATGCCCGGTCAGGTCGAAACCTTTGGCAGTCAAAAAATTAATGATGATTTCATAAATATTCGACTACGACATCTTTGACCCTAATGACAAGTTATTTATAATATAGAGGCGCCGATTACATGTTTTCCTACGGCGCTCTCAACGTTTAATCCGCCTCTGCGCACACGCGTTCACTAGGAATTCGGGGTGAGGTAAAAATGTCCTGCGAGAAGTTCAATCGGCAAGTCTTTACATCACTCTCTGACAGCGCCGGTCCAGTTGGTCGGCCATACTGGAATGTGATTGGCCGATTTGGATATCCTTATTCATTATGTAGGTTCGTCGCGCGGTTCTGGCGCGAACATAGGGTCAAGACGACTGATTTTTATATTGCATAAACGAATAGTACTTTTAAACACGAGTTACTTCTCAGAGGAAACAGAATATTTAAAATCCCCTTTCAAATTCGGCTAAAATTTGTACTATTTCTATACTTAATCTTCTTAATTTTGAAATCGGTACCAGCCCAAACAATATCCTACAATATTTTATAGAACTCACGTTCATATTTGCTGGTACCGACTTCAAAATTAAGAAGATTGAGTAGAGAAATAGTAAAAATTTTATCTGAATTTGAAAGGGGAATTATTTAGAAAATAAGTTTAATTTCATACTTTTTTTGGTATTTAACTTATAAACGATCGAATGTATAATTGAAGACGCGCCAAGCTTCCATTAGGTATTGTAAATAAGATGGTGATGATGATTACTGTAAGTTACATAGTGGCATATGCTTGCAGTTCTTTATACAATGCCGAAATTTCCAAAACCACTATATATAAATTTCGTTTATCGACAATGGTTTTGACTTTTTCTGAAGTAACACAAGCATATGCTACCAGAAAATAAGATTGTGTACCAAGGTATATCCTGGATCCTCAGATCAAATAAAAAACTAGATTGCGCATGGCGCTTGTTTCAACTGAAGCCTCAAAAACTACGCTACTTTATGTAAACACACGCGGTCACGCACACTCATGCAAAATAACCTAACCTAACCTAACCAAGAGCATGTCAGGACATGTCTAACGAGGGTTCCGTAACTATAAACGCGTAATATGCTTTTTTTTAATTACTCTAAAAGTTACTGTCCGATTTGGTTCAAAATAATTTTCCTAAAGAGTTTTTAGCATGATCTATCAGCATAGAAATTTGCAAGTTTCTATCTCCTATAGTTTAAAAATGCTAGGGGGGGGACCAACTTACAAACTATTTTGGAGGCCGATTACTCGAAAATGGTCAACTTTATAAAAAAGTAACGTATGAAACCTTGCCTTTATTTTAAAATACCTATTCTACGATACCCCACACGATGGGGTAGAGTGAAAAAATATTTTTCATCCACACTTCACATGTATGGAGAGCCACCCCTAAAATATAAAATTATTATTTTTTTATGATCCCGAAACCGTGATCTATACACAATCTATAACTGCACCAAATTTCATCAATTTATATTCATAATTACAGGAGCTAGAGGCGCGGACAGACAGACAGACAGACAGACAGACAGACAGACGGACAGAGCGAAACTATAAGGGTTCCTTAAGTATTACGGAACCCTAAAAAGTACGCTACTTTTCATCAGTATCGAACGAGTCGTCGTGCAGTGATTTTGCCACAAAAATGCCGTCCTGCGCTATTAAGTGGTGTAAAAACTGTACGAAGGCGAACAAAAAGTGTCAGGGAATAACATTTTATAAGTAAGTACACACAAAACTGTAGTTTGTTTAAGATAATTTATCACAATTTAGAGGTTACTCGAAACAAATAATGACAATTTCATAATGGCGGATCGAGAGAGTGTTGCCAGGATTTCATATTCTCAATAGCCTAAAATAAGGTAAGTAATTTGTAGGCAAATTCTTAACAAAATTATGAAGTAGAGAGTCAGACTGTGTTTTTATTTTTTAATTAGGAAGTTTTGAAGTTTGAAGTAATTTAAGGTAAATGCCCCTATATTCGGTATACGGAAAATATCGGGAACGATAATTCCGCCGTCTGTGGACTGATTTTCAAAATTCTTTTTTTGATATAAAGGGTATAATCCCAAGTTGGTCCGGTTTTCAAAAAAGTGGTGACCTAATGATGGGATCCATGAGGAATCGAGGGAACTCCTCGAAATTTTTATGGAAATTTATGGTGATTTTGACTTTTTCTGAAGTAGTCCAAGCATATGCTACCAAAAAGTAAGATTTTGCTCCAAGTTCCAAGCTCCAAAAGTGCAGAACAGAACTCCTGACTCCTTATAGATACATGTTTGGGGATTTCGGCGTTATTTAAAGAACTGCAAGCATATGCCACCTTGTCAATTAATCATCATCATCACCACCACAATCACACCTTTTTTTTTTACATCATCACATTTTGATGATGTAAAAGGTACTTCTTATAGTATTTTACACCAACACGGAGATCTTTGAATATTACTCTGTCGTTTATGGACCTATTAACAAGATTATTTTATTGCTGTAAAGGGTATAAATTCGAAATTGGTCTTTTAGTCACTAAAGTGGAAACTTAAAGATGGGGGATCCATGAGGAATCGAGGGAACTCCTTGAAATTTATATGGACACATATAATGATTTAGATTTTTTCTGAAATAACACAAGCATATTATGCTACCAAAAAAATAGGCAAGTGGTACACTGACTTGTGACTGGTGACCGTATATTAACTACCCTATTACTTACCATAATATTATGTATTGGTACACCTAAATCGAAACTTTTCATCTTTACCTACCCTTTATCTAAATTTATCTATAAATAAATAATAAACATAATTATCACTTTCTGTTTCTTTTTTATTATTATTAAAGACGTTTTGAACGCAATAAAAATATTCTAATCTAACCCATTTTTAGAATTCCATAGTTGGGGAGAGTTGTGACAACGTTATTTCGCGCCAGGTTTTTGTGAGGCCGTGTTACAACTTTTACGTAAAATAGGGCTCTGCAAAGTTTTTTGACATAAAGCTATGGAAAACGAAACATAAATATCACAGAAACGTTAACATGGCCGAATTCCTATACAATTTTCGAAAATTTATTATATTGTTATCTCGAAAACTACGGATCTTATAATTTTGAAAATTTGCGAAATTACTGCGACAGTAAAAGAACTTTAAGCGGTAAAATTACCATAAACCAATTAATAGTACAAATGTGGGATGTTATTCGAAAGTTTAGCCAACATATGGTAATGAAAATTTAGTATGGCAACACCGGCTCACGCACACAATGCATAAAAAACAATGGACCTAGTATATCAACAGGACCGAGAACTGTGAGCAAAAAAACGAGCCGAGCGAGAGGTTGGAAGAGAGGCCGTGTGTCCCTTTCTAGTAGGGTGACAATAATATTTTCTGCTGTGGCAAACTGCAAAGCTGTGTGAGACAAATTGTGAAACACTGAATGACATACAGCTGAGGCTTTAAAAGTCGACTAGATTTAATAGTGTAAAATCAAGAAGTTTTGAAGTGACGGCTACATTAATATGCAACAGATTTTTATGTAATTCTCTGCCTTACTTAAACACTATTGAGCCATTTTTGTCGCATTTCTTCATTGTTGGGAAATATATAAAAATTGTATTATATTATCATTAAAGGCCTTACTCGACTTCACACGTTTTTTTCTCAGTACTTACTACGATTCTAGGCGAGTCGCTACTGACTAGTTTATAACAAAACGTAGTACAATAATTATAACTCTTAATAACATCAGTTGCTTTAATGTTAACACTTTTATACTAGAATAACTAGATTAACATTAACAATTAACTTACTAATGTTACTAATAAACGAAATATTGCAACCAGCATAACTTTCACTTCGACAAGAATATACATAACATTTTTTCACCATTTTGACTGTTAAATCATCAAATAAATAATAAAAACTATTTTCAATTTTAATATTATCCGGTGTTCAGCATAAAATATGTGTAATGGCGTATCTATTGTCTTGCGAATAATACCATCTAATAAAAAAAGAGGGAAAAGGATTTAATGTAAACTGCATTTTTATTTAGTATTATATGACTATTTCTAACTTTTTTAATTAGAATATGATATAGTTATAAACATTTGTTAAAATAATAATAAAGTACACTCGTTTTATCTTAGATTTTTCAAGTTACTTTTTATAAATACCAACATTTTTCTGGTTGGCAACATGCAAGAACGAGACACACAGCCTCGCTTCTAACTATCTCGCTCGGCTCGGATTTGCCTCTATGATACGTGCATTGTGAAATACACTCTATTACCAAGGTAATACAGTTCTTTTTAACAATTACAAAATTCGGAGTCTTCTATCCATAGGTACTATATCCATGTAAAAAACCGGCTTCACTATGTTGTTCGTAGAAGTCCATCTATACTTTTTATTTGATCTGAGCCTGGATCCAAAAGCACTGAACAGAACTCAGTCTTTAAAGATACGCGTTTGGAAATTTCGGCATTGTATAAAGAACTGCAAGCATATGCCACTATGTAACTTACACACAGGCTGCCAAAATCATTACCCTTCCTAGTTCCTTTTGGCTTTGCCATAGTCGGGTAAAAATACAAAGAGAACTTACGGTATCTGGCAGGTTAACTGCGGGGCAAAAATCATTTCTGCCATCTCCGCAGTATATGATGTTTTCGTACTTCTTTTCGCCGCACCAATTCTCCAGCGCCAAGGTCTTACAAAGATTCGACGGACATTTGGGACAAACATTTTGGCGCATGCACGGCTCGATGTACAACCTGCCATTTTGCCAAAACGCTCTATTGGTAATGACAGCTGTTACGGCGGCCTGGAAATAACAAACCGGTATGAAAATATTGAATGTGACACATGAATGATATGGACCCAGAAACTTTTGAACTTGCAAAGAAAACCTTTCTCACAAATTTGCAAATTACGGTAGAAGAACGTATTCGTATTAATAAACAAACAGTTTTGCAGGGTCAATGTAATCAGTGGCTTGAGCTGAGGCGAAAACTATTAACGGCCTCTAATTTTGGAAAAGTCATAACAACGAAGAAATACAAAAAGTTGCAGAAACATCGTTAAAACATGCTGTACAGTAATCCGATTGACCATGTTTCGTCTATACAGCATGGAAGACAGTTAAGTAGTAGCTCTACAGCAATTAGCACAAAACCAAAATACTAAAATAAGGAAATGTGGTCTTTTCATAGATGAAAAACTACCCTTTTTAGAAGCCACGCCTGATGGTCTGGCTGATAATATGGTGGTAAAAGTCAAATGCCCAATAGTTCCTTTTAAAATTGGTGATATCGATGCAGCTGTTGACCAAAATAAAGTACACTTTCGGAAGAAGGACAGAAATGGCCATGTGAGTAAATTTTAGTTACAACATTAAATATAAAGAATGATCAATGGTCTTATATTGTCTTCTTCTATTAACGTTAACACTATTCATTATGATTAAAACACACATTATTATTAATTTAATTAAAATGTTCAATAGGCAATCGGACTATTTTTTTTTATTGCATAAATGAATAGTACTCTTGAATATAGTAACTTCTCAGAAGAAACCGTATATCAAAAGTCAATATTTTCAAAGGTACAGCGATTTTTATAAAAAATTTCGCGAGCCTCCTAAAAACGCTCCATACTAAAGTCGACCTACAAATGACGTCACTTGTAGGTTATAGTATATGAAGTACTATATGAAGTATATGGCCGCAGGAATATATTTGTAAATATCTCCGATATTTGTGCGTTTAAATTCATACTTAAATATAAAAAATATTAATAATGAATGTTTTTGTATATGATGTAAGTAAACTAATGATGTAGGTTTTGTTTACCAATTTCGCAAAAAATATTTTTTTTTTTTGGTATAAAGACTCGCGAAATATTGTATACAAATCGCTGTACCTTTGAAAATATTGACTTTTGATATACGGTTTCTTCTGAGAAGTTACTCATATTCATTTATGCAATAAAAAAAATCTGTTCGCTTGCCTATTGTTGATAAAAATTTATACAAATGTTTATTTGGGGTTTGGTATGGTGGCAATAAATTAAAAATCGAAGTGATTGAATAACTTCTGGAACAAGGAAATGGAACCCAAATTAGTATCTTACTATTTGGACTGTTTATTGCCAAAATTGATCCACGACATCCCAAAAAACAGATAAGGGATCCAAAATATTTAAAAGCCCATGATTCAAATGAAAATGATCGTTCAGAACCTGCATGTACACGTACACAATCACCACCAAAAAAGAAACGCAGATAAGATTTCAGTGAAATGTAACTTTATTTGTGTAAATCAATCATTTTACATTATCTATATCTCGACCTGAGACGCATTAGGTCTGATGTGGAATATCACAAGTTTAGAGGAGAGCCAAAAGAAAAATATTGACAAAATCGGGTCAAAACTTTTGTTTATTATCGAATAGGCTAACAAAAATAGTATAATGTTTTAGATAAGGCGTGTACCTTTGTATCAGTACAGTAATAAAACCAGTTGCAGTTAAATTAAAATATTTTATTAATCAAAAACTACTTTTTGGTAACATCGAACCTTATGCTTGTACAGAGTTATTAAACGACGAATCTTTTTAATTCTATTTACTGATCCAACTTTATGCCTGCAATTTTTTGGTAAATTCAATGCGTATAGTAAGCCTTTTAAAACATGTAACATTATGTTTGACCAAAATTAGAAATTGAGTTACGTCCGATCTTGTTATAATATATTTATTTATGAGGCATTTAAATTAATTATTATGAAGTACATAAGGTCGTAGTTAATAAAATTAAAAATTAAAAATACAAAAACTTAAAACATTATGACTTTCAAACTTATTTTTTAAACTAAAAAATGGAAACATTATTAAAATTATTTATTATTAATCAACTTCGGGAAAATCTGCCTGAGTCTCGGAATGTTTTAAATTTTTATAATATGTATGGAATTCCTGTGGAATCCATTGCAAAAGACTCATCAAATCATTGTATTTTGCCGTTGATATGGGCTTTTCAGTTTGACTTAGACTAGGTAAATGTTCAGGGAACTGAATTCGCTTAGAAGCATTTCGGATGAAACTTATTTCGGTAAAATCTTCTACAAATGTATTTTTGTAAAACAATATTCCAGGCTGGTCTTGTTTAATCTGAAGCCAAACACATTCTGATATTTTAAAATCTTTACCATCTTTATTCTTCTTTCTGGAAACAAAATGACCATTTTTCTTATATAAAGACGTTATGTCTTTAAAATTATGAAGCTGCATATCATAGACGTTAAAAGTTCTTCTTCCTCCACAAGTTCGTATAAACTGAGACCAGTCTCGGGATATCGCAATCTGCATTGTTTTCAATTGTTTTTTCTTTTTTTCGATTTGTGAGTGTATTTGATCGACTTCCATGTGTGTATGACCCTTCAGCATAAATTTGTGGTTTATTATTTTCAACTGGGGATGTTTGTGCAATATCCACATGTAAGCCATCACGATCATCAAATTTCGGTTTTGGCCCGCACAGTTATCAGACCACAGAGTTAATTCCCTCACGTTAGTAAGATTTTCAAAATTTTCTTCAACCCATCGAATCAGACAAGAAGCTATTTCGTTTCCTCCTCTACCACCTACATTTTCAGACCATAGCATGTTTGCAGCTCTATTAGATGTAGAATCAAATATTGTCAAATTCAATGTCCAAAGCTTTCGTAGATAAAAAGATTTACTATTACTTAAATTCGGTGTAGCCAAACACTTCTGCAAATCAAACATCAGTACTTTTTTTTCACCTGAACTTGATTCTGCTTCTTTTTTGTCATTTCTCTTCAAGTTATATCTTTCTTCAGCAGTCTTAGCATGAGTTTCCTTTTCTTTTTCTATGTTATTTTTTAGCTCTTCGTCAACAACATCTAATAGTTTTCTCTCAAATGCATCACAATCATCACAAGTGTCGACCGATGGTAATTTAAAGCTTAAATTGAAGTTGGTGTTGAAAAGGTTTCGATACAACCATTCTTTGGCTACCAAATTCGGAGGGATCTCTTTAGATTCCATGCTCTCTTTATACTGTTTATACATAGTAGGAATATTTAAGTCCGGTCCCAAAAATTTTCGTCCACTCTTTTGTCGTGAATAATGACTCTCATAACATGGATATAGGTTAATATGATCTATCACTGATTGTACTACCACATCTGGTGTTTTATTACCAGGAATATGCTTTCCCCTCTGATCTGGAGCTACCAACCCTCCATCGAGCTGTTTCTCTAAACTCACCTTAACAAACTTTTCTCCTATACATAGCGTGTTAACAAACATATTCCGGCATATTTTTACGCTCTTAAAATTAACATTAAGACTATATTCGTATGTAAACTTTCTTCTGTCAGTGTCTAAGTTCCCATATGTTCTCATTGTGCGTTTTAGTTTTTTTGTGACGTTAGAGGCTATAAACTGGCGACGTTGATCCCAACTAGTACATTTTTTCCAGAATTCATTAAATATTAGTCTTCTTATTTCATTAGGCACTTTCTCATAACATTTAAATTTACACGTACATGGAGGTTTAAGCTCACGACCGTCTATTTCAGATTTTTTTTTTGCGACAGTTGAATGATAGGGAGAACCTTTTAGTCTTGCAATTTTAGCCGCAACTCTTTTCCATTTAGTTACGTTTTTAACTTTCTTTCTTGTGTTAGATTCTGAAGGAGCTGCTGTAACGATCTGCTGTATGTCTTCATTATTAATTATTATTTGTCGGTCGTCTGGTGAATAAACATTCCCATTCTGTTCGAGTTAACTGTATCTGCATTCATAGTAGCATCAGAAATAGTAACGCTTTCATCAAAATTGGGGTTTTTTCGTGGACCTAGAAGATCATCTAAAGTAATATATTCATTATTATCCACCTTGGCTTGCCTTTCAGATGGTTTCTCTGAAAAAGAAAGCTTTCTTTTCACCTTAATTAGACTTTTTAAAGATCTCGATAGAACTAAGACATTTTCTGGCGAATCACTGACGTAGCTGCAATCCGAAAGATCTTTATATGGTTCGTAAGTCTTGTCTTTTACGCTATCGTCGCTATCATAGTCGGAAAATTCTCGGCCAGGATCTGTAACATATTTTTATACGTAAGTACAATCAATATGTTCAACATAAATAATTAAGTTTAAAAATAATGAAAATATTTATTTTCTATTTCCGTAGGGAGTTATCCCTACAGAAATAGAAAATAAATACTACCTACACTAGTAAGTAGGTACAGTTAGTTATTATACTACATTTTTATAATCCGGGGATTCACTCGCATTTAGTATTTAAAATACCAATTTTTGCCATAATAATATCACAAAAAAATTTTATACACTTTTCCACTTTATTTAGGGTTTTAAAATAGTTTATAAATACGATCGGTTTCAATTAATCCCCTGAAATTCAACCAAGAACCAACAATAGGTACCTACACTCAATCAGACAAACAAGTTATGTCCTTCCCGGGTTCTAAAGTCAAATCAATGTAATAAAATATCGTGACAATCCGTTCAGCTATTTACCCTATTAAATAATAATTACAAACAGACATACCAACACAGACACCTATCTAACTTCTAATTTATAATAGGTTTGGATGTATAGATTTTAACATGCGGTTACATTCATAAAGTAAGAAGTAGATAAGTAAAAGTGTTTACCTGAACGAGCACTTTCAAATATACGCGCGTTGACTTCATGTCTTGACATCTCATGGCAATAACTTGGACCTGCAATTGGATTCTCATATTGATTTCGAATGTCGTCCTCTATAAAAACAAAACAATTTGATTATAACTTATATACCTAATTATACCGATTTGCGTCTATAACGAGTAGGAATGTAAGTAATAACTAACTTACCGGCCACTAAAGCACCTCTTTCGCCAGCTTTAGCTTGATTATTACGGGACTGAACCAAATTTCGAAGATTGGCTAGTTTGCGACGTTTATTAAGTAATTGCGTGTATTCACCCAATATCGTGTTGCTATATTTAGCATCCTGCAAAATAAAACAAAATAGATACACCTAAGTAAGTTTACAACATATTTAAATAAGTACTTTATCCGATAAAATATCACTAATCCACACCAAACGACTTGACGATATAATTTATAAAATCTATTTAGTAGGAACCTATTTAGTTAGAGTTTTGTACTTACCTGATCTTCGCCATCCATTGTTTAGATAAGTATATTATAAATTAAAGAAATCTGAAGTAATTAAATACACTAATAATTCGGAACGAAAAACGATTTGAGCGCGAATAACTTGTAAACAAAACGTACGCGGCACGCGCTCGGAGCTATGCGCTGATAGGTCAAGCCACCGTGGCGCGAGGCGCCGAAAACGGCCGAGCGACCAGCGATAATGTCCGATGTCATTCTATCGCGTCGGTGTGCGGTCACAAAATCAATGGAATAGTGTTTCTTCTTCACATAGGAATGTCTGTACAAAGATAAAGTAGCACTTTTTAAAGGCATAAGGACTTATTATGTTTGTAGACCTTAACCAAACAAATAAAATTTTCAAGGCATAACACTATATCTCAAAGTACGACATTATGAATATTTAATTTCAAGCGGCATAAAGTTATATCTGATAATACGTACTATTTTTACCAATAATTCTTGTAGGATAAAGTCGAATGAGAAGATAATCCCATTCTTACGCGAAAAATAATTTAAAAGCATAAAAGCTGAGGTCAATATTCGACCTTCTAATTGAATCAAAATTTTAAGCATAAATACTGTAGTTGCTATTAAGCCTTATTTCACGATATAAATTTAAAAATTCGACAGATCCGACCTTATGCATTTGTATTATTATAAGAACAAAAAGAGATAGAATTATGATTGTTATACGCTTAGAAAGAGCGCGAGATACTGATTTCAGCTGACTAATAAAGTGATTTTAGTCTGATCTCGACATTCGACCTTATGCGTCTCATGTCGAGATATTTGTTCTCAATTCAAATTAGTTAATTTACCTAAATGCCAAATTTTATCTTCAAAGTCTAGTGTTTTATAAATTTAACTAGTGTTAATTAAATTTATAAAAAAATAATTAAGTTTAGTAGTAGTAGTACTACTAGTAGTGTAGTCACAGCCGTGGTCTAGTGGTTAGAGCATTGGCTCTCGACTCGTGGGTTCGATTCCGGCATTGGAACAACAAAAAATGTTGTTTCCAAGTTTGGTTAGGACAATACAGGCTGATCACCTGATTGTCTGACAAGAAAGATGATCCATGCGTCGGATGGGCATGTAAAAAGTCGGACCTGCGCCTGATCTCTCGTCAGTCGTGTCGGTTATCCGTCCTACTGGATTATGAGAGTAAAGGTAGAGAGAGTGCTCTTGTGTACTGCGCACACACTTGAACACTATAAAATTACTCCTGCTTAACTGGTTTGGTTTCAATGAAACCGGCCACCGTCACCGAGATCGGTGTAGGGAGTTACTACTAGTACGTTGGGAGTTACTACTAGTAGTAGTATTTACGTAAATTCCTTGCTAATCAGAGAATTAGTGTAAAAAAACTGAGTAAAATAATTTTTGTGTAAACCTATTTAATTCACACGAGTATAATAAGTAGTCTAAGTCCTACTTTTTGCAATCTCGCTAATACCTCTCTCAAATTACGTAGATTTTATCACTATTCGCACGGATCACATATATTCGGCGATAAGGTAGGTATTCCGCAGTCGGCGGCTAGCAGGTTACAAAGGTATGCAGCGCGTTTGGCAGCCTATACTTTTACCATAGAGTGGATCAATTCCGCGAGTAACGCACCCGCGGACTAACCTATCTCAACTTCCGCTACAGTCCAAATCTGGCACTGAAGAAGACGATAGTATATCGTATTTATTTTTTATAGAAAATGAGTTTCCTATAAATCATAAAGATATAGCAAAAGCTACTGCAAAAGACTCAATATTACGCAATGTTTTAAGATATAATATATCTGTCGGTTGGCCTAAAGATGTATCTCGTCAAGAAAAATGTTACTTTGATAGAAGAATATATCCATATTAATCGTTAATGGTTGTATCATTTATAAATTTCGAATTATCGTAAAAATATTCTAGCCGAATTGCACGAAGGCCATTTAGGTATTGTAAAAATGAAAAGTATCGCACGTAGCTACGTCTATTGGCCGGGAATCGATGCTATGACAGAAAATATTTGTAAGTCATGTAGTGCTTGCCGCCACTAGCGCGATGCTCCCCCGCACGCCCCTCTCACGCCGTGGCAGTTCCCCGCGCGTCCCTGGCAAAGGTTACACGCAGACTTCGGCGAGTACAAGGGTAAACACTATTTAATTTCAATCGATGCCTATAGTAAGTGGATCGAAGTGTATCAAATGAACACCACGACTGCCTCATCTGTTATTAAAATATTTCGCAAATTTTTCGCTAGGTTTGGGCTTCCATCACAAATTGTAACCGATAACGGGCCACATTTCACGTCTAGTGAATTAAAATCATATTTTGATAAAAATGGCATCGTACATAATCTTACTAGTCCCTATAGACCTATGGGTGCGGCAGAGAACGCGGTAAAAACTGTTAAGAATTGTATTAAAAAAGCTCATTATGAGGGGCTAGATGTGGAGCAAGCCATTAACAAAATGCTGTTTCAATATCGAAATTGCGAGCACGCAACTACCGGGATACCCCCCGCGGTAGCTCTTTTAGGTCGTAGACTCTTCGTCTAGATCTTTTGCGTTTCGATGTGGAGGAGCGTGTGCGGGCTAATCAGTTGCGGCAGGTGGAGCGCGCCGGCGGCACGCATCGTGACGTAGCTGTAGGTGATAGGGTTTTTTTGTGCGAGATTACTCATTACGTAATAATGAAAAATGGGTCGAGGGGCAAGTCAGCGAACAGGTCGGTCCCGCTTCGTTTTCAATAAACGTACTTACCGGTACTACGGTAAATTCTGTTACAGAAACAAAGCCGCTATTCGCTGTCTCGTGCCTCGGATGTTAAAGATAAGAATAATGTGAGTAACGAGAGCGCAGTAACTGTAGAAGAGGCGCCAGCCGACGCCGTCAAAACTGCTGAGGCTGAGCCGAGCGCGGCGGCGGCGCTCGAGGCGCCGCGAGCAGCGTCCCCGCCGCTGGTTAAAACTATTGAACTGCGCCCTCGTCGCGCACGTACTTATGCACTTGAAATAGATTAATGAAATTGTTGAATTGTGCATACCTACTGATAATAAATGATATCAATACGTATCAGTAATAATATACGGATATTTATGGTATATTACTTAGATTAAAGTTAATCCTTTACTTATGTTTCTTCTCAGTTATGTTTCTTAACTTACTTAGTTATAATTTGCTTTTGTATTTTTTAGATATAGTTATTAATTAAGTTGGGAGGTGTTGGGTACGCGCCGTACGCGTAGGTATGTATACGTTTGTGCATTGTGCGAATGCAGCTAATAAACCAGTTTGATAACCGCCGTCCGTGTTTCACTACCTATAATATCTAACTACTAGAAAAGCTTTTACAATCATTTTTAACATTTTCGATTTCATCTTATTCTATACAGGTTCCCTGTCCCCATACAAAGGTTTCATTGAAAGGTTCTACGCTCACTTATTTATTTCAATATTATCTTTTGTGTCAAAACAAAAGTTGTATAAAAACACTTTTCTAAGAAGATTTTTGTAAAAAAAATAAAAAATGATCACATGTGATTCATGCATCAGTTTTTTTTTTTTTTTAAATAATAATAATATCTTTATTGGCAAGAATTTTTTTTACATTAATTAGTAAACCTGCCAAACTGCGTAGCAGTTTGTCGGCAGATATTGCCCTCGTTTTATCTTACATCTTAAATTAAACATTATATTCTTACATTTACACGTTTAGCAACACTAACACTATTACACACAGGTAAAGTACTTATTTTTACTAATCACCTATTATACACAACAACAATATTTAAATAGAAGGTAAATTTATGTATTTGGTATTATTAAATAATTATTTAGCATTTGCTAACATTAACTTTTTTAATTTATTTTTGACAATTACTCTACTCACTTTACAACTACCATCGTACGCTTGTGTTCTCAGCCAGGTGTATTTATTATACAGTGCAGGGGTCAAATATTTAGTGGTTCTCTTCCCGTAATAGTTTTTAAACCGCGGTGTTACAAGTTTACCTAATCTAACGTTTTTAGTATTATGCGAGTTCTTTATTTTTACTTTAAATTGATCACTGTGCAATTGTTCGAGAATCACTAGGTATTCGACCTTTTTGTGAACCGGTAGAACTTTACATACACTGAATAACATTTCATAGTCGTTTTTACATTCTTTCTTTGTTTTTGGATCAACTAAGTATTTCATAAAACGAATTTGTAATTTTTTAATAGAATCTAGGTAAGTTTTAAATGTGCGGCCGTATGTACTTAGCCCGTAGCTGAGCAGCGAGTCGGCGAGCTCGAAGTAAGTGACGCGTAACGTCTTTTTATTTAGCGATATATTCAATGTGTAAAATTTACTCAAGACCGCTCTAAAGGTCGATTTACACTTCCATAAGTACAGTAGCGAGTTTAGTTACAGGGCAGTTGATAGTTAACAGTTAAGTGGACAGTAGCGTTCAAACGTATTATCGTGGCGAGTTTAGTTAAAGTTCATTAGTTCATAGAATTCGTTTGAGAATGACACTTCAAGAGAAGATTTTTCTTGTTTTGAGTGAAGATGGGTCTAGGATTATGTCAAGAATTAAATTATATAATCAGAGAAATATTACTGGTCGTTGAAAGGCCCATAAGGCTGCGTAAAAAATGGATTGGTAGAAGAAACGAACATGGCGCGACCTATCAGTTGTTTAAAGAATTATTTGAAGAAGATCCTCTAGAATAAAAAAAACTCTTAAGAATGGAGACATCTCTCTCAGACTCTCCAGTATTATTTGAATTTCTACTGAGTCAAGTTAGGCCTATGATTCAAAAGAAGGATACTTTTACTATTATAAAAACAACGTAAATATCTAATAGACACAATTTTATTGAACACGAATTGCACGTCAGAACATCTCGCGGCCGGTCAGCTTATGCATAGAACTAAACTCGCTCGTTCACACGAGCGGCGAGTTTAATCAAAGGGTGGCGGGAGACGAGCGAGGGGCGACACTTCGAACTTAACTCGCCGAAAAATAGACAGGCGGGCTATCCCGTTGAACTTAATCGTTAACTTACTACTTAACTCGTTTTTGCCGTTCAAACGACGATACGAACTTAACTCGCCGAAGACGCAACTTAACTCGCTACTGTACTTATGGAAGTGTAAATCGGCCATAAGTCGAGTACAGACTGAGTCAACATGACACCTCCAGTTCATATGGAAATCTAGCCATAGCCCTAGGTATTTAAATTTGTTAACGAGCTCTAATTTTTCGCAAAAACAATTAATATTTTTAGCATGCATGCATTCGTAAGTGTGTCCTGTAATACTGATTTCTGACTTATTTATATTTTTTGCTATAATGTTGTACGGGGAATAAATATGCATTAATTTAGTTTTATTTAGGTTAAGTATTATGCCATTATCGTGAGCCCATCTGGTTATTTGGTCAAAGTCTGCCTGCAGCACCGCTCTTGCGATGTTTTTGGACGAATACAACAGGCAACATGTCATCCGCGTACATGTAGACCCGGCACCGCCCCACCACGTTACTCACGCTGTTGACGTGCATGATGTAGCCTACCGGCCCGTACACGGAGCCGGTAGGCACTCCGAGCTCCACCGCAGCCTCCTCTCCGGCCTCTCCTGCTACACAGGTCTGCAGGGTCCTGCCGCTCAGATAGTCGCGGAACCATCTGTTGGTGGGGCCCCGGATCCCACACTCGTCCATGGCCTGCAGTAGCGTCTCGTGCTCCAGTGTGTCGAACGCTTTTTTGTAGTCTATAAAAAGAGCCAGGACCTGGTGACCCTGGTCCGGGCTATCATTTAAGTCATCGAAGAACAGTGACAATGCTGTGGCAGTGCTGCGGCCGCGCCTGAACCCATGTTGAGCGTCAGATAGTATTTTATTTTGGTCTAGGAAAGTACTAACCTGTCCTACTACTATCTTTTCCACTATTTTATTGACAGCTGATAGAATGGCAATCGGTCTATAGTTAGTGTACTCAGCATGAACTCCACCCTTGTAGATAGGCCGTATCATAGCCTTTTTTAGGAGGCTAGGATACACCCCCTCAGATAATGACATGTTAACAAATTGCGCCAAAACCGGCGAAACACATTTTTTTTATAGTTTTTAAATCTGAAACTCGAATAGAATCTAATCCCGGCGCCTTGTCGCTGCTCAACTGGTCAATTACTTTACCTACTGTATAACTGGAAACTGGCTTGAAACGAAATGATACATCACTAGCTTTTACATATTGGTCTCTGTTTAATAATTTGACGCAACAATTATGCTTAATGTTAGTAATTTCCTTTGTAAATGTATCCGTAAATTTACTACAAATATTATACATTGTATCTTTATGTTCAAAATATCTCCTAATAGTATCATCTATGTTTGCCTTCTTTCTACCTATCCAGCTGTTTATAATTTCCCATATTTTTCTTGGATCACCATTACACTTTTTTATTTGTTCCTGCCTGTACTTATTTTTCTCTTTAAAAATTAATAAGTCTCTCTCCTATCCATGGCTGAGACACGCGTTTATTACACTTAGGCACAAATGTTGTTTTGCTTTCATTAAAAATATCATTAAAAACTGTATAAAACTTCTCATACAAATACTTGCACAATCTATAGACAGCAGTTGAGACCAATCATAATCACAGATTTTTTTAGTAACTAAATTATTATTTAATACATACCGAGTATTACTTGTGTTAGGGGGCGTTCACAAATTACGTGAGGTGTTTTTTCTAATTTTCTGTCCCTCCCTCCCCCCCTGGTGAGATGTTGTGAGATTTTATTCAACCCCCTCCCCCATCCCCCAATCTCACATGAGATTTTTCAAAATGTGGGTTTCTTACGTAAACGCGTTGGATTGTTATTGTAAAAAGAAAAAAAAAAAATTTGCTTCGTGCTTTTATTTACGACGACCTCTGTGGCTCAGTGGTTCAGCGCTTTGGTGCTCAAGCCGGGGATCGCAGGTTCGAATCCTGCCCAAGGAACAAAAAGTTTTTCTGTGTTCCTGGGTCATGGATGTGTATTAAATATGTGTATAATATAATAAAAATCTTAAATACATGTATAGTATAAAAGTATTAAATATACTTCCCGTTTTCTGGTACCTGTAACACAAGTTCTTCGGTGAAGCGTGAAGCGTCCATAGATATTATAGATATTATTATTATTTTATTTACGACTAGTTAAGACTAGTAATCAATATTCCTGAAAAGTTTAATTATAAGTGTAATAAAAATTTAACAATAGAATACTTAAATCGTAACTACTGTGATTAAAAAAAGAATATCTACTCTAATTCAGTCCATGGAGAATCATGCGCGGTCTCAAGAGAGACTATTGGAACCAACATGTCCATATGATTTTCAGTAAAATCATCTGCTCCTTCAATTTCGTTCTGATCTAGCCATTCTACCGTAAATTCAGATTATATTGAGCTATTTGGTATAAAACAAATATGGTGGTTTGACAGTCAGTAGATGTATAACGTCGAAGTATGAATGAAATTATTTTCTTTCGAACGAATTAGTAAATGATCTTAATCGTATTACGATAACGCTTAAGATTAAATCTTAAGCATGTACAATCTGGATTAAATGGACCAAAATAGTATAATTTTTTTTTCCAATCAGAAAAAAAATTGCGTGATATTTGCCGAGACCCCCCCTCTCTCCAACGTAAGATTAGATGAGATTTGACTCGACCCCCTCCCCCCCTTAAACACCTCACGTAATTTGTGAACGCCCCCTTACATATTTGAATAGAGGCGCATACCGGTAACGACACACCTACAAAATTATGGTCCGATATATTGCATTCGATGACAAACGACGCGCACTCCCGCAGCTGTCTCGCTCGCACCCATACGTGGTCTATGCACGACGCTTCCCGCGCGCCAGCGACGATCGCCTCGCGCGTGACTTCGGTGGCCGGTATAACACACTGTAGGCCCAGCGCACACAAGCAGTCACGTCTCCTATAAATATCACGTCCTCGCTTCTGGGTATATTGATAATCTGTTCAATTTCGAGGATAAATTGTGTTTTATTTGTTTTTGGTGGTCTATAGAAGTATAGACTACTATAATATTAAGAATATACTGATTTGACACAAGTTTTCCATGCAATGCTTCCACTGCATTAGTATACGGTTTAGTTGTATGAAATACCAGGTTTTCTTTAGCATAAATTATAATTCCACCTCCACGCGACTTCTCCCTTGTATTTGAAAATAAATGATATCCTTCTATATTAAATAATGATAAATCCTCTTCCTTAACGTTAACCTCAGTCAGTATAAGTAGGTTGATCTCGTGAGAACAATGCTTTAAAAGAATTAATAATTCGTCGAAATGTTTCCTTAGTGAGTGTATGTTTAAATGAACGGTGTGCATATATTTAGTGTTACTGGATACTATGCTCTGCCCCAAAGCAGTAATATTTTGATACGTATTAAATTCACAGTCTAATGAAGTAATTGCATCTGCGCATCTAATATACTTTTTGTACGCTTTTTGAATCAAATATGATATGATCACATATGATTCAAAAAGCGTGCTATGTGTGTGCATTTACAATACGCTCATGAATCTTATATGCACTAAAAATAAAGATTTTTTTTTTGAGCAGGCAACACAAAAACACAATTCACTCAAATTATACATGTCTCCGCTCTATGTTACGATTGTTGATCTGTATCTATGGTGCTAAAAAAGTCAAGTACCTAACCTAAAAAAATAAATATTTGTTATTGAGCTATTGATGAGTGAAAACAGAAAAAATACGAAACAAATGACTATGCTCAATTGTTGAAGGACAGACAGACAACGAGACATAGTAGGATGAAGCGCTGGAATGACGTCAATAGTATAGAACTAAAAAAAAATTTGCGGTTATTCTACTGATGGGTATTGACAAAAAGCCTTCCAATCGAGCATTATTGGAAAATGGATCCTCTTTACTATTATCCGTGTTTCACGAAATATCTATGTCCTATAACAGATTTTCAACACTTTTACGATGTTGGTATTTTGAGTACCCCCAGCCCGATAATGACAATGTTTTGTACAAAATACAGCCCCTTATTGATCACATGATTACGAAATTTCGGGCATTATATATCCCAGGTGATACCCTCGTCATCGATGAATCTTAAATAAATCATCAAGGAAGATTGCGTATAAAAACATATAACCCCGCTAAAGCCAGCAAATACGGGATCAAAATATACAAAATGTGTTCCGTGAACTGCTACGTTTGGTCCTACATCGTATACGCTGGATCAACAACGGCCTTTGAGGGCCTTGACAAACCAGGTACAGTTGTTATAAAGCTATGTCTACCGCTTCTAAATGAAGGAAGACTTATTGTGGCTGATAATTTATTATACAAGCCTCGGGTTAGCGAAATACCTAAAAGACCGTAACACTGATTTGTGTGGCACACTCCGTAAAAACAAAATGGTTTGCCACAACAAGTTTTGCAGAAAAAACTCAGAAGGGGTTTAGTTATAGCTAGGCAGTTACATAACTATGTTACAGTCCTCAAATGGCACGACAAGAGAGACGTTGTCATGATTTCTACGTGTGATGACGATGAAATGGTACCTACCTATAACTGGAGAAGAGATGAGACATTGAAGCCTAGAATGACGGTTGATTACAATACCGCTAAAAAGGAATTAACGTTTCAGATCAGCTTGGTTCCTATTATTCCCCTCTTAGAAAAAGCCTAACTTGGTACAAGAAAATCGCATATGATCTCATTTTTCAAGCCGCCATTGTAAACACGCGCGTCATATACAACGAACTTACAGGAGGTGCAAGATGTGTAACAAAGCCTTCTGCTTGAGCTGTTTCAATGAAAACCATAAAAACTGATGTGTATTTGGACAAATATAGTGATTTCAAGTGTGTAAATGACTATAATTACGTAAATAAAACTCTGTGATTTTTGTAAACAAAAAATTCCTTTTATTGCCACCAAAATGGACTCCCATGCACTAAAAAAACAACAAATTGCCAGATTTCATTTCGTTTATTTGATTTTGATGATGTGTCCTGTCACGTCCCGTATAAAAAACGAAATTAGCCCGCCACGTTCTGATACAAAAAAATATCGGAACAAGCATCATTTATTGATACAAAAATTTGGTATATTCAATATTATTGTGAATCCAAAATGGCCGCCTTCATAATTTGGCGGTCTTTATAATAATTTACAAACTTCGAGACATAGATATCATCTAAAAGGACATAAAAAGTAAAATATACTTAACTATAAAAAGTATCACCAACACAAATAAAATTTCCCTCCAAGATTCTGCAGCGCTAAAACTAAAAAACTAAAAAATTTGACACAAAAATGCTCATAAAATAAATTGTAGAAAATAGCATCTAGTTCATATTTGTGGAATATATTTTTATCGTAAAGTATGTCTGTAAAGAGATATAGCCAAAATATTGAAAGACATCGCCATTTTTTCAAGATGGCGGATGGAGTGGTAGCAATATAGGGTAGCAAATTTTAAATTCGGAAAGAATACATACAAATCTATTAAAATCACACTTCATTAAGTGCAAATTACTCATTTTACCTATTAGTAAGCATCATAGGTGGTAACTTCATCCCGGTCTGGCTGAGTTTTGGCCAGATTTGAACATGCCAGACCGACGGTTTACGAAAGGGGATTGAGAGACAAACAGATTGACATATAACTTGACCTTGTTCTCTATGAGCTATTTTTACTCAAAATTCTTACACGTTCAGGGCGGTCTGGCTGGAAACTGGTCAAGAGTAGGACTGCCAGACTTGCATTTTTATCGGTTTCTAGTTGGCGCGCAGCCGTGTATAATAACAGTTTTCTTATTCCTTATGAGCTTTTTTTACTCAAAAAATCTTCACACATTTTCGTCAAAAAAATCTGCCAGGTTTAAAACCGCCAGACCGGCGGTTTTATATCAAACTTTAGGGTCTCTAGCGACCTGCAGTGGTCCAATGCTTGTTCTCGATGAGCTCCTTTTTCGACGGTGGGCGCTAGCTCTATTGAAAATTGACACTTTTAAAAACATAATCATTGAATTGAAGGAGAAAAATTTAATAAATATGGCGACTTCCATATTATTACGACAATGTGCTGGATCAAAAGATTTTTTACAGAGGCAGATTTTAAAATGTAAAGGGTTACCTATGCCAAAACAGTACTCGGAAGAAATCAGAAAATTTGCACTGACTCTTCATTTTTATTCGCCAAAGGCTTATGATTTCGTTCGAAGAACGTATGATTCCTGCCTTCCACATCCACGCACCGTTAGTAAGTGGTACCAAAATGTTGATGCGGCACCCGGACTTTGTCAAGAGGCTTTTTCTACCCTTGAAGCCGAGGTTAAGGTAAGAGCCTGTCATCTGTGCTCTTATAATAGATGAAATGAAAATCACTTGTTTGGGATTCACAATCAAAGCAATACCATGGTCGAGTAAATATCGGGTCTGGCGTCGATAATGACAGTGTTGAAGTGGCAAGCCAAAGTTTGGTATTTTAACTTAACTGTGTTAACGGAAAATGGAAACTGCCCTTAGGATATTTTCTAATCACTAAACTAGTGATTAACAAACAGAGTGGTGAACAAAAGGCTGGTCTGCTGATTTCATGTTTATACAAATGTTTTGAGGTAGGAGTTGATGTTGTAAGCGTGACATGTGATGGACCTGCATCGAATTTTACCATGTTCCAAAACATGGGATGCAATCTTATGGAAATGAATAAAACTTTTTTTTATTTTGAGGATCATAAAATATATGCGTTCATTGTCATGCGCTAAAACTAGTGCGAAACACCTTTGGAAACAAAAAAAAAAATTTATGATTCGTTTGGAAGAAAAATTGATTTCAATTTATTAGTAAAACTTGTAGAATTACAAGAGAGTGAAGGCTTACATCTGGCCACCAAAGTCACGAAAGCTCATGTGTATTTTAATAAACAAAAGATGAAGGTGCGTTTGGCGACGCAATTACTAAGCGAGTCAGTTGCCGATGCTCTTGAATATTGCAGCAAAGAACTAAAAATTGAAGGTTTTGAAGATTGCGATGGCATCATTATTTTTATAAGACTTATGAATAATGTTTTTGATGTGCTGAACAGTTATTCGGTGAGACCTCCAGGGTGGAAAAAAGCTATTTGCTCTAAGAACTATGGACTTATTGAAGCACTTTTTGAAAAGGCCGAAAATAACATTAGTACGTTAAATTTTTCAGATGGAACATTAGTGATAGAGTCCCAGAGGAAGACCGGATTTATTGGACTAAATTTGTCATATTATATCAAAATTCACTTGTTTTTTAGAGAACTGGGCTATTTACAAAATATTTCTGAAAACAGTATTGCCAAATATGATGAAGTAATTAAGATTGCACGTATGACATTAATTATTTTACTTGTACTTAGGTCTAAATTTTAAAATGGAGCCATCATCAAAAAAAAAAGGACGAGCCAATTGGTCTGAAGATAATCTTCGATTAGCAATGGAAGAAGTACCAAACGGACAACTTTCAGTTCGCGCATCCGCTGTCAAATATGACATACCTAGGCGTACCTTGAGAAACTATATTACAACTGCTATGCTAGTACAAATTAGAAACTAGGAAGAGGCACAATTTTAACTAAGGACCAGGAAAAAGATTTTGTTTCGAAGATTATTAGACTTGCCGAAATAGGAATGCCGCTAACACCGAAGGTTATTCGTAAGCAAGTTTATATATTATTTTGTAAAAAGCAAGGAATCAAGCACTATTTCAATGATCTAAAATGTATAGCCGGGAAAGTTTGGTAAAACAAGTTTCTCAAGCGACACCCTGAGCTAGCAAAACGCAAAGCTCAGTTCATGAATCCAGCTAGCCAGCTATCGTTCGACAACATTTCCAAGCTATAAAAGAGTTATATGACGAATTGGATATTACCAACCATCCAGAAAGACTTTACAACATAGACGAAAAAGGATGTCGGTTAACTCTTCACCATCAAAAAGGTTTAGCCCAGAAAAGAGCTCGAAGAGTGCACTTAATAGTCCAAGAACATGGTCAAAATGTAACCATAGCTATGTGTGTCAATGCTATTATTAGAAACTCCATCCCGCCAATGGTCATTTTTAAGGGTAAAAGAATGAGACCTGAATTCCTGGATAATTTGCCTGCTGGCAGTTTAGTAAAGATGGCCCCTAAAGGCAGCATGACCACAGACTTATTTATTGATTTTATTGAACATTTAGCAAAACATAAGTAACCTGGCAAATGTCTGCTGGTATTTGATGGGGCAAGTTCTCATTTAAATTTTCAAATCGTTGCTGCAGCAGATAAAGCAGACATTGTTTTGTACTGCTTACCATCAAACACCACGCACGAGCTGCAGCCTCTCGATAAATCTGTGAATAAATCGTTAGAACACCACTGGGATGAGGAGCTATTAATATATCTATACCAACATCCAAACAGGAATATTACAAAAGGACATTTTAATACGATTCTGAGTAAAGTTTGGCCTAAGTGCATGACGCAGAATAATATCAAAAATGGATTCAGAGCAACAGGTCTTTTTCCGTACCGACCCCTATGCCATTCCGGAAGAAGCTTATGCGCCGTCGGTACTGACAGAACTGCCGAATCTACAGCCTTCAACTTCAAGAACAGAACGCCATTCTCTGCAGTCTGTTACATCTGAATTTAATAGAGCTAATCTAAATTCACAATCAGGCAGATGTAATGAGTCGGATACGGATTTTGAAGATGACCAGTCAAATCTATTGCTATCTTTACTAAGTGTCTTACCAGATTAACAAAATTCAGGAACCAGTATGTATATACACAGTACATAGTAGACTATTGCTCCTCATCTGAATCAGATGTGATCGCTGAGGAGAACATTGAGCAGATGTTGAAGGAAGTCCAGAGCAATGTAGTTCGTTATAGCACGCCCCCAGCACGTCAAGAGGCTCAACAGCTGCGAATATTCAACTAGTCTATGCGACATGTTGAAAATGGTACAAAATAGAGATACTGCTCTTAAAATTATGTGCGATAGTTCATTGGATCCGGAATGACGTCTAGAAAAATGTGCCAAAAGCGTGTATTAGCACAAAAAATTGCAAAAGTTATATTTTTTTTTTTATTTGAACAAAAACTTAAAAATCCAAGTAATGTTGTTAAAGTAAAAAATTGTTATAAACAAAGTATAAATATTTTTTTAACTTTTATGGCACGATCTTGTTAAGTATGTATGTAAGAAAGGCACTACGAAGCGAAAATTTTTTACGACCATTATTTAAACATTTTTTTTTCACTTACAATTAAGACGGTAGTTTGAGAAAATTTCGTTAGTTAACAATTGTTTAACTCGTTGAAAAATTAACTTTAAGTAAAATTTCCAACGGGAATAAATTATTTATAGTGTTCAGAACACACCATAATTTTATTCAAATTAAAAAAAATACATTCAATACCTTAAATAAATTAATTAATGTGCCGTACTCGCTTTTGACGCCACGCGCGCATCCTAAAAATGTCACGCGCAGACCTATTTTCAGCTTTAAATTAAAATTATAAATAATGGAGATAAAGTTCCGGGAGTTAGGAGTTTTTTATTGGAAATTTCCTCTTTCAGAATCTTTTTTTGAAATTTCTTAAATATTAATCGTTTATTAAAATTTTTCATCTTTAATTGTTTATAACTTTTCAATTTTTTATGTGCTAATACACGCTTTTGGCACATTTTTCTAGACGTCATTCCGGATCCAATGAGCTATCGCACATAATTTTAAGAGCAGTATCTCTATTTTGTACCATTTTCAACTTGTCGCATAGACTAAACGTCCGACAATCTTTTCTTCATCAGACATCTCAGATTCCGAAATTGTTTCACTATTACATCATATTCCAAAAAATTTGAAAATTTATTCATCTGAATAAGACGGGGAAAATTTAAACCCGTGTACTAATATAAACAAAAGTAATCTTACACCTGCTTGTTCTTCTACCGAGTCTGAAGATAATGTTTCATTAATGAATTTGAAAAAAAAAAAAAGAAAAATGCTTCTGGCATCACTAAGTCTCCATCTCAAGAGTTTTTGCCCACTCCAAATTATGATATTGTCAAGAATTGGTTTCACGACGCAAGGCTTTAAATTTCAAGGGTCAAAGAACAACTAAAGTTTTGTTTAAAGAAACGGAGAATAAAAGTGAAAAAGTGAATCCAAAGAAAGCTACAAAAGCTATTCCAAAGAAGTCTAACCAAGAAAAAAAGAAAACCCTTACTACCGAAAAGATAATTCAGAAAAGGAAGACGTACAAATCTATGAAGAAGTCAGATAAAGTAATAAAACAAAAACCGATAAACCAAAATAAAAATAATGATGATGTGTGGTATTGATACGGTTGTCATACAGAAAGAGTTGCAGATATGCAGCAATGCATTGACTGCCGTAAATGGTATCATGAAGAGTGTGTTGGCTTGACTTGACTTGAAGATTATGGCCAATTCACGGGTCCAGAATGTGAGTAATTTCTAATCTTGATAGATTAGAAGTAACTCACAAAGAAATCACCATTTGGACGCTTTTCTTCTGATCTCTTTAATTTTTAAGCATTGTAATAGCTTATAAGTACAAGTATGTCTCTTGATATCTGTATTGTTTTATTTTCTTTATTTGTTGATTTATAACAAAAATTTTGATTTATTCAATTACTTACGTATCGACGTAGTATTTGATTTTAAGCAACAAGTTTTATGTCCTATTTGTTAATGTTTGTGTTGTTTAATGCTAACAAATAAGTAGTCTGGAATAAATGATATGTTTTGATAGCATTTAATTTTAGTTCAATTATTTATCATTTTACAAATATTTATATTTTAATTCTTTAACAAAACGTTGTTAAATGTGTAAGGTTAGGTAGTAAAATTGTTGCGTATTAGTTATTGACTGATAATATTTAAGTTTCCGTATATTTAAAAAGGACCACCGTCCAGAAAGGCGTTTAATTGATGATTGATATTATTATCTTTTTTTTTTATTGTTTGTTACAGTTAAGTAAATTTTATAGGATTCAATTTTTTTATTATCTTATTTTATGAAATTTATTAATTTTATAACAAGTTTTCCTTTTAATATATAAAATAAGGCCTACTACTACATATTTACTAAAAATATTAAAAAATTCATTGTCAACAATATGAATAAAAGCAGAGTGAATAGATGTTCAATTGAAAAAATGTTTTATAAAATGTGTAGTCAGAAACATCAAGCTACATTACGGGCTTTATTAAACTACCCCGGATTAAATAAGGCCCGACAGACATTTTTAAAAACTTCATTTACGTGATAGTAAAAAGAGAAATCAGGTTGTTTTTTTTTTGTGATATGATAGTAAAAATAAAATCTTTATCAATTGTATTAAATGCTGTATGTACGTGTACAATAAATATATTACTTTGTAACGAATTAAATTAAGGTGGGCCTTATGAGATGCAACTACCTTATATTTTCTTCTTACAAAACTATAACATGAATATTTTTTATTTAATATTTTTTTTATAGTATAATACTTTATTGGTAAAAGCATAAAAGGTTCACATTACAGCTGTATATTAAAAAAGATTTAAGAACTACTTAGTTAAAATATGTAAATTATATATAACTTATTATCTAAATAAAATAAAAAAAAGATTTTGATATGTTTTACCGTCTTTTTGTTACTACTTTCTAATCCTGAGATTAACTGTAGATAATCCCGAAATACCGGGATTAGGAAAATCGACCGGGATAGAATCCTCTAAACGTAACAAAACTGTACAACTTACCTCAAGATTATGAGTTTTAAGCCAGTGATTAACGAAAACACTATTAGCATCTGTGAGGAGCAGCACCTTCCAACCTTCTTTGGCTAAAGTTGTAATCAGGTCCACCATTCCGGGATTAGGTCGCATCGATGCAATACTGTCCAGAATGTCTGATGGATGAAATCCAGCGGAGTAAGCATGCTCGAATACCTAAAAAAAATTGAGTTTAATGAATATTTAAGGAATATAATTAATCGAGCGAACAAAAAATTAGTTGGCGGCTGCACGTGATATCGCACACCTAGATCTAAAGGGAGTCAACTCAAAAATCGTCAATTTTGAGTTATGCACACCATCAAATTCCCCTACTTAAAGCCTATCGACCAATAAAACAGATTTAAAAATATGTCTGCAACTCGATACTAGATGGCACCAAGTGTCCATTTAGATTAACGAGCGAGCCCCACTAACCTTCCACCAAAACAGGGACATTTCTAATTGCGAGCAGAATTACGAGCAAAGTGCATGTGCTAGTTGTTACTAAATTGGAGTTATTATGAGTTGTACCTGTATTGTTGCAATTTTTTACAGTAGTATTTCGTGTTAACGCTTTCTAGGTGGTTACTGAGTAGTAAATTAATACAATATTTTGAATTAAGCCCGTATTGTTGGCAAGGTGAGATTATTTTTTACTTTTATTTTGAGTTGTTGCCATATTGGTGAAACATTTTCGGATTTGTAATTGACTCTATTTTGTTGAGTCATATTTTAAATACTTTAATTTCTTAAAAATTACCTAAATTATTGAACTATTCTGCTTTTGCCAATAAAGATCTTTTCAAATTCGTATAATTTTATTTTCATTTTGGGATTTAATTTATTTGTTCCCCTTTTACGGCAAAAATTTTGAGTTAAATCTGTTTAGACGGTATCCCTAAATATTACTGTATAATAATATTGCTAATAGGATAAAAATGTTAAATTTATTTTAAGTATCCCACAAGAATGCTTTATCAGCAAAATAATGAGACGTGGCCGGTTTTTAGTAAATATGGTAGACGATAGGGATAAAGAAAACATCTTTCCACCCATAATTTCTACACAACAAAAGAGGATTTGATGGTTACGCTATCTTATTTTGAAGTCTTATCTGAGGAAACTCATGCCGTCTTATCAGTGGTTGATACATCTATTCCCAGCACGTCCAAAAATTCTGGAGCACCAAATTATTATATTTCACCAATTCGCGATGAAAGTGATATTGACAACTCCGACGAGGATCCTAATTTTCGTTTGGCTCACAAAAACAATATTCCACCTAAGATCGTACCTCCATCGTCGTCGTCGCAACAGTGGCAGCTCCAGTTCTTCTAAATCTAATAGTTCGTCGGATACAGAAGATAATAGTGAGCAAGTAGACCCCCAAAATGCTGTATAGTTTCTGAAACTATTACCCAAAATCTCGGAATCGATAAACAGGGCAAAAAAGGGTACTTTTATTCATAAGTTCAGTCATAAGACATAAGTAGGTATTGTAACACCCTTATTACACAATAATACTCAAAACTAATTTAATTAAGTAGAAAAACTGTTTCACTGCTATAAAGTTTTTGTCATGTTACTTTGATAAAGTCTGGAGTATTAGTTAATAGAATCAGGCGTTACTTTGCACATAATATTATTTAAGCAATTTTCCGCGAAATAATATCCACAACCTGTAAGCAAATGTATGAGTGCACGCAAGCACCTCCCTCCTCCCACACTGCTTATGCGTATAGACAGAAATAAGATCGTGCAAACACCACCACCACACAAGCAACATTCGTGTATTACTACAAACTTTGTTCGCAGGTCCACCTGGGTGTCCAGGTGGTGTGGGCCCTTGCACGATCTTGCTGAGTTGCTTGTGTGGTGGTGGTGTTTGCACGATCTTATTTCTGTGTGTACGCATAAGCAGTATGGGAGAAGGGAGGTGCTTTACGCATGTTTATGCGTGGACTCACACATTTGCTTATAGGTTGTGGGTGTTATTTCGCGGAAAATTGCTTAAAATCATAATTTAATTAATTGTATCATGAGTATTATTTTGCTATAATAGCAATGTTTAATTCTGATGTATAGTATAAGATTTAAGTGAAATGTGATTTCTATGAGCATGTTTTCAGTTTTTTTTTAAACAGAAGTTCCTATTTTTTGTTGAATAATTTTCATTCATTCCAATTTAAGAGCTTCGCTCTTATCGGTGGAGCTTTCTCCATTCCTCTCTGCACTCCACCCTTCTCCTGATACGACACGACCATCACTTTCTCCTTCACCTGGTCCATAAATGTTCTTCTCGGCCTTCCACGTTTTCTTCTACCTTCAATTATTCCTCTAATAAAGCTGTCGTGTCGTATCAAGTGTCCTAACATCTTTCCTCTTCTGTCCTCGATGGTCTTAATATCTCTCTCTTCTAATTACCTAATTCCAAATTTCATTACTTTTCTTTTCAGTCCACCTTATTCTAGTCCAACTTATTCTCTCCATTCTTCGCCAACACTACATCTCGAATGCTTCCAATCTCTCTCTATCGCGTTGTGTCATGGTCCACATCTCAAATGAATAATTTTAAGAAAGATAAATATTTTATAAATAAAAGCGACTTAAGAGATGATATTAATTGATTTTATAGTAATATTAATAATTAATACTGATTGTTTTTATTACTACTAGTGTTTTTTGCTAAATCGTCATCCAACAAACCCCTTACTACTGGTCACAGAGCAATCTATTACTCGGACTAATTATAAATAATACATAATTCTATTGCATTTAAAGTTTCTGGTTACTTTTCAAAACAGAGCTAACTAACAACTTGATTCACCAACATAGGCGTAACTCAAAATATCAAATTAAATATACATACATTGTTTAGCAATAGGGAAATAACTCCGAAAATCCATTTTTTTTCTCCAATACATAATAAAATCACAGGTTTCCTATAACACTCTTGTTCTCTCTGCGTAATAAAAGCATATTTCTATTCAGAACACTTATGCAGTGCACAGGGACACAGTAATCAGTTTTTCGCATTTTCTGAAAAAAGTGCTTTTTTGAGTTAATACCTCTTTAGATCTGGGTGTGCGATATATTAGGTTGGGGAAAAAGTTTCTTCGCATTTTATATAAAAATTCAAAAGGTTTTTTTATAAAGTTTATTTACAAGTGACTTTAGTATATAGGTGCCATTTTGTTCGATAACTTTTTGCCATCTTGTTGGTAGGTACATGATCCCATTGCTATAAAATTTTTGGGGCTTCTGATGAAAAAACTGCGACAAGTGGTTTTGGCAGTCCTCTTGTGATGTCAACCTGACACTGCCTAAGGAATTCTGCAGCGACCGAAACAGGTGGAAATCTGAAGGTGCAAGGTCAGGACTATACGGCGGAAGCATTAACATCTCCCAGCCAAACTCCCGTAATTTTTTCTGAGTGGCTAAAGATTTGTGAGGTCTAGCGTTATCATGGTGAAAAACCACACCCCTTCTGTTGATTAATTCCGGCCGCTTTCTCTCAACTTCTTGCTTTAATCTCATCAGTTGTTCGCAGTACAGTTCAGAATTGATGGTCCTGTCTGGCGGTAACAGCTCATAATGAATAATGCCCTTCCAATCCCACCACACACACAGCATCACCTTGTTGCGAGTTAACCCGGGTTTCGCCACAGTCTGTGAAGCCTGACCGGCCTTTGACCACGATCTTTTTCGCACGTTCTTGTCGTACGTGATCCACTTTTCATCACCAGTTAAGTATCAGCTTCTTCAAAAATGGTTCGGTTTAATTACGTCGTAATAAAGAATCACAAATGAGTACACGGTTCATTAGGTTTCTTTCAGTGAGCTCATAAGGCACCCAAATATCGAGCTTTTTTGTGTACCCAGCTTTTTTCAAATGCGCCAAAACCGTTTTGTGGTCAATCCCCAGTTCTTCAGCTACATCGTAACTACTAATATGCCGATCTTGCTCCACTTTTTCAAAAATGGCAACAGTTTTGTCCGTAACAGGGCGACCAGAGCGACGTGCATCTTTGATATCAAAATTTCCGGATTGAAAACGCTTAAACCAAATTTGCGCTACTCTCACAGATACTGCATTAGGTCCATAAACATCACAAATTTTTTTCGCGGCTTGTGTTGCATTTTTACCTTTTTTGTAATAAAATTTTAAAATGTATCGAAATTCTTCATAAGAATCACTCATTTTAACAATAAGAAAAACAAATGAAAATCTCAAATTTACCTAATTTGAATTTGGAATTGTCTTCTGTAAAATTAAAACTTTTTAATGATACCAAAATCAGCCAGATACAATTGGTATAGCCCAAGATATTTTATGACAAGTTCATACATACTATAATGCGAAAAGACTTTTTCCCCAACCTATTATGTACGCTTACTGTATTACTGAATTTGGCAGCAAATTAATATGTTGGCGACTAAATTACTAGACTGGCGAAATCACTCAGGTGACAAAAACTCACAAGTCGGCAGATAAAAAGAGGCGAAATTTACCCCAAATTAGCACAGACATTTATAAGATGGTGACTTAATTTCCGAGTTGGTGACATTATACCATATAAGCAGCTATAAAACCAGACTTGGTTAATAAATTAATGGCTGCTAAAAATTCAATTTGCAGGCTACGGAAAATCCTATTTTTGGATACTGTTGGAGTATGTTTGTCATTTTCAAGGTTTTTGGGGGTGCGGAATAAAATGAAAATAAAATTTGTTTTGAAATTCCACAATGGCATACATTTTTGTTATTAAAATTAATATAGATGTCCTTTTCCAAGTTTCTGGGGGTGCTGATTACAAAATTGTCTTCCAATTTCATTTTCCAAAATGGAGAATATTCAATCTTGGTAAAATAAATATGAATACTAAATTAAAATATATTGGGGATGCTGATTAGGCTTGATGATTATTATTATAGTATGTTATGTAGTTCACGGTACCATAGATGGTATAGAAATTTTTCAAAATTCAGGATTCATAATTCAAGAATTCTGCCATTCATGAAGAAAATATGCGTTTTCCGGGTTTTTAAGGGGGTGGACTTCCAACTGGAATATGTAAATAACTATATATATCTAGGTAAACAAATCTAATTCAGTGCTCAAAACAATCAACAAGAAATAGATAGAAGAGTTCAAAAAACATGGAACAAATTTTGGAGCTACAAGGAAGCACTGAAAGGAAACTTTCCTATTAAATTAAAAAAGAAAGAAATGAATGCATGTCTCTTACCTTCCTGACATACGCATGCTAAGCATGGAAGTTTACCTATAAGGCTAAAAACAAAATCAAAACGAGTCAAAGAAGTATGGAGAGGAGTATGATGAAAATAAGCAAATTACAGAAAATACCACACAAAATCATCCGTGAAAAGACAGACATTACTGATGGCCTTAGTCATGCCCAAAAATTAAAATGGCGATGGGCAGGTCATGTAGCTAGAATAACTGATGATAGGTGGACTATAAGGACCACAGTATGGCCAGCTCTAGTCGGATACAGAAAAAGAGGCAGACCGCAAACAAGATGGGTAGACGACATACATACAGCAGGCAAAAACTGGGTGACAGTAGCGAGCGACAGACATGTATGGCAATCTCTGGAGGAGGCCTTCACCTGAGGAGGGGTTCTTGCTCACAAACATAATATTATGTATTATACAAATGTATATGTTACAGTCATTGTGATTAAATAGCTATTATACATAATGACTGGTCATTATATACAGGATGTTTGGAAGATGGGTGCAAAGCTTTAACGCCTTGTTAGTATAGACCCGCTATCCCCAACCCGCGGCCCGCGGGCCGCATGCGGCCCGCCGGGCCTTTATCTGCGGCCCGCGTGAAATCTGTAACTTAAAAATCAGCCAAGGAAAAGCCATTTTAGGAAAAAAAATAGACAAAAATTTTATTTTTTATGAAAACCCCTTTTATATTAATTTTTATTTTGAATTATATATTGGAGTAGAAATCAATTTAGTATCTTGTGAATATTTAAAGTATTGCCATCGACTAAAGAAAGGACAAAAATCGCGTTTTGTTGTCATAATAACCTAACCAAGAGCATGTCAGGACATGTCTAAGGAGGGTTCCGTAACTATAAACGAGTAATATGCTTTTTTTTTTAATTACTCCAAAAGTTACTGTCCGATTTGGTTCAAAATAATTTTCCTAAAGAGTTTTTAGTATGATCTATCAGCATGGAAATTTTCAAGTTTCTATCTCCTATAGTTTAAAAATGCTAGGGGGGGGACCAACTTACGAACTACTTTGGAGGCCGATTACTCAAAAATGGTCAACTTTATAAAAAAGTAACGTATGAAACCTTGCCTTTATTTTAAAAGACCTATTCTACGATACCCCACACGATGGGGTAGAGTGAAAAAATATTTTTCATCCCCACTTCACATGTATGGAGAGCCACCCCTAAAATATAAAATTATTATTTTTTTATGATCCCGAAACCGTGATCTATACACAATCTATAATTGCACCAAATTTCATCAATTTATATTCATAATTACAGGAGCTAGAGGCGCGGACAGACAGACAGACAGACAGACAGACAGACAGACAGACAGACAGACAGACAGACAGACAGACAGACAGACAGACGGACAGAGCGAAACTATAAGGGTTCCTTAAGTATTACGGAACCCTAAAAAGGGCTTCTCCTTATATTATTTGTTTTATCTTGTTTTTTAGATATGATATTATGTTGTTATAGCGGCATCAGAATTAAGACTTATGAAAATATCAGCTTTCTAGCTAAAGTGGTTCTTGAAATACAGCCTACGATGTAATAGGGATAGCATGCAGCGACAAACCAGCTCTAGATAAAGTTGTGAAAAAGCGTTCACAATTCCAAAAATCTCACTGAGTGAACATAATTATTATAATACATATATTTTAGTTTGTGTCGTTATCTCATCTTAAATGTTTAGTTTCACTCTGTTAACTACCTTGTGTTTTTCTATTATTAAATCGTTAAATTTAAACACCGTATTTTCTGTCCCTAAAAATTTTGGTTGCGGCCCGCGACACCAGGAGTACAACGGGTTTGTGGCCCGCGTAAAAAAAAAAGGTTGGGGACCACTGGTATAGACCATTTAGAACCGTATTTGATCATTCTTAGTGTTCGTGATGTAAGATTTTATTTTTTATCGAATTTTTACATTTTAGTTGCAAAAACCCCAAATTCCGCAATCAATTGCAAATAATGGCCAATCTGGAAGATAATCGAATTATTTTTTATTGTATTTGAATTAATTAATGTGTATACAATCAAATAAGACTTGATGTACACATCTGTATCATGAGATAAATTTGTTACAGGGGTTTGAAGTTAATATTGTTTTGTGAATTTCGGAAATCAAAATTTTTTGAGGCCATAAATAAAAAAACGGCAACTAGTATTGTTGTTTAAATATTTTGGAAAACATACCTAGTTATTACTCTTTCGATTGAGGTATCAACTACAAAGATCGCTCACCAATTACTGAAATTATGACCTACAAAGCAAAACTAGGCAGAAAATTAAAAAGTTTAGGCCAGTAGATTAAACGACATTTGCACTTTTAATAAATACTTTTTGTGTTGAAAATAATAACAAAGATTAATTTTGAGTATTATCTTGCACATTTTAAATTAAATTTAGGGAGAGATTTCTAACAAAGGCTAACTTGCGATGCAAGGCAATAAAAATGACCCTTCCAGGTAGCGGGCCTACTAGACAAAAAGTAGCAGTACTTTCAACTCATTTTGTGGCAAAATCAACTTTATGGATAAGGTGACTAAGCAGTTCTTCTTAGTTCTGTCTGTAAAAACCAAAAGTCTTTACAGAGGGAATTTTCAGTTAATGTGTGGGCCGGAGTAATTGGCAGAACTATAATCGGGCCGCATGTTTTACCGGACCATTTGAATGGAAATAACTATTTAGAGTTTTTAGAAAATGATCTTCCGACACTAATAGAGGAATCTGGAGCACTAATATTCGAAACTGACCGAGAAATAATCTTCCAACAAGACGGCTGCCCAGCACATTGGACGGTAACTGTACGGGAGCACTTAAACAACGCTTTCCCTAACAGTTGTATTGGCAGAGATGGGCCTACTGCTTGGCCCGCTCGATCACCCGACCTCACTCCGCTTGACTTTTTTGTGTGGGGTAGAGCCAAGGAACTTGTGTATACAAATGAGGAAATAAGCACGAAAGAAGAATTAATCCAGAGGATTAACTCGGCCTTTGAAACAATGAAGCTGGAGATGATGCTAAAAATAACCACAACAGAGGTGAGAAGAAGGGCTCGTGCCTGTATAAGGAATCGCGGCGGACATTTGAACACGAAAAATAAATGATAGTTAAAAAATATATTTTTTTATTATTTCTTTAAGTTAGTCCCTCAATTTACTTTGTAAATCATAATTTAAAAAATTGGTAAGCTATCTTTGTAGTTGATACCTCAAAAGAAAGAATAATAACCACGAATATTTTTCAAAATGTTTGAAAAAAAAAAAAAAAAACAGTTCCCGTTTTTTTTATTTGTGGCCTCAAAAAATTTGATTTCCGAAATCTACAAAAAATTATTAACTTCAAACCCTTGTTACAAATTTATCTCATGATACAGATATGTGTATCAAGTCTTATTTAGTTGTTTACACATTACTTAATTCAAATACAGTAAAAAATAATTAGATTATCTTCCAGATTGGCCATTATTTGCAATTAATTTCGAAATTTTGAGTTTTTTCAATAAAAATTTAAAAAATTCGTTAAAAATAAAATCGTAGGTTACGAACGCTAAGAATGGTCAAATACGGTTCTAAATGGTCTATAACTCTATACTAATAAGGCGTTAAAGCTTTGCACCCATCTTCCAAACATTCTGTATAATAACAATATTGTCTAGATAATGTGATAAATTAATCACTTTGTCCGGATATTATTTATATATAGCGAGCCAAAGTTAGCTAAAGTAATAAACACAATTCAACTGCGTTGTTACCCCTCCCGCTCTTCATCCCGTCGCCTATTATATTAGTACATATTAAGGCCCCCACAGACGAGAGGCTAATCGTTTCAGTTAGAACTGACGTCAGTTCGGCCTAAAGGGATTCGAGCCCACACATGATACGATTTTGCATCCGTTCAGGGCGAACTGAAGGCAGACCGGACCGTGTGTGGGGCCCCTTAGTATTTTAAGAGTAATACCAGATACTTGTATTAGTCTCTTTTTTTTTGTTTTATGGCTAGTGAGCTTTAAATTTACTTCATAAAGTTAAATTACTTTATATTCAGATCACAATAAAATTGACAACAATATGACAATGTTATTATAATTCTTATAATATATATAAAAATATATTATATAAAATTGCCAGTTAATGTGATTAATTCTGTGTCATTATCACTTTGTCTAAATTGAGTAGATATTATAAATAATGGCTGGATAGTATATATAATATCCGGATTTATTACTTTGGCTGTAACATATACATATATTTAATTGTTTTAAAATTACATAATATAACTGACATTGAAGTATTAAATACATAATATAATTACAAAAAAGTAAAATAAATTTTATAATATACTATACCACATATTTTATATATAACATTAGAATGAAAATAATAATGAATAAAATATTAACAATAAAATGAAATAAAAATTGAAAACAAAACATACCTAAACTATTGTAATATTATTTGTTTAATTGTAATGTAATTTAATCGAATTTGTAATTGATTCATTTTCAAATTAAAAAATGGTGGTTATATCTTTTTCCCACACGCATAATAAGCGATCGCGGCACGGCATTCACGAGCAAAGAATTTGAGGAATTTTGCAGCAAGAATAGAATCAGACATATTCTGAATGTCGTGGCCTCGCCGAGAGCAAATGGTCAAGTCGAGAGACTTAATAGGACCATTTTAAGTTCTTTGACTGCATACATGGGTGACGAGCAGAAGGGCTGGGAAAAGTATTTACCCAGGGTGCAGCTGGGGATCAACTCTACAATTAGCCAAGGGACCAATAAATCCCCACTTGAACTTTTATGTGTCCTGAGACCCCGATTGGCAAACGATCCGCGGTTACTCGTAGGAGATGTTGGCACACTACGGGAAGAAGCGGCCTGTGAAATCAAAAAGAAGGCGCATAATATGAAGACCCGATATGATCGAAGCCGACGTATTGGTGTTGATATCTCAGTCAGCCAGTTGGTGATGGTAGTGCGGAAAGTTTTAAGACCAGGGCTTTCCAGTGCAAAGCTAGTACATAAATACGCTGGACCGTATAAAGACACAGCCGTCTTGCCAAACGACCGTTTTGAAGTGACTTCCTTGTCAAAAGGAAAACGGGCGTATAAAAATGTAATTGCCCGAGATAAAATTAAGATATGGCATTCCAGGCGTGAAAGCTCTACGTCTGGCGAAGAGTAAACCAATTTCACAGTGGACAACGCTTGCCTACGGGGCCTACGCAGCGTTAGACCGTGCTTGCTTTCGGAGCCTTATAGCACTACAACCCAATTAAATGATGACTCTTGCCTACGGGGCCTACGCAGCGTTATACCGTGCTTGCTTTCGGAGCCTTATAGCACTACAATCCCATTGAACAATGACGCTTGCCTACGGGGCCTACACAGCGTTAGATCGTGCTTGCTTTCGGAGCCTTATAGCACCACAATCCCATTGAACAATGACGCTTGCCTACGGGGCCTACACAGCGTTAGATCGTGCTTGCTTTCAGAGCCTTATAGCACCACAATGCAATTGAAGAATGACGCTTGCCTACGGGGCCCACACAGCGTTCAATTGTGTATGCTTTCGGAGCCTGAAGCACTACCTATAACAGTAAAATCATGAGCTTGCCTAAGGGGCCTACGCAGCGTTTTAAGTGTACCTGCTTACGGAGCCATATGGTACAGACTCTCGTCAAAGTAACACTATAGCTTTCCAAGCCTTAGTGTATATATTGAAACTTATGCCTTCGGGGCCTGGCTATTTGCTGGCTTATTGCTCCAGCTCCTTACTCTATCTATCGAAGATGAGCAGCAGACGGTGAAGCCGCCGAAGCTCGGCTCAAGAAAATTTACTACTCCTTCGGGGACCGAAGGGCTGCAGGATGGCCGAACTGTTAGCCTGAAAAATCGATTTTATCAAAAGGACGTCACTATGTCAACTTATGACATGGGACAGCACTAGCTCTCTCTCCTTCAGTTTATGGCGCTCGTGCATATATTATGGTTTTGTGTAAAAGCAGTTGAATAAATGTCTCAATTGCCAGAAGGGTATTTTTCTGTTTAATATTTTTTTTTAATGAAATATGGGGGCAAACGAGCAAACGGGTCACCTGATGGAAAGCAACTTCCGTCGCCCATGGACACTCGCAGCATCAGAACGCTGCAAGTGCGTTGCCGGCCTTTTAAGAGGGAATAGGGTAATAGGGGAGGTTAGGGAAGGGAATAGGGAAGGGGACTGGGCCTCCAGTAAACTCACTCACTCGGCGAAACACAGCGCAAACGCTGTTTCACGCCGGTTTTCTGTGAGCCCGTGGTATTTCTCCGGTCGAGCCGGCCCATTCGTGCCGAAGCATGGCTCTACCACGTAAATATTAGTCACTGTATGGATTTATTGCATAAATGACAGAACATTTCCGAAGATATGGCTGCATACTGGGTAACCAGTCAAACAACTTTTCGATAACGCGTCCCGATGTCCAGTTAACACTAAACGCGGGGTATTTTTGTCTTTCTGCGTACTAGACGCAGACTTAGAACTCTTTAATCCAAATTTACTGCCATTCTCCTGTGTCGAAAGTCGCACAAATTAAATAAAAGAAAATGGTGGCAATTTAAAATAATAATAATATATAGATATATAAGGTCTCCGAAAATCAACTACGGATACTTCGGGCACATGATCCACTGATTATGTAAAGACGGTTAGGCAAAAAAATAATTGTCATACTCAAAGTAAAAAATCATCTCTTGTATGGGTGACTCTCCGCAGAACGCAAACTCGCCCATATAAAGAAAAAAAAATTTTTTCGAGTATGACAATTATTTTTCTGCTTAAACGTCTTTACATAAGCAGCAGATCATATGCCCAAAATATCCGTAGTTGATTTTACCAAACCTTATATACCCCACGTCAATCTGGCAATCAAAATAAGTATCCGAAAAACTTGTGTTACAGGTATCAGAAAACGGGAAGTATATTTAATACTTTTATACTATACATATATTTAAGATTTTAGTTATATTAAAAACATATTTAATACACATCCATAACCCAGGAACACAGAAAAACTTTATGTTCCTTCGTCAGGATTCGAACCTGTGAGCACCAAAGCGTTGAACCACTGAGCCACAGAGGTCGGCCAATGTTAAAGAAACAAAGAGTTCAAATAATATTAATTTACATTATTAATACTAAAGAAAATGTTTGGGTAAGTGTATTCAATTTATTAATGAACTAGCTGTCCTGACACATGTCGTTGAGTCTTATATTATATAATATGAACTGGAATGAATAAATAACTATACCTACAATGCAACCTACGTCCTAGTCATACACCTATACCTACTACTACAACCTACATCTTTTCCAATATTTTTCACTGTTTAAAACTTCCCTGAACTTCCACAATTATTTCAAGACCAAAAAAGCCAAATCGATACAGCCGTTCTCGAGTTTTGAGTTCCTCGGGAACGAGATAAAAAGTATCCTATGTCCTTCTCCTGGTTTAAAGATACCTCCCCACCAATTTTCCAGCCAAATCGGTTCAGCCGTTCTTGAGTTATATGTTTTTTTTTAAATTTATTGGAGTTAACAAACAGTAACCATACTACATAATTATAGACATAACACAAATAAAACTTATTAACTATGATACCAACATCGTTAACTACATACTATATAATTAACTTACATAAGTACAATACATTCAGTTGAGGGATGGATACGCGTACATTTATAATATGATAAAAAAATATTTAAAGTAGGTAAGGTACATAAGTATGTTTTATTAGTATATAGATTACATGCTTATTTAATATACTTTTTTTATTAAATCTAATAAATAAAGTTGCTAATTTTGATCATCAGACTCGATAACCAATAATTTTAAGATTTCTTTTTTATATTTTGCTATTTTATTGTTAAAAATATCATTGGAGAAAAAGGTTTTGTTATAAGTGTCAGACAGCCTGTAGAATGGTGAGCGCTTACCAACATAAGTTCGGCAGACTGCAGTTACAAATATTTGATATGGTCTACGACTATGTGTTGTTATGGGTATCTTATAACATATTTTATTATTTAACGATATACAATCATATCTATTATGACATAAATCATAAAGTAACATCATTTCGTGTTGAGTACGTCTAGATGTTAGTGTGGTAAGATTGTATCTATCCAAAAGGCTATTATAGGACTCTCGCGAATGACAACATCTGTGGTACACCGAGCGCAGAAACTTCTTTTGGACCATTTCAATAGCATCACTATATTTTTTATAATACGGATTCCAAATAACTACAGCTTATTCAAGTTGTGACTTTATAATAGATTTATAGATGTGTAAATATGTTGAGGATTGTACAAAGCCCTTGCAGGACCTCATAACGAATCCATACATCTTGTAAGCCTTACTGATAATGTTATCTATATGTTTATCTAGATGTAGTTTATCTAGAGTCACCCCAAGGTCCCTAAAAGAATCGACTTTTTATAGATGATGACCACATAACCTATAGGAAAATGTACTTTTGTTGCGTTTTTTTGTAAAAGTTATTGTTTTACATTTGTTTATGCTAAGCGATAATTTATTATTATTACAATACTCAGAGAATCTATCAAGGTCTTCTTGGAATCTAGAATGATCTTCGGTATCTTGTATAGTATGATATATTTTAAGATCATCAGCGTACATTAGAAATTTACAGAATTTAAAGGAGTGGTGCACGTCATTTATAAAGAGTATAAACAACAATGGGCCTAAAATAGACCCCTGGGGGACTCCAGAGCTGATAGGTACATAGTTAGATTCATATCCATTAATCATTACTTTCTGTGTACGATTCGTTATGTAGGACTTGAACCAGCGCCACAAATTCCCTCTAATACCATTATAAGCCAATTTTTCTAGTAGAATTTTATGATCCACTCTGTCAAAAGCTTTACGAAAGTCAGTGTAAACACTATTTGTATGTTACGATCCAGGGCTTCAAATAAATCAGATACGTACACTAGTAAGTTTGTTGTAGTCGAACGCCGAAGTACGAATCCATGTTGTTCTCCGATTATGATCGTATGTAGTGAGGGATATATATTATTATGAACAAGTCTTTCGAAAAGCTTCGACAGAGTAAGTAAGATTGAAATTGGCCTATAATTGTCGATAATACTCCTATTACCCCCCTTGTGGACAGGTACGATTCTAGCAGCTTTCCAAACAGAAGGGAATATTCCGTCCTGTTAGCAGATATTCAATATTATATTATATGGTTGAGATATTGCAGAAGCAGTTTCCTTAAAAAATAGTGGTGGTATGCCATCAACACCAGCACCCTTGGCAGGATCTAGAGAACGTAGCACTTTAAGTGTTTCTGCCTGTGATAATCTTATATTACTTATTATAAGATCCGAACCATTATTATTGTCAAGAATATCAGCATCGTCTAAGTTATCATTCACCTCACTAGGTTCAAAGACCGATAAGAAAAAATCGGAGAATAAGTTGCATACTTGGTTCGGATCGGAGGCGGTCAAATTTTTATACGTCATAGCATTTGGAATGTCCCCAGTACGTTTTAAATTATTTATGTACGTCCAAAAGTAATTTATGTTATTGTGTATACCGTTTTCTACATTTTTTAAATACTGTTTATAACATGTATGTGACTGATATTTAAAGCGTTCCCTGTAAATAGCAAAAACTTTGTAATCAGATATATTTTTGTAAGTTTTCCACTTAACCCAGCTTTTTGATTTATTTTTAAATATATGAATAAGTGTAGGTGTGAACCATATCGGAAAGGTAGAAGTTTTGGATATTTTTGTAGGTACATTTCTCTTAATGATTGAGTACAGAGTTTCATATAATAATGAAACTGCATTTTCAGCAGTTTCATGATTTAAGAGTCTTACCCAATCGATTTCATCTATTTCTTTTCTTATAAGAGAATAATCGGCTTTATTGTAATTATATATTTTCTTAGGGAGAATTTTCATAGTTTTAAGAGTATTATTTACTGGAACTAGTATATAGAACGGTGGGTGATGTGGCACTATAGGCACCAAGGGAACTGGTGTGAGCGAAGTCCCACAGTCAGAAATATTAGTGAGAAAGAGGTCTAATATTCGGTTTCGCTCATTTTTAAATGTATTCACCTGTACACAGTTTAACAGGGACACAAAGTTTACCATATGAGAATCAGACAAGCTTAAATAATTATTATATATTAGAGGTTCCATATGTACGTTACCTTTTTGCCAACCTAGGGTTGGTAGATTAAAGTCTCCCACTACAATAAAGAAGTCGACATCTGGCGACTGTAAAATAAATTCTAAATGCTTCAAATGAGTTTCGTATACTTGGGGACTAATTGCGGGTGGCAAATACGTTGCACTAATGATCCAGCAAGCGTTATTAATTAAATTATTAATTAATTAAATAGTGTAACTATTACGACTTTTTTATATATAAGGGGTGTCCGCCAAAGAATTTTCGACTTTGAATTTGAATAAACGGCGAGCGGGGTATCGGCGGAGGGGGGAGGCGTATTCATTACACTTACGCGTCGTGCGGATTTTAGTAGCCATGGATCGTTGGTCGGCGGAGCATCGTGCGTTTGCTGTAGAGGCATATTTTAAAAATAACGATTCTCCCGTGGCGGCGCGCAGAATATTCGCAAGACATTTCAATATTCGGCGTATACGGGATTGTCCTAGTACGCAACTTATTGGCAAGTGGGTGCGAAGTTTTCGTGAACAAGGACCTGTAGTGGGACACGGGCCAGGTGTATCGCGAACTGTGAGAACTGACGAAACAATTGAGCAGTTCGTCGTGATGTTATTGCAAATCCACGTCTTTCACTAAGAAAACGTTCTGCAGCACTGAATTTGAAAAAAACGACTGTGCACAAAATTATTAAGAAAGATTTTAATTTCATCCTTACAAAATTCAAATCACTCAAAAAATTAAACAAAGTGACTATGGATTGCGGTTGACATACGCTAGAACCATGCTCGGCAGATTTCCTCGTCCTCGGGGTTATGAAAACATAATCTTTTCGGATGAAGCACATTTTTTACTGGACGGGTCGGTAAATAAACAAAATTGTCGATATTGGGCCACCGAGAATCCAGAAGAATTGCATGAAAAGCCGCTGCACTCAGAAAAAGTGACCGTTTGGTGCGGAATAAGTGCGAAAGGAATTATCGGGCCTTATTTTTTTGAAGACGATAGACACCAAACAATAACCGTCAATTCCCAAACCTATTCGTCTATGTTGGAAAAATTTTTGGAAGCTGAGTTGGAGAACAATGAATGGGTAAACGGATCGACATGGTTTCAACAGGATGGTGCTACACCACACACTTCGCGAGCATCAATAAACATTGTAAGGCGCATTTTCCCCGAAAAAGTCATAAGTCGTTATGGTGATATCCCATGGCCCCCCAGATCGCCAGACTTAACACCTGCGGACTTTTTTTTATGGAGATTTCTTAAATCTGAAGTCTACGTTAACAAACCGCGAAATTTATTGCAACTGAAAAGAAATATTCGCAACGAAATCAGAGGAATTTCGCAAGAAACTTGCAAAAAAGTTTTCACAAATATGGTGTTTCGTTTAAATGAGTGTGTTCGTCTCCGTGGTAAACATTTAACTTCAATTATTTTCAAAACATAAATCCGCATTTGTATGTTTTATTTTAAAATAAAAACGATTATATAAAAACCTGTGAATCTTTTATTATTTAATTTTAAATTCGAAAATTGTTTCGCCGACATCCTTTAGATACCTATAGAGATATAGTCAGTCCGCAAAGCGAGTTGCGACTTTCGACACAGGAGAATGGCAGTAAATTTAAATTAAAGATTTATGTTTAAATGAGTGTGTTCGTCTCCGTGGTAAACATTTAACTTCAATTATTTTCAAAACATAAATCCGCATTTGTATGTTTTATTTTAAAATAAAAACGATTATATAAAAACCTGTGAATCTTTTATTATTTAATTTTAAATTCGAAAATTGTTTCGCGGACATCCTTTAGATACCTATAGAGATATAGTCAGTCCGCAAAGCGAGTTGCGACTTTCGACACAGGAGAATGGCAGTAAATTTAAATTAAAGATTTATATTAAAAATTAAAAAATCTAAGCAAGTATGCAGCATAGGCGCGAGGCCGCCGAGCAACCACCCCGCGGCGTTCTATTTGAATTTAGTACTTTATATTTTGCTTTATCATCTATGTTGCGCGTGCGGCGCCGCAGGAGCCGCACGCGCCGAAGTCATCGAATTTTATAAATCAGAGTCATAAAAAGCGATTCCTTTTTATGACTCTGATTTATAAAATTCGATGACTTCGGCGCGTGCGGCTCATGCGGCGTGCGTATAGGTGCGCATTCACCTTAAGAGGCCTGTTACTAGGGTTGTCAACATTTTTCATGATACGCTAAGGAAATAAAATTGTATGGAAGTAAAAAGTACCTCTTTCAGCGCTGCTACTTTCACAGTGAACTCTATATAAGTGACATATACTCACCGTTAAATATTATCACTCCTTTATTCCTACACGTTGTATATTTTGTAAATATCTCTGATATTTGTGCGTTCATAGTTACAATAATGAATGTTTTTGTAGGTATATGATGTAAGTAAACTAATAATGTAGGTTTTGTTTACCAATTTCGCAAATAAGAAATTGGTACTCTTTTAAATGTATTTAATTAGTAAACTACACATAAAATATTTTTTACATTTACCAAGTAGTGATGCCTCAATATTTCTGAATATATTAATAAAACTATGACTAGGACGTAAGTTGCATTGTAGGTATAGTTATTTATTCATTCCAGTTCATATATGTATAAGACTCAACGTCATGTGTCAGGACAGCTAGTTCATTAATAAATTGAAACCCAAACATTTTCTTTAGTATTAATAATGTAAATTAATTATTTGAACTCTTTATTTGTTTCTTTAACATTAACTAAAATTATTAAGTTTTAAATTTCCGTCATTTTCGTATGGCTCGGTTGAGTGTTGACAAACTCATCAGTTCAAGAAAAATTTTTTTTGAGTTTGTTTATTTAATTCGTTTTTAAAATCCACATTGCGCAGTTTTTATTAACACGTAGCACGTAGTAATGCGGTCTCAGGTCTCTATCTACATACGCGTCGCGAAACTATAATAATATATGGAATGTTATATTGGCCGCAAGCGGCGCGGGCAAGTCTACAGTCGAACTTACCTAAGTTACCAGATTTTTTGTAGGATTTATTTAAGCCAAAAAATATTGGATTTTAGTTTATAACCCGGGACAAAAGAAACAAAATAATTAGTGATAAATTTTTGATATTTTTCTGAGGATCGAGCGAGTTTTTTATTATTTATTATTTTGATTAGTCTATGGGCGCCCGCACTTATTTATGCGTGGGTATAGAATATTGCAGACATTGTGTGCCTGAGTACCGAGTATTTTTTTAACCCGAGATTAGTCAATTTACGCGACGTTTAAAATAATAGGTACCCCACGTAAACTAACCCGCGCCGCTCTCACTAGCGGCCTCGCTGCTAAATATAAATCAGGGCCTATTTCTGACAAAAATTTAAAACAATGTTTTATGTTATTAATTAGGTATACACCTAAATAATAGAAATACAATACCTAAATGTCATCTTATGAATCTGATTTAGCGATTTTTTTAACAAGTTAACGAAATCTATTGATATGAAATAATTTAAAATGCATTTAAAACGAATGCATGATAAAATGCATTATATAGGAAAGGTTCGGTAAAATCAATTACGGATATTTCGGGCACATGATTCATTGCTTATGTAAAGAAGTTTGGGAAAAAAAATATTCTTCATACTCAAAGTAAAAAATCATCTCATGTATGAGATGATCTCAGACTCTTGTCGAGTATGACAATTAGTTTTCTGCTTAAACGTCTTTACATAAGCAGTAGATCATATTATGCCCAAAATAATAGGTCTTTATCTATGAAATTGCCGTTCTGCAGTACTAGCCATTTCAAATCAAAACAATTTTTGTTTGGCTAAGAATTCTAATTTCAAATTAATTTTATTTTAAAAACATGGAATTCTTTTTCCAAAAGTAGTAATTTGTTTATTAATTAGTGTTACATTTTCATCGTAATTCAATCTTTTTCGTCATCATGGATAAGTTAAAAAATCGAGTAATTATGGAGTGACGTTATGTAATAAATTTTTGTTTTAGAATATAGTCTGTGCCAGGCTTTAGTCCGTGTAGATTAAGATTAATATCCATAATGCAACTTATTGACATATAACATCTATGTAATGCTCTTGTGTTTCTTTTCAAAGATCTACTGTGCGTCGGTGGATTATTAGAAACGCAGAGGAGGGATCCGTCACTGACCAGAATTTTAAACGACAACAGGAAACAACGTATAAGACAAACATACGCTGAGCGGCCTTTTACAAAAACCGCTGTCTTTGCCAGCGAATTTTCACGCTCCTTGCGGACAAATCGGCGAGGGCTTCATGAAATTGGTATGCACCACAGGCGTCTAGAGAATTGGTCTACATTGACCGAAGGGCAAATGGACAGTCCCATGCGGAGTTGCTGGAACAAGTGATGTTGCATACTGTGCGCTCTGTGTGGATACACAGAGCGCACAGTAGGCAACGAGGGACGAAGTGTCGTTTTTTATTTTTTTCAGGACAATTGTCAAAAACTTGGCTTGACCAGCAACCAGATATAAGGACTGTCCCTTGGCCGTCTAATTCCCCAGACCTTAACCCAATAGAAAATATGGACAATGTGTGCACCAACGTGGGATAGTAGGGATGAAAGGACTAAGCCTGCAGCCGCGCGTTAAGTTGCTACAAAAATGTTAAGCTGTTACCTTGCACTTGCAATGAAACGGAAAAAACAATTCTCTCTGTTCAATGTGTAGACTGCGCGGCACATTTAGATAGATTTTCCTTAGTTTCTTCTTGAAAATGTCAGTTTTTAGGCTCCAACATTGCATGTGAGTGTGATACATAAATCAACGGCCAACAACTTAATTTTTCAACTGAGCCAAGATAGAGCTAAACTATAAATGTCATCATCTGGGCTGATGCTAAGGTTCAGTGAACAGCACTTAGGCCCACCAAGTTAGTTGGCTGTTAAACTACAATGATGTATGTTTATATGTTACATTATTTGATATTATACATGCATTCAAGGTTATCTATATATATAAAAGAAAGTCGTGTTAGTTACACCATTTATAACTCAAGAACGGCTGAACCGATTTGGCTGAAAATTGGTAGGGAGGTAGCTTAGAACCAGGAAAAGGACATAGGATACTATTTATCGCGGTAAAATGTACGGTTCCCGTGGAATACTGTATTTACGCTTTTACGTAAAAACTACTTAACCGATCATCATGAAATTTTGCACAGATATAAAGTAGAGCACGGGAAAGGACATAGGCTACTTTTTATTGCAGAAAATGTACGGTTCCCGTGGAATACTGTATTTACGCTTTTACGTAAAAACTACTTAACCGATCATCATGAAATTTGGCACAGATATAAAGTAGACCACTGGGAAGGACATAGGCTACTTTTTATCGCGGGAAATGTACGGTTCCTATGAACAACTGTATTTACACTTTTACGTAACTACTTACCCGATCATCATGAAATTTTGCACAGATATAAAGTAGAGCACGGGAAAGGACATAGGCTACTTTTTATTGCAGAAAATGTACGGTTCCCGTGGAATACTGTATTTACGCTTTTACGTAAAAACTACTTAACCGATCATCATGAAATTTGGCACAGATATAAAGTAGACCACTGGAAAGGACATAGGCTACTTTTTATCGCAGGAAATGTACGGTTCCTGTGGACAACTGTATTTACACTTTTACGTAAAACAACTTAAACGATCATCATGAAAATTGGCACAGACATAGAGTAGACTACGAGGAAGAGCATAGGCTACTATTTATAGCAGAAAAATATATTTGGGGATTTAGTAAATAGGGGATTTAGGGATTTACAAATAATGCGATTTACACGACGATACTCAAAGGAAAATTCGAAGGTGAGGAAGTTCTCATTCCGAAGATCCTGATGATCCCTACCGAATACTGGGGCCTTACTCCCGAAACTGATACGATTTCGATTTACGAGTCTGATCCGATTTCGATTTTGATCTAGATTCGATCCTGATGCGTACTCCCGAACAAAATCGTATCGAAATCAAGATCGCGTTGAGATCGTGTCTTATCAGCGTCGTTAGCTGTATCCGGTTGCTGACGTCACGTCCACAAAGTAAACAAGTTACAGCTGAGTGCCGTAGTCTATGGTGAAGATTATTAAAAATATGTAAAAATTATATATTTTTCACATTAAATATCATTTTATATTTGTTTATTCAAATGGATCAGCCTCAATCTCATGCAATGGTAGGTTTATAAAGGTTATTTTTCTAAAAAAAACTGTGACCATAAACAATAGTTTTGTTAATCCTGTTTTTATTATTTGACGTTCTGTCAAATGTCAAAGTCATATAATGATAATCTAATTTGTCAGAAACATAGAAAGTCAAGTGTTGTGACGTACTTTGTATACCTATTCAAAGACAGATTGAGACAAATGAAGTCTTCATATTATTATGATACGTTAATATAGATCATATTATGTAGACTTCGTTTGTCTCGGTCCCTGTCTTAAGTGAAAATATATTGTAAAACATGATTGTGTAAACGAATGCGTAAAAGTTTTAATTAACTTTACCTAATATAACGGTGAGATGGTTTCTTCATAAGAGGAGTGAAATCTGCGACTAATAAAACGAATAAATAATTTTTAAGGCGATAATTTCATCGAAATTCCTTATAATCCATGTCCATTGCTAATGTGTTGATGCGGGCAATTATTCGTAAGTTTTACATTTCCTATTCTATTAGGTCCTTTAATAACATTAAATAATGCTTATAGACGACCCATATTATAATAAAAATCTCATAATTTAGTTCAAATACATTAAAACAAGCAAACTCGATACTATAAATGTGACCTCTTTAGCTATCGTGTAATTTGACGTTTGTTTACGATCCGGCCATTCGATTCTCAATCGATTGATTTCGTCGGGAGTACCAAAAGTTACGATCTAACGAATTTCTCGATCCAGGTTAGTTACAAATTGAGCCACCGCGCGATCGTGCGCTAGTTTAGGTGTCGGGAGTAGCAAAAGCTATTGAGATCGAGCTGATACGATTCTCGATTGTGTCGGGAGTAAGGGGGCAGATATGCTGTTTGAGTTCAAACGACTTCAATTTCCGATCCGTCTTGCATTCGCCATGACCATTAAGACCACAATGACCAGAAAGTTTGTGGTCTGAATCTACAAAATCCATGTTTTTCACCTGGTCAATTATATGTGGTATATTCACGGATCGGAAGACCATCTGCGTTATTTATTCTTGCGCCTGATAATAAAACGAAAAATGTCGTCTATTACAAGATGCTTTACTGAAGATTGCAACCCATGCAACAAAATACATGGCCCATTTTAACGATCATTAAAATAATTGATTTCTTTTTAATTATATCTATTATCCTAATGAAAAAATGCACTAATGAAATCCAAAATCGGCTCATTTATTGCCTCTAAGGTAGAACAAAGTTTGCCGGGTCAGCTAGTTTAATATATTATATAAAAATATTTAATAATGTGTTTCAGTTTACATTTTTATTTTGTCTTGTTTTAGGTGGATTTAAGCATGCTATAGCTTTTTTGGCATGGCTACATTGTCGGAATGAAGATCCATCAACGACTAGCATTCACGAAATTATCGTCAATTAGTACCAGCCTGAAGTTTATTAAAGCTAAGGAAATTGCGCCTAAGTATCAGCTTGTGCCCGAGCTATGGGAACAAGCTGACACTTTGGCGCAATAAATAATGAAAGTTTCCTCACAGTTGTCTTAATAAGCTTTTATAAAGAGCCCAGCAATGTGGACAAATAGTCAATTATTTGATGTTTTCAAGTACAGCTACAAACCCCGTTGATATTGTACAACATTGAAAGCTTTCGATGACTACATTTGCATGTGAAGAAGCTGCATTAGCAACTATGGAACAAAATGACTGTCCATTGTGGCGTGAACTAAGATAAGGAAGAATAGCGGCTTTAAAAGCATACTAAGCTGCGCACTGCAATGTTCTTGACGAAACACTGACTGAGACCATATTGGGATCAAGAAAACTGAGGGATACGGAGGCTATGAAAAGAGGAAGATTTTTGGAAAATCAAGTTTTAAAAGAAGTTGAAAAGCTGAAGAAAAAAAAAATGTAGATTAAAATTAAAAAATACATATCCTATTATGGGTGCTTCTCCGGATGGTGAATGTAGTTTATATAGCATTGAAATAAAGTGCCTAACGTCGGAAAAAGCCATGGGACGATATAGCTCAGGAAGTAAAAAAAAATTATAAAAAGGTTTCAAAATACATGGCACAAGTGCAACTTCAGATTCATTTTCCAATAAAACAAAGGCCCTTTTCTGTGTTGCTCATAATGATTTTGAAACTACAAAAAATGTAACTATCTTAAAAGTGGACTATGAAATATAACTGTGTGAAAGTTTGTTGGAAAAATGATTCTTATTTTGGAATAAAGCCATCTTTCCCAAGTTATGTGTCAATAGGTAAATAAACATTTCATCGAAATTTTATATAATATTGTTTTGTTTATTGTTGAGATAATTATAGAAAAATACTATTACACTAACCTTAGGTCATTCCTAAGTCCACTTAGGAGATTCTTAACTTTATGAGCCCGATTAGTAAGTGCCTAAGCGTAGGCAATACATAAGTCGGGTGTTTTCTCTATTTGTATGTCAATTGTCAGAGATCTAGCAGATTTTATAAACAGTGGTTTTAAAAATTCAAAGCATATAAAAAGTCAGATCGCAATCACCATGGCAGAGGACTTTTTGAATTTCCTTGAAGCTGCCATATTTGGTCCTAATTTATCGTACGTACGTACATACGATGTGTCTTCTCTTTTGCGCTTCCACTTATAAGCGAGAATCGTTTATGGAAAATATGGCTACCACTGTTTGCGGCCATTTTCTAACTGGTAACCATGGATTTTCGTAATTAGTATATATAAAATTTAAATTTTATATTAAATGAAAAAAAAAAAAAAAAAACAAGTGAGTAAATAATTAACAAAAATGTACTTGTCTGTACCTGGCTACCTTAATGTTGCGGCTGACTGGGAGCTGGAAAACATTTTTTTTTCAATTCCTGACATCATTTTCTTTCAAATGCCGTAAAATTCATTAAAAAACATATAACTACAAATTACACCAGAAAATTATATATACAAAAATAAATTACAGGTCATTGCGGCTAACTTTTTATAGGCAACCTGTCCCTAGCCCATTGTATACTTTCATAACATTCATTTAAAATTAGTTAAATCAAAAAACAGATACCTGCAGAATCGTGCAGTGGGATCTTAGGCTATTTTACTTTTTCAGATTGAAAGTTTTGCTGAACTTTGTTAAGTTATTAAGTCTATTCAATACAAAACTTACTGACTTCTGACTAATTCAAATTAGGCTGTATATAAATAATGCTACTTACGTTAAAGTGATCTTCACAAACATATAAAGATGATTTTGCAGATACTTTAGCCCTGCTCATAATCATACACCATTGATTTCATACTTTCGCTCCTCGTGGAACAGGAAAAAACACTTTATCAGGTGTAATACTTATAGTTTTTGTGCACTTCGGTACAATACAATACTTGTAAAAAGGTTTTTTAGCTTCTTCCATGGTCTATATATCGATTAACAATCAAAACGAGAATTGATTCAGTTATATCAATATTTGTTTACATCGAACTCAATAAGACTGTATGTCAAAGTCAACATGATTTTAACTGTCAACTGTCTTTTTCGTGTACAATGACGTCACAACCCAAGCCCGCGAAAATGGCGTGTTTAAATCGCGCAAAAATTATTGTGATTTTTAAATATTTTTTCCAGCCTAATGGATAATATTTTGGATGTGTTATATGAGGGATGTAAATTCAAAACCGACTCTATCCAAAAAAATAAAATTGTTTTTCTATTCTTACAACACTTTGACTCATTCCTTAAAGATTTTTATTTAGAGCTAGTACCAAAACTGCCTCTATCCTATAGAAAATAGCAAACAAAATGTTAAGTGAGGTTCAAAATCGACACTATCCACTTTGTCAAGTGCATAACCGCCATTGTATCATCTCGACCAATCATGACACAATAGCCATTGTGGCAGTTGAAGGTGTTTTTCTGTTACAAGTGCTGCAGGTCTAAAAAGGCCGTTTTGGCAATTCATTTTCGATTCTTGTTATGAATTACTGTATGAAAGATGACAGCTATCGTAAAATGGCCACTTGAATTGCAATTCATAATATGATTTGGATACAATTCATATGCAGAAATTGGCTGAAATGCATTAATTTGACAGATTTACAAGCAGAATTGCTTTAGTGTCAAATAGCAATATTGCGATGATATTGCGCAAGTGGCCTTTTTAGACCCGCTGGTAATTTAATTCATTTTGAGTGGTTTTTGCTACAATTATGGAAGTAAATATATCTCCCGTGACGAGAAATAATGCAAGGAAAAGAATGCGCAATGAAAATCTATGGAATCGCAACCTGGAAAAGCAGAAAAGGTAGGTTTTATACGGTGCAAGTTTAGTAGAAAAATTGATAGTTTTATGCCATAAGGCGTAGTTAATTAGTAATTAATTATAATACCTACTGAGTTGTGCTTGATAATTTTACTTTAATGTTTATTTATGATAAGCTTATGGGTAAAACCCAATAACTTACTTGGTTATATTTTTGTTCTAGATATTTGCCTAAAAGTTTACCAAATTTTAAAAAAATTGGGAAAATGCGATTATAAAAAAGGCGTTTACAAGTGCAACGAGCTACATCCTCAAGATGTTAGAAAATTTCATGCTGCTTTCTATGCACATAAAGATAAAAAACATCAAGACCAGTTCATATTGAAGCATAATATGAAAACCAAGACCCCGGCTCGCCGTAGACGAAAAGTCTCACAACGGCATGAATCAGAAACATTTACTGCCATGTATATAAAAACTTTTACGAAACCCTACAAATTACTAAGAGTATGTCAAAAAGTTTTTTTTAATGATTTTGGGCGTTGGAGTTCATAGAATTAGAAGAATTTCAAAAACTTTTTTGATATCTGGACAACTATCCACAGATCGTCGAGGCGGAGATAGGATGTCTAAAAAAATTTTTCCTAAGAAACGTAGCGTAATGTGTTTCATTGAAAAATTTAAATGTATATAATAGTCACACTATTGTCGCTCAGCGACGTCAGAAAGGAAATACATGTCTTCCGACCTTAACATAAAGAAAATGTGGCGACTATACCAACAAGAACATGACGATACTTTAAAGGTCAAAGAATGCTTCTTTAGGCATGTATTTAACACGAAGTACAATATAGGATTCAAAATGCCACGCGTGGATGTTTGTAGTAGGTGTACCGAAAAATTAAAGTAGCTAAAGATCGAAGGGATGAAGCTGCAAAAGCCGGTTATATGACAGAAATGCGTATCCATAAGCTCAAAGCTAAATGCTTTTACGAGTATTTAAGAGAGCAAAATGAATCCATATTGACTATGTCTTATGACTGTCAGAAGAACCAAGTGCTCCCAAAAGTGCCAGATCAAATAGCATATTATAGCCGGCAATTATATATAAACAATTTTACGATCGTTGTGGGTTCTTCCACCGGAAACATTGCCAGAGACAATGTATATTGCTATACTTGGACCGAGAACATACACGCAAAATCTCCAAACGAGATAGGTTCTGCTGTTTTTATCAGCTTACTACTCAGATTGATATAAGTAGTAGTATAAAGAAAATAAGACTGATGGCAGATGGTTGTGGATCTCTCATTGGCTGACAACTCACGCCCCAGCAACAGTTAAATGTGTAGAGTTAATCTTCCCAGTCCCTGGTCATTCATTTATGCCGGATGACAGAGTAGGTATTTGGAAATAATAAAATTTATATAATATTCGATAAAAAATAAAATCTTACATCACGAACGCTAAGAATGGTCAAATACGGTTCTAAATGGTCTATACTAACAAGACGTTAAAGCTTTGCATCCATCTTCCAAACATCCTGTATATATATATATATATATATATATATATGTTCGCGCCAGAGCGCGACGTTTATAAACTGGTCACACAGATCGTTTAAATCGGCCAATCACGCACGAGTATTGGCTGTCAGCCCTCAAAGCGCTGTCAAGAGAGTGACGAAGACTTGCTCCTGAGATTTCGCCCGCGTCGGAAGCATCCCGAATTATAAGTACTCGTGACGCGTCTGCGCATATTGTGCATTCGAATATACAAAACTCAGCTCGCTAGCGACACGCGATAAAACTACCGAAAACCCCGCTCAGCTGTGTAGTGCCTGCAGGAGAAGAATCCGCCCATTTCTGGAACCACAGCTTCAGCCAGCTCACCATCAAAGGTCAGTGCCAGTTCTAGTTTCTCTAAACAATCCTTAAATTCTCAGCCCAAAACCCCATTCTCCGCGTTTACCTATACCTACTCAGCTCATAGTCGTGTGCGCACAAACTCGCGCATACATCTTGCTGGTCCTTCGTCGCCTTCTGGGTCCTCCTGGCCTTATCTAGGGCTGGGCCCCTTTAGAACCAGTACCTACACGTCCATTCCGCTCAATTCTGCTCAAAAAATCAGCTCGATTCGTTATATTTTGACTGTTACATTCTGCCCAAGCGACGTACCTGCGTTGCATTATTTGAATTTTCTGCAATTATTTTGCCATATTTAACGTTAAACCCCTATTCTGCACATTAATATCAACATATATTTCAAGTAATTGAATTATTTTGTGTTTAATTCGGCCCGTAAACTCATAGGAAAAAACCCAAGATTTTTATTTTTTAATAAGTGGGTAGATATCTTCGGGTCATAATCGAACAAGTAACGAACATTCCAGAACTTCCCTAGGTACCTAATACATAATTTGTGCCAATATCACAGAATTTCCTCAGCTCATAATTAATTACAAAATTTTTTAGTGTTTGAATTGCATACCTATAAATTAACTTGTGAATATTGTGAATTACGTTCGGCTCATAACTTAATAGTAAATCGCCTTTGTATTACTAAATAACGTTGATATACTCATAATCTCGGTTTTTAAAAACACAATATTAATTAACTTAGCATTACTCTAAAAGTTACAAGTTGTATTCCAAAGCATTTCAAGTACCTATAAATACGTCATCGGCTCACTACACTTCGAGTTCGACCGATCGCACAGCTGATAACAGGTTTTTTGTGCATTTGTAGGTATAGGGAACGCGCGTTAACATCTGTTTGCATTTATTCTCAAATAGGTATTTTTTCATAGGAATAATAGTGAACTTCACATTGAATTATTATCAGCGTTCCGTGTTTATACAAATATATTATAGGTGTAACTTTACAGCTGTAGTAAGGTGGTCGGCACATATTGATATTTAAACCTACTCATACATTGTTTCATTACGTTAATCTGTTTCTAAGGCGCGCGTTAAGAACTTGTTTATATTTAAACTTCAGCACATTAATATAATATTACAGACGGTTTCTAACGCGTTAATATCCGCTCACTATATATACACAACTCTTTATTACCATCAGGTGATCGGTCCGCTCATTTGTTCATTAACTTCTATACACTTTATCATTTAATTGTATACATTGTCGGCACAGTATTTAAACCTATTCTCTGCACTTTAATTTAATTGTGCGCGTATTTTCTGCTCATAAGTGTTGGACATTTAACTTAGTTTTACACAAATATTTTTTTTTTTTAAAATGCCAACCAAGTCGCAAGCCGCCATCTTTAGACAAACAATTAAATCAATTAGTCGGCTCAGAGAGATCGCCTTGGCATTACACAAGGGTGAATCTAAACACAGCAAAACTGAATTTAGTGCGCGTTTTAAAGACTTACCAAACTTGAAACAGAAATTGGAAAACCTATACTGCGAAATTTTAGACGACGGCAGCCTCACAGAAGAGAATGAAAAATTTTACACAGCCGGTTACGAAAACGCGTTATCCGAATATTATGATATTTTAACTGCAGCGGAAAATTTAAGTTCTTCTCAAGAGTCAAGTCAGCTCAATTCCGCCGTCCTGCCCAAAATTGAATTACCAAAATTCAGCTCGCGCGTTGAGGATTGGCCATCGTTTATTACAATATTCAGGAGTCTCACGGACGACATGACGTCACTTACAGATGCAGTTAAGCTGCACTATCTTTTGTCCTGCCTATCGGGGGAGGCGCTCAGCATGATTGCACATTTAAAAATAACTAATGAAAATTACAGTGTCGCGCTCGACATTCTCACGCGTAGGTATGAGAACCGCCGTGTTCTCATTGATAGGTTTGTTGACATAATACTCGGCTTACCTAATATTCATATCCGCTCAGGCATACGCGCGACATTTTTAACTCCGCTCATCTCAGCACAAAGCGCCTTAAACAATTTAAATTTACCAATGGATAGTAACTATGTATTTGTGTCCATCGTAGTCAGGAAACTACAGGGTGAGCTTCGCACATTGTTTGAAAGAAAATTTGGTACCTCGGACACTCTGCCCACCTTAGGAGACCTGATTTCTTTTTTAGAGGAGCACGCGCGTTGTATCGAGACAGAGTTTTCTAGTACAGCGCGCGGTGTTACCTACTCACCACAACCGGGGCCCTCTCGTCAATACACACCCCCCGCACGCTCTCCGCGCAGTCCACGCTTTAGACCGATTAGTCCCGCGTATCCTCGTGATACTCAGCGCACGCCATCAGCTCATAGTTTAGGCAGCTATCACAGCAGCCCGGTTCCTCATCATCATCAACGCTATTTGCCCCCCTCCCCCCGAACGGAACGTCGCGAATACTCAACTCGGAACACAAACAAACACAGTCGGCTCTACTGTCCCTACTGTAAGAATACAGATCACAAATTAATCGCGTGTCCCAAGTATAATCATCAGCCCGCTCAAGGTCGTTGGGACTTTATAGAAGCCAACAACAGATGTCGTAAGTGTCTAGGTCCGCACTATGAAAATGAATGCCGTTCGACAAACACATGCAAAGAGTGTGGAAGTGCAAATCACCACACTTCACTACACCGTCACGGTACCCCGAATTCACCTGTCTCATCAGCGCATTTGCTCCCTCCACACTTACGCGCACAACCCCGCCGGCGTACTCAAGACAAACCACATACTTACACAGCCTATACACAACATACACGCGCTCATCAATCATCATCATCAGACCCCAACCAGTCGTCTGATCATACAACTTGTCAAATTCAAAACAAAAAACAATGACTACCTACAATCACGGAGCATATAGAATTAGAAAATCAGCCCAATAATTTAAAATCTCATTCAGCTCACAAAATACCTACAACTAGTTCAACTCATTATTCTGCTCAAGTAAATTCAACTCAGCACATAGAAAACCCATTAAAAACTCCAGTGTTACTACCCACAGTCGTTTTAAATATATCTGATAAATGTGGTAAATATCACAGAGCTCGTGCGTTATTAGACTGTGGTAGCATGATAACACTAATAACTCAGCGCATGACTAGAAATCTTAATTTGCAACCAAAACAATGCTCATTAAAAATTACAGGTGTAGGTGATCAGCACATACAACATTCTAAAGGTTGTGTCACAATAACATTTCGGCCCACACACCGTGACACACCATCTATTACTACTACTGCTCATATTCTCAAAGATGTTACAGGTTATTTACCTATGCAAAAAATGCCAGATGTTATACAACACTCAGACCGTCAGATCATTCCGTTAGCAGATCAAGATTATCATACTCCTGCGCCCATTGATCTCATTTTAGGCTCAGATGTTTTGGGTCACGTTTTAGACGGTACTAAGCTCACTTTGGGCCCGGGGAAGCCCATAGCCTTCGGCACGATTTTTGATTTTGCACTCATTGGACCCATTGAACATTCATGCGATTCACCTGTAGCTCAAGTTAACTCTGCCCACATTACTCATTGTACTCAGTCGACTCATTCTACACATTCTGCTCATGATATTTGCAAAAGCCTGGAAATATTCTGGGAGTCAGAAGAACCCCAGCCTCGGTCTGCTCATTCAAACCCGCTACACGAACAATGTGAAAACATATTCAGCTCAACCACCACTCGTGACGATTCAGGCCGTTACATGGTGACTCTTCCCTTTTTGTCAGATGCTCCCGTGCTAGGTAGTACCCATGCTATTGCCCTACGTAGATTTCTCAATTTAGAAAAACGGTTACAATCCGACCACACACTGCGACAAAAATATATAGAATTTATGAATGAATACATAAACTTAGGTCACATGACACCTTGTCATCCTTCTACATTTACTCACAAACCTCATTATTATATTCCTCATCATGGCGTATTCAAATCAGGTACTGACAAACTCCGCACAGTATTCGATGGCAGTTGCAAGTCATCTAATGGAGTCAGTTTAAACGATTGTCTGCACACAGGTCCAGCACTTCAACGAGACATTGTAGATATCATTATGTCATTCCGCGCACATCGTATAGTATTCAGCACTGATATAAAAATGATGTTCAGAAATATCCTCCTAAGACCAGACCAAAGACACTATCAGCTCATACTCTGGCGATCGTCCCCAGATCGACCTCTGCTCACATATGCACTCAACACTGTTACATATGGGTTGCGCTCGAGTCCATACCATGCTATCCGCACATTATTACAACTAGCTGACGATGAAGGTCATCGCTACCCTCAAGCTGCCCACATTCTGCGCAAATTTGTTTTCGTAGATGACATATTGTGCGGTCATGACACAATAGAAGAAGCATCAGCACTCCAAACCCAGCTCATTGAATTGTTATCACTCGGTGGATTTAAACTTAGTAAATGGACATCAAACACACCTCAACTCTTGCAAAGATTCCCAGACGATCAGTGTGAAATGCCTAAGGACTTTGACATCAGCGCAGAGTCTTCATCGGTTAAGGTTTTAGGTATTAGGTGGATTCCTCAGTCTGACGAATTTACATATCACATCTCATTACCACCAGTTACCCATGTTACAAAACGTTCAATACTTAGCACAGTAGCTTCTCTCTACGACCCAAACGGTTGGGTCACACCCGTCATATTCCGCGCAAAAATACTTCTTCAAAGGCTATGGTTAAGTAAATTGGATTGGGACGACCCCACTCCAAATAATATTACAGATGACTGGCAGCGCATTTCTCATGACCTTCCGCACATTTCAACCATACATTTTCCCAGACATATCGCTCCGCACAAATTCAATTCAACATACTCACTTCACGGCTTCGCAGACGCTTCGGAAAGCGGTTTTGCGGCAGTAATATATTTACACGAATCAGCTCACAACGGATCTGTTAATGTTCACCTCATACTCGCTAAGTCTAAAGTCGCACCCATTAAGAATAAACTCACAATCCCCAAATTAGAGTTGTCTGCTGCAACTCTATTATCTCAGCTCATGTTACGTGTTTCTCAACAATTATCTGCTCATCTCACAATTACACATCACGTTTGTTGGTCAGATAGTACCATAGTGCTCGCATGGATAAAAACTCCGCCCCATCGCTTACAAACATTTGAATCAAATAGAGTAACAAAAATTAACGCATCTTCACTTACACTTACGTGGCGTCATGTACCTTCTCAATTAAATCCTGCTGACTGTGCAAGCAGAGGATTATCAGCTCAATCTCTCTCTGCTCATGATTTATGGTGGTCTCCTCCATGGCTCAAACTGCCAGAGGACACCTGGCCCAAGATGCCTTCAGCTCATACTCGACAAGAACTGCCAGGGCTCAAGCCAAAATACTTACCATGTAATTTCTCGATACCCGGTGTAGATAGTGATCTGCTCACTCGCTTCAGCTCGTTAGACAAACTGATCGGCGTTACTGCTTACATGAGGCGATTCATTCGTAACTGTAAACTAAATTCAAACTCGCGTCAACTAGGCCCTCTAACTGTTAGTGAACGTAGAGAAGCATTGCTCTTCTGGATCCGCTCTGTACAGCAGAATGTATTCGCAGAAGACATACACCGCCTGCAAACTGATAAACTCTGCACAGTTCGACTACAACGTTTGTCACCTTTCATGCAGGACGGACTCCTCAGAGTAGGAGGTAGACTCACTCGTTCCGAACTCACATATGATGCTCAACACCCATTCATTCTGCCTAGTTCTAGTCCGCTCGTAGACCTCATAATAGATCACTATCATCGCATACACTGCCACCCTGGCACGGACACGCTACATGCTATTTTACGTCAACAATTTTGGATATTATCTGCACGCCGCATCATAAGGCACAGAACGTTTAAATGCATACGATGCTTCCGTTGCCGCGCTCAGCCCGAAGTACCTGTCATGGCTGATCTACCAGCTGACAGAGTCATACCTCAGCCTGTATTTAGTCACGTATCAACTGATTTTGCCGGTCCGTTTCTGCTCAAATCAAGTCCATTGCGTAACGCTAAGTTAATTAAAGGATATTTTTGCATATTTGTTTGTCTCACTACAAAGGCGGTTCACTTGGAACCAGTCTCATCGCTCACTGCTGAAGCATTTATTGCCACATTACAAAGGTTCTGCTCACGACGCGGACTTCCGGTATTGATACGTTCAGATTGCGGCACAAATTATGTAGGAGCTAGGAATTATCTTCTAGAGGTACAACAATTTCTAAAAGACAATAATGACGCCATTACTCATAAACTTTCAACTCAAAATATAACTTGGTTACTCAATCCGCCCAAGGCTCCATGGATGGGAGGAATCCATGAAATTAATGTTAAATCTACAAAGCAACTTTTGTACCGTGTTATCGGTGAACAACACCTCACTTTCGAGGAGTTTTCAACTCTGCTCACTAGAATCGAAGCTGTATTAAATTCTCGGCCCATCAGCCCACTTTCGTCCGATCCCACGGACTATCAGCCCCTTACTGCCGGCCACTTTCTTATTGGCCGTCCGCTCACAGCTCTTCCAGAGCTGACTCTAGATGATAGAGTAATATCCCCGCTCAAACGCTTTCAGCTCATTCAATCACTTTCTCAGCGCTTTTGGACCCTTTGGACCAAGTCCTACCTCCATACCCTTCAAATCCGCTCCAAATGGCTTTCCTCTTCCTCTCCACCCAAAATTGGAGAACTAGTTCTGCTCAAAGAAGACAATCTACCCCCGCTACAATGGAAGATGGGAAGAATCTCACGTCTGTTACCTGGGAAGGATGGAGTCATCAGAGTCGTGGACTTGGACACCACTCAAGGCCAGCTGCGCAGGCCTGTCGGCAAGATTGCCCGGCTTCCACTGGATTCTGCTCAAGATGGGGTCAGCTCAACGCCTTTGCGGGCCCCCCAGGATGTTCGCGCCAGAGCGCGACGTTTATAAACTGGTCACACAGATCGTTTAAATCGGCCAATCACGCACGAGTATTGGCTGTCAGCCCTCAAAGCGCTGTCAAGAGAGTGACGAAGACTTGCTCCTGAGATTTCGCCCGCGTCGGAAGCATCCCGAATTATAAGTACTCGTGACGCGTCTGCGCATATTGTGCATTCGAATATACAAAACTCAGCTCGCTAGCGACACGCGATAAAACTACCGAAAACCCCGCTCAGCTGTGTAGTGCCTGCAGGAGAAGAATCCGCCCATTTCTGGAACCACAGCTTCAGCCAGCTCACCATCAAAGGTCAGTGCCAGTTCTAGTTTCTCTAAACAATCCTTAAATTCTCAGCCCAAAACCCCATTCTCCGCGTTTACCTATACCTACTCAGCTCATAGTCGTGTGCGCACAAACTCGCGCATACAATATATATATATATATATATATATATATATATATATATAAAGCTAGGGTGAGCATGATAGGGTACAGATGCGGGATACAACCGAACTGTTATATCCCGCATCTGTACCCTATCATGCTCACCCTAGCTTTCCGACTTTGCTGATCCCGCATTTCTCCTATCGTCCTACGCTTCAGTCCAGGCCCCTTCAGAGCACTCCATCTCTGACTCCTGACCGCGACAGTTGTCTCAATTCTAATTTCTTTGTTTTATTGAAGTACTATTTCAGTTAATTGTAATAAATCTTTTTTTAAAAAGGGAAAATAGTAATCCCGTATAACAAATTGGTGGCAGCGGTAGGATTTTAAAAGATAATCCCGGGTACGCCTCACGAACAATAAATTGAATTCCAATATTCTAAATCCTCAACAAATCGAAAGTGTAACGAGTCCGCGGTTCCCGAGTTCCTGTTCGGTACATCAATTTCGCTGGGTCCAGCGCGCCGAGTTCCACGAAGTCCAGCAGCCGACGCCGGCCGCACGCCGCACGGATGTTTATACAAGCCCTTATCGCCGCATTTCTGTGAGTCGTTCATTTATTCTACTTTGGTCATTGCAATTTCTTTTGTGTTTTTGTATCCTTATTATTTGTAGTGTTTTGTATAAAGTTAAAATGTCGGAATCTAGAGCGCCTAGTCCTAAACTTGAAGTAAATATAAACGAACCCGAGGACGAAACAGTCCCATCCTCTCAACCTGGGCCTGTCACCAGGTCCAAAAAGAAAACGCAGACCACTACTTCGCCAAAAGTAGAGTTAGATCTCTCTACCTTACTTAAATTCATAAAACCCTACGATGGCGCTAGGGAATCGTTGAATTTTTTTCTTGTTAACTGCAGTAACGCCCACGATTTAGCTTCCGAACAACAAAAAGATATCGTTTTTAAATATATCCTATGTCAATTACAGGGTAGAGCCCAAACGACCTGTTCAATAAAAGAATTTGTAAACTGGTCACAACTAAAAGATTTTTTTAAAATACAATTTAGTGAACGGAAACACTACGCACATTTGCTAACAGACTTGCAAGAATGCAAACAGCAAATAAACGAATCTGTTAGTCAATATTCCCTAAGAGTCGAAACATGTCTGTCACAATTATTAACAGAAATTTCAATTGCACACGGTAGCAAAAACAGAGAAATGATAGGTCGCACTGCAGCAATGGAAGAACTAGCTCTCCATCATTTTCAAATGGGACTTGTACCTCGTATATCAAACGTAGTGAGGTGCAAGTCACCTAAAACATTAAACGAAGCAATAAATATAGCCATTTCCGAAGAGAAAATTCAGCAATTTTTATACAAACAAAATCCCCAACCTAAATCGCTTTCTTCCAGGCCTAGTTTTAACGCCAACCGCCGATTTCAAAATCAAAATCCTAATAATTATAATAATCGCTTCCCAAATCCCAATATGCGTTACAATAATAATAATAGCAACCGCGTTCAAAATCAGAGTGGCACTAACTCACCCCCGGTTTGCCGCTATTGTAAGAATATTGGTCACACGATAGATGAGTGTAGGAAACGGGAGTACAATAATAATAGAAATCAAAATTTTAATAGACCAAATTACCAACGACTTAATTTTACATCCTTTAACAACGAAAATTCTCGTGAACAAATTAATGCCGAAGAAGGTTATGATACCGTAGACGACGTCCCAAAAAACTAATTAAAGTATCGTCCCGGTGTCGTGCGGGACAAGTTCAATCTAAAATCGACACCTTACTAAATCAACGCACAAGTGGTGCAATTACTAAATCTACGCAACCCCGCTACATGGGCAAGTTGCATAAACCCACTGTATCGAGTTCAAAATCCACTGTATCGTATTCAAAAACCACTGCATCGAGTTCAAAATCCACTGTATCGTGTTCAAAACCCACTGTATCGAGTTCAAAATCCACTGTATCGTGTTCAAAACCCACTGTATCGAGTTCAAAATCCACTGTATCGTGTTCAAAACCCACTGCATCGAGTTCAAAATCCACTGTATTGTGTTCAAAACCCACTGTATCGAGTTCAAAATCCACTGTATCGTGTTCAAAATCCACTGTGTCAAATCCAAATTCCACTGTATCTATTAATCCTAAATCCTCTGAATCCAAATCAAATATTTTTGAGATAGTTAATGATCCTACAAAAACACTCTTACCATATGTCCTGGTTGACTCCCCTGTTTCAGAATTCCCACTTACCTTATTAGTAGACTCTGGATCCTCTGTAAGCCTATTAAAAAAATCTTGCCTAACCAATTTCCCTAAACTCACTAAAGAATTCATTAATTTAAAAGGAATAGATTCCTCAGTCGATTCCATACAAACTCTGGGACACTTTAATCTTAAAATCAAATTAGCTAAATCCGGTATTACTCACCAATTCCACGTTATTGAAAATATACACTTACCATACGATGGCATAATAGGGTCAGACATGCTAAATTCTAATAACTGCAAAATCGATTATAATAAAAATTTATTGTTATTCACAAAAATGTCTCTTCCACTGTACTTCCGAGATCCAGCCTACATTATTCCTGCTAGAAGTGAAACCGTCGTTGAATGTTCCGTCATAAACCCCGAAATCAAAGAAGGATTAATTTCAGACCAGCACATTTCAAATAATTTATTAGTAGCAAACTGCTTAGTAAAAGTCAAATCAAATAATCGCATTAATATAACAATAGTTAATACTTCCGAAAAATCAGCTACAGTCAACTCGAATTTAAAATTAAAATTGACACCATTTGATATAAGAGACTTTGACAAAAATCCCACTGTTTCTGTAAATAAAATTGATAGAACACAACCTACGGATAATTTAAGACGGACGACCCGAGTTCTTAATCAACTTAGAGTATCACACTTAAATAACGAAGAAAAATCTGCTCTCTTTAATCTCTGTGCAACTTTCTCTGACATTTTTCACTTACCTGACGAAAGCTTGACACATACTAATGCCCTGAAACACGAAATCAAAACGACTTCTGATATACCAATACATACTAAGTCTTACCGATTCCCTGAAGTCCACAAGGCCGAAGTTCGTAAACAAATTGAAAAAATGCTAGAACAAAATATCATTGAACCCTCTGATTCACCATGGTCTTCACCCATATGGGTGGTTCCAAAAAAATTAGACGCATCTAACGAACAGAAGTGGAGAGTCGTGATCGACTATCGTAAACTCAACGACGTAACAATAGGTGATACTTATCCACTTCCCCAAATTACAGAAATACTTGATCAACTAGGCAATAGCAAATATTTTTCTACACTGGATTTAACCTCCGGGTTCCATCAAATTCCCTTAAATGAGTCCGATAAATCAAAAACCGCTTTTAACGTCCCAGAAGGACACTACCAATTTCTTAGAATGCCTTTCGGGCTTAAAAACGCCCCAGCCACTTTCCAGAGGCTTATGAACACAGCATTAACTGGACTTCAGGGTATCCGCTGTTATGTATTCCTCGACGACATAGTAACCTATTCTTATGACTTAGACTCACATATTTTAAATTTGACTTCTATTTTTCAAAGACTGCGTAAATTTAACCTAAAACTTCAACCAGACAAATGTGAATTCCTGAGACGAGAGGTAGGCTACTTAGGACATGTAATAACTGAAAAAGGCGTGAAACCAAATCCTGACAAAGTCAAAGCTGTTACAAATTTTCCTATTCCCAAGTGCCCTAAAGACATAAAATCGTTCTTAGGGTTATTTTCCTATTATCGCCGATTCATCCCTGAATTCTCTATTATTTCCAAGCCTCTTACTAATTTACTAAAAAAGGATGTTCCATTTAACTGGGAGAACCAACAACAATTAGCATTTGAGACATTAAAGTCCAAACTAACAACCGCTCCTCTCCTAGCTTATCCTGATTTCACACAACCTTTTATACTTACTTGTGATGCGTCAAATTATGCAGTAGGTGCTGTCCTATCACAAGGACAAATTGGTAAAGATCAACCAGTAGCTTTTGCATCTCGCACCTTAAACAAAAGTGAATGTAATTACAGTACTACCGAAAAAGAATTGCTCGCCATACTTTTTGGCTGCAAAACATTTAGACCTTACCTTTACGGACGTAAATTTCAAATAGTCACAGACCATAAACCATTAAAATGGTTATTTAATCACAAGGATCCTAGTAGTAAACTGCAAAGATGGAGGTTAAAATTAGAAGAATTCGAATATGAAATTATTTACAGAAAAGGCAAACTTAATTCAGCGGCTGACGCACTCTCAAGGTACCCAGTTAATCCGATTTATCCTGAAAATACAGAACTTACCAATCCTAATAATGATTCCCAGCTATTATCTACTCCACCGAATCCAACATCGCCTGCTGACGCAAATAACGACGCGCGTGACTTATCTATGTCTCCAATTGATTTTAACATCGATTTTCCAGAATTCCAACATGACATACTAGATTACTTACCTATGACTGATCACGAACTTCCCGTTGTCGAAGAACAAGTAGTTCAACCCGTAACAGACACTGAAAATCCTATTCCCTATACTGATTCTAATAATAAAAATGTAAATACTCACCCTGAGCCAGGAACTTCAGCACAACCGGAATCTTCTATACCTGTTGATATTCCTATTCCTGATAACATTGATGAAAACGTATCTACTTACCCCGAACCAGGATCCTCAATACCACTGGAATCTCCTACGTCTAACTTACCTGTGATCGTCGATAAACCTCCTACGCCTGACTTACCTGTCGTCGATGAAAATTATTCTAAATTCTTAAAATCACCTACTAGATCTTACAATACCATAATCCATGAACACAATGAAACTCTTCTAAAATCATCGCAAAAATTAATAATTGTACCTACTTCAATAGACTTAGACGAGTCGGTACCATATGTGCAAGATTTGTTAAGCAGTTGTTCAAATCCTATTATCGAGGAATTTCTGAAAATGGAAAGAGAATTGTATACTTTTAACCCTTTAGTCATCGATGATAAAATTTATCTCTTTTTATATTTTAAGGTGAATCATTTTGATGAATGCACTTACCCAGACTTATTCAAAGCGTTGAAGTATACACGAGATCAAATAATTATGTCTTACCCTACATCACATCAAGTCGCTATAACTGATTTTAAAAGTCCATTTGATAAGTTCTCTTTTGTTAAAATATATAATATAATAGGATATGTTTTTGACTCCACAAATATTCAATTACACATATATCATAATAACATTATGTATCCGTCATTAAGCGAAATTAAAAAGATATTAAAGGATAACCATGATTTACCTATTTCCGGTCATCTAGGAGCAAATAGAATGTATGACAGAATAAAAGAAAAGTATTATTGGAAACGTATGCGTGCTGATGTCGAACATTACGTTAAATCATGCACTCTTTGTCAAGAAAACAAAGCTTTCAGACAAATAAATAGAGCACCGATGCAAATTACTACAACTTCTACCGCACCGTTTCAACGCATATCTCTTGACATTGTGGGACCCTTACCGGAAGTAGGCACCGTAAAAATCAAATTTATTATGACTCTACAGGACGATCTTACAAAATATTCAGTCGCGTATCCCATTAGAACAATAACAGCTGAAGAAACCAGCGAATGTCTGCTTCATTTTATCTCGCTATTCGGAATCCCAAAAACAATACTTACCGATCAAGGAACAAATTTTACTGCTGATTTATTCAAAAAGACTTGCAACTTTCTGAAAATAAAACAAATCTGGTCAACTCCTTACCATCCTCAAACTCAAGGAGCACTTGAGCGTAGTCACTCTACACTCAAGGAGTATCTCAAATCCTTCGTAAATGAAAATCAAGATAATTGGTCCCGATATGTATACACAGCTATGCTATCTTATAATACGGCTGTTCATACCACTACAAAATTCACACCTTACGAACTCGTATTTGGCCATAAGCCGTATCTTCCAGATTCAGTTTATAATTCAAACATCAATGACGCCACGTATCCAGAATATGTCAGAATGTTACAACATCGATTAAAGCATGCTCGGGAGAAAGCGATTGAGAACATCATTAAGTCAAAACAAAATTCAAAAACTTATTATGATAACAAAACAAGACCCGTGTCTTATAAGGTTGGAGATTTGGTTTATTTAAAAAATCATTTACGCTTAAGGAAGGCCTTATCCCCTCAATGGAAAGGTCCATACAAAATTGTTAAAGTTCATGGCTATAATACTGTTTCTCTGCTTATTAACCGTAGACATGTTAAACATCATGTTGATCAAATCAAACCAGCATCGGTTCAATCTTTATAGTAAGAATAGTTAAAGTAAAATAATTTTAAGTGAATTTCTTTCTATTTCAGCATTTCAGCCTTAGCGGCTCAAGACTCTATTCAACAAATAAATTCAAGTCCGGGAATTTACTTTGATCCAATAGGACAATTAAAAATATGTTCAGATTATTTAGATGTTGTCACTCCAGTAGACATATCGCATTTTCAATCGCATATAACCAATATAAATTCAATTCTTGGCACATTACGATTTTTATGCAACAAAGTAGAAATAGAATTTGACGATACCCTAGAATGTCATAATGTATTACAACCACTTACCATTAGAAATGACGAATTGGTAAAAGATTATAATTCCATATCACATTTAATTGATCACAGATTCCGTAGATCTGCATGGTTTGGTGGTGTAGGCTCTGCTTTTAAAACCATTTTTGGTACTCTTGATGAAAATGACGCCATCAAATACGATGAAGCTATACGAAATGTACAATCAAATCAAAAAGAGTTGGCTTCATTAATCAAAGATAATATTCTCATAACAACTACTACTTTAACAAATATTAACGTTACTTTAAGGAAAATAAAAGTTAATGAAGACAACCTTAATGAAGCTATCGACAACCTCTCTAACAAAATAAATAATATATCTACGATGTCTAAAAGCTTAATAATGAAAACTAATATGATTACTATATTAAATAGTCTAGAAGCAAGTATTATAACTTTATCATTTCAAATAGAGGATATTGTTAATGCAATTATGTTTAGTAGCCAGAATATACTACATCCAGCTATATTACCGCCTAGTCATTTATACCAGGAGCTTGTCGATAACTTTCGTCACTTACCTGTTGATGCGAAATTACCTGTAAATCTAGAATTAAATGAAATGTTTACTCTCATTAATGTCTCTAGTGTATTTAGTTATAGTGTTAGCAATAAAGTTGTGTTTATCCTTAGAATTCCTCTTGTATCCTTAAAAGAATATAATCTATATCATAATATTGCTCTTCCGACACCACATGATGCATCTAAACCTAGTTATTATACTTATGTTGTACCTAGTAGTAAATATATTGCAATGACCAATGACAAAAGTGCATATTGTAACTTAGACTCACTACGGGAATGCAAAGCGATGAATGCCCGAACCTATATCTGCGACGTGACCACGATCTTCTCCATCAGCGAGCATCCGAGTTGTGAAAGTGAATTACTAGTGAATACCATAAAAGCTCTACCAGTGCAGTGCAAAACCGAAAGTGTTAGCGGCCAAATCGATATTTGGAAATCTATCTCGAACAATAAATGGATATTTGTACAATCCATTTACACTAAAGTGTTAATTGAATGTCGTAACAAAACAAATGTTGATCTAAATGTAATAGGTACAGGAATTGTTTATGTACCCAATAATTGTATTAGTTATTCTAAACATACAAAATTAATACCTAAATCTCAAGCTGTGAAATTTAGAGTAAATAAGATATTTTCTAATGTCAATATAATAAATGATTCATGTTGTAATTTTAAGATAAATGATGGAGAGAATAGTGAGTTTCATACTTTAGATTTACAAAATTTCGATCTAGACACGATTAGTAATGGAAATATACTAAAGTTGAAATCATTAACAAAGGAAACTGACAAAATCATTAATCAACACAGCTTCATTAAATATGAAGCACATTATTCTTCCACTCTTGTAGCTATTTCTTTGATTATTTTTGTATTTTGTGTTTTTAAATGTTTAGTTTTAATAAAAAGGTACAACTGTCGCCATCCTTACATCCTTCCACGATTTTCCCAAACTCTTTCCGTCAATCCATATCCAACACAGGAAACCCAAGATGAATCTCCTTCTTCTTCTTCTTCTGGTTCCTCTCCTCCTTCCATTCCTCTTCAAGACCTATCTAAAGACAAAGCTAAACCTAAACCTATTCCTACTCCCAGCCTTAGAATCCATGTTTAATTTCCTTTATTTCGTTTTCCATAAACTTCGACCCCGAAGTTTAGTCTACCCCGGGGAGGTGTTATATCCCGCATCTGTACCCTATCATGCTCACCCTAGCTTTCCGACTTTGCTGATCCCGCATTTCTCCTATCGTCCTACGCTTCAGTCCAGGGCTCACTCCATCTCTGACTCCTGACCGCGACAGTTGTCTCAATTCTAATTTCTTTGTTTTATTGAAGTACTATTTCAGTTAATTGTAATAAATCTTTTTTTAAAAAGGGAAAATAGTAATCCCGTATAACAGAACGTATAACCGCCTCCTTTTTTTGGAAGTCGGTTAAAAATTACTGTAGACTCTTGTGGCAGCGAGTCGTTTTACACAGGTCACATCAATTATTACTAGCTTTTGTCTGCGGCTCCGCTCGCGTACATAAAGTATCTGATGGAAACGCTGTACTTTTCGGGGATAAAAAGCAGCCTGTTTCAATCCAAAGCCTTAACTACTACCATTCTAAATTTTATCGAAATATATATTAGTATATGCATAAAAGAGGAACAAACATCAATCACTCCATCCTTTCACATTTATAGTAGGTAGTAGAAGGATTCAATATGACGACAACGTGTGTGTGTGTGTGCGCGTGTGTGTGAGTTGTGACACAACACAAGTTTCAGTTGCCAAATATTTTGCTTTCCAAAATATCAGTTCGATGAGCCGCAAGTGATGGAAGTATTTATGCTAGATTTCTAGAATACGAATACACGTTTGTTACACAATGTTTTGTGTTGTTTCCTTGGTAATTATTTAATGGTTAAACTTTAAATAATTAAGATAAATGTGTGCTCACAGGCGCGCGACGACGATGCACAGTGTACGGACATGTATGAACGCGTTGGTCAGAAAGGAATAAAAAAAATCTTATTTTTATCTATATTTTAATGTTGAAAATTAAAGATAAATAGTCACTTCATTTAATTTTAGGCTTATGAGGGTAAGTGTAAAATTATTTACTTGCCAAATGATCCTCAGTTCAACCATGTTGTCGCGTCAAAGATTGGGTTGCGTTAATCATCTTTGAGTTGATCGCTTTGTTTTTCAAGTTTTCTTCGCATATCTGTTCTTGTTTAGTATGGATATCACAGCTACTGGTATGTACTTATGATAAATGTTTAGTTTAGTTTAATTTCGATACCATTATGTTCATTAATAGTCCACCTATTTGAACATCTTTTATTTTTTAAAACAAAATGTTCTCTTAGAGTTTTGACAGTGTTCTACAAACTTCTACAATATAGTTTATTTGTAGGAATAATAGCCACATATGTCTATTTTAGTAATTAAGAAAGAAATGTGCTGACTTTTGTTGACCTTAGTACAACTTAGGTTGAAAAACTAAAGTCGTAAAGTAAAAAAAAAATTGTTAAGGTTTTTTATCATTATTTTACTAGTTTACAGTAATAATATCAATCAATCAATATCTTTATTCGCATAAAACACAATACTATCGTGATTAGTTAATTTATTTGCAGCAATCCTATTACCATTACTAAAGTGGTTGGCTTGTCCATACAAACGTAATATGTATTTGATAAATATATTATTGAACTTCTTTTTGTAGACGTTTATTATTTTTTTAGGTGTGGTAGCTGTAACGAGGCGTGAAATGGTTGATTATATTTTTAATCACCCAGCTAAGTCCTTTGAATTGAAATTGAAGTATTTAATAGAGTATTTAACTGAAAAAATTCACTGTCCCGAAGAAGAGCTAAGAAATCTTAAACACTTGTTAAGCAACATTATGATCCGATTTCAAAGAAAATATTCAGAGGTTCATAAGAAGAAAAAACGTTTTTACGAAAAATTTGCATCATGGTTAGATGAATCAGAAGACTTACCTACATCAAAACTGTCTTCTCCAGGAGGTCCTGGTCGTCCGAGTATTTCTTTTGAAAGTAGTAGCGATCGTTCGAAAAGGCGAAAGACTGAAACTTTAAGACAGACAACAAGTACTGCTGAGCTTTGTTATGCTGCTCAGATGAGTTTGCGAAGTTCTGGACAAGCTGATACTGCTGCCATAGTAAAAGAGGTCATAGCATCTCCAGAGTCATTGAATAAATGTAAAACGGCATTAAAGTCATGCGATGATGATCGACAATTAACTCCGGAAGAAGCTTTATCATGCAAACTTGACTGTTAACCAATATAAAAAATTAAGGAAAATTGCGAAAAAACGATTTCCTAGCTATGACTGCGTATATAAAGCTAAACTATTGAGCTCTCCATCTCTGGACCTGATTTATACAACTGAGAAATATGCTCGAGTATCTTTGCAAGTTTTATTGAATCACACAACTGGACAGATTATAAAGTTGCAGGAAAGTGTTCTTACGAGTATTGAGTTTACTGATTCTGAAAACGAAGAAATACAGCTAAAGTTGCAAGTAAAATGGGGATGTGATGGTTCATCAGGTCTAAGCACCTACAAACAAAGGTATTCAGATCCATCAATTTCTGATGCAAGTGTTTTTTGTTACATCGTTGGTGCCTTTGCAACTTATAGCAGAATGCAATACGAATATAATCTTGTGGAAAAATCCAAGGCCTTCGTCATCGCGATTTTGTCGACCTTTGCAAATTTTATTTATTCATGAAACCACTGAAGTAATCACTGATGAAATAAGTAGAGTGGAAAATGAGATTTCGCAGTTGCAACCAACACTTGTGACAAGAAATGGTAAAACTTATTCCATTTCGTATCAGTTGTTTTTTACTATGGTTGACAATAAGGTATGCAATGCAGCTACTGAAACCACGTCTAGTCAGAGATGCTATTTGTGTCAAGCAACATCTGCTCAATTTAATTGTTTAACTTCTATGCTTAGACGGAATATTGCAGATGGTACTACAAGATTTGGACTCTCAGTTCTACATTGTTGGATCAGAGTTTTTGAGTGCCTTATACACATTGCCTATAAGCTGCCCTTTTCAAGGTGGAAATGTAGTAAAACGGGCGATAAAAAAATTTTGGAAGACACAAAAATTAAAATTCAGGCAGATTTCAGAACCCGGTTAGGACTTATTGTGGATAAACCGAAACAAAATTTTGGAAGTTCAAACGATGGAAATACTGTGAGACGTTTTTTTGAAAATTATGAAGTCTCCTCTGAGATAACGGGCATAAATAAAAATCTTATTAAAAGATTTTATTATATATTAATAACAATATCATGCACCTATTCAATAAATGTAGAGGTATTTAAGAAGTATTGTTTAAAAACCGCAGTAGTTTACTTAAAATTGTACCCTTGGTACTATATGCCTACTGCTGTCCACAAATTATTAATACATGGTCCTCAAATAGTCTCAGACTTCATCTTGCCAATTGGCGCCCTCTCTGAAGAAGCCCAAGAATGCCGAAATCGAGATATAAAAGGTTACAGAGAAAACTATTCTAGGAAGTGTTCTCGAGTAGCTTCAATTTCTGACGTTTTCAATCGTCTGATGATTTCATCAGACCCATTGATTTCAAGTTTGCAGGAACTTCCAAAAACCAAACTTAAAACGATTCCTGGTGAAGTCATGAAAATGATGATTATTCCCGAGGATCCCGGAATTTCCACTTCTGTTATCAGGAGTCGCATGGATGACAGTGAAGTTCAAACCGACTTACAATCTTTTTCTAGTGACTCATCTGACTAAAATTTAAAAAAAATATTTAATTGTGTTTTTTACTATTATATTATAATAAATAACTTCTTTAAAGTTCATGAGTTTTTATTAATTTGATTTAATACAAGATGCTGCCCGCGACTACGTGCGCGCAAAAGTAATTTCGCAGAATCCGTACATTTTTTGCGATAAAAATTGGTATATGTCCTTCCCCGTAGTCTATTTTACATCTGTGCCGCATTTCATCAAAATCGGTCCCGTAGTTTCGTAGCCTATTCAATGCAAACAAACAAACGCTTCCTATTTATTAAATTAGTATAGATAAACATAAAACACGAATAAAAAGTCAGAAAAAATGCATAAAATAATAATGGCCAATGCTCTTATACATGTCCGTACACTGTGCGACGGTGCGGGCGCAGGGGAGGCGGTCGTGCAATCGCCGTACACGCGCCAGTTCGGGTGCTTCGCCAGTGCGAAGGACAGAATGGACGCGTCGCAGATCTGCGTCATCGCCCCGCGAAACCACAGCGCCACCGCTTCGACGTCGACGGGGCCGTCCGTCGTCGACTCCCAAATCCAACCACTACCGACCCGCCCCGCTGCCGCACGCAATAAACATCTAAAGCGATTACAAAGACAACTTTGAAAATAACAACCACAGTTCGGCCCTCGTACTAAGGACCAGGTACGTCATCATCATCGCCCCGCGAAACCACAGCGCCACCGCTTCGACGTCGACGGGGCCGTCCGTCGTCGACTCCCAAATCCAACCACTACCGACCCGCCCCGCTGCCGCACGCAATAAACATCTAAAGCGATTACAAAGACAACTTTGAAAATAACAACCACAGTTCGGCCCTCGTACTAAGGACCAGGCACTGGACATTTCGTCCAGAAGCGATACGCACGTAGGTTTACCCGCGTAAATCGCCTTTCTGAACCCCTCTCCAGAAAGGGGAATTACGTGCGTTATATATATATATATATATATATATATATATATATATATATATATATATATATATATATATATATATATATATATATATATATATATATATATATATACAACCGAACGTATAACCGCCTCTTTTTTTTTGGAAGTCGGTTTAAAATTACTGTGCTATAATTATATATATATATATATATATATATATATATATATATATATATATATATATGGCCAAGTAATAATGCTGGGTGATGATTGTCCCGTCAAGGATTGGAAATCGTATGCGGAGAACGTTACAAAACCACCAGGATTGTATCATTTCAAATTCTCAGACTGCAAAAGATATTTCATAAAGAGAGTGAAGCATAACCATCAAAGAACCATAAAAGTGTTATGAAACGAGGAATTAAAACAATGGATGAAATTGGCGTAAGAACTATCCCACCTGATAAAGTAAATATTAGTAAAGCTAAATTGGAAGACGTAGATAAACTTTTACGAAAACATTACGGTGATGCTTGGAAAGATGACTACGGCGATGATCTACTGTCCTAGATAACAACTACAGCGATAGTGCATCGCGAGACGAAAATATTGAGCCGTGCGAGTATCAGCAAGAAGTGGGAATGAGCGTATAGATTTTAGGTGAAAATTAAGTTTAAGTAAGTCACTAAATTTATAATATCATACATAATAGATGTTTAATTTGCGTTAAAGTTGTTTTTAGTTTTCCAAGAATTTTAAGAAACGGGTTTGTTTGTCCTAAATAAATACATACATAATCAATTATGAGTTTAATTTCATGATAAGTAGGTATTTATAACTTTTCTTAATCCAAGATAAAAGTAAAAAAAATACGTATAAAATTTCTTGGCTCTCTTGTGCATAGCTATTATGGCATGTCATAACCCCCTTTATTTTTAAGAGCTAGAAGCAATACTGCCACTGTCCATTTAAGTGAAATGCAATACTGCCACTATGAAACACTCAGATTCATAATCGCCTCTACCCATATTTCAATCGAAAGTTACACTTATAACTTCATTGTTATACTAATGATTATTCAAATGAGATTGATTCTGTAGCGCAGATTCTTAGAAATAAATCAAAATTAAATGACCTATTTCAGAAGTTGCGTAAGACTAACACTTTCTCTGCCATATAACTAGAATACTTAGAAGATTTCATTGAAGTTCAAAACTAGTATTAAAGACGTTTACTGACGGTAATGATAATGCTTCTGGCTATTCCTAATGGGATTAGGGCGGTCATTAAAAAAATAAGAAGAAGTAGAAGAAGATAACGTCACGTCAGACGACTGCGTTTTTAAACATGAGGTCAAACGTGAAAAAATATTTATTTTATTGATATTAAATAACAATAATAACCTAACCAAGAGCATGTCATAACATGTCTAAGGAGGGCTCCAAAATTATCAAAGCGCAATGGGTTTTCTTCGAATTGCGTCAAAAGTAAACCGATTTCCCTTAAATATAATTTTCCTAAAGAGTTTTTAGCGCGATCTATCAGCATGAAAGTTTCTATTTCACATAGTTAGGAATGCCTCTTTGTGACCTCTTACAAACCACTTTGGACGCCGATTACTAGAAAATGGTCGAATTTGTAAAAAAGCCATTTAAGAAAGCCTTTATTTTAAAATACCTATTCAACGATACCCCATACGATGGGGTAGAATGAAACAATTTTTCATCCCCATTTCACATAATATATGGAGAGCCACCCCTAAAATATAAAATTATGATTATTTTATAATGCCAACCTATGCAACGATACCCCATACGATGGGGTAGAATGAAACAATTTTTCATCCCTATTTCACATAATAATATATGGAGAGCCACCCCTAAAATATAAAATTATGATTATTTTATGATGCCAAAAACCGAGATCTATACTCAAAACTATACCAAATTTCATCCATTTATATTCACATTTACAGAAGCAAGATGCGCGGACAGACAAGACAGACACATATAGACGGACGGACGGACAGAGCGAAACTATAAGGTTTCCTTATGTAACACGAAACCCTAAAAACTATAAAAACAAATAAATTAAAAATTACAAATTTGAAAAAAAATGAGAATTTTGAAATAAAAAAACGTGAGTTTAAAAAAAATAACGTCCGAAATCTCGTAAAATATTAATTTTGGAAAAATGAGTTTCATTGAAGAAAATATTGAAAATAATGGAAAAGGGTACATCGATGTTGATCCTTGAAAGGTCAAGGATCAACATCGACTTAACTTATTAACCTGTTTATAATACTGTATAATATAACTAGATGACGCCCGCAACTCCGTTGCGCCAAACATTTTTCCGGGATAAAAAGTATCCTATGTCCTTTCTCGGGTCTCAAAGTATCCCTATACCAAATTTCATCAAAATCGGTTCAGCGGTTTGGGCGTGAAGAGGTAACAGACAGACAGACAGACAGACAGACACACTTTCGCATTTATAATATTAAGTATGGATATGGATATTTCAAAGTTACATCTCTAGCACGATTACTATTTACAGTTTATATTACCTCTGACAGGACCTTTATGCCAACAACGTTATGATCACTCACATAGAAATCCCGAGGTAAATTAGCTCTAAACGGACTGCTTAATGGACGATAAGTAAAGCAGTAATGCATTATTTCGTCAGCATCACAGTAAATACACAAGCACATTTAAAAAACTTTCTTCGTGTTTTTTTTCCTAGAATCGCCATGGCAATGTTGACCTTCAGATGAGAAAATGCATGAATTGCTGGAACGGCCAATAGCACGGCCAAGGTCTTTGGACAGGCGCCAATGGATCTTGAATCTTGGCGTGTTTAGTGTCGCATTCGGCATTATGTAATTACTTTTCTCTTAGTTTATTTATCACTTAACCTTTAAAAGTTATATAATTATGCATTTCATATTCCACGTGTATTAGCTATTGTGCTATTTTATTGCGTATTAGGTACACACGTAAGGGTACATAGGAGTATAAATGATATATAAGGTTTGGTAAAATCAATTACGAATACTTCGGACACATGATCCACTTCTTATGTAAAGACGTTTGGGCAGAAAAATAAATGTCATACTACTTTACGTACGATTTTTATTTAGGGCTCAGTAATTCTAAGCACATACTATTATAAACACATACTGTAAACGTAAAACCTAGCCATCTACAGGAGTGATAACATCAGTTCGGATGTGTTAAAAACTATATAATCAAATTTGTTATCTATTGTTTGCTAACTAGCTACAAGGTAAAAACACTTAATCATATCCGTTTCTTTGGCAGAGACGAAGTGGGATAAGTGGAAAACCGAGGCGAGATATTAGCATTATTGGACTTTCCATAAGCAGACAATACATAATTTTAGGAGGCTTTTGCAATCTTACTTAATGGCATTATTATGTACCTAGGTAGGTAGTAATAACATATATTATGGCATTGAGTATCAAAAATATGAATATTTAGTCTTTGTCTTTAGCCTTAAAACTTGTGTTAATATTGGGTATAACCATTATGAAAACGACGATCGACGAAAATCGTAAGGATCTAATGTAATATGTCTTTAATACCTAGAAAACAAAGGCAACTTTTATTTACAGTCTTTCGTCAGACTTACTCATATAACTCACACCCTAAATTAGGATGTTACCTACATGTATTCCTAATGTATCATGATTCTAGAGCAGTGTTTTTCAACCCCCAGGGGATCGCGACCCGACATATTATATTATGTACTTACATCCGAATCCTAATTATGGAGACGCTTAAAAACGTCGTATGGAATGAATATTTGTAACACTGTAACATACACAACATGATAAAAAAGCGAAGGGTCGGCGGGTCGCGAAATATTTTTTCATACAAGGGGGGTCGCATCTTGAAAAATGTTGAAAAACACTGTTCTAGCGAATCTGTGACGATTTCGCACACGTTTGCTGTTGCGTAAAATGTCCGCCATTTTAATAATATAATAGCCAAGAATAATATCTACTTGAAAACACCTGACCTTCCTTTTTATTAGATTTCTTTTTTTAAGCTTTGGTCTATGGTCAGGAATGAGAAACAATATTTTATTTTTTTTGTTTATATTTTTTTTCCAATTAATATAATTGCAAAAATTTTTTGCAAATACAAAAAAATTATCGCTTCAAAGAGTATTTGGTGCTGTTTCTGGCTGATTATTATTATTAGAAGAACCATTTGGTAACAATAATCTAACACAAAACAAAAATTTTCCGTCGACCATGTGTTACTCTTATCAAGTTCAGCAAAATTCCATAAAAAAACTGAAGAAATTAATTATGAATGTCATAATGATGAGGCAGATACGAGGATTATTTTTCATGCAAAGCGGAACCAGGCTCGAGAATTTTTATTAAATCATCTGTTAGTGTCATTATTTTGTTAGGAAATATGCACAAAATTTCTGAATCAGAAATTTGGCTTGCCAGTTCAACAACAAAAAAAAACTAATAACCAACCTGTTCATTGAATTAATTGCACCGATTTAGCATCGAAGTTAGGATTAAAATTATGCTAAAGTCTTTGCCGCCTTCCATGCGTTTACAGGTTGCGATTACACGGCAGCATTTTAAAATAAAAGAAAAGTTAAGCTATTTAAAAAAATGAAAGACATCAAATAGTTTTTGCGTCATTAACAGACGATATTCCCATTGACAAAAAAATGAACACCGTTCAAGAATTTACTGCCAGTATGTATGGCATCATGAACTGCACCTAAGTGAATGATGTGAGATATCGCATTTTCATCAGTGTTGCCAACAACAGTTTTATAATTCCGCCGACTTCATTACGAAATTCCGTTAGAAATCCGTTAAACCTCGGATTTTTGTCGTCAGTAAAATCCGTTAAAATACCAGGGTGTAAAATTAAGGTAAATAAAAAACTACATAAAAAAAAATAACTCAAGTTTTATTAAAAAGATTCTAATACTATATTGTCTAAATCATCGTCACTATCGTTATTAGTCTCAACCATCCCGGATGCAGTAGCAGTAGAAGTTGACGGCTGGTAGGTTTGAGTGGTTCCAATTGTATTTATTACCTTATCTGGTAACTCATATGTGTAACAAGTTTTTCCATTGCGCTTTAGCCCTGCTCGTATATTAAGAATGGCATTAACCATATCTGTCTTCATTCTATTTCGTAGCTTTGTTTTTACGCCATTCATTACACTGAACACTCTTTCAACCTCTGCATTCGAATATGGTAAAATCAACATTGAAATCGCAAAATCACACAGTTCTTTAAATGGATTACTGCCAGCGGCATCTTTGTACTCTTTCACTTCTGACCAAAACTCTATCGTATCGTTAACTTTCGTCCACTTCGTGAGATTGATTGCATTCCACTGGGATTCTATTAATGTGATCTCATTATTTGAGTATTGAAAATGAACCAATAAGGTGTTTATGGATTCTTTATGAACTTTCAAAACATTTTTACATGACAGCAATGTCACTTTTTGCAATATCTCAATATTATCAGGTAGCCTACAACGCAGTTGTTGTATTAATTTTACTATAAAATTTATGCACCGTTGTCGCTGTTCATGCTCTGTTTGTTCATTTATCAAACGCTTTTCTCTCATTTCCCTTATTTTTGCTTCAAATCCGTAACCAAGGTAAGGTTTTGGGTCCAAATAATTTTCGACATTTATCGATAAAGGATCGACTTGCGGACGTGGAATAATTATTTTTGCAACCAGAAATCCAAGCAGTGTGGATAAATCATTAAACAATTTACAGGGATCGGCATTTTGGGCTTGAAAGGCTTTATTTACTCGTTGCAATTCTTCTAAAATCGGGCATAAAAATGATATAAATGCCAAATTCATGTCGTCTCTATACATTCGGTAAAGTATCTGAGCAGTATAATTTCGGCTCGATATTTCAAAATGCGTTTTTAATTCAGACCACTGTTTCAGTATTCTTTCTACTGCTGAATGGATCGATAGCCAGCGAGTTTGACATGCTCGAACAATTTTTAACGGATCATGACCTTCATTTATTGTTTTGTACAACTCTTTATATTCGGCCTGTCGAGTCGATGACTGGGAAAACCAATTATATGTTTCGGCAATCAGAAATTCCAGATTTCTCGGTATTGTGCCTTCTGAAGCATGGGATACAGCAAGCTGAATGGAGTGACACACACATCGAATGAGAACGAGTCCAGGAATGTCAGCCTTTAATTTTGCATACACACCGTTATTAACGCCAGTCATGACACTTGCATTGTCAGTTCCTATACCGCTCAAATTTTTGTAGTCCAATCCGAATTCGTTTAGAGTATCTTTGAGTGCGTTAACTATTCCATCTGCAGTGCATTCAGTTAGTGGAGCCAATTTTAGAAATGAAGTTGTTATTTTTTTTGCTTTTATACTGTAGTATATAATCACCAAGCCAAGATATTTTGTCACGCTTATGTCCGTGGACTCGTCTAAGAGTAGACTAAACTTTCCCTGTCTAATGTCCTGTTTCAAATCATCTTTAAAGTGTGGACTTAACACGTTTTTTATAATATGGCTACATTTAGTGCGGTGTAAATGCATATCTTTAATTCCATCAGAATCAACGCCCACTTTTTTCATCATCAGACTTAAATGATCCACAGTTAATACGCTACAATGTTCAGCAATAAAAAGCGTCGTGTAAGCTTCACATGATTTTGTTTTCCCTACAGCTTTTTTTGGGAAATCAATTTTGCGTTGCCGAGCTGGTGCTAGTATATTTGAATTAGCAATGTGCTTTTTCGACGTCATGTGAGCTTTTAAATCTGAGTATTTATTGCTTTTACTCACGATACACCGACATAATTTGCATTCTGGAAAAGATTCGCCGGAACTATCTTCTTTTCTTACAATCCAGTCTTTAAACAATTTATCCACAAGCCACTCACTACGAAACTTTTGTTTATAGTTATGTTTCGGCATATTGACCAGACAACATTCATTAAATGAACTTTTAACAAAAAACAAAATGCAAGAACAGATAATTCGCAGTGTATGTAATGAAATAACTGTCTGACTGAACCTAACAACAAACTAACTTATCTAAATATTATGTGAAACAAAGAAAGAAGTAAGAACAATACAAATATGTCTAAAGTGCAACAGAGATAGCATCATTATTTTTTGTTTCTGCTACCTTGTCTATGACTAGGGAAATTCCCGTACCTCAGTTTACAGAGTTGCCATATTAGAAATAAAAAAAATCGTTTTGAATTTTGTGTTATAAAATAAATTCCGCTAAAAAAATCCGTTAGCCGCAAAATAAGATTCTTCCCGTTTCTTCACACCCTAATCCGCTAGATATGACGGGAAATCCGTTAAGTTGGCAACGCTGATTTTCATAAAGAAATACTCTGATAAAGAAGACAGCAAGCAGTTTTTAAGAAAATTGACTCCAACTCTATACCATCATGCTGGATATCATTGACTCAAAAAATTTTACGAACTATTTTCGTAAATTCCATGTGGCTTAATGCAACGGATCCGGTATGCGTGAAACATAAGCCTGAGAACTGCGCTTGGTTCTTAGATGAATATTTAAAACCAGTAGTGTTCATTGGGGACACCTCTAAGGATAAAAGACATTGTCGAAACAACTGAAACAGAAAGCAATGACGAAGGATGTTCAGAAATTTAAGGTCTCAATGAGGGTTTTTAAATTAGTGACATCAGCTTTTTGACACGACAAGGACCGTCGGGCTACCAAGCGCGCCTGGTTTTAAATATTATTAAAGATTATTTTTTTAATGTAAAGGTTATCATCCGAGGTTGGTCCCATTTTCAAAAAAGTGGTGACCTGATGATGGGATCTCCTCGAAATTTATATGGACACATATGGTGATTTTGAGTTTTTTTTAGAGTAATCCAAGCATATGTTACCAAAAAGTAAGATTTTGCTCCAAGGTATACTCTGGATCCAAAAGTACAGAACAGAACTCCTGACTCCTTATAGACACACGTTTGGGGATTTCAGCGTTGTTTAAACAACTGCAATCATATGCCACTATGTCAATTAGAGTAATCATCATCATCACATCATACATCATCACATTATGATGGTATAAAAGGTACTTCTCATAGTATTTTACACCTACATGGATATCTTTGAAAATTACTCTGCTATTTATGGATCTATTTGCAATTTTTTTTTGTTGTTGTACAGAATATAATTCTAAATTAGTCCTTTAGTCATTAAAGTGGAATGCGATCCATGAGGAATCGAGGGAACTTCTCGAAATTTATATCGACACATATATATAAAATCATTATATCGTTTGATATGTCGTTTTAAATAGTGTAGTATATCGTTTGGGCTGGTAGCGACTTCAAAATTAAAAAGATTGAGTAGAGAAATAGTTAAAATTTTAGCCAAATTTAAAAGGGGAATGATTCAGAAAATAAGTTTTATTTTTTGTGATTTTGACATTGGAAGTCGGTTTAATTTTTTGTTTAATTATTAAAAGCTTTTATTTAACTTGCAATGTATGTATGTATGTTAGTTCGGGTGGAATCTTACTACTTAATTTTGAAGCAGATGATTTCAACCGATTGAGCTGAAATTTTGTACACAAGTTTAGTTTGGATATCAATACAGGATAAGCTGTGTGACGTCATTCTAAATCTAATATGGCGAACCATCCAAGATGGCGGAATAGTTATACTTCTACAATAATGGTCTCAAATGAATGGGCTTGCCGAGAATAATAAGAAAAATATTCTAACATCAGTTAATCCAATATGGCGGGCTTTTGAAGATTTGTATGCTTTCCTTTAGTATGCATGTTAAATGAAAGGGTTCGCTAAAATAACTAAAAAGTAAAAAAATAATTTAAAAAATAAATAAGCTTGTCGAGAATGAAACAAATTGTCTCATAAATATATCAGATTAAGTTACTTAATTTACTAGTTTGATTTGTTTGATTCTCGACAAGCGTTGATATCATATAAATTATGTAATGACGTTATATTATGTTAATAGTTAACATTTTAAAGGAAAATTTTATTTTCTTCTTTTAAGAGCATTTGAATAAAAAGCTTTTTAAAAATTTTATTTTTCATAAAAATATTTAAAAAATACAATCTTAATGTTTAATTTCTACACCCATATAGTCATTACATAAAATTAAATAGTTGTCTGTCTATATGCACATCACTTAAAAATTATTGCACCCGATTTCTTTTGCGTCGGTTAAAATCTTAGATATAATTTATCTCGAAAAAACATTTTTCTGTGAGATTGTCAGCGCGAGCGGAGTCGAGGGCAGAAGTAAAAATACTTTAAGATCCGCATCCGCGGATGTGATCGAAATTGTGTGTGTGTGAATCGTCCATTTGCGACTACAGTGTGATATCTCGAAAATAACGATTTTTTGTTCTATTGATATTCGGAATCGCAATATCCAGATATATTATCTCCGAAAACGGGTATCGTTCCATCTTAAAAAAGCGGAGCGGTGACAGAAAGAGACAAATATATCACAGTGTAGCACTGTCACTTTTAGTGATCTATTGACATCAACAATGTGACATCTCAGTTGTGCTCTGTTGTTGATAGCATAAGGTGTTTTCGTTTTTCGGGAACAACATGATATTACGAAGTTATAACGTTTTTTTCCGCAAAGTAAGTAAACTTTATGTAATTTTTTTTCTACACCGTGACATTTTGCTATATCACCATTTTGATGTAAAAAATACGTGTATGAAGTATGTGGTATTTTGAACTTGTCACGTTTTTCTTGCAAAAATAACGAATTTTACTGTGACATTTCAAATTGTAACCTTGAAGATGATGAAACATTTACTCTTTAATGAAACGAAATTTGGATTATTTATTGATAAAATGTTATTCCTGAAAACTTTTAGGCCTAACCCAACGCCGCCATAATGATTCCACGTCATCATGATCAAGTAGTTCTTCAAGTAGCTCTTCTTCGTCAACATCATTCACTGAAGGTACAAATGCATATGTAACTCTGTCGGTCTGTTTTCCTATCTGTTACGCTTTCACACCTAAACCACTGAACCAATTTTTGATAAAATTGGGCTCATTTTGTTTGGTTGCAATAGGCCATGCCGTGCGTAATTGTTAGTTTACTATACATACATATAATAATATAATCTTACCTAAATAAGATACTTACTATAAAAATATACTTACCTTTTGCCCTTTGTTTTTTAATTTCTAAAACAAATATAGTGAACCTTCAATTTTATCGAAGCTATCCACAAAATTTAGTCACAATACCTTCGGGCTAATTCCGATAAACGGGATATATCGACGGGAGTAAAACTATTTCAGATAATCACAGAGATTATGTAGAACAATATAAAAGCAATAACGTTAGTTTTGTTAATTATATTATGTTTTACACAGGACTTTAATATTTCCTTTTATATTCCTAAGAAAGACGCTTGTGAATTTTGTGAAGCTAATAAAAATGATATGAAGAAAAAGAACAGAAACAGGTATGATTATACAAAAGGAGATATTTTTGATTATTGTCAGTGTTACCTTCTTCTTATTTTCATAATAACATAGATATTAATGTTGATTTCTTTATATGAACAAGATACTTGTTACACAATATCACATCTTATAATAAGTTAATTTTTAAAATTAAAACGAATAATTCCGATAACAATGTTTTATTTGAACTTCCGCAACATTCCCGATCAAAACCCTCACCCTCGATATGTCCGATGACTCGAATCCTGAATAATTAAAAAAATCATCTATCAAAGACGTAAGGTACGTAGGCGTTTCAACCGATGCTAGTAACTATTAGGATAAAATTTTATATACTTGGCTGAGTAGAAGTTAACCTGTGCCTGTTGAATATAAAAAAAAAAAGTTTAGTTTATAGTCTATACTCGGAATGTGTATTTTTTTTTCTCTCTGCGCCATTTTTGTGTTCTGTACATGTGCAAAAAGTGTTTTCTTTATAATTAATATACATTATAAAGTGAGAACTCTTGTTATTTATTCAAACCCGAATAGGTTATGGGACCCAGGGTTCACGCGAGTGATTAACAAAGAGCAGTGGAGAGAATACAGTACAGAAGATCGTATTCGTCAAAAGCACGTGGTTTTTTTCCTAACAATGGAGTTTGGAAAATCGGTGAACGTCGATAAATTCGACGGAACCAATTTTAAACAATGGAAGTTCCAAATAAAATGCGCCCTGCGTGCGAAAGGTTTGGACATAAACATTCCAAAACCTGAAAAGGATGATAGTCAATGGAATAGAAATGACGGTATGGCGATGTTTATAATAACTTCGGCAATGGATTTTAAACAAATAGCACTCATCGAGAATTGTGAATCTGCCCTCCAAGTGATGACTAAACTTGAGTCAATTTATGAACAAAAATCCGAAATGAATAAAATGATTCTACATGAACGTTTTTACCAATATAAGATGTCACCAACAGACAGTGTTGCGCAGCATATAGCTAAAATAGAGAGCTTGGCTAAACAATTAAAAGAAAATGGGGAAGAAATCAGTGAAACTGCTATTATTACTAAGATATTGAGTACATTGCCTGCCAAATATAGATCATTGCGTCAGGCTTGGATGTCTCTTGAGTCAAGTAAACAAACTGTGATCAATCTGATAGCCCGGCTATTAGATGAAGAGGCCAGCTTTAATGTGGAAGATGAAAATGAGACCGCTTTAGTAGTAGCAAAACAAAATTCAAGGAATAAAAAGTTTTCATGTACCGAAACAAAGAAACAACCAAAAGAAACGGCACATCGGTTTGTTTGTTATAATTGTGGGAAGCGAGGCCATTTCGCAAAAGATTGTCGTGCACCAAAACAAAATAAAATGAAAAAGAATATGTTAGCCTTCAATGTAGAAAACAATGATTGGTGTGATGATGATGAAGGTTGCAGTTGGATATTAGATAGCGGTGCCTCAGCTCACATGTCTTACAAGCGTGAAAATTTTGTAGAATTATATGAGTATAAAGGATCTGCACTGAAACTAGGAAACCAAGATAACATAGAAGTTGTTGGGCAAGGAGATATCTTAATTAACAGGTGTGTCAATGGACAGTGGGAGATAAGCATTCTTAAAAATGTGCTTTATGTGCCTAAACTTAGAAGAAATCTGTTTTCAGAAGGCGCAATTTCTAGGCAAGGTTATAGTATTGTAAAGAAAAATAATGACGCTTTGATTTACAAAGACAGCAAAATAGTGATGTGTGCGATTCTACAAAGTAACAATTTATATAAGTTAAAAGTGAAAACGATTTTAAATCAAGTATGTAATGTTGTGCAAAAATTAGACCTTAAAACATGGCATGAGCGATTGGGACATTTAAATGTTAAAGAAATTCAGAAAATGTGCAAAAACAATATAATTACTGGTGTTGAAATATCAGACTGTGACAAGTTTGTGTGTGAGGGTTGTGCTTATGGTAAGCATGCTCGTCGACCATTCCAGAAATCATCAAGGCAACCACTACAACCAGGTGACATTGTTTACAGTGACGTTTGCGGACCTTTCAATGTGCCATCAGTGCAAGGTATGAAATATTTTGTTATTTTTAAGGACGCAGCCACAAGTTTTAGATATGTGTTTTTTATAAAGAACAAATGTGATGTGTTGGACTGTTTTAAAATATATAATAAAAAAATTAAAAACTTATTTTCACATAGTGTGCGTACGTTACACACAGACAATGGTGGAGAATACACAAGTAAAATTTTCAAGGAGTACCTAGAAAGTGAAGGTATTTCTCATGAACTGACTGCTCCATATACTCCTGAGCAAAATGGCCGTGCAGAGAGAGAAATCAGGACAGTAATGGAAAGTGCTCGGTCCATGCTTTATGCCCGAAATGTACCACTGAACTTATGGGCAGAAGCAGTCAACTGCGCTGTATATTTATTAAACCGCATGTCTTCTAGTCAGACACCTAATCTTACACCTATGGAGCTATGGTGTGGTATAAAACCTAGCTTGGATCATGTTCGGGTCTTTGGATGTGAAGGATTTGTTCACATTCCTTGTCAGTTGAGAAATAAACTTGATTCCAAAAGTAAAAAAAATGATGTTAGTAGGCTATGATAACACAAATTATAAAATGTATGATCCAAACACTAAAAGAATAACGATATCTAGAAATGTTATTTTCAATGAAATGAAAAGTCCTGAAGTAAGAAGAAATGAAACTGAATTCTTGATTCTTGATGATAATGATGAAGTTGGGCAAGAAACTGAAGAAGAGACAGACAACACAGAAAGAGAGAAAGAGGTGACTGATGAACATACTGTTTCTGATTGTAGCGATGACAGTGCACATACTGCTGTTGATGAACAAGATGAGACATACGAACCATCACAAGAATGTTATTCTTCTGACTCATTTGATTCAAACGTTACTGTTCGACCTCATAGACGTTGTAGGCAGGGAATGTTTGAAGCAAATTTAATGGAATTAAATGGGCCTATGACTTATGATGAAGCAGTTAATAGTAAGGAAAGAAAATTATGGTTAGAGGCAATTAATGAAGAATTGGAAGCTCACCATTCTAATAATACATGGAGTTATGTTGACAGACAAAATCAAAGAACTATAACTTCAAAATGGGTTTTTAATATTAAAAGAAAACAAACTGGTGAAGTAGAAAGATATAAAGCCCGTCTGTGTGCACGTGGTTTTACTCAAATAGAAGGAGTAGACTAGCATTTCAGCCTTCTTGTATGGCGAGCTAGAGGAGGATATTTACATGGAAATCCCAGATGGAGTTCAAGCACCAGCAAACAAAGTATGTAAATTAAACAAATCTCTGTATGGGTTAAAACAGGCGTCTCGTTGCTGGAATAGGAAATTTACTGATTTCTTAGTAAAATTTGGTTTTATTCAATCACAAGCAGACAATTGTGTGTTTGTAGGTAATTTTCAAGGAAATAAAGCCTTGTTAATTTTGTATGTAGATGATGCTTTGATAATGTCTAAATGTAGAAATGTATTAGGTTATATTATTAGTTACTTAAGGCAAGAGTTTAATGTAAAAGAGTTGGAGTTAAACCGTTTTGTTGGTTTGGAAATTGTAAAATCTGAAAATTCTATATGTATTAGTCAAAAACAATATATTGAGCAAATTATAAGTAAATTCAATATGAGCACAGCTCACCCGTGTAATACACCAGTTGATGTAAATGTGCAAGTTACCAAAAATATTGATAATATACAGATTAATTTTCCTTACAGAGAAGCGATAGGGTCACTATTGTTTTTATCTATGGCAACAAGGCCAGACATTGCATTTGGTGTCAATCTTTTGAGTAGATATATTAATAATCCGAGTCTACAACATGTTACTCAGATAAAGAGGATAATTAGATATCTTATTAAAACAAAAGATATATGTATAAAGTATCAAGGTCATGAGGATTTAATTGGATATTCAGACTCAGATTTTGCTGGAGATTTGGATACAAGAAAATCGACAACGGGGTATATTTTTATGCTTAATGGTGGCCCTGTATCATGGGCCAGTCAAAAACAAACTTGTATTGCCCTGTCAACTACAGAGGCAGAATTTATGGCAGGATGTGAGGCTGCAAAGAATTTGCTATGGCTAAAACAATTTTTCAAAGATATTAGCATTTATCAAAATTGCACTACTTTGTGTATAGATAATCAAAGTGCAATTAAGTTAATAAATAACCCAGTATATCATAAAAAAACCAAACATATTGATGTGAAATTTAATTTCATTAGAGAAAAAGTGAAGCAAAAATTAATTATAATTAAATATGTACAAAGTTCTAAACAATTAGCTGATATTTTAACAAAAGCTCTACCTACTCTTAAATTTGAGCTTATAAGGGATGAAATACTGTGTTATAATAATTAGGTGTATAATGTGAGATAGAGAATAGTGATTTTTATGTGCGCTAATTGCTAATTGGCATTGAAATTTTTTTTGTTACAGTTTTTTTTGATACATATAATATGTTATAAAATTTTGTGGGAGTATTAGGATAAAATTTTATATACTTGGCTGAGTAGAAGTTAACCTGTGCCTGTTGAATATAAAAAAAAAAAGTTTAGTTTATAGTCTATACTCGGAATGTGTATTTTTTTTTCTCTCTGCGCCATTTTTGTGTTCTGTACATGTGCAAAAAGTGTTTTCTTTATAATTAATATACATTATAAAGTGAGAACTCTTGTTATTTATTCAAACCCGAATAGTAACCATGGTGCGATTAAAATTTTCCCGATTTTAATCCAATATTTTGACTGGCAAAATGGAATTATGACAAAACTTATAGAATTTTTAAATACACCAAACGAAACAGCGGAAACAGTTTCAGAGATAATAAAAACCACTCTAGAAAAGTATGACTTGCTCGCTAAATGCGTTTCATTCACTCGAGACAACGCCAATGTGAACTTTGGTGGCGTGAACCGTTTACCAGGTCAAAATGTATGGTCCAAGCTGGAAACACTCTTAGAAAGAGACTTGGTTGGTGTCGGATGTCTAGCTCATATCCTTCATAATTGCGTTCAACATGGAACGGATATACTAAACATTGATATAGAGTCAGCAGTTATGAAGATTTTTAACTATTTTTCGGTGTATACTGTCCGTACTGAAGCACTAAAAGAAATATGCGATTACATTGACATTAATTACCGTCAACTACTCTATCACAGCAAAACAAGATGGTTGAGCTTATTTCCGGCCATAGAGAGAATTCTTCAGATGTACCAGCCCTTAAAAGAGTACTTTGCAACAGCTGTAGGTGTCCCTACAACGATCGAGAGGTTTTTAGACGACGAATTGAGTGAAGTATATCTATTTATGGTTCATTCACTTATGTCAATTTTTCAACCAAAAATCCAGGAGATAGAGACTGAAAGCAATTCAATATTAGATGTTGCCAGAATACTACGCGATACCCAAGTACTCATATGCTCTCGTGCAAATACTAATTTCATGCCACATAAGGTACGAGAATTGCTTGGGAAATGCACTCCAGAACATCAAGAGGCCTTTCGAGATGACGTGAAATCTATGTACAGAATTTGTATCGAGTATCTTGATAAATGGACAAGACCGCTGTCTGATTTTAAAGTCTTTGACTGGATTCAGTTGAAAAAGAGCGAACTGATAGATTTCGAAAAGCTCGTGGAAGAAATCTACTCACAATTAACGTAGCCAAAACCAACTTTATAATATTCTCAGCTAAAAATAAAATGATACCAAATTTTACACCTTTGAAAATTAATGACAAATCGATAAACAGAGTAACCAGCGAGAAGTATTTAGGCCTCACTTTAGACAATAAATTAACTTGGAAAACACACATAGAAAAAGTTAAACAAAAATTAATATCACTAACGGGAGCTTTGCGTGGAATCGTTCATTGTCTACCCCAAAAAATACGTTACGTCATTTATAACTCACTGGCCAAGCCTCACCTCGATTATTTGGTCGAAATCTGGGGATCATTTGCAAAAACTAACCTATTAAAACACTATTTCATTACGACTTCTTGACACCTACGATAAAAAAAAAATTACAAGGACACGAAAATTTTAAATATAGAACAAACATATAAGTACTACTCTTGCATACTCGTTCGTAAAATTTTAAATAAAGACATACATACTAATATTACATTCACAAAAAAGAAAAACATTCAAACGAAAATGCTAAGAAGTGCTAATAACTTAATCTTGCGAACACCAAGAACAAATTATGGAAAAAAGAATATTACATATGAGAGTGCATAACTATATAATAGATTACCTAAAACTATTAAGGAAACCAAAAGCATTATGACATTTAAAAATTACTAAAACATAGTCTATTAGATCAAAAAATATAAATTATCATTACGCAAGTATTAAAATTCCAACATTACTTGAAATTTTTTTGTCAGAATATCACTTAAAATTAATTAATTAAAATTACAATTTCTATCTATATATTGAAATTATAATTATTAATTAAAATTATAAAATCAGTTATCCCTAAATTTATAATTATCATATTAAATAAATAGTAAAATAAATAAAAAACTTCTTTATTATATTCACTACAATCACTGTGGTCGTGTCGTATCCAGTCATAGAAACATCTTTAGATCAGTGTACATTACTTGTATTCACCCAGCCTGTTGCTAGTGTCCGATCGTGTCGTAATGACAACTACCCTCACGTAGATTAATATTTTTTTTTTTGTCTTCGTAATGTTTGTGTAATGTCATATTTGGATAATATAGTAAACTTAGTAGGTACGTCTACCTACTAGTACCTATAATGTGAACTTATCCGTGTTAACCACTTAACGCGCTCGATAAGAAATTAGTACGTATTTTGTTAAATCATGTTCCTTACTTTTATGTATTTCTCATGTAAGTGAATTTATGTAAATTCTTATGAGAATAAATGTCTTAAACCTTAAACCTATTCTGTTATTTACATGAAAGGCAAAGGAATTGTGGTCTATAACGTTAGGCTGTTCGACGAAATAACTGCAGTGAATTCATTTTTGTCACAACAAAACGATGAGTTTTTTAGTTTGATGCTCCATAAAAAATGGGTAACCATTTTTAAAAACTTTTCTATCGAAAGACTTCCCGTTCTATTAAATATTTGCCAATTTCTTTTTTCTATCCAGGCTCAAAACGCGAGTGTAGAAAGAGTGTTTTCTCTTATGGGAGCACAATGGACAAAGGAGAGAAATAGGTTGTCTGTACCCTCGGTCAGGGCATTGCTCATGATCCAATACAACCTTAAAAACATGAGTTGTGAGGAATTTCATAAAATAATTTTAAATGAACAAGAGTTACTTAATCAAGTATCAAGTTCTGAAAAGTAGAAACCCATAGTATAAAGTATTATACTAACCAAAAACTAAGATTATTTATTATTTTTTATATCAAAGTTTTTATGTGTTGATTGTTTGAAAACGAGAACAACTTTAGTATTGATAGAAGTTTTTTTGATCTCTTGTTAATTAATAAAGACGATTTATAATTTTGTTTTTTTAAGATAAGTCATTTACTTGTGTAGAACTGAAAAGATAAACCTACAGTTATTTTATGGTATTACATACCTACCAAAAACTAACTTTTTAGTTTTAAGGATAAGTTGATTTTTGTAAACAAAAATAACTTCTATGGATATTTTTTTTATTTGACCTTTAAAGTTGATTTATTAAAGATTTTAACATTTTGTTGTTCGATAAATGATAATATAATGATGATTAAAGACTCACTCGATGTAACTTTACTAGTTTTATTTCTCATATTTCATCAAGTAATTAAAAATCCGGACAAATGAGAAGGCCGGACGAAGTCCGGACAAGAGTCTAAAAGTCCGGACATTCCAGGAGACATGGAACTGCTTCATCAAATGTGGCTGTCAAATGAGGACCCTCTTGATGGATCCATTCTGCGTTGTCTAGAAAGATTAGAACTATCCATGGACCTGAGGGCCTCTATGTTATCTCGTGCCTATAAACTTCTTGTGGGTAAAACTCACGAAGACTTCTATCAAATCAGGAGTCAGCTGGTGGACTCCTTGAAGGATGGCCCTATTGCACTAAAGTGGACCCTAACCACTGCGCTACTATCCTATCAGATAGGAGCCTCTCTGAATGCCAACAAAAACCTGGCAGTTCTATCAAATGTTCTAGGCACATTCAATCAACAGGAGAAAGTAATGTTGGGACAATTAGACTGCTTCCAGAAGGCCTTAACAGACTTGTCCTTTCAGTGGAATACCATGACAAAGAGTATGGGTGGATACATGGAAGAAGTGGACAACAGAACATTAGTCTTATTTGTTCCGGGAGCGACTAGCAAGTTCCAGGTAAAGGCTACCTCAGTGTCCTCTAATCAAGGAGCTATTCCACTTCCTCCATCGGATCTTAGACTCATGCCAGAGACAATCAATACATCTCGATTTGGGTCTATTACTGTAAGCAAAGAGGGATACATAACATACTGTCCAAAGACTCAAAAAGGCAAGATTGAACCCTTGATTAGAAACATCACTAACACCGCTGCTCTAGACAAGATCCTTAACAAAGACTTGGATCTTATACACAACTATCTGTACGAGAAACTCTGTTTTCTCGAAGGATTTCCGAAATTGAATCCAGATCAAAAGAAATTAAAGGTGAAACCCTCATTAGCGGGATACCCAAGAAGCCCGGACAATGGTCCACCAAAGCACTCCACGTGTAATTGTAAAACGTGTTAACAACCCATCTCTGATCTTTAACCACTAACTATTTCAATTGTTCCTATGGAACTGTTTCTACATTGTGACATTTTGTTATTTAGGAATGCACTCAAAACGCATTAGAAAACACGAAACGAGTGAATCAAAACTCAAAAGGCAAAACGTCATCGGCCTATGACAAAATTGACAATTATAAAATGATTATAAAATATGATTTGTGCAAAAAGTCGTAATACTGAAATCGATTAAATATATGGACGATATCACGAAACCCATACATCTTTCTTATTCTTGAATGGCCAAGTATGTGATAGTGCCAAAAGCTTCAAGAAAGCGATTATTTCATAAAATTATAAAAGAGCCAAGAGAGCCTTAGCTTTTACGAAAGAGCAATTGTTCGAAGTGCGACGGGCCAGGATAGAGCGTTGCTTGTGGCAGCTGCAGTGGCGACGCTCGCCATGCCTTCCTACATTAAAGCTCCCGCGGGGCCGGCCACTCCGTCCGTCGCCTCCCATCGACATCCCAAAACCATACTGGTCGTGGCGACACCACCTAGCTCAAGATAGGCGGGGTTATGACTAAAATAGGGAGTCAGAACCCCGCCAAAATAAATACAATTAACTTATAACAAACTGTTATTTTCTTTGTCTATTTGAAAATAGACAAATCTTCTGTTGTTCATCTTCTTCCCTTGCCTTTTAGGGCATATTTATTTTTATTAAAGCCCATTAGGGCTTTTGCAGCATAGTGGTACAGTTACGTCGCCATCATGCCGATGAACTCGACTGACGTGTTCTTATAGATATGCGAGACACATTTTATGGCATGCCAATTTGTATGCATTTATGAACTTAGCTGTGAAAGTGAAGCAGTGGTCGTTGAAAATAAAACTATTTCAATTATTAAAATAGTCAATCAACATAAGTGATTTGCGAGGCTCATTCACATCTCAACCCCGACCAATACTGCCTAAGGAAAAAATCCCACTGGGCATACAAACATCATACACTCACCAGGTAAGGACTCAAACCATGGCAGCACTTCCTCCAGGAGACATGGAACTGCTTCATCAAATGTGGCCGTCGGATGAGGACCCTCTTGATGGATCCATTCTGCGTTGTCTAGAAAGATTAGAACTATCCATGGGCCTGAGGGCCTCTATGTTGTCCCGTGCCTATAAACTTCATGTGGGCAAAACTCACGAAGACTTCTATCAAATCAGGAGTCAGCTGGTGGACTCCTTGAAGGATGGCCCTATTGCACTAAAGTGGACCCTAACCACTGCGCTACTATCCTATCAGATAGGAGCCTCTCTGAATGCCAACAAAAACCTGGCAGATCTATCAAATGTTCTAGGCACATTCAATCAACAGGAGAAAGTAATGTTGGGACAATTAGACTGCTTCCAGAAGGCCTTAACAGACTTGTCCTCTCAGTGGAATACCATGACAAAGAGTATGGGTGGATACATGGAAGAAGTGGACAACAGAACATTAGCCTTATCTGTTCCGGGAGCCACTAGCAAGTTCCAGGTAAAGGCTACCTCAGTGTCCTCTAATCAAGGAGCTATTCCACCACCTCCATCGGATCTTAGACTCATGCCAGAGACAATCAATACATCTCGATTTGGGTCTATTACTGTAAGCAAAGAGGGATACATAACATACTGTCCAAAGACTCAAAAAAGCAAGATTCTAGAACCCTTGATTAGAAACATCACTAACACCGCTGCTCTAGACAAGATCCTTAACAAAGACTTGGATCTTATACACAACTACTGTACGAGAAACCCTGTTTTCTCGAAGGATTTTCGAAATTGAATCCAGATCAAAAGAAATTAAAGGTAAAAACCCTCATTAGCGGGATTCCCAAGAAGCCCGGACAATGGTCCACCAAAGCACTCCACGTGTAATTAGGCTAACAACCCATCTCTGATCTTTAACCACTAACTATTTCAATTGTTCCTATGGAACTGTTTCTACATTGTGACATTTTGTTATTTTGTTATTTAGGAATGCACTCAAAACGCATTAGAAAACACGAAACGAGTGAATCAAAACTCAAAAGGCAAAACGTCATCGGCCTATGACAAAATTGACAATTATAAAATATGATTTGTGCAAAAAATCGTAATACTGAAATCGATTAAATATATGGACGATATCACGAAACCCATACATCTTTCTTATTCTTGAATGGCCAAGTATGTGATAGTGCCAAAAGCTTCAAGAAAGCGATTATTTCATAAAATTATAAAAGAGCCAAGAGAGCCTTAGCTTTAACGAAAGAGCAATTGTTCGAAGTGCGACGGGCCAGGATAGAGCGTTGCTTGTGGCAGCTGCATTGGCGACGCTCGCCATGCCTTCCTATATTAAAGCTCCCGCGGGGCCGGCCACTCCGTCCGTCGCCTCCCATCGACATCCCAAAACCATACTGGTCGTGGCGACACCACCTGGCTCAAGATAGGCGGGGTTATGACTAAAATAGGGAGTCAGAACCCCGCCAAAATAAATACAATTAACTTATAACAAACTGTTATTTTCTTTGTCTATTTGAAAATAGACAAATCTTCTGTTGTTCATCTTCTTCCCTTGCCTTTTAGGGCATATTTATTTTTATTAAAGCTCATTAGGGCTTTTGCAGCATAGTGGTACAGTTACGTCGCCATCACACCGATGAACTCGACTGACGTGTTCTTATAGATATGCGAGACACATTTTATGGCATGCCAATTTGTATGCATTTATGAGACTCGCTAGAGGGCGTTAAGCATATTCAGTTCGGCTCCGTAATTTCTTCTAAAAATAAAATTAGATTGTGAAGAAAATTAAGATATAATGTGATCAGTGTGTTTAATAGACATTAACTCGTATGTGAAAGTGTTATCTTAGTGAACGATCCAAGGATACTCCTGAAATTTGCTTAAATCTGACCGTGAGTCCAAATGAGATTTTACATCGAATTGGCGATCTAACATTAATTGGATTCTAATATATATCCATAATCATTCTGAAAAAACAACTACCAACATAAATAATAACAATAAACTTTAAATTATTAAAAATACGATTAGTGATAATAGAACAAAGAAAATAAAGTGTTCGATTTAAATTCCAAAACAAACTGTGCTGACCAATAACAAGTGAGGAAAATTAACCGTAACAAGAACTAATTGCATATTGGTTGATCCTTACACGGCAACCTGACGTCATCGAATCTGCTGGCTGATGCGGTAGTGTATCAACTCGGATCGGAAAGTCGATGGTTCAAATCCCAGGAAAAAAAATTGGACATCTTCGTTTCTTCAATCTATTGTTACTTTTTCTTTTTCTCTTCGCAAAATAATAAACCTAGATAATTAGGAGATAAAAGATGGAAAATGTAACTGTTCGTCAAAAAATACGAAAAGTTATGTCAGATTTGAATTTGACTATTATATCATCCTCAAGTAACTTAGATGCATCGATGAGAAGCCTCCCTGACCGAACCGAACATTATGACGAGTCTGTCATATCTGACTTAAAAAAACAATTATTACTACTACAACAAGAACTAGACAGTGCCCATGAAGAAATATCTAACTTGAACTGTGAAAATCGATCTCTTCTTATTAAAATACAAGAAAAAGATAAAGCTATTGAGTTCCTAAAAAAGGTTGGTTATGAACAAACAAAACATTTAACAGCAACGCCTATTAGTAAGTTCAGACAAACTCCAAAAAGAAAAGCAAAAAAGCAAATACTCAATTCTGCATTAAAGTCGCCTACGACAACAGCGACATCTCTTACCTTAAAAGAGATTCACTCGTCCCCTAAGGATACAATATTGGTTTCGAGTAACGAGCATAACTTGCCAAGTCCACCAACAGATGTCGCAAAACAAATCTCTGACACATCAAGTTTAGATCTCAAAAAAATACATGGCGTTGTAAACAATAAAAAATATAAATTGCATATATTAGGAGATGAACAAGTACGAGGCTTATCGCAAAAGTTATATGATGGGAAAAAATTTTATCGTTTCAACGACTACGATAAGACATCTATTGTGAAATCTGGCGCAACATCCACCCAAATTGTCAACAGCTGTCAGAACCTAAAGATAAATAGTGCAATGGACATAATAGTTCTTAGTTTAGGAAATAATGATAGGAATCCTTTTGTTTTAATTTCAAATATTTGTAACACGCTTTACCAGTTTAAGAACAATTTAGTATTCATTTTTAGTGTAAGACATAATAAATACTTAAATACCGCTTTACTTAATTATCATATAAGATCTTTGTGTAATTATTATGACAATTGTAAATTTATTGACATTTGTAATATGAACAATGAATATTATAATAAGAATTATACTATAAGAACGCCTCATAAATATCTAGACGAACTATGCTTAAAACTTAACGTGGAATTAGATAATGCATATTTTCAATTAAATAATTACAAAAAGGGTACGATTCCATACTACTTTAAAAAAGGCAATTAATAAAAATACAGACCATTGTCTTTTCAATTTCAAAAAGGCAATTAATAAAAATACAGACCGTTGTCTTTTTCGTTAACAAGCATAACTTAAAATTTACAATACTACACCAAAATATTGCTGGGGTATTAAACAAAAAACATTTATTGGAAATAAGTATCAGTGAGTTACAAAAAAATATAGGAGAAATCCAGATTTTATGTCTTACAGAAACATTTTTGAAGCATGGCTGTCAATCGAATCTTAATATTCCTAATTATAAATTAGCTTCTTCATATTGTCGTCACAGTCAAAAAAGAGGTGGCTCTTGTATACTAGTCCAAAAAGGAATTGATTCCAATAAGATTGACCTAAAAGTAAAACCCTTGCAATTTTGTTTTGAGTACTGTGCAATCGATTTAGATATGTTAAATTTAATTATAATATGTGTATACAGAACACCAAATTCTAACATAAACATTTTTTTAATAAACTTAACAATCTTTTAAAAATTGCTACTAATAAAAGAAACAGAAATGTAATAATTTGTGGTGATTGGAATATTGACATGGCAAAAAATTCTATATCTTCTAAGAACCTCAATATAATTCTGGCTAACTATAATTTAAACAGCCACATAAAACACCCTACACGAAAAAACTCTTGTATTGATCTGATTTGCAGCAATCTCTCCCAACAATCAGTAAATCCTAAGGTCCACTATCTTGCTCTATCCAATCATGAAACAGCACAAACTCTTTCGTTCGACACTAGCTACAATTGTGCTAAAAAATACAAGTTTGCATACTATTTGGACCAAAAACGAGACTTCAGCTATGAAAACGTAAATAAGTTTTATGAATGTATGAGTATACTAACTTTTCATGATGTCCTACAAGAAAAAAATACAGATACAGCGTTTAAAATATTTCATGAAACCCTAATATTATTCTATAAATTGTGTTTTCCCTTTATTATTGTTAAAAAATCAAAAGAATTAATGAAAAATAAGTGGTTGACTAAGGGCATTAAGAGATGCTGCAAACATAAAAGAAAACTTTACCTCCAATACCGTTTTTCAAAATCTAATAAAAATTATAATAAAATAAAATATATAAAATACTCTAAAATACTAAATAGATGTATAAATGAGGCACAGAAACTAAGTAATGCAAAATATTTAGAGGTAGCACAGAACAAGTGCAAAGCATCTTGGAATATTATAAAAACCTCTCATATTAATCACTGATTTGATACCCAATACATAAAGGAAATTGAAGTAGATGGTAAAACTTTTACTGATCCTTATCACTTAGCTAATCTATTTAACGCATACTTTATAAATTTAACTAATAGAAGTAAAATTAATGACAAAAGTATTAATAGCTGCAATCACTTTAAGATTTATAACAATAATAATAATTCAATTTACCTTACACCTATAACACATATGGACACAAAAAAATATATTGATAATTTGAAATATACAAATTCTACTGGATATGATGATATTCATACAAAAATTTTAAAAATTTGTAGCAAATGTTTAGCAAGACCATTAACTCACATAATTAATCTCTCACTGACTGAAGGCGTTTTTCCCTCCCTTCTGAAATACTCGATTGTAAAACCTGTATTCAAAAAAGGTAAAAAATCTGATCTTAATAATTATAGACCAATAACTATAGTACCTATAATCTCAAAAATATTTGAAAGAGTAATGTACGACAAGATTACCTCTTTTCTTACTGTTTCCGATCTTTTAGCTCCTGAACAATTTGGCTTCAGAAAAAACCGATCAACTGCGCATGCTTGCTTTTCTCTTATAAAAACTTTGACTCAGTGTTTTAATGATAAGACTTCAATTACAGCCATATTTTTAGATTTGTCAAAAGCATTTGATTTTGTTTCACATGATACTCTATTAAATTTAATGAATAACTATGGAATTAGAGGCGTTGCAAATGACTGGGTCAAAAGTTACCTTCAGGATCGACGTCAATGTGTAGAAATTTGCGACATAAAGGGTAAACAAAAAGCAATGTGTAGATCATCTTACTTAATTAATGGTTGCGGTGTCCCTCAAGGTTCCATATTAGGTCCTTTGTTATTTTTATTCTATATTAATGATTTACCAAAAATAATTGAACATGAAACTATTCTATTTGCTGACGACACAACTATTCTAGTTAAAAATAATAAAAATATAAACTATGAATCGGAAATTAATAACACAATAAAGAGGACAATTGACTGGTTAAACTCTAAAGATTTAACAGTTAATGCTAACAAGACGAAAATTATACAATTTGAACCAAAAAACCAACATAACAATAAATTAAATATTTTAATTGATAATAATATAATTGAAACCGTAGAGTCAACGACCTTCTTAGGTATCACAATAGACCGTCACTGTTCATGGAAGGATCATATAAGTGTTTTATGTAGTAAATTAGAAAGATTTGTTTATGTATTATCTAATGTTAAAAAATGTGTGTCCCTAAACGCAGCCCTTCTCGCCTATCATGGTTATGTAGCTTCCCTTCTAAGATATGGCATAATAGTCTGGGGTAACTCTGTTGATGCCATTCTTGCCTTCCGTGCCCAGAAAAAATGCATCCGATCTTTTAGTGGTGCAACATATCTTGACAGCTGTAAGCCATTATTTAAAAAGTACAATATACTTCCTCTACCAAGTTTATATATCTTTGAGATGTGTATGTTTGTAAATAAAAACATCGATATGTATTTTGAGAAGAAAAGTAAGGTTGCATACAAAAGCTGTAGACATCATAATAAATTGTGTATTCCTAAGCAACGATTGCAACTTTGTAGTAGAAACGCATACTGTATGGCTGTTAAGATTTATAATAAAATACCACAAGCTATAACTGAGCTAGCAGGAAAAAGATTTAAAAAGGCTCTATTTGACTGGCTTATTTCAAAAATGTATTATGATGTGAAGGATTATTTAAATGATTTATGAAACAGTAAAACTCATAAACGTATAACATATAATAATAAAATAAATTGTAATATTTTAAGTAATTTAATGCGATTGTTTATTTAATAAGGAATGTATTTTTATATTATGACATTTTAATTTTATTATTATTGACATTCTCTATTATATGGTTACTCTTATTTTTATCAACAAATTAACTTCTATAAATTTTATTTATCATTAAATATTAACTTTAATACTAATTTTGACATGAAAACTTTCTTTGTAACTTAAAACTGTTATTACTTATTATGTTACTACCAAAGCCTAACAATATTTGCACGCTTACATTAAGCAGAATGTGATGAAACATATATGTAAATTGTTAACATCAAATTGTACCATATTCAATATAAATAAAGATTATGATTATGATTATGAACTTAGCTGTGAAAGTGAAGCAGTGGTCGTTGAAAATAAAACTATTTCAATTATTAAAATAGTCAATCAACATAAGTGATTTGCGAGGCTCATTCACATCTCAACCCCGACCAATACTGCCTGAGGAAAGAATCCCACTGGGCACACAAACATCATACACTCACCAGGTAAGGACTCAAACCATGGCAGCACTTCCTCTAGGAGACATGGAACTGCTTCATCAAATGTGGCTGTCGGATGAAGACCCTCTTGATGGATCCATTCTGCGTTGTCTAGAAAGATTAGAACTATCCATGGACCTGAGGGCCTCTATGTTGTCCCGTGCCTATAAACTTCTTGTGGGCAAAACTCACGAAGACTTCTATCAGATCAGGAGTCAGCTGGTGGACTCCTTGAAGGATGGCCCTATTGCACTAAAGTGGACCCTAACCACTGCGCTACTATCCTATCAGATAGGAGCCTCTCTGAATGCCAACAAAAACCTGGCAGATCTATCAAATGTTCTAGGCACATTCAATCAACAGGAGAAAGTAATGTTGGGACAATTAGACTGCTTCCAGAAGGCCTTAACAGACTTGTCCTCTCAGTGGAATACCATGACAAAGAGTATGGGTGGATACATGGAAGAAGTGGACAACAGAACATTAGCCTTATCTGTTCCGGGAGCCACTAGCAAGTTCCAGGTAAAGGCTACCTCAGTGTCCTCTAATCAAGGAGCTATTCCACTTCCTCCATCGGATCTTAGACTCATGCCAGAGACAATCAATACATCTCGATTTGGGTCTATTACTGTAAGCAAAGAGGGATACATAACATACTGTCCAAAGACTCAAAAAGGCAAGATTCTAGAACCCTTGATTAGAAACATCACTAACACCGCTGCTCTAGACAAGATCCTTAACAAAGACTTGGATCTTATACACAACTATCTGTACGAGAAACCCTGTTTTCTCGAAGGATTTCCGAAATTAAATCCAGATCAAAAGAAATTAAAGGTGAAAACCCTCATTAGCGGGATTCCCAAGAAACCCGGACAATGGTCCACCAAAGCACTCCACGTGTAATTAGGCTAACAACCCATCTCTGATCTTTAACCACTAACTATTTCAATTGTTCCTATGGAACTGTTTCTACATTGTGACATTTTGTTATTTTGTTATTTAGGAATGCACTCAAAACGCATTAGAAAACACGAAACGAGTGAATCAAAACTCAAAAGGCAAAACGTCATCGGCCTATGACAAAATTGACAATTATAAAATGATTATAAAATATGATTTGTGCAAAAAATCGTAATACTGAAATCGATTAAATATATGGACGATATCACGAAACCCATACATCTTTCTTATTCTTGAATGGCCAAGTATGTGATAGTGCCAAAAGCTTCAAGAAAGCGATTATTTCATAAAATTATAAAAGAGCCAAGAGAGCCTTAGCTTTAACGAAAGAGCAATTGTTCGAAGTGCGACGGGCCAGGATAGAGCGTTGCTTGTGGCAGCTGCATTGGCGACGCTCGCCATACCTTCCTATATTAAAGCTCCCGCGGGGCCGGCCACTCCGTCCGTCGCCTCCCATCGACATCCCAAAGCCATACTGGTCGTGGCGACACCACCTGGCTCAAGATAGGCGGGGTTATGACTAAAATAGGGAGTCAGAACACCGCCAAAATAAATACAATTAACTTATAACAAACTGTTATTTTCTTTGTCTATTTGAAAATAGACAAATCTTCTGTTGTTCATCTTCTTCCCTTGCCTTTTAGGGCATATTTATTTTTATTAAAGCCCATTAGGGCTTTTGCAGCAAAGTGGTACAGTTACGTCGCCATCACGCCGATGAACTCGACTGACGTGTTCTTATAGATATGCGAGACACATTTTATGGCATGCCAATTTGTATGCATTTATGAACTTAGCTGTGAAAGTGAAGCAGTGGTCGTTGAAAATAAAACTATTTCAAATATTAAAATAGTCAATCAACATAAGTGATTTGCGAGGCTCATTCACATCTCAACCCCGACCAATACTGCCTGAGGAAAGAATCCCACTGGGCACACCATCATACACTCACCAGGTAAGGACTCAAACCATGGCAGCACTTCCTCCAGGAGACATGGAACTGCTTCATCAAATGTGGCTGTCGGATGAAGACCCTCTTGATGGATCCATCCTGCGGTGTCTAGAAAGATTAGAACTATCCATGGACCTGAGGGCCTCTATGTTGTCCCGTGCCTATAAACTTCTTGTGGGCAAAACTCACGAAGACTTCTATCAAATCAGGAGTCAGCTGGTGGACTCCTTGAAGGATGGCCCTATTGCACTAAAGTGGACCCTAACCACTGCGCTACTATCCTATCAGATAGGAGCCTCTCTGAATGCCAACAAAAACCTGACAGATCTATCAAATGTTCTAGGCACATTCAATCGACAGGAGAAAGTAATGTTGGGACAATTAGACTGCTTCCAGAAGGCCTTAACAGACTTGTCCTCTGAGTGGAATACCATGACAAAGAGTATGGGTGGATACATGGAAGAAGTGGACAACAGAACATTAGCCTTATCTGTTCCGGGAACCACTAGCAAGTTCCAGGTAAAGGCTACCTCAGTGTCCTCTAATCAAGGAGCTATTCCACCACCTCCATCGGATCTTAGACTCATGCCAGAGACAATCAATACATCTCGATTTAGGTCTATTACTGTAAGCAAAGAGGGATACATAACATACTGTCCAAAGACTCAAAAAGGCAAGATTCTAGAACCCTTGATTAGAAACATCACTAACACCGCTGCTCTAGACAAGATCCTTAACAAAGACTTGGATCTTATACACAACTATCTGTACGAGAAACCCTGTTTTCTCGAAGGATTTCCGAAATTAAATGCAGATCAAAAGAAATTAAAGGTGAAAACCCTCATTAGCGGGATTCCCAAGAAACCCGGACAATGGTCCACCAAAGCACTCCACGTGTAATTAGGCTAACAACCCATCACTGATCTTTAACCACTATTTCAATTGTTCCTATAGAACTGTTCCTACATTGTGACATTTTGTTATTTTGTTATTTAGGAATGCACTCAAAACGCATTAGAAAACACGAAACGAGTGAATCAAACCTCAAAAGGCAAAACATCATCGGCCTATGACAAAATTGACAATTATAAAATGATTATAAAATTGGATATGGACCTGAGGGCCTCTATGTTGTCCCGTGCCTATAAACTTCTTGTGGGCAAAACTCACAAAGATTTCTATTAAATCAGGAGTCAGCTGATGCACTCCTTGACGGATGGCCCTATTGCACTAAAGTGGACCCTAACCACTGCGCTACTATTTGTAAAGTTCTTTTTATTTAATAACTCATGATTTAGATAATTATTTCATGTTAAAATGCATATGTTTATAAAACATCGTCAGCCATTTTGCGCGCTTTCTCCCTACATTTTTACTTATAATGCATAAAATATTACTATAATAAGAGTCAAAATATGTAATACATGTACATAACTAAATACGTAACTTTATACGTAAAAAGTGTTTAATCTATATATTTTCGATTAAATTTTACGTAATGAATAAAACTAAAATACGCAAGACAAATCGACCACGTAATGGCGTGTCGACAGACGTGGCTGAAGTCAAGGACAGTAAATGTATGATTTTGGATTACTATTTTCACTATTGATTTTTTTTGTATTTATTGTTTACTTTTGCCCATATTTTTACAAGAATTCAACTTTTACAAGAAAAGCAGGCATGTTTTTTTAACTAGTATGACAAGTGGTGTTCGTACCCGTGGAGGAAGAGGTGCACGAGTGTTGTTGCCGGTGGTGGCGGGGGAAGAGGTGGTGGTTCCAAGAGGTGGTTGCCGTGGTGGGCATAATCGTGCTCTTCGTAATGTTCGTGCTTGTCGGAGTGATCGTACCAGAGGTACCCCCCAAGGCCCCAATAGGCGTCCTGGATCTGCCACTACTGACGAGTATTTTTTATTTTACTAATGTTTTTAAAGTTTACTCCTTATAGCCCAAGAGCTACTACGAAATTTAGAGCGAGTATTTGAGGCAAGCTGAAACCTTGTCCTATACTTCTATACCCCAACACGAGACTGCTGGACTGGATGGTCAGAGGTGGGGCTATGTCAATATACAAATTTTTGAACAGTGATTTTTTTATCCCAAATTGTTCGAAGCAATTTGAAATTTTGATATAGTGTTAGTTTAATGTTTTATGAGTTGACAGTTAATATAGCCAGAACATTTAGTCGGGGCTTTAACCTTCACATTCCAATATAAAATTAAATTGGAAATATGCTATCAATTCATAATTTTCTGACATCTATCGGTCATTTTATGAACTACGATCTTCATATTATCAACGTTTAGTAGACTTGATCACTATACGTTCATAATATTAGTAATTTACAATATATTTGATTTGTAATTTACAACACATGCGCGGATCATAAAAAAAAGAATTATAGTAATTCTATATGTATTTCGAAATCATAAATGCCCGTCGTGCGTCGGAGCTGGCAAACACTTAAATTAATAAGTAAAAATAATATTTTGAAATAATTTTGAGTAAATATTTATTATAAATGATGTGATTTAATTTCAGACTTACTATTCAAGATATAGGTGAAATACCAATAGGTGAGGGACTCGAAACCCCCCTTTATCCCAAGAGAATGCGCGTGTGGTAACCGAAGGTATTTTTATTTGTGTGGTTAGATATTTTTAAAATATATTATAATCATTTGAATTTTCAGTCTAGATCACAAACGGCTCCCATTCCCTCACTGACCGCTTCTTCCGCCCTACCGTCTCCTGCTCCGCCCTCGCCGGAAATGTAAGTCGCTTCCTAAATATTTTTTTTATTTTTTATTTAAAACTTTACACGATTAGTACAATAGGCGAAATTAATGTCAAGGGTATGTAACAATTAGCCCTTGGGTTATACAGATTGCAGATTGTTAAGTGGTGTTTATCTTCTTTAGAGATAGGTACTACAAAACTTTTTATTTCAGGTTCGTGGAATGTGGTGGGTCAGGTGTAAGCACGCCATCCGGCTCAACATCCTTCTTCGACTACAATGTAAGTCGCTTCCAAAATGATTTATTTATATTTTATATAAGACTTTATTTCACACGATTGGTACAATAGGCGAACGTAATGCCAAGGTTATATTTCAGCTAACTTTGGGACATGCGGATAGTTATATGGGTTTTATCTTCTTTAGTAATAAGTACTTATTATAAAATATTGGCAATGGCATTATAATGTAAACAAGTATAATGTTTATATTATAATCTTATTTCTAATATTTTCTTCAACTAGCTATAATAAGGAGCATCCTATACTCGTAGAATATTCAAACCTGTTAGTTGACACTACAGTACCTACTAACTAACCTATTACCGGGGCGAGGCGGCGCGCGGCGGACGGCTCGCTCGTTCGGCCGCTTATGATACTAGCACAGTAATGTTTACTACTAATCGTTTAACGTAGGTATATTAGTGTTCCTTAAATGTGAGCGAATGCAAGTATTCTGTGGTCGCGCGCGCAGCTAGCACAACTAATATTATTGTGTATTGCCCGTACATTATGATTGTCTTCCTTTTGTAGAATAGTAAATAAGTGAACTCAATGTATATTGTCTACACAACTCTAATAAGGGTAAGATGCAGTAAATACCTGATTGTAATATTATACAGATTTATATAAATAAAAATAAATAAATAAATACTACCTAACTTTTTATTTCAGGTTTGTTGAATGTGGCCAATCAGCTCCGAGCACCCCGTCGAGCTCACCACAAGTAAGTCGTCAACCACGTTAGATCTTATCTAGAAATTGAGTATGCACTCAATTTTGGTAAGTAGCAGCCGGTTTCAGCTTGGTTTAAATTTTCATTCTATTACCTGACCGTGTAGTAAATAATCGGGTGGAAACCAAAAATTCAAGCCTACTAATTACTATAATTATTTGTTACAGGAAGTGATGAAAGCTCTAGCAAGAGTTGACGACGAGATGCTAGCTCATTTTATACCGAGGATGTTTGGAGCATGCTCGAGACGCCAATAGAGGAAGAAGTGACTGAACCCACTATCATGACAACGCCCGCTAGCACATCTGCTGTAGTTGATGTAGCTTTGGCGGAGACGCACCAGCCTAACAGTTTCTATAACTTCGATTGGGATACGTTTCCGAATCCGCCTATTCAACCTGAATTAAGGCGGGAAACGTTTTCCGAAAGCAAAGGAGCAAAGGACAATTTCCTATGTCGATCCCTATGACATTTTCATTGTCATATGGGATCGTCAGATTATGGAGTACATTGCCTCGGAAACAAAAAGATATGCTCAGCAGGTGTTTTTAAGTAGTGTAACAAGAGGAGCTGTAGTAGTGTACCCTCAGAGGGCGACGACGCCCTTTGAGAGTACGAGCCCTCGTGGGCGACAAAGTCCACGAATGCTGATGCCAGTGGTGGAGGAGGTGGTCCCCCCAGAAGGTGGTCGTGGTGTACGTTGTCGTCGTGGTATACGGGGTGGTCGTAGTGGTCGGGGTCGAGTTAGGGGTGATTTTCCCAATAGGCGTCCAGGACCCACCGCCATTGACTAGTGAGCTTTTTCGTTATAATACAATTTTGGGTTTTATGAATCGATTTTAATATTATAGCCATATTAATATTATTCATTTTTTTAATACTATATTTTGAAATAATTTTGTGTAAGTATTTATTATAAATGACGTCATTAAATTTCAGTCTAAATATTCAAGACATTCGTGAACTTCCAAGTGGTGAGGGTATTGAAAGAATTTGAATGAATGAATCCGCTTGGAATGAAGGGGTTCATTCCAAGCGGATGCGTGTGTGGCAACCGTAAGTATTATTATTTGTGTATTTGTTATAAGATATTTTAAAAATAAATTATAATAATTTTAAATGACGGTCTAGATCAACGGCTCCCGCACCGATCGCTCCCGTAACGAACGCAGCCGCACCGGCCGCTTTTCCCACACTCGGAGCGGATGTGGGAGAAGCTCTCCAAAGTTCCGAAGTGGACATGCCGCCATCGCCGGCAATGTAAGTCACTTCCAAAATGATTTATTTATTTTGAAGTGAAAACTCCTTTAGCGACGTTGTGCACTTGTCTTGGGATGGGTAAAAAATATTAAATCGCGTCGTGCCCTGACGCGAGTTTAATATTTTCTGGTCGGAAATTCGTAAGATGCAACTTGCAACTGTTTTTGCTGTCTTGATTCTCTTACGCGAGCATGAAACTATTTTAGTTCGTATCGACCTTTGACCATAACCATCCCCATCACATCGACCTTTAACCTTTACATTAACCTTTACCTCCAATCGTCCTCCCATGAACCCCCCAGGGAAAAACCCCTTCGAGGCATATCTCAGCCACCTTGCCCCCTAGCCCCTCGCGTGAGGGCTCATTTGATTCGGGAGACCGAGCCCTACAATTTGGTCACAATAGATTCTCTAAACTCCTATCGCGACCCGGGATATACCTTAAGGACCCCGACATCCCCCCCTCCCAACCCAACTTTTTGACCCCACTAATAGGCCCCTCGCGAAATCCCCCCCCCCCCCACAAATTAAAAAAAGGAACACCGTTAATGTTATATACAAGTTTTCTGCCAGCACTCCAGAGTGCAACCCGTTGCTTTTTTTATTTAAAACTTTTATTGCGCACGATGAGTACAATAGGCAAACTTAATACCAAGGATATCCAAATTTTGGTCATGCAGATAGTAAAGTAATATTTATCTTCTTGAGAGATACTACAAAACTTCTTATTTCAGGTTCGTGAAATGTGGAGACACGACGACATCCGGCTCATCGCGCCGAACTTCCCCGCCTTCGCCTGCAATGTATCTATCTTCTTGCCCTAACATAATATCTTGCTTGTCGCCCGAAGTTCCTACTACATAACTTTTTATTTTAGGTTTCTTCAATGTGGAGAAACGATGCCAGTGGTCCATGCGAGCTTAGTGGACACCATCAAGATTAGAAGTGCGTCGTTGCTCTCGTCAGGTCTTAAATGATCGATAAATAGAGTTTGTGGTTAATTATGGTAAGTATAGCAGCCGGTTTCAGCTTGGTTTCAATTTTCTATCTTTTAGACTAATGCCAATAGGTTTTGAAACAATATAAATTTATAATAGGATGAAACCCATCTGAAAAGGAAGAGAATATAACAAAAATAAAAGGAAAAATAATTTACGGGCGATCTCAAAGATCGGGAAAAGAGGGGGGTTGAGTTTTTAAGGGTAGAATACGGTTTATCTCGATTTCCGGCAAAACTACAAGTCCTATGGAAATACCTTTTATCAGTTTGATTGGACGGCGTTTCCGAACCCTCATATTCCACCTGAATTGAGGCGGGAAACGTTTTCCGAAAACAATATTGGGCCAACGACTCCACATGTCGATCCGTATGACATTTTCGTATAATGGGATCGTCAGTTCGTGGAGTACATTGCTTCGGAAACGAACAGATATGCTCAGCAGGTGGCACAACTGATGATGGATAACAATAACCTCCATCCCAATAGTCGCATCAATCAGTGGGTTGATACCACTGCTGATGAAATTTATTTATACTACGGTATAATTATTGCGATGGGGGTTGTTGTTACAACCGGAATAGAAGAATACTGGAGTACCACCACTAACATATTCTGCACCCCCGGTTTTGGCGCACACATGCCTATCAACAGATTTCTCCTTTTAAGTAAACTTTTACATTTTGCTAACAATGAAGACATGTATTCGCTAGGACTGGATGTTTCCGAGGCGAAACTTTTTAAAATCGAACCAGTACTGTCACATCTTAATCATAAGTTTCAGTCATTATATAAGCCGGCCCAAATTTTTCTCTCGACGAATTTCTTTTGCAGTGGAAAGGTTGGTTTAGTTTGGTAAACCAATTAGTTCCCAATAAAGCTGCTGTTATGGGGATTAAATCTTATGAGATTTGTGAATCTCAAACTGGCTATTTATGGCGGTTTAAAATTTACGCTCATAAGAAATACCCACAACAACAGCCGGAAGGGCCATTAAACGCATCCACGCCTTCAATTGTCTTAAGGCTTACACATGGTCTTGAGAATAAAGGATACACCTTGTGGATGGACAATTTTTATAATTCTCCAAGTCTTGCCCGGCATCTCAAGGCTTCGGGAATTGATTGTGTTGGAACCCTATAAACAAATCGCCAATTTGTTCCGCGGGCACTGCATGACCTCACAAAGAGGAACATGCGTAAGGGTCAGATCACTGGACATACATCTGTGGACGTCAATGGCATGGTATGGAAAGATGTTAACCGAGTAGCTATGATCTCTACATACCATGGCAATGCTGTAAAGCAAGTCCGAGAGTCCACCGAACCCATCCTGATATTAGATTATAATATCATGATGGGTGGGGTGGATAAAAAAGATCAAATTGTCGCGATCGTTTTCGTTCGATGGGGTACCCCATCGAACGAAAACGAACGAGGGTGTGGTATAAAAAATATTTAGAAGATTATTAAATGTGTCAGTTTTAAATTCGTTTATAATTCTCCACCATTCGTCCACTCTTACCCATAGGAACTTCCGTAAAAAGGAGATTGCCAAAAAAAACCCAGTTGCAGGCATAGTGAGATGTATCTCAAAAAATCAGTAATAATAAGCAATATAATAAAAAGCATAAGGGATCATAGTCCTTACTGGCAGACAATCAAAATTGCCTGTTTTATTATTCAGGCGCCGATTTAAAATAATCAACTTTTTTAATACATTTATTTCATTTATTTACAAAAAAAAAATTATATTAAAAGTATTCTTGAAATATAACTGCAGGCCAAACATCACAATATATATAATATTTTTTCACAAACTGACGATATATTAACAGTAATATCCGTAATAAAGGAACTGTTATACTCTTTTAAAGGGATAGGTAAATAAAATCATGATAAAATGGAAAAGTGGCATAGGTCACGTTATCAGATAGCAGCAGGTAAAAAGTACTAGTGGATAGATAAAGCCAAGCTGGTGTGCCTGCAGCCGGAGACACGCATACTGGCATAATTCGAGCACCCCATACGTCCCGAAGGTATATGTTTGACGGCTGTAATAGATTGCAACTGCGCAGGTTGAGTAATGTCATCAATATTTATCTTCTGAGCTACTATCATTTATATATACCATAATTAGCCCGCATTTGCGATTATCATTTATTGACGCCTTTGGAAGATTTTCCTGAACATATAACACGCACACAAACTGACATCAGTTCAGAAGCTTTACTTGATATAGTGAGACTATATACTGAAGCCCTAGAAAACAAATGCTTTCTGAACTTTGAAGATTTGACGGAGATAACGAGTGATGAACTCCGTTTTTGGACAGGGTTGAGCCATACACAATTTAACAATTTGATTGGCCAATTACCAAGTCTTGAACAACACTCCCGTACACCTCAACTTGACCTGGGAGTTTACTTAAGCAAACTACGAACCGGCGAACCAAGTATCCCACGGGGCACTGCCTTTAATATATCAAGACAAAGTGTTGACAGTAAAGTTCATTTAGTAAGAAATTGTATGTTGACCGATTTTGTTCCGTTGCATCTAGGGCTTGACCATATAACTCGTAGTGAAGTGATTAGTCGTAACAGAGTACTGCCTGATTACATTAATGGAAAGAGCTCAAACTTTTCGTTTCAGCGGCGTAGCTATAGTCTACATAAATATAAAAACTTAATCAAGCCATTTATGATCATTTGTGCTGATGGTAACCATTTAGACGTCACCGGGCCCTACGATGCAATAACCTCAGATGCAGATATTATGAAGAAAATCTTACATAATCATAGCGAACCCATTGAAGACAACGCAGACAACGCAAATCATTTTTTTGAAGAAGGTGACGTATTTATTTATGACCGATGCTTCCGAGACGCGATTTCTGAAATGGAAGCTCACGGATATAAATGTGTTATGCCTCCAACCAAGAGACAAAATGAAGCGCAGCTCTCAACAGAAGACGCTAAAAGTCAAGAAACCATGTGCAGGTGGCTTGTGGAAACCATAAACGGCCGCTTTAAAAGAGATTTTAAAATATTCCGTCACAGAGTTTTTAACCGTGCCATGCCCCATACGTTAAGCGATTTTAAAGTTGCAGCTACTTTAATAAATTGTTACCAGGAGCCGTACGAGGACAGTCCATATACAAATGAGTTTACTCAATGTATAAATCGAAACATGCAAAGACCTAATTTATTAGCAGACTACGTTCTGGAACAAAATATGAATCGTCAAAGGATATCGTTTCAGCGACTAGACGCGCAAAATACGCATCTTCAGGATTTCCCAAGATTGTCACTTGATGATGTAAGCCTCATATCAGTTGGCACATATCACGTCAAAATAGTTCGCTCATATTGCAGCGAGCATTTACGGGCCACAGGTGCGTACGAAATAGAGACCTATCGTCATCCACAACAAGTTTTAAATGATCCCAATGACATATTACTACGGTGCCGCATCCAGTCGCGGCATACCAGACGTAGAATATACTACACGTACGTGTTATATGAAGTAACACAGCAAGGTAGGAATGCAAATAAAGAATATTACTGTTCATGTTTGCACGGGCGAAGAACGTTAGGAAGCTGTGCCCATGTTATCAGCATTTTATATATCTTAGGTTGGACCAGACATGAGGAAACTTTCAACCATCCTGCTGCCATGTTTGACAGCGTAATCATTAATTAATTATGAATAAAATATATTATGGCTACACTCTGGTTTGATTTTTATTTAACACCTTTATTTATTTATTTATGTAAATAATATATTATATTATATAAATTATTTATATCTGATAGGAAAGGCAAAAAAGGCAATTTATGCAAACATACATATTATAATATATATATAGAAACACCCAGACTCAACAAAATATTTATAAACATGATTACAAATATTTGTCTTGTGCGGGGAACGAACCCACGACCTTTTAAACCGTATTGCAGAGTCACTCTGCCAACTGAACTATCGGGCCTCTCAAGTATTTAACGCACTTTCATCGTATTTTGAGGCCTTAGAGTAATAAACAATAAAAGTATTAATTAAAAAGTAATACACCGCCTAAATAATAAAACAGGCAATTTCGATTGTCTGCCAGTAAGGACCACGATCCCGTATGGTAATTGTTATATTACATAATATTACTGATTTTTTGAGATACAGCTATGCCTGCAGCTGTTTTTTTTTTTTTTTGTATAGAACTTTGGTATTCTCCTTTTGTTGAATCCCTTCTTTCTAAACATTCCTGTACCGCTCTACTTCTACCTGCTCCGCATTCTGCTGTGACCACACAGAACGTACCTGTCCATCTTACTCACCCCATAACCGAGTATCCCTTGCAGAATAGTTATCGCAAGCGGCGGTTGTGCAAGGTGCAAGGTGTGTAAAGAAACGGTTTCACACGTACTGTGCTGGTTGCGATAAAGCAGTTTGCTTAGATCCTTGTTTCCTCCGTTTACATATATAATTTATTTTACGTAGGTATATATTTTACAAATATATTATATACATTTATTATGTTCATCTGCCTTGTGTCTATACATAATTCATTATTTACGTAATATATTTTACAAAAACATATTATATACATAGTATGTTTTATATTCATATATATTATATTCATCTATCTTGTGTCTTTATTATATCTATATGCCACACCCTCGTTTACGTTCGACTTTATATATAAATTTTGATAGTGCCAGCAATTTTTTATTTTACAAAATTTTTTACTCCACTGCGTCATTTTGATATATCTACCTAGTATCACTCTCACGCCTAAGACGAATCTAATGGTACCTCTCAACCTCAAATCCGACAAGCCGTTTAGGCTCTAGAGCGTGCCAAAGAAAAAATATATTAAACCTCCTCCTTTTTTGGACGTTGGTTAAAAACATAACCCTCCTTCTGATGCAGTCGGGTAAAATAAATTTCATTTCATTAATTTTCATCTTTGTGTATACAAAATATTAAAATGTGACAGTATTGTATTGATTGTATTGATGTGGCGTATCCATACTCTGCGTACATTGCCTACCATATTATGATTGCTACTTTTTGTAGTGAAATTATTGGTTTTTAATGTTGATTCATAAAATGATTTTGCATGGCAGTACGCCTTTTTTTGCATTTTTCAACTTGTAAATATCTTCAAATTGTAGAATTTAAATTTATATTACAAAAACATACAACAGAGTTAGCTTCGATCCATATTTTAGGTTTTCTTTTTTTTATGAACTTCTTGTCTATGCTGTTCATTATCTTTTTCTTCTAACAGCAGTCAAAAAAAAGAAAGTTCTTCGTCAGAGCTATCCATAACGCTAGTTGCACACAAATTCTGGTAGTACACTGTACTCAAAATCTGTCAATGCGCTGCGACCCGGCCCGTCCCAGTGTGCTAGGTTAGCATTTTGCGCTGTGCTGCGGTCCGTCCCGGCAAGCTGCGGCCTGGCATAATGTGCGCGTACCTTATATCGACAGAAATTAATTCTATCCACATTGCAGTGATCATTATTTATGAAATTTGTCTGTTTTTAGCAACCTTAAGCCCTACACCAATCGTCTCTTACAGTTAGAGATGATAATGAAGCCGGCCAACATAATGTAGAAATGGTAAGTAAGCCTGGTACATAATTTAATTTATCAGTTTAGGTTAGAGCAGGCAGTTTATATTCATAAATGTCGACTGTTTAAAATATTTTAATCATTATTATATTTTATAAACAATATGTATGCTTTCAGTAGCAACCTTTAACGCTAAAATCTGCTCCTGCAACCACAGATGCTAATGCAGCCAGCCATCAGAACATTGAACTAGTAAATAATTACAGTGCACATCTCAGTTCTTACTGCTTGTGAAGTTATTATTGATACGACCATTTTTACCTTTCGGTTAGTTCATTTTTGTAGTAACAGCATGTTATTAAAATTATCATTAATGTTTACTAGTAATATTCTTTCCGAATATGGAACGGGTGTTCGGTCTCTGAATATATTTACTTTATGAAATCAAGACTTTTACAATAAAACTAAAACAACATTCTATTTTCAGGATCAAGTTCTAAAGAAATTGAAACAATTACAAGAAAAAGTTAATAATCGGCAAAATTTAAAAATAGAAACATTTAAATAAACGATTAGAGCGCTGAAAGAAAATAATCTGGTGACTCATAAAAACTGCATACTTTTAGAACAATGTGCAGGGCCAAAATACTTTATTTTAAGACAAATTAGTTAAGCCAAAGGCATACCTGTACAACGGAAGTATTCTGAGGAAAGTTCGCCTTGACTTGGAATTTTATGTCTCACAAAGCATATGATTTTGTGCGTACTTCATATGATTTACCACATCCACGCACATTATGTAAATGGTACGAACTACGAACACGATAATGCTGAGCCCGGATTCTGCAAAGAGGCTTTTGATACTTTTAAAGCCAAAGTAGAATCTAATAACAAGCCAGTTATTTGTGCACTGATTTTTGACGAAATGAGAATAAGAAAATCTCTTTGCTGGGATCCTAGATCACAAAAATATTATGGCCACGTTAATACGGGAATTGACATTGAAAGTGATTCTGTTGAAGTGGCTAGTCAAAGTTTGGTATTTTTGATAAATTGTATAAATGGGAAATGGAAATTACCGATTGCATATTTTTTATAAACAGCTTGAATGGTGAACAAAAAGCTACACTATTATAGATATGTTTGCAGAAATATAAAGAAATTGGGGTTAAAATCGTCAGTGTTACTTGTAATGGACCTGCTGCCAACTTCAGCATGCTTAAATAAATGGGATGTAACCTAATGGAAACCACTGGTCCCAAATGCGAAACAATATGAAGAAAAAAAAAATTTGTTTTATCGATTCATGTCACACAGTAAAACTGATCCGCAACACCTTTGAAGAACTTAAATTGTTCTACGACATATTTGGACGAAAAATAGATTTTCCTTTCCTAGAACAGCTATTAAAATTACAGGAAAGCGAGGGTTTACACATAGGAATGAAAATAACAAAAGCTCATATATATTTTGCGGAGCAAAAAATGAAAGTTCGGCTGGCAACGCAAATGCTCAGTAGCAGTAGCAGATGCAGTTTTGCAGCACTGAATTAAAACTTACTGGTTTTGAACATTGTGATGGAACCATACAGTTTTTACGCCTTATTAATGATGTTTTTCACAGTAATAATACACAATACTTCTTGCACTATTTCCACTTTAATAAGTATTTTACATTAATTTTAATATAACGATGTTTTTGATGTTCTAAACAGCTGCTGCATTAGACCAGTAGGTTGGAAAAAAGCGATGTGCCCCGAAAATATAGGATTAATTCAGGCTCTTTTTGATGGTGCCATCGGTTACATTAATGGAATAAAGTTTCCATCAGGACAACCAATAATAGAATCAAAGCGAAAAACATGGTTTATTGGACTTCTTAAAGACATGAAAAGTGCTTTAGGTGTTTTTCACTATTTAATCTTGGAATAAAATATGTTGCAAATACCTTCCTGTATACAAGTCAGCGAGGATCGTCTAGAATTTTTTTTCTTAAATTAGAGCGCGTGGTGGATTCAATATAATCCAAACTCAGTTCAATTTCGTGCTGCATTCAAACGTCGTTTGTTATCAAAAGACGTTTGAAGCTGCTGTATCATATTTTACGAATTACAAGGGTATTATTGCAAACGAAAATAAAATTTAAACTTGACTTTTACTATTTACACTAGGTAAAAAGTAAAAGTCAAGTTTGAATTTTATTATGGTATTGTCACAAGTACTTATTAAAAGTGGACATAAGTATATTGTACAATACAAAGATAAGTCTCATCGATATTTTATCGATAGACTGGCGAAAACACTCGCAGTATCAACACTAAGCCGCCATGTTCAGCCGCGTAGGTATGCTCGATTTTTTCGTAGGTATGGTAGTTCCATTAGTTTCCTTATTCAGAGGTGGAGTCACACTAAGTGTGATTTATGATCCATCACATTTAATAAAGGACTTATGAAATAATGTTTTAAATAAAGACATAATATTTGACGGGAAATTGGCAAAATGGAATGATATTATCGATGTTTAAAGACCAACTGCAATCACACAGAAGCTAGACTTCTACATAAATTAACCGACGAACATGTCGTTCATAAAAAAATTAAGAAAATGAAATGGGTTTTGTCATTTTTAAATGTAATAATATTGTTATATAATTAGAAATAAATTTTCTTAAATTGCTAATAATACCCTTTTTTTAGGTGAAAATTTGTGTTAAATCTATCTTATATGGCACAATTTTGTAAGTATTCAAAGATTTTTTTATAATGGTGACCTTTTCAAATTTAAAATAAGTGTTATATGGGAGTAGAGGAACAGTTGATGGAAGTAAGACTTGGTTCACTCAATTTACAGATAATATAATATGTCTATTATCTAGTCTTATAGTGGCTGTGTCGATTTTAGGTACAATATCTGTACACATTTTAAATTATTTATGTGGAACATAAATGTTACATTACTATAATTATAAATTAATGCAAGTTCTTTTCACAGCTCACTATGCAGATGGCAGATTTGTAAGCAACACGCTGAAAAATACTGCAGAAACCGTGATTTTCTTCGATCAACTATTTGATAACATTAATGGGACGTCGATATTAAAAAAATATATAAAGGAATAATATTACGCACCGCAGTAACAGCAATATTACTATAAGCTATTATAAAACTAGAAAAATTCAAATATAGTATGTTGATTCTTCAGGAAAAGTAAGGCCTGTGCCATCTATTAAGACTGCGCCGAGCGAAAATGCCGAAAAAGGCACTCACCGTTAAGTTTATAAAATCAAAAGTATTCGTTCAATATATACATTAAAAATACAGTTACCATGACAAAGAATATGTTAACAATTTCTCCGTGGCAAAAACTCAAAATAATAAATATTTTAGCCTACAAAATTACGTAAAATTAGTTGAAAACTGTAAAAACATAAGCTGCCGTATTTTATATCATAATAGTAGAAATCTAACATAATTTTTAGATGAAACAAAACATGAAAGGGTATATTACAGTTTACCCGTCTTAAAAACTTAGATTATTGTCAGACAATATAACATACATATTTATCAATAAGTGCATTAAATTCCCCATACATTTTTACTATGGCGGTCGCGAGTCGATTTAAATATGCGTCACGCGGGCTCAGCAGTTACGAAGCCAAGGTATTTTAATTCCCATCCCATAGATTTTTTTTTGGCCAAGTGAGGGCTTATAATCATCGTTATATTAACCCAAATTGCCACAGCTTTAATTGTACATTTAAATCTTTATTAATAACAAGAATTATAAAATTTCACTACGAATATTTTAATTGTGAAGATGATCCGGCCGACCAAGTTCTAAATTTACAATCATTATTTAATGAATAAATAAAGGAAAGTGTCGGACCGGATCTTCTAAGGTCAGCAGAAAATAGTTTTGAAAAAATTGTAGAACAGGCCCGACGGGAACGTACTTGTATTAATGTATCATTATAACTTTTAAAAGTTATATAAGGCTGTGGCAAATATTTACTGATCAGAAAACAAAGATTACGAAGCCAAGGTATTTTAATTCCGATCCCATAGAATTTTTTTTTTTGGTCAAGTGAGGGCTTATAATCATCGTTATAATAACCCAAATTGCCACAGCTTTAATTGTACATTTAAATCTTTATTAATAACAAGAATTATAAAATTTCACTACGAATCTTTTATTGTGAAGATGATCCGGCCGACCAAGTTCTAAATTTACAATCATTATTTAATGAAGAAATAAAGGAAAGTGTCGGACCGGATCTTCTAAAGTCAGCAGAAAATAGTTTTGAAAAAATTGTAGAACAAGCCCGACGGGAACGTACTCGTATTAATGTACATTCGCGGGCATACACTGCTGGATGGGTAGTACAAAAATTTTTCGAAAAATCTATAATTAACACTGTCAATTGCAAAAATTCCCTAACTAGCCAAAAAACACTACAGTACACAACCGGATTAGCCATAGGGATTTCACTAAGGCAAAACAGAGATTGAACTACCCATCCGAAGATGCAGTATGGGGTTTCGGTACAGTAGTTACGGAAACAATATAATATTTGGAAAACGATCTCGAATAATACATATTTCGAGGAATATTAAAGAGAAAATTAAATCTGAATATTCATTTGATTTCATTACTTGTACCCAACACAAAGAAATTCTGCTCGATTTATTAATTATTGTATTAACAATAAGATGTGCGATAGTAAATTAGTGCAAACTGCAGTGTTATTAATAAAATTTTAAATGGCACATACATAATACGACTGAAGAATTATATTAAAAATATTGCCTGCAAAGCACATAAAAATATAAAAAAAAATCTTTTAATCTAATATATAAAGTAACAACGCCTGAATTATTCATCAACGCCGAGGCAAAACTACTGAAGCTAGAAACATAATATTTTGACCGTGGCTTACTTTTGTGAAGTATAGGCGCACTAAGAAGGGATTTTGCGAAATTCACCCCTAAAGAGGTAAAAAGGGGTATCAACGTTTGTATGTAACTTTTTTGATTGTGGTCAGATCCTTGATATTGCTTTTTGGCATGATGTACTAAAACTGTAATTCAATATTTTCTGTTTGATTTTTTAGCGGTAAAAAGGGGTACTAAGCTTTGTATGGGGAAAAAATATTTAATGAGCGTTTCAGCTTGGAACTTTGCAAATGGAGTCCTAAAATAAAATAAATAAACATGTGTTTCATGATTTTTCGATATTCAAAACCCCTAACTAAAGGAATTAACGGGGGTATGAATGTCTTTTTTTTTCATCAACGCCGAGGATAAACTACCGAAGCTACCTTCTTTCACTGAATGTGTATCGCTAAGTTGTATTTGATTACCTAGTGTTTCTTGTAAACAAGTAAATATTTATCAAAAAAGGAGGAATAAAGCTAATTATGAATGGATTTATTTACGAGACAAATAGACTAAGTAATAATAAATTCTACTGGGTGTGCGAGTTAAGACGAAATAACAATTATAATTGTAATTCTCGACTGATTTCGAGATTCAACTCAGACAAATAACACGAACTGCCATCTAAGAACATGCCGAACCATAACCACGAGCACAACGTACTTAGGGATAAAGTACCTAAGTTTTTTTCTGTAGTAAATAATCTTTCGTATTATTTTAAAGCTGTAACAAAGAGCGGCTTACGGGTGGCCCAAGGGCCACCCCACCGCAACTTAACCTACTGTTACATTAAGTTACACTAGGTACCATAGAGTAACGCCTGCTTTTTATGTTTCAGATCGAAATAGTTATTAATAAAATAAAAGATGATGCAAAATATAAAACGTATAAAAAACACTAAATGTAGACTAGCTGTTGCCCGCGGCTCCACCCGCGTAAATACAGTATTCCCGGGGGAACACTGTACTTTTTCGGGATAAAAGTATTCTATATCGTTTCTCAGGACTCAAAGTATCTCTGTACCAAATTTCATCAAAATTGGTTCAGCGGTTAAAGCGTAAAGAAGTAACAGACAGACACACTTTCACATTTATAATATTAGTATACCTATATTATGAAAGTAACACTTCACTTTCAATATTATGAAATTTGCCAAATTTCTTTGTCTGTATATAACTTAAAACAAATTATATACAGACAAAGAAAAAAATGTTAAAGATAAAATAACAGAACCACAAGACATACATTTTGAATTAAAGTGGGAATATTTTCTCGATGAAAACAATGAATCAGGAGAAGAAAAGGACATAAGAAAATATGCCTAACGAGTTTAGGTATGCCAAAAAACAGTCATGCCAAAAAACTGTTATGCCAAAATATTATTATCACAAAAAATGCCTTATGTTTTGTGAGTTACGCCTCATTAAATTAGGACAAAAAATATAAGTCTAAATGATATTTATGCCTAATGATGTAGTATGTTAAGAAACAATTTTGCCAGAGTATTATTATGAGTAATAAAATTATGCCAAATGAGTTATGCCACAAGAAATTATGGCAAATAAAATTATGCGAGAAAAGGGGATCTCTATTTTTACTTTGGAAGTCGGTTTAATTTTTTGTTTAATTAAAGTGATGAATCAAAAGCTTTAACGTGCAGTGTGAAGAAGATGGTACATATTTGGTAAAGAATTAAAATATCACTAACAATTCCGAAACGTAAATGCGCGTATTCTGACGTTCTCTAATTGTATGGGAAAAAATTAAACGGAGAAATAAAACCACAGAAGAAATAGAGCAACGTCTAAAATAACTTCGGGAAATTAAAGCTAAATAATTGGATCACCAGTCATACTAATGCGAAATGTTAATACGCCAACATTGTGTAGGGGAGACCGGGGCAAGACGAAGCTCGGGGCAGGACGGGAAGTATGCTTGTGTGTGTAAATGGTGAACATAATAGACCCTAATACAGCGCCATCTGCTCGATTTTCAGTCGTGTCACACGAGTCCTAGTGGCACGCGCGTGTCACTACTTGTTTTAGTTTTACAGCGAATAAAAACCGTTTTTAAGAGGATTTTTACGAAATTTTCTGTTCTGAATCGATGTGCACCGAGGTAAGTATCGGTTCTATTGTAATATTGTACCACATACTTATTATTAGTGTAAAACTAACGAATTTGAATTGAATTTTCGCAAAATAATTTTGTATGTTAAAACTGTTGATGCTTTTGCAAAACATGTCTATTGGGGCAAAACGGTCGGGGCATAACGGGATGGTATCGCGTTTTGCCCCATATGCGTTAGTAGTAAATGTTATAAGTTTATTTTTTGTTTGCAGTTTTGGTACGAAATTATAAACGCAAAACAAATCATGGAAAATGGGAAAAATGAGGAGAGCTGTTAGAGCTGTGCTTTCTGAGCCAATGGGATTTTTTCGTTCCTCAGCTACATTAGCCGTGCCTAAATCGACCTTAGAACGTCGAATGAGAAAGGCTCGATCTACTGAAGATGCTGACACTGATACAAATAATAATTACGACAAAAATAATACGACGCTATAAAAAAGTATTCAATAAAGAACAGGAAGAATTATCTCAGTACATTACATCAATAGAAGCTCGTCTTTTTTGAATAACTGGCAAATAGCTTCATATTTTAGCTATCCAGTTAGTTAACTGGATTCTTTTTTGACTAGAAAGTTTTCTAGTCAAAGAGAAATCGTATCGTGAACCCATTCAATAGAGAGATTAGAATAGCTAGGGAGGACTGGCTGAGTGGGTTCCTGAAAAGGCATCCTGATCCTCATTTAGACGACCACAACCAACTTCTGCTGGGAGAGCTATGGCCTATGGATCTTAACAAAGTGACAGTGAATGAAAGAAAATATTATAGCTGTTCCCAAAAAATTAAGAATCAAAGAGAGAAAATCAAGTAAACGCGGTAAAACAGCTAAACTTACAGCTTCTACGTACAAGAACGAACTCGTTAGCGATATAAACAAAAAATACGTCTGGAAAAAAGAAACCTGATACTAATAAGACTGAAAGGATAAGACCTGAAAAAAAGCCAAGAATAGAGAATAAAAACAAAAGACGCATAAAAGAAAGTGACTCGAATACTAGTCATCTGAAAATGATGAAAAAGATTGTCCTTGCATATTAGGACTTATATTTTTTCATTATATCTTCACTTAGGACTTATATTTACAAACCACTGAAGGATGGGTTATTTGTAATGTGTGCAATTGCTGGGCCCATAATTCCTGCGCAGGTGTAGACGATGACGATGAAGATGCATATATATGTGAACACTGCCAATCATATTAAAATGTATACTCATTATGCCCCACATCGTTTCCCATTTTGAAATGTTGATTTTGTTGTAAGTGATTTTTAATAAACAGTTTGATTTTCAATTTATGTCGGTTTTTCTCTTAAGTATCTCATGTTGCCCCGGTCTCCCCTAATGGTACAAGATTATGTGTAAACAAATTTTAAATAACATCATTGTGGCAGAATTTCTAACTGGCTTAGAAATTGGCTAACTTGGCTTTTAAAAGAAGCGGGTATTCAGAGCTAGTATCAGAATAAAATAAGATAAAATCAAAATTTGGAAAACGAAAATACAACAGAGGAAGACACATTAAAGGTCATTGAGTCCTCGGGATAATTGAAGATGGCAGTGACGACCTTAGGCTGGAAGTGTGTCCTGAGAACGAAAGGTCAGCAGCAGTTTTGGTGTCATTCATTAAAAAACTCGTCCTGGAAGGCTCCATAATCCACAAAGACTGTTGGAGAGCCTACGATTGCCTTCCAGAGCATGGTTACATTCATAAAATGGTTAATCATAATGATCCACTTCGGACCTCCGCCCCATTTTGATCTCACGTAATTAAGATCCTATTACATCTCGACTGTGATTTTTGCGTAAAATGGCCAAATATTCTTGATCTCAGAAACAAAGATACATTAACAATTTTGAATCGTGCAGAATAGCTATTGGCCTAGTTCGTAGCGGCCTCGCTTTTTGTAAATTTTGTTTAACTTTTTAATTAAACCCAAAATTGCACAGAAAGATTTTCATAAAATGCGCGAAGGCACTTTTTTGAGCTCCTGGATTGAACTACTATTCTTAATAAATGAATTAATAAATTGAGAATGTTATCTCCTATATAGTCGTATAGTTCGTAGCGGCCTTAGAATTTTGAAATATCTTTGTTTTAATATAGAAAAAAAACTTCGAAAATCGCTTTAAGAGCGTGCAATCAATTTGCGACGAAGTTTCAGTTTTTCGTTGTTTTTGACCACCCATTTTACGCATAAAATAACAAAATTAAATAAAAAAAATTGTAAATATATAAAGATAAACTCTTTTTTTTGTGTACTGAGATGTAAAATTAAAGTTTTAAGTAGTACATTTTAGTAACTTTAACGGTTTCAGAATGCCGAATCGCAAAAATGCCGATTTAAGCTAACTATGAGATGTAAAATAACAATTAAATCGTGTTAATATAATTTAATTTATATTTTTATAAAGCAGACTATATAGTCTTTAAGTGCACTACAGCAGAAAAAATATTTATATATAAACGGATAAAAATTCGTTAAAAAATGTCTTAACTTACGTTTTTTAGTGCTGTATTTCTACGGCAAAAATTAAAATTGTTCGATGATATTATTTTTTAAATTAATAGACATACTGTTTTCAAGTAGACTTTATTTTTTATTTAATTAATATCCGATGTTTAACATTTTATACGAATTTTTAAAAATTACCTATAAAACCAAGCGCACGCGTCAATTCAGTGTTGCCAATTTGGCATTTTTTATGCTAAATTTGGCATATTTTGACCCTATTTAGCATATATTTTTGCTATTTAGCATGTAGCATATTTAGTTGGCATAATTTAATAAAACAGAATAGGAGGTATAAAACATAAAGAAGTGAAGAAAAATTACATAATTATGTGAAACGTATAAATCCTGTTTAATCTGTATTTTGAAGTATTTAACCTGACAACACTTTTTAAGTATTTCGGTGATTCCCCGAACATAATACCATTTATTACACAGATGACAACTTATTATGTCTCTTGCTCTTTATTAATAATTGGTGTTAGCGTTCGTTACATTGTTTTGTAGGTACTTTTGTAATCAATTAGTCTGCTGTTACATTTTGTTACGCGTATGGTTGTTTTGTTTTTGATTTTTCGGGATTTAATTTAATACGCTATATCAATATGCCGCCAAAGTATACTCAACATTATCGGTCAGAATGGGAGCAAATGATAAATTTTAAAGAGTGGTTGCAGCCCGTGGATAATGATACTACAAAAGCTTTCTGCAAGTATTGTAAGTGCGAAATTACTGCTAAGTTCTACTCGTTGAAACAACATATTGCTTCATCAAAACACAAAAAAAAAAAAAACAACAGAACCAAGGAAGAGTCAAAAGAAGATACATTTTCTTAAGAAAAATGTAGATTTGAGCACTGAAAAAGCTGAATGTTCTTTAGCTTTGTTTGTATGTGAACATTGCGCGATTATGGCTATTGATCATCTATCAGAATTATGCAAACACCGTTTTGGCGAGAGCAAATATGGTGACATAAAATTACACCGCACGAAATGCACAAACATTATAAAAAATGTTTTAGCGCCACATTTTATCAAAGAAATTGTGACAGACTTAGGAGATCAGGAGTACAGCCTCTTACTCGATGAATCAACAGATATTTCGGTTGTCAAATTGTTGGGGATTTCGATTAGGTATTTCAGCCGATCCTCAAAAAAGATAATCTCCACCTTCTTGGGGTTGGTTGAGATTGAAGATGGCACTGCAAACAGTATAGTGAATGGCATTAAACAAGTATTGTTACGGTTGAATATAAATTAAAAAAAAACTGATTGGCATCGGCACAGACAATGCTTCGGTGATGACAGGAACTAATAATGGAGTGTACGCATTGCTGAAAAATGCAACTGGTAATGAAAATTTGGTTTTAGTCCGATGCGTTTGTCATTCACTACAGTTGGCTTTGTCTCAGGCTGCATCACAAACTCTGCCTCGTAATGTTGAATTTCTCATAAGGGAAACCTATAATTGGTTTAGCCATTCATCGAACCGAAGGCTAGTTTACAAAGGCATATTTCAAACAATCAACGGTGGCTCCGATCGTTTGAAAATACCACAGATGTGCAATACTCGATGGATATCAATTGAACCAGCAGTTACGCGAATTTTAGAGCAATGGTAAGAATTAAAACTTCTGTTTGAAGTTGCCAGGCGCGATGAACACTGTTATACGGCGGAAATGTTATACAATATGTATGACGAGCCACAGAATTATTTGTACTTATTATATTTAAAACCCATTTTACGCGAAGTTCAAGTCGTGAACAAGTTGTTTGAAAGCAACGATGTTGACCCAACAAGACTTTATAAAGATCTCATTGGCTTAGTAGAATCAACAAGTAGGCGCATTCTGAATCCAACGGCAAGAGTAGATATTTTAATAGAAGAAAACATAGAAAGTTTCTTAGACCCAAGACCTTACATGGGATATGCTTTTGAGAACAAATTACTCGAATACAATCTTCAGCCTGATGCCGTAATCTATTTACGCCAACGTTGTATTAATTTTACACTAAAACTTGTGACAGAGTTACGTTCAAGATTGCCTATTAATTTTAATGTACTACAAAAAGTATCTATGTTTTCGGTACAAGATACTTTAAAAGTGGTTAAGCCATCCATTGTCGATATAGCCGAAGAATTTCAAGTGGATGCACCAACTATTGAAAAGCTAATAGTTCAGTGGAGAAACATTGTTCACATTAAATGGGAATCCACATCTTCTACCATTGGATTCTGGAATGAAGTTATGGATTATAAGGACGCAGCTAGTAACAACCCCTTTGCAGATTTATGTCACTTCGCAATTTCTCTTTTGTCGTTGCCGCATTCAAATGCTGATATTGAACGCGTTTTTAGCCAAATGAATTTAGTTAAAACCAAACTTCGGAATCGATTGGCTGTGACTACTTTAAATGCCATTTTATATGTGAGATTTGGACTAAAGAAGGCAGAAAAATGTTGTTATTCATATATGATGCCAGACGATGTTCTGCGCTGTATAGGCACAAAACAAAGCTATAGCTATGGATCTCAACCTTCCACATCCACGACAGATGAAGATCAGGAAATTGAAATTTTATTTGAAAATTTGCAATAGTTTTAAAAGGTCATGTACCTAATTAAATGTGGATGTAAAATGTTATTTTTAACATGGTAAATAAAATAGCTAAAAATTGTGTTAGCATTTTTTTTTGGCACATCTAATAATTTTTTAGCATATTTTTGGCATTTTTTTAACACTACTCTAGCTTATTTAGTAGTTGCCGAGTTGGCAACACTGCGCGTCATGACAATTTAGTACGCGTCGGGCCTTCCCAAGGGGTGGATGTATTGCTCGTCGCTCGCTAGTCAACGTTTATGAGTACATCGACCTATTGTGCGCGAGGCACGTATAGTGGGACCCGAGCAGATTGATCGTTTAGTGAGTATTCATATTTTTCGTTTGTTTTTGAGAACTGGTGATTGGTGATTATATTATATCGATAATAAAGTATTAAAAAAAAGAAAGTTTAAAAGAATACCATTATTACCACCAAAAAGGTGTTTAATTTGTTCAGAGTTTATTTATTATACTTATAATTATAGAAAAATGAATGAATGTTTGTAATGAAAATAAATAATGTTTCAGTAATGGGCAACAAACGCAAAAGATACAGTTGCATTAAAAATACAAAGGCTATTCATAACGCCAGGAAAGCGAAAAGGTATTTTTTTTTCATGATTACGATTTTGCCATTAGATATTATTGGAATAAAATGTATCCTATGGGCTATAACTGCTGCATAGAAATGAAGTGCAATGTTTATTAGTGTTGCTAAAGAAAATTACGATAGTGACGGTGTAAGTACATGAAAAAATTCATGTAACTACTTACACCGTCAATTCAAATCAAAGTACAAAATTCAATGGTCGAGAAGGAACTTTGCTGACAGTACCTACTTCTTTTTTTTTAGATTTGCATAAGAAGGCCTAATATTAGTTCAGCACCGCTTGTGAAGTCAATCGTTTATTCATATACTTTGGACAATGTACCAGCCATCAAATATGACAAAAGTCACGAAAAGACAGCTATAGAGCAACTACAGCAACAAGAAGGCATTATTATAGAAAAGTGTGGACTTTTTATTGATACATACATACATACATATAATCACGCCTCTTTCCCGTAGGGGTCGGCAGAGACCACTTCTTTCCACTTGCTACGATCTTTACATACTTGTTTTGCTTCTTCCACTTTCATTCTTACCATCCATTCCTCCTCTTACATTCAACGTAGCGAAGCGGATCTCCATGGGCCACTTTTCGCCACTAATATAGGGAGCGTCGGTAGCGCAGCGGTTTTAAGGACATTCAAATTTCATAATTAATATGTCCGACATATTTTATCCGACATCAATACCACTTCTTACGGTCGGTGAAGGTAAGCATAGTGAGGAAATGTGGATATATATTATTACTAGCTGATGCCGCCACGGGAACCTTATATGTCCATGGTCTACTTTATATCTGTGCCAAATTTCATGATAATCGGTTTAGTGTAGGGCTTGAGCTCCGGAATTCCGAAGAAATCCAATATCGTTTCCAATTCCGGAATTGGAGAGATCAATATCGAATTTTTCAATATCGAAATTTCGATATTGAAAAAAATAAAATATTATTCGGCTTGAGGCGCGGCGCATCCATATTTTATTACTCGGCTTGAGGCGCGGCGCGTCCGCAGTCCACACTTCCTCGCCCCGCGCCCCGCACCCGCCGCCATACGTCGGACAGGACAGGTGCGCGCCTTGCGCTGCAGCTAGACGCTCGTTGATTCATTCGTTAATTTTTCTCCCGGAGTTCGCGCGAGAGACGGAGAAGTGGAAGTTTACTTGGATTGTCGGCAAATATTCTAATTCATACCTAAGCTGTTGATAATTAATCAAAAAGTTTGATTTGCAGCACATCAAGACTCAAGACCAAGAATAATACAATGTAAGTAAACTGATTCTTTTAGGTAAGTATTTTAATAACTTGTGATTATTGTAATTAAGTACCTACTTATTTTATTTCATTAATCCGTGACAGTTTCCTTCGAGGGTACATACCAACCCAAGCAGAAAGACAGCATTATTATACCTATTCTATTAGGGGGCGTTCACAAATTACGTGAGGTGTTTTTTAAAATTTTCTGTCCCTCCCTCCCCCCCTGGTGAGATGTTGTGAGATTTTATTCAACCCCCTCCCCCATCCCCCATCATCTCACATGAGATTTTTCAAAATGTGGGTTTCTTACGTAAACGCGTTGGATTGTTATTGTAAAAAGAAAAAAAAATTGCTTCGTGCTTTTATTTACGACTAGTTAAGACTAGTAATCAATATTGCTGAGAAGTTTAATTATAAGTGTAATAAAAATTTAACAATAGAATACTTAAATCGTAACTACTGTGATTAAAAAAAGAATATCTACTCTAATTCAATCCATGGAGAATCATGCGCGGTCTCAAGAGAGACTATTGGAACCAACATGTCCATATGATTTTCAGTAAAATCATCTGCTCCTTCAATTTCGTTCTGATCTAGCCACTCTACCGTAAATTCAGATTATATTGAGCTTTTTGGTATAAAACAAATATGGTGGTTTGACAGTCAGTAGATGTATAACGTCGAAGTATGAATGAAATTACTTTCTTTCGAACGAATTAGTAAATGATCTTAATCGTATTACGATAACGCTTAAGATTAAATCTTAAGCATGTACAATCTGGATTAAATGGACCAAAATAGTATAATTTTTTTTGTTCCAATCAGAAATAAATTGCGTGATATTTGCCGAGACCCCCCCTCTCTCCAACGTAAGATTAGATGAGATTTGACTCGACCCCCTCCCCCCCTTAAACACCTCACGTAATTTGTGAACGCCCCCTTACGGGATAATAAACAGACGGTGTACAAACAAAGACGTAAGTCCTATGTGTCATGTGTCCGACGTGCGTGTGTTTTTCTCGAGTTTTGGTTGAATTGCGTGTTTAAGCTTTATGATTTTTTTGCTCGTTTTTGCTCGATATTAATAACGGCGACAGGTACTGGGAATTGCACACTTTATCAGCAACACTTAAGCTTTGTAACCAAACCACTGCTTTGGGCATAATATCTAACTTTTATATTATAACCTAACAGCCTGGGCAGATGTTGTCAAGGATAAATTTGCTTGTTTTAACGAATTATACACTCTGCTTTTCACCTCGATTGCGAGGAAATTAAATAGTGATAGATCATGCACATTTAAATAACCTAACCTTTTTTTTTTTGGAATGGCAATCGTCAACCCAATATTGGGGACATTTCTGTCAAGTGTCGAGTGATTGATGAAAACAAAGTTTTCAAGAATTTACGAGATAGTTAAAGTCATGTCACACTCAAAGTCTAGAATGGTCCTTACATGTCGTAGTCAGTTCGCGACTTCTTGGGACAACTCAAACGGAGGCAATACGCGTTATCACTTGAATATTTCATTTTCTAAACACTTTCTAGTTCATTTGTTGCACAACACACTACCACATTATCCACCAAACAACTTAAGGGCCCGGGTTACCCTCGAAATTTTCATACATTCTTAATACCAAAATCATTTCCTCATACGAAAATATTTAACATGTTTGAGTTATTTTTCAGCTTAAGATAGTAATTACCTAGGGTCCTGAACAATTTTTTTTTTACAAAATATTTAAATACTAAAAAAAAATTTTTGTGTTTAAATATTTTTTAGTATATTTACTACTAAATATTTAAACACCAAAAAATAGACAAAAACACTAAAAAATATAAATAAATAGTAAATTTACTACAAAATATTTAAATAATAAAAAATATTTTTTAAAGTTTAAATATTTTGTAGTAAATTTACTATTTATTTATATATTTTTTAGTGTTTTTGTCTATTTTTTGGTGTTTAAATATTTAGTAGTAAAATAACAAAAAAATATTTAAACACAAAAATTTTTTTTTTAGTATTTAAATATTTTGTAAAAAAAATTTGTTCAGGACCCTAGGTAATTACTATCTTAAGCTGAAAAATAACTCAAACATGTTAAATACTTTCGTATGAGAAAATGATTTTGGTATTAAGAATGTATGAAAATTTCGAGGGTAACCCGGGCCCTTAAAGCACTGAAATTAAAAATTCAATTAATAATTTGATGCACTCTCGCCGAGTTCCCGCCAAAAAGTCCCAAACCTAACCTTTAAATTCAGCGAAAAACGGCAAGAGTGGTTTTTTCCGCCACTTATTTATTCTGCATGAAACATTAGGCTTGGTTCTTCACCTATACTGCCTAATCATAAGTGAATTTTGAACTTATTTTTGTTAGTATTACTAATCCTTACCTGGTTATTAATTATTATTTGGCTTACAGAACACAGAACGTAAATAAATAAAACTAAATTTAATAAAATAACAAGTTTCGTAAATAAATAATTTTTGTATTTTTTTTTGTAGTTTTTTTCTATGAAGTTTTATTGTGTTAGGCTGCAGGGCCTAATTCTCTTAGCCTTATAAGAAGTCAATGTTATGAGTAAATACGTTTATGCTCTATCTAGAGCATAAAATGCAGTTTTAGTCCGCTCACTTACACCCAGCAACCCAGCATAAACAAGATTGTTATGAGCATGTTAAAAGTTTATTTTCTTTCCAGGTCGCAATCAAAACAGACAAAATATCTGGAGTTTGATAAAAGAAAGTCCTTAGAGGGATCCGTTTGGCACCATTTTCTTCGAGCAGAAGACGGTCAATCCGGAAAATGTAAATTGTGTTCTAAAATTTTGAAATGCCACGGTGGTGCAACCACAGGCTTCCATGTTCATTTAAAGTCAATCCATTGCATTGATTTAAAAGAAAAAAAGAACCCTTTGCAGTCGCATCCAGAATCCAGTACTTCTAGTACCAGTACATCCATGCCTACAACTACACCAGCAAAAAAACACAAAATGATGACAGACTTCTTTAATTCTTCTAAAGAAATGGACGAAAAAGTGTCGAGAATGGCTGCTCTTGATGGCTTGCCTTTCAGTAAATTTTGTACATCAAAAGATTTACGTGATCTTTTTCATAGATGTGGATATAAATTACCGGAATCTGGTACCGCCATAAAGAGAATCGTGCTTAACGAATTTGAAAAAAATAAAAACCAGCTTCGATAAAACATTGCACAAGATACCACAACACGTTATTCTGTAACTCTCGACGAGTATACTTCAACACGTAACAGACGATACATGAATGTAAATTTACACTCTAACAAATTTAAAGATAACTTCAAAAACCTGGGTCTTGTAAGAATTGAAGGCAGTATGCCTGCCATAACCGCCCTTACTTATCTGAAAGCACATCTCAAAGGCTTTGCTGTGGATCTAGATAAAGACGTAATTTGCTTGACAACTGACGGAGCATCAGTTATGATCAAAATGGGCCGATATTACGAGGGCTACCACCAAATATGTCTTGCGCATGGCATACAATTAGGAGTTACTGATGTTTTGTACAAGAAGAACTCCAACGAAGAAAATAACAGCAACAATGATAGAACGATTGATGCAAATATTTTTGAACCTGAACATCAAGACGAAGATGGGGCATTAGAGGAAAGTAGTGATGATGAAAGTGAAGAATTTAACAGTTGTTTTGATATTGATATACCAACAATTGAAACAGAAAGAGAACTTAACTTAAAAGAAACAGTGGAAAAGATTCGAAAGTTGGTCAGGTCTGTACGTAAGTCAAGCTTAAAGAACGAAGCTATTTTAAAAATATGCAAGAGAAGAGTTTGGGAAAGAACTAAATTTAGTTTTGGACTGTAAAACGAGATGGTCCAGTTTAAGTGACATGATCGAGAGATTTTTGAAGTTGAAGTCCTGTATCACCAAAGGTTTTCTAGACTTAGATATTGTGGTTCCCATAAATGAAGAATCCATGGCCATACCCAAAGAGCTACACGAGAGTCTCAATGTCATCAAAATAACCGTGGAGTCTCTGTTCACCAGGGAGGCTAATCTAATGACTGCTGACACAGCCCTAAAGTTTATGTTAAAATCATTAGATAGCCTGAATGGTAGTATCAGCAATAAGTTGGCACAAAGCCTAAGAAAGAGAATAAAGGAAAGACGGCTTCCACTGGCATCTGTGCTGACTTATCTCTACGACTCTGAAGACTACCACGAATACAACTTTGACCTTGGGACCTTCAGCAAACCAACGGGTGAAGAAATGTTCACGGAAATAATTAAAATAATTAAAAGATTAGAGAAGAAGGAAAGAATCCCAGGAGAAGAGGAAGAAAATAGTGATTGTATTGAAATAGTAACAAATACAGAAAATGAAAAAAAAGACATTAAAAAAGAATTACAACAAACCATACAAAACAAATTAACAGTAACAAGTAGAAAGAAGACGAACGTTTTAGATTTAGAAAGTTTAATAAGAGTAGAGATGGCAGTTTATGAAAACGGTGGCGTTAGAGGACAGTACCTACAAAAATGTTTCCAATATTTGAAAACAATACCGCCAACGAGCGTAGAAGCGGAAAGAGCTTTTTCGGTGGTCACCAATATATGTAATCGCGTACGAAGCTCACTCAATGACGACAGTTTGAACGCGCTTACCTTCTTAAAATTTCATTATAAACAAAAATGTACTTAGATTATAAATCATCAACAGCTGTCGCACGTTTCCGTTAGTGTAGTGAGCTTCTTATGCGATTTCATTGACTTTAATTACTACAAATGAATAATTTCTGATTTTTCTTATAAGTATATAAAACTCAAGTACTTTTCATTTCAATTGTTTTATTTGATCATATTTCTAATACACACTAAGAAAGTAAATCCATAAAATTAATGGTATTTGATAGAAAACATACATTTAAATAATAAAATAATAATATTAGGTATGACATTTTTGCAATCTTTTTACACTTAGATAGATAGAGTCAATATAAACTTTTTTATTTGTGTTCTGCACTCACAGTGCTAGTTGGTTAGAGCAGTGGCTGGCACGGATCGCCAGGCTCGTGGGTTCAAATCCCACTCGCGTTGATCTTTTGGTTCCAATATTTTCAATTTAAACTTTTTTTCACAAAAAAGACACTTTTGAGTTCCGGAATTCCGGAATTCCGGAATTGAAATACTGAATATCGAAACCCAATTCCGGAATTGAAAAACCATCCGATATTCAAGCCCTAGTTTAGTGGTTTTTATTTGGTTAGCGTGGTTACTTAGGGTTCTGACCGGAGTTCCCCGGATTTGTCCTAGTTTTGAGGGCGTCCGGGGAGTGTTTTTATGGTTCCGTAATTATTGAGGAACCCTTTATAGTTTCGCTCTGTCCGTCCGTCTATCTGTCTGTCAGTCTGTCTGCCCGCGCTTCTAGATGGATGAAATTTGGTATAGTCATAGATTGTGTATAGATCTTGGATTTGGGATCATATAATAATTTTATAATATAGGGGTAGGTCTCTAATCTCCATACATGTGAAGTGGGCATGATTTTTTTTTCATTCTAACCCATCGTATCGTTGAATAGGTATTTTAAAATGAAGGTAAGTTTTACGTAACTTTTTTATAAAGTCAATCATTTTCGAGTAATCGGCCTCCAAAGTGATTTTAAATAAGTTGGTCCCCCTGGCATTTCCAAACTATAAGACTTAGAAACTTTTCTAGGCTCATAGATCATGCTAAAAACTCTTTAGGAAAATTATTTTAAACCAAATCAGACAGTAACTTTTGAAGTAATTTGAAAAAAAAACATATTACGCGTTTATAGTTACGGAACCCTCCTTAGACATGTCCTGACATGCTCTTGGTTAGGTTAGGTTATTTGTAGATATATTAAGGAGAATTTTTGTAATGTGCACAGCCTTTGAGATAGACAAAATAGCAATATAGACGTAGTTAGAAGTACCTATTTATTAATGTTAATGTCTTCGCTTGAGCGAACAATTTTTTTATATATTTTACGTATCAAAACAGATAATTTTAACTAATTTAATTCTGTTGATTTATATAATATAGGATTTTCGAAATTCGACAGCGTTTTAGATAGGTTTTTAATAATCTTTAACTGTTGTTTGAATGAATTAACACAGTGTAAACGTGACCGCACGCCGCGGCCGGCGGCGCTGTTGCCGTTCCGCACTTCCGCAGCCACGTGCGCGTATGCGAGTTGCGACATGTCATAACTCATTTACCGATCTAACAAGCAAGCAAGCTAGACGCGGTACCGTTTTTTCGTTTGATATATTATGGTTTAATGAGTAAGAAAAGGATTTATTTATTATTAGTATTGTGTTTTGAAGTACCTATTAGTAATGGGTCGAAAAAAGATAAATACCGTTTTTAGGTACTTTGAACTGAATGATGATAATCACACGTCTAAATGCTTAGTTGGCGAATGTGGAAAAAACTTAAAAGTAAGTACCTATAACCTACCTCGTAAATACCTATATACTGCTTAGGCTATTAGCACCTACGTTATTATAATTTAAACCGGGAGGCCTAGCAAGAACAATAATTGACATCTGCGTATGCGTGCTGTTATGGACGCTGTCATAATTTTCATACAGCTCTTTCGACGTAAGGTTTACGCAGCTGTCAAATGCTTGGGCAACAGAATCTTCTTATCGAATGACAGCTCGAGCCATAAAGGTGGGAACGCATTTGGCGTTACTACACGGCAGCATAACTACGCGACGCGACGAGGCCAAATATTATTTGTATGAAATTGTATTAAATATAACGCACTAAACGGCAGCGTAACTACGCGACGCGACGCGGCCAAATATTCTTTGTATAAAATTATATTAGGTATAAGTATATCGTACTACGCGGCGGTGGAACTACGCGTCGCGGTAATACATTGCGGTATTATTAGTAGGGAAGTGTCGCGTCGCGTCGCTCCGCTGCCGCTCAGTGCGGTCTCACCTTAAATGTTGAAATGTTTAAGATTTAGGAAGTTTCACAGTATTTTTAATTTCAGACGCAACATAGCGGAAACTTAATGAAACATTTACAACATCGGCATGAAGTGGAATATAAACAAATTATAGAAGTGAATAATAGCAATAATAATTTAAGAAGTCGAAACAAAACAACACGTGTAAGTGAAACAGTACTACAAGAATGCACAAACTTGGTTGCAATTCATGGACGGCCTTTTTCTTTAATAAAGGACAAGGCATTTCAAAATATTTTATCATTAATCCCGGATAAAAGACATGTTATTAGTCCGAATTCCGTTAAAGACAATGTTAAATTAATGGCTGCAAAGTTAAGAGACAGTTTAACTAATACCCTCACTGGTAAAATAATTTCATTGAAGGTAGACATAGCTTCGTTGGCATCCCGCAGTTTTATGGGTATAAATTGCCAATATTTACAAGACGGTGAAATCGTTCTACAAAATTTAGGAATGATAGAAATATTTCAGCGCCACACGGCGGATCATTTAAAAGATCTACTTATTCACAATCTTATAAGATTTAATATTGATACCGAATTTAACAAAAACATATACTGCATAACAATGGATAACGGCAGCAATATGATCAAAATGGGCCAACTTTTGAACGAAAATTGTGTCGGACGTAGCGCTACAACCATCCAACATTTATCAACTGGTGATCAGGTTGGGCCAGATGGAGAGGCTGGGCCTAGTGATGATGAAATAATTGGTGAAGCGGATGATTTGGACACTACAAACTTAGAAAGTGCAGATATAGAAACTGAGCAAATTACTGAACGGGTTACAAGTATTTTACGAGCACAATTTGGATATAATGAAATTGGGACTGTAAGATGTGCCGCACACACACTGCAATTAGCGGTAAAAGATGCTTGTAAAGACGAAGCAACAATCGATTTGATATCAAAATGTCGATCTGTTGTACGGCTTCTACGTACTTCTTATTTTGTAAGGATCATAAAACAAAACGAAAAAAATATTCCAAAACTAGATTGCACTACAAGATGGCATTCAACAGTGGATATGGCAGAGAGTCTTTTACCTCTAAAAGAAATATGTGATACTGACCAGCGCTTATATAATATTTACCAAATTCAATTTGGGATTCTATAAAAGAATTTGTGCAATGTTTATCACCCGTAAAAAATTTGACAAAAAAGTTGCAGGGAGAACAGCTGGTAATTGGAGATTTTTATTTATCTTGGATGTTGTGCAAGTTACAATTAAATAAAATGACTGCAAGAATTGCATTAGATGTTAAATTAGCAATGGAAGAAAGAGAAAAGGTACTATTTGACAATGATATTGTCATTAACGGTATACTATTAGATCCTAGAATAAATTCTATTTTGACACTTGAACAACAGAATAGAGGAATACAGAATTTGATCAATCTTTATGTCAGATCAGTTTTACCGGAGCAAAGTAAGAAAGAATATACTCATGACAACAGCAATGCGGTAACACCCAACCATACCAACGAATCATTAAATGAAGCGCAGGGCGATTTAGAAGATTTTTTAAATACAAGCTACTTACACAAACACGACGACTTAATGGTGCTCTTGCAAAGAGACCTAAATAACCCCAACCCACAAATCTTAAATGTGTTAAAGCAATCAATTACTTTATTTTTACAAGAACCATTATTAAAATCTATAGATAGTGTTTTGAAATACTGGGAAAACTCAAAGTTAAAATTTCCTAATTTGTACAAACTGTCTTGCATAGTATTAGGAGCGCCAATGACGCAAGTGAGTGTGGAAAGATTATTCTCCTCTTTAAAGTTTGTCGTATCTAATTTAAGATTGTCAATGGAAAGCGACATAATCGAAGATGTGTTATTTATTCGAAATAACAATATATACAATAAAAAAAAGTAATTTCTTAAAATTATAATTTGAAATTTTGTTTTATCCTTATTATCAAATAATTGTTTTAGAGGATTTAATAAATCTTATGTTAAGCTTTACTTTTTTAAAACATCTATTATTTCTTTCATTTTTTCATAACGAGCATTTCCGTGGTATTTATCCAGCTCGCAAGCTACAATACTCCCAAAGAAGTCATTACATTTCGCTTTCATTTCCATATTGTTGGCACATGTGCTTCCAGATTCAGTCATAGTACCGACATCCACGCTGTTAGTGCTGGCGCGTATACATCCAAATTCAGTCATAGTACCTATTTCCCTTGATTTACAGTTAAACATAAATGCATAATTTTCTTCTGAGTCAGATGGCCATTTTTGGGAATCGGGTGAGTTTGTTTGGGTCTCAAAGTATGTAGCACAGGTATCCGTTAAAGGTTTCGTTTTTTTGTTTAAGAGCGTTAACCGGCGCGCGTGTCAGATTTCACAAAAACGCTACTTTTCAAAAGCAAAAATATCTAACAAAAACTGGTTATTCTGATTTTTACATGTAGAAAAACACTAGAAAATATTGTATTCTAATTTTTCCCTTATCATTTATTTTAAAATAATTTCAAACTTTTGAATAAAACTGACAAAACTAACCAGAAGTTTTTACAACTTTAGGTTCAGGGGCAATTTCAAAACATATTATAGCTAAAACCGCTTACATTTTTTAAAAACAAAAAATCTTTACAAACTTGTTGGATCCTCTTCTAGATTATCTATTTGTCAGATTATTTTTATATACGTTTCTATCTCATAAAAATAATATTTAAACAATGCGAAATTATCAGGAATTATAATTATTTAAAATGATGATATTTATGTATTTCACTTGCTCTTTCTGTTTCTTACTTACTTATTCTAAAAGAACAACGTTTTATCTTTAATATGCCATTTAAATTATTAAGTAAATTAGCTAGACGAATTTTATATGAATTTTTAAAACTAGTGTATAAAACGAGACGCACGAGCGTTTACAAATCAGACGGCCGTGAGCCTTTCCAGAGGGTGGACGTATAGCTCTGCGCTCTGCTTTGAACTCTGTTGACCTTTATAGTGCAAACGAGATCCATCACGATAAAAAAAATTTGATATTTGGAAAATATTTTTTTATTTAATAATTAATATTGTTATTTAAGTTAATATTGTTTTATTGTAATAACAAATTATCTTCTATACAGATAAATAAAATTGAAGTGTCTGTTTGTAACTTCAAACTAACAGCTTTTCAGTTAATGCATCTGAAAGTATATTCGGTACTTACAATAAAATACAATTTTTAAACTTTTTTGTCTGTCCGTCTGTCTGTCTGTCTGTTTGTTCCGGCTAATCTCTGAAACGGCTGGACCGATTTTCACGGGACTTTCACTAGCAGATAGCTGATGTTATAAGGTCTAATATAGGCTACTTTTATATTAGGGTTCCGTTTAAAAATAGGGTTCCGCTTCCGTTAGTTCTGCGCAAACGAAGTTGCGGGCATTAGCTAGTTTTACATATAATAGGAGATAAAAATAAGTTCGCACGAAAAAGAAAACATACAAATTTTGAAAATTCGGTAAAGGCAAGAGCTGCTAAAAGTTTAGTATATTTTATTATAATTAGACCCAGTAGGTGGCGCTGTTGTTAGTCTACATTTATTTATTCTAGCGAGGGGGAAATGCTTGTCATTTCACCTAATATCTGGGAAAAAAGGATATACCCATGAAATATTTATGTAAAATATATTGTAAAAATATGTCGAAAGATTCATAACTATATAGGTATTTATAATCTAACCAAAAATAATGTGTTAAATTATAGGCAGCATATTCACGTCCGAAGTTTATTAACATTTTACAATTTCACTAGTTTTTTTACAATCTAACGGTTTTTACAATTTTACGGTGACATATATAAATGATAAGTACATCTAGATACGTATTAGTAACTAATTCCTTTCTCCTTTAAAATAGCACCTAAATTGGTAATATCGTTTTTAATTTTTAAAACACAAATATTTTGACGTCTTGATATAAGATAGCGACCCGCCCCGGCTTCGCACGGGTACAATACTGATACTAATACTACAGAATGTCTTTAAACCTCTAACAAAACGGGCGAAATTTAGTCAAAACAAACAGAAACAAATTAATATAGGTACCTACTAAAACTCAATGAAATAAGTAGGTGGGTATACTTTTATCGTATGAAATACCTATACTATTCAGGACTAACAATACAACAAACACTAAATAAATAGGTATTCAAGTATATATCCATCATAGTTACAACGAACACAAAACAAAAAATTTACTCATAGATCTAAACCTTGCGCGCACGTGCCTTGGTGACACCCACTTCGCAACGGGCCGTGCAGGCTGCAGCAGAAATCGTAATATTTTAATTTCACCATAACTTCAAAACCAAACATCCAAATTTAATCATTTAAAGATCAAATATTATCTACATAAACTGTACTTAGTGATGAAATAATTTATTTTGATAAGGATTAATAGCATGAGTAAAATAAACGCGTTTAAATATAGTCAAAAAAAATATCAAGATTTCTAAATAAAAAAATGGTTGTTGTGCCTCACTTGACATAGATAGGTATAGTGTGTCGCGGACTTTTTTGTAGATATTTATAAGATCTACAATTAATTAGAACATTTTATGGTTCTATCTTTTATAGTTTTGGCAGCGTACGCAAAATAAGTAACTTTTCTGGTTGTCATTTTTACACCTTGTGTCCGAAAAACCCAAATATCTTACGGAACCCTATTTTTTTCCAAAATAAAATTTAGCCTATGTTACTCGTGGATAATATAGCTTTCGAATGGTGAAAGAATTTTTGAAATCGGTCCAGTACTTTTCGAGCCTATTCATTACAAACAAACAAACAAACATACAAACAAAGTTTTCCTCTTTATAATATTAGTGTAGATGTTAGTACCTGGGAGACTGAGCTTTGTCCGGAGTTTTAGTAGTGAAAAATAATTAAAAATTATAGAGGAACAATTATTAGTCATAAATACTGGGTCTAATTATACATTTTATCATAATTAGACCCAGTAGGTGGCGCTGTGGTTAGTCTACATTTATTTATTCTAGCGCTAGTCAACGGCTGGAACTCAGTGCGGCGCGAGGGGGAAATGCTTGTTATTTCACCTAATATCTGGGAAAAAAGGATATACCCATAAAATATTTATCTATACTTATATGAGAAACTATAGTGCACACATTTATACTGTTTTGTAAAGTATTTTAGAAAAGGTATCCTCAAATTACCCGAATAACTCAGCTGTTCGTGTTTTATGAAAAAACTATATATTATTTTTGTCCGAATTTAAGTCATCTCAGTTGCTGAACAATAAAACTGTGTCGGTATATACTTGCTTTTTTATTTTCATTCTTGATTTGTTTTATATTTACGGTCAAAGTTGCGCCAAACATCCGATGTTTGGAGGCTATTATTTTCTTAACTAATTTGAATTTTAGAAATATAAGCACATACCGACCTAGATAAGTGTAATAAAAATCGATATTACACAAACTTTGGGTCTATAATGTTTGACTTTAAAGTAAATCACCAACAACGTTTGCATGGAGACAAAACCGACTAGCGCAGCCATAATAACAATATACTACTTTGCATGTTCATTTTCTTGTTAATATGCACTTGCTTTCAAATAACAAAATTCTTGTGTTTACGGTTTATGATTTAACTTCAGACAATGTGCAAAACACTCAAGTAATAAGGTAAAAACAGAAGAAGTAGAACTTCGAAATGCAGAGGTACGTATTTAATAATCCATATCATCCCCTCAGATAGCAGTAGATTCTTAATTTGTATGTACAAAGTAAACTTCTTAAACTTCTACCTCGGAGCTGAGTACAATCAGGAGCCAAGATGGGAGCATTATAAAAGGAGAAGAACGTGTGTTAAAGAGATGGAAAGAGAATTTTGAAAGTTTGTTTTAAAGAGAGGAAGTGCAGGTACAACATCCGGCACCTTCCATGGAAACTAATATGAATGTTGATGAAAGTGAGATAAGCATGGATGAAATAGTGAAAGCGTTATAAAGTAAGATTCAAAAGAAAATGAAAGTGGGTTGAGAATGAATGAGTTACTCGTCAAATGTTTTCTCTATGCTGATGACCAAGTATTACTTGCGTCTTCAGCCGAAGTGTTGCAGGAGATGGTAACTGCTATGAGTGGAGCTTTTTTTAGAAAGGGAATGAGGATGAATGCAAAGAATACGAAACTGATGGTGTTTGAAAGAGATAAGGCAGTGACAAACTGCAATATCGTAATTGGAGATGAACAAATTGAACAGGTGAATGAGTTTGTGTATCTGGGTTCAAAGTTTACGAGAGACGGAAAGTGTGAGAGTGATATTGAAAGAAGAGTAAATGCAAGAAACATGGTGAATTGAGCTTTGCACTCCTTTATGAACAGTCGGAAGGTGTCTAACAAGGCTCGTTTGGGGTGTTGGTTCCGACACTTATGTACGGAAGTGAAAGTTGGGTATGGCAGAAGAAACATGAAAGCAGAATAAATGCAGTTGAGATGAGAGCGTTAAAAAGTATGATAGGAGTTAAACTGAGTGACAGGATAAGAAATAGTGAGTTAAGGAAACGTTGTGGTCTGAAAAAAGAGTTAGTGACAAAAATTGAGAAAGGTATGCTGAGATGGTTTGGATATCGAGTGAAAGAATGAAGAACGATTGACGAAAAAGTGTATAAGGCGAGTGTGAATAAAAATATTGTAAGAGACCTAGGCGGACGCTTCGAGACCAAATCAGGGACGTCTTGAAAAAAGGTCAAGAGTACCCTAAAGTCTAAACCAAAGAGCATGTATGAAGGGAATAATGAAAGTGAGCGAAGCGAAACAAGTATGTAAGGATCGTAGCAAGTGGAAAGAATGGTGTTAACTGCCTACCCCTACGGGAAAATGGCGTGATTATATGTATGTATGTATGTATGTACTAAGTAAAAACTACCAACTACTTAATTACCAAGTTTTATCTACATATATGCGGCAAGCGGTAGTCTGAATTTCGAGCTTATGATTTAGAAACAAAGTTGTTTCCAAATCATTTTGCCTCGAAAAGAAACACCTTATATATGTCACCGTAAAATTGTAAAAACCGTTAGATTGTAAAAAAACTAACGAGATTGTAAAAATATGTCGAAAGATTCATAACTATATAGGTATTTATAATCTAACTAAAAATAATGTGTTAAATTGTAGGCAGCATATTCACGTCCGAAGTTTATTAACATTTTACAATTTCACTAGTTTTTTTTTCAATCTAACGGTTTTTACAATTTTACGGTGACATATATAAATGATAAGTACATCCAGATACGTATTAGTAACTAATTCTTTTCTCCTTTAAAATAGCACCTAAATTGGTAATATCGTTTTTAATTTTTAAAACACAAATATTTTGAAGTCTTGATATAAGATGTTAGTACCTGGGAGACTGAGCTTTGTCTGGAGTTTCAGTAGTGAAAAATAATTAAAAATTATAGAGGAACAATAATTATTATTAGTCATAAAAAATAACAAATATAAAAAAATATATAAAATTGTCTTGTTTAAAATATAAAATGTTTATTTTGTGTTCCAGAATCTATGTAATGTAATGTATGCATACATTCATACATGCAAGATACGCGCGAAAAACATAACCGGGCGAAAAGCATAATTTCTTGACAGTCGGGTAAAAATCAAAAAGATTTAAATAAACACATTTCAGCTGTATAGCTAAATTATATTAATTAAAATAGTATAAACGTATTATTTCAAGGTATTTTTATTTTACATAATACATATTATGTTAGTATTACATTACCTACTGATATTTTATGTTTTGTGTAGATATTATGTTATATTATATAATAAGTAATAATTATGACAGAATATAATTATTATTATTATGATATTATGTATACCATAATCAATATTCAATAAGAATTAATATCGTTGTTATTATTATCGTAATGTAAATAAAGTAAGGCAAGTATCAATGTGGGTTAGTTGGCTACAGCCGTCGAGCTATTCACGCACACAAAGACGCTCGCTGCAGGCTGCAGCTGTGTGCGTATTTTTCACCAAAGTTGACTTCACGCGCTATGCGTTAATGCTCTTAATATATCAGACATATTTGTATATAAGTTTTGCGATTGAGAATTGATGTTGTAGGTCAAATCCAGTGAACGATTATCTGTGAAATGAAATATTATACTTATTTTTACATTATATTTTAGACTTACAATGGAATCAAAAGGTTTACCGAAAGACAAATTGACACTTGGATAGATTAAAAAAAAAAATGATTCCATAATTAAAAAAAGGATTATACGCTAAAAGTCAAATACGTCGTAAAACCAATTAATATTGTATTTATAGCAATTCTTCCGCCAATTTTTATGCTATGGATTTCCGCAAAGTAACGCCTGATTCTATTAACCAAATACGTCGTATTCGAGGCAGCGACCTTAGTGTCAATTCACACCGAAACGAGAGTAGATGCTTTGTTGCTTCGCGTCGCGCATCGTCTCTCCGACTTCGGTGTGAATTGACCCTTAGGGTTAAGTACGTTTTAGAGGCTTAGGTCTTAGGGCTTTTTAAGAGTCATGCGTTTTGGTCCGCACGCGTGGCTTGCTCAAATGATAATTTAATATTTGTATTTATTGTAAAGCTAGATAAGCGCTTTTATTGAAAGCGGGGCGCGGGGCGCTGTATACAAATAATTTTCACGCGTGCGGTTCAAACCCGCGTACGTGACAAAAAACGCAGGAATCTAAAAAGGCCCTGAGTGCATGTATGACTTTTGACTTTATATGCGTATTTGACTATAGATATACCGCCTTACTAATAAACGCTATATAAGCATTGAATAGTTATACAGTGTTTTGTTCACGTCACACAAGTGACATTTTTAATTCGATAGAAGGAGACAAAACACTGTATTACTATTCAAAGCTTATACAGCGTTTATAAGTAAGGGGGGATATATTATATAAGATAATAGAAAATGTAGGTACTTACTTTTATCCATGTTTGAGGTAGGTAGGTACAATAATATTTAAGAATATAACAATAATATAATAACAGCGACTAAGGGTTAAAGAGCCGACGCGACGAAGTGCATGTTCGTTCTGTCACTTCGAGGCGGGGCGCAGGCAGGGAAATACGTAACGTTATATAAAATAACGTTAATTAATAACAATACTTTTTCTTAACGTTACTTTCATGTACCGATAAAAATAAATTTATTTTTCCTAACGTTACCATTTATTCCTAACGTTATTCTGTGAAACACAGGTAACGTTAACAATTTTATAACGTTAATCAAGCCCTGGTATTTTCAAATTCAAGGTCAACTTCATATAAGGTAAACATTGACTTTAATTCAATGTCATATCAATAATATATCAAAAGTAAATTGTACTTTTATAATTATTATAATGTCATTTAAAATGTTTCGTTTCAGTGACAAAAATGAGAGCCTTTTTGCAGTATGGACAGGTTCCGACTTCCCACTAAAAATCGCAAATATATTTAGGAACAAAAATTTCTGGGAATCAAAAATGAAATACAAATTAATAACTTTTTTATGAAAAATGCCTTTTGCCAGAATTTGTGGACCCTAGAAAAAGCAGGTCGATGCCTTTATAGTATCTTGTAATAAAAAAATCAATTATTGAATTTTTTGTCCTCGTTATTTATCCTAACTTCCTAATCCTATATAATATTGTAAATGCGAAAGAGAGTTTGTTTGTTCTTGTGTTTGTTTATTACTTCTTCACGTCTCATGTACTGAACCAATCAACATGAAATTGTTTTCACACCTTTCATCGCGCGAACCGTTCGACATTAACGCGAACGGAGCCGCGGGCGATAACTAGTTTGTATAATTTGTATTTTATATCTTATACCATTTATTTTTATACAAGTATTGAAATGGTAGGTAATATTAAAATTATTGATTAGGATCAGAGTATCAAAATTATTTGTCCGACTACTGTACGCTGTACGCTGTAGCGCTTACACTAACACACACATAAATGTGTAGTTTTGCGTCTGTGTTAGTAGATATCGACTCCCGCTCATAGTTTGACTTACTCAAATTTGATTGCACACTCTTAAGTTAACTGTGAATTACTACTTTAAAAATTGTTAAGCGTGATGAGTATTTTGTAATGACATAAAAATCGAAGGTCTGGTCCACCTGATGTGAAACTCTAGCAGCCCTGCTAACGTATAAGAGATACAAAAAGCTTGCGCGAACAAAGTCGCGGGCACTGCTAGCTTAATATCATTATCATTTATTACTATTCAGCACTAATAATTTATAATGGGACTACTGAATAATTTATAATGGGAAGCACTAAGTAATAATTTATAATGGGAACATACTGGAAAAGTGTTGCACATTGGAGTCCGTAACAATCTGCAATAACTGTCCTGAATTTGCAGAAAAATATAATAAATAGTACACGTCATGTTTTTGGAGACCATGCGGAATGTGAATATTATTACTACACATCGGAAAGAAAAGCAGAATAAAATCTTGTTCCGCTAGTACCAACTTTAAGGGGCAAATAGCCCCTAAAGCTTAAAAATCGCTTAGTTTGAGTCGGAACTACTCCGAAAAATGGGAATAAAAAAATTCAAAAAAATATACATTTCACACTTCAATCCTTCATCTTTAATATCATCGTTAATTTTTTTAATAAGACGAAGATTAATATTAAATAAATTAAAATTAAAAAGCCCTGTTTTCAGATTTCTTTCTCTATCTACTTACTACCTACTACGGCTATAAAGATGGTTCTTTTACGAATATGTGACGAATATATTTAGCTAACATTTCATCGTTGGGTTTTTCGAAATACCGTTTTGTTTTCAAAATATACGTAAATAACTATTATTTTGTGAAAATATTTGTAAGCGGTAGTAGTGGGTCGTCGACGCTTTTTCGGTCAACGAAACGAGACCGTTTATCGTTCATCGTAAACTAGTTGAAAAAACAGTTTTTTTTTCGACTAGTTTACGTGTTCGACGAATACTGAACTGAGCAATTTTGTTGAATGAACGACTTTCAGCATTAGGTAACTGTTTTGACAAACCTGTTGTCCTTTGCTGATCGACGCGACTAGTGATGACGACGAACAACGAGATGGTTTAATCTGTGAGCGGTGGAAATGAACTTCCCTTCATACTTTTTCCAGGCTTACAAATTGCATATCCGTTAACATTTAAGTTTTAACCTTGAATCCTTGACCTACGCAAATCGCATTCCAATCAAGACTGTTTGATTGTCATCATGTCATAGGTAAAATTACGTAAACAAAGTTCAAAGATTTATTTATTAATTCAGAATTTGTCATTAGAATTGCGTCTTTGTTAGCTTACTTTAAAGTTCATTTTATTATTAAAACACCGCCCACTCAACGAATGTAATTATTACATAGACTAGAGCACGTCGTCGGTTGTAAAGAACAGAGATAGACGTATTGCTCGTGCCGAGTCGTCGTGCCCCGCGCCCGTCCGTCGATCGTGTCGTCGCGTCGCGACGAACAGTCTCTGTCGCACGCACCGTTCCGACATATGGCAACCGTTCACGCATAGACTAGTTTATCAGTAGACGCTAAACTAGTTTACCCGTTCATGACAAATAAACAGTTTAATAAAACAGTTCGTTCATTCAACGCCCATCCCTAGTAAGCGGTGCGTGCGCGGGCGCGCGGGACAGTGAGCCGCTGACTTTCGTACGAGGAGGTTGTGTCACTCTCCGCGGTGCCGCTATTTCGCAATCGTTTATTTTACTCTTGAAATAATAGGGAACAACATGCCGTAAAAAATAGATTATGAAAACCTTAGCGAGCACTCTGCCTGCGATAGAATGAAAATGTTCGATCGTTGAATGTACTTTTTCGTTCCTTCAACTTCTTACTTGAAATTTTAATAATATATTAATTATTAATATAATATTATATAGTATATATTATAGTATAATATTTAATTTTATAATATGTACTTGTAAATTTCACAGAAAGTGTATAGTTCTATTTCTATGACGACCTCTGTGGCTCAGTTGGTTGAGCGTGTCGTTGCTCAAGCCGGGGGTCGCGGGTTCAAATCCCGCCGACGGAACAAAAAGTTTTCTGTGTTCCTGGGTCATGGATGTGTATTAAATATGTGTATAATATAATAAAAATCTTAATTATGTGTATAGTATAAAAGTATTAAATATACTTCCGTTATCTGGTACCCGTAACACAAGTTCTTCGAGAACTTACCACGGGATCAGATTGACGTGGTGTGAAGCGTCCATAGATATATTATATTATTTCTGTTTTAATTGTTATTTTTATTTTAATTAGTATATCAACGTTTTGAGGTATATAGTATATGAGGTAAAAATGCCTAAGCGACATTTATTTATTTATTTAACACACATACAACTACCATTACAGACAAAATCCAATTAGATAGCGTAGGAGAGCAAATTCATATTTTATATAATACATAATATTATGATATTTCCAGTTTAAATAATAATAATTGATAAAAATAATAATTAAAGAAAATAGAAAGACACATATGACGCATAAATTTAGTAAACTTTATAGAAGAGTGATTTAACGTTAAAATTTTTAGAAAAAAAAATCATTAAAAATCACAAAATAGTCGGATTTAGATGGTTTTAACATACATCTATATATCTATATATCAATAAGATACAACGTGTATCTTATTTTTATAGCAATTTTTGATATTTAAACGAGTCATATAGCTTTCGAATTACAGGCAGTTTATGTCGCTTAGGTAAAAAAGTCCTAATTCGAAAAATAGGTAAAATTATCTAAGCTATCAACGAAAGTTATGTAATAGCAAGTAAAATTGCCTACATTTTATTTTAAAGGTTTTCAGCAACATGTAAAAATAGATAAGCTATAGATACATTTTCTGTAATAACAGGTAAAAATAACTAATTCCAAACACTTAAAAAAAATTATAGGAGTATTCATCTAAATGGCCTAAGAGTTTATAAAATAAAACAAGATAAGTTACATAAATGTTGCTTACATTAAGAATTTTCTACGGCTAAAGTTATCTTAGTAAATTTATTATTCAATGACATTGTAAATTTTTGCTCCTAACTGACAATATTCTCCTTCTTCTTGTTTATAAAAATTCATTGCAGTTCCCTTGTCTGACTAAAACGAGCTAAAACGTTAGCTAATTTTGATCTTGAAATAATAAAAAATATAGAAGTAAAAACTCAAGGCCTAGGATTTCAGCCCACTGCTTTATACTTAAGCTGCAGGCCCATTCCTTGAGTTCTCTCTTGGTAGTGCTGGGAGATATTCCACATACCGATTCTGGGCATGACACCGTGACACAATTGGCCCAAAGCCTACCCAGCTCATCCGCGGTTTTGTTGCCGGAGATATTGCCGTTGCCTAGAACCCATACCAGACTGATGCTGTTATCTCGTCCTAGCATGTTTAGCGTTTGAACACAAGCCATAACTAATTTAGATGAAAGAAGAAGGGGCAAAAACTCCCCATCCTTGTAGCACTATAAGATATATATCAAATGAAAGGGCTTAAAAAAAGTGTCATTGTTTTGTATGACGAAAATCCTCTAAACCATGGGAGAAAAAAGTAAATGAGGGTTAAAAAAGTTTAAAAAAATCATTCTATATTATTGCACCGTTTCATAGTGTTGCTACTATGGAAAAATTTTTGGAAAGTAATGGTATACACTCAACTTTAGAAAAGTGTTATATTTTGATAAACTGCCTCATATTTTGATGAAATGTATGGAATGGTAATAAAATACTAAAAATAAGCTCTTTCCTCAATTTTTTCGCACATACCTAATTTTGTCATGGGATACTCATCCCAACTTACCTGTCCGGTAGTTGTGGTATAGTATACGGGTATGCGACCCCGGCTTCCCTAGCTATTACTGTCCTATCCCTTGCCCTCCTGGGCGGTAATATCCTACATTTCCTATTTTCCACTCTAACTTACCAATCTTCCTGTCCACACCACCTATCCTTCCCTTTTCCTATTCCTACCCTCTCCACTAATCCGTGGAAACGCAATGGATAATCATAAAAAACATTTAATTATCCAAAATGGCGGCGATGTGGTTCACCACCCATTACGTCTCGTTTCTCGCGGAGGTGAAAAGCGGACCATGGAGAGCCGCTTCGCTACGTTGAATGTAAGAGGAGGAATGGATGGTAAGAATGAAAGTGGACGAAGCGAAACGAGTATGTAAGGATCGTAGCAAGTGGCAAAAAGTGGTCTCTGCCTACCCCTTTACGGGAAAAAGGCGTGATTATATGTATGTGTATGTATACCTAATTACTTTCTGGAAATTGTTTCTTACTTGCAACGCTATCGAATGGTGCAATAATACAAAATGTATTTTTTTCGTAATTTGCGGATTCGAATCCTGGCCTGGAAAAGTGGTTTATGTAAAATCAAATAATTCAGATAACACAATTACATTAAAATACATATAATTAAATAGCAAAAATAATTTTAAAACGATTAGGTACAGAAAAAAAGTAAAAAAGATATAGTACATGGTGAATTATTCTTCTGGGCGTTGTAAGAGAAGTCAAAAAAAATTAGCAATAGCAATTTAGCCCTACGGAATATCGAGGCCGACTTGATGAAAACTTAAACTGCATCATTTTTGATAACTCATTTTTCCTAGACAGGATTCGAACCCATAAATTATGAAAAAAAAAATACATCCTGTGTACTGCACCTTTAAATAGTATCGCAAGTAAGAAACAATTTCCATAATGTAAGTATGTGACAAAATTTAGGAAAGAGCTTATTTTAGCATTTTATTATCATTCCATACATTTCTTCAAAATATGGGACAATTTATCAAAATATAACACTTTTCTGAAGCTTGCTGTATACCATTACTTCCCGAAAATGGTTCCTTATTAGCAACACTATGAAATGGTGCAATAATACAGAATTATTTTTTAAACTTTTTTTCACTTATAACTCTCATTAACTTTTTTCTCCCATGGTTTACAGATTTTTCGTCATACAAAAAAATTACACGCTTTTTAAGTCCTTTGATATATGTCTTGTAGTGCTACAGTAGTGGGGACGGGATCCATACAAAAATGCCCCTTCTTCTTTCTGCTGCTGTCAGTGCCTTCAGCGCAGTGTGATTGTTCTGACAGACTGCGCTGAATGCATTGACAGTAGCAGAAATATCATCTAAATTATCCTAATCTTCTCTATAAGATTAGGATGTTTTATGGACAAGGATAATCTGTAGGCTCTGTAGTGAACAACTCATCACAGCCTCAAACATGGTTGTAAATTGTCCTAAGCAAGTATATAGGCAAGCCTGTAGGTGGCATGCCCCCGTAGAAGATCCGTCCACCCGGTTGTCTTTCCTGGATCCGTCCGTGTACCAGACTATGTCATTGGAGTGAACATTGATTCCTATCCTCTACTCTCCCTAGACGATAGGAAAACCTGGTGTTGCTTTGAGAAGCTATGCACCTTGATCATATCGTCTGATGGCATGGCCATGATAGGTGTCTAAGAAGAAGAGACTATTGCATCTGTCCATGAAGGGTGGAAGTCCATTTGGCTTCCTGGCCTTGAAAAACGCTACTACCGCCATACATTTGTCATTAAAAATATACGGTGATAGCAGCTTTTGATGTAACAAAAGAGATGAACAATATTTGTTATATTCTGATAATTTTTTTATGAACATCAACTTGGCAAAATCGCTTTAAAATTTTATCATAGTAACATATTTTGTCGGCAGCGTTAATTCGTTAATCGTTGAAGTTAATTCTTAACCCCAGTTAACGTAATTTTTCCAAGGAATCCACAGAAAACTTTTTATTCTCTTATGGATTCAAACCCACGCCCTCTGGCTTGAGCACTAAAGCGCTAACCACTGAGCCACAGATATCTTCATCTAAACTGATTCAATTTAAGTCTCTATAACTCCTGAATTTATGAAGTTTTTTGGACCGTTATAGTTTTCGTTCAAAGTTTATTACATGGACTACCATCATGAATTTTTCACATTTTTAGAGCCAGCCGTTTGGCTTTTAGATGGGGGGACGCCGTATTTTAACAAGAAATGCGCTTAAAAGTGGAATGTCGCGCAAACGGATACGTACGTACATCAAAATATAATCTCAGAAACCTCTCAATGTTCTTATAATGTCTATGTACCTAATTATATCTCCCCTTTTCATGTAGGTGTAACCACAAATTATCTTCATTTATTTTAGCACTAAGTCGACGTGATAAATAAACTTATCCATTCAAAGTTTAATATTTCAAGCACCACCGTTTGGATGGACAGACGGACGGGCGGACGGTCGGTCGAACGGAAGGACATGACGAAACTATAAGGATTCCGAGACATGAACTACGGAACCTTAAAAAAGGAATAATAATGAAACCACACCGATTTCAGTGACTGTTGCCAATTTAATTGAAAATAGACCAGCTATAGGAGCTATTTTATTATGTCCAAGTATGTGCGCAAAGTTTACTCCCATAACCTAGTATATTGATATTTTCTACTACCGACAGGACTAACTAGCGAAACATTAGGCGCATAAATATAGAAATATATTTAGCAATGTTTGCGTTCATTAAGGTTCCCACACACTGTAAATTTAATACTTTTAGTTACATTTTATCTAACCGACGACAAAAAAAAATATCTAAATATCTAACCGACAAACTTAAAAACAAAAGTTTTCAAGTAAAAATATCTACATTGCACGAATAGTTATTGTGTCAAATATGTAAAACTATCTTTACGCCAATATTGTTTTTTTTCACTATGGGTAAAATTCTACAAGTTGCACTTTCGTAAAATAATGGTATCAAATTAAATGCACTGTAAGGACAATTCACAAATAATTTGTATGGAGAAAATGTACAAAGTGTTCACGAAAATAATTTTTTAAACAAGTAAAAATATTTTTGTGCAAACAAAAGAAAAGTAAAAACATGAAAAATAGACTAAGTAGATTTTTAAAATTCTTCAAAATATCCAAATGAATTTTTTTATAAATAGCTTTTTGTTATCGCTTAGTGAACATAACATTCATGATTTTGTATAAATTTTACTATATCTAAGCGACAAAAAAATCGTCGTAGGAATACGACAATTAGACCAATCGACGCAGAAAAAAAAATACAAACTCATTGATATAACTCATTTTCGGTATTTTTGTCGCTTAGGAAAGCGAAAAAACACCTAGTGGATATTTTAGTGATTCTGTCAAGCACTAAGTATTGCATTTTGGTGGGCGTAGAGGTGGAAAATGAAATCAAAAGTGATGGGTTGGAAGCCGCATTGCCTACCAAATAATTTCTAGATTTCGGGAATAACCTCGACCGGCTTCTACAGAAGAAGGAGAAGCGGCTAATACATTCTACGTTTTTTCTTTGCTCATAGACCAGAAATAAATTAATATTTTCAAGTTGCATTTAAATCAATCCTAAAGTCGTATAAAAGGGCCGTTCCTCAGTTTATAAGTTGAGTGGCGACGCGGAGATCGCTAGCGCAGCGGGGTGTATGCGGGTGGCGCGGCGGGAAGTGTTAGGCCACGCCCGAATCTGTGACGTCATCTACGTATATTTTCGCCTTAATGTTGAAGATAACGAAATAATGCATCAACGTACTACTGCTGCGTAGCAGCCTGTTTGGTATGAGCGTCTTAAATAATAATTTATTATTTTGTCACCCACCACTTTGGCTACGATTGTTAGTAAAATTTTGAAGAAGGCTCCTGGAATTAAATGCTAGATTTAATTCCAGGAGCCTTCTTCAAAACAGGCTGCTACGCTGCAGTAGTTGCTTTTAAAAGCGGCGAGCTTTGCTTTTGGGGCAGGAGTCCAGGATAGTGTATAAAAGAAGTGGAATGCAAACGACATGCCCAAAATACATATTACAAAACCCATGCGAAGCGCTGTAAAACCAAACTAAACGTTGGTAAAGCAGATGAAAATTACGGCAAAGAATGTCAACGACCAGATATGGACCAAAACGATTTCGAAAATGCAAAGATGCTTCTTTTAAACAGTATTAAGCAACAGGCATCAAACCGTTTTGAAATCGAGCGCAAGAGTGTTCTACAAGCAGAAAGCGCATTGTGAGTCGAAATTCGGAGCTGTATTTTGACGTCAGGAGACGCCCAAATCAAAATTCTGCCCAAGTGAAAAGTATTTTGTATGGCTACGATTTGAATCATGTGCCTTCCCTCAAACACGGAATAGAAAATGAAAGTAAGGCCTTGGAGCAACTAATTATGCAGGAAGATGTTGAAATCCATAAATGTGGACTATTCATAGACGAGGATCATTTCTTTTTGGGAGCTTCTCCCAACGGAATTTGCGAAGAAGGCCTAGTTGAAAAAAAAATCTACATATAACATGGACCCAGATAAAGCAATAGCGGAAAAAAAATGCTTCAAAAGGATGAATTTCACCGGAACAATTTCCGGTGAAATGGTCATGAATGAAAAACATGAATAGTTTTACCAAGTCCAGGGCCAGCTTCATATTGCTAAAAGGAATATCTGCCTTATTGCAGTTTGGACTGGTCCGGACTACATAATGAAAGTAGTAAGAGTTCAACAGAATGATAATTTTTGGAGCATCGAGATGTTACCCAAGTTGACGCGTTTTTACTTCGAGTGCCTGCTCCCAGAAATATTTGACTCTCAAAAAGCTAGATTGATGCCATTAAGGCATATAATATTCTAATCCTAACTAATGTTTGGCTTCGTTTGATTTGTTACAAGAAAAACGTTTTATTTCTGAGAAAGTACATTTCTGACATCTGTGAGTTACTCATAACAGGGAATACCGCAGTAGCCTGCTATGAGATGGCCAAAAGGACTACTGCGGATGCTAATTATAGTAGGTAATATAACGTTATGATATGACTAACTGACAAATGTTAAGAATGCATTTTCTCAGCGGTCAGGTTCTCAAATGCTGACTGTTTCTTTTTCACAACAAAACCATTTGATCGATTTGATTGAAATTTGGTAAATAGGTAGTTCCAATTTGAGGTGTTTTATACTCTCATGTAAATGTATCTAATTTTATTCTAATCTATGCTATAGTTTAGTTTATCTAAAACAAAAAACGTAAAAAAATTAATTTTATTTTGAACAAATATTAAGTATCTGTCTCATTTATGGTACCTATCATCTTCATGTAATCTGTTTCTTCACATATTAGATCCATGGCACTCTAAAAATGTGCAGGTATAGCGATAACATATTATTACTACATAGAAATACTAATAAATACACAAAACTTGGAAAAAAGTATCAAAATTGCTTGGTCGTAGGTTCAACACAGTATTGTGGACTCGTGACCTACAATGAGATGTCGGGAACGCTTCAAATACCTAATATCGCAGAGTGCAGATTTGTAATAGGGTTCTTAATGGATGTCCTCTAGGCTTCATATGAATCAAAATTTAATAAAATCGAAAAAAAAAACCTCTGTAACTAGGGGTCTGCACCCCTCTTATAGGGAGGTTACTTCCTACCTCCCATTCTTTGACATCCCCTGCCCTTCCACACACCAATAACCCTATAAATACCAATAATAATAAAAAATAAAATTATAAAATTAATTCAAACTTACATCACTCATGTACGGTGTCCAGTCTTGATTATCTGACTCCCATTTCGGCTGTTTCTCACGAAGCCTCTCTATTATTGTGGCATCGGAGTCTTCATGCACCACGGTGCGGTCAAAATCAAACACAGCCAATGATGCCATTGTTTTAACTATATTCTAAACGTGTGCGCTCCCGACTAACACTCGTGATGTAATGAGGAGCTTCCTTTGCCACTGGCCGGCACTCGACTGTCGACACGAGATTTTGATGATGAATAATTTGGTATGAATAATGTCTTCATCGTATTTTGCACGATTCAAGCTTAGGTACTATTTTTATTCGTATTTTCCTACAGCTGAAGCTCAGCTGCTGAAGAGTGAAGTTGTCAGTTGTCATTTGTCAGTGTCAGTCGTGTCAGTCAGGTATTTTTTAATTTAATTTATATATAGCTCATAACAATTTGCCAGTGTCAAGTATAAATAAAATATAAGAAAATATAGAATATTCGTTCAAATTTTCGTCACCGTACTTCTAAATCGACAAGTCCAAAGTCTAGTCAAAGTCCAAATAAATAGTCAGGGTAGTCAATCGATTTAGTAAAGTGGTAGACGCTTTGCTGAAACTTCTTAGGGAGTTTTGGCGGGAAACCCAATTTAGCACGCATATTGTAGTTGTATCACTTTTCCACACTAGTGCACGTCAACGAATAACAGCTAATAGTTAATATTCCACCAATATTACACATTAAAAACCGAAATAACTCTTACAATTGTTACATTTCCTTACTTACTTCGTGACACTGAATAACACATACAGTACGAACCGTATTAATTCGTATTTCATGTTTCACCAACAACAATTTGACACTTCACACAACGATTCCGATAAAAATATTTTAATACTACACTATTTAACTATGACTATTTATTACAATGGCTCCCCTTAATATTTACTATCAAAACGTCCGTGGATTACGGACAAAGACATCGTTGTTTTACCGTAATGTTTGCATGAATAGTTTCGATATTATCTGCTTATCTGAGACATGGCTTGTGGACGGTATCCAGGATTGTGAGCTATTCGACGACCGTTACATAGTTTGGCGTCGTGATAGAAAGTGATAGAAATTACACCGGCACGAATCAATTACTAGGCGGAGGTGTACTCGTCGCCGTGCGCCGCGATCTAATGAGTGACCCGTGCCCCGAGTGGCACTCCTCTGCCGAGGACGTGTGGGTTACGATAGCATTACGCGATAAAAGAACGAGATCTCTTTATAAATTACACCTGTGCGTAGTTTATATTTGTAATTAAAATCAAGGCTATTCTCTAGCGACACAACTCCACAATTTTTTTGTGAAACTCGGTCATATAGTCCAAAATAATTTAACTAATATATACATGTTGCTAGGCGATTTCAATATACCAAATATCGAGTGGCAGTCGAACGATGACGGCCGTTCGCTGAGGCCCACGAACATACTCGGGCCCGTGCAAACGAACCTCTTCGATGATCTCGATACCTACAACCTTTCACAATACAATTCGATCTTAAACACAAACAATAGAATTTTAGATCTATTTTTTTCAAATATTGTAGTGGAAGTGGATCATTGTACGGATCCGCTCGTACCGGAGGATCCACACCATAGGGCTTTATCCATAATTGCCAATTTCAGCGAGTCGAACACCCTTCCCCCCTGCCCGCGGCCTGTTTACCTATACAGCCAAGCGGATTTTGACTCTTTTAACCGTTGCCTACGTGAAATCGATTGGCACAACGAGTTAGGTATTAGGTCATTCGAGAACGCTATTACGTTCTTTTATAGCACGCTCACAAATCTAATAAATACCTATGTACCAATGAAAAAAGCTGTATCATGCGGCAGATATCCTCCCTGGTACAAGCAGCCTCTAATTAAAATCTTAAAGGAAAAATACAAGTTTCACTCTAAATACAAGAGATACGGCAACAGGTCTGTCTATGAGTCTTTTGTTCTTCTCCGTCAGCGCGCCAAGGAGGTTGAGCGCGATATGCACAAAGCCTACATATCTAACATTGAAAATAATATATTGAGATCTCCTAAATCATTCTGGTCCTACATAAAACTTAAAAATCAAAATCATTCGTATCCATCGACCTTTAAATTCCAAAATAGCCAGTCTAGCAACGGAGAGGATATCTGCAACATGTTCAGTGATTACTTCCAGTCGAATTTTCTGACAAACTCTGCCACTACCCAGGACTTAGACCAAGTCGTCTCGCCCGCCAGCGATGTCTGCTCCGACATACACTCCGTCGAAATACGGGAGCGAGAAGTCGAACAACTCCTTAAGGCAGTAGATATAAATAAAACCGCAGGCCATAACCGCGGGCATAAAATACCACCTATCTTAATACGTCACTGTGCCGAGGGTCTAACAGTGCCGCTCTCCATATTATTCAGACGCTCGCTCAAGGACAGCATTATGCCTACATTGTGGAAGGCGGCATTTATTAACCCGGTTCACAAGAAAGGACCTAAAGATGTGGTCGAGAATTATAGGCCTATTTTCAAGCTATGTATATTTTCAAAAATATTTGAGAAAATTATTTATAGACAACTATATGCCGCATTAAAACATAGCTTTTGCGAACAACAACATGGCTTTTTGTCAGGTAGGTCGACCGCAACAAACTGACGGTCTGCGCCGATTACTTATCCGACTGCATGTCGCAACCTGCACAGGTGGACGTCATATACACCGATTACAGCAAATGTTTCGACCGCCTCGATCACACCGTACTACTCCGCAAGCTATCGGACATCGGTATCAGGGGTGATTTGTACAGATGGTTTACCTCCTACGTTCACAACAGATGCCAAACGGTGGTACTTAACGGTTACTCCTCTAGATGCACACATATTCTCTCGGGAATACCTCAAGGATCCCTTTTGGGACCATTATTGTTCAAGATCTTCATTAACGATGTATTTTCTAGCTTTTCTTTTTCTAGGGTGCTTCTCTTCGCTGACGACATAAAAATCCTATGTTTAGTCAAAAGTATTGCCGATGCTATAAACATTCAAAAAGATCTAGATAGTTTTCACCGTTACTGTGTCATAATCAAACTAGATTTAAATATATCAAAATGCTATGTATGTTCATATACCCGTAAACCCAACATTATAAATTATCCATATATGTTATCTAATACTCAGATCAAATAAAAAACCAAGATAGCGTATGCGCTATCTTGGTTTTTTATTTGGGGTAGTTAAGGAAGCTTCCTGTGACCTCGAAGTTCTGAGGTCACAGGAAGCTTCCCTAACTACCCCAGCGAGGGTGTCACTATGACTGTATGTATGTATGTATGTATATATGTATGTATGTATGTGTGTGTGTGTGTGTGTGCGTGCGTGCGTGCGTGTGTGCGTGTGTGTGTGTTTCTGTGTGTGTGTGTGTATGTGTGCTTGTATGTGTGTAAGTATGTAAACCTCTTATAACTTTTGAATGTTTTGACCGATTTAATTGTGGCTGGCGCTATTCGAAAAGGCTTGGCTAATTTCAACCAAATAATGCCACAGAATAGATATTAGTTACAACAGAAGCACCACTTCGAAGATTCATTAGAAGAAATAGGGACTCTTACTACGATACCATTAAGTTCAATTCAGCTTGCGCAGCGCGTGATCGCCTACGATTATATTTACCTACAAGTTACGTCTCTTTCTATCGCATAACTCTTATTCATATCGCATAATTGTGACGAAATCGGGGTTGTCTCCGTTTAGAAAATAATTTATTTAATTACAACTTTTTTCTAGTACCTACCTACTGTACCTACTTTAGTGAACAAATTACTTTCCAAATAAACCTAAGGTAGGTGTTAATAGTAGGTACTTTAACTCTAATAAATTCGCGCATACCTAAAAGTAGGTATGCGTAAAGTGTAAACGTAAGCGTTTTCGATACCTTTACGGCCTGATATTACTCAAAGATGTTGAATCACGCCGCCTTACTGTCTCTGTTTTGTCATTGGTATTTAAATGAAATAAGTTACGCGCGAAATATAAGTAGGTACTTATACCTAGGTGTAGGTAGGTACTTATTTGAAATGCGTTGGTTCGTCAAAAGTCTTCAGCCTAAATACCTAAATTTTGAACGTGTTATAGGTATGTAGATAGCTTAAACAAAGTCTTTCAATTTATAGGTGTTACCTACAGAATTAATGAAATATTATTAGATATGTTTAACAACATAACTATAGCGTAGTTATCTACTGTTAGTACATATGGCATAGTATATATTTCTTTATCCATTATCGGTTTTATTCTAGCGAACAGAAAAACAAACAATGGGCATGTAGGTTTTTAAAACGAAACACATCGAAATTCCTTTAATTTAGGTAGATATTTGTGAATGATTAATAATTACACCAACTTAGTATACCTGCCTACATTCCTACTTATTTTGGTAACCCAAAGAATGATAATTTCACAATAATAATAATAATGTTAAAATTATAGATCTTACCTCTCAACGTCCATAGGGAGCTTGAAAAAACTCAAATTTGGATCGCAATCCTTGTTTAAGCAGTTAAATAATGCACAGTTTTAATAAATGAAAACAATGGAAACAAGAAAATATCCTTCACAAAATGTTTATTGAAGCGACACAATTTCACCGTATAATTTGACAATGCTTTCACTTATTAGTACTTAATACAAATGTTATTAATTAGGCCGAAAATAATAAGAATGTTATACAAAAGCGAAAACGCGGGAAAACAGTAATATCGAACGTCTAATCAGATCGGTAGCGCGCGGGAGTCTGGCGGGCGCGGCTTGGACGCGAACTCTTTGGTTCATGTCCCGACAAGTTGCGAGCTAGCGCATCGTTTGCCCTGTGGTGCGAGCGAGAGGGCACGGTCACCGGTGCACTCGTTATAGACTCCCCCTCCAAGCTGGGAACACGTCTCGAGTCCGGCTTGGGAACTTTTTGACGCGGCCTCCCCCTAGTCTGTACTGGCATTAACGGGTGAGAGTCGCCCGAATCAAGAAACGGGGTCAAATCGGTGCTGTGGTATTTACCAATAATAACGTCCGTGGTAGTGTCGGCTATATTGAACGTGGTAGGAGTAATTACTTCTTTAACACGGTAAGGGCCGTCACGTTTTGGCATGAATTTGCGGGTTATTCCCTTGCTAGCATTACTAAGTTGATGGACTTTTAATAGCACCAGGTCCCCTACCTTGTAGTTAGGTGCAGGAATTCGCGCCGCATCAGCAAAGTGTTTTCGTTCATCCTGTTTGCGTTCGACACGATCTCGAATGTCCTTTAAGGTGTTAATAAACTTGAGTAAATAGGGTGTTACCTGTGGTACGTAGTTTTCTTTGTTAATTATGCCGCGAATATCATGATGGGCTTGAAAGGGCGTGCGCAGTTCACGTGCAAAAGTTAGATACGCAGGAGTCTTACCTGTGCTGGCACACACAGCGCTATTCATTGCGAAACGTACATGAGCAAGATAATTGGGCCAATTTCGGTGTTCGGCCTTGACGAGCAAAGATAATTGCACCTTCAAATCGCGATTCTTACGTTCCGCGGGATTTGCTTCAGGATGATACACGGGGATCAACTCCTGTTTAACATCAAATACAAACATACACTGCTGCATGATTGCCGAAATAAATTGAGAGCCATTGTCAGATATTATTCGTCTGGGAAGACCGTAGCGAAGGAAATATTCCTCTATTAGAGTCTTGGAACAGTTTTCAGCGGTGGCATCTTTTAGAGCATATAGCTCGACCCACCTGGTAGCTACGTCTTCGACGAGGAGCACCCAACGCTCCCCCTGGTCTCCTTCTGGCAGTGGTCCAAAAAGGTCTATGGCAAGAACTTCAGCACGTTGGCTGAGAACTGGAGTTTGCAGAAGACCGGCTGGTTTAAGATTACTTGCCTTGTACTTTTGGCACTCTATACACCGCTTGATATATTCAGATACATATCGCCGCATCCCTGTAAAATAATACCCTTGTCGGAGGCGACGGAGCGTACGCTCTACACCTTGATGACCGGCGGTAACAGAATCATGAAATTCAGCGAGGAGTTCTTCCCTCTTGAAAGCAGGAATCACTAATAGTGCTTCTTCTGAATCGGCGTCTGGATCATAACGGTATATCACACCGTGTGACATTACATACCCTCGCTCCAACCATCGATTGGAGGTAAGTTCATCGACGTTTTCTAAGTCTAGTATAATTTTCTTTATTTCAGGGTCTTCAAGCTGCGCGGTTCGGAGTTCGATGGCGCTGGCTTGCGGCAGATCAACGATGACAGAACAGACGCTACATTCATCGTTATTGTCTTCGCAGATTGGTCGGCTGAGGAAATCGGCAAGAACATTTAACTTTCCCGGAGCATATTCAACTTTCAGGTCGAATGACTGTAATTTCATGGACCATCGGATGAGTCGACCACTCGGCGACTTAAGGGAAAACAACCATTTTAGCGGTTGGTGGTCACTCTTTACTATGCAGGGATGTCCATCTATATAACCTCTATATTTTTCGACGGCCCAGACTACGGCAAGTGCTTCCCGCTCCGTTGTGGAATAGTTTCTTTCTGATGCACTGAGTAATCGACTTGCATATTCAATAGGTCGTTCGTCCTTACCATCCCCTTGAAGAAGAGCCGCACCAATGGCGTAATGACTAGCGTCAGTCCGCAACACAAAGGGCTTTGAATAGTCAGCCTGAATAAGGATAGGAGCATTTGTAAGTTTACTTTTCAGTAACTCAAAGGAACGCTGTTGCTCAGCGTTCCATTTCCATTCCTGAACCTTCCGAGTGAGTCTGGTTAAAGGTTCGGATATGCGTGAAAACTCGGGGATAAATTTACGGAACCAGGAGCAGGTTTGTAAAAATGACTTTAAATGTTTTAAGTTATGAGGTGCTTTCATTTTTAGCACGGCATCTACCTTAGTATTGTCCGGTGAGATGCCTTGCGGGGTAATAACGTGGCCTAGGTATGTCACTTCTGGCCTAACAAAATGACACTTGGAACGATTTGCACAGAGTTTAAATTTTCGTAAACGGTCAAATACCTTTTGTAGATCTTGTAGGTGTTCCTGGAAACCGTGACTGATGACTAATATGTCATCAAGATATGCCAAGATGGTGACGTCGCGTAGTGAGCAACCTGAACGAAAACGATCGATGAGCCGCTGAAACGTCGCTGGGGCATTTTTAAGACCGAATGGCATGCGCTTAAACCGGTAAGTTCCGAAAGGTGTGGTGAAAGCGGTTTTATCCCTGTCTTCGGGATTAACACTAACCTGCCAATATCTGGCGCGCAAATCGATCGAGGACATGTAGCAGTCGCGCTTAGCCATCTGTAGGAGGTCGTCGATGCGTGGAATTGGATAGGTATCGGTTTTTGTTATAGCATTAATACCTCTAAAATCAACACAGAATCGAAAGGTTCCGTCCTTCTTCGGGACCAGCAGACCGGGTGCAGCCCACGGTGATTCACACTCTTCAATGACGTCCGCCTCTAACATTTTCTCTATCTCTGCCTTCATAATCTCTCTCCTTGCAGGTGTTAGTCTGTAGGGCGGCACTGCGATGGGTGTGTGCTTACCTGTTTCAATATGGTGCTCTGCATACGGAGTAGGGTCTCCCCCTATTTGGAAGATGTCTTCATTCTGATATAAGAGATCGGATAACTGCTGCCTTGAAGAATCACTTAGCAGTTGACCTTCATCTTCGCGCAACAACTGGGCGGAATAAAGGTTGGTACTCGACGTGGGATTCTCAAATTGAATCGGATAAGTGATGAGGCTATCAGAAAAATACCATGTCTTAGAAGTAAAATCGAGCACAATTCCAGTATTCATGATGAAATCCATTCCCAATAGTGTTCTACTATCTTGGGAATCAGGAAAAATTATAAAAGATGACTCTACAATTTTGTGTTTTATTTTTACCTTTAAAATAGTTGTGAGTACTCGTCGTGTTTGGACAAACCCATCGGCCAATCGGATTCGACGAGTTTCTTCAATACACGGATGTCCGCGTTCAAGTAGAATATCGTATAGTGAGTGACCGGCGATACTACTCTTAGCACCCGTATCTAATATACCTGTACCGGTGATCCCAAAAACTTCTATACCTAAAATAGGTCGAAGACACGAAGAATAATCGTTAATAACAGCAGTAGACATCACAGTGTCCTGAGTTGTGGACACCTTGTGTAAGGAATCTCCGTAAAGCGTGTCAAAAAAATCTCGTCCGGATTTATCCTGAGTCATGGTCACCCTACTCGGAGTATCAACAAAAGTAAACTTACCATTTGCATTGTGCAGTGGTATACTCGGAGTAAGAGCAAGGTCCTCGACGGCGTACGTGGGTGCCGGAAGTGTGGTCACCCTACACGTAGTGCTAGCATCGGGATTAAGTGGTACACAAGTGTCCTTAGATACTACAGATTGTTTGGGAAAATAATCGAGATTAATTAAACTATTATCATTTTGTCGCGGAAAAATCATCGTCACCGTACTCTCTTTACTACAATAATTATTATTATTATGAAGGGAATTAATAGTACCATACGAATCTTCGAAGAATTCTCTAGGCAAAACATTTTCAAATTCTAAGGGAGAATAATATTTGATATCGTGTAACGAGCCCTTAAGTGAATCGTGTGACGAACCCTTAATGGTTTTATTTAATTTTTTATTTCTAAAAACAGAAAATGACTGTAGAACGTTATCATTGGTAAAACAGCCATACTCTTTAGGTAAAACAGTACAAAGATCAGTAGGCAGATAAAAGTCTTTAGACTTGGAGTTTTTAGACTTTAAACTTGGAGGGCGAGTTATAAAAGAGTGACTTACCGAATTATTACGGTGTCTACGCATTCTTACCCCCATCGGCGTTGGCGAGGTGACACTTTCACTTGCGCCATTATCTATTGAACAAAATGTTGAATTATTAACATTACAATTTTTACAATTCGACCGGATGACACCGGTTTGTCCGCAACCATAGCATGTAGGTACCGGAGTTTTTGTACTATTGTCCATAACACTAACACTTTTCGATAATTTTCGACACTCGTCGCGAGTATGCCCTGGGTGCTTACAATACACACAAAAACGTAATCGAGCGTTGTTAGGAATGTTCTTGGAGAAATTTGTCTGAACAGTTGAAGGGGCGGAGCCGAGCGTGTGCCGGGGCGCAGGCCCAGCGCGTGCGGCGAACTCTGAGCGCGATGAGGGCGAAGCCCTAGCGGCGCGAACGGCGGCATCTGTGCGCACCGTTGACGAATTCGTTGTCCGCGAAGCCACTTCCTCCGTCGCGTCCTCTATTTGACGTATCTTCTCAAAGAGCGTCTCCATTGTCGCGAACTCTTCGCGGCGAAGGCGCTGTCTCGTCCGCGTATGGAGCAGACCGTACAGCATATCTAATTTTACCTTTTCACTAAGGTCATTTGGTGGAAGGCGAGCAAGAAGGGCTCGAGCCTTTGAAATGTACAATTCAGTGTTTTCTCCTGACGTCTGCGGGTTCGTAAACAATTCCCTGTATATGCGGTGAGGCGGGTGTCGGCAACCGAAAGCACCACGTAAGAACCGCAACGCGTCTTCCCACGACGTGATGGTGGTTTTTACCCCTTGCCACCACGTAGCTGCGTCGTGTGTCAGGAGCATGGATAAACCGCGCACTGCATTATCATCACTGGTATTTGTACAGTCTTTGTAGGACTCGACCGCGTCTATGAAAGCGTCTAGCGATTCTTGCGGCGCACCGCTGTAGCGTGCTGTGCAGGCTGCAAAGTTCCCTGTAGGGATGGCGGGCGTCGGCGAAGTCGCGTGGCGTGGCGTCTCGGAGACCGTCGCGGGGGACGACGTTCGCTCTAGTATCTTCGTAAATATCTCGAACGTGGCGGCCTGGCTCTGCTGCATAGCCAACAGCGTCGCTGTGAGGCTCTGAGCGTCGATGAGTGACGACGACGCGGTGGTTCCGGCGGCGTCGGTACACGGCGCGGCGGGCGGCGGGGGCGAAGGCGTCGGACGCGTGGCAGCAGGCATGGGTGAGCCGCTATCCTCCGGACTGTCGAGATCCGATTGACGGCGACGCGAAATGCGTTTTGATCTCGTCATAATACTGAGTTCGATATTCACTTTTCACTGAGTACGTAACTTTTCACAGTTCGGCCACGAGTTGGGCAGCCATTTTAATAAATGAAAACAATGGAAACAAGAAAATATCCTTCACAAAATGTTTATTGAAGCGACACAATTTCACCGTATAATTTGACAATGCTTTCACTTATTAGTACTTAATACAAATGTTATTAATTAGGCCGAAAATAATAAGAATGTTATACAAAAGCGAAAACGCGGGAAAACAGTAATATCGAACGTCTAATCAGATCGGTAGCGCGCGGGAGTCTGGCGGGCGCGGCTTGGACGCGAACTCTTTGGTTCATGTCCCGACAAGTTGCGAGCTAGCGCATCGTTTGCCCTGTGGTGCGAGCGAGAGGGCACGGTCACCGGTGCACTCGTTATACAGTATTTTTTCCCGTTTTTTACCGATTTTTAAAATAGTACGTTAAGTATACAATAATAATTACGAACGAATCTTGCGCGTACGTCAATAGCTCGCGCGTAAGTCCCTACTGATTTCCCCGCTAAAGCGGGGTGCCGCACGTACTTGCATTTTCTATACCTACACGGGGAGTGAGACAGGCCTGATAATGCATTAATATCAACCAAATCCGGTGAAAATTGATTGATTCGTTCGAGAGATTTTGTGAAGGAAAGAAAACCGAAAAAAGTGTTTTTTCGATATCACTCCGAAATTTTTCATCTAAATTTTTTTGTTGTCGATTCTTTCAAAGAAAATAAAAAAACTGCATCGATTGCTGCCAATTGTGTGAAAATCAGTTGATTCCTTTGAGTATATAACCACTCTTTAGAAGTCTTTGGTTGATTCATTCCACAGATATGACAATTCGAAATTTTTGAAATATCTTGGCGGGAAGTTGCGTGGATCACGTGGATGGCCTTTATGGTCAACTGTTTTATTATTATTTTTTAAAATAGGGTTTGTGGTCATTTTACAATTACATTTATGGCACAGTTTATTTTATATTCATGAAGATTATTTTCAAAATCATCTAAAATCGTACGTCTAACCCTTAGAGCAGGGTTCGCCAATTAGTTTCGCTCGGGGTCCGTTTGAAGAAATGAAATGACTATCACAGTCCGCACAACAAAAAAATATTTACCTATTAAACGAATGTAATTACGGAAATAACAAAGGCCTACATATCAATGAGAAAAATGTCATTTTTTTTATTGTGGACTATCTATTTGAAGTAACTATTTGAAGAAGAAAGCTATATTAAATCCTGGAGATGTTCATCAGTAAGTCGAGATCGAAATTTATTCTTAATCTTCGAAAATGCTGCTTCACAAGTAGGTATATGTTGACCCAAACAGAGTAAGAAGTTTCAATGCTAATTTTTGTAGTTCTGGATATGTATTACCATACTTAGCACAAATTTTATCCAAAACTCTTCACAGAAAACTTCTGCATGTTTGTGTTTTAAAACTGTATTTTCTTGGAAATCGATCATATGCATCTTTTCAAGTTCTATATGTGGTCATGGAGTTATTGTGTTAATCAGCTTTGTTTGCATTTTTCTCAGCATCATCTTGATTCTTGAACAGACTATAGTGTAAGTTGCTGTGTTGTCGTGTTGTCGCGGTCCGCACAAAAGGGCTCGGCAGTCTGGATCGATTTGGTGACCCCTGCCTTAGAGCATCAGCATTCAGCTCTAAGGTCTAACCGTACTTTTATCAGTCATACGATAATTTCCGCGACTTTCCGTTAGGGAATCTGTTCATCGACACTACTTTAGCGAGCAGTTCGACCGTCGATGAAGCGTCGATTGGGCACTTTATTCTAAAAAAAAAAAAAACTGTAACTTGCAAGTAATTTGTGAGTTTTGACATTTGACAATGGAGTTTTGCCGGGAATGTCAATCAGTAAAGTTGTGTATTAGGGTAGAGATATACGCACCGGAATCCGGAAGGCCGTAGAGAATTCTGATCATTGGAAATAGAAGTCTATGCTAATACATTATAGTTGAAAATCGAACACATGAGTGTCGAGTTAAACGTCAATGTCATATATGACAGCTCGACACCTGACACTTCAATTTTCAACTCTATTCTGTTAGCGCCGAGTTCTATTTTCAATGCTCAGAATTCTCTACGGCTTTCCGGATTCCGGTGCATATAGTCCCAGCCTTAGTGTTACTTTTCTAAATTAGTGTTATTTTAATTTTAAATGTGTAATATTGGTGGAATATTAACCATTCGTTATTTTTTACGTATACAGGTGTGGAACAGTGAACGCAAGCAACTACAAAATGCGTGCTAAATTGCGTTTCCCGCCAAAACTATCTAGGAAGTTTCAGTAAAGCGTCTATCACTTTTCTGAATCGACTGACTTGATTGATTAACAACCCTGACTATTTGTTTGGACTTTGACTAGACTTTGGACTTGACGATTTAGAATTTATACGGTGATGAAAATTTGAATGAACATTCTATTTCCCGCCTTTTATACTTGACACTACCAAATGGTTATAAATTTAAAAAAATATATAAATTAAAAAAAAAAAAACATTTGACAATGACATGTAATGAGTAATGACATCAACGAAAATTTCAGCGACTCGTGCTCAAGCATAATTCAAAGAAGGGATTTTTAAAAGCTTTTATATTAAATAAAGGTTAAATAAAATTAATGATTTTGGATTTCTAATAATGGCTTCAATTAATGTTTGTTCAATGAGCAGGCTAACGAGATTTGTCATAGATTCAAGCTTCAGAAATCTGCGGACAAATTTTTATCGGTAACCATTGCGCAACCATGTTTTACTGTTAATATTACCTATTTTTTAGTTTAGATATAAGTAAACTTGTGCGATATAATACAATGAAATTTTATTCAAACGTAGGTATTATTAATTGATTATACGCTAATTTTTGATTCTTATACAAAAGTACGTATGTATTTCCATACCTATCTTGTTGTTTTAACATTTCATCATCCCTGTTTTTCTTGTTTATTACAAATTTTGTTACATAATTTAATATTTTAATGGTTTTTTTTCTTGGTATGTACATTATTTGGCCATACCCAACATTATTTGAATTTGAAACTGATTTAAAAAATTACAAAAAATAAAGTAACATATGAGAAGTTTACTTGTCTATACTTTCTTATAATTTTCTTGGCATTATTTTTACTCTAATTTATAAAAAGAAATAATTTTTTTTTATATTATGGAGGTATGATTTTTATTTGTAAAAAGTGTTTCTAGTTTTTATGGTTAGACTGGTCGGATGGTTGGAGTTAGGTAAGAAAGGGTTCTTGTTCCCTTAGATCTTTTAAACTACTCAATGGATTTTAATGCAGTTTTTAGCAGTAGATCAAGTTAAAGGCCTGTATTCACTTTGATTAGTGATTACTGCAGGTGTGTAGTGCAAGTGATTAGTAGAAAATATGTGTGGACGGTGACTGATCAGTGCAAGTGTTTAGTTGGCTGTCTGTGGTTGGCTGTGTTATAAAGTGATTAGAAGCGTATTCTATTTTTTTGCGAGTGGACTGCGAGTAGCACTGTCCCATGCGCCTCCCTCCCCTCTCACTCGCAGCATGCCTGCCACTAAACACGTCTGGGCATGCAGCCATGCAGTGTTTAGTTGAGTTTCGTTTTTTGCGTCGGATGCTCTTGTATTGTTGTACAAAATGGCAAAGTGGATAAAAGCAAAGTTGGTAGCTTGTGCCACTAATGGGTCTCCTATTAATCCATTTTCGAACCCATACTTTTTTGGTCTTGCAAGTTCAGCTTTCAAATATTCTTCGGTATCAGACTAGTGTCTGAATACGCGTCCCGTTTAATACTTCTTTCAGTACTTCTTCCAATTGCAAGCGGATTTTTTAGCTGTCGCTAAAAAATTAATTTACTAAATGGAGCCATTAAACAGTAATTGAACACTACTCGCACTACACACTTGCACTAAACACTAATCACCTGCACTCGCACTAATCAAAGTGAAAACAGGCCTTTAGTTCATGCTAAAAGACTGGCAATGGTCACCATGTGTTACATGAACCATTTGAAGCCACTTGTGATCCCTTACTATTTCATATTATAAACATTGAACTTTATTTTCTATTGAAATTAACAAGCAAGGCATATCTATACTTTACTAATATAATATACTATAATATTATAATAAAGAGGAAAAGTTTGTTGGTTTGCATTGAATAGGCTCAGAAACTACAGGACCAATTTTCTATGGTTTCTGTGAAATTAAATTTTGCATGCACGAAGTTGTGAGCAATTTCTAGTTATATTATAAACTTTAACTTGGCTCTCATTTCATATCTATGTTTTTGATGGAATAGTGATTCATAAGGATAGTTCAAAAATATGTGAACCAATTCTATAATGATTTGTTTTGCTTACAGAAGATCAGTGCGTCCTTACAGTGCTGAGAAAGCAGAGGAGATTCAATCGGAGAAACAGTTGCCGGCCAGTATAGAGGAATGTCACAAGCAAATTGAGGCGCTTACAACTGAAGTAGGAAGTCTAAAAGAACAAGTCAAGGATTATGAAGTAAGTAAAGTGACAAATTATAATGTTCCAATAGTCTCTCTTACAAGTCAAAACTATTGTAATTTAATCTCAAGCGTCGGACTGTCAAAATTTAAAAAAGCCATTTCGGATCTGGGAACTAACCTGAAGGCGTTCATGCTGTTTCTCCGGTTCTGGTTTTTTCAATATTATATTAATAAATTGATTCTAAAACCATTGCATGTTACGTATGGGTAGATCTCTAGAAAGTTGTTAGTTATGTAATGGAATTGCACTATTTCAAATGTATTTACTTTAAGGCAGTGTTTTTCAACCTTTTTCATGATAAAGGGGGGTCCCCCTTGGATGAAAAAATATTTCGCGACCCCCCGACCCTTCGCTTTTTAATCATGTATGTATGCATGTGTATGTTATAGTGTTACAAATATTCATTCCATACGTTTCCATAATTAGGATTCGGATATAAGTACATATTAAAGTAGTCAAACATATTATATTACAATTTACATACATCGATTTATGGGTATGTCCTTTTGTTAAAATTCTCTTACTTAATAAATCAATATTTTTAATCTTTATTGTTTTTTTACTAAAGTTCTCTCGACCTACGGCGGCCCCCCTACAGAAGCTTCGCGACCCCCCAGGGGGTCGCGACCCACAGGTTGAAAAACACTGCTTTAAGGTTAAATGTGTTTTATTTGATTTATTAATAATGAGACTATAGAAAAATACTACTCTTTATTTTGGATATTTAATAGTTTTCACGTTAATTGAAGCTCAATGTGTACCTACTCAGTCCCTATGGAGTTCCATTACGTCACCAAATAAACTTTACTGTAGAATAAAACTAGCTTATAATATTGTTAAAAGCATTTATAATTCGAATGTTCATAACACTAAGCCTTATGATAGAGGTATCACATTAACCTATACTACTTAAATAAATAAGAGTCGTATAGTATCAAAAACAGCAATCTGACTTTTCACTAATTATCTGTAATTATGAAAAGTAGTTCCACTATTATAATCAACAAATAATTATTTTTCCGTGTATATAATTATATAGTTCTTCGATTTTTGAATTCATTATTTAAATATTTAAATACATTAAATTTGAATTAAATTTATAATTAATAACTTAAATTATCAGATTGCTGTTTTTGATATTGACTTCCTAATATTGCTGAATATGATACTAAACAATAGTTAGATTGCGCTTTTGATTCTAGCCAAAATGAAAGATACATAGGGTTGTCAACTTAAATCTTATATCGCTAAATAAAACTTCATAATTTTAAACAATCTCTTTATTTAGTTAATAAAAAAGAAGAGAGGAGGGTGGGACATAGATAGCTGATAAAAAACAAAGAAGAAGAAAGAGCTTTTCATATTAAAAAAAATTACACACGTAACACTTCGGACTCTTCGACAATCTCTCTACAGTAAATCTCGTTTGTATCAGGTGTTTCCTGTAAAGCCTCCTGGCTTGCCAAAGTTTCTTTGTAAAAAGTCAATTCCGGTAAACTTTCCCATTCCGTTCCAAAATGTTTTCCTAGTAATTTCTTTACGTCATTCAATTTTGACTTGTTAACTTCAACTGTTTTCGGTATGGTGACTTGATTGATCATATTGATATTTTTTCTTGGCTTACAAATATTTTGAGGCTTGGCAATATCACTCTTGTAAAAAAGTTCGCCCCTTACAAGAACGTTGTCCCGTTGCTTAGAACGACGAAAAAAATAAATCGTTTACACTGATTGAATGGTATAGGTACTCCAACTTGTAGTTGGTTTCAATACATCTTTGGTAGCTGTTTTCCAGTCATACACTAAGCAATCAGTGCCTATTTTTCTTAATGTTGCGTTTTCAGATATAACGTCTGAAATTTCTTTTGGGTCCAATATAACCTCAGTTCTTCGCAACTTCTTTTCAATTATACCAAAAACACGATCGGCGGGCATAAAGGAGTGACCAGTGACGGGAAATGTGATTTCTATAACCTTGATGACAACATTTTCTAACAACCATTTACAACACATGCCAATTAGAATACTATTTTTATTCTGGCCGCCACATCCATCTGCCACTAACCGTATTCTAGTAATACCTGTTTTGTCAGTTTGACAAAGGCGGTCATACACGCAAGATGCCACCAAGTTAGCATTTTTACCAAATTCGTTTTCTGTACAATGGTACGCAAAAACACGATCTTTGTTTAAAGGCAAATCAGAAGATCCTTCCACGATGGCTAAGTTATAAAAATATAGTTGACGACTGTAATAGCAGGACTGATCAGGTACCTTAGGCAAAGGGAGGTTTTTTTGAAAATCAAAGGATATAATTTTTAGACCAGGTGTGGTCTCTCGCAAGTTTTCAAAAAATGATTTAGCCCGTAATGTGTGAACTCTCTTCTCTGCTATCAATGTTGCTTTTTTAGATTGGTCTTGCTCTCTTTTTATCTTCTCTCTTAATTCCAAACATTTGGAGTATACGTCTGTTTGCGGTGTACCGAATCCTATATTATAGTCAGTATTGAATATGTGCCGAAAATATGATAGCTTTACCCCCATTTGTGAATTTTGCTGGTCCGTATTATACATGAGGTATAATTTTTTTATATTCAATTCGCAAGGAAGGTATTTTCTTTCAGCATGCTTGGTTTTGCGGCAATAATGTGCCTCAATACTTTCTAGACTTTGAATAAAGCGGTGAACAGACTCTCTTTTATCCGCATATTTTATAGTCTTGCGATCTCCTCCACGAGCTTCGCGGGGAACTCTCCGTTTTCATAAAATTTTTTCATTAAATATTGTACTCTATACTTCTTTATTCCAAAAATATTAAGAAAGAATTTTTGACAAATTGGTACCTTTTTTTTTGTTAACAAATACAGAATAGTAAGTTGTAAACTTTTTCTTGCCTTTAAAATCCGGTCTTTTCTTTGTATTTTGTATTGAACATAATTTGAACAGCATAATATCTTGATCAAGTTTTGTAGGCTTCTTGTAAAATTTCTGATGTATTGATTGTATATCACGCATTGTGAGAGTAGTACATTTTAATGCTTTTGTGTTATGTGCACATACTCGATCTGGCAAACTTTTCGATGAATATCTAGAAAAAAAAAAAGGAATCATTAGAACCATTGTAAATTTGCATATTTATTGCACTTACTAAAATTAGTAGTAGGTAGGTAAGCTGTTGCTACGACAACCTTGATAAGAAAGTAAACTTAAAGGAACTCTTTTAAAACTCAAAGAAGACTGCCAGCTAAAATCCGATATGAAGCACCTTTATTTTTTATACTACTATATTTCATCCTTATTAATATTATAAACGCGAGGGTACTTGGTGAGGCATCAAGTAACCATTTGGCTATGGCGCTCGTCAAAAAATTACGTATTGCAGGAGTATCAAAATATAATGCATAGTGTTAAAAGAACTAATTTCAATCAATACAACAAATTTAGTGTGATCTGTTCTGACAACCCTAGAGTTAAAAATGGCAAAACCTTACCTTGCACGTTTGGCAACATGTGCTTTCCAATTTGCTGGATCTCTTTTCTTTTTTCTCGCAAATCTATTGTTTACGCGTGTTGGATGTACATCCATGTTAACTTTTTTCACCTCCAAACGAATTATTTAACAATATTTTAACAATAAAATAACAAAATACGCACACGGATCTTCAGACGAAATCAATGCACATGCCATCTTGACAGGTGACCATTTGAAGGCCTGTGATTGGTCGAGACTAACAGATTGCTGCTTTTGAATCTCATCATATACAGATTGCTGAATTTGATACTAATATGGGTTTTACAGTCTGGTTTTTGATGAAATATTTCTGTTTTTGATACTTTGTGACTACATAAGTAAAAAATATTTTAACGAGACAGTGTTACCATATTCATAACCCGAATTGCGTAAAAATGACAGATTGCTGTTTTTGATACTATACGACTCTTAATATATAAGTGTAATTTGGACCACTAAACAACATTACATTAATTTTTCGTACTTTTTTTACTGACTGATATGGTTCATATGACACAATGATATATTTATATTAAAAATTAAACAGGTGCCTAAATAATTATATTTTAATAACGTAGTTGCATATTTACCTACAATCATACATAATTAATCATTTTAAATAGCACAGCCAAAGTAATGGAATGAGATGTGACGTATTGGAACTTAAGCTTAGTTAAGCTTAGTTTACAACATTAAAACAAAATACTTCTCTAAAATATCTAAACATTATACTATGGGCGATTTTTTTTTCATTGTAAAAAGTTTTGAGACTAACGAAAATAATGCATTTGTACAAATTTAAATTTAGACTGCGATTTTATGATTCTTTAGTATATTTTTTAATTAAAAATTAACTCATTGCATCGATAAAACCTTAGTTTTCCAAATAATACGTGTTTTTAGCGCCACGGAAATCATCTAGCTAAGATGATTCCTCTGCATCACAATATTGTTGGGTTAGATTAGTAAAATTGCAGACACAAATAATTTTATATTTATATTTATTTAAAGGAACACATAATAATTGTCATAAAACTATAGATTTTACACGTTTAGATAATAAATCATAAACTTACACCTAAAATCACTTCCTATGAGTAACGCCTTGACCGAAAAAAGTATCATTTGTTTGTTTTTTTAGAACTTTTTGAGTGTATTATCTAAATTATAGTTCTATGTCATTAATAAAACATTATCATTTTATATAATTATCAAAATAAAAATGGCACTTTCGCCCTCAAAATTGAAAATAATTAAAATTTTAAGTCTTCTATTTTGGTAGACAATAACTCATAGGAACGAGCATTTACTCAGAGGAAAGAGTTAAGCTGCATTCCCATTTGCGAACATTTATGACCAACTATGAGTTAATTAAGGCGTGACTCCTGTTCGAAACATTACACAGGAACATTACAACATGAAACATTACAACATGAAACAAAAACATTTGTTTTCATACACAAGCTGTCTCCAGCTACAGAAAATGTTTTTGGTCGAAACAAAACATTCTGTCCAGACACCATCTAAGTTCCGACGAGGAAGACGTATTAGCGCTCACAGCTTTAGTGATTGTAGGTGTAGAATCTAGGAGAAAAGAGGGGTTCTGAAAAGGCCACTTTAGGTGTTTCATAAAAGTATTTTTTTCAACACATAAATATGTGCGCCATTCTACGCATTTCTATTGAAAACTGACAAAATTTATGTTTTTTAATTAAGTCAGGCCGTATATTATGAGCGATCACAAAAACAAACACAAAAAACACAACAAGCAAAACTATAACCCTAAAAAACCTGTACCTAGGTGTCATGTGAACGATGTGAACACTAGTTATGAAATGAAACATTTCTTCCCCTCTCTACCCGCGCGGGAATGTTTTTCGTCCGTCTCCGAAAACAAAAACATTGTCTATTCCTAGACAAATGTGTATAGCCACGCCCCAATGTTTCATGTTTTCTGTGTAATGTTTCGAACAGGAGTCACGCCTTTAGGCAAACATAAATTGTTATTTTACAACACGGTCACACTAACTTGACGCATCGCTGGAATGCAAAGCCCTGCCCGCTTCCCACCGCGTTCCCTTAGCTCGCCGAGCAAACGTCACTATGGTCAGCATCTCTGTTACTGATACACGCGTCGATATTTTCGTTAGTTTTCTGTTACAGTTTGTTTGTTTGTTTCTGTTGTAGTTGCAGAATTACAAAATGACGTTATCAATCCCATACGTCTAGTTAATGTGACCGTGTTATATGTTAAAAACTATGTAACAACGTTATTTACTAAAAAATATTTTGATAAAAAAATTAAACCGCCTTCATATTCATACCAAATAACGTAAGTAGGTACTTTGAAGTCGGGCGGATTTAAACAAAAGAACAAAAAACTAAAAATTGTACATGCTTCACGCCCGATTTCAAAGTATACGTTATTTGGTATGAATACAGTTTTTTAGATGTAGGTATTATTTCTTACTTTTAGGTTGCATTTTTTTTGAAGGCGGTTTTATTTTTTTATAAAAATAATTTTTATTTCACTATTTTTAAAGCATCACTTGTAAATAGGTAGGTTAGCATTCACTACACATATAAACCGCATCAATCAATGAACATCCGTCTTAAATTAATATAAAGTGGTAACGAAAAAGACAGTATTTTCAAGATTTCCTGAAAACTACTGGACCGATTTCAAAATTTAAAAAAATGGTAAGTTGGGAAAAACCTGATTTGTTAATATAACGTTTAAATATATAATATACATATAAATATTAAATATACATATAACGTTTGAATCACATCAATCGGTTCAGCCGCTTTTGAGTAATGGGTGTACATAAATATAAAAAAAAAAACGAATAGATAACCTCCTCCTTTTCAATTTTTCGTTAAATCATCCTTTCCAAAACAAGCATCGCAGATATAATCATCAAAACCAATTGTTTCTCTGCCAGCGCATGTGGTACAAAACGACAATGTACAGGATATGCATTTTCTCATACTGTTAGTAAACGGAATCTGAGCTTTACATTCATGGCATTTCAAAGTACGAGTGATGGCACATCTTATGGATTTTGATTGTGATTGCTGATATTTTCTATTATGTTTTGTTCATTAGCTTCTATTTTTATTTTGGATTTACAGGCATCACATGGGAGAAAGTTTACGTTTCTTTGAACAATATATTTTTGTTTGATTCTCTTTATTTGAAGAATTATTCATCATTTCACTATTCTCATTACTTTGCGTCATGTCTTCATTTTTTTCGTTTAAAGATATAATAATCACATCATTGCTCTTGTTAAGTGGTATAATATGTTCGTCTTCTGTTGTTATTATTACATCATCACATTTATTTGAATCAATAATCGTTTCATCACTAATATTTATCGACGAAAGTTCTATATCATCATAATAAACATTGCTTCTTTCAAACTCCGATATCATCATATTTTTGTCAAACACCACATCACTTGATTCTTGAACGTTATATTGAACAATGCTTTCAAAGTCATGTGGGAGAATTGGATACAACTCTTTATTTATTAGCTTGATACTTTCTTTACTAGCTGAATTTACCATATATATTATATTATATTACCATATAATATTACATTTCTAGCAGCAGATACTGTGCATTCGTTTTGATCTGTTAAGTTTTGAAAATGCTTTTGGTTGTCAGATTTTTGGTTGTTATATGTTTCATTGTGCTTTGTCTTAAATTCGTGAGTTTTCGGTGAGAAACATTTGCATAAACCTTTTTTATTTGACCCACAAAAACAAGAAAGATTCCTGTAGTCGATGCTGTTAGAGGAGGCTGGCATATTATTTGATGCAATTGCATCGTTCCGACCAAAGTATTCAGATCTTTGGGCGTGATTTTGTCTAAATTTTCTATTTCCAATTCTGGTATGTAAAAGCATTTTACAGATTACCATACGTGTGGTCAAAATGTCGTAAGCTGTCCATCCATCACATCCTTGCCATATGAAACTTCACGATCTAGTGCTCTTTTGACAGATCCACCTATGCCGTCGGCAACACCTTTACCATGGCCTGCCTCTGAATACGACCATGTTGCGTAGTCAAATTGAATTTTTCTTGTAAATAAACTAAATAGATAAAAATTTCTTTTCTGCCGATATTGAGATGATGGTCCATCTGAAAATACGTGCAAGACCTTTATCAAAGGTGATTTTTTCACCATTTTTAGGGTTCCGTAATACTTAAGGAACCCTTATAGTTTCGCTCTGTCCGTCTGTCTGTCCGCGCCTCTAGCTCCTGTAATTATGAATATAAGTTGATGAAATTTGGTGCAGTTATAGATTGTGTATAGATCACGGTTTCAGGATCATAAAAAAATAATAATTTTATATTTTAGGGGCGGCTCTCCATACATGTGAAGTGGGGATGAAAAATATTTTTTCACTCTACCCCATCGTGTGGGGTATCGTAGAATAGGTCTTTTAAAATAAAGGCAAGGTTTCATACGTTACTTTTTTATAAAGTTGACCATTTTCGAGTAATCGGCCTCCAAAGTAGTTTATAAGTTGCCCCCCCCCCCCCCCTAGCATTTTTAAACTATAGGAGATAGAAACTTGAAAATTTCCATGCTGATAGATCATGCTAAAAACTCTTTAGGAAAATTATTATGAACCAAATCGGACAGTAACTTTTGGAGTAATTAAAAAAAAAGCATATTACCCGTTTATAGTTACGGAACCCTCCTTAGACATATCCTGACATGCTCTTGGTTAGGTTATTATTATAATCGGAATCAGATGCGCCCATATAGCTGGGGGCTCGTGAGAATTGTTATCAGCTATAGTACAAAATGATTGAGCTGCATCTGCCCAATAAATCATGCCCGTATGGAGCGTGATTTGATTTTTTGAAGCGCCATAGTGGGTGGCCTGTACTTCCTGTGACATTTTACATAGATAGTTCTCTGAAAAATCACAAAGGATGTGAGCTTCATTTGGTTTCAATTCCTTAATGCAAGCTTGATATTGACGATGTTGGTGAATCCAGTTATAGACATGCTTTTTAAAAGCAGGCAAGCTTTTTTCGAAGATGTTTATCAGTGCAGCTATGGTTCCAGTCTTTCTTGATTTTGCAGTTTTTTTAGTACTCAATGTTTTATTCGTTCCTTGTTCAGTCTTTTGATATTGGTGATTCAGTCTTTCCGATTGGTGCTAATGTGTGTTAAAATCACCTTGCCCTTCTTTGAGTTCATAATTTAACGCCTTTGTTTTACATTTGTTACACGTTCCATACATGCACTCTTGCGATTTTACATTGCAGCACAAATCTTTTAATGCATCTGTGGGATTTTACACTTTTGTAGAATTTTGTTTTTTTTTTTAGTGCATAAAACAATATTTCAACATTCGCATTTTTCATACACTGGCATGTATCTCTTTTGTTAATGTTCGGAGATAGAACGTAGAAAGGCTTGTATTTAAAAAATATTGAGAAACTTCTTTTACCCCCTTCTTCTACGCACATTTTATACAAGTTAAGTAGTGTATCAGTCAGGTATCGAATTTGTTATTTTTTCTTCTTTTCAGTGCGACATTCTTTTTTCCCTGCGGTTATTCTAGTTACGTCATCTCGCAAATAAAATTCTTCAATTTCTTTTTTTATAGCTTCATTTTTTGGTTTGCGCTGAGTGTATCTATGTTTTCCTTTGAGACCGAGTAATTAAGTAACATACGTTTTGTTTCTTGTGACTTTGATAAAGTCCGTTTCAGTAATTTTCTTAAAAATCTGTTTTTCTTTGTTATTATTACATTTTTTGTAAGCCACTTTTAAGTAACTTTCTAATAGTTCTTGTCTCGCTTTTAATTTATCAAATTCTGTCTGTTTATCTTTTTCTTATTTAATAATTTGTAATTCATATTTACGTTTTTGACGAAATAATTGTTTTTTGTATTTTAAAACAGATGTTTTCAATGATGCTATTTTTTTAAGGGCAGCATTATATTTCTTGACCACTGCAACATGGTGTCTTGTTGATGCCTTCTTGACTTTCTTCACAGTCTTTTGGGAGGATGATGATGGATTATTCTCCTCTGTAGTGATAGTTGTTTTCGACTTCCGTGCTTCTTTTTTCTTTTTTGATTTCTCCATCGTCTGCGTTGTTTTACTTTTTCTTCCTCCGTTAGTTCATTTATTGTCTTTGATTTGGATCTTACGTAATCCGCATGCTTCTTTTTTTGTGCTTCGTATTTTACTGGATCATTTTTTATTTTCTCTCTATGCCTTTTTTGTCTCTCTGCTGGTGTAACAGCCATTTTTTAGCTTTTCCTGTTAACTCTGCAACTCTTACCTGTTATCAAAGTAGAATAAAAATAAATATCGATAGAACATTTTACAAAAAAAAAAAAACACTTCCTTATCAGAGAGACATTACGAGCCATCATTACTATGTTATCATGGTATGGTCAACAGCAACTACGGTTAATACAAAATTTCAAATCTGAACTTTCTTGAAGATGTCTTAAAGTCCAAAGTCGATTGGAGAAATTTGATACATATATTACCGACCAAACCCGATTTCAGAACAAACTAGTTTTGCCTAGGCCAAACTAGTTTTTCTATTTTACGCATAAAGCTAAATTGGGTGACAAGAAAAAAAACTTGGTTGGAAATAGGTTAGAAAGCTCAGGCGGGAGCGAAGCGAAGTGGAGCTCCCACCTTAGTCTTCGTGGTTATTTTTTTTTGTCACCCAATTTAGCTTTATACATAAAAAGGAAGAACTAGTTTGGCCTAGGTAAAACTAGTTTGTCCTGTAATCGGGTTTGGCCGGTAACACATACGTAAAGTCGTAGCTGTTGTTGACTGTATATATATGTCGTAGGATAATTTGATACTTCGAATCTTCGCGAAAATCCTAGGGGTATCCCGAAAACGCGAATAATTAGACACAGGCGAAAAATTATCAAATCTTACTGGACAAAGTCAGGATTTTTGCGAAAATACTCGTCGTTCTAGTAAGATTTGATGTGCTCAACACTGATTGGCTACAATTTTGCTGGCTGACTTCTAATTGGTTCCTAGTTTGCCGATGATTAACTTCAAGTATTGTATCATAGAGTTATGAAGGTTTAGAATAGGTGAGAAAGGAAAATCACTAAATTGATTTTTATAAACTTTTTATTGAAAATTTTAGTATGTATGTTGTTTTCTACAGACAATAGGAGATCTCAGTCGTAGTAAAAAAAAATGATCCAATTTTAGGGTGTAATCCATAAATTGGATGAAACTGGTTAGGTAAACAATTAGTTTAATAGTGCAACAATGGAATTGATCAGTCTTGTGAATTAAAGTCTTGAGATAAAATCACTCATTCATCAGCCTTCTCTTCTCTTATACAGCTAAACTTAAGATATATTGAGGCAAAATTATTATCACATTCTGGTTCACTTATAGTGAACAAAATAACTACAACAAATTATTATTGAATTAGCAAAAATAGGAAAAAATAGACTTATTCAAAGACCTAAACACAATTATGTATTTATAACATGACATAATGCTTAATATATATATTTATTTTTATTTTGTTAATAGTAAGCAAAAATTAAAAGATAACTAGAAAAAAATTTGAAAAGCGAATAATCACAGAACAAAAGATAATTAAATACGTCACTAATGTGAAACTTACGCTGAGTTGCATGGACCTGTAACATTGGAGTTGCAATGCAAGCACAGCTGCGTTTAGTAAATAGTAATATGAAATTATTAGTAAGACTTTACTTGTTACAACAATTCAAAGATTTATGACATTTGGAATTACAAAGCAAACCGTGCTTTTTACAAGCACACTTATTTGAGGAACATTGTTTGCTTGATTTCTTGCAATGACATTGCTTATACCCTTGTCCGCCGAATGGTGATAGTTGTGAGGAAATACCACGAATAGGTAATACTACCTCGGGAACGGGGCCGGTAAATTGAGCTCCTGGAGATATTTGAAGTGCGTTTCTTGGTAGCCAATCTTTAATTATACCAACGGAGGTACCAACTTGAAACAAACCATTCTTCTTATCAATTACTCGTCCTGTAATGTTTTTCTTATCTAAGGGTGCACGATCGTACTTCGGAACATCAACCAAAATTGTAGCACCTACATCAATTTCTTTAAATTTTTTGTTGGATGTAGTACACATAGTCGCAGCTGCTCTTTTTAAATTTTCATGCGAACTTCTTCTTTCTTTCTTAATAGAATCTTCTTGCCAGCATAAGTTACATTTAACATTAGAACTACTACCTTCTCTAACTTCAGACACTCCACATGCGCCGTGAATCACTTGTTGGCATTTTGAACATTTGAGTGAATCGGATGTGGTAATTTGGCAAATACAACATTTAACTTCAGTAGCAACAATATTATTGGAATGTTGTTGTTGTACATTTGTGTGGGAATTTGTGTCATTTATAGCGATATTGTTATCAAGACAGATCGTTTTTGTTGTACTTGCTGGGACAATTATTACATCTTCTAAAATTGTAATGTTATTTGCAGAATCGGCGGCTACTACAAATTTGTTCGCTTTATTACTCAGATCGATAATCATTTCTTCTTTTTTATATTGTGTCATAGATAAAAGAGGGGTAGATTGTGTTGAAGTTTGTGTTCGGATAGTCATTTTTTGATCAGTGGAAACATACTGATTTGTGGTTTCGTTAGAAAGCTGCTCATAGGAAAGGATTGCATTTTCAACTTTGGATTCATTTCTACAACCTGCATTACGCTCGTCTTGAATATCTTCAGTGCGAGGAGGATTTTCATTAATTAAAACCTGTTGTAAGTCTTCTTCATTTTCTAATTTTGACAATGTATCTCTAGGCAAATAAGTTGAAGACAGGCCAATTACAGGATCGTGACCAAACAAGGCTTTGTATGGTGAACGTCCTATTGTGCGATGATGCGAAGAATTTTTTTGGTACTGAACGAAATAGCATCCCAGTGACCATTCAGTTGAGTTATTGTCGGACATCCAGGAACGCAACATGTTCTCAACATCCTGATTGCACCTTTCTACCGAACCTAAAAAAGAGAAAAATACTTTATTGCACATAAAAAAAAATACAAAACAACAGATAACAACAAAAGACAGTACAACATAGGTGGCCTTATTGCTAAGGTAGCAATCTCTACCAGGCAACCTTTGGGTGAAAGAAAAATGCATAGCGGTAAGCGGGATAGTGCAAAACTTGCAAACAAACCTTGACTTTGAGGATGTCGGGGACGTCCATTCACTATCTTGCATGCAGGCCACAATGTGATTAGCTCTTTTATTATGCTGGCAGTAAATTCCTTGCCATTATCACTCTGTAAAATCATTGGCGCACCCACTTCTAAGAATATTTTTAAAAGAGCCATGGCTACTTCAGTTGCTTTTTTACTGGTTAAAGGTCTGAGAAAGCAGAACTTAGTGAGGTGGTCTTGATAGTTTAAAATCCATTTGTAATTGTGGCTAGGAGTTGACTGGAGATCAATTAAATCTACCTGCCCACGTTTGTTAAAGTCTTGAGAAATTATGGGGCGTACAACAATTCCTGTTTTTGGGCAACTTTTTTTATTCAGACAGATCTTACACAAGTTGAGGAACAATATCATAATCGGTACCGGTATCACATATTGTTGCTTTAGGTTATATATCAGTTTGTCGCGTCCTCCATGCCCAGTTGATATGTGCGCCTGCAGAAGAATATCATAGTACATATCTGTTGAAGGTACTTGTACAACAGGAGAGTTAAGATCCTTTCTTCTCAGTATCAGAAGTTTTTCTTCACCTACACTCATCACGTCGTATTTTTTTGAATTTCTATACTGTTGTTGTGTTTTTGGTTGCTTAAGTACACTCGCAGTGTTAAATTGTTCAATTGAATTTATTACAGCATTTACGCGTTCTTTAGTCCATTCTGGTTTAGTTGTACCGTCAACTCTATTATCGTAAAACTTTCTTAACTCTATGTAAAATTTGTCTTTATCGGAGATAACCTCCAAATTCTCCGATTCTGCTGAAGGTTGAACATCATTCTCTGTCGAATCTGTCATAATTATATGAAATCCAAACCTCCTATTCACACCGTTTCTTAGTTCAAGTCCAATTTTATAGTCCACTTTTAACACAATGACAAACAAAACACCGCTAAACCAATCTCGAAAGCAATGTTGTTGTTGAGTGGTTGACTAAGACTTTTATGATATATGACACTATGTACATCCGTGTAGCACTTTTATTTAAGTCCAAGTAGGTACACTATTTACGATAAAAAACAAAACACTTCTGCAATTTAACTCAGACACAAACGTAAACAAATAACGTGCGGCAACAAATGGTTGACATTTAAGACGTCAACCAATCAGAGACGATCTCTTATTGAACACGCTGACCGACCAATCAGCGTTCTTATTTCATAACAGCCAGCGTTTCGTTTCGCAATATTGCTATTGTAACGAGTATTTTCGCAAAAATCCTGACTTTGTCCAGTAAGATTTGATAATTTTTCGCCTATGTCTAATTATTCGCGTTTTCGCAAAACCCCTAGGATTTTCGCGAAGATTCGAAGTATCAAATTATCCTACGACATATATACCACGTAGCTAATCACACTCTCCAAAAAGATTTTATTATCTAGTCTTCTAGTTTTTTTTAGTTTATTCTAATTTTAAAATTGTATTTATGTAAGATAACTTTACTATTGGCTGTTGCCCGCGAATTTGTTCCAGGTGTTTTTATTTTTTCCAAAGAAACTCGCTTGTTCTTTCATCTTTCGAAACTTTCTACAGTTGTTTACAAAGTCTCGAAAGATGAACGCTGCGCAAACACATAGAAGACGAACAAAAAAAATTTTTACATTAATAGTAACTAACTGTCTCCGAGACTTGTTCACAATTGTCAATTTCACATGAACTACATTTTTTATCACAACTTTAACTACATCTGTACAAAATTTAATCAAAAGGGCATTGAAGATTTTAGCCTTCCTACTGGTCCGCCATTTTGACTTTTTTCCAAACAGCGTTCACTAAAAAATTCTTTCAAAAATAGAAACTTCGTATTAATACAACCATAAAATGTCATTAGAAGAAAACCCGTAAAGTGTCACATTTTCAAGATATAAGCAACCAAAGTTTTACTTTATTTAGTTTTACTTTAATATCTTTAAAACATGACCCATTACGGGATTTCGTCTAATGACATTTCATGTTTGTATTGATATCAGGTATCCATTTTTGAAAGTATTTTAATCGAACGCTAATTTAAAAAAAATCGACTTGGAGAAGTAAAACTTAGGTTCCTTTTATCTTTTTATCTTATGACATTTTATGTTTGTATTAGCACTAAGTATCCATTTATAAAAGAATTTTAAGTGAACGCTGATTTGAAAAAAAAAAAAAAACAAAATGGCGGGACTAGTAGGTAAGCCAGCCTCCATACAAAAATCTTCATACCCCTTTGTTTAGCAGTTTTGTCTAAAAGTCAACGTTTGTCGTGAAACAGGCAGACAGACCGACTTTCAAATTTAACACGTTTTCTGCCGGTAGTGCAAACGAGAAAAATTACAAAAAATTTTTTGTGTCGAAATTGATGTATTAGGTCAAGACTTAAACTATTATATCATTGAGGGTTCGATAGGGTGCAGGGTTCCTGAGAAATAATAAAAAAACCTCTTGAGGTCACATGTGACCTACGCGGCGCTGTAATACGGAAAAGTATTTAATCGTTATTACTACGCCGCTCCGGTCACGTCTCCGGGCACCGCTTTCTGTGTAGAATGCTATAAGGAGTGTGCAAACAGTTTTGGTCCAAAAGCAGCCAAAAATAAGGCAAAGAAAGTTACGACGTACTGTGATGAACGTCGTAATAAACCATATTTATGTCTGATATGTTATGCATAGTGTGATGAATGTCCTAATAAACCATATTTATGTCAACAAACGTCATCGATATGCATAAGTTTATTGTAACAATGTTTTTTTTTTTCATTTTTTAGATTTTTTTTTCTTTTTTTTTTTGGGTTTTTTAAATTTTTTAGGGTTCCGTACCCAAAGGGTAAAAACGGGATCCTATTACTGAGACTACGATGTCTGTCCGTCTGTCTGTCTGTCTATATATCTGTCTGTCTTTCTCCAGGCTGTAAACTCAATAACCGCTATAGCTAGACTTTTGAAATTTTCTCAGATTATGTATTTCTGTTGCCGCTATAATAAAAAATACTAAAAACTAAATAAAATTAATATTTAAGGGGGGCTCCCATACAACAAACGTAATTATTTGACCTTTTTGGCTCGTAATCAATAATGGCAACAGCTAGGTACTTCAAATTATCACAATATTCTTCATTTTATCTGTAGTCTAATAATTAATAATAAAATTAAAATAATATAAATATTTTAGGGGGGGCTCCCATACAAAAACACAAATTTTCGCCTATTTTTCCTCTATAACCGAACGGAACCCTTCGTGCGAGAGTCCGTCTCGCACTTGGCCGATTATAATTTAAAGGCAACTTATTATACAACATAATACTGATTAAAAGATAAGTGAAATTGTTAAAAACATTATGGAAAAATGAATAAGAAGTCATAGAAATGGTTTTTTTTTTTTCATCCCTTTGTGTTTCTGCATTAAAATTTTCACATATAATGAACATAGGTGAATACCATGTGAAAGTACGAGGGCGGGTCAATAATTCCGTGACTTTTTGAATGAAACACAGGTTTTTATATAAAAAGTTATTTTATTTTTCAACATAGTCTCCTTTAAGTTCTATACACTTAGTCCAACGTTTCTCCAATTTTTTTATCCCTTCTGAAAAATATGATTTGTTGAGATCATCAAAATAGGCATACAAATGCCTATTACAAACAATTGTGAGATGATTTCGTCGTTGGAGTCAAATCTCTTTCCGCCGAGCCATTTCTTCAAGTTTGGGAACAAGAAATAGTCACTCGGGGCTCAATCTGGAGAATAGAGCGGATGAGAGAGCAATTCGTAGCCCATTTCATAGATTTTTGCCATGGAAACTGCACATGTGTGCACCCTTGCATTGTCCTGGTGGAAAAGAATTTTTTCTTGGCCAAATGCGGTCGTTTTTTTTTCAATTCCTCATTGAATCGACCCAATAAGTTGGTATAATATTCCCCATTGATTGTTTTCCCCTTTTGAAGGTAGTCAATGTGAATTATACCGCGTGCATCCCAAAAAACGGTCGCCATGACTTTATTGGCTGAAAAACCCACCTTTGCCTTCTTTGGCGCCGATTCACCCCGAGAAACCCACTGTTTTGATTGCTGTTTGGTCTCCGGTGTGTTGTGGTGGATCCACGTTTCGTCCATGGTAACAAAACGGCGCAAAAACTCATCCATATTGCAGTTAAACAACGCCAAACATTCTTTCGAAATTGTTACACGGTTGCGTTTGTGGTCGATTGTGAGCAAACGCGGCACCCATCTTGCGGAAAGCTTTCTCATACCCAAGTGATCATTCAAAATTGAAACCACTGAGCCATGTGAGATGCCTATGGCTTCCACAATCTCTCTCACTTTCAATCTCCGATCGGCTAAAACCATATCGTGAATTTTTTCAATTGTTTCGGATGTAGAGACCTCAACTGGGCGTCCAGATCGTTCGGCATCTTCCGTGCTTGTACGGCCACATCGAAATTCAGTAAACCACTTCTTTACCATGGAAATGGATGGTGCAGAGTCCCCATAATATTTATCAAGCTTAGCCTTAGTTTGAGTGATGGTTTTTTCCCGCAAAAAATAATGCTTAATGAGCACACGAAATTCACTTTTTTCCATTTTCTTCTCAAAACGCGCGGTAGTTTGCTATCAACGGCTGCCAAACACAAACTTATTGACGCAGCTTGTTCAAATTTAGACAGGAGTCAACTGACAGTTGCCTGTTGACAGGAGCAGTGTTGCCATTTCAATTAAGAGGCGGGAAATTCAAAAAGTCACGGACTTATTGACCCGCCCTCGTATTGCTCTACAGCGCCGCACCGGTCACCTACTACAGAGAAATGTACGATAAACGTGTCCTATGGCCTACGAGTTCGATTCAAAAACAGATCTGCTATGAGGTCACCGGTGCCCTACGCGGCGGGTAGATACAGGTAGGGGTCCGGTCACCGGTGACCTACTACGCGGCAGAGAACGTGTTACAATAAAAAAAAAAATTGTTTAATTCAACGCGCTAATGTGCATCATCCTTTACAATTCCCATGAGTCACGTTTTATTCCTCTGAGTAAAAAGTTCCTCAGCTGACGTAATGTTTTTGGATGAGAAATTATAAAAAATATCGTACGTTTAACATTCTAGGTTATATTGAACAAATTATTGATAAAATGCATTTAATAAATATTATTGTATACTACTGCAAATTACACAAGAGAGACTTAGAAAAGCTTCCTTAAGAATTTCTTTTTTTTCCCTCCAAAAACAAAAATTTACTATGTGCGAATTGTATTGTGAACTGAAGCAAATCACAAAATGGCCGCTACCCAACCATACTTTAGTGTTGACAGACTTAAAAAATATGTCTATGGCCAGAATTGGATTTAAAAATAAGGCTCCATTTAAGAAAATTCTTGCGTAACTCTGTAGGAATTTCCTATGACGACGAATTCCGGGGACAGAAATTGAAGCTTTATTTCTACTGTTTTAAGTAGATTTTAGCGAAAGCAAATAAAGAAGGTTAAAAAAGTACACTATATTTTGCAGATTGGTAATTGTAAAACGCTTTGTTGGCTTTTTGGCTATTCGATAAAATTTCAACTTTTTTGTTGCTACTCAGAGAGGAGACACAACAAAATCACGGGTATCATAAACTTAAACAATTTATTATATTGCATTGAAAAGGTTTTTATTTATAAAATTAATTCTTAATGATCAGCTGGATTGTAATGTGTTCCATAGAAAATAGCACCCATGACATAGAACGTGTTGAACATTTTTAATGAGTTGAAAAAGTTGAAGGACACACGAAAAGTCAAATCTACAACGAAAAAAAAATCGCCCTTATGACATTTTGAGGAAGTAACAACAAAAATAACTCAGTCATCTCATAAACTCTACTTAAAAGATCGACTTGACTGTTAAAAAAACAACCTTAACAACAAAAATTAATAATCAGTCATCAGTGGGTATTACTTAATCTTCTAAACATATAGGACAAATGTAATCAAGAAAGCACGAAAAGCACAGCCAATTCATGCCAACGCATTTAACCATTTTTTGAAAAAAAATATGGTTGGCGAGTTTTGCAAAGACGACATACGTCTTTGACGTAGATGGTTCTATATAAGCAGGGTTGCCGATGCTTATTTATATATTTTCCCAAAAATCGGGATCGAATTCCCCAAATTTGGGGACAAAAATCCGCTGATTCCCCACAAATTCCCCACATAGGTTTTTAAAAAAATGAAACAATATTCTACTAGCTGAGTATAATTCGCATTAGTTTAAGTAATTAATAAAAATAAAGACTCAAATAAACAGTTAATATGATCAATAAGTTTAAAATTAAATGATCTGTATTTAGTCGATTACGGTTTTCAGTTTTCAAATTCTTAAGAACACTAAATTTGCGCTCGACGGATGCATTTAAAAAAGGCAATATCAGCAACTAAAATAACAACAGTCAATCTACTAGTAGTTTGAAACTAGAGATGTGCCATGCCATACATAATGATTTTAAAAAAGGTCGATGTCGTGTCGATAATGAATAATGAAATATTTACCGATGAGAATAAGATGTCAAAATGTTAAAATCCCCGCATTTTCCCCACATAATGCCAATCCCCAATAAATCCCAATCGACTTAAATTCCCCGCAGTTTGGGGAATTCCCCACAAATCGGCAACGCTGTATATAAGCAGTCTTTTTCAGAGACTTCTTGTTCTTCTTATTTTATCAGGGGTCTTAAACTCTTAACTCGTTTAGCGGCCGGAGAGACTTCGAGTTCGTTTAACGAGCAAAGCTCGCTCATCAGGTTGGTTGACATCGCCAGGTTTTAAAATGTTAGCTCGATTTGCGGACAGGACGATGACTTGAACCTGATCATTTACGGAAGATTCTGTTTTGAACATTGCAGATGGTTGCAAGATTTTTCAATACTCGCTAGTGTTTGAGTAGTTAATAACTCCTTTTAGTTTTAGAGCCATGAATATAAACTCCATATTGTTGTGTTTCATACACATGCATATATACCTCTGCTAGCTAAACGTAGAAATGTAGAATGGCTTGTATCTGAAGAAGGTGGTAAAACTATAGTTGCCAACCTCATCTCTATAAATCTGATAGAGATTTCGTAGGGTGTCTATCTGATTTGCATTTTTTTCTTCTTTACAGTTCTCGTTTTTTTCTTTCCAGCCGTACTTTTACACTTATATCGTCTCTATTGTAAAATTATTTCATTTCTACCTCTATTTTCTTGTTCGAAAACACGCGTTCGCGCTTGCTTACGGTTCTTATTTAGCCTTTTAATCCTAAAAGTTTACGACTGGGATCTTTTTTCATGTTTTTGGTAAATTTTGTGAGCTATCGTTTTAATTGGTTGTTTATTGGCGGTTTTTTGCAGTCAGAATATGTTTCACGCTATCACTGCGTAATAATTTTTTTCAAAGTTTGTCGTTTTCAACCGTCATCATCATCTTTTGTTCATGCTTCACTTTTTCTCGGTAAAGTTTCTTTCTCACATTATTAAGTGTAGTTATATAGTCCTGAAGTTTTTTCGTAGATGTCATCAATTTTCTCTGCTTAAGTTACGGTACTTTATTGAAAATGATTTAGGAACTGACGATATCTTTTAGCTCTCTCAGCAGCAGTCAACGCCATTTTTCAGGTATATACTGTAAATAAATTTATATCTGTAGACGAAATATAAAAAGCTAAAAATATTAAATATAAAAGAATACTAAGTCTTTGCATCTATACTTATAGAAACATCAACTTCCAGGGTACGAAATATTGGTATTACTAGGCATATGACAGTATAAAAGGCAATCCCTTTAAAAAAAAAACGATTCAACTACTGTACTAAATTTCATCAGGATCGGCTTAGCAATTGAACAGAATTTAAAAAATTCTACCAAAACTCATTTTAATCAGAATAATACGAGAACAAAAACAATAAATAAAGGAAACCGTTGGACTATATCAAGTTAAAAAATGCTATATTCGCTTGTAAAATGTACATGATATATTGTACACACTGCCTATGAACTCCATTACATCACGTTTTGCGATCTCTTATACATTACGTTACGTAATGGACGTCTACGGGTCGGGAATCAAATAAGAAATACTCCTAAATATTCTACTCATATTACATAACTACTAAATAAAACATTTAACATATAACTCGCAAACAACTTAAAACAGGAATATTACCTTCAAAAACAGTCGTTTGTAATTATTGAATTACAATTTTTGCCACGTGACAGAGCGACAGCTTCGCTCGGGCGGGCGGAACCGTGGCAACAGCTAGTTTAAGATTACACTGTTCAATATATAGTTGATGTCTAAATATGAAAATATTTAGTAATAGAGAATGTCTGGTGCGTTATAAAGAGTGAATTAATGTATGGGTTTTGTGGTAAACCAACCTTTAACTAATTTCTACGTTATAGAGAGTTTTCGTTACAATGAACGACGTTATTATATAGTTTATACTGTACTAGCGACCCGCCCCAGCTTCGCACGGGTGCAATACTGATACTAATACTGTAGTAGAATGTCTTTAAACCTCTAAAATCTAGTCAAAACAAACAGAAACAAATTAATATAGGTACCTACTAAAACTTAATGAAATAAGTAGGTGGGTATACTTTTATCGTATGAAATACCATAGATCTAAACTCCCCCCGCACGCGCACCCCCCACTTGGTGACGCCCACTTCGCAACGGGCCGTGCAGCAGAAATCGTAATATTTTAATTTCGCCATAACTTAAAACCACACGTCGAATTTCTATCATTCAAAGACCAAATATTATCTACATAAACTGTACTTAATAATGAAATAATTTATTTTGATAAGGATTAATAGCATGAGTAAAATAAACGCGTTTAAATGTAGTCCAAAAAAATCAAGATTTCTAAATAAAAAAATGGTTGGTGTACCTCACTCGACATAGATAGGTATAGTCGTGTCGGGGACTTTTTTGTAGATATTTATAAGATCTACAAATAATTAGAACATTTTATTCTTCTATCTTTTATAGTTTAGGCAGCGTACGCAAAATAAGTAACTTTTCTGGTTGATTTTTTTACACCTTGTGTCCGAAAAACCCAAATGTTTTACGGAACCCTATTTTTTTCCAAAATAAAATATAGCCTATGTTACTCGTGGATAATGTAGCTTTCGAATGGTGCAAGAATTTTTGAAATCGGTCCAGTACTTTTTGAGCCTATTCATTACAAACAAACAAACATACAAACAAAGTTTTCCTCTTTATAATATTAGTGTAGATTAATATTTTATGATAAGAATAAATATTTAAGTAATAGTTTTTTTTTTCATTCCAGGATAAATATAAGAGAGCTTTAGCCGATGGTGAGAATGTGAGACGACGGATGTTAAAGCAGGTGGAGGATGCCAAATCCTTTGCAATACAAAGCTTCTGCAAAGACTTGTTAGATGTGAGTTATCCTATTTAATTGCAATCGACACATTAATAATAATTTATTAAACCTTATTTTAAAATTTGTATTATAATTTATTGGACGTTATTTTTACACTTTTTGCTTTTTAAGTAGCATAATACTAAAGGTTGGAAAGTGGTATGTTTGTGACCACATTACCTGACTTTGAAGTTATTTTCAGTGCTAAATTTCTAAGGATCTTCATAAAATTGAAACTGTTACATAGGTGGCAGACACACTATCTGCAGCAGCGGAGAGTGTTCCGGAAGAGGGGGCTGAAGGGGAGGGGGCTGCTGCAGCGCTCCGGTCCCTGCGAGATGGAGTGCGTCTCACACGCGCTCAATTGACACAGGTCTCTGATCAATGTATTCCTTACGAATAAGTGGTTCTGTAACAAAGGTTTATGGAGGAAGATTTTGGCCCTCTACAGATGTGCAAAAACGTATTAAAATATAGCAACATTAATTAGTATATTTATTATGATACTAATTTTAATTTATTATCTCTGTGCTTCCTGAGAAAAAGGTTTGATAGATGGACAGACAGAATGCCTGAAGAAAACTTACTTTTTTTCCAAAATAGTCTCAAATAGCACTATAACACAACATAACATCAAAAAGCAATGACTTCATTTTCTCATTTGAGTCATCAATTGTTACAATTTATTTGAAGATATTTATTTTCAGAAGCTTATACTACAGGCTCTTACAATAAATAATTTTCTAAACACATCTTACCAGGTATTCAACAGACATGGTTTGGTCGCCGTGTCTCCCCTAAGAGAAAAATTCGACCCAAACCTACATGAGGCGCTATTCCAACAGGTAAAATATTAAAATGGTCAATATTTTTGCTACATTGTACATTGTTCATATTATAATATTATGATAGGAGTATATTACATAGTACTATCAGATAATTTAATTCATGAGCAGGTTCACAGTTACTGTTGTTATAATTTGTTTCTAATAAGATAGATATCAAACTGCATATCAGTCATTGACAATTTGCACGCATAATAAAATACTGGTTTAACTTAAAAAAAGTAAGCTTTTGGGAAATCGCGAAAAACGTGTGGACAATAATGACCACGCCTGATTAATTGCAAATAAAATATACATTTTCTATAGAAAATTTTATGTATGAGACTTATTTCGGATAGTTTAATAACCAATACATATCTTTGATGAATTTATTTTCTTATTTATTAAGTTTATATATCTTTGTTAAATATTAAAAAATATACTTTCCGAAATAAATGTCTACTTCGAAAATTATAGCAAACAAATGAGTTTTATCAATAGGGACCGTCCATTAATCACGTGATGTTTTTAACAACTTTTTAGACCCCTCCCCTCCCCCTGGTGATACGTGGTGATGTTTTATACTACCCCCCCCCCCTCCCCCACCTAAGATCACGTGTATTTTTTTACATAGTAAGCAGGTCATGTTTGAAGAAAAACTTTAACTTAAAAACAATTTAATCGAATAATTTAAGCAATTAAAATCTATACGAGTCATTTGTCTTGTAAGTATTTAAACAACACTATGAATCTACAACCGCTAATAATTTCGGTATGCATAGACTAGATTCGAAAATTAATACACGTGATGTCTCCTTATACCCCCTCCTCCCCTTGGTGATACTTGGTGATTTTTTTTCGGACTCCCCCTCCCCCTTTAGGCATCACGTGATTAATGGACGACCCCATAGTGACTCATTTTGTAATTAGTCTATCTTGTTTAAATTTATTTATGAATGTCAAGGGCTCAATTAATCATGAGAACCGTCTAAGCTATTATAATACCTTGGTAATCAAATCACTCCCACAATTGGTATACTAAATAGTAACAAATAACTGAGCTTAAAAAGAAGAAGTTGAAAATCAAACTTGAACTGGCCCTCGTTCGAGGCATAAAAATCTGTGTAGAAATGGGGCATCAAGTTTTTCGCGATCATATCTCTAAGATCCCGTTTCTTATTTTCGTTAAGCTCTTGCTTGCCTGTGTAAGCTGGAACCAGCATCAAATCGCTTATCGGAGTCAGTTTCTTGCGTGTGTTTCTGATTCGCACCTCATGAAATTCTTTTTATTTCTAGGAACTCTTTACAAAGAATGAAAAAGGTGCACTTTTGATCATTCCATACCACACAATGTCCATCTGCAGTCTTATTGAAATTGGGGCCCCATTCTTCTTGTAGTTTATGACTTAGTCATAGAACGACTCAAATGTCAGTTCGTGGACATAAAATCTTTTTCCCCGACTTTTTTTTTCGTTTTTTTATAATGGCCACATATTGATGGAAATATATCGGGCCAGACTTAAGATTTTTCTTTATCTCTTTTTCGATAAGGCTGCGAATGTTGTCCCATTCGTTTTGGGTATGTCCTTTTCCTCCATTAGAAAATTGCGTAAAGGTAAAGCGCCACCATAAATTTATTTTTGTTCTGACCGCAGCAATTATAAGAAAAAAATATAGCTCAACGAAATTTTGGGTGAAATGACGGGTGACTCATCGTCATCATCTAAATGTCTTTTTTCTTTTTTTGGTGAATATTCCATTTGTAAGCAATACAAGAGGAATTTTTCCTGCTCGGTCTGAAGACAGTCTATTTCTTTTTTTGCTGTGTATGTTGTTTTGAAAGCTAAAATACCTTTCCGTAGAAGCAGACGTGCACAGAGTTGTCAAAATGCGAATCGCAATGTGGCTTAAATTTGTAGAGCCACAGACCACACACCACACAACGGAAGTTGTTTGTTGACACTTCACCACACAAAATTGCGAGCCAATAGACCAAAGCTTTGTAGTGAGCCAAATTTGGCATTTGTCGAATCCTAAATTAGAGCCAATTTTAAAAAATATTCCACAGGAGCAATTAGCTCTTGTTCTTTTACTTGATTCCGCAACTTGTGATACTGGATCAAGTAAGTGCCTACTTAGAAGACAAATGCACATTTTGATGCACATATTCATCCTGATTTTGGTCAATTCTAAAATGTATTCGTTTTCTTCTTCATTCAGCATAGTGATTTCCGGTAAAATAAATCCTGATTTAATTTATTTAATAAAAATTATATCCCGTAAACATAAATAAACATTGTGAATGTTTTATTTGTCTCCTCCCAGTGTTGTTATTACTTCTGCTATTGGCTTTATTAACAATTTACATTCTAAGGTAAGTTTACAAACACTTCGACCTTAAAACGCCGCCTTGTTTTCTTTGTACCATTTAGTGGTGATCTTTCGTGAACTGCTTATGTTTGTAATGCAATTTTTGTATTCTCAAGGCTTCTGAGGCTGACGAAGTGACCCTACCTAGTTATTTGTACCTTATTTGAAAAACTTTCAAATAAGTTTCAGGTTCACCGACGCCCGTTTCTTTTATAACGTCGCACAGTGGGTCCTGTAGCTAGCTGGAAAACAATATTATTATTGTTTTTGTGATGTTTGTATGTTAAAAAAAAAATAAAAAAAAAAAATACTCAAACCATAAATATAGAATGTACAAGATACACAAAGGCAACTTGGAGGCATGAAAAAATATATATGTACTTGTATTAGTGGATGTCTATGTGTGAGTTCGAAATAGTGTTGTTTTCGATAAAACTTCTCACTATCGATAATTTATCAGTAGACGGGCTTCTTTATAAGATCAATCGTGATGAAACCGGGGAATGTTATCGATTTTTTTATATAACACTTTACAATGCACTGAGACGAATGTCAAAGGGTGACTGACAACGACGACGACTACGGACGACGACGGGTGACGACAGCATATTATATTATGGTCGCTGTTAAACATTGTATACTAACCCACTTTTTTTTTGTTGAATTTTGAATAAAGTTTTGTTCTAAATTATCAAACTTTATAATAAAACACATTATAATAATATTTAATGTTTATATTTGAGGAGCGTCTGTTCAAAAAGGGCTATTTACATGCTAACCACATTTTAAGTAATAAAAAAAATAAAAAAAATCTGAAATTATTATGAGGCAAGTGTATTTTTTTTTTAATTGAGTGATTCATGAGAAGTCCACTAACTTTATGACTAAAATATTTTTTTTGTATCTTTAACAAAGACCACAATATTACTAATAAATAATTTAAATAACACCTTTTGATCAGTTATTCTAAAAATAGCACATTTTGTTCTGAAATGATAACAAATAGCATCTTCAGATTTGTATCAAGAATAAATAGCACTTTTTGATCAGTGTACAAGTTTGGTATTGTACAAAAAAATGAAAGAAAGATAAAAAGATTAGAAAGTAAATATTATATTCTAATTTGACCAATGTCATGTTCTAAGCAGTCACAAGATTCATCATGTTGGTGATCTTCATTCTTATCACTGGTTATCGTTGTTTGATCATCAAGAATAATGTTCCTAAAGAATAACAACTCCGGTAACTCAGCCCAGCCATCTCCGAATTGCTTCACAAGTAAATTATTTACGTTTTTTTTTTCTGTTAATGCCTTAAGGTCTCATGGGCAATTGTTCAACAGTGCGGCAGTGCCTCTTGTCTCTCTTTAGAAGATTAATCGGCTCTTGATTTGTTTCAAATCGAAATGTCTCGTGAGTATAAATGTTGCAGCCAAAGCGTTGAGATTTCCCAGGACTCGTGCCGTTTTCAATCAGACTCATTTTCTTTGCCTTTTGAGTTGACTTGTGATATTTGAAGATGTGCAGTTTTCGCAGGGAATGTGTGAAACGCTTCAATAAATAAAGTGGCGCCAAAAAGTGGCTTTCATGAAAAGTGTGACTCGTGCCCTTTTCGAAATGGTGGGTTCAATTGTGACTACATGCCACTGTGTATTTTTTGTCCAAAAAATTGGCCATGCCTTTTTTTTTGGAAATCTCATACAGAAATGTTATGTAAATAATTTATTAGTATTTACATACGTTAATATCTTATTATGAACAATAAAAAAACACTTTTTATTTTTTTTTCAATAAAATTAAAAATTGCCATAACTTTTTAAATATTTACTTAATTGTCTTCTTGATTATTCTGATCGACAATAATCAAAAAACACACAATTTAACCTGATTTACATATTTCTTAAATAAGTTTTTAAAGATTTATTTACGATTTATGTTTTTTTTTCTTTAATTTTTTATGAACGTATTTCTAAATATTTGGATTTTATTTTTATACAGAATTGTTACTTAAATGTACTAGAATTTGTGTAAAAAAAATTAGGTCCAAATAATAAAGGGCACTGAAGTTAGAGGCTTCTAAAGTTTTCTATGGTAACTATGGGTTTAGGGTTGTCAATATTTCTATACCAATTTTTTTTATTCATTTGAACTTTGTTTTTTTTTATTCCTGACTAATACTTAAACAGAAGGTTAGAGAAACTGCATTGAGTCACTAAAGTGACTCGATAAATCGAGAAAATATTTTATTAATGCCGTGAAATATTTTTGAGCAGAAACAAAAACGATTACTTTTTATTGCAGTTTTCATATTAATTTGACATGTCAATCCTACAATACTGACTTGGAATTTTTTTAACAAATTAATACTTTTCTAATGTACACATGGTGACCCATTTAAAATCTTTTATATATTTCCGGTATAAAATGGTCTCATATAGGTTTAATTATAACCGGAAATCTATTGTTTAATAGGTAGCCGGTGCAGACCGGGTCCGGTTTCGGATTTTATTACCTGGTTTTAGCTGTAACCTAACGAACCCCTTCCCTGCACCACATATTACCTTTCATTGGATTTTAAATAGAATGCCCGTCCGTCTGTTTGTTTTGCTTTTGACTAAATTTTGAAATGGTTGCATGTACTTTTAACCGTGACTTTCACTGGCAGACCGAATTATCAGCATATTTGTTGTAAAAATATTAGGTATTTACAACGCCGGATAATAATTTGTATACAAAATATTAAAAATTATCAGACTTACACTGAATTTAAAATAAATCTTTAGTATTAAAAAAAAGGGATATAATTAATCGAGCGAACAAAAAATAAGTTGGCGGCTGCACGTGAGCATACTCTATTACTGAATTTGGCAGCAAATTAATATGTTGGCGACTAAATTACTAAACTGGCGAAATCACTCAGGTGACAAAAAATTCAAAAGTCGGCAGATAAAAAGAGGCGAAATTTAATCCAAATTAGCACCGACATTTATAAGTTGGTGACTTAATTTCCGAGTTGGTGACCATTATACCATATAAGCAGCTATAAAACCAGATTTGGTCGATAAATTAATGGCTGCTAAAAATCCAACTTGCAGGCTACGGAAAATCCTATTTTTGGATACTGTTAGAGTATGTTTTTCCTTTGCATGGGTGTCATTTTCTAGGTGTCTGGGGGTGCAGAATAATATGAAAATAAAATCTGTTTTGTAATTCCACAATGGCGTACATTTTTGTTATTAAAATTAATAAGGTTCCTATTACAAAATTGTCTTCCAATTTCATTTTCCAAAATGCAGAATATTCAATCTTCGTAAAATGAATATAAATACTAAATTAAAAGATCTTGGGGATGCTGATTAGGATTGATGATTATTATTACAGTATGTTATGTAGTTCAAGATACCAGCTATGTATGGAAATTTTTCAAAATTCAGGATTCATGAATTTTTCTGCTATTCATGAAGAAAATATGCAATTTCCAGGTTTATTAGGGGGAGGAAATTTTCATTATTTTTCCAGTAGGATGCACCGTTTCTGAGATAGAAGCGATTATAGAAAAAAATGGCAATGCTGTACTGAGATACGAGGGATGTATAAATCTATAAAAATGTTGGAAAATTCAGGATTTTCGAATTTTTTTTCTCCCATCATAAAGAAAATATGATGTTACGGAATTTCTAAGGGGACGAAATTTTCATTATTTTTTCAATAGGATACACCGTTTCCGAGATAGAATCAATTTTATAAAAAAACGTAAATGCTGTACATTGAGATACGAGAGATGTATAAATCTATATAGAAATGTTGGAAAATTCCGGATTTTCGAATTTTTTTTTCTCCCATGATGAGGGAGATATGATGTTGCGGGTTTCCTAAGGGGGACGAAATTTTCATTATTTTTTCAATAGGATGCACCGTTTCCGAGATAGAATCAATTTTATAAAAAAACGTAAATGCTGTACATTGAGATACGAGAGATGTATAAATCTATATAGAAATGTTGGAAAATTTCGGATTTTCGAATTTTTTTTTCTCCCATCATGAGGGAAATATGATGTTGCGGGGTTCCTAAGGGGGACGAAATTTTCATTATTTTTTCAATAGGATGCACCGTTTCCGAGATAGAATCAATTTTATAAAAAAAATGTAAATGCTGTACATTTGAGATACGAGAGATGTATAAATCTATAGAAATGTTGGAAAATTCCGGATTTTCGAAATTTTTTTTCTTCCATCATGAGGAAAATATGATGTTGCGGGGTTTCTAAGGGGGACGAAATTTTCATTATTTTTTCAATAGGATGCACCGTTTCCGAGATAGAATCAATTTTATAAAAAAACGTAAATGCTGTACATTGAGATACGAGAGATGTATAAATCTATATAGAAATGTTGGAAAATTCCGGATTTTCGATTTTTTTTTTCTCCCATCATGAGGGAAATATGATGTTGCGGGGTTCCTAAGGGGGTCGAAATTTTCATTATTTTTTCAATAGGATGCACCGTTTCCGAGATAGAATCAATTTTATAAAAAAAATGTAAATGCTGCACATTGAGATATTAGGAATGTATAAAGCTATAGAAATGTTGGAAAATTCCATATTTTCAAATTTCTTTTTCTCCCATCATAAAGAAAATATGAGGTTGCGGGGTTACTAAGGAAATTTAAAATGGATGACTTTTTTGTTATCAGCACCCCCAGAAACCAATAAAAGGACACCCATATTATTTTTATAAAATTAAGTATGTCCGCCATATTGGAATTTCAAAACGAATGTCATTTTCGTAATCCAGCACTCCCAAAAACCTTATAAACGACACCCATATCAATTTTACGAAAAATAAATATCAGCCATTTTTAAATTTCAAAATTAATCTACACAATATCTACATCCCCCTAAAACCGAGAAAAATTAAAAATTGGATATTTTGTATGCTCCTTTATGTTTTTTTTATGTATCCTCGTTTTGCTGCTTGTATGTTTTTTGAGTTACCTACATCAGGGAAAATATATGTGCCTATTTTTAAATTAAATGTGCACTCACAAATTGTCGCCAAAATTCAGTGGTATTATTTAGTCACCAGATTTGTAATTTTTTTGTTCCTTACATTCTTTCGCCAACTTGGTAATTTAGTATTCAATATTCGGTATTTTCACATCCAAAATTTAATTGTTTTGTCGCAAGTAAATACATGCCTAAAAAAATAAGTGTCTGTTTCTGATACCAAAACGATCAAATTAAGAAGGTGCAGAGAAATTGAATGTCACGCGAGCGAAGCCGCGCGCAACTGCTAGGTAATTGAATAAAACTTTGTTTCCACTTGAAATTCCTGAAATATTACTCTACCAAACACACAGTGTTTCGACTAGTACATGCGAACAAGACAATATATTTTTTACTTATTTATATTATTTATGTATATTCAAGGCATGTTAGATTTTTTATGCTGAAATAAATCTGAACACTTAAATATTTAGATCGATACTTCTTACAAATATGGAACACGGCGGAGGTACATCATATAATATGCAGTATAATAAACATAAATAACCAAAAACAGAAAGGTTCAAACCAAATAGTGACTGAACTTCTCAGTATCTCACTGACTTCAATATAAGAGTGCAACAGCAGTGAAGCAAAAGGGAGCAAAGGTATAACGCGAAGAAAATGTAAACTATGGATAACATAATGAATTTCCACGCGGGCGGAGTCGCGGGCAGCAGCTAGTAAGTAAAAAAGACTATTACTATTAATTGTTTTGTTGAAGTTACGAACTTCATTAGAAAAATGAGCATATAAAAACCTACTTCAAATATTCATCTATGCGGTGACAACCCTATCCAAAATAATATAAAATTGAATAACTCCGATGCCCCGCCTCATTTGGATCCCATTTTTTTTTGGGTTATAAGTATCAATAAAAAGAATATTTCAGTCTTAGTTTCAAATCCAAATATGAAACGGCATGGCGTTAAAAAAATTAAAACATAAATTTACAAAATCAGTCATAAATACGTTATCTTGAACAAATAAAGCCTGGATGTTTTTCGCTATCGTAGGGCTTTTAAGACACTATTTAGACCTATTAATAAAATCTTAAAAGAATATCAAACTTTTGAACTATAACTGTTTCTATGTTTTTTCTGGAAACCATAGAAAATTTTTTCAAGTACTAATTTGCATTCTTCTATATGAAATGGGCAGTCGGGTGTTCTCGTCCTGCATTTATAATCACAAATCCTATAAAATTAAGTAATAAAAACGGCATGGCCAATTTTTTGGACAAAAAATACACTGTGCATGCCATCATTATAATACAAATAAATTATGAGAACACTACCTGCTTTAATGAATTAGATTCCCTGATATTACATACAACATAGTGCTGGCGGCGCTTCGCACGCGTCGGTCTGTCATTGGAATAAAAATAATTATATAATAAGCCGCTTATCCACTTAATTGTGGGAGAGCCACGGTACGGCATGAATGGGCCGAATCGACCGGGTAAATACCACGGCCTCACAGAAAACCAGCGTGAAATAATGCTTGCGTTTTGTTTCGCCGAGTGAGTGTGGTTACCGGAGGCCCAAAGGGGTTGGGGATTTTAAGAACTGGGAACGCAAGTCGCAACACCACAGTAGTTACAAGTGTAACTCTTTTAGTGTTGTGAGTGTCCATGGGTGGTGGGTAATCGCTTACCATCAGGCAGTCAATCTGCTCGTTTCCATTTCATAAAAAACAAATCCACTAGGCTTCAGTTGACGCGCGACGGGTGACACCTAACAAAACAATGAGCGACGGTGTCAGCTGGCACACAACTATAGTTGCAAAACTTCTGAAAAATTCCGAATAATTCCGGAATACTTCTGGGAAAGTTTCTTTAAATTAGAATTATTCAAAATGAATTTAATTAAGATTTTTATTTTTGCTGAAACATCGTATTTTGCATCAATCGTCGATCGCCGCCGCGCCGCCCTTTATGCGTCGCCCGCCGGCCGCTGCCACACGAGCGAGACGGCGGGGCGCGGCGGCGCGGGAGGGAGATGCTCCCCGGAGAAGTTTTCCCCCGCGCGAGAAAGATTCGTACCCCGCAATTGAATGTTTCCTAATGTTTCCGTCGAATATTTCGCCGGAATAATTCAATGGTAATATACCTAGGTGTTAGTTTATGGTGTATGGTGGTTGAATGAATTATTTGTTCAGTGGCACATACGTAAGTAAAATATAAATGTTTATTTTATTATAAATGGGATTGATTAAGTAGGTATATAATGTTGATATTTTTTGTATGTACAATAGCTCTGTACGCATCGCGAGTATTCGCTAGTCGCATAGGCAGGTATTAATCATACTTAAATTATAGCCCAGTCAATAAAGGCAAACCTTGCAAGCAAACACGTTTTGATGCGGTTTTCAGAAAAGTATTTGTTACACTCATGGGCAGGTTTTGGTATTATTAACCAACTTTAAAAAAGGAGGTTATGAGTTTGAACCGCGATCATCTCGCGTTTGGCTGAACCGATTTTGATGCAGTTAACAGAACAATATTATTTAGTACTATATGTATACGTGACATAAAAAATGTTGAAATAAATAATGTTTAAATAAGTAAAAAGATGGAACCTTTAGTAAGGACGAGAAATAAAAATACGTGTACCTTGTTCGAATTAGAATATGTATTCCAATATATCAAGATAAAATTATTGACAATATAAGTCAAAGTATTAATTCACTTTTTAATCTGTTATACAATACAGAGGTTTTATTAATTGGACTTTTGTAGATATGTACCAATAGAACCGACTTCAATGAAGCCAGAACACCTCAATTGACCTCAAACCACCACCAAGCGAAGACTTTATTGAAGAGGTGCTCTGACGACTTTATTAAATGATGCGACGTGCAATCAAGTCACAACCATAAACTCAAATATACCTACCGCTCACAACACAACTAAAGATAAACCCTCTTACTAATAAACGCTGTATAAGCTTTGAATAGTTACACAGTGTTTTGTCTTCTTCTATCGAATTAAAAATGTCACTTGTGTGATGTGAACAAAACACTGTATAACTATTCAAAGCTTATACAGCGTTTATTAGTAAGGGGGTATTAGTTTACAACTTCCAAGCGCAATTTTTCTCGTTTTTTTTTGAGTTGAAATATTCCCAAAGTTTCGGAATATTTCGGAATACTTCCGAAGTATTCGACGGGAATGATTCGGAATTTTTCCCGCCAGCATCTATACACACAACGTTAGTGGTAGATGAAAAGTTCTGCGCTAACTTTCAACATGTAGAGCAACATGTTGCGCGCCAAATGTTGCCTAGAGTGGATACGACCTTTATATTTTTAATTTTATTCGATGTGTAGGAAGTGGAGGGAGCTAAGCCTGGCACCGTGGTGGCGGTGAGCAAAGTCGGATACAAGCTGCATGAGCGGTGCGTCAGACCCGCGCTAGTCGGAGTCGCCAAGGGAGACTCCTAGAATTGTAAGTATTTTATAAATTGTTTTGTAAATGCGTTATTTGCAATCTGCATCTGTCCTAGCCTTATTATGAAAATAGAGCTCTCGCCATCTTTAAGATTTATTTTCTTTCACTCGATTACACATGCCTAATTTGAAAAGTTGTGAATTAGTAATATTTATATAGAATTTTCATACTTCGTGGGCATTTTCTTTAGTTTGTACTATCATGGATAAACAATCACAGTCTTATTAATAAAATTATTTACACCACGGATTAGCTAATCCAACATGGCTGTCTCTGTCAGATACTTTGGAACAGTCACTTGATAGACAAAGAGAGCGATTTGGATTTGCTTATCCATGGTGTAAATATTTTTATTAATAAGGGTGTCAATGTTTAGCAGTTTCATCATCATGCGGATGTGGCTTTGCATAATTATGACGATAGTAACATGACTAATTTCAGAACTATGCTATCCTGCTAACTCTTCGACGGTCCCTACGTATACGGAGTCAAGTAACATTTTGGGAGAAATGCACTTTTTTGTATATTCGTAATATTCAAATAATTTTCTACCTAGTTATATGTGTAAAAAATAATTTTACACCAATAAATAACGGAAATAATTTGCCGTATACTGGATCAAGTACACCATTTATTTATTTTTCTCGTAGTACACTGAGTCAGCTGAATCGATTATTTCAAAAACAACATATTAATTCATACTGAAATAATTTAATAGGAAAGACAATAAACTGTTGTCACTTTAAGCCAACAATGAAAACGTGTTTATCTTATTTACTGTAAGTAAATAAAAAAATATATTTTATATCCATTATCACAATAGTTTTACATATCAATATTTAAAATTTAAACTATGGATATATGTTGATTTTACAATAGGGTGGACATATTATGTTGTTTTTTACATCCATTCTGCAAAAATGGGGCATAGTATTCGTAAATAAAAAAGCCCATTATGTTCTTTTTAACTTATTTCAATGAAAAACCATACAAAATAAGTGTCTATAGCTCTTCAATCTCTTCATTTATTGAAGTCGGTCGAGACTAAATACTTGTATAAAAGTCCATATTATACTGTTCTGGGATGTATATGATGCTTCCAACTTTTTGATGTAAGTAATTTTCTTGACATTTATTTTTACTACATCAGTGTAGGTTTTATCCAAAGGCATAGTCCCCAGTACAAGGACCATAAATTGTTTTGACATATACAAATGTAAAACTTTGCGAGTGCCTTTTTTGCGATGAGAGTTTTTTTTTTACGTGGTAGAGCCATGCTTCGGCACGAATTGGGCCGGCTCGACCGGAGAAATACCACGGGCTCACAGAAAACCGGCGTGAAACAGCGTTTGCGCTGTGTTTCGCCGAGTGAGTGAGTTTACCGGAGGCCCAATCCCCTACCCTATTCCCTTCCCTACCCTCCCCCATTACCCTATTCCCTCTTAAAAGGCCGGCAACGCACTTGCAGCTCTTCTGATGCTGCGAGTGTCCATGGGCGACGGAAGTTGCTTTCCATCAGGTGACCCGTTTGCTCGTTTGCCCCCTTATTTCATTAAAAAAAAAAAAAAAAAAAAAAAAAAAAAAAAAGACCGACAAACTTTTCTAATGCGAAAACTTTTGGCGCTGCTGCGTTTTCGAATGCTCGATTCCTGGAATTGTCGATATGACGTCACTATGACTCTCCGTATATACAACTATGATTTTTGGAAAAAAAATAATAAAATTAATTTAAAATTGTGGTCATCTTGTCCGATAAAAATCATGTTGAGTATGGGGTGTCCACTACACCAAAAATTACGATATGACGTCACTATGACTCTTCGTACATACATGTTTCATTTTTTGAAATTTGTTTAATAAAGTTAATTTAAAAATTGTGGTCAACTTGTCCGACAAAAATCATGCTGCGTATGGAGTGTCCACCACCCCGAAAATGTTGATATGACGTCATTATGTCTCCCCGTACATACAACTTTGAATTTAATATTTTTCGATTTAAAATAAAGTACTAATTGTAAACAAGTATGTGTCCGACAAATATGTGAATGACATATGTCATTATATTATAAACTTTGAAGTATTAAAGAAGAAGAGGCAAAACGTCCCCACCCTTGTAGCACTACAAAGACATATATTAAACGAAAGGGCTTAAAAAGTGTGCCATTTTATTGTCTGACGAAAAATCTCTAAACCATGGGAGAAAAAAGTAAAAAAAAAAAAAGAATTCTGTATTATTGTACCATTTCATAGTGTTGCTAATAAGGAACAATTTTTGGGAAGTAATCGTATAACAGCAGCAACAAAAAAAATATACATCCATTGCACCATTCGATAGTATCGCAAATAACAATTTCCAGAAAGTAGTTATGTGTGAAAAAATAGAGGAAAATTTTTATTTTTAGCATTTTATTATTATTTTAGGAACGTGTGGAGGTATCAAGCTGGAATTTATATCTAATACCATAGACAAATCAAATTACTATAGACTGACAGATCCCATACAATAAAACGTACACGAAAAAAAGGTCCGGATTCTGGTTAGGTCTAGATGGCGTTAGTTACTAGCACGAAAATCAATAAATTGCACAAATTAGCGAAGTAAATCAATTATGTTCTCTTTTAAACAAGAAAAAATATTTTTCAGTCTCTTTCCAGTGTGATTTTAAAGTTCAAAGGCTGATATTTGATAATTGTCTCTAAATCCTAAAAATTTAACTCAGTAGCTTGTTTTTAGACAATTATGGTAGATGGCGTAGTATTAGGGTACCAAATGTGATCACTAGATGGCGCGCAAAAGCATCGAATAACTCATAAAAGTAGGTACCTACTTATATAAACAGGTAGGTACAATACAATGTTATTTAATGTAGATATTGATCATAATAATTATTGTAGCTAGGTGTTGTCCGAGACTTCGTTCGCGTGAATATGGGTTATCGTGGTTGGATAAAAAGACAACGTTAATTATTATGAAAACAAAACTAAATATGTACCTAGGTACCTACCTATCATAAAAAATAATACAACTCTTTAAAATACCAAGAAACATGGGCGTAGCCAGGGGGGTGGTTTAGGGGGTTCAAACCCCCCCCGAAATGGGCCGGCTGGTATATATAATACAGAGATCTGACCAATATAGAAAGCGAACAAATGTTTTTTACTCCTTTGTCTGATAAGATCTTTTTAAACTTTAAACCCTAAAAGACTGTGTAATGCGAAAAAATAATAGCCAAAGTTGAACAACCAACCCCCCCCCCCTCCATTAGTCGTTTTATTTTCTTAAACCCCCCCCCGAAACTAAAACCTGGCTACGCCCGTGCCAAGAAATCTTATTTTGTGTAAAATACCTACCTATTTAATAGAAAACTACACGAAATCAAAGTGTAACTTAATTAGAATATTGAATTAAACGATAAGTAACCGCAATGAAAATCAAAAATGTTCGAAATTACGGTTGACAAGTTTTGCAGTCGCGGACAGATCAGGTGAACTTTATTTTGAACCTTATTGCTAAGGTATAAGGTTGAAAATGATACACCGTATCTGTCCGCACGCTCTATGCTTTGGCATAAGAGCGTTTCAAATTTTTCTAAAGTTTTTCATCGTACTAGCAGCCTTAGCATGACGTGGCGACGCGAGCCGAAGAAATAAATTTAAAGAAGAAATATTCTATATATAAAGACTGAAACTAATTGTCTAGGAGCGCCATGATGTGGAGTAGTTGACATTATTGTAAGACTAGATGTTGCACGCGACTTCGTACGCGCAAAAGGAAATTCCGCGGTAACCGTACATTTTGCCGCGATAAAAATTAGCCTATGTCCTTCCCCGTGGTCATTATAATCTATATTTGCACCAAATTTCATCAAAATCGGTCCAGTAGTTTCGGAGCCTATTCAATGCAAAGAAACAAACATACAAACAAACAAACTTTTCCTCTTTATTATATTAGTATAGAGTATTTGACGTTAAATTAAGAAAAAGTTTCTACTTTAGCCGTCAAAAGAGGCCATTTTTTTAACTCATGCTCGGAAAGAAAAGAAATATTTTTTCTCATAACGATGAAGCATCAACCTTGCTGCCTTACAATAAGACCTATTCTGAATTCCGAATGGTATTAACGTTTCTTCGATCTCTCATTTTGTCGATTCTTCGGTATTCCTTGCAGGCTTAGCATGCACATCCAATGTGCATGCTAAGCCTGCTAGTCTGTGTAACAAAAGAGTTGAAAAAGGATTTCGTGTGTCATTAAATGACTAATGATACTGACATTTGACTCGATACTCATGTGTACGATTTTCAACTCTATTGTATTAGCACAGAGTTCTATTTTTAATTAATTAATTCTCTGAAACCGAAACATAGCAATTTCATTGCTTTTATTGCCACAATTGTGATATACGCACTTGGTAGATATGATCGCCGATGGGTGTTTGGTCGGCGGCGGCGCGCCGACTTTTTTGGGTCGGCGGCGGCGGCGTCGGCGGCGTGACCTTGAAAGGGTTGAAGTTTGTACTTGGTAGTAAAAAAAAGTGTAGTTCATTCATAACTGTAAAATACTTTTATTTATTGGGTTACATACAATTTCAATGTAATACAATTTATGTCACTTTTTTTTAGTGATGAAAAAGACAACGTAATAGTAATTATTCAAAGTAGGAACTACTTTGGAATTAGAGTTAACTGTGCTTTGATTCCAAAGAGCGTAATCACGTCGAAGCCATTTATATAACTGACTGCGTAGGCTCTCTAGTGAACAACCAATAATAGCAGAAATCTCAGCCTGAAACACGGTGCAAAATCTTTTAAACAAGCATGTCTGCCTGTAGGTGGCACGCCCCCGTAGTCCAGCGCCATCCCGGTTGTCTTTCCTAGATCTGTCCGTGAAATAAATTATGTCCTTAAGGTGAACATTAATTGGAACCGAGTCATCCCAGAAGTTATGAAAACTGGTATAGGGGCATTTTCACTTAAAAGTCCCCCGCGTGAAAATTAAGGGTTTTTTTTTACTGTTGCTTATTTGACTTGATAGTGGTTTCATCATATTTTTATATGTTTTTTGTACTGATAAATCTACTTTATTTTCGACAAATAGCTTAATTTGTATATAAAAACCAATTATTAAGTGGACAGTGCAGCAAAATTATGGTCAGTTTGGTGACACTGAAAAACGGCTGTAATATTTAAAATAAAAACACTAGGCCATTATTTTTAACTTAGATTAGTCCGAAATATTCACATTTATCATAAGAAAATAAATTTTAATCTAAAAATTATTTCAGATTTCTTAAAATTGAGATTTAAGTTCGGTTTGGTGACAAGTGGTGACAGTGCGATCATTATTTTCTTTCTAGTTTTAAATTCAGTAGCCTGATTTTTAATTTGTAAATTGTATATACAATATTAAACTATGCGAAACAATTTAATAAAAAAAGTAACTAAATAATGTTTAAAACAAAATTAATAAAATTTTTACAAACCACAAGCAAAATGGGACAGTCACCAAACTACATCTAAAATCCTTAGGGCGAGGCTAGATAATATACAAATTGGAAATAAAAGTCATATTTTTTATAAATACTAGAAACATTTATTAGTTATTTTTATTACGCTTAAGCGTTAGTACTTATATTATTATATTGATATATTTTTAATTTTTTTTTATACGAATTCCGAATACTATATAGAATACGAATGGTTGGTAGAAGAGGTAGTTAAAGGAATGTTAATGTTTACCGATACACGCTGTACTTAACAATGGATTAATTTTCAATTGATTTATGCATTTTAATCAGAGCTTTATACAACGATTGTTGATCAGAAACTAGTTTAATATACATGGAATCGATTTAATATTATAAAAAAAAAATACATATTCATGTCCACACACAATATAACTTTTAAAACGTGTGACAGCGTAAAAGTGAGGGGGGAACTTTTTAGTGAAAATGCCCATAGCCTCTTGAAGCTATGCACCTTGATCAAGGCGTCAAATGTCATAGCCATGACAGGTCTCTCAAGAAGAGATTGTTGCAGTTGTTCAAGTAGGGTGGAGGCCCATCTCCGGGAGAGGATGGGAACTTCCCCGGCTTAGCTTGTTCCGGCGCCGAGGGGACGCTCCAGTTTGCCAGAGTGGCCCTTACTTGTGTTGGAAGTCCGGTCCCTACAGAGGTAGACTGGCCGGTCGCGGGAGGTGTCCTGTGCCAGACAGATCCGGGACACTCCCCTTATAGCGGCTGAGAGCAATCCGCAGGTTTAGTTTTAGTGGGTAAACCGAGGAGTCGCGTCGGGAACTCCACATACCCCCGGGTCTCCCAGCCCGGGAAGGGCGTAACAACCTTTCCCCTATGAGAACAAAAAAAAAGGATGGAGGCCCGTTTTATCCTACCTGCCATCATGGTCCTGAGAACAACCTTCTTAGCCTCCATCCATAATACGAATAAGCAGATACCACACTGTGACAATCGCCTCACTATAGCTGTGTATAGCCTAGCGTAGTATTGCCTTCGACCGAAGGCTTCATTTAGAGCTAAGTCTTAGGCAGGACCACAGAGCACAAAAGCCTTTTTCATAATGTCATCGATGTGTTTATTGCAAGTAAGTCCCATAATATCTAGGATCACTCCAAGATATTTGACCTCGCTTGCAAAACGTGGTAGTTTTCCCGAAGAGTGTTGGGGGTTTTAGTCCCTTCAACTTCCTCTTATTGGTGTTAGGTATCAAGACTGTCTATTGGCGGTGACTGTTAGCTTGACCATTTTTCACCAATTTTGCACCTAATTGCATTAGTCTTGCGACAACTGATGTACGTTGGCCCACCACTAGTATCAATAAGTCTGATTAGAGCTTGGCTCTCGACTACAAACATAAAAAGTTGTTTTCAAGTTTGGTTAGGACACTGCAGGCTAATCACCGGATTGTCTGACAAGAAAGGTGATCCATGCGTCGGATAGGCATGTAAAACCTCGGATCAGCGCCTGATCTCTCGCCAGTCGTGTCGGTTATCCGTCCCACTGGATTACGAGAATAAAGGAAGAGAGAGTGCTCTTGTGTACTGCGCACATACTAGGGCACTACAATAACAACTGCTGGCCATTGGCTAACACTAAAATCGGTATGGGGAGCTATTCTTAGTATTAGGTCGTCAGCGTATCCTTGAGCATATAACCTTCTATTGTTCAGTTCTATTAGCAGCCTATTCACTACCAAGGACCACTCCAGCGGCGACAGTACCCACACCTCCCTGTGGGCATCCTTAGGTCAACCTGCTCCTGAGCGTCAACCTCATGATAGTTCATCAACTACTCAACAACAGATTAGCGTCATCACGCTACTATGTTGTTTAGCGTAGCTTTGATCCACTCTATAGTAATTCTTGAAGCCAGACTGTTAGGGTAATAGATCAGGTTTAGTTTTTGCCGAACGTACATTCAATATCTAGGAAGGCGCAAAACGCAAACTTCTTATCCTCAATGGCTTTATCAATGCGATCTAATAGCTCGATCTACTAGCTCCATCAATTCAGTAGATCCTTTCTAAGCATTTTGTCTTTTATGCAGAACTCTTTCGATGAGATAGGTGTACATGAAATAAGTAAGGCATGACTCAGGTAATATGAATGCTCAAATATTTATTATCATGGTATTTTGACATTCTTCTAACATAAAATTAAGTTAATGAATGATGATAATAATAATTTTTTATGGTTAAAATATACCTATAAGTAATAATAAATTAATTGTGGACTAGTTAATATAAGTATTTGGACGTCGTTAATGCGACAAAATATGCGGTCTACTATAAAAATTGTAACACCTATTGTAACCATATTTTTACCAAATAAACATCATTTCATTTCATTTCATAGTCACTAACTGAAATTACACGTCATTATGACTATCCCTCTCGCTCACTCCGCGCGCCGATTATTTTTCGCGGCGGCGGTGGCGCGGCAAAATCGGCGGCGGCGGCGGCGCGCCGGCGCGGCGCTCATATCTAGCACTTGGTATACATTTTCTCCAAGTTGTTTATGGAAAAAGCTTTCCGAATTTTTAAACAAATAGTCCGAATCGTAGGCACACAAAGTCCATAATACAAGCACAGGTCAACAATAAGGCGATTAATCGGAGTCCAGGAGGCAAAATAGGTAGGTAGGTAGGTACAGGTAGTAGGCAGATTATCAGTTCCGGTGGGCAAGCGCAATATCGTATTTGAAAGAAATCTAAAAGCAATTGAGAAAAATACAACAACACAACGAGGAACGCAATCAAAACAATCCGAACTCCGAAGTACGCAGCAGCTGCTGACAGCTGTACGGAGTACGGACGGCGGACCGGCAGATCATAGTGTTGCCACTTTCCGTTTTAAAAGTTTAACAATTAACTTTATTTTGAAACCTACAATTTTCTTTTGTTCTGAGAATTTTTTATTTAAATGAAATTAAGACGTTATAAACTTTAATTCAAAGTACAAAAATCGAGTTACAAGATTGTTGTTTAGGTTAAGGTTACATAAAGATAGAGGTGTTTCAAATTATTAAAACGCCGTTAATAAATACTGGTTATTACAGAACCAAATAATATCTTATCAAATAATTGTACACTTTATATAAACACTAATAAACAAAGCATAAGCATAAGTATCTGACGACCTCTGTGGCTCAGTTGGTTGAGCGTGTTGGTGCTCACGCCGGGGGTCGCGGGTTCAAATCCCGCCGAAGGAACAAAAAGTTTTTCTGTGTTCCTGGGTCATGGATGTGTATTAAATATGTGTATAATATAATAAAAATCTTAAATATGTGTATAGTATAAAAATATTAAATATATTTCCGTTGTCTGGTACCCGTAACACAAGTTCTTCGGATACTTAGCACGGGGCCAGATTGACGTGGTGTGAAGCGTCCATAGATATTATTATTATTATTATTTGAATATAATTCCAGAATGTTGGGTATCTATTTTATATGCATGGCAACATTAATTCATCCTCACACGCGCACGTAGAGAAATTTACAAATTAAGAAAATTGAAGAAATTTTGTAGGTATAGGTAGGTCTTTATTAGCGGCTCAACCATAACTTGTTTAGCGCCACCTATTGACGTTTTTTTAAATATAAGATAACTTATGACGTATTTCAAACATAGTCCTAGAGATGGCGTTTTTATTTTTAAATAAATGGCTAATTTTGTAATTTGATACACTCAACGTCATCTAACGGTCAACAAGAAAATTAAAAAATGTCGTACGTTTTAATGTATGGGATCTGTAGGTCTATATATATTTCGTCCATGCTAATACTCAGGTCTACTGTTCCTTGGAGTTGTGAAAACATGAAACTTCTAAGCCAACGCAATCAAAAGATATAGCCGTTTATGCCGCAAATTTTCGACACTCGCAGGGAAATCAAAACCTACAGGGTTACTTCCTGTGAACTCAGAAATTTGATACAGATAAAGTAAAACTTGCGAACCGTAAATTTTTTAGTTACATCATATAATAAAAATAATTTTAAAATTTTTAAACTTACTTTACTATGACAAGATTGTCGTGATGGGTGAATTTTTACTTAAGGTGGTTCGTTTCCTATACAAAAAAACAATGGACATTTATTAGGTAATTTCATACTATTACTACATAAATTTATATGCACATCTATGTATTTTGCAATACAATTGTCGCAAAATATATTTAAAATACTTTATTTCACACAGAAGTCATATTTTTATTGAATTTTCGACAAAAAGTGACATAAGTTACAAATGTCACTTTTTGTCGAAAATTCAATAAAAATGTGACTTCTGTGTGAAATAAAGTATTTTAAATATATTTTGCCACAATTGTATTGCAAAATAAATAGATGTGCATATAAATTTATGTAGTAATAGTATGAATTTGTATTGTTTTTTTGTATAGGAAACGAACCACCTTAATATAATATATATACAGGTTTGTACAGAATCCTCGGTGCGCGAGTCCGACTCGCACTTGGCCAGTTTTTTTCAAAGGTAATAAAAAAGCTCTAGTCAATGTATACAAGTGTATTACATAATCTTGTAAAATATTAAAATAATATATTTATTTTTTTACTTATTTGAAAGGTGTTATTTTATATAAATAATAATGATAATTAATTTGTTGGTAATTGCAGCGATATTTCAATAATGACCAATCGCACTTCAAGGCCGTCAAGTTTTCAAAAGTGCAGTTGACTTAGTATACGTAGGGACCGTCGATTTAACTTTCAACGGAGAAACAATTGTACCTACATGATTAAATCTTAAAAATTTTGTTCCAGATATCAACAAAACTTAAAGCTGCTTCCGCGGGCCGTGGAAACATATTTTAATTCCAAAAACTATTGTTAATAATTATTATAAAAAAATCAGTTATGACTTTTGTAATTATTTTTTCCGATTGCAATACTACGGTTGAATCCCCTGAATTAATTGACAACACAGACCCATTATTTGACACACCACTACTATTACAGTCAATAAAGCCATCGTCAGGATTCATGTTTGTTTTTGGAATTTACTCCTTATGAAACGATTTTCATATGTGGGTCGATCAACTTTTAAGTGTCCCGATTGTGATATTTTATACAATTTTGTAAATTTTATACATAAACTTACTTAAGACTGTAGAAGAATATTATTATCCTATCAAAAACATAAATGTGAAACGAGAGCTAAGTTCAATATTATGATATAGTATGCCTTGGTTGTTGACTTCAATGACAAAAGAAGTGAGTTCTAAATGTTTGCCAAGTTCAATGGTCAGTCCTGAAATTTATTTATAACAACATAAAATATTATTTCTACTTATAACTTAGGATATTATATTGAAGCCTAAGGTCTGACTTGGCTAGTTTTCATATATGAATTATAATATTATAACCTTCGCAATTTCTAAACAGGTACAGGTAACAGGTTGTTGGTTTTTATTTTATAAGTCCGAAAATTCGGCTTGCTGGTAGAAAATAGCCATCGACCATAATAATTCGTATATGAGAACTAGCCAAGTCAGACCTTGGGTTACAATATATTATCCTCAGTTATAAGTAGAAATGATTTTTTATGTTGTTATAAAAAAATCAGTCCTGACCATCGAACTTGGCACCCATTAAGATCTCACTTCTTTTGTCGTTGAAGTCAACAACCTAGGCATATATCATATATTGAACTTGGTCCTCGTTTCACATTTATGTTTTTGATAGGATATCATTACTTTTTGTACATAAATTATTAGTAGGTACTTATTCATAACAAAATAATTATCTAAGTGTTTCTAATAGAGTCAATTAAGTGAATTATTTTTAAGCAAAAAATTAAACCGACTTCCAAAGTAAAAATACACAAAAAAGTATGAAATAAAACTTATTCTCTAAATAATTCCCCTTTTAAATTGGGCTAAAATTTTATTTATTTCTCTACTCAATCTACTTAATTTTGCAATCGGTACCAGCGCAAACAATATCCTATAATAGGTATTTTATAGAACTCACGTTTATATTTGTTGGTACCGACTTCAAAATTAAGAAGATTGAGTAGAGAAATAGTTAATATTTTAGCCGAATTTAAAAGGGGAATTATTTGGAGAATAAGTTTTATTTCATATTTTGTGTATTTTTACTTTAGAAGTTGGTTTAATTTTTTGTTTAAAAATAATAATTTTAGCCTTTTTATTGATATTTGTTAGTTTATTATTAATACATCTTAATAACGTTTAAAATAAATAATCGAATGCATAATTGAAGACGCGCCAAGCTTCCATTGGGTATTATAAATAAGATGATTATGATGATGATTATTATTATTACTGTAAGTTACATAGTGGCATATGCTTGCAGTTTTTCTTTAAACAATGCTAAAATTTCCAAACGCGTATCTTTCAAGACCGAGGAGTTCTGTTCAGTGCTTTTGAATCCACGGTATACCTTGGTACAAAATCTTATTTTCTGGTGGCATATGCTCTTGATACTTCAGAAAAAGTCAAACACACTATATAATATGCCCATATAAATTTCAAGTAGTTCCCTCGATTTCTAATGGATCCCATCATCAGGTATTCGCTTTAGTTACTAAAGGACCAATTTCGAACGGTTATACCCTTTACAACGACAACAAACAAACAGCAATTACAATTTTAGGTGTAACATTTTTTTTAACGGTGTTTGCCGCAGAATGTGGTTAAGATAGAAAAAAATGCTTTTAGATTTTTTTCAGGCGCTAATTTAAAATTTCATTTCGTTGTACATATCGAATGTTATGAAATGGCAATGAATTATGTTTCATGAATGACAAGATTTAGTGAAAATAAGTATATAAAAGTGTGTTTCGTAACTTGCTGTTTTAGACGTGACATGATTAAAAAATAAAACTATTGTTATTTTACCATTAATCATTTTATTTGGTTACATCTATCAATACTTCGTCTAAAAAGGCCGCAGGATGCTCTATTTCATTGTTATGACGGGCCCAACCAAGATAATATAGAACGCTTATTACATGAGCGCAACTTCCGAGTGTTCTGCGGCCGTGAATGCATGACCAGTAATATTCCTTGATAGCGTTTCTGCCTTGTTCTTCGTTGTCGTAAAGAATATACGTATAGTACGTTTTGCTTCTCACATGCATCGATTGTATTCTGCATCGTATTAATGTCTTCTGTTGATTATCTTCTTCTTCATTATTTAACCGTATTCGTTCTGCATGTTGGTAATGCTCAATCTCATACACCCCGGTCCTCTTCACATGTTCACTACAGTAGGAACGGGACAACTTCACATGGTACGTTCCCACTGATATCAGAATTAGTTCCTCGTAAGTCGTACGACAGTACGGGGAAGTAAGTCAGGTGCTGATTATCAGCTTCCAATCTGCGAATTGCTACTTTTTGGCGATTCAAATTATTCTGCAGCACATAATCAGCCAGCAGATTTGGTTTATGGAGATTGCTCATTATCGTCTCCAAAAACTCGTTGGTGTACTGACTATCAGCGTATGGTTCCTGGAAGCAGTTAATTATGGCTCTAGTTAAAAGGGTTTCGGGATGCTCTGTTGAATGATCTGTGTCGAAAGATTTTAAAATCTCTTTTAAATCTTCCATTAATTGCCTCGATCACACATCGGCAAATGGTAATATTTCTCAATTTGTTGGCTTCCTCAGTAGTTAGTTGTGTTTCGCCGCGGCGTCTAGTAGGAAGCATATATGCATTATACCCATGTTCTTCTGCGATTGGTACTGCGTCTCGGAAGCCTCTGTCAAGCACCAAAACGTCATTTTCTTCCAATAAATATTGGAACGCGCCATCTTCAACGGCGTCGCCATGGTTTAACATTATCTGTTTTAGGATATCGGCATCGGTAGTTGTGGCAGCATACGGTCCAGTAACGTCCAGAATATGGCCATCACCACAAACAATTAAAAATGGTTTTATTAAGTTTTTGAACTTGTGTAGGTAAACTGTAGGTGTAGCGTTGATAAAAAAAGATCGAACTTTATTCGATATAAATGTGCGTGCCATCGCAGATCACAATGGCTTGAGGTAAATCTTCATTTCCAAAAATATGGTTTGGAAGGATTCTGTTTCTGCTTATTATTTCCTATCTGCTGATATGATCGAGGCCTATGTGAATAGAGACAAAGTCAGCTAACAAATATCCTCTTACTTCGTGAATCATATGCCAAAAGTGATACCAATTCTTGTGCTTGGTTCTCCAGATCGAATTTTTCATAAATAGATTGCTAAGTCTCGATTTGGTATCTTTGATTCTCGCCTCGGTGATGGAGTTTGGTGGAGAAGTTGGTTAAATTGTTGATGATTTAACCCAGTCCAAAAACGCAGATCTTCAGGAGAAACTTCATCGAGATTTTGCATATTTAAAGTTGATTTTTGTTCAAGTGCCGTCGTATATTATATTTTAATAATATCCAAAATATGTGCAGTGTTAAAATTAAGCAGCTGACTTCTTATATTCTGAGATAATTCTTCCAGTGTCATATTTTGTGCATGCGTGTGGCAAATGCGAGCACGATTTGGGACATATATATATATTAAAATAACTCAAAAAATAAACCTTGATGGAGGTAGGCGTGTGGGTCAGTTGAATATTGCGACAATCATTGATCATACATCGCTGTGATGTGTTCGTAACTCTGAGTAGTCCAGGCACTGGTATAGATGCTCTTTCCATTGCAACGTCGGCGTCGGGAAGCGGATTTGGCTAATCTTGATTTATGTGTGTGTTGATTGCCAACACGCATGGCATATTTTATTTTTATTTTATTTGGAGTAACAACAGCCCTAAATCTTATTCTAGTTAAAGTACGTATTACAATTATTGTTTTAAATAAGGCCAATAACAGTTATTCACATGTTACAAAATAAGGTTTAAGGTGCTTTTACATGCATTCAAGTTTTTATAAATTGATCCAAAAAAAAAAATATATTGTACAATCTTTAATTGCGTTAACCAATAGTAAAAAAGTTATAGTTAGTAATAAATTATAATTATATTACTTATACTCTAAAGGCAGCATTCAGAGTGTACACTATGTTATGTGTGTGTGTGTATGTGTGTGTCTGTGTGTGTGTAATAATATAATAATAATAAAATATGTATATGACAGATAAATAAAAAAAAATGTAAATTTCTTTATGTTATACAAAAAATACTAATATTATAATAGGGAATATGCACGTATTTTTTTTATTTATTTATATAGATCTATCTTGTTTGGTAAACCGTATGGTAAAATCAGTTTTTTGATATCATTAAAAATAACGAAGATATGAACGTTTAAAGTGGTCTATTAGACAGAGAGATCCGACGTGTATCGTGACGTCACATAACACGACTTTCATAGAAAGTTCATACTAAATTTCGTTTTGCTAGAAAGAGATAGATTACAAACTTTGACCGCTCATATCTTGCTCATTTATCAACAGATATTGAAAATTTTCACGCCATTTTCTTTATTTTTCTGTCTAGTATCATATTATTATATTTTAAGCTATTTTTATATTTTATGCATATTCCCTATTATAAATATGGCAGTAGGGTAGGGTACACTTAGGGGTAACGACAAACAAAAACACAAAAAAAAAATACGTAACTGTAAAAACAGACTCATAAGCTAGCAAACATTGTTGTTCTGACTTTTGACTTGAATGACCTTTTTGAGGTTATGAAAGGATCTACGTGAGGATATTTATTGTTAAAAGTATGCAAAATTCTAGTTAGAACACAGTTTTTACCATAGTGTGTTGGAAAGGGATGTGAAACAAGGACGTATGGCGTGTTCTACGGCGTGGTACGTTAAAGAAAATAAGTTTCAATAGGTCTGGACAATCTAGATGTCCATTTATAATGTCGTGTAAGAGTACCATGTCAAGTAATTCACGACGTTCGGTAAGTCGCAACAGTTTATGACGACGACACTGAGCGTCGTAGCTTTCTGCTACAAAAGATACACCAGATTTAAAATTAATAAATTTTAGAAACTTTCTTTGGATTCGCTCAATACGTGAATCATGCACAGCATAGGAAGGGGACCAGATTGGATTTGCGTATTCAAAATTGGCTTCTAACGTATGCACAATATAATACTTTTATGCAGTGAACACTCTTGAAAGGTTTACAGGTCCTCTGAACAAAGCCAAGTATTCTATGAGCCTTGTCAACAATATAAGCATAGCGTGAGGAGCATCTTGGAATCAAAATGGACCCCAAGATCACGGACGCTGTTCGTACGTTCTATAGGTACGCCACTGAAGTTATATGGAAATATTAAAGTATTTTTCCTACGAGTTAAGCTAATACACTGGCACTTACCAATATTTACCGTTATATTATTACTTTGGTAATAAGCCAATAATTAGTTTAAATCTTGCTGTAATAATTCACAGTCACTTAATGATTTCACTGCGAGGAAAATTTTCTTGTCATCGGCATAGAGTAAGTGATAAGCATGGGAAAGACCTATCGATATCAAAAATGTTGGCGTTGTAGAACTAGGGCCCTAGATGCGATCCCTGTGGCACGCCTGAGGGTATCTCCACATAATCAGACCTGAATCCCCCCAGGATAACTGCTTGCGAACGGTTCGAGAGGTAAGACTGTACCCATCGCAACAGATCGCTATGTATACCTAGTCTATGGAGTTTCGTGAGCAGGAGATCGTGATTTACACGATCAAAAGCCTTCTCAAAATCTGTGTCAGTCACGTCCACTTGTCCACCCTGCTCCATGTTCTGTAATACATAAGTTGAAAAAAGAGACAAAATTGTTGAGCGACTCTTCAAGAAACCGTGTTGAGTACTGGGTATTCCTTTGGCTATGACAGGATAAATAATATTAAAAACTAGTTTTTCAAACACTTTACTTATAGTATTTAAGATAGATATAGGTATATAGTTGGCAATTGAGATTCTGCTACCTTTTTTAAAAATGGGTACAATGTGAGCTTTTTTCCATGTGTCGGGAAAAATACATTCTTTCAATGATCTACGGAACAAAACGTTAATATGAGATATATATCTGAGCTAGTGTATTTTGATTCATGGTGAAATTTACTTGGGTGTTGGCAGTTAGATGAGGGAGGGCAAAAAACACTTTCGAAAAACCTACTAAATGCAGAACATATAGATTGACCATCGTCGTACTTTTCACCTTCCCATGCGAATTGCTTAGGATATTTAATGACGTCTCTTTTTGAGCACACATATTTCCAGAAGTATTTCGGAGAGTACTTTATGTGTTCTTCAGATTTAGATACAAAATATTCAAAACATTGTCTCAGAACCTTATGATGTCTTTTTCTATGCAAAGAGAATTCATCATAGTCCAAAGGATTACCGTATTTTTCCATGCGCGGTGCGCTTTCCATTGCAACGTCGGCGTCGGGAAAAGGATTTGGCTGATCTTGATTTATGTTTGTGTTGATTGCCAACAGGCATGGCATATCGCTAAAACTAAGAGTAAGTAAACATTTTAACACATTTTTAATTCCTATACAACCTATAACTTAACAGAAGCTATATGTCGTCTTATGGCTGCACGCGTTAAAGGGAAGCAGCGGCGTTAGATATGGAATGATTAGAGCAATCTCACACGTTTGAACTAGCTGTATTATATCTAGTTAGCAAATAAATGAGTTACGACAAGGGCTTTTTCACACAAAAAATAGAGAGGATAATCTATTCGTTTAAAATCAATAATTGACTTAGTTTATATTCAGACAACTTGATTCGCCACAACTATATAAAATAAAGTACCTATAAACCGACTCCAACACATGCAAGTCTATGATAAAAGTGAAAACGCCAGATTGCTATTTCTACCAGTGTAACATTTTTAATACAAAAACGTTTTATTTAATAACAGACGTAGGGTAAAGTATTTTCTATTTTACCTCTTGTGGCGGCTCCAAGATGCGAACGATGTGTTCTACAAAATCAGGATGATTTTGCAGGAAACGTGCTCCAAGTACATGTCTGCGGCGTCGTCGCAATGGCCGGTTACAAGTAACCACAGAACACTATTACTCATAAAGAGGCAAGTAACACAATCCATGACGATAGTGTCCAATCAAAAGTCCATTGTATCGTTGCCAAGTTTTCGTGAATATCCGTGTCAACAACAAATCCAAAAAGCAATAGTTCAAAATCCAGTATGTAAAGCAAAAGGTCGAAGAAAATAATCGGAAGATAAATCGCACAGAACACAACGAAACCACAGCTAGCGAAGGTCTGCGAGGAGCAAAGCCATGCCGCTTGCGCATGTTAACAATGCCGCCCGGTGGCATTGCTAACATGCGCAAGCGGCAGTTATTGCTGTCTCTGTTTAACATGCGAAAAAGAGCAGGAAGGAGAACTTGAATAACGTATTGTGTATCTCGCTCTCGGGATGCCCTATTATTTTTTATAGAATGACGTTTATGACTCATGAATATTGGTTCCTGGAAATGCAAATGTTACAATAGGTACTATTTATACTTTAATTGAAAATTACTTTTAGCAGACAGAATTTGTAGTATCTTTATTCTTAAAAGGAAAACGTAAGTATTTTACGAGTTTTTGTATGTTTAGTGATAGTTTATATTAGATATTAGGACATTTCATAAAAGTAATTGAAACTAAAATTCTTAGATACGCCTGAAAATTATAAAATAGCATTTATTTACTTAAGCCACTTTTTGCGGCAATGACACAAACATTCTTTTACTAATAAAATATACAAAAAAACTGAGATACCTTACTTTTGTCAGGCCTGCCTCACTCCCCGTGTAGGTATAGAAAATGCAAGTACGTGCGGCACCCTGCTCGAGCGGGGCAATCAGTAATTCAGTAGGGACCTACGCGCGAGCAGTAAGTGACGTACGCGCGAGATTTGTTCGTAATTATTATTATTTAACGTATTATTTTAAAAGTGGGTAAAATGGGTACCTTAATATTAAATAACAATATTATTATAAATATAGTTTGAGCTACTGCTAGTAGTTTAGATTTTGAGAACCAATATTAAGTTTTTAAGTGTTGGCTCCTGAACTATCTGTTCGCGTCGTAGACTGTCATTCCGATGCAATGTGAATTGTGATACGATTTGAAAAGTCATTTATTGACAAAAATACCTAGAGTAATATATAGGCGGCGTGATTCAACATCTTTGAGTAATATCAGGCCGTAGAGGGATCGAAACCTCTTACGTTTACACTTTACGCATACCTACTTATAGCTATGCGCGAATTTATTAGAGTTAAAATACCTACTATTAACACCTACCTTGTTTTATTTGGAAAGTAATTTGTTCACTAAAGTACAGTAGGTAGGTACTAGAAAAAAAGTTGTAATTAAATAAATTATTTTCTAAACGGGGACAACCCCGACTTCGTTACAATTATGCGATATGAATAAGAGTTATGCGATAGAAAGAGACGCAACTTGTAGGTAAATATTATCGTAGGCGATCACGCGCTGCGCGATTTGAATTGAACTTAATCGTATCGTAGTAAGAGTCCCTATTTCTTCTAATGACTTTTCGGAGTGTGACTTCTGTTGTAACCATGTTGTAACTAATATTTATTTTGTGCTTCTGTGCCGGAGCTTGGGATTTTTTGGGTGTTCTCCTTTGAATTGTAATTTCACCATTTCAAAAATAAGATTGTCGTTTTATAGGAATCTTGGAGGGAAAATAAACTATTTTGTTTCTCTGTAACAGGGGCGTGCGCTCCTTATATGCAGAAATGCAGTGCTTTACTTACCATTCATAGATATTTTAATAAAACGTTCGTACGTTTTAGATGACTTTAATTAATAGTAAATAAATGAATAAACAAAATATAATAACTTTAAAACGCCTAATATTTTATAATAGCACCTATTTGCAAGCACATTATGTTTGCCAGGCGTATGTTGGTGATGCGTCTCATGCCTTATCGTCTCGCAGGAGATTTGTTCGCATGTGTGTAGTAATTTTAGTGTCCGTACACATTTCGCAAACGCACACACCTATGAATATCCCAAAGCGCGACTCGTCCGACTCCCGCGGCATGCTATAAGACTTCGGCGAAGTTCGGCAGTTGTCGGGTCTCGGAAGTAAGCGGGTATATTCGTGGCACGGTGGCCTATAATGCGACTAATTATAATTGACGTAAAATATTTACTCATGTATGCAAATGATGCAATTTTGTTTTAGTAAGGTTTTATTTGTTTAAATATCAGAAATGTGTTTCAACGAAGCCATTTTTTCATGTGAAAACGCATTGTTATTTTTCGTTTGTCATTATATTTAATATTTATAGTTTTCTTAAAAGATTTTTCATTTTAACATTTGAAAGTGTGTACATTTAACAGTTTATTACTGAAGTTATATAAAAATTTTAGTAATTTGCTTTTTAATAGTCATTCAGTGAAAAGATTCAAATTGTGTCTAAAAGTAGGTGTGTACCCGAGTTACAACAATTAAATCAGCAAAAAGGGAATGTAACTCGAAAGTTTCATGTTAAAAGTTATGAAGTTCTGTTAGTTCTGTTGGCATGGTTTCCGATTTAGAGATCCGTCGCTTGGCTGTGGCTATGCTAAAAATCTATAAAAGAAAAAGTTTTTGTGACCGACTACTCCGCCGCATACCCAGTGTCATAATCCTGTGCACGCCGCTGCTCTGTAACTTAGATTAATAACGCCCTCTGTAAATACGAGTTTATTATAAGTCGATATCAAAAACGTTACCTAAAAACAAACTAAAAACTACATTAAATAACATATTATTATACGTGTAAATACGAGAAACGACAATTATGTTTATTGTTATTCCTCCTGTATGGTATTAAATAAAAATCTGTTGTACATCTTTATATTCTTTGCTTTTAACATTTTTCTATTTTAATAAAATTTATCAATCTCAAACTTCAAAATAATTTCTTCTAAAAATATTGAAATATCTAGCACATAACACTACTTTAAATAAAAACTTAAGTTTATTATACCCAACCAACGAATATTTTACAAGTTAGTTGTCACAATAAAACTGAACCACTTTCCCTTAAAGAACATAGATCGAATTGCATTTGCAATAAGTATATTATTTACAATATTTTAAGTAAATAATATTTGAATTTTTCCTCATTCTTTAGCACAGAACTGTACTTTGTAAGTAAAATTAATGTTCAAAATGTATTTGGTTCATCTGAAAACCAGTGCTGTATTAGTCTTCATGGATAACACAGCTTTTGCTGAGCTGGTAACCTTTGCAGAAATATTTTTATAACTATTTTAGCATTAATTAAGAGTAACTGTGTTACCATTGTATTGTTATTTATGAGTAAACTATTCTATACTTTTTGGCTGAGTAGGTTTTAACTATTTTGAATAGAACTGCTGTTTTTTTTTGCAATATACAGAACCTCAATTCTCTTATTTAATGTAGAAATTTGGATCGCAATCCTTGTTTAAACAGTTAAATACTGCACAGTATCTTTTTGCCGTTTTTTATCCATTTCCATTTTTAAAATAATATTACAAACAAATCTCGCGCGTACGTCACTCTGCTCGCGCGTGAGTCCCTACTGATTGCCCCGCTCGAGCGGGTCGCCGCACGTACTTGCATTTTCTATACCTACACGAGAAGTGAGACAGGCCTGCTCAAGTAAAGAGATCAGTGTTAAATATAAAAAGAAATTACAAAACTTCCTGTGACCTCAGAACGTCGAGATCTGATGAAAATTCCATTTTTCCAAAACGGTGTAAAACCAATAACTTCCCGATTTTTTAAAATGGCCAAATCTTGCTTCCATAAACTTAAATAAGTAAAAAGTCTCCAAGGGCTGGAAGCTCATTGTTTTGCCCTGATGTTGACGGTTTCGGTTCTTCTATGTTATTTTCTTCTTCAGAGTCGTCAGATGAGCCATAAACATTCTAATAAATATTTAAGCATCGAAAACGTTGCAAATCAGAGTATTCAATTTTTTTATTCGACGAAATTAAGTGGCTCAATGGTAAGTTATCGGTATTATCATCACTTGGGATATTTTCAACACTACATCTTTTTATAAAGCTGGTAAAGGATAGTAAAGTTCAAATAATCACAGAAGCCTCGAGTACAGTAACAGCTCAAGTTTCTATATTTGAGTTGGCCTGGAATCCTGGAAAAAACTTGTTGTACTTCTATGGTATCCGATAGCAGGAATATTTTTTTGGGATCTCTCTGACTATGGCGTCAATATCATCTTTAGTAATTTAAGGCCATCTATCACTCAAAAAATAGGCATTTAGCGTTATTCCACGCGTTCCGTCAATAGATCGCGGGACCGCCGCAAGAATGAACTCACATGACCCCCGCGCGATCGGCCGGCAGTGCCACAGAGCACAGAACTATATACCTGCAGTATGCAAACTTGTTAACTTTACAGTTTTTAGTTTTAAATTTTTATTTTATACCATGCCATTGCTAAGTTCAGAAAACCTATTATAAATTTATGATGACAAATAAATTGCTTTTTTAGTAAAATAATTGAAAAACTCATGATACATTACAGTTACCTAACTGCGAATATTTTGCATTCTATTTTTTATTAGGGTTCCGTACCCAAAGAGTAAAAACGGGACCCTATTACTAAGACTTCAATGTATGTCCGTCTGTCCGTCTATCTGTTCTGTCTGTGTGTCTCCAGGCTGTAACTCAAGATCCGCTATAGAAGTCTAGCTTCTGAAATTTTGACAGATTTTGTAATATCTGTTGCCGCTATAACAACAAATACTAAATCAAAATAAATTAAATATTTAAGGGGGGCCTCCATACAAGAAACGTATTTTTTGCTCGATATCAATAACGGCAACACATAGGCACTTGAAATAATTATTCACGAAATACTCGGTTGTTTTTTTTTACTTTAATAATTAATAATAAATTTTGAATAAATTAAATAATTAAGGGGGGCTCCAATACAAAAAACACAATTTTCAGCCTATATTTGCTGTATTGTGGTACGGAACCCTTCGTGCGCGAGTCCAACTCGCACTTGGCCGATTTTCTTATTTCTTTTCAGTAGGAAGAAAAGAAGAAAGAAGTAGAGCTTGTCTAGGTCGAAGTGAAGCGCCCCACTCCCGCAATTCGCATAGAAGCTAATGTCACTTTTATGACAATTGCGTTGCGAGAGTGGGGCGCATCACTTCGACCTAGACAAACTATATACTAATAAGTGCAAGAAAGTTTAGGTATTTTGATTTGATTCTTGCCTTCTCCTGCCTTGTCCATTGGTCTTCTCCAAATAATTCCAATATAAACGGTTCAGTAGGTTGTCTACACGGATGCTATTTTTATCCATTCTAATATTATAAATGCAAAAGTGTGTCTGTCTGTCTGTCCGTCCGTCTGTCTGCTGTCTGTCTATCTGTTACCTCTTCACGCTTAAACCGCTGAACCGATTTTGCTGAAATTTGGCATGGAGATACCTTGAGTCCCGGGATAGGACATAGGATAGTTTTTATCCCGGAAAAATGTACGGTTCCGGCGCGATAAACAAATTTTGGCGCAACGGAGTTGCGGGCGTCCTCTAGTTTTTATTATAAATGTCGGTAAAAATAGGAAAAAAGGGAATAAAAAAAATAGTTGTTTGCATGTAGTATGTATATTATTTTAAGTATTTAAAATTCCTTAAAATTTATTTCTCTTGTACTTGGACCAGGTTGCAAATTTAAAAGCTAATCAAGGGATACCAAAGGTGAATTTACATAGCTTGGATTTTCTGGCTGTTGTTTGGTGGCTAATGTGTTTGAGTAATCAATTGAGTCTATGTTTTCCACGTCATCATCGTCTATTGCATATTCTGGCTGTGGCTGAGAGGGTGTTAAACATGTACCCTCTAAAGAATCCATGTTTTTCTTGCCGTCATCATCTTCTAAAGTTAATGTCCTTATTGGCATTCCACGAGCATGTCTGCTATCTACAATTTCCGGAAGCAAACATTTGGTGAAAAGTTTAACTAGTTTAGGCTCCATTAAAGTTTTCCAGAAATTGTCATCTCTCTCAATTTTTTTTTGTTAGTAAGGGTTCATTTTCTCCGCTCCAGATTCCTAAAATAAATCAATACATTGACCCTGGATCTGATAATACCAATTCGAATTCTTATTTATTGTGTTGGTGTCCGTTTTTTGTCATATTTAAGTATTTTAATTTTATTTTTTTGGATTGCATTTGATATTCCCATTTTTGCTGCCACTAAAGGGCACTTGATTTCTACTACCATGTCCTCTCTTACAAATCCATCCGGAGTAGCTCCCATAAAAGGATAAGTCTTATCAATAAACAAACCACAAGCCATAATATCAATGTTTTCTTGTTTTTGGAGTTACTGAAGAGCCTGTCTCTCGTTTTCGATTCCATGTGCAATACCAGCTAGACGTGTCAAATTTTTTTGGTACAATACTCTTACTAAAGGAGCAGTATTTATTTTAATTTTTCTTTTGCATATATGGCCAAAATTGGACGCAGTAACCAGATTTTTTCTTATATCCAGCCATTCGCTGCTGTCTCGTTGTAATACTGTAGCTCGCTCAACAGCATGCCTATCAGCAGTTAATGTTTTTAAATTGTCTATAAACTCTTCCTTCGCTTTTTCTAACTCTTGTGGAGACATGTCTGGTGCTGAGCTTGCTGGATCATAATCATGTTGTTTTTCGTGGACTGCATTCAATTTCCTTTTCTTTTTTATTGAATGTTAAATTCAATTTTCTTTTTTGTGCTCGTCTTTTTTCAATAAATTTTACTCTTCCTTTTGGGCTTCGGTTTAAAAAAGCTTTTTGAACTTTGGAAATTGCATTTTGGGCGTTGAATGATACTACAGCTGCGCTGCATCGACCTTTAAACTACCTTTGAGGGCAAAATTCGCTCGCTTCCCGCCAATAAACTTTGCGATTACGTTATTAAAACATTCAACAGCGTTAGTGTCTACGTCTTCAATCAAGCTTCTTGATTTGGCAGCAATATTCGATACGATCGAATTTACTCTGAAGATAAAAGTTGTGTTTTGAATACTTTTTAGCTGTTGTTTAGAATCATTTTTATCCTTCGTGCAATTATATTCTTTGCACATTCTATGATCACCAAAAGCATGGGAAACACAGTTGGTGATATCATTTTGAAGACATGATATTGCTACATTGCGAGGACTGTCGGAATTTTTGTGATGGTTAATACTTTGTATTATGGCTTTTCGCATTGTCATAATTTTAATATCATTAAGCATTTTACGGTGAGCTAGTGCATATTTGGTTTCTGTGGTCGTAGTACGTAATTTTTTACAAAAATTACGCAGTATGTGATTCCTGCACTCAATTTTTTCTACAGTAACCCCCTCCTTTTCATACGTCTTGGCTATAAGAATAGCAGCGTAAGTTGAAGAGTCGCCGTCTGCTATCATTCGTCCAAATATCATGCCATACATTGGTATCAAGGCCTTAAAACCTTCTAGTGGTAGCTAACAGAAATAGAAAAGATTTCATACTTTGATTTGATGTCCCTAAAATATGAATTATTCTATTTGTAGGACAATGTTACTCTTAAATTATATAAATATTAACCTATCAATATACAAAAAATCAGCTTGTTAGGGTTCCGTTTTAGGGTTCAGTAGTCAACCAAGTTTTGTTGATTACAGAACCCTATAACGGAATAATATATGACAAGTATATATTACAAGTGAATAACAAGTATTTTACATAACTTTGTTATATAAAGAAAACATCAATCTGTCCAAAAACTAACATTAGCTATACTATACTAAACTTGAAGTCAGAATAAAAAAAGGCTATTATATTATTATATACTATACTAAACATTACTCATCAACTTATCTCTAATCGAGTTAAATTTACTTACAGGCAAAGCTTTAGTTAAGAAATCAGCTAACTGATTTGAACTTTCTACATATTTAATGTTGATAATTTTCTTAGCAACATTTTCTTTAATAAGTGGTACTTTGATTATAAATATTTAAAGTAATTATTGAGTTTTGTGTCTCATCAATGTCATATAGAAACTGCCTAAGCCATAGAATTTCTTTGGCAGCTTCACTGGCAGCCATGTACTCAGATTCAGTTGTGGATAAGGCCACAGTATTTTGTTTACGGCTTGACCAAGTGACAGGACCCCCATTTATTAAAAATATATAGCCTGCATTAGATTTTCTACTATCCAAATCACCTGCAAAGTCAGAGTCTGAGTAGCCAACTAATTCAATATTACCTTTATAGACAATAGACATATCTTTGGAATTAATTTAATAACGTAATATTCTTTTTACAGCTGTGACATGTGAGGGGCCGGGGTCATTTACATATCTGCTAACAACATTCACAGCACATGCTATGTCAGGCCTAGATACAGATGATAAGAATAGCAATGCTCCCACTGCTTCTCTGTATTGGAAATTAATAGACTCTTTACTTGTGTTCTTAGTTAAATGTACATTTACATCAACAGGATTACTGCTACCTTTAGCATCTGATAAATTAAATTTTGTGTGATGATAAATTAAAAAATGTTTTTATATACTGTTTTTGATTTATACTTATACAATATTTTCCTCTATTTATTTCTATACCAATAAATGAATTGCAGTCTATAATTTTAATATAAAATTTTTGTTTAAGTATATTCAACATTTCTAATAAAACCACTTTATTTTTAGCCAACTGTAATCCTAAATATAATCATCAACATATAAAATTAATATGATTTTGACACTTTTATAATATGTTACAAATACACAATTATCAGATGGACAATGTTTGAAACCATATAAAGTTATAAATGAACAAAATTTCTCATTCCAACATCTCGAAGACCGTTTCAAACCGTAAATAGATTTAATTAACTTACATACTTTTGAAGACTGAGTTTCTATACCCTCTGGCACTTCCATGTATATGAGAGAGAGCTCACCGTACAGGAAGGCCGTCTTTACATCAAATTGCTCAATGTATAGCTCATCCCTTGCAGCAATGCTCAGTAGCACCCGAATGGAGTCGTACCTGCTAGTGGGGGAAAAGGTTTCATTATAGTCCAAGCCCTTGTGTGAATCCTCGGGCACACAATCTAGCTTCAAATCGAGTTATCTCACCATCTTTATTCTTCTTAATGGCAAAGACCTATTTACAAGAAACAGGATTTTTGTCTGTGCGATTAGTCAGTATCCAAGTTTGATTACCTTTATGTGATTGCAGCTCTTCAGCCACAGCTTTCTTCCATAAGTGAGAATTTGGACTATTCATCGCTTCTTCATAAGTGTTAGGTATTTCACACTCTGTAAAATTAAGTTGCAACTCATTATGTTTTCGAGGACGTAATGTAATGTTTATCTGTTCCTCATCATTAAAATGTATTTGTTTTGGAAGAATATGGGCATTTTCGTTTTAACTGCTAAATCTTTTTAAAAATTACATAATATTTTTATTACATATATTCTGCTATCTTTTGTTTTATTTATAAAGTGAATTTATTATACTTTCCTATTAATGTATTACTTTTACATTATAACCCATATTTTAAATAATATAAAAAGAAATAGTAACTTAGGTACAATTTTTGGTCAGGACCGTTACCGAAGAATAAGCGGCTCCAAAAAGAAAACCGAATTTATGATCGGGCTTTATTTGATGTTTATTTGTTTGTAATAATTATGCCTATCAATAAAACCTGAAATTTTAGTTATGTATGCAAAATTTGCATTAGTTATTGGCAAAAAATTGTCATAACCGTTACTTTATTCGAAAACTTACACTTATATCTTTTTAAAATTAATAACAACTAGTGATCGGTCTAGAATACCATACCAACTTTGTACAAAAATGTAATTTATTTTAAAAGTGTATAAAAATCTATTCAAATTATCTTCATAAAGTAGAGAAAAAATCATAAAAACTATTGAATATTTCGAGGGACAGTCACGTATACTAGACTAACCAGTAACGGTCCAGACATTGTAAAGTTGAGGGCATACAGGTTTAGAAAAACACATATTTTTCAATATAAATTTTTAAATTTATTAATTAATGCACATAAGTTTACTGGAGATCTATAATCAACAACTTGACATTTTAGTGAACAAAGTCTTAATACAAAAATAAATATATTAAGCATAACAATTAATCTTCTATAAAAATAATGACTAACATAAAGGAACTTTCTTTTCGATTTTTTTTACACGAACAAATTGCACCAACAAATGGACCTAGTTCTGCAGAAAGCAGCCATATGAGGTAAAGTACGAACGGAGTTATAAGCATTTTTCTGTCGATAACTGAAGAGCAACACCCTTCAGTTATTTATTACTTTTCTGTATGTTTCATATTTGAGAATATTATTAGGAATAGTATAGTGGTTTTTTATATCCTATCCATTAATTCGTATCGTTTAGAATAATACCGATAATAGCGTTTTTGACGTGGCTGTTTTATAGCTTATTTCATCAAAATTACAATAAAGAATAAACCAGCCACATAAGTTGGCTGTGTTCTGAATAATTCAAAATGGAATAACAGTATGTAAAAGACAGACAAGAAAAAAAAACTCAATGTTTTATTATTGTTTTACTTCATAATAATATTTACATACCTTTATGATTTCATGTAAAATAATATTTGTGATTTGTAAGAAAACTAAAAAATCGTGTTTGAAGTCATTATTGAAAAAAAAAAACGTAACAAAATGTTTATTGTCTTTTTACATTAATGAACACTAGTACTCATTTATTGACATTGCAAATCAAACAAAATCTAATAAATTTCAAAAAAACTTTTCCACTCTCACTATTCTTCTTCTAAATTAAAATCCACCTCATCATCATCATCAATTATTATCTCATCATCTCTACCATAGATATATAATATTAAAAAGAGGTAGATATGTTATAAACGGGTAAAAATGAAGACTCGAATTGGCCCGACTCGGGCCAATTTCGGTTAGTGTGCTCCGCGAGTAATAGCGTGTTTTGTGTTACTATGCGACGTTAACACATTGACACGCGTCCCATGTCAATGTGTGTCGTGGCACAGAAATATTGTCAGTTTTGTAAGGATATAACGTATATATGTAATAATTAATCAAAGATCTCTACTCGTCAAATTATCATAGAAGTGTCTAGCATCCTCCGGAATCAGATGTTTTATAGATATTATATCACGTAATTTTGGCTCCGCGATCGGCTTCCCATTGGGCCATAATTTACACAGCTTACTCTTAAAATTATCTTCTTCTGGATTATTACAGTCTTGACGTCTTTTAGATGTTAAGCGAGTAATATCCAGACAGTCATAATCTGCTTGATCAAAGTCAGACTTCATATAAATATGATATTGGTCTGTCTTTGTTACTTTTAATTCTCTTGTCTTCAGCCAATTAACTTTGTTATTACTTGTCGTTTTCTTCCGATTTACTATTATCTTTTCGAGAGCGTCAACGGAGTAAAAATCGTCACTTTGCATTTGGCAAGTTATAAAAGAGTTTTTCTTTTTGCATACAGCCATAATTTGAAGATAGTCGTCAGGCGTATAAATCCTTTGATTGTACTTTAAGGCTCTCTCAATGTCACCGAAGTCCTTATCGTTGGGTAAGTAGCTGTGGCCTGGCATCAAATACTTAAAAGTAATAGATTGAAGGTTGGGTTTCATTTCAAGCACTACTTTCATCATGAGAGTAATTTTAATATTTCTGTTTTGACCGCCGTAGGAATCCGTACAAAGAATCAAATTTTTTATAGTATCAGAGACATTATTATCTATGTGTTTCAGAAGAGATGATCCTACTTCTTGTGCGCCACGTCCAGCCTGACCCTCGATCCATGTATAACAGTAACTTTGGTTGTTTTTAGCACTGTGGACACCCAAGTTGTAGAGCCAGATCTGTCTTTTGTAAAAAATGATATTTGTCTGAATCCGGGGTAATGGCAGTGTCTTTTGCATATCAAACGTAAGGCATTCGACGTCATCTTGATTTTTAGCTAAATCCATATCTGTTTTTAATTGAGATCTTGCTCTTTCAGCCTGCTGAAGGTGATTGTTGTGTGTTTCTTTTATAGAATTGACGTCCTCTCCCTTTTTTTCAGCATTTGGTAATTCAATTCTGAATTTATTAGACGTAATAAGTTAATTTTAAAATTAAAAGTTTAAGTCAAGTTTAAAAATCGTCCTTATTCGCATAACCGTAAATGTCATAAAATAATCTTAAGTGTTTCAGAGTGGTTACGGCACGGCGTATAAAATAGTATATTGATTAACATTAAAATTTGATAAAAACAGCCTGGATGACGTTAGAAAAAGCCAAGTATGGACTCGTTACAAATAAACAATTTACAGAAAACAGCCAACGTACACTGGCTGTTTTTACGAAACTCCATCCCCGATACCTCCTAACATTTTTAAATTTGGACGAAACAGCCATAAAGCAGGCTGACTTATGCAATATAGGTAAGGCAGTTTGCTTCAAAATAGGCTGCATTATGCACCATGATGACTGTTTTTTACAAAATATTTTTTGTTAAATGGCTGCATTTGACGGTTCATATCTCCGCCGTAAGAAGAGATATCGAAATGGCTGTTTTTGCAAAAAATCCGGCATGTCGAATTTAGTATGGCTGTATTAATAAATCGATTTTCGAAAAAGTGCCACTTGGCTGCTTTCTGCAGAACTAGGTCCAAATTATTGTTTACATATACCTAAGTAGCACTTAAATCTATAAAGTACTTTAAAATGGCACAATAATCGCTGGTGTAATATCCAGGATAACATCTTCTATAGGCAAATTCAAGATTCTTGCTGTTATTTCCGGTGAGGGTACTTCGGTATTAGGTAAGTCAGAAGTTGTTGGTTCTGTTAGAAAAGTATCTTTAATTTCAGTAATCGATCTGACGCAGTGAGTTTTTAAGCCAAAGCAGCTGCATAGACCTTTATGTTCTGAGCAGAAACAACTAATATCCCCATAGAACAATATGCCGTTTCCTTTTGTAATTACCTGATGAATTTGCAGGGTTCCCACCAATGTCTTGATATTATTTGGTATCATCGAAACAATATAGCTTCGTCCTCGATTAACCAGACTTTCACAGTTTTCATACAGGCCTTTAAAATATCGTAAGCATCGGTAGCGTCTCTAATATCTTTTCCAAAGCAAACTTGTCTGTCTAAAGCTCTTTTTACTGATCCACCTATACCATCGGCAACTCCTTTTCCGTGGCCACTTTCGAAGAATGACCAAGTTACATACTCGAGTTCCAGCTTTTGAGTGAACAAGTCAATCAAATAAAAGTTATTTTTTTGCCTGTACTGAGACGTGGGGCCATCAGAATAGAAATTTATTATTGTTATTTGAAAATTATCCTTTATCATCTTTAGTACAGGCAGTAAATGTGCCCAAATAGCTGGGGGTTGGTGCATGTTGTTATGGGATAATGTACAAAATGATTGTGACGTCTCGTGAAGATATACCATTCCAGTATGTAGCGTTATATGGTTTTTAGAGGCACCAAAATGCATACTTTGTATTTCCTCACTTAGTTTGGTCTCATAGTTCTCTGAAAAATCACACATTACCACTGCTTCGTTTTTTTTCAGATTATTTATTATATGTTGGTATTGTTCTTGTTGATGAATATTATTGAAATAATGTTTCTTGAAAGGTTTGAGGTCGTTTTCAAAGTCTTGTAATAAATGATTAATAGTTCCGTTTTTCTCTGTTTTCACTGTTTTCTTCGTTGTCTTCTCTGTAGTTTCTGATGCTTCTTTCTTGAAGTACTTATGATTAATTGTTTCCCATTGGTACCAGGTGGCATTTTGATTTAATTGCCCGTTTACATCATGTATAATTGGTATGTTTTTGCATTTCGTGCATTTACCATGCATGCATTCGTAAGATTTCAGGTCACATGTTTGTAATCTAAGTATTTCTTTCAAATTGGCGTTTTCAAGGACACAGTATTTTTTTAAACTTATAAATTTCAGTTCTATATTATTATGCTTCACACATACGCATGTATTTCTGGATCCTAAGTGTGGTACTAAAACATAAAATGGTTTGTACTTATAAAAAGTAGTAAATTTATATTTTCCACCTTCGTTTTTATACTTCTGATAGAGGTTCTCTAGGGTGTTCAGTAAATACCTTATTTGCTGCTTGTCTTTGTTATATGTGCGACATTCTTTTTTTCCAGCCGTACAGCGGCTCACATCGTCCCTGACGTAAAATTTAACTATTTCTTCAGGTACAAGACTAGCATTCGTCTTTGGGTTTGGTTTCTTGACTTTTCCTTTTAAACCGATTAATTTAGCTACGTAAGATTGAACTTTTGAATTTGTAATTAATCTTTTTAATATTGTTTTTTGGGAGCGTTGTTCACACGCATGGTAAGTTCTTTTCATCGTATCTTCGAGCACTTGTTCTCGTGCTATCATTTTATTAATTTTATTGTCTCGATTTTGGCACTGTTTTTCTGCATTTAATTTTAATCGATAGTTTCTTTTTTTCAGTTTTTCGCATAAAGTCAAAAGTTTTTTTATCCGTTCTTCTTTTTTCTTTGACTCGCTGCTTAATTTAGAGCACTTAGTTCTTAAATATTTCAGTTTGGAAGTTATGGCCGTGTTATCAGTCTTATATGATTCTTTAGTCTCGTTTTCTATTAAATTGGTTACCGTTGCAGCTCTTTTTTGTTTTATTATAGCACGTTGCTTACGTTTCTGTTTTGCCCACTGATCTCTCTGACTTTTCTTTTCTGTATCATCTAATTCCGAAATCTTTTTTCGTCTTCGCTTAAGTCTTTCTAAATCCTTCTTTCGATACTCTTCATATTTTTGGGGATCACTTTTTATTCGTGCTCTATACCGCTGCATTTTTTCTGCTGCAGTAAGAGCCATTCAGATACCTAAACATAAAATCCATCTTAAATAACTTTTTAGAATAGTCACATTTTAATAGAATTTTATCTCAGTGTGACCACATACTTATATTGTCCTGCCCGTTACTATTTTGGTCCGGCTCATACGTTACCATCTATTTGGCAATGGGCAGGACGTAACGGTACCACACCTTGGATTAGATCTTTGTCTTATCCTTAAAAATGTTATTTGATAACTAAATTATTCTTGTTTACCAAAACGCACAAATAATTTCGTCACACGAAACTAGCGCTGCTTTAACAGTAACATTAAAAAACAAATTTTAAAAACGTGACACTTACCGAACAATGATGAAGAAAACGCTGCAAAATGTCCGTTACCGGTCCAAACACTATCAAGACACTGACGACAACATAAACTGGCATCCAAAATGGCTGCCGTGTCAACCAGTATGATTTGGTGTTGCTATTAAAATAAAAAACCGGCGAGTGGTAAAAAAAAAAATAGTACAAAATTAAGTATAATTTACGGTCACGGTGATTGGACATGTCCATGTTCAACAAAACTAGGGGACGTGATATTAAACTTTAAATTGTTAAAATATATGTATTTAAGTGTAAAAAGAGTTCACATTACTTGAAAACTACACTTAGATTATTACCTTATCTAAATGCGTGAAATATGTTATAAGTAGCAAAATTCCGAAGAAATAGTCTATGATTGGTCGTCTTTCTAACAGGGGACAGTACTGGGAGACGTGGGATGCCACATTTCTGAATTTAATTTATTACTTTGTTTTAAGTTTTTTGCCTAGAAAAATAGTAAAAAATAATTCTTTAGTCATTTAAAATTATTTATTACTTATTTATAACACAACAATTACAGTCATAAAAACTAAGTTGTTTGGACTTAATTGCATGGGACATCCCATAATGGGTTTGGTAGCTATTTTGACGAAAATGCCCATATAACTTTCATCAACATCTTCTAAGCTCTTCATACTATCATCTGAAGAAATGTCTTCAGATAAATCATACTGATATTGAGACTCATTCTGTGGGATAGGTTTTGTAGAATTATTGTCTTCAACATTTATTTCCACAAGATTTTGTCTTTCTTCTGGTTTACTACTTTCATCAAATGTTACATACCGTGACACTGTAATCTTCTTTGTATTTTGATCATACATTCTGTAATTATTATTGTTATTGTCATATCCGTATAGCTCCGTAGCCTAGTGGGTAGACCGTTTGGTTCACACTCGAGGGAGCGCAGGTTCGAATCCCAGGTTGTGGCGTGTACCAATGAGACTTTTTCAGATCTCAAGTACATTATACGGACGCTCTAACGGTGAAGGAAAACATCGCGAGGAAACCCGCACACGGTTGGCCCCAGACGTATTGACCAGTCATTCCTCTGGACTAGGCCGACTATGTTGTGAGAATGCCGTATGTGCTTGGGCAACCATACGACATTTAAAAACCAATTGTCCCAGGCACTACAGTATTTCAAGGTTACTTCGCTCGGAGAATACTGTATAAATCATCCATTAAAGGATGCAAAGGCCTAAGTTGTCATATCCAACTAATAACATCTTAACACTTTTCTTGGTAAACTTTCTCCGATTTTCTTTAGATATATATGTAGATAACAAATAGATCCAAATATTCTGATATGTTGTAAGTTAGGTTTCACTCCATGCCACAGTTCAAATGGTGTATCATCTCCTGTTTGGCTTGATGTATATTTCTATTCAATAAATAAACTGCACAATTGACAGCTTCTGCCCACAAGTTTAAGGGAATGTCCTTTGCGTATAACATTCTCCTTGCTGATTCCATGATAGACCCCATTTCTCATTCTGCTCTCCCGTTTTGTTGTGGGGTATATGGGGCAGTACGCTCATGCGTTATTCCTATTTTCTCCAGAAATAATGTAAACTCTTGGTTCACATATTCACAGCCATTGTCTGTATGTAAACTCCGATTTTTAATTCAAGATTATGAAGCATAGATACCAGGAGTCCGAACGGTATAGGCTTTTTAATAATAATTATGTAATAGGACCAGATCTTAGTTCTCTTTTCTGCCGCTAGGCGTGCGAGACCGACGAGTACCAAGTGTTGCCAATACTATTATACCGAGTGTTGCCAATACTATTATTTATTACAATTATTTTTAAATTACCGTTAGGCAATTACCGTGTTCTACGGTATCTATTTTTCAAGAACAGTTTCTAAGAATTTCCTAAAACTTTTATATAATAAGATTTCAATCTTTCCAGAGCTGTCAATAGCAACTTTAAACTTCCCGCGTAATTTCAAACGAGTGCATGTCGAACCGTCGCGCGCTCTACCGGCAAAAATCTGTCCCCGTAATTGAGACCATTATTTTAACATTACGTTCGGACTCCTGGTTTCTATACTTCGTGTTCAAGATCAAAAAAGCTACTACAGATACGTCACTGTCAAAGGTGTCAAAGTGACTTATGTCATTGTCAAGTGAATATTTCAGGTTTCGCCAACCTTTTTGCAATATGTTACTTTATTTATTATTGGCATTACTGGTCAACATAATGATTAAACAAGGGTTTTGTCAAATAATCCTTATTGATATAAGCTTTTATATTAATATTAATGTATTTTACTAGAATAGTCGAGTAGTTTATCGATATTATATCGATATACGTTACATCCCTACACGTACACTATTGCAATGCACACAAGCAGAAAAAGGACACGCGATTGCTGGCTTAAACTCTCTCTAGTGGTTATATACTCAAAGGGATAAACAATATCATGGTGTCACGGCCGAAAAAAATGGCGGCGATAAGATAACGACCATAAAGCGAGCTACACACAATTTTTCTGCTATTTTGTAAATTAGGTACATGTATATTTAAATTATATTAAGTATGTTACTTTAGCCTGTAAATTATTGCACAAAATGTTATGAATACCTGAAGTGATACCAGTAAAATACCAGGTATACTACCAAAAATTACCGATGTTTAAGATTTTATTAGGGCGTTTTGTATTTATGTAAAATAAAATAACTCAGGTTACTTATTTAAATCATCTGATTAAAATTACTAATAATTAAAATTATCTAAGCCTTGTTTTTAGAAAAAAGGAATATACTCTTGCACAAATATTTTATTGCAGTGGCAATATTGTAGTAGTTTTTTTGATCTTGAATTAAAAATCGGACCTTAGTATCAGCAAGTCACGTTGAAATTTGTTTTTCACAATTGCATTGTATTTTAGAAAATATTGAAACACTTCATCAAAGACTTCTAAAGACGGAGCTATAGTTTTTGAAAGTTGGTACTATTGTTTTCTGTTGCTCTGTCTTACTAACGATGTGTCAATACGTGTGTATGAGAGAGCTTATATCGGTGTATAAACGCGTGTTTCGTGTCATGTTATGACCAGCTCTGTAGGCCATTGCAGAGCAGTAGCTCTGTGTATTTTAAGTGTTTTATCAATAAAAATAAATGTGTAATGGACATTTGAACATTTAACAAGTAAATAAATGTTGCTCCGCTGCATATTGTGCCTCAAGAATGATGACAGAAGGTGTCAAGTACTTGGAATTATCATTTTACAGGTAAGGTTATAACAATGTTTTGTCAAATAAATAATGAGTATTTTTATAATATAAACAGATAATCATTAAGTTTAACGAACCCTTTTTCGTACTATATCACGCTTTAATGATGAATATCACGTAATGAGTAATAATTTGTGGAAAATAAAAGCTTTGTTTTTCTGCGTATTTTGAGTGATGTACCCTACTGACACAAGAGTTTATCGATAAAGATAATAAATTTTTACTAAACGGTTTTATTAGGTCTCGGAAATGTTCCGGAAGAAGAGGCGAATATATTGAAGCAGTTAGATGCGAGAATTAGAAGAGTGTGTCCCACCAGTGAGACAGCTTGGTCTGACGGTATTGATACGGGGAAGATATTTCTATTTTATCGGACAATTAAGAAGAGTTACAATAATATATACTTTCTCAAACATATTTTTTTTATTTAGTTTCCAATTATTTTACATTATCCGATCCGGATCGAATACGATATCGGTATCGAATGCCGATACAGTAGTCGATATTCAATAGCCATGCAAGGGCAAGTAAAATATATGAAACACATAGGTCTTTCACATTATTGGTGTGATATCGGATCGAAAAGCACTTTTATTCTTGTAAATATGGGCCTAGCAGGAACAATTGTATGAGCGCTGTCATAATTTTTATACAAATCTCTTTCGATAACGTAACGTTTACGCAATTGACAATTGTTTCTGCTAGGCCCCCAAGCAAGTGAGTAATCTGACTGACTCAGCTAATCTCTCAATGTATTTAGATGCTAATGAAAAATGCTAATACAATAGAAAGTGAGGAAACCGAACGCACTATTTTTGTGTTGTCAGATTTGACATGAGACTCGTGTGTTCGATTTTCAGCTCTATTTTATCAGTCCAGAGTTATATTTTCAATACTCTGAATTTTCCCCGGCCTTCCAGACTCCTGATAGGTAGTATGTTCGTAGGGATATATTATCGGGTCGGTATTACTAAGGCTTACTTACTAATAAAGAGGAGGTTCTGTGTTCGGCTGTATATATGTCACCATAAAATTGTAAAAACCGTTAGATTGTAATATTACTAGAGATGTTATTAAATGTCGACAGATTGGTAATTAAAAATTTCTTCTTACAATTTTACACGTTATTTTTCGTTACATTGTAATATTTACCATGCCGATTGGTTAAATGGCAATTGCCCCGCGCCGCCATATTTGTTTTCTTTTTCATAATAATAATTAAAACGAAAATAATATGTACAATTATTGTAAGGATAATTTTTTATTTGACAATCTGTCAACATAACATAATATCTCTAGTAATATTACAATCTAACGGGTTTTTAAATTTTATGGTGACATATTATATATTATATAATAATATCTATGGACGCTTCACACCACGTCAATCTGATCCCGTGGTAAGTTCTCTAAGAACTTGTGTTACGGGTACCAGACAACGGAAATATATTTAATACTTTTATACTATACACATATTTAAGATTTTTATTATATTATACACATATTTAATACACATCCTTCGGCGGGATTTGAACCCGCGACCCCCGGCTTGAGCACCAACACACTAAACCAACTGAGCCACAGAGGTCGTCAAATTATTATATACAGCCGAACACAGAACCCCCTTTTTTTAAAGTCGGCTAAAAATATTTATGAACGGTCTATTTCTATTACAATAGTGCAGAATTGTTAGGAATTGTAAACTTTCAATTGGGAGTAACTTTATTTAATGTAAATAGTTATTAATAAATCGTTTTCTCATAATACTTATTTTATAATTAAAATACGCAATTGACTGAATAGTGTGAAAGAAATATACTCCTAATTATTTCATACATTTTACTCGCCTTTGGCTATTGCGTCGATACACAATATCGATAAAGAATGCCGATGCTATCAGCATTACTAGATGTTGCCCGCGTATTCGTGCGCGCTTAAAGAAATGCCGTGCCGCAAAAAAGTAGGACACTTTTGTCTTCTCTATATATGTGCAAATTTACATCAAAATCGGTCAAGTACTTTCGTAGCCCATTCGATGCAAACAAACAAACTTTTCCTTTTATTAGTATATTAGTATAGAAGTATATATTATTTTTTACACACTAATCTAAACATCTAATAAAATCTTGTTAATTTCAAATACCTATATCTTAAATTAAAAAGGTACCCAATGAGTTTTACACATTATAAACAGATGACATGAAACTTAAAATGTGTTTATAAAATAAAAATTCAGAATTATAAAAATATCTACAAACGTCGATAGGTACCACAAAAAAGTCGAGTAGTTTATCGATATTATATCGATATACGTTACATCCCTGCACGTACACTAATGCAATGCACACAAGCAGAAAAAGGACACGCGATTGCTGGCTAAAACCCTCTAGTGGTTATATACTCAAAGCACTTCATTCTTATGTTTCATAAACCGCCACAAGTACCCACTCCTTGAGTCGCACACTTCGTATGTTTTGATGCCCACCCCCGCAGCCTTATTGCCTATATACTGTTTAAAGCTAAGCCAACCCTTCCATTGTGTTAGTGACTCATCAAGAGCAATTGATTGTTGTAAGTTATACAGCATCTGAAATTTTAAATTCAGATGCTGTATAACTGGCAAAACCTTGCGAACTTTCGCCTCTTGTTGAGTCATGTGTGATAAATCCGTACTATTATCTATACTAATATTATAAAGCTGAAGAGTTTGTTTGTTTGTTTGTTTGTTTGTTTGAACGCGCTAATCTCAGGAACTACTGGTTCGAATTGAAAAATTCTTTTTGTGTTGGATAGTCCATTTATCGAGGAAGGCTTTAGGCTATATAACATCATGCTAAGCTCAATACGAGCGGAGCTCCAATCAATAATGTTTCAAAATCGGGGTGTTTTTTCCCTTTTGAGAGCTTTCGCTGCGTACGCTGCGGAAACGGTTAAAGTTTCGCTAAAATTATGTATGACAGAATTGTTCCCCTTTAAAAGTTCTAAAAAAAGTCCGCGACAGTATATGTCTATCTTTTAAGGTTGACTCACAATAACCTTTTTATGCTAACCAAATTTGTTCTAAAATTAAGCATTATTTGTGAGGTTGTTTTCATAAAGATGATATTAATCCTTATCCAAGTAAATACGTTATTCATTACAAGCATTTAATTTAGAAGAAATTTGCCATTTACATCATTTGATTTCAATAAGTATTTTAGAAGATATCGTAGTAATAAAATAATCAGCGCGCAATAATGATGTGCGGCGCGCTGCGGGCAGTCGTGAGTCGCGGGCAAGCGCTCCTCCTTCTACGTAAATGAAGTCGCGGGTAAATTTTAGCGATATCCCAAAGTAAATATTCCACGCGGACGAAGTCGCGTGCAAAAGCTAGTTATCAATAAAATGTAGACTTGCATTCAACAGTAAAAAACGATTATATGACATGTATTTTCTTAAATGAGGCGTGGCGGTCACACCTTGTTTTTCCCAATATTCCTTCTGGTCCGATTTAACGGTAATACCTAATTCTATAAGGATAGCCAGGTATACGTAAAATTCATCCACTGTCACATCATGCCACCTTGTAACTCGGCTTTGTGGTGTCAGACTACCATCATCCATTTTTAAGGCTACAATCTGTTGAGCGTATCTATTGGTCTCCGCGACAACAAGTTGAATGAAGTCGGGAGACCAGATAGCCGTGAATGCAGCGTACGGCGTCTCAAATATTCTGACCGGTCCTCCAGTCCCCTGGAAACACTCCCTGCGAATGCTGGGGTCCACAGCATTCGTGCCACATGGAGACCATTGAAATTCAAAAAGACCATGAGGCAGGAGAGTGTCCGCAACCACGGCCACCTGGTCTTCTACACGCGGAGTGTCAAAAGATGGAACCGGTTCAGCCGGTTCAGAAGTGACGAAGACGTCGTCGAAGTACAGCTGCTGTGTTCGGGGCACAGCAACAGGCACAAACGACTCATCTTGGTCACTATCGCTTTCTTCACTCCCTACAATAGTAAGACTAGGTTACAAGATGACAACTGGCTAGGCATTAGAAATAATATAATAGCTTACCGTAATTTACTAGGTGCTCCACTTGCTCCCACGTCAAAGCCCTGCTGCTCGAAGGGCGTGGCTGGGTAAGGAATCTGTAATTAATTCATATATTTTATGTGAATTAATTGTAAGCCGAGATAAGATACTCAGTAATAATAAGGAAATATGAAAAACTGATAAAGAAAGTATAACTATTGACGTGTGTTGTATTACGGTAAACCAGGAAAGTGTAAGTAGCTAAAATTATACCTTCTCGGGGTGGAGCCGGGTGCTATGACGCTACTAGTAGGGGTACTTGCTGCACTCCCATAAGACTCGAATCTATAATAAAAGTTACCACATAAAAGTTTTCAGATACGGACAGCAATGGTAATAAACACTAAAGTGATAACTAAAGAAAACTACTTACGCAGCTGGCGATGGCGGCAGGTCAGCCATTCCACTCAGTTCTGAAAACAAAATGTGTTTGGTAATTCAGTCATAGGTACATTTACTAGGGAAGGTAAAAAATACTTACACAGCTGGAGATGGTGGCAGTGGCAGCTCGTCTATCCCACTCTGGGTCCTGAAAAAAAAAATAGTGTTTAGTAAATTAGCATATATTAAGTCATAGGTGCATTTATTAGAGAAGTAAAAAATACTTACGCAGCTGGAGATAGTGGCACTACTACCACTTCTGCCACTTCCGGGACTATCGCCGCCGGCACCACATCCATTACATTACTGAAAAACAATAACTCTTTCATAAAGTTAATCTAATATATAAAAATCTAGTTTTTCTTATCGAAAAGCGAAATATAATAATTACTGGTCAAGGCAAAACATACCTATGAGATGTAGTCGGTATATGGGCTGTCGGTAACAGACGCCGGCGCTTGATATGTAAGGGCCTCTCCAAAGGAGGGCTTTGTATTAGTTCAGAACTAAAAAAAGAAACAATCAGTCAATATCACATACAAACAACAACATTTAAAAAAATTAAATTATTATAGTACTAAAATAAACATTACTTTTGGCTCGTCGAAGGGAGCAAAATGTCGCGTCCGCGTCCGCGTCCACGTCCGCGTCCGCGTCCCGCCACGTCCTCAGTAATTCCCAACAAGAAACTAAAAAAATATAACATTTATTAATAATAATCAACGAGACACACCCTCAAATATATAAATGAAAATATAATGTTATAAGGTGTAAAAAAAAGTTAAAACATGCAATACACCAAAAATATATATAAAAAGAAAAATAAATAAACCACAAATCAACGCAGTTTTTATAATAAAGCTACTTTTGGCTGGATGGATCAACGAATCCGCGTCCTCTGCCCCTCCCACTGCGCCCTCTACTCCTTGGCCCTCCTCTAGAACCTCGCGCACCATGGCCTCGCCCTCTTCCACTATCCATAGCTCCAGACATTTTTTAAAGCTCAGGCAAAAGAAAGCACATTTTTCTAACCACCGAGAAATAGCGCAAAAAAATATATAATTAAAGCAGGCACATAAATAGAAAGTTCACTAATTAATTATTTTTAATTATAATATTTTTAAACTAAAAACAAATCATTAAAAAAATATTTCGGAGAATAAATAGTCGAAGTACTTTATTTACAAATTAAATTAATAAATAAAAAAAGAACGAAAATAAAACTTTGATAGTCTTATCCACATTATGATGTCTTTTGCTAAATGTATTGTCACGAGCGGTGGAACCGCCCGAATATATTGTAGGGTAGAAAAATAAAAAATTCGTGGATTTCGCATAACTTTCATACAGTAAAATATATGTTTATTTTAAAAAGCTAAATACCTATATAAATTACTTAATCACACATGCGACATATACTTTAAAATAAAATCAAACTTATTAAGAAAATGTAAAAAATAACTTTATGAATGCATTTTTTTCGTAAGTTTTGGCATTTAAAGTGAATATAAGTGGAAAATATTTCGTGCATGTACAATTTATAAGATAAATATGTGTTATACTTACTTTATCGCCTTTGTTTTAAACAAATAACCAAAATTTATAAGAATTTTCAGACCGCACTCGAAGACGCTAAGTCACGAAAAGAAAATATTTTTTATAAATTTATTTTTGCACAAACTCCTTATACAATTTGCCAGTCCTTCTTCTTCATATTCTTTAGACGTGTACGGTGATCCTAAATGTTATGGAAAAGCATAGATTTTTAAATCAGATAAAAAATAAAATCTCTTACCCGCAGGACGGTCACACCGTCGTGGACACTTGCGCGATAACTGTCAAGACGGTCACACCGTCCGGGACGCTCGATATTATATCGATATACGTTACATCCCTGCACGTACACTAATGCAATGCACACAAGCAGAAAAAGGACACGCGATTGCTGGCTAAAACTCTCTGGTGGTTATATACTCAAAGCACTTCATTCTTATGTTTCATAAAGTAAACATGGCGATAGCTTGCAGCTCCATCTTTGAACAAAACAAAACACCTGACACAGAAGGTTCTTCTATAGGGCTACAAACATTGCTATAGACCAGGGGTGCCCATACTTTTTGCTATGAAGATCGACTTGAGAAAAAGTTAATGGTATAAGATCGACAGTTTTATTTTTATGTATTTTTTTATTATTTATTAGTAATAATAACACGTATTTATATTATCATTTATTTTTATGTTGTAATAATAAGTAATTATTAGCAGTTTTACATAGTTACTCTTTACACATATTTGTAGATAAAAAATATTATAAGAAAAGAAAATAAATACAGGTCAAGATATATTTTTCTTGTGGCGGAAAATTAACGAGACGTAGATGCATGACATTGTTGGTCATCAGTCAACTTTTCAAATTTGGGTGTGTTCTCACTCAAGGCTATACGTAAGCAGGCTACCAAGTGCTCGTTTGTGAGGCGGGTACGATATTTTCACTTGATTGTTTTCATCTGAGAAAACGCAGACTCGCACAAATACGTAGACGCGAAGAATGCGGTTATTTGAAGACTGACTTGTTTTAATAATGGATAATTTTGTTCTGGCATAGAAGACAAGTGAGTGTTGTCTGCAGCTCGGGCTTTTAAACTAATATCTGAAATTAATTTTAGTAATTCATTTTCAACCGTACATAGTTCCATATGGAATGTGTTGGCTATGCATGAAGAAACTCCTTGTATGTCTGAGCAATTAAAGGGGTATGCCAAAAAGGTGAAATCCACCTGATTTTTTTGTAAGTCTTGAAAGCGTCTTTCAAATTCAACAAAAATTTTGTTTATTTCTTCTTCGTATGTTTCAAAATGTTCCTGGTTTCTTTGTAATTCTAAAGTAGGAAATTTTTTGCAGTTTTTGTCCTTCAGTTCGCTCAGTAGCAATTGTAATTTGCACTTAAATGCATTAATGGAGCTCGTCATATCAATTATGTTGTTTTCTTTTCCTTGCAATTCCAAATTAATGTCATTAAGATGCTTCATTATGTCAACTAAGAAGGCTAAATCACTCAGCCATTTTTCGTTAGTCAGCAATTCAGTGTCTTCACCTTTTGCATCCAAGAATGAAATTATGTCCGGTAAGAGTTTTTGAAATCGCTCCAAAAATCTACCACGACTTAATCACCTCACTCCGTGTGAAGTAGTAGGTCTTCATGAGTAGATTCACTTTCCTCGAAATGGACTTGAATAGACGCCGCTGCAAGCTTCTCGCACGTATGGAATTAACTATCTTGAAAGCAATGTCCATTACATCCTTCATGTTAAGTATTTTTCCACAGAGTGCTTGATGATGTATCACACAGTAAAAAGTGAAGAAGTTAGGGAAGTCATCATTGGCACGACAGAGAGCAATGAAACCACTGTGTTTTCCTGTCATCGCTGGAGCTCCGTCAGTGGTTATACACACCAGTTTATACAATAGCAGATTAAAATTCTGTGCGAATAGACGAAATGCATTGTAGATGTCTACTCCGCGAGTGGTCTCTTTCAAAAGTAATCATTGTTAGGAAGTCTTCTTTAACAGACATGTCTGGGAATACCATACGTATAAAAATGTACAGTTGTGCGCTATCTGTTGCATCGGTTGACTCATCAAATTGCAGAGAGAAGTAAGTGCACTCTTCTAGGTCTTTCATAGTTTGGTTGTATAAGTCTTGGTTTATTATCTCAATACGCCTAGTTACAGTTTTTCGGGACAGTTGTAGGTCTTTGATAGCTGAAATTATTTCAGTTTTGTTTTTGAAGTTGCCGAATAGAGAATCTGCTGCTTCTATGAAACATTCTTTTATCATTATCCCATCTTCAAAGGGCTTCTTGTGTTTTGCTAACATGTGACATATTTTGTACGATGCCATTGTAGCCGCTTTAGACTTCTCCAGCGGTCTGGTGAACATGGTCTGTTCACCGGCTAAACCAAGCTTCAAGTTTTTAAGTTTGGATTTCCGTAACTCACTGTTAGGTGGAAAGTCTTTTTGATGGTTTTTATGTATCATTTTGTAGTGTCTCTCTAAGTTTCCACGTTTAGCCAGGGCGACTTTAGCTCGACATATCAAACAGATGCATGTTTCTTTCACTGAAGTAAAGAAAATCTCTTCTTCCCATTCTTTATTAAAGTGGTATTTTTTTGGTTTCTTGGGCGCACTCATTGTTTAATTTACAATTCACGAAAACAAGTTCAAACATGTAAAAACGAAAGGGGATTACTTCGCGAATTGAAGAAAACAGTCGCTGAACGGATAAATCACGAACGAATGAAACGAGTTCTCCTCACTGACTGTTGGCGCGCGTACACAACACCCCCACCGCGCCGCCCTGTCTCTGTTATTAGTACCTATTTGTATCTCACTCACTCTATCGTGACCTTGGGCACTACGCACGCAGTCATAGAGTCGCCTGTCGGCGTTGTCCGTCAGTTCGTCACAAATAAATGAATTGAAACAAAAACGATCGGAATGCTCAGTAGGTAATTTATAAATGTTCGAAAATAAAATCTTGTAGGTACTAACTTGCTTAACCTCTAAATCGACCGTGGAACCTCTCGCGATCGACCGGTCGATCGCGATCGGCTGTTTGGGCACCTCTGCTATAGACTGTCTCTCCTGGTTGTGTCGGGCCTCGGGTAGATTTGAGGAAGTGGCGCCTTGCTTGTTTCCCATATTGGCACGCTTCACAAATAAAATTCTGATTTCCACTCAATGCAACTGGAATAACACCATTTTTAGACATATTTTGAAGTTCTTTGATATTCAAATGTCCTAATCTTTCATGCCAAACTTTTATATCTGTCTGCACAATATTGCAGTTTTCTTGTTTAATTATTTTGACATCTAATTTGTATAAATTATTTTCTGTTAACTGTGCACACATGACAGGAACACTATAATTATTGTAGTATAGCATTTTTCTTATTCTTTATTATAACATAACCTCTTCTAGTGGCAGCGCCTTCCGAAAATAGATTTATCCGTAAATCAGGTACATATAGTACATGCTCAAGTATACATTTCTCCCATGAACCATTTACTAGTTTATCTATCAGTATGGTTCCTTCGCCACACTTGGATACTCTCTTTGTTACCCAATTTTACAGAATTATTATTTTTATACTCATAAAGCTCACAGAAGTTTTCACGCTTGAAAGTCATATGCATTGAGGCTCCACTATCTAGGATCCATGCCTCTTCATCATGTACAGACGAGTAACGTTTAGCGCTGAATGCCAACATATTGTTAGGTTTGTTATCATATTTTTTCTTTGGCAATCTGCAGTATTTAGCAAAGTGGCCTCTTTTATTGCAATTATAGCATATAAATCTATGACTTGAATTATTTCTTTGATCATTTAATTTTGAGGTATTAGGCTTATTTTCATTTTTCAACTTAATATTTTTAGATGTCACTAATGCAGTCTCACTGCTGCTTTTATCATTGGTAGGACTGGCTTCTTTATTTGGCTTTTTTCATCGAGTGACGACCATGCCTGTCTAAGCGAACGGTATGTTGGTGGTAATGTACTCAAGATCTTAGTCATTATCGCTGTGTCACTGATTTTTTCATCTGTTTCTCGTAGCTGCTTTGCCAAGCTCTCTACTTTTGAAACATGCTGTGCCATTGTATCATTAGTACAATAAGAATATTGATAAAACTTCTCATGAATTATCATATTGTTATATTCTGACTTTTGCTTGTATATGGCCTCTAACTTTGTTGACTTGTTAAGCAGTTTTGCAATTTTCTATCAAAGATATCTGGTTCAAATCCATGGATGATGTTAAAATAAACATGGCCATGCCGTCATCTTTGTCCCATTGCATTTGCGAACTGGTTTCCTCGGGTTTTAGCTTTTCTATATTCAATCCCTTTGCTCTTAAATCACACTTTATTTGAAATTTCCATTGTTTGAAGTTTCTGCCATCAAACTTTTCAATCTCCATTGCATTCGCAATCTCCATTTTGAAGGTTACACTTTTATCGGTAGTAATCTTGCTCTTAACCAAAAATTTTTATTAAAATATTAATTTCTCGTATAACTGGGCCAATAACCTATTGAACGTGGATAATATTTTAATGAAAATCACGTTAGATTTCTTTACTACAACTTTTATTAGCCTTACTAACTTGGACAAGAAGAACATGGCGCTTATAATGTTGCCAACAATTGTACCGGAAGGCAAAAATAGTAATGCCAGTATTAAATAATAATAACTTATTTATGGTCTATAACCAATAACTTATAAATTTATAATTTACTCAACAAAAATAAAGTAAAAATCATTGACACAAAAGTTTTGTGTTTCTACTACGTACATATAAAAAAGATTCATATTCCAATATCGGAAAAGAAACACGAAATAAAGTAAAATTGTAACAACTTAATTACTCGAGCTTTGTTTTACAGTCCATGGGACAACCAATATTGTCTCTTAGACAATTTCAGTTGTCCATTGGACTGGCTGTCCGACGGACTTTTAATGAGTTTTGAGCATTTTGTTAAAATTACTATCGATATTTTACATTTTCGAAGCTGTTTTATGTATTACCAGGATCAAAAGCATTATGTTAGTTATAATTAATAAATTAAACATTTGTTTATTTTATGCGGTGATTCAGCGGACACACAATAAAGCCACTCGCTCTCACGGTGCACAGTGGTCACGATTTTGACGCTCCATACTCATAGAACTCGATTCTTAAAAACCGTTTTTTTTTCGCTCAGGAACGTTTCGGGGCATTGCTTAAATATAAATATTAAGATATAAAACTCGTAGGTTTATTTGTGTGCGTAAAATGAACGTTTCAATTTTTTTTTCTATGGACGAAATCATTCAAATTCATATTATTCGAAACTGATTGAAACTGACACCTTGGTTTTCACAGGGATTCTTGTCCTACACGAGACAAATCTTACAAGCTATAATATATGTACTAGTTTTTGCCCGTTTGGACGTGGAATAAACGTAAATTATTTCTATGGACGAAATCATTCAAATTCATTTTATTCGAAACTGATTGAAACTGACATTTTGGTTTTCACAGAGATTGTTGTCCTACATGAGATTTTTTTTTAATTTTTATTTAAATTAGGGACTTTTAGTGACTTCCACTATGTCAGTCCCATTATAGTCTAATAAACTTAATTAATCTAATACAATATTTAATACATACAAGATATCTTATGTCATGTTACAAATTAAATTTAAATTGAAAGCCCTCATCAGAGTCTCTCTAAGTAACTTGGTTCGGGTACATTCCACCAACAGGTGATGGACATCCTCGACAGTGCCGCATTCTTCGCAATTAGGGCTGGCACTGACTCCGACGAGGTGTCTAAACCTGCCGAGTGGAACATGACCAGAACGAAGTCTATTACCTATAACTACAAACTTCCTATTAAGCTGACACTTAGAAACCAGGGAATGCGTGGAGGTTCACATTGCAATGTTTTAAACCAAATTCCTTTTTCACGAGATCTGAAGTTAAAATTTTCTTTCCAATCTTGGTAATGGCTAATTTTATATTTTGTTAAAACTTCTACATAGCTTGGATACACCACAAAGGGATTTCCATTTTCTATCGATTCCTTTGCTAAATAATCAACCCTTTCATTCCCTGGTAAGCCAACGTGAGACGGAACCCATTGCAGTTTAACTTCACAATAATTATTATTCCTATTAAAATAATCTACCAGTTTTAATATACCATATGCATACATACTACCTCTAATACCAGATACACATCTAACAATGTGTTGTAAAGCACTTCTACTGTCAACAAAAATTACTATTTTGTGCTCACCAACAATATTTCGTTGGACGTACAAAAGAGCCTGATAAATCACAATAAGTACGGCCGTCATAATACTTATATTACTATTACTAATTTGAAACATCAACGAATCCTATAAGTTGTAATACATGTACCCGTTTTTGCCCGTTTGGACGTGGGAACATAAAGCGGTAATTTTTTATGGAAGAATTCATTCAAATTCCTTTTATTCCAAACTGATTGAAACTGACATCTTGGTTTTCACAGCGATTGTTGTCCTACATGAGATGAATCCTATAAGCTTTATTACATCTACTCGTTTTTGCCCGTTTGAACGTGGAATAAATGGGAATTTTTTCTATGGACGTAATCATTCAAATTCATTTTATTTTATGAGATGAATCCTACAAATTATAATACATGTATCCGTTTTTGCCCGTTTGTACGTGGGAACATAAATAGGTAATTTTTCTATGGATGAAATCATTTAAATTCATTTTATTCGAAACTGAAAGAAACTGACATCTTGATTTTCACAGAGATTGTTTTTTCCGTTTTTTCCCGTTCCCTGTGAAAACCAATAATATAAAATGAATTTGAATGATTTCATCTATAGAATTTTTTTCCATTTATATTCCCACGTCCAAACGGGCAAAAACGGGTACATGTATTATAACTTGTAGGATTCGTCTCGTATATGACAACAATCTCTGTGAAAACCAAGATGTCAGTTTCTATCAGTTTCGAATAAAATGAATTTTAATGATTTCGTCCATAAAAAAATTACTCATTTATATTCCTACGTCCAAACGGGAAAAAAACGGGTACATGTATTGTAGCTTGTAGGATTCATCTCGTGCAGGACAACAATCGCTGTGAAAACCAAAATGTGAGTTTCAATCAGTTTGGAATAAAAGGAATTTGAATGAATTCTTCCATAAAAAATTACCGCTTTATGTTCCCACGTCCAAACGGGCAAAAACGGGTACATGTATTACAACTTATAGGATTCGTCTCGTATAGGACAACAATCTCTGTGAAAACTAAGATGTCAGTTTTTTATGTTCCCACGTCCAAACGGGCAAAAACGGGTACATGTATTACAACTTATAGGATTCGTCTCGTATAGGACAACAATCTCTGTGAAAACTAAGATGTCAGTTTCTATCAGTGTCAAATAAAATGAATTTGAATTATTTGAATTAAAATTACTCATTTATATTCCCACGTCCAAACGGGCAAAAACGGGTACATGTATTGTAGCTTGTAGGATTCATCTCGTGTAGGACAACAATCGCTGTGAAAACCAAGATGTCAGTTTCAATCAGTATTGAATAAAATGAATTTAAATGATTTCGTCCATAGAAAAAAATTTGAAACGTTCATTTTACGCACACAAATAAACCTAAGAGTTTTTATATTCTAATATTTGTACTTAAACCATGCCCCGAAACGTTCCTGAGCAAAAAAAAACAACGATTTTTAAGAATCGAGTTCTATGAGTATGGAGCGTCAAAATCGGGACGGGATCTCCGACGACTGACGCCGCGAGTATTGTGAAAGCAAAATGGCGGTTTGTTGGGTTTGGTTGCGAGCGACGGACCATCTGCATAGTTGTCTATGGTCTTGAAGTGCCATCTATGTTTTAATATTGAAAATGTTGGGTTGTTGTCGGTTGTCCAAGTGACATAAACTAACCACATTTTCGGGGACAGTATGAAATGTATTGAAACGCCAGACTCGTTGACAACTGTCTTTTATTACTTTTCTGTTAAATGAATACTACTTACTACGACATCTTTCCCTTACAAAAATAAAAGCTTATGATAAGAAATACGCAACAAAAATTATTATTCTAAATAAATTAAACTACACAGTTATCTGTCCCTTACAAAAATAAAAACTTATAATAAGAAATGAACAACATAAAAAATATTATTCTAAATTATAATAATAAAATAAATATTTTTAATCCTTTAGACCACTTCGAGTATGAGGAGGCGAATACCCTGATTCTATCGAAGTTTCTAAATAACTTGGTTCATAGAGTGAACCCTTATATTGGTCGTGACAATCAACGTGCTTTAAAAGATCTGGATGTACTGGAAGCCTACATTTTAATCGGCGTCCCATCATCATCTTTGCCGGAGAATCTAAATTATCCCGTGGTGTATTTCTATAACTTAATAAATTCAAATAAAAATCTGTTTTACTCTCAATGGATTTCTTAATAAGTTTCTTAACAGTCTGTACAGCCCGCTCGCTTTTACCGTTAGACTGTGCATAATATGGGGATGAGGTGATATGTTCAAAACCCCATTCGTCAGAGAAAATTTTAAAATTACGACTAGAGAATTGTGGTCCATTGTCACTTATAACTGTTTCTGGTATACCGTACCAAAATTTTCCTTCATACTATTTACTACCGAGTTAGACGTAGTATCTCTTAAGGCGCTCTTACCCTAGAAATACGCTTCTTTCAAAAATTTTTTGAGACGAATGGATACATTTTAGTGCAGCAAAAAAATATATGTTAATTTTGATCATATTTGCTAGGGGACCTTCATTTTCAAAACACGTTATCTGAAAAATTTCTCGATAAAAAAAAATCATAAAGTAACCATTAAAATAGAAATTCTTGGAGTTGTAACTGTATTATTTGTGAACAGAAATGAGAAAATTATTTGCAGTTTCGTAAAACATAATAAAAGGAAGGGAATTGTTGTTTTGATTTTTCGTATAGAATGTGATATTTGTTAGTATTAATTTATTTCAATGATTAATAATTCGTACGAGTCGAATGAAACATCGCGAAATGGCGACCTGTCATTCCTTCTCTTTCATATCTATTGAATAAGACAGTACCGGCTTAGGCCTCTTGCTAATGAGACGTATGTCAAATTTTTCCCCTCTTTTCTGCTCAAAAATTATTCGAATTTATTGTAGAAAGTCCGTTCAAATTTATTTTACCCCCGAATGGACCTTTATGTCGTCTGCATAAAGGTCAAGTCGGGGATAAATATTAGTTTTCTTTCGTCGTGTAATACTTATGATATATATACGTAATTTCGCTATCTGACGTAAGACGCTTGATAGCCCTTTGGCTTTTTGCGTTGTTGCGACCAATTGGTCTCGGGTTCGAATCCCGGTCAGACGATTTTTTTTTCTTTTTTTTTGTCGCACTATGAAACTCCGAGCGATGCTTGTTTTCCCAGTAATAGAAGTATATGGTTAATTATGTACTTATTTATTATTAGTTACTTTAAGTTGTTGTTAATATTAGTGTAGATTATATTATATAAAATATGAAAAGATTGTATTCGATGAATGTCCAAATTTTTAATTCAAAGTTTTAAGATGGAGGTACAAAAACTCTTTATAAGTAGGTACTAGGGAGACCGAGCTTCGGTCGTAGTTTTAGTACAACGATAAAAATTAATAAAAAATAAATAAAAAAATATTAAAGAATCACAAAAATAATATTTATCTTACCGGGATTTGAACTCACCACCAAAAATCAAACGGTACGCAAACCGAGCTGCCAGTCAGACTGACGTAAAACAACCGAAATTATTGATATAATTTATTACACGACGAAAGAAAAAACATAGGTAGGTATTTGATTCATAATTGACAACATTGATTGACAACAGAATAAGTAAATATAATATATATACCTAAATATTATTATTCTGTTGGTTTGTAAAGTTTATACATATAATTATATCAATTATTATAATCAATTCTAATTCTAATCACCATGAGCAGATATTAGGAACATGTACTTATTCAGTAATCTACGTTTATTTTTTACTAGCTTTTGCCCGCGACTTCGTACGCGTAAAGTTTGGTTTCCATACAAAATTTTAACCCCTTTGTTACACCCGTAGGGGGCGAATTTTCAAAAATCCTTTCTTAGCGGATGCCTACGTCATTACAACCATCTGTATGCCAAATTATAGCAACATCTGTTCAGTAGTTTCGGTTGTGCTTTGATAGATGAGTCAGTCAGTCAGGTTTGCCTTTTATATATTTAGACTAGGTGTTGCCCGCGACTTCATGCGCGCATAAGGAAATCTCGATGGAACCGTACATTTTTCGGCAATAAAAAGTATGCCTATGTGCTTCCCCGTTGTCTATTCTATATCTGTCCTAAATTTCATCAAAATCATTCCAGTAGTTTCGGAGCCTATTCAATGCAAACAAACAATCATACAAACAAATAAACCTTCTCTCTGAATTATATTAGTAATAGATTAAATAAAACAATATTTACAATTAATATGATGAAGCCGAAGAGACTATTTGGTTAAACCACAAATGTCAGAAACTAGGTATTTGAAATTGTATTTTTTTTGCTGTCAGTGCAAGTTTCATGTACCTATGTAGAAGGGGAATATTTGATATTGAATTTTATTGTGTATTTATGTATTGTATAAAATCAGTCGACAAAATTTAGCTTTGTGCTACGCGAACAAAGTTGCGGGCAAAAGCAAGTTTAGATTTTGTAACCGCTGAAAAATGCGAATTAAATAAAATTTTGAAATGTCGTTCTAGGAAGAAACGTCAATGTGTGTAATGTCATAATGTGTATCCCACCAAAAACATTCTGTAAAAAACTAGCCAAGTCTCGATGGAGCTGCTTGTTTATCTCTAAAAAGTAATGAAATCTAGACAAAGTCGTGCCAAGTCTAAGGTTCCTTACTGCGATTTCTTTATTATTATAGTTAATATTGTGTGACTTGGCCGTTGAACATTATTTATACGTTAGTGGGTACAAGTCAATTTTGTTTACACGTATAAACAATAGATGTAACTACCTATGTTTGTTATGCGAGATAATAGCCCATACTGGTATTGGTAATTGGACGCTAGTGTCTCGTTTTAGGCTGTTGTTGATTGTACAACACATGTATTGGAGCAATGGTGTCATGGAGCCCCTTTTGTACCCTTCAACGGCCAAGTCACACAACATTAACTATAATAATAAAGCGACCTATGCGTAGAACAAAGTCTGATGTGATCATAGAGCAAAAGTGCGTTTTTTGGATAAATGAAATAAGGAATCAAAGCTCTACAGACTGACATTTTAATTTTTTTTTATCTGGCTTATTTTCGGAAATACAGAATCGTACAACGTCTTATTTGATGTAAGCTCCATGATAAAATGCACGTAGTGTTCATAGGACGGAGAAATTGAGGCGCGCACGCCGCGGGCGCCTCGCACGATCTTCACTTCAGGCGTTGTCGAGCGGAAAGAAGGGTTTTTTGCGTCATGTGTGTGATTTTTTTTCGGTTTGACGAAAATTATAATTTTACTAATTATTGCGTACTAAAAGTATTTCTGAGATGTCATGCTTACGGATAATGCTGGATATGCTTTAAGAAGAGAAGAAAAAGAGCCTGAACGTAGTCCTTATTTTTCAAATAAGCAATATATTTTTATGAAGAACGGTGTATATCCGGGTAAGCTGATGTTTTTACTTAAATTATTCTTCAAATTTAGTATTATCATGCTTTGAAATTATAGTTTTTTACTATTCCGCTTTTTAAGCTCATAAATAGAAACGGGAAATCTATATTCATATAAGACATTTTTTGACGGAAAGTTAGAAAAATACACTTTAGTTCGAAAAGTATGATTAGTTTCATGTTTATTTATTAGGTAAATATTTGTCGTGTTATCAATAAAAGTTGACGTACAAAATAGTTGAGATTATAAGTAATATTAGAACTATGTAAGACTAATACCTTAGAATTTCTAAAAGTTTCATGTAACTATAGGACGTTTTTTTACGGAATCACAGAATAGTTACAATACAATTTGTCAGTTCGATATGCAGATGGGACGTTATAGCCTGAATAATGACATCAGTTAGGACGTTGTTCTTTTAAAAATATCGTTAAATATAAATATATTTCATATTAAATAAATAAAAATAGTTTAAAGCTGCGTTACCTTACAATATATACACATTTGTACCCTACAAATTCGGCGAATCATATAACATTATGATCGACAGTTTTTAGTTCTGTACTGCGATGTTCATTAAACCTTGTATATTCAAACTTTTTCTAATAGCGACGCACCTCCCAATCGATGGATTCTCTCATTAGTAGATGAATAATGAGAGAATTTATGGCCTTCGACCATCAATACTTTCTTTAAAAGCTACTCCTAGTTTCGAAAAATCACCTTTAATACAACTTAAAGACTTAGAAAATTCTGACCATAGGTTCTGATCATCAGTTGATCAAGAAATGTCGGTACTAACTCCTATGCAGTCTCCTGCTGATAGTCATTCCACCTATGACAGCGTTTTCAGGTCCAATGTAGATAGTAGTATACAATTTAATTAATATTATAATATCTAGCAATATCTCGAAAGTATAATCTAGAAAAATATCCAAAACCTGCAAGCAAATGTGTGAGTTTTCCTTTTTACCATGCATAATGCAAGTCTATTGTTGCTCTTTTATTTAATTATTTCTAATAATTATTCCAGCACGCTCGGTCAAAAGCCTTTGACCACTATCTAAAAGGTGTTTTGCAAAATGTGATCATATGTAACTCTGAAACGGGGTACAAAGTTTGACTCAAACTGGACGTAACTTTGAGAATCGGTACAAAGTTTGACTCAAACTGGACGTAAATTTAAGAATCGGTACAAAGAATACATCGCGTCTTATAAAAATGGTTATCGTGATAAATCACATACTGCTAAACACCTTTTAGATATGTTAAATCACTATAGTGTAAGTACCTGAGGCCATTCCTATAAGGTGTTACAGAAAATATGATAATGTATACATAGATATACACTACATTCAGGATAATCGATTTTATAGACACTTGATTGATACTTTAAATCAATCCGAACCTTATTATGACAAAATTGATTTTGTATGTATTATTTCTCCTGAATGCGACATGCTTATTATAACGGGATTATGGCCATTACAATATTATGGTTATTTTTAATTTTTGTTTAGTTTTTTGGATAAACGTGCAGATACCTCCCCCCATGTAGGTTAAACTGAACTTGTACCTATCTAATTACATTATACAACATAGCTAGAAAGCTTAGATACAGTACCAAAGCAGTTTAATTTATAACTACGTTTTAGAAAGGGTTAGGTGTTAACATATCGAGCGAGGTCAGTTCCGATATCATCTGGAGGGCAAGGCCAAGTTAGCCTCCAAGAAGCTTGGTGTTCTGAACAGGTCAAAGCAGTATTTCAGTCCGGTCCAACGCCAACTCTATAAGGCGCAGGTTCGGCCTCACATGGAATACTGTTCTCATCTTTGGGCAGGGGCGCCAAAGTACCAGCTTCTCCCTCTAGATCGTATCCAACGTAGAGCCGCTCGAATTGTCGACTGCCATAGTATTTCAAACAGACTTGACTATGTAGCATCACTCTGCATCCTCTATCGGTTATATTACGGGGAGTGCTCCAAGGAATTGTTCGGACTTATACCTGCTGCAACTTTTCGCCACCGTTCCAAGCGACAAAATATTTATCATCTTCATCACCTTGATGATTGATCACCCGAAGCTTTCTGCCGCGCACTGTAAAACTCTGGAATGAACTATCGCCAGCAGTATCCGGACCATTACGACCTGCAAACCTTCAAGAAGGGAGCATATTCCCTCCTAAAAGACCGGCAACGCACTTGCAACTTCTCTGATGTTATCACTTATGGTAACGGTACGGTACCGTAAGCACTACGGTAATCGCTTTCCATTAGGTGATCCTTTTACTAATTTGCCCCCTAGTTTAATTAAAAAAAAAAGTTTTAACTGTTTATAAGTTTAAATTTTGTTTTGGGCTTGATGTATTTTTTCAAAGAATATTTATTTTTATGGGCATATCTTAGAGATTTTAATTTTTTTGTAGGTTTTAGACTATGGTAACTAGTATTTTAATTTAATTTTAAGTAAGTCCCTAGTACTGACTATGGATTAATTATAGTTCAAAACACCACCTTTTTGAGATTTTTTAATGTAAATAAACGATTTTTAAAAATAATTATGTATTATAATTCATTTATACGTAGTGTTGATAGTGCTATATCAAAATAATAGATTATGATTATTCACATAGGACTTAAAAATGTCGGATAACTCCAACAAAAAACGAATCATATGAATATAGAACCGCGTTTCATTCAAATGTATCCGTAAAACAACGTAATATGATCACTACGAACTCTCGCTTCTCCGCTGTAAAACGTCCTAGCTTGATATAGAACTCGTTATCTGAGTAAATATAATAATTAGTAATAAACAGTATAAAGTGGTTAACTAGACTAGGATGTCATAATAACATACCAAAATTTCAAAAATAAAAGTCTCACCGTTTATAAGTTATTCAAGTTTTTCAATTCGCAAAACTTGTTTTGCCTCTACTGAAAAGTAGCAATTTTTCAAATCGGACTTTGTTCTACGCATAGGTCGAAAGAAATCGCAGTAAGGAACCTTAGACTTGGCACGACTTTGTCTAGATTTCATTACTTTTTAGAGATAAACAAGCAGCTCCATCGAGACTTGGCTAGTTTTTTACAGAATGTTTTTGGTGGGATTTCACTTCTTTTTGTAGAAACGTGGGCTTATTGATTTATGTTACTAGATTTTAGTGTAATTTATTTATTTAATGTTCGAGTAGAATAAATTTAATCGTTCGACTATTTCTTCTTGTAAACTTGTATAAGTATAAAATACAGTCTAGTCTTATCCAGAGTTTTCCTTTAATTTTATTTATATGCGTATTAAAAGCAGAAGGGGAGGCATTCGCCCAGTAGTGGGGCGCTACGGGCTAGATTAAATTAGAAGATGTGTACCACTTCGCTGGATTTTTGCAATGACAGTTGATTTTTTATGTACCAATAGTAGAAGGGGGGAATTACCATAATAACTCTAAATCAGTTGAGACCAGCTGAGGGTTCTTCATCAGATACTTCTGACCTTCGATTTTTGACATCAAATGAAGCGGCCCACCAAGTTGAATATTTTTTGTAAAGGCGGTATGTCGATCTCTAATAGTTTGGTTGGGATCTTGTGTTTTCTAATCAAGGTCACCAGGTACTCTAGATCTTCGATTATCCTAGTTTTTATAGTTTTCCCTTAATGTGGCCATTAAACCCTAACTCTGTACCAAATTTCAACTCTCTGAGTTTATGGGAAGTACTAGTTCTATTCTGATGATCATGAGTGAGTGACTGAGTGAGTGAGTGTCATAAATGCGAAACTTTGCTTTCGCTTAACTTTGGAGCTAAATTTTGGATTTTAAGTATGTGATTATAGTTTACTGGATGACGAAAATTTTTGCGTTCTGGTCTTATCCAGAGGTTCTCAAATAGAGGCCTGAAAATGCGGCGAAATGGTTCCAGTAAAGAATGGTACGGCAGTGTTTGCTTCGCGCTCGACTTGGCGGGGGCACTGCCGTGCCCCCAGATCGACGTTCTGGTCTTATCCAGAGGTTCTCAAATAGGGGCCTGAAAATGCGGCGAAATGGTTCCAGTAAAGAATGGTACGGCAGTGTTTGATTCGCGCTCGACTTGGCGGGGGCACTGCCGTGCCCCCAGATCGATTATCCTAGTTTTTATAGTTTTCCCTTTATGTGACCATTAAACCCTAACTCTGTACCAAATTTCAGGTCTCTGAGTCTATGGGAAGTACTAGTTCTATTTTGATGATCATGAGTGAGTGAGTGAGTGAGTGAGTTTCATAAATGCGAAACTTTTCTTCCGCTTAACTTCGGAACTAAATGACCTACAGACTTGAAATTTTGGATTTTAAGTATGTGATTATAGCTTACTGGATGACGAAAATTTCTGCGTTCTGGTCTTATCCAGAGGTTCTCAAATAGGGGCCTGAAAATGCGGCGAAATGGTTCCAGTAAAGGATGGTACGGCAGTGTTTGCTTCGCGCTCGACTTGGCGGGGGCACTGCCGTGCCCTCAGATTGTGTAATGTGTTACATGTTGTAGTGCGTATTCCGCAGTACTTCGACCGCATATTATAATAGTACTAGCTATCCCGGGAAACTTCGTAGTCTTCGTACCGCCTTAGAATTAAATTTGTTGACGTAGTGACTACTGACAGCAGCGCCACCTACCAGGTCCAATTGCAAATTTAAACCATTCTCGAATCAACCTGAAGACACATAATTTTTTTTATTAAAATCGGTCCAGCCGTTTAGGAGTTCAGTGACTAAATTGAGCTTTTTTTTAGATTTTTTTTACCCTTTAACTACTTACTAAAAAGCTTAACTTTCTCAAATCGCAATGGCTAAATTTGGCACAAAATTAGGAATTAGACTTATTATAATTGACCTAGACAGAAAATAGACATTTTGAAATTGTGATGAGATTTGAACCTAGACGCTACCCTTTGCTTTAGGCGGGCAAAATACCGCTAGGCTATGAAGCACATTACGGTTTTATCGAAATTACGCTTTTGTACCTTATAGACACATCACTTTGACGTAAATCGCATGAAGCCCCCCGCAGTAACGGGGGCGGCACGTCCCCCACTCATCTCCTTCACCCCCTCGAATACTTCATAGTTGACTACACACAGCGCCTTAAATAACACACTTCAACAAAACCGGAATAATAATCGACTAAAATCAAATAACTTTTCTTCGCGTACTCAAAGATGTCAGTGCCAACTTTATTCCAAACCATATTTGGTATAGGAATCGGAATCATTGGTTCTTTACTAGGTCTATTAAGATTCTCCTGAACTCCCAAACTTTACAATTTCTCACATATTGTTCAACATCGTCAGTCATACCCGGCCAAAATAAAACCTCACGGGCACGTCTTTTACAACGATCTATTCCTAAATGTCCATCATGAATTATCTTTAACATTTCGTTTTGCAACGTAGCTGGAATTAAAACTTGTTTATTTTTAAAAATTACACTATCTACACAATACAATTCATCTCTCATAGGCCAAAAATACTTCAATTCATTTCGTACCTCATATTTGTTTACTGGCCAACCATTATTAATATAGTAGACAAACAATCTAACAATTTATCTTTCATAGTTTCTTTTTTTATTATACTTAATTTATTCTTAGATATTGGAATATTTTCTATCACCATTTTTAATTGACTTAACACAGTTTTACTAATACTATCATCTAATAATTCCGGAAGAGGTGCACGTGATAACGTGTCAGGTAAGTACATATATTTTCCTGGCTTATATACAACACATAAATCATATCCCTGTAACTTCAACATCATTCGCTGCAAGCGTGCTGGAATATCGTTTAACGCCTTTTTGAAAATACTCTCAAGAGGCTTATGATCCGTCTCTGCTGTAACATGTCTTTTACCATAAATATATTGATGAAATTTTTGACATGCGAAAACAATAGCGAGAAGTTCTTTTTCTATCTGCGCATACCGCCGCTGCGTATCTGTGAGAGTCCGCGAGGCATATTCAACGGGCCGGCCCGCCTGCATGAGCACGGCGCCCAGCGCTACGCTGCTCGCATCCACCGATAGCAGCACCTCCCCATCTACGTCATATAGTGCCAGCACCGGCGACGAGCTCAACAACGATTTTAATTTATCAAAAGCCATTTTATACCCTGCATCACAACAACAACTAGTTTCCTTTTTTAACAGCCTAGTCAATGGAAAAATATGATCAGAATAGTTAGGTATGTATTTAGATAAATAATTTATTGCTCCTAAAAAACCTTTCTAAGCTTTTCCTGTCCGTCGGTTCTGGCATACCTACTATAGCTTTTACTTTCTCAGTATCAGCCCTCATTCCATGCTGGTTAAATATATGACCTAAGTAAGTTACCTCACTCACACAAATTTTCTTTGACACAAACCGACACTTTTCTTTGTTACATTTTAAATTGATTTGCCTAGCTCTTTTGTATAGCTCACCTAGACGAATATTATGTTCACTTTCATCGGCTCCCCAACAAATTATGTCATCGATAAAAGAATCTACCCCTTCTAGACCTTCCAGCAACTGTTTTACCTTGGCATGAAATATCTCCGGCGCGCTGTTTAATCCAAAGGGCAGTCTTAAATATTGATAACGGCCAAACGGTGTGATAAATGTACATAAATCTGTGCTTTCATCGTCCAACTTAACAGACCAGAAGCCTGAAGTGGCGTCCAAAACTGTAAAATACCTAGCACCTTTTAATTTCATTGCAATTTCATTTAACGTCGGTAATTGAAAATGTGCACGTTGAATAGCTTTATTCAAAGGCCTTGGATCTAGACAGACACGTAAGCTACCGTTTTTCTTGGCCACAACAACAATCGAATTAACCCAGGGCGTCGGGTGAGTTACTTTTCTTATAATTCCTAAATGAACCATTCTATTCAACTCTTCTTGTAACTTGTCGCGTAAAGCTAATGGAACCTTTCTCGGCGCACACACCACCGGTGACACCCCCTTGTCTACAACAATATGATACTCTCCCGTTAAACACCCGATACCATTAAATAAATCCTCGTTGCTAGAAACACTTAAATCGTGAATTCGCTTAATCAATCCTAAATCTAAACACGCTCGCAACCCCAGCACACTTTGACATTCAATATTCGCAATAGCAAACCTTAAACAATATTCAATATCTTTATAAAACCATTTTAACAAACAAATACCCTTTATCGGAATAAAATCGCCACTATACGATTGTAGCTTCGTTTTATGATTTACATTAATACCTTTTGAGTCAAATCCCAATCGCAAGAAACGTTCATACGAAATAACGTTTATATCGGCCCCCGAATCTAACTTAAATTTTTCAAAACCATTTTTACAATAAAGTACTACAGACCAATCTTCCGACACCGAATTAATTTCACAAATATTACCTTAAGTAGATATAAAAATCGACTCAGTCTCAGCCTCCCCATCCGAATTTTGTTGTTCCTGTAATTGTTCATTTAATTCTATCTCGTGAATTTTTTTGATCTTGCACATTCTCGCAAAATGGTCATAATTATTGCATATATAACACTGTATGCCTACGGCTGGGCAATCGCTGGCAAACCTGCACCCGCCACCACACCTGCGACAACACGATGACGTAGCCGGTTTCGCGGAGTTCCGACGCATCGCACCGCCGACTGCACCAACCGCACCACGAGCACCCTCTCGCTGCGGCCAGCCCCGCTGCCCGCCGCGGCCTCCACGCGAGCTTCCGCTGCCAGCCCCGCTGCTGCCGAATCGCACCGCGCGCGCGTTCACGCCGTCCACATGAGTTGAACCTAAGACACTCGACTCCAGTACACGCCCACTTTCTTGTGATATTTCTTCAATCTGGCAAATCCCTATCGCTTTTTGTAACGACAGATCCTCACACCTTAATAAACGATCGCGGAGTAACTTGTTTTTAATGCCACAAACGACACGATCCCGTATGAGTTCGTCTTCAAGATCTTTGAACTCACACGCTTTACTTAATAACCTCAGGGCAGTGACATATTGGTCGATGGATTCACCTATCTCTTGGTTTCTTTTGAAAAAATTGTACCTTATTAGAATAATATTCTTTTTTATTCCGAAATATTCGTCAAACTTTTTTACTAAAATTTTTACATTGTCTCTCTGCGAATCTTCCTCAAATCTAAAAGTTTCATAAATATCAAATCCTTCCGGGCCAATAAGGTTAATTAGCAGACTGCATTGTACTCCGCAATCTTCCTTATGCACCCCCGATGCTTTTAAGAACAGGTTGAATTGTGTCTTCCACTTTTTCCATGCGTCAGCCCTGCTGACGGAGTTGCCCTCTAACACGAGCTCCGGCGGTGGGCGAGCGTGCTCCATACCTTACTACCACTGCGGTAACTCGCCTACGAACACTTTTAACTTAAATACGGTCCGAAAAATCTACCATTTATTTATAATATTTTACACCGCTGTCACCATGAAATGTATTGAAACGCCAGACTCGTTGACAACTGTCTTTTATTACTTTTCTGTTAAATGAATACTACTTACTACACAGTAATGAATAAAATTACTTTTAAAATATTTTACCAAAAAATATTTTAATGGGTTGTTTCGAAAGTAGATGTATGATACTATTTATATATGTTTTAATAATTTACATTGCCATATAATATTTTTTGTTACGTAAGATATATGTTAACCTTTCTGCTGGGGGGCAATCTTCTATGAAATAGAAGATTGCCCCCCAGCAGACGTCAGCAGACGTCCGTCTATTGGACAATTGTTAAATAATAATTAAATAACTAAACAAAATATTTCCTTTTGTCACTGAAGTGCAATTTTATGTATTAAGTATTAGCCAAGCTAGGTTTTAGAAGCTAAGAAATATTTATTTTCAAGATTTTTATTATTTTTACACAGGGACAGATTAGGATGTAAGAAGGACAACTATAAGTTGATCGACCTATAGGTGAGTTCTATAGAATATTCTAGGATATTGTTTGGGCTGGTAAAGACTTCAAAATTAATAATTCGATTTTACTCCCATAGTTACTCCGGGTTTATACATCTGATGTCACTAGTGTTGCCCAAATCAGTCTTGGTCTTGCAGCAAGAGTCTCGCAAGAGTCTCGCAAGTCTCGCAATTACCTATTAGCCTATTGCTATTTATTAAACGTTATTTTAGATATAAGAACAACTTAATATAACAACGTAACGTAATACCTACTCTATAACGTTGTTCTGAGATCTAAAATAACGTTTAATGAATAGCAATAGGCTAAAAGGTAATAGCGAGACTTGCGAGACTCTTGCTGCAAGACCAAGACCGAGACTGATTTGGGCAACACTAGATGTCACACGATATTAGCCTAGCACACGATAATAACAGAAAATTTTATAGAAATTGACAACCTTTAGAAGTAAACAAATCAAAAATTCTTAAAAAAAAGTATAGAATACAAAATATATTAAAACTTATTTTCTAAATGCGTTCCCTTTTAAATTCGGCTAAAATCCATAAAAGTCCATAAGCTAAAGTCCATATATTAGATATATTATTAATTTTGAAGTCTGTACCAGCCCAAACAATATCCTAGAATATTCTATAGAACTCACCTATAGGTCGATCAACTTATAGTTGTCCTTCTTACATCCTAATCTGTCCCTGTGTAAAAATAATAAAAATCTTGAAAATAAATATTTCTTTAATTTTAAATTTCTATCGTGCAACGTGAGAAGTCTAGGGAACAAAGCTGCTACAGGTCAACTCTATGTTACTCTAAGGAGGTTTGATATCTGTTTCGACGTCATGGTGTTTACGGAACGCTGGTTTAACTCTCCAGACCCATAAATCCCTACTATTCCTGGCTACTCTGCCTTTCACACAAAAAATGTCACAAACGAATGTGGTGGAGTAGCTATTTATGTCAGAGATTGCTGGTCTTTTAGGGCACAGAAGCCAACATTAGACAATGCGAATTGTCATATAGTAAACAGTGAAGAGCGCATAAACATTATAGGCGTCTACAGATCGCCGTCGACTACTAATACCCATAACTTTTTCACGTCACTAGATCAAATACTTGAATCTAACAAAGAAGTTATAACCACAGTAATCGTAGGAGACATAAACATCAACCTACTAGAAGAAACATCAGATAGTGCTGATTCCTATTTGAACACGATGACCGAATATGGCTTCCTCCCTTCTATCACCTTACCGACTCGTATACATTCATGTCTAGACCACATTTTTATAAAATCGTGCGAAAATGCTTTGGGTGTTGTATATAAAGGCACTATTACTGACCACAACTTGACCATGGCTGGTATTAGTTTAAAGGAATTAAAAAAACCAAGTAAGTTTTTGACGAGAACAAAGCTGAAAACTGACTATGATGGAATTCTTGACAATCTGAAGACAAATGACTGCAATAATATCCTAAATGCTACTAATGTGAATGACGCAACAGTGTCCCTTAATAACACACTTGCTACCCCAGTAGACAGATTCACCACGGAGGTAAGGATTAGCAGAAGGAAACATAATTTAAAGGCATGGATAACACCGGTACTTTTGCGATGCATGCGGCATAGAGACCTCCTGCATCTAAAAGTTACAAAAAACCTAATAATGAAATGGTAAAAAAACGTACACTAGGTATCGCAAATTCTGCAATTAGTTATTACACAAACTTAAATCGAATTATGAGAATAAGATACTCTGAACCAACGGGACCCGAAGAACTGAAGAAGAAAGTCTGTGACATTCCCCACGCTAAACCGGACACCCAAGAACTTCTGAAGAATCATACCTCCCTTCAACAAGCAGTCAATTCATATAACGCATATTATGAGCAAGCGGCTCCTAAGCTGGCGTCTAATATATTTAAAAAATATCTGAAAGTGAGGAATTGCTTTGCAAAAAATTTAAAGGAGACGTACTCACCTCAGATTCAATCTTCCTGAACCCGGTAGATCCAGCAGAAATTGACAGTCTACTAACCGGTTTAAAACTAGAGAGCGCTCATGGTATGGATTCGTTCTCACCCTGAATACGAGGACCTACGGCATATGACGTGTATAAATAAAATTGATAATCCTAACTATTTTTTGTGTCACCACGGGGTGATAAAAGATAACAGTACGACCACAAAACTTCGGGTGGTTAGGTTAGGAACTTAGGAACAAGTTCGCCGGATCACTGCCTTCCTCTCCCCTTTCCATCCCCGCGGTCACCTAATCTGCAGAGCTATTCCCTCCCGACACTAATGGTCCGGGGCAAGGGAATTCCTTCCCTCCACCTTACTCCCAGGTCGGTCGTGTCCACGGTCGACAAAAGCGGCGCGTGGGGAGTGGCCCCATACACGCCCTTCGCGTCGCCGGAGTCGCCCGCCGGTCTTGGCCGTCCGTGGCCGCAAATTTCAATCGTCGGATTGATCGCCGCGGTTTTCCCCGCGTTCTGCCGCGGGGGGGTTTCCCATAAAACTGTTTTAAAAACACGTCCAGTATTCGTACTGGGCGTGACCCCTGACCTTGGTTCCCCGCCCAAGGCCCCCTGTCAAGGGCCCGGCGTGAGAATACGTAACCGTTGGCGGGGCGGGTGGGGATTGCTCGCCTTAATAAAACGCTGTACGTGCGGCGCGGCGATCAGTCTTTTACCAACTGCCACACAGAGTGGTAGTGTCTAGTGACGAATATTTGTGTGTTTTATTTATTCCCTACAAGTGTTTGGATTTTACAGCAAGTGCAAATACAAAAAGAGGTCACTGCAACTTATTCTGTGGCGCGATGAACCTACGGACTCGTTAAATAATATGCTTTAAATACTGTCACATATGGTTTGTCTGCATCTCCCTATTTAATAGGTGTTAAGTGAGGTTTGTGGATAGGGTTAGCTGTCGCCATATTATTCCCAACCACCCAACTATATTTACCACTCCAAATTACAACTAAACGACTAAATAACCCCAAAACGTCAACCACTAATATCTTAGTAACTGTGGGTTTCCTGATGGGAGGAGTGGGGGTTCAACCATCCCCCTCCCCTCCCCTCGTAACCCCCTCCTCCCCAAATCGTAGGATCGTGGGATATTATACTAAATTTTTAACTGAAAACTGAAAGAATTTACTCAGTATATTTTGGTACTAAAAACAAGACAAATATATTTTTAGAATAAGTTACGAATTGTGTAAAAAATACAAATTTCACCTCACTTTCTATGAACAATATGACTGTATTTACATCCATATATTATCATTCTTATGTTATATCGTCGGTGCGCGTGTTACAGGTGTAGTTAAAAGAGAAACACAAGATACTGTAACAAATTAATATATATTTAAAATTTAAAATTAAAATGACTAGAAAGGGGGGTCGCGGGTCGATTAGCCGGCAAAGTCTGGTTCAGCCCTGGGCGATAGAGGAGAGTTTGGGGATAATTGGGCACACGGCACTTAGCTGCGGGCCTATTCGCTATCGTACTTTTTGTGAGTTAATCACTGAGTTAATAACGAAACGGAGGAGTGAGTAACGGAAAGTGTCACTTTTGTATTCACTATGCACAAGTTATCAACTGAGTTGGTACGGTTTTTAACCAAATCTTAGTTGATAACTTTTAGGGAAGAGGCATGCATTTTGCCATAAATTTTTTATCGAAAGTTCTCAACTATCAATAAATATGTATTCACTAAAGCAAAATGACAGTTCATAATTACGAACTCAATGAAGTGACTAACCCATTTTAACAACTGCTAAAGAGTAGTTGTTTTCGTGCGTTGATAATAAAATTTTAAGATTTTAATTGAAATTACAGCGTGGCAAATAAATCGTGAAATTAATAGGGGCGCCAGCATCGTTCGGATGGTCACCTCACCTCATTTCCTATATATTATATAACTATAAAATATACTTTGATTAAATTCAGTTTTGAAAAATAATTTATCCATTAATTAATTTAATGAGTTTGCATATAGGTACATTTTTTATGTACAAATTTAACTAGCCATAAACATAATAACAAATAGTAGCATTAAAGCTCGCATTTGTATCTTTGTTTACGTTGCTTAGGTCAAATTGCATCTAAGCGGATTTCATAAAATAGTTTTTTTAGGAATAAATAAAAGCAGTATATTTATTTTGTTTATTTAATCAGAGTCAAAAACACCCTCATCCAAATATTCTATATCAGAAAACCAAGTTATAGCTTGGCTCGAGCCCTCCCCAAAAGTCTAGCTCGAGCCCTCCTCAATAGCCTGGATCGAGCCCTCCCCAAAAGTCTGGCTGTTATTAGAATCACTGTCACTAATGCTACAGCTGTCGTCTCGGAGGTTTACGACTATTCTGTCTATGTCATCATAATATAATGATTAATGTGTGTCCTCTATTAACATATCCGTCTTCTATTTTTATCACATGCTGGCATGCTTTTCTCCAGTCCTCAGCAGATACATCTTCTTCAAACACACACCTTGAAAAATAAAACACATATTTAAAACAAATATTTTTTTTAATATACTAATCCATAAGTAAAGTACATAATTCACAAATAAAGTTAGTACTTTGTAGTACCTACCATGATATCAACTGATCCCACATTGCGTGAGGCGATTTTTTGTTTTGCTATGCCCCAGATCAACTCAATAGGGTTAAGGTCACAGTGGTAAGGTGGGAACCACCTAACAGTTTATCGATCTCGTAGATAGTCTCGGGCTTGTGTTAACAAGCATTACCAGATTTGGCTTTTTCGCTGTTTCGTTAAACATTATTTTGATTTTCACCAACCACTGCTGTAGGAGAAAGTAGTAAAACAGAATGGTAAGGAGCATTATCCATTACAATCATCAATATGGCTCTGACAAATTGGGAATTAATCTTTCCCTAACCCACTTTGTAAAATTATTTTTATTCATTTCTGAATGATAATCCTCATTTTTATTTTTTCCACAAAAAAATTAGCAATGAATTTGGTACAAAACCTTTATCAGAGCCTGCATGTATAATTATTATGTATCTGAAAAAAAATAATAGAAATAGGTAATCATGAAAAAAAATTGAAATAGGTAATCAAAGATCAAAATAAATATAAAATAAAAATAGAAAAATCAAAATAAATCCATGTGGTCCTAGCGCTATAAGGCTTTTTAAGGAAATAGGAAAAAGGTTAGTCGACATCACAGGAGACCAAAGAGCTGGCGGCTCGGTTCACCTCGGACAAAGAATTAGTCTAGCTATTCAAACGGGGAACGCTGCCAGTATCTTGGGAACCTTGCCTAAAGGGACTCCTTTTAATAATATATTTTAGCCATTACATTATATTTTTAAGGTTTTTAGTTTTAGGTTGTTTGTTCTAGTTTAAATATATTTTTTATTCTATTGTATATTATTATGTATGTTGAATAAATAAAGAGAATATATTATATTAAACAATAATTAGGTTTAATGCTTGAACATTAAATAAATACATTAAGAAAGTGGAAGTTTATTAAAAATAATTAAATTAATTCAGTTAGGACTACATACCTTTTGCCTTATATGATGTATGAACATAACTCTCATCAAAATAAAATATAAATAATATTCTTCTTCAGCTCCTCTGGCAAGTTTCTGTTTTTAATATCTTTTTCCAGGTAGACTTCACTGGTTTTTCTATGAAAGCCGTTCTATCGTTTTGGCATTTTTTGTATCTAAAACCTACGGATATTAAAACCTTCTGTAAATGTTCACGGCAGTAGTAAATCGCTGTAAGTGCGATTTAGGTATTACAGAAATTGTAAGTACCTCATAACATCGATGTAATTAACTTAACAAAAACATTTACATTGTTGACTTTACCGCTGAATAATTTTCCTCTAACCTATTTTTGGTTTCACGTAGGTAAAGGTAAAGATGGCTCACACTCTAATAATGGTATATGCTGCAGAAAGTTAGGAAATATTAATTTATTTTGAAATAGTTGAGAGGAAAACTTATAATTCGAAATATTTATGTAGGTACTCGTCTCATTGACTTGACAAACAATAGTTGTTAACTTAGTCCACAGACAACAAAATAAATAGTTATCCGAATAAATTAAAAGGTTCTCACATTTTATAATGTACTCCTCCACAGACGGCACTATTCAATTTAGCCGAATTACAGTCGAGAACTTTGCGTCAATTGAGTTATTCACTTTGCCATCAAAAGGTACTGAATACAAAATTATGGAACTAGTCGGTTACAAACAAAAGCTGGTTAATAACCATTTTCAAAGTGATTAACTAAACTTGTATTTTAGCGAATAGGCCCGCTGGTCGATGGAAGCCAGGAACAGGTCCGCAATCCGGTGTTGAGGGCCCGACAACTCTAAAGGCCAAGATCAGCCCGACAGTCCTCGGTATGTGGTTCTTTCTTGGTATTGACCAGACCGGAACAATGGTATCTGGCCGGATCGTGTGTAGCCCAAACAGGAACTTTTCCAGCCGGAACTTAGAACCCTGGAACGGTAAGTCCACATATGCAGAGCTTGCTTCAGGTACCATAGCCGTGACCCCGGAACCTCGAGATCAGGGCTGTGGTCCCTTACAGTTTATGATAGGTACTACAATTTTAAAATAGGTACTAAGCATATGTTTAAAAATAATTAAGGTTTATAATGCAAAATTACATGATGTACAATTTGGAACTTGTGAAAGGTTATTTACAAAATACACGTGGAAATCAAAAGTAACTAGATGGAGTATTAAGAATGCGGGTTGATAAAACAGGCCCACCATGATATTAGCATCTAATTAGTTAAACGGGGAACCACCACGTGTTCCACAAATCAATTTTGACAATTACTATTTTACAACTGGATATTAAGAATTTGGAAAATAATACAAAACCATTAAAGCGAAATCTACTCATTTATAGACAGAACACAGATAAACTCACCAAGACGGGTTTAAAATTACTTGTAAAAGAACGTGGGACTTTAAAGAAACCACTCTCAAATAATATTATGAAATGTCCAGAAATTAGACACAGAAAAAAGGACATGTCAATCGCGCGTCAGGCTTATATACCCGACCTAAAAAATATATTTTTTTAAAATTACATTGACTACACAGCTAAGAGTTTTTGCCACAGTAGAAATATATTGAGTTATTTAGAATGATAACCTAATAACGCAAAACTGGTGTATTTTAAGTTGTTTAAAAAGATTATGATGTTTAAATTTAAAAATTCAAATCAATAAGTCGATAACTATTGTAACCATAACCGTAGTTACCACCATATACCATAGATGGCGTTGAGAATGTCGATTTGGACGAAATTTAATTAAATATAATGTAACTACGTTACACGCGTGCGAATCCGCGTAAGAGCAACCTGTAAAAACCGCGTATTTGCTTTTTGACGATTTTACAGGAGGAAGAAAAAATTTAAGGTAACGCCGCGTTAAACTACAAAACCGTTTTGGTGCGTTTTTTGGAAAGGGGCGCCCCGCGCCGCGCGTACGCGCTGCCCTTAGCGGTCATTGACCGGACTGCTCCCGGGGCACGCGACAAAACATAGACGTCGTATAGTTTCCTCAAATTGTTTGTTATTTGTCTAAGTATGAAAATTATTTGATATAATTATATTCCTTTTCCCGAATCGGTGCTAGGCAACATGTAGACACGACGTTCAGAAAGTAGAAATAAAAGTAAAGTAAGTATAAAGTAAAGTTAATTATTAAGTTAAGTTAAAGTTCAGTCAATAAAAAAAAAGTTTTTTTCATTTATAAAGTTCAGTCGTACCAATTCTGAATAAAAATATTTCATTTCATTTTATTTCATTTCATTTCCTTTTTAGGATTTATGAGAGTACTGGTAATAGAAAAACAAATGTTAAAATAGAAATAGTGTTTATGTATATTGAAGGATTACAGTAAAACGGACATACAGAACATGATTGAAGAAAAAACAAAAAATTGTATAATGACATAATTTTTTAAAATTAATATTCTGAAAATTCCAAACAATTAGAATTTTCCACGCCAACTTCACCAGAGTCTGCAACATCAAAATCTGCAGCAATATCTTTATACTCTAAAAGTCCAGTACTTCCAGCCATTGGATCAATATCAAGATAATTTGTCGAACTCGTGCTTGGATTTTGTGTTTCCTTACATGTCGTTGGCTCAGTATTTTACTTGGTACGTGCAACCACGTACTCAGGATCACGTATGGGCTTATTTCTTACATATCTAGGGTCAACTAATTCAGGTAGAAGGCAATCATAATAGAATTTCAGCAATTTCGCTTCCATGACTTCTTTTATTATCGCCATACCACATTCCTAGTAGGCATTTTGGTTTTTTACATAATATGTGCAATTGCCCTTGTATCCGCATATACCAATCACATCACTCATTTATTATTATGTCACCCTTTTTTTTTTTGTAAAGGTTTATTTTATTGTTCTTAATCTTTTCATCAATACCAATCCTATAAGGCATTATGGGACATTTAATTTCGACAAGCATGTCCCCAGAAACACCATCAGGCGTAGCACCAAAAAATGGATGTTCATCGTCGATAAACAACCCGCATTTATCAATTTTAATATTCTTCATTGCCGACAATTGTTCTAGTGCAAATTTTTCGTATTTTTTACCGTGACTTATTGATGAAAAATGGTCAATGTTTGCTTTGTAAAGTAGATTTCTTACTAAATTCTGACATGAATTAGTTACTTTTCTTTTCACAATTCTACCAAAATTCGAAGCAGTCAACATGTTTCGCCGTAATTCTAGCTACTCTCCAGATTCGCTTTGTAATATTGTTCTTTTTTCAATTTTGTACAAAAGTAATTTTCGCCTTTTTTAAAGTATCATCGTCTTAATCCGGTTTGTCTACTATTTCGCCATAATCTAAATTTTGTGTTCTTGGTACTAACGTTCGATTCTTTTTCCTTTTATTGTTTCTGGTCGCAGTCTGATCTCTTTTACATTTTAACGTTGTTTCATATTTTTTGAGAGATTTTTTCGGACTTTGTCCGATTATGTTTCGGTGTACAGTCGATATCAAGTTGCCAGTATTGAAAGAAATTACGGCACCTGAGCATCTTGCTTGGTAAGATCGTTTTTGGGAATAGTTTATTTTTTTTCCACCAACAAGTTTTGCAATAACTCCGTTGAACCTTTCTACAACATTGCTGTCAACGTCTTCAATTACACTTTGTGATTTATCAGATAATTGGCTATGCAGTGTTTTTACTTTTTGCCAAATTAAACTGTTGAAAAATGGATTAGGGGCGTGTGGGAGCAACTTGTCGCATAAACGACGGTTTTCGACAGTTTTCGTGTCTGTCGAAAGCATGGAAAACAGTTGTCGTTGTATAAAGCATCCACATTTTTGCTATCTTTGTGCAAGTCTATTGCGTCGCAAATATATTTTCTTGATCCTAATATCTTTTTCTGTGTGATATTTTTTCTACCTGCGGCGTTATAATGCGTATCAGTTATAAGTTGTTGTAACTTATTGCAATGGTTTCGTAGTAAATTATTACGACAGTATATTTTTGCTACTGTTATGCCTGGATATGGCCGAGCCTCTATTATTTTTTAATATGTACTGCTGTCACCATCGGCAATAAATCGTCCGTAAATCAATCCATGCATTTCGAGAGCTTGTTTGAATCCCTCTTTAATTATAGTGGACTCAATTGCAGTGGATGCACCATCAAAGTTCTTGTAGCATGCGTGCTGTTTGGGTGTTTCTTTTTTCTTCTGAGCTCTGGCGCAAATACAACAATACTTGTTTTTTACAGACATGTATAACACTTGGCCAAAACGTCTGCTAATAATAGCCGCAACTCCTGACAATGCACGTAATTGGTCCTGTAAGAGCCTTTACTCCAACACCCGTCTACAATGACGTCAATGATCGGCATACCATTTTTTGTGATATGTCCCTCCTTAATGGCTGCTTCTTTTTCCCTTTCGCCAGCTTTTTTCATTTCATCCCAGGCAGTTTCTTCCCATTCGTTACAAATCTCATCTTATATTTTATTATAAGTATAGTCTGACACGAGGGGCAAATCTACTGCTGCAGAAAATTGTTTCAGTTGGGCGTGGCCACATCCCGCTGCCATTATTCCCGCAATAGCATCTTTGTTTACTTCGGCCAGTGTGGATTTTATATTATATCTATAATTACACATTGAGCAGACATAATATGTAAATGTAGATTGCAAACCTACTTGTTGTTCAGAAACTAATTTCATCGTGGCTAGTCCGCAATTAAAATAGTTATATACTTGGTACAAGTAACTTACTGGAGTCTTAGATGTGCTTTCAACTAAATATGGGAGTGTATCATTTACATCACACTGTTTATTGTTGTGCTGGAACAAATATTTTTTATTAATATCACATAAAATAGGAATATCAACACTAGCTTATGTCTTTAACGTAGCCCATGAAATTTAAGGACGATATTTTTATTGCATTATTTACCTTATTTCTTACATAATATCTAGATATGTAAGAAATAAGCCCATACATGATCCTGAGTACGTGGTTGCACGTACCAAGGGAAATAATGCCAACAACAAGGAAACACGAAATCCAAGCACGTGTATATCGAAAAAGCTAAAGGTAATATTTTTTATATAATAAAAGTAATAACATACAGCGGCGTGCCAAGATTATGACACTGGGTATGCGGCGGAGTACTCTGTCACAAAAACTTTTTCTTTTATAGATTTTTAGCATAGCCACAGTCAAACGACGGATCTCTAAGTCGGAAACCATGCCAACAGAACAAGTCTTAGATGTACTATGGCATAAACAGGGACGATAGATATGTCGGCACCTGTATCAATTAAAAAAGTCATACCACTCTTAGAGTCTATTACACACAAACGATGGTTTTCATTAAAACCGGCGCAATCCCCCATCGAAGTAGGCTGCACCGTATCTTGTTTCCCGATGCCGTTCTCCAGTTACACGGGGACTCACAATTTTTGGCGGCTGCCCGATATCTAAAATGGTACTTGCATAACCAATCTGCACTCTGTGATGTGCGCCTGGGACCTCTGGAACGTGAGCGAGACCTGTTCCTATATCCTTGAAAGCGGAAACCTCGTCGATGTTCTCTTCCTCTTATCTCGTTCACCTCGCCTCGTAAATTTCTTTTTTCCAGGGACATGTTCCGCATTTCCGCCAGCAGTTCAGCATTCACCGTCGTATCGTTGCCTGAAGTCGACGGCTTATTTATCTGCACTATGTCTCCACTCCGTAGGTTATCCATGATCTTTACAGCCTCCGTGGTCAAGTGGTTCGAGCATTGGCTCTCGACTCGGAGGTCGTGGGTTCGACTCCCACATGGGAACAACAAAAAAAATGTTGTTTCCCAGTTTGGTTAGGACAATGCAAGCTGATCACCTGATTGTCTGACAAGAAAGATGATCCATGCGTCGGATGGGCATGTAAAAAGTCGGTCCTGCGCCTGATCTCTCGCCAGTCGTGTCGGTCATCCGTCCCATTGGGTTACGAGAGTAAAAGGAAGAGAGAGTGCTCTTGTGTACTGCGCACACACTTGGGCACTATAAAATCACTCCTGCGTAACTGGCCTGGTTTCAATGAAACCGGCCACCGTCACCGAGATCGGTGTGGGAGTTATTTTATCCATGATCTTGTCGGCCATACCGGCGAGCTCGTCTAGTTTGGCTTCTGCGCTGCAGCTTGCGAGAATCGCTCGCACCTATCCTGGCAGTCGCGACATCCACAGATTCTTCAAGGTGTCACCAGCGGTAGCTGTATTTCTAGCCAGCTCCTTTATTTTAGCGAGTAGCTGCGATGGACTCTGCTGACCAAGATCCACCTCTTTCACCAGCTTGTGAAATTGAGCCTCGGCGCTTTCCTGGTATACTTTTAACAATCTATTTTTCAGGGCTGTATAACGTTGCTGTGCCGGAGGGTCATCGATCAGGTCTGCCACCTGGCTTAGTTCCTCCTTGTCTAACTTTGCCAAAACTAAATCGTACTTCACATTCTCGCTTTGATGTTGCGGTCCCACTACGGCTTCAAACTGGGCGAACCACATACGTGGCATATCGGTACGTCGGGGTCACCACTTTAGAGATGTCTGGTTTACTGTTAATGGACCGTGATACTTAACCTCGAGTTCCGGCACTAGTCAACAGTCCACCTGTAAATGCGTACACAGGGAAAGAAAAGATCTATATCTCTATACTGACTATATTCACTGACTGAATTACAATTCGTTTTCACGTGTTCCCTACTGCCCTGCAAGTACGCAACTGGTGAGCCGTGGCCCGACACCACGTCGCCTCACCAAGATTACAAAGTCAGCACTCTATGAACTAGGTAAGTACACGTAAGTATGTCCCAACAAACCTACACCGCCCCCGCGAGCTCGAATACTCACGTCTCACAGGCCTACGTGGATTAGGCGATAGCCTGGAACTCGGGGCGCACGGCCGTCCTCGCCAGTACGTAGCCAAGTTTCATTTATACCTACTAAATCACAATTATGAACATTTCATAGCCATTAAGAATTCATCGTGTCTAGAACCAAGAGATCCGGGTTGAAACCAATTTAAATATTTTTGAAGTTAATCATTTTATAAAATTATGCAAATTGTATTGTTGTATAATAATAAATAGGAATCTTTATTAAATCTGGATTTATCTGGTTTCAAAATGGGTACTAAACAATCTGTTTTCCAACATGAAGTTATCTCATTATTTGCCCAAAGATAATTTAGTAAGTCTAGAAAGTATTTTATCCTATAGTTCCCGCAGGGTCGGATACCGCCATCTTTCTTAGGTACTACATGTAAAGGACTGGCCCATTCACTGTTTGAAGGTCTACATATGCCTAGCTCTTGCATCAATTGAAATTCTTTTTTAACTCTATCGTACCTGTCTGACGGTAACCTCCTGGCACGCGCGTGGACAGGTGGTCTGGTTGTCTCAATCTAATCTAAATCTAATCTAATATATATATAAAATACTTGGGTGAAAATGTATGTGACCGGTTTTCTATATCACCACCAATTCCAATCAACACCCCATTGTGGTGGAAGACACCCCTTGGGTCCTAGAAAAAAGTAAGGGAGTTTGGGCGCGGTGGGTGGAAGTGGGTGGCTGTGGGTGGCGAAAATGTGAAAAATATATATCTGTCCTTCTTTAACACATGAGAACTTTAGAAAAGTTCTGAAAATATGTGGAATGATCTAGAAAAGTCCAGAATGTGTATAAATGTTTCAATCGATCTGGAATGTTCTAGAAAGTTCTAAAAACATTTGGAAAGTTCTAATATTTTCTAAAATAATCTAGATCGTTCCAAAATGTGCAAAACTGAATGTAGTTGATATAGAATGTTCTGGAAAGTTCTGATGTTTTCTAGAATGATCTAGAATGTTCCAAAATGTGCAAAACGGAATGTAGTTGATAAACAATGTTCTGGAAAGTTCTAATATTTTCTGGAATGTTCTAGAACGTTCCAAAATGTATAAAACTAAATGTAGTTGATATAGAATGTTCTGGAAAGTCCTAATATTTTCTAGAATGATCTGGAACGTTCCAAAATGTATAAAACTGATTGTAGTTGATATAGAATGTTCTGGAAAGTTCTCATATTTTCTAGAATGATCTAGAACGTTCCAAAATGTATAAAACTGAATGTAGTTGATATAGAATGTTCTGGAAAGTTCTAATATTTTCTAGAATGATCTAGAACGTTCCAAAATGGGCAAAACGGAATGTAGTTGATATAGAATGTTCTGGAAAGATCTAATATTTTCTAGAATGATCTAGAACGTTCCAAAATGTGCAAAACGAAATGTAGATGATATAGAATGTTCTGGAAAGTTCTAATATTTTCTAGAATGATCTAGAACGTTCCAAAATATATAAAACTGAATGTAGTTGATATATAATGTTCTGGAAAGTTCTAATGTTTTCTAGAATGATCTAGAACGTTCCAAAATGTATTAAACTGAATGTAGTTGATATAGAATGTTCTGGAAAGTTCTAATATTTTCTAGAATGATCTAGAACGTTCCAAAATGTATAAAACTGAATGTAGTTGATATATAATGTTCCGGAAAGTTCTAATATTTATTAGAATGATTTAGAAAGTACTGAAATTAATAATCTGTCCTTTTCTAACTCATTAGAACTTTAGGAAAGTTCTGAAAATTTATTTAATAATATCGGTTATTATCATTCTGGAACGTTTCAGAAAGTTCTAAAAATAGAATAAACTTTTGGAAGGTTCTAGAGTCTTCCAAATCTAGAAATTTCTATATCTGACAGTATATAAACCCGAAATCAGTAGCTTTTCGTTAGTTTAATCGTGTCTGCAGTCGAGTGAAGATCAGTTGGAATTAAAAGTGACCAGTACTTAAAACGATTTACGTGATTTTGACAAATAAAACAAAACAAACTTTTGGATGGTTCTAGAGTGTTCCAAATCTAGAAATTTCAATATCTGACGGTATATGAACCCGAAATCAGTAGCTTTTCGTTAGTTCAATCGTGTCTGTAGTCAGTGAAGATCAGTGAGAATTAAAAGTGACCAGTACTTAAAACGATTCACGTAATTTTGACAAATAAAACAGAACAAACTTTTGGATGGTTCTAGAGTGTTCCAAATCTAGAAATTTTCATGTTCGATTATTAATATACCAAAATTTAGTGAGTTTGTTAGTGTTATCATCGTTATAAGCGAGAGATCGACTTTGTGTAATTTTATTACATTATATATACACAATGCCAAAGCGTAAAAAAGTATTTACAAAACCTCAAGTGAGAGCAAAAAAAATGAAAGAAGCACGTCAAAATGAAACAGAAGAACAAACGGTAAAACGACTTTCGAATAATCGTGAACGTATAAAGAAACTCAGAGAAAATCAAACCGCCGAAGTAAGAGTTCGCATTAACGAAGAAACCCAGTCCCGAGTACAAGCAATTCGAAATCGATTACGACAAAGCTTAGAACTTCAGGCGTTCCATTATGATTGTAAAAAGCAATATAGTGAACATCCGAATATAATTATTGGAAAAATGGATACGATATGCAAGTATTGTAATGCACGCAAATTTCCAGGAGAAACTCCCGGTATGTGTTGCTCAAGTGGTAAAGTAAATTTACCACCATTGAATACACCGCCACCAGAATTACTCGCATATATGAAAGGAGAAACACCAGATTACATTCATTTTCTACAAAATATACGACGATATAACTTTTGTTTTCAAATGACTTCATTTGGAGCGACTTTAATATGTCAGGAAGAAAATTTCAGTTCAGTTTTCAAGGTTCAAGGCCAAAACCATCGGATAGGGTCTCTGATGCCGATGTCAGATGGAACTCCAAAGTTTCTTCAAGTATTTTTTATTGATAACGAAGAGCTTGAAATAGATCAACGTTGTTCTCATATTCAGGGGCTACAACGAATCTAACGTCTCTAAATTGAACGATCATTCAAAAATTACAGTGTCTACTTCACGATAATAATCAACTAATCAATGTATTTAAAACTTCATTAGATAACATGGTTGCAGACAATTACAAGATCGTCATTCGAGCGGATAAAAGACCAGCCGGTCAACATGAACGAAGGTTTAATGCTCCTCAAACGGAAGAAGTTGCTGTAGTAATTGTTGATAATGAATATAGCCATCGTGATATTATTATTCAACGTAGAAGTAATCAATTGCAACGTATTGCTGAAACACATCGCAGTTATGATGCACTACAATACCCGTTAATTTTTTGGCAAGGTGAAGATGGTATCACTTTAACATTCAACAGATCAATCCGGCTACAGGTGTAGAAACTAATAAAAAAGTGTCAGCTATGCAATTTTATGCTTATCGAATTATGACTAGAAATAATGAATATAACCATATTTTACATTGTCGTCAATTATTTCAGCAGTTTATCGTGGATATGTATGCCAAAATAGAGACAGAAAGATTACAATTTATTCGCCACAATCAACGAAAGTTGCGTTCTGATGAATATATTCATTTGAGAGATGCTATGATAAATGATGGAAACGTTTATAACATGGGAAAATTGGTCATCTTGCCTTCTACGTTTACTGGAAGTCCACGTTACATGCATGAATATGCCCAAGATGCGATAACTTATGTCAGAAAACACGGCCGACCAGATTTATTCATAACATTTACATGTAATTCTTCATGGGTGGAAATCAAAGATGAATTACAATATAAGCAAACGGCCAGCGATCGACATGATATTGTTGCCCGAGTTTTTCGCCAAAAACAAATTAAGTTTATTGATGCCATCGTAAAAAATCAAATATTTGGTGCTGATATCTGCTGGATGTATTCAATCGAATGGCAGAAACGAGGACTGCCACATTCTCACAACTTAATTTGGCTTCAAAATAAAATACATCCGGATCAAATAGATAATATTATCAAGGCTGAATTTCCAAACCCGGACGAAGATCCTGACCTGTATAATATAATCGTGAGAAATATGATTCATGGCTCGTGTGGTGTACTAAATAAAAGTTCTCCGTGTATGAAAGATGAAACATGTACAAAACGTTATCCAAAGCCATTTTTGAATGAAACAATTACGGATGAAGATGGATATCCGAAATACAGGCGTCGATCACCAGAACAAGGTGGGTTTACAGCTAAAATTAAAATACGAGGCAATCAAGAAATTCTAATTAACAATCAATGGGTAGTTCCATACAATCCACTTTTATCCAAAATGTTAAATGCCCATATCAATGTCGAATACTGCAGTTCTGTCAAATCAATTAAATATGTATGCAAGTATATTAACAAAGGCAGTGACATGGCTGTTTTTACGGTGACCAATGAAAATCAGCATGATGAAATAGTACAATATCAAATGGGTCGTTACATTAATACTAATGAAGCGGTTTGGCGAATTTTAAGTTTCCCAATTCACGATCGAGATCCGCCAGTTCTCCATTTATCTGTGTGTTTTTTACTACAAAAACAGCACAGAAAGTTGCGACAGAACCAACAGCAAGAACAACTTTAACAGCATTTTTTGAATTATGCCGGAAAGATTCATTTGCTAAGACTTTATTATTATACGTGGAATGCAACAAGTAAAGAATTTAATCCTCGAAAACGTGGAATACCAGTAGAGGGACATGATGGAATATTTAAAAGTAACGCAATAGGACGAGTCTATACAGTGCACCCAAAAAACGCAGAATGTTTTTATCTGCGTTTATTACTACACAATATTCGTGGCCCAACGTGTTTTGAAGACCTCAGAAGTGTCAATGGTTTCATTTGTGAAACATATCGTGAGGCATGTCAAAGACTAGGTCTATTAGAAAACGATAATCATTGGGAGTTAGCTATGAACGAAGCAGCCCAAACAGCAACAGCGACTCAAATTCGTGAGCTATTTGCAATTATAATAACTACATGTAACCCCTTCTAATCCAAATCGACTATGGCTAAAATATCGAGAATATATGAGCGATGATATTTTGGCTGAACTACGACGACAAAATCCGGACTTAGAAATAACTTTTAATGAAGAAATTTTTAACAAAGCTTTGATATTGATAGAAGACCAATGTTTAGCAATATCTAACCAAACATTAGAACAACTAGGTGTTTAATCTCCTCAACGAAGTCATTTAGATGCTATGAATAGTGAATTTTTAAGAGAAACAAATTATAATATAGAAGAATTGAAACATTACATCCAACACAACAAATCCCTATTAATTCAGAGTCAAAACAAGCATATGATATAATAATGGACTATTATAGAAAACAGCAAGGTGGCATAATATTTATAGATGCACCTGGTGGCACCGGAAAAACATTTCTAATCAATTTAATTCTAGCTGAAATCCGTGCAAATAAAGATATCGTTCTCGCCCTGGCGTCATCGGGGATAGCGGCTACTCTTATGGATGGTGGACGAACAGCACATTTTGGTTTAAAATTACCAATTAATGTAGCTGACTGTGAATTTCCGGTATGTGACATCTCAAAATCATCAGCGCGTGGACGATTATTGAAACAGTGCAAAGCCATTGTATGGGACGAAAGTACAATGGCCCATAAGCATTCTCTAGAAGCGCTCAATACAACACTTCAAGATTTATGCAACAATAATAATATAATGGGAGGTGTGCTGTTAATACTGTTAGGCGATTTTCGTCAAACTCTGCCTGTTATTCCCAAATCGACGCCGGATGATGAAATTAATGCTTGCTTGAAGAAATCGTTCATATGGGACCACGTGAAAATTATTAAGTTAACAACAAACATGAGAGCGCAAATGTCAGGAGATAAAAAGGCACAGGAATTCTCTGAAAAACTATTGCAAATAGGAGAAGGCAACTATCCAGTAGACGAAAATACTGGTCAAATAGTATTAACTAAGGAGTTATGTAATGTCGTTGAAACACCTGATAAACTAATCAATGAAGTATATCCAAATATTGCTGAAAATTATACTCATTCAGAATGGTTACGTGAACGAATTATTCTAGCCACAAAGAACGACATTGTCAACGACATCAACAACATCATCCAGGGAATGATTCCGGGAGAAGAGAAAATTTACACGTCAATCGATACAATGACTGATGAGGTAGAAAGCGTTAATTTTCCTACTGAATTTTTGAATTCATTAAATGTTCCAGGAATGCCATTACACTGCCTTAAATTAAAAATTGGTTCACCAGTTATTTTACTACGAAATCTGAACTCGCCGAAACTGTGTAATGGTACGAGACTTTGTATCAAACAATTACACAATAACATTATCGAAGCCAGTATAATGACTGGTAAAGAGATAGGACAGACAGTATTTATACCACGGATACCTTTGATATCAAATGGATTGCCCTTTACTTTTAAACGATTACAATTCCCGGTAAAGTTGGCTTACAGTATGACAGTGAATAAAGCACAAGGTCAAACATTTCAGTACTGTGGCGTTGACTTGAAGGAACCATGCTTTGCACATGGCCAACTATATGTCGCATGCTCACGAGTTGGATCACCTCAACATTTGTTTATTTACAGTCCAAACAACAGAACCATAAATGTAGTGTACAAGCAAATATTATAAAGATAAATTTAAAACAAAAAATAAAACTAAAATAACAAATGTAAATATGTAATAGTATTAGTGTATAACGTTTTATGTAATCTGTGTATGAATGATATAATGTATAGACAATTATATAAATAAAATGAAAAATTTTATATTTACTTAATTCTTTCTTTACATTATTTCGATTTGCTAATTATTAGTCTATAAGTTGTACTCTATATCCACCGTAAGTTTAATGGTCGAATAAGTCTTAATATCTACGATAGGAATCTATAATATCTACATCAAAAATGTATCTTCATGTATTTTTTACACCATTAAACATACGGTGTATATTTTAACCCGCCGGGCAACAGGCCCGGAACGCTGGGTTTCGCAGCTATATGATACTAAACGGAATGCTCTGGGACATCCTTGAAGGCTGGCGGTCGCGTGATGTTCTGAAATTGTTCCAGTAAATCCGCGTAAGGATGGTTGCTATTTATACTTTTAATAGTGCCGAAAAAAATTGTACTTTTTAGTTCACAGACATTTAAGCTGGTAACTGTATCGATTAACTTGTTATTATACAAATTCATATTTAATTTAAAATTCTTTAAAAAATCGGCACTTATTAAAGGCTGTTTTACATCACATACAACAAAAGGCCATTTAAATGACCGTCTTAGGCCTAACGATAACTCTAAATTACATATACCATAACATTTAATCTCGCTGTCAATAGCAGCATATAATTTTAGATCGAATTTCTCAATAGGCTTTCTAACACACCACTTTGGAATGACGGAAATGTTAGCGCCTGTATCGATCAAAAAACTACATATTGTTAAATTATCCCTAATTAATAAACGATGGCTTTTATTCACCTGACCTTGAGTACATCCGTCCACTGAGCGCGCCTGTACTCCAACTAGTTTCCCGGCTGCTTGGCTCGCCACGCGCAGGGTTGCTCGCAGCGGTTAGCTCTCGCTCTGTACTGGAAGTGGAAACGGCACAGCCAGTCCGGGTCCCCAGGTACTCTTCTAGGCCGCGATGTTGATCTTCTTCTAAAGTCGGTAGGTCTACTGTTGCTCCTAGAGCGCTCGCGACCCCTCAACTCGGCGCGCAGTGCTGCAACCTCTAGCTCTAACCTACTCATCTGCTCGTCCGGCTGTCCATCTGCTGCTCTCTTGCTTGTTACTGCTGCAATATCCCCGGCGTTGGTGTATTCTGTTATTTTATCAGCCATGGCCGCCAGCTTGTCCAAGGACTGGTCTTCACACACCGCCATAACTGCTAGAACCGATGATGGCATTTTCGATAACCACAGGCCCTTGAGTGTGGTATCTGCAATTTGCGCGCTGCGACCCAGGTCCTTCATTCTTCTTAAAAACTGAGAGGGTCTTTGCGAACCCAACTCCAGTTCCGACACCAACTTCTGCATTTGTCTTTCGGCACTCTCCTCATAAACCTGCAGCAATCTCACTTTAAGCGATGTATACTTGTCCTGTGCGGGCGGTGACATCACCAGGTCGCTCACCTGCTGGATGGCCTCTTTTCCAAGTTTTGAGATGACCATTTTGAATTTCGTCTCTTCACCCTGCTTCTGTGGGCCCATCACAGCCTCGAACTGTGCGAACCATAACCTTGGCAAGTCTGTCCAAAGTTCCGGTAGCTTTGTGGATACACTTATAGATGCCAACGTGCCTGACGACTCTTTCTTACACCCTGTGTCTGTTGCTGTGTTCATTTTCCTCGAACAAATTGAGCTGATGAGCCGCCTGCCGTTGTATTCGCCACGTGTCACGGCGCGTTATTTTATTGCGTCACGCTTACTTCCTGTCGCCGCGTGAAATTTGATCTCGAACAAGACTTACCCCACAGCCAATGTCACTATTTACGCCGATTTCCTTCACTATTCGAAAGTATCATGTCGGGGTCACCAGTTTAGTGAACAATGGCTGGGGTCTTCAAATAAAATATATGATGCGCTGAATTACTTCATTTGACAACCAGTTAAGTTGACGACGGGCAGACGACTAACTCTCGCAGGAGTTGCATATTATTGCTACGTACATAAATTGAGCTGACTTTACATTTTACAATTACTGAGAATTATAATATACACTACAACGGTATTCGATTTTTAAAACCAAAGAGTTTTAAATTAAAAAGATTTTAATATGACAGGAACAGTGGAAATATTCCATTCCCGATACGTTTAGTGCAGCCTATGTACACATATATTTTGCAATGAATTATCAAAATATGTCGAGATTTTGGAATATACAATGTCGTTATGAGTTAATTAATAGCTACACCATTATGTTTATTACCAGTATCATTTCTCTCGATAGTATATCCTCTAATATTAAACCTCTGATTGGTTCTTAACCAGGTTTCCGAAATTATTTCTATATAAATGTTATAATCATGGAGAAAATTTGTTAATATATGCCTATTGCTTACTATACTCGGCGCATTCCATTGTACAATGTGTTACAGGGTGTGGTTAAAAGAGAAACACGAGACTACTGTAACAATAATTTATTTATAATTTAGAATGACTAGAATGGGGGTCGCGGGTAGATAAGCCGGCAAAGTCTGGTTCAGCCCTGGGTGGTAGAGGAGAGTTTGGGGATAATTGGGCACACGGCACTTAGCTGGTCGATGGAAGCCAGGAACAGGCCCGTTTCACACGGTCTGCGAGGTCCGGTGACGAGGGTCCGTCAACTCCAAAGGCCAAGATCAGACCGACAGTCCTTGGTATGTTTCTTGGTATCGTCCAGACCCGAACAATGGTAACTGGCCGGATCGTGTGTAGCCCAAACAGGAACTTTTCCAGCCGGAACTTAGAACCCTGGAATGGTAAGTCCAGATATGCAGAGCTTGATCGGTGCCGCAGCCGTGACCCCGGAACCTCGAGATCAGGGCTGTGGTCCCTTACAGTTTTAAATGAAAGGTACTAAGCGTACGTTTAAAATTAATTAAAGGGTTTACAATGCAAAATTAAATGATGTAAAAAAAAGTTTGACAGGTTAAAATTTACAACACGCATAAACATAAAAAATATAAAACTAGGCGAAATTACAAGAATGCGTGTTGATAAAATGCGACAAGAATGCGTGTTGCTATCTGTGGAGGCTTGTAATTGGCTGTTTGTAAACTATCTTCAAGCATATTGTATTATTGTTAGCTGTAAGCCACCCAAATAAAATAAAATAAAATAAAAAACAGGCCCACCATGATATTAGCATCTAATAAGTTAAACGGGGAACCACCACGTGTTCCACAAATCAATTTTGACAATTACTATTTTACAACTTGATATTAGGAATTTAGAAAATAACAATATAAAACTATTAAAGCGAAATCTACACATTTATAGACACAGACACAGATATACTCAGTACTCACCGAGATGGGTTTAAAATATATTAAATAACTACATCTTTAATTTAATTTTTAGTAGTATGCACCGCCAGGCAAAAAGGAAATGTCTTTTTGTGACGCGACTTTTATACCTCCTTCCTCTTTTTTTAAAATACAGTTGACAAGAGGTAATGAAATGTAATGATTTGCCAATTGGATGACAGTTAAGACAGAAAAGAATTATTTGAGTTATTTAGAATAATAACCTAATAACGCAAAACTAATGTATTTTAAGTTGTTTTTAAAGGTTATTGTGTTTAAATTGTAAAAAAATATTAGATTTAAGTCAATAAATCAATATTGCATCCATAACTTTAGTTACTTCAAAACATTATATATGACGTTGAGCGTATCGATTTGAATTAATATAATTGCTAAAAAAGTAACTACGTTACAAATGTTTAAATTAGCCACTTTTAATTTTATGGAGGGATTTTATTAAAAGTAGAGCGCAAACTCTCCTTGATAGATGCGGAGTTTATAGGGACATTTGTGTTTGAAATGATTTCATTATGGACTCTACTAATAAATTCATTTAAAAAATCTGATTTTGTTAAATTACTTATATGAGTTTCGATGGATTTTGATGTAAGTAGGGGAAATGATTTTTCATTAAATAAATCTGAATACGGGACTGCTCGTAATTTGACCTTATTTTCCTCATTTTTTTTTCCATAGGTCAAGAAGCTGAAATCGCTATATGGTTTCAACTACAATTTATACATTTAGCATCTTGAGTATTTCTAGTGCATACCTGAAAATTATGATTTTCTGTACAAATCGAACAAACATCACCATTACGACATAATTTTGCAATATGCTCATATCGCATGTATTTTAGACATTGTTTAACGGGAAGAACATACAGACTGACCTCGTGTCTCCAGTTGTCTAAATACACATAGTCTGGTATCTGTGTGGAAGCAAATATTACCGCAACAGTCTGGGTTGACTGATACGAAACCGCACCACCATCACCTCGAACACGCCGCATAAAACGCCGAACTTGTATTATATTTTTCGAGCTGCCTGCCAGTCAGAGAAAATATTTTTTTATTACTCATAGAAATAGGGACTTAAGTTACTACACCAGTAGCTTCAGTATCCGCTGCAGGAATAGATGCAGTGAGGGATAACTCTTCAATATTTTTTTTTATTTTCTAGTAAAACATTGGCATTATTCGACAAATCGAACGTTATGCCGACTTTATATTTGTTAACAGATATAAAGTCGAAGATGTAAGATTCCTGTGACACAATACTTTCTAATAGCCTGAGGTATTTTAATACGGTCCTTATCAGTAAAAGGTGTGTTTTCTTTTTTGTGACATAAGAAAACGATGAATTCAGTGTTTGAATTTTCTGGGTACTTTCTATTATATGTTTCCACTCTCTAAACTTTATATAAGTCCATTTCATCATCTGAACTATCATCACTTTTGTCAACATCTTTTTTCCGTCTTTTACTACGCCCCCATCTTCGCGAACTCTTATGTTTACATAGAAGTCTTTTTATTTATATAATATGTACAAAATTATATACAAAACAGTACAAAAAATATTTTTGAAAATAGAAGTTTAGAAAAGCGCGCCATTCTTATTCAACAGTTCCCGCCAAAAAACCTTTTCTTGATAAAATTAAAAGTTGCACAGATTACAAAACGTAGTTATAAAAGACTTTTGTTTTTTCTATGTCTATGTATTAGGCCTTGACCCATAATTTTCAATATTTTGTAACATCACTAGCCACTTTGACATTTAAATGTATTGCTGTCTATGGTCGGTTTCTCGTTGCTATGGAAAGTGTTTCTTTTCTTTGTCTACATAGAACAAACAACGGGAAGAAGAAATGTTGACATAGAAACATAGATATATAATATTAAATCACTGCATAGAAAGAAATAGCTATTTCCATTCTCCGAAGAAAAGACTAGAGATCGCCATGCTAAGCTAAGTATGGAGGGTAGAGATAAGGAGAACCATCTCATATGGGAGAAAAGTTGAAAAAGTGTCCAACTGTATGCTATAAATAACAGTTCAAAAATCTTCCACAATGGCGCTGATGCACAAGAAAGGTATGGTATGAAGTTAGGAATAAGAGATGGAGTGAAGTGAGTTGAGTTAGATTATTTAAAAAAAATTGCGACTTTAGTAGACTAAAAGTAGTTAATTCAGTAAATCATGAATATTCTACTTACTCGCGTAGTCGAATATATTTTTATAATCATAACCGAAGAAGATACTAAGATTTAGTTATCTGTTTAAATTTTGCCGCTTTACACCCCGTTAAGTCTTCAGCGCCCCCTAGTGAACGCTTTTTACGGACACTTGTCATGTATGGAGATGGTACTCCTTATCTCTACCCTCCATACCTGCTGGTCATTGAGTTAAAAAAGTTCGTAGATCTACGTACTTTTTCCTGAGTGAAATGAAGAAGTTAGGGCACTGAATAAAAAAGAGATATGATATAGAGTTTTTGGAGGAAACGCTGCATTGGTAGCATTTACCAATCTGTGGTAGACATATTTTACCATCAGATAATGGATGCGTATGCTTGTTTGCCACCTTCGTGGTATAAAAAAATAAAATAAAAATACTCAATTTATTATTATTTTAATTAATAAGAACAAAGTAAAATTATTATTACTAAGTATTATTTTCAGCCAATTTGGAGAAATCTTAAAGTAAACCCAGGCCCGGCGCAAATGAAGTATATCTTAGATTTTTAGTATAAATGAGTAATAAAATGTCATGTAGGTGGCATCATCGAAAACGATGACTAAATGGAGCAAATTGATATTTAGTTTTAGCAGAAACTATTAATTATGATTATATTTTTATTAATTCAAAATATTTAGTATCTCGATGCTTTATTGAGGTAATTACGCTCCGTATTCATCGTGAGCGTCAATAATGTGTCATAAGGCTTCCAAGTGCGAGTGAGAGAGATAGATATGAACATTTGGAATGCTAACGAAGTATGGGAAAAAACCCAAGACCAGCGCGAATGAAATGTATCCCAGATTATTAGTATCAATGATTAATAAAACGTCATATAGAATACTACATAGAAAACGATGGCTAGATCGAGGAAATAGCTATATGTTTTTTTTTTTTTACTTTATATTTCTGGTGAAGTAGAAAGTATCAAAACGAATACAAACATAATCAAAACATCATTTATTACAGATATAACATTAATTATTCAACATTGTCCTCATTTTCTAAATCTAATATTACATTTTGCAAAGAAAGTGCGGGATGTGCGAAACTATCTTGGTGTCTTGCCCACCCAAGATAATATATTATTGACATTACATGGGCACAGCTACCCAACGTCCTTTTCCCGTGGATACATGAACAGTAATGTTCGGAAATTCCATTTCTCCCGTATAAGATGTAGGTATAGTATGTCTTACTTCTCACATGTCGTGATTGGATACGGCATCTGGTAAGTCGACAGTCATCATCTTCATTTAAATTCAACGACACAGGGTCTCGAAAAACTTCGATTTCATACACACCCGTTCGCTTTATGTGCTCACTACAGTACGAGCCAGCTATTTTCATATGGTAAGTGCCCACTGCTAATAAAATAATTTCTTCGCGTGTGAATGTTGGGAATTCATTTAAAAAATGTGGATCGTTGGCTTCTATTCGCACAAACGCTGTCCTTTCTCTGTTCAGATTATTTTGAATAGCATAATCTGCCAAAAGATTTGGTCGATTCATTCTTGCATTTATTATTTCAATAAACTGCCACGTGTACTGACTGTCTTCATACGGCTCTTGGAAGCAGTTTATTAGTGCAGCGGCTATCCGGAAGTCCGACATGGTGTTATGTAAGGTGCGGTTAAAAACACTGTATTTAAATATTTTGAAATCTCTTTTAAATCTCCCATTCATCGTTTCCACGACCCATCTGCACAGGGTTATTAAACGGGATTTGTTGGCCTCTTCACAATGAATTGGGTTTGGCCGCGGCTTATAGATGGATGAACTGCATAGCCTCGACTTTCAAGCGATGGAATGGCATCACGAAATCCTCTGTCTACAATGAATGCATCACCTTCTTCCAAAAAATAATTTATGGTAGCCTCCTCCATCGGACCCTCTGGTTTTGTAGATTTTTTTTCATTATTATCGCATCCGATGATATTGCTGCGAATGGGCCTAATACATCAACAATATGTCCAACTCCACAAATCACCATAAATGGTTTTATTAAATTGGTAAACTTGTGTAAACTGTAGCTCAGTTTTTGAAACAGAAAGTTCGAACTTTTTGAATGAATACCTATATAACCACCGTCGCATATTAAAATGGCTTTTGGCGATTCGTTATTCCCAAATATATGGTTTGGAAGAACTCTGTTTCTTTGTATCACTTCTTCTCTGGTGATCGATCAAACCCCAAATATCCTCTACATTTGGGGTTTGATCACATCAACGAATTCGTTATGTAGGCAATCTCTGACCAAGTGAACTTTGCGGTCTATAGTTTGCCTGGATTTATTGAAAACTGTACCTGATCGTACACTTGGTTCGCTGGTTCGTATTTTGCTGAGGTATATGCCTAGATCTTCTCGAGCAGTACTTGATCGGCGCCGCAAGCTTGGTAATTGTTCATATAAATGGGTGAACTGTTCATGGTCCAAACCAGTCCAGAAATGAAGATGTTCTGGTGTTAGCTCATTAATATCATTAAAATCCAGAACACATAAAATATCTGGAATACAGCTAGCGTTGAAGCCTGTTTGACGGCGTGTCCCGCTGAGGTACATAATCCAAGGTGATGTTCATTAAATGATTGTGACAAATTCTTGCTAACTGGGGTATGAACAGTTGATGGTGGCTCATTAGGTACACCTTTATACTATTCGGAATAGCACAGAGCTGAATGTTATTGCAGCCGTCCACCATGCAACACCGTGACGTGTTAGCCACACGAGTAAATCCGGGAACTGCAAAGATGACATTTTGTGGGTCGGGTGCAACTTGTCCAAGTTATGACTTAATTACGACTTAATGCCTCGTTTATCCTGTGCCAACAGACGTGGAAAATCGAACTTGATCCATCAAAGGCCAACTGTACAAAAATATTTATAAATCAATTATTAATACGATGACAGCAGGCAGGTAACAATCATGTTTTGTAACTATATTTTGCCTCTTTTTAGAATTGGCATGTAAATCACTCTTATAGAGTTAACACGTAGGAAATAAATACAAAAATAAGATATTCATATATAAATGAACAAATAATGACTCGAATGAATACAGCACCACCTACTGTAAGCGGACCAGTAAGTCTTTTTTCGTATTTTGTAAGAAGATTTATCTATTTTATCTTATAGCCCAGGGGTGCCCAAAGTGTGCGCCGCGGCGCCCTGGTGTGCCGTGGAAAGGCAAGAGGAGCGCCGTGAGTCGATCCTCCATCATTATTCGAAACCACAAATGTTAAAAAATAAAATTATAATTTTGTAAAGCAGGTAGGATTAAATATTTGTTTATTATTATTTACAATTACCTGCTTAACCTAACTATAATCATTAAAGGTGCGTATTTATGTATCTTTGTCTAATAGCTAGCGCGTACCCTACCCTACGGTAGGGCGCCGTGACAAAAACTTGAATCGTGTAACTGCGCCGCAGGCTGAAAAAGATTGAAGAAGAACCCCTGTTATAGCCTAATCATTTGTCAGACGTGTACCGTCTATGTGCAATTTATTTTGCACCGGAAAGCTTTATTATCAATAGCTCAGCGGCGAAGGAATACTTCGTGATGAAACTTGCACATATGACATATCTGGTACTTAAAAATCGTACATACCTCTTGTGGCGACTCTAAGTTCCGTAGAATGTATTCCACGAAACGAGATTAAAAAAAAACGCTGAGATAGAACGTGTCTCAGAACTCGTCGCAATGGACGATCACACGTGTAACCCAATTATCCATTTCACTTGCAGAATCGGAGTCCAAAGTAATGCCAAAGTCGTATCAGATGCTTTAAAATATCTCACATTGATAAGAAGAGTGACACTAACCAAAAAAGCAGTTTTTTTAGTAAAGACTAATTTTGCACAAGAAATAATAAAAAAAATTACAACATGTTATAGTTTTTATTGTAGAGAGTATTAAACACTACTGGAATGTATTTAATTTTTTATGAAAAAGTATTTTTAAATAACAGATTTTTCAAAAAAACGTTTTTTAGTGACGTTATTTCATTAATCAAAACGTTCAGTATTTCCTACTTAATGACAACTTACCGACACAATAACAATATAAAAATTTAAATTTAGCAAAAAAACCGTATTTATTTAGAAATTTTATTTTATTGCAAAGTTTTATATCACAATCATGTTTAATTATTTATCTACTAATTAGTTATTATAAATGGTAGTTAATAACAATTGAGATCAAGAAAATAATAAAAAAAAAAAACTTATTCTTAAAGTATTCTATCAAAATAATTAGGAAATAATAATAAATAATAATTAAAAACGTAATAATTAGGAATGAGATTTTGATCAATCAACGATTTTAATGTCGTTTTTCTTTCTTTCAGCCAAACAAAGCTTAGCTTCATACAGAGGTTTCAATAGATTGTTGGTATTAGGATCTTGGTTCCTATTCCTATTCCTGTCTGTTGCCTGCGAGTAGCTACCCTTTTATGTATTATATTAGGTTGTAGTTTAATCTCTTTAAAGCTTTGTTCTAAGTAAGATTGCTTATAAAGTATTTTGACTATAGCAGGTCCATTTAAATCTTTTATCATTTTTATGATTTTAATATCACCTATCTTAACTTTTTCTCCTTCCGTATTCTTAAAAAAATATTTACAGAAAGACTTTTAATATCGTAAAAATCACTATGGCCTATCAAATTAACAATGTATGCGTTTCCTTTTTTTCGCGCGTTCTTTATTGCTGCAATATATTGGTCGGGAACATAAATAGGACCAGATCTTAACATTTTTTTTACTTCTTTCTCAATTGTTGAATGCACCGCATCACCCTCATTTTGTGTGTGACCTTTGATGAGGAATTTGTGGGTTATAGATTTTATTGGCAAAGTTTTTACTACAAACAAATAAAGAGATAGCATGAATTGTTTTTTTTTGTTGCCCACAACAATTGTCAGAATAAAATATATAATCGAAATCTGGATGTAATAATGACATTTTTTCTAAATATTTGAACACACACGTCCACACACTACTTCTGTACAAAAATAACATTCAGTGTGATCTTTTCCTAGTTCAGAAATAGTGAAATTAAAACAATTTAATTTACTTTTATAGTAAAATATTGATATTTCTCCTTTATGCAAGGTCATACTCGTAACCGCCTGCAAGTCATAACAAGACACGATGCAATTATTCATTTTCTTATCATTTTCCTTCTCTATTCTACTTTCATCCTTTTCTTTTAAATGCCCTTGATATTTATCTTCCAAATTTTCTTTTACTTCCGCAATCCTGTACGCTGTGCAAAGATCAGATTGATCTTTTTTGGGTGTGAAAAAACTAATGTTAAATTCCGTATTAAAAACTTTTCTATAAATATGTATTTTTACAAATTGAATATTATTTTCGATGCAATCAACTTTATAATCCCTGTATAAATCTGCTAGCGTCTTTCCTCCGTCATTAAATTCTCTTGAAGTTTGTTTCCGTAAATAGTGACTTTCAATTCGGGGTATACTATTAATGTGTCGTCGTACTTCAATTAAGGTCGCTTCAAAAATTGCTTTTTTATTACCGTGTTTGCCCCTTTGTTCAGGGGTCACTATACATTGGTCGTTTTTCTTATCTATTACTGTTCTAATAGGTTGATCGCCAATACCAAGGATATTTTTAAAATATGTTTTGCATACTCTGGTTTTTTTGCCATTTACCTCGAAATAAAATGCATTCTTTGGTTTTCTATTTTCATTACAGGGTTTGCTCATTACCCTCTCAGCAATCATTTGTGATGACGAAGATACATATGGTTGTCCTAGATTTCTTAGAGTCTGAGCTTCCTTTCTTTTATTAATACCTCTGCTTTTTTTTCGACTATTCTTATTACCTTCATTTACGACAGGATTCAATATGTTAACATTGGCTGGCCCAGAAACTGAGGTAACATTATTTGATTCTAAGGAATGTGTGACAGTACTTCGCCCATCTTCATTGCAGCAATTACTGTTAGTAGTAGGTTGGATTGTAGAGATTTTGTCCACAGCGGAAGAAGCTAATGTCGCCAACGATGGACACTGAATATTAATTATGGTCGGAGGACATTCAAGAGAAGAACTCGACGTAGACGAAGAACTCGACGAGGAAGAGGAACTAGATGAAGAATTACTGGATGATGAGTCTGAAGAAGAAGATGAGTCTAACCGTCGACGGTTTGTAACGGAGGGTCGTAATGGTAAGTAAATAAGGTCATCGTCAGAAGCAGGTGAAAAATCACGTGAAGATGCACGATTGGAGATAGATGACCTGCAATTTCTTCTTTCTGCATGACGTTGTTCATTTGGAGGTAAGTTTTCATCCACATAAAGTTGTTCATCCTAAAATAAGTAATAATTTTAAATAACACAAGAATTAAAAGAGATGCGTCTTTTAACTCATGCAGTAATAATCTTAGCTGGGTGACGAGAAGAAAACAAGGAAAAGATAATGAATTTTTTGGTTACTAAACAGGTTATTGGATCTAATAGTGTATTCTGAATAGTATTTTTAGTTTGATATTACTAGGTAAGAATCTAATACTGTTTTAGACAAGGTAACAAGTAACATGTCCTGCTCCCTGGCGATCTTTAGGTGTAATTTATGGCGATGTTAAGAAGTCACAATATCAAATCCGAGATTGTGGCTAGAAACATCTTCATTTGCATTCTGGTTAATGTCGTCTTCATTGCGATTTAATTCACAATGATTATTGGAGGTCTGGTGTGTCGATGGTTTATTATTTGCGCTTCCTAAATGGACAGATTTAGTCTGAATACCATGACAAGTTCTTTTTTTATATTCTTCTTTATCCTCTAGTGTTTCCTCAAACAACCTTCTAGAAATATTATTCAGTTTGGTTATTCTTGCATTTTGTAAAGGCATTTTAAGTCTGAAAACAAACAAATTCAATTGAATAAACAAAACGAATGTCAAAATAATTATCCCAATTAACGACTCTAAACAAACATTTTTGTTGGTCTGTGTTATTTTGCATGCTTTTTTATTGATCAATAACATCAAAGAAAAAATGTCATTAATAATAATTTGTGAGTAGAAACTAAAAACAGAAAATAAAGATAGACAGCAAACAAATAAAGTCTTGACTTATTTAACATGCAATTAAATACATTGCGTTTGATAATACGATTAAAGGCATTAAACACTAAATGCTTTCACCTTCAAATACGAATATTCCATTTTTAACCCAATATTAGAGTGACACTAAGCAATTAATGACATCATTACTTCACAATTGATTATGAACCCTCTGTTTGGCTCATAGGAGAATGACACTAAAAAAAATAATGACATTTTGAACGTATTCTGGGATCCTATGCTATAAATTACTTTGCATGAGGGAGGGGGGGGGGGGGTCATCATATTCTCAATGTATGCTATCGGTAATAAAATCATTTACTTTATAATAAGCTTAGGCACACAAACGATAATAATATAATGATTTTGTACGTATTCTGCGATCCTATCGTAAAACTGCATCATATTCTCAATGTGCGCTATCGATAATAAAATCATTTACTTTATAATAAGCTTAGGCACACAAACGACAATAATAGAATGATTTTGAACGTATTCTGGGATCCTATTGTAAACATATACTACTTCTATCACATTACTTTCTTGTACTTCAAGGAGATATTTGGGGTTTTAAAGACTGGTAACGTACTTGTAACCTAGTATGGTGGATGTCCATGGACGACGGTAATCGCAAACCGTACAAATTATGTGTGATATTGGACGCTACACTCTAGGCATGACGGCACATCACAAGCTGCGCAATAATAATATTGTCTCTTTTAACAAACAACACAACTATGTCGAATTTTTTCGTTCTTTCCGGCAACTTCCCTCCATATTCTTTTGGGAAATGGATTAGCCCCGAGATATTAGATCCCGAGGAACTGAGTGAGGTCTTGTTTCTATCACCTGAGACGGCGTCAGATATAAATTTGTCCCTTTTTTTTCCTTTGACAAATTAAATTTATTTAGAAACTTTAAATCGGCTGGTACCACTTGCCGATTTAAGTGCAGTGTACCTACGCAGTCAAATCCCTTTTCCCAAATTTTAAGGACTAGGGCATGACTGTTATAGTAATTGTTCATCCATATGGTATGGCCTTTGTTCTCGAGTCCCCCAAGGAGCTCGAGAACTAAATTACTATACCGTATAGCATAATGAGCTGTCAACGGCCTCTGCCTCCCGCCAGAATGTACCTTAAAGCGCCACAGGTAGCCAGTCTGGGAGTCACAGACCTCATAAGTTTTCACACCCACCCCTGCAGCCTTATTTCCGATATATTGTTTGAATGATAGCCACCCCTTCCATTGCGTCAGAGACTCGTCTAAAGCTATATTTTGTTTTAAATTATACAACACCTGAAATTTCGCATTCAGGTGCTGGTGCAGGATTGGATAAACTTTGTAAATTTTGGCCTCTGACCGCGATAAATATGATATGTCTATAGAATTGTCCACGAAATGCAGACAGGAACATATGAGTAAAAATCTATTATAGGAAATATATTTGCCAAAGTAAGGTGTCTCGGACATACCCTTCCTAGACCAATACTCCTTTTGATCGGTTTTGACCGTAATGCCCATTTCGATAAGGATCGCAAAGAATACATACAATTCATCGATTGTGACGTCCCGCCAATGTGAGATGCGGCGAGATCGAGAAAGAGACCTTCATGAATCTTCAAAGCAGTCTTTTGCTGCGCATATCTATTCGTCTCATTAACTATAGTCCCCATAATTTCCGATGGCCAGATTGCTGTAAAATCTGTAAAAAAAATTGCTGTAATGAGGAGCGTATGATGGAGTTAAAATAAATTTAATATTTGCCTAAGCTGTAAACTCGGACAATGCATTATTATGAATATCGATAAATGAATTTAGTTCTTTAGCCGCACCTACAAAATTGCATCAATTTTCGGAAAATATTTCAGCCGGCCTTCCGTGTTGTAACACAAATCTTTGTAATGTCAATGTAGGTAGCTCGCCCATTTTGGATATAAAGTTTTACCTTGCACCCGTCTGCACTGAACGCAATTACGAGCGGTAGCACGAGCGAGAAGTGTACCTCTTATAGGCCAAATTGTTTGTTTGATTATTGCTAGTAGTAGCTGAGGACCGGCATACGCGTTACGTACATGTGTATATCTAAATAATAAGTTACATAATTGATGAGAAGAATCTACTGAATTGGATGTATTTTGTCGTATGAGTATTTAGAACATTTTAAACATCCTCCAACTCGTATCAATTATGAAAGGAGATAAGGGTAATAGTTTTGATTTAACACTTAGCTGGTTTTTTTCTTGCAATAATTTATATTCTATAAAAAAATTTTGCTGTTGAGCTATTAGACACAACAATTTAAAAGAATTTGACAATTCGTCTACGGTTATACGTATTCTGTAGTGATTGTAGTAGCAGTTGTTCGTAATTCAGGTAATTCGACGTTTTTAAAATGATGTGGATTTAAAGTGGGCCAATCGTCCTTACCTTTAAGCAAGAATTACAGTCCATGCCACCACAATGATAAATCTTGTAACTGACTAAAGTTAGCACCGCGAGATATCAAGTCAGCAGGATTAAGACTTGTAGGTACGGTCGAGGTCAGATCCGGTGTACCACTTTTCGACCTTATTACTTGGCAATTGGATAAGTACTTAGCATTTGGTCCTTTTTGTCCACTCCCCCCCATGCATGTGTTAATATATTTTTTTAAAGTTACCCTCATTCATACCTAGTAAATAAGTTTAAAGATGCGTTCAATTTAAAAACAAAACCGGCCAAGTGGGAGTTGGACTCGCGTACAAGGGGTTCCATTATCTATACAACGTTAGATAAAAATATCGAGAAAAAAACGGCAAACTAAGAAAAAAAAAATGTTAAGTTGCATGAGAGCCCCTTTATTCTGTTTTTAGTGTTTGCTGTTATAGCAACATTAGAAATACATCATCTGTGAAAAATTTCAATTGTCTATCACGGTTCATGAGAAACAGAGCCTGATGACAGACAAACAGATGGACAGCATAATCTTAGACGGACAGCGGAGTCTTAGCAATACCTAACCTGCACAAATACCCATTGGGTACGGAACCCCAAAAAAACTAAGCAAATTTTAGGGAAGTGACATTTTGGAATCAGGGGATATTTTGAGGAAGAGACATTTTGGGATAGGTATATTTTAGAGAAGGGACATTTTAGGGAAGAGACATTTTAGGAAAGGGACATTTTAGGGAAGCGACATTTTAGGGACATTTTGGGAATGGGACATTATGGACCCAAACGTTTTTGTCTACCCCACCCATCATGATGTTATAATCTAGTATCAGGACGGGTTTAGTAGACTCTCGTACTTGATTCACAGCATTGCCATGGTATGTAGAGATCATAGCCACTCTATTTACATCTCTCCATACCATGACATCGACGTCCCCTGAGGTTAGACCAGTGATCTGACCCTTACGCATGTTCCCCTTTGTGAGGTTGTAAATAGCCTGTGGAAAAAACTGGCGATTTGTCCGCAGGGTTCCCATACAATCAATTCCCGAAGCCTTGAGACGTCGTGCAAGACTTGAGGAATTGTAAAAATTGTCCATCCACAAAGTATGTTCTTTATTCCCAAGACCATATTGTGTAAGTCTTAAGACGATGGAAGGCGTGGATGCGTTTAATGGCTCTTCTGGCTGCTATTGCGGGGATTTCTTGGGCATAAATCTCAAACCGCCATAAATAGCCAGATTGAGATTCACAAATCTCATAAGATTTAATCTCCATAACAGCAGCTTTATTAGGAACTAATTGGTTAATTTGTAACCAACCTTTCCACTGCAAAAGAGATTCGTCCCTACGAAATGTTTTGTGAGAGCTTATATAAGGATTGAAATTTATGGTTGAGATGTGCCAATATGGGCTTTTTTTTTAAATAATTTGGCCTCGGAAACAGACAGCCTTGACGCACACATGTCTTCATTGTTTGTAAAATGTATGTATTTATTCAGTAATAAAAATCTATTAATCGACATGTATGCGCCAAAACCGGGAGTACAAAATATATCAGCAGTGGTACTCCAGTATTCATCAAATCTGGACTTAACAACAAACCCCATCGCAATAATTATACCTAAGTATATGTATAGCTCATCAGCTGTGGTATCACGCCACTGGCTGATGCGGCTATTGGCATGGAGGTTGTCGTAATCTATTATCTGTTGTGCCACCTGCTGAGCATATCGGTTTGTTTCCGAAGCAATGTATTCCATAAACTGACGATCCCATATGGCAACGAAAATGTCATATGGATCGACATGTGGAATTGTTGGACCAATACTCTCTGAAAACGTTTCCCGCCTCAATTCAGGTGAAATTGGAAGATTCGGAAACGTCTCCCAATCAAACTGGTAAAAACTGTTTGGCTGCAGCGTCTCCGCAAAACCAACTTCAACCACAGGAGCAGACGTTGGAATGTTGCTGGATTCAGCCACTTTATCCTCTATTGGCGTCTCTAACAGACTTTAAACCGCCCTCGGGATGAATTGACTTAATGCCTTAACGTCGCTCTCGTCAGAGCTTCCATCGCTTCCTGTAACAAATAATAATTGATTTTTGGTCTCCAACAGATTGTTAACTACACGGTCTGGTAAAAGACTGAAAATTTAAACCAAGCTGATGTCGATTGCTACTTACCAAAATTAAGTGCGAACTTAATTTCATCATCACTCAAGTTCTGACGAGGGCGACGATGACGCACTAGTGATGAGCTCGATAGTATACTCGCAGGTGACTGGCTACATTCAACAAACCTGAAATAAAAATGTTATGTTAAAGCAGGAAATTAGTGACAGGCAAGATTAAATGGCAAGAATAATTAAATATAATGTCAGTAACTAAAGCACCAGATATATTGTTAACTATTATTAATTAAAATACTATCATATTATTAATATTTAAATAAAACACTTGATTGATTAACTGAGTGAATGATGAAGTGAATGAAAACTTACATTGCAGGCGATAGCGGCATCGATGAAGTACCGCATTCCACGAACCTGAAATAAAAAGTTTTGTAGTACATATCTCTAAAGAAGATAAACCTCACATAATATATATTTGTATGATCTATAAGTTAACTGGCATTAATTAATTTCGCCTATTGTACCACTCGCATGCAATAAAGTTTTAAATAAATAATATTGAAGCTACTTACATTGAAGGTGAAGGCGGCATCGCTAAAGACCCACCATATTCCACTAACATGAAATAAAACGTTTTGTAGTACCTATATCTAAGGAAGATAAACGTCACTTAACTATCTGCATCACCTAAGAGTTAACTGGCATTAATTAATTTCGCCTATTATACCAATAGTATGTAACAAAGTTCTAAATAAATAATAAACAAATAAATTTAGAAGCAACTTACATTGCCGGCGAGGGTGATATCGCAGCAGCAGGAGGCTGTAGTGCGGGAGAAGCAGTCAGCGTGGGTATGGGAACAGTTTGTGATCTAGACCGAAAATTGAAATGATTATAATAATAATTTATTCTTAAAATATCAACACACATAAATAAAAATACTTACGGTTGCCACACGCGCATTCGCTTGGGATGAAGGGTTTGAACGAACGACGAACGATGAACGCTTCAAGACCCACACCGACGGGCATTTCAGTAATATCTTGTATTATAAGTCTAAAATGAAATGGCATTTATAATTAACACTTACACATTTTTTAAAAATATAATTTAAAAAATTAAAGTATGTGTCAGCTTCGACACACGAGACTTTACACCTTAGAAAATATTTCAAAATACATAGATTTGTAATGCTATTTTTATGCACGCGGTACAATACATAATCAATATAAAAAAAATACATAAAAGCTTAGCATAGCTTACTTCTCAATAGTTGATGGTCTAAGACGCCTATTGGGGCCTTGAGGGGTACGTCTACTACGACTACCCCGACGTGCACGAATACCACCACCACCTCGTGGAACTGCCACCCCTTCCTCCACTATCACCGGCATCAGCACTCGTGCGCCTCTCCCTCGTCGTCCTCCATGGGTACGTGCGCCTCTGGTCACTCTAGTTAAAAAAACATGCATGCATAGAAATACCAGTACCATAAAAACAACACTCATCCAAATAATTCATGCAAAAAAATCCTTGCAAAGAATCCATGCGAAAAATCCATGCGAAAGAAAACAATATATTATACAAAAAAAAATCAATACTAAAAAGAGGAATCCAAAATCACACTTTACCGTCTTATCCATATTAATTCAACAACCAAATGAAACTGCCTGTCCTTGACCTTGGTCGCTTCTGTATTGTCTAATGTATTTTAGATTTATTCATTACGCAAAATTTTATGGAAATTATATAGATTAAATACTTTTTACGTATAAATTTACGTATTTAGTTACGTGTATAGATACTTTACCTCTTGGTGGCGCGGTAGTGGAGTGTTATCATTAATAGTAATTAATTATTGCGGAATTATTGGCACGATAATCAAGGGAAGGAGATTTTGAACTGCGTGGATTAGAATAGATAAAAATAGTTCGAAACCAGTAAGGAAGGTGCACAATACCTTATCAATGTCGAGTCCAGCTCCTGCGGCTGACACGTGGAACCGGCTATAGAAAACCGAATCTGGGTTCGTGGCCGGTAGGTATCCTTATCACGACACTAAGCTGATAGTCTTGCACTTCAATTTTCAGAATGATAATAATCACTCGAACTGGAGTTGTTGTCCATCAAACAATTAATTACGGAGGGCGCGGTTTACGGCGGCCTTTACCAAAAGATGCAGTTTTGCTAAGAGTCCGGTTTGCTAAAGCACGATATCACTTCAATCCGCGAGATGTCCCCAATGGACATTCATTGTCTCGCTCTTGCGAACGAGAAGGGTATGTGCAGGAGATGGGAATAGGAAGTAAATTTAGTGCCAATTTAACAATTAATTTCAAATAAAAAGGTGAGCGATTTTACTAAACTTTACGCGGCAAATTCAAAATGCGACACCGGCGCAACCATTCTCCCCGGCTTGAAGGGGTACCTTCAAAATAAACTAAATATTATTAAAATTGGAAACTAAATCTAACAAAAACTAATCTAATAAACTTACGATTACTTTTTTTGTAGTAATGTTAATTAGGCAAAGGCGAACAACTGGACGTAAATACGAGCCAGTCGCAGTTCTAACACGTACTATTCGACCCCATTAGATGAAGGATTATGTGGATAAAAGAAACAATTCTTGAAGATGAACACGGATTTATTTGGATAAGAGTTAAGCACTACAAATCTGCTACAGATCGCAATGATGGCGAAAAAAAAAACTGAAGGGCAGATGTCAAATTCAAATGACATTACATCGTTGACAACTGACATTGACAGAATGAGTTGCGTTTACAGATTCAACACTGGCCCTTAAACCAAAACATTCTTAAAACAAATAGTTATTGTTTACAATTAACAAAATAACAAAACATAAGTATACAATGTCAGTTTACAATGTTACTATCTACCACTATTATTATCCCTATGGATAAAACCATTTACTTTTACACAAAAAACTTTCATTTTTACTCTTATAAAAACATGTTAAACATAACATACCCAACAATGACACTGTATGTATTAAGAGTAAATTTACCTACCTTAAAAACAAAACCAGTATAGGAACGCCTATCACCTTCGTTCCTGCCCCAATCAGCATCAGCATAAGCAGTGATTGATAGACCACCTTTGACAAAAGTTAAATGTAAATCTTTTGTACCTTTAAGATAACGGAGGACCCGTTTTGCAGACTTCCAGTGAACCTCGGTGTAACAGTCATTGAACTGGCTGAGATAACTCACTGCATGTGAAATATCCGGTCGTGATCCTACTGCCACATACATAAGAGATCCTATTAAGCCTCGGTAGTCATATTTATTATCACATTTTTTTTTCTTTTCCAGCTTTATGCCAGTTTCCATAGGAGTAGATGCTGGCTTGCAATCTTCCATTCTAAACTTCTTAAGAATGTTCTCTATGTAATTTGTTTGATCAAGAGTAATTTTTCCTTCTGACATCGAGATTCTCATTCCCAAGATGTGACTTGCTGGTCCTAAATCTGTTATCTCAAATTCCTTTTTAAGAATCTCTTTTATTCTCTCCTTTTCTTGTGAATTAGGAGTTGAAAAGAATATTATGTCGTCAACATATAAAGCTATTATTAATAGCTCATCTTTGCTTCGTTTATAAAATACACAGGGCTCTGAAGAAGATTTCATAAAGTTCAATTTTTTACACAAAACTGCATTTATTTTCTCATACCAAGCTTTTGACGCTTGTTTCAAACCATATATGGCTTTATTAAGTTTTTATACTTTATCTTCTTTCCCTTTTACAACGAAACATTCTGGTTGTTCCATGTAAATCGTTTCATGAAGGTCGCCGTTCAAAAATGCTGTTTTCACATCCAGGTACTCTATGTTCATAGAGTATTCCGCTGCTACAGCGAGCAGTGTTCGAAGTGTAGAGTATCTCACAACGGGTGAAAACGTCTCTTCATAGTCAATACCTCTTTTCTGTGTATATCCTTTTGCGACTAATCGTGCTTTGTATTTCAAAAGTTCACCGTTTACTCCACGCTTCTTCCTGAATACCCATTTACATTTTACAGGCCGCTGATTCTCTTTTCTCTCAGTAAGAGTCCAGCATTTGTTTAAAATGAATGAATTATATTCATTTTTCATGGCTTCCTTCCATTTCTCAGCTTCAGGTCCAGACAGAGCTTCTTTGACAGACAAATACTCATCAACATTCTCATTTTTCACATCAGTGTGGAACACTGATAAAAACGAATCAGGCTCGTCGTCCTCTGTCATTGAACTTGTAGTTGTACTTTCCTCCTCATCTGGATCTGGAACGTAAGTATCATCCGCAGCAGTATTTGAAATAAAACTCTCGTCACTCTCAGAATCATGTACTGTGATCGTGCTCATCCTGTGTTCACCTTCATTTATTATTGTTGTGTCATCAGAATGAGTGTCAGCGTATGATTCTGAATGTAACGATTCATGATTATCGTTATCATTATTGTCCAATCCATTCGACAGTGGCATTACTGAATGGACAGAATCAATACTAGAAATATCATCATTTGACACATTAGAACTGATAAAAATATTTTCAAAAAATGTTAAATCACGGGCTTTAATACATTCTCTAGGATTATCAGTTTTGATCAATCTATAGCCCTTTGTCTCCTCACAATAGCCCACAAATATAAATTTCTCAGCCTTCGGATCCAACTTTGTACGAACATGCTTAGCATAGGCTATGCAACCAAATATTCGCAAATGTGACAAGCATACCTTTTTATTAGTCCACTTCTCCTCAGGTGTACACCCTTTCACTGCAATAGTGGGCGAGCGATTCTTGAGATAGACCGCTGTATTGACAGCTTCAGCCCAGAATTGTTTTCCAAGGCCAGCTTCTTGTAGCAAACAACGCGCCTTCTCCATAATGCTTCTATTGGCTCGTTCAGCAACACCATTTTGCTGCGGTGAGTGGGGTGTTGTGGTCTGATGCCGTATGCCGTTCCCTTTCAGGAAGTTCTGAAAATTACAATTAATATATTCACCTCCATTGTCACTCCTTATTGCTTTTAATTTTTTATTTGTTTGGTTCTCAACCAAAGTCTTCCACTCTTTAAATTTCTCAAACACTTCATCCTTTGTTTTTAAAAAGTATATGAATGTTTTCCGAGAAAAACGTCTATAAATGTCAGAAAGTATCTAGATCCGCTAAAAGATTGACTAGGCATAGGTCCACATAAATTAGTATGAACCAACTCTAATAATTCAGTGGCTCTATTCAAAGATTTCTTAGGAAAAGACTTCTTAGTTTGTTTTCCTTTAACACAAACTTCACATTGCTGAAATGAATTATTATTAGCAAAAGAAATACCTCTAGCCATACCTTTGTTTAAAAGCTCCATGCTTTTATGGTTGAGATGACCCAAGCGACGATGCCATACCTTCTGGGAAGTCGGATCACTGCCCTCCACAGCTGCCACCATTGCCGTATTGGAATTAGCAATGTCATCATGGCCAGCCTTCTGATAAGCTGCACCGCCTAAACCTGTAGAGTTTTCTACTAAACTGCATCTCATGGGAACGGATTCAACAGTATCTAGCCGATATACACCCTCTTTGTGAGATGCTGAGGCAACCACAGCCTCCCCATCATATATATGACAGCCCTGACTACTGAAAACCACTTTGAATACTTTTCCTACCATTGCACTAACCGATAACAAGTTCGCTGTTAAATTTGGTACATAATGCACTTTACTAATTGTTTTTACATTACCATTTTTCATTCTAACTTTAATAGAACCTTGTCCAGCCGTGTACAACTTGTCACCATTGGCTACTTTCACCTCTAATTGTCCATCGTTTACAAAGTTACCCATCACAGTCTTGTCGCAACACATATGTCCAGAAGCACCGCTATCGATGTACCATGATTCACTATTAATGTTCGCTGAAAGTGCAGTAAGCAATGCCTTCGAATGGTCCGTATTGCACTTCGGAGTCTTCTTACCAGCATTCTTGGGACAATCCCTCATAAAGTGTCCAGTCTTCTTGCACTTGAAACACCGTGCTTGCTTCCGTCCGACCACAGCCAGTGCGCTCTCAGTCTTGTCATCCCTGCGAAGATTTTCTTGTAACAATTTTCCTTTTACCAGATCACTTGACAGCTTGAGATTGGAGTTTTCCATCGCCATGATCAAAGGGTCATAGTCCACAGAAAGGCCGCTCAACATGATGACAGCCACGAACTCATCATCCAGGGGTGATTCAATTTCACTGAGCTGCTGTGAAACTTCTGTGATTTTGTTGAGATATGCTTCCATGTTTTCATGTTCACTTAATTTGGTTGAAAACAATGTCCTCAGAAGCCCGAGTCTTCGACATAGACCTCGGTCCTCATACGCCTTCTGCAGATTTGTCCATGCCTCATGTGCAGTCTTCGCCTTCCGTATATGAGGTATTGCCGTCGACTGTACATTCAAGGCAATTTTAGCCAGTGCTTTTGCTACCTTTTTCTCATCACTGTTCTCGTTATGTTTCTCCACATACTCCCAAAGTTCCTCATGCACGAGAATCATGCGCATCATGAACTTCCACGACGAGTAATTCTCGATGCCCCGGAGCTTCTCAATACACATCGAACTTGAAGCCGATGACATCGTGGTGGCCGTGCCGCTTCGAGGTTAACAATACGCCGGTCGAGAATTCTTGCGCAGTTACGTGAAAATATGTCGATATTTTATATCTAATATGTCAAATTCAAATGACATTACATCGTTGACAACTGACATTGACAGAATGAGTTGCGTTTACAGATTCAACATTAGACCCCGGAAAAGTCTCTTCCACTACCCCAAGTGGCCAATGCAAGGGTGGTGTTTTCTCCGTCAAAAGAATAACAACAGTAACGACAGTAATCGGGTTTGACGGAATATTGCATTTTTGTCTCGACTGCAGGGTATGCAAGAAGTCTGTTCTCCAGCGCTTCCAAAACGATTGAACTAATTTATCCAATAAAGCATGGCGCGACAGAAGATGAATCCGATCTTCATCTACAGCGGGAAAATATTTTAACGGTGTCATATAAAAAAAATGCGCTGTAGTCAATGCAAGAGGCTCCGAGAGATCACTAGACAATGTCCTACACAGAGGTCTGGTATTTATTACCGCCTTGACTTGAGTGAGCACGGTGCTCAGCTCCTCAAAGGAAATAATTTGACTACCTATGACGCGAAACAAATGCGATTTTAAACTTTTGATATTAGCTTCCCAATTACCACCAAAATGGCTTGCAGCTGGCGTATTTAATGACCACTCAATATGATTTTCAAATTCGGCAAATTCGGTATTAAAGTGCTTGGAACATAGAAGAGAGTGCAACTCGGAAATATTACGACGGGCTCCAACATAATTTGTACCGTTATCAGAGTACATTCGAGCAACAGGACCGCGATGCGACAAAAATCGTTTGAATGCATCCATAAAACATGAAGTACTTAAATCACTTGCTAATTCTATATGAATCGCACGAGTCGTCATACAGATAAAAAGACAAATATAAGCTTTTGTGGAACGTATGCCACGACCACGAGAAATTGTTACCCTGAAAGGACCTGCGTAGTCCGTACCGGTGTGTACGAAAGGTTTAGCGGTTTGAATAATACGACAAGAACGATGGTCGGCCATTTCGGGTGCGATCAACTTTGGACGAAGCTTGAAACACGGGATACATTTATGAACTACGGAGCGGATCAAATTACGTGCAGAAATAATCCAGTATTTCTGCCGTAAGATCGACATAAGCAAATCAGGACCAGCATGACAATTTACCTTATGGCAATATTCAACTAAAAGATTGACGACATGATCTTTGCGCGGGAGAACTATAGGGTATTTTTGATCATAACTTAATTCAGATTGGTTTAATCGACCACCAACACGAATAAGTCCATCTTTTAAAATGGTTTCAAATGTTGTAAAGAACGACTACAAGTTTTATTCGACTCCAAGCTTTTAAATTCAGACTCAAAGTAATAGTGTTGAAGTTCACGAAGTACTACCAGTTCTGCCTTGTTTAGATCGCTAGAACTAATGTGCTCTTGCAGAGGAAGAATCTTACAAAACGACAAACAAAAACGACGCTGCGCAAGAGTAATGACCAAGATGAGACCCGCAGGTCTAAAAAGGCCACTTGCGCAATATCATCGCAATATTGCTATTTGACACTAAAGCAATTCTGCTTGTAAATCTGTCAAGTATTCTGCATTTCAGCCAATTTCTGCATATGAATTGTATCCAAATCATATTATGAATTGCAATTCAAGTGGCCATTTTACGATCGCTGTCATCTTTCATGCAGTAATTCATAACAAGAATTGAAAATGAATTGCCAAAACGGCCTTTTTAGACCTGCCGGCTTGCTAACAATAAAATAGGTGTTTTTTCTTTCGGTGCGGTGGACAATAAAGCGTGTTTCTTTTCCTCTGGAGGAGTACCATTGTGGGGTCAAATGAACTTATTGGCCATTCGTGAATTGGTGCACGACACCACGAAGAGCCACAAAACCAGAGTGGATGATCCAAAATTTGTGCAGGTGTCAACCCACGTGACAGACAGTCCGCGGGGTTATCTGCACCCGATACGTGGTAAAAATTCTGCGGTGGCAAATCTAAGTGAATTTTTGCCACTCTATTCGCAACAAAATTATCCCAACGATGGATAGAACAATGAGTTCAACATAAAGCAACAGTTGAGTCTGAAAATGCGAAAATTCTATCTATATCTATGCGGCTATGACAAGCATTGACGATTGAGCAAATGAGCTGTGCTAACTCTAATATTATAAGCGCATAACTCAAGGCGCGCAATAGAAACTACTTTCTGAGGGGCTACCCTCGACTTAGCACCGATGAGATGCACCTGAATGTCATTACCGTTTTGTATATGAAAGTACACAACACCCCCATATGCTTTCTCACTAGCATCTGCGAATCCGACAACTGTCACAACACTAGTTTTGGTAATTCCGACATAGCGTGATATTTTTATTTGCTCGAGCATAGGAAGTTCGGCTCTAAAGCGATTCCACAATCTAACGACATTATCAGGAGGTGTGTCATCCCAATCACAATGAGACAACCAAAGATCTTTAATAAGGAGCTTCGCGTATAAAACTACAGGTGCTACAAATCCCATGATGTCCCATATCCTAGCGACACACGACAGCATGTTTCTTTTAGTACAAGTTGACTGAGTAGAGCAAATTTTTATACTAGACAAATCGGAAGAAGGTAAGCAACACAAACCGAGAACTTTGTGCGTACTATTCTCGTCGAATTCTTTGACAGTTGACTTACTCGTTGGTTTAAAACTTAATTAAGGCTAACGGGCAGATCTTTTACAAGAAAGCTAGGGTCTGTCCGGAGACAACCTAGCAGAAGCTCATGCTACGATTGAATGACGTTCTATCTGGTCTCGAAACAGTATGTGGAGCCAGATACAATGTCATACTTCTATGAATTAGATATTTAATAAACAAAACTTTAACTGGAACTATTATTGATAAGCAGTTAATATGTCATCGCTGCATTATATAATGATGACGGGGCGCTGAGGGGTTGACATAACTCCTCCCGCCCTAAGTTCAGAACCCTCGGGAAATTTAACTTCTTGGGGGTTGCGACCTTTAAAAAATAAGAATCTAAAAATATTTTTTTTTATATTTTAAAATAATTAATATGAAAGTTATACAAAAGATTAAATATAAAATAATAGTCGCTACACTTATACCTTGCACTTTAATGACTTTTATATTTTCACTTTCACTAAGTTCACTTAAGGATTCCTGCATCTTCACTAAGTTTGTTAAATACTTTGTGTCGTCTAAGTTTATTCCCTGCATGTCTATAGGGGTTAATTCTGTATTCTCAATCTTAATTTCATTTAATTTAATGCGGGGTGTGCTTTTATAGGTTATTTCTCCAAATGAATTTTGTAAGTGCCGTAGGTATAAATTACCTAAGTTAACTTCACAACCTGGGTCCGTCTTTAGAATATACGTCCCGTTAATAGGTGTTTTATTTATTTCCTTTCCGCATTTATCTGACATAATTATATTACCTTTTGAATATATTATCCAATCTGATGTTGAAAGGCGTTGGGCCTTAATATCCTCAATAAAGACAGCATAAGGGATGCACAGTGACGTATCTTCATGATATTCCATCAACTGTTCTACACAGGTGGGTAATTTATATGACACAATTTCTTTATCTGTTCACAGGAATTCATCATTTGATATCTCTTCACATGGTGATGCTACGGATGAGTATAACGAACCTTTCACCATAAGGAAGGGATATTCAGGGATTATATAATGGGCTTGTTCTTAATTTCATTATAAACTGGTAAAGAATAAATTTTGTAAAAGTCGTAAGTATTATTGTCTGTTAATGGGACCTCTATTATAAACGTTATCTGGTTTCCTTTCACATAAGCCTTAACTAATAACATACGTTCTATTTTAATTAAATTACTTTTTATTACAGGATATAACAAATGATTATTTGATTTTTATATATTAATCAAGATTTCAAATAATTCTATTGAATTTACAATTGACTGGTGTAAAACAGAAACTTTGCTTAAGGCAAGAGCGTTTTCAATTTCATTTAGAATAATGTATATTGTTCTGAAACTATTTATAAAAGTTGTAAACATACTTAATATATAAGTAGAGTAAATTGACTTATTTTCTTTATTATTTAAATCTTTAACCATTGATTAAATTCGCTTTAAACGTTCGTTTTGAATAATAGAATTATTATAAATAATTTCAGTATTGTTAATTTGATAAACCAATATTTTGGTAATTAGGGTAATTTTGTTTTGTAATAAATTTTGATTCTTATTTAAATCCTGAATTAAGCTATCGTATCTGAGTGCATCCTCGTTGTCTAGGTTTCCATTGATGGATTTAATCACTGTACCTAAGGGATTTATTAAACCTCTTAAATCTTTGCGTGGAAACGATTTGCCTATATTTAGAGATTGTAGAGTCTCTTATGAATTCTGTTTGAGATCTAATAATGTTAAATTCACTATGATGTGGCTTATTATCATTAATTAACTTAATAAAATCTTTATATCCAATAATATTATATTCTAAATTATCATATATTTTAACTAAATCTAAAACTTTTATAATTATCCACTTATTTTCTTGCTTATATGCGGAACCTTTTCTTACAGGAAGAGGTCCTGGATTTCTATCAATGTTTTGAAGTTGAAGGGCCAGGCTGTGGCTCATCAGAACCGTGGCTATGACGCACGACCTGTGGAGGGCGTTTAATACTTTTTAAAGGAACCTTACTATTTCTAGTACCTATATTTATTGGTACTGTGTTACGAATAGCTGGACCACTAACTTGGGCCTTTTGATATAAGGGTTTATCTTTACTTTGACGCTTATTTACTGCTTTAGCGAAAATAGTGCTTCCTTCATTTAATTCGGGACTAGTTTCGCTACTTTTCCTTTTAATTTATTTTTCTTTTAACTCTATCATTCTATTAGTAATAAAATTATATAAATATTTTTTCCTTTTTGCATGATCCTTTAATAACTGTTGCGTATATGTTTTTTCGAAGCTAATATTAAATATATCGTTAGAATCTGTATGTCCAAAGATTACTTCAAATTGTGTAAGTTGTGTTACACTATGAATTGTATTATTATATGCCATAATTGAATATGTCATTACTGATACTGCATCTGTAAACTTTTGTTCATATTTTGCCAATCTATAAATTTCTAAAAAAGTGGAATGAAATCTTTCTATTATATCTGTAGAATTTGGGTTATTTGGTGTAGTAATATGTAATTCAATTTTATACATTTCTGTTAATTCCTTCATTAACAGATTATTAAATTCAGTCCCTGGATCGCATGATATCTTTTTAGGGATTCCATAAAATGAAAAATATTTAATTAACGCTCGAACTACTTCCGGCGTTGAACGATTACTTATATTAATTGCTTGACCTAACTCACTAAAAGCATCAACTAAAGTTAAATAATATCTACCCTCTATACTAAATAAATCTATAAATATTTCTTGAAAAGGCGCATTTTGCGTCTGTGTAAGTTATTGTAAGGGTTTTATAGGTTTTCTTTCGTATTTCATTTTCCTACATAATTCACTCGCATTTATTATAGCTGAAACAGTGTCCTGTAAATTTTCCCAATAGTAATTTCTTTTAATTCTAACCATTGTTTCTTTAATTCCACGATGGCATGTTTTTCCTTCGTGATGTTTTAATACTATTGCCTTTTGTTCGTTTTCGTTTCTATATAAACTACTCGTTCGGTTCATTCTAACATTTTTAGTGTATCCTTTTTAAATAATGTTATAATCGTATTTTCAAAATCAACCCTGTGTTCCTTTTCTTCAAAGTAGATAAAATATTTAATTTTTGGTCTTATATATTCTTTTAAAAAGTTTTTAACTAGTTCTGTATTATTTAAAGGTAAAAATACTTCTAAAATTCTTTGTTTTGGTCTAGATAAATCTTTAACATGTAATTCGTTTTTAAACCATGAAAAAACTAAAATTTGATTTGGTTTAGTATCAATTGCTTCATTTAATATTGGTATACCTGAGGTGTCATAATTTACATTAGAATGTGATGTTTCATTACTGCTCGATACTGAAGGTATCGGGTATTGTTCCTCAAACTCTAAATCATCTGGGCTTACTGAAATGGTAGCAGATGAATCTGAAATAGTTATTGTTCTGCTATCTTCCGATAATCTTTGATTTTCGGCTCATCTAGCTATTTTACCTATAACGTTTGTTAAATATTTTTGTAACTTCTTTCCTTCTCATCTACGTTAACTATTAATGAATTTTTATCATCATCTATTACATTTAATTTTACGCGAGATAATGCATCTGCGTTTGTATTTTGTTTTCCTTTTTTATAAATTATTACAAAATCGTACTCCTGTAATCTTAAACGCCATCTCGTTAATTGACTATTTGGTTCTTTAATAGAATAAAGCCATGCCAATGGGCGATGGTCTGTGTAAATTTTAAATCTTTTGCCAAATAAATATGGTCTGAAGTGTTTAACTGCCCATATTATGGCTAACAATTCACGTTCTATTCTACTTGCATAAGCGATTGGATGATCTTCGCCAAGAGATCCTTGAGAAAGTACTGCGCCTAACGCTATGTTTGAAGCATCCCTATTCTGTTCTTAGAATTGCTGACAGAGTGCTAATGCATCATCACCACTCTGCTATCTTAGTTAGTTGGTCTGAGCAACAGTCCAGTTCAAAGCTTCGGGCCATCACGGACGCATATCTAATCTCCTAGTTTATGGTGTAATCCAGTTTAATAATTGTGAATCTTTTCCAGTTTAATAAATTTTCTTTTTTAAAAAGTCTTTTAAAAAGTCCGTTCTAACATTGGTGGCAGCGGTGGGATCCGTAAATCTCTAAAACACCCAAATACGCTATCCGAAGACCGTTTTTGTGAAAAAAAAGTGAAAAGTGAAATAACTCAAATTTTCGTGAAATAAAATATAAAAGGTAATATAAAAGGTATAAGTACCTACTTATCGATATACTCTCTACGCTTTGTATTGTGGTCCCGTGATCTGAATTAAACTAAACGTCATATCCGGCATATTCTGTAAATTCCATCAAACTAAAAGTATATAAATTTTATAATAAATATAAATCAATATAAAGTGTGTTCCTGTGGTTTTTCCATCATCACCCCTTGTGTCCACTGTGTCATAAGTGGTACTCAGCTGCGGGCCGAGTCAGCCCGAAAGCGGTATCCAGCTCCGACCAGGCGAGGTGACGTCCTGACATCCATGTCCAAAATAAAGTGTGTATAAAAAAAAATATTGCCAAAAGTGCAAAGTGAATATCCAAAGTGTAAAGTGTTTAAATCCTAAATAATATTAATCAAATAATATCCGTGTGATTCCGAACGAATTATCCCATCCAGCGGGCATGCATCGAGTCGCCGTGCTTATCTTCATCGCCTACGTATTGATTATAATACTGTAAGTCTTAAGCTATTATTATTGTATTAGGTTACTAAGATATTTTAGGGTTCAGTGGAACAATCCGATCAAGAATTTTGATCTTTACTTTTAAATTTTCAATATGTCGAAAAGCGAAAAAACTTCAGAAGGTTTAACTGTTAACATTCCAATGCTGGGTCCCGATGCCGGTCCGTCCGGTGAAATAAATCCTCCGCCTAGTTCTCCCAAGGGAACTACCCGGAAGGGAACTGCCCCAGGTCCAGTCAGGGTCGAATTAGATCTCAGTACTTTATTTAAATTTATAAAACCATTTGATGGTTCAAGAGAAAGTGTAAATTCGTTCATAATAAATAATGCGTATGATTTAGCAACAGAAATTCAAAAGCCTATTTTATTCCGTTATATATACAGTCAGCTATAGAGCAAAGCTGAAATAGCTTGCTCTATTAAAGAATTTAAAAATTGGGGACAACTTAAAGAGCTCCTACTGAACCAATTCTGTGAGCGAAAACATTATGCACATATACTAATGGACCTACAGGAGTGCAAGCAGTCTTTAAACGAAAACGTAACTCAATATTCATTGCGTGTTGAGACTTACCTATCTCAACTTTTAACAGAAACAACATTATCCAACTGCACACTCCGTGAACTCCCTGGCCGTTCAGCGGCCATGGAAGATTTAGCTTTGCACCATTTCCTTATGGGTTTACATCCCCGAATTTCAAATATAGTTCGCTGTAGGGACCCACGAAATTTAAATCAGGCAATCAATATCGCTATTTCTGAGGAACGCATACAGCAAAGCCTGTATAAGCGACCCCAATTATCAAATAATAATTACAACACACATTCTAATGGTCAAAAATCGTCATCATCACAATCCTTCTGTTCCTGCGTCTCATCAGGCCGGGCTAGCTAACCGGTTTCGACTCCGCGCCCCCTCCCTTGCGCGCGACACCCCGCGCGCGACCCTCCGCGTGCGCCCGCGGCTTAGCGGAGGAGCCCTCTCATTCCGCACTGAGGATTCGCCCCACCACCTCACCTACGCGACGCACGCACCGCGGCTATTCATACCAGTACCTAAAATATACAGTTCATATCGAAGCAATCTTTTATTTGGCGGAGACCACCAGCTGTACCCCTGGAGCTCTGCCCCCTAACAGTGGTCCTTCGCAAGGAAAACAGAAGAATAGCCGTCTTATTTTCTGCGAAGCGCAAACATCGTTCGGACTGGACTTTGGACCGAGACGCCCCGACAAGGAGTTGCGCATGCGCGGATTGTGCCGCACTCCACGTGGTCGAATTGGAGTCAAGAAAGAATTACATTAATTCTAAGTGAGTCCGTTCCATTTTCCCTTTCTTTTCCTGTCTTTTGTTTAACCTTTTTCCAGGAAAATAGAATAGTGCTACATGGATCAGTCATGTGTGATCTCTTCATACGTAGCCTAATCATATATTAACGATTAAATTTTCAATTTCATCAAAAAATCAATTTAAAATTTGTAAAAAAAATAATACCTATCTATTTAGAATAACATTGTCAGTTATACCTAATCAACGAGCACGTGCTCGCCATTGTTCTATTGTTCACTTTTTCCCATACAGCTTAATGCAGTAGGCATTTTATACTTGTTATTTGTTATCTAACCTGTATTAAATACACAGGTTACTTATTCGTCTTTCTTTATCTGGCTTATCTGCCAATAATTAATTTGCAAATAATAGATGCCTACTTGCATTCTTATATACTCATCACGACTTTGAAAGCTACTTTCTTATTTTCCCCTTTATTTCTTTTATCTTTCTCTGCGCTTCAGGCTCTTATTGTGCCTTATTAAGCTATAATTATGTCTGAAGCTAAATTAAAAGAACTTGTTATGAGGCGTGGGGGCTATAAAGCCAAACTAACCTATTTTGCCAACTTTTTAAAATTATTGCCTAATTTTCAGCTGAGCCCTTTCCAACTATCAGAGTTACAGTGCCGTGTAAATGTAATGCAAACGCTATATAATGATTTCGATGCGTTACAGATGGAGTTGGAGTTGTTGTCGGAGAACACAGCCGAGGCATATGCTGAGCGGGATCAGTTCGAGTCGATGTATTACGCGCAGATGGGCCACGCGCGGTCGTTACTTGACCCTCCGCGTTCGTCTTCCCCTGCACTTGTCTCCGCGGCCTCCACTGGTGACAATCTACACGGCTCTGGTTGCAAGCATGATTTTGTGCGCTTACCCAAGATCGACTTGCCTCATTTCAACGGCGACTATCAGCACTGGCTTGAATTCCGAGATACGTATATTTCCCTTATTCACAATAACAGTAGTATACAAGACATTAATAAATTTCACTATCTGCGTGCTACCCTTAAAGGCAGCGCAGCAGTTGTTATTAAAAGCATAGATTTCAAAGCTGATAATTATGCTATCGCTTGGCAATGAAAGGTTACTTATAAACAATCATGTTCAAGCCTTATTTAATTTTGAACCCATACTTAAAGAATCTAGTTCATCATTACGTAATATGATCGATGTAACTAATAAAAATTTAAGAGCCCTTGACACTCTAGAACAGCCTACTTCACATTGGGACACACTGATCATTTTTATGATGTCCAAAAAATTGGATGTTGTGACCAATCGTGAGTGGGAAGAATTTAAAAATAATTTAGAGCAATATCCTAATTTAAAAGATTTTCTTAAATTTTTATCTAATCGATCAGATTTAATCGAGTCAATAAATCATAATAATACAAACACAAAACTAACACATAATTTAAATACAAAATACACACAAGAAATAATTAAAAATAAAAGCTACCTTATGGCACATCCACACATGCCGCCGGCTTATGCCGCCGGGTTTGCCGACGACTTTCAGACCGCCTTGCCGCTGACTTTGCCGCCGGCTTTACCGGCGGCCTGCAGTCGCGGTTGTAATTTACGCAGAAGTGTTGTGACTTTCGTTGAAATTAGTCGTGTACGTAGAATCGAAAGATGTTGGACTATGATATAGTTGCGTGTATCGCAAGTGTAGTGTTGTATGTCATTATTCATAAAAAGAACCGTAAAATCAAACGAAGATATTGGGTCAGACCAAGTCTTCGAAATAGGCCTAATGTGTCCCCGATACTTGAAGATTTTAGGAAGGACGACATAAACCGAAGAAATATTCGTTCAAAATTTAACACTTTTCTAAGGATCTCTAGTGAAGAATTTGAAATATTACTGAATTTAACTGGACCCATGATATCAAAAACTGACACCCGCTGGAGAAATGCTGTGTCAGCTTCCGATCGACTAGCAATTACTTTGAGATACCTGGCTAAAGGAGACTCTTATTTTTCACTCGGTACACTGTTTAAAGTGTCTCCACAAGTTATTTCTTTAATAATTCCAGATGTTTGTCAAACTTTGGTGTCTACATTATCCAATTATTTAAGGGTAAGTACAAAATATCCGTAACACATTAGGTAGTTAGAAATTGAACACCTACATTAGAAAACAAAACAGACCACATACATTCACACAGTTACGGCATGTGCAAGACACAATTATAATATTTAATTTTATACTGTAGGGGAGAGTGCAATGGGTAACAGTGAATCAACTTTTTTGTAGAGCTAAATATTGCCACAATTTAACACTTTTAGAATGTGTTTTTATAATAAAGCCTGACCAAAATCAATAAGGTACATACTGCCATAGCAATCTAAGGGCTACCATTCACAGGTTTATAGATATGACTATTTTTTTAAGAAAGGATTTCCCTTTTTTAAAACATCAAAATATTTTGCTTTTATACCTACTTTTCCATCGCACCCCGGTAGCGAGTCTTCCTTACGGCGACGCTCAACGGGGTCTGAATCAGCGCGAGGGCAATACAAAATAGAACGTAAAATGCTATATCGTGTAAATGTGCGCATTATATAGGCCGTGTTCGATCCACTGTACCCCTTGATCCACCGTTACCCATACATTTTACATACATATAACTAGAACTAAACACACAAATATCACAAACAATTTTTTTTTTACAGATGCCGAATACACATGGAGAATGGCTATCAGTGGCTCGAAGTTTCATGCAGAAATGGAATGTACCTAATTGCGTAGGTGCCCTCGATGGGAAACATATACGTATACTATGTCCAACTAATAGCGGTTCTGATTTTTTTAATTATAAGTCATATATCAGTATTGTTTTGCTAGCTTTAATCGATGCCAATTATAACTTTTTATACGTAGACATTGGATGTCAGGGCAGAATATCTGATGGTGGAGTTCTACGAAATTCAACTTTATATGATATGATATGAGATGGAACTTTAAGTCTGCCACAAGCGATTTCATTACAAGGGAGAAATACACCTGTACCTTTTTATTTCATCGGTGACGATGCTTTCCCCATCTCACAGAATATAATAAAACCGTTTTCTGGATATCATGCAAAAGAATCACCTGAGAGGGACTTTAATTATAGACTTAGTCGCGGGCGCATGGTTGTAGAAGACGCGTTTGGTATTTTATCTAATAAATTCAGAATTTTGCATTCACGCATTGGTTTACAAAATGAGAAAGCAAAAAATATCGTGATGGCTTGTGTGCATCTGCATAATTTTATGAGGAGAAATGAAAGAACTACTGATGGAGTTTTGAACGAAATGCAACAAAATATACCGCAGATCGCTCTAAATGTAGAACCAAGTGTAATTAGAAATGAGCTAAAATGTTATTTTCTATCGGAACAAGGTCAGCTTCCTTGGCAATATCAAATATAATGTTTGAAAGAAATAAAATATGATTATTCAAATAATTGTTTTATTTAGGAATCAGAAACATGTATCAATAATTTTAAGCTTTTATTAAAATAAAATAATTTAACTGAAAATATAAACATTTATTTTAGTTTTAAGTAAAGGCATTGCGTGTTTCGTCATTTTAATATGTAACCTTATTTTAATCTATTACACTATTTTCGGGTAAATTATTTTCCAAGACTTGTAACAGACTGTCACTTGTATTGACATCTGGGCTATTTTGCATTTCATACTCTGATTGAACAGAGTAAGAGCGCGAAGTTGAGGGCGACGGTGACATTGCTAACGTTGTAGGTTGGCCGGTGAAGTATCCTGGCCGAACATTTTGATAACGAAGAGGCTGAGTAGTATTACTGGTATCAAAATTCATCGAACCAATTCTCATTTCTGCTTCGTAGACAATATTCTGGATTTGATGTTGTACTGTACACATCGTGTATTGATCCATCTTCCTCAACTTGCTACTTATATAGTCTGCAAATATAGCAGCATCATCGCGTTGCCTTGCATTAGACGTGATCTCCCTCAGTAATTGCAAAGCTTCATCAACATCAGGTTCCCTCTCTATATTTCGCTTTCGTGAAGTCCTTGTCGAAGGTAGCGTAGTCCGGGGAGTGATATTATCTTGAGAAGACTGAAAATAAAAAGGAAATCTTATAAATAATTGCAAACACGCTTCAATACTATATTTTGAATATATCCTATCAGTATGTAAATATAAAATAAAAACCAATCTTATAAACATAACATGTATATATACAATCACCACTGATGACGCCTATTTAAGCTACATTTACTCAGTAAATAATTGATATTATTTCTTTATATATTTTTTTCATCTTACATATTGGCCATATATCACGTCCTCAAGTATTGCAAATGTCTCACCAGTCACCCTGTACACTCTTCACGAGCGCTTATTCCCGAATACTTCGCTTTCGGTAAGTGTTATGCCGACTACATAAGGTCAAAAACGAGAGTATGCTCGCCTGCGCTCCGTGGTATTATGTATTGTTACCGGGTTGTAGGTAGTAGGTATCTAAAATATTAATATGCGAAGCAAAAACTTTGTACCCCTATTAACGAAAATATTACATAATGAAATATGTATTTTAAATTTATTATGGTCGACCAACTAGTCTACTTAATTATAAGAATTTGATGGGTACTTACACTAGGTGTGTGGCTGTTCAGAGTCGGTACCGGTGCATTCTTGTCATTAAGAAATGATAACGCCTTATAAGCAAACCATTTCGGCAATTGAACATCATCCCGTCCAGATCCACTCCTTTTAGATTCTTCATATTTGCGTTTTTCTCGAAAATAATGGCTGGATAAATTCTTCAGTTTTCTCTCAATTTCTGATGATGCTATGTTGAACACAGAAGCAATATCCCTAACAGCATCATTTCTTTTGTTGCGATTCTTGAAATCCATATGCCTTGGGTTCCACAATAGTTCATTTTCTTGATACTTTTCTATTAATAAAAGTACTGCACTATCATCCCAGTTAAATTCTGTCATTTCGTTATTTAATTGAATACGACAACACTACCACTCCGTATCGAAGCCGCAAGCAAACTGCCGCCGGCACCAAAAGCCGCGCGTGCCGCAGGTAAAAGATGCATGAGCCGGCGGCATGGCCGGCGGCCTGGCCGCCGGGTTGACCGCCGGCCGTGCCGCCGGGCATGTGTGGATGCGCCATTACACCTACAACTCTTAAAACTAATTCTAATAATTATAATTCTTACCTGACTAATAACAAAATTTCTTGTGCTATGTGTTCACAAAATCATTATTTATTTAGTTGTCAATCTTTCAGAAATTTAGATGTTGATTCACGTATTAAAAAAGCATCAGAAAGCAATGTTTGTATGAACTGCTTACGACCAGGCCATACAGACAAGCGATGTAAACTTTCACATTGCAAATATTGCACACTTAAACACAATACCCTCTTACATAGGGATTCAGACAATCAGTCAGTTAACAATATTGTATTGTCAACTAATACAGAAATATCTAAAACAGACAATAATCAGAACATTGTACTGCTATCCACAGCTATGGCGAACGCAGCGGACGTCAATGGGAAGCTGCATCCTGTCAGGCTCCTGTTGGATAACGGCAGCACGTCCAACTTTATCACTCGAGACCTTTGTGAGAAGCTGGGCTTGTCAAAGGAAGGTACTACCTCCACTGTCTCAGGTATCAATGGTCAAATTTCTAAAACCTCCGAAAGCTGTACTCTTACTGTTCAGTCTTGTTTTGGTGGTTATAAGGCGAATATAACTTGTTTTATTTTGCCGTGCATAACACAAACACTGCCTGGGTCTTACGTGGATAAAAAACTTATTAATATCCCGCCAGGTCTTCAGTTAGCAGATCCCACATTTTATGTGCCATCAGCTGTCGACATCCTCGTAGGCGCTGAAATATTTTGGGACGTCTTATGTTCCCATACAGTTCATTTAGGTAAAAATCAACCTAGATTACAGTCTTCTAAACTAGGTTGACTCATATCAGGGTGCGTGTCTCTACCTCATGGACGTACACATCCTTCTTGTCATTTTTCTCATGACGTATGTAATCAGCTAACTCGGTTCTGGGACCTTGATTCTGTTAAGTGTAGTAGCTCTTTTTCATCTGAAGAAGAAGCTTGCGAAAATATTTTTCGAAAAACAACTCGACGTGATGACAGTGGCCAATTTGTGGTCACTATACCATTAAAGGACTCTCCCGAGTGCTTAGGAGACTCATACGCAATGGCTAAATGTCGATTTCTCTCCCTAGAACGTAAATTTGACCGCAACCCTATATTTAAAACCAGATATTTAGAATTCATGCAAGAGTATTTACAATTAAATCATATGACAGAAAAACCAAAATCAGAAAAATGTAATTTTCAATACTATTTACCTCATCATGGTGTTGAGCGGGAGTCGAGTACTACCACTAAACTTCGGGTTGTCTTTGACGCGTCAGCCGCCAGCACCTCGGGTAAATCCTTCAATGATATACACATGATAGGTCCTACAGTGCAAGAGGACTTACTATCTATTCTTTTAAGATACAGACAGCATAAATATGTTGTTACTTCTGACGTAGAGAAGATGTATAGAGCCATTTTGATAGAGCCATCTCAGCGTTCTCTACAACAAATCGTCTTTAGATTTGATCCTTCAGAACCTTTAAAAACATATTGTCTTAATACAGTGACGTACGGCACTGCTTCGGCACCGTACCTTGCTACTAAATGCTTAGTTTCTTTAGCAGAGAAGGCTTTAGACCCAAAGGTTAGTGACTCTATCAAGAGCGACTTTTACGTAGATGACTATTTGAGTGGCGGTGACTCTACCGATTCAGTCATAGAGCAATGTAGAGGCGTGATTGAAACTCTATCATCTGCAAAATTTCATTTACGCAAGTGGCAGTCAAATAGTCCAAAAATATTAGAGTCTATTACTAACTTTCTTTCAAATAATACAGACAAAAAATTAAATTTAAATGACGCTTCTCCTAGTAAAACTCTTGGTTTATACTGGGACTGTAATTCAGATAATTTATTTTTTACAGTAGATTTAAATGTTAACCTCAAAGTTACAAAACGTAATATTTTATCTTTAATCAGCCAGGTGTTTGATCCCCTTGGCCTCGTTGGGCCATGCATAGTTCAGGGGAAATTTATTCTTCAACAGTTATGGATACTTAAGTGTACCTGGGATGAAGAGGTTCCATCAGATCTAAAATCACAATTTCTTGAATTTGTAGAGTCACTTCCAACTCTCAACTCTATTCGCATTCCTCGGTGGGTTTCTTGTAGTAATCCTTTATTATTAGAGCTTCACACTTTCACAGACGCCTCAGAACGCGCTTATGGCGCGTGTGTTTACGTAAGGACGGTAGCAGTTGATGGTGCAGTTAGCGTTCGCCTTTTAACTTCAAAAAACAAGGTTGCTCCAATAAAACCTACAACCATACCACGTATGGAGTTGTGTGGTGCGCTATTGGGTACACGACTCTTTCAGAAGGTACGCAAATCTCTTACTCTTAATTTCCATCATTGCTACTTTTGGTGTGACTCTACGATCGTACTAGGTTGGCTTTCTACACCACCTAGTAAGCTCGACCAATTTGTACGCAATAGAGTAAGTGAGATTCAAGAAATTACGACCGGCCAGACGTGGTGCTATGTACCTTCCAAATGCAACCCTGCTGATCTCGCATCTCGGGGGGTGAAGGCTGATTACATCAGCTCATCCACTCTTTGGTGGTTAGGTCCTGATTTTATCAATCAGATTAAAATACAATTTCCCATTTTTCCTAATTTGCAAAGTAATTTATTATTAGAAACAGCTTTATATACAGACAAACAGACAGACAATCAGACAAACTTAAATAATATTATACAGCCTAACTTAATTTCTAATTTAATACATAAAATGTCTTCTTATACTAAATTAATCAGAGTGGTAGCGTATATACAAAGATTCATTTTTAATTGCAAAAATAAAGTTAAAAAATCATTATATTTAACTTTTACAGAACTCCAATCATCGCAGAATTTAATTATACAGACTGCTCAACAGGAAATGTTTCCTGAAGAGTATACAATTCTTACATCAGAAAAAACTTTACATAAAAAGAATCGTTTAATAAGTCTTTCTCCCTTTATAGATTCACAGAACTTAATTCGTGTAGGCGGTCGTTTAGTAAACTCTAATTACGATTACAATGTCAAACACCCTATTTTATTGTGTAGTAAACACCATTTGACAAAAATTATCTTTGAAAAAGAGCACAAAGCACTATTTCATGCAGGGCCTCAATTACTGTTGGCACATATACGTCTTACCTACTGGCCTCTTGCTGGAAAAAATCTTGCTAAGCACGTAGTGCGTTCCTGTGTTCGCTGTACTCGCTTTAGGGCTCAGCCTATTCAGATTTCTATGGGTAACCTACCTACTGATAGGACGCACCTTGAGTTTCCTTTTTTGAATACAGGTATCGATTACGCCGGGCCAGTGCTTATAGCCGACCGTAAAGGTAGAGGTTGTCGACTTTTTAAATCTTATATTTGTGTTTTTGTGTGCTTTGCAGTTAGAGCCGTGCACCTAGAGTTGGTGTCCGACTTAACCAAGGAGGCATTTCTTGCGGCCTTCAGCCGATTCATAAGTAGAAGGGGCAAACCTCAACGCGTGTACTCCGACAACGGCACAACCTTTGTGGGAGCGTTCAACGAACTTTCACGCTTCTTACAGGTTTCATCTAAGCATATAGAGTCTGATCTTGCGAACCAAGGTATTGAATTTAAATTCATTCCTGCCTACTCTCCACACTTTGGTGGGATATGGGAAGCAGCAGTAAAGTCAACCAAACATCTTTTGCGTAGAGTCTTGAGTCTTACTCACTTAACGTATGAAGAGTTGTCGACATGTTTGATCCAGGTAGAGGCTATTTTAAATTCCAGACCCTTAACGCCTTTGTCCACTGATCCTTCAGATCTTTCTTTTCTTTCCCCTTCTCATTTCCTCCTCGGACGAGCTCAGAGTTCGATTCCACGACCTCAGCTCACCGATGTCAACATACAGCGCCTCCAACGATTCGACCGCATCGAAAAATTGAGACAACATTTTTGGCAGCGCTATTCTAACGAATATGTGTCTCTTCTACAGCAACGAACCAAGTGGCAGACGGGCAGTCAAGACCTCAAGGTTGGAGCAATGGTCCTTGTACGGGACGCCAATCTACCGCCTCTACTGTGGCTGCTTGGTAGAGTAGTCGCTGTCAAGCCTGGGACAGACGGGCGCAGTCGAGTCGCTGACATACGCACGAAGAAGGGCACCATAACTCGTGCCTACAACAACATCGTGCCGCTTCCACTTCAGTGACCTGTTCCCGGGGGAATATGTTCCTGCGTCTCATCAGGCCGGGCTAGCTAACCGGTTTCGACTCCGCGCCCCCTCCCTTGCGCGCGACACCCCGCGCGCGACCCTCCGCGTGCGCCCGCGGCTTAGCGGAGGAGCCCTCTCATTCCGCACTGAGGATTCGCCCGACCACCTCACCTACGCGACGCACGCACCGCGGCTATTCATACCAGTACCTAAAATATACAGTTCATATCGAAGCAATCTTTTATTTGGCGGAGACCACCAGCTGTACCCCTGGAGCTCTGCCCCCTAACACCTTCCGACCATCAGAGTCATCTCGAAGAATTCCTGATAGAAATGAGTCGAATTTTAAACCACAATCTAGACCGTATTATAATAATAATCAGAATCCTAGCTCATCATCATCAAGAGACGCACCGTTTTGCCGTTACTGTAAGAAATCCGGGCACGTGCTAGAAAATTGTAGCCTTCGAGAATATAATAATAGTAGGAGGTCGCAAAATCAACCATTTACTCCCTTAAATCCGCGTCCAAGAGTAAATTTTACTGAAATAAATAACGATGACCAAGGCGTCGATGAAACCGACGGCAATCAAAATTTAAACTAGCTTCGGTCCCGTTAAAGTATCGCGCGGGGCAAGTCCCTCTTGTTCAAGTCGATACAAAATATAAAATAAAAAATATGACCAATGGACATGGTAACCAGCCCCAAACTCACGGTCTTTCGTTAAATAAAAATATGACCAATGGCCAGGGTAACCAGCCCCAAACTCACGGTCTTTCGTTAAATAAAAATATGACCAATGGACAGGGTAGCCAGCCCCAAACTCACGGTCTTTCGTTAAATAAAAACATGACCAATGGACAGGGTAACCAGCCCCAAACTCACGGTATCCCCTTTGATGTTGAAAAGATCAATGGACAGTGTAGCCAGCCCCAAACTCACGATCTCTCTAACAAAAAAAATGAAACCTATAAAAAAGAAATAAATAATATCTACGAAATCCTGACTAATAAAAGATACTTACCTTTCATTAAACTTAAAACGTCAATAAACGAAAAAGAACTTACTTTTCTTATAGATTCTGGAGCGTTCTTATGCATAGTAAAAAGCAGTTCTATAACTCGTAAACCTAATGTATGCAATGAAGATAATATCACAGTCAAGGGAATTGACTCAAAAAATAATTTATTAAAAAGTATAGGTCATTTCAATCTGCAATTACAAATTGTAATTGCAGATTGAAATACAAATGTTTCACATACATTTCATATTTTTGATAATATTGATCTTCCATACGATGGTATAATAGGTAACGATCTGTTTTTAAAATACAATTGTAAAATCAACTATAAATCACATTCCTTAGAAATAAATAATTTTAACACAGAATTATCATTCCCTGAACCCTCCTATATTATTGAACCAAGATCTGAAAAGGTTATCGAATGCCCAGTTGATAATCCAGAAAATATAAAAAAGGAATAATATGTGATCAACATCTTTCTAATTCACTTTTAATATCAAATTGCCTGGTTAAAGTAAAAAATAATAATAGAGTAAATTTAACAGTCCTTAATACATCTGATGAACCGGTAACGATAAAATCTAACCTGCTATTAAAAATTTATAATATTGATAATGAAAATCAAATGTATAATTGTAATAAAAACCAAAGTAGTATTGAAAGAAAACAACAGTTATTAAATCTCGTACGAACTGATCATTTAAATTTAGAAGAAACAAATTATATACATGATATCTGTAGTGAATATTCAGATATATTCCATTTACCTGGTGACCAATTGACCAGTACAAACATAGTTCATCATGAAATCCGCACGTCTTCAGATCAACCTATTAATGTAAAATCGTATCGCTTTCCTGAAATACATAAACAAGAAGTCCAAACACAAATAAATAAAATGTTAAATGAGAACATTATAAAACCATCTAAATCACCATGGTCCTCCCCTATTTGGGTCGTACCTAAAAAACTCGATGCGTCTGGAAATAGAAAATGGAGAATAGTAATTGATTACCGGAAGCTCAATGATATTACTATAGGAGAAACCTATCCAATTCCGCAAATTAATGAAATATTAGACCAATTAGGACAAAGTAAATACTTTTCAACCCTTGATCTTGCATCAGGATTCCACCGAATTAAAATGAGCCCTGATGATGCGCCAAAAACGGCTTTCAGTGTTCCGCAAGGTCACTTTGAATTTAATCGAATGCCTTTCGGCCTAAAAAACGCACCTGCAACCTTTCAAAGAACAATGAATACAGTCTTATCAGGTTTGCAGGGATTACACTGCTTCGTTTACCTAGATGACATTGTAATTTATTCACACTCTTTAGAAAGTCACATAGATAAATTATCCATTGTTTTTGACAGACTCAGAAATTTCCAACTAAAATTACAACCCGACAAATGCGAATTTCTCCATAAAGAAGTAGGTTACCTAGGTCATATTAGCGACGAAGGCGTAAAACCCAATCCTGAGAAAGTAAAGGCAGTAGTAGACTTTCCAACCCCTCAATGTCCCAAAGATATTAAAAGCTTTCTCGGACTAGCATCCTATTATCGTCGCTTTATACCAGATTTCTCAAAATTCACAAAATCCCTTACAAGTTTACTTAAAAAGGATGTACCCTTTGTATGGACTAATACACAACAATTAGCCTTTGAACAATTAAAATTCAAATTAGTAACTGCTCCTATCCTAATCTATCCTGATTTTACGAAACCTTTCTTGTTGACATGTGATGCTTCGAACTACGCTATTTCCGCTATCCTATCACAAGGCGATGTAGGTAAAGACAGGCCAATAGCATATTCCTCAAGAACATTAAATAAAGCAGAAACTAATTATACAGTAACCGAAAAAGAATGTCTTGCAATCGTTTATGGAACAAAAGTGTTTCGTCCCTACTTATTCGGTCGTAGTTTTAAAATAATAACAGACCATAAACCATTGAATTGGCTATTTAATTGCAAATATCCAGGTTCCAGACTAGTCCGTTGGAGACTTAAACTTGAGGAATATGACTACGAGATCCAGTATAAAAAGGGCAAAATAAATACCAACGCCGATGCTCTGTCCCGGTATCCTGTAAACTTAACCCAACCCGATAACCTAATTAATGTCCTTGGTGATAATGAAACACAAGAAGCTCCTCCTATCGTAAGTCCACCTGAAAATATACCCTTAGTAGAAAGTCCCGGTTAACCAGAACTTCCAGAATTACCTGAATTTTTTGACTTACCTGAAGAATACTTTGAAAATCCCGAAGCGCCGAAGGAAATAGTCCTTCCCAATCCTGACGTAGAATCACTGCATCTAATGAATCCTTAAGTCATAGAGAGACGTACTCCGAATACCTGAAAAAAAAACAAATAATATATCATCTACTTCTAACGTTAAAATTCTAGAATATAATGAAAACTTATTAAAAACCAAAGTAAAAAGAATTATTATACCTACCTCTATAGATCTTGACGAGTCAAATGCTTACGTTGAAGAAATCCTTAATAATACGCCAAACTCTGCCGCAATCGTAGATCGTGAAAGAACCCTACATTCATTTTTAAAATTCACTAATAATAATGTCACTTATTACTTCCTATTTGTTAAAGTTTATCATTACGATAAAAACACTTACGAAGATATTTTTATAAATCTCCAAAATCTTACAAATGAATTAGTGGTCGAAGGTGTAAAAGAACTTAGTATTACAGATTTTAAAAATCCTTTCGATAGTCATAGTTTTACTAAAATTTATAATATATTAATGCATCTTTTTAATAATAGTGAGATAACTATATATATATATATATATATATATATATATATATATATATATATATATATATATATATATATAAACATCCTTATTTACCCCACAATGAGTGAAATCCCTAAAATACTGAAAGAAAATCATAACATTCCTATTTCTGGTCATTTAGGCTCTAATAGGATGCTAAAACGTATTCAAGAAAAATATTATTGGCGAAACATGCGTAGTCACGTTGAAAATTATGTTCGTAAATGTGAATTATGCCAAAGTTATAAGGCTCTTCGTAAATGTAATCGCGCTCCCATGCAAATCACCACTACGTCAACTCAGCCATTTAAATAATAGCATTAGACATAGTAGGTCCACTTCCTGAAGCTGGTAGTGCCAAGTTAAAATATATTCTCACCCTTCAGGATGATTTAACTAAATATTCAGCCGCTTATCCAATCTATAATACTACAGCCGAAGAAACATCAGAATGTCTTATTCATTTTATTTCTCAGTTTGGTATCCCAAAATCTATTTTAACCGATCAAGGCACAAATTTCACTGCTGAATTGTTTAAACAAACCTGTAATTTTCTGAAAATTAAGCAATTATGGTCAACACCATATCATCCCCAAACTCAAGGCGCCCTTGAAAGGAGCCACTCCACTCTGAAAGAATACTTAAAATCTTTTATTAATGAGAACCAAAACAATTGGCATAGATATGTTTATACAGCGATGTTAACTTATAACACTACAGTTCATTGAACAACCAATTTCACCCCATATGAACTCGTATTCGGTCATAAAGCGATTATCCCAACCTCTATCTTTGAAACCTCATTAGAACAAACTTATAATTCTTACGTCAGAGTCCTTCAACAAAGGTTAAAACTTTCTAGAGAAAAAGCTATAGAAAATATCCTAAAATCTAAAAACATTTCTAAAACTTACTATGATAAACATTCTAAACCGGTTAAATATAAAGCGGGTGACATGGTTTATGTTAAAAATCATCTTCGTCTCCGTAAAGCATTGTCGGCAATCTGGAAAGGTCCCTATAAAGTTATAAAAATAAACGGAAATAATACACTTACCTTACTTGTAAACAGACGACACGTAAAATATCATTACGATGAAGTCAAATTGGCTGAAACCGATATTGAGTAGATTAAGATAGTTTTTACTTAGCCTTAAAATATAAGTTTAATTAGTATTAAAATATAAAAATTATTATATTCCAGGCTTGGTGCAACAAGCGTCTGCGTTTTCTCATTGGATATGATACAACCGATAAATAAAAGTATTGGCATATATTTCGATCCTGTCGGAACCGTCAAGGTCTCGGATGACCAACTCCATGTCTTAGTCCCTGTAGATATTAGCTATATAAAACCACATATTGAAAATATTAAAAACTATTCCATCCACTGAAACTTTTTGTAATTTGAATTATAATTTTAATTTCACTAATTGTAAAAACCATTTAAAACCATTGATTGTTCGCTATGATGGTATCCTGAGAGATTATAGTGCCATTTCTCATTTAACTTCCGATAGAAGTAAAAGATCAGCTTGGTTTGCTGGAGTTGGTACTGTATTTAAACAAATAATTGGAACCATGGATGAAAATGATGCAATCCGATACAATAACGCCATTCAAACCCTGCATTCCTCAAATAAAAAGCTTGCATCTTTATTAAAAGACAATATTTTAATTACTAGTTCAGCTTTAGAAAATTATAATAAAACATTAAAATTAAAAAAGAAAATGAAATCCGTTTGAATAGCGCTATTGATTCTATAAATAAAAACATGCTAAATGTCGAATTAGAAACAAAATTTAATGAACTTTACGAAGAACTTTCAGCTAGTATATTTACATTGTCGTTCCGAATTGCAAGCATAATCAACTCTATTATGTTAGTAAAAAGTCATTCAATCCATCCATTTGTTTTAACTCCTAAACAATTATATATTGAACTTGGAAAGAATATAAAAAAAATACCAAAAAATCAGGAACTACCCTTAAACTTAAATTTAAACAGTATGTACATAGTATTATTGATATGGCGCAATTGTCCTGTTATTATGTAGAAAATAAGATTGTATTTGTTATTAAAATCCCTTTAGTTTTAAGAATAGAGTATAGCTTATACAAGCCGTTTCCACTACCTGTATCACATGATAATGTGGATCCTCAATCATATGCTATGATTGTACCTACCTGTAGTTATATAGCTGTAAGTAAAGATAAAAATTCTTATATCTGTCTGAATAATATTAATAACTGTGTGAAAACTATTAATACTAATTATATTTGCAGTCATATGGACGTAAATTCAATTGAAAGTACGCCTATTTGTGAAACCGAATTATTATGTAAAATTTTTAAAACTCTCCCAGAACAATGTGAAACCAGGCTTATTTATGGACAAATAGATATTTGGCAAGAACTTACAAATAGTAAATGGTTATTTGTTGAAACTCAACCCATAAAAATCGATATAGAATGTCCTTCAGAAGTGTCTCAATATAAATTAATTGGTACTGGAATATTAAATCTGCAGACAAACTGCAAAGCTTATTATAAAAATAAAATATTTTCATATAAATCCTGTTCTAATTTAACTATCAAATCAATTGCACCGGACTTTAATCTTATTGATGATCCATGTTGCAACTCTGAAAAATTAAATAAATTAAAATCAAAATCAACTCCTTTAAAACTATTAGATATAAACTTTGAAAAGCTTTCCGATATTGCTAGTAAACAAATAATTACCGATGTTAATAAAATCATAAATAAGCCTGACCCACTCTTAGAATATGATTCCCATTTTCCTATTTTAATATATTGTATTATTGTAATAATTTTATTTTTTGCTATTTTTAAACTATGGAAGAGGTTAAATAAGCGTCCACCCTTGACTAGAACCCAAGATTTAAATTCAAGTACACAAACTGAACCTCCTGTTAATAATCCTCCTCCAGTTGTAGAGGTAACCCCTTTACCCCAACTTAGAAGAGTTCTATAAAAACTTACCCTTAACCGGTAAGTTTTATTTTACGCGGGGGGCTGTTACATCCCTATTCTGTTCTTAGAATTGGTGACAGAGTGCTGATGCATCATCACCACTCTGCTATCTTAGTTAGTTGGTCTAAACAACAGTCCAGTTCAGAGCTAGACACGGGCCATCACGGACGCATATCTAATCTCCTAGTTTATGGTGTAATCCAGTTTAATAATTGTGAATCTTTTCCAGTTTAATAAATTTTCTTTTTTAAAAAGTCTTTTAAAAAGTCCGTTCTAACAGGTCGTTAAAATAAATGGCTTATCAAAATCTGGGTATTGCAACAATGGTGCATTAATTAATAACTATTTACATTTTTGAAATGACTATATATTTTTCGCTAATAATTATTTTATTTCTTTTCTTTAAACACACTGTCATAGGTTGTGTTATTTTTGCAAAATCTTTTATGAATCTTCTATAGTATCCTACTAATCCTAAGAAGCTTTTAATTTCAGTAATAGTCTTAGGTATAGGATAGTCTAATACTGCTTTTATTTTATCGTTATTTGTTTTAAGGCCATCCTTAGTGATTGTATGCCCTAAATATAGTACTTCTTTTCTTAAAAACTAACTGTCTAAAGTCTAACTGGACTTTTAAATATGTTTTACGTATTCTATCAAAAACTATTCTTAAACTATTTATATGATCATGTAGTGATCCTGAAATTACTATTACGTCATCTATATATACCATACAATGATATCCTTGTAATCCTCTTAAAACGTTGTCCATTGTTCTCTGAAATTTAGCTGGTGCGGTTTTTAAACTAAATGGCATTCTTAAAAATTCAAAATGTCCTGATTGTGTACTAAAAGCTGTTTTTTGACGATCACTTTCATTGATTTCGATTTGATGGTAACCACTAGCTAAATCTAGGGTTGTAAAGTATGTACTATTTCCTAATCTATCAAAAAGATCTGTAATGTGTGGTAGTGGGTATTTATCATCTACCGTAATTTCATTTAGGCGACGGTAATCTATCACCATTTTATATTTTTGTTCGCCTGATGCATCTATTTTTTTTGGAACTAAATGCACAGGTGTACTCCACGGAGAAAATGACTCTTGTATAACATTGTCCATTAATAATTTTTTTACTTGGTTTTGTATTTCATTTGACTGTACTGGGCCCTGTCTGTACGGTTTAATATAAATAGGGTCCTCATTTTTTGTTCTTATGTAATGTTTAACTTCATTGGTAAAAGATAATGGGAAATGTTCGCAGTAAATATATCTTTATATTCTCTACACAAGTTATATATTTGATTTTTTTCTTCTTCATTCATGTGTTCTAACCTTAGTTTATTTTTTAAGTTTTCTTCTAACAAATTATCAATTTCTATATTATTATAATTATTTATATTATTTATTTCGCATTTACGCATGTATCCGTTAAATTTAGTGATTTCAAATGGTGCTAGAATTGTTAATATCAATTCTTCCTCTCTTGTATTTTGTATAATGGTTTTCGCAAAACCATTTTCACATGTGACTAACGCACTAGGCATACGTACGCCATCACAAAATTCTACAAATTTTAAAATTGCTACACCTGACTTTAATGTTGTCGGTAAGCTAACACGTAAATCGCAACGTGGTGGTAATTTAATAATATGACTTTTCTTTATTATAAATAATTGGAATTTTACCATTTTTAATATTAAGTACTTTATTTTTTAAATCTATTACTGCATCTAATTGCTTTAATAAGTCGTTACCAATTAATCCGTCGTACTTACGATCTACATTATAAACATAAAACTTATGAAAAATATTTGATTTAAATGTGGGTAATAAAGGAATATTGATAACTTCGTGGTGTATGCTCGACGCATGTGTACTGATTACTTCAAATGGCTCATTATAAATATAGTTACTAAAATATTTATGCGCTATATCAGGTCTTATAAATGATCGTGTACTACCCATATCGATCATGAGTTTAGAATTTATTTCCGGTATATAAATGTGCGGCAACTTAAGATTTCTATCGCAGTTTAATTCTATTATTTCATGGGGCCACTTGAGGCTTTTTGCCGAAAATTTTCAATTGGCTGCGCTACATAATTTTTTGAATTAAAACTTATATTATCAACTTCGTCTCGACCATAGTCCTGGGGAGTTGAAGTTTGAGGGTTTTCCTCATTTAATTGTAAATTATTTATGGTTGGTCTGGGGGCTGTCCTCATAGACACATCCATATTCTGTTGTTGAACCTGTGGTTTATAACCTAAGTTTTGCGGTTGTCTATAGCCGAATTGAGACTGTGGCTTATGATGCTGGCCATGTAATTGGTTAAATAGTTTATTTGGGAAATTATTCTGAAACTTATTATTTTGACCAAACTGTTGCGGTGTCATTCGCTGAAAATTATTATTAAAATTTGGTCTATAACCAAACTGTTGGTTGTTATTAAAATTAGGCTTATATCCGAACTGTTGATTATTATTATTGTTATAATTATCACTGCGTTACAAATGAAAAAAAAATTGAGTACCCGCTTTGAAATGTCATGTTTTCTTATGAATACTTATAGTTTATTAAAAATACATACAAAATTTCCATTCATCACGTTTCATTTTTCTTCCATAAGAATGTGCCAAATTTTACTAAAAATTTAAATGCTAAAACATATTTTAAAGAAAATTAGTTAAATCAACCAGATTTTTTCACATTAACCAAGTTTAATTTTATCATTAAGGTTAAAAAAAAACAAAAAAAAAAACATTATAAAAAGTTTTAACACAAAAGATCGCAAAACTTTAACTTTTTCTTTTGTGCTTTGAATGATCTTCTCGTTTTAAACGCCAGCAGTAATCGCCTAGCATAGTTGTGTCCCAACGCCCTTGAAATCGTTCTTCAAGCTTCTTTACATCCTGGTGGAACCTCTCACCTTGCTCATCACTGACTGCACCAAGATTAGATGGGAAAAAAGAAAAGTGAGAATGAAGGAAGTGAATTTTTAACGACATTCTGCAACCCAACTTTTTATATGCTTCTAACATGTCGTCAACTAGCTTATATATCGACGTTATCGAATAAAAATGACTACTAAACAAAACAAAATAATAAAAAAGTACAACACATCAAAAATGGTAACTATTTCGTTTACGCCTAAAGTGAGGGTAATAGAAAAAATAATTTGGCATGTACCTCGAAAACTAGACGTGATAGATACCACATATGTTTGGAACATTTAATCTGTGACTCATTAGCTATTCATTCCAGCTAACACTTACGTGGGTACCAAAATCGTGTAACGCAGTTATTAAATTCAAATTTTTGTGACATTGGTTTTTGATAATTAAATTGTGCCTGTTGCGGAATTCCAAACTTAAATGTATTTGGCTTTTGCATAAAATTATTTTTTTAATTAAAATTATTAGATTGTAATTTTTTATTTTGGGAATATATTTTATTTTTCGCGTTATATTGTTCATGGAAATTCACTTCCTCTAATACAATGCTAAGTGCATTTTCCTAATTATTCGGTGCTTTTAATCTCACTAATCTCACCATGTAGTGAGGTAAGTTGTATAAAAATACATTCAATGCTATATTATTATAAATTATGATTTTACTTTTCTTAATTTCATCGTTGTCTATTCTATTAACTTTAGAAATTAAATTTGATCAGACAGATTGTATCCTATTGCAAAAATCTAAATAGGTTTCGTGAGTTCTAATTTTTAAAGAACAATGGCAAGATTTTACCTGATGTTTTTGGAGGCGTCTAAAAATGTCACATATACAAAAAGTAATCATTTATTTTTCAGGTTTTTATCATATAATTGATTTTACATGTAAGAGCCGGAATTATTTTCATAAAATAAAAATATCTTAATTGGATACATTTGAATAAAATGGCCTCATGTCAGTGAATTAAAAAATAAAACCAAATGTCATGAAAAATAAGTTCAGTTCGTTTTCACTAGATAGCGATAGTGAGCAACATCATGAGTACCGTAATACTAATCTCTAAATCAAAATATATTATAATTGATAATGTACTTTGTAAAAGATACTAAAAAGCAAAAAGGGATAAATAAATATGCATGTGACGGTGGTCGGTAGCTCGTAAAATGTGTCGCCATCTCTTAAGCATTCTCTAAACTGAGATAAAAAAATTTAATCGATATTGACATTTGACAGGACACTTTAGCATTTTGCCGAATTTACGTGTTGTTTTTATTGCGATATTTTTGGATAATCTATATTTTCTGACCCTTGGCAAGTCCAGGTGAAACTTAGTATCTGCCTTCTACGGCGACTTGTATTTTTCTAACGGACATCGATTGCCTAATGCCTTACAATTGTCATAATATTTCTGTTTAAGTAAGAAATAGCACTGTAATCATAATAGTTTGGTATTATTTGCATTTGCTTCTTAATATGAGAATATGTATAAAGGATTTAAACTCCTTATGAGGTAATACTTAACTAAGGTACTGTTTTGCGAATCTTAAAATAAATATAAATATTTAATTCCGTAGAAAGTAATTTATTTTTATCTATCACCACTTATTACAGAAATCATTTTCATGTTATGTATTCTGTCTATAGTCTATCACTTAAGGCTTCTCTAGAGATTGCAAATCAGGAGGGAGGCCTTATATTTAAAATTATCCATAAACTATCTGTATTAATGAACATAACCTAAAAATACAAAAATATGAATAACTTTTTTTCGTGGCCTCGATAACACAAAATTCTTTTTGAATATGATTACGTAATGCAATTGCTATCTTTTAGACATTTTTTCAACCTTAGACGCCCAAAAAAAATTTCAGGTATTTCGTTGTATGGAACTCTGCCATTGTTCTTTTCTAGCTCAATGGCTATGCACTCTTCGTTACGTTGATCACCAAAATGTTGGATTAACAGATCCTTAAAGTCTGTCCAAGATATTACGTCCTCTCTTTCACTAATAAGAGCAGCAGCATTGTCTATTAACCTGCTCATTAAACAATGCATAATATAAGTATTTTGGGCTTGGCTACCCTTAAACTTTTCAATTATATATTCACATTCTCTTAAATATAAGTTTAATTGTCTTTTATCACCACGAAATAATGGGATTTATTTTATAAATTCACTCGGAATTAGTTTAATTTGCTCCATTTTGGCAAATTTTAATACTTATTTTACTCAATATAATTTTTACTTTAATATATTTTTTATTTATTCAATAGTTCTCTATATAATTCAATGATATTTAATTTAATTTTATTCACTTTTAATTTTCAATTTTAATTCACTTCATATAATATTTTAATAATAATTATTTAATTCATTTATAAGTACTTTACTTTTCTTTTATTAATTTATTTTTTCAATTTCTTATTCATATAATATTCATTTAATTTTTTAACATATATAACACACTTAAAAATAATAACTGGAAAACCAGATTACGTTAAAACGGAAGATTCATTCCTGAATTAACAGTGGGCAAGAAAGGTGAAAAAGTTCGACTCACCAACACGCCGTATTCATTTTTCTTTCAGCTGTCTTGTCGAATTTGTTTGTAGGCTCCGGATCTCTCCTTCACTGCACCAGGCTCGTTCACGATTTATCAGATCGATGATTTAAACGCGACGATTGGCGTAAATTATTGTTCGGAAAAATCCGCGCCGGCTGCGCCAGACAAGTTTGCGGGAGCGAAAAAGACGTTTTTAAAAACAATTAAAAATTTATTATTAAGTTACATTTATTACATTTTAAATATAACAAAACTTAATTAAGGCTATGAATCTCTAAGAGAAAAGTTTAAAGAAATAGGCATACTGACAGTCGCCTCTCAGTATATTTTGGATAATTTGTTATACGTTAGAAAAAACTTAAGCAATTTCAAGAAGAAAAGTCATAGTCATTGTATAAACACTAGAAATAAGACTAAGCTAGATATACCAGTGATAAGACTTAGTAAAATAAGTAAATCTTTTAAGGGCCAATGTATACGCCTATACAATAGGATCCCAGAAAACGTTCAAAACCTTTCTATTAATAAATTTAAAAAAGTAGTCAAAGAACGTTTGTATGCTAAAGCTTATTATAAAGTAAATGATTTTGTTAACGATTGCACACCTTGGGAATAAGATACAACCCTTCAAGGCTGTCTCTATGTACTTGTGTACTGACTTTTGTTATATTTAACATAGATTTATGCAGCAGAACTGAGTCCTGCTGCATATGCAGTCAGAAAAATTAGAGAAATGTCAGATGAAGAAACGGCGCGCCTGGTCTATTTCAGCTATTTTCATAGTAGAATGTCTTATGGCATACTTTTATGGGGAAATGCTGCCGACATAAATTCAATATTTGTGCTGCAGAAGCGAGCTATTCGTGCTATTTATAAAATGTCCCCTATTGAATCTCTAAGAGAAAAGTTTAAAGAAATAGGCATACTGACAGTCGCCTCTCAGTATATTTTGGATAATTTGTTATACGTTAGAAAAAACTTAAGCAATTTCAAGAAGAAAAGTCATAGTCATTGTATAAACACTAGAAATAAGACTAAGCTAGATATACCAGTGATAAGACTTAGTAAAATAAGTAAATCTTTACAGGGCCAATGTATACGCCTATACAATAGGATCCCAGAAAACGTTCAAAACCTTTCTATTAATAAATTTAAAAAAGTAGTCAAAGAACGTTTGTATGCTAAAGCTTATTATAAAGTAAATGATTTTGTTAACGATTGCACACCTTGGGAATAAGATACAACCCTTCAAGGCTGTCTCTATGTACTTGTGTACTGACTTTTGTTATATTTAACATAGATTTAAGTTTACAATGTAAAATATATATTTCTTTTAAAAGAACAATTTTCCATCTTTTTGCTAAAAGATGGGCCCGTGCGAGTTTCTTACGCCGGTTCTTCTCGGCGGGTTAGGGTTGAACCGGTGGTAGCCTTTTTTGTTGACTATCCGAAAATAGCTTTTTAAGTTTTATTTGGAAATAAAAATTTTCATTTTCATTCATTAGGGTTGGTTTCTGATGGGGGGCGATAAATACAAATGATATAGTGGTGTGGTGTGGATACTTCAAGCCAAGAGGCACCTGTAAGTGGGATTTCTTTGACGGTATGTTTAACTGTTTGGTTAATAAATAAGACCACACCATCATTCTGATTTACTTTCTTAATCGAGTGATACGTAGTGTAACCTAACTTTATTGGTAGTGGTTTATCAGCATTAATTCGGCATTCTGATAGTGCAATTATATCGATTTTGTTCTTTAGGATACTTAAATTAATATCCAGATCATCGATGTTTGAAGTTTTGTGTATGCTACGTATATTTTGGGAGATTATAGTAAGGTCAGGGATATGGGTAGATAAGTGATCGTGAATATTTTCAATTTCGCATTGAATCGCAGTAATATTGCTTGTATTATCCATGTCATCCGATATATAATTATTATTTGTTTCAAACATAAATGATTATTAATATTTTTAGTATGTTATGACTACAAGTTCCTGTATGCATTAAGGTAAGATAATGATACAAAATATTGAAAACTTGAATATCATAATATAAAATGTATAACACACTATAATGAATAATTAAAATATTTTCAATGTAGTATATGAGCACGTTTTTATGTAAATACTGTTTAGTAATTTGTTTTATAGTGTAAGGTGTGAAATTTGTGTATAGTGTACAATAGTTATTATAAGTAAAGAAATTAAAATTACCTACATGACAACAAACATATCTTGTTAATGCATTAAGGTAAGATAAAGTGTTACATAACACGACAATTATTTAAGAGTGTGTTATGTCAACGCCAAACTTCGTACTGTCACTTTGATGCCTGTGATAGTTTATTCAGTTAGCCGAAAGGCTATGTATAGTATAGACATGTATTAGTATGCTCCTCTGTTATATGAGTTATATATTAATTATATCTGTTGTACGTGTAGTAGTAAATCAACATATTGTGATGCTATGATTTGTATCATTTGTATCTCCATGTAACTTATAAGAAGAATCCCCAAGATATTCTGCGTAGAGATCCTGGCTGGAACATCAAACATGGTGTCAGAAGCTGAAGCTAAAATATGATAAAAAAAAAAAAAAACAAAATATTAACCGAAGAGAGGGTACTTCAACAACAACTTCTGCGGGTGTGGCGTTTTTCGAAAAGAAACGGTGGTAAAAAAAAGAAAAGTGAAGACCTTACAATGGCTGGAAACGGTGTACAAAAACTTGAAATATCTACCGAAATTATCAACAATAATGCTGAGAATTTCAAGAAATGGGCGCAATCATTCGAAATATATTTACTGGCATCAGGTACAGAGAAAACTGAAGACAGAAAAAAAATAGCATTAATGCTACATTCCATGGGGGAAAAAGGTCTAAATATCTACAATTCCTTCAATTTGGACCTAGACAAAGCTACATTTCAAGAGGTCAAGACAAGATTCGTCGAGTATTTTGAACCCAAGAAGAATCTGACGGTAGCAAGACACAAATTTTTTACATTGAAACAACGCATGAACGAATCGTTGGACAACTTTCTTATGGAATTAGAAAATGCAAGTCATGCCTGTGAGTTTGGTTCGCTCCGCGATTCCCTAGTAAGGGACATCCTTATTGCGAATATGGCCACAAACTTCCCGCAATTTCGTCAGAAACTCCTACTAGAGCAAGATTTGACCCTTGAAAAAGCCAAACTTCTATGTAGAACACTCACAATGGCACAAAAAAGTGAAGAATCAATGAATGCAGCAGATGGAAGAGAAGAAGCCACAGCTACACAGAAGTCGTCAGAACAGTCCTTCTACACACCAGAAGAGAAGAAAATCTAAATCTCCGTCGCGCCAAGGTCAACCAAGGTCAGCTACGCCTGGATCCAGAACAAAGTGTGTGAAGTGCAACACAGTCCATGGTCACCGCAATTGCCCAGCGTGGAAGCACAAATGCAGGTCATGTTTTAAATATGGACATTTTACTCATTTATGCTTTAAGAAAAATAGTGTCAGGAGTTTAGTCTCTGGGGTAGGCAATATGCATCTCGATGATGAACCGAGTGCTGCTTGCTTGGTAAGCAATGCTCATACTGAGAGATTCACTATTGGGGCGTTGTTCAATGTTAAAAATATAAAGTCACAAAGTACCAGTTCAAATTTGAGTAAAAATGACATTAATTCCTGGCATTATTATTTAAAAATAAATAACAAATGTGTAGACTGCATAATTGATACTGGGGCAGATATAAATATGATGTCTTACAAAGTGTTTAAAGAATTAAATCTTAAGTTTGACAAACAGAGTAAAAAAATGTGTAAAAAATATAATATCTATGCTTATGGGGGAAAACAACCAATTCCCATTATGTCAGTGGCAAACATATGGTGTATGTTTGAAAACAAAAAAGAACCTGAAAGTGTTACTTTTGTTATAACAAAATTAAACTGTCCTACTGTAATTGGTTTACCCACTTGTATAAAGCTAAATTTAGTTATCAAAAACTTTAATCTAAACAATATGTATAAAGAACCCTGTGACAAAATTGTGACCAAATATAATGATGTGTTTCAGGGTCTAGGCTGTTTACCATATGAACACAGTATTGTGTTAAGAAAAGATGCTGTGCCGTGCATAGATCCACCCAGGAAGGTGCCATTTGCTCTGGTGGAGCCGTTGCGGAAGGAGCTCGAACTCATGGAGGAATTGGGGATCATCCAGAAAGTCCATGAACCAACTCTCTGGGTGAGTAGCTTAGTTATTACCATGAAAAAGAATGGAGGATTAAGAGTTTGCCTAGATCCTAGAAATTTAAATAAAAACTTATTGAGATGTCATTATCCCATTAAAAATATTGATGAAGGAAGGTCTAAATTGTCCGGAGCCTCATATTTCTCACATTTAGATGCATTTTCTGGATTTTATAATATAAAATTAACTAAAGAGAGCAGTGACCTTTGTACTTTTCAAACTCCCTTTGGTAGATATAAATTTTTGAGATTACCTTTCGGAATAAGCACGGCAACAGAAATTTTCTATAAAACTATGATAGATTTATTCGGAGACATTGAGGGAATAATAATTTGGTGTGATGACATTTTAATATACGGTGAAACAATTGAAATACACAATAAAAGATTAGAATTATTTCTGGATAGGGCTAGACAAGTCAATTTGAAATTAAATAGGGCCAAGTGCAAGTTTCTTTTGGAAGAAATCGCATATTTGGGCTATATTTTCAGTAAAGATGGTGTAAAAATTGATCCAGAGAAAATTAAGGCTATAAAAGAGATGCCAATACCAAAAAATATTAAAGACTTGCAAAGATTTTTAGGTATGATAAATTTTTTAGCACCATTCATAGAAAACTTAGCTGACAAAACTAATATTTTAAGAAATTTGTTAAAAAAGGATGTGTTATGGCTTTGGGATGAGAATTGTCAAAAATGCTTTGATTTATTAAAAGAAATTATAACTAAAGCGCCCGTGTTAGCAAATTATGATTGTAATTTACACTTGACTTTGTCGGTAGATGCCTCAAGATATGCCGTCGGTGCCGCTATATTTCAAAATAAGCGACCCGTTGCTTACAGCTCAAGAACACTGACCAGCTCACAACAAAATTATGCTCAGATTGAGAAGGAATTGTTTGCAATACAATTTGGATGTAATAAATTTCACCAATATATTTATGGCAGTAGAATAACTGTGCAAACTGATCACAAACCGTTGATTTATTTATTTAAGAAGCCCCTACATGATGTACCTGCTAGGTTGCAGAGAATGATGCTTTCTTTGCAAGGCTATGACTTAGATGTGGTTTATGTACCTGGTAAATTTATGTATATAGCAGATACTTTGTCTAGAGCAGCACTTACTGAAAAATACATACCCCCATATGAACAGGATTTACAGTACCATGTAAATACTATATTTTCTAACCTCTCTGTAAGTAAGCCATATTTGAATTTAATATTAACAGAAAGTAATAAAGATGAATCATTAACTTTGCTTAAGTCTTATATTCAAAACGGGTGGCCTAAGAGCAAAGACAAAATGGCATCTATGGTAAAACCATATTGGAATATTCAAAATGAAATACATATAATGAATGAATTACTATTTAAAGGAAATAGGCTTATTGTTCCTAAATCTTTGCAAAAACAAATATTAGATAAAATTCACTGTGGTCACTTAGGTATAAATAAAACACTTAATATTGCTAGAGAAACAGTTTATTGGCCGAATATAAATGCTGACATTAAAAATTTAGTTGATCAATGCTTAGTATGTGCTAAGTTCAAGCCAAACACAACAAATGAGCCGTTGCAGTGCTACGAGATATCCCATCTTCCATGGCAACAGGTAGGTGTTGATTTACTATATTTTGATGGAGAAAATTTCCTTGTCTGCATGGATTACTATTCCAAGTACATTGAGTTAGCTTCTTTGCATAAAAATTACACTGTGGACGTTGTTGTTAAGAATCTTAAATCGTTTTTTGCTCGTCATGGAATACCGAAATCTCTTGTATCTGACAATGGTCCACCTTTTAACTCCAGTAAATTCAAGTCCTTTCTTGAGGAGTGGGACATTGAACACATAACAAGCAGCCCACATTGGCCAAAATCCAATGGTCAAGCTGAAAGCGGGGTAAAAATTATAAAAAACATTTTGAGAAAATGCAAAGAGGATGGCTCTGATATATACTTGTCATTGTTACATTATCGTAATACGGCTAAGGGAGATTTTCCCAGTCCAGCTTCATTATTGATGTCTAGAAACTTACGAGTAAATTTACCAATACTAAATAAAAAGTTATATCCTAGAGTAGTTAAATTTTCGACATATGAGAAATGTCACAAACATAGCAGAGACAGAATGTCTTTTTATTTTGACAGGAATGTTAAGCAAAAGTCATATGTATTTCAGCCAGGAGATTATATATATTTTAAAAAAGATCCTAAATCCGTTTGGACTCCGGGAATAATTAAAGAGAAATTGACGTGTGGTAGGTCGTATTATATTGTAGATTTAAACGGTGCTGTGTATAGGAGGAATATAGGACACATTAGACCTAGAAAAAGAGATTTAAAAAACATAAATACTCCTCCTTCTTCTTCTGGTAATGGCGAAAGCAGTGGCAAAAATGACAGTATGGTTACCATACAGGACATTGCTAACCCCATGAGTTCGGTGAATTTCGGAAACGGTCTTTTTCAAAATTGTGATAATGATGAAAGCTGTGTTCCTATGGAGAGTCTAGTGAATACCGATTATGTAACCAGATCTGGTAGAAATATAAAACGTCCTAAAATGTATATGCATGAAAAATTTGATTAGTTATGTATAGTAGTAAGTTTCTAGTTGTATAGTTCAAAATATTAAGTTGTATTTTTCTTGAAAAGGGAGGTGTTACATAACACGACAATTATTTAAGAGTGTGTTATGTCAACGCCAAACTTCGTACTGTCACTTTGATGCCTGTGACAGTTTATTCAGTTAGCCGAAAGGCTATGTATAGTATAGACATGTATTAGTATGCTCGTCTGTTATATGAGTTATATATTAATTATATCAGTTGTACGTGTAGTAATAAATCAACATATTGTGATGCTATGATTTGTATCATTTGTATCTCCATGTAACTTATAAGAAGAATCCCCAAGATATTCAGCGTAGAGATCCTGGCTGGAACATCAAACAAAAGATTTAAACACTGTGTAGTATAATATATAAAGTATAACATATGACACAGAGTAGTATAATTATTTTTAATACAGTATTTGAGCACGTTTTTTGTAGATACTGATGAGTTATTTGTTTTATTGTATAAGGTGTGAAATTTGTGTATAGTGTACAATAGTTATAATAAGTAAAGAAATCAAAATTACATACATGGCAATATACATTCCTTGCTAATGAAATTATATTTACTTGAGCGTGGACACTTCGCACACTAATAACGGTTTCAATTCCATAGGAAAGGTATAAAGAAAATCATTTAATTGCAAGCTGGTGAATTTGAGTTTGAGAGATTTGAGGACTTGATAGGGATTATCGGTGAGCTATCATCTTGGCGCAGGTACACTTTGCCGTTATTCGTCCAGCAGTAATTAAAGCCTTTTGTTCTTTTCATATCTCTCGCCAGAATATATATATATATCGAAGGCTCCATTAGGATAAGATGGCGAACGGTTGAAATATTCCACCAATAATGAGTTTAGATATTTATTACAATATTATCGAATAGCTCAAATGCTGAACGATCAGAAACGTGACAAGTTCGATGCCACGTATTCCCGACTTCCGTATTTTATCCTGATTCCTGAGCTTTTATAATCCAGTCATTTCCAAATCCAAACAAATAATGACCAAGTCCCCATGACAACGATTCCTTCACCCATCAATCTATCAATACTGGCATCGACCTCGTCCAAATAGTAAATACTATTTGACGTTTCTAATCATAGATAATCTTAGCTTTAACACGCTCCGACACGGCCATTCCGACAATTCGCACGTCCCTGTGCGAAACAAATCCGTTGACACTCCGACAAGATCACTCTGGCGACTCTGAGATCCTTGTGTGAAGAATATTCATGTGCATCAACGTTCCGACACGGCTATTCTGACCATGCACACGTCCCCGTGTGAAGCATCTCACGTCTTCGTTTCAAGCTTCTGAAAAAAACATTTGACAGCACAGTAAAAGGTTCTCACTCGGTCAACCTGACCTCGAAAAATAAATAAGAACTGCTTTAATCAAAGCTTTAATCATAATCATAATCATTTATTGCAAGAATGTCATATTTATAAAGGTGTTACAATTAATTACATATTCTAGATTCTAACATTCTACCATTACAATGGCATGCAAAATATAATAGTGGGTTGTATATTTTATACTGATTATTTTAATACTATATAATTTATTATTATTGTCAAATTATTATTAATAAAAAATTACAATTTATATTTTTTGGTATTTTATGTCAAAGTAATAATTATTTAGTATTTTATATAGGTATATAGATTAGTTTTGTGATGCAATAAATTCTTTTAATGTATAAAAACACTTATCAGACAACCATTTTGATATTTGCTTTTTAAATTTATTAAGATTTAAATTTTTGAAATGATCTGGTAATTTATTATAAATAACAATAGCATTAAAATATACATTTCTTTTATAGAGGTCATAGTGACACTGTGGTATATACAGTTTATGTTTGTACCTGGATGTGGCACTTCTATTGATAATATCTGCATTATTTAAAAAATAATTCGAATGCTGCTTCACAAAAACACAAATCTCTCGTATATACTAACATACTAACGGCAAAATATTATACTTCTGAAATAACGTTTTACAGCTATCTAACGGCAAAGCTCCACAAATGGCTCTTACACATTTCTTTTGTACTTTAAAGGCCTTATCAATTTCTACGGAGTTCCCCCACAACAAGAGCCCATACGAGAGCACTGAGTGCACGTACCCATAATATGCGTACATTGCCGCTTCAGTCGATACTTTAAGTCGTAACATTTTTATAGCATATACAAATTTATCAAGCTTGTCGCATACATAGTTAATGTGCTCCTTCCAGTCGCAGTGTCTTTCTACCATTATTCCCAAGAATTTCGTGGAGTTTACTTCTTCCACCTTAATGCTCTCAACGGATATATTTATGTCAATTGGTCGTGTCCGATAGTCCCTAAATTGAATAATTTTTGTTTTCTGCAGATTGACATGTAAATTATTGAATTTTAGCCATAAAAGAATTTTGTCAAGTGTACTACATATTTTACTTTCGAAGGAACCTTCATTTTTATATTTAATTACCGCGGTTGTGTCGTCTACGAAAAGAATAAGTTTTTGTTCTGTTACATTCGGGAGATCGTTAATGTAAAGTAAAAATAGCAACGGGCCTAATATGCTGCCTTGTGGGACCCCGAACTCATTGTGTAAAAAACTTGATCTGCTAACAATTTGATTACCTTTATTAATCCTTGATATTTCTACACATTGCTGTCGTCCAGTTAGATAACTTTTGATCCAACTATAAGCATTGCCTCTAATTCCATATCTTTCTAGTTTAAACAGAAGTAACTTATGATCTACAAAATCAAATGCCTTGCTCATGTCAAGAAATATAGCAACTACAGAATTTCTCTCATTTATAGATTCTGTTACATATTTTATTAAATTGAAACAAGCTAAAGTTGTATTACTGTTTTTATGATAGCCAAATTGTTCCTGTGCTAGTATATTATATGTCTTAACAAATTCTTGTAGTCTTTTTAACATAACCTTTTCAAATATTTTCGATATTACTGGTATCAATGTAACCGGCCTGTAGTTGCTCATATCAGTAATATCCCCTTTTTTAAACAGCGGCTTTACTATCGACATTTTTAGTGCTTCCGGAAAGACGCCTTCATCAAAAGAAAGATTGATGATGTAGCTTATAGGGCCACTTATACTTTTAGCACAAGCTTTGATAATTTTTGTATTAATATCGTCAATTCCTACTGAATTCGTGTTGTTCAGACTGTTTATTATCCCAAATATTTCATTTTTGTCGGTAGGTTTTAAAAAGATTGTATTCAAGTTATTTGTTAATAATGTTTCAGTGATGTCATCCGTTTTAAATTTAAATTCTTTATTCGTCAATTGTATATAAAAATTGTTAAAAGCTTCGCTTATGTCTTTAGTATCCGTATAAACTTTGTCATTATTTTTTATTGTATTTATTCCTTGATTAAGTTTTATGTCATTTATGTTATTATTTATTATGTTCCATAATGCCTTACATTTATTTTTATTATTATGTATGTAGTTTTTATTTTGTAGCTGTCTCGACTTATTAATACATTTTTTAAGTATTCTATAGTAATTCACATATTTTTTATAGTTTATGGTTTTGTTTTCTCCCATCATTTTATATTTTAGGTACAATTTTCTTTTTTCGACACACGATTTTTTTAGTCCTTTTGTCAACCAAGATTTATTTGCCTTTTTGTTGGTTTTTTTACATAAAATAACAGGAAAGCATAATTTAAAGAATAACACAAACGTTTCGTAAAATTCATTATAGGCTTGATTTAAATTTTTTAGTTCGTATAGTTCAGAGAAATTGATAGATGATAAGTATTGACAAAATTTTGATATATTTTCTTTGCTGATATCTCTGACGCTCGTCGTCCATGAAATTAGCTCACGTTTATTTTTTACATTCAATGTGAGAGTTTGTCCCGTTTCGTGGTCTGATAGTCCTAAATGATGCACCTCGGCAGTACAACCTTTAACGTTAGTAGCAAATTGGTCGAGGCACGCCATTTTTCTGGTTGGTGTCATAATATGTATTTTTAAATCAAAGTTTTTTAACAGATTCAAAAGTTCTTTACAGCTTTTATTGGGGTTTATTGTATCGAAGTTCCAATCTCCGCATAATATTATTTTTTTGGACCTAATCGCGATTCTTGATAACAGTTCCTCTAGTCTTTCTAGAAATATATTGGGGTTGCTATTCGGGGTTCTATATATGCATAAAATCAATATTTTAGGCGATGCGATCTCAATACCGGACACTTCAAAGCTAAATTTACTACTAAATTCATTGATTATATTATCTAAATTTTTACATTCTATGCTATTTTTAGCCATTATGCACGAACCACCCCTTTTTGCTGTACGGGAATATGCAGAAATAATTCTATAACCGGGTATTTTGAGTAACGATTCCATACCTTTTTTTATGAAAGTTTCTGTTAAGCAAACTATATCGATTTTCTTGTCATTTTTAGCAAATTCAGAAATAGCAACCGTGATTTCGTCAGACTTATTTATCGCACCTGCAATATTTTGATGAAGTATCGTTAATTTATTATAATTTTCTTTTTTATTCACGAAAAAGCTTATTACTATCTCTGGTTGTATTTTTTAAGAAGTAATAAGGGATTGTGCCCTTTTTATTTGTTATGTCCTTTCTTAGTATAGGGGTAGCTTGTTGTGAACTACGCTGAAATTGTGTTGGTCCTTGAATTTTAGTGTTAGACTTACACGTTAAAACGTTATTACAGTTATGCGAAGACAATGGACAATGGTTATTATTTACAAGATTTTTACATAATTGTTATTGTGTAATAATAGCTCTATTTCTACATTTAATATAAAGCTAAGTTTTTTTAAAAGTAGTTTTTTGTTGCTATTATAATAAATATTTTTCTTAATCCATAAACAATTTTTGTAATTTTTGGTTAACAATAGTAATTTATAATTAAGCAAATCAGTATTTAGGAAATGGTTGTGTTGTACTTGTAACATAAAAACTTTTTGTTTTCGCAAAATGTATAGAATATTGCTCAGATTTGACATTATATTATAGGGATTTTTGTCATTTGAACCTATTGATAAAATTACTATATCATCATTTTTTAAGGTTGCAACTAATTTATTACAATAGGTAAATATATTATTACTACTAGATGAAGAGATAATCATGCCGAAAATTTCATAGGTAGTATCATTTCTTTCTCTTCGGTCATAGTATATTTGCGAGGCTAGACCCCTCACTTGTTCATCTCCTAAAATAATTATCCTTTTCTTACGGACCGATGTGGCGCCATCTGGTGAGGTGGGCGTCACTTGAAATGTATAAGGATCTCGTATAGATTTTATTGTAGCGAAACCATCCAGAGGCGAAGTTAGCCTTTTCGTTTGTTCCGTCTTTTGGCGAAAACGGCCCTTAGGGGTTAATCCATGGACATAACATATAATTTTCTCATATTCTAACACATCAATACCTCCTTCCTGTGTCAATTACACTCTATTAACATACTTCATCTAACCTTTATCTAGTGTTCTTAGAGTTAAGTTTTAATTTACATTTTATACTCTAAGATTAAACAAACATGAAGTATACAGATATAACACAATATCAACCATAATCTTGCTACCAAATAAATCATGACATGCTTTACCACACACTTCACACTTTACATGTACCATCTCAATAGCGAAAAACGATGCTGTTATATTCCCATCCGGTAGGCAGCTAAAGAGCCGACTCCATCAGGGCTATTATATTCAACCACTGCAGCATTGATACAATACAAGGCCACCTCCATTCGGTGCACCTCACTACAAAAAAACCACTGGATTGCCTCCATCCGGCACCCACTCACAAGGCCACCTCTATCCGGTGCCTACTCTCGTCAAGCAATGGGCTGCCTCCATCCGGCACCCAATCACAATCCGCGCTCGCAATCCGCAGTCGCATTACGCATTCGCAATCTGCAGTTGCAATTAACAATTGCAAACGAAAATACTCATAGTTTACATCTTTTAACATACAGTTTACAATGTACTTCAAAATCTTAACGTCTTTTAGACCGCTTAGATTATTACCAGATTGAGCGCGTCGAACATCTGGGTGAAATAACTAAACCTACTATTAAACCAAAAGCTAATATAATTTTACTTTAGTGCTAAACGTCACGTCAGGAACTTTTAACAAAATATTTATACTATTATAGCATTTAACTTTTTTAATAAATATTTCCAGAAGCAGAGACAGGCGAGCAAAGGAACATTGACCGAACCGGTAGCACATTAACAAGAAATAAATAAAGATTTAGTGCCTCACATGAGTATCGAGCACTTTAAATATTATTCCATAGAATTCGAAAAAAAATACTGTCGCAAAAACGTTAGACTATAGGGCAACTCGATCGTTGTTTTAGGCTTAAATTGTAGCTGACTAAATTGTCCAGAGGAATTTTTCGCAAATTTTGAAATAATTCTTCGTTTCCAAATTATCGAGCTCCAAAAAATATAAAAATCTGAATATAATTTAATATTTATTTCACTGTTTCAGCCATAACTTTTTTCGACTCGACTCGTGTCCCTATCAACCACAAACAAAGCATTTGCGAGCAGTGTGTTGACCACAGGATCTTATATTCTCTAGTTTTGGCTTTCCATCTCTTATGTTTGTTATTATTATATTTTTAGCGATCATTACAATTCAACTTCAACTCAAGAATCTTGTGTACTAAGTCTCCGCTACGGATTAAGTGTACCAATATCCTTTGTAATTGGAAAGTGAATGCAGTCTGATTATTTCATCTTGCTTTTACACCATGAAGATTCACCCCATCTCATAATGCTAAATGCATGTAATACACTCTTCTGACTCTAGTATCATTCTGATCGGTTTCGATCTATTAATCTAGGTATTACTTTCGTCGGACAACTTTTAGTTTTCTCCACGTTTTGGGCTCTACGTATTTGTTCATTTGCGATTCAAGCAATTTGCTCATCCTGCGTGTCATGCTCATTCTGCCCTTTGCACGTTATGCTCCGAAGGGTCTTTCTATATGGGTCGTGATGTTCATACCAGTTCTGATATCGAAGGCTCCATTAGGATAAGATGGCGAACGGTTGAAATATTCCACCAATAATGAGTTTAGATATTTATTACAATATTATCGAATAGCTCAAATGCTGAACGATCAGAAACGTAACAAGTTCGATGCCACGTATTCCCGACTTCCGTATTTTATCCTGATTCCTGAACTTTTATAATCCCGTCATTTCCAAATCCAAGCAAATAATAACCAAGTCCCCATGACAACGATTCCTTCACCCATCAATCTATCAATACTGTCATCGACCTCGTCCGAATAGTAAATACTATTTGACGTTTCTAATCATAGACAATCTTAGCTTTAACACGCTCCGACATATATATTCGTGTCTCCGCCGTTTTCATACTCAGATGGTTGGAGGTTAATTTATTATTGGTTTATTTCTTATATTAAATGTTTTTGTCGCCTTCATAACTTCATTTTTTATAAAAATATTGGTAAATTCAACTATTATAGCACATTTTTCATTCCTATTCTTATTAAGTTTAATTATGTCTTTGATATCTTGTTTTTCTAAGCTTATGCCGATATTTTTACATAAGTTACTTATCAATATATGCAGGTCTTTCTTTGTTTCACCTTTTAATGGTATATTTTTTATTTCAATGCTTGTCTTTTTGTCGTTATTCAATTTTTCTTCCATTCTGTTCTCTAATATGATTATTTGCTCTTTGTCCGTTTTTGATTGGTTTTCTAGGAATGTTATTTTATCTTTGAGGTATATGTTTTCCTCGCACAAGAATGTTATAGTGGGATTCAGATTGTTTGTTGATTCCCGCAGCTCTTTCAAGGTACATAAGATAGTTTTTGATTGATCCGCCTGAGCGTCAGTGAATGTTTTTAGCGAGTTGTCTATTTGTTCCTTGAGCTCCATTTTTATCTCCTGGATTAGAGAATCTGTACACTCAGTAGGTCGTTTAATTTTGCAGCGCGTAGTTACGTTATTAGCTGGTGACGCGCTTGCGTTATCTATCGGAGCGGTGATGTCGGGCGCAGCTGGAGTTTGCATATTATTGTTTTATACACACTCTCTGTAGGTGATAATAAATAACGAGCGCAGGTATCGTACAAGTTGTAATAAGGATGGCAATTATGACAACTGTCCTCTTTCCGCGGGGGGGTTGAGGGATGATGGCTGTCGGTCACGTTTTGCGGCACCGCGTTATCGTAGGTGTTCCTGTGGTGTGACAGGGATGGCAATTATGCAATTGTCCTATTTCCGCGGGGATGCTGAGGGGTGACGACTGTCGATCACGTTTAATATGCACTGAGTGTTATAATGTTCTTTCACTTGAAAATAGAACTTTTGCACTTAGGATTACGGTACACAATTCTATGAATGTTAATTTATTATTTGGCGATGTGACACACGTCCGCTCCGTAGAACAGCCGAGACGAAAGAGGAATTCATATGAGACCCTTCCAACACCAACTCTGGAATCGATTCAACAGGTAAGGCTCCAGCCCCATGAGCCGGCGCTGCTCATTCAGCGACGCCCAACTCCAGATACCCCGCCAGGAGAGCGTATAAGATGTGGCTTGGACGTAGTCTATCGGAAGTCTTAGTTTATCGGCAACTTTCTCAACTAGCTCCTTGTGCGTCCCGTACCTACTACGTTTCGCACGGTGTGCATCATTGAGAGGTCGCTGACCCGAGACTATCTGGGCGTCCCAAATCATTTCGTCCCCTCCTTTAACCGCGACGATATCTGGCTTACAAACCCCCAGTGCGGTAGCTATCCTCGGCTCAATCTCCACATGCCACCCTTTTTCTTCCGAAACGACCCGCACGACAAGATTATGTCGCTCGATCCGACCGCCGTATGTCCTGTGACACTGCTGGATGACATGAGCCGTCGTCTCCCTGACCATGCAGCCTGCACAGCAGTTCAACTCCGACTCGATGCCCTCCCTTCGCCCTCTCGTCGTCCGAACCCTGGACGGGAGCGTGTTGATATGCGTGTGCACAAACTGCACGAACACGTTACGTTGCTTTGACAGGCAAGAGCTGCTGTCCTCTACAAATCATGATATCTCCATCCACTACACTAAGTACTTCTCATATCTAGCACAATCTGTCCTACTCTGGAACTCTTTTCCTACCTGAATAAGACAAGCCAAAACATGAAATACCTTTAAATCCTCCTTAAAAGAGTACTACCTCAGTATGAAAATAGTGCTATAGATATTATTATCGTCGGCTTAGTGCAAGAACTCATTAACTGCAAAAAATCATTAAGTACAGTTAATAACAGCTATGAACCCGCCGTGATGAAATCTATATAATACAAAAACTCACTAATTGCTAGCTTTTATAGTTTGGACTCTATGACTGAGCAATAAAATCGATAATTACGAATTGAGAGGTCATGCTGACATGAAAATCTCTAAGGTACTTTAATTAATTTTTTCGGCAAGAAAAATATTTTAAACACCATATCTCGTAACAACAAAAAATCGTAAAGATAAATTAATTACTTCTTTTAAAAGTCCTAAGTTACTTCAAAGCTACAGAATGTTTCATAAAAAGTCACTATCTGCACTTAGTTAATTTTATAAAATAAAAATATGCACCAAGACGTCATTAAATTGTTGTAACATATTCTATCGATGTCAGTATTATTTATAGAATGTGTTTACTGATGCAAAGAAATAATTAAATGAAGTTACTAACTTTTGCTGTTTTAACAATAAAGGTGATATTATACTTAAAATGTTTGTAATATTACACATGTACACATGTACACATAATAAAACAAATCAAGAGGATGTAGATTTTGTCAAAGAACATATAGAATCTTTCCCATTTATGGTTTCGCATTATTGTCATATCATAATTTTGTCATGGGATACTCATCCCAACTTACCTGTCCGGTAGTTGTGGTATAGTATACGGGTATGCGGCCCCGGCTTCCGTAGCTATTACTGTCCTATCCCTTGCCCTCCTGGACAGTAATATCCTACATTTCCTATTTCCCATTCTAACTTACCAATCTTCCTTTCCACACCACCTATCCTTCCCTTTTCCTACTCCTACCCTCTCCGCTAATCCGTGAGAATGCAATGGATAATCATAAAATTAATTTACTTATCCAAAATGGCGGCGATATGGTTCGCCGCCCATCACGTTCTCGTGGAGGCGAAAAGTGGCCCATGGAGAGCCGCTTCGATACGAATGTAAGAGGAGGAATGGATGGTAAGAATGAAAGTGGACACAGCGAAACAAGTGTGTAAGGATCGTGGCAAGTGGAAAGAAGTGGTCTCTGCCTACCCCTACGGGAAAGAGGCGTCATAGTCTTCGGTAATTGGGCGCTACATTCTGGACAGAGTGGCACATTACACTTCTCACAGTAATAGAATTGTCTCTTCCGACAAACTACGCCAGTGCGCTTAATCCTCTCATTTTTCTGAGGGCGGCCCTCGGAAATGCCATATAGTTTCGGGAAGTGTTCTTATACTTCCCGAGACAATAAACGCCTTGGGAAGTCCTGCCTAGGAGTTGGCGAATTGAGTAGTGAGCTAGAAGAGACAAAATGTCTATCTAATATTTCCGAAACTAACGTTTTTCGGAAATCTCTGTGTTTGCGAATGTGACCCTCTCCACTGTCGCGGTGCAGTATAAATGAATTTAAAATACCAGAATTTAAAAGGCGACGGAAATACTTTTTATATTAAACTTTGCCCCGTTTTCTCTCCATAAGGTAGGTACTAAGCATGGAGTCTTTCTTGTCAACACCTTCCATGCATACGTTATAGTCGTATATGACGGTGGGCTTTGTTTTGCCATCTTCTGTGTGGACGGTGGCACCGTGGTATGTAGATAACATCGCTACGCGATTGGTATCTCGCCATACCACAATGCCAATGTCCCCAGCAGTAGCAGCAGAAACTTGGCCCACTCTCATATTTAACTTAGTCAATTGCTTCAATTCTGCCGGTACACCTTGGCGATTAAGCCGAAGTGTACCAACACAATCGAAGCCCCTCGACTTTAGAACTCTGGCAAGGGCAGGACTGTTATAGAAATTGTCCATCCATACCGTATGACCCTTGTTCTCGAGGCCCTTGAGCTTAATAACAAGGGTCCATATGTACCCCAATCCCATGTCCTGCTGTTCCTGCTCCTCCTCCCTACCGGAATGCACCAGGAACCGCCACAGATAACCAGTTCTGGAATAACATATTTCGTTATTCCAACCCTTGCTGCCTTATTATGAATAAACTGTTTGAAACTAAGCCAGCCCTTCCACAGGGTCAAAGACTCGTCTAGTGCAATGTTACGATGTAAGTTAAATAAGGCCTGAAATTTGGCATTCAGATGATCGATAACCGGCATAATTTTGTGAATTTTGGCTTCACGCCTAAACCGGAGTTTAGTTGTGTTATATCAACGCTATTATCTACAAAATGCAGACAAGAGATGATGAGGGTAAATTTATTGTATGACATATACTGCCCCAGGTATGGCGTCGCGGTAACACCCTTTTTGACCAATACTCTTTTAAGTCCGATTTAAATGTTATGCCCATTTCTATTGTGATGGCCTAGTAGACGTAAATGTCGTCTACTGACACATCATCCCATTTTGTAACGCGGCTTAGGGGTGCTAGGTTTCCAGAGTCTATTTTATAAGAAACAACTTGTTGTGCGTATCTATTCGTTTCTTCAGCGATACGACTTACGAAATCTGGGGACCATATAGCTGTAAACGCAGTTTATGGAGTTGCAAATGTCCCAACAGGACCCCCGGACTCTAAAAATGGTTTTAGCCTCTTGAAGTGGTGTACTAATAGAACATTTCTCCCATTCAAAGTTGAAAAGATTCCTGGCCTTATAAGGTCAGGCGAAATCTCTTTCTCTTTCTCGAAGTGGAGGCTGGCGTCAACCGCTGCGAAGTCGCGACTCTGCTTGTGTGAGGTGGTGTGGTGAGTGCTTGCACCGCTCCCATATGTTTCGAATCTGTAATAAAAGTTTACTCATAAAAGCTTACACATAAGCATAGGGATGGTATATAACACTTACGCAGCTGGAGATGGAGGCTCTTGTTCAATACATTGGCCCATTACAACCATTCTGAAAATGGTTGTCCAAGTTGGAATCTTTATGCCCAATATATTATCATTTACCAAGTTAAGAGAGCAGAACTGCATCTGCCACGTGATTTATCGTCAATTCCCTCCAAGTATGTCAGTACATAGTGTCCTTGTCTCCCGCTGTAAAATAAAAATAAACAATACATGTCATATCTCAGAATTGCTATTAAACTAGCTTTGATGTTCTGATACAGCTAAACGTCTTTAACAAAACTTTTCCTCATGCAGGACAATCAATTGACTCGTGTCCCTATCAACTACAAACAAAGCATTTGCGAGCAGTGTGTTGACCACAGGATCTTATATTCTCTAGTTTTGGCTTTCCATCTCTTATGTTTGTTATTATTATATTTTTAGCGATCAATACAATTCAACTTCAACTCAAGAATCTTGTGTACTAAGTCTCCGCTACGGATTAAGTGTACCAATATCCTTTGTAATTAGAAAGTGAATGCAGTCTGATTATTTCATCTTGCTTTTACACCATGAAGATTCACCCCAACTCATAATGCTAAATGCATGTAATACACTCTTCTGACTCTAGTATCATTCTGATCGGTTTCGATCCATTAATCTAGGTATTACTTTCGTCGGACAACTTTTAGTTTTCTCCACGTTTTGGGCTCTACGTATTTGTTCATTTGCGATTAAAGCAATTTGCTCATCCTGCGTGTCATGCTCATTCTGCCCTTTGCACGTTATGCTCCGAAGGGTCTTTCTATATGGGTCGTGATGTTCATACCAGTTCTGATATCGAAGGCTCCATTAGGATAAGATGGCGAACGGTTGAAATATTCCACCAATAATGAGTTTAGATATTTATTACAATATTATCGAATAGCTCAAATGCTGAACGATCAGAAACGTAACAAGTTCGATGCCACGTATTCCCGACTTCCGTATTTTATCCTGATTCCTGAACTTTTATAATCCCGTCATTTCCAAATCCAAGCAAATAATAACCAAGTCCCCATGACAACGATTCCTTCACCCATCAATCTATCAATACTGGCATCGACCTCGTCCAAATAGTAAATACTATTTGACGTTTCTAATCATAGACAATCTTAGCTTTAACACGCTCCGACATATATATTCGTGTCTCCGCCGTTTTCATACTCAGATGGTTGGAGGTTAATTTATTTGGTTTATTTCTTATATTAAATGTTTTTGTCGCCTTCATAACTTCATTTTTTATAAAAATATTGGTAAATTCAACTATTATAGCACATTTTTCATTCCTATTCTTATTAAGTTTAATTATGTCTTTGATATCTGGTTTTTCTAAGCTTATGCCGATATTTTTACATAAGTTACTTATCAATATATGCAGGTCTTTCTTTGTTTCACCTTTTAATGGTATACTTTTTATTTCAATGCTTGTCTTTTTGTCGTTATTCAATTTTTCTTCCATTCTGTTCTCTAATATGATTATTTGCTCTTTGTCCGTTTTTGATTGGTTTTCTAGGAATGTTATTTTATCTTTGAGGTATATGTTTTCCTCGCACAAGAATGTGATAGTGGGATTCAGATTGTTTGTTGATTCCCGCAGCTCTTTCAAGGTACATAAGATAGTTTTTGATTGATCCGCCTGAGCGTCAGTGAATGTTTTTAGCGAGTTGTCTATTTGTTCCTTGAGCTCCATTTTTATCTCCTGGATTAGAGAATCTGTACACTCAGTAGGTCGTTTAATTTTGCAGCGCGTAGTTACGTTATTAGCTGGTGACGCGCTTGCGTTATCTATCGGAGCGGTGATGTCGGGCGCAGCTGGAGTTTGCATATTATTGTTTTATACACACTCTCTGTAGGTGATAATAAATAACGAGCGCAGGTATCGTACAAGTTGTAATAAGGATGGCAATTATGACAACTGTCCTCTTTCCGCGGGGGGGTTGAGGGATGATGGCTCTCGGTCACGTTTTGCGGCACCGCGTTATCGTAGGTGTTCCTGTGGTGTGACAGGGATGGCAATTATGCAATTGTCCTATTTCCGCGGGGATGCTGAGGGGTGACGACTGTCGATCACGTTTAATATGCACTGAGTGTTATAATGTTCTTTCACTTGAAAATAGAACTTTTGCACTTAGGATTACGGTACACAATTCTATGAATGTTAATTTATTATTTGGCGATGTGACACACGTCCGCTCCGTAGAACAGCCGAGACGAAAGAGGAATTCATATGAGACCCTTCCAACACCAACTCTGGAATCGATTCAACAGGTAAGGCTCCAGCCCCATGAGCCGGCGCTGCTCATTCAGCGACGCCCAACTCCAGATACCCCGCCAGGAGAGCGTATAAGATGTGGCTTGGACGTAGTCTATCGGAAGTCTTAGTTTATCGGCAACTTTCTCAACTAGCTCCTTGTGCGTCCCGTACCTACTACGTTTCGCACGGTGTGCATCATTGAGAGGTCGCTGACCCGAGACTATCTGGGCGTCCCAAATCATTTCGTCCCCTCCTTTAACCGCGACGATATCTGGCTTACAAACCCCCAGTGCGGTAGCTATCCTCGGCTCAATCTCCACATGCCACCCTTTTTCTTACGAAACGACCCGCACGACAAGATTATGTCGCTCGATCCGACCGCCGTATGTCCTGTGACACTGCTGGATGACATGAGCCGTCGTCTCCCTGACCATGCAGCCTGCACAGCAGTTCAACTCCGACTCGATGCCCTCCCTTCGCCCTCTCGTCGTCCGAACCCTGGACGGGAGCGTGTTGATATGCGTGTGCACAAACTGCACGAACACGTTACGTTGCTTTGACAGGCAAGAGCTGCTGTCCTCTACAAATCATGATATCTCCATCCACTACACTAAGTACTTCTCATATCTAGCACAATCTGTCCTACTCTGGAACTCTTTTCCTACCTGAATAAGACAAGCCAAAACATGAAATACCTTTAAATCCTCCTTAAAAGAGTACTACCTCAGTATGAAAATAGTGCTATAGATATTATTATCGTCGGCTTAGTGCAAGAACTCATTAACTGCAAAAAATCATTAAGTACAGTTAATAACAGCTATGAACCCGCCGTGATGAAATCTATATAATACAAAAACTCACTAATTGCTAGCTTTTATAGTTTGGACTCTATGACTGAGCAATAAAATCGATAATTACGAATTGAGAGGTCATGCTGACATGAAAATCTCTAAGGTACTTTAATTAATTTTTTCGGCAAGAAAAATATTTTAAACACCATATCTCGTAACAACAAAAAATCGTAAAGATAAATTAATTACTTCTTTTAAAAGTCCTAAGTTACTGTTGCTTGAGGGTTTTGTATTAAAAGTTCATAGTTTAATTTCCACATGTATATTTTCTTACACACTTTGTTTAAAGTTATTGCAGCTATAATTTTGCTTGCCGGACACACCATTAGTTTTTCTTGACAGATAAAATTAGGGGTTCACAAACACACGTTTTTTTTTTTTAATTCTATGTAGAAGCAATGAACTTAATAAGATAGGACATACCGCCCACCAAAAGGACAGTGTCCTTTTCAAAAGAAAATGACAAAATAATTACTAACTTATACATTAATACTATCAAGAACTAAGCATTCTAGCTCAATTATATCATAATAATATATAGAGTAGTGGACTGGACTGTAAGTATGTAAAGATACATTAATTATTCCTCTTACATAATAAGTAGATAATAACAATGAATACATCTACCAATATTCAATAGTAATATTTTAACTCAGATAGCTTTCTTTGAATTAGATATAATATTGCTACACTCACTTAAGTAAATAAGTCTACAGTCTAAAAGTATACACTAATTTAACATATTATGTAACAAGAAACTTCAACATGTATATAATTACACAATAAAAAAAACTTAAGATAGTTTCTTATTATTTACCATGAATAAAAGGTAAATAAAAAATTAAATGTTTGAATTTCTTTAAACCTTAACATTCATAATATGAATTTAGTATTAAGTTTTAATACCTAAAGAAATGAGTCTGCAAGTGAATATTTCTATATAAATCATGCTTAAGTTAGAAAACTGAGTAAATAGAGTATATAAACTCAATTAAAAATAAATACATACTAAGCAGAGTATACAACACAGCATACTAAATTGTTCACATAAATATCCTAGTTGTTATGCTCACCTGGCACTATCTTATTTCCTAGTTATCCTCCTCCTTCCTTATATCCTAGTTGCTACAACTTCTCACCTGGCACAGGTAAGAAAATTAATTTGGATAAAGGTCTTTTTAGTTCACTTTGTCCTTTACACTGCACTGTAACCACTCTCACTAAATTGTCTTTTCCGGGATGCAATAACTTTATTCTTCCCAGCAACCATCTCGTGGGGGGCAGACCGTCTTCTTTGATGACGACTAAATCACCAATTCTAGGATTAATAGTCTTCGATTGCCATTTTGTTCGTTGTTGCAACGTATGAAGATATTCATGCTGCCATTGCCGCCAGAAGTCTTGCATCATTTTTTGTATATGTTGCCATCTAGTCAATATGTTAATATTTGAGTTTTCAAAATTATCATCAGGAACAGCAAGCAGTGACTCTCCAATCAGAAAATGGCCTGGAGTGAGCGGTGATAATGTCTCAAGAGTATCATCTAACTGGCAAAGCGGACGAGAGTTTAAACATGCTTCTATCTGCGCTAGCAAAGTTGTCATTTCTTCATATGTCAGCCTTGTATCTTTGCTCACTTTACTCAAATGTCGTTTTGCTGACTGCACGCCTGCTTCCCACAAACCTCCACAGTTGGGCATTCTTGGCGGTATGAAGTGCCAAGTTGTTCCTTCCGTCGCTAACTGTTCTGCTATCTCTTTTGTCAATGAATTTTTGTTTGCAATAAATAGATCTTTTAGTTCTTTTGCGGCACCAACGAAATTTGTCCCGTTATCGCTCCACAGATTTAAACATCTACCTCGACGTGCAACAAATCTTTTAAAGGCGGCGAGAAAAGCTTGAGTTGTTAGGTCTGTTACAGCTTCTAGGTGGATAGCACGTGTAACCATGCATACAAAGAGACAAATATAGCCTTTCATGGCATGATGACCTCGACCTTTAGATGTTCTAATCCATACAGGACCTGCATAGTCTACTCCGCTGTTGAGAAATGCTCTGCTTGGTGTTACTCTCTCAGCTGGTAGCTCACCCATCAATTGTTGATTGACCTTGCCTTGATTTATTATACAAACCTTACAGGTTTTTATGCATTTGCGGACAGCTGATTTTATACCTATAATCCAATATGTATTTCTCAGGTATGTAATCATAAGTTGGACGCCACCATGAAGTGTCTTTTTATGTGCATCATCAATTAACAATCTAGTTATATGTTGATTACTCGGTATTAATATTGGATGTTTAGAAGAATTAGACAATGAAGAATTTTGTAATCGTCCTCCAACTCTTAATATCTTATTGTTATCTAAAAATGGTGTTAATCTGATCAATGAGCTGGTTTTTCTCACACATCCTTTATTTATAATATCTTCTATTTCCTTCTCATATACTAATCTTTGATAATATCTAATACAATTTTGCATTATTAAATTCATTTCATGTGTAGTGATGTATACTTCTTTGTTTTTAATTTTCTTCATTCTTCTGCAATAGGCCAATACTCTTTTCATCTTAGTTACATTAGAAAATCTTTCCCAAATTGGTTTTTCTATGTATTCTGTAGTAAATGTATGACATGTTAATTTGAGCTCTAGTTCTGTTTCTTCATTTTGTTTTTTAAATTTTATTTTTCTTTCTAGAAGCCACTTTGGCCCTTTCCACAAAATTTCTTTCTCTTTTAATTCTTTTAATAACATTCCTCTGGATGAAATATCAGCTGGATTATCTAGGGAGTCTACATGTAGCCATTCTAGAGCATTGGTGTTATCTTTAATTTCTACAACTCTGTTGGCCACAAATGTTTTCCATTTTTGTGGTTCTCCACGAAGCCAGGCAAGTACTATAGTGGAGTCAGTCCAGCAAAATATTTGTTTATATGAAATTCTCATGGCTTCTGAAATTTGCTTTATTAATCTTGATAACAAGAGGGCTCCACATAACTCAAGACGTGGAAGTGATAATGTCTTAAGTGGTGCAACTTTGGTTCTAGAGGCTATGAGACTTGTTTGTATAGTACCATCATTTTGCTCCACTCTACTGTAAACAACTGCAGCATAGGCCTTTGTCGAGGCGTCACTAAAGCCATGCAATTGTACATTTTCTTTCTTATATGTGTAGATGTATAACCATCTTTTTAAAGATATGTCATTAACATTTTCTAAGTCATTTCTTATTTGTAACCATTCTGAGGTTAGTTCATCTGATAAAGGCTCATCCCAGTTTATACCACTCAACCATAATCTTTGTATAAACATTTTGGATAGTACAATGCTTGGTGAGATCCAGCCTAGCGGATCATACACTTTTTGTATGTCTGACAATATAGTTCTCTTTGTAATACACGATGAAGGTTGGGTAAGATTAATTTTGTATAAAAATTCATCTGTTTTTAAATTCCAAGTTATGCCTAAAGCCTTCATAGTACCATCTAGGTATATGTCATGCTGTACTTGTGAAGATATATCCTTTGGATCCATGAATTTCAGTAAATCAATATTGTTTGAAGCCCATTTCTTTAATATGAATCCTCCCTTTTTCAACATAGCTGTCAGTTGCTTAACGGCTTCTTTGGCTTGTTTAACGGTGTCACAGCCAGACATAACATCGTCGACATAACAATCTGTCCGTGTGATGTCCGCAGCTACCGGATAGTTTACTTGTTCATCATGTGCAAGTTGAATTAATGATCTAACTGTCAAATAAGGAGCTGAGGTTGTACCAAATGTCACTGTAAGCAGCCTGTAGTCTTTTATATCTGAATTTTCATTCCTCCACAATATTCTTTGATAATCTATATCTTCTTTATTTAGAGTAATCATTCTATACATCATCTGAATGTCGGATAAGAAACATACTGCATGCATTCTCCAACGCATCATTATACTGCGCAAATCTTCTTGCAGCACAGGACCAGGTAAAAGTTCATCGTTTAGTGATATTGCATTATCTCCTTTACATGAAGCATCAAAAACTATTCTAGTCTTTGTTGTTTCCTTGTCTTCGCGTACAACAGGATGGTGAGGTAAGTAAAAACTTTCTTTTGTATATATTTCCTTTTCAGGAACTTCTTCCATGTGCTTTAAGTTTATGTAATCTTGTATGACCTTTGTATAATCTTCTTTTAGTTTAGGTTGCCTCTTAAATCTTCTTTCTAATTGCACTAATCTCTGCATAGCTATATCTCTTGTGTTTCCTTTTGTGCATTGTAAATTATTTGTTTTAAAAGGTAGCTTGACAACAAATCGCCCTTCCTCATTTCTTTTGTATGTTTTCTCATAAATTTCTTCACATAATTTTTCTTCTTTTGTAAACTTTCGTTTTGTATTAGTGTCTATTTCCCAAAGTGTTTTTAACATGTCTGATATATTCAGTTGGTGATGCATGACTGTAAATGAGCTTTCATTTTGTGTGTGTTTAGTATTCAATTCTCCAAACAAAATCCATCCCAAAGTTGTTTTTTGTGCACATGGTGACCCAGGTGGACCCTTGATTAGTTGTTCTTCAATAATATGTGTATAATCTTTTACTCCTAGGAGTAAATCTATTTGTCCTGGCATGTTATATTTTGGATCCGCAAGGGTAAGACCATATAGATGCTGCCAATTTTGTACATTTATTATTTGATGTGGGAGTTGTGTAGTTAATTGTTGTTTGTGCATTACATAAGCTTCTATATTTAATTTAAATTCTGAATTCCATAGTGATGATATTTCAAATTGAACAACATATTTTATCCTTACTTTTGATGATCCCACACCTGTCACGTTACAATTGATATGTTTTCTTTTAAGTCTTAATAGTTGTGCTGCTTTCTCACTTATAAAATTAGCTTGCGATCCCTGATCTATGAGAATTCTTAAATTTGAAGTGTAACCATCCATACTTTTTGCTTTCACAAGAGCCGTTGCCAGCAGCGCCGTTCCGGATATTCCAATATGATGAATTGCAACTTTTTCATTCTGTTCCTCCTGAGAGGTAGAGGCTTGTGCAGTATTTGTGGGACCAGTCAACTGCTGAGTTTTGTGTTATAATGAATGGTGTCTCCTTTTACAGAACCTGCATGACATTGGATTCTTGCATTTATTAACAGCGTGACCAGGAAGTAAGCAATTATAGCACAAATTGTTTTCTTTAACATAAGCATTGCGTTCATCGACATTCTTGTTATTAAAGTTCTTGCAATGACTTATTGTATGTTCATCTTGACATAATATACATGACTTGGGTTTTGTAATACTTGCTGTATGATATGATCGCTCCTTTATGAATTTATTTTTATTTGTAATGTTTTCTGGTAGTATCATTTCCAAAGTTCTGAATTTACTTTCCAAAAATCCTTTTAAATCTTCCCACAAGGGCAATTTATCGGTCTTATCTTTGTAAGCATGTGATTCCCACTCTTTGTGTGACTCCTGGTCCAATATCTGGCTTACTAAATATATTATAATCGGTCCCCAAGAATCCGTATTAATTTGTAGATTGTTTAGGCTATTAATACACTCTGATGTAGTGTCTAGTAAATATTTTAGATTGTTAGAACTCTGGATGTTAATTTTCTTTTGGCTAAAAAGCTTCCTAAGTACAGAAAACACTATCACGCGCTGATTTCCATATCTTTGTTTTAGTACATTCCAAGCCTGCTCATAATTGTTATCAGTGACATTTATGTGTCTAAGCATTAATTCAGCTTCTCTAATAAGGCTAGATTTTAAATACTGAAATTTTTGTACATTGCTCAAAGATGCATTATTATGTACTAGGGATGTGAACATGTCTTCAAAGGTTGGCCACTCTTCGTATTTTCCACTGAATATGGGCAATTGGATCCTTGGCAATTTAACGAGGGAAAGTTGTGCCATGCTTTGGTTATGAATGTTTGAATTCGACGCGTCCATCACAGGTACACCAGGTTGCTTGTTAAACTTGTTAAGGAGGTCTGACAGGTCTGCTTGTAAACAAATGTATATATCTTCCACCATGAAATATTCTTCCTTCAAAAAGTATGAAATTTCTCCTCGCTTTTCACGTGGCGTGACACATGATAACGATTGATGTGCTTCCTTAAACTCCCTCCAATATTCCTCCAAGCATGACGCTCGTTGTTGAATATATCCATATGTTAACCTATCCTTTGGACATTTTTTGAGATTAATTTGTGCCCGTTGTATAATCGTCGCAATCTCTTGTAATTTGCACAATAAATTTTCTTGTTCTGGGCTTATGTTCGCCATTTTGCTTTGTATAAAACTGCGCGTCTATTATCACTGATGTTTGTTTGTAACACATCCGGCTCGTATGCGACCACTTTATGTTGCTTGAGGGTTTTGTATTAAAAGTTCATAGTTTAATTTCCACATGTATATTTTCTTACACACTTTGTTTAAAGTTATTGCAGCTATAATTTTGCTTGCCGGACATACCATTAGTTTTTCTTGACAGATAAAATTAGGGGTTCACAAACACACGTTTTTTTTTTTTAATTCTATGTAGAAGCAATGAACTTAATAAGATAGGACAGTTACTTCAAAGCTACAGAATGTTTCATAAAAAGTCACTATCTGCACTTAGTTAATTTTATAAAATAAAAATATGCACCAAGACGTCATTAAATTGTTGTAACATATTCTATCGATGTCAGTATTATTTATAGAATGTGTTTACTGATGCAAAGAAATAATTAAATGAAGTTACTAACTTTTGCTGTTTTAACAATAAAGGTGATATTATACTTAAAATGTTTGTAATATTACACATGTACACATGTACACATAATAAAACAAATCAAGAGGATGTAGATTTTGTCAAAGAACATATAGAATCTTTCCCATTTATGGTTTCGCATTATTGTCATATCATAATTTTGTCATGGGATACTCATCCCAACTTACCTGTCCGGTAGTTGTGGTATAGTATACGGGTATGCGGCCCCGGCTTCCGTAGCTATTACTGTCCTATCCCTTGCCCTCCTGGACAGTAATATCCTACATTTCCTATTTCCCATTCTAACTTACCAATCTTCCTTTCCACACCACCTATCCTTCCCTTTTCCTATTCCTACCCTCTCCGCTAATCCGTGAGAATGCAATGGATAATCATAAAATTAATTTACTTATCCAAAATGGCGGCGATATGGTTCGCCGCCCATCACGTTCTCGTGGAGGCGAAAAGTGACCCATGGAGAGCCGCTTCGATACGTTGAATGTAAGAGGAGGAATGGATGGTAAGAATGAAAGTGGACACAGCGAAACAAGTGTGTAAGGATCGTGGCAAGTGGAAAGAAGTGGTCTCTGCCTACCCCTACGGGAAAGAGGCGTCATAGTCTTCGATAATCGGGCGCTACATTCTGGACAGAGTGGCACATTACACTTCTCACAGTAATAGAATTGTCTCTTCCGACAAACTACGCCAGTGCGCTTAATCCTCTCATTTTTCTGAGGGCGGCCCTCGGAAATGCCATATAGTTTCGGGAAGTGTTCTTATACTTCCCGAGACAATAAATGCCTTGGGAAGTCCTGCCTAGGAGTTGGCGAATTGAGTAGTGAGCTAGAAGAGACAAAATGTCTATCTAATATTTCCGAAACTAACGTTTTTCGGAAATCTCTGTGTTTGCGAATGTGACCCTCTCCACTGTCGCGGTGCAGTATAAATGAATTTAAAATACCAGAATTTAAAAGGCGACGGAAATACTTTTTATATTAAACTTTGCCCCGTTTTCTCTCCATAAGGTAGGTACTAAGCATGGAGTCTTTCTTGTCAACACCTTCCATGCATACGTTATAGTCGTATATGACGGTGGGCTTTGTTTTGCCATCTTCTGTATGGACGGTGGCACCGTGGTATGTAGATAACATCGCTACGCGATTGGTATCTCGCCATACCACAATGCCAATGTCCCCAGCAGTAGCAGCAGAAACTTGGCCCACTCTCATATTTAACTTAGTCAATTGCTTCAATTCTGCCGGTACACCTTGGCGATTAAGCCGAAGTGTACCAACACAATCGAAGCCCCTCGACTTTAGAACTCTGGCAAGGGCAGGACTGTTATAGAAATTGTCCATCCATACCGTATGACCCTTGTTCTCGAGGCCCTTGAGCTTAATAACAAGGGTCCATATGTACCCCAATCCCATGTCCTGCTGTTCCTGCTCCTCCTCCCTACCGGAATGCACCAGGAACCGCCACAGATAACCAGTTCTGGAATCACATATTTCGTTATTCCAACCCTTGCTGCCTTATTATGAATAAACTGTTTGAAACTAAGCCAGCCCTTCCACAGGGTCAAAGACTCGTCTAGTGCAATGTTACGATGTAAGTTAAATAAGGCCTGAAATTTGGCATTCAGATGATCGATAACCGGCATAATTTTGTGAATTTTGGCTTCACGCCTAAACCGGAGTTTAGTTGTGTTATATCAACGCTATTATCTACAAAATGCAGACAAGAGATGATGAGGGTAAATTTATTGTATGACATATACTGCCCCAGGTATGGCGTCGCGGTAACACCCTTTTTGACCAATACTCTTTTAAGTCCGATTTAAATGTTATGCCCATTTCTATTGTGATGGCCTAGTAGACGTAAATGTCGTCTACTGACACATCATCCCATTTTGTAACGCGGCTTAGGGGTGCTAGGTTTCCAGAGTCTATTTTATAAGAAACAACTTGTTGTGCGTATCTATTCGTTTCTTCAGCGATACGACTTACGAAATCTGGGGACCATATAGCTGTAAACGCCGTTTATGGAGTTGCAAATGTCCCAACAGGACCCCCGGACTCTAAAAATGGTTTTAGCCTCTTGAAGTGGTGTACTAATAGAACATTCCTCCCATTCAAAGTTGAAAAGATTCCTGGCCTTATAAGGTCAGGCGAAATCTCTTTCTCTTTCTCGAAGTGGAGGCTGGCGTCAACCGCTGCGAAGTCCCGACTCTGCTTGTGTGAGGTGGTGTGGTGAGTGCTTGCACCGCTCCCATATGTTTCGAATCTGTAATAAAAGTTTACTCATAAAAGCTTACACATAAGCATAGGGATGGTATATAACACTTACGCAGCTGGAGATGGAGGCTCTTGTTCAATACATTGGCCCATTACAACCATTCTGAAAATACATTAGTGTTTAGAAAATTGCTTAGTTAAATTGCTGAGAAAAGAAAAAATACTTACGCAGCTGGAGATGGCGGCATTCCATGAACCTCCGGGGTGGGACTCGGTCCCGATGTCACTTCCACAGAAGGACTGTAAAAAAATCATTAGAAGTTTATAGGTCTTAGTGTTTAGAAAATTGCTTAGTTAAATTGCTGAGAAGGGAAAAAATACTTACGTAGCTGGAGATGGCGGCATTTCTTGAACCTCCGGGGTGGTCGGGAGTACTGAAAAAAAAAATCATGTAGAAGTTTATGTCATGGGATACTCATCCCAACTTACCTGTCCGGTAGTTGTGGTATAGTATACGGGTATGCGGCCCCGGCTTCCCTAGCTATTAATGTCCTATCCCTTGCCCTCCTGGGCGGTAATATCCTATATTTCCTATCTTACTTTCCACACCACCTATCCTTCCCTTTCCCTATTCCTACCCTCTCCACCAATCCGTGGGAACGCAATGGATAATCATAAAAATAATAATTATCCAAAATGGCGGCGATGTGGTTCGCCACCTATCACGTCTCGTTTCTCGCGGAGGCGAAAAGTGGCCCATGGAGAGCCGCTTCGCTACGTTGAATGTAAGAGGAGGAATGGATGGTAAGAATGAAAGTGGACGAAGCGAAACAAGTATGTAAGGATCGTAGCAAGTGGAAAGAAGTGGTCTCTGCCTACCCCTATGGGAAAGAGGCGGTCTCTGCGACTCTGCCTACCCCTACGGGAAAAAGGCATGATTGTATATGTATGTATATTTATAGGTCGTACGTTAGCCAGCAAAAAATATTAATTACAAGTTAAGGAAAAACATACTGTGATGCTTCAGGCCACAGGCGCCGACGCTTAGGGATCATTGGCAACTCATACGGGCGAGCGTGTACCACTCAGACACACACACACACACACACTCATACACAGACACTATAAAAGCAAAAAAAAACATTACACTTTATATATACGCCGTCCTTGCCTCTTTCCACTGTCCGTATTGTGTTGTGTTGCGTCCGACATTTTTAAAGCAAAACAAGCATAATATGATTAAAACGTCAATTGTTATTATTACATTATATTATATGATTAAGTTATTGTATTTTAAGAGATAAAGCGGAGTCCTGGAGAGGGGACTATAAAAAGAAGGGCACGTCCTTCACTCGTCTATGGATCGTCCTGTCTCCCAGTGCGCGCGCGTTTGCAGTTGCTCCGTAGCAGTTCGTAGCTCTACGTCGTAGTAGTCGTGCCTACAAACTTTAGAATAGGGTGTGGATTGGCGCCTTGCTGGGGAGTTGCCCTGCTCTTGGCCTCCCGCTGGGATCTTATCTCGGCATTGGGGTCACGGGGAGCCAGCCCCCTAAGTGTGTGTGCCGTTTGTGTACGTACACTTAGTTCTTGTCTATCCGTGTTTACGTGAGTACTTTTCCTGTCCGACGCCGCCCCTGACATCATCCAGCTACCCGCCCCTGGTCGTCGCGAAGATCGACGACTGGGTGCGCCACTTCCGACGAATGAAGGAAATCCTGGGGCAGCCCTCCAAATGCCAGTTCCAGCGGTTCCAGGATCCGCTTTATGCCCCAAAGCGAATTTTAATTCCGGACCGTCAAGCGTTACTTAACTAACCTGGAGAAAGACGAACACGCCTCCTCTCTTGGTTCTCCTACTCTCTTCTTCAGGAGCGAGCAATCAAGGTGGGTATTAGGGGACTACCTGTCTTGACCAACACTGACTATATCAAGGAGGGCCTCGCTGAGCTGCGATTCGTAGCGGAGTACGTCTCCTCAGTTTCAGCGAAATCCGAGCCCTCCGGCTGTATTTACTTCACCCGCATTAAAAGGGCTCCGGACGTCGTACCCGGCATTTTCCAGATAACGGAGTTTTTGAACATGCCGGGCGTCAGAATTGAAGCCTGGCGGAGCAACAGCGGCCTCGCCCAATGCCACCGATGCTTGAAATTCCGGCACTTGAGCCAAAACTGCCATCATAAGGTAGCTTGCGCTTACTGTGCCGGAGAACACCACGCGCGGGATTGCCCCCGTCCCTGCTCCGAAGAACCCACCTGCGCCAACTGCAAGGGGGGCCCACCCAGGTAACAGTAGGCATTGCCCTGTTTACCGCAGGTTGGCACGGAACCGCCACACAAGTAACGGCCGCGCCTCCCCACCCTGTGACACCCGAGATACGCCTCCCTCTCCGGAGCAAGAGGCACCACCGCCACCGCCTACCGCCACCTCACTGATGGCGCAGGCTAATGACCACTGTCCCAAGCGTTCGTCTGTATCGGCGCCCGACCCCCCTGCCGCCTCTTGAGTCCGAGCTTGAGCCGACGCTCGCTCCACTCCAATCTGCTACCCAGGTAACCCCGCCGACTCGGCGCTCTTCGTGCCTCTCTCGCAATCCCAGCGCCTCCTCCTCGGCCGGCACGGCCGTGGCAGTTGCAGTCGCCCCGGAGCCTGTCACTCACACGGCTGCCCCGCAATTGGTGCCACCTCCTGCCCCTCCGTCACCCCAGGTATGTGACCAAGATGCCCCCCAATCCACCGCAGAACTCCTGCAAACCCTTTTTTCCCTCGCTATGAATTTTTATTATAAAATTCAAGCCGGGGAACAAATTATTACCGCTTTTATACAGGCTCTTCTTGAAGGCGCCCCTACTTTTACTGCCCTAGTAGCCCTATGGCTCCCCAGGCCCTAGTACCGTACCCGCAGCTAGATACCTCCGGCATCCAGAGGCTCCTATCAGAGGAGCTGTATGTGACTGCCGGAGATCTACGACGCACACTCCGGACTCGGGACACACGTGACACGTGGGTTTTGCGCACCGGTCGTGTCTGACCCGTTGCCGTCGCATGCCCGCCCGACGAAACAGCAATGTAGTGCACCTACATGCCATCTGCTGGGGACATCGCATTTCAAAGCTGCCAGCGCGCTCGTGCAATGTGCGCCCAAATACGCATCATTTGATCGCTGTCCCCCCCCCCCCCCCCCCCACGATACGTATGTCGGAGCAAGGGAATCCTTTCCCTACACCTTTTTCCCAGGTCGATTACGTCCGCGGTCGACAAAAGCGGCGCGTGGGGAGTGGCCCCATACACGTTTCCTGGTCAACCGGACCAGGACCCCTCGCGTCGTCGGCGTCGTCCGCAGGTCTTGGCCGTCTTCGGCCGTCGCTTCAAGATACCCCTAATCACTTCGGGTTTTCCCTGCGTTCTGTCGCGGGGGTCATCCCTAAAAACAGGTTTAAACGCCCAGTATTCGTACTGGGTGCATTTTTCGGATCTCCTCATGTAGACATGTAGAGGGGCAATGCCCCTGCAGGCTTAGCATGGCGATCCATAGAAATACATTTAAAGTAGAAATATTCTATCCAAAACAGTTCATTGCAAAATAGTTCTTAAACCATGATAACAAGGTCGTCAATAGTAGTCAACATTTCTAATCAGCCATATTTTTAAAATGGTTGCCGGGAAATCTTCTGTCAAAAACGAACAAATATTCAAGTATATGACTCAACGTAAAGAAACTTTTTGTCGAGGATCGCCATGATGTGGAGTGGTTGACATTACTGTGGGACTTTTTGACATTAAATTAAGAAAACGTTTCTACTTTAGCTGGCAAAACAGGCCATTTTGTGCGCTCATGCTCGGGAAGAAAAGAAATGTTATTTCTCATAACGATGATACATCGACCTTGCTACCTTATAATAAGACCTATTTTGCTCCGAATAGTATTAATGTGTTCTTCAATCTGTCATGTTTTCTATTCTTCGTTGTTTCTTCTATGCGCATGCTAAGCCTGCTGGTCATGATTCCCCGCCCAAGGCTCCTTTCAAGGGCCCGGCGCATGAAGACGTAAGCGATCACTATTTGCTCATCGGCTGCCACTCGGTGCGGACTTAGTCTAGACGCGGTGTTGTGATTTAATTTATTTAAAAGTCGTCGCCTCATTTGTACTATCTACCATTGGTAACTTTTACAGGAAACAAGTTTTTTTTCTGTATTTTCAAAAAGAAGCCATAATTTTAATATTTGAAAGTCGTTCATAATACATCGGTAAACTTTAAATTGATTTTTAACCGACGTCCAAAAAAGGTGGCGGTTATACGTTCGGCTGTTATTACAGCGTGTCCCGTCCCGACAGCTATATCGGAGCCTTTAGTGGTAAAAAATATGGAATTTTTTATCGACAAATTGCCCTCAAATTTTATTTTTCTCTCACGTTTGTAAAATGGCAGCCATTTTATTCCGAGACCCGGGCTCTCGTACTAATTCGACCACAACTACTCATGTAAATAATAATTCACAGTTGAAATGTTTTAATTTTCTTTGAACAAAAAAACAAAAAAGGTAATTTAAAAAATATACCCTTTTTTGTATTTTATAAATTATTAGCTTTTTGTGAAAAATCTAGGCCATTAACCTGCTTGTTTTTGTTCTAAAACGATAGAAGAGAACATTTGCTAAAATAAAACACTAACCCCTTTACTCACACAACACTATTACTCCTACCGGAGCCTTTACTCTCGGTGCAATAGTTAATAAGTTATATCAATTTGTTGGTATCATCTCAGGCAGGGGGCCAGCCAGTCGTATTTTTCAAATTGTTATAACTACTAAACTATTGCACTGGGAGTAAAGTAGTTTAGTATTTTATTTTAGTTTAGTATTTAAGAGGACGTTCCTCTTCTATCGTTGTAGAACAAATAATAAGTAGTAATATATGTAATGCAAGTATATAGTAATGCATGTGTATGCAGCAAATATTAATTATTTAATTAATATTTTTGCGAATCGCGCGGCTGATCGCCGCTGCAAGTGATCATGGCGCTCGTGGTCAATGAGTTGCTGGCGTTTATCCAGCATGCCATCGACACCATGGACGAAGTCAGCATAATGCAGATCTGCAAGTCATCTTTCACCAGCGAGGAGATTTGCGAAGACAAGCACTTGCTGTACGAGACGCTCGGCCAGAGCGCGAATATGCCATCGTGACGGAGAGATGGAACCGAAAGAAGCGTGCAGGACATCATATCCCTGCTGAAGCAGACGGATCCGGATGAAGTGCCAGCTATTGTAGCGAAAAATCTGCATAAGCTGACGCCTGTGACACTGGACCACGTCGACGTCGTCAGCCTACTGAAGGACATCAAGTTCCTGAAGCAAGAACTGACCGAAGTTCGAGGTAGATTGCAGGCATCAGAGTCTACCATAAGTGATCTACGTAGTGAATTATCACAGTTAAAAAGTGTTAATTCAATATGTAGGTCACCTGATGCAGCAAACGTCACTCGACGTCGAGGCGCGCGCAGGCGGTCACGTTTAGCCCGTCAGCATTATCCGACGGGTCAATGAACATTGTTGCTGTCCCTGCTGCCCGCTCCCCGCCCGCTAAGGAGCCGGTGCCGAGTTACGCAAGTGTCACCGCTAGCGAACCCCCGCCACCTCCCCCGCGTTAGAAGAATAAAGGGAAGAAGGAGGCCCCTTCAAAAGAGCGTCCTCTTTCTAAAAAGGACCGAACGTGCGATGATGACGGGTTCATCACGGTCGAGAGGAATAAGAAGAAACCCGTCGTCCGCAACCATCGCGGCACTGCACCCGGAGGACCCGAGCAGCCGTTGCGGTGTGAGACTCCCGCAACACCGCTGCACGTGTTCCGGCTGCATTGGTCTACGACGTTCGAGCAGGTCGTGGACTACATCAGGAGCAGAACCAACTTCGCCTTGAGGGTCGAGCGGTTGGAATCTCGTCATAGAGTGAATTTTAGTTCTTTTGTGGTGAGAGTTCCAACCCAGCATTTACCGACCTTCGAGAAGGAGGAGTTCTAGCCGTTTAGAGTTGCCTACAGAAGATTCAGAGGACAACTCCCGAACACTTCGCACCCCACGTCGCAGACAATACGTGTTTAGTGTTAGTGTTAGTTATATAATATAATATAGTAATATATATGTTAGACTATAAGGTATTTATAATATGGGCCTATGCAGCCCGAAATAAATGGTATTTAATTTTAATTTAATTTAATTAACGTGGCCGGGTTCGGATTTTTTTTGGGTAATTTAGAATCATCGGACTGTAAAAATGTCATAATAGCAGTACTCATATGTGAGTTTCTGTTCTGTGGGACGCACGAATCCGACCACAGTATTAATTTTGTTATGGAATCTGGTAACGAACTTACTATTTCTTTTAAAATTTTAACTAATGCACTGGCTAAATCGTCGCCACTTCTTCCATTCCTCGTCTCGTCCCACAAAGCGTTTACAGCAGTTTTATTAAAATCACAGTGCGCTGTTAAATTATAAACAGTCAATTTGCTTATGTAATAAAAACATGACACGTTATCTTTAGGCAGAGAAAAAATGTTTTCCAGATCAAAAGTCACAACTGCTATGTCGTTGTTTTCATTGGTTTTTAGTTTTCGATCTGCTTCTCTTTCTTCGCCTCCTCAAATTTTTCTACAAGATTACTGCTGGGGTTTTTTTGTACTTTATATTCGGAACAAAAATCGCAGACATCCTTTTTTAGGCGATGAAAACCAAGATGAAATTGTTCGCAAAATATTTTTCGATAAATGTTTTCTTTGACGGGGTCTTTATGTTTTTCAACATATAAGGAGTACATTTTCGACACACTTAATCCCGGTTGTAGATATTGGCGGGAGGTAGATGATCGACAGTAATGCGAATCTACTGTTGGGAACGATTTAATGTAATTAATCACTTCGCTTACTTTTTCAGGCGGTGTTTGTTTTTTGATATATTTCCCCTTTCTCGGCGTAGGAGGCAAGAGGGTGTAATTTGTTTTCCATTTTTAAATGAAAATAGTGAATCCGGCGAGAAGAAATACTCAACGTAGAACAAAAAAATGTCCTGCAGACTTTAATAATTTCGTTTTCTTCACGAAAATAATAGTGAAATGTATACGATCTCTTACTCTTTTCTTTTTTAGTTCGCGTTCTACTTTTTTTTCTTCTTGTAGTGTATTTTCCATAAAATTTGTATTTTTAGGCATCAGTCAAGCTGTAAAATTCAGATTTAATTTTTTCTCTCATGGCTAAAGGAAAGTTTGTAAAACACATAACGGCTGCTTAAATTCAAAACATAGTAACTCGTTCCAACAAAAATGTTCAGGAGAGCCAAAAAACGGGTGGGCCACTTTGATTCGTTGGCCCGAAGAAACCGTAAAAAGTAGCGATTGGGGTGTTTGACGAAAAGTTGTATTATATTGTTGATAATTGTTTGTAATAATCGTAATTGTGTTAGAGGTTACGGTTACACTTGAATCGCTCACACTTTATTTTTATTTGTACATTTACCCAAATATGACTATAAAAACAATATCAAAACTTAGTAAGTCTGCTTACTAGGTTATCAATTTGATTTTCTGAGAAGCTTTAAACCATAGTAGAATGGTTAATAAATACATAAAGTTCCCTGACACCCCAGCTGCGCGTCGAGCTAATAAGTCAACAGCAACCAGTCAACAGTAACAATTTTTATCTTTACTCTCTTTTAATCCTTATTACCTATATTTTCAATAATGAATGAATAAATTTAACATTAATGTTCAATTGTAGATTGAAAGTATGGAATGCCTGGAGTGGTTGGGTGTATTGATGGCAGCCATTTTAAAATAGTTGTGCCATCAAAAGTGGAAGAGCATTGGTATTATAGCCGTAAACATTATCACTCTCTTAATGTTCAAATGGTTATAATTGATCATATATTGACAAGTTATGTTATTATTATTTATTGATAAACTGAAAAACAAAAATCCTATGTTTCAGGTAAGTGATGCTTAATATAAGATCTTAAGTGTCAACCCCAAGTTTGGAGGGGCCAATGCGACCTCTGGCATTAGAAGAAGGTTTGCTGAGGTTACCGTGTCTAAAAAGAATAATAAACATTGTTTTGTCTATATGGATAAAATAAGCTCATCTTGTTTACCGATTGTCATACTTACTGGCCCATGAATGTTATTATAGTATCAAACTGAGAAAAACTTTATATTATAAACGAAATGTAAAATTGTATAAAATGTTTTGCAAATAAAATTCAAAATTTCGGCGACTTATGTCAGTGTCACAAACAATAACACACGATATAACCCGTCACAATCTTGATGACAGCAGCTTCTTAACAAAATAATACAGTGAAAATGACATTCAATTTGGTCGGTTAATCTCACAGTGAAGTCGTGCTACCAATATAACAAAAATAATAAAGCGTACTCTCGGTGAGGAAACGCGTTCGATTAGTTAGATTGTATAATTACTCGTACTCGCATGCTTTTAATTTTCAATTCGATTTGCGCTAACTCGATTTACAAGGTTGTAAAGTAATCGAAAAAATTTGTGGGACTCGCACTCAGCCAATGTTTACCTTTCTTGAGAAGACTGTACAGCGTGTCCCGACAGCTATATCGGAGCCTTTAGTGGTAAAAAATATGGAATTTTTTTGTCGACCAATTGCCCCTCTAATTTTATTTTTCTCTCACGTTTGTAAAATTCTATTTCGTCAAAAGCTTTTGGATGTGACTTGTGTGAATCTATCATGGTCTGCCCATGTTAATGTAGTTAGCAAAAAATTACATCACTCCTTGCATGCACTTAAAATGTTACAAAATTTTCTCCCTATCTCCACTAAAATACTATTGGCACAATCCTTATTATTACCGCTCTTAGACTACGCCGACGCCTGTTATTTAGATGTAACTGAGGAGCTCTTATGCAAACTCGAACGTCTCCAGAATTCGTGCATTCGTTTCATATACGGACTGCGCAAATTTGATCACATTACTGAGTTTCGTAAGAAATTGCAATGGCTTCCCATCAACCTTCGCCGGAATACTCACATATTAACTTTACTGTTCAAAATTCTTAAATTTACCTCCTCTCCTTCTTACCTATTTGAGCGATTTTCTTACACTGCGCCTAGCGATAGGCCTTCACGCTCTTGCAATCCAAAGAAGGTACTTGATACTCCTTGGTGTAACTCCAATTTCTATGCCAATTCGTTTACTGTCAGAGCAGCCCAACTATGGAACGCTTTGCCTGAACATGTGCGGCAGAGTCCAACAGTGGGCACGCTCAAGAATAGGCTGAAGAATCATTTTCTTTCGTCATTACAATCAAAATAGTTTATTTAAGTTTATTTTATATTAATCTCATTCATTAGGTATATAAATATTTTAATTATTACTACTACCATAATATGTATCTATAGTAATACTTAGTTTATTTTATTAATTTAATATGTATAATCTCATTTAAAATATGTAATTACTATCATATGCATTTATTTCTCTTCTCAATCTTGTCATTATTCTTTTTGTACTACCTGTGTCCTTTTTGTTATTTTTTTTTCCTTAGGTCTTAGGTCTGCTGGCAGAGATCTCTTCATAGAGATAAGCACACCTTTGTACCATCTCCTTTGTATTTAGTCTATAAGTTTTTAATGTCTACTGTGTACATAAAGAATAAATAAATGAATAAAATGGCAGCCATTTTATTTTTTGGTTACCAAGACCCGGGCTCTCGTACTAATTCGACCACCACTACTCATGTAAATGTTCTAGGAACATAAAAAAGGTCTCATTTGATAACTAAACATGTGGACAATAATTCACAAATAAAATGTTTTAATTTTCTTTGAACAGAAAAACAAAAAAAAAGGTCATTTAAAAAAATATATAGTTTTTTGTTGGTTATTTTTTAAATTATTTGCTTTTCGTGAAAAATCTAGGCCATTAACCTGCTTGTTTTTTGTTCTAAAATGATAGAACAGGACGTTTGCTAAAATAAAATACAAACCCCTTTACTCTCAGTGCAATAGTTTAGAAGTTATAACAATTTGTTGGTATCATCTCAGGCAGGGGGCCAGTATGTTTAGTAACAAATGTGAGGATGTAAATATTAAAAAATATATTATTTCTAGATATAAATCGGTCTTCGACAATACACTGGGAACATGTACGGGAGGCATGGCTGAACTGAATGTACGGGAAGGAGCCACACCTATTTACCTATCGAGCGCGACCAATGCCATTCGCGTTGAGGGATCGTGTTGACGCAGAGCTCGACGCAATGCTGCGGCTGGCGTCATCGAGCCTGTGGACCGGTCTGACTGGGCCACGCCGTTGGTGGTAGTACGCGAGCCGTTTTAAAATTTTAAATGACTCTTTAAGGTCTTATTTTTAATCAAAATATCGAGCTCTGCGTCAGCACGATCCCTCAACGCGAATGGCATTGGTCGCGCTCGACAGTAAATAGGTGTGGCTCCTTCCCGTACACTCAGCTCAGCCATGCCTCCCGCATATGTTCCCAGTGTATTGTCGAAGACCGATTTATATCTAGAAATAATATTTTTTTAAATATTTATATCCTCACATTTGTTACTAAGCATATCGCACCTTTAGAATCAAAGTGGCGTAACTCAAAAATTTAAAAAATTGACTTTTATACATAAAACGACTTAGAAACATATAATCTATCGGTCTAATAGAAATAAACAGCCACTTTCAAGCTAGAAAAGGATAAACATACAGTTGTGTCTCTTTTATATCGACCGCTTATCATGCGTTCCTTCAATTTTGAAGGGCCCCTTTTAGTATTGAGTCGATAATGCTAAAAGTTGGGTGCTGCGCGGTTACTCCGTAAATGACGTAAACTGTAATTCGTCGTTTTAATTATAAACGTAAGGTAAGTAATTTGTGTGTTATTTATTTTTGTGCAGCCTCTTTTAGGTTTCGGGCGTTTTAAATCTAAATGTCCCCTTTTAGTATTGAGTCGATAATGCTAAAAGTTGGGTGCTGCGCGGTTACTCCGTAAATGACGTAAACTGTAATTCGTCGTTTTAATTATAAACGTAAGGTAAGTAATTTGTGTGTTATTTATTTTTGTGCAGCCTCTTTTAGGTTTCGGGCGTTTTAAATCTAAATGATTATAATATTTGATGCCATATTTGTATTAGTGTTATTTCATTTCTAAATATTTCATAAATGCATGAGCCTGATTATGTGTTATGTCTTTACTTTATAAACCGTTTTTGTGACTACAGTGACGTATACGGAATTATGTCTATTATTTTCTACAGAATGATGTGAATTGGCGAGTTCAGTTGTGATTGAGTCTTTTTATTTTTATATGATTGAAAGTTTGAGGCTAGTAATGAAAAGACAGGACCAAATTTTGCCACTATATAAATATAACTGGAATGAAAATACAATACTAGAAAAGATGAGTTCAGCAAAACCTAAACGTATAAAATATATTTGAGGCTTGGTTTTTTCTATAAATATAAAACTATTGGGCATTTTTGGGTCATCAAGCAAGCTATAGTGTGAAATAAGGGCTCGACGGTATTTGCTAAACTCTATGATTCACGTTGTCATATTTTGACAAAACTCAGCCGCAACTTGCAAGACACTATTGTTACCACGAAATCGGAGATTCTCGATGAAGTCGAATTGGATTCCCCATACACCTAAAACACGAGCTCATTCCAATATGCTAATGAGTTACACTAGTCCGCAATGCGCGACGGTTTTGCGTGAACTAACTTAAAAACTAAAATATATCTAAAATGAGCGTGCGCGTGAAATATACAAAAATGCTGATGATGCTCTGTACGGTTGTTGCACCGTACATGCTCCCGGGCTACAGAAGCGGTGGGTGCTGAATGATGAGATGGTAGATGAGCTAACCTAATAACAAGGTGATGGAACAATAAAATACTAAAGCTATTACAGGTGATGCCCGACAATAGTATAATTATTGATCGCTCTTAAAACTACACCGTTCTAGTTTCGGAGATGTGCTTTTGTTCACTGACACATTAGAATTACACTTAACACAATACTTTGATACAGATTTGTTTATTTCACTATCACTCACCCACTTATCACTTACACTGGCACTAACACTAACACTCGGGTCAATGCTGGTGCGCAGTTGCGCAACCGGAGATGGTGCGGCCGGCGCGGCTGGCACTGCTTGCGGCGCCGGCGCCGGCTCCGCTGACCGCTGCCGATGGGCGCACCACAGGCCCACTGCTGCTGCTAAAGCTACTGCTGCTAAACAGTATATGGCGGCGTAGTGGTGAATGTCGTGTGACGACAGCTCCGTCTCCACTTGCTCCGAAGCTGCTCTCATCTGCTTGATGCGCTCCCCGAGAGCAAGCAGGGAGTGATTGTAGCTCCCGCTTTCTTCGCGCGTAATCGGGGGTAACGATATGTTGATGAAGTGATTTAAGTGTGCGATTTCTGGTGCATAGACAACCGGCTCGTTCTTAAGTATATTAGTAAGCTGTTTTTGTGAATTAATAGTAAAAGTCGCGCTCTTAATCGTACATTCGTCCCACAAAGTAATGACGTTGGCGCCAGTCACCTGTTCGCTGGAAATCTGATCCTTGCATATGAAACGTAGTGTACAATGACCGCAACAATTAATTAAGAACGTATTTGTTTTGATAGGTGTCCATGCCGTCTCGCACTCGCTAAGTGTCGTCTTACACACGTGGCTTTGTTTATCTTTGATACAAAGGTTGTCGTCCGACCGTCTTTGGTAGACGGGCGTTTATAATGCACAAAGATACGCATTGCTTGATGTGTATAGAAAACATTTATCAAAGTCGCTGTCAGATATTAGTATGAAAGTGTCCTTCTTGAAATTCATGGCAACATGCTTGCCTATAGGTATTATGCTGACCATAGAATTACTCATCAGTTGTGGCAGGGGAAACATCGTGTAAACTTCATAGCTTTCCTTATTGATGAGGGTGTGAGAGGGGATGAGGGGAGGGGATTAGAATTTCAAAAATAAAATATTGCTGTGTCATTCTTACTTTAACAGTCATTATTTTATAAATCGACGATAGCTCGGCTTGTAAATTGGTGACTGGTAACGCTAAGTCCTTGGGCAGCTGTCCGCTAATTGTGTTGAGCTCGCTCAGTAGCTGGGAAGGGTTGAGAAGATGGACGTTAAATTGTTTCATATTTGTGATGGTATCGAGTAATGCGTCTTGAATTCCTTTTAAACTTGAGAGTATGTTATTAGCGATGATGCTTGTTAAAATAAAATCGTTGGCTGCTTGTGTTTCACTTATTTCCATCCGTAAAATAGATGTTGTTATGTCTAAATTGTTTAGATGCTGATTAAACATTTTCTGCTGATTCTCCATTGTTCCTTCTATTCTCTGCAGTAAACTATTTTCTGCTTCTATAACTGATGTTTGATTTTTCAAAACCCCTAATAAATGTTTTTGATTGTTTCTAACTAAAGTTATATCTCGCTCATACTGTTGTGCAAATCGCTCGTCTAAAACGCCAAACAATGAATTCGCTACGTAACCCATCCCATTGATGAGTCCTCGTCGCGTACGCCTCGGCGCTTCAAAACGTTGATTCAGCAACAAACGGTCATAGAACTTTAGCTCGTCGCAGCCGTGATGTAATTGAAGTAATACGATATTACAGTGGCTATATAATTGTTTGTTAGAGGCGCACATATTTTCTAAATGATCGATGTAATTATCGAGTGTTTTAGAACCTTTTCAATATGGTTTCATATTGTAGTAGGCGATTAATTTCCATCTGTTCTCTATAAAATGCATGGTGCCCAGTTTATTAAAGAATATGCGTTTATCGTCACTTATTCTTGTAACATTAAAAGGATTGCTTTGAGTCGCGTTAACCGCTAACGTAAACATTAAAATAAGTAAAGTAAACAATGATAAAAATTGCAAGTTGAATATTTTGTTCGGAACCCGCTGAAGTCTGTTTCTAGGCGACGCCCTGGGTTGGTTTTGCTGATCTTGCTGATGTTCGCTATTTACTGGTAGCACAGAGAGTTTAACTATGGGTCGCTTTATTATGTCGCTCTTTGTTTTCACGCTTACGACCCTGATGAATCCGTCAGCTCAAGGATGTAATTCAGCTACACGCCCGAGTGCCCATTTTCCCGGTGGTAGGCAAGCGTCGTGAATGATGACGACGTCGTTTATTTTGATGTTAGGTTTAGCTGCTTTCTACTTGCTCCTGGTAGACAGTTGAGGTAAATATTCTGTACGCCATCGTTTCCAAATATCGTCGAATATTTTCTGCGTTAACTGCCATCTTGTTCTCTCGTCTCTCTCAGTCTCTATTATCGTTAAGATGGGACCGCTTGCTAAAAAGTGAGAAGGTGTTAGGTACTCTAAATCGTCAGGATTTTTCGATAAAGGACATAGCGGTCTTGAATTGAGACAAGCTTCTAATTGAGAGAGAAGGGTGGTGAACTCTTCATAGGTGAGTTTCTGTTCACCAAGAACTCGGCGCAAATGGTACTTGAGGCTTTTAACTGCTGCTTCCCATAATCCTCCCGCACTCGGCCAAGAAGGAGGTTGAAATGCCACTCAATTTGCATTTCGCTAAGGTCGCTATAGAATTCCTTAGTTAAGATTAGAGATGGCAGTTTAAACGAAAAGGGTTTAAAAAAGCGTGCTTTTATAAATAAGTTAAAAAGTCGTTTATAAACGTAAGCGTTTAACACTTATCATAATATATCGTTTATAGTCATTAAGCCCTAAGTGTGGTATGAGCAAAGAAAAATAGTTCTTATGACAGCGTAATAAGAATTCTTTAATGTAGCTCATCACTTATTTAAAGTTTTAACAAACGGCTTATTTTTTGTACTTATAACTTATATGCTTTTTTCATGTTTATTCACTTTTTGTTAGTTACTTTGCGGGTTGACGAAAACGTAATAGTGGTATTTTGGTGGTTTACCGTGAACTTTTAATGTAAATAATAAATATAATAATGGTCCATATGGACGTAATATAAACTTTTCGTGTAATGTTTTAGTATTAAGTTTATTAAGTTTTTGTCGCATAGTACTGTTTAATATAAAAATGACGACTAGGCGTAGGAATTGGAACAGTAATTTATGGAACTACTTTGAAAGAAATTAAATACTTTACTATAATATTATCAACATGTAAAAACATTTTTATGAGTTCATATTATTATAATATTATTCAGATTTCAGACAGTCTTAAGCCTGCAAAGTACGAAGGAAAGTTCATTGAAATCAGTTTAGCGATCGAAAAACGTAACATAAGCGCAAAAAACATTATAAATGGCAATAAGTAGGTAAGCAGATAAGCATATAAATCGTTAACATAAGTTGCTTTTTAATATGCAATAACGGATAAGTTAACTTATGATTTTAAGCCGTTTATCTCATCTCTAGTTAAGATAGATTTCAGATCGACAAATTCTTTATCTAAGATCTTGCTAGCTCCTACGAAGTTCGTTCCATTGTCGCTATAAATGTGACGAGGACTACCCCTTCGTGCTGACAAACTACGTAAAGCTGCTAGGAATGTAGACGATGATAAGTCGGACACCAATTCTAAATGGACAACTTTTGTGACCATACATACAAATACAGCCACATATCCTTTGGTAGTTTTGATGCCGCGTCCTTTGCTAGATTTTACGTGTACAGATCCCGTAAAGTCCACCCCAGTGTGATAAAACGATCTAGTAGGGTTTACTCTAGCTCCGGGCAAATCTCCCATCAATTGTGCTTGCTCGATCGGCTCATGTCTCCTACATTTTACACACTGATGTAAACGCTTTTTGACTGCTCTATTACCACCGATAATCCAGTATTGCTGACGTAACCAAGATTGTGTCAGTCTAGCTCCTCCGTGATACGTTGATTTGTGTGCTAGGTCTATTAATAAATTTGTTAAATGGCTGCTGTGTGGCATAATAAAAGGATGTTTCATATCGTAAGGCAAATTACTATTCTTGAGTCTACTTCCGACTCTTAATAGACCCTGGTCGTCTAAAAACGGGTTGAGACATAACAGTTTGCTCTTACAATCCAAACGTCGGACGATATTTAGGTCATGTATTTCCTGAGAAAATTCGAAATGCAGAATATCTTTTACTAATTTTAATTCGGCGCTGCGTAATTCTGCAACCGATAAATACGATGTTTTTTGCTTGGCCGAAAACGCTCTCATTATCCATGCTAAAATCCGTGTGGCGTGAGTAAAGCTGCTATATTTTTCCAGGAAATTGCCGATGAAGGTTGATGGATGTTGATAGGTTTTGATAGCGATATTTGCTAATACTTTCTTAGTTTCTAAATTTGTGTCATAAGTTTGACATAATTACTGCTGCAGAGGACTTGCTGCTGCGGTTTCATGTAACCAGGTGGGACCATTCCACCATAGGTCATGTTTTTGTAGTTGCTCAATGCTAATGCCCCTACTAGCACAATCAGCTGGATTTTCGTTGGATTTTACGTAACTCCATGTGTTTGCTAGTAAAATCGGAGTAATTTTCTGAACTCGATTTGCTACGAATGGCTTCCATCGGCATGGATCTCTGTGCAGCCAACCGAGCACAGCTGTCGAATCATACCACGCATAAATTTTCAAATCATGATCGCTAAGGCTTTGCTTAATTTTTGTCATTAATTTCGAAAGTAGAAATGCGCCGCATAACTCTCAATTTTCGTTGAGCTAGAAGTTTTGCTGACGGGTACAAGTTTAGTTTTCGCTGTTAATAATGTAATATGGATTTGATTTTCACATATGATGCGTGAGTAAATTACGCAGGCGTAAGCTTTTAAAGATGCGTCGCAAAATCCGTGAAGTTCTATGCTGCTGTCTCTTCCAGATCCAATCCACCGCGGGATTACCACTTCCTTAATGTTCTCTATATCCAAACGTAATCCATAGGTCGCTGGTTCATATCCGGCTCGAAGGACCATAAAGATTTACGGTTCGTACACCTTGAGATGCTGTTGCTGCTATTGATGATGCTGTTCGCTGAGTAAAACTAAGTTGCTGCTGCTCATATGTATATTTGCCAAAATAAAAGGCTAATGCTATATGCTAATGAGTTACACTAGTCCGCAATGCGCGACGGTTTTGCGTGAACTAACTTAAAACTAAAATATATCTAAAATGAGCGTGCGCGTGAAATATACAAAAATGCTGATGATGCTCTGTACGGTTGTTGCACCGTACAGAGGTGTTAATATGTCTGTTCAAGTGATCTCTGATCCAACTTGTTCAAGGAGTGAGACAGATAGATGTTATCTCTCCAAAACTGTTTACTAACGCGTCGAAGGACGTTTTCAAGTCGCTTGATTGGAACGGCCGGGGTTCTGAGACTGAACATAAACGGTCAGTACATCTCACACTTGCAATTTGCAGATGAAATAATCATTATGTCAGACAGAAGAGACGCTGAACAGCCTAAGCGATTCTTCAAGATGGGTGGGTTTCGGAATTAACCTTAACAAATTATGCAAATAATTTTGGTTTTAGTATTGAACATGTTCTCCCAGGACCTGTCATCGTAAATAGCACTAGTCTTGAAGTTAAGAAGTAAGAATACGTATATCTTGGGAAAACTTTGAATCGTCGATACCACAATCACAATCACCTTTAGTCAAGATGCATTCGATAATTTCCACGGCGAAATTCGGAAACAAAATGAGGATTTGACATAAGGCATCGCAAGCAACAAGTCACAACGATTACTTATGTCAAATCCGATACATTTTTTATTTCGAAATTCGCTGTCGAAATTAGCGAATGTTCTTGACAAAAGGTCCAGGGTCTTTAATCAATGCGCTCTACCGGTAAAGAAACACGGCAGCGAACTCTGCTGATTGACAAGTTCAAGGTTGTTCAACCTGTGATGGAAAGTGCAATGTTGAGGGTATCTCTGGTGGATAATAAAACTTGCTACGATGTGATTCGACTGAGAAGTCACTGACATTGCTCATAGAATTAGCACGCTTAACTGGAAGTGAGCCGGCCATGTTTGCAGACGGACAGACGGTTGATGGTACAGACAAGTGTCAGAATGGAGACCACGCTTAGGCAAACGTAGTGTAGGACGACCTGCGGCACAATGGACCGATTTAAAGTTGGCTGGCAGCAGATTGATGAGGGCTGTCCGAGATCAGGATGGTTGGCTCTCATTAGTGGAGGCCTACGTCAAGCAGAGGGCTATCCATATGTCCGTAGGCTGATGATGATGAAATTTCCCATCGATAATAATTAATATTTACCTCTGATATTGAAAAGCTTATTTAATTATTGCTTATTTAAATAGCTTTTCCTTTTCCTATATAATAAACATTATTTTGATAGGAAGACGCCACGGTAACTTAAGTATCTTATATTTTTATGTACACGGTAAATACATAAAAATATAAGGGACCTAATACATACAAATTAGGTATATAATGATAAAACTTTTACTATTTAACTGTTTATTCACTATATAACAGAAGTTACATACATAAGTCTATGGGTACAAGTAGAACGATATGACACACAATTTATCGACAGATCCCAACCGAGTTACAGAATCCAACTGCCGCGGAGGCCCGGCGCGTGCGTTGGTGTATGTACCGCGGACCACTACCCCGCGCGCATGCGCGGCGCCTCTCGATGCGGTGAGATGCGAGGGGTTCACGCGAGGTGAAGCGCGCTAGCGTCGATCGTTATAATATTTAGCGCGCTACGATTTAAAGCCACTCGCGTTACAAACTCCCCCTCTCGGACTAGCACTTACGAGGTCGTCCGCGCCTACGTTTGGCTCTAACGGGAACCTCCACGTCGCCAACGTATGGCGTCAGTTGCGATACGTGATAACGTCCAATGCCTTCCAGTAGATACGTCGTCGGACTTACCACTTCGCTGATACGGTACGGGCCGTCCCTCTTCGGTATAAACTTAACCGGCTGCCCGGAGCCTACGCTGTTCAATCCGTGAGTATTTAACAAAACCAAACTTCCTACCTCATAGTCTGGTGGCGCTCTCCTACCTTCATCAGCATACTTCTTCTGGATGGAATGGGCACGCTCGTGGACATCTCTCGTATCTATAAGTGCTGTCGATAACCTGCGCAGGTACGAAGTAACGTTAGAAATAAAATTATCGTTGTCTACAATAGACTTCATGTCCGATATCACATCGGAAGGAGCGCGCATCTCTCTCCCGAAGGTAAGAGACGACGGAGTAGAACCAGTACTCGCCGTCATCGCGGTGTTCATCGCGAACCGTATGGCAGGAAGATGGTCATCCCAGGAAGCGTGATCCTTTCCCACTAGTATAACCAGCTGAGGCTTCAAGTCTCGATTCTTCTTTTCAACAGGGTTTTCCTCTGGATGGTATAGCGGGGTCAGTGTCTGTTTGACACCGAAGGTGTGGCATACTTGCTGCATCACCTCTGCGACAAACTGCACCCCGTTATCACTGACCATCCCACGTGGTACACCAAACCTCAAAAAAACCTCACTGACCAGTACAGCGGCGCATTCCATACTGGTAGCGTTTTCTAGCGCGAACAACTCCGTCCATCGAGTGCAGACGTCTTCCACTATAAAATCCAGCGCTGGCCTCTAGCCGTTCTTGGTAAAGGTCCAAATAAATCCACGGCGACGACCTCAAAACGTCGATTCATCGCGGGCGTTTGTAACAGGCTGGCAGGATTTCTGTTATCTGCCTTGTATCGTTGGCAAGCGGTACATCGCTTTATATAATTAGTTATGTAGGTTCTCATACCCATCCAATAGTACCGGGATCTGATGCGTTGCAGGGTTCTCTCTACTCCGAAGTGGCCTGCTGTGGGTGCGTCATGAAACTCTGCGAGCACCTGCTCTCTCTCGTGTGCTGGAATCACAAGGCAAGCAGTATGAGCGTCATCAGCTTCGGGGGTACATCTATACAACACACCATCCGATATCAGGTAACCTTTTTCCGACCAACTCCTCCCCCTAAAGGGATCGTCGGTGGCTTCCAGATCCTCAATAATGTTTCTAAGGTCGGTATCCTTAGGTTGGCTCTCACGCACCTCTACAGGAGACTTGTGCGGTATATCTACAGCCACAAAATACACTTCGCAGTCCTCTGCTCCTTCGTCGCAACAGGCGGGGCGGCTCAGGGCGTCTGCGATCACGTTTAATCTGCCAGGCGTATCTGCAGATTGTACGACTGGAGTGTCAAGGCCCACCTCGCAAGGCGGCCGCTCGGCCTCTTTAAACTCATAAGCTAGCGCAAGGGCTGGTGATCAGATTTAACAATTACTTCCGAGCCTTCAATGTAACCTCTGAACTTAGTCACGGCCCACACGACCACCAAGGCTTCTCTTTCCGTAGTCGAATAATTTCGTTCGGCCGGCTGCAGCAGTCTGCTGGCGTACTCTACAGGCCGCCCGTCGGCAGTAGCCGCTACTATTGGTCCTGAGGGAAAAATATTTAGTTTCGTCAGCCTGGCGAAGAATAGGGGCGGATACTAAAAGTCCTTTAATCTGTTCGAACGCAGATTGCTGTTCGTCAGTCCATCTCCATTTGCTGTTCTTTTTCAGAAGTTCAGTCAACGGTTTTGCAATTGCAGCATAATTAGGAACAAAACAACGGAACCAACTCGATGTCGCTAGGAAACCTTTTAGCTGTTTCTCGTTTTTTGGAGCGGGCATGTCAGCTATGGCCGTGGTTTTATCTGGGTCTACCTGCAGACCACCAGGGACAATAATATGGCCTAAAAACTTTACCGAGTCCCGTGCAAAACAACTCTTCTTACGGTTAACTCGAAGGTTAAACATACCTAGTCTATTGAAAACGGCTTCCAGGTCTTCCAGGTGTTGTTCGAAATTCGGCGACTGTTAAGAACGAGATGCCGCGGTCAAGGCGCGCTGTCTCGCTTCCACACATCAACCGTGCGCCATCCATCCTTTCTATGAAGATCTCGGGGCGGGCGACGGGCGTCCTTCACTTTTCCCTCTCGACACGGACTCATACGCAGCAATTTACTTAAAATTTTGTAAAGTCAGTATGTAACAATAAATGTTTATAATTTCGGTTTGTCGTGTTTTTAATCACGCCCAAAAGTATAAATCTCCACATTTTCGAGCCGGATGTGCCTGGAGCCAAAAAACAGACGCAGTCGTGGTGATCAAAGGCGAGGATTGAAGCAAAACCGAAACCCATGTGGCAGCAATCAAATTTGGAAAAACCAGGAAAAGGGGTTTGCTTTCAATATTAGTATAGCGTGTTCGTTCCAATTTCATATATTGTGCACATAAATCCATACATTTAAAGGTATTTTTCTCTGTAGAAAAAATCCGCCATTTGCATTAGGCCTTGCATTCGAACCTCGAGGTGATAAATATCTCTTTTTATCTTAGTAATCATTACATATTTCTCAATTATTCTAAACAATTTTCAAAGAACTTTTAATCTCCAATCATATTTTCACTAAATTTTTATTGATAAATCCAGAATTATATTTCTTGTTAATAAATTCCAAAGACGTAAATTCATTCAAACAGGTACCTATTCGATATTATCAAACGGTTTAAGCAATTTGTATTCTCTTTTCAAAAACAAAGATAATTGATGCGTGGACGCAGTATTAGCGCATGAGAACAGAAACTTATCACGTATGCTGGATTTGTACTCTGCTATTTGGTGATTTGTTTGACTTTACTTTGGCATTGTTTTCAACGAGAACTGTATGTATATCTTTTACCTTTTAACACTGAAACTCACTTAACTTTACACATATTAACCTAAATTACATCAATAATTAAGCTACACTTTAATATACTTGCCTATTCATTAGTTTCTTGGTGCCTATAATAATGGATCTAAAATCATACAAAAGAACTCGAGCCTCCTTGAAATCCAAATTAACGATTTTTAAATCTTATCTCAAACTTCTTTTACCTCATAAACCATTAAGTCCATTGCAATTAATTGAATTAAATGCTCGAGTGTTTAAAATACAGGAAATGTACAATGACTTTGATGGAACTCAAAATGCAATTAAACAATTAACTGATGTTCTAGATGAGGAGTTCAAGGAGAGAGAGGCATTTGAGACCAATTACCATGGAACAGTGGCCGCTGCTTTGGAGTTGCTGAGATTAAGCGTTCCGGAGTCTGCATTTGCGGAGCACGACCAATTGCAGGCAGTGTGTAGCGATGCAGCAAATGTCAGGTTACCAACTATTAATTTACCTTCTTTTTCTGGACGCTATCAGGATTGGTTAGAATACCATGATACCTTTAAATCACTTATACACACAAACCCTTCTTTATCAAAAATACTCAAATTTCACTACTTAAGAGCCTCGCTCAAGGATAGTGCTGCCGTACTAATTCAATCATTGGACTTGACATCTAGCAATTATGACATCGCATGGGACACTCTCTGTGATCGTTTCAATAATAAAAGATTACTCGTTAACAATCACATACAAGCATTATTCAACATTAAACCTATATTTAAAGAATCTTCAAAGAATTTAAGAAATATAATAGACACAATAAACAAAAATTTAAGATCCCTAAAAACATTAGAGTTACCTACAGAACACTGGGATATTTTGATAATACACATGGTTTCTAGCAAAATGGATAATATTACCAGCCGCGAGTGGGAAACACAACGAAATGCAATGAAACAATTGCCTAGTTTAGAATATTTTGTGACATTTATAAAGGACCGTGCTGATTTTTTGGAAACCATGGAGGTATCACAAACTAAACAAAGAAATAACAGTATAATTGCACAAGTCAGGCCTAAAACTTTTATTGCACATGATACACAAGCAACCAAACATAATTTTTCTTGCCCAGTGTGTAAAAACAATCATTCAATTTATCAATGTTTTAAATTCAAATCAATGTCTGTCGAATCAAGAATCGATAAGGTAAAACAATTAAATTTATGTTTGAATTGTCTTAGAAAGGGGCATAAAACATTTCAATGTAGGTTAGGTCCGTGTAGATTTTGCTCACAACATCACAATAGTATGTTACACTTAAATAATAATCAGATTCAAGAATTAAGACAAAATAGTGCTAGCGTAGTTTCACAAAATATTCAAGCACAAACACAGAAATCAGTCGAGTGTCAAGTCGAGCCGGCCCAATTCGTGCCGAAGCATGGCTGTACGTGGTAGAGCCATGCTTCGGCACGAATTGGGCCGGCTCGACCGGAGAAATACCACGGGCTCACAGAAAACCGGCGTGAAACAGCGTTTGCGCTGTGTTTCGCCGAGTGAGTGAGTTTACCGGAGGCCCAATCCCCTACCCTATTCCCTTCCCTACCCTCCCCCATTACCCTATTCCCTCTTAAAAGGCCGGCAACGCACTTGCAGCTGCAGGCGACGGAAGTTGCTTTCCATCAGGTGACCCGTTTGCTCGTTTGCCCCCTTATTTCATAAAAAAAAAAAAAAAAAAAATCAAACTGCATTACAAGCTCAGTCTATACAAGGTGCAAACATAACATTATCAATTACTAGTAATACACAAGTGCTGTTGTCCACAGCTGTCATAGGTGTCAGGGATTTTAATGGAAAATTGCATTATATACGCGCGCTGTTGGACAATGGTAGTACCTCTAGTTTCATAAGCCAACAACTATTAAACCTACTGCGGGTTCCTTCTTTCTGTACGTCAATTGCAGTACTAGGGTTGAACAACCAACATTCCACTATAACAAAAAGATGTGATATTACAATAGCATCTGCATCAAACAGTGGATATACAACTAAAATAAACTGTTTTGTTGTTCCACAAATCACTCAGTTAATTCCACACAAAAAAATTAACTGTAATTCATTCACAATACCTCCACAGATCCACCTAGCGGATCCTAACTTTGCTACACCATCGGAGGTACAAATGTTACTAGGTGCTGATATATTTTGGCAAGTACTTACAAACAATCAAATTAGTTTAGGTAAACACAAACCAACCTTAGTTGAAACAAAACTTGGGTGGCTCGTGTCCGGGTCTATACACCACAGTGCACAAGACAAAGTGCAACAAAATATAGTCCATTGCAATTTACTTACTAAACGATGTAGAGCTTGAGGATAAATTAAATCAATACTTCCAGTTAGAATCAGTCTCTGTCACTCAACAAGTCCACACTAAAGGTGAGGGTGAATGTGAGCAACTATTTAAACAAACTAGCGCCACCCAGATGGCAGATTCATTGTCAAAATACCACTAAAGGAATCCCCAGAGTGTTTGGGTGATTCAAAGCAACTTGCATTAACAAGATTTTATTCATTAGAACGCAAACTTTAGAGTAATACTACTTTCAAGGAAAAATATGTAGAATTTATGCAAGAATATATACGACTAGGTCATATGACAGAAAATAACACACCACACAATGATAAGATTTCTTACTTTCTTACTAAGATGCGCTCGGTGTTTGATGCATCAGCTATTACAAGTACGGGGAAATCATTCAATGACATTCAACATGTTGGTCCGACAGTACAAGATGACTTAATCACTATACTTATTAGGTTCCGACAACACAAATATGTAGTTACAGCGGACATTGAGAAGATGTATAGAATGGTTCTTATTGATGAAAGCCAACGATGTTTGCAACAAATATTTTGGAGGTCTGATCCTACACATAGTGTAAAACAATATACACTGAACACTGTAACATATGGTACTGCATCTGCACCTTACCTCGCTACCAGATGCCTTGTTCAATTAGGGCACGATTCTACGGACAAAAGGGTACGTGAAACAATCTTACATGACTTCTATATCGATGACTACGTATCCGGTGCAGACGATGAATACACATTAATCGAACGATCTAAAGGGGTAATCCAAGAACTCAGAAATGCACACTTTTATCTACGAAATGGCATTCAAATGAGCCCTCAGTACTCAATCAAATTCTTGTTAATAATACAAACAGTTCTGATAATTTAGTAAATTTACACAAAGATGAATATTCAAAAACATTAGGTTTGATGTGGGCATGTAAACGAGATACTTTGCTATTTTCTTCAATACACATAAAAACACATAATATTGTTACTAAACGTAATGTTCTATCAAATATAGCCCAAGTTTTTGACCCATTAGGTTTAATCAATCCATGTATGTTATAAGCTAAACTTATCCTGCAGACACTGTGGACTAAAAACATTTCTTGGGACACTGAGGTGCCCAATGACATTTTAATACAGTGGAACAAATTCAAGGAAAACTTAACTAATATATCTAGTATAGAAATTCCACGTAGAGTTTTTTCTGACCAGTTTTCTCTAGTTGAATTACGTGCATTCAGTGATGCATCTTTAAAGGCTTATTCATCATGTATATACATACGTTGTATACATAATAATAATGTAAGTGTACATTTGTTAATTTCCAAAAGTTAAGTAGCTCCACTAAAAAGACGATTAACAATGCCTAGACTAGAACTGTGTGGTGCTCTTCTAGCAACACAATTAGCACACAAGGTAAAAACTTCATTTAAAGTTCATATTAATAAACTATATTTTTGGTGCGATTCAACAATTGTGCTATGCTGGTTAAAATCACATAACAAACATTAAAACAATTTGTTTACAATAGAGTAAATGAAATTAACAGAGGTGTTGATTCTAGCATGTGGTTTTATGTTCCATCTGTTAACTAACAATGATTTATATGATATTGTATTAGCAACACTGCGTAGGATGGTATCACTATGTTAGTTATGGTCATAGACTAGGTATTGGTTATGGTTCTATAAGATGTCAATGTAAAATGTCATACTTCGCTCCACCGCCTCCATGTTGTTCCTTTTGAGAAGAATAAAAAGCGAGTTTTAAGTTCAAAGTATATCTTTAATTATCCCCATAATCCTTAACAGGGTTATGGGCCCAGTACAGCCATCGGTTTTTTTAAGTGGATTAAAAGTATTGAAGAACAGAAAATGTCAAGAGAAAAATATCAAATTGTCCCTTTCGCGGGGGACAATTACAACGCATGGGAGTTTCGATTAAAAAGTATCCTGCGGGATAATGGAGCGATAGAGGCGATCGAAAAGGAAGATTTCAGTAAGTCTACGGATAACAAGCAATTGCAATTGGAAGCTAAGGCCCAGGCTATCATAATAGCGGCAACCGCCGACAGCCACCTCGAATACTTAAAGGACAGATCTGCTTATCAAATGATTAAGAGCATGGAAGACAGTTTTAAAAAGAAAGGTACACGATCTAAATTATTTATAAGAAGAGAGTTGTCCGATATGAAATTCGACGAACGGAAACCTTTGATGGAACATTTTATTGATATGGAAAAGCTATTTGCACAACTCGGGGATGCTGGCAGTGAGCTCTCGGAGGAAGAAAAGGTTAACTATTTACTCCTATCCATGCCGAAGTCTTATGAAGGCATTATCACGGCTTTGGAAACTGTGGAGGAATTGAAAATGGACTTCGTGAAAAACAGACTGCTCGGGGAAGAGGAAAAACGGAACAGAGGAGCGACCAAATCCCTTGAATCTTCAATCTTCTTGTGTTATGGATGTGGACGCCCCGGACACAAGAAATTCCAATGTAGGAGCACTCAGCAGGCACGACACAGGACTGGCGACTGGAGACTTCACGGCCGTGGACGTAGCGACTGGAAGTACAATGGAGGCCGAGAGGACAGTAAGGCAACTCGTCATCAGACCCAGGGGAGAGGTAGAGGAAAGTAATTTCTTACGGACACTGAAAATACTGAAGGTAACAAATTTGTAAGTTTTATGTCGTTGAGCCCTGACACCGAACAGCAAAATAAAAATAGTGTTAAATGGGTTGTTGACTCAGGTAGTTCATTTCATCTTGTAAATGACATTAGTTTATTCTATAATTATTGTAAGCTGGATAAGCCAATTAAAATTTCAGCTGCCAAAAATGGCGTTGATTTAGAGGCTGTTGGTGTAGGAACAATAAAATGTTATGTAAGTGATTTTAGAGTTGATATTATGTTAAATGATGTGTATTATGTACCACAGTTAAGAAAGAATTTATTATCTGTTTCAAAAATGGAAAAGCATGGTTTAAAGATTATTTTCAATAAAGGGGAAATTAAAGTTTTCTCACAAACCAATGAATTGCTTATGGTTGGGCGTAGACTAGGGTCCCTTTATTTTCTAGAATTTAGAGTAATATTTAATAATTGTTATTATGGTGCAAAATCAGACACCAATGATAATTCAGTAGAAATTTGGCACAAACGATTTTCTCACTTAAGCTATAGTAGTTTGAAAACTTTAATAAATAAAAATATGGTTGATGGTTTATCTGATTTGAAAGAAAAAAATTTAGAAAATAGGCATTGTGAATCATGTATACTTGCTAATATTACACGCCTTCCTTTCAATGGGAAAATGTTTAAGGCTAGGAAACCCTTAGAATTGGTACATACCGATGTTTGTTCTGTTAGCCCTTCTACGTGGGACGGGTATAAATACTTTGTTACTTTCATCGACGATTTTACACACTTCACCGTAGTTTACTTATTAAGAGACAAGTCTGAGGTTTTTGAATATTTTAAGACTTACTATAATTATGCTAGTAATCATTTTGGTCATGGTATATTGAAGTTAAAATCAGATAATGGTGGTGAGTATATTTCTAGAAATTTTAAATCCTTTTGTGATGAAAAAGGCATAGTATTGCAGTATACTGCTGCATATAATCCCGAAATGAACGGAGTAGCGGAAAGAATGAATCGTACTCTGACTGAAAAGGCGCGTGCATTATTGTTAGATTCACAGCTTCCTAAAGAGCTTTGGGGCGAGGCCCTGCGATATGCGGTATATGTCACTAATCGTAGTCCCACTGCTTCCCTTAATGTTACACCATTTGAAATGTGGGAGGGAAGACGTCCTAATGTGTCTAATTTTAGAATATTTGGGTCATCTGCATATGCCCATATTCCCCTTAAATTCCGAATGAAGTTGGACCCTCGTGGTGTGAAATTGATAATGGTAGGGTATGCTCCGGGGGGATATAGATTATGGGATGCTAATGAAAGGAGGATACGCATAGAACGAAACGTATTGTTTAGGGAAGAAACATGTTCAGAGTCTCCTGAAACAATTAGTGTTGACGTGGAGTCTATCTCGGATGGGAATGAGAAGGATGGTGGTAGTAGTCCTGAGAAAATTTTAATTTCTGAGAAAACCCAAACTCATGGTACTGAGAAAATTTTTACTTCTGACAATAATTTAGAGTCATTGCAGCCTGAGGGAAGGAACACAGATAATGTTAATTCTAGGGAGAAAAGAAAGAAAACTAAACCAAAATATTTACAAGATTTTGTCACTGATGATTCAGATTTAGGTGATACATTAATGGCATCATTTTTATTTTGTTGTAATGATAATGTCCCAGAAAAGTATAGTGATATAGATTCTTATGATGATAAAAATAGGTGGTATGAAGCGGTAAATGAAGAAATTAAATCTTTAGAGGATAACAATACTTGGGAAGTTGTAGACAGACCAAACGATGCAAAGTTAATTGATTGTAGATGGATTTTTACAAAAAAGGCGGGAAATGTATATAAGGCTAGGTTAGTTGCAAGGGGATTCCAACAGGAAGGTAGTTTTACCGAAATTTATTCTCCCGTTTTGAAATTACAAACTCTACGAGTTCTTTTATCATTAGCTGTTCAAAGGAACTATTTAATTCATCAAATGGATGTTAAAGGTGCTTTCCTTCATGGGGAAATTGATGATGTTGTATACTTAAAGCCCCCACCTGGTGTAAATATAAATAAAAATTATGTCTTGAAGTTGAAAAAATCACTTTACGGTCTTAAAAAATCTTCAAAGAATTGGTACAATAAATTTTATGATTTTATGAAAAGTAAAGGGTTTCAAAGAGCAGAAAGTGACTATTGTTTATATTTTAAGGATGATATTTACATTCTGTTGTATGTGGACGATTTGTTGATTTTAGGTGAGGACAATTCAAGGATAAATAATGTTAAAGAAATTTTAAGCTCAGAATTTAAAATGAAAGATCTAGGATGTAAAAATTTAAAATATCTGGGTATTAATATTATTCAAGATAGCGACTGTTTGTATATTAACCAGAAAGAGTATTTAGAATCTATATTGACAAAGTTTGGTATGTCTGAAGCGAATACTAGTGAATCACCCATGGAAGTTAATGTTAATCTTGATGATTGTACGGTTGATTACTCTTTAGAGCATAAATGCAGAGCTTGTATAGGTTCTTTAATGTATGCTGTAGTAGGTTCAAGACCAGATTTGTGTGCTACTGTTTCATGTTTAGCAAGATATCAATCTAGACCATCAGAAAGGTTATGGCAATGCTTGAAAAGGATTTTAAGATATGTTAAGGGTACCATTAATTATAATTTAAAATATAATAAGAATTGTAATTCCGAACCACTAGTTGGATATGCTGATGCTAGTTTTGCTGTAGATAAAGATAGGAAATCTATAACTGGTTATGTATTTAAAGTATTTGATAACAGTGTTATTTGGCGTTGCAAAAAGCAGAGTACTGTAGCTTTAAGCACTACTGAGGCAGAGTTATACTCCCTTAATGAAGCCACTCTAGAGGCTTGTTGGATTAGGAAATTATTAAATGAGTTAGATGTTACTTGTAATACCACTACTATATATGAAGACAATAAAAGTACAATATTTTCTGTATGCAATCCTGATCAAAAAAGAATGAAACATGTGGACGTAAAATACAACTTTATTAAACATAAAATAGAATGTAAGGAAATTTGTGTTATGTATATACCTACAAAGGAACAAATAGCCGATATTTTTACGAAACCATTAAATAAAACCTCTCATAATTATTTTGTACACAAATTAGGATTGGAATAGAGTTTAGTTTGCATTGTGTATTGTTAGTGTATTAGTGTATTGTTAGTTCTTACTTATTCATTGTAATGTTTGAAGTAATGTTAGTTCTGTTAATATAAATCATTGGGGGGAGGTGTTAACTAACAATGATTTATATGATATTGTATTAGCAACACTGCGTAGGATGGTATCACTATGTTAGTTATGGTCATAGACTAGGTATTGGTTATGGTTCTATAAGATGTCAATGTAAAATGTCATACTTCGCTCCACCGCCTCCATGTTGTTCCTTTTGAGAAGAATAAAAAGCGAGTTTTAAGTTCAAAGTATATCTTTAATTATCCCCATAATCCTTAACACCATCTGAACTGAATCCAGCAGATATTGGGTCCCGTGGAATTAGTGCTATAAAACTTAAAAAAAAATCATTATGGTGGCATGGTCCAGAGTTTTTACGCAACATACACATACAATGGCCTTCCCAACCACATTCTCAAGTAGAAGAGTTGACAGAACTTAGATTCCAATGTTGTCATACAACAGTTGACAATAATATATTTCATGAAAAATATTCAAGCTATAGTAAATTGCAAAGGGTCACAGCATATTTATTGAGATTTATTCACAATTGTAAAAAATTAATAAGTAAACAAACTGGCGTGCTAACTTTAGTTGAACTCGAGTCAGCAACAAAAACATTGTGTAAAATAGTGCAAACCGATACATTTTGCAAACAAAAAACTATCTTAGCATCAAACAACAATTTACCTTCTAAAGATAAACTTTTGTGCTTAAATCCATTTATTGATGAGTCAGGACTCATGAGGGTTGGCGGTAGATTGCCAAACTATGATTACAATACTAAGCATCCTATACTATTACATGCATCACATAATACAACAAAATTATTAGTACAGCATTATCATAAACTTCTTTTACATGCAGGTCCGCAATTGTTATTAGCTACACTCAGACACAAATTTTGGATAATAAATGGTAGAAATTCAACAAGACAAGTTACACATAACTGTCTAACTTGTTGTAGGTATTCAGGTAGATCGTTTACACCTGTAATGGGTAACTTACCAGTACAAAGATTACACGCAGAATATCCTTTCATTAACACAGCTGTAGATTATGCTGGACCAATCTTGATAGCGGACAAAAAAGGCAGAGGATGCAAGTTGAAGAAGGCATATATTTGTGTATTTGTATGCATTGTAGTCCGGGCTGTTCACATAGAACTTGTTACCGAATTAAGTACTCAATGCTACATAGCTGCCTTGAATAGGTTTGTTGCACGCAGAGGTAAGCCTCGTGTTATTTTTTCTGATAACGGTACAAATTTTGTGGGTGCGAGTAATGAATTGGCAAGGTTTTTAAAGATAAATTGTGATAATATCACAGCTTTGTCAAATTATATTTAAATTTAGTCCATCATACAGCCCTCATTTTAATGGGTTAGCGGAAGGATCTGTAAAGTCAATCAAATACCATTTAAAAAGAGTTTTAGCCATGGCACATTTAGACTATGAGGAAATGAATACCGTTTTGATACATATCGAATCAATTTTAAATTCCAGACCAATAACTCCACTTTCATCTGATCCTTCAGATTTAGTTCCACTCACCCCCGCACATTTTTTAACTTAGGTTGGGAAAAAAGTTTCTTCGCATTTTATATAAAAATTCAAAAGGTTTTTTTATAAAGTTTATTTACAAGTGACTAAAGTATATAGGTGCCATTTTGTTCGATAACTTTTTGCCATCTTGTTGGTAGGTACATGATCCCATTGCTATAAAATTTTTGGGGCTTCTGATGAAAAAACTGCGACAAGTGGTTTTGGCAGTCCTCTTGTGATGTCAACCTGACACTGCCTAAGGAATTCTGCAGCGACCGAAACAGGTGGAAATCTGAAGGTGCAAGGTCAGGACTATACGGCGGATGCATTAACACCTCGCAGCCAAACTCCCGTAATTTTTTCTGAGTGGCTAAAGATGTGTGAGGTCTAGCGTTATCATGGTGAAAAACCACACCCCTTCTGTTGATTAATTCCGGCCGCTTTCTCTCAACTTCTTGCTTTAACCTCATCAGTTGTTCGCAGTACAGAATTGATGGTCCTGCCTGGCGGTAACAGCTCATAATGAATAATGCCCTTCCAATCCCACCACACACACAGCATCACCTTGTTGCGAGTTAACCCGGGTTTCGCCACAGTCTGTGAAGCCTGACCGGCCTTTGACCACGATCTTTTTTTCGCACGTTCTTGTCGTACGTGATCCACTTTTCATCACCAGTTATCAGCTTCTTTAAAAATGGTTCGGTTTCATTACGTCGTAATAAAGAATCACAAATGAGTACACGGTTCATTAGGTTTCTTTCAGTGAGCTCATGAGGCACCCAAATATCGAGCTTTTTTGTGTACCCAGCTTTTTTCAAATGCGCCAAAACCGTTTTGTGGTCAATCCTCAGTTCTTCAGCTACATCGTAACTACTAATATGCCGATCTTGCTCCACTTTTTCAAAAATGGCAACAGTTTTGTCCGTAACAGGGCGACCAGAGCGACGTGCATCTTTGATATCAAAATTTCCGGATTGAAAACGCTTAAACCAAATTCGCGCTACTCTCACAGATACTGCATTAGGTCCATAAACATCACAAATATTTTTCGCGGCTTGTGTTGCATTTTTACCTTTTTTGTAATAAAATTTTAAAATGTATCGAAATTCTTCATAAGAATCACTCATTTTAACAATAAGAAAAACAAATCAAAATCTCAAATTTACCTAATTTGAATTTGGAATTGTCTTCTGTAAAATTAAAACTTTTTAATGATACCAAAATCAGCCAGATACAATTGGTATAGCCCAAGATATTTTATGACAAGTTCATACATACTATAATGCGAAAAGACTTTTTCCCCAACCTATTATGTTGCCGGCACCCCAGGTAGAAACTGCACCTATCAGTACTCTCACTAGATACAACCGAGTACTGTGCATAAGAAACTACTTTTGGTCCCGGTATTATAAAGAATATATTTCAGAACTGCAGAAGAGAAATAAATGGCGCCAGGGAGGTCTACAACTGAAAACTGGAGACATGGTGCTGGTCAAGGATGACCGACTGCCACCTATCAGATGGGCCCTTGGACGTGTGAGCGCGGTGTACCCTGGCAGTGACGGCATCACGCGTGTCGCAGACATCAGGACCGCGACGCAGGGGACTCTCCGGCGCGCAGCCAACCGGCTGTGCCCACTACCTCCGTTGAAACAGGATGTTCCAAGGGGGCCAGCTTGTTGAGAACGAGATGGCGCGGTCAAGGCGCGCTGTCTCGCTTCCACACATCAACCGTGCGCCATCCATCCTTTCTATGAAGATTTTGGGGCGGGCGACGGGCGTCCTTCACTTTTCCCTCTCGACACGGACTCATACGCAGCAATTTACTTAAAATTTTGTAAAGTCAGTATGTAACAATAAATGTTTATAATTTCGGTTTGTCGTGTTTTTAATCACGCCCAAAAGTATAAATCTCCACAGCGACAATATGATGAGGTCATCGAGATACCCTAGTATCGTCACGGGTCTGGTTCCACGTGGGCTGTGCAATATCTCGGTCTTATTACTTGCATCATCTTTCGGAATCGGCACACTCAGGTTTGATTTAAATTGGTCGATCAATCGCTGGAACGTGGCACCTGAGTTACGGAGTTCCATCGGCATCCTTTTAAATCGCTAAGTACCTGCAGGCGTTATAAAAGCTGTCTTGTCCCGATCTTCCTCTTGCACGCTTACTTGGAAATATCCAGAGCGAAGATCAAGGGTCGTCATGAAACTAGTCGTCTTGGCGGCGTGTAGTACGTCCTCTATGCGCGGGAGTGGGTACCTGTCTGGTTCCGTGACGGCGCGCGGCGTCGAGCTTCCGGTAGTTCACGCACAGTCGCACGCCGCCGTCCTTCTTGGTGACCAGTACGACGTTCACCGCCCAAGGCGACTCGCACTCCTCGATCACGTCCGCTTCGAGCAACTTCTCCAGTTCATTATTTAATAATTCACGTTTACCTTGTGATAAGCGGTAGGGTGGTGAAGCTATAGGTTCTTGCCTCTCATCGACCCGAATGCGGTGCGACGCGTAGGTTGTCGGCGGTCCCCGATCGGCGAACCGCTCGGCCTTGCTGATGATGAGCTGGTTGAGTTGAGTTCTCTGCGCCGGCGACAGCTGCGTCCCTTCGTCGTTCCTCAGCGCGAGATTATCCTCTTCCAGAGTCAGCTGCATGCTGTAGGCGTAGTCGGTGTTCAAGAAGCATTTTTAAATTTTCTTTACATACTTCAAATGCACTATTCGCCTCGTCGGTCCATTCTTTACGCGTCTTATCTCGTTTTTTAGCCCCGTGTAAATACCTATCTAAAATCCCCTGAACTCGAGCAGCGTTAGGAATATGATTTCTATAAAAATTAAGCATGCCCAAAAATCTACATAATTGTTCTATTGTTTCCGGTTTTGGGTATGACTCGATAGCTTTGACTTTATCCGGCATCGGACTTATGCCTTTTTCTGAAACTAAATAGCCTAAAAATTCTATAGAGGATTGTCCAAAAACACATTTACTTAAATTAATAATCTGGGGGCACGGCAGTGCCCCCGCCAAGTCGAGCGCGAAGCAAACACTGCCGTACCATCCTTTACTGGAACCATTTCGCCGCATTTTCAGGCCCCTATTTGAGAACCTCTGGATAAGACCAGAACGCAGAAATTTTCGTCATCCAGTAAGCTATAATCACATACTTAAAATCCAAAATGTCAAGTCTGTAGGTCATTTAGTTCCGAAGTTAAGCGAAAGCAAAGTTTCGCATTTATGACACTCACTCACTCACTCACTCACTTATACACTCACTCATGATCATCAAAATAGAACTAGTACTTCCCATAAACTCAGAGAGCTGAAATTTGGTACAGAGTTAGGGTTTAATGGCCACATAAAGGGAAAACTATAAAAACTAGGTTAATCGATCTGGGGGCACGGCAGTGCCCCCGCCAAGTCGAGCGCGAAGCAAACACTGCCGTACCATTCTTTACTGGAACCATTTCGCCGCATTTTCAGGCCCCTATTTGAGAACCTCTGGATAAGACCAGAACGTCGATCTGGGGGCACTGCAGTGCCCCCGCCAAGTCGAGCGCGAAGCAAACACTGCCGTAACATTATTTACTGGAACCATTTCGCCGCATTTTCAGGCCCCTATTTGAGAACCTCTGGATAAGACCAGAACGTCGATCTGGGGGCACGGCAGTGCCCCCGCCAATTCGAGCGCGAAGCAAACACTGTCGTACCATTCTTTACTGGAACCATTTCGCCGCATTTTCAGGCCCCTATTTGAGGAGCTCTGGATAAGACCAGAACGCAGAAATTTTCGTCATCTAGTAAGCTATAATCACATACTTAAAATCCAAAATTTTAAGTCTGTAGGTCATTTAGTTCCGAAGTTAAGCGAAAGCAAAGTTTTGAATTTATGACACTCACTCACTCAGTCACTCACTCATAATCATCAGAATAGAACTAGTACTTCTCATGAACTCAGAGAGCTGAAATTTGGTACAGAGTTAGGGTTTAATGGCCACATAAAGGGAAAACTATAAAAACTAGGATAATCGAACATCTGGAGTACCTGGTGATCCTGATTAGAAAACACAAGAGCCCAACCAAACTATTAGAGATCAACATACCGCCTTTACAAAAAATATTCAACATGGTGGTGGGCCGCTTCATTTGATGTCAAAAATCGAAGGTCTGAAGTATCTGATGAAGAATCCTCAGCTGGTTTCAGCTGATTAGAGATATGGTAATGCCCCCCTTCTACTATTGGTACATAAAAAAATCGACTGTCATTTCAAAAACCTAGCGAAGTGGGACACATCTTCTAATTTAATCTAGTCCGTAGCATTCCACTGCTGGGCGAATGCCTCCCTTTCTGCTTTTGATACGCATATAAATAAAATTAAAGGAAAACTCTGGATAAGACTAGACTGGCTTTTATACTTATATTTACAAGTTTACAAGAAGAAATAGTCGAACGATTAACTTTATTGTACTCGATCATTACACAAATTAAATAAACAAATTACACTGAAATCTAGTAAAATAAATCAATATGCCCACGTTTCTACAAAAAGAAGTGAAATCCCACCAAAAACATTCTGTAAAAAACTAGCCAAGTCTCGATAGCGCTGCTTGTTTATCTTTAAAAAGTAGTGAAATCTAGACAAAGTCGTGCCAAGTCTAAGGTTCCTTACTGCGATTTCTTTATTATTATAGTTAATGTTGTGTGACTTGGCCGTTGAACATTCTTTATACGTTACAAGTGGGTACAAGTCAATTTTGTTTACACGTAATGTATATCTGTTGTAACTACCTATGTTTGTTAAGCGAGATAATAGCCCATACTGGTATTGGTAATTGGACGCTAGTGAGTAGTGTCTCATTTTAGGCTGTTGTTGATTGTAGAACACATGTATTGGAGCAATGGTGTCATGGAGCCCCTTTTGTACCATTGTGTACCCTTCAACGGCCAAGTCACACAACATTAACTATAATAATAAAGAAATCGCAGTAAGGAACCTTAGACTTGGCACGACTTTGTCTAGATTTCACTACTTTTTAGAGATAAACAAGCAGCTCTATCGAGACTTGGCTAGTTTTTTACAGAATGTTTTTGGTGGGATAGACATTTTATATTTACTCAACCTTTCAAATATTAATCGCAAATGTTCTCTATGTATATCGGGGTTATCCGATCCTACTATTACGTCATCTATGTACCCGAACACCACTGACTGACCTTTGCCCCCCGTACAGTCGCCAACGTAATTCAATTGCTCGATACCTGACAAAACTGTATTATTAATAAATCTCTGAAATGTTTGTGCCGCGTTACGCAGACCAAACGTCATTCTTGGAAATTCAAAAAGCCCAAATGGTGTAATAATGGCTGTTTTTTTATGTCATCTGGATTAATACCTATAAAATGATAAGCTCTACAAATATCTTATTTTGAAAAAAAAATCTTGTTATGTAACCCATACGTAAAATCTTGTACCCTAGGTATCGGGTAACGATCCGGCTTCGTAATTGCGTTTAACATCCTATAGTCCCCGCAGGGTCGGATACCGCCATCTTTCTTAGGTACTACATGTAAAGGACTGGCCCACTCACTGTTTGAAGGTCTACATATGCCTCGCTCTTTCATCAATTAAAATTCTTTTTTAAGTCTATCGTACCTGTCCGCCGGTAACCTCCTGGCACGCGCGTGGACAGGTGGCCCGGTTGTCTCAATATGATGATAAACGGAATGTTCTGGGATATCCTTGAAGGCTGGCGGGCGCGTGATGTCCTGAAATTGTTCCAGTAAATCCGCGTAAGGATGGTTGCTATTTATACTTTTAATAGTGCCGAAAAAAATTGTACTTTTTAGTCCACAGACATTTAAGCTGGTAACTGTATCGATTAACTTGTTATTATACAAATCCACATTTAATTTAAAATTCTTCAAAAAATCGGCACCTATTATAGGCTGTTTTACATCACATACAACAAAAGGCCATTTAAATGACCGTCTTAGACCTAACGATAGTTCTAAATTACATATACCATAACATTTAATCTCGCTGTCATTAGCAGCATACAATTTTAGATGGAATTTCTCAATAGGCTTTCTAACACACCACTTTGGAATGACGGAAATGTTAGCGCCTGTATCGATCAAAAAACTACATTTTGTTAAATTATCCCTAATTAATAAACGATGGCTTTTATTCACCTGACCTTGACTACATCCGTCCACCGAGCCCGCATGTACTCCAACTAGTTTCCCGACTGCTTGGCTCGCCACGCGCAGGGTTGCTCGCAGCGGTTAGCTCTCGCTCTGTACCGGAAGTGGAAACGGCACAGCCAGTCCGAGTCCCAAGGTAATCTTCTAGGCCGCGATGCTGATCTTCTTCTAAAGTCGGTAGGTCTACTGTTGCTCCTAGAGCGCTCGCGACACCTCAACTCGGCGCGCAGTGCTGCAACTTCTAGCTCCAACCTACTCATCTGCTCGTCCGGCTGTCCATCTGCTGCTCTCTTGCTTGTTACTGCTGCAACATCCCCGGCGTTGGTGTATTCTGTTATTTTATCAGCCATGGCCGCCAGCTTGTCCAAGGACTGGTCTTCACACACCGCCATAACTGCTCGAACCGATGATGTCATTTTCGATAACCACAGGCTCTTGAGTGTTGTATCTGCATTTTGCGCGCTGCGACCCAGATCCTTCATTCTTATTAAAAACTGAGAGGGTCTTTGCGAACCCAATTCCAGTTCCGTCACCAACTTCTGCATTTGTCTTTCGGCACTCTCCTCATAAACCTGCAGCAATCTCACTTTAAGCGCCGTATACTTGTCCTGTGACATCACCAGGTCGCTCACCTGCTGGATGGCCTCTTTTCCAAGTTTTGAGATGACCATGTTGAATTTGGTCTCTTCACCCTGCTTCTGTCGGGCCACCACAGCCTCGAACTGTGCGAACCATAACCTCGGAAAGTCTGTCCAAAATTCCGGTAGCTTTGTGGATACACTTATAGATGCCAACGCCGTGCCTGACGACTCTTCCTTACACCCTGTGTCTGTTGCTGTATTCATTTTCCTCGAACAAATTGAGCTGATGAGCCGCCTGCCGCTGTATTCGCCACGTGTCACGGCGCGTTATTTTATTGCGTCACGCTAACTTCCAGTCGCCGCGTGAAATTTGATCTCGAACAAGACTTACCCCACAGCCAATGTCACTATTTACGCCGATTTCCTTCACTATTCGAAAGTATCACGTCGGGGTCACCAGTTTAGTGAACTATGGCTGGGGTCTTCAAATAAAATATATGATGCGCTGCATTACTTTATTTGACAACCAGTTAAGGTGACGATGGGCAGACGACTAACGGAGTTACATATTATTGCTACGTACATAAATTGAGCTGACTTTACATTTTACAATTACTGAGAATTATAATATACACTACAGTTCTTAATAATTAAACTCATATTTTTAATAACAAATCACTTAAACTACTATTCACCTACGGCAAATAACAAAAACTGTAACTACATAAGGCTCACACTTACTATTATAGTCAAAAAACCAAAAAATGTCCTATTCTCCAATTACATTTAGGCGTTTACCAACAATCAAGAATTTTGGATTAAGCCACTTCAATTCTAAAGGTGCGATATGGTAATTATTATGTAAGGTCACTTTAGATATTTTAATAGGTATATTTAATTCGGCCAACCGTTGTCGGCCGATAAGGTTTGTTGTTCCTTTATCAATCACATACCGTTCCAAATATTTCAGTACACCCTTATAGTTAACAATACATTCTAGAAACCCAAGGGGCCTAATAGTCGAACCATCATAAAATTTTAAGTTTAAATAACATGTTTTAAATGTTCGGTACTAAAAAAATTATTATTATAAACATTTTTGCTAATACATGATAAGGCTGAACCTGTATCAACCTTCATTATTAAAATACAATTATCAACTTTGATTGATATACACACCGGTTTATACTGACTCAATGATATCTGATACATTGGTTCCTGTCTCCGCTTCCCTCACATTCCTTAGTGTCACCCCTAGCTTCCTCCCTTGAGCCTGGTCATCTATCATGTATATTGGAGCCCTCTCGGTCACCCTTCGAGACACACCGCGCTGTCCGCGCCCAGCTTGCCCGCCGCGCACACTGTTGCTGCAGCTCCGCGCCAACCCTTTGCTTTGGGCTGGAGAGCCAGCCAGAGAGAGAGAGCCGAAAGTGGAGACTCCATCCCATCTGTCTTGCACCCGTATTCTCCACCTTCTTTATGAAACACATTTTTCGTAGATGAGCAACTCCCTGACAGTAACTGCACACATAATCTTTATATTGACACTCTCCAGTATGATGTCTATTGTCTCCACACCATGTACAGTGTATACCACCATTCCGAAAGGATATCTTGTGCATGCCTTCTACTACTAGTGCTTGTTCTACTGTATTAGAGTCCCGTTTCGCTGTTTCCATTGCTAGCGCTAAGGTTACCGCCCGATTGTAATTTAGTTTTTCTTCCGAAACCAGCCTCAGCCTTATCACATCACTTCTTAGGCCACAGACCATCTGGTCTCTTAAATTTTCATCTAGCGCATTGGTAAATTCGCAAGTTTTTGATAGTTTCTTTAATTCTGTTACATAATCCGTTATTGATTCGTTGGTACTTTAGCGGCGTTGCCTAAATTTATACCGTTCCGCCATGATTGACGGTTTTGGTTGTAGATGCCACGTTAGCAATTTGATCGCCATCTTGTACGTGAGCCATTTTGTGGGGCTGGCCAAAGTCGATAGTAAATCATAGGCTTCTCTCCCATCATTGAAATAAGCACCGGCAATCTCATCTTCGCTGCTATATTGTTAACCAGAAAACACATTTCCAATCGCTCTACGTATGATGACCAGTTCCCGGTCTGCAGAGGAAATTCCTTTAACTGTCCAACTGACATTCTGTTGTCATAATTTATTATTTACTTCGTAGTCCGAATAATTAATACAAAAAGTTTTTATCCTCGTCGCCACTGCTAATTGAAACACGTGCTTTTCCAACATATTCCTTTATTAACAGTTCCATTTGCCATACTAAAAACCACATACATACATACATACATATAATCACGCCTTTTTCCCGTAGGGGTAGGCAGGACCGCCTCTTTCTCGTAGGGGATGCAGAGACCACTTCTTTCCACTTGCTACGATCCTTACATACTTCTTTCGCTTCGTCCACTTTCATTCTTACCATTCATTCCTCCTCTTACATTCAACGTAGCCAAGCGTCTCTCCATGGTCCGCTTTTCGCCTCCGCGAGAAACGAGACGTGATGGGTGGAAAACCACATCGCCACCATTTTGGATAATTAAATTATTTTTGATTATCCATTGCGTTTCCACGGATTGGTGGAGAGGGTAGGAATAGGGAAAGGGAAGGATAGGTGGTGTGGAAAGGAAGATTGGTAAGTTAGAGTGGGAAATAGGGAATATAGGATATTACCGCCCAGGAGGGCAAGGGATAGGACAGTAATAGCTAGGGAAACCGGGGTCGCATACCCGTATACTATACCACAACTACCGGACAGGTAAGTTGAGAAGAGTATCCCATGACATTCTACTATACCGTATAAAATATGAAGTTGCTTCTTAAGATTATTAGTGTTGCAACATAATAAATAACCTATACATTACAGAAACTAGTTCTGAACTCTACTATATTCCAATCCGGTTTCTTGTATTTTATGAATTAATTTTTTTTGTGTGGTATTTGATCAAATCCAAGCTTAATAGCGAAGTAATCCGTCTTTTATCTACCTCAAGTTTGCTCTGCCATTTTTTAAAACCGCGCGAACCGCGAGTTAGACATTTGACGTTTTACCGTGCCGCTACAGATAGCGACACTTCCGTACTGATAATAATCAATGTATGACGGTGAAACAGACATTATCTTGTAATTGTAGGCACGCGCCTACACATATAAATTGAGGCTATACAATATGATTTATTTATTTGTTTTATTTATTTAGGCACATCAACAACATAAATACTTACAATAAAATTAGCACATGTATAAATAAGAGCTAGTGTTTACATCACTTATAGATATATGCACAACATTTTAGATTAATTATATTATTTAACACAATCAGAATAAAAAAATTAAGTTTTTATAAATTACTTATTTAAAAAATCTACAATCTACAATTAATACTATAATTAAAACTAAATTTAACTAAGAATTAACCTATAGTCTGATAGTTAAATATAAATAAAAAATATAAAACTAATATTACATAACTGAAATAAAAAAAAAAAAAAACAAAAAAACATAGTAGTGCGTTGAGCGAGCTAGCAAACGGTCGTGCTCGGCTTTACGACACATGACGTAGCAAATATTAAATAACATTTAATATTTCGCGAGTCGCACGGCTCACAGACGTTGCACGTCATCATGGCGCTTGTAGCCAACGAGCTGCTGGCGTTCGTACAACACGTCATCAATGTCATGGACGAGGACAGCATCGTCAGCTCTGTAAGTCGACCTACTTCAGCGAGGAGATCTGCAAGGGCAAGCTGATGCTGTACGAAGCGCTCGGTAAGACCGCGCAGATGATGTCTCGAAGGAGAGATGGAAGCGATGGAAGCTTGCAGGTCATCATCTCCCTGCTCAAGCGGACGAATCCAGCGGACGTGCCGGTATTTGTAGCTAAGGAGCTACACAGGCTGCCGGCAACACGTCAACGTCTCCAGCCTGCTGAACAAGTTCAACGTCATGAAGGCAGAGCTGGACGAGATGCGAGGAAGATTGGATGCCTCGGAATCTACCATCATAAGTTGCGTAGTGAATTATTATAACTTAAAATTAATAATTCATTATGTAGGTCACCCGACCATCCGATAGGCTCGGTAAACATGCGTCGCGGAGCGCAGTTTGACTCGTCGTTTTGCATGTCAGCGAAATCGTACGGGTCAGCAACTGCCGCCGTCAGCTCGCCGCTTGCGGTCGAGTCGAAACTGAGTCCACTGACTCAGCCGAAAAAATATGCAAGCGTCGCTGCTTGCCCCGCGCAGCCTCCGCGGGTGAAGACGAGGGGGGTGAAGGAGGGCCGCAAGGCTGAACCTCTTCGACTCGGCAAGGACGAGTGCAGGAAGTGCGATGAGGAGGGCTTCACACTAGTGGAGAGAAGAAAGAAGAGGAAGCCCGCCGTCCGCAACCACCGCGGCACCGCACCCAGCGGACCCGAGGAGCGTCTGCGGTGTGAGGTACCCGCAACGCCGCTATACGTGTCCCGCCTGCACTGGTCCATGAAAGTTGAGGACGTAGTGGACTACATCCGGAAGAAGACGTTTTCACCTTAAGGGTCGAACGCTTGGAGTCTCGCCACAAGGTTAACTTTAGTTCCTTTGTGGTGAGAGTACCAACGCATCTTCTACCGACCTTTGAGGTGGAGGAATTCTGGCCGACGGACGTGGTCTACCGAAGGTTTAGGGGGAGGCTCCCTAATGAAGCGCGCATCACGTCGCCGACTATACGTGATAAAGTGTGTTAGTGAGTGTGAGTGTAGATATAATTTTAGAATAGTATATGTATAGTAGTAGTTATAATATAAAATATATACTCGATATATCTGGTGCTCGTGACACAAGTTAAACTTAGCACGGGACTAGATAGTCGTGGTGTATATAAATATAATTATGTATAATATTATTATTATTTTGGAACTAAGTATATTGTTATTAGTATAAATTAATTATGCGTGTATTGTTTAGAATATAATTATATCCGTTGTCTGATACCCGTAACACAAGTTTTACTTAGCGCGGGATTAGATCGACGTGATATATATTATTATATTATGTACTAATAATGTTTGAATATATTTTATGTGTGTGAATAAAGAAAGAAGAATTGCAATCACTAAAATTAAATTGAAATAAAAAATGTAGGAAGAGTAAAGTCAAATCGCAAAAATAAAATACATGTCAATAAAATACTGTTTGGGTAAAATATGATCTACCCAAACATCAACCAAACTAATGTCCTTTAAATACAACATTTTGTTTTTTTTTGCCTTTCTGTTCCCTTTCACGTATTTTCCATTTTGGACTCGTGATGCTTTCTGACGTTAATATATTTTTTGATGATGGCTCATGTAGAGGTAGAGATGTAGTCCCCTGGTCATGACTCCCCGCCCAAGGACTCTTTCAAGGGCCCGGCGTGAAAAGACGTAAGCAAAGGCAGTCTCGGCTCTGGCGAGGCTCGGTGCACTAGTTGTATCTTGCTAGATTATCTCTATAAGCTATTACTCTGTGTAATTTAGAAATTATTTAAATAAAATATTAACTAGAATCGGTTAATAATTATTATATATTAATCGGAAAATAATTACTTCTTAATCGAGATGTCTGACCCGATTCCTTTATCTACACTAATATTATAAAGAGGAAAACTTTGTTTGTATGTTTGTTTGTAATGAATAGACTCAAAAAGTACTAGACCGATTTCAAAAATTCTTTCACCATTCGAAAGCTACATTATCCACGAGTAACATAGGCTAAATTTTATTTTGGAAAAAATAGGGTTCCGTAAGATATTTGGGGTTTTCGGACACAAGGTGTAAAAAATCAACCAGAAAAGTTACTTATTTTGCGTACGCTGCCTAAACTATAAAAGATAGAACCATAAAATGTTCTAATTAATTGTAGATCTTATAAATATCTACAAAAAAGTCCGCGACACACTATACCTATCTATGTCGAGTGAGGCACAACAACAATTTTTAAATTTAGAAATCTTGATTTTTTTTGGACTACATTTAAACGCGTTTATTTTAATCATGCTATTAATCCTTATCAAAATAAATTATTTTATCACTAAGTACAGTTTATGTAGATAATATTTGGTCTTTGAATGATTAAAATTGGACGTTTGGTTTTGAAGTTATGGCGAAATTAAAATATTACGATTTCTGCTCCACGGCCCGTTGCGAAGTAGGCGTCACCAAGGCGGGGGTGTGCGTGCGGGAGCGGAATTTAGATCTATGAGGTAGCCGCAGTATTAGTATCAGTAGTGTACACATAGATTATACAGATATATACATATATACCCGTGCGAAGCCGGGGCGGGTCGCTATATACATATATACAGCGTGTCCGGTAATTAATGGATAACCTTGAAATGTCTTATAGTAGAACTTATGCCCGTTCAAAAAAAAAAATACAAAAAAAAATCTATCATAATTAGTACCTAAGATAAGTTTTTTTAGAGAAAAGTCTATTTTTTAACTTATTTTTTAGTTTTTTGAACACTATGACCAGAAATGAATGAATTACATCGGTTTTTTAATGTTTTCATATTGTAGTATAACTATGCTGATAGATAGAAAATAAATTGTATCACTAGCACTGCACTTTTTTTTAAATGTATGCAAGTTGAATTTTAAACTTTATGGGTATAAAAAAATGTATGAAGGCATGAGTGACCAATAATTTTTAAATAATGCTGGTTTTAAGTAGATTTTATAATGGTACAATTCATCATTGTATCTACCATAAATAGTGAATTATTGCTATTAATGTAGAAAAGTAAAAAAATTACTTAAGAAATGTTTAATGTAATACTAATGCAATATGTTTAAAATTTTTACTTTTAAGCGTGAAAAGAAAAGATTTATCCCTCCCCAATTTATTAGAAGAAGTGCCTGAGGAGCTGAGGGACTCTTATTGGTTACAAAATGACGTATATCCTGCGCACTATGCTGTACCCGTTCGTGCATATTTCAATAATACGTACCTTAACAGATGGATCGGGCGTCTAGAGCCAATTTTGTAGCCTCCGCGTTCACCGGATCTAAATTCATTTGGATTTTTTTATTGGAGCGGCCTCAAAGAAGAGGTGTACCGTAAGCCTATACGGTCTTTGGAAGAACTACGTAGCCGTGTTAGAGCAGCCGCATCAAAAAAGTGATATAATAACTCCCCACCGATTTCGGTAATTACGCGCGATTCACGCAGGAGCAATTTTATAGTGCCCAAGTGTGTGCGCAGTATACAAGAGCACTCTCTCTTTCTTTACTCTCGTAATCCAATGGGATGGATAACCGACACGACTGATGAGAGATGACGCGCAGGTCCGACTTTTTACATGCCCATCCGACGCATAGATTATCTTTCTTGTCAGACAATCAGGTGATCAGCCTGCATTATCCTAACCAGACTTGAAAAAAACATTTTTTGTTTTCCAATGCGGGAATCGAACCCACGAACTCCGAGTCGAGAGCCAATGCTCTAACCACTAGACCACGGAGGTTGTTACGTTGACGATAGACTAGATTGCTCAGAAGACCATGTATCCGTAGATGTAGGGACTGCATAAGAGTGGGAGGCTAACAATTTGAACTTTATTGTAAATACGTGTAAAATTAAGTACCTATTATTAATGTTAAACGATGTTTTTATTAACACCCAATGGTCAGGTACAATTATTTTTCTTAAAGTTCCCCAATTACCTACTTTCTTTCTTTAGTAAATTTTTCTCCTTTTCTACATTAATAGCAATAATTCAATATTTATGGTAGATACAATGATGAATTATAAAATCTACTTAAAACCAGCATTATTTAAAAATTATTGGTCACTCATGCCTTCATACATTTTTTTATACCCATAATGTTTAAAATTCGATGAAAAAATAAATTATGCCATTTTTTCTAAAATAAATCAACTTGCATACATTTTTTTTTAAAAGTGCAATAGCTAGTGATACAATTTATTTTCTATCTATTAGCATAGTTATACTACAATATAAAAACATTAAAAACCGATGTAATTCATTCATTTCTGATCACAATGTTCATAAAACTAAAAAATAAGCTAAAAAAATAGACTTTTGTCTAAAAATAACTTATCTTAGGTACTAATTACGATAGATTTTTTTTGTATTTTTTTTTTTTTTTGAACGGGCATAAGTTCTACTATAAGACATTTTAAAGTTATCCATTAATTACCGGACACCCGATATATGCACGCATACCTATTTTAAGAAAACCCTAATTATTTAAACTTTTTTCAAATAAAATTACACCTACATAGGTATACGTAGGGCGACGTTTATATGTTAAAAATAAATAGAAAAAAGGTACTTATTTTAGTTATTTACCGAATCAGGTGTTGCTTCAATTCAATGTATTCGTCATAAATGCGTCTACCTAAAATTCTTGAAATTGAACATTTTAAAATAAATCAAGTAATATTAAACATCTTTCTAAGTATTACCAGTTACATTAGAAACAAATAAAGTATCAAAACTATTCATATAAGAACAATATAGCACATTTTCGGACGTTAGATAATAATCTCTCCACTAGAAAACTAATACCAAAATAAGTAGAAAATATTTTACACATACAAAATAAAATTGTTTGGCATAATTTGCGTGAACTTAACCCTAGAAGTAAAAATGACAAAAATAGCTCTTTGTACTTGATCTATAACTAAAACATTCTAAATTGTAAAGTAGGTATTAGAAAAACCACCACTCTGGTGTCATTACAAAATTATAAAAATCAAACCTTTAACAAAACAAAAATAGAACCAATAATTAGATGAATTCTATAAAAATAAAATAATTACTCACTTATAATTAAAAGGAACATAGAATCAACAGTTTTGTCTTTCTGTCTTTTTAAAATAAATATATTGTAATTTAGCGATTGTATAAAACGACTCGTAGAATTGAGGAATGTGATTACTTTCAAGTTTCGAGTTTCGACCAAACTCATTAGGTCATTTATTTTATTTGGTTTTATTTTAGATTTTGTTCTGTGGGCTGGTTTTAAATTTATCTCGTCAATTTTTTTTTTCACGACAACTGTGCTTTTAGGAACTCTGTTTCATTAAAGGAAGTTTTATAAAATACTGTTGTAGGTGCATCTTCCATTATCTTCAAAATTTTCACGTCCAATATTTTAAAGGATTTTGTTTGGATGCCCATATCCTGTGCTTAACTTTTTAACGACATAAAATCGCAGGAACTAATTTCAGATAAGTTGTACGGTCTTCCTTTTTTCTTCGCTGACCTGATCAATTCAGCGTACTGGATTGGCACGTAAATTATAAATAGGCTCAAATTATAACCTTCTCAGTATCTGTTTTTCAATTGTCGAATGGACAGCACCTTCGTTTTGAGTGTGTCCGGTTATCAGAAACTTATGAGATATACTTTTAATTTTTAAATATTTATGTAAGCAAAATGAACATAACGATAAAATAAATCTATTTTTGTTTTGACCACAGCTGTTATCTGAATAAAATGTGAAATCAAGACCCGGACCTTCATAAGATTGCATTTTGCTTTAAATGTATTTAAAATGTTAAATACACACGAGCCAATTTCATCAGCCCCACGATTTTCTTCTCCTTAATGCCAAAAATATCATTCGTTCCTATCAGTGCTCAATTCTGAAATAGTTAAGATTATTTAATTTTGACTTATAATAAAATATTGAGGTATTTCCACGAGGTAGCTGCAAGACAGCTTGTAAGTAATATACAACCACTAGTCACTATATTATCTAATGTAGTGGTTGTATATTACTTACAAGTTCTGTTTCCTTTATCACGTTCTGTTTTCTCTTCTTTATTCTTCTTTCTCTTCTAAATGTTTAAAATATTTCATCTTTAAGTTTTTTTTTGCACTACCTTCGGCATTTTCATAACTTGCACACAAAGTTCACAGCGGTCTTTCTTCGGCGTAAAAAAAAACTGATGTTAAAATCTTTCAAATTTATTCGTTTACAAAATACAATGGCATACATTAAAATATTTATATTTAACTGTCGAAATAAAACTAAAAAACTCACAGGATATCTGACTTCAAGGAGCTTCAAGATTCATTAAAACAATACTTTATAAATCACAATAGGCAATCGGACTAATTTTTTTTATTGCATAAATGAATAGTACTCTTAAATATGAGTAACTTCTCAGAAGAAACCGTATATCAAAAGTCAATATTTTCAAAGGTTGATTTCGTTGATTCGATTTGTATAAAAAATTTCGCGAGCCTCCTAAAAACGCTCCATACTAAAGTCGACCTACAAATGACGTCACTTGTAGGTGGCCGCCGGAATATATTTGTAAATATCTCCCATATTTGTGCGTTTAAGTTCATACTTACATGTTTAATGTTTTTGTATATGATGTGAGTAAACTAATGATGTAGGTTTTGTTTACCAATTTCGCGAAAAAAAATTTTTTTTTTGGTACTTTTTAAATGTATTTTATTAGTAAACTGCACATAAAATAATATATTTGTATTATTTCTGAATATATTGATGAAACCAAATATTTCAGATGTAGTCCGATCCCCTATTAGAAATGTTTCCAATTGATAATTCAATTCTTAAAAACGGAAAGGTATTGCCTAAGAAAAATAACCTTATTACCATAAATTCATTTGTAGATAATGATAATTTGTTGCGTGTAGGCCAGTGGTTCCTAAGCTTTTCAATGTCACTACCCCTGTGAACATGTATGGAAATTGAGTTTACCCCTAGCTAATTTAAAATAGGCATGTATTTAAACTTGCGACAAAACAATTAAATTTTGGATGTGAAAATACCCAATATTGAATACTAAATTACCAAGTTGGCGAAAGAATGTAAGGAACAAAAAATGGTGACTAAATAATACCACTGAATTTTCCAAACTGGCATACAGATTATATTTTAGCGAACAAATAACCATCTTGGCGACAATTTGTGCGTACACATTTAATTTAAGAATAGGCACATATATTTTCCCTGATGAAGGTAACTCAAAAAACATACAAGCAGCAAAACGAGCGCACACAAAATAAAACAAAGGAGCGTACAAAATTCCCAATTTTCAATTTTTCTTGGTTTTAGAGGGGTGTAGATTATCGTGTAGATTAATTTTGAAATTTAAAAATGGCGGATATTTATTTTTCGTAAAATTGATATGGTTGTCGTTTACCAGGTTTTAGGGGAGTGAGGATACGAAAATGACGTTCGTTTTGAAATTCCAATATCGCAGACATACTTAATATTGTAAAAATAATATTGGTGTCCTTTTATTGGTTTCTGGGGGTGCTGATTACAAAAAAAGTCAAATTTCCTTAGTAACCCCGCAACCTCATATTTTCTTCATGATGGGAGAAAAAGAAATTTGAAAATCCTGAATTTTCCAACATTTCTATAGCTTTATACATTCCTAGTATCTCAATGTAGAGCATTTACTATGTTTTTATAAAGTTGATTCTATCTCGGAAACGGTGCATCCTATTGAAAAAATAATGAAAATTTCGTCCCCCTTAGGAACTCCGCAATACCATAACGTATTTTCTTCATGATGGGAGAATTTTTTTTCGAAAATCCTGAATTTTCCAACATTTCTATAGATTTATACATCCTTCGTATCTCAATGTACAGCATTACTTCTTTTTTAGGGTTCCGTAATACTTAAGGAACCCTTATAGTTTCGCTCTGTCCGTCTATCTGTCTGTCTGTCTGTCCGCACCTCTAGCTCCTGTGATTATGAATATAAATTGATGAAATTTGGTGCAGATGTAGATTGTGTATAGATCACGGTTTCGGGATCATAAAAAAATATAATTTTATATTTTAGTGGTGGCTCTCCATACATGTGAATTGTGGGGATGAAAAATATTTTTTCACTCTACCCCATCGTGTGGGGTATCGTAAAATAGGTATTTTAAAATAAAGGCAAGGTTTCATACGTGACTTTTTTATAAAGTTGACCATTTTCGAGTAATCGGCCTCCAAAGTAGTTTGTAAGTTGCCCCCCCCCCTAGATTTTTAAACTATAGGAGATAGAAACTTGCAAATTTCCATGCTGATAGATCATGCTAAAAACTCTTTAGGAAAATTATTGTGAACCAAATCGGACAGGAACTTTTGGAGTAATTAAAAAAAAGCATATTACGCGTTTATAGTTACGGAACCCTCCTTAGACATGTCCTGACATGCTCTTGGTTAGGTTATTTATAAAATTGATTCTATCTCGGAAATGGTGCATCCTATTGAAAAAATAATGAAAGTTTCGCCCCCCATAGATACTCCGCAACATCATATTTTCTTCATGATGGGAGAAAATTTTTTTCGAAAATCCTGAATTTTCCAACATTTCTATAGCTATAAACATACGTCGTATCTCATTACTTCTCTTTTTATAAAATTGAGTCTATCTCGGAAACGGTGCATCCTATTGAAAAAAATAATGAAAATTTCGCCCCCCATAGATACCCCGCAACATCATATTTTCTTCATGATGGGAGAAAAAAAATTTCGAAAATCCTGAATTTTCCAACATTTCTATAGCTATAAACATACGTCGTATCTCATTACTTCTCTTTTTATAAAATTGAGCTATCTCGGAAACGGTGCATCCTATTGAAAAAAATAATGAAAATTTCGCCCCCCTTAGTAACCCCGAAACATCATATTTTCTTCATGATGGGAGAAAAAAAAATTCGAAAATCCTGAATTTCCCAACATTTCTATAGCTATAAATAAACATCCGTCGTATCTCAATGTATTTACTTCTTTTTTTATAAAATTGATTCTATCTCGTAAATGGTGCATCCTATTGAAAAAATAATGAAAATTTCGTCCCCCTTAGGAACCCCGCAACATCATATTTTCTTCATGATGGGAGAAAAGAAAATTCGAAAATCCTGAATTTTCCAACATTTCTATAGCTATAAACATCCGTCGTATCTCAATGTACAGCATTTACTTCTTTTTTTATAAAATTGATTCTATCTCGGAAACGGTGCATCCTATAAAAAAAAAATGAAAATTTCCTCCCCCTTATTAACCTAGAAATCATATATTTTCTTCATGAATGGCAAAAAATTAATGAATCCTGAATTTTGAAAAATTTCTATACATAGCTGGTACCTTGAACCTCATAACATACTGTAATAATAATCATGTAATAATAATCATACTGTAATGTAATCATGACAGGTAAGTTGGGATACTCATCCCAACTTACCTGTCCGGTAGTTGTGGTATAGTATACGGGTACGCGACCCCGGCTTCCCTAGCTATTACTGTCCTATCCCTTCCCCTCCTGGGTGGTAATATCCTACATTTCCTTTTTCCCACTCTAACTTACCAATGTTCCTTTCCACACCGCCTATCCTTCCCTTTTCCTATTCCTACCCTCTCCGCAAATCCGTGCGAACGCAATGGATAATCATAAAAATAATTTAATTATCCAAAATGGCGACGATGTGGTTCGCCACCCATTACGTCTCGTTCTCGCGGAGGCGAAAAGTGGCCCATGGAGAGCCGCTTCGCTACGTTGAATGTAAGAGGATGAATGGATGGTAAGAATGAAAGTGGACGAAGCGAAACAAGTATGTAAGGATCGTAGCAAGTGGAAAGAAGTGGTCTCTGCCTACCCCTACGGGAAAGAGGCGGTCTCTGCCTATCCCTACAGGAAAGAGGCGTGATTATATGTATGTATGTATGTAATAATAATCATCAATCCTAATTTGCATCCCCAAGATCTTTTAATTTAGTATTCATATTCATTTTACGAAGATTGAATAATCTCCATTTTGGAAAATGAAATTGGAAGACAATTTTGTAATCAGAATCCCCAGAAACCTGGAAAAGGACAACCTTATTAATTTTAATAACAAAAAAATTACGCCACGGCGGCCATTGTGGAATTTCAAAACAGATTTTATTTTCATATTATTCTGCACCCCCAGAAACCTAGAAAATGACACCCATGCCAAAGAAAAACATACTCCAACAGTATCCAAACATAGGATTTTCCGTAGCCTGTAAATTGAATTTTTAGCAGCCATTAATTTATCAACCAAATCTGGTTTTATAGCTGCTTATATGGTATGATGGTCACCAACTCGGAAATTAAGTCACCAACTTATAAATGTCGGTGCTAATTTGGATTAAATTTCGCCTTTTTTTATCTGCCGACTATTGAATTTTTTGTCACCCGAGTGTTTTCGACAGTTTAGTAATTTAGTCGCCAACATATTAATGCGCTGCCAAATTCAGTTATACAGTACGCTCACATGTAGCCGCCAACTTATTTTTTGTTCGCTCGATTAATTATATCCCTTTAAAATAATTCAACCACACAAATTTGTACAAAAATATCTTTATTATGTAAGAAATTGCACGTTTAGGTAACTATTAATATATAAATCTCGGACTTAACTAGTGTGAAGGTTGATATTGCTTTGCATTCGCAAGTTTAACAATGTTTGGTTCGGTTTCACTCAACGCGCATCTCATGTCATGCTCCACATTCAGACGGTTTCTGGCTTTTGTTTTGAATGTAACAAGAGTCAAAAAAACCAGTCTCACATCTGTAAGTTGTAGCAAATGGAATCAACATTTTTAAAGCTCTGTCAGCTATAATAGGGTATTCTACAGCTGCTTTTCGCCAAAATGTGCCGAGTTCGGCACAAACGGAAATCGAAAAAGAAAACGTCCAACTGTCGCTCGATCCAACCTGCACAGTGTTTCAATCAGAAATGTTCGCCCTACACAAAGCCGTTGAAATGGTAAAGAGGAGCAACCACAGAGAGGTCAACATCCTAAGTGATTCCAGATCCTCACTGGAGTTGATAAGAAACCCAAAACCGAAGATTCAACTGGCGGCGGACATCAAAAGAAATATTAAAGAAATAGAAGATCAAGGTAGAAGAATTAGATTCTTCTGGCTACGCGCGCACGTGGGTACGTCCGGGAATGAACGAGCTGATGAGCTGGCGAAACAGGCCGCTCTCACCCATAAAGACCACCCGGACTACAACCAAACACCTCTGTCCTACATAAAGAAGAAGATTCGTCAAGAGTCTATCCAAAGATGGCAGGACAGATATACAGCAGCGGAAACCGGAGAAACTACAAGGAAATTTCTACCGAACATCACCAAGTCGTACCGTTTCACAAGAACAACCAAACTAACACCCACTCACGTACAGGCCATGACCGGCCACGGTGCATTCGCACATTACTTGCACCGTTTTAAACTGGTAAACAACCCTGGATGTGAGTGCGATCAAGAAATAGAAGAAACGGTATGGCACATCATCTTCGACTGTCCACGCTTCCTGCACCAAAGACATGACGTTGAACACCACCTCAACACAAATCTGCAGGAAGCCGACATACCAAAATTCCTGGATGACGAGAGGTCTAAACAAGTGTTCCTGACCTACCTAGAAAACATCTTCAAAATCGCGCGACAAAGACATAAAGATCGCGAACAACCGGAAAATCAACAAGAGACAGAAACAGACACCACTACACTCACTGCTCCAAATCAAAGAAGACCGGATACTCCTCACTTCAATATACCTAAATGGTTAAGTGACGGAGAAAAGGGAACTCCGAGCATAAGAACGAGGAAAGTGGTTCTGTTTATGAACAACAACTACGAGAGACTAGGGTTGAGTTTCTGCTCTAGTGTTGGAACAAAAAGAGTAGCCATATCACCCGGGCTGGCTCTACTGCTCAAAGGAAGCGTCACCAGAACGAGCATGAAACGGAAGAAGTACGAAGAACTGGGCGAGGCGGAGATCGACGGGCTAAGTTGTCGGATAGTACGCACAAAAAACAAATCAGTGCTGCTGTTCGACAGAACACCTGAAGAGACACAATTCGCCCGAGCATGCTCGTTCCTAACCAAAATAGCAGATTCCAACACCACTACCATCGGGCCGAGGATAATCAGCATAGACACCATGACGGTAGACTTCGACAGAGGAGAAGTGGCGGATTACCTCGGGTGCGTCAGAGCATCCGAGAGACACGAAGTGGTAATGTACGAAGGAAGAACACAAGACCTTAGCTTCCTCGTACCAAACTCACCACCAAAACGGATCCCACCAACAAGCCACCAAGAGATCGGAGAGCCGAATGCTGAAACCTCGGAGACAGAGAAAAATCTCAACCCCAACTCCAGGTTTAACATAATTAATAAAATAAAAGACAAAATAAACAAACTGACGAAGTGGAAATCTCCATCTCCACCTAAATCTTCCGAAAACAAAACAACAACACTCCCAGGGCCATCAACATCAACTGAGACACCAAAATCAAGCGCAGATATCTGGGCCGAAAAAGAAAAGGAAAAACGGAAACAAAGGATAGCTGAAAAGCGAGAAGGCGTAATAAGATCCACGCACCTCGAGGCAACCAGCTCAAGGGTAGACCAGCAATTACACCGGCTGGCCACAAGAGAAAATCTATCCCTCAGAAGAGAGCCTCAAGAAGATCTCGAAGAAGAAGCACCCTTAAGACCGGAAACCTTCAGAAGCCCAGATACGCAAGCGGCAGCGCTAAACGAATTTCTCAGAGCCCCGAAGAAATACAAGTCAGTACCCACCGCAAAACCAACACAAGCCCAACTTGGTCTGGTCAAACCTCCCTCCCTCAGAAAAGCGGAACGACTGGAGGACCACATGATCAACGCATTCCTTGAGTACATAGCCATAATAACGGCTACCAAAACTGTGAAAACCAAGGAATGCGAAGACATAATGAAGTCGTTCAAACTCAAGAAGGAAGGACTCCTCAACATCCAACTAGAAGAGTCAAACGCAACGGTCTACAACAACACCACATCGACCGTTCTGAGAGGAGAAGAAATGACACACCACATGGCAGCATACAGCGCCACATCAGGTATTGTCTTTCTAAACGAGGACAGGACCAAGAGGAGAGGAAATCCCGTCTTTGACACCCCACCAAAAGACCCAATTGTCGTCACCACCAAAGGGACCGAAATATGGCTGGAGGACAGAATATTAGAAACAGCAGATACTCTGTCCGAAGTAGATCCCCCCGACAATTGGGAAATCCCGGAAATAAGCTGGGTCAACGGAGTTCCGGGATGTGGGAAAACGACGTGGATAATAAACAACTTCAACGCAGAGGAAGATGTAGTTGTAACAACAACAATAGAGGCGAAGAAGGATCTAATAGAGAGGATCACACAGAGAGCAGGACAAGAGGCGAAAAAGAGAATACGCACCATGGCATCAGTCCTTGCAAATGGACGAAAGGGATTCGAAAGCCTAAAATGCACCAGGCTCCTCGCGGACGAGGCACTAATGAATCACTTCGGATCAATTGTAATGATTGTGCGTATCATCGGGGCCAAAAACCTGCTTCTCATAGGGGATATCAACCAACTGCCCTACATAGATAGAGATAATCTATTCACCCTCTATTACTACCGCCCAAACCACCTCACAGACGTAACCCAAGAACTACTATGTACACATAGATGCCCAAAAGATGCAGCGTTCGCTCTTAAACAAATCCACAAAGGCATCTACTCCTCAAGCAACATCATCAAATCCCTGTCGATAAAACCCATGACGGGGGAGGAGATCCCTAAGAACCAGCCCAACACTCTACTTCTAACCTACACCCAAGTAGAGAAGAAAACCCTAAAAGACCTAGGGTACGGGAAAGGGGAAGGTTCCAAAATCCTCACGATACACGAGGCACAGGGATTGTGTTACGAAAGAGTTTACGTCGTAAAACACCAGAGGAAGAAGATACAACTACACGACAGCGCCTCACATGCGGTGGTTGCCCTAACGCGTCACACGAAGGAATTCATCTACTTCGCAGATACCACTGATGACGCGTTGGGCACACTAATAAAGGGAGTAATAAATGTGTCACCAAAGACCGTCATGGAATACAACATGCAAATGGCAATCAAGAACAGAGACCATACCACCATCAGCAAAATGGTCTCGGCCATAATTCCATGACGCTCCAAGAAAGAAGAAGATGACACCACCTCGGAAGATCAAGCCAACGATGACAACCCATTCAAAAAGATGACATCCGATAAGACGACATCAGCCACCAACCGGTGGCGAAGAAAACATAAACCCCTTCAGGGTACAAGCCCCCTCAGGGCAAAAAACCCCCTCAGGGTACAAGCCCCCTCAGGGCAAAAGGCCCCCTCAGGGCACAAAATAAACATTGTTAGAAATTGACGCACAAATATGTAAGCAAACAAAAATAAAAGAAAATAAATAAGGGCACGGACCACATGAGTCTGTGGAAAAAAAAAAAAAAAAAAAAAATGTGCCGAGTTTATTATTTTGAAAATAAACTTTTAACGAGCTATCTTCCCGTAGTCCAAGAAACTCTTCTTTTGCTGACACATCTTCGTCCTTGAAAATATCGACGCAAGTAGAAAATGGTCTTAAAATCCAGGAGTAGGACTCACGACTATCCATGTTCGGAAAATATTGCTTTAGTGAGTCACAGTGTATCATGCAATGATAGCCGAAAACTTGAGGAGCAACTTGATTCACGAGTGCTTGAAACCCAGAACGGATGCCCTCATGCCCACAGATCATGGAAGGCGCCCCGTCTGTACAAACACCAATCAGCTTTAACCAGTCCAGGCTACTTTCGTCAATAAACTCTTTTAGCGTTTGAAATACGTCTTCGCCGCGAGTAGTAGTGGGCAAAGACTTGCAGAACAAATATTCCTCCTTAACATTATCATATTTAATGTATCGTGTAAACACCAATAATTGTGAGCACGAAGCAACATCTGTGGACTCGTCCAACTGCAGCGCAAACATAGAACTTTCCTTTATTTCAGAAATAACGGTTGCTAGAACACTCATTTCACAAATGCGACTTTGAACAGTAGTGTTTGAGAGTGAGATTTGTTTTATCTTAGCTACATATTGCTCACCAATAACAAGCGTTACTGCATCTAACAAACAAGGTTTGATGAGGTCCTCTCCTATAGTGTGTGGTTTTTTATTGAGTGTAATGCGGTACAGCAGTGCTATTCTCTAAGCACATTTTGCTATCTCGACAGCTGAATCCGCGATGAGATTTCAAATTTGTATGAATCCTTTAAACTTCGAACGCGCTGGTGGCGCCTCACATTCCAGCGCGGAAATGAGGCGAACCCTCGCGTGTGATTATTTTGACATTAGAACTATGAACTTGGTATTCTGTAAGCCAAATACCGCCTCGCAAGGCGGGAATTCGAAACTTTCGAAGCTCATTCCACTTGTCATTATGTAAGTTCCTCAAGAGGTGTCGAGATGACGAGTGACTTTGTAATAAAACAATCAAGATGGTTAATTTTAGTTTTAAAAAATAACTTAACGTATGGATAAATAGTGGTAAGTAGCTAAAATACTTATTTAAAAGAAATTTTGGGATAGGCAATTGGCAATCCCAAAATTCCTTTTAAATTAGTATTAACTTATACCTTTTATAATAGGTATTAGTTGGGTAAGAAGTATCTTACTAATCCAACTAATATAATGTGAAAGTTTGTAAGGATGTATGCATGGATGTTTGTTACTCTTTCATTCAAAAACTACTGAACGGATTTCGATGCAATTTGGTATGGTAGTAGTTTAGGTTCTGTATTAAAACAAGCTACTTTTTATCCCGAAAAAGTACCTACAGTGTTCCTGCGGGATACTCGATAATATATGTACGCGGGCGGAGCCGCGGGAAACAGCTAGTAAATACTATTATAAATCTGAAAGTTTGTGAGGATGAATGGATGTTTGTTACTCTTTTACGCAAAAGCTCCTGAACGGATTACGATGAAATTTGGCATGGTAGTAGTTTAGGCTCTGTATTAAAACATAGACTAAATTTTATCCCGAAAAAGTACAGTATTCCCGTGGGATACCCAATATTATACCTATTTACGTTGGCGGAGATGCAGGAAAAATCTGGTTAATAATATAACTCCGCACACCGATGACGGTGTCGCGTCGGCGCGGTGGCCGGTTTCATTGAAACGCAGGAGTAATTTTATAGTGCCCAAGTGTGTGCGCAGTACACAAGAGCACTCTATCTTCCTTTACTCTCATAACCTAGTGGGACGGATAGGCGACACGACTGGCGAGAGATCAGACACAGGTCCGACTTTTTACATGCCCACCCGACGCATGGCTCATCTTTCTTGTCAGACATAATAACTCCCCACACCGATATCGGTGACGGTGGCCGGTTTCATTGAAAACCAGGCTAGTTACGCAGGAGTCATTTTTATAGTGCCCAAGTGTGTGCGCAGTACACAAGAGCTCTCTCTCTTCCTTTACTCTCATATTCCAGTGGGACGGATAACCGACACGACTGACGAGAGATCAGGCGCAGGTCCGACTTTTTACATGCTCATCCGACGCATGAATCATCTTTCTTGTCAGACAATCAGGTGATCAGCCTGCATTGTCCTACCCAAACTTGGAAACAACATTTTTTGTTTGTGTAAAATATCACTAAAAAGGGTAAAATTATTATTTTTAAACAAAAAAATAAACCGACTTCCAAAGTAAAAATACACAAAAAAGTATGAAATAAAACTTATTCTCTGATTTCTAAATAATTCCCCTTTCAAATTTGGCTCAAATTTTTACTATTTCTCTACTCAATCTTCTTTATTTTGTAATCGGTACCACTACCAGCCCAAACAATATCCTACAATATTTTATAGAACTCACGTTCATATTTGCTGGTACCGACTTCAAAATTAAGTAGATTGAGTAAAGAAATAGTTAAAAATTTTAGACGAATTTGAAAGGGGAATTATTTAAAGAATTAAGTTTTATTTCATACTTTTTTGTGTATTTTTACTTTAGAAGTCGGTTTTTTTGTTTAAAAATAATATTTTTACCCTTTTTAGTGACATTTATTATTAATGCACTTTAAGAACGTTTAAAATAAACGATCGAATGTATAATTGAAGACGCGCAAATCTTCCATTAGGTATTGTAAATAAGATCCCACCAAAAACATTCTGTAAAAAACTAGCCAAGTCTCGATGGAGCTGCTTGTTTATCTCTAAAAAGTAATGAAATCTAGACAAAGTCGTGCCAAGTCTAAGGATCCTTACTGCGATTTATTTATTATTATAGTCAAAGTTGTGTGACTTGGCCGTTGAAAATTCTTTATACGTTACAAGTCAATTTTGTTTACACGTAATGTTATATCAGATTCTGTTGTAACTACCTATGTTTGTTAAGCGAGATAATAGCCCATACTGGTATTGGTAATTGGACGCTAGTGTCTTATTTTAGGCTGTTGTTGATTGTATAACACATGTATTGGAGCAATGGTGTCATGGAGCCCCTTTTGTACCCTTGTGTACTCTTCAACGGCCAAGTCACACAACATTAACTATAATAATAAATAAATCGTAGTAAGGATCCTTAGACTTGGCACGACTTTGTCTAGATTTCATTACTTTTTAGAGATAAACAAGCAGCTCCATCGAGACTTGGCTAGTTTTTTACAGAATGTTTTTGGTGGGATTTCACTTCTTTTTGTAGAAACGTAGGAATATTGATTTATTTTACTAGATTTTAGTATAATTTGTTTATTTAATTTGTGTAATGTTCGAGTAGAATAAAATTAATTGTTCGACTATTTCTTCTTGTAAACTTGTAAGTATAAGTATAAAAGCCAGTCCAGTCTTATCCAGAGTTTTCCTTTAATTTTATTTATATGCGTATTAAAAGCAGAAGGGGAGGCATTCGCCCAGCAGTGGGACGCGACGGGCTAGATTAAATTAGAAGATGTGTCCCACTTCACTGGATTTTTGCAATGACAGTCGACTTTTTTATGTACCAATAGTAGAAGGGGGCATTACCATATCTCTAATCAGCTGAGACCAGCTGAGGGATCTTCATCAGACCTTCGATTTTTGACATCAAATGAAGTGGCCCACCAAGTTGAATATTTTTTGTAAAGGCAGTATGTCGATCTCTAATAGTTTGGTTGGGCTCTTGTGTTTTCTAATAAGGGTCACCAGGTACTCCAGATCTTCGATTATCCTAGTTTTTATAGTTTTCCCTTTATGTGGCCATTAAACCCTACCTCTGTACCAAATTTCAGCTCTCTGGGTTTATGGGAAGTACTAGTTCTATGCTGATTGATGATCATGAGTGAGTGACTGGGTGAGTGTCATAAATGCGAAACTTTGCTTTCGTTTAACTTCGGAACTAAATGACCTACAGACTTAAAATTTTGGATTTTAAGTATGTGAATATACTTTACTGGATGACGAAAATTTTTGCGTTCTGGTCTTATCCAGAGGTTCTCAAATAAGGGCCTGAAAATGCGGCGAAATGGTTCCAGTAAATAATGGTACGGCAGTGTTTGCTTCGCGCTCGACTTGGCGGGGCACTGCCGTGCCCCCAGATCGACGTTCTGGTCTTATCCAGAGGTTCTCAAATAGAGGCCTGAAAATGCGGCGAAATGGTTCCCGTAAATAATGGTACGGCAGTGTTTGCTTCGCGCTTGACTTGACGGGGGCACTGCCGTGCCCCCAGATCGATTATCCTAGTTTTTATAGTTTTCCCTTTATGTGGCCATTAAACCCTAACTCTGTACCAAATTTCAGCTCTCTGAGTTTATGGGAAGTGCTAGTTCTATTTTGATGATCATGAGTGAGTGAGTGAGTGAGTGAGTGTCGTAAATGCGAAACTTTGCTTTCGCTTAACTTCGGAACTAAATGACCTACAGACTTGAAATTTTGGATTTTAAGTATGTGAATATAGCTTACTGGATGACGAAAATTTCTGCGTTCTGGTCTTATCCAGAGGTTCTCAAATAGGGGCCTGAAAATGCGGCGAAATGGTTCCAGTAAAGGATGGTACGGCAGTGTTTGCTTCGCGCTCGACTTGGCCGGTGCACTGCTGTGCCCCCAGATGATAATGATGATTACTGTAAGTTACATAGTGGCATATGCTTGCAGTTCTTTATACAATGCCGAAATTTCCAAACGCGCATCTTTAAATAACTGATTGAATGTACTGTTGGTTCTTGGTGGAAATTCATGTTCATAATAATATAACACAACTTTTTATACACACTTTTCCACTTTATTTAGATTTTTACAATAATTAAATATAAACACGACCGGTTTCGATTAACTGATGATGAGTTAATCGAAACCGGTCGTGTTTATATTTAATTATTGTAAAAATCTAAATAAAGTGGAAAAGTGTGTATAAAAAGTTGTGTTATATTATTACGCATCTTTAAAGACTGAGGAGTTGTGTTCTTGTGCTTTTGGATCCAGGGTATACCTTGGTACAAAATCTTATTTTCTGGTAGCATATGCTTCAGAAAAAGCCAAAACCACTTTAAGTGTCCATATAAATTTCGAGGAGTTCCCTCAATTTCTCATGGATCCCATCATCAGGTTTCCACTTTAGTTACTGCAGGACCAATTACGAAATATACCCCTTACATCGACACAAGAATTTTGGAAATATGTCCACAAACAGCATAGTAATGTGATGATGGTGGTGATGATGATGAATACTCTAATTGACATAGTGGCATATGTTTGCAGTTCTTTAAACAACGCCGAAATCCCCAAACATGTATATATAAGGTGTCAGGAGTTCTGTTCAGTTCTTATGGACTCAGGGTATACCTTGAAGCAAAATCTTACTTTTTGGTAGCATATGCTTGAACTACTTCAGAAAAAGTCGAAATCACCATATGTGTCCATATAAATTTCGATGAGTTCCCTCGATTCCTCATGGATCCCATCATCAGGTCACCACTTTGATATCAAAATGACCATTTTGGATTACACCCCATCACGTACATATATCACAGAAAAAAATTTGAAAATCGGTCCACAGGCAATACAGCCAAACGTATAACCGCCTCCTTTTTTTGGAGGTCGGTTAATTAAATGAAAATAATTTGCAAGTATTTAAACATGTTTTATTATAATAATTATATACATATAACAAAAAGGAATTCCTATAAGTCTTAATATCATCACAAGGTCTCGTTGGCATTTGGGGTCGCACCGGGAGCCTCTGGTACTGGCGGAGATACCTGTAATAGAGATGAAATACCAATTAATATTTAACTTTTTAAAAGCAAAATTATATTATGAACAATATTATAATTGATTAATATCTCACTTGACTATAAAAAACGAAAAGCAGTAGGTATGCAATAATATGACCAACACTACCTAGGTATTGACGGTGGGTTTGATGTTCCCGGTAAACACTCCTTTTTATTATAAATATTGTAAGGATGCCTTATGGGTACCCTTACAGTAATGATAAATTATATTGTTGATAATTGATATAATGATAGACGGGGCGTTAAGTAAAACAACCGAATCCGCCGAGTGCGTGATGTACACTGATTTATTGATTATTACTTTTCTACAATGATAATTCGCTTACTTTGCTAAACTAAGTCTTACAAGATTAATATAATTATGTACGCTTGCTCGTACATCTTGCCGACTCAAATTAAGACTAACAGCTACAAAATATAAATATTTAAAACTAAAGAAAATGATATAATAATGTAGAAAAGCTATGATAATTGTAAAAATGTAAAATTAAATATTTTGTGTAAAAATGTAAAATTTAAATATTTGTATAAAATTTTTAAATTAAATCTTAAATAAAATATTGTAAAAATATGCTACTCAAAGATGTATATTAATATTATTTATCTATATCTATGGACGGAATTGGTCCAAATTTGACCGCGGGGGGTGCGGGAGGTGCGGGGGTGAACGAAGTGATTGCTCCGTGCTGCCATGGTCACTGACGCGTTTGTGCACGCGTACTGACTTGGTGCAGGTGACGTGTGGCACTGGCTCACTGTCGCTGCGATCGGCAGGTGCTGCCTGTGTCGGTGTGCGTCTCTGGGGACCCTCATCCCTGCTCCTGGGCTGCCCTTTCCATCTGCGAAAAAGGAACAAATACACCACAAAAAGACACAAAATAATTAATATTGATAGTGTGACGTAGATCATCGTAATGATGTTTGTCATGAGTGGATACGTCATTGATAGTCGCCTCCTTCAATGTCTTTATCTGATCTTGAATTTTGCTCATATTCATGACTCTGCGTTTTCAACAGATGAGTTGGTACTGTAGTGTTGACAAATTTATTCAGTGCAGATATTTCCTTCATATTAATGTTTTGTATAGAAGGTTGCACGCTGATTTGGTGGCGATAGTCATGATGTCCGTACAAGGTGAAGGTGTCCGCTTTCACAACACAATCTTGACCTATTGTAATGACACCGTTGCCGAGTAATCGTTGTGATATCAGACTGTTAGAACATATGATTTTTAATTGACATTCTTCGCAACATGAATAGAGCCATGAGTCACTGTCATGTAATTTCATCCAGTTGTCGGTGCACTCCGATAATAATTTTATTCTGCCAAATGATTGTTTGCTCTCCGATGTAATTAATTTGATGTCACACAATGACTGATCTACCTTTAGCTCATAAATAGGAGCAGTTAATCCACACAATAACTTATCATATTGATATTTCGTGCAAGCAAATATATCCGATTCTGTCATGGGTATCAAATTATCCTTTCTGATGTTAAATGCAATATACTCGGTAGTGGGTAGTGCGTATATAATCTTGTCATTTATTTTATGCTGCAGGCTAATTACTTGATCTATTTCATACTGTTCGCTTGTAGTCAAATGGATTTTTATTTCTATGATAAGGTAATTTTCTTGTACTTTTGCCCTTACACATAGAATCTCATACAAGTAATTGATGTTCTCGGGTTTCACGGGTACTGAGAGGCCTTCTAGTTGACCTGATATAATGTTTAATTGTTCTTTTAATTGATCGGGCGATAAAATGTGCACGTCTAAGCGTCTTTGATAAATGTCGGTGACAGGCTAGGTTTTCGATAAGGCTTTCTTGAACCCGTCTGAGGTTATGTAATAAGTTGGTTATAGACAGAGCGTTGGTGATGAAAGACAGTGATCCTTTTATTTCATTGGTTTCCATTGCTATTTTTAGAAACTGCTCGCTAAATATTTGAAATTGCTTGTTCATATGCTCCTCTTTCCTTTGAATGATATTGTTATCCGCTTCAATGATAGATGTCTGATTTTTTAATAGAGTAAGAAGATGAGCTTCGTTTTCATGTAATGTATCTATGTTTTCATGTAATGTATACATAGGTATACTAACTATTCAGTATTACCTATCCACTGTGGAAAAACCATTGCGGTGCTGAAAACAAAAAAAAAAGGAGCTTTATCGACATTAATTAACTTATAATTTTGCGGCTGTAATATAAAATAATATGAAATAATTTTTTTTGTATGCACCACGGGAAAATTAAGCTAGTGTTTGAATAATGGAACTTTGACTCGCCCATGATCCACTTGTGCATCCTACGAATTGTTCGCCGAGTGTATGCGAATATAAATGTTGTATGAATGACTGTTAAATTGTAATTGTTCACATGTCTGTTAAAATGCCACGTTTCTATGCCTCAATGCTTCAATGTTTTATACATAATGTAGTTCTAACCCTTCTTCTTCTTCTTTAAAATGGCCTCCCTTGAGGAATAGCCAGTGTCAGTGTCTTATGAGGTAAATTAAAAATAAACTTTGTTGAAAATGACGATAACTTTGCGCAGAAGTATGGCTTAGTGAAAGTACAAGAAAAAAATAGTTAAAAATATCATGATTAAAAAAGTTTACAACATATCGTATTCCTTATTACCTGGAACAACAAGACAAAAACAAAGTGTTAGTTATAAGACACACACTAATCTATAATCTAATGTTATTAAGGTTAATAAAATTACACAGAACATCAACAAAGGGGGTATGGACTAAAGACAAAAGAGATTGGAAATCAGAAGGACGAGGGATATTAGGGGGAAGTAAATCGTATAGCGAAGAGGGACGATTTGGGCAGCTGAAAAAAATATGTTCAAGAGTGCCTTCGTCAAGTCCACATTCACATAAAGAGGAATCCCTAACTCTAATTTTGTTAAGGAACACTGGAGTACAGGAGTGGCCTAAACGCATGCGGCATACTGTAGAGATGGCAAATTTTTTAGCCTTTCTATATTTAAAAAACCAAGGCTTAACCAACACCTGGTTTTGCAGGGAAAAGAAGAATTTGCCCTTAACACTCCCTGATGCAGTCCAACTCGCATTCCAGCTGGTTCTAACCCTTTGTTATTAAACTTTGTTCTAACCTCTCTACAGATTTGACAGTTGACATTTTTTTTTTTTTTTTTTTTTTTGTTTAATTCGTCCCGAAATGGAACAGGCTAAGGTCTTAGACCATACTGCCTCGTCTGTCGTTTGAAGTATTTCTTTGTCTTATTTCTAAATCGTCAAGTCCAAAGTCTAGTCAAAGTCCAAATAAGTAGTCAGGGTAGTCAATTAGTCAAGTCTGGCGATTCAGTAAAGTGGTAGACGCTTTACTGAAACTTCCTAGGGAGTTTTGGCGGGAAACCCAATTTAGCACGCATTTTGTAGAATGTATCACTTTTCCACACTAATGCACCTCAACGAATAATTAATGGTTAATATTCCACCACTATAACACATTAAAAACCGAATTAACACGAATTTAGAAAAATAATACAGAAACACAACATTGCTGATTGACTTTTCCGGCAAAACTCCTTGACAGTTGACATGTCATATCCTATCTTTTTTCTTTTTAATTATTGATACATTCGGACTATGAGTTATATTTCTAATTATTTTGTTTGTAATTGTAAATAATAATACCTTAAATTAATTGGACTAGATATTACGTAAATCAACTTCTGTTTTTTGGTACAATTAAATTTTTGCATGCCGTAAGGTGGAATGTATAAGGCTCTAAAACCATTGTAACATCTAATTGTATTACCTACATTCTATGCAAATAAATAAATCTATCTATCTATCTATCTATGTCTCGATGATATTGTTCGGCAAATTTGTCATCTAGGACTCCAAATAATGCGTTTCCGATGTTGCCGATTGCATTAATTAATCCTCTTTTTGCACGATGGTTTGGACTGGACAGTAATAATTTGTTGTAGTGTTTAATTTCATCAATCTCCTGTTCTAACTGTGATAAAATAGCTGTACATAAGTTATAAGCTTTGCAATGTTAATTTTCGCCATATACTCTTCTAGGTTTGTCATGCTGTGCCAGTAAGTAGTCATGTTGTAGTAGACTACCATCGTCCACTCATCCTTGATAACTTGCATCTGTGCTTTTTTGTCAAAGTATAGTGAGTTTTTGCTGCTGAGTGTAGATACATTGAAGGATTGCTGTTGACTCGAAGGTATGGCACATGTGAGAAGAAGTAATATTGTTTTTTTTTTTTTTTTTTTTTGTAATGAACCAGGAAACGAGCAGACGGATCGCCTGATGGTAAGCGATTACCGCCGCCCATGGACACTCGCAGCAACAGAGGAGTTACACTTGTAACTCCTCTGGTGCTGCGACTTGCGTTCCTGATCCTTAAAATCCCCAATCCCCCCCATGGGCCTCCGGTAACCTCACTCACTCGGCGAAACACAACGCAAGCGTTATTTCACGCCGGTTTTCTGCGAGGTCGTGGTATTTACCCGGTCGAGCCGGCCCATTCATGCCGAAGCGTGGCTCTCCCACAGTTAAAATATTTTTCAGTGGGTTACATCTTGGTTTTACCTGTCTCGGTTTTTGTACCGTTTCTTCTTGCGGACAATTTTGAGTGTTCTCATTTACTCTCTCTCCTTTATCCACTGGCAAGCACCACCTTTTCCATATATGTTTGTTCATTGCTTGAACCTTATGCCATCTTGATGATAAGGGAATGGATTCTGGTTCCGTCTGTGGTCTTGATAGGAGTGGACCCCCAACAAGAAAGTGGCCAGGAGTGAGACAAACGTCATCAGGACTTTCTGTGAGTGCCAGAAGCGGCCGGGAGTTGAGACACGCTTCAATTTGTTGTAAGAGTGTGGATAGCTCTTCATATGTTAGTTTTTGTTCTCCCAATGTTCTTTTCAGATGATACTTCATGTTTTTTACTGCTGCTTCGAAAAGACTATTTGCTGTAGGCCATGCGGGTGCATTGAAATGCCATGTAATTCCCATTTGTGTGATGCTGTCCAGAAGTATATCGGTGTTTATGGTGTTCATGATGTCCTGGTACTCCTACAGGAAACGAGCGGCACCTACAAAGTTGGTACCATTATCGCTGTACATGTTTTTGGGAGTGCCACGGCGAGCGCACAGTCGTCTTAAAGCTTCCAAAAATGTCTCTGAGCTCAAGTCCGATACCAATTCCAGATGTATCGCCTTCGTCACTAAGCAGACAAATACCGCTACGTACCCCTTGCTCGTACGGACACCTCTTCCCTTGTTCAGTTTCACATCTACATGCCCGGTAAAATCGACACCGGTATTTGTAAATGCGCGTGATGGGGTGACTCGGGGCGATGGTAGATCTGCCATGATTTGCTGAATTGTCTCTTGTTTGTACCGTCTGCACTTGACACAACGCCTAAGTTGCTTCTTCACAGAGCTCACACCGTGAATGATCTAATATTTGTCTCTGATGTAAGACAGTGTTAGTCTTGGGCCACCGTGTAAAGTTGTGATGTGCGCCTGGTCTATGATAAGTTCCGTAAGTCGACTGGATGCTGGTAATATGATAGGATGCTTGGCCGAGAAAGAAATATTAGCGTTTTCAAACCGTCCACCGATCCTCAGCAGGCCCTGCTCGTCCAGATAAGGGCTGAAACTTAATAACTTGCTGTTTGATCTCACGCGGCCTGATCTCTTCAAATTATTAAGATCGTCTTCAAATTCGATAAATTGTATTGTTTTTATAAGTAAATTATACGCGTTTTGCAAGTCACGTTTCCGCAAACATGCAATAAAATGTAACACGCATACAATTGTCTTTGTTACCTTAGTAATAGAGCTCATTTTGTTTAACAAGTCTATTACGAATGATTGTGTACGTGATTGTAAGGCTGAGTGCACACAATGTATCTTTTTATTTTCAATGTTCGGATCTTGATATGTAAAGTTGTTCTTAGGTTGGTAATTTAAAATGCATTTTGCCCTCCCACCATAATAAATGGTTCGATAAACTGAATTTAGACATGCCTCTCGTCGCACAATCTGCTGCATTTTCCTCTGATCTTATGTGCTAACTCTATTTGCGACGAAACTCCTCCATTTTGATATATCTCCATGTAGCCAACCGAGAACGATCATGGAGTCCGTCCAGGCATAAATGGTAGTATTTGGGAGTTAAAATGAATCGATGATTTTTTTCATAAGTTGTGATAATAATAATGATCCCAAAAGTTCTAAACGAGCCAATGAGATTTGCTTTTTAGTTGGCGCTACCTTTGTTTTCGCAGCTACCAGTCTTGATGTGTACTCGCCTTTATTATTTTTAGTTACTAGGTAAACTGAACACGCGTATGCTTTTTCTGATGCGTCACAAAACCCGTGTAGTTCACTAGGATAACTAGAATGATCCAGATATCGTGGAATTTGGAATGTATTTATTGTTATCAAATCTTCTTTTAATTTTATCCAATCTTGTAAAATAGAATTGGGTAATTTGTCATCCCATGATAATTCTGATAGCCAGGTCTTTTTTTTTTTTTTTTTTTTTATGAAATAAGGGGGCAAACGAGCAAACGGGTCACCTGATGGAAAGCAACTTCCGTCGCCCATGGACACTCGCAGCATCAGAAGAGCTGCAAGTGCGTTGCCGGCCTTTTAAGAGGGAATAGGGTAATAGGGGAGGGTAGGGAAGGGAATAGGGTAGGGGATTGGGCCTCCGGTAAACTCACTCACTCGGCGAAACACAGCGCAAACGCTGTTTCACGCCGGTTTTCTGTGAGCCCGTGGTATTTCTCCGGTCGAGCCGGCCCATTCGTGCCGAAGCATGGCTCTACCACGTAGGTCTGCTGGAAAAGTAACTTTCCTCTGATAGTGATAAGAGACAGCCAACTGAGTGGGTCGTAAATGTTTGATATGTCCGATAAAACCTGTCTTTTGGTGATAATTTTTTGTCTATGTTCTATAATTGGATATCGTAGGTAAACATGTCTGTCCCATGATTCCATTTTAACCCCAAGGTTTTCCTTGTTTCAGAGTCCTTAAAATCATACATAGTGCTGAGTAGGCCCGGCGATAAATGATTGATAAGTTCCGGTTGATTGCTCGACCATTTTCTAAGGTTCATTCCCGCATTTTTAAGAACAGTGATTAATTCGTGCTGAATCTGTTTTGCCTCGTCGATGCTGTCACTTCCACACATGACATCATCCATGTAAAAGTTGTCCTTCAAAACCTTAGATCCTAGAGGATATTGTTGAGCATTATCCATTGCTATTTGTCTTAGAGTACGAATGGAGAGGTACGGACTTGCTTTCATCCCATAAGTAACTCTGGTAAGTTGATATTCCTCTAGTGGCTCAAGCGGCGAGTCTCGCCATATGGTAGTCTGTAGGGGTTGATCCATATCTCGTACAATTAGTTGTTGATACATTTTCTCTATGTCAGCATTTAGTACATAGCGGGGCAGCCTCCACTTTAAGATGATTGATTGCAGGTCTAGTTGTAAGTTAGGCCCACTCTCCATAAGATCATTGAGGCTGTGACCCGACGAAGTTTTCGATGATGCGTTGAAAACAACACGTAAAGCTGTTGTAGTGGAGTCCAATTTCCAAACGCCATGGTGAGGTAGGTAATGTGTCGTCGCGCTTACGTCACGTTTGTTTACCTTACTCATATAACCAAGTTGTAAGAACTCGTTCATAAAGCGTCGATATCCATCGTACAATAATTTATTTTTATTGAATTTTCTTTCTAGCTGCATAAATTGTGCTACAGCGATTGATTTTGATTGGCCTAAATGTTTTTGATAATGGGGTTTCATAGGGATTGCTACCTCATATCTTCCACTTTCTAATCTTCTCGTTGTTTTTTGATACAATTCCTCACAATATTTCTCTTCTTCTGATAATAATGATGATGTAGTAGATGAGTCACTTATTTTTTCAATTTCCCAATATTTTGCCAAATTTTGAACATCATTGATTACTACGTTGCATTTAAACGTTTTTATATTTCCTGATAATATCCATTGTTACAGGTGTGATTAAAAGAAACACAAAATGCTGTAACAATAATATATATTTAAAAAAAATTGACTAGAAGGGGGTCGTGGGTGGTCTAGCCGATATAGTCTGGTTCAGCCTTTGGGTTATCGGGGAGACTAGGGCAGTATGGCACACGGCACTTAGCTTTGGCAGGAGTCCGTCTCCGACAGCCCGCAGTCCGGTGTAATTGGTCCGTCTCCTGTCACAGGCCGGAACGAAATTCAGACTGTCAGTGTTTGTCCTTCAGGCTCCTTGACCGGAACAAAAGTCTCTGGCCGGAACGTAGGTAGCCCAAACAAGAGCTCCTGGGGCTTGTACCCGGAACTTAGAACCCTGGAATGATAAGTCCAGATATGCAGAGCTTGTTCAGTGCCGCAGCCGTGATCCCGAAGCCTCGAGAACAGGGCCTTGGTCCCTTACAATTTTAAGATAGGTACTACAATTTTAAGATAGGTACTAAGCGTATGTTTTAAAATAATTAAAGGTTTACAATGCAAAATTACATGATGTACAAAAGTTTGACAGGTTATAAATTTACAACTACGCAATATTGAAATCAAAATATGAAACTAGGCGACCAGATGTGAAATTACTAGAATGCGTGTTGATAAAACAGGCCCACCATGATTTTAGAATCTAATTAGTTAAACGGGGAACCTCCCACGTGTTCCACAAAAAACAATTTTGACATTTACCTACAATTTGATATTAGTAATTTGGAAATAACAATATAAAATTATTAAACCAAAATCTACACAATTATAAGAGTTACACGACACAGATATACACAGAACTCACCTTAAGACAGGGTTTAAAATTACTTGCAAAAGAAACGTGGAATTTTAAAGTAACCACACTCAAATAATTAAAAATGTCTAGAATGAGACATAAAAAGGGAATATCAATCGCGCGTCAGGTTTATATACCCGACTTGTAGTAATTTTTTAAAGTTAACCACACACCTAAGAGTATTTGCCAATTTGATGACAGTTAAGACGAAAAAAAAATTGAGTTATTAAGTATTATTACCTAATAAAGCAAAACCAGTGTATTTTAAGTTGTTTATTAAGGTTATAGTGTTTAAATTGTAAAGGAATTAGATTCAAATCAATAAATCATTATTGAATCCAAAACTTTAGTTACTTCAAAACATTATAGATGGCGTTGAGGGTATCGATTTTAACGAAATTAATTAGTAAAAATGTAACTACGTTACATATCCCCCCCTGTTACCGAAGGATTTTTGCCTGCTGCCAAGAAAAATCCTGAAACAACTACAAAACAGACAAAAGAAAAGAAAAAGAATTTTTGGTTGGGGCAAAAAAAAGTTAAAAGAAGGTTTAAAGAAAATTTACGACAGTGGAAGTTAAATGCTAGTCTTGTGTCAACGCGCAACAACCGACAACCTTTCATACATCGTTCACACTATATTCATACATCACATACATACATCCACTTGCATTTTGCAACTCGGACACAACATAATGATCCGAGACGCCCTAACATACGAGTATTGTATTCCATAAAGAGGAAAAAACAACACCAGTCTAAGATATTAAAGTTCTTAGCTGTATCGTTATTATAAAAGGATAACGAACAGCGTCTGAGTAAAGCGCGAATCTACTAGCCTTCCTACAACAGCTGACCCATTATTTTGATAAGATGGGAAGCTTAAGGTCCTTCAAATGCCAGGCACCAAGGTCTTTACCTTGCATGTCTTGCAGGGCATAAACTAAAGGAAAACGTTTACCTACAATTTTACATTTTATAAATTTAGGAGCTAACTTTTTGCTAAAATGTTTCTCCTTATCACTTAGAAAGTAAGTTCTCTTAAAAACGACATCACCAACGTTAAATTCCGCAGGCTTACGTCTCAAATTATATTGAGCAGTGCTCTTAACATGAGCTTGCCAGAGACGCATCTGAACGCTATCGAATATAGATGACATACACCCTAAATTTTCCGCGTAGGCGTCACGAGGCGAAAACACAAGGTCTTTAATACTGTCTGTATCCAAGTAGTGAGTACCGCAAGACACTAGTTCCCTACCATACACCAAGAAAGATGGTGTAAAGCCGGTTGGCTCATTCACCGAGTTGTTGATGGCGAATTGTATTTCGGGTATACGTACATCCCATGACCTATGGTCTTCTTCTACGTAGGTCGAAATACAAGTGATAATGGTCCTATTGTAGCGTTCGACCGTATTCACCTGAGGGGTATAACGCGGTGTTAAATAAACTTTAGGTATGTTATATTTTTTGAAAAGTCTATTGGTCTCGTTCCTAATGAACTGAGGACCGTTATCCATTAAAATAGTTTGTGGTACACCGTGCACTAAGAAAACACTATCTTCTAAAATTTTAATTATAATATCGGATGTAGCACGTTTCATAGGAAAAATAAGACAAAATTTTGAAAAACAACAAGTCACAACTAAAATAAAATTATTACGTTTTCTAGTAGTAGGTAAAGGTCCCATAATGTCAACCGAGATGACTTGAAATGGTCGTGAACAGTTTTTAGGACGACCCATTTCACCTAAAACTTTATGATTTTGAGACTTATATTGTAGGCATTTAGAACATTTAGAAATGTAAGTGACGATATCGCGATACATATTAGGCCAATAGTAATTAAGTGCGAGCCGCCTATAAGTTTTAAAAATTCCCATGTGACCAGCAGTGGGCTCATCATGGTTAGCACGAATAATTTCCTCACGATAATCTTTAGGAACTACCTCTTTCCAAGAAAATTCAGAAGTTAAATTATGTTTATTTTTAGAAAGCCTAAATAATCTACTGTCTTTAATAGTAAAATTTGGAAAAGAAGATGGCGTGTTATGGCAACCGTTAAAAATATTAAGATACCAGGTATCAGCGCCGGTATAGTTTGTCCAACTAGAAATTGCGTTCACGTTAACCGCACGAGATAAAGCGTCCGGTATAACGTTGTCACAGCCCTTCCTATGTTTAATTTCGAAATTAAACTCGGATAGTCTGACACACCAGCGAGCTAACCTACCAGTGGGGTTGGACAAAGACAGGAACCACTTAAGCGCGCTGTGATCGGTATAAACCGTAAACTTTTTACCGTTCTCAATGTAACAACGCCAGTGTTCTAAAGCAACTAAAACTGCTAACGTCTCACGCTCAGTAATCCCGTAGATTTTCTCCTGTTTAGTCAGCGACACATGTACGCGACAGGGTGTTCTTTACCTTCGAACTTCTGGGTGAGCATGGCCCCAATACCATAGCTACTGGCGTCCGTATGAACCTCGAAGGGTTCATTGTAGTCGGGACAGCGCAGTACTGGCGCGGAGACCAAACTCTCCTTCAGTTTGTTGAACGCCGATTCCGCCTCTGAAGTCCACTCAAAAGGAGGGGCATTCTTACGTGTAGACGTCAACTTATTTAAAGGCCCTGCCAGAGTACTGAAATTAGGCACAAACCTTCTGTACCAGGTGGCAGTGCCAAGAAAGCGTTTAACACTTTTCCTACAAGTAGGCGTGGGAAAATTTACAATCGCGGCTACCTTATCAGAATCAGTACGGAGACCGTTACCGTCGATTAAATATCGTCGTCAAATCGAAAGCCATACGTTTAAAACGAAACATTCCGCGACCAGGAACATAAAAAGCAGTCTTATCACGATCAGACTCGTTAATAGCTGTCTGCCAAAAGCTGTTAGAAAGGTCGATAGTACTTAAATAACGAGCGTCGTGTAAACTGTCCAAAATCTCGGAAATGTACGGTAAACTATAAGCGTCTTTTTTAGTTACTGAATTTAATTTACGACTATCCAAACAAAATCTAAATTCGCCTGTTTTCTTCTTGGGCACTACCAATACAGGAGAGCTCCAAGCAGATTGGCACGGCTCGATGACGTCCATAGACAACATTTCGTGAACCTGTTCAACTAAAATACGTTGTTTTTCAGGCGACATCCTATAATAACGTTGACGTATAGGTAACGCATCGCCCGTATCAATTTTATGAGTGATAAGTGAAGTTAAACCTAAACCTTTCTCTTCAAAAGAAATAGAACGAAATTGTTTAATTATATCATCGGCTATTGAGCGCTCAGACGAACTTAAATGTTCGTAGCCGTTAATAGCCGGCTGGGTCACCTAATGAGAAGTGATTGAATCACTAGCCGTACAAGAATTAATTGAATTTAAATATTTAGGACAAAGTTTGGAAATACGCCAAAAGTCAATACCTAAAATTAGGTCATAAGTAACCTGAGGTACTATGTATACTTTTAAAATATGAAATTGATCTTCAAAATGAATTGGTAAATTTATATAGCCTATAGACTTTAAACATTGTCCGCCCGCAGCAAAAATTGAAATATTATTATCGTCATTATTGAGAGGATAGCCTAACTCAATAATATTTAAATGAGAATTATTACCTAACAAAGAAATGCAAGAACCAGAGTCTAAAAGACCGCGCATGCTAAAAGAGTCTATATGTATATTGACATAAGGTCGAGAATCTAAATTATTGTTATTAATACATCGGACCGTATTAATTGTATAGTATTTGAAAAAAGTACTTACGGTTTTAACCCATTGTTTCCGATCCTCAAGGTCGGTATGGTTAGGTATAACACGATCCGATAAAACTAGTTTTTTGAATGAGTAGGTTTACTACGACACCGAATGCAATCTGGTCGTCGTACGCCAGGGTTGCCACAACCGAAACAAAATATCTTGGATTTATCAGCTGTGCACTCATAGTAGCTGTGCGAGTTGACCCTACAACGTAAACAAAATTTAGGATTATTTGATTGCAAACTATTAACGTGATTATGTGATTGTTTATAAGCAAAGTTATTATTATTATTAGAAAAATTATTATTCGAAAAATTATTATTACGAAAAGGCCTAAAAGTTTTATTAAAATTTTGTTTGTTATCAGATTTATTATTATTAAAATTATAAGCTAAGTCAGGCGCTAAGGTATCCGACGTTACCTTAGGCAGTTCGTGATATAAGGTCAGTCGAGATTGAATGTCCTCATAATTTTTGCAGAGAGACTTGAGTTGCTCAATAGTGACAACCGTAGGTGAAGAAGCTAAGATGTTTGCATAGCAAGGTTTAATGTTATGTAATAAGATTTCTATTTTCTCACTCTCTGGGACAGGCTTAACCAGACGGTTAAACATTCCTTCCATAATAGCAACATAAATGGTGATGGTCTTCTTTTCGCCCTGAGTCCTATTACGAATCTCTGACATAAACCTATAATCAAAACTCGGTTTGTCGAAGTCACTATATAAAAGATTTAAAAGTTCCGACCAACTGTTAATATTTTGATGAATGCTTCTGTACCAGTGTAAAGCATCACCAGTAAAAAGGTCAAAAGCATGAGAAAGAATCTTTGAATCACTAATGTTATGCTGTGTGCAATACTCATTCACTCTGGTTATAAACGCGCGGACACAAGACTTGCCATCAAACTTAATTTTATGTAAATCAGCTAAATTATTTTTATCACATTGTACCGTTATATTTAAAGGAGGTATAGGTGCTGCAGCAGGAGCTGGCAACACAGAACTACTACTAGACCCCTTCAATTGATGTAATAAACCTAAATAATTTTGAAGTTTTTGTAAACAAGAACGTACGAGTACTGGACGCAAAAGTCTAGTTTTGGGGGAAGACCCCCCGCGACAGAACGCGGGGGAAACCCATAGCGAGCGAAAGTGGGAGAAAATCAATTTCGCCAACCAGGCACGACCAGAGACCGGCGGTCGGCTCCAAACGACACGCGAGGGTCCCGACCCGGAGGCCGAGAAACGTGTTTGGGGCTGATATTATGAAATTGTGTTTTATGTTTAAGTATACAGTGTATGTGCTTAGTAAAATCACAGAATAAATATTAGTCTAACAAGTAAAATGGTAAATATGATTCATTTAGAAAACAAAATACAAGATATGACAGAAAGTTTTATCTATACTAATATAATAAAGAGGAAAAGTTTTTTGTTTGTTTGTTTGCATCAAATAGGCTCCGAAACTACTATTCCGATTTTGATGAAATTTGGCACAGATACAGCGTAGAGCACAGGGAAGGACACATCCTACTTTTTATTGCAGCAAAGATGTACAGTTTCCGCCAGTTTCCTTTAGCGCGCACGAAGTCACGGGCAATTTCTAGTTAGGTATATAATACTGAGAAAAGTTCAATAATTTCGCCACCACCTGATACAGGGAAAAAGCAGCTTTAACCGTGAAGCTGTTTTTCGCTTTTATCTGCCCAAAACTAACCAATATTTATAATATTTTATACTTTCTTGTATAATGATCACAGTAAAAAGGCACTTTTATTATAACAAACCTCTTTGTCCGTCATTTCCAAGTTTTTACGCAGCTTCTGTTATTGGAGGTAAAGTTGTTCCCAGCTGTCTTCTTCTTCTCTTGGGCTTGGAACTTTCAGAAATCCTTTAGCCAGGTTAGATATGAGCTCTAAATGGATGAGATCATGAGACTCTCTTTCTGTAGAGTTATAATACAAAACATTTAATAAAGGTACCTACATATTATTGGACAAGAGCATCAGGGACTAATAAAAAGAAAAATATACTTACTCCATGTTCATTGTTGTAAATCTGGAGTCACATATTAACATGATCTCATGGACAGCACTAGGAATTTCCGTGATTTCAAGCGTTTTTGCCACGATTTTATTATTGGAAACACTCAACACAAAAAATTCAGAGTAAAAGACAAACTTATCTTTCGCTTAGTATGACATAATAATCTTTATTCCCGTGGTGATTTCCCTTTAGTTCTTTGACTTTTTCTGACTGTCTCCCGCTTTGCTTGGGGAGGGAACTAGGAATTCTTCCTACTGATATTTAGCATGTCCCTCCGGGCACCCCTGAGATCATATAAAAGGGCTTTTGTGGTTGGTTACCGCTGTCGATCCTGGCTCACAGGAGTTGCAGTGGTGTGAATATGTGGTGGGCCAATGTCCGTTTTAATTCATGTTTTCTTTCGCACATTATTAAAATGGTCAACAATATTCAACATGTAACATGGATCTAAATTCCAAAGACGCAATATGCTGCTTTTCTTTTATTTAGCAATGGCGCGTAACATAAACCAAATAAATAGGATAAAAACAATGCTATTTTAATTACCTACCATGAAGCATAGATACCAGGAGTCCGAACGGTATAGGCTTTTTAATAATAATTATGTACACAATAATAGGACCAGATCTTAGTTCTCTTTTCTGCCGCTAGGCGTGCGAGACCGACGAGTACCGCGTGTTGCCAATACTATTATACCGAGTGTTGCCAATACTATTATTTATTACAATTATTTTTAAATTACCGTTAGGCAATTACCGTGTTCTACGGTATCTATTTTTCGAGAACAGTTTCTAAGAATTTCCTAAAACTTTTATATAATAAGATTTCAATCTTTCCAGAGCTGTCAATAGCAACTTTAAACTTCCCGCGTAATTTCAAACGAGTGCATGTCGGACCGTCGCGCGCTCTACCGGCAAAAATCTGTCCCCGTAATTGAGACCATTATTTTAACATTACGTTCGGACTCCTTGTTATCTATACTTCGTGTTACCTACATACTACTCTGAGACAACAACAAACTTTGATTTGACATTGACACTTCTCCATAGTCTATGAATTGCGCAATACCATAAAGCATAATCATTGTACTTTTCAGTTTTACGTGTTTTAAAATTAAGATAATGTTTATAAAATGTTAATTTATAGATTAGCAGCTATAAAATACTTAGTTTTATACACAATATGGCTTACCTATTTAAATAATTAAACCATTATAAAGAAATCTTGCTTATGTTGCCCAACATGAGTACAACTCTAGTCATTCGAGCTTCATCTCGAAGCAAACTTCACTTCGCAAGTGCTAAGGTTGTGTTTACAGAATATTATGAAAGTAAAGTGAGATGAGTTTGCCTGCGAAGGGAGTTCGTTCGTCTGAGTGAGTCTCGAAAGCTGTGTAGCGTGTTACAGAATTGCACGGTAGCACCGCATACACTGTAGGCGGTAGGCTCGACAATTCACCATATAGCTACGATACAAAGCATCCAATTGTAAATGTAAAAAACGCAATCTAACCAAAATTATTTTCGAACATTTTCATGTACAGGATTTACATGCACCACCTCAACTCCTTTTAAGTAACATTAGACAAAAATATTGGCCGTTACGTGGTAAAGATTTAGCCAAGTCGACAGTGAAAAAATATGTCCGTTGTTTTACATAACGCTAAAGGGACCCAACCTATCATGGGACAGTTACCGGTCTCGCGTATAGATCTTGAATTCCCATTCATCTAAGCATATAGAGTCTGATCTTGTGGACCAAGGTATTGATTTTAAATTCATTCCTGCCTAATGGGATATGGTGTTACAGGTGTGATTAAGAGAAACCACAAAATACTGTAACAATAATTTATTTCCATAAAATGACTAGAAAGGGGGTCGCGGGTTGATTAGCCGGCAAAGTCTGGTTCAGCCCTTGGTGGTAGAGGAGAGTTTGGGGATAATTGGGCACACGGCACTTAGCTTGTAGAAGGAAGCCAGGAACGGGTCCGTTTCCCACGGTCCGCAATCCGGTGTTGAGGGTCCGTTAACTGCTAAAGGCCACGTTCAGACCGACAGTCCTTGGTATGTTGTTGTTTCTTGGTATTGTCCAGACCGGAACAATGGTATCTGGCCGGATCGTTGGGAGCCCAAACAGGAGCTTTTCCAGCCGGAACTTAGAGCCCTGGAATGGTAAGTCCAGATATGCAGAGCTGTTCAGTGCCGCAGCCGTGATCCCGGAACCTCGAGATCAGGGCTGTGGTCCCTTACAGTTTTAAATGTTAAAAAAAATAATTAAAGGTTTACAAGGCAAAATTACATGATGTAGGTACAAAAAGTTTGACAGGTTACAAATTTACAACCACGCAATATGGAAATCAAAAATAACTAGATGAGAGATTAAGAATGCGTGTTGATAAAACAGGCCCACCATGATATTAGCATATAATTAGTTAAACGGGGAACCTCCACGTGTTCCACAAATCAATTTTGACATTTACCTACAATTTGATATAATATTAATTTGGAAAATAACAATATAAAATAATTATTAAAGCGAAAACTACACAATTACAAGAGTTACACGACACAGATATACACAGATAGCTCACCTAAGGCAGGGTTTAAAATTACTTGAAAAGAACGTGGGATTTTAAAGAAACCACTCTCAAATAATATTAAGAAATGTCCAGAAATGAGACATAGAAAAAAGGCCATGTTAATCGCGCGTCAGGCTTATATACCCGACCTAAAATATATATTTTTTAAATTACAGTTGCCTATACAGCTAAGAGTTTTTGCCACAGTGGAAGTATATTGAGTTATTTAGAATAATAACCTAATAACGCAAAACTGGTGTAATTTAAGTTGTTTAAAAAGATTATGATGTTTAAATTAAAAAAAATTAGATTCAAATCAATAAGTCGATAATTATTGAATCCATAACCGTAGTTACTTCAATGTAACATAGATGGTGTTGAGATTAACGACTTGAACCTATAACCGTAGTTACCACCATATACCATAGATGGCGTTGAGAATGACGACTTGAACCTATAACCGTAGTTACCACCATATACCATAGATGGCGTTGAGGGTATCGATTTTAACGAAATTTAATTAAATAAAATGTAACTACGTTACATATCCCCCCCTGTTACCGAAGGATTTTTGCCTGCTGCCAGGAAAAAATCCTGAAACAACTACAAAACAGACAAAAGAAAAGAAAATATCGGTTGGGGCAAAAAAATTTAAAAGGTTTAAAGAAAAATTGCGACAGTGGAAGTTAAATGCTAGTCTTGTGTCAACGCGCAACAACGGACAACCTTTCATACATCGTTCACACTATATTCATACATCACATACATACATCCACTTGCATTTTGCAACTCGGACACAACATAATGATCCGAGACGCCCTAACATACGAGTATTGTATTCCATAAAGAGGAAAAAACAACACCAGTCTAAGATATTAAAGTTCTTGGCTATATCGTTATTATAAAAAGATAACGAACAGCGTCTGAGTAAAGAGCGAATCTACTAGCCTTCCTACAACAGCTGACCCATTATTTTGATAAGATGGGAAGCTTAAGGTCTTTCAAATGCCAGGCACCACTAAAATAAAATTATTACGTTTTCTAGTAGTAGGTAAAGGTCCCATAATGTCAACCGAGATGACTTGAAATGGTCGTGAACAGTCTTTAGGACGACCCATTTCACCTAAAACTTTATGATTTTGAGACTTATATTGTAGGCATTTAGAACATTTAGAAATGTAAGAGACGACATCGCGATACATATTAGGCCAAAAGTAATTAAGTGCGAGCCGCCTATAAGTTTTAAAAATTCCCATGTGACCAGCAGTGGGCTCATCATGGTTAGCACGAATAATTTCCTCACGATAATCTTTCGGAACTACCTCTTTCCAAGAAAATTCAGAAGTTAAATTATGTTTATTTTTAGAAAGCCTAAATAATCTATTGTCTTTAATAGTAAAATTTGGAAAAGAAGATGGCGTGTTATGGCAACCGTTAAAAATATTAAGATACCAGGTATCAGCGCCGGTATAGTTTGTCCAATTAGAAATTGCGTTCACGTTAACCGCACGAGATAAAGCGTCCGGTATAACGTTGTCACAGCCCTTCCTATGTTTAATTTCGAAATTAAACTCGGATAGTCAGACACACCAGCGAGCTAACAAACCAGTGGGGTTGGACAAAGACAGGAACCATTTAAGCGCGCTGTGATCGGTATAAACCGTAAACTTTTTACCGTTCTCAAGGTAACAACGCCAGTGTTCTAAAGCAACTAAAACTGCTAACGTCTCACGCTCAGTAATCCCGTACACTTTCTCCTGTTTAGTCAAGGAGCGACTCATGTACGCGACAGGGTGTTCTTTCCCTTCGAACTTCTGGGTGAGCATGGCCCCAATACCATAGCTACTGGCGTCCGTATGAACCTCGAAGGGTTCATTGTAGTCGGGACAGCGCAGTACTGGCGCGGAGACCAAACTCTCCTTCAGTTTGTTGAACGCCGATTCCGCCTCTGAAGTCCACTCAAAAGGAGGGGCATTCTTACGTGTAGACGTCAACTTATTTAAAGGCCCTGCCAGAGTACTGAAATTAGGCACAAACCTTCTGTACCAGGTGGCAATGCCAAGAAAGCGTTTAACGCTTTTCCTACAAGTAGGCGTGGGAAAATTTACAATCGCGGCTACCTTATCAGGATCAGTACGGAGACCGTTACCGTCGATTAAATATCCTAAATATTTAAGTTGAGGCCGAAAAAATTTACACTTTTCAAACTTAACTGTTAAATTTGCCTCTTTGAGGACTTGAAGAACCCTCAAAAGAGTAGCTACATGTTCATTAAAATCCTCACTAATAATAACAATATCATCCAAATAGCAAAAAGTTTTATGACCGAAATTACCAAATAAAGCATCTACTAAACGCTGTTGCGTAGCAGGTGCGTTCGTCAAACCGAAAGCCATACGTTTAAAACGAAACATTCCGCGACCAGGAACATAAAAAGCAGTCTTATCACGATCAGACTCGTTAATAGCTGTCTGCCAAAAGCTGTTAGAAAGGTCGATAGTACTTAAATAACGAGCGTCGTGTAAGCTGTCCAAAATCTCGGAAATGTACGGTAAACTATAAGCGTCTTTTTTAGTTACTGAATTTAATTTACGACTATCCAAACAAAATCTAAATTCGCCTGTTTTCTTCTTGGGCACAACCAATACAGGAGAGCTCCAAGCAGATTGGCACGGCTCGATGACGTCCATAGACAACATTTCGTCAACCTGTTCAACTAAAATACGTTGTTTTTCAGGCGACATCCTATAATAACGTTGACGTATAGGTAATGCATCGCCCGTATCAATTTTATGAGTGATAAGTGAAGTTAAACCTAAACCTTTGTCTTCAAAAGAAATAGAACGAAATTGTTTAATTATATCATCGGCTATTGAGCGCTCAGACGAACTTAAATGTTCGTAGCCGTTAATAGCCGGCTGGGTCACCTGATGAGAAGTGATTGGATCGCTAGCCGTACTAGAATTAATTGAATTTAAATATTTAGGACAAAGTTTGAAAATACGCCAAAAGTCAATACCTAAAATGAGGTCATAAGTAACCTGAGGTACTATGTATACTTTTAAAATATGAAATTGATCTTCAAAATGAATTGGTAAATTTATATAGCCTATAGACTTTAAACATTGACCGCCCGCAGCAAAAATTGAAATATTATTATCGTCATTATTGAGAGGACAGCCTAACTCAATAATATTTAAATGAGAATTATTACCTAACAAAGAAATGCAAGAACCAGAGTCTAAAAGACCGCGCATGCTAAAAGAGTCTATGAGTATATTGACATAAGGTCGAGAATCTAAATTATTGTTATCAATACATCGGACCGTATTAATTGTATAGAATTTGAAAAAAGTACCTACGGTTTTAACCCATTGTTTCTGATCCTCAAGGTCGGTATGGTTAGGTATAACACGATCCGATAAAACTAGTTTTTTGAATGAGTAGGTTTACTACGACACCGGGTGCAGTCTGGCCGTCGTACGCCAGGGTTGCCGCAACCGAAACAAAATATCTTGGATTTATCAGCTGTGCACTCATAGTAGCTGTGCGAGTTAACCCTACAACGTAAGCAAAATTTAGGATTATTTGTTTGCAAACTATTAACGTGATTATGGGATTGTTTATAAGCGAAGTTATTATTATTATTAGAATTATTATAAGAAAAATTATTATTATTGGAAAAATTATTATTACGAAAAGGCCTAAAAGTTTTATTAAAATTTTGTTTGTTATCAGATTTATTATTATTAAAATTATAAGCTAAGTCAGGCGCTAACGTAACCGACGTTACCTTAGGCGGTTCGTGATATAAGGTCAGTCGAGATTGAATGTCCTCATAATTTTTGCAAAGATACTTGAGTTGCTCAATAGTGACAACCGTAGGTGAAGAAGCTAAGATGTTTGCATAGCAAGGTTTAATGTTATGTAGTAAGATTTCTATTTTCTCACTCTCTGGGACAGGCTTAACAAGACGGTTGAACATTCCTTCCATAATAGCAACGTAAATGGTAATGGTCTCCTTTTCGCCCTGAGTCCTATTACGAATCTCCGACATGAACCTATAATCAAAACTCGGTTTGTCGAAGTCACTATATAAAAGATTTAAAAGTTCCGACCAACTGTTAATATTATGATGAATACTTCTGTACCAGTGTAAAGCATCACCAGTAAAAAGGTCAAAAGCATGAGAAAGAATCTTTGAGTCACTAATGTTATGATGTGTGCAGTACTCATTCACCCTGGTTATAAACGCGCGGACACAAGACTTGCCATCAAACTTAATTTTATGTAAATCAGCTAAATTATTTTTTTCACATTGTACCGTTATATTTAAAGGAGGTATAGGTGCTGCAGCAGGAGCTGGCATCACAGAACTACTACTAGACCCCTTCAATTGATGTAATAAACCTAAATAATTTTGAAGTTTTTGTAAACAAGAATTATATTGTTCGGCAAAAGGTTCTATATTATCGGATGAAATTCTATTAATTCTATACTCGATGTGGTTTAAATTATTTTCAGCTCTAAGCAACGAGTTACCGTCAGAGTGAGAATCCAACTGTGATTTAACTTTTGTCAGGGTTTCCTCAATTCCTAACAAATCATCTTTTATGGGAAGACAGGAGTCTAAGATGTCCTCCGACGGGTAAAGCTCAACTAATTTTAGTATTTGTTTTCTTAATTCCACAACGGTAGAAGCTGGTATTTCATTCCTAACTAAGACTTCATATTCCAATTCCGCCTTTCGAAGAGAAATAAATTTTATTTTTCCAGGCATATTAAAATAAAAATAAAAACTTTTTTTTGAAAAAAGTTAAGATTTGAAAAAAAAAAGTTTATATGTGTAATTGATTGTACTGTCGGTTCTTGGTGGAAATTCATGTTGAACACTAATAAAACACAATTTTTGATGATGATTTATTTCGAAACCGGTCACAGAAACACCTGATGATAATTTATTGCGAAACCGGTCGTGTAATTTATTAAAATTGATAATTATATCTTAATATAGTGGAAAAAGTGCACGAAAAATTGTGTTTTATTAGTGTTCAAAAAGTTTATAATTTGAAAAAAAGTTAAGTTTTTTACAAAGTAGGTTAAGTGAGTAGTCAACTGTAATGTTTATTAAGTTAAGTTACTAAATAAATTTGAGTTTAAAAAAGGAAATTAAGTTTTTCTCAGTATAAGTCAATTAGCGGGTTTATCAAAAGTTAAATTCTATTTTAAAAGTTAAATTACCAATTAAATTCAAGATTTTTTTTCCACAATCCTAAAGGTGAGTATATCTGTGTCGAGAAAATACAAAAATAATCAGATGTATTCTCCAAAAAATACAAAAAAAGGTATATGATTTACAAATCAGTAAGATATAAGAACTAACTACAAAATGAGTTCTACAGATAATGCAGTACTAAGTATACAGTCTACAAAAAGATGAGCAGTATAGAGTTTATTACAATATATAAACGCTACACCAAGATAATAAGGTACTAATAACTACCTAAGTATATCCAACCCTAAAAGTAAGTTAAAGTTAAAAGTGAAATTTGAGTCTACAAGTAAAATTATAAGTTTATAGCAAAGAATTTGGAATATATTTAAGAATTTAAGGCTATAATTATTTATGTGAAACAAGTATGACCGTTAAATTAAAAAGTTAAATGAAATTAAAAGGTTAAGGCCAAAATCACATAAACATCATTGAAGATGATGTTGCTGTGTTTAAATGTATAGTGTAAGTGTGTGTGAGTATGTGTATGTAAAATGAGTTAAGAAATAAATATTTTATAAAAATAATATAATTAAAATAATAAATACAATATTTGCCCTGCCAAAAGACAGAACAGGATATATTTAATAAGGAATAAATTTAATACTTTTATACATTTAATATTGAGTCCGCTGAAAAAAAAAAATTACCGAAGGTATATATATAAAAAAAAAAAATATATAGCGGATGTGTGCTTGTAACGATACCTGCCTCTTACACGTGCCGGTTACAGGCGGCTTGGAACAAATTCTTCACCCAGTTCCAAATGGGGAATATATACTGTGAGAGTTGGATATATATAAAGACGGCACGACACACACTCAGGTTGGGACCAGACCCTGGGACCAATGCCGAACCAGACTCAACACGTAAGGGCGCCAGTTGTTACAGGTGTGATTAAGAGAAACCACAAAATACTGTAACAATAATTTATTTCCATAAAATGACTAGAAAGGGGGTCGCGGGTTGATTAGCCGGCAAAGTCTGGTTCAGCCCTTGGTGGTAGAGGAGAGTTTGGGGATAATTGGGCACACGGCACTTAGCTTGTAGAAGGAAGCCAGGAACAGGTCCGTTTCCCACGGTCCGCAATCCGGTGTTGAGGGTCCGTTAACTGCTAAAGGCCACGTTCAGACCGACAGTCCTTGGTATGTTGTTGTTTCTTGGTATTGTCCAGACCGGAACAATGGTATCTGGCCGGATCGTTGGGAGCCCAAACAGGAGCTTTTCCAGCCGGAACTTAGAACCCTGGAATGGTAAGTCTAGATATGCAGAGCTGTTCAGTGCCGCAGCCGTGATCCCGGAACTTCGAGATCAGGGCTGTGGTCCCTTACAGTTTTAAATGTTAAAAAAAATAATTAAAGGTTTACAAGGCAAAATTACATGATGTAGGTACAAAAAGTTTGACAGGTTACAAATTTACAACCACGCAATATGGAAATCAAAAACAACTAGATGAGAGATTAAGAATGCGTGTTGATAAAACAGGCCCACCATGATATTAGCATATAATTAGTTAAACGGGGAACCTCCACGTGTTCCACAAATCAATTTTGACATTTACCTACAATTTGATATAATATTAATTTGGAAAAGAACAATATAAAATAATTATTAAAGCGAAAACTACACAATTACAAGAGTTACACGACACAGATATACACAGATAGCTCACCTAAGGCAGGGTTTAAAATTACTTGAAAATAACGTGGGATTTTAAAGAAACCACTCTCAAATAATATTAAGAAATGTCCAGAAATGAGACATAGAAAAAAGGCCATGTCAATCGCGCGTCAGGCTTATATACCCGACCTAAAATATATATTTTTTAAATTACAGTTGCCTATACAGCTAAGAGTTTTTGCCACAGTGGAAGTATATTGAGTTATTTAGAATAATAACCTAATAACGCAAAACTGGTGTAATTTAAGTTGTTTAAAAAGATTATGATGTTTAAATTAAAAAAAAATAGATTCAAATCAATAAGTCGATAATTATTGAATCCATAACCGTAGTTACTTCAATGTAACATAGATGGCGTTGAGATTAACGACTTGAACCTATAACCGTAGTTACCACCATATACCATAGATGGCGTTGAGGGTATCGATTTTAACGAAATTTAATTAAATAAAATGTAACTACGTTACAATGGGAAGCAGCAGTAAAGTCAAGAGTCTTGAGTCTTACTCACTTAACGTATGAAGAGTTGTCGACATGTTTGATCCAAGTAGAGGCTATTTTAAATTCCAGACCCTTAACGCCTTTGTCCACTGATCCTTCAGATCCTTTCTTTTCTTTCTCCTTCTCATTTCCTCCTCGGACGAACTCAGAGTTCGATTCCACGACCTCAGCTCACCGATGTCAACATACAGCGCCTCTAACGATTCGACCTGTTATGTCCCGTCCTTGTAAGGGTTGTTGCTGACGTAACGCCGAATCAGCACATCCTGTGTTTAGTCTGGTCTAGACTCGAGCTGGGAGAGTCAGTTGGTCTTCAGTCCTCAAACGTGACGGTTCTGCCCAAGGGTCCCTTAATACATTTTACTGTATTTCTAAATAATAAAAGTGTGTAATAAATTTAATTCTTTTTTTAAAAAGCCTAATTTGAAGGGACGCCTAACATTTTTGGTGGCAGCGGTGGGATCGGATATCCCCAGTGTCGATTAACCCCGAAAATTCATATAAGAAAATAAAAAACTAAAAACTCGTCACAAAAAATCCTATGTGAAAGTGCATTGTGTCAGTGCAGTGAGGAAGCCAACTCATTTCCAACATCCATTAAGTCATTCAAAGTCCGAAAGTGAAAAGTGAAAAATCCCAAGTGCATAAAATCCTAAAAGTGTTTCGAATCCGTCCGCGTGAACGAGTCATCCTATCCGGCCGGTCACGGGCATGCATCGAGTCGCCGTGCAGCTTATCTTCGCCGCCCACGCGCTGATATCGCTGTGAGTCTTTGGTCATTGTTTATATTCATTAGTCTTCTAAGGTTACCTAGATTTTAGGGTTCAGTATTCCACTAAGATAACCCATATTTATAATTTAATTTGTTTTACTGTAACTAATAATATTTTCTCAATATGTTGAAAAGTGATAAGATGACAGAATCAAGTCTTAACATCCTTATGTCCGTATCGGAAGCCGGTCCATCCGATACTTCTAAAAATCCTCCTACTTCTTCCAAAGCAACGACCCGAAAGGGAGCCGCTTCGGGTACGAGTGCCATGATGGTCGAACTAGATTTAAATACACTATTCAAATTCAACAAACCATTTGATGGTTCCCGGGAGTGCGTAAATTAATTTCTTATTAACTGTAACAACGCCTATGACTTGGCCACTGAGGCATAAAAGCCGATTCTATTCCGATACATCTTTAGCCACTTGCAAGGTAAAGCCGAAATTGCTTGCGCTATCAAAAATTCAAAAAGTGGGACCAATTAAAGGAATTCCTCCGAAACCAATTTTTTGAACGTAAACATTACGCTCACATACTCATGGATTTGCAAGAAAGTAAACAGGGTCCGAATGAAAACGTTACACAGTTTTCTTTACGCGTCGAAACCTATCTTTCACAGCTTTTAACTGAGGTAACCCTCTCAAATTGCACACTAATAGAACTCCCTGGGCGCTCAGCGGCCATGGAGGACTTAGCTCTCCATCATTTTCTCATTGGCTTACATCCCCGCATCTCAAATATTGTGCGTTGCAGAAATCCGCGAAATTTAAATGACGCTATTAACATTGCGATCTCTGAGGAGCGCATACAACAAAATCTTTTCAAACGACCTCAGTTGGGAGAACCCAAGTTAAATAATATTAATAATCAGAATAACCTGAGACTCAGACCATTTTTCTCGCGTGCACAGCCAAGCACGTCACGTAATCAGTATTCTTATCAGCCGAAATTGAATTCTCCAAATAGTAATTTTAATAACAATAATTATAATAATAACTATTCAGACAAGACTCAATCGGCGTTTTGTCGCTATTGTAAAACTGCGGGCCACGATATTAAAGATTGCGCGAAAAGGGAATATAATATCAACCGATTTAATAGCAAATTCCGGCAACAACCAAACCGAATGCATTTGAAAATAAATGAATATGAGGATGAACACGTTGATGACTCACCCCAATCGGATGATAATAATTTAAACTAAATTCCGTCTCGCTCCCGTGTCGTGCGGGACAAACTAAGTCTAAAATCGACACCAAAACTTTCTCTAGCGTTATACGACAGGGTAACCAGCCCCAAAATGGAAACGCCAACAATAATTCATCTCGCGTTATACGACAGGGTAACCAGCTCCAAAATAGAAACGCCAACAATAATTCATCTCGCGTTATACGACAGGGTAACCAGCCCCAAAATGGAAACGCTAACAATAATTCATCTCGCGTTATACGACAGGGTAACCAGCCCCAAAATGGAAATGCTGATAAATCGTCTCGCGTTATACGACAGGGTAACCAGCCCCAAAATGGAAACGCTAATAATCTTCTCGGCATCATATAACAGGGTAATCAGCCCAAAATCGGAGATGCATCCTTCAGAGTCACGCAGCAGGGTAACGAGCCCCAAACCGAAGACTCCCTCGTAGTTGAACCTGAAAGAAAAGAAATTTATGAAATTAATATCGATACATCCAAGCGACGCTTATCTCATATACTCGCTGAATCTTTCATTTCAGACATTCCTTTATCCTTGTTAGTCGACTCGGGCTCGTCGATCTGTTTAATAAAAGAAACTTGTATATTTTATAATCAAAAATTAACTAAAGAACCTGTGAAACTCAAAGGCATTGATCCAGGTAATGAACCGACTTCTACGGAAGGCTACTTTCAAATTAAGCTAAAATTAAATAACAAAAATCCATTAGCATTTAAATCTCATGTCATTAAAGAGATTCGCTTACCTTACGATGGCATTATAGGCACAGATTTCTTAACAAAATTCGGCTGCAAAATAGACTACACGAATGATACTCTAAAAAAAATAGGAAAATCCGAAATTAACTGCTTTTTACTGAACCGTTTTTTATTGTTCCACCCCGGAGTGAAGCTGTAATTCAATGTTCAATACAGCAAACTAATTTAAAAGAGGACGTTATAGTTGACCAACATCTTTCAGAAGCCTTACTTATATCTAATTGCATCGTTAAAATAAAAATAATAATCGCGTTAATTTAACTGTTGCCAATACCTCAGAAAATTATGCACATGTTAAAAGAGATCTTAAACTCCATGTCGAACCTTTGAATTTACCTTTACATTCAGTAAACACTTATGGTTTATTCACCTCAGAAAGATCCGAAGCAGTAAAAAGGGAACTTCGGACAGATCATTTAAATAAAGAAGAACGCAATGCTTTGTTGTCAATATTATCGACCTTTGTTGTCAATATCCGGATATCTTTCACTTGCCCAGTGATCAACTCACACGTACCTCTGCAATCGAACACACAATCAGAACAAATAGTGAAATTCCAATTCATACAAAATCATATAGGTTCCCCGAATGTCACAAGAAAGAAGTGGAAAAACAAAAAAATCAAATGCTCGAGCAGAATATAATTGAGCCGTCATCCTCTCCTTGGAGCTCACCCATATGGGTTGTTCCCAAAAAATAGACTCAAATGGACAACGCAAATGGCGAATAGTAATAGATTATAGGAAACTTAATGATATAAGTGTAGGCGAGACTTAACCGATACATCAAATTTCTTAAATTCTAGACCAGCTAGGTAAAATTAAATACTTTACAACACTAGATCTTGCTTCTGGATTCCACCAGATTCGTATTTCAGCCGACGATGCACCCAAAACTGCATTTTCAGTCCCTCAGGGTCATTTTCAATTCAATCGTATGCCATTTGGCCTCAAGAACGCTCCTAGTACATTTCAAAAACTAATGAATACTTGCCTGTCAAGATTACAGGGAAGTCGATGTTTTATACATTTAGACGATATTGTAATTTATTCCTTCGATCTCGACACACATATAGATAACCTTAAAGCCGTATTTGATAGACTTAGAAATTTTAATCTCAAATTACAACCGGAAAAATGACAGTTCCTTCGCAAAGAGGTAGTTTATTTAGGATATATAATAGGTGAAGATGGTGTTAGGCCAAATCCAGAAAAAACAGAGGCTGTAGCTAAATTTCCTATACCCAAGTCCCCTAAGGACATTAAATCTTTTCTAGGCCTTGTTTCCTATTATAGAAGATTTATCCCTAATTTCTCTAAAATAGCGAAATCACTTACCAGTTTGTTGAAAAAAGATGTTCCCTTCACTTGGAAAGAGGAACAGCAACTTGCTTTTGAAACTCTCAAAGGAAATCTTATTAGTGCTCCAGCCGATTTTAGTAAACCTTTCCTGTTAACTTGTGATGCATCCAATCACGCCATTTTTGCAATCTTATCCCAAGGTCCTATTGGTCAAGATCGACCTATAGCTTATTCTTCCAGAACTTTAAATAAAGCCGAAACCAATTATTATGTAACCAAAAAGGAGTGTTTAGCGATAGTTTTCGGAACAAAAGTTTTCCGCCCCTACCTGTTTGGTCGCCGTTTCACAATAATTACGGATCATAAACCGCTGAATTGGCTGTTCAGCTGTAAGGATCAGGGCTCTAGGTTAATTCCCTGGAGACTAAAACTCGAGGAATTTGATTACGACATCCAATATAAAAAGGGTAAAATAAATACTCATGCTGACGCTCTTTCCCGATATCCCGTGCCGATATCCAATTCAAGCCGAAAATCCATCTCCTGCAGCACCAGAGCCTCAGGAGGAACACCAGACAGAGATCTTTTAGATTTATTAGTGACACCGCCATCCTTTGATCCCGAGAGAGACCTCTTGGACCTTTTGCCCGATCCCTGTAGAAAATACTGAAACTCCGTCGGACCTTTTGAATACTCCTTCTGATCCATTAAATCCAGCTGGCCTCGAAGATGCCGTGGCTAACGAGCCTAGCGATCATCCTATCGCTGAACCAGATTTTGAACTACTATCAGAGCCAACTCCCTCTACTAGCGCGAATCCAGATGCTCCTGTAGATGACTATCCTACCTTCTTAAAATCCATGTCAGATAAGAGTAAAACATTTAATACTATAATAGAAGAATATAACGAAAGTTTATTAAAATGTCCGGCTAAAGTTATCCTTGTTCCAGCATCTATTGACCTTGATGAATCCAACCTTTATCTTGAGGAAATCCTGAATGATCCTGAAACAAATAAAACAATATTAAATTCTGAAAGAGAGCTTTTTGGTTTCTATAAAATAGAACGTAATAATAAAACATATTATATGTTGTTTTATAAAATACATTATTTTGATGAAGCATGGAAAAAAATGGAATATCTTTATACGAAATTGCCGAATGTGGCACATCTTTCTTACAGACTCAGATATTAACACTCTGAACAGTTTTTTAAGATTTGTCAGACATTAGAATAGTTGTGGGCCTGGTGGGACCATGTTTTATATAGTAGCCGAATACCAGGAAACCCCTGGTTGGATACGACTCAAACTGCATATGTGCATCGGTTACTCTTTCCTTAATATCGTGAAAGTAAAATTTTTAGCTATAATTTACTTTTGGGCCAATATCCATGAAAGACACAAAAACCTAAATTGCTACAAACGCAGCCATCCAAAATGGCACAAAATCAAATTTTAGACTAAGAAGAAGGTCCGGAAACTATATGCAAAAAATAAAAGACTTTAGAATTTTTGCACCCTCAAAACTTATCCAGACCCGTCTAATACTATAATACTAGTTATTATAATTTATAATCGCAAGATATTTTTACATTCTTGCAGAACTCATCAATATGCTGAAAGTCAGCAAAATCATTACGTTCAGCAATTTAAATCAAGTCCAGGGATCTATTTCGACTATCTTGGCAAGCTCAGTGTTATTAACGGGAAATTAAATATCTTAATGCCGATGGACATATCTCACTTAAGTACGCATATTGAAAATATAGACTATGCTATAAATTTTGTTAAGGACCTTTGTGAGAAAACGAAATTTAATAATGCCGATTGTCACCATCTCCTCGAGCCGCTAGCTGTTAGATATAATGATATGTATAAGGAATTTAGTTCTGTATCCCATTTAGTTATTAGGAAATCAAAGCGCGCTTGGGTGAGTGGTATAGGCTCAATAATAAAACATGTATTTGGTAATTTAGATGAGAATGATGGTCTTAAATACGATGAGGCTATAAGAAAATTGTTTAATAATCAAAATAAATTAGTTTCTCTTGTTAAAAATAATATTTTACTTACCACATCTACTGTGTCAATGTACATTGACAACGTACTATAAATAATGACACTATAAGTAAAATCAAAATTATTGAATTAAATTTGAATGATGCTATCGACAACCTCTCTGTTAAAGTACGTAAAATATCTATCATCACGGATGAGCTCTGGTCTCAGATGAGTATTAACCAGGTTTATCATTAGTAATTTAGAAATTTCAATTTTAACTCTTTCATTCCAATTAGAAGACATAACTAATTAATAATCTTATTCAGTAACTAAAATATTTTACACCCCTCTTTAATCACGACGCAGCAGTTACATATTCAGAGAACTTGCCGATAACCATCAACATTTACCTAATAATATGAAATGTCCTGTGAGCCTCGACATAGCCACAATGAGTTCTATGTTAAGCATTTCTAAAATAGATAGTTATTATTTAGATAATAAGATATTTTTTGTTCTCCAAATTCCGTTAGTATTAAGGAATTTATGTTATTCCATAATATTGGGTTATCGACACCACATAATTTTAGCAACCCCAACTCTTTCAGTTTAATAATACCTAATTCAAAGTACATAGCAATGACCAAAGACAAATCGCAGTATTGTATCTTGGAAGATTTAAACAGGTGTAAAAACATTTTAAACGAAAACTACATTTGTGAAATTTCAAACATTTATGTAACAGAGACTAAACCCACATGTGAAACAGAGTTTATGAGTAAAGTAATTGATAAAGTTCCGGAAAATTGTGAAAGTAAATTTATTTTTGGAGAGTTAGATATTTGGAAACAGCTTAAAAACAAATGGATTTTTGTACAGTCAATACCTGGTAAAGTCTCTAGAGATAGATTGTAGAAATAGTGAAACAACTGAAATAAAAATTTTAGGTACTGGTATTATGTCACTTCCCAGTAATTGTATTAGATATCATAAAAGTACTATAGGTCTACCAGAATCTGATGGCATTTTAAAAAAAATAAAAAATGTGATTTTCAGGTATGACCCGTCAAATCAAAGTACGTGATCTGTCAACCGCTGCTAAAATTTTGTGATTATGTTCTTGGAACTTGTTGTTTTTGAAAAATATCCAAAAAGGCAATTCGATCTCAAGCGAGAAATATTCTTTTCTATGTCTATAATAAAATACAGAAAGAAGAAGGTGTAAATGGGACTCAATCTTATAATTTAAAGCTCGTGGTAGAGTTGACCGGTAAGTTAGAGTGAGTTGTTTTGATACTTTTAGTTTTTTTATATTTTCTTAGGTAATTATTGTGACTTCTTTAAAGGTATTTCCAGTATTACTATACGGTGAATCGTAGCTGATGGCACATTGAATGATGGTTTGTTTTCCATGCCTGGTAAAAGGAGGAGAGGAGGAAAAAAGAAAATCAACATAAGACAGTTTCGATTTATAGGTGATTAGGAATAAAGTAAACGAGTTCTATACAATTCGAAAGGAAATTCCAACATTAAATAAACTGTTGCCAATTTAATTGTATGTTATTCGTAATAAATAACTATATAAAGTAATTCACGATTGATTTATGTTCATGAAATATCATTATATTACATAGTATAAAACAAAGTTCATTTTTTGTCTGTCCCTATGTATGCTTAAATCTTTAAAACTACGCAACGGATTTTGATGCCATTTTTTTTAACAGATAAAGTGATTTAACGGAAAGGTTTTTACGTATATAACATGCATAACATAGTAGAGATACACAGATAATTTTAGAGGTTTCTAAAGTCCTAAAAAATCACATATTTTGCGCTTATATTGAAAATGCTGGCTGAACACTAGATAGATCAAAATTATGTACTACAGTTTTATTATTAATCTTTAAAAAGCCTACAAAAAAGTCCGCGATGGCATATGTCTATCTCTTAGGGATAACCCACAATAACCCTTTTTTTATCCTTTACTTTGATTTTAATTTAATAGCTTATTTACAAAGCGATTTTAATCAATACAGTATTAATCCTTATCCAATTAAGTACCTTAAATACATTGTGCATTTAAGATAGATCAATACTGCCCTTTACGGCATGTAATTTAAATGAATATTTTCGAAGATATTACAGATTTAAAATGCAGGGATATAGTGTTGCTGCGCGGCGCGGGCGCTCGCGTTTCTACATCGCGCTATCGAAAACGCGGGACGTATACAGTATAAAGAGGTTGTATGGGACTGTATTTTTCCAATAGGTTTTCACCGCCGGCTCTAATCAAACTCGAAGATAGCAAGGTTACACCGATTCGGGCAGAGCTGGGGCGTATAAGTAAAACCACTGATTTGAGGAGAACATTATACACGATAAGTCGTTAGCTTACCTGGCTCAGGGCAATGCCGTATAGAGAGCCCAAATGTACTCTTCTAACTTTCATATAAGCTATCTCTCTCTTATTTCTCTATACGGCTATTTTTCCATAATTTTCCTTTATTTCCCTTGAGCCAGGATAAGTGAAACGCATAACGTGAAATTCTTTATTTACCACAAACCAATACATAATCACACAGTTTACATATATACTTAGTAACACACAAGTTAAAACTACAAGTTTATGAAAGCCATATATTTTCACCATTATAATCTCATTTTCTCTAAAACCATTTGCATTTCAATTTATCTCAACGTTATTTACTTTAGCCACTAATTTTCCCTATGTACAACACTAATTTTCCATGTGAAATAAGCTACGGTTAAGAAATTATAGCGAGAATAAACTCGTGACTGTAAAACAACTATTTAACGCTACTTTAATGAATTTAACACTTATATACAACACTTATATTCACTCTTTTCACTCTTAAGAGTTTATGTACTATTTACTCACGGTTTTTAGAAACGTTTTAAAGCACTGATAAGCGTTCATTGTCTTTGAATTCACTTTAACTTGAGTCGAGGCCGCTGTCCTTAACAGAGGTTCACGAATATTTTGAACTGCAGCACAGAATACGTATAATAGTAACTGCAGTTCTTAATTCTTATGGAATATCCAGAGGTGGTTTGTCAGTTTTAATAATAATAATAATAATATCTGTGGACGCTTCACACCACGTCAATCTGATCCCGTGGTAAGTTCTCGAAGAACTTGTGTTACGGGTACCAGACAACGGAAATATATTTAATACTTTTATACTATACACATATTTAAGATTTTTATTATATTATACACATATTAAATACACATCCATGACCCAGGAACACAGGAAAACTTTTTGTTCCTTCGGCGGGATTTGAACCCGCGACCCCCGGCTTGAGCACCAACACGCGGCTCAACCAACTAAGCCACAGAGGTCGTCAAATAATTACTTTACTTTATTACATAGTACATAGTATAAAACAAGTCGCTTTATCTGTCTGTCCCTATGCATGTAGGTATAGTATATTGTATGCTTAGATCTTTAAATCTATGCAACGGATTTTGATGCGAGTTTTTAAAATAATAGTCTTTAAGTATTTAGTCTTTAACATATTATAAGATTATGGTAAAATTTATATTCAAGTGCGATAAATATAATATTATATAAGTATATTATCAAGTGGTCGCGCATGTCGTGTCGAGGTGATAGGGTCCCATTTTTAACAATTTGCATTGGGCAAACCTAAAAACATTTTCAATATTGTATCAGTAGTATATTGCTGTAAGTAGGTAAAGAATTATTCGCCGAAGTAGTTTTTTCTCCAAGAACACTATTCCACGCAGGCGAAGCCGCGGGCAAAAGCTAGTTTTCTATATTATACACCGAACATTCTTCATACAGTCTTATTATAATTCATGTTCAATAATACTAAAGACATAATTAAATATTTACCAGTATCAAGATCGTTTAATCCAATTTCTCCAGTATTGCACACTACAAAATTTTATTTCCCTATTTGCCATGAGATTCTGGTACACCTATACTCTCATAACTCTACAGGATTTTGTCAACGCTACCATAGAAATTGGAATACCTGATTTTAACCTTGTTAATGACAGCTTTTGTAATTTTAAGAAATTTTTAAGCATGAGGAATGTGACCCCTATCAAACGACAAAATTTGACTTAGATAATATTAAATTTAATCAACAAATTTTTCTTAAAAATCTTGAGGACACAGAAAGTATTTTAAGAAATCCTCATATAGTTGAATACGGGACACATTACTCTGTAGTAGTTATACTTATAGTTATAGTTATATTTTTGTATTCCTTATTTAGATTTTATAATTGTGTGAAACCGGGCAGCAGAACCTTAAAATGTAATCTACCAAAAAGGGACTCCAATTCCAAAGCATCTCAAAATATTCAGTGCGATTTAATAGAAATTAAAAATACTGAACAGAATGTTAAAGAAAATATAGAAATTGAGAACATTAATAATATTCGAAGTAGATTTTAGAATTTCAGCTGTAACTTCGTTGTTTCCCCGAAGTTACATCTTAGGGGGGAGGTGCTATGTCCCGTCCCTGTAAAGGTTGTTGCTGACGTAACGCCGAATCAGCAGATCCTGTGTTTAGTCTGGTCTAGACTCGAGCTGGGAGAGTCAGTTGGTCTTCAGTCCTCAAACGTGACGGTTCTGCCCAAGGGTCCTTTAATACATTTTATTGTATTTCTAAATAATAAAAGTGTGTAATAAATTTAATTATTTTTTTAAAAAGCCTTATCTGAAGGGAAGCCTAACAGACCGCATCGAAAAATTGAGACAACATTTTTGGCAGCGCTATTCTAACGAATATGTGTCTCTTCTACAGCAACGAACCAAGTGGCAGACGGGCAGTCAAGACCTCAAGGTTGGAGCAATGGTCCTTATACGGGACGCCAATCTACCGCCTCTACTGTGGCTGCTTGGTAGAGTAGTCGCTGTCAAGCCTGGGACAGACGGGCGCAGTCGAGTCGCCGACATACGCACGAATAAGGACACCATAACTCGTGCCTACAACAACATCGTGCCGCTTCCAATTCAGTGACCTGTTCCAGGGGGAATATGTTCCTGCGTCTCATCAGGCCGGGTTTGCTAACCGGTTTCGACTCCGCGCGCCCCCTCTTGCGCGCGACACCCCGCGCGCGACCCTCCGCGCGCGCCCGTGGCTTAGCGGAGGAGCCCTCTCATTCCGCACTGAGGATTCGCCCAACCACCCACCTACGCGACGCACGCACCGCGGCTATCATATCAGTACCTAAATATACAGTTCATATCGAAGCAGTCTTTTATTTGGCGGAGACCACCAGCTTTACCCCTGGAGCTCTGCCCCAAACACCAGGATCAACACATGATTCTGCAATATTTGCAAATAGTAGAGTTTGTCAAGAATTTGAGTCGGGTATATATGGGCAAACTCTGTTACTAGGTGACAATGGATATCCGCTAAAGGTCAGTAAAACTATTTATATGCAGCCTATCAATATTTGACATAAAAATTGTCCCTCAAGTATGTATTTGATAGTAGAGTTAAGAAATACATTTTGACGCGGCCATCTTTGTCATCAAATGAATAATAATAATAAGATATTTATTTAAAAAAGTTTGGACATTACACTACACAACTACATTACATTAAAATAAAGTAAGAATTAATTAAAATGTTGCTAAGGATAGGTAGGTGATGCTCAAACCAATGAGGTAATGCTCAAACCAATGAAAAGGAGCCCACTCAGGTAAATGACTGAGGAATACCACAGTCCCTGATATTCTGTGGATCCGTACCTGTTGTCAGGCGTGTGACAGACCACTCAAGGCGACAGCGCAGTGATATACTTACACAAAATTATTATAATTATAAATTAAAAAATATATATTACATACACAATTAAATGCAATAAATAGTAATAATATAATATATTAGGTATGTTTGATTAAAATAAAATTATAACATAATATGGTGCATCACAAACATACACGGTGCCAAGGTCATCTACTGCAGTAGGCGTAAACGTAAACAACGAGAGGCTGTAGGGGGCAGGGGGCAAAGTGCAGGCGCACCGGCACAGTGTCAACAGCGTCAGCGCACTCCGCGACGCGCGTGCTGGCCGCCGCGCGTTTGTCGTGTTATCACCGCAACTAGCACGGAGCACCACATATATAAGATTAATATGTATTACATATGAGATATATATAATATACTAATGACATAGTATTTTTTTTTTGTCTTTGTCATTACTTGAGGGACAACGAGAAAGACAAAATTTGGACCTTGCTAATAACGGTAATATTGTTAATGACAGTAGTTAGGCATATTGTCCAAGGATGATTATATAATAATATATTGTATAAAATATTTATGTACATTTCACAACACGTCAGTCCTGTGGTAAGTTCTCAAAGAACTTGTGTTACGGGTACCAGACAACGGAAATATTATATTTAATACTTTTATACTATACACATATTTAAGATTTGTATTATATTATACACATATTTAATACACTTCCGTGACCCGGGAATACAGAAAAACTTTTTGTTCCTTCGCCGGGATTCGAACTCGCGACATCCGGCTTGAGCACCAACACGCTCAACCACTGAGCCACAGAGGTCGTCATAATTGTATGTGATGCAAGCAAAAAAATCTATCATACAATATTGTAGAAAGCATTTATTATCAACTTATTTACAAAATTAGTCAGATTCAAACAAAAATGATGTGACTCCTTTTATTATGTCCTTGGGGTCAGCATCTAAAACAAATTAATTATAATTTATCTAACTGTTGTCTAGAAGTACCTGGTCACGACTTACTTAAACCCAAGTAATGTAGCACAAGAACGGTTTAACAAGAGTCAAATAAAAACGCGTAATACTGTGGAGAGACAATATGGTGTAATTAAACGGAGGTTTCCAGCTCTTGCAATGGGTCTTAGGATAAAATTAGAAACAGCTTGTAAAGTTATTGTAGCCTGTTGCATCCTTCACAATATCTGTGTAGATTTTAGAGAAGATATATATGCCACCTACTCCAGATGAACTGGACGAAGACCTTCTTAACAATATGATTCAGGAGGATCAAATTGAGAATGAGATCCCCGATCGCATGGAACTACTGCCTAATGCCATTGACAGAAGGAATTTGATCACACAGAATTTTTCTCCATGTAAATGTAATTTTGATGATATTATACTGTAGAAAAATGTTCTTACCTTGTACTTTTTTTAATAAAGTTTGTAATATATCTTTCTTGAGCTTATCACTATCCATTTTTAAGCTGTGTATCTCTGCATTTTGTTGTATTTGCTGTAAAATTAAATTGTTCTTTTCCTGCTTAGCTCTTAATCTCTCTGCAGCAAATCTGTTGGTAATTCTTTGCTGCGTTTGCATTTTTTCTGTTCTCTCGTCAGCGCCAATCTCTGGCCTTCTTCTATTAACCAATTCTTTTTTTGTAAAATAGTTTTCTTTAGTACCTACTAGTGAAGAACCTTCTTTTGAATATTTTTTTATTTATTCTTCCTTAACTTCTACTTGATCCACTTTTGGTGCTGTAACCTTAAAGAAAAAAGTAAGTTTAATCCTTAATTAATTGAAATCCTTAATTAAATGACAATACTAATTCAACATACCTTTTCCTCTTCAAAGTCCTCTAGCAAAACAGTTTCGTCTAAATATTCAGCAGATGTTAAAGATGCGATGAGCAGCGGGTCATTTTCAGCTGAAAAAGAATTGACGTGAAGTATTTGGTTACCATTTAGCAATATTTTATTGTAAGTATAGATTAGATAAATGGAGTGTACTTCATGAATGAACTCGAAACATCTTTTCATTTTAAAGTATGTATCGCTACATACTCATGCCCTAATGGAAATACTTACTCATAGGATTATCTTCAAAAACTACATCACAATCGTCAATATTAATTATTCCAGTACTGGCTCGACCTGTGATTTCCACCACCAGCTCTAATACTGCGTCATCGAACTTTTTAGATGGGCCTCCGCCAGTGCCGCTCACAGAACGTCGGCTGGCAGCTTTATAAGTTTTAGCTTCACTTTTGAGCTTGCTCCACAGCTTTTTTAAAGTTTCTGTTGTCCTACAAAATTATAATTTACGAATTAACTAGGAATAAATCTTCAATCATAAAATACAATCATATGTGTTCTATAATGTGAGCAATAAAGAGTTTATCTATCTATACACTCTCTAACAACCACAACGGTCCTCTACTAGACAAGGGTGTCTACTTATACTATACAAGGAGGAAAAGCCCATGCACATGCTATAAAGAAGTTTCCTGTACGAGTCTGACTAACCTTATCATGTTTCCAACTGAATTATGTATCCGCGTGATTTTCGTCCATGCCTGTTCTTTCTCTTTATTCGTCGTGGCATCATGTGAAGTTACCTTCGATAAGATGCACGGGCCTTCGTCGCACAACAATCGCACAAACTTTAATTTTTCTTCCGCCGTAAAGTTTGCGGTTCCTTTTCTTTTTAATTTATTTTCCATAATACAAATTTATTGTCCTTTAAAAACAGTAAACACGCACCGAATTTGACAAATGACAAGACAATTGACAGCCTTTTCATGAATAATTTACGTTACCAAACAAAATAAACCAAGGTCTAAGTCTTTTGTATCTTTTTAACACATGACAGAATCAATGTAAGGAGAAGGCCAAAATATTTACTATGGACTACATTACTTAGCCGGTTTATAAAACCATACACAACCAATCTTTACATTCGTTCAATCATTCACCTAACTAGGCAATGCCTAAGCTTCGTAGCTTCAACAGATTTATCTTATTATGTCGTCATAATATGATAAATCTGTTAGTGCAAACAAAATGTTTAGCTAGGCTGTTCTTATGTTTAAGTGTATCTTAACTAGGACAAGCCTAACTTACGTTTAGTGCAAATGGGTATTAGACTCACACTCTGCCTTGAGACTGACACAGCGAAAAAAAGATCTGCTACCCAGAACTGCCCGGTGGTGGATGTACCGACTGACTTTAAACTCGAATATAGAAATGATTTTGCTTGCTGTTTCCGTGAATCCTGAGGGCTCTTTACATGCGTCCTAGTATCCTGAGGGCTCTGCTGTTGTTGCTGTATATCCTGAGGGCTCTGTATCAGTATCATGTGAGTATAAGCATACAAAGGGTTTTGCTTGCTATTGCCGTGTATCTTGAGGGCTCTTTACGTGCGTCCCAGCATCCAGAGGGTTCTGCTGTTGTTTCTGTACATCCTGAGGGCTCTGTATCAGTATTATGTGAGTACAAGCATGCAAAGAGTTTTGCTTGCTGTTGCCATGTATCCTGAGGGCTCCTCGCGTGCGTCCTAGCATCCTGAGAGCTCTGTATCGGTATCGTGTAAGTACTAGCATGCAAAATTTCTGTGCTAGTGGCTAGCTGTGCCAACAGGAACCGTACATCTCCCACGATAAAAAGTAGTCTATGTCTTTCCCTGTGTTCTACTCTACATAATTTTCAAATTTCATGATGAACAGTCAAGAAGTTTTTACGTGAAAGCGTTGAGTTTCGGCGTGAACCACAGTTATAATAAAGCACACATATTTATACACTATCCCACGGGAATATTGTACTTTCTCGGGACTCAAAGTATGTCTATACCAAATTTCATAAAAATCGGTTCAGTGTTTAAAGCGTGAAGAGGTAACAGACAGACAGATAGACACACATTTATAATATTAGTAAGTAAGTATAGACTAGTATAGATTAGTCTATACTAATCTATACTAGTCTATATATAATATATCTATACATCTATATGTATAGATATTAATCAACAGCCTAAAATATAAGTTTTATGCTTCTAGTTTCGAAAATGACAATACTTTCATACAACCTTTCATCCCCTTTTCAACCCTTTACAACACTTTTTCCAATAAAAAAATAGCCTATGTCCTTTCCCAGGCTCTAGACTATCTGTGTACCAAAATTCATTTAAATCGGTTCAACAGTTTTGGCGTAAAAGCGAGACAGACAGACAGATAGAAGAAATTTCGCATCCTACTAATATTGTAAATGTGAAAGTTTGTGAGGATGGATGTTTGTTACTCTTTCCCGCAAAAACTACTGAACGGACTTCGATGAAATTTGTTATGGTAGGCTACTTTTTATCCCGAAAAAGTACAGTGTTCCCCAGGGCTACTGTATATACGCGGATGTAGCCGCGGACAACAGCTAGTTTATAATACTACATGCCCGTAATTTTGCCCGCAGTAGTAAATTTTCAATATTATTGACAAGTCACGTGTAGGTATTAGCCGTAAACGCTGTAGCCGTAGGTACTGTTATTAAACCATAGTACTACTGAGATATTAAACACAGATTAGTATTGATTAGGTAGCTGTATGATGTCACAACTAAGGTGTTCAATCGTGGCGCGTTCATAGTCCCCCGATCTATTTTTAAATTTTATCAATTTTTAATTGTTTACAATTAATTGAAAAAAACATTTTTTTTATTTTTTTCGCATTAAATATCAATATTAATAATGATAAAGTTTTTAAATGCATAAAAAAAAAACAATATTTTTTTTTTCAAATCACCAATTAAAAAACCTGCATAAAAACTGATCATTCGTTCAAAAGCTGTGGTTTAGGAGCTGATGACGATTAGATTATTATTATTATTTTAATTACCTACTTAATGTATATTGACAAACGGTTATTTTTTGTCAATAGAAAGCGAGCTGATGATGATGAGACATCGCTAAGACTTATCTCAATTATTTCACCTTTTACTTTAAAAAAACCGCTTCAAAAGCAGGCAATTCGTTTAAAAGCTACGATATCACTGTGCCTTTGGAGCTGATGATAATTAGAATCAATTACTTACTTAAAGTTGAAATGAAATGATGTTTATTTGGTAAAAATATGGTTACAATAGGTGTTACAATTTTTATAGTAGACCGCATATTTTGTCGCATCAACGACGTCCAAATACTTAATATTTTTCTACATAATAAATGTCAAGAAAATAAATGATATAGAAAATGTCAAAGATAATAAGTACCACTATAGAGTTAAATGGTTTAAAAATAATAGAAATGGTAAAAAGTGCATAAATAAATCCAAAGACATAAAACTTTATGATAAAATGTAAAAGTACAATATTTATTCATTAATTTCATATGCGAATTCAGCAAAATCATATGTCTTACAAAAATACTTAATCTCATAGCATATTATTCATTTAAAAAGTCTTTAAATTATAGTAAGATTTCTCTATTAACATTTTTTTTAATTCTCTTATGGAGTGATTTTTTGATAGTGATTTTATATGTGCAGGGACCTTGTTATAAATTTTTACACACATTGCATATGCATTATTTAAAAATAAACTTGTTTTTGGTGTTTTGTCTATAATTAGTCTATTTGAGTTCCTGAAATATTTTGTAGGTATCTTATCAACTAATTGTGTGAAAATGTGATTGTTATCAATTACAAATTTAAAAGTTTCCAAAATGTATATACTTGTTAAAGTCAATATACCATATTGTTTAAATATAGGCTTACACGATTCATATGGTGAAACTTTAGCTATGGCACGGAGCCATTTTTTTTGTACAATAAATGCTTTATCTATGTGTGTGGAATTTCCCCATATTACGAGTCCATAGCGCAGGACCGACGAAACATAACCGTGATAGGTCATAATTGCAGTCTGAACACTTACTGTCCACGCTAGTCTACGTAAGACAAATACGAATCTATTTAGTTTAGAACATATTTTTTCTATGTGTGCATGCCAATTACAATATTGATCAATTTTTATACCTAAAAATAAATTCTCATCTACTTGATCTATAATTTCATCTTTGTATCCTAATTTAAGTTGTAAAGGTTTTTTATTGTAATTTCTAAATTGAATATATCTAGTTTTATTAATATTGATTTTTAGATTATTAGAAGTAAGCCATTGAATTATATGTTCAAGTATTAAATTGATGTCAGTTTCGATTTTATTCACGTCTGTTTTATTATTATATTTAAATAGGATTGATATGTCGTCTGCAAATAATGTCAATTTATAATTAGTCTTTATTGGAATGTCATTAATATATAGTAAGAATAGCAAAGGCTCTAAAACCGAGCCTTGTGGGACCCCAAATTCATTTAGTAGGCTTTTGGATTTGCTGTTAACTAGTTCTTTACCTATGTTGATATGCTCTGTAACTGTGTATTGTGTCCTATTTTCAATAAATGATTTAATCCAGTTAAGTGCTGTTCCCCTTATTCCCATTCTGCTTAATTTGTCTAGTAACAGTTTATGAGATACAAAGTCAAATGCCTTAGTCATATTTATAAATATAACTATACAATGGTATCAATACTGTAAACAATTTGATTAGTAATATTAAAGCAAGCTTGTTGTGTACATTTATTCTTCTGAAATCCGTACTGTTCAGTTTTTTAATATGTTAAATTGATTTATAAAGGAAGTTAGTCTTTTGTGCATTGCCTTTTCAAATATTTTAGATAGAATGGGAACTAAAGTAATAGGTCTGTAATTGTGTAACTGTCTTCGATCGCCTTTTTTATGCAAGGGTTTAATAATTGATGTTTTTAATTTATCGGGAAAAGCACCATCCGTAAATAGATTAGGTCACGACATTTTTGGTAACGATATCCAAAATGACTTATTTTAGATTGACAAGATAAAGAGCAACTCTCTGATGCCTAATATGTCGGTCTGCCTGCGTAAAGTAGTTGCGTTCTCTGTATAGGGCGCCTGAAAACCCAGTTATCATGACCAAAAAAAAAATGGTAAGGTAAATGGCTGAGTAAGTTATATTAGGTAAGTACTAGTTGTTCTCATATCAGTAGCGTAAAAACTGACCAAATATTTCGGTTGCGTTATGAAGCAACGAGCGTTCAAACGTGACTTATTGTGACCAAAAAAAAAATGATCAGGTAAATGGCTGAGTAAGTTATATTAGGTAAGTACTAGTTGTTCTCATATCAGTAGCGTAAAAACTGACCAAATATTCGGTTGCGTTATGAAGCAACGAGCGTTCAAACGTGATTTATCGTGACCAAAAAAAAAAACGTTCAGTTAAATGGCTGAAAACAACATAGTGTAAAGTATCAGTATGTGCTAGGCTAGCTTAGTGACACCAAAACTGACCAAATATTTTGTTGCAATTCATGGGTATAAGCCGTACATATGAGCGCCGATGGGTGGTAGGTCGGCGGGGGCGCGCCGGCTTTTTTGGGTCGGCGGCGGCGGCGTGACCTTGAAGGGCTGAAGTTTGTTCTTGGAAGTAAAAAAAAGTGTAGTTCATTCATAGCTGTAAAAATACTGTTATTTATTGGGTTACATACAATTTATGACACTTTTTGTAGTGATGAAAAAGCCAACGTATACAATTTCAAAGTAGGAACTACTTTGGAATTGGCAGTTAACTGTGTTTTGATTCCAAAGACTCGTAATCACTGTAATCTTTTTCTATTTTCATTTTATAAACGGACGTTTATAAAACGAAAATAAACGTCCGTTTATAAAACGAAAATAGAAAAATGTGGACACATTTTTAAGAACTGACGTCGAAGCTGTGGGAATAGGTGGCAGCCCCAAAGGGATTTCAGACTGAGTGAGATGGTATGCTAGGTCAGGCCGAAGCCCACTGTACTAGTATTCAGATGTTGTATATATACCGCTGATCTTAGAAAACTTCTACAGCGCGATTCAGGACTGTGCGCTAATTGGTCCGTCGTATCACTCCCCCCTGAGACCAGAGGTCGAATTTTGAGTTTTCTGCTTGAGTTGCCAGTACCAGAGAGTTCCAGTGAGTTGGAACTGTTGCTGCTGCTGCATGGGCTCCAGTGAGTCGGAGTGCTCCCGTGCGGGGCCGATGCTACGTGCTGACCAGGAGAGATGTGCCTTGCTTCCTGACCGATCGTTGTAGCTACATATGACGACCAGGAGAGATGCCGCGTACTCTGCTTGCTGATCGTTGTAGCTACGTGTGCTGACCAGGAGAGGTGCTTCATGCTCTGCTTGCTGACAGGTCCATGTAGTGAGAGTACCCGTTGAAGCTAATGAGGGTTCGACCAGGCCGCGCTACGTTGCAACTGGTGGTCGAGGTACCCGAAGAGGCTGATGCTGACTGGCGTGGTGCTGAATAGTGGGGAGTGATGATGATGATGTCCAGAAGGAGGCATGTACTGTCGAGAGTCACTAACGTAGGAATGTAGCGGCTGGCCGCAAAGGGAGATCTCCGACCGAGCGAGGTGCTATGCTCGGTCAGGCCGAATGTTTTATATATATCGCCGATCTTATCCATTTATATAACTGAATGCGTAGGCTCTCTAGTGAACAACCAGTAACAGCGGAGATCTCAACCTGACACACGGTGCAAAATCTATCAAACAAGCATATCTGCCTCTAGGTGGCACGCCCCCGTAGTCCAGCACCATCCCGGTTGTCTTTCCTAGATCTGTATGTAAACCAAATTATGTCCTTAGGTGAACATTAATTTGGACCCGGACTGGGTTTCAATTAATGTCCCTACAAGTTGCAAAGACTCATTTCAAGATGCATAGTTTCTAGAAGCTATACCCAGTTGGTATAGGTTCTAGAAACTATGCACCTTGTTCATGGCATCAGATGGCATGGCCATGACAAGAAGAAGGCATGGCTCTCTCAAGAAGAGACTGTTGCAGTTGTTCAAGTAGGGTGGAGGCCCGTTTCATCCTACCCACCGTCATGGCCCTGAGAAATGAGAACAACCTTCTTAGCCTCCATAATATGAACAGGCAATGAAAGTAGAGTCAGGTGAATCAGGGCTTCAAGAGAAGTGGTGGGTGCTGAAGAGAGCGCACCCATGATTATCAGACAGGCCAGCCTCTGTACACTATTTAATGTTTTGATGCAGCTGACCTGTACAGCTTTTTTTCTGCGTAGTTTGCATACCACACTACGCATATATAACAATCGCCTCACTATAGCTGTGTATAACCAAGCATATTATTGCCTTCGATCGAAGGCCTCATTTAGAGCTGACAAGTCTTGGGCAGGACCACAGAGCACATCTAGCCTTTTTCATAATGTCCTTGATGTGCTTATTACAAGGTAGTCCTATAATATCTAGGTGCAAACGTGGTAGTTTTTCCGAAGAGTGTTAGGGGGTTTAGTCCCTTCAACGTCCTCTTCTTATTGGTGTTAGGTATCAAGACTGTCTTATTAGCGTTGACTGTTAGCTTCACCCTTTTGCACCAATTTTGCACCCGATTGCATTAGCCCAGTGACTACTGATACTCATTTGCCCACCAATAGTATCGCTAGGTCAGATTACAGCTTGGCTCTTGACTCGAAGGTCGTGGGTTCAATTCCCGCATTGGAATAACAAAAAAAAAAGTTGTTTTTAAGTTTGGTTAGGACATTGCAGGCTGATCACCTGATTGTATGACAAGGAAGGTGATTCATGCGTCGGATGGGCATGTAAAACGTCGAACCAGTGCTTGATCTCTCGCCAGTGTCGGTTATCCATCTCACTGGAGTTCGAGAGTAAAGAAAGAGAGTGTGCTCTTGTGTACTGCGCACATACTAGAGCACTATAATAATAACTGCTGGCCTGGTTTCAACGAAATCGACCACCACCACTGAAATTGGTACGGGGAGCTATTATATTAGGTCGTCAGTATCCTTGAGCATAGAAACTTCTATTATTCTGTTCTTTAAGCAACCCATTCACTGCCAGGGACCACTCCAGCGGCGGCAGTACCCCACCCCTCCCTGTGGGCATCCTCGGGTCAACCTGCTCCTGAGCGTCAAGCCCATGATAGTTGATGACACTACTCTGTTGTTTAGCGTAGCTTTGATCCACTCTATAGTCATTCTTGAAGCCAGGCTATCAGGGTAATAGATCAGGTTGAGTTTTTGCCGAACACGCCTTCAATACCTAGGAAGGCCCTTAGCGCAAACTTCTTATCCTCAATGGCTTTGTCAATGCGACCTACTAGCATGATAGTGAACTTAGCAGATCATTGTCCAGCAGATCAAAAATAAATGTGAGTTCTTATCGCATGCAGCTGAGTTCTACAGTTCCTGATATTTTTTAAAAATAGTTCCGGCGTTTTTACCTTAAAAAAGACAATTGACAAAATGATCTGCCAACTTCCCGCAGCAGATCATTTTATAGCAGATCAGAAATAAACGTGAGTTCTTATCGCATGCGAATGAGTTCTATAGTTCCTGATACTTTTCAGGAATAGTTCTGTTCTCATGTCCGAATGCCAGCGGATCATGTCAGAACGTTTGACAAGTCGAAAAATATAATTTTTATTGTTTCGAACGATTCTTAAGAGCTAGAACTCTTGGGTTTTCCACAAATCTGTATGAGAACTGCAACCATGGACGAGATTTGGGTCCTGAGCTCGTGTGTGAATGCCAGCAGATCACGTTACCCGGTTGAAAAGTAGGAAAATACAATTTTGTCGTTTCAAATTAATGTGCAAGGCTAGAACTCTTTCGTTTTTTACAGAACCGTATGAAAACTAATATCTAGAACTCGATACAAGTCAAGAACTCATGTTGAAATGCCAGCAGATCACCTTACACCGGTCGAAAAGTAGGAAAATAGCATTTTTGCCGTTTCAAATTAATGTGCAAAGCTAGAACTCTTTCGTCTTTTACAGAACCGTATGAAAACTAATATCTAGAACTCGATACAAGTCCAGAACTCACGTTAGAATGCCAGCAGATCACGTTATACCGGTCGAAAAGTAGGAAAATACCATTTTTGTCGTTTCAAATTAATGTGCAAGGCTAGAACTCTTTTGTTTTTTACAGAACCGTATGTAAACTAATATCTAAAACTCGATACAAAACCAGAACTCATGTTGAAATGCCAGCAGATCACGAAACAACAGCTCATAAGTAGGAAAACACTATTTTGGTCGTTTTAAATGATTGTGAAAGAATAGAACTCTTCCGGTTCTCACAGATCTGCATAGGAACTGCAATCTAAAACCCGATTTGAGTCCAGAACTCACATTTAAATGCCAGCAGATCACGTTACCCGGTCGAAAAGTAGGAAAATACAATTTTTGTCGTTTGAAATTAATGTGCAAGGCTAGAACTCTTTCGTTTTTTACAGAACCGTATGAAAACTAATATCTAGAACTCGATACAAGTCAAGAACTCATGTTGAAATGCCAGCAGATCACCTTACACCGGTCGAAAAGTAGGAAAATAGCATTTTTGCCGCTTCAAATTAATGTGCAAGGCTAGAACTCTTTTGTTTTTACAGAACCGTATGTAAACTAATATCTAAAACTCGATACAAAACCAGAACTCATGTTGAAATGCCAGCAGATCACGGAACAACAGCTCATAAGTAGGAAAACACTATTTTGGTCGTTTTAAATGATTGTGAAAGAATAGAACTCTTCCGGTTCTCACAGATCTGCATCAGAACTGCAATCTAAAATCAGATTTGAGTCCAGAACTCACATTTAAATGCCAGCAGATCACGTTACACCGGTCGAAAAGTAAGAAAATACCATTTTTGTCGTTTCAAATTTATGTGCAAGGCTAGAACTCTTTTATTTTTTACAGAACCGTATAAAAACTAATATCTAGAACTCGATACAAAACCAGAACTCATGTTGAAATGCCAGCAGATCAGTTACACCGGTCAAAAAGTAGGAAAATAGCATTTTTGCCATTTCAAATTATTGTGCAAGGCTAGAACTCTTTCGTTTTTTACAGAACCGTATGAAAACTAATATCTAAAACTCGATACAAAACCAGAACTCATGTTGAAATGCCAGCAGATCACGAAACAACAGCTCATAAGTAGGAAAACACTATTTTGGTCGTTTTAAATGATTGTGAAAGAATAGAACTCTTCCGGTTCTCACAGATCTGCATCAGAACTGCAATCTAAAACCCGATTTGAGTCCAGAACTCACATTTAAATGCCAGCAGATCAAGTTACCCGGTCGAAAAGTAGGAAAATACAATTTTTGTCGTTTGAAATTAATGTGCAAGGCTAGAACTCTTTCGTTTTTTACAGAACCGTATGAAAACTAATATCTAGAACTCGATACAAGTCAAGAACTCATGTTGAAATGCCAGCAGATCACCTTACACCGGTCGAAAAGTAGGAAAATACCATTTTTGCCGTTTCAAATTAATGTGCAAGGCTAGAACTCTTTTGTTTTTACAGAACCGTATGTAAACTAATATCTAAAACTCGATACAAAACCAGAACTCATGTTGAAATGCCAGTAGATCACGGAACAACAGCTCATAAGTAGGAAAACACTATTCTGGTCGTTTTAAATGATTGTGAAAGAATAGAACTCTTCCGGTTCTCACAGATCTGCATCAGAACTGCAATCTAAAGTCAGATTTGAGTCCAGAACTCACATTTAAATGCCAGCAGATCACGTTATACCGGTCGAAAAGTAGGAAAATACCATTTTTGTCGTTTCAAATTTATGTGCAAGGCTAGAACTCTTTTACTTTTTACAGAACCGTATAAAAACTAATATCTAGAACTCGATACAAAACCAGAACTCATGTTGAAATGCCAGCAGATCACGTTACACCGGTCGAAAAGTAGGAAAATACCATTTTTGTCGTTTCAAATTAATGTGCAAGGCTAGAACTCTTTTGTTTTTTGCAGAACCGTATAAAAACTAATATCTAGAACTCGATACAAGTCCAGAACTCATGTTGAAATGCCAGCAGATCACGTTACACCGGTCAAAATGTAGGAAAATAGCATTTTTGCCATTTCAAATTAATGTGCAAGACTAGAACTCTTCCGGTTCTCACAGATCAGCATCAGAACTGCAATCTTAAACCCGATTTGAGTCCAGAACTCACGTTTAAATGCCAGCAGATCACGTTACACCGGTCGAAATGTAGGAAAGTACCATTTTTCTCGTTTCAAATTAATGTGCAAGGCTAGAACTCTTTCGTCTTTTACAGAACAGTATGAAAACTAATATCTAGAACTCGATACAAGTCCAGAACTCACGTTTAAATGCCAGCAGATCACGTTACACCGGTCGAAAAGTAGGAAAATACCATTTTTGTCGTTTCAAATTAATGTGCAAGGCTAGAACTCTTCCGGTTCTCACAGATCAGCATCAGAACTGCAATCTAAAACGCGATTTGAGTCCAGAACTCACGTTTAAATGCCAGCAGATCACGTTACACCGGTCGAAAAGTAGGAAAATACCATTTTTGTCGTTTCAAATTAATGTGCAAGGCTAGAACTCTTTTGTTTTTTGCAGAACCGTATAAAAACTAATATCTAGAACTCGATACAAGTCCAGAACTCATGTTGAAATGCCAGCAGATCACGTTACACCGGTCAAAATGTAGGAAAATAGCATTTTTGCCATTTCAAATTAATGTGCAAGACTAGAACTCTTCCGGTTCTCACAGATCAGCATCAGAACTGCAATCTTAAACCCGATTTGAGTCCAGAACTCACGTTTAAATGCCAGCAGATCACGTTACACCGGTCGAAATGTAGGAAAGTTACATTTTTCTCGTTTCAAATTAATGTGCAAGGCTAGAACTCTTTCGTCTTTTACAGAACAGTATGAAAACTAATATCTAGAACTCGATACAAGTCCAGAACTCACGTTTAAATGCCAGCAGATCACGTTACACCGGTCGAAAAGTAGGCAAATACCATTTTTGTCGTTTCAAATTAATGTGCAAGGCTAGAACTCTTCCGGTTCTCACAGATCAGCATCAGAACTGCAATCTAAAACGCGATTTGAGTCCAGAACTCACGTTTAAATGCCAGCAGATCACGTTACACCGGTCGAAAAGTAGGAAAATACCATTTGTCTCGTTTCAAATTAATGTGCAAGGCTAGAACTCTTTCGTTTTTTACTGAACCGTATGAAAACTAATATCTAGAACTAGATGCAAGTCCAGAACTCATGTTGAAATGCCAGCAAATCACGGTACAACAGCTCATAAGTAGGAAAACACTATTTTGGTCATTTTAAATGATTGTGAAAGAATAGAACTCTTCCGGTTCTCACATATCTGCATAGGAACTGCAATATAAAACCCGATTTGAGTCCAGAACTCACGTTTAAATGCCAGCAGATCACGTTACACCGGTCGAAAAGTAGGAAAATACCATTTTTCTCGTTTCAAATTAATGTGCAAGGCTAGAACTCTTTCTTCTTTTACAGAACAGTATGAAAACTAATATCTAGAACTCGATACAAGTCCAGAACTCACGTTTAAATGCCAGCAGATCACGTTACACCGGTCGAAAAGTAGGAAAATACCATTTTTGTCGTTTCAAATTAATGTGCAAGGCTAGAACTCTTCCGGTTCTCACAGATCAGCATCAGAACTGCAATCTTAAACGCGATTTGAGTCCAGAACTCACGTTTAAATGCCAGCAGATCACGTTACACCGGTCGAAAAGTAGGAAAATACCATTCTTGTCGTTTCAAATTAATGTGCAAGGCTAGAACTCTTTTGTTTTTTACAGAACCGTATAAAAATTAATATCTAGAACTCGATACAAGTCCAGAACTCACGTTTAAATGCCAGCAGATCACGTTACACCGGTCGAAAAGTAGGAAAATACCATTTATGTCGTGTCAAATTAATGTGCAAGGCTAGAACTCTTCCGGTTCTCACAGATCAGTATCAGAACTGCAATATAAAACCCGATTTGAGTCCATAACTCACGTTTAAATGCCAGCAGATCACGGTAAAACAGCTCATAATTAGTAAAAAACTATTTTGGTCGTTTTAACCCGGCGTGAATGAGGTGAAAAAAAATTGTAACAACTATGAGGTGGAGTATGACATACCCAAAATTCAAAGTGCTATAATATTGATATTATTATTATAATTTATATTTTGTTGATTTAGTTATGTACAATAATTAATAAATTAATAGATTTAAATGAAAAAAGTTTTTAAATTATAATATTAATATTATTTATTTAAGGTTTTCTTTGACTATTTAATTATAGCTCCAAAAGTTTTAAGGTTAACAAGTTATTTAGAATTTAACGAAAAAATCATTTTTTGGGTTGTAACTCAATTAGAAACTAAAATATGTTGAGATCCTCCTCGTTAAGAAATTATTTATTATTATTTTAAATTGAAAATATGATTAACCTCTTGAGTGTCCCGGACGGTGTGACCGACTTGACAGTTATCGCGCAAGTGTCCAAGACGGTGTGACCGTCCGCGAATTGGGGTGACTTTGTCTGTTGTTTATTTTAAATCCTGTCAAGTGTCGCGTTCCGACGGGTGGCAATTATTTTTCTACTGACATAAGCCTCGGTTCCTGCATTTTTTATTTTGGGCCAAACACTCAAAAAATTAAAAAAAATGCTTCTAATCTAGGACTAATCAGTTATCATTTGCAATCCTCTCAAGCTTCGGGTGCCGACGGGCGGCAAATGATATTTTATTTACAGATCTTGAAACTTTTTATATAATTCATTATTTAAACATGTATTTAACTAATTAAATATTAACTTTGGTATGAGTGTCGTAGATTTTCGCCATAATTTTGTTTCAAAAACCAACACTAAAATTTCATTCGTGGTGAAATCATATTTGATATTATGCATGATGTACTTTATATTTCTAGCACATTTTTTTTTCACAATGTGTAGAATGATTCTTCTGGTTACTAAAAATATTTAATATGCAAGGTTTTACTAACTATCCATTAATGAAAATTGAAAAAACAAGCGTGAGTGCTTTCTTCCGTATAGTGCCGCGCGATGCTTAAAGGGGTTCATAATTTTTATTGCATACATTGGGCCTATTTTGTCATTAAATAATATTAAAAATGTATCCATAGTATGTAATTAATACAAATTTAAGTAAATAAAAACATAAATAAGGCTTAAGTTGTCATTTGAAACTTAGAAATGGAATAAATTACATACAAGTATTTTGTGTTCACATCGAGATTGTTTTTATTCCTTCTGTTTCTTTTTAATTCCAGTTACATCATCTTATAGGAAATTTACTCTAGTTTTTAAATATATATAACATGCATAGGTTTAAGTAACAATTTATCAATATAATCCATAAAAAATAAAAGGCGGGCACTTTTACGCACTCACGCGCGACGTCACGTGACATACCCTGGACATTTGCGGTTGGGACGCTGGAGAGGTTAATCACAACTGTCCAGATATGTACAATTTTCGCAAAAATATTTTGCATGCTGCAAACATAAAGGTTAAAATTACGCTAACATACGAACACTATAGTAATCAATTACTTGTTCTGAACTGTATTCACTAAAGAAATCAGTTAATACCTACTCTATCATCCCACAGTTACCTCACCTCTTGTTCATACTGAAAATATCCATTTTGATAATTTAAAAAATATATATACCAATAAATTAATAAATAACAAATATATTCTGTAAAATCATTAGAATAAACTAATAATAATTGAAAAAATAAAAATAAACCAAAAAATGTATGTTATGATAATTAGCCAAAAAAGGTACGTTTGCTATGAGGTCGGGTATGACATACCCGAAATGGGTTTGCACCCGATTATCCTGGCTCGTGTCCCGCGCCTCTCTTAGATCACGCCATTCACCTCTCCAGGATGCCTATACCTCCAGCTACTAAGCAAACTAGAGCTGCCAGGCAATAATTAAAAAAAATAAACAGTTTTTAAATTTTACTCGGGTATGACATACCCGGCCTCGCTCACGCCGGGTTAAATGATTGTGAAAGGCTAGAACTCTTCCGTTTCTCACAGATCCGGAATGGAACTTCAATTTAAAACTCGATTCGAGCTCAGAACTCACGTCACAGTACCAGCAGATCATGTGAGAAACTTGAAAAACTCGAAACTCGAATATCGTTTTCTTCTATTTCAAAAATTCTCAAAAGCAAGAACTCTTCGCTTTTCACATATCCGTTTGAGAACTACAATCTGGAGCGCGATTAGCGTCTGGAACTCACGTCCCAGTACCAACAGATCATGTGAGAACCTTTGAAAATCCGAAAAATATCATTTCCATCTATTCAAAAAATTCTTGATGGCTAGAACTCTTTCGTTTTTCACCAAACTGTAGCAAAACTGCAATTTTAAAATTTATTTGAGTTCAGAACTCACGTCCCAGTAGCAGCAGATCATGTGAACATTTTTCAAAATGGTTAATTTTTCGGTCATTTTTCATACGGTTCTGTAAAAGACGAAAGAGTTCTAGCTTTGCACATTAATTTGAAACGGCAAAAATGCTATTTTCCTACTTTTCGACCGGTGTAACGTGATTTGCTGGCATTTCAACACGAGTTCTGGACTTGCATCTAGTTCTAGATATTAGTTTTCATACGGTTCTGTAAAAAACAAAAGAGTTCTAGCCTTGCACATTAATTTGAAACCAGAAAAATTGTATTTTCCTACTTTTCGACCGGTGTAATGTGATCTGCTGGCATTTAAACGTGAGTTCTGGACTCAAATCGGGTTTTAGATTGCAGTTCTGATACTGATCTATGAGAACCGGAAGAGTTCTAGCCTTGCACATTAATTTGACACGACACAAAATGGTATTTTCCTACTTTTCGACCGGTGTAACGTGATCTGCTGGCATTTAAACGTGAGTTCTGGACTCAAATCGGGTTTTAGATAGAAGTTCTGATGCTGATCTGTGAGAACCGGAAGAGTTCTAGCCTTGCACATTAATTTTAAATGGCAAAAATGCTATTTTCCTACTTTTTGACCAGTGTAACGTGATCTGCTGGCATTTCAACATGAGTTCTGGACTTGTATCGAGTTCTAGATATTAGTTTTTATACGGTTCTGTAAAAAACAAAAGAGTTCTAGCCTTGCACATTAATTTGAAACGACAAAAATGGTATTTTCCTACTTTTCGACCGGTGTAACGTGATCTGCTGGCATTTAAATGTGAGTTCTGAACTCAAATCGGGGTTTATATTGCAGTTCCTATGCAGATATGTGAGAACCGGAAGAGTTCTATTCTTTCACAATCATATAAAACGACCAAAATAGTGTTTTCCTACTTATGAGATGTTGTACCGTGATTTGCTGGCATTTCAACATGAGTTCTGGACTTGCATCTAGTTCTAGATATTAGTTTTCATACGGTTCTGTAAAAAACGAAAGAGTTCTAGCCTTGCACATTAATTTGAAACGAGAAAAATGGTATTTTCCTACTTTTCGACCGGTGTAACGTGATCTGCTGAAATTTAAACGTGAGTTCTGGACTCAAATCGGGTTTTAGATTGCAGTTCTGATGCTGATCTGTGAGAACCGGAAGAGTTCTAGCCTTGCACATTAATTTGAAACGACAAAAAATGTATTTTCCTACTTTTCTACCGGTGTAACGTGATCTGCTGGCATTTAAACGTGAGTTCTGGACTTGTATCGAGTTCTAGATATTAGTTTTTATACGGTTCTGTAAAAAACAAAAGAGTTCTAGACTTGCACATTAATTTGAAACGACAAGAATGGTATTTTCCTACTTTTCGACCGGTGTAACGTGATCTGCTGGCATTTAAACGTGAGTTCTGGACTTGTATCGAGTTCTAGATATTAGTTTTTATACGGTTCTGTAAAAAACAAAAGAGTTCTAGACTTGCACATTAATTTGAAACGACAATAATGGTATTTTCCTACTTTTCGACCGGTGTAACGTGATCTGCTGGCATTTAAATGTGAGTTCTGGCCTCAAATCTGGTTTTAGATTGCAGTTCCTATGCAGATATGTGAGAACCGAAAGACTTCTATTCTTTCACAATCATTTAAAACGACCAAAATAGTGTTTTCCTACTTATGAGCTGTTGTACCGTGATTTGCTGGCATTTCAACACGAGTTCTGGACTTGCATCTAGTTCTAGATATTAGTTTTCATACGGTTCTGTAAAAAACGAAAGAGTTCTAGCCTTGCACATTAATTTGAAACGAGAAAAATGGTATTTTCCTACTTTTCGACCGGTGTAACGTGATCTGCTGAAATTTAAACGTGAGTTCTGGACTCAAATCGGGTTTTAGATTGCAGTTCTGATGCTGATCTGTGAGAACCGGAAGAGTTCTAGCCTTGCACATTAATTTGAAACGACAAAAATGGTATTTTCCTACTTTTCGACCGGTGTAACGTGATCTGCTGGCATTTAAACGTGAGTTCTGGACTTGTATCGAGTTCTAGATATTAGTTTTCATACGGTTCTGTAAAAAACGAAAGAGTTCTAGCCTTGCACAATAATTTGAAATGGCAAAAATGCTATTTTCCTACTTTTTGACCGGTGTAACGTGATCTGCTGGCATTTCAACATGAGTTCTGGTTTTGTATCGAGTTCTAGATATTAGTTTTTATACGGTTCTGTAAAAAGTAAAAGAGTTCTAGCCTTGCACATAAATTTGAAACGACAAAAATGGTATTTTCCTACTTTTCGACCGGTATAACGTGATCTGCTGGCATTTAAATGTGAGTTCTGGACTCAAATCTGACTTTAGATTGCAGTTCTGATGCAGATCTGTGAGAACCGGAAGAGTTCTATTCTTTCACAATCATTTAAAACGACCAGAATAGTGTTTTCCTACTTATGAGCTGTTGTTCCGTGATCTGCTGGCATTTCAACATGAGTTCTGGTTTTGTATCGAGTTTTAGATATTAGTTTACATACGGTTCTGTAAAAACAAAAGAGTTCTAGCCTTGCACATTAATTTGAAACGGCAAAAATGGTATTTTCCTACTTTTCGACCGGTGTAAGGTGATCTGCTGGCATTTCAACATGAGTTCTTGACTTGTATCGAGTTCTAGATATTAGTTTTCATACGGTTCTGTAAAAAACGAAAGAGTTCTAGCCTTGCACATTAATTTCAAACGACAAAAATTGTATTTTCCTACTTTTCGACCGGGTAACTTGATCTGCTGGCATTTAAATGTGAGTTCTGGACTCAAATCGGGTTGTAGATTGCAGTTCTGATGCAGATCTGTGAGAACCGGAAGAGTTCTATTCTTTCACAATCATTTAAAACGACCAAAATAGTGTTTTCCTACTTATGAGCTGTTGTTTCGTGATCTGCTGGCATTTCAACATGAGTTCTGGTTTTGTATCGAGTTTTAGATATTAGTTTTCATACGGTTCTGTAAAAAACGAAAGAGTTCTAGCCTTGCACAATAATTTGAAATGGCAAAAATGCTATTTTCCTACTTTTTGACCGGTGTAACGTGATCTGCTGGCATTTCAACATGAGTTCTGGTTTTGTATCGAGTTCTAGATATTAGTTTTTATACGGTTCTGTAAAAAATAAAAGAGTTCTAGCCTTGCACATAAATTTGAAACGACAAAAATGGTATTTTCTTACTTTTCGACCGGTGTAACGTGATCTGCTGGCATTTAAATGTGAGTTCTGGACTCAAATCTGATTTTAGATTGCAGTTCTGATGCAGATCTGTGAGAACCGGAAGAGTTCTATTCTTTCACAATCATTTAAAACGACCAAAATAGTGTTTTCCTACTTATGAGCTGTTGTTCCGTGATCTGCTGGCATTTCAACATGAGTTCTGGTTTTGTATCGAGTTTTAGATATTAGTTTACATACGGTTCTGTAAAAACAAAAGAGTTCTAGCCTTGCACATTAATTTGAAGCGGCAAAAATGCTATTTTCCTACTTTTCGACCGGTGTAAGGTGATCTGCTGGCATTTCAACATGAGTTCTTGACTTGTATCGAGTTCTAGATATTAGTTTTCATACGGTTCTGTAAAAAACGAAAGAGTTCTAGCCTTGCACATTAATTTCAAACGACAAAAATTGTATTTTCCTACTTTTCGACCGGGTAACGTGATCTGCTGGCATTTAAATGTGAGTTCTGGACTCAAATCGGGTTTTAGATTGCAGTTCCTATGCAGATCTGTGAGAACCGGAAGAGTTCTATTCTTTCACAATCATTTAAAACGACCAAAATAGTGTTTTCCTACTTATGAGCTGTTGTTTCGTGATCTGCTGGCATTTCAACATGAGTTCTGGTTTTGTATCGAGTTTTAGATATTAGTTTACATACGGTTCTGTAAAAAACAAAAGAGTTCTAGCCTTGCACATTAATTTGAAACGACAAAAATGGTATTTTCCTACTTTTCGACCGGTATAACGTGATCTGCTGGCATTCTAACGTGAGTTCTGGACTTGTATCGAGTTCTAGATATTAGTTTTCATACGGTTCTGTAAAAGACGAAAGAGTTCTAGCTTTGCACATTAATTTGAAACGGCAAAAATGCTATTTTCCTACTTTTCGACCGGTGTAAGGTGATCTGCTGGCATTTCAACATGAGTTCTTGACTTGTATCGAGTTCTAGATATTAGTTTTCATACGGTTCTGTAAAAAACGAAAGAGTTCTAGCCTAGCACATTAATTTGAAACGACAAAATTGTATTTTCCTACTTTTCGACCGGGTAACGTGATCTGCTGGCATTCACACACGAGCTCAGGACCCAAATCTCGTCCATGGTTGCAGTTCTCATACGGATTTGTGGAAAACCCAAGATTTCTAGCTCTTAAGAATCGTTCGAATCAATAAAAATTATATTTTTCGACTTGTCAAACGTTCTGACATGATCCGCTGGCATTCGGACGTGAGAACAGAACTATTCCTGAAAAGTATCAGGAACTATAGAACTCATTCGCATGCGATAAGAACTCACGTTTATTTCTGATCTGCTATAAAATGATCTGCTGCGGGAAGTTGGCAGATCATTTTGTCAATTGTCTTTTTTAAGGTAAAAACGCCGGAACTATTTCTAAAAAGTATCAGGAACTGTAGAACTCAGCTGCATGCGATAAGAACTCACATTTATTTTTGATCTGCCGGACAATGATCTGCTAAGTTCACTAACATCCTACTAGCTCGATCTACTAGCTACATCAATTCAGTAGATCTGCCTTTCTAGTAAGCATGTTGTCTTTTATGCAGAACTCTTTCGATGCAAAGTCACTTATGTGGATGTTCTCCTCGCTTAAAGCATGAAAGAAGTAAGGCTTTTATGGGTAATTGAGTATATATGACTTGGATAACATGAATGCTCATAGTCACTGACTGAAATTACACATTATGACTATAGATAATTTTTAATTTTTTTTTATATTGTCATTGTTATAAGCTCTTTTATAAATATACTGACATTTTTTAATACTATTTTTATATCCTTCTATTGTTACTGAAATTAGTTATGCCGTGTTATGGTCAGAAAGACCCAAGTGTAAAAGTTCACTATTTACATGTGTCAAATTACTTAATATATTATCTATGCATGTCAAATTTCTTGTTGGTTGGTTAAAGTGTATTTTTAAATTATAATTACTTGAAATGTCTCGTAAGGTATCTGAGTCTTTAGTTCTTTTTAGTAAATTTATATTAAAATCCCCTGCAATTATTATATTTTTACTAGATTTTTTGCTTAAGTTATGTAGTAATGTATCAAACTTTTGAAAAAATGTACCGATAACAGAGCTTGGAGTTCTGTATAAGCAGATGATAATCATGTTTAGATCTAAAATTTCTATACCACAACATTCGAAGTCGTTATCACTTTAAGATATAAAGTCAATGTTACTGTAATACAAGAATGTATTTTTTTTAACAAGTATACAAGTCCCACCCCTTTTTTATTTTTTTGACCTAGTATAAAATGCTGCTAAATTATAGTTATTTAAGTGTATATTTGTTTCTGTTCCTTTTTTAATAAATGTTTCAGTTAAGCAAATAATATCAGGCTCTTTATTATTTGATTTAAGTTCTATAAGTGCAATTTCTAACTGACATCTTTTAGCATGAAAACTTGCAATATTTTGATGTAATATTTTAATTTGTCGTTTTTGGTTATTTACGAAAAAGTAATATATTTTTGAACTTTTTGGTCTCTGTTACATAATTTATTTAAATCCGAGTTATTGTGATTTTTATTCTTATTATAATATTGATCGTAAAAATTATTTTTATTCTTAGCATAATATTGTGAGTGTTGTTTTTGACCAGTGATAGTAGTGTATGTATTTACTTTAAAAAAAATTATAAATGTTTTTTGTACTGACTTGCTTGTATTCCTAGAGTTAAATTTTAAGAAATTATTTTCATAATATATTTGAACAATTGTATAGTTAATTTTATTACAGATGTTAATTGAGTTTAATACATGAATATTGTTAAGATTTATAAAATGACAGTTTTCATATTTTTTACATGTCATCCTTATCAAGTTATTTAATTTCCATTCATTAAGGTGTACATTTTTTATAACACTTAGAATTAAAATAGGACAGGTTATTTTAGATGCTTTAAGAAAACCACATAACTCTGATACAATTTTCATGGGGTTTTGGTCATGTTGTCCAACACTTAATATTATTTTATCTTTATTTGAAATATTAAATAAATACGTGGTTTTCAAAATTTCTTCGGTGATCGCGCCAGGCTTGATGAAGGATATTATTTCAAGATTTTCGTAAGGGTTATTTTGTCTTTGTTTTCTTATCAAGTTAGCTATACCAGTGCATTGACTTGCTCCAAATATATATAAAGTTTTTTTTGATTTATTTTCCTTTTTTTATCAGTGTTGCAGTTGTCATAATTAGTATTTAAGTTTTCTTTTTGTGAAGTCGATTTTATACTTTCTGTTTGAACAGCTTTGTCATTGCATAAGGTGGAATTTGTATATATTATTTTGTTTTTGTTTTGTATTTTTGTCTGTTTTTGTTACTCATTTACACAAAGTTTTACACGCGTTTTTATTAGCGGGTGTCTTTTGTCAAACTGTAAGCGAGCTGATGATGATGAGACATAGCTAAGACTTATCTCGATTATTTCACCTTTTACTTTAAAAAAACCGCTTCAAAAACAGGCTATTCGTTTAAAAGCTTCAATGCCACAGACAAACGAGTCTCCACATTCGTGCCGAAGCATGGCTCTTCCTCGGTAGTATTATCTTCTTGATACATTGTGAAATAATTAAATCTACTACTTTCAAATTTTCAAATTTAAATTATTCCAATCATTATTTAGGTACTATTTACCAGAGTTCGGATATTTAGTGCAATGAATTACAAATATTTATAATGATCATAAAAATACAATTACTATTAGAATTTATGCGCACGCACACTTATACTTTAAAGAATCGAGACATTACGAGTAACCTTGTGGGCGGGGCTTAATGGAATCGGCCGATGTAGGCGAAAATCATCTTTAGGGTGGTAAACCGGATCTGACCGCGACTGTACATTTGTTAAAATTATTCTGTTCAATAAATGTAGTGTTAAGCTCAAAGAAGATGATAAGACGCGAGCATATTGTTGCTTATGTAAAAAGATTTTGTTGCCGAGCTAACAATAATTAAATTCATGCAGTTGGTAAAAACATTGTCAGAGATTCGAAAGCACGAAGCTTTAGACTTATGCGACAATTTTCTACGACAGAACATAAGGATAAAGATAAACCTGTTAAGAAAGCTGAAATTAAAATGGCGGATTTCTTACCAGCGCATAATATTTCTTTCAATACAATGGATCATCTTTCTGATTTGATTAAAGAGTGCTGTCCTGATTCTGATATAGCAAAAAAAATCGTATGAAAAGAACAAAGTACAATTTAGTTGTGACGAATGTAATTGCAAAAACGCAGAAGGAGTGGCTGATGTACAAACTGAATGAAAGAAAATTCTGCCTATCTTATGTGCGCATGTATCGTCGTCAGATTTTACAACCAAGAATCAGGTGTAATCGAAAGTAAGTTTTGGGAACTTATGCAGGTTTTCTTTGCTGATGATGCTGAAGGAGCAGAAGCTGGTACTACGGCTAAACGTTTGTTCATATTATTGTTGTGGATATATTTAGAAATGAAAACATTCCACTGGACAATTTTGACTTCTTCCATTCCTTTGAAGAAGTAGAAGGCTCCTCGCTTCTTCGATGAGCCCACGTAAGGAATGCACATACATGCTTACATCCCTCTTAAGGTACTGGACAGTTATTATATTCTACACTTATAATTTTGTCTTCTTTTTTATTTATGACCATAGTAACATTGAACGGCTTCGATGTCACTTTATCCTCAGGGCACATTTTGAATTTAACATATTTTTTCCGCTTTCGAAGGCAGGCCAAAATCGAGCCTGACGTCACTGCGACTCAAGTGGATCGATTGTGACTCCTTCGCGTTATAGTACCTGCCCCAGGCCTGTGCTGCTCATAAACTCAACGATATGGTTGGGGTTGGTGCCACAAATTTCCCTGTGGTGGAGTATTCGTGCTGCCCAAGGTTTCAGTTCCGGACAGTCGAGGAGAAGGTGAAGGGGTCTCTCGTCCTTCTCCCCGCAGAATCTGCGAGTCGTTGTGTCACCAACTCCTATTTTGTTGAGGTATTTGTGGAGCTCGCAGTGCCCAGTTAGGGTTCAGGCATTTTACAGTACATATATTTGTGTCGCGTCTCAATTGTACATAGCCAACGGCATTGTCTCCATAAGACTTTCTGGACGATCTGCAAAAAAAATAATCTATGAAAGGTTCACTTAAACTTAAAATTCATTATTTAGATAAATAGCTATGAAATCATCTGAAGGTCAAATTATTAACTCATTTTACGTTCGGGATAAAATTATAGTAGGGTGAACGTACCAATTATCAGCACTTTAAGAGATACTTCAAATTTAACCCCGATTATTACAGAGAGAAATACGTTTTTACCCACAATGATGAGTTTTCTGGGTCCGTTATTTAATAAATGACTGATTTTTATTTCATAATATAGTTTACCTTCATCCACATTTTATAAAAGTAATCATAACCAAAATATTACCCTGTCGTCAATTATTAGCCCCCTCGTCACCAATTATCAGCACTGGGGTACCAAATTATCAGCCCTGTGATAATGGTGATGAAATTCGGTAGTTAATTCTACTAATATTATAAATGTGAGTGTCTGTGAGGATAGATGGATGGATGGATGGATGTATGGATAGATGGATATTTGTTACTCTTTCACGCAAAAAATACTGAACGGATTTCGATGAAATTTTGTATGGTAGTAGTTTAAGCTCTGGATTAAAACAAAGGATAAAAAGCACAGTTTGTTCCCATGTGATACTGTATTTACGCGAGGGGAGCCGCGGGAAACATTATGAAATAAAATAATGATGAGAGAATAATCTCTTTTTATACCTTGCCTGATAAATAATAATCAGTTTTATAGAAATTTGTCTTTAAAAAATATCACATTAATTCTTATTAATTAGTCAAATCTTTCTCATTTACCTTAGTATATAATTATTCCAAGTTTAAGTCTAGTATTTTTAATTAAATTTTTATTCCACTGATATTCTTAAGCATCAAAATAAATTAGTAAATTACTATGGTAAAATTACTATTGAGTTATAATTTATAGTACAGGAAACTGGAGAGACTTGATCCCCCCTTTTGTTTTTTCCCCTTATTTTATATAAAATATGGATCCTATATTTTAAAATAATTCAAAGCGGCCAAGTGCGAGTCGGACTCGCCCATGAAGGATTCCGTAGCAGCAAGTAAGATAACATAAAAGTTCTTGTAGAGAGTTGATTGAATGTAAGGTAAATTGCAGTTTACGATTTATGACGTATTAAAAAAACTTCTTACTAGATCTCGTTCAACCAATTTTCGGTAGAAGTTTGCATACTAATGTACATTATATTTTTTTTTTTGTATTATCATTCTCTTATTATAGAAGTTACAGGGGGACACACATTTTACTACTTTGGAAGTGTCTCTCGCGCAACCTATTCAGTTTAGGAAAAAAAATGATATTAGAAACCTAAATTTTTGAAGACCTATCCATAAATACCCCACACGTGAAAAAAATTTTGTGTTTCAATTCTAAGTATGGGGATCCCTCAAAAATTATTGTTTTTTTTTCTATTTTTATTATATTCTTAATGCGGTTCATAGAATACATCTAAATACATTACACAATTTCAACAATCTATAGTTCTTATAGTTTCGGAAAATAGTGGCTGTGACATACGGACGGACATACAAACAAACAGACAGACATGAATCCATAAGGGTTCCGTTTTTTGCCATTTGGCTACGGAACCCTAAAAAGTAGTACTGAAAGACGTGTAGTTTATCTAGCTTAAAGAATTTGCAACAACTAACCGAATATCAGTCAAAATAAGTATTAATTTACCTGCTAAAACTCAAGACACGTACCTATTTGTTTTTTTTCTTAAGGCTGCGCTAGTCGGTTTTATCTTCATACAAACGACGCAAATTTTTGTGTAATATCGATTTTTATTACACTTATCTAGGTCGATATGTGCTTATATTTCTAACATTTTAATAGCCTCCAAACATCGGATTTTTAGCGCAACTTTGACCGTAAAAAAAAAAAACAAACGAAGAATGAAAATAAAAAACAAGCACATACCGACACAGTTTTATTATTCTGAAATTGAGATAACTTTACTTCAGACATAAATATTGTATAGGTAGTTTGTTCATAAAACACCAACAGCCGAGTGTTGATTTGCGTAATCTGAGGACATTACAAAAAATTCAAACTGTAGGACACCAACACTCATTTACTTATATGTCGCTGTTTTTAAGTCGAAAAGAGTTGTGTCGCCGGCAGTAGATTCTAGAAACATTATATTTTTGTTTTTATTATGTGGAAACAAATATTAATAAGTGAGAAGCTTATAATTCTACTATTTGTTCGGGATACTGATAATTTGGTACAGTGCTAGCAATTGGGTGTGTCACCCTATAATACATTTATATTAGGTGGTGTTGCGTTCGACTAGTGGTAGTATGTGTGGTTTTTATTTACCTGTAAGTAAATATGTATAGCCGAATCAATATACATACAGGTTATAGGGCAGTTCGATTATCCGAAATTCTCTTAGAACAACAAGTACGACAGAATAAGATGTTTGAGCGTATCGTACAAGTAAGTCAAAATCAAGAAGAAAAGATGTCAAATTGAATGAAGAATGTATGAATGAAGAACATAGATCACCTGACAGTGCCCCAGAGGATCTTAACGTATCATTCGCTGACAGCACTCATCCAGAAAACTTTCAGGATGAAGATGACGAAGAAGCAGAGTCGAACGCAACACCACCTAATATCTGGACACCCATTAAATCTAATGATGCTGAAGAAAATAAAGGAGCACAAATCAGCCAAGAAGAATCTCTTAGAATCCAAATAATAGATGCTCAACGAAAACTACTTGAATTACAAAAAGAAGAACCTCAGCCTCAAACAACCGAAACTAATATCGATTTCTCACCATTAATAGTTGAATCTCAAGTAAAAATTGCTAAAGCTGATCCATAACTTGCAAAACAAGGCTCAAGATGCCAACGTTTAGGCGAAGATACATGGAAAAACATACGCTACGCTGATGTCCAGAAACAATTTCAGGCGACTCCGGTATTCACGTCACTTAAAGTTAACAGCCATTTAGCACTCGCTACTTTTTTCTGGCACAGCGTGTCAATCCTCGAACGAATCGACAATACACTGGCAGCTATAAGTCATGGTCTTCTACAACAACGGAAACACTTCGAAGAACTTTGTCAAAATCTTAGTCCAGAGCTTAAAGAGCTCTTAGGTCTTAAATCTAAATTCAAAAAGACATCAGATGCTCTACTTCAATAAACATGCGGGAAGAGATCTGAAATAATTCATCGAAGAAGACAACTATACAAAACTTCTAACAAAGCACTAAACAAAATCCTCCATGACATCCCATCGTCTGATACTCATTAATTTTCCGAAAAATCACTCAGAAAGATCATGGACGACCACATGTTTCCCGCAAAATCCAGAAAACCTTCGAAAAATAAGCGAACCGCATCATCAAGGAATTTCCACAACAACAGAAAGAACTTCACCAACAAAGAGGCATTTCGTGGAAACACACGCAAATACAACAGAAAAACTACGAAACCTCAATACAACAATTCAAACACTTCCAACAAACGATCAACCAATCAACATACCAAAAAGCTCTGACTCATTTCAAGCGGGTCAATTAGCCCAATTCACCCATATATGGGAAAGTATAGGAGCACCCCTTACAATATTATCAATGATTCAAAATTACAGAATACCTTTCCTACAAAAACCATCTTTAATGACTTTAAATACAGAAATACAAGCAAAAGTGACGAACAAAAATCTAGATGTCATATCGACCCAAATATCGGAACTTTTGAAATCGAAAGCAGCTATCCCCTTAAGGTACTCAAGAGGATTTGTGTCTCCAATATTTTTGAGAAAGAAACCGAATGGAGATTACAGAATTATAACAAATTAAAAGAACCTCAACAATTTCGTGAGCCACTCCAAGGTTTTCACCTCCCAAACTTACACATGGGTAACACTGAACATGTTTAGAACTGGCCAGTTAGAAACATTGCCAATGAAAACTTTTTTTGAATTTCAATTTTAGAACTCTTTGGTAACCTAATCTGTTTTTCCTCTCCGACCAACTAAACGGATCAACTATAAATAGTTGGTCGGTTAGGAAACTAAATGATCAACTAGTTTTCTTCCGAACGGCTCAACATTCTGATAAACATACTGTTGTATATTAAGTTTCAATAACCTACTATTACTTTTAACAGAAAAGTTACAGTTAACTGTAACTTTTCTGTTACTGCCGTTTCAGTATTAGAAACTATGGCAACCTATCTGTGATAAAAAGTTAGTACCTCCCTCTGAAACGTTTCGTTGTTACATGTAAACAAAATAGTCACCTTGTAACGTTGTTGGTAAAAAGGAAATTTTACTTTATTTATAACTGTGTTTGGATTAGTATATTTGTAATCATTTAAAAATATTTTAAAAATATAATATTTTGTTGTGAATACGACAAATTTTTATAAAAAAGAAATTAGATTTATTTACACATCACGCAATTATGTCAGTGGTGTTTGACATTTTTTTTATTAAATGGCGTCGGCTTATAGCCATTTGCCAGTGTCATGTTAAAATGGCGCGAAACTAATGGTGCTATTTCAAAACCGTCAAGTCCAAAGTCTAGTAAAACTCAAAATAAATAGTCAGGGTTGTCAATAAGTCAAGTCAGTCGATTCAGTAAAGTGGTAGACGTTTCAATGCAATAAATAAAACTGTCGAGTTTTTGCTGGGAATCTCAATGAGGGCTGTTGTGTTAATTGTGTTACTTTTCAAATTTTGTGTTAATTCAGTTTTTAATGTGTTATATTGGTAGAATATTAACCATTAGATATTCGTTGACGTGCACAAGTGTGGGCAAGTGATACAACTACAAAATACGTGCTTTTCGAGTTTCCCGCCAAAACTCCTTAGAAAGTTTCAGTAAAGCGTCTATCCACTTTACTGAATCGACTGACTTGACACACTGACTACCCTGACTATTTATAGACTTTGTATTTGACGATAGAAATATGGTGTTGAAATAGTGAACGAATATTCTATTTCCTGCCATTATAACTTGACACTGGCAAATGGTTATAAGTCGACGCCATTAATGAAAAAAAAATGATATTTTGAAAATTTGGCGGCTATTAAAAACTAACAGACGGAAAATACAAAGTGAAATAAATTTATATACAATGGCACAAATCACCGTAACTATTACATTTATAGTTATATATATATATATATATATATATATACATCTTGCGAATCATGTTGCGTCCTACATGGCGATTTTTACGCATGATGCCGCGTCCGACCGACTTGTTGCGTCCGGTATACGGACGCAAGATTAACCGACCCTCATTTTTCGTCCAAGGGTGTCTTTTCATCATTAGAATGCATAGGCAAAAAATTGGCATGGACTCAATTTCATCACTAGAATGATTTTCAGCGTATTTCGTAGTTCAGCCATCAGCCGCGCGGAATTTCGAGGGCGCTACTGAGAAGCGTATATTTTGTACCGTATATTGAGCGTTCAGTTTACCGATTATATTGCGTCTCCCTGAATATACACAAAAAGTTTTTTTCAGTTCTCCACGAGCATCATCCTGCGTCCAGAAATTTTCTTATATCAGGACACCGCCTAGATCCTACTGGGGCCGTTTAGGGTGCACGGGTGTGGGGCGCGCGGGGGGCGGGAAGCGAGCCAGGCGCCAGCGCGAGCAGCGCAGTCGCATCGCATGTTTTGTTAACCGACTTTGAAAAAAGGAGGCGGTTATGTATTCGGCTGCATAATATTTTATTATTATTTTGTGTGTTAGACGATAATTCCGCCGTCTATGGACCGATTTCCAAAATTCTTTTTTTGATCTAAAGGGTATAATCCCAAGGTCCCATTTTAAATAAAGTGGTGACCTGATGATGGGACACATGAGGAATCAAAATTTATATGGATACTTATGGTGATTTCGGATTTTTCTGAAGTAGTCTAAGCATATTATGCTACCAAAAATTAAGATGTTGCGCCAAGGTTATACCCTGGATCCAAAAGTACAGAACAGAACTCCTGACTCCTTATAGATACATGTTTGGGGATTTCAGCGTTGTTTAAAGAACTGCAATCATATGCCTCCATGTCAAGTGATCATCATTATCACCACCACCATTACACCATACATCATCACATTATGATGATGTAAAAGGCACTTCTCCTAGTATTTTTCACCAACACGGAGATCTTTAAACGTTACTCTACCGTCTATAGACTTATTTGTAAAATTATTTTGTTGTTGTAAAGGGTCTTTTAGTCATTAACGTGGAAACTTGATGATGGGATCCGTGACTAATCGAGGGAACTCCTCGAAATTTATATAGACATATAATATAGTGATTTAGACTTTTCCTGAAGTAACTTAAGCATATTATGCTACCAAAAAAATAAGATTATACCCTGTATAATAAGAAGGTATTCCCTGGATCTAAAAGCAATGAACAGAACTCCTCAGTCTTTAAAGATACTCGTTTGGAAATTTCGGCATTATTGTTTTAAGAACTGCAAGCATATGCCACTATGTAAGTTACAGTAATCATTATCATCATCTTATTTTAAAATAGTGTCTGAACGAAACTGGTTTTTACAACCGAAACCGAAAACGAATTTCGGCAACGGTCTCAGTTTCGGCCGCAACAGAAACTTCCGTACAAGGATCATGTTTTGAGAGAAAAATAAAGGAAACGTTAGTTTAATCAGTCAGTCTTTTTAGGGTTCCATAGTATTCAAGGAACCCTTACAGTTTTGCTTCGTCAGTCAGTCTGTCTGTCTGTCCGCCACTCTAGCTACTGTAATTATGAACATAAATGGGTGAGATTTGGTATAGTTATATATTGTGTATAGATCTCGGTTCTAGCATCATAAAATAATAATAATTTCATATTTTAGAGGGGTGGCTCCTCCATACATGTGAAGTGAGCATGAAAAATATTGTTTCATACTACTCCATCGTGTGAAATATCGTCGAAAAGATCTTTTAAAATAAAGGCGTGGTTTCATACATGACTTTTTTTACAAAAAACCATTTTCGAGTAATCGGCTTCCAAAGTAGTTTAAAATTTGGCCCCCCGCTGGCATTTCTAAACTATAGGAGATAGAAACTGGAAAGTTTTTATGCTGATAGATCATGCTAAAAAGTCTTGAGGGAATGTATTTTGAGCGCAATCGGACTACAACTTTTTAAGTAATTCAGAGAAGGCCTATTGCGTGTTGATAGTTACAGAACCCTCCTTAGACATGACCTAACATGCTTTTGATTTACTACCGCTTAGTAGTTTATATACAAATCTGTGTTGCGAGCAAAACAAAAAAAAAGCACTATAATATTTACAATCGTTTATTGTAAAACAGCAATACCTTTAAGCTTTACGAAACGAAACGAAACGACTCTCTCGTTATACCTAAATCAAATCGCGAAGTAGGTAACGAGAGTTAGCCTTATTAACTAAGCATGGCTTTCCCACAATTATGAGAAAATAGAATATCGTAAAAGTATCATTGTCGTGTATGGTCAACGGTGTGACAGTTAATTAATATGGTCAAACGTTCCATCATTCTAATCTATGAACAAAATTTCAGGCATACAGTGAAGTAGTTCTTAAGCGAATTAGGCACAATGCAAGCTAATCAAACACCTCGTAAGCCCAATAGACTAGTGCTTTTACCTTTGAAAATGGTCAAAAGTGAAAAAAAAATAATCTTATAGTAGGATGAAACCCATTGGAAAAGGAATAGAATTTAACAAAAATAAAAGAAAAAATATTTTACGGGCAATCTGAGGTCGGGAAGTGTAAGGGGGTGAGTTACAAGAGGTAAAAAACGGTTTATCTCGATTTTTTGCAAAACTACGAGTCCTATGGAAAAAAGTCAAATGGCAAAGTCTTATACAAAAAAATTCACGACATTTGGTGAAAACGTATCTTTGCGTTTCAAATATATTGTATTTATTTTTTATTTAAAATATTTATTTTTTCACCTTAATTTGACTTAATATCGAAAAATTAACCCTAATTTTCAATCGAAAACTCTCACGTCAAAATATCAGTTTTATAAAGTCGGTGGGCTTTTTATTCATTGAAATCTCTCCTTTCTGATAATGTAAAAAAAATATATTACCACAGTAAAAGTTCTCACAAAATGCAAAGAAAAGAATAGGTAGTGAGCAGTACAGCTAAACCAACATTTATTACACCACTGAGACAGGAGTTTCTCGACATTACAGTATGTACGGGGCCCATACGGCACCGAACCAATAACTGGCACGTATCGGACAACAACTCCATGTCCGATCATTGTTACATTAGGTTTGACGTACACAACAGTATACCTGGGCAAAAATTTCATATAGGAATCCCAAAGCCACCAACTGGAAAGCATTTAGGGAGGATCTGTAGTCAAACCTCACAACAAAAAAAAACAACACAACAAAGGACCGTGGAACACTTAGAGCAAACGGTAGGAGAGCTAGAGTTAAGTCTAAACGAGGCTTGTCTCAAAAACTGTCCTCTTAAAAAATCAACAAGTAAGCGCAACGTACCTTGGTGGAGTGGTACTCTGGCGCGTCTCAGAAAGGAAACCCGAACTCTATTCAATTGGGACGCGTACAGAACCGCCCTTACGACGTTCAATAAGGAGTTAAGGAAAACCAAAAGACGCTCTTGGAGCAGGTTCTGCGAAGAAGTGAACAACACCTCGCAAACCGTAAACTATATAAAATAGTATCCAAAGCCCCTTGCTCCCATCCTAGCACTCTGAGGAGACCAGATGGCACCTACACAAAGACGGTGGAGGACACACTAAGGCTACTTGCCGAGGTGCACTTCCCCAACAGTGTTCATCTGGACGTGAGTGAAGCCTTCTCCCACACATCCCTTAAAACCAAACCAACTTTGGACGACTGGAGAAGAGCTTCTATGATTTTTAAACCTGACCGAGTCAAATGGGTAATTGACAGCTTTAAGCCATATAAGACTGGTGGCGAGGATAACATATTTCCGGCCCTTATCCAACAGGGCAAGGACATTATCCTCCCGGCGCTACTAAAGGTATTTAGAGCGAGTTTTGCGTGGGGCTACATTCCTCTGGCTTGGACAAAGGTAAAGGTCTCATATATACCCAAAGGTGGAGATAGGGACAAAGCTTTACCCAAGTCATATAGACCCATAAGCCTCACTTCTTTCATGCTCAAAACGATGAAGAAGGTGGTCAACCTTCATAATATAAGAGACACCTATCTCATTGAAAGGCCTTTGCAAGAAAGACAACATGCCTACCAGAAAGGCAGATCTACTGAAACGGCGTTGATGGAATTAGTAGATCGCATTGAAAGAGCTATTGAGGATAAGGAGTTTGCACTATGCGACTTCCTAGATATTGAAGGCGCGTTTGACAACACCTCAACATGCTCTATTACGGATAGCCTGGCTTCAAGGAATATAGAACCAACCACTATAGAATGGATCAAACCACGCTCAACAACAGAGTAGCATCATCTACTATCATGGGCTCGACGCTCAGGAGCAGGCTGACCCAGGGATGCCCCCAAGGAGGGGTGCTGTCACCGCTGGAGTGGTCCCTGGTAGTGGATGAGCTCCTAAAAGAACTGAGTGATAAAAGGTTCTACGCTCAAGGATACGCTGATGACCTAGCGATACTAGTGGTAGGCAAGTGCGCACCAGTGGTCGCTGGGCTAATGCAATCGGCACTGGGAGTCGTCGAAAATTGGTGCATGAGGGTCAAGCTAACAGTCAACGCTGATAAGACAGTCTTGATACCCTTCACCAAAAAGAGGAAGTTGGATGGACTAAAACCCCCAACACTCTTTGGGAAAACTATCACGTTTGCAAGCGAGGTCAAATATCTAGGAGTCATCCTAGATAAGGGATTCACTTGGAATAAGCATATCGAGCACATTACGAAAAAGGCTAGATGTGCTCTGGGATCCTGTTGGAGACTTGTCAGCTCTAAATGGGGCCTTCGGCCGAAAGCAATGCTGTGGCTATATACAGCAGTAGTGAGGCCGATGACCACATACGGCTGCGTAGTATGGCACAAAAAGGCTCTACAGGTGAACTGCATCGCAACGTTAAATATTGTACAGAGACTGGCGTGTCTGATAATTACGGGTGCGCTTTCGTCGGCACCCACCGCCTCACTAGAAGCCCTGATTGACCTGATTCCTCTTCCGCTGCTTGTACAGATGGAGGCTAAGAGGGCAGCTCTTAGGGCCAGGACGGCGGGCAAGACGAAATGGACTTCCACCCGACTAGGACAGTTGCAGCAGTCTCTTATTGAGACACTGGTCATGGCCATGCCATCGGATGCCATGACCAAGGTGTACAGCTTCTCGAAGCTATATCAGGTTTACATACCTTCTAGGGAGGACTGGGAGGGAAACGTCCCAATTAATGTTCACCCCAATGACATTGTTTGGTCCACAGATGGATCTAGAAAGGACAACCGGGCGGGCGCTGGATTCTACGGGGGCATGCCACCAACCGGCAAATATGCTTGTTTGGGAGAATTTGCAACCGTGTTCCAGGCTGAGATCTTTGCCATTATTGGTTGTTTACTAGAGAGCCTAGAGATGGCCTTAGTCCATAGAAACATTCTAATTTTCTCTGACAGTCAGGCTGCGCTGAAAGCATTGACTGCAGCTGAAATTTCATCCAAATTAGTTCTGAACTGTGTTGAGACGCTGAACATGCTAGGCCGTGACAACAATATCCGTCTGGTAGTTGTTTGCAGTTGCAGTTTCGGTTTCGGTCGTAGTTTCGACAGGTTCTTCACCGAAACCAAAACTAAACCGAAACACGTTTTTTGCCGAAACTCGACCGAAACCGAAACCGAACACTCGGTCGGACACTAATTTACAATACCTAATAGAAGCTTGGCGCGTATTCGATAATTATACATTCGATCGTTTATTTTAAACCTTCTTACAATATTTTAATAATAATTTAACAAACGTCACTGAAAATTGTAAAATTATTGTTTTTAAACAAAAATTAAATGTCGGTCGTCAGTCGCGTTGTTTTTTTTTTAATTATTATTTTATTTTAGATTTTTTAGTTTAACCAACACACACTTAGTCGATTTAAATCAAAAAGACGACTATTTAAATGCTTTGATTACAAATATATTCAAATGATTTTATTAAAATGGTTGTAATTATTCCTGATTAAATTTAAATACATGACATATGTATATTTTTGAAATCTTTTAATTTCCTTTTTTGAACTACTTACAATTTGGCGCGAAAATTCGCCATTTTGTATTTTTTTTTAACTACATAATACCTAAAGACACTTGGGTTATTTAGACAAATCAAACGATACTTTAATTGTCGAAATCCATCCAGCCGTTTGGAAGATACGTGGGAATAAAGGAGTTTACATACATACATACAGACATACAAGATGCGCGCGAAAAACATAATCCTTCTTACAAAAATACAAAAACAGAAGTTCGGAATCACAATCTCTTATAAGATCAGGGTGTAGTTTTATCTGCATAATGTTGGTAAGTAATTCGGAATCATAATGTCTTATAAGATTGAAGGGTGTAGCTTTATCTGCATAATGTTGGTAATATATGTAGGGCATTATACGGAATTGATTTGAACAAATTGATGGGAGGTAAGAGCATCCATGCAGTGTATAGAAGTATACGGATATATACTGTGTGCTGGATAGCTTTGGTGGTGAACGGAAGTACTAGCATCCATGCAGTGTATAGAAGTATACGGATATATACTGTGTGCTGGATAGCTTTGGCGGTGAACGGAAGTACTAAATGACCTGGAAATTTCCAAAACTGAATATTTATATTTCATTATATAACGCGATACCAAGTCGACTCTTGAGATCATACTGATAAAAACTACACATATACGCATTAATAACAAGTAAAATCTTGCCACATACAGTGGACGCTACAGGGTGGCAGTTTGTAAGGACGCAAGAAGTCTTCGTCGATTTAAATATATATATATATATATATATATATATATAAGATGAAGTGAGAACTCTAATAGACTTGATTGCAAAAAAAGCCAATTATAACAACTAAAGCGACCAACGCTTCTACTAACAAATTAAAGGAAGAGCTTGGTTAGATATTTCTAACCAATTTTGCGCAGCTGTCGGTGAATACCGACGGCCTGAACAACTGCGATTAAAATGGGAAAATTTAAAAAAGGCGGCCGTAAAAGGAGTGCCACTATACGACAAAATAATTTAAAGGTAAGGTCAATTTGGGGAAGATTGCCTGGGCTTAAATACCTGGTTTGATGGTAAAAAGTTTAGTTTTTAAAACAGCGCGCGTCTTGTCTCTGATGATAAAAGCTTTAAGTTGTTATTGGTTTGCTATTTTTTCACTGTTCTTCACACGGCTTCTTAGTCGACGTCGCCGGTGGGGATTCCCCTGTTGAAATTGTGGAAGAAATAAGCCAAGTACGGTAAACACAATATGCCTCACCCACAAGACAGAATTTTTCGTAAGTTATTTTTTTATTAAACACTAGCCCCCTTACTAATAAACGCTGTATAAGCTTTGAATAGTTATACAGTGTTTTATTCCCGTCACACAAGTGACATTTTTAATTCGATTGAAGAAGACAAAACACTGTATAACTCTGGGGCAACTGTAGCGAGAGAGAAAATATTTTTAAGGCACAAAAACGATGTATAAGATCTATTGCTAATCTTAAAGTAACCGACAGCTGCATACCTGCATTTAAACAATATAATCTTTTAACATTCCCATGCCTATATATTTTGGAAATAGCTATATTTGTAAAAACAAATAATCACTTATTCCCGACTTTAAAACATACTAGAATTAGGACTGTAAATTTAAGATCTCAATATGAAGACAAATTGTGCACAGGTGGATACAAAACCGCATTATTAAAAAAGAGTGTTATATGTATGGCTCCTCTTATTTATAATCATATACCAAAAGTAATTAAGGACCAACCTTTAAGTAGATTTTAAAAGAATCTCAAAAAAGTACTCATTGAAAAATGTTATTATTCTGTATCCGAATTTTTAAATGACAAGACTTTATAGTTAAATAATTATTGAATCCTAATGCTATTGAATAATAACACTGTTCAACAACGGTTCTCCCACCTGAGCGATTTATATTGTTTTTGTTAGGTATCCTTGACCTTACCACAAAAATATTAATATTTACATTTGTTTAGCTCCCGTTATCGAAATAATCGGTCAAATTAAAGGAAATAGTCATAACTTAGGACTTATGATTATGACTCATAAAAAAGGATCGGTCAAAACATTTCACTCAAAAGCACTGGCCTGAAGGAACAGCTTATATCCTTGGTCAGAAAAATGTAAAAAATGTTTCATTAATCGATCCCAAAAAAATAATATTGCCACCGTTGTGCCACGTCCAGACGGCTCGCGGAGTAGGCCGAGAAAGAGCTCCGCGAAGTAACCCAAAATACGAAAAGGTGAAGCGAAGTGCGTGCCCAAGGCCTACTTCGCGAGAAATCTGGACGAGGCTTTACATATAAAGTTAGGATTAATAAAATACTTCGTTAGGGCCATGGACAAAAATGGTCCTGGATTTGAAATCACTTGAAAAATAAATTTCCTTCTCTTAGCGATGCTAAGATAAAATAAGGCATATTTGACGTAAGGAAACTCATGAAGGATCCGGAGTTTCTGGCAGCATTAAACGACGTTGAAAAAGAAGCCTGGTTGTCCTTTGTAGAAACTAGAAGTGACCAATTTTTTTCTTGGAAATCACAAATCTCCGCAATATGTAAATATCGTTAAAACGATATTTAAGGCTTATCAAAAAATGGGATGCAAATCTTAATTTCTTTCCACAAAATATGGGCACCGTAAGTGACGGGCGCGGAGAGCGGTTCCACCAAGACATTGCGTCATTTGAAAAACGGTACCAAGGCAAACGGCTCTATGCTTGCCGATTATTGTTGGTCCATCGTTAGAGAAACATCGGAGTCGTCCTACACCAGAAAAGCCAAAAGATCTAAGCGATCGGAATCTTTTAAACCATTGTAAATATTATGATTTATTGTTTTTGTTCAAAATCAAAAATTAATTATTAAAAAACAACAAATGCTAACTTCGACTTTTTATTTATCGTGCGTTTATACCTTGGCAACGAAGATTAAAAATATATATATTTCCTTAAGGTGGGAGAACAAATCTATTATTTTGTTGATTAGTGTAATTATAATGGTTTAATAATAGTATTATTTTAACATTTTTGTTTGTTGGTTATTTTGACATGTTTGAATAATAATTTTATTGGTTTATTAATAGTATTATTTTGACATATTAATTGTATATAATAAACTTAGATTTTAATGATTAAATGTTCATTTTATGATGACTGTGACATACATTTTGTTCTTTATTTAATGTTTTAACGATATGTTATTAATGATGATTATGACATGGTTAATTTATTTATTCAATCAATAAATTAATTAATATTCTTTTTAATGAGATGTTTTCTTATGATGATTATGACATGGATATTTTTATTTTATTTTTATTCTGACTTTGTTCTTAATTTTTTTTCCTGTATCTTAATAGTAAGTATCTGCTGCTGCTGTAATCTTAGTTGACATACTAATTATTACCATGGAAATAATAATATTTCGGTGCTGAAAACAAAAAAAAAGGAGCTTAGTCGTCATTAATTAAGTTGTAATTTTGCGGTTGTAATATAAAATACAATGAAATACCTTTATATGCACCACGGGAAAATTAATCTAGTGTTTAAATAATGGAACTTTGACTCGCCCATGATTCACTTGCGCTTGTCTTGCCTCATTTATATTGCTTCACGTGCGAATTGTTCGCCGAGTTTATACGAATATAAAATTTATGTTTAATATTGTATTTCTTGACTGTTAAATTGAATCTGTTAACAGTATTAAATTGTTCACATGTCTGATAAAATGCCACGTTTCTATGCCTCAATGTCTTATGTTCTAACCAAAGACTTCTAAAGACGGAGCTATAGTTTTTGAAAGTTGGTACTATTGTTTTCTGTTGCTCTGTCTTACTAACGATGTGTCAATACGAGTGTATGAGAGAGCTTATATCGGTGTACAAACGCGTGTTTCGTGTCATGTTATGACCATCTCAGTAGGCCATTGCATAGCAGTAGCTCTGTGTATTTTTTGTGTTTTATCAATAAAAATAAAGGTGTAATGGACATTTTAACATTTAAACAGTTAATAAGTGTTGCTCCGCTGCATATTGTGCCTCAAGAATGACGTCAGAAGGTGTCAAATACTTGAAATTATCATTTTACACGTAAGGTTTTAACAAGGTTTTGTGAACTAAATAATGAGTATTTTTATAATATAAACAGATAATCATTAAGTTTAATGAACCCTTTTTCGTACTATATCACGCTTTAATGATGAATATCACGTAATGAGTAATAATTTGTGGAAAATAAAAGCTTTGTTTTTCTGCGTATTTTGAGTTATGACACACCTACTGACACAAGAATTTATCGACAAAGATAATAAACTTTCACTAAACGGTTTTATTAGGTCATGGAAATGCTCCGAAAGAAGAGGCGAATAGATTGAAGCAGTTAGATGCGAGAATTAGAAGAGTGTGTCCCACCAGTGAGACAGCTTGGTGTGACGGTATTGATACGGGGAAGATATTTCTATTTTACCGTACAATGAAGGAGACTTACAATATATACTTTCTCAAACATTTTTTTTTTATTTCGTTTCCAATTAAAATGCACAAAGAGCATTTTTCCAATATCCGATCCGGATCGAATACGATATCGGTATCGAATGCCGATACAGTAGTCGATATTCAATAGCCATGCAAGGGCAAGTAAAATATATGAAACACATAGGTCTTTCATATTATCGGTTTGATATCGGATCGAAAAACACTTTTATTCCTGTAAATATGGGCCTAGCCGTTATAGGGAGCGGATGCGTCGAGCGAACCCTGAAAAGTTTCAAGAAGCTAAACGTAAAAATTCGGAGCGGAATAAAAAAAGAAAAATAATTAGTGAATGTACTGAGAATGAAAAGAAGAAATTACGGAAACAGTGGCGAGATAGGAAAAATAGGCAAAAAAATAAACTAAGTGAAAATTGTGAAGAAATCAAAGGAAATGAAAACGAGACCATTGATGATAAAATTAATAAAGCACGATTAGCAGAACGAAAAAAATGTTTGAGACGGTTTGCTATTGAAAAAGAAAGTTTTCAGACCAAAATAAATGATTTGTCAAAATCTATTAAAACAATTAAAAAGAAATGTTGTCGCTTGATAAAAAGCATAACTCATTAATTGAATGTATAGAAGAACTCAAGGCAAACAATACAGCCAGTATGGTTCCAACTGTGGTTTCAACAACTGAAATGACCCCCCCGTCGAAAACAGAAAATTTCATAGAGAACAACTTACCCAACATAACGACGCCCGAAAATCAAAAAGTTAAAAAACAACTACTAACCTTCAACGTTTTAACTACTGCTTTGCAGAACACATATGCAAACACAAAGAATAATAAAGAACGCAATATTTTCAAAACTGTAGTTGACAATGAAACAACAAAGAAATACAAGGTAAAACACGCAACTACAGCTGCATTGGGTTTGAAAGGTTGTGCTCGTCGCAGAAATCAAACAGTTCTATGAAAGAGACGACGTCAGTAGGGCAACAGCTGGGAAGAATGAAGTTAAGACTTTTAAGAAAAACAAGAAACAGCGACGCTATTTATTAAAAACTATGAATGATCTTTACAAAAAGTATAAGTTAGAAGGCGGCAAAGCAAAAAAATCGTCATTCAAAAAGTACAGGCCCTTCTATATTTTGCATCCTAAACTCTCAAATAGAGAAACGTGTGCATGTTTAAAGCACGAAAATATTTGGCTTAAAATTAAAAAATTAAAAACATTCGAATGTTGGACACCGACGATTTAGACAAAATCTTGAGTAAAGTACAATGCGAATTAAATTCAAAAGAATGTGCATATGAAGAATGCCCTGATTGTAAAAACAAGTTGTTTATATCTTTTAACTGGGGAAGTCATAACAGAAGTGACAGTGTTACTTACGAAAAGTTTAAACTTGATAAACAAGAGTACACAAATAAAAAGGATAATACAATATCAACAACTAATAAGACGATAAAAAAAGAAAACCAGGCATCCTTGGAAGCGTTGACTGATAAATTTAACAAAGATATTAAAATAATGAAAAATTATGTTTACAATGTAAAGCATCAGTACAACCAAGTACGCAAAATGTATAAAAAATTTACAGGATAATGAAGTAGCTATACACATTGATTTTAGCGAAAATTATACATGCAAACTTGCAAAAGAGGTTCAAGGTATGCACTTCGCTGGATCTAAACCACAAATCACTCTTCATACCGGAGTATTATACACTAATAATGGGAACAAGCCACAAGCATTTCCTTCCATGTCGCCCAGCAATGAGCATGGTCCGGAGGCGATATGGGCCCGTTTGGAACCAATTCTTAACCTTTAACTGCTGACATGACAAATTTGTAACACTATAAGGGACGTGACGCCTAACAGGCTACTACTTTGAAAGTTCAGTTTTGTCATAAATTGCATTTGGCTTATTCAAAATTGTCTTGATATTTAACTATTGGAATATAATAAAACAATTATAAATAATATCAATCAGTTTTTATAATTACTTCAGGAGAAAAACACAATTAACACTTAATAGTACTTTTTATCCTTAATTTACATGAGATCCCCTTTTAGGCATTTTAATAAACCTTACATAAAAAAATGACAAATTTAACACTTTTTACTTAAAATCTAACTAACAATAAAACAATAAAACGTAAAAAATTCTTCTGAAAACAAAAATTAAAAATTCTGACATTGACTCAATTTGGCATAAATCATTGGCAATTTTTGCACAAAGGGCGAGAACATTTTAAACATATGGGATTGTCACACCCGACACACGTGTATGTTGACATTCTGTGTAGTTTAGGTGGACAAATACTGCATGCCCTTCGCTTGCCCTGACTAGTTCCAGGATTTTGGACATCTTCTTCAACCATTTCGTCACCCAAAACTCGCTTTATCACTTGCCGTAACTCTCTGGGTAATTGACTGCACACAACACGTCTTTGCATTTGAGGTAGCACTAGTGAACGGGCTAATGATTTCAGAAAATCTCCTCTGTCTGTAATCTTGGGCTGATGCATATTGTACAGTATATAAGCATTCATGGTGCTCAAGTCCACGATCCGATAGAAAACTACCATTGGCCATCTTCTCGTTCGGCGGCTGCTGGAATAAATGGAGCATTTTTTATCCGCTTCATCAACGCCTCCTTTAGTCATGTTGTAATAGAGTATAACCTCAGGCTTTTTAGTATCCTCGTCAACGTTATTATCATGATGCATTGAGGATACAAGTATCACAGCTCTATTCTTCTTAGGCACATATGAGCACATAGTTTTTTTGTTCGTAAAACCAAACAAAGATGACTGGATTTCGCGATTTTTATGCGGTTGAAATTCGCTAGGTATCTCACGCTTATTTTTCTTCATAGTACCTACATAAGTTAGCTTCCGTTTTGATAGCTCATCTGTTAGTTCCATAGATGAGAACCAATTATCAGCAGTTATATTTCGGTTGCTTCCTTCAATTGGTTGTATCAACCGTAGGACACACTGAGTGGGCACAAGAAGTGTTTTGTCTTGTGTGGACAATCCGTGATCATCAGAACCTTTTCCGGTATAAACATATCCATTATAAAAATAGGCATTTTTTGCATCACATAATGCTCGTATCACCAGTCCATATTTACCGGGTTTCTTCGGCATATACGAAATCATGTGACTTCTTCCTCGAAACTTTACCAACATCTCATCAACGGTGACGCATTCACTCAATTCGTACAGTTGTTGAGAATTGTTGACAAACTTCTTGAAAATAAAGGATACAGCTGCTAACTTATCATTTTTTTTCCTTTCGGCGCGATCATCTGAATTATCGAATCGCAAACATAGTAACAAAACGACAAATCTATTTTCTGACATGCCACATCTAAATATTTCACACCCTGTACCGTCTCTAGCAAATAAGTAACTTGTGCGTTCGTGGTTCGATTTCAAGACAGCTGAATATATTAAAAGACCCACAAAAGCCTTTAGCTCAGTCATATCTAGGTCTTTTAGCTCAGGTTTATTCTGACGAGTGAACTTTACCCTATAAATGCATATTTTTTTGTTGGTCCAAGTCAAAATCTGTAAAAGCATTTCTTCGCCAAATAATTTATTCCAGATGATGAAATGGTCTTTTGCATCTTCATCTGTCAATTTTGAGGCACAAGCACGAGTAATTATATTGTGTTGAGGTGTACGAACCCTAGTAGTAGGAGGGATCTTTGACCATTTATAACGATTTTTCCCATAATAAAAATTAAATCTTCGTAATTCCGAAATAGGCACGACATCATCACAACTATCGGTGCTAACTTCATCTTGAGTGATCTGATTTCCAACATTGCTGCCATCATCTTCTGGTATGTTCCCCTCTAGATCTTCATCTGGATCACTTTCATGAAGCTGCAAAAATTCACGATCGGAAACCAAAAACTCTTCAATGTCTCCTTCACTAGCAGATTGGTCTGACGCCAGCAAGAGGGAATTGACCTCCTCCTCAAACGATGGACTGTCTGTCCGTAATATTTTATTCCTTGATGAACTCGTGGGCTGAGGTTGACGTTTTCTACCGTTATTTGCCATTTTGCACTAAAAATAAAAATAAAAGTTCGAAAAAATATTTATATGACAACTAGGGACATGTAGCCTGACAGGCTACGACCGATTTTCTTATGAGTATTACTCACGTGTTAAACAACCGATGTCACGTCCGCCTTCTTCCCCGGTCGTTTTAGCACTAAAACAAAAGCTACTAAGACGCAGGGATGCAGCAAGCGGGGGGAAGGGGTCAATTCTGAGAATTCGCATAACACGCGACGCCTGTGAGGCTACACGTCACTGGTTAAAGGTTAACTATATCAGAACAAAGTTTCCGGCCGTCACAGCTGTTCACTTTTTTTCAGACGGGCCCACGAGCCAATACAAACAAAAAAATATTTTTTTTGTTTACAAAATACACAAAGTTGTTTGGATTCCCATATTCCACATGGAACTTCAGTGAAGCGGCCCATGGAAAAGGAGCTGCTGATGGGGTTGGCGGTGGACTGAAACGCAGACTTGATGGCTTAGTTTCACAGCTTAGGCCCAATCCCCTACCCTATTCCCTCTTAAAAGGCCGGCAACGCACTTGCAGCTCTTCTGATGCTGCGAGTGTCCATGGGCGACGGAAGTTGCTTTCCATCAGGTGACCCGTTTGCTCGTTTGCCCCCTTATTTCATAAAAAAAAAAAAAAAAAAAAACACGGAACTGATATAGCAGATGCCAAAACAGCGTTAAAAGTTCTTAAAGAATCAGATACTTCGGTAATGTTGTTCTATATTTCGGAGACAGATATTGCCAAATACGATTCAATATCAGAAAGTCTTACGCCAGTACCACAGACCATGGCTTTGCATCAAATCGCTAACACGGAAGAAGCAAATACGATTAAATACAGATGTTTGAGCTGTTTTTGCTACGACGACATGTTGTTCCCAAAATGTTATTATGGATGTCTGGATGTTAAAAACCACTTGCTTGTTCAAAATAAAGAGACTGGTAAAGAAAATGAAATCGACGATAATCCCGAACAGAAAAATAAAGCAAACCGAGGTATTAAGCGAAAAAGTAAAACTTCAGAATTAAGTGTTACTACTGATTCAGAACAAGAACAAAACGAGAACAAGAATGAGAAGAAGAAGATTTGTAAAACCAGTGAAAAGAAGAAGAAAACAAAAGTCACAATATTTTCAGAAGTTAGATATAGTCCAGAAAGTCGTGCACTTTGTAACATAACTTTGGGTCTACTTAACCTCACAAAAATGCAAAAATCTGATAACATAAAGCAATTTAATATATATGACAATCCAACCCCATCTACGTCAGGAACACAGGACTGTAGAAGACAAAATACAACACATACTATGAATTCTGTTCGTAAAGCGCAACCAGCTATTGATTCTGATGAAAGCAGTACAGACGCCGAGTACTCAGTGCACGATACCTCAGATGACGAGGTTTTCGTACCCGATTATGACTCATTTTTGGATGATACCGAAGAAATTGAAGAGAACACTGAAAACAAAAAAAACAAGACATTAATGACTGTGAAAAGTAGTCCCGGCTGCGCACAGAAAAAAGTTGATGAAATAACTGAAAGAGAACAATTAAAAAATACTAAAATAAAAAATACTGATGAAGACTCCAAAATCGCAGATACCATAGAAGAAAGACAGTTTAGTGTGGATGACAGCGTAAAAGTTCCCGGAAATAACATTTTTGTAGCATATGCAAAAGAAAACATCAGAGAGAAGAATGAAAATATGGAAATGAAAAGAGTAAAAGGATATGGTGATAGCACCTGTGAAACAGTTAAAGACAAACCAGAAAATTACATAGTACAATTTGAAAAGACTGAAATAAAAATCACTGAAAAAGACCCTGAACTCCCAGATACCAAAGAAGAAAGACAAGCTAGTGTGGATGATAGCGTCAAAGTACCCGGAAATTACATTTTTGTAGAATATCCAGAAGAAAATAGAAAAGAAAACAATGAAAATACAGAAATAAAAAGAAGCGGTGATAATACTTGTGAAACAGTTAAAGACAAACCAGAAAATGACAAAGTACAATTTGATAAGACTGAAATAAAAGAAAAGACTGACAACACTTACACAGGTATCCCAGATATCGATAAAGATAAATTTATCTGTGTAGGTGATAGCGTATTAGTGAGGTATTTTCAAAGACAATCTTGGAAATATTATGTAGGGTTCATAGAAAGTATAGAAGAGGATGAAACCGTAAGTTATTCTGTTCGTTTTTTAAAAACGATTCGTAAACCAACACTAAAGTTTGTACCTACAAAAAGAGATCGTGATATTGTTTCCGATCTAAGTATAGTAAAAAAAATTGAATTAGAGTTACATGAAAAAGCGTACTTCTTAAAATATTTAAGTAGCGATCAAATTTATTTTTGATTATTTATGTTGAGCACATTATTCGCAATCTTTTGTACCTATAGGTTACGAACACACAATACCCGAAATCGCTGAACGGCCGAAATAAAAGGACAATTCGCGGATCGTGCATGTTGCAATTACCAATCCGCGAATTGTCCCTTTTTTTCCGGCCAATGAGCGATTTCGGGAATTGTGCGTAACAAATTAACTAATTTGGATTATGAATATTATGGTATTCGATTGTAATGACCATTTTTTTATTATTTTTCAATTAGATACAAAAACGATTAGCTATCGTTTTGAGTGACAAATTACTTTGTAGTAAGTAATTTTACTTTCAAAAGAATTTCCAGTATTTTCTATACTCTAATGAGAATTTAAGATTAAAATAACTTTTTTAGTAATTTAATTAAGATTAAAAATTTAAGTTAAGAAGTTTATAAGAGGTTTCTAAAATGTTGTGTTCCTATATTGTTTTAACTTTTAAAATGTCTATGATATTGTTAGGAGTTCAACTCTTACCTCAGTAGTTATCTACAACCGAGATAAGAGAGAACTATTTTATGTACAGGAATAAGGATAAGTCAGAAACAAAAATAAGTGTAAGTTTTATTCGAACTTATTAATGATTATTGATGACTGATTATCATTATCAGTATTTATAAGTTGAGAAGTTTTCTAAAATTTTGTGTTCATATATTATTTAAAAGTTTTAAAATGTCTATGATGTTGTTAGGAGTTCAACTCTTTGTCTCAGTAGTTACCTGTAACTATTTTTATGTGTGGGAATAAGGATAAGTCAGAAACAAAAATAAGTGTGTCTTATTCGAACTGATTAATGATTATTGATGACGATGATAATACAATAAAAATAAAGACTTATGTTATAATATTGTTTTTTATTATTATTAATGTTTTATCTGAAAATCTTTTGACATAAAAGCATTCCCTATTATTCTTTTAGTCTATTTCCAGGAATTTATAATCCCTGAATGTCCATCTCCTTGAACGTCCATTTTCTCGAATGTCTATTTCCTGGAACGCCACTTTCCTTCGTCTTAGCCTGACTTTTTTGTAGTATGTACACTAGGCTTTATAAAGTTCACATGCGTTATCGTCATTCATGAATGTTACCATGTGTTACTTATTCACGACTGTTACCATACAATTTTTGGCGGCCATACTCAGCTATGGCAGCCTATTTCCGGGCCAAAGCTGAAAAACTTGGGGTCAGAAAATGAAAAATTAAAATTGGAAATTGAAAAATTAATAACGATAATAAAAGTAAAAACAAAAATGCTTTTTATTTCATGCATAAAATATAGCTGCTGTCTGCATAAATACAATATCCCATGGGAATTTCACTTTCTCGGGATAATAAGTATCCTGTTATAATCCAGAGCTTAAACTACCACCACACCCAATTTTATCTAAATCTGTTCAGTAGTTTTTACTTGAAATAGTAACAAACATCCATCCATTCGTCCATACATAAATCCTCACAAATTTTCACATTTATAATAGTAGTAAGATACATTTCCTTACATTAATTTCATAATTTAAAATTGGTTTTAATTTATTTAAAAGGAAATAAGGCTCATTCCACCGTTTCGTCCGAATCGGTGTGATTTTGTGGATTTTATTTTATTTTGACGGTTTCGATAATTGATACGTTAAATGGATTCGTATACCTTCTAGAGGCGTTTATTAAAATAGTTTCCTTTTCGAGAAAATCCTTGGAGAGTAATGAAGCAATGGAATGTAATGGAATATGACGAGAGTGTAATGATTTATTATGGAAGGTAATGAGAAATTTTACGTTTAATTAGAATATTTAAGTATTATAAACTAGAATAAATACTTTTACATACTAGAAATTTTAAAAACCACTAGGAGAACCGTGGTAGGTAGTAAAATATGGGCAAAAAATCACAAAACTAATAAACTAATAAAATCTAAATAAAATATTGCTCTCAAAACCTGTCAAAAATCTAATTTAGATAAAGATTGCACCATATATAAACACTGTAGAAAACACCATATATGAACACTACATATAAGGTTGCCAGCCAGCAACATAGACAAAGCTAGATGTCAAACGCAACAAATATGAAATACCTACCCAAGGAATCCTACTAACGTCAAAAAAGGCACATCACGGTTAGATCGAAGGAGTACCTATTAAGTATTAAGCTACTAGGAATGAACAGCTTATGCACAAGGAATTTCCGAGCGCACCGTTATTTCATGTGGGTTATTGGGAGGGGTATGTTGATACCCCTCCCGGAGGATCTATTAACACAAGAGAAAATCGTTTTGGTTGGCAATAGCAAAAATTTACTTCGTACCCGGAAAATTGACGCAAATCAGACAATCCGAATATTAATGGAAAAACATCTTGGAAACATCATGTAAAAACATGCAACAAGCATGAGCTACGTATCAGTCGCAGTAAGACATAATATTATATAAATTGCGATTACGGAGGAACGGACAATGCAAGCAACGATGCCTAAGGTAGATTGTTTTAAGTACTTCGGATCCATTATAACATCAAACGCAAATGTCGATTAAGTTGTCAAACGCCATATAAATTCAGCAGGGCTACGGTGGCATTCTCTATTCTTCATAATGTCCATCAAGATCAAAGCGAAAGTATACACGATAGTTGTGAGGCCGACTTACCTATGATGCAGAATACTGGACTATGAAAAAGATCACGAACAACTACAACAAGATGAAAATGTTCAACTGGGTAGTCTATAATGAGTACTAGTTTATAAGGTTGCTTCAAAGTAGCTCCTGTTGTTAAAAAAGTAAGATAGAACCGCCTACGCTGGTATAGTCTTATACAAAAAAAGCCCGCAATACACAGGATGGCCGTGTCGCATCCGGTCATAAAGCGGAAACGAAACTACAAGTGTTGCTATCTGTCAGAAACGTGTTTGGCGCGCTTTGACGGAGTCTAGTCTGAAGTTCGTACAATCGACGAATTGAATTTTGACGACCTCTGTGGCTCAGTTGGTTGAGCGTGTTGGTGCTTAAGCCGGGGGTTGCGGGTTCAAATCCCGCCGAAGGAACAAACAAACAAAGGAAGGAACAAGTTTTTCTGTGTTCCTGGGTCATGGATGTGTATTAAATATGTGTATATTATAGTAAAAATCTTAAATATGTGTATAGTATAAAAGTATTAAATATATTTCCGTTGTCTGGTACCCGTAACACAAGTTCTTCGAGAACTTACCACGGGATCAGATTGACGTGGTGTGAAGCGTCCATAGATATTATAATCGACATGGTGGGGATGTGATGGAACCTACCACGTCAAGAGGATGAGCTACCACATCTCGAGTAGTCGTTGTTCGGGCAACCAGCCTAGGAACTGTCCATAGTTTCGTTTTAGTGCCAGTGTTTATAAAGGCCTTAAAGTGAAGTGACTTTGTAATTGTGATTCCGAATAAACAAGTGATAATATTAAGTCTATAATAATTCATGTAATTTTTTATAAAGGTCCTTAAACAAAAAGAATAAAAAAAAAAGTCTATAATAATTCTCTTTGCACGATTTACCCATATAAGCCCACAATACCTAAGTCTCAATGGTATAGATCCAAAATTCATGAGCCTCAGACGACATATATTTTAAAATACCTACTTATCGAGAGAAAATCACCTTCAAGGTTGGAATTATTTATAACAATTCGAGGGTTATATCGAATCGTCTTGCCCAGAAGTTTGACGACTTTCAGTCACCGGAACAGGCCGGGTTTCGCAAAGGCTACAGCACTGTGGACCACATACACACACTAAGGCAAATTATACAGAACACCGAAGAGTATAATCAGCCTCTCTGCCTAGCGTATGTGGACTATGAAAAAGCCTTCGATACCGTCGAGATCTTCCCCGCCCGCTTGGGCTCCGGTAACCGTTTCATGGCGGAATAACCATGTCTATATTCTGGAATGCTCTAAATGCCACAACTGATAGTGGGCAGCAGCGCTATTAGTGAAAAGCATTCCAGTCTGCGGTCACCAACCCGTTCGCCAAGCGTGGTGACTACGGCAAATCCCCCCTATGCAGCACAACCCAGATTTACGGCCCCCAGTTCCCGGTTGCTGCGCTATTCCTGGCCACGGTACCGGCCACGGTAACGGCGCGGCGGGGGGTGCTAAGAATCTCCGGGCGACGGCAGGGTACCACCTCCGAAAATTAGACTTGGCTACGTATAACGGACGCTCTCTACGGCTGAACGAGCACGTTGCTGAGCTGGAAGTAGAGTTAAGTCGTATTAACTGGCACATTGTGGGGTTATCGGAGGTCCGAAGACAGGGTGAGGAGACGATAACTCTCGATTCCGGTCACTTGCTCTACTTCCGAGAAGGACACCAACCATCCCAAGGTGGCGTCGGTTTTATAGTCCACAAATCGCTTAAAGGCAACATCGTAGAAATAGGCAGTGTGTCGGCAAGAGTGGCATACCTTGTATTGAAGATTACAAAAAAATACTACCTAAAGGTAATCCAAGTGTATGCCCCAACATCCGCACATCCTGACGACGAGGTCGAGGCCATGTACGAAGACATAGCGAAAGCCATGTCTGGTACTGATACATTCTACACTGTTGTCATGGGCGATTTCAACGCTAAAGTGGGAGTACAAGAGAGTGGCGAGTCGAAAGTAGGTCCCTTTGGCTATGGGCACAGAAATCACAGGGGGCAAATGCTAGTAAACTTTCTCGAATCCAAAGGACTTTTTCTGATGAATACCTTCTTTCAGAAAAAGCCCCATAGAAAGTGGACCTGGCGAAGCCCCGATAACGTGACGAGGAATGAGATTGACTTTATTATTTCTGACAAGCGCCATATATTCAGAGATGTCTCCGTGATTAACAGGTTTAATACCGGAAGTGATCACCGATTGGTAAGAGGCAGCCTGAGTATAAATGTCAGTGTAGAGCGAGCGCATTTAGTAGGGTCAACTCTCAGGCCTACACGGCCCCAGGTCGAAGCAGGCTGCGAAAGCTTTCAGCTAGAACTCCAAAATCGATTCGCCATGTTGGAAACCACGAAGGACATAGACCACACCGCCAACAGTCTGGTTCGTGTCATCTGCGAGGTGGGTTGTAAGTACTTTCGTCCAAAGAGCTATGGACGCAAGTCTATGCTCTCCAGCGAAACTCTGGAGTTGATGAGGAAGAGACGAGAACAAATAAATGCCACACAATTTGAGCGTCAAGTTCTCAATCGGGAGATTAAAAAGCAAATTAGACGCGACACCCGCCGGGCGAATACCCAAGCCATCGAGCAAGCCATAGTGCGAAATAAGGGCTCGAAGGTATTCGCTAAGCCCAATAACTCCCGTTGTCACTTGACGAAACTCAATACTCCACAAGGCACTACCGTCACCTCGAAACCGGAGATACTCGCTGAAGTCGAAAGGTTCTATGGGGAATTATACACCCAAAAAACAAGCCCACCCCAAACCCATCATGCAGATGACCCACGGGCCAGACTCACGCGCCACCTTACAGATGAGCTTCCTGATGTCGACATGGGTGAGATTAGAATAGCTCTCAGTCAGCTTAATAATAACAAAGCACCGGGAGATGACGGAATAACCACAGAGCTGCTCAGGGCAGGAGGAACACCCGTCTTGACTGAGCTTGTCAAGCTCTTCAATTCCGTCATCCACACTGGCACTACCCCGGAAGCATGGAGCAGGAGCATAGCGGTTTTGTTTTTCAAAAAAGGCGATAACACGCGACTAGAAAACTACCGCCCCATTTCACTCCTGAGCCACGTGTATAAGCTGTTCTCGAGAGTTATATCGAATCGTCTTGCCCAGAAGTTTGACGACTTTCAGTCACCGGAACAGGCCGGGTTTCGCAAAGGCTACAGCACTGTGGACCACATACACACACTAAGGCAAATTATATAGAAGACCGAGGAGTATAATCAGCCTCTCTGCCTAGCGTATGTGGACTATGAAAAAGCCTTCGATACCGTCGAGACCTGGGCTGTGCTGGAATCCATGCAGAGATGTCTCGTCGACTGCCGATATGTCGAGGTGTTGAGATATCTGTACAAGGCCGCAACAATGACCGTCCAAGTACAAGAACAGAGTACAAAACCAATCCAACTGCGTCGAGGAGTAAGACAGGGAGATGTTATCTCTCCAAAACTGTTTAATAACGCGTTGGAGGACGTTTTCAAGACGCTCGATTGGAACGGACGGGGACTGAACATAAACGGCCAGTACATCTCACACCTGAGATTCGCAGATGACATAGTCATTATGTCAGACTCTCTGCAGGACCTGGAAGAGATGCTGAACAGCCTAAGCGATTCTTCAAGACGGGTGGGTCTTGGTATGAACCTGAACAAAACTAAAATTATGTATAATGAACACGTTCTCCCGAGACCTGTCATCGTAAATGGCGCTAGTCTCGAAGTTGTGCAAGAATACGTATATCTTGGCCAAACCATTCAACTCGGGCGGCACAACTTTGAGAAGGAGGTGAGTAGAAGAATACGCTTGGGCTGGGCTGCATTCGGGAAGCTCCGGGACATCTTTGAATCGTCGATCCCACAATCCCTTAAGACTAGGGTCTTTGATCAATGCGTTCTACCGGTAATGACATACGGAGCCGAAACGTGGACACTCACCGTAGGCTTGGTTCATAAGTTTAAAGTTGCTCAGCGTGCGATGGAAAGAGCAATGTTAAGGGTATCTCTGGTGGATAAAATACGTAACGACGTTATTCGCCAGAGAACTAAAGTCACCGACATTGCTCAACGAATTAGCACGCTGAAGTGGAAGTGGGCCGGCCATGTCTGCAGACGGACAGACAATCGATGGAGCAGACAAGTATTAGAGTGGAGACCACGCTTAGGCAAACGTAGTGTAGGACGTCCTGCGGCACGATGGACCGACGATTTAAAGAAGGTGGCTGGCAGCGGATGGATGAGGGCTGCCCAAGATCGGGATGGTTGGCGCTCATTGGGGGAGGCCTACGTTCAGCAGTGGACGGCGATAGGCTGATTATGATGATGATGATGATGACCGTCGAGATCTGGGCTGTGCTAGAATCCATGCAGAGATGTCTCGTCGATTGCCGATATGTCGAGGTGTTGAGATATCTGTACAAGGCCGCAACAATGACCGTCCAAGTACAAGAACAGAGTACAAAACCAATCCAACTGCGTCGAGGAGTAAGACAGGGAGATGTTATCTCTCCAAAACTGTTTAATAACGCGTTGGAGGACGTTTTCAAGACGCTCGATTGGAACAGACGAGGACTGAACATAAACAGCCAGTACATCTCACACCTGAGATTCGCAGGTAACATAGTAATTATGTCAGACTCTCTGCAGGACCTGGAAGAGATGCTGAACAGCCTAAGCGATTCTTCAAGACGGGTGGGTCTCGCACAGTGTTCTATTTCACTCAAAAAAGTGCGACTTGTAACTGACACTGAAAGATTCATCTTAAATGTATCTATCACTGATAAAAAAATCAAGTTGCACTATGGAAGCGTTTGGGAGTTAGAATAAAGGTCGAATGGTACATTTTAGGGTTATCACTAAAGGTCAAACAATAGGCGATCAGACTTTTTTTTTATTGTATAGACGTATAGTACTCTTAAATATGAGTAATTTCTCAGAAGAAATAGTGTATCAAAAGTTAATATTTTCAAAGGTACATCGATTTGTATATTATGACACCGTAAAATTGTAAAATAACTCACGAGGTTGTAAAAAATATGTCGAAAGATTTATTATTATAATCATAATTGTAAATCATATACAATTTTGTAGTTAAAGAAAAAATTTCATTAATTTGAGCAAAAATGAAAGGTCAAGTTGAAAGACACCCTTAACACAATATTTTGAAATTCGATTACTCGTAAACGTTTCCATAGTGCAACTTGATTTTTTTATCAATGATAGACGCATTAAAGATCAATCTTTCAGTGTCAGTCACAAGTCGCACTTTTCAGTTTTTTGGGAGACAAAAAAAATTAAAACAAAAAACTGAATAAAAATTAATAACTCGGTAACTAGAAGAAATATTCAAAAAATAAAACATGGAAAATATGCGCCTAAAGATCCTTCATCAAACCATATTAATCAAAAAAATATATATTGATCAGACACGCTTACAGAATTTATTAAGTCTTTTTTTACGTCGAGGTCACGAAACATAAATTATTTTTTATAAAAAAAGTATTTGAATTAGACACGTGGGTGTTTTACTCTTGCATTTAAAATGCATTTCTTCATCGATTTATGCGATAAACAGCTTCGGGAATTTTTTTGAGTGAAATAGAACACTGTGTCTCGGTATGAACCTAAACAAAACTAAAATCATGTATAATGAACACGTTCTCCCGAGACCGTGTCGTGTCGTAAATGGCGCTAGTCTCGAAGTTGTGCAAGAATACGTATATCTTGGCCAAACCATTCAATTCGGGCGGCACAACTTTGAGAAGGAGGTGAGTAGAAGAATACGCTTGGGCTGGGCTGCATTCGGGAAGCTCCGGGACATCTTTGAATCGTCGATCCCACAATCCCTTAAGACCAGGGTCTTTGATCAATGCGTTCTACCGGTAATGACATACGGAGCCGAAACGTGGACACTCACCGTAGGCTTGGTTCATAAGTTTAAGGTTGCTCAGCGTGCGTTGGAAAGAGCAATGTTAAGGGTATCTCTGGTGGATAAAATACGTAACGACGTTGTTCGCCAGAGAACTAAAGTCACCGACATTGCTCAATGAATTAGCACGCTGAAGTGGAAGTGGGCCGGCTATGTCTGCAGACGGACAGACAATCGATGGAGCAGACAAGTATTAGAGTGGATACCACGCTTAGGCAAACGTAGTGTAGGACGTCCTGCGGCACGATGGACCGACGATTTGAAGAAGGTGGCTGGCAGCGGATGGATGAGGGCTGCCCAAGATCGGGATGGTTGGCGCTCATTGGGGGAGGCCTACGTTCAGCCGTGGACGGCGATAGGCTGATGATGATATGACATCTAAACACAAATTCTGTGTCTGATAGAATGGTAGTTTATTCGAACGTAAACTCTGCGTTCATTCCAATTAAATTCCTCATATTCTGCATCAAACACGCCAATCTCAAACATTTCATTATCACTTTCATCACTGAATAGATCCATTTTTGGTAAATATGTATTTTTATGAATCTGTAAAAACTAATCCCTCAAAATCGGGCGATACAATTAAAAGTCGTAATGAAAGTTAATTGACATATCGCGGGTAAACTGAATAGCGATGTGGTTATATACTCAAAGATAGCGATATTGAAAAGGTCAAATGAGTTTTCCTATAGAAGCATCTAACCATGAGTAAGGCTAGGCCCTCTGAATGGTAGATAGGTAGATAACAGCCTCCGTGGTCAAGTGGTTCGAGCATTGGCTCTCGACTCGGAGGTCGTGGGTTCGATTCCCACATGGGAACAACAACAAAAAAAAAAAAAGTTGTTTCCCAGTTTGGTTAGGACAATGCAGGCTGATCACCTGATTGTCTGACAAGAAAGATGATCCATGCGTCGGATGGGCATGTAAAAAGTCGGTCCTGCGCCTGATCTCTCGCCAGTCGTGTCGGTCATCCGTCCCACTGGGTTACGAGAGTAAAAGGAAGAGAGAGTGCTCTTGTGTACTGCGCACACACTTGGGCACTATAAAATCACTCCTGCGTAACTGGCCTGGTTTCAATGAAACCGGCCACCGTCACCGAGATCGGTGTGGGGAGTTATATATATGTTATAGATAGGTAGATAGAGATTTGAGTGATGCCACATATTTTAAGCTCGCGTCGGATCTCGCATTGCCGAAAAAGATCGAGGATGTTGCCTTCGAGGAAATTATAGCTCTGCTAAAACCGTGACATTTTGTCTCAAAATGTCACGGTTTTAGTGATCGACACAAATTCTATTCAGCGACACAAGAACCAGGCGAGATGCATATACAATGGGCGGCCCGTCTCAGAGGGCTCACGGCGGACTGCGGCTTCAGCGACGTAGAGGAGACGCTGAGGGATCGTAACGTATGAGCAGCGCACCCGCGTGGTGCGGGGCGGAGGGCCGCAGCGAGATTTTATATCTTTGTTCAGCTTACATTTGACAACTTGTAATTTTGTGTCTAGTGTAAATAATTGTGTACAGAACTTAGAACGCGAATACTCGGAAGTTTTTTCAAATAAATTAGGGGCATCTTATAAATGTCAAATTAAACTGAGGCTCCGAGATAACGCTAAGCTAATTTTTTTTCAAAGCGCGGCCATTGGCATTTTCGTTGCGCGATAAGATAGCTGAGGAATTAATCGGTTAGTCGAGCTCGGTATCACCTGTCGGTGACACCTGTCAAGCACTCGAGGTACGCATCGCCCGTGGTGCCCGTGCTCAAGCGCGACGGCTCGGTGAGGTTGTGCGTCGACTACTCCGTGTCGATTAATAAGCAATTAGTCGTCGAACATTATTCTTTATCCATTTATTTGATTTTTGATCATCAAACTTCATCGCAGGTTAAGAAACATAAGAACCAAATAGTTCTGCATACAAAGGCAGGATTTTTGGACAGTGTGTTCAATTCAGAACTCGAAAACACGACGGGGGAAAGAGTGAGAAAACAGAATGATGAAGTTCCTTTGCCTTCGGGGCAGAATAATATTATTAACAGCACCTTGTCTTCAAGAAATCCCACCCGATTGTTGAAAAACATTCCTCGTGTAGATTATAGAAATTATTTATAAGTTAAGTTTGTAATATATGTGCTAAGATGCTATTTTGTTTTATTTTATTTAATATGTTAGGTGAGATAGTTAGTATTTTACTTTAAATTTAATACATTCTATTTTAGATTCCTTTGTACGATATTCCTTTTTACTATGGGGGAGAAATGTTGTATATTATACAAGGATCGTCTAATATCATGTTGCTAGGCAACCACAATAAACAGTATATAAATTGGCATCCTGTGTTATCATTGTCATTGCACAAATTAGCGCATATATAACACATACTTATTGCTGGTGTTGTGACTGGCCACTTCAACATATTCATAGATGATTAATAATATGAAAGTATGTCATAAAGAATGTTCTATTAGTTTCCATGGTTCACTTCGTCCTGAGAAATTTTGTTATTCGGTTCGGTTTTTAGATATTCTCCTTAACATGTCTGGGAAGGAAGGGAAAGAGTCATTCATCACCCTGGAATGTGTAAAAAATAATGGTGGAAATTTATATTTATATCAAAATGATCAATACGTTTTTGTGCGGAGGTATAAGTCTGGCAAAAAATATTTGAGATGCTCACGTTACAAAGCAGAAAAGTGCAATTCCGCAATAACCGTAAAAGTAAGTACCTACAAAAAGAAATGATAAATCCTTTTCCTTTCACGTTCGGAAACACCTATTGATAGGCCATCTTGAAGATTAGGGGCTTGTAGTCGTCTTAGTAGGTATTGGAGTATTGGCACGAGATCGGTGTCGGCGCAGATCAAAGGGTGTTCGCATGGTTATTGTAGTATTCGGAATGTCGTTTTTTAATTGGGGAGGTTTTTTATAGTTCCGTTATGTTTGATTTCAGGACAGTGTATTGAAATTAAATAAAAGTCGCGTTTGTGAATTGAATTTCGAGAAGAACTTAATTATTAAGGAAAAGAGTAAATTAACCTTAGAATACTAAACATCGCCTGTCAGGCCGCGTGCGGTGTTTTTTCCAATTATTTTAAAAACGCGCCCGCGAGTCAAATTGCCAATTCACGCCAATTCTGTATACACCACGCCGTAGATCGGAGCCCTACGCAGACCCGGCGCGGATGCTCCGTTTTCAAAATACAAGCTACTCGATCGCCTGGGAGGCGATCATTAGTATTAACGGTAAGTTTATTTTTCGTTACTTGTTTTGTTTTGCGCATTTTTATAGCATATAGCCATGTTATAATTTAGCAAATGTCAATTTAATTTTTAGATGAATCTCAACGAAGATCAAATAGCTGATTATTTACTAAATGGGAACTCCGACAGCGAAACTGAGGACCAGCTGGTAGTCGATCCGTATGACTCTGACTATAGCGCGGCAGATCCTTCTTTCGTGCCATTCCGACAGAAAAAAGACCTACAAAATATAGTAGTAGATGACTCTGAACCCCCGAACATTTCAGTACCACATCAAACCACAATGCAATAAAAACTATTGCTTGGAACATCGATCTCTTGTGATAAAAAGTTAAAGGCTTACTTCAAAGTAGTTTGTAGATGAAAATGTGACGTTACCAAAAGTATAATGTGTTTTATAAAGTATATAATATATATTGGATTGTAATATTGATGCCAAAAAAGTCAAAATATGAAAGTATTTTTTTCTACAAGTTTGATAGAAGACTATTATGTTATAAGAAAAATTGTTCATAATTTTACTTTTTAAGTCTTATTTTAAGACTAATTATACTTTTAAAGAAGAATTTTGATTTTAGTTTTAATAATGATAGAGGTTTGCCTATTAATTTATGTTATCTTTATAAGAATATAATAAATAAATAATATAATAAATTAGTCTTATTAAAAAAGTAGCCTCCCAAGCGATCATTAGTATTAAGCTGCAGTAAATTTATATTAGTATTCTAGGGTTAAAAGATAAAGCAAAAAAAGTGACAAACCGATCACTCACATTTATAAAAAATCCGTTAGTAATATGCTAGATGAAGGCCTTAATTTTGTAATGGATATGCCCAGATTTTCAAATGTAAAGAGCGGACTTTACGATGCTCGAAACAAAGCTGTTGGGACTAAGAAAACGGTATTTAAAAGTTTTAAAGAACAAACGTTATAGTAAAAGTACATAAAGATTTTTACCTATGCGAGTTTCATGAAGAAGGTCGGCGAATGCTGATATTTTGTTCTCAAAAGTCGAGATAATTAATAAAATAATCCAGAGAATATTTTATTGATGCTACTTTTCAGAGTTGCTCACGGCTATATTATCAACTTTTGACTATCCACGGGGATTTCGGAAGCACCGAGAATACAGTTAAAACCACTTATTTACACTGACATACGTCGCCCTTTTCGAATTGTTAAAAAAAATTTACCACATTTAACAATTGACAGATTGCACTGCGATTTTGAAATAGCTTTAATTAATGCTCTCACTGCAGTATTTCTAAATATCTCTATAAAAGGGTGCTATTATTACTGGAATCGCAATATATGGCGTAAAGCAAAAAAAAATCACAAAAGTAATTCTGAAAAGCGAATTGTTGGACTTTGTGCCATTCTTTCTTTATTATCAGTAGAATGTATTTTGTACGGAAGGAACTATATAAAAGAGGAATATGAAGACAGTCACCTGGAAATGTCTCATTTTATGAAATACGTAGATCGTTTACTCAGAAAGCGTAATCAAGTAAAAATTATTAGTGTGTTTGGTCTTCACCATCGCACTAATAATGTTTTAGAGTCGTTCCATTCAAAAATAAACAAGTTTTTAACCAAAAATGTGACGTTGTTACGTTTGCTCAATCACCTCGATAAAAATGAAAAGTACAGTAATACATTTCAAATGCCTACACAGAAAAACAAGAATTATACGAGGCAAGATGCTAGTGTTCGGAACATAATGTTACAGTTTATGAATGATCAGATAACACTTGGCCATGCCATGGAAAAATTAAGGGATTTTTTGGGGAGATTTTGAAATTTGAGGTAATTTTAACCGACTTACAAAAAAAGGAGGCTTTATATTATTTTTTATTTTTTTTGGATGTTCAACGACTACGCCGTCTGTGTACCGATTTTCATTGTTTTTTGTTGTATTTTACCTTTTGATTTCAAAGTGGTTAACCTGATGATGAGATCCACGAGGAATCGAGGGAACTCCTCGAAATTTATATGGACACTTATAAATTTCGAGGCCTTGGGCCTTTCGAAACGGCATATAACAAAGCGGTAAATGGCTGGATGATACGCAACTCAGGCAAAATATTATCTATCTATGATATGATGTAGCTGGGTGCGTTAAAGAAGCGCACTTGAAATCTATGACACCGAGTAACATAATATGTAATGCATTTCGGGCCACGGGGATTTTTCCATATAACAGAGATGTTTTTAATGACCTTGATTTCACACCAAGCGAAGTTACTGACAGGCAATACGAGCCAAATCCAGGTGAGATAGAACAACATATAAATTTCTGCAACGACGAGAATTATGACAAGAACAGAACAAGAAGTCCATCACCATCTATATTGCCACCCTTACAGACACCATTAGCAATCGAAGATGACCTAATCCTCTTTACTAACCGTCAAAATACACCATCTAACAATACATTCCTTGAAAACTGCGTTGAACTCCCTATTCAATTTATAAATGACACTCAATCAGAACAATCTATATCTTCTATCGCGCCTCAAATCCATCTGAATCAAGATCAAACTCGACCACCTTGCACACCAATTGGCCCACCACACTTTCCCACCACTGCAACTCCCGTGTAGCCAGGATTGACAGTGGTAACCAACCGCAAAAACCCTTTGATATGATCTCAGAAGTGCCCGGGGACATGCTAAATCTGTCTTGGAACCCGCAACGAAATCAATCAGAAGATTGTAGGAGGAGTAGGCAGTATTCCAGTTTCCCTCCCCAAGCAAAGCGGGAGATAGCAAAAATTGTGATGACAAAAAAGTCAGAATTAAAGGGCACCACGAGAATAACATGTTTTCTTTTATGACTACAAGACAATGTAATTATTATATGTTTTGATTTATAATATGACAATTATTACAATAGATTTATGACGACAAAATAGTGTTGCATTGTTTCCAATAGTACTTATGACAAAAAACGTTTGAAAGCCCGGAAGTTCTTCGCGCAGCCCAAGAGATCTTCTTAATACACTACCCTAGAAACACAATGGACGCCGTTCAACATTTCGATTCTTTCGTCATACCAGAGATCACATTCCCAGAGTATGTGATGAGCAGTTTGTTCATAAGGGCTGCCTTCGGCCGAACACTCGCATAGCGGAGACGAGACTAATTTAAATCCAAAAAGTTTCGCTTTAAAGTTTCCGTGACCTGTCAAAAATTGTGCGACGTAGTGCTATTTCTAACCATTGCTTAGAGAGTCGATCGCGTACCGAAGGGAAGAAAATAAATAGGTGACGCCCTTTGATAGTGTTGTCCCACCGTTCCTGCTACTCAGAAATTAGGTTCTGTATAAAAATATCGGATAAAATTTTAAAATACGTCGCCATTTTAAGGGGTCGCGAGTGGTTGGGGTGAGGGGGAGGGGTCGGATTCCCCCCTCACCATTTTCACCCGCCGGAAATACTTGATTTCCTTAGAAAAAATAAAAAATAGAATTTTTCAAAAATTGTTTATTCCACTTTATAGACAACATCGCCATTTTAAGGGGTTGCGAGTGGTTGAGGGGGGAGGGGGGGAGGGGTCGGATTCCCCCTCACCATTTTCACCCGCCGGAAATACTTGATTTCCTGAGAAAAAATTGAAAACAGATTTTTTTCAAAAATTTTTTATTCCACTTTATAAAGATGTTTTATAGCTTTTATTAATTCCACGAATGGATCTTTTCTATATTTCATGTTATTTCGCCCCCACAAATATTCAAAAATAACATCTGCAAAATTGTCTATGTTATTAAAATTGTCTTTTTAAAAAAATCTTTTAACGGCCCTCCACTGGGACTCAATTCGTTGAGTATGAGTCCCATCTTCAGCTATGAATGGGTTGTCACAATCCGAGTGGTTGACTTTTCTGTGTATGTAGCCATGTTCTGACAAGCAATCATATGCTTTCCAAAAATCAGTGTGGATGGTGGTGCCTTTTCCACATTCTTGAATATAAGTGGCACCAAAACCTCAGCAGAGCGAATATTGTCTGGACACACTTCCAACCTCAAATCTTCAGATCCATCCGCAATCATACCTAGAACCCAATGGCCCTCAATAACAACTGGCTTCAATTATGAGTCGACGGAGCCCAGCTACGCGGGGCTCCTACTTCTGGGTGGTTTACAAAAAAATAACCACGATGGCTAAGGCGGGAGCGTAGCGCACTTCGCTGCGCTACGCTCCCGCCTTAGCCATCTAACCTAACCCAATGAAGTCGTATTGGGCCAACTCGGAGTAATACATTGCTATTAATTACCTTAGAATTATATACTGTTCTCATACATTTCCTATATCACATCATATTATATACCTCGATTATATTTTCTTTTTCCAAATTTCAATCCCGTACATTTTGATCGGCGATTTTCTAAAGAAGCGATAAAGAAAAGATCTTGGCTCACCCCCCCTGCACTAAAGCATAAAGATTACGTTCCGTTTTGCATAATTGCAATAATATTTAAGAATTTTTGAAAATTGTTTAAAAATATTTAGACGCAACTCCGGCAGCCAAAATTTCTTTGGGGAGTTTAAGACTAACTCTCTTAAGCCCCCTACACCACCAATACCCTCAAATTCAGGCGACTCGTTATAAAATCCAACCCGAAATATCGAATGTGTCGAATAATCTAGTTTTTAATGTTTTAAATAAAAGGCCCTATGTCGACGTTGATATTTTTGTGAAACAATAGAAATTCCTTTTACCTTTCTCACCGGTCTGTATTATATGTTCCAGGAATGTACATTTATTTTCTAAGATAAGTCCTAGGTAACAAAGTGACTGTTTACGTTTCACATTGATGTTGTTCAGTTTAATGCAAGGAAATGATATTAATGAACCTTTTAAAAGTACGTGAAAGGCAAACGTAAGCAAGATGGGCAGTATCTGCGTTATAAGGACGTGCTCAAAAGACATCTGAATGCCTGCGCGTGATCATCGCCATTGATCCAGCGTGTTGGGAGGAGCTTGCTACTGGGAGGTCATCATGGCGATCTACCATCTAGAGCCAGACTAAGGCGTTTGAGGAATATCGTTTTTAAGCGTTAGACACCAAATGCCAATTAGGTAAAGACAGACCTTAGCCTTCCTACACTTATACAAATAACTCCGCGGGTCAACTCTACTGCCGCACGTGTGATAGGACATTCAAGACCAAGTTCGGACTGGCAAGTCATATTAGGGCCCATACTAGAAATAATCCCTAATTTCTGGGGTCGCCGTTATCGAAATCGATAAGGAAGACTATGAATATATGACTCGACATTGTGGCTAGGTATCTACTTTCTAGACAGATTTAAATACTACACTTCAATATGCTATAGAAAAACAATGAACGAAATAAATATTTAATAGGTAATCAACTAACAGCTTTTCGAACAAAGCGGCCGGCTGACAGTACAATTTTTTTGCCTACCTACTTGTTGACAATAATAAAAGTGAACAAAGAAGTCAACTTACCGAATTAAATCCAACAAACTACGGACTAATGTGTTACAAAAACTTACAGTAAACGTTGCTCATACCTTTACCTAGCTTATTACACACACTCAGCACTCATCACGTATTTGTGGATTTTAAACCACTGAAAACAATTTATTTCCCGGAGCGCAAGTCAGATGGTGTTTGCCGTACGGAGGTCGCGGAGGGAGGACGGGCACCCTGCACACCAGTAAAATTATCCCATTCTGTCCCAGATCCTAATATATTAACTGTAAACACATCTTTTGCTTCATGCTGCGACCAAACGCCAATGCCCTCGACATCTGGAGGCCTAAATACGCAAACGAGAACATTTATTAGTTTTTTTTTATTAACACAAATATAACATCTTTTACAACCTTTACATATATCGCCAAACTGTGGAGCAGTTTGTTGGCAGTTGGAGTATTCTAAAATATAAATAACAAAATATAATTACACTTCTATTTTAAACATTTTTTATCAAACAAAATAATAAATACTATTTTAGTAATATAATATAAAGTTACTATAAATATTTTTGTTCTCTCATATTATACCTCTATGTTACCTATAATTAATATCTTACTTTACTTATTTATTGCTAGTTATTTTTAATATTATATATCTATGTTTATTGCAATTTCTTAAAAAATACTATTAGGTTATAACTTATAGTGTATATATACAGGATGTCCCAGAAGTCGACGTCGTCCCTTCGAAGGCTGATAGACCAGATCATGACTCACCAGAATATCGTAATATGACCTTAGTAAAAAATCTTTAGTTTTCGAGATATTGGCACTTTTAATAATTTCTTAAAAATTACACCTCATGTCAGTTTTTAGACTGCCGAAATTACAATTTCCCGTATTGTGGGATACAAATTTGTATTGCGGAATCCTGAACAGTTCTGCTATTGACCACGGTTATAAGCAAAGCTAATAGAGTTTGAACTTTGTAGAAAAAAAGAAAACTTTTCCCTAATCGTGATTTCAAAAACTTTTTCTCCTAACTTTCACTATCCATACTGAACAAAAAATACACCACACTAACCTGGGTTGTTACTTTAAAAAGTTGCTAATTTTATGTAGTTTTTGAAATAGTAAAATAGTTGCTATGCTACGTCAAAACATTTTTTTGCTATTTTAAGTGCACAGAGAACACATTTTGAATGTTTTTCTTTAGTTAGAATTTCGAACAAAAACACTCGTTACATTGAAATCACCCAGATGTTTACTTAAAAATTGTACGTTGAAGTGTAAGATGCTTACTAATCTTAGAAACTAAACAGAATACAAGGATTTTTTTTAAACTGTAAGGAGAAAATATGCAAAGAAGGAGAACACATTAATAATATCGTTTAATGAGTTAGACTCGTTAGAGTGAGAGAATAGGTGTCGACACGCACGTCTTTTGTTTGTTCTATACATGAGTTTATTTATTAGTTACAAGTACGTTACGCTATTGATGTGCATCGTTTTGTTGTTTTCTTACTTTTAACGGATTTTGCATTGTAATCTGGACTTGAGTGCCTTAACCTTTCGCGATACAGATTAGTTGCAGCAGCACCGTTGCCTCTGTATTCCCCGTAAATGTAATGCATGTTAGCATACTGATGTATAGTATACGCCATAATGACTGGTAGTAAGACGCGTATCACAGAAACATAAAAGTCCAGAAGAGAGCCATGTCAGTTCTTTACTGTCTCCAAGCACACTTAAGTCCGAGTCACTAGGCAAAAGAAGTCCAAATTACAATGCAACAAACAAACTCATGTACTTATAGAACAAACAAAAGACGTGCGTGTCGTCACCCATTCTCTCACTCTAATGAGTCTAACTCATTAAATGATATTATTAATGTGTTCTCCTTCCTTGCATTTCTCCTTACAGTTTAAAAAAAATCCTCGTATTCTGTTTAGTTTCTAAGTTTAGTAAGCATCTTACACTTCAACGTACAATTTTTAAGTAAACATCTGGGTGATTTCAATGTAACGAGTGTTTTTGTTCGAAATTCTAACTAAAGAAAAACATTCAAAATGTGTTCTCTGTGCACTTAAAATAGCAAAAAAATTTTTTGACGTAGCTTAATAGCAACTATTTTACTATTTCGAAAACTACATAAAATGAGCAACTTTTTAAAGTAACAACCCAGGTTAGTGTTTGTATTTTTTGTCCAGTATGGATAGTGAAAGTAAGGAGAAAAAGTTTTTGAAATCACGATTAAGGAAAAGTTTTCTTTTTTTCTACAAAATTCAAACTCTATTAGCTTTGTTTATAACCGTGGTCAATAGCAGAACTGGTCAGGATTCCGCAATACAAATTTGTATCCCACAATACGGGAAATTGTAGTTGCGGCAGTCTAAAAACTGACATGAGGTGTAATTTTCAAGAAATTATGAAAAGTGCCAATATCTCGAAAACTAAAGAATTTTTACAAAGGTCATATTACGATATTCTGGTGAGTCATGAGCTGGTCTATCAGCTTTCGAAGGGACGACGTCAACTTCTGGGACATCCTGTATATTATATATATACACTAGTATTTTCCAATAAATATTTTTTCAGCCTTTTCTTTAAAGTTTAATTTTTTATTTCTTAAGAAACCTATTTTATTGTATATGAATGGTGACAAATATTGTCTAGTTCTCTTACCATAATAATTTTTAATATTTGGCAGTACATATTTACTCTGTGTTAGTTTTCTCGTATTATATTTATGCTCTATATTTTCTGTATATTTATTTATATTATACTGCTCTAGCGCTATAATGTAATCAACTTTTCATGTACAAGTAGTATCTCATATAGGTACTTTAAATAATTCATTGTAGTTATGTTTATATTTTACTTTTACTTTTTCATTTACCAGATATTTAAGGAGTCTCACTTGCAATTGTTTTATCCTGTCTAGTTGTGTTTTAAAGGTAAGGCCATAACTGCTTATGCCGTAGCTAATAAGTGAGTCTGCAAGTGCATAATATATTACATACAATATTTTTTTTTTCACAATTTTTTATTCACAAACTTACTAAGATGAAAGAATTTACCCAGTACTGATTGTAATCTATTACACACCTGATTCACCTGTAATTTCCAACTGAGTTTATCATCTAATATCAAGCCTAAATATATATATACTTATTTACTATTTCTATGTTTGTACATTTGCAGTTATTTTTAGTATTGTGATGACACTCGTAAGTATGTCCAGTTATATTTATGTTATTATTTAGCTTATTATTTTTACTGTAAGGTGAAGTTAATAATGTAAGTCCATTAGAGTTTCGTAGTTTACTAAAAGCTGCCCCTAGAAAAGGTGGCAGAACAGCTAGACGAAAAGGTAAAACCATGATTGCGACATATACACCACAAAAATTGAAAGAAGAGCCGAAGAAATAAAGCGGAAAAATGCTAAGATACAGATTAAGGCTGTTGTGAAAAGAAAGGTCTTAAATAGTGACAGTTCCATTGAAGACGACGACAGAATTAGCATCTATTCTGAAGAAGAACCAATGTTTGAAGAGGAAGCTGAAGTTTAAACAATTAATTTGGATAAATTCATTCCACTGAATAGTTCACCAAAAGAAGGAGACTCTGTATTAATATTATGTGAAGTAAAGAGCAAGCATATTTATTATATTGCAAGAGTCATAGGGGGAAAAGATAAAGAGACAGAGTTCAGTTTTATTCGCAAATCTGTTAAAAATCCAAACAAATTTCACCTGCCCGTCATTCCTGATCTTACCACAGTTCCGTTGTATGATATTAAAATGATTTTACCTAAGCCAGGTTTTACAGGAAGCACGAAAAGAACGCAAGGTTTATATTCTTTCGATGTTGACTTTTCAATTATTGATTTACGTTAAGTTGATAAGTATCCAATTTACTATGCTCAAAACATTGAAAGCTGGTAAGACAGTATTTAAGTTTTTTCTTGTTTTAATTTTTGCAAGACTTAGAAGTGAAATTATTTTATTTTATGTTGTAAAACAACAAAAGTAGCATAAGTTTCGGATTTTGTTTTTTTTTTCATAGTTTGCTGTTATTATTAATCTTAACGATCATATTGTGATTTTGCTACCAAGACTGATTAATATATGTAATTGATTGTACTGTCGGTTCTTGGTGGAAATTCATGTTGAACACTAATAAAACACAATTTTTCTTGCACTTTTTTCCACTATATTAAGATATAATTATCAATTTTAATAAATAACACGACCGGTTTCGAAATAAATCATCATCAGGTGTAGCTAATTAATTAGTAGCTACTAATTAATTAGCTAATTAATTAGCTACACCTGATGATAATTTATTTCGAAACCGGTCGTGTTTTTTATTGAAATTGATAATTATATCTTAATATAGTGGAAAAAGTGCAAGAAAAATTGTGTTTTATTAGTGTTCAAGACTGATTAAAGCAAAGACTGATACTTAATTATATTTAATTTGTAAGAAATAAAGATTTTAATTCATTTAATTTTGATTTTAAACACTTATGATTCATAGTACCCCATTTGATCCACTGTGACTCAAACTTTGATCCACTGTGACCCATTCATGGGCCACAATAGATTAATTAGCTGTATAAGAAAAAAAAATCTTATAAAATAAACCAAACTGTAAAAAAGGCATTTTAAAAAAGAAAGTGAAATATTAAACATACTTCTATATATTTAATTAAAAACCTCAGCCAAAAATGCAGAAATCGTCCCGTAGCTTACAACACCGCTCAAGTAAAAAATTGGCGGTTTTCAGATTTTAATGTTATTGCACGTCTAACCATTGGTCACATGGTATAGATTTTATCCAATTAGAAGCCGTCGGTTGGCCTCTCAACACCGCACAAGTCGATAGTATGTCATTCCTTTTTTCGTGAAAATCTTCGCGCTCTGTGATTATTGTTTTCCTATGTAAGTTTTATCGCTGAAGGGTCTATGCCAGAAGTTTTAATAGAAGATTAAGAGGTAAGCTTTGTAATAATGTAATGTAATGTTTATTGATTTACGCGTATTAATATAGAAAGAAATGATAATCGAATACGTTGTTGCAGTCATAAAACGAAACACTACGGATGAAGAATATTCTAACATGTGTTTAAAATTACTCAAAAGTACCTGGAAAAGGACATACCCACATGGAATATGATTCACTACACAGTGTAATAGAGCGTAAATAAATAAATTTACATTCCACAACAATACATGGCTATAACTAAAAGAGATAGAAATAATCCTGTGACTAGCGAAGTTTTATATTTGGATTTTAACTTTTTTTACCGACTTTTTGAAAGAATTAACTTATAAATCTATAAGGTTTGGTAAAATAAAAGGTGACCCAGTTATTCTGTGACAACTGGGTCACCTTTTTTTATACATCTGTATGTACGTATGCTACAATACATACTAAATGGCACGAGTTGGTATAAACTTGGTTTTGATGACGAGCTTCAGCCACCTTTATTGTTTTATATTTTATGCTATTCATTGGCATATAACCACATCGTTACATGCCAATTAATAGCATTAAACAAATAAATCACCTGCAGAAATATGCACCATACAATGGTACAATTTGTAAAAGCTATTGTCATTAAGAAGAAAGAGAACGCCATCTCAAAGGAATAAAAAAATACATACAAACAAAAACCTGGGATATCTGACAAAAAAAAGCAGACTTAATGTATTTGGTTAACAAAAGTCATATCCCCAGATACCATCGGTAATTTTATGAATGTTTACAAACATGGGTACTTATGAGTACTTATGAGTATAGCGAGTTTTTTTAATAAAGCTGATTTAGAAGGCTGAATTCAATACTTACGCCAAAACAAAACTAAGACAGTTACATAATCTATACTATTAATACAATAAAGAGGAAAAGTTTGTTTGTTTGTTATCATTGAATAAGCTCCGAAACTACTGGACCGAGTTTGATGAAATTTTGTACTGATGTAGAGTAAGTAGACCACGGGGAAGGACATACTTTTTATCGCGGAAAAGTGTACGTCTCTAAGCGTTTTGTTATAGTCGCTACGTATGTACTTATACACATACGATATTCAATTTGTTAAAACGAAATAAGTTAGTCGCTAATAAATATTGGAACCAACCACACGTCTTTTACTTATCTCTGTTAGTGCCCAAGAGAAACTAAACCTTAACAACGTAAACATATTGTCCAAAACGAGCCGGATATGTAGTGAGATAAACAAAAGCGACTCGGCGAATGTATACAATAGCCAGCCGGCCGGCAGAGATAAGCAAGTACTTAGGCATCGAAATCTTGTGTTTCGAACTTATAAACAACACGGCAGTGAGAATATTGTGTGAACATTGAACTTGTTTCTAACTTATATAGGTATATATTTAAACACTATTTAGAAGAAATCTAGGTTTTAATTCTTTAGCACAGAATGGTCAGTGGTGTACAAAAGCGAGGGAGACATGACAAGTATGATATCTACAACTCACTTGACTTTGACATTACAATTGCGTTCATAAACTATAGAAGAACTACGTTCGGGAACATCTCCCTTTCTTTACAAAAATAAGCTTAACATACGTAATCACTTAAATAACTAGGTTTAGTTCTAGTACGAACACTTCTGCTTCTGTGAGGTGGCTCTTCCGAAAGCTGCTCGTGAACGTTTTCATTGATATAGGGCTCCGACAGCTGACATGGTGTGTACAGATGAAATCCAGCAGCATCACTATGTACAGGAGGATCAGGAGGTGGTTGCTCAGTAACTGGTACATTAGGTGTTTTACTTTCAGGACACTGATCCCCTGCGAAAGGTTTAATGTGGACCCTGTTTCTTCTATAATCTTTCCCATCAACTGTGACTATATAAGATCTATCATTAATAACTTTGGTAACAACCCCAAAGCTCCATTTTTTATCAACTTCAGGATGTAGCTGAATGATCACTCTCTGGCCAATAGTTAAAAGGGCTGGTTGTCTACAATGCTTATCTACATTTCTCTTTATCTTCTCTTTTCTTTTTTTAATATTCTCAGCAACCTGAGGGATAACTCGAGGCTTGAGGTGCTGTAGTGTGCAAGGTAGACCGGTACGTGTACGCCTAGAAAACAGTTTCTGTGCTGGGCTGGTGTTATCCATTTCAATTGGAACATTTCTTAAGTGAAGTAGACCATACCACAAATCTTTTTTAGTTTGAAGGCTCTGAACGACTAATTTCTTTGCTATTTTCACAGCTGCTTCAGCCTTGCCATTAGACTCTGGGTGATGAGGCGAAGATGTCACATGTTCTATTCCCCATGCCAGTGTGAAAGATCTAAATTGTTCATTAACAAAATTTGTAGCATTGTCCGTACAGATTCTTTGAGGAATACCATGTCTTGCGAAATTTTTCTTGCATATTTGTACAATTTCTCTGGCAGTAAGTGAAGTTAGGCTGTCTAATTCAAAAAAATCTGAGAAGTGGTCAACAGATACTAAATATCGCAGATCGCCAACTGAGAAAACATCCATAGAAATATATTGAAAAGGATATAGAGGAACATCATGACACACCAGAGTTAATTTCTGTAAACTTGGTGAATGAGCTGCACATATTAAACATTTCTGAATAAAATCCTTTATGTCTGCCGACATGTTTGGCCAGTAAATGTTAGCTCTAGCCAGACGAAGTGTACTTGATACTCCATTGTGAGATACATGTAGTCTATGTAACATTTCGCTTTGTAATGATTTCGGAATAACTACTTGATCATTTCGAAATATCAAGCCATCAGAAGTAGATAATTCGTGACTAATCCCATTAAATATTTTTAGAGACTCTGGTAGTGCAGAGATGTATTTAGGGAATCCATACTTTATATATTCTATTAACTTTAACAATGTATCATCCTTCAATGTTTCTTCTTTAATTTTTTTCAATAACTGATCTGAAATTTTTAAATACTTAATCCTGGATATGTTAGCTATAATTTTGAATACTTTTCTTTCCTTCAACTTAGTTTCCAACTCATAATTCTTATCTATCTCTGACGTGACAGGAGCTCTTGATAGAGTATCTGCAACTTGATTGTCTTTACCTTGAATAAACACCAGATGGACATTGTATTTTTGGAGTGTTAACAACATCATTTGCAGACGTTTTGGAGCGTCTACCAGTGGCTTGTTAACAATATTTATGAGCGGTCGGTGGTCAGTTTTAACGATAGTCCTTGAGCTTCCTGCAATATATTGATTAAATCTGGTACATGCAAAAACTACCGCCAACATCTCTTTTTCTATCTGTGCGTATCTTTTTTCTGTAGGGGTTAAACATCTGGATGCAAAAGAAATTATCTTGTTATCCTGATACATAGCCGCACCAAGTCCAAACTCACTGGCATCACATTCTATTGTTACTTCTTTGTTTACATCAAAATATTGCAAGGTAGGTAAGTTACTAATAAGATTCTTCAAAGCTTGAAACTCTTTTTCTTCTTCAGCTGTCCAAACAAATTCTGTATCTTTTTTAGTCAAATTTCTCAGTTTATGTGCATGAAAACTTAGATTATTAATGAACTTGCTGAGGTAGCCCACCATGCCGAGGAATCTAAGCACTTCTTTTGCATTTTTTGGTGTAGGCATATTAACTATGGCATCTACTTTGGTTTCATCTACTTTTAGACCTTCATTGGTAAGTACACGGCCATAAAATTTAACAGACTTATGAAGCAACTTAACTTTTTCTCTATTTAATTTACAGTTAACTTTACGTAATCGTTGCAACAATTTCTCAAAATTTTTATTATGGTCTACCATAGCCTCATCAATGGTATCTCCCACTCCATATATTAGGATATCATCTGCTATGATTTCAATTCCTTTCAGGTCCTTCAGAAGACTTGTGAGTTGTTGTTGGAATATCTCGGGTGAAACACTGAGGCCAAAGGGTAATCTCTTCCACCTGAAACGGCCAAAAGGGGTCCAAAATGTAGTTAATTTGCTACTACTTTCATTTAGTTTACATTGCCAGAAACCTTTTTTTGCATCGATAGTACTGAATATCTTAGCATTTTTCAGCTCAGGTAACATTTCATCCAGGGTATTAAATTGAAAATGGGGTCGTTTCAGCGCCTTATTCAAAGGTATAGGGTCAAGACAAATTCTAAACTTCTCATTTCTATTAACAATCAAAATATTATTTACCCAATCCTTGTGCTGTTTTTCTTTCACTATTATGCCATCTTTTTCCAATTTCTCCAACTCCACTTTCAATTTCTCTCGAAGACATATTGGAACACGACGAGCCGGTTGTATGCGGGGAGGAACAGTTTCATCAATTTCCAAAGAAACTTCGCCAGGAAGGCTGCCGTAACCTTCAAATACATCTGCATAACTTTCCAAAATCTTATTTATGTCAGTATTATGGTGAGATGAAATGGTGTCGCAGTACTTAATGAAACCTAGGGCAACACAGGCCTTTTCTGAAAGTAGTGGCTCATGCTTAACATCAACAATATGGAATTTAATTTTAAAGTTTGTGTTCTTTCTTTTACAGGTAAATATGGCAACACCATAATTTGATATTGGAGAGCCATTAAAGCATTTTAACTTCTGAGTGGCTGGAGCAAGAGAAGAAAGATTATTTTTGCCAGTTATTTTTTTATACTGTTCGGCTCCCATGACACAAACTTGTGCTCCGGTATCTAAAGTACAATAAATTTTATGCCATTCATTACCTTTTTTAAATAACAAAGGGGCTTCCATATGACCAGAAACTTTATTTGCTCGGACCTCTGAAATGTACACGCTGTCATCCGATGAATCATCTTCTACTTCTATTTCCTTCACCGAGACACCTTTCTTCTTACATACAGATTTGAAATGGTTACGACCTCCACAGCCTTCACATCGGGTACCCCAAGCTGGACAAACTTTCTTCTTAAACACATGCATATTACCACAGAACTTGCACTTTTTAGGTCCTTCTGTAGCTTCCTTCTTCACATGTTTTGATATCTTGTTAACCTCATTAACCTTCTGCAAGTCTGACACATGAGCTGATGCCCTTTCCGCTGAACGGCATATGTTAATAGCAACATCTAAGGTGAGGTTCTCATTCCGCATCAGTTCTGACATGACTTTGCTGTCTCTAATACCAACTACGATCCGGTCCCGCAGCATTTCTTCCTTGATAGTGTCAGGATAATGGCAAGGTTTTATTAATTTTCTTAAACTGAGCAAAAAATCATCAAAATTTTCGTCCGTGTTCTGGCCTCTAATATTGAAAACATAACGAGAGTGAATAATATTAGTCTTCTTTATGATTTCTTCTTCCATTTTAATGAATATAGATTTTTCTTTCTTTTTATCTCTCTCTGACAGGTTAAAATCCATGTACTTCTTCATAGCTGCGTTCCCAATGGCATTTAGTAGAATGCCCGCTTTTATTTCGTCTTTCTCGGGGCCCCAATTGTTCATACCAGTGGCTATACAGTAGTTTTCCCATCTGTTCCGAAAAAACTCCATATTCTCGTACGGGTCTCCTGTTTCCACTTCAAGAGGCTGGGGCCAGGGCACGCTTACGCTGGATTTTAAAGTGGATCCGACGGCGGCGTCACTGGATGGCGCCGACATCCGAGTAATTTGCTGCTGCATCAATTCCATCTGCGTCTCCATAGTACGCATCAATTGCGTCTGCTGCTCCAGCAGACGGATCAGATTTTCGTCAGCCATTTTTATGACACCATGTTTCTAACTTATATAGGTATATATTTAAACACTATTTAGAAGAAATCTAGGTTTTAATTCTTTAGCACAGAATGGTCAGTGGTGTACAAAAGCGAGGGAGACATGACAAGTATGATATCTACAACTCACTTGACTTTGACATTACAATTGCGTTCATAAACTATAGAAGAACTACGTTCGGGAACAGAACTATAACATGGAATAAGTGACTATAATTATTAAATTCAGTAAAAATGAGTACTACACTTACTAAAGAACAAAGTGAATACTTGAGTGCGTTAGAGGATGCGGCTAATGTGCTACTTAAAACCCAAACAAACTTAAAGAAGTGTCCAAAAGCGAGATTAACTGAAGGTTACATTAAGGCGAGGTTAGAAAGTGTCGAAGAGTATTGGAACACGTTTAATACAAACCATCAAGCTTTTACAAAATGTACCCCTCGAGAACAACGCGGAGTATTAAATTACTTTTTGAATGAATATTTCTACACATACGAAGAACTTTACCATAACCTGAAAGCCGATTTGTTGGACTTATTGAATAAACCACAACTATGTATACAACAACAATCATCGGAACAATGTGTAGAAAATAGTTCTGTGTTTGTGAAGCTACCGCGCATACAGTTACCCAGTTTTTCAGGAAAGTATGAAGAATTTCCTACATATAAAGACTTATTTACATCGCTTGTACATGAAAACAAGTCTTTGTCGGGGGTACAGAAGCTACATTACTTGAAGACAAGTTTGATGGGAGAAGCTGAGGCGTTATTAAAAAATATTTCTATTACGGAGACTAATTATGTCCAAGCTTGGGAGATACTCAATAACAGGTATGGAAATAAAAGGCTAATAACTACATCTTTGTTGAAGAGACTTTTTTATCAAAAGAAAATTAGCAATCAATCTGCGCCGTTCATAAAATCCTTAGTGGACACTACTACAGAATGTTTGAATAGCCTTAACAACTTAGAATTAGCAACTGAACAGTGGGATCCAATGATCGTCTTCTTAGTTGTAAAAAAATTGGACGTGTTGACACACAAAGAATGGGAAGAGTGCGCTTATAACAAAGATGTTGATGAATTACCGAAATGGATTAAATTGAAAGAATTTTTAGAAGCTAAGTTCCGCACTTTAGAAGTGGTGACACCTGTAACTTCACGCACTGTAGGAGAACGCATACAAAGAACATTCCATGTTATAAACAATAATGAGAGACCAAACACAAATACTTCTGCCGTTCCAAACACAAATGCGGTTTGTATTTTCTGTAACGAAAATCATTATATTTACAACTCTAAAAGTTTTACAAGACAGCTCGTAGAACAAAGAAACAACATTGTAAAGAATAACCGTTTATCCTCCTGGGTGTCCTGTAAAACCCTACAATTTTTACAATTTTTTTGCCACACCACGCTGGACATAAATAAAAAAGAAGGAGATATTGGGCATTTGCGTATAGATTTAATAAAAATTTTAGAGGGAATTTTAAAAATTTCTGCGACAAACCGTCGTGCCGGCACCCGGCACGCGACACTGAGTACTTGACAGCTTTCGGTTAGTATGAAAAAAAATTCAAATTTCAATAATTTCAAATAGGAATGCAAATTGAACACTTTATTAGAAATAGTATATATTCTAGTGCCTAGGAATGTCATTAATTAATAATAGAATTAAGTACATTAGTTACAATGATTGTTTTTGTAAGACAGTCCCGTCAAAAAAGCCTTTTTTCCGAGGGTTTTTATTCTTTTGTTTGTTTTCAATGCACAATGAGTGTGCATTGAAAACAAACAAAAGTGGCACAAAATTGATTTTAAATATATTGAACTATTTAAAAATACAAAAACATGTGAATAAATATGTCCCAGCTACAGTTTATTGAGCAACAAACCATGTCCTGTTTTTCATAAAAACTGTAATTTGTATTATATCTCTGAGATCCAATCGTAGTAATAGTACTAGATGTTTTGTATTGAAATTAAATTTCTAAAGTATCCACCTATGTAAATAAAGCAAATTTTACAATATTAACACATAAATATGGCATTATTTGGGGTCTGAAATAAATAAGTTTGAAAAAAAAAGAACTCGTGTATTTTTTGCATCAAGATTCCTTTTATTTAGTTAGTTATTTTAAAATTATAATTCCGTCATCACGTAGGCAATTTAATCTAGTTTCTAAATATGTATAATATATATAGGTTTAAGTTACAATTTATCAATATAATCTTGAAAAACTACAAGGCGGGAGTCGCGCCCGTGATTCGCCAAATTGGCCCGCGATGGCCCGACGCCAGCTCATTTCGGCCATTTTTCGGCCCGACGGTGTAGAGGATAAGTTTTAACTGTTTGATACCTAACCACCCTGTTTACCGATGCAAGCAAAAGACGTCGTGCAAAATTTGTAAAAGAAGACACCACTCCTTATTACATTCTGTAAGACCCTATACAACTGGAGATGGCACAGCGACTGATACAGAACCAAACCTAGATACACTTGAGACAGAGACAACCTTGAAAACACACTATTCTAGAGAAAAACAAATTGAGGGTCAAGAAGTATTGTTAGCAACAGCGAGCAACGGAGAGTCACACACCTGTCGCGCCCTTATTGATCAAGGTTCCGAAGCATCATTTGTCACAGCTAGAATAGTTGACTTATTGAAGTTAAAGAAAACGAAGATAAAGGGTAAGGTTTCTGGCGTGGGAGAAGAAGAGTTATATATTGAGAACAAGGTGACTTTGTCACTTCTAACAAGGGTTAAGAAAGATATTCAAGTAAATGCTTATGTAATGAAGAAAATTTCATCTCACCTGCCAGCTAAAGATATAAAGATTAACATACCAAAATTAAATACATTGATTTTGGCAGACCCAACGTATGGAAGTCCGGGTAAAATTGATATTTTACTTGGCGCCGAAGTTTATGCAAAAATCTTAGAAGTAGGCCTGATAAAGCTCCAAGACAACTTAATAGCACAAAAAACACTTCTTGGATGGATAATATCTGGTCAAACAAAACAAACACCCTTGCAGTCAATTCAAAGAACAAGTTTGTTTGCCACTGTAAAGGAAGATAATGATTTATTGCGTAAATTTTGGGAAATAGAAACAGAATCTTACACAAAAAGAAGAGTCCTAACACAAGAAGAAGAAAAATGTGAGATGATATACAAAAATACAACAATTAGAGAAGAGAGTGGTAGATACGTTGTTTAACTACCACTGAAACAAACTATTGAAGAAACAATACAACAAGTAGGAAGCACAAAGGAACAAAGTAAAATAAGATTCAAACAATTAGAGAGAAAATTTGAGAAGAACACAAAACTAAAGGAAGAATACTCAAAGGTCATTACAGAATACATAGATATGGGACATATGAAGAAAGTAGACAATGAAGAAGATAAGAAATCAATATACTTACCTCATCACGCTGTGATCAGAGAAGACAAAGATACAACGAAGGTTCGTGTCGTCTACGATGCTTCTGCGAAAGGAACGGGTGGTTATTCGTTAAATGATACAATGATGATAGGACCTGTACTTCAACCCGATCTTCGTAGTCTGATCACACGCTGGAGAAGAAATAGAATATGTATAGTAGGAGATATAATCAAAATGTACAGAAATATCAAAATGACAAAAGAACTTACCGATTTACAGCGCATCGTCTGGCGTTATAATTCTACAGAAGAAATACAGAGTTACAAATTACTTACCGTTACTTTTGATACAGCCGCAGCACCTTACCTTGCTGTGAACACTTAATAAACTAGCCGATGATGAATTCAATGAATATCCTGAAGCAGCTGCTGCTATAAAACAATCGTTCTATATGGATGATTTAATGTTAACCCATGACAACGAAGAAGGGATGAAGAAACTATGCCAAGATATAAAAACAGTACTAGAAAGAGGTGGTTTTAAACTACAGAAATGGTCTAGTAACTCAGAAGGAGTTTTAAGTTTTCTAAACAACAAAGAAGATAAAATTGAAGACAAATTAGAAATCAAATTAGGTAACATAATAAAGATATTGGGATTATCGTGGAATAGAAAAAGAGATACATTTAAAATTACAGTAAACTTACCTGAGTTGAGACATCCTGTAACAAAAATAAGTATATTATCTGACGTAGCTCGGATATTTGACCTGGCGCCTGTTGTGATAACAGCCAAAGTTATGATACAAAAATTGTGGTTGAATAATATTACCTGGGATGATGAGTTGCCTGATGATCTGAAAGAAGAATGGATTAATTATAGAAAACAATTAACAAACTTGCAAAATATATAAATTCCTCGTTGGCTTCGAGAAACACCCAAATGTAAGGAGATAGAGATACATGGCTTTTCGGATGCTTCAATCTTATGATATGCAGCAGTAACATACCTGCGAGTTCTTGATGAAGATAACAACGTGCATGTGACAATTTTAGCATCCAGAACCAAGGTTGCACCGCTGAAATAACTAACAATACCTGGACTCAAGCTTTGTGGTGCAGCGTTACTAGCCGAGCTTATCCATGACATGAAAGAGTTGTTAGAAGTACCAAATAACAAGATTTTTGCTTACACTGATTCATTAGTAGTTTTGTCATGGCTACAATCGCAACCAAATCGATGGCAAACATTTGTTGGCAATAGAGTAGTAGACATATTGCGAGTTCTAGATAATAGTCAATGGAGATTTATACAGTCAGAAGAGAACCCAGCAGATATCGCGACACGAGGAGTAAAAGATCAAGATCTGAGTATGCAAGATATTTGGTGGACAGGACCTGACTGTCTGAAACATATAGAAATTAATGACAAAAAATTAGATATACCACAAACTGAAATAGAAGTAAAAATATCTTTGCATACACACAATTTGGAAGAAGAGAAACCAATTTGGGAAAGGTTTTCTACTTTAACCAGAATGAAGAGAGTACTAGCTTATTGTTTAAGATTTAGAAATAATAAAAAAGAAAGAGAGACATATTTAACTACAGATGAATTGGAAGAAATATTGAAAAGATGCATAAAATATTACCAAAACAAAATGTATGAAGGAGAGATTAAAGATATAAACAAAGATGGTTGTGTAAGAAAACAGAGTGCTCTAACTACACTTTGGCCATTCTTAGATAAGAATGGTGTTTTAAAAGTGGGAGGAAGATTAGAAAACGCTAATGTACCAGAGAATTTGAAACATCCAATAATTATACCCAAAGGTGAACATATTACACAACTCATAATAAAAGAAGCACACATAAAAACTTTACATGGTACTATTCAAGCAATGATGGCTTATATTCGTAGTAGATATTGGGTGACTGGACTAAAGGCAGCAGTAAGAAAATACATTCGGTCATGTAAAATTTGCATAATCAAAAAGGCGAAGATGAAGCACCAACTGATGGGTCAGTTACCAGCAGTCAGAGTACGACCACACAGAGCGTTTTTAAACAGTGGTGTAGATTACGCAGGTCCGATTCAAGTTCGTACTTCAAAGGGCCGAGGTCACCACGCTACAACAGGTTACATCTGCCATTTCATTTGTATGGCTACGCGTGCTATTCATCTAGAAATGGTTACAGATCTCTCCTCACAAGCCTTTATAGCTGCCTTCAGAAGATTTGTGTCGAGAAGAGGTCCATGCACGCATCTATGGAGTGATAACGGCCCTAACTTCGTTGGTGCCGCTAAAGAATTGAAAGAGATGTTTAAAAAGGGTAGCCAGAGTATATCAAAAGAAGTGGCAGAGCTCTTAGCCAGTGAAGGAACAACGTGGCACTTCATCCCACCTAGGATGCCGAACTGCGGCGGTTTATGGAAAGCAGGAGTACAGTCGGCCAAAAGACACCTTACAAAAGTTATAGGATCCGCCACACTTACATTTGAAGAAATAACTACGCTATTAACACAGGTGGAGGCGTGCCTAAATTCTCGACCAATATGCCAACTAGATGAGACTATAGATTCACTTACACCGCTAACCCCAGGACATTTTCTGGTCGGTGAACCACTGGTCAGTATCCCTGATGACAACTATGAAACTAAGAACGTCAATCTTCTCAGTAGATGGCAAAACATTCAAAGAATGCTACAACACTTCTGGCGGCGATGGCAATCAGAATATTTAAACACAATGCAACAACGATACAAATGGCAAGTGCTAATACCATCGATCAAGGTTAATGACATTGTTATTATCAAAGAAGCAGATTTTCCGCCTTCTAAATGGCTACTGGGAGTAGTGAAGACTGTCCATCCCGGCAAGGACGAATTAGTGCGGGTGGCTACCATTCGTTGCAAGGGAGGCTCTTTGTACAAGAGACCAGTCTCAAAACTAATAGTCCTTCCTAATGAAGAAGCACCAGTCTAGCCATTTACGGTGGGCGGTGTTGATTAGATTAGTATTTTGATTAATTTTCTTAAAGTATTTTCTTCATAAAAATTTAAATCCAATGGTTATAAGAAATAGATTTATATAGAAGTAGTATTTTAGATGGTAGGCATATTTTTTATGTTTTCACAAATCTATTTTATTGTTTTAAGGTTCATTCTATTATAGTTACATTTCATTGAATACTTCATTGCCCTTGAGAGTAGAGATTTGCACTTCTGTTTAAATTACAATTAAATCTTATTTTAATAATTAATCAAAAAAAAATTAAGATATACAGTCCATTGTAAAATTTCATTATTGTTATAAAACAGTTCGTTTTGGTGGGCAGAATGTCTAAGCGTTTTGTTATAGTCTCTACGTATGTACTTATACACATACGATATTCAATTTGTTAAAACGAAATAAGTTAGTCGCTAATAAATATTGGAACCAACCACACGTCTTTTACTTATCTCTGTCAGTGCCCAAGAGAAACTAAACCTTAACAACGTAAACAGTACGGTTTCAACGAAACAACTTTTACGCGCACGAAGTTGCGGGCAACATCTAGTTTAAAATACACTTAATTTTGTTGAGTAAGTTAGCTATACCGAGTTAATACTCCAAGTGCCATTACCATTCGTTATATTATAACTAAGTATACCTATTACTTATCGAAGTTGTAACGTAGTTACATTTTTACTAATTAATTTCGTTAAAATCGATACCCTCAACGCCATCTATGGTATATGGTGGTAACTACGGTTATAGGTTCAAGTCGTTATCCTCAACGCCATCTATGTTACATTGAAGTAACTACGGTTATGGATTCAATAGGTATCGACTTATTGATTTGAATCTAATTCTTTTTCATTTTAAACACAATAATCTTTTTTTAAACAACTTAAAATACACCAGTTTTGCGTTATTAGGTTATTATTCTAAATAACTCAATATATTTCTACCGTGGCAAAAACTCTTAGGTGTATAGTCAACTTTAAAAAAAAATCTATAAATCAGGTATATAAGCCTGACGCGCGATTGACATTGCCTTTTTATATTTCATTTTGGACATCTTTAATTGTTTGAGTGTGGTTACTTTAAAATTCCACGTTTCTTTTTCAAGTAATTTTAAACCCTGTCTTAAGGTGAGTTCGTATATCTGTGTCGTGTAACTCTTAAATAAACGTGTAGATTTCGCTTTAATAATTTTATATTGTTATTTTCCAAATTACTTATAAATATCAAGTTGTAAAATTGTAAATGTCAATTGTAAACGTCAAAATTGTTTTTTGTGAACGTGGGAACTTTCCCCATTTAATTAATTAGATGTTAGAATCAATGTAGGCCTGTTTTATCAACACGCATTCTTGTAGTTTCACATCTGGTTGCCTAGTTTTATATTTTTTATGTTTATGCGTGTTGTAAAATTATAACCTGTCAAACATCATGTAATTTTGCATTGCAAACTTTTAATTGTTTTTTAAACATTCGCTTTCTTAATTTGTAAGGGGCCGCGACCTTGGATTCGGGACACCGGTATCCGAGGCCGCGGTACGAGAAAACAAGCTCTGCATATCTGGACTTATCATTCCAGGGTTCTAAGTTCCGGGTACAAGCCCCAGAACCTTGCTTGGAACAACCTACGTTCCGGCCAGAGACTTTTGTTCCGGTCAAGGAGCCCGAAGGACAAATACTGACGGTCTGAATTTCGTTCCGGCCTGTGACAGGAGACGGACCACTTACACCGGACTGCGGAGCTGTTGGAGACGGACACCTCCTGCGGAGTTAAGTGCCGTGTGCCATTACTGCCCTAGCCTCCCCGTTAACCCAAAGGCTGAACCAGACTTCGTCGGCTAGACCACCCACGACCCCCTTCTAGTCAAATTATTTTAAAAAATATATTATTGTTACAGTATTTTGGGTTTCTTTTAATCACACCTGTAACAAAGTCTGATTGTTCATAAGGATAGATATTCTTTTATTTAATCTAAGCTAATACTTTAATTTCTCCATTAAAATGTGAACCACATTTTACGTATTAGCTCATTAAGTAATTAACAATAAAATTATGATTATTCGTAAAATATTATAAGTGTATTTTGCAATTACAGTGTTTCCAATAAATAAAGATAAAATAAATGGACGTTTTCAAAAAAAAATGGCACGCCGAAAATGAGCTGTCCACCAACTTTGATAGTTAATATCTCAGCAACCTTTTTACATTTGACCAGTAAGATAAATATTTCTAATAGAGAAAGCATTAGTTATTATAATTTAATATAATAAAAATTTTAAGATCCTTGTTATAATAAAATATTGGCAAAAATGTATCAAAGGCACACGCAAATTTTGATGTCCATCTTACACTTTGCTATCTTTACAGTGAATTATAATGTCCCAAAAATACCTTTGAATATAATTTATGGTTTTCAGTCCAAACAAAATTGTTTCTTTTTTTAATTATTAATTAATAATAAATTTTAATAAATAATCATTATACAGTGTGTCCCGGCGATATATCGGAGCCTTTAGTGGTAAAAAATATGAAATTTTTAACGACAAATTGCCCCAAAAATATTATTTTTCTCTCACGTTTGTGAAATGGCAGCCATTTTATTTTTTGGTAACCAAGACCCGAGCTCTCGTACTAATTCGACCACCACTTCTCATGTAAATGTCCTAAGAACATAAAAAAGGTCTCATTTGATAGTTAAATATGTGGACAACAATTAACAGTTAAAATGTTTTAATTTTCTTTCAACAAAAAAAACAAAAAAAAGCTGCTATTGTTACGGCGGACGGTAATGTCGAGGACATTCTAGAAGGTGCAGTGGCGTAGCGTGGGTGTCTGCCGCCCCTTAGGTTTTGCCGCCCCCTTATTTAGTTTTTTTGTATACAATACATTACCAACATACATTAATGCTAGAAAACTTTTCGGCAAGAACAGTCACCGTTATTTTGAATTATACCTTCAGGTTAGATTTTAAATATAAAAATTATCTAAGTTTTAATTATTTTACTTCAACCTATGCCAACCTAGACGAAATTTCAACAAAAAAAATTTATGTACACTAGAAATTTATTGAAAAAAATGTAAGTAAGTAACTAAGAAGTACAACAGAACATTCGTTTTTAATGAAAAAATACGTCTACTTTTTATAAAAGCAAAGTATATAATATAGCACCATCAATGGTTATGGCATCAAACACCTCTTGCTCAATAGTTAATAATAATTAATATAATATGTAAATATGGTTTGACGCACGAGACGTAGTTAGTAGTTTAATTATTAAAATATATGTGATATGAATAATTTTATGTTAAATAAAACATTTGGTTTTTCATTATTTCAAAAGAGCAAAGTTAAAAATTTGCTCAAAATTACTCCCGCGGCCCGGCCCGTGTCGACTCCAGCGCTATGTGTACGCGCACTCGATTAGGCGAACTACAACGTTCTACCTCGCCCAATAGATTACACTAAATGGGAAAAATGAAAACTAGTGTTGTTTTGTATTACAATAGATATTATTTTACTAGCTAACATAGATTTAGGCTAGGTACGAAAAACTCAATCAACACTTTACACCACAGGTAGGTAGGTGTATATAGAAGAGTGAGATTTTGCCGCCCCCTTAAAAGTGACGCCCGGGGCGGGCCGCCCACCTCGCCCCCACTACGCTACGCCACTGAGAAGGCGTGAGAAAGAAAATATTCCCAAACTTTCTCGAATATCCTAGAGCCTAGCTCTCTGAATATATAAGAGACAGGTGTCGCCCGCCAGAGTTAGTTCGATTTGAACAGCGAAACAAGCGATTTCGAAACGAAAAAGAAAAAAGTTATCTGTAAGCCTTTATTTTGAAGTATCACGTGTGAGTAGTATTTTTAATAGTGTGTTTAATTAATTCTAATGGTTTTTTTCTTTACTTTTGATTGTAATTTCCTTAAATATATTTTTTTCTTTGTCTCAACGTAGGTACCCCACGTTTACGTAACAATATCTGAGTAGTTTGGTTTCATAATTGGTCAAATCCCAAAATACACCTTTTTAAACTGACAATGCAGCTATATTCACTTTGTAAAAATAAACCATTATTTTTATCTCAAACCCGGCCAAATCCTTGCGTTTGCCTTTAAAATAGACTTCAAACGTGATATTGGTATCAATAACGGTCAAATCCTGGACAGTTAATTATCAAAATTAGACAAATCCACTTCAACCAATCAGGGATGAGTTCTTAGTATGGGACCAGCGGCCAATTTGAATTCTTGTCCTTGACGTAGCTTGCCACGAAGAGTGTTTCTCCGCGTTTTTTATTGAAAAAAAATAGTTAAAATGGAAGAATCGCTAGAGAATATACAAGAAACAGAAGGTAATTTATCGAGAAAACGGATTCCTCAAACAAAAAAGTGGAAGTGTAATGAGAAAAAAGTTTCTCGGTAAGTAAACTTTTTGCTTCACCTCGCCGAGTGTTTGCCAGCAGGGTAGTTCAACATTTTAGTTTTTGGTTACCTTTTGTGTGAATATCTGATAGAACTGGTACAATGTTTATTTTTATGAGCTTAATTTATAATAATTTATTTTTGAAAATGTTAACAATAAATTAAATTTCACTTGAAATATGAATGGAGCTGTGATTAGGTTTAAATAAATAATATAATTAAGGATTAAGGTTAAATAAATATACTGCATTTTTATTTCTATATTATTTTCCCTCCCATATAATGTAACTTCAATATTTTTGACCACATTTGGCAACCCCTGGCTGATACTGTCATTGAAGTTCAAAACTAGCCAAATCCTTTTATGAACTTTCAAATTCAGCCATATCCAAAACGTGAACTTTCAAATCTGGTCAAATAATGACTTGAGAATCAAAATCAGACAAATCCAAATTTAAAACATGAACTTTGGTTCTTATTCTTATAGGAACAAGGCTTTATTCCCTTTACATTTTATATTGATATCGCATTTGAATTACCCGCTTCAATCTTTGTTTGGTTGGAGGTGGCCATGTGAAAAATATTGAAATCTTGCTATTGTATAAAATGACCTAAAATGGACTTGACCAAATTTGATACCAAACCACTCATCTATAAAATGTTTATTTAATTTATATTTAACAGAATACAATGCCTAGACGTAAAAGGGGGGGAGATCTTGCCAGTTCTGCAGCGAAACGGCGGAAACAAAAACGACGACGAGAACAAGGAATGAAAGGATGGTCATCCAGAAATCATGAAAACTAACGCAATAGGTCGAATATACACTGTACATCCAAACAAAGCCAAATGTTTCTATCTCCGGATGTTGTTACACGAAATACGGGGACCAACAAGTTTCACAGATCTCAGGACTTATGACGGCTACCTATGCTCTGGCAGAAAAAGTTATAACTTTTTCTGGTACTGTTTTACCGCTGTGCATTTTCTTAGACGGTTGGAGGTTTAAGGTACATACTAACATACCTCCAGTTTTACAATGTTTTAAATGTTTATTATTTAACCATTCTGCAAAATATTGTTTTAATGAACAAGCATGTTCAAAGTGTGCAGAGAATCATTACTATAAGGAATGCACATCTGAGGTTTTAAAATGTAAGAATTGTGGAGGTAATCACCTGGCTATATCTAAGGAGTGTCCTATTAAGGCCTCTAAAATTATCAAAAAAATATCGTTAAGAAATAATACTAGCAATACTACATATGCAAACATAACAAATACTCTAGCAGCTTTTCCACCTCTTGCGAAATCTAAACCTCAGAATGTTAAAACCGTATCAGAAAAGATAAGTGCCCAAGACATTTTAAACAATTAAAAAATTTTAGAAGCCATAATAAGCACTATTGTATGTATAGGCAGGGCCGAGCCGCCCCTATGTGCGATGTGTGCAGCGCACACAGGCGCCAAGACGACGGGGGCGCCGCGGGCGGCTAAAACATGAAGATTCGTAAAAATGAGGCGCTTCATAGGTTTCGCACACAGGCGCTGCCGGGGGTCGGCACGGCCCTGTGTATAGGTAACTCAAATGATATTAATACTACATTACATATTAAGGAAACATTAATTAAAAACTTTAATAAGTAATTATGGACATTATTAATATCGTACAACATAACATTCAGAGCATAAATAATAAAAAACCTTAACTTCAATCCCTTTCATTAGATAAAGAAATAGACATTGCCTTACTAAATGAAACTTGTCTTAAAACTTCAAGTCCACGGGTTCATTTCCCTGGATATAACTTTATCTTCAAAAATGCCAAAAATGAACACGGAGGTGTAGCAATAGCATTAAAAAATTCTATAAAGTATAGACTTCAAACTCCAAATTTTTAAGACATTCAAAGCATGGCCTATCCATAGAAACAAGTTTAGGTCCTATTACTGCCCTGTGTGTTTATAGTCCACCTAAAAACAAAATTAATACAAAAGAGTAATTAACAGTCTTCCCAAACCCTTCATCATAGCGGGTGATTTTAACGCCCATCATGTAGAATTTGGTTGTACAATTAATAATAATAGAGGAAAGGATTTATACGAAATTATAGATGAATTTAATTTATGCATTTTAAATACTGGTAGTGCAACTATGGTAGGTAGACCAAACAATAATTTATCGGCAACTGACATAACACTGGTAAGTCCAGAGATAGCTCCTTACTGTGAATAGCAAGTTGGTGATGATCCGTTGGGAAGCTACCACTTCCCGACATTTACTAAAATTAAAATTTCTCCTTATCACTATGATATAAATAAAAATGTAAATAAATATGTATATATGGTTCGGTAAAATCAATTACGGATATTTTGGGCATATGATCTGCTGCTTATGTAAAGACGTTTAAGCAGAAAAATAATTTTCATACTCGAAAAAAAATTTTTTTCTTTATATGGGCGAGCTTGCGTTTTGCGGAGAGTCACCCATACAAGAGATGATTTTTTACTTTGAGTATGACAATTATTTTTTTGCCTAAACGTCTTTACATAAGCAATGGATCATGTGCCCGAAGTATCCGTAATTGATTTTCAGAGACCTTATATAGTAGAGCTAATTGGGAAAAGTATTTAAATATGTCAAAAAGTCTATTTAATGATTTTGTATATAATTTTCAAAATCCTATAGAAAGTTATAACTGTTTTTGTGACCTTAATACATTAAGACAAGAATGTATACCTAAAGTTCATGTTAACTCTAATAAGAAATTAAAAAAGTCACCTGCACCTTGGTGGAATGATACTTGTGAGAGAGCTGTAAAAGATTGTAAAGAGGCTTTGAAATTATACAGAAATAATTTAAATATGGAAAATTATATTAACTATAAGAGATTAGATGCTCTTAAAAAAACAATTATAAAGGAAGAGAAGAAGAAAAGTTGGCATAATTTATGTTCTTCATTTAAAAGATATACTCCAGTAACTAACATATAGAAATTTATTAAAAAATATAAACGCTTAGATGTTAATGTTATTAGCAAATGTGATAGTTTTATTCCTGAATTTTTAGAAAAGTTTACACATTATGAAGAATGTGATAGTTCATTAGCAGATATTTTTAAAAGTAACAATGATAGTGAATATTTTAATTTCTTTATGAAAGAGTTTAGTTGGGATGAATTTTATACTTCATTAATGTCAAGAAGAGATTCTACTCCTGGTTTGGATAATTTTCCATATTTAATGATTAAAGCTGTCATGGGATACTCATCCCAAATTACCAGTCCGGTAGTTGTGGTATAGTATACGGGTACGCTGTCCTATCCCTTGCCCTCCTGGATGTTAATATCCTACATTTCCTATTTCCCACTCTAACTTAGCAATTTTCCTTTCCACACCACCTATCTTTCCCTTTCCCTAATCCTACCCTCTCCGCCAATCCGTGGGAACGCAATGGATAATCGTAAAAATAATTTAATTATCCAAAATGGCGGCGATGTGGTTCGCCACCCATCACGTCTCGTTCCTCGCGGAGGCGAAAAGTGGCCCATGGACAGCTGCTTCGCTACGTTGAATGTAAGAGGAGGAATGGATGGTAAGAATGAAAATGAATGAAGCGAAACAAGTATATAAGGATCGTAGCAGTGGAAAGAAGTTGTCTCTGCCTACCCCTATGGGAAAGAGGCGGTCTCTGCCTACCCCTACGGGAAACAGGCGTACTTTTAAATATTTACAATCTTTTATGGTCTAAGCAAATTATTCCGGAAGAGTGGAAATCCCAATGTGTACTGCCCATCCTTAAAAAAGATAAGCCAACTCAAGATCATAATTCTTACCGCCCAATATCTTTAACTTCAAGTATTGGAAAAGTTTTTTAATATATGATAAAAGTTCGACTAGACTACTTTACAGAAATTAATTCATTATAACCAGAATATCAGTTAGGTTTCCGTAAAGGAAAAGTACCGTTGATGGCTTTGTTTCGTTTATACACGTTATAAAAAATTCTATTTTTGCTAATCCAAATGCAATTTGTGTATTTTTTGATGTGCAAGGTGCATATGATAATGTCAACTTGTCTGTACTTATTAAAGTTTTAAGTGAATTGGGCATTCATGGTAGTTTATTGAAATGGATATACAGCGTGTCCCGACACCTATATCGGAGCCTTTAGTGGTTAAAAATATGGGTTTTTTTATCGTCAAATTCCCCCTTAAATTTTATTTTTCTCTCACGTTTGTGAAATGGCAGCCATTTTATTTTTTGGTAACCAAGACCCGGGCTCTCGTACTAATTCGACCACCACTACTCATGTAAATGTCCTAGGAACATAAAAAAGGTCTCATTTGATAGCTAAATATGTGGACAATAATTCACAGTTAAAATGTTTTAATTTTCTTTGAACAGAAAAACAAGAAAAGGTAATTAAAAAAAAATATATAGTTTTTTTTGTGAATTTTTTAAATTATTTGCTTTTTGTGAAAAATCTAGGCCATTAACCTGCTTATTTTTTGTTCTAAAACGATAGAAGAGGACGTTTGCTAAAATAAAATACAAATCCCATTACTCTCAGTGCAATAGTTTAGAAATTATAACAATTTGTTGGAATCATCTCAGGCAGGGGGCCCGCCAGTCGTCTTTTTCAAATTGTTATAACTACTAAACTATTGCACTGAGAGTAAAGGAGTCTAGTATTTTATTTTAGCAAACGTCCTCTTGTATCGTCGTAGAACAAATAATAAGTAGTTATAACAATTTGAAAAAGACGACTGGCTAACTGGCTGGCCCCCTGCCTGAGATGATACCAACAAATTGTTATAACTTCTAAACTATTGCATTGAGAGTAAAGGGGTTTGTATTTTATTTTAGCAAAAGTCTTCTTCTATCGTTTTAGAACAAAAAACAAGCAGGTAAATGGCCTGGATTTTTCACAAAAAGCAAATAATTTAAAAAATTCACCAAAAAAAAAACTATATATTTTTTTTTATTACCTTTTTTATTTTTCTGTTCAAAGAAAATTAGAAAATTTTAACTGTGAATTATTGTCCACATATTTAGCTATCAAATGAGACTTTTTTTATGTTCCTAGGACATTTACATGAGTAGTGGTGGTCGAATTAGTACGAGAGCCCGGGTCTTGGTGATCAAAAAATAAAATGGCTGCCATTTCACAAACGTGAGAGAAAAATAAAATTTAAGGGGGAATTTGTCGATAAAAAATCCCATATTTTTTACCACTAAAGGCTCCGATATAGGTGTCGGGACACGCTGTATAACTTCTTAAATCACCGTATTGTTTATGTGAAATATAACAATATTTTACATGGTCCAAAATTTGCACACAAAGGCTTAATATATATAGGCAAGGACCAATATTGTCTCATATTCTGTACAACTTGTAAACCTCCCAAATATGTAAATATTTCAGGTGTTTATATTTTGCAATATGCTGACGATATAGTTATATATTGTATAAACCAAATTGTACAGACTGCCAATTGTAATAATAACTTAGCACTTAGACAGTTACTAAATTATTATAACAACAAACTTAAGTTTAATGTATATTTTTCTAAAAGTTCAGTTATGTTTTTTGGCAGAAGTAATGTTAATGTCGAAGTGTAATAATGAAAACATTTCAATGGTAAACGAACATAAATTTTTGGGTATAGTTTTAGACAGTAAACTGAAGTTAAATACTCATATAGACTTTATATGTAGTAAAGCCTATAAGAGAATTAATATATTGAAGTGTTTAGCGGGAGTTTTTTGGGGTGCTGATCCAAAGATTCTGTCAATGCTTTACAAAAGTTTGGTTAGGAGTCACTTTGATTACAGTTGTCTAGCATATTTAAATGCTATTGCAAGGCTTTTAAAAAAACTAGATTGTTAGGTCAAACTTAAAAATATGATTGATTATTACAAATTTGGAATATAAATTTAAAAGCAATAATTATCGCATACATACCTATTTATTTAGTTTCATTGTGATTTTATGGTTTTTCTATTTGTGCAACTGTCAATTATTATAAATTGTAAAATGTTAAATCTAGAATATAAATTAAATAACAATAATAATCGCATAATTATTTGTATCTAATTATGATTTTTCCAAAGTTTATTATGTCAAATTTAGTAAATTTGATTTGACAGTTGACCTTTAAATGTAGTAACAGATAATTTGTATAAAAACTTATTAATTAGATGGACTGTGTAAAAACTAGTAAATATTATTATTGGAATTATAAAATAATGTAACATTTATTAAGATGTGTGTTAGGTTTTCTTAGTATTGTTAAAATAAAACCATTTTTAAAAGGAAGTTATATTTGACTTCCTTCAGAGGTTAGCGCTGATAACAGTTGGAGGGAATAATTGGAGGGAATATTTCAGTATAAAATGGGAAGTTTAAGTCCTTTGAGTTTAATTCTGGTATCAGCGTTGACCTCAGCAGTTCCTATTGGTAAGTTCTTACTTAATATTATTACTATGTACCTATTGTGTGAATTAATAATCTTGTTGGCATTGTTTTATTTTAATGTTATATGTGTTGTATTAATAATAATATAAGACGACTATTATGATAACTGTATTTAGAATTCGTGTTCATATGATGTACCTACTGTAAATATGTTTCTGGGGACATTTTATAATAAATATATTGTGTGATCTGGAGTTTTACTACAAGATATTGTTCAGAATCAAGCGTTGCGGATTATAACTGGAGCTATGAGATCGACCCCAATAAATTCGATAGAAATTTAAACTGGCATACCTACTTTGGTCTTGAGACGATTTATGTTAGCAAAGAAATATTTTGTTAAGATGATTGCAATAGGGAATATGCACGTATTTTTTTTATTTATTTATATAGATCTATCTTGTTTGGTAAACCGTATGGTAAAATCAGTTTTTTGATATCATTAAAAATAACGAAGATATGAACGTTTAAAGTGGTCTATTAGACAGAGAGATCCGACGTGTATCGTGACGTCACATAACACGACTTTCATAGAAAGTTCATACTAAATTTCGTTTTGCTAGAAAGAGATAGATTACAAACTTTGACCGCTCATATCTTGCTCATTTATCAACAGATATTGAAAATTTTCTCGCCATTTTCTTTATTTTTCTGTCTAGTATCATATTATTATATTTTAAGCTATTTTTATATTTTATGCATATTCCCTATTAAGTCGTCATTACCGATTAAAAAACTTAGAGTGTCCGAAGAAATAGCTAGTATTATAGATTCTTCTGTTTTGTCAACACAAACTATTTCTTGTGGAACATTGTCTCAGACGCCAACTTTATTACAGTTGGTTTTAAACATGACAAATGACAATATGTATTGTAGTAATTTATGGCCAATTTATGACAGTTTTGAGAGTACTATAGAGAAAAAATATTTAGTTACAACTAGAGACATCTGTAATAAAATTGAGTTCCTCAGATTCATGGAGCAAAAAACAGATTTTTATAAAATATATACAGATGGTTCAAAAACTTTGGATGAGGTTAAATCAGCTTATTATGATGTAAATCTGAATGTTACTAAATGCTTCTTACTAAACAATAATTGTTCCATTTATACTGCTGAATGTTATGCAATTTATATGGCATTATTGTATGTTAAATCCCGAACCTATGTAAATAATGTACTAATTGTATCGGACAGCAAAAGTGCTTTATTAGCTTTAGACAATATTAATTTAACTTTTAAATGTAATTATTTGATATTTAAAATAGAAATGTATTATGAGTTATACTGTAATAAAATCAACGTAGAATTAGTATGGGTTTCCTCTCACAGAGGTATAGTTGGTAATGAGAGGGTTGATCTAGCTACCAAAGGACCACACGATGAGAATCATAAAGTAATTTTAAAAGTGCCATTCACCGACTACTTTCCTATAATCAAAGAACGAATATTGGAAATATGGAAAAGAAATTGGAACCAAGTAAAGAATATACAGGGTAAATGGTACAGAAATATTAAAAAAGAATTTAATATAGATCCATGGTACAACTAGATACAATGTAACTCAAGAAAATTTTTCACCGTTCTCACAAGGATGAGATTTGGTCACTGCTTGATTCCCTCTCATTTACATAGATTAAAAATAATAGAAGAATCGAATTGCCCCAAATATAATGAAGTGAATGCAGACCTACAATATAATATATAATTGCAAAGCAATACGTTTGGACAGATTAGCACTATGCGCAGAAGTAAATACAATTTGTAGTGTGCCCCGCCGCCTCGAAGATCTTTTATCGGACTTTGTTTTTTATAAATGTTTATTTAGATTTATTTGTGCAACGATGGAGAAATTGTAAATAGTGAAAGTAAAGTTTTAATTTAATTCAGGAAAAAAGAAGATGGACTATTTGAAGGAACTATTAATTTTTATATTTGTGTTATTTTATTATTGTATTATTTTTTTTGAGCGAAGGACTCGGCTTCCAGCTGCACACAATGAATAAAAAAAAATCAAATCATCCCGCCATCTTGTTCCGGCTTGTTTCATGACGCATTTCGTTACGTTGTTTCTTGGGGTTACATAGTGCCAAAAAATTGTTCCATTAAGAACTGCCCATTAATTGGTAAGTAATGAATTTAGTTGTGTGTACTTGCAGTTTAGTTATCCTCGATTATATTTTAAATAAGTAAGTAGGAATATCTTGCTATTTAATTGTCAATTAATAACTAGTAATAGTTTAAGGTCAGGATTCGTAACAACACATTAAACACTGAAATTTATTGCAAAAAAATTGACTTTTAAATTGACAATTTTAATGTATATAAATATATGCAATTTTAATGTAAATTATGCAATAATTTGCAATTGTCTATTCAACATGGATTTTTTTCAAAAAATAAAAATATGGCATCTTCCCTATTACCCGACTGCTGACGGAAAACGTGTTATGCATCTACGATCGGTATTGAATAAAAAAATATTTTAGTGGAATATTTAGATTTTTTCTTTTAATATTTATTTTATTAAGATGCAATGTTTCTGTTTTAGTATATTTATGATGAATAAACTTTTTTTCATGTGAGTGTATGTGTGAATGTGTGAGTGTGTGAATGAAATGAACTTTTTGTTTTTTATGATCTTGATTTATGTATTGTGTTCTTTTTGTTTCAGTTAATATTATTATTAATAATATATTTTAAGAAAAAATGCCACTCACGGGAGCAGAACGTGCAAAACGATTTAGAGAGAATCTCAAAAAAGATCCAGAAAAAATATAATGCATATAAGAAAAAACAAGTAGAAAGAGTAAAAAAATGTAAAAAAAATGATCTCACAGACGAAGAGAAAGAAAAAAAAAAGGAAACAGTGGAGAAAGCAAAAAACAGCTCAAAAAAAAAAAACGATGCCAAACAGAAGCCAAATAAAGATATAGAAGAAAAACGAAAATTAAAAATAAGTAATAATTTAAGGAAGAAATTAAAACATGCAAGTAATTCACTAATAAAGTCTGAATCACGAGAAAAACATCTATCGTTGTTTATAGGAAGATTAAGGAAAAGATTACATAGAAACAAAACAGCTTTAGAATGCCAAGAAAAGGATCTGAAAGAGAAGGTTAAACTCATGGAAGAAGACAGAAAACAGCTAGAAAATCTTTTTTCACGTATAAGAACCATTGTAAGACTCATGAAAGGAAAAATCTAGTTTAAAAAAATTTACAAAACTACACACAGAAAAGTAATTTAAAATGTGAAACTCATAAAATATTGGGACTCAAAAGAGGGATAGTATTTGCTATTTAACCACGTAAGGTCAACACAAAAGTGTGAGAAGAAATTGAATCTTTTTATCTTCATGACGATGTGACTACCTAGTAACACCTGTACTGCAGGAAAAAGAGAATGCAGAACAAAAGGCAAAAATAAAATGCAAATAAGATACATGGTTGACACTTTATATAATCTTTACCAAATTTACAAAAGAGAAGGTGGTAAACATAGCTTTTCAACGTTTTACAAAAGTAAACCTTTTTACGTTTTATCTCCAACTATAGGCTCTAGAGATACTTGTATGTGTATCAAACACAGCAATATTGATTTCATTCTTTATGCAATAAATTTGTTGTTCTTAAAAATAACATTTATAATAATATTTTACTAACTATAATAATTGTTACATGTTAAAATATTTAACTTAAATATGTCATAAAGTTGATATAGATATGTTATATCTGCCAACTGTTAAACTGTAAAAGTCTATTACTTTTAGGAATCTTATGTACACTAAAATGTAATATTTGTAATCTTATGCTTAATAAAGATTTTCAAAAACAAAACAAACAAACAATATTGATTTCATGTTGCAGGCTCTAAAATGGAATAAAATTATTTTTTACTAAAATGTTGATGAAATGGTAAACGACCTTTCTTGCAATACAACATGTTTTGATTGTATGTATGGTAATTGCATAAACTGTAAGACTCCACATATTAAATATAACGTAGAAAAAACTAGTGAAGAAATTCAATGGTGGAAATGAGTACGAACAGGGCCACAATTCTCGGGTTTTGATTTTTTTTAGCGTGATATTCGTTTATAAATTTATCCTTTCTACCGAAAAGTTCGAATGTTTCATAAAACTCGTATTCTGGGGCACCAATAGAACAATAATTACCAATCGAACTATCAAGCTGAACCTGGCATAGACAATATGTTACGTTCCGTTTCGGCGTTAAAAAACGCTGTGGCAAATCTTGTAAAGTTCAAAGATATTTAGATGTTTTACAAAATAAAGTTTACAAAATAATTAATTTTATAATATTATATATTATAAATGTATTGATTTAAAAATTTATACATAAAAGTACAAAAATACTGGTAAAATGATTCAATTTCGAATATCATTTAACATTACGAAAAACGAATAGCGAAGAAATTGTTGTCAGTTTTCACTTTTCAGTTTAAAGTTTGCTAGTTTTTGAAAACAAAAAGTTAGTTGCGTACATAAATGTTTATAATTAAACTAATATTATGGTGGATCAAGTAACAAAAAAGTTTGCTAGTGCGGAACAAAAGCTTCGCCTAGTCAGCTTAGTGGAGGCGGATCCACAATTAAGATGCGGAAAATTCACGAGCTCTTTTTCAAAAGCGGAGGGTAAAAGAAGATGGCAAGCTATTAGCGAAGAACTCAATTCAATTACCGGAGCCAAGAAAACCTGGGAGGAGTGGCGCAAAGTAAGTATTGTGTATAAGTGGCGTCTAGGGCCAATTTTGTGGCCTCCGCGTTTACCGGATCTAAACCATTGGATTTTTTATTGGGGCTGCCTCAAAGAAGAGGTGTTTCTTTGGAAGAACTACGTAGCCGTGTTAGAGCAGCCGCATCAAAAAAGTGATATAATAATAACTCCCCACCGATTTCGGTAATTACGCGCGATTCACGCAGGAGTAATTTTATAGTGCCCAAGTGTGTGCGCAGTACACAAGAGCACTCTCTCTTCCTTTACTCTCGTAATCCAGTGGAATGGATAACCGACACGACTGATGAGAGATAAGGCGCAGGTCCGACTTTTTACATGCCCATCCGACGCATAAATTATCTTTTTTGTCAGACAATCAGGTGATCAGCCTGCATTGTCCTAACCCCGCTATCCCCAACCCGCGGCCCGCGGGTTGGGGATAGCGGGGTTCATCAAATCAACTTGCATACATTTTTTTTAAAAAAGTGCAATAGCTAGTGATACAATTTATTTTCTATCTATCAGCATAGTTATACTACAATATGAAAACATTAAAAAACCGATGTAATTCATTCATTTCTGGTCATAGTGTTCAAAAAACTAAAAAATAAGCTAAAAAAATAGACTTTTCTCTAAAAATAACTTATCTTAGGTAATAATTATGATAGATTTTTTTTTTGTATTTTTTTTTTGAACAGCCATAAGTTCTACTATAAGACATTTAAAGGTTATCCATTAATTACCGGACACCCGATATATAGACGTTTAGGCACAAAAATTATTGTTATACTTAAAGTAAAAAAAATCATCTCATGTATACCCATACAAACTTTCCGTTAAAGGCAAACTCGCCCATATAAAGGACGATTTCTTTTATTCGAGTACAACTATTATTTTTCTGCCTAAACGTCTATACACAAGTAGTGGTTTCTCTGATGAAGGCATAACAAAAACTAATTTAAAGGACGACGAAGTTATCATTTTGTGTGATTTTTCAGAAAATTTCGATCGTATGCGAAAGAAATACAATCAATGCACTTCGGTGCCTCAAAAAACTCTATTACTATACACACTGGGATAACCATTTTTAAAGACAAATGTCAAACTTTTGCTTCGGTTTCCGACTGTAATTCTCATGAACCAGATGCCATTTGGCACATTTATTGCCAATTATAAAATACGCCAAAGAAAATTACCCAATTAATATTATCCATTTTTTCTCCGACGGCCCCACCAGCCAATATCGACAAAAAAATTACTTTTATTTGTTAAACTTATTCACAGAGAAACTTAAATTATAATTCTCCACATGGTCATTTTCCGAAAGCGGGCATGGCGAAAGTGTTGCCGATGGTGTTTGTGGTAACTACCTAACTACTGTAATACTAACCCAACCTAACCACTAAATATCAAACCCGTTCCGGAAATAATAAAATTGCACCAAATAATATCGCCAGAAAGAAATATGGTAAATTACAGGCTACTTAGTTGCTTTTGTGGTGATAGAGGAGGTATGTGCGATTGTCATTGTCCTAAAACACATCTGTTATTTCCATTTGATTGTGACAATAATAAAATATTAATGACGGCAAATATCTGCAAAAATGCTACGTTAAGCAATAAAATTTCCAGTGAGTATGTTACGGATGATACAGTAAAAATTAATGACACTATTACGGCCAATAGCACAAAGACTATTATTAGCAATGATGATACATTACTTCCATTGAGTGCTGCTGATAATTTAACTCTTTCGGAATCGTTTTTACAAGATATAAATTTTATTATTGGTGAAGACATATTTTTAGATCAATCTCATGCAAATGAGTCACCATCAATTTTACCAGCAGAAAACGCAACTACTTGTCTGGTGGCAACCAATAACGAGAATATTTTTAGTTCTGATAACATAATTATAGCTAATGTATCTGCAGTTGACGTAACTTGCACTCAAATAGCTTCACAAAATGATCAAGAGTATCAAATTCCCATAAAAAAGTGTAGCGTTTTGCTGCCTGGAGATTCCGGACCACCTGCTAAGAAAAATAGTCGAAATAGGCGAGAAAGGAAATCACAGCAAAATAAAAGTATTGTTACCAATTCCAAAAAACATTTGTTGCTATGTCTGCCACCTTTGTAAGAGTGACAACTTAAACTTAAGAAATATGGTTAAATGTATGGTGTTTAAAAATTGGAGTTGCCTCACATGTAGTGGTACGGATTTCTTTGATTATATTTGCTCAAAATTTCTTCAATGATATTTAAAGACATTGAAAAGAGAATACTGATTCTAATGACTGACTATGATTGTTATATTATTGTATAATTTTATAAAAAATTATGTACATTGTACACGTAGCTTTTTTCCTATTAGTAACATTGTATTCCACCTAAGTAACTGTCCTATTAAAATGTGATTTAAAATGTAAGTTTTCTTCAAGTTCCGTAAAACTTTACAAGTTTGCCCAAATGATCTGAGTTTGCCCAGCAGGGTATTATTTAGAAATATTGAAAAATATGGACAAATTTTTTACTTGCATTTATTATTTAATCTATGGTAGAAAATTGGTTATGTCTCTGGCAATACTATGTAAGTGACTTTTGCTAATGTCACTTCAGTTAGACGTCAGACTGTGTCAAAGAAAGTGGTGTAAATTGCGGGCCAAAAGTCGTGTGAAAAATTTTCGTTAAATCTCGATTTGGAATTGCAGCAGGTAAGTAGTTTTTCTACCACTGTTTGTTTGTAACAAAAGAACAAGAACTATCAAATATCTAGCGCGAAATCTCTCTCAAATTCGAAAATATGATGATGGGCAAAGTTAAATTACTTTTTCTGAAGCATTGCTTACGACTTTGCCCGCCAAAATATTACCATTAGGGTTGTCACCGCAACATTAAATTAGAAGTTTAGTAAATGAGTAGGTACTATTTTGCATTAATTTTGGAACACTCTACGGAGAGTATATAATTAAATTTCTAAACTTAATATATCATTCATTTTTTATTTTATGTTATTATTCATTTCACGCCTTTCTCTCTTTTAGAAGGCAGTAGATAGATACTTATCCCAAATGCATCTTACGTCTGTTTTCAATTGACCTTTTTGTGTCTTGTCATTTTGTCTCTTAAGCGTTCAATAAGTGTTCTGTGGTTCAATAACTAACTAACTTCATGATTATTTCTGTTAAGCATTGTAGACAATTTTGCTGAAGATCTTTTTTTTTTTTAATTTATTACAGAATGAATAACAATAACACAAGGAAAAAAAGATTAATAGGATCGAGACAATATAGAAATTATTCAGAGGAAATGTTGGGATTAGCTGTCGAAATGGTTGAAAAAAGCAGAATGTCAAGTAAATGGCAGAAAAAAGATACGGGATCCCCTGGATACAATATTAAATAAAGTTAAAAAAATACACATGAAACCGACTGGGGGGCAAAGGAAACTCACTAACGAAGAGGAAGAAAAACTGGCAAACGTTTTACTAGCTTCAGCAGATTATGGCAGCCCCATGACGAAAATAGATGTAAAAATGTTAGTTTATAAGGATGTGGGAAAAAATTCACGAACTGATTTGTTTGATGGCAAATTACCTGGTGATACGTGGGTTTTTGAAAAGACATCGCTCCAAATTAACCATCAGAACGACTCAAAATATAAAAAAGGCCCGGGCTGAGAAAGGATTAGAAGAAATGGATTTTTTTTTGACAATTTACGTGAAACGCTTAAGGATATACCACCAAGCAACATACTAAACTACGACGAGACCAACTTATCAGACAATCCAGACACGTCAAAGTGTGTTTTTAGAAGGGGCGTTAAACATCCTGAAAGGATTTTAAATAGCACAAAGAGTTGCATTTCTATCATGTTTACTGCAAGCGCAGCTGGGACGTGCCTACCAACATATGTGGTTTATAAATCCACAAATTAGAGGACCAGATGGAACACGGTACAGTTGTTCCAAATCAGGATGGTTTGATACTGCTTCTTTCGAAAACTATTTCAAAACCATAGTGGTTGAATGGGCGAAACAAATTCCCGGACCAAAAGTAGTCATCGGTGATAATTTGTCTTCCCATGTAAACGTTGAAGTTGTGAAGTTGAGTCAAAAGCATAACATAAGATTTGTATTTTTACCACCTAATTCTACTCACCTAACACAACCCCTCGACGTAGCGTATTTTGGGCCGTTAAAAAGAGAATGGAAAAAGATCCAGTTGGATTATAAATTGAAAAATCCAGGACAAAACACCTTGAATAAAAAACACTTTCCAAAACTTTTGGCTCAGTTATTAGCAAACATGAAACACAAGGAAAGCAATAACATAATAAGCGGCTTCAGAGCCACAGGCAAATGGCCTGTAAATCCAAGAAATGTTTTTAAGAGAATACCTGAGTATTTTGACGATACCCAATATGGAATAGATAGTACTTTATTAGAATATCTTAAAGAAACAAGGGTTCCTAAGCCAATGCAGGTGAAAAGAAACAAGAAGCTAAGAACAGAACCTGGCAAATCAGTATGTGTTGACGATATCTTTACAAAAATAAATAGTCCGCGGCCAACACGAAAAAAGGTATCTGCAAAAAAAAATACTAGGCAGAAAACTATAGACACAATTCAAGAAAAACAGACAGAGGAGATTATGGTGTCAGACACAGACAATGAGATATACTTATTGGATGAAATTACAGGTGACCTGAATAGAAGGAAAGAAAATATTGAAAAGGTTGAATACAGATATAATCATCAGTTGCGGAAAACCAGAACTACTGCCACAGTTTTCTTCGATGATCTATAATAATCCAGCGAGACTAAATGTAATTTGTATCAATTTTATTAACAGGCATTTACGTACCCCAGCGCATGATAACAATCAACCATCAGCGTCTGCGTATTAAATAAACTTTTGAAACAAGATAATCAGAATCGGTCATTTATAGTCATCAATGAAAATTATTTGCCAAGAAGTTTTGGAACAAATAGTCCATCAAAATCTAAAGTGACAATAACATCAGATGTAAAAGTAACCTCTAAAGAAATAAATGACATTAGGAAAAAATAAAAGTAGGCAGTGAATTTATAGGTCAATCAGCTTTACAGATGAAAATTGTTACAAAGAAAGTAGACAAAGACCGTGAACCGAATAGTACTCAAAACACAGATACATGTCATTGTGAAAATATAAATGGGACACATGAAAAAAATAAAAGAAAACGGAAGAATGTGACTACTGGAAGTAATAAAAATCGTGAAAAAAAGGTGAAAAACGAAGAGACTAAGAAAAAAAAAAGTTGTAAACTGAAAAAATTGAAATCGTATGACACAAGCTCTGAAAATTCCGATTGCCTCAGTATCGCAGACACATATCATTCTGAATATGAGACGTTTGATGATTATATAGCAACATGTTTAAAAGAAATAGATGATAAAGAAAACTTGGAACCAGGTAACATCACTGCACCATTTGAATTCAGTGATATTAGCTATTTTACAAGCGATGTGGATTTAAAAGAAGATGACTGGATTGTTGTGAAATTTGCGACAAAAAAAAGCTTAAAGCACTTTGTTGGCCGTGTTTAATACATGAAAAACAGCATTCCTACTGTAAAATTTACAAGAAAAATAAAAAATTCAAAAGATGGTATGGTGATTTTCACCTATCCGAACGAGGAGGACATGTGTGAAGTAAATCGTGATGACGTGGAAATAGTATTGCCGCAACCAAATATTTCTAGACGAAGCCAAATAATGTTTAACGTAACCTTTAATCCTTCCTACAACATACAATAACATGTTTTGAGTTGAAAATGCTGAAGTGTTGGCGATGTCAAAATGTTTCAACTCCATTTCATGTAATTTCCTGCAATTAGCTTTAAATGTTCCTACAATGTTTAAGTATTACTAGATTTCTATACTTACCTCGCTATTTAATTATTGTGTTGATTTTTGAACTAGATTGTTTTATTATTATTATATCAATATAAATAAGCGATAATTATTAAGGAAGTTCTACTTTGCATTGTTCAAGTAAACTTTATCACAGCTGTATAAAAGCGGCTACACACGACCCTAAAATCACTGGCAATATCGGGACAGTGGTGGGGAGGACCCTAGATCGTATCATAAATCGCCTGGTGTGTAGGCGATTTGCCTTTGCCAAAGTTTTATATTATTAAATGAAGGAACAAACTAAAAAATATGAAAAATTGCTTTTTTTCGTTTGTTGCTTCATTTAATAATATAAAACTTTGTAAAATGTATTAAAAAATTGTAAATACAATTACCCAGTCAATGAATAGAGCACTTTATTAAAATTCCTTCTCAATCACGAGATATTTGTCTTTTTCTCATTTTCCCGCCAAAAGAGGGTTATACGCTCTTAAATAGAGCTACCTACTTTAAGCTCACGCTTTTTGGTACATCTCAATTCACGTGTTTCAGGTGAATGCTTCCAAGCAAACAGGATCGGGGTCCAATGACATCTATGTACCAGCGTTATGGTATTACCCCCTCTTCCAATTTCTAGAGGGGACGACGGAGCCATGCCGACCTGGAACGGATACTTTGGATGAGGTAAGAAAAAAATATATGCAATTTATAAACTGATGTTTTATTTGTCAGATACACATACACACTAAATTTATGTAGGAACTACTCTCAACATATCCTCCTGAAAAGAAACTCTGCCGTGTCCATTGAAATAAGTTGTAAATTTATTTCGCACGTTGTTGCCTTCATTATTGCGCTCTTTTTCACTGATTTGCGCTAGAGATACAAGTCCTGTGGTTTCTTCCCGCCAGTCACCATAACGAAAAGTAGAATCATTGATATTTTCAGCATCGACACATGTTTTTGTGATATAAATTTTTGACTTTGTTCTTAAATAATTATGTAAGGCACAACAAGCGAGCACAATTTTGTCGACATTATCAATGTGCACACTTATTCTTTGACGAAATATCCTAAAACGTGCTGCTAAAATTCCAAACGCGTTTTCAACTACTCTCCTTGCTCGTGATAATCTGTAGTTGAAAATCCTTTTCTCGTGAGTTATGTTCTTAAATGGGTATGGCTTCATAATGTGTCTATTAATGCCGAATGCTGAGTCTCCCAAAAACGTGTAGGGCACTGAAATATTTGTGCCCTGTAACATACATGATGGTGGTAGATGTAACTTATCTGTCATTAATTTATTATACAGTGATGTATGAGTTATGACACCGCCATCAGAGACGCTTCCATTAATGCCAGTATGTATATACATAAACTCATAATTTGCATTTACTACGGCGAACAGAACTGTACTAAAAAAGCCTTTATAGTTATAGAATAACGTGCCACTCCTCGGTGACTTTTCTATGGATATATGTTTCCCATCTATTGCACCAACACAGTGATCGAATTGCCACTTGTCTTCAAACATTTTAGCATTATCTTTCCATTCACTTTGCGTTGCAGGCATCTGAAACAGAAAGTAAAGGGAACGTTACGTCACCAGATATATCAGCATCGACATCATCGACACAAATTATAAATACAGAAATATGTGATAAAGAGGGGCCCGCGGACTCTGGAACAAGTTCACAGCCCAAGAAGCAGAAAATGTGCATACAAAGTAAACAAGAAAAACTGCTGGATGCTGCTCAGACACTGATGACTCGACAAGACGATGATTGGGAGATAATAGGAAAGTCAATAGGCGTTCAATTAAAAAACCTGAGTACCCATCAACAAGTGATTGCCCAAAAAATTATCAATGATGCCCTATTTTACGGAAAATTGGCAGACGAATCTAGTATCACTTTATCTCCACAACACACAGTATTACATCCTCGCATTCCACATCGCTACTATCATTATTCTTCTGGCTCTTCGGTGACAAATTCATCACCGCAGCCATGTCAACAATATCTGGCACAACCGTCTCCTCAACCATCTCCACAATATGCGATACACCCGTCCCCTCAATCATCTACACAATTTATTATACCACAATCCCCTCAAACACCTCCACAGCATACGGTACAACCTTCTCCTCAACCACCCCAACATCATATGATGTCACAATTCCCTCAAGCATCTCCAGAGTATAACTCCACTGTACAACCATTTCTACAGTCTATCCCACAATATACATTTGAACAACCTTCTTCTGAATACATAAATTCAACCAACGCGACACATTCATCGTAGACCGACATAAATCTTACCACTGAATTTCCAAAGTGTTCAAGTGACACAACAGTTCAAAGAGGAACTGGCTCAGACATGAAGGACTTTTTGATCTTTAATAAAAAATAAAATAAATAGTATTAAATACCTTGTATGTTTTTGCTTAATATAAATAAATAAAATAAAACTTTTAAATGGATGTTTTAATTATTCTATAAGAATTCAGTCTACCTACCTTAATAAAGTGTTTCAAACAATTATAGATAGCACAACATGTCTCTGGAATCATTGTGGACATAAGTTGCGGCGATATTATGGCACTGAATTTCAAATCTTCATAGCTTTGTCCAGTTGCTAGGAAACGTAAAGCAACTGAAAGTCGTTCTCTCGGACTTATGGATTCTCGCATTACGGTATCCTGTTTCTGTATAAATGGTGTCACCATATTGAGGAGCTCTTCAAAACACTCAATGTCCATTCTTAAAAAGTTTCTGAAATCATCTGCTTCTAAATGTCTCATGACGTTCATGTGGCTTAATTCATGGCGTTTCATTAACCAGTTTTTAACCCAGATCCTCCTTTTTCGTCTCTGGTTAGGTGGCACCGTAGTAAGTGCCAAGACAATTCCTATTTTCTGCTGTTTTGAGAGCGTCGGCGGCATTTCGGAAAAACGAGCAGTCTGTAGCACGGTCGGTTACGTACTGACAGGCAAGGACGTGTGTAGAGTAGAGACAATTTTATCGCCGATTCAGCCCCGATTTCACTGTCTCGATATCGCCAGTGATTTTAGGGTCGTGTGTAGCGGGTTTAAAGCAATTGATAATACAGATTTTATCAGTTATAAAGCTATAACTGCTGTGCAACTACACGCTGTGGGCATGGTGCAAAGTTAATTTTATTTAATTTTTGTCTACAAAATATATGTTCCTATTAGGTTTAAAGTTGCCTAGTTTTAAGGTTTAATATTTTATTATTTGTTTTTAAAACTATATCTTGAATAGTTCCTATTTGGCATGTTAAGTGTTTTTTACTAGTTCATTATTATATTGTTTTTTATGCTAGTAAGCTTTTGTTTTAATATTCCGGTAATTTTATAATTGTTTTAATATTCTTAGACTAATGTTAGAGTCTCTAACATTTAATCTACGTATCCGGAACGTACCATTTTACTTACTTACTTACTGTATTTGGTTAACAATAAAAAGTGACAACCCTAACTCATCGTTTTACTTATATGAAAAATTGCAAAAAAAAAATTGCGACATTGCCCACTGAATTTCAACTGATGATATTCACGTTTAAAGGTTTAATATTAAGATCCTATATCAGATTAACTATTTTTCTAGAATAACTCCTAAATCTCATGATCTTAAGGTAAAGAATGGCGAAGCTAGGTATGTTTTTGCAAAATGGGAAAACTTGCAAAAAGTTCTCTATATTTGGCCCGCTCTCTAAGTTCACGTTTTTATCACATAAATATATATTTTCTTGGTATATTATTGTATTCTATGCAACAAATAGCACATTCAACAATGGTGTAGCACAATCAAGAATTAAAAGTATTTTTATTATTTAAAATATTCAACATTACAAAAAAAACGCACGAAATGTGGGCAAAGTTGTACGGTTATATTAGTTTATAGCAGGCTAAGCGCTACAATATAATTTTTTTTTAAAACTATATAAATTTTTACCTTTTGTTACCTTAAAAATTTGTTAACTTGGCTATTAAAATCATAATAAGATATTTTGTGAACTGTTACTCGCACAAAAGTGACGTAACGGATGTTTCACCTAAAAATTATCGACAATGTTTGTGATATTATCTTAAGATTCATTGTTTTTAAAAAAAAATGTTTGATTATTTTGATAAAAAGTAAATTATTATAAAGTAAACAATGTATTCCTTGTATTAAACCCAAGTCAAAAAGTTACTTAATGGAAAGAATCAGTTACCACTTTTGAAAATACTTTTTTTCGTTTTATTTTACTATATTTGCATATTTTACTTATTAAATAAATCATGATTTGCTAATCGAAAAGCTAACGAGGGCCGGTGTACACGGCAACCTACTCAGGTGGATTCATTCCTACATAAAAAATCGTAGCCAGGCGGTCTACCTTAAAGGTTACTCTTCCCAATTCCTCCCTGTCCCTTCAGGAGTTCCCCAGGGATCGCACCTAGGGCCATTATTGTTTAACTTTTACATAAACGACATACAATTCATATTTAAACATAGTAATCACCTACTCTATGCTGACGACACGAAAATTCTTATAGTCATCAAGTCGATAGTTGATTGCTCAAAATTGCAAAATGACTTATTGAGGTTGCAACAATATTGTGAGATTAATCAACTATTCCTTAACATAGATAAATGTTTTATCATGTCATATACAAGAAAAACTCACCAGATCAATTTTGACTACATGTTGAATAATTCCATTCTTAAAAGAGTTTCAACCATTAGAGACCTTGGGTTAATTATGGATTCCAAATTAACATAATAATCACATTGACCATATAATAGTTAGTACTGCATTTCGTAACCTAGGTTTTATTCATCGTGTCAGTAAACCTTTTAGAGACGTGAAAACTCTTAAAATTCTTGATTTCTCTTTTGTTCGCTCTATTCTGGATTTTTGTAGTACTGTTTGGAGTCCATGCTTTCAAATACATATTAATCGCATTGAAAATGTTCAGAGAAAGTTCCTTAAATCACTCAATTGCCTCGTAAATATTTATGACGAACCGTATGAAGATGCCCTGCGTAGGCATAACTTATCAACTCTTCACAATAGACGTAGCATGTTTGATATCACTCAATTATTTAAAATTTTAAACTCGCTGATAGATTCGCCTACATTATTATCTAAGATATCATTTAAAGCTTACGCCCGACTTCCTGTGCGCACCTCACGAAATAAGCCACTTTTTGTTCTTCCAACACTTTGTAAAACTTACACTCGTAATTCATTTTTATACCGTTCCACTAACAATTATAACAGAAACTTCACTGATATAGATATATTCAATAACTCTCTCAATAGCCTAAAATCACAATTAAAACGAAGATTTAATATTGTTTAAGATCTTAAAACACACTTATTGTATTTTTTTGTTATTGTTATTTTATTTTTGTTGTTGTTTGTTTGTAACTCTTGTGTCTTTACTCATGGCACAAAGACTAATAATAATTAATTATACCTAAGCTACGCGTCTTCCAAAATAAGAGTTAAAACCTGTTATTGTTTCTGTACTTTATTTTCGGCACTGTAGGTTTATTGTAAAAAATAATATTTACTGTACCTACTGTAACTGTATATGACTGTTTGTTGCCAGAATAAAATAAATAAAATAAATAAAATAAATAAAATAAATAAAATAAATAAAATAAAATAAATTAGTATATTTAATTATCTTTAGGTTTATCATCAATATTCTGCAGATTTCGTGTATTGTAATTTTTGCTTCCACATAAGTAACGTGACATTTTATTTAAAAAACGCCCAAATATTTATTTCTTGACCTAGCGACTTATAACGTCATCTAGTACGAAATTCTACAACCACTCTGTGATGACTGGCGGCAATACTAGCGCCACTGGCGGTCATTTTATTGTATGTGCATATGGCGGTTGTTGTTGTGTTTATGTCTATATTTTTTTAAACTTGAACTTTTAAAAATACCGCCAAAAAATAGGTTAAGAATATTTTTACGACGATTGTTATTTCGAATTTGGTTTGTAATGTGTGTCGACAAGAAATGTATTAATGATGCCTAAGGAAAATAAATATGTCGCATCCGGTCATAAAGCGGAAACGGAACTTCAAGTGCGCCATCTATCAGAAACGTTTGGCGCGCTTCGACAGAGTCGGGACCTGTCGGAAAGCAGTGTTGGAGATGGGAGCGTCCCCCTCCCCCAGTGCCAGTCAGCCATTGGGTGCAGTCAGTTCAATCTGAACCACCAACTATACTCTATGCGTCCTAAGAAGATGTGGGCAGCCGGAGTAAGCTTGATACCTAACCCCAACTACTTACACATAACTCCTCACTAGGTATTTTATAATGGAGATTAAATGAAGGATGAACTCTAAATGAATGATGATATTATGAATGAAAGAATGATTTAATGCAAACTTAATATGAACAATATGAAAAGTTAACAAGAAACATTTAGTGGCAAAAATAAAGTGCGCGAGCGATCGTCTCGCAAGAGGTATGTCCAGAGAGTGAGCGGGGCGCGTAGGTATCGGACAGCGGCGACGCGGCCTACGTCACACGCTGGCCGGTTACGAGGCGTGGTCCAAGGCGCACAAGCGGAAGCGTTTTCGTGGCGCAAAGCGATTTCGTGGCGCATGGTATAAGTAGTGGCGGCCACAAAGATATGCGTGACAGATAATAATTGACAATCGTAGTAAAGTTACCTAACGAAAATTAAAAATATCGAATTAGTTCGTAAAGGAAATGAAATCGGAATTATCGATTTTAGATTTGTGAATTAAATTGCTAAGAAATGGGTAATTTGTAAATGAATAATAATAAAATAATAAAAACTATTCAAATCGTTTATTTTCGCAGTTTATTTCTGCAGTCGGAACTCGAAGATTGCGAACTCGTTTCGGAATCGGAATCTTCTCCGAAGGCAATAATCAATTGTTGGTCGCGAATTCGGTCTATGCGGATATAATAGGTTGGGGAAAAAGTCTTTTCGCATTATAGTATGTATGAACTTGTCATAAAATATCTTGGGCTATACCAATTGTATCTGGCTGATTTTGGTATCATTAAAATGTTTTAATTTTACAGAAGACAATTCCAAATTCAAATTAGGTAAATTTGAGATTTTCATTTGTTTTTCTTATTGTTAAAATGAGTGATTCTTATGAAGAATTTCGATACATTTTAAAATTTTATTACAAAAAAGGTAAAAATGCAACACAAGCCGCGAAAAAAATTTGTCATGTTTATGGACCTAATGCAGTATCTGTGAGAGTAGCGCAAATTTGGTTTAAGCGTTTTCAATCCGGAAATTTTGATATCAAAGATGCACGTCGCTCTGGTCGCCCTGTTACGGACAAAACTGTTGCCATTTTTGAAAAAGTGGAGCAAGATCGGCATATTAGTAGTTACGATGTAGCTGAAGAACTGGGGATTGACCACAAAACGGTTTTGGCGCATTTGAAAAAAGCTGGGTACACAAAAAAGCTCGATATTTGGGTGCCTCATGAGCTCACTGAAAGAAACCTAATGAACCGTGTACTCATTTGTGATTCTTTATTACGACGTAATGAAACCGAACCATTTTTAAAGAAGCTGATAACCGGTGATGAAAAGTGGATCACGTACGACAAGAACGTGCGAAAAAGATCGTGGTCAAAGGCCGGTCAGGCTTCACAGACTGTGGCGAAACCCGGGTAACCTCGCAACAAGGTGATGCTGTGTGTGTGGTGGGATTGGAAGGGCATTATTCATTATGAGCTGTTACCGCCAGGCAGGACCATCAATTCTGAACTGTACTGCGAACAACTGATGAGATTAAAGCAAGAAGTTGAGAGAAAGCGGCCGGAATTAATCAACAGAAGGGGTGTGGTTTTTCACCATGATAACGCTAGACCTCACACATCTTTAGCCACTCAGAAAAAATTACGGGAGTTTGGCTGGGAGGTGTTAATGCATCCGCCGTATAGTCCTGACCTTGCACCTTCAGATTTCCACCTGTTTCGGTCGCTGCAGAATTCCTTAGGCAGTGTCAGGTTGACATCACAAGAGGACTGCCAAAACCACTTGTCGCAGTTTTTTCATCAGAAGCCCCAAAAATTTTATAGCAATGGGATCATGTACCTACCAACAAGATGGCAAAAAGTTATCGAACAAAATGGCACCTATATACTTTAGTCACTTGTAAATAAACTTTATAAAAAAACCTTTTGAATTTTTATATAAAATGCGAAGAAACTTTTTCCCCAACCTAATATTTGTGCCAGTATTCAATAATTGTCCTCTGTGTTTTTTCTATTATCTATAGATTCTTCCAATTATCTGGAGTAACATGTTCACAGGCTTCCTCCAGCAACTTTAACATTTTATTTGCCGTAAACGATGGGGCCATGTTGTTTTTCGCTGCGTAACCTTATAAAAAAAGAAAAATTCGATAAACGCGTTATGCATTTATAATATCATTTCATACCTAACCTTTTATATCTTTAGTACGTACCTTTTATTTGAGCCCAAATTAATTCTATAGCATTGTACTGACAGTGGTATGGTGGTAATCTTAGTACTTGATGCCCACGTTCCTTGGCCATTTCGTCGAGCTTGTAGATGGGCATCGGAGGTTTGTTCAATTTCATCAATTTGACCAATTTTTCTTTAAGCATCGTCATATCAGCTTGGATATTATTCCTTTGCAACCACTCTACCAGTGTGGCTTTATTATTTTGTGCCGTTGGTGGCTTATTGAGCTGCCGGGAATGATATTATGCATTGTCCATTATTATTATACTTGGCTCGCTTAAATTATTTAATAAATTGGCGAAGCATTCTTCAAATTTGTCAGCATTCATTTCTTCTTGGCAATCTCCAGTTTTTTTTTTACTTAAATGCTAGAAGAGCATTTGGTATAAACCCGTTTTAATTCCCGGCATGGCATATTATAAGTCGCTCACCCTTTCCCTCTGGCACTTTGGTAGAGCTGTGAGCGGTGTCATTAGTCCACATTTTACTGACTGTGTGATTTGCGTTTAGCCAAGTTTCGTCCAGGAATATGACATTCCTCCAGTTTTTAATATCCTTTGCCGATTCTAAAAATGTTACTCGTGCAAGTGCGATATCTCCTCTTTCCATTACTATTTTTCTTTTATTTACTTTCTTCCATCTAAATCCCACTTAATTTAATATTTTCCGTAGCGAAGTAACACCGCCAGTATAAAGTCTAGCCTCTTTTAACGATTTATTTAGTTTCATTAACGTGGGGTATTCATTTTTCTCATAGTATCCGTAAATGTGATTACGCATTGCTTCTACATCAAAACTGTCAATGTCTGTAACGAAAGCTATACGCCTGCGCTTTATTGGAGTCGACAACTTTTTGTTTTCCCTACCAGTTTCACCAAATTTGTCTTTGGTTATTCGGGAAACGGTAGTTGTTCCGATGTCCAGTGCTGCCGCAACTCGGTCTACGACTTTGTCGATTGAAATGATCGGGCCTCCGTTTGTACGTTCTCGTTCAAAATAGTCCCTCAATCGAGTCACCAACTCCCGACTTTGTGAGTTTAAAACAGTCTTTTTTGTTTTTTTCGGCATTGTTAGATCCGAACAAAAACAAAAATAACGAACAAAGAACTTAACAAAAGTAAAAATTAAACAAAAACTCAAAGCAGACGCAACAAAAACACAAATTGCATACAAGGCAGATGCACTCGTACTGACATTTCCGAGTTGCAATACGATCACAAGATGGCCGCTCTTATTCATCGTTTTGATGTTGATTCAACAGTGTCAATCTCTATTGACAGAAGTTCCGTTCTATGCATCTGCCATTTTTATGACATATTTTCTTAATTTAATTTCATATTTATATTTCACAGTTATTATAAGATATCAGAGTTAATAATAAGAATAATAGCAGTTTCATTTATAATTAAAGAAAATATTATTTTTTGTCAATGGAATATAATTTATTTCGTTTGCTTTTTTTTTTTTGTTTTCTTGTAAGAATTTTGCGTAGTAAGGAATATGAGAATTGTCACCCATATCATCATACGACGCACGAAGTATAGTCAACACGTCACGGAACTGTCCAAGTTTCGTTTTAGTGCCAGTGTTTATAAAAGTTCAGTGATTTTATAAAGTGCAGTGATTTTAGTGTAGTAAAAGAGATGTTCAAGAAATGTATGAGACCTGGGCCAACCCTATGTACAGTATATGTAAATATAGCTACATAATATAGTAACCGTTTCCTATTCTTTATTTTGTTTAATTTCACTTCGTTTCCATGTACATTTAAATTAACTTCGTCAAGGAGAGCAACACAAAGTAAAATAAAACATGGCGGATCAGATCAGAATTAACTAAAGAATGTCATTTTGTCAATGACATGACTTTTGACAAAGAAAGACGTATGACATTCAAGACGACGTCTCTTCGTAAAACTGTCTACTACGTCAAAAGTCAAGTCAAAACAACTGGCCGCCCTAAAAATAGTGTTCTCGCAATAAAAAACTCAAATAATCATTTTTGTACGCATATGCGTACATAAAAAAATTAATTTAAGAAGGGTATATACCCTTCTTAAATTGATTTTTTCGTATTTTTATGATATTCCCATATTTTTTCCTATTTACCTATGTAGTGTACATAGAACTGGCCCAAAATTAAACATCTCTTTTATAAAGAATTGTGAGTCCGAATAAACGAGTGATATTGTAAGTCTATAATTATATTTGCACGATCACGTAAGCCCACAGTACCTATGTCTGAATGGTATAGATCCAAAATCTTGAGCCTCAGACGACATCAGAATTGGGATCTGATACCCAATGGCGCGCCCTGTTTGAAATGCAGCAAAAGAACATGATGCTGCTCATTAACACTATCAAATCGCCGACGACAACACCTGTGAATGTTTTGTCGACCAACCGCAACAAGGTTCGACCTCGGCTATAGCTCTTAGTAAAGCCTTGAACGGAAGCACTTCATGGTTATCACAAATTTCACATGCAGGTATAACTTGCCAACATTTTCGTGAACTATTTCTAGCTCGTTACGAACTATCGGAGATAGCCGAAAGAAAACCAATACCCTAGCCGACTAATGACGTCACTAACATCGAGATGGAAGAACCTTGACGATGTATGTTTTGGCTCATATTGCCCAATTTTATCCCCGTGTCTATCGCTTGGCGTTTACTACCGAAATTAGGACGCGAAATAAGTTAGTACAAGAAGTAAAAGCGTGTTCAAATTTAAACCTTGACTGGATTAAGACGGAGTTGAAGTAAGGACAGCGGTGACGTGATGACGACAGTGACATGACGTATATGGTGGTGACACGAGCGTGGTGGATGGCGGCTCAACGACAGGTTTTGAATTCGGTGGTTTTGGTAAAAGGTGGTAGCCAACTTTTTATTTCTCGCAAAAATTTTTACCTTCAATAAACTAGTGATTTATCTCGTGTTTCAAGTGTTCATGAAATTGCTTGCTTATATCTCAAAATAACCTTTATAGTTTAGTGTTCAGTTATTTTGCTGTTTTATTTTATGTGCAGATTGACCTTCGACTGGGCGATGCATAGCCGCGCCAAGGGGACAACGCAGCGGCGCTGCGTGACCGAGCAGCAGCAGCGTGGGCGGCGGCTACCTCCATGGCGTCAGTGCCAAATGGATGTGCATTGCGCTTCTTCTGGACTAGTCTATTCGCTTCACAATGATGCGAACTGGTTGTATCGAACTTTACTTATTTCATTTAACTTAGGGTTCTTAATTATTCTGGTTTTATAACCAAAGTATTATGAAAAAGAAACAAAGTAAATGAGCAGAAATTAACGCAAAGTAAAAACGAATACTCAGTACATACGACATACGTCTTACAGACTCATTATTATTACTGTTTGATTCACCGAAGTGGATTACGCTTGAAAATAGCAGTAGGTACTTAAAAGTTAAATTATTTTTGGTAATTATAGATCATAATCGACATTCCATTTCGTGACATCACATTGAACTTTGTAATAAAATGACAAGTTATACGCGCGTACCTGCACGCGCAAGTTGTAAAAAACTAAAAAAATTGAAAATATTTTTTATTTTTTTTTAATTAACTTAAAACAGTAGTATATTATAAACAATACTAGTATAATTAAGGGAAAAGCGTGGGGCACTTTGTGCCATAATTTTCGTATATCGAGCGACCCACGCTTTTCCCTCAATTATACTAGTATTTTTTATATACTACTGTATTAAGTTTATTTTTAAAATATTTTAAATTATTTTCAACTTTTTAGTTCGATTTTCTTTAAAAGCGTGTTTTTTTAGTTTTTTTAAACTATATTTATTTTCAACTTTTTAGTTATTTTATACATTCATCATTGATGTAAAAGGCAATTTAGGTATAGATACTAGACTGTTCACAGCACGTGTGCGGTGTAAGGCGTGGAATAACTTCAAACGGTTGCTTGGCGACCGCATTATATTGATAGTTACATACAAGCAAGCAAACAAGCTTACATACAGGTGAAGTTAATATATAAGCGTGTTAAAAAAGAGCTCCCTGTCAGAGTCAGTTAACGGATCATTAACGTGACTTAATGATAATTAAATTTAAATACAGCAAAACCTCTATTTATCTTGCTAATTGTGGATTAGACGTTTGAGTTTTAGGTTAGGTATTTGTTTTTCGTAAAAATTTGACTCAAACGTAAAATTTTTACGAAAAACAAATTTTACTTTACTTGCAATACGCTATTACTAAATATTAATACCTACGATGTTTTTACCATTTTTAAGCAAAATGTCTAGTCAGGTGGACTTTATAGATTTTATAGAAGATTCAGAAATGTGAGACCAAGACGCTATTTATGAGATTAGTCTGATCCTTTCACTAAATATTCAGTTCAAGAATTCCATGCTAGATATATATTCACTCCGGATGTTGTAAAAAACGTAATAATACCCATGATCGAATCAGATTTAAATAGACCTACTAAAAGAGGATTACTATTTGCTCCCGAAATTATGCTTCTGCTAACTTTAAGATATTTCTCTACAGGTAGTTTTCAGGTGAGTATCTAAATTATAGTAAAATAATAAACAAAACTAGAATCATGGGAGTTAACTAGGTATGTGCTGTTATTAATATTTGTCTGTTGCTCATTTTTTATAGAAGCTTGGAAGGAGATGTGATGAATATCTGTCAGCAATCGGTCTCACGAATTGTCAGCAAAGTTTCTACAATAATTGCCATGAAAATGCAAGATTTTGTGAAGTTCCCGGCTACTGTACATGGTGTTAACACTGCAAAGTAAGATATATATTTTATTAGTTCTGAACAAAATGTATGCCAAGCTAATGTATTATTATAATATTGTTAATTACACTACATCAATGATTAATTATAACTAGGTATGAAATTTTAATATGTATTATATTTTTGTTACAGACAAAAATTTTATGAAATTGCTTTCCTGGGGTGATTGGGTGCATTGATTGTATCCATGTTAAAATAAGAAGTAGGAGGAGTTGTAAAGCGATGCCGAGGAACTCGCCGTCGCCGAGTAGCGACCTACACACCATGGAGGATAACAGTAAATGAGTGCCATCTCTTTAAGGCAGAAAAGCTAACAAGTGACCGATAAAAGTAATTAAATCATAGTTTTAAAACTGGCCACAGCGGCGATAGAGTCAAAAAGGTGTGTGATAGAAAGATATAATATGGGTTATACAGTAGAACCCGCTTAATACGATCACGTTTAATACGTTTTCTCGCATAATGCGCCATTTTACGTCAGTCCCTGCAACTTGAGACATGTTTTCATACATTTCTTATTGCTTAATACGATTCGTATCCCGTTTAACACGCCTGCCCATACGCGCCACACGTGTTATGTCTGTCTCTTGTCCCTTTGAGGCAGACTAACTGAGCCTTGAGAGTCGTCATTTGCTGACTTACATGTTGTCGCGCACGCGCTCTGATTCTTTTGTAGCTATTATGCGTCATATTTTATTTGTTATAAAATGACTAGATTGAAGCGAAAGGCAATTAATTCACTTCAAGAAAAAATTAAGGTACGGAAAGGTAAAGAATGTTTGTGTGCATAAGCTTATTATAAGGTCAATGATTTCATTAACGATTTACCACCTTGGGAATAAGATGCCTCCTTGCAAGACTGCTTCTATGTACTTAATATGTATATTGACTTTTGTCTTAGAATAAGTTACTACACTGTAAAATATATTTTTGAAAAGAACAATTTTCCCGTCTTACTGAAAGGTGGATCCCGCGCGAGTTTCTTACGCCTGTTCTTCTCACCGGGCTAGTTTCCGGTGGTAAGCATCATGTAAGACAATTCAATGAGTGTTATTATATACGGAAATAAAAGTTTTTCGAATCAAAACTCGATCAATAAAATACAATACTAGAATAATACCGATAGAATAATACATTGTGAGTTACCACCAGAAAGTCTCAATGTCCTCTCCAATGTCAAGTCTCCAAAAGCTACAGCAAGCACCGATCATGTGTCTCAAGTGCACAATTTCTTATTATTTGATGACAATATGAATGTCCCTAACAATGTTCAAATTGACTTTATTGATCAATATGTACCCCCACCGGACGATATCAACTCATTTGTAATTACCGAAGGAACCGACATTGCCATAAACCCTATAGTTGATGAACACACTACCACATCATCCTTGCTGAATGAGAATATAACCGATCCCCCTGGAGGTTATGATGTTCCAACCGCTTCGTGCACGCTGAACATCAACTGTTCAGACGAAACGCGCCCGCCCCGCCCACGCCACGCGCTTTTGCACCGGCGTCAAACTAGCTTTGAAATTTGTTGATTTTATTTGAGACTTTAGGCACATCAATAGATCTCAAATTGCATTTATCGAATTCCATCCATGCACGCCACGCACACGCCACGCGCCCGCCCCGCGCCCGCCTCGCGCTCACCCCGCATACGCGCTGCACATGCCTTGCGCCCGTGCTGTGGTAAGTGTTGTATTGACTGTGATCAAGTGTAGTCGCGTGGCGTGTTTTTTGAATAAATATGATGAATAATATCGATAAAGAAATATTCATTTCTTTGGTGGAGGAAAGGGATGTGCTGTGGGATTAAAACCATCGAAAGTTATAAAGATAAAAGAAAAACTTGGCGTGACATATGTATAATCATCAATGAGGATTTTGAAACGCTGCCGGATGTGGAAAAAAATAAATACGGTATGAATGTTAGCATATTTTTATTAAATTGTATATTATCATTTAAACTAACAATATTTATTTTGCCATGGTACCCTTCCCTGCTCAGACATAAAGTATTCCGCAAAATGATTACGTACTGTACTTGCTGGTATATTATGATATATTGATTGCGACCTTGGTAAAGCCGATATTTCAGGACCCAGATTGATGATTGATACTTCAGGCATACCCTCTTCTTTATGTATAAAATTTTTGATGTGGAAAAAAATAAATACGGTATGAATGTTAGCATATTTTTATTAAATTGTATATTATCATTTAAACTAACAATATTTATTTTGCCATGGTACTCTTCCCTGCTCAGACATAAAGTATTCCGCAAAATGATTACGAACTGTACTTGCTGGTATATTATGATATATTGATTGCGACCTTGGTAAAGCCGATATTTCAGGACCCAGATTGGTGATTGATACTTCAGGCATACCCTCTTCTTTATGTATAAAATTTTGTAGTAAACAACACGTCTTTACGATTTTTACTGCTAATTAATCAAGTGACACATCTAGAGGACGATGGAGAGTTCGCCATTTATTAAGGCTCCCACAGACGAGAGGCCGATCGTTTCAGTTAGAACTGACGTCAGTTCGGCCTGAACGGATTCGAGCACACACACGGAAAAAATTGCATCCGACCCAATTAACGTCAGTTCAGCCTGAACGGATTCGGGCCCACACACGGAAAAATCGCATCAGTCCATTCTGGTTTGCCGCGCGCTACGGTCGTGTTTATGAATTTTGTATTTAAACACCGCGAAAACTCATACTACGCTTGTACAAGATACACGCCCGCACAGCCGCGGCTCGGGCGAGAACTGAAGCGATTTGTCCACACACGGTCCTTTCAGGCCAGAATTAATGTTAAGAATAAGAATATTTTATTTGCAAAAATATGGTACAAAAAGATGGTATTTAGTATTACATGGAACTCATATTTTGTCGGTTTTATCTCAACGTGCAAATATTTTGTTTAAGGTTAACTTATAATATTATCATCAAATTAGTGAGGAATTAAACATATTACTACAAATGATAAAATTACATGCAAAAACCAATTACAATTAGATTTAAAGTATAAAGATGTCATGATCCGTCAATATAAACAAAAAAAATGTCAATATAAAAAGAATACAAAATATTAAAGTATCAATTATTGTTATGTTATTATTATATTTTTATCATTTATAAATTCATTTACAGTATAGTACATTTTGTTTAGTAGTAATTTAAATAAATTATTTTTAAATTGATTAAATGTTAAACTTTTAAGATTATTAGGCAGTTTATTACTTATACGAATAGCCATACAAAATGCATTCTTAGAGAACATTGTAAGTTTTTGTTTAGGAATGTATAACTTGTCTCCGTTTCGACCTCTATATTCAAAATCTTTATTTTTCGGAAACAAATGTGGATGCTTATAAACAAAAATGGCCGTTTCAAAAATATACAAGCAGGGTAATGGCAGCACATTTAAATTTTTAAACAGCGGCTTACAACTATCCAAATACCCTGCACCATATACCGATCTTATGCACTTTTTTTGTACCTTAAATGCCCTAATAGCCTCGGACGAATTACCCCACAGTATGATACCATATCGCAAATTGGATGACACGTATCCGTGATAAGCGGTAAGGGCGGCATGTCTTGATGCAATTTGCCTTAGTCTATTTAAAGCATAAACGAATCTGTCTTTGTCACTATTATGTCAACGTGGGCTTTCCAATTTAGATTTTTGTCAACAGTTATACCTAGAAATTTGGTCATAGTAACTTCTTCTATTTTAGTGTCATTGTTATTATTAATTATCAAGGTTTTACTATGGTAATTTTTAACGCGGAAGGAAAATGCCCTTGGCTCATCGAAAAATATAGATTATTTGCTAGAGAACAAAAAGGATTCAGAAAGAATTTGTCCATTAATTTAGCTATCTACAATTTTTTAAATGATATCGTCTCAAATATTGACAAAGCTATACCGGTTACAGCTCTCTATATGGACATATCTAAAGCTTTTGACTATGTAAGACATGACATACTAACTGACAAATTAAATAAATATGGAGTAAGAGGAAATATCCTTAATCTGATAAAATCATTTCTAACTAATAGGACTCAAATTACCCAAATTACAAGTATATGTACAAAAACAAAAACAGAGTGCATAAATATATGCACTATGACGAATACGTCAAAGCCTCGAAAAGTACAATTTGGTGTACCACAAGGTAGCGTTTTAGGGCCACTACTATTTTTGATATACATAAATGACTTGCCTCGTAGCATAAACTATCCTATGACACTATTTGTAGATGACAGTACTGTGGTGTTTACTTGTAATGACATAAAAAACTATGAAAATGACATGAATAAAAGTTTAAGTGATATTATAATGTGGTTAAAATCTAATAACTTAATGATAAATTTAAATAAAACTCAGATAATGAAATTTCAACTAAGAAAGCCCTTATTAAACTCGTTAAACATTAATTATAATGGAGAAAAAATTCAAGATACTGAAGTCACAAAGTTTCTAGGCATATATATAGAAAAGGATCTTAAATGGAAAACACACTCAGAATACATATGTAAAAAAATTAATCAGTTTTCATATGCCCTATTTGCTACTTCAAAAGTAGTTAATGAAAAAGCATTGCTTATGGCCTACCATGGATTTGTGGTTTCTACTCTGCGATATGGCATAATATTTTGGGGCAATTCCACAATGCGTGAAGACATTTTTAAGGCGCAAAAGAAATGTATTCGTGCTATAGCAAATATACGTACAATTGAAAGCTGCCAACCTTACTTTAAAAAATATAAACTACTTACATTTCCATGCCTGTACATATATGAAGTAGCGTTATTTGTACGAACAAACCTTTCTTTATTCACCCGATTCAATACCAAAAGGCTTGCACATAAATTATGTTCTCTAAAATCTAAAACTACACTAGTTAGAAAGAGTATTTTCGGCATGTCAACTAAAATATATAATATTTTACCACGACATCTTAAAGAAATAGACAGCATTCAAAATTTTAAAAATGATTAAAAAAATACTTAATAGATAAATGCTTTTACAGTGTTGATGATCTCTTTTGTGCATAATTAATTAATTATAAATATTATTATTATTTGACATGTGTAACTTTAATTATTATTGACTATTGACTAATCAATATTACTGAAATTCTCAAAGATGTAATTTATAATAATAATTGTTACTAGATATTTACTACAATTTGACTATTTACATGACATCATATTTATTTTCACGTGATATTAATAAATTTATTAGATTTTACGATGATTGTATGATATTATTATGATTCAATTGTGTTGATGACAAAATAAGTTGACCTATATTATCTAACATTTTTATAACTATATATTTTTTCTTATAATTGTAAATATAAACTATCTTAACGGAGGTCAAGGAATATATTCCTTCATTGTATCCCTTTCTCTATCAATGTTACGCAACACCTAGCCACTTGACCTACGACCACCATAAAATCCCGTCCCAAGTTGGAGCCCAACAAGGCGACCCCTTAGGTCCCCTGATTTTCAGCCTAGCCATACACAAGTCCATTGCATCCATAAAGTCTCCCCTAAATGTTTGGTACCTTGACGATGGTACAATCGGTGGTTGCCCAGAGACAGTAGCGGAAGACATACAAACCCTTTGCAGAAACCTATCATCAATAGGACTTCAGTTAAACCCCCACAAATGTGAGATTTTTCCTTGCGGTGTTTCAGCCATACAGGAAATCAGAATGTTTGATACTCTGCTCCCAGGAATGAAAACCGTCAATGAATCGACGTTTTCACTACTCGGCGCCCCCATCTTTCCCAGTGCCGTCCCCGCATCCCTGGAAGCAAAAGGTAGGATGCTTACGCAAGCCCGGGAGCTTCTTGGGCAACTATCGTCCCACGTGGCCCTAACCCTATTCCATAGTTGTTTTTCGCTGCCAAAACTCACCTACCTGATACGGACGGCTCCAACTTGGCTGTTCCCTAATGAGGTTTCGGACCTTGACACCACCATCCGATCAACTTTGGAAGATATCCTTAACGTCACTCTACATGATCACCAGTGGCAACAAGCGGTGTTACCGGTTAGACACGGTGGTCTTGGTATCAGGAGCATTCACTCTGTCGGTTTGCCGGCTTTCCTGGCGTCGCCGAACGGGGTTGCTGATCTTGTCTCTAACATCCTCAAAATCCAAGGTGCAAGATGCAGCGTCCCCTTTCAGCACGATGCTGAGACTGCCTGGTGTGCGATGTTTCCCGGTACCAACCCTCCAGAGAATGTCGACTCCCAGCGGGCCTGGGATGACCTTAGTTCCAGATGCGCCCTGTTAAAATTGACCGCTTCGCTTTCGGGGACATCCCTAGCGAGAATAAAGGCTTCTTCTTGCTCGGAATCGGGTGCTTGGCTTCAGGCATTGCCTTCGCCTCAGCTTGGCACCCTCCTTGATAATGATACCCTACGGGTAGCGGCGGCGCTGAGACTGGGATGTAAAGTGTGCGAGCCCCACCGCTGCCCCTGCGGTGCCGAGACTGACCCCTACGGCTACCACGAGCTCAGCTGCATTAAGGCTGCCGGACGTTTCGCCAGACACCATGCCCTAAACGATATTCTCCGTCGAGCATTGGTGTCGGCGAACGTACCATGTGCGCTTGAGCCCCCTGGTTTGAGCCGAACTGACGGCAAGCGCCCAGATGGTCTCACTTTGGTTCCGTGGAGGAAAGGCCGCTGCCTTCTTTGGGATGCCACGTGTGTGAGCACCTTCGCCGCCTCACACACTCCCAGCACCATACGCACAGCTGGCTCTGCTACAGAGTCTGCGGCCAGGCATAAGCGCTCTAAGTACGCGGAACTGGAGCGACAGTACCTGTTCGTGCCTTTCGCAGTCGAAACGGGTGGTCCCTGGTGCGACGAAGCGAAGGGTCTGATCCGTGAGCTGGGTCGACGGCTGCGGGACTGTGGCAACGACCCCCACTCCGGGGCGTACCTGGTTCAGCATGTTTCCCTGGCCATTCAGCGCGGCAATGCGGCTAGCGTCATGGGAACATTTGAGCCCGGTATGCTGCGGGGTGGGCTTTTCTCCTGAGGTTAGCTTCGTAGGTACTAGTAGGTAGGTATAGACTATAGTGTATTATTCCATTGTTTTATTTTATTAAATCCACACCGTATTGTATTTAGATAGTAAGTTTTTATATTAATTGTATTTACCTAACAACATTGTAAATTAATTAATTTGAATTAATGTTGATTATGACTTTATAAAATTTAATTTAATTTTAAAATGAAGGCTTAACTAGATTAATTATAAGTTTACTCTTACACCTGCATGGTTATGATTTGCAAACGCCATTCTGATGGCAGAATGTAGGATCTTTTAATATTGTAATTTTGTATGACCTCATGACAAAGCACATTCTTGCAATAAATGATTTGAATTTGAATCGATAAGTTTATAACGTGTGCCAATGGTACGGAGATTTCTTTGGCACATTTTTTAACTTTTGTACATATATCATCATACCCTGTAGCGTGCGTATTTTTTAATTCCTTAATTTTTTTAAGTATGTCATTTTCGGTCACCGGTGTCAAGTAGATGGATTTAGAGAAATTGGTCATATAATTAAATGAATTCAAGTTTATTTTGTCAATTCTATATAATTTAGGTATGTCATTAAAAAATATATTAAATTCATTACAAATTGTAGAGAGGTCCGTAATTTTAGTATTATTAATGTTTATCTCTCGAATTCCTTTATTCATATGTTCCTTATTCTGGGAGTTATATTTTATTAAGTCCCATGTTGTTTTACATGCATTCTTTGATTTTTGTATTAGTCGTGTGTTAATATGTTTTTGCGAGGCCAGGATACATTTTTTAAGAATTTGGGAATAACATTTATAATGGTGTTTTTTCGTGGTTCGATTAGAAGAATCAAGTCTGTACCTTAAGTATAGGCGCCGTTTATTAATACAGCATCTTTTTATGCCTTTAGTAAGCCAGGTATTTTTTATAGGTTCATTAACTTTTTTAACGTTTATAATAGGGAAACATAAGTTATAAAATAATTTTATAAGCTCATGAAACTTATTAAAGGCGCATTCTGAATTTATTTCCTCTAAAATTTCAGTAAAAGACAAAGCAGACATGCAGGCTTGAAATTTATTTATATTCTCCATGCTCATGTCTCTCTTTTTTTCAAACCATACTTTAGGTGCTATTAAAGATTTATTTAGAAAATCCAATTTAAATGTTAGGCTCTGTCCTGTCTCATGATCTGATAAACAAAGATAATGAACTTTTGCTATCTCAATTGTTGCTAAGTTACTGGCAATCAAATCAAGACAAGATTTTTTACGCGTTGGTTTATTTATATGGCTTATAAGATTATAATTAGATAATATACTAATAAGTTCCTTGGATTCCTTTTTGTTTGTTAAAATATCAATATTAAAGTCTCCGCATATTATATTTTTTTTTGTTTCTGTGTAATATACGATTAAGAAGAGAATCTAAATTATTTAAAAATGACATTGTATTAGATCTTGGAGTTTTATATACACAAATTACTATTAAGTTTAGTTGCAATATTTCTACAGCACAACATTCAAAATTATAGGGTGTTGATTCCGTAATGTCAAGTATTTTAAATTCTATGTCATTTTTTAACAGTATACAGGTACCTCCCCTCCGTTCATTTCTACAAAACGCAGACGCAACATCCTCTTATTTTTAAGTTACTAATAGAGCCTTTTTTTATAAATGTTTCTGTTAAGCAAATTATTTCTATGTCATCTTTCTCTATTTAGTTCACTTAATGTAGCTTGGAACAAATCTTGTTTGCCTAAAATACTTGCAATGTTTTGATGAAATAATGTCATTTTTTTGTTAGAGAAAAAACATATTAGTATCCCGTCTTGGTTCGTTCGTTATTTTATTAAAATATGATGGTATTGTCATTTGTTTAAGATTTTTTTTATAACTATCACCATTATTTATCGACTGGACCGTACTGTGTGTAGGTTTCTTTTTAGCTACTTTTGTTTTTGGTGGTGCAAGATATTTAGTTTTGTGTATATAATCGGCGCCATTTGAAATAAGATATGGTTGTTCTAGGTTATCCTTAATTTCTAAGCAACGACATTTAGTACAATTATTGTTAATTTTAAACATTAAGTGCTTTTTACTACAAGCGAGCAGGTCTATTTCGACATGTAATTTAAAGCTTAACATTCTTGTGAACCTTTTACGATTGTTTAAAAACATGTTACAATTAGTAAACTTAATACAATTACAATTATTATAATTTTTAACAATTAAATTTATATTATTATTTAACAACATTTCATTAAGGTGAGGATTGTATTGTACATAATTAACAAAAACAATTTGGTTTTTAAACATATATAAGATATTGCATAAGTTGGATAAAAAATTATATGGATTTTTATCGTTGGTCCCAAATGCTAAAATAACTATATCCTTTTTATTAAGTGTCGGCAACAATTTCTCACAAGAAGCATATATTTCAGAACTCAGTGCATAAGGCTTAACTACACCGAAGATGTTATATGTGTTGTCGTCTTTCCTTTGACGGTCGTAATATATTTGTGAGGCTAGACCACGAGCATGTTCGTCACCCACCACGTATATTGATGTTTTTCCAGTTCTTGGTTCCGAATGGTAATGGTTTTCGGTGTCTGCTAGTTTTTCTTGAAGAAAAGAATAGTTGTCGACTGAAGGTGTATTGTAATTGGGTGATAATAACAATTTTGTGCAGTTTTTAGATACTCTCTCTTTAATTATATCTGAGTTATTCATTGGGGAGTATCGTGATATGTTCATACGAATACTATTGAGTTTTTTAAAGGTCAGGGTGAGAGATTTTTGAATACAGGTTTTTTTATTTGGCGTAGTTGCAGTGCTTGTAATATTTTTTAAGAAAGAAATTTGTCTCTCTTTATCAGATATGATTTTTTTCAATTCCATACACTCCATGTTTAGGTTAATAATTTCGTTATGAGCACTTGCGTTGTCAGATTTTAGTTCTTCAATTGTTTGTATTAATTGCGTGACTTTAGACATATAATTACTTTCGTCCGTATCTGGAACACTTTTTGAGGATGTATTCATATCTTCCGAAAGGTTAGAACTACTAAAAGATTCATTTAAAATTACGTTGGATATGTCCATATCCGAATTTCTCCGTCTTATTGTGCGTGGTTTTCTAAATGTGATATTTATGTCTTCCATTATGATTATTCTTTTTTAACTTTTGCAGTATTTAAGCTGCTTCGAATATCCGGTAGATGGCGTTATACTTGTTAGAGTTCTATTGTATCGTCGATATTGATTTCAAAGTTGTAAGTGGCGTCCTCTTTTACTCGTTATTGAATTAATTTTAGAGAAACAGAATATCAGAATATTTAAAAGAAAAGGCTCTGAATCTCTGTCAGGTTGGGATCGAACCCTGTTCTTACGGCATGCGCAACTCCGACTTGTGCCGTTACACCAACTATCTAGTACTCGCTGTGGCAAAATTTCGTATTGACTCTTTCATGTAGAGCAAGACAACTCAAGTCGTTATTGTATTCAAACAGCTCTTTTTTATCTACCCTTAAATAAGAAATGTTCAGCGTTAACTTTAGAAGATCACTTAGAATCACTTTAGCTTAGTTTTGAATTATAAGATTAGGTTTAAATTCACTTATCTGGGTTTGTCACAATAATTTTAGTTTCATTGTTCATTAGTTTTCTTTTTATAATCGTAAAAAATAAATAAATAGTCACAGAATGTTTTTCACTTTTATGAGGCACACACTCAACTGTTTTATTGGATAACGTTTTCCCGGGATTATAGTAATATGTTCATTAATTTCGTATAGCACACAAGTTAAATTACTAACTGTTTATATTTTAAAAAATATTTTTTCGCGGAGCTAATACGAACATGTCAAATGACAGCTGTCAACTGTTGTCAGCTGACAGCTGTCAAATGACAGCTGTCAACTGTTGCCAACTTAGTTATTATACAAAGTTTTACTACCATATTGAGTATTTTATTCCCTCCTTAGTAGGAATTTAGTTGTTAGTAGTGTTGTAGTATGAAAGAGCCAGACAGTAATCATATGCAAAATGGCCTAGGTTAAGCATAAAAAAAAACCAAAAAAAATTACATCTTATCATAATAATACATTCATCCGTAATTTTCTTAAAACTACCCATTTAATTACTATATGCGTAATATTTCATAGTATATTTTAATTTAATGGTAAAATTTATAATAAATTTCAATGAATGAAAAAAATTTAATATAACAAAACCTAAAATGCAGTAGTTTTTGGGGGGCTTCAGGAATTCCTAAGTTATGTAGTTTTTAGTAGAAATCGATACGAGTTTAGTAGTTTCACAATAACAGAGCTGGCAATACTGGAACGAATCCCTTCAGTCCGTACGGCCGACTGATGCGATCTCGAAATTGCACACAGACGATACGATTTTGCATCCGTTCAGGCCGAACTGAAAGCAGACCGGACCATGTATGGGGCCCCTTAGCCATAATGCCAAATGCACATTCTACGTATCGCCTTGCCCGGGTCAAACGGTAATTAAAGACCGATTTAGTCGCATCCAGTTCGCATTTTCTGTGCAACGCAAAAGCCTCGTCCCCAACAAAAATGTAGGGTAGATCGACATTTGATCCTTCCAGTTGTGCAGAGGTTGGCAAATTTAACGTCTCGTTCACTAGGCTTTTCCAAAAAGTAGTCTCCTTGAAAACATTTGAATCACACTCTTTACCGGATGCACCAACATCAATGAAAATATAATTATAATGTTAAAAAAAAAATGGCGGTAGTTGACACTAATATTATAAGTGTCAATTACCGCCATTAAAACAATTGAAAAGTAATGTTTGTAATTTAAAAACATCGATCCACTTATATCGGGCTTTACAACTCTTATGTGCTTGCCATCAACAGCACCTAGGCAATAAAGAAAATTGGCTTTTAAACAGAAGTTGCGAGCAATTTCATATCACTCGTTTTCAGTTGGTACTTTCAAAGTATCTGAGAATTCTTCTCAGATACTTTGGCAAACTTCTCTGACAATAGAACTTAAAGTACTTTTTCTGATTCTGAATCCGTATCGTAGATCAGCAAAAGTGTGTCCTGTTGCTAAATACCTGAAAAATAAAATGAAACAATTAATAATCAAGCTATACAGGGTGTAAAACAAAGGGTATAAAGGGTGTAAGGGACATATTATTATGTCCGAAAACTTTCACAGAGTGTTCACACAATCATTGCCTGAATACGGGGGGTGGCCAGTTAAATAAATAAATTTCACAGACGTATTGTCTGTGAAATTTATTCATATATTATTCAATACACAGCGCCATCTAGCCTTTAGTAAGCATACTATAGCAGCTTGTGTTACGGATCTTGACAACGGATATAAATACAATTATATATACTTTTTTTTGTAAATACATACTTATGATACATACAAACTAACACCCAGGCCGAAAACAAGCACCTACGTTCGTCACATAAATGCTTGTCTTCCGTGGGAATCGAGCCCACGACCTCGAGATTACAAGTCCAACGTGTAAGTCGTTGGTCTAAGGAGGTCGTCAGTTGTTATTATAATAAAATATTTAAATAAGATCTGTTTTACTTATTTACAGGAAAGCTGGTTGTGAAAAAGTGGAAATCGATGAGAGACGAATGGATGAAATGTCATAGAAAATTAAGCGAGAGCAAGTCGGGATCAGGAGTTAATCCAATAGTTCATAAGTACACATACTATGACAACATGAAATTTTTGTCAAAAATAGCCTAACATAGAGGTACTGAGTCAAATATGCAACCACCCTGTAACACTGAAAGTGACGACAGCCATGATACATTGATGAGAAAAAGGAAGAAAGAACAAGTTCATAAAGAAAAAGATTTGAGTGCAGTAGATAGGAGAATGATTTAATTTATCGATTCTATGCAAAAAGAAGAAAAGAAAACCGATGACAGCAGAATTATGTAATTTTTCAAGAGTATTGCTCCAACAATAGAAAAGTTCAGTGACGATGAAGTTGTGGAATTTCAATATCAAGTATCAAAGAAATATAAATAGCAACACATCAGAATCTTAAAGTATACACCTTTTTTTCATTTTTTTTTTTCATGGGGAAATGCTTTATGCATCCCCGGCGGACTGAGGACGCCAGCCGGGGTATGTGGGACTCACCCAGGTGCTAGGTGAGGAGCTCACCCGGAGGTTAGCCACTAAAACCCCATGGTGCCTTCTTCCCCGCTGTGGTGCTAGACCGCCGGACCCACTAAAACGATAACAGCAGCGGAAAAGTATACACCTGGAAGAATCCATCCAACCTCAGCCAACCTATGATACTGAAGCTTATAGATATTCTACTGCACCTGGACCTTCTAACGTGACAAGCCAATCTAGACTTATTACTTATAGTTATATATACTTACATTCGAGTTGGACAAAGTCAACCCAGTGTGCAATCCAGTATGAGTGACGACCTCGACTTTGCGACGCTGAATAATTAATTTTATTATTTTTCTACTGCGACATCTACCGCTATGATTCAAGATAATTATAGTATTTGATTAGTGTTATTACTTTACCTTACATTTTCTGAAATTAAAAAAAATGATTAAAACAAAAACATGTTTTATCATAGGTATATGGTCACGTTCAAAAAAGAGGAGTCATAGTAATTTAGTTTGAAACGATTTATTTAAAAAGGTCATGTGCTTTATTCTATATGTTTGTGCTTGTTTATAAATAAATTATAAAACTTTTAAAAATACAAAAATATTTCTACTATTCGCTCACGCAAAAATTTTAAGCGAAATCATGACTACTTACCTCAAAGTTACAACCAGTCTTTCGGCAGAAGAAATACTATCTCGCATAACTGTGTGCTGATGCTCCACTTTAATATTTAAAAAAGGACTTTTGATAAAATAATTTATCAAAAGTCCTTTTAGTCATTCGAAGATAGCCATAAAATTCGTCATCATAATTGCGTAATTCCGGAAAAAGGACATGAAATTCGCCATGCTTCTCTCTGCGAGTTAATATAGGGTGAACCCAATATCTTCGTGTGGAATTAATCTTACTGTCTTTTTCTTTCTTCCATTGTTTATACATATTATAGTATGTAATTAGAACTTTGTTTGACTTAGTCAAATCCATTTTATTTCAAACGTTCTCACGTTGTAACACCTGGAAGCCACTACGTCTACTGAACGAAGTAGTCCAGTCCCTAGTAGTTTATGCGCGCGCGGGACTTGCGCGAGGCGTGCGCGTGGCGAGCGCGGGTGTAATGTGGGCACAACGCGTGTGCGGGTCCTGCGTGTGGTCGACGCGTGTCATCTGAACGCGGCCTAACAATCGGTCAGCGTCTTCCGCCAGCAATAGAGTCAGATCCTCAGTAAATAAATTTATGGACAGTTTTCTGGACGAATTACCTAAACCACCTCCTCACTACTGCCGGCAAAAAACCTCTATGTTATACTTGCAATCCGAAATGATGCAATTCAATGAACAAAAAATGCAATTCCAAAAACGTAAAACCACTGAGCATCGCCACATTTTCCAATGCTCTTACTTTAAAAAAAATATCCTTGTTTAAACCAAAAAAGATCTCTGTGAAATATGCAATGGATATGTGATTGGTCAAATCAGCGAAGACGTATACAAAGAGCATATTCAGAAAAAGAAGGAAGCTAGAGCTGAAAAACAACAAGACAAGAAAGATCACAAATTCATTTTCACTGCTGGCCTCCAAGCTGTCTTACTGTCACCTAGGTCTGCTGTTTCCAGCAATTATTACAAAACTAAATTAGGTGTCCACAATTTTTTGACATGAAAATATTATTTTTGACATGAAAATGGAACAGGGTTATCGTTTTGTGTGGAACGAATCTGAGGGTGGCCTGAATTCGGAAGAATTTGCCACTATAATGTCGAAATTTATTGTAAAAGAAGTTATACCTCAAATGGACGACAGGGACCGGCCCATCGTGTTTTATACTGATGGTTGTACCTATCAAAACCGCAACGTAGTTCTCACTAATGCCTTCCTTAATGTGTCAATATAACATTACAATAACTCATAAATACCTCGAGGTTGGACACACACAAATGGAACTGGACAGCATGCATGCCATGATTGAGAAGCGGCTAAAAACCAAACCATCCATGCCCCTGCTGAATACTTAAACATCTGCCGAACGGCAAAGACCAATAACAAAAAATATCAATGTCAATATTTGACTTTTCCCTACTTCAAAGATTTCAAACAAATCGCTTTTTATAAATCCATTCGCCCAGGGAAAATGAAAGGGGATCCTAAGGTAGACACTTCTTATCTTTCAATTTTCATGCATTATGCACTTATCATGACCCAAAAACCTTCTTTCTAGATGCTTGGTAGGTATGTGATTATTTACAGGGCTTTCTAAAATCAAGTGTTTTTTACAGGTTACTGATCTGAGAGCTCTGCAGTACTGACCTAATGAAGATGTAACGTACAAGCTGCGGTTTGACGACGAGTGGAGGATCCTCAATCAAAGAAATACCAAAGTTGTCCCCATGAGGGTGGAGAACCTGAAAAACTTATATGCCGAAAGAAGAAAAGTCACGAAAATTTTTTTTTCTGATCTACAGCAACTTAAGTCATCTATAGCAACTTAAGTCATCTATGCCTCGTGATTATCATGCCTATTACGATGCGTTGCCACACGAAAATTAATTATTTTCACTTATAAAACACAATGTACGATTGTACTCTGCTTAAAGTTTAACATAAAAACAAACAACTCCACTTTTAGTTTTAATTATTACTTAAACCAAATCTAACAACTCCTTTTTTCATTACAAAACTGAATGGTTTTAAAAAAAAATAGATTGTTAAGTGTTTTTAGATAAATAAAAAGCATAATTTCTAACGGCATTTTTGGTTTTCTTTATTGTGATAAAATTTATTATGACGTTTTAAATCTCTCCTGTGAAATTTGCTCCAGAGGAGTTAGTAGGTTTGCATTAGGGTATCGACATGTATTGTCCATAGGGCTTAAGGCGAAAATATACGTAGATGACGTCACAGATTCGGGCGTGGCGTAACACTTCCCGCCGCGCCACCCGCATACACCCCGCTGCGCTAGCGATCTCCGCGCCGCGACTCAAATTATAAACTGAGGAACGGCCCTTTTATACGACTTTAGGATTGATTTAAATGCAACTTGAAAATATTAATTTATTTCTGGTCTATAAGCAAAGAAAAAACGTAGAATGTATTAGCCGCTTCTCCTTCTTCTGTAGAAGCCGGTCGAGGTTATTCCCGAAATCTAGAAATTATTTGGTAGGCAATGCGGCTTCCAACCCATCACTTTTGATTCCATTTTCCACCTCTACGCCCACCAAAATGCAATACCTAGTTAGTGCTATTGACAGAATCACTAAAATATCCGATAGGTATTTTTTCGCTTTCCTAAAAAAGAAGTTTCATATCGACGCTTGAAAGGTAAAAATGCCTAAGCAACAAAAATACCGAAAATGAGTTTAAATATCAATGAGTTTGTGTTTTTTTCTGCGTCGATTGGTCTAATCGTCGTCTTCCTACGACGATTTTTTTGTCGCTTAGATATAGTGAAATTAATACAAAATCATGAATGTTATGTTCACTAAGCGACAAAAAAAGCGATTTTTAAAAAAATTCACTTGCATATTTTGAAGAATTTAAAAAATCTACTTAGTCTATTTTTCATGTTTTTACTTTTTTTTTGTTTCCACAAAAATATTTTTACTTGTTTAAAAAATTCTTTTCGTGAACACTTTGTACATTTTCTCCATACAAATTATTTGTGAATTGTCCTTACAGTGCATTTAATTTGATACCATTATTTTACGAAAGTGCAACTTGTAGAATTTTACCAATAGTGAAATAAAACAATATTGGCGTAAAGATAGTTTTACATATTTGACACAATAACTATTCGTGCTATGTAGATATTTTTACTTGAAAACTTTTGTTTTTAAGTATGTCGGTTAGATATTTTTTTTTGGTTCCCTATTTTTTGGCATAAAATCATATGTCATAATTTTACTTGGCATAATTTCATTTGACCTAATAGTAGTTTCGCATAGTATTCATTTGGCATAACTTTCGTTGCACTTAGCATATTTTTTTTTGCATAATTACTAATAGCATAATAATAATTAAGAATAATATTTTATGCATAATATTAAAAGGCATAAATATATTTACGCATACTTCTTTTTTGTTCACATACTAATGAATGGTAAATTCTACTGGGTGTGTGAGTTAAGACGAAATAACAATTATAATTGTAATTTTCAACTGATTACGAAATTAAACTCGGATAAACGACACGAACTGCTATCTAAGAACATGCCGAGCCATAACCACGTGCCCAATACAATTAAAGATACGCTTGTTTTTACATTAAATAACCTTTTGTATTAATTATTTTAAACATGTTCGTGGCTTATGGAAATGTTTAAGAATGACGAAAAAGAATGTAATTTTTTTCCTGTTCTCAAAATATTATCTTACGTCGCTAAGGTACAATACGAAATCAAAAATGTCGCTTGAGTATCAATAAATTCCAATACATATGAATTTATAGACAAGAATAAACAGCTAGATGATCTGAGTGCTTATAAAACTGACAAAATGTAACTTAAAAGTATTAAATTTAGTGTGTGGTAACATAAATGAACGCAAACATTGCTAAATATATTTCTATATTTATGCGCCTAATGTTTCGCTAGTTAGTCCTGTCGGTAGTAGAAAATGTCAATATACTAGGTTATGGGAGTAAACTTTGCGCACATACTTGGACATAATAAAATAGCTCCTATAGCTGGTCTATTTTCAATTAAATTGGCAACAGTCACTGAAATCGGTGTGGTTTCATTATTATTCCTTTTTTAAGGTTCCGTAGTTCATATCTCGGAATCCTTATAGTTTCGTCATGTCCTTCCGTTCGACCGACCGTCCGCCCGTCCGTCTGTCCATCCAAACGGTGGTGCTTGAAATATGAAACTTTGAATGGATAAGTTTATTTATCACGCCGACATAGTGCTAAAATAAATGAAGATAATTTTTGGTTACACCTACACGAAAAGGGGAGATATAATTAGGTACATAGACATTTTAAGAACATTGAGAGGTTTCTGAGATTATATTTTGATGTACGTACGTATCCGTTTGCGCGATATTCCACTTTTAAGCGCATTTCTTGTTAAAATACGGCGTCCCCCCTCTAAAAGCCAAACGGCTGGCTCTAAAAATGTGGAAAATTCATGATGGTAGTCTATGTAATAAACTTTGAACGAAAACTACAACGGTCCAAAAAACTTCATAAATTCAGGAGTTATAGAGACTTAAATTGAATCAGTTTAGATGAAGGCTGAAAGGCTGAATCTGTGGCTCAGTGGTTAGCGCTTTAGTGCTCAAGCCAGAGGGCGCGGGTTTGAATCCATAAGAGAATAAAAAGTTTTCCGTGGATTCCTTGGAAAAATTACGATAACTGGGGTTAAGAATTAACTTCAACGATTAACGAATTAACACTACCGACAAAATATAATACTATGATAAAATTTTAAAGCGATTTTGCCAAGTTGATGTTCATAAAAAAATATCAGAATATAACAAATATTGTTCATTTCTTTTGTTACATCAAAAGCTGCTACCACCGTACATTTTTAATGACAAATGTATGGCAATAGTAGCGTTTTTTAGGGCCAGGAAGCCAAATGGACTTCCACCCTTCATGGACAGATGCAATAGTCTCTTCTTAAGACACCTATCATGGCCATGCCATCAGACGATATGATCAAGGTGAATAGCTTCTCAAAGCAACACCAGGTTTTCCTATCGTCTAGGGAGAGTAGAGGATAGGAATCAATGTTAACTCCAATGACATAGTCTGGTACACGGACGGATCCAGGAAAGACAACCGGGTGGACGGACCTTCTACGGGGGCATGCCACCTACAGGCTTGCCTATATACTTGTTTAGGACAATTTACAATTATGTTTGAGGCTGTGATGAGTTGTTCACTACAGAGCCTACAGATTGTCCTTGTCCATAAAACATCCTAATCTTATAGAGAAGATTAGGATAATTTTGATGATATTTCTGCTACTGTCAATGCTTTCAGCGCAGTCTGTCAGAACAATCACACTGCGCTGAAGGCACTGACAGCAGCAGAAAGAAGAAGGGGCATTTTTGTATGGATCCCGTCCCCACTACTTTAGCACTACAAGACATATATCAAAGGACTTAAAAAGCGTGTAATTTTTTTGTATGACGAAAAATCATGGGAGAAAAAGTTAATGAGAGTTATAGGTGAAAAAAAGTTTAAAAAATCATCAATAATACAGGATTATTGCACCATTTCATAGTGTTGCTAATAAGGAACAATTTTCGGGAAGTAATGGTATACAGATTCAGAAAAGTGTTATATTTTGATAAATTGCCCCTTTTTTGATTTTTTTGACTTCTCTTACAACGCCCAGAAGAATAATTCACCATGTACTACATCTTTTTTCCTTTTTCTGTACCTAATCGTATTAAAATTATTTTTGCTATTTAATTATATTATGTATTTTAATGTAATTATTTTATCTGAATTATTTGATTTTACATAAACCACTTTTCCAGGCCAGGATTCGAACCCGCAAATTAGGAAAAAAATACATTTTGTATTATTGCACCATTCGATAGCGTTGCAAGTAAGAAACAATTTCCAGAAAGTAATTAGGTATGTGCGAAAAAATTGAGGAAAGAGCTTATTTTTAGTATTTTGTTATCATTCCATACATTTCATCAAAATATGAGGCAGTTTATCAAAATATAGCACTTTTCTAAAGTTGAGTGTATACCATTACTTTCCAAAAATTTTTCCATAGTAGCAACACTATGAAACGGTGCAATAATATAGATTGATTTTTTAAAACCTTTTTGACCTTTAACCCTCATTAAATTTTCTCCCATGGTTTAGAGGATTTTCGTCATACAAAACAATGACACCTTTTTTAAGTCCTTTCATTTGATATATTATGTCTTATAGTGCTACAAGGATGGGGACTATTTGCCCCTTCTTCTTTCATCTAAATTAGTTATGGCTTGTGTTCAAACGCTAAACATGCTAGGACGAGATAACAGCATCAGTCTGGTATGGGTTCTAGGCAACGGCAATATCTCCGGCAACAAAACCGCGGATGAGCTGGGTAGGCTTTGGGCCAATTGTGTCACGGTGTCATGCCCAGAATCGGTATTTGGAATATCTACCAGCACTACAAAGAGAGAACTCAAGGAATGGGGCCGCAACTTAAGTATAAAGCAAAGGGCTGAAATCCTAAGCCTTGAGTTTTTACTTCTATATTTTTTATTATTTCAAGATCAAAATTAGCTAACGTTTTAGCTCGTTTTAGTCAGACAAGGAAACTGCAATTAATTTTTATAAACAAGAAGAAGGAGAATATTGTCAGTTAGGAGCAAAAATTTACAATGTCATTGAATAATAAATTTACTAAGATAACTTTAGCCGTAGAAAATTCTTAATGTAAGCAACATTTATGTAACTTACCTTGTTTTCTACACTAATATTATAAAGAGGAAAACTTTGTTTGTTTGCTTGTTTGTAATGAATAGGCTCATAAAGTACTGGACCGATTTCAAAAATTCTTTCACCATTCGAAAGCTACATTATCCACGAGTAACATAGGCTAAATTTTATTTTGGAAAAGAATAGGGTTCCGTAAGATATTTGGGTTTTTCGGACACAAGGTGTAAAAAATCAACCAGAAAAGATACTTATTTTGCGTACGCTGCCTAAACTATAAAAGATAGAACCATAAAATGTTGTAATTAATTGCAGATCTTATAAATATCTACAAAAAAGTCCGCGACACACTATACCTATCTATGTCGAGTGAGGCACAACAACCATTTTTTTATTTAGAAATCTTGAATTTTTTTTGGACTATATTTAAACGCGTTTATTTTACTCATGCTATTAATCCTTATCAAAATAAATTATTTCATTACTAAGTACAGTTTATGTAGATAATATTTGGTATTTGAATGATTAAAATTGGATGTTTGGTTTTGAAGTTATGGCGAAATTAAAATATTACGATTTCTGCTGCACGGCCCGTTGCGAAGTGGGTGTCACCAAGGCGGGGGGGTGCGCGTGCGGAGTTTAGATTAATGGGTATTTTTTTTGTTTTGTGTTCGTTGTAACTATAATGGATAGTTACTTGAATACCTATTTATTTAGTGTTTGTTGTATTGTTAGTCCTGAAGAGTATAGGTATTTCATACGATAAAAGTATACCCACCTACTTATTTCATTGAATTTTAGTAGGTACCTATATTAATTTGTTTCTGTAATTGTTTTGAATTTTTGACTAAATTTCGCCCGTTTGGTAGAGGTTTAAAGACATTCTGTAGTATTAGTATCAGTATTGTACCCGTGCGAAGCCGGGGCGGGTCGCTAGTATTTTATAAATTCTTAGGACATTTAAATGAATACTCCTATAATTTTTTTTAAGTGTTTGGAATTAGTTATTTTTACCTGTTATTACAGAAAATGTATCTATAGCTTATCTATTTTTACATGTTGCTGAAAACCTTTAAAACAAAATTTAGGCAATTTTACTTGCTATTACATAACTTTCGTTGATAGGTACCGTCGTTGATAGATAATTTTACCTATTTTTCGAATTATGACTTTTTTACCTAAGCGACATAAACTGGCTGTAATTCGAAAGCTATATGACTCGTTTTAATATCAAAAATTGCTATTAAAATAAGATACACGTTGTATCTTATTGATATATAGATATATAGATGTATGTTAAAACCATCTAAATCCGACTATTTTGTGATTTTTTATGTTTTTTTTTTTCTAAAATTTTTAACGTTAAATCACTCTTCTATAAAGTTAACTAAATTTATGCGTCATATGTGTCTTTCTTTAGTTATTATTTCTTTAATTATTATTTTTTATCAATTATTATTATTAAAACTGGAAATATCATAATATGTATTATATTATAAAATATGGATTTGCTTTCCTACGCTATCGAATTGGATTTTGTCTGTAATGGTAGTTGTATGTGTGTTAAATAAATAAATAAATAAATGTCGCTTAGGCATTTTTACCTCATATACTATATACCTCAAAGCGTTGATATACTAAATAGACAATTAAAACAGAAATAATATAATATATCTATGGACGCTTCACACCACGTCAATCTGATCCCGTGGTAAGTTCTCGAAGAACTTGTGTTACGGGTACCAGATAACGGAAGTATATTTAATACTTTTATACTATACACATAATTAAGATTTTTATTATATTATACACATATTTAATACACATCCATGACCCAGGAACACAGAAAACTTTTTGTTCCGTCGGCGGGATTTGAACCCGCGACCCCCGCCTTGAGCAACGACACGCTCAACCAACTGAGCCACAGAGGTCGTCATAGAAATAGAACTATACACTTTCTGTGAAATTTACAAGTACATATATAATAAAATATTATACTATACTATATAATATTATATTAATATACAAGGTGTCCAGAAAGGGTATCGGGTATTTGTTTTCGCGCCATATTCGAAACGGGGCATCTAAAAGGTGCGGGGAGGGATTCGTGGCGTCCGCCATTTTGTGGAGTTTTAGTCACGATGGAACAGTACTCGGGGACGCATCGCGCATGTTGCGTACGAGCGTATTATCGTAATGGTGATTCAATAGTGACTACTCAACGTCTCTATCGTGCGGAATATCGTACACGCCACGCGCCAAGTGACGATAGCATTAGGAAATAGATCAGGATGTTCGAGAATACAGGTGCGACAGTTAAAATTCAAAACTCTGGTCGTCCTCGTTCAGTTCGCGATGAAGAAACAATTGGAGAAGTTGAGGCGTCGGTTCGTCAAAATCCGTCTTTATCCATCCGAAAGCGAAGCCAAGCGTTGAACATCAAAAAATCGTCTTTACATTCGATTTTAAAGAAATACTTACATCTAAAAGCCTATAAAATTCAATTGGTTCAAGAATTGAAGGATACGGACTATGCTAATCGACTGAATTTTGCGAACGAAATGCTGCACCGATTTAACAACTTTAACAACATACTGTTCAGTGACGAAGCAAATTTTCACCTGAATGGTCATGTGAATAAGCAGAATTGTCGGTACTGGGCAGTGGAGAGTCCGAGACGAAAGCATGAACGACCCCTACATAGCCCAAAGGTCGTTGTTTGGGCCGCTATGTCTGCTAAAGGCATAATTGGTCCTTATTTTCACGAAGATCAACGAGGCCGAGCAATTAATGTGAATAGTGACCGTTATTGCGATATGTTGCGAAATTTTTTGGTCCCAGAGTTGCAGGAGTTTGCAGGTTTCAACTCAAGAACGTAGTTCCAGCAAGATGGGGCCACTTGCCATACCTCAAATGACTCAATGGAAGTTGTTAACGAATTATTCCCTAATAAAGTCATTTCGCGAAGGGGTAACATCAACTGGCCTGCCAGAAGCCCCGACCTTAGCCCGCTTGACTATTTTGCATGGGGATACCTTAAAAGTAAGGTTTATCAAAACAATCCGACGAATCTAACCCAGTTAAAGCAAAACATCAAGTCAGAAATGGCAGCAATATCGATAGCTATGTGTCAACGTGTTATCGCCAATCTTCGTTTCCGTTTAGAAGAGTGCCAGCAACGTAACGGTCATCATTTGGATAACATCATCTTTTCCAAATAATTCTCCAATTCATATGCTAATAATAAACAATAAACTTTTTTATTCCGTACAAATAATTTTTGTTTCATTGAACTTACAAATACCCGATACCCTTTCTGGACACCTTGTATTATTAAAATTTCAAGTAAGAAGTTGAAGGAATAAAAATGTACATTCAACGATCGAACATTTCCATTCTATCGCAGGCAGAGTGCTCGCTAAGGTTTTCATAATTTATTTTTTACGGCATGTTGTTCCCTATTATTTCAAGAGTAAAATAAACGATTGCGAAATAGCGGCACCGCGGAGAGTGACACAACCTCCTCGTACGAAAGTCAGCGGCTCACTGTCCCGCGCGCCCGCGCACGCACCGCTTACAAATATTTTCACAAAATAATAGTTATTTACGTATATTTTGAAAACAAAACGGTATTTCGAAAAACCCAACGATGAAATGTTAGATAAATATATTCTTCACATTTTCGTAAAAGAACCATCTTTATAGTCCTAGTAGGTAGTAAGTAGATAGAAAAAGAAATCTGAAAACAGGGCTACTTAATTTTAATTTATTTAATATTAATCTTCGTTTTAATAAAAAAAAATTAACGATGATATTAAAGATGAAGGATTGAAGTGTGAAATGTATATTTTTTTGAATTTTTTTATGCCCATTTTTCGGAGTAGTTAGGACTCAAACTGAGCGATTTTTAAGCTTTAGGGGCTATTTGCGCCTTAATTGAGGGCTTTAACTTGTAGATAATCTTCTTCTTTTTCGTCTTCACTGGGTTTAGGGCACACACTCCAGCTCGTTATCCACAACTACTGAAAAATAAAGTAAACTTAAATTTTCCAACAACATACATTCATTGTGTTCATATGTATTTGAAATAACATAAGGCATACCAATACATGGAGAATTGCTATAATTATGCTCATTAATATTCCTTAAAACAGCTCCATCGCCATCAAAGTTATTGTTAATTTCGCAGATCATAAGCGGTGCAGCCTGAAATGAAACATGTCGATTAGAAAGAAGTTACAGACCAGAACATAATATTATACAACTTTTATATGTATGGGGAATGCAGATGTAACGCTAGTGCTGCCTTGAGACTCTACCGCCAGATGTACCCAAATGCTGATCGTTATCCAGATCACAGAGTATTTACCAATGTACATCGTCTACTTTTCTCCGAGGGCCGACTTCCAAACCAAGTGCATGGTAAAGGAAGAATTTCATTACCTTACGAGGACGTTGTCCTTCAAGCAGTGGAAGAAGACACTAGTACTTCGGTACGTATAATTGAGGCCAGCACAGGAGTTCCTAAAAGTACAGCTCATCGAATATTGGAAAAAAAAAAATGAATTCCACCCATGTCATGTGCAGCGAGTACAAACTCTTTTACCTCGGGGTTATGTTGCGTTTTGTCAAATTATGATTCAAAAACATCGAGAAGATCCACAATTCTTAGATTTTTTTTTATGGTCGGACGAATCGACGTTTAAAAAAGATGGATATCGTCGGCCTAGAGTGTAAACCTGCTAACTCACTACAATGAAATTTTAGGGGATGGACAAAAAACTTCATAAAACTTTAAATTGTACTTTAGGTTGCAAACAAAAAATATAGTTGGTTTAATTTGTATCGTTTTGTACAATAATATACAAAAAATAAAAATAATTTAATAATTAAGTGTTTTATTAAGGATTTTGTGACTTAGCAGGGTTTTGCAGCCGCACGAAGAATATGAGAATGGATTTAGCAGGGGTTTTTCAAATAAAATAATTAGGTAGTAAAGTAATCATTTATTAAAAAATCACATATTTATTCAAAATAAACAACTTATTATACAGTAAGCCGGTGCAACCCACTCTTGCACCGGCTTACTTTAACTATAACTTTAACTTTAACCATAACAAAATGTGAAATGAACTGTCAAATCTCTAGTTTGATTTATGCAAGTAGCATAAATCAAACTAGAGATTTGACAGTTTAAGTAGTTAAATATTTTGAAGTATAGTCTGTCATAAAAGTGAAGAAATTAAAAAGTGGCAACATCGTAGTGTCATCCCTTTCAAATCAATCTAAGAAAAAAGGGATGACACTACGATGTTGCCACTTTTTAATTTCTTTACTTTTTTGACAGACTATACATAATAACATCTTACATAATGTAACGAGTAAAACTTCAGTCTTATCGATTGATTATGACAATTTACCCCATGGCTGATTACTCATGGGGTAAACTGTCGTAATATGGACGGTAATCTTCGGGAAGAGATCTTTTTAAATATTGCAGGTCTTCAAACTTCCTGGCAGTGATCTTCCTTCGATTTTCATGGAGATTTGGAAGTTCATTTAATGATAAAGGAACAACCGGGGATTTTCTTTGGGGTAAAGTTTGCCATTCATCAGGGAATCTGAGTTTGAAATATATATCACCACTTGGAGTATAGCGCAAAGCTCTTATGTCAGTCACTTTAGCGTCACCTCTACCGCGACCCGGACATATGCTTTTGAAGAACTGAACGTCGTTAAATTTTTTTAAAAACGTATGACTCAGATAGGTAACGTCATAAGGTTTCGGTTTTTTCCTAGCTGATCTGCAAATTCCGACATATTCAGCAGGCACGTTTATATCTTTATTTTTCAGGGCACGTTCGATAGCAGAGTGCATACTATCTGCTTCCATTTGAGTGTGCCCTACCTCCAAAAACTTCTGCTCGATGATTATGTTGTGTTTGATTGCAGTTGAGAGCAGAGCGTTTGACATAATACAATTCCTATTTTGGTAAGTGCAGCCGTCGCTGTAAAATATCGCAGTAAGTATTACTTCAGAATTTGTATGTGGTAAAACTTTTTTTTCTATTAAATCTACCCATATACTTGCTCTCTTCTTCACTCTTCACTCTTCAGAATTCAGTCCACCCTCAGTTTCGTTCCATAGATAACAAAATCCATCTTTGTTTTTTAAATTCAATCAATCAATCAATCAAGCCTTTTTATTCAAGCATGATGTTGATTATTATTATTATTTTTTTTCTGTTTTTTAAATTATAAAACGTCAAATTATGAACGTGGAGTTTCGTTCTTTAATACAAACTACTTATTTTTGACTTTGGTGCCATTAGAACTGCTTGTAAATCGACTGTAAAAACAACCTTTCCTTCATCTTTATCTCTGTCTTTTTCTTTTCTAGCTTCGTCTCTTGTTCTGATGTTCTTTAAATTCTTCTGGTGACAAGTTTCCAACTTTGTGCAAAGCACATTTCTCGCATTGATCTTTTTTCGGGAGGTATAAGCTTAAGTTTTTGATCTCGAAAGCTTCACTAAAAACAGTTATAGAAAAAGGACGCACATTTCGTTGTTTACACCAATCATCTTTATAGAATTCATACAAAGATTGTTTTGTTCGCCATTCTGGCAATAAATATTTTTTTTGGGTTGTGGCGCGACAATAGTGTGATTCCATATTAGGCAACGAGACTAGAAATTCGTCAAGCTCTTTACGTTCTTTGGCAAAAGGCTTTGATGACAAATTCTCAGCACTAGAAGGTTGAGGGACTCTCTGACCTTTACTAGTGTTTGTAACATTTGATTTCTTGTTTTTCCAATTAATCACAGTCCATCTACCAACACCAAGCGTGTTGAGGAACATGGTTCTACAGACTTTGATTCGCTCGTCTTCTTTCTTTAAATAAGAGACTAGCGATTGACTTCTTCTAGATTGTCTTTCGTCATTTCTTCCTCGTGGCCTTTTAATAGGCATCGCTGTAACAAAGCTATCGATGAATTCTTTTCTGGCCAACTCATGCTCCAAAATCTTTCAAATAACCCTTTTCTTTCTTCTTCTGTAATTATTGAACATTTAATAGTTCCTTTTTCTGTCTGCCTACACCTGCATCGTTCCTTCATTTTTCTAGGTTCTTTTGGTATCTCGTAATTCCACGTATCTTCCTTTTTTCTACCGTAGTATTTCTTTTCAGATTCTCTTAGTTTTCTTTTTTTTTCCGCAAACCAATTAGACTTTTGTACTTGCATCTTTTTCTTTCGTTTTTTACTTTTTTTTCGGGTAATCACTATCAGACTCGGAGTCAGAATGGAACTATACCGTCTTGATCACTTTCATCTGTTATTTGGTCTTCAAAGGATGATGATGAGGAGGAAGGAATAGCATCGGATCTTTCTAACGATCGTTGACTATTGTCGTGGTTATGAGGCACATTTTCACCGTTTATTTCAGCAACGTGCATGGTTTCTTGATTCACATTCTCTGAAACTAAAATAATAAATATATAAAATAAATGTATAAAATAGGTAGGTAAATATAATACTGCTAAATCCCTAAAAATGCTGTTAATTATCTGCAAAAACCTGCTAACTCCCATTACTACCAACGGGTAAGCAAGTGATATGACAACCACGATTTAACTTAGATTTCAATAGATCCCATTGAAAATAAATGTACATAAAGGCAATATACACTTACCGTTACAATATTACGAACATTAAATACACTAACAAATCGAAAAACACACTAAATTTTAATAATTTACACGAGCGGAATGCTTGACGTCAGATACTCATACAAAATGGCGGTTGACAGCGGATTTAGCCGCCAAATTTGAATCGATCGGATTTAGCAGTTTTACTCATCACACGTTTACGAAAACTTGCGATTGAAGTAGGATATAGCTGTGTTACTTGACGATGTGCTGTCCCTTTTTCTATCGAATGGCATCAAAATGTTCCATGAGCCAAAAAATGGATTTAGCAGGTTTACACTCTAGGCCGACGATATATGAACTTACATTGTTTAAAACAAAGTCATATTACTTACTACCTAATATATTTTATTATGCACAATATTATGTTTTCTTCTGCCAGTCAGTAAAAACTTTAAAATAGGTACATACCTAATTATAATTATGTACCTACTTACTTTATTTTTAATACTATTGTACAGTTTTACCGCGTACCTACTTATTAATCTAATTTTACATTTAGTTTAACCTTTGTTAGTCTTGCGAACAAGTAAAATGTAATATAATTTCATAATTTGCAGGTAAGTATTGGATTACAATTTCAAGGGCACGCAATAATAATTATGACAACATGAAAATATTTCAAGATTCTCATTCGTATAACGTTACGTTACGCCGCTGTCCAACGGCCTGCACCCCAATCGCGCCTGAGTTTTTTCAGTTGAACCGCAAACGAAACGTGAACGTTACTCGACTTTTTGAATGATTCGGTATCGCCCTAACGTTTTGACAGATAGTTGGGACGCTACCGCACCGCAGCTCAAGCGCAAATGCTGTCAAAACAAAAAGTTGATACGGTGCTTCTTTTTCTCACACGTTACTGAAACGTTTCTTGTTGTTGACTCGTTTTTGAGGTCTGAGAGTGAGAAAACAAATAAACAAAGTGAAAACTAAATGTAAATTCGTACCTAGATTTATTGGACATTTCAAACATTGAATACGGCAGTGGCTCGAGCTATTTAAGTGAGGCTGTATGATGTATCCAGACGTGAGAACTTATTCGATCGCATCGGGTAAAAGAAATGCCTCCGATCGCATGTTTATATTAAAAGGAACCGAATTTAAAAGGCAATAACAAAATTCAGATGCGAGCAGTCGCGTCGCATGCGCCGTCGCAAGCGCACTTATTCCGTGTACGTGTTCCCGGTTTAAGTGATTTGCATTGATAATATCGAGGCTAATGTCCTCGGATGTGCTAAAATGTTCAACGTGCAATATCGTGATAAACGAACTGTTATGTTTTATACAAAACAAAGTGGACGTAATGACGGAGGATAGTATAGTGCGTTTATGTGTATCGTCTTTTTCACCTGAACAAATTACTATTGCGAAGAATTTACTGTTCGGGTCGGTTCCGGCCGCCATAAATCGCAATATTCGGCGCAAAGAGGGCAGAAAAGATGGTAAAAATGGGAAGATTTGTCGAGAATTAGAGGACATCATAACTTTATTGAAATGCACGGATCCCGAAGATACCCCCATTTTTGTGGCGCGCGAGTTGCAAAGATTGCCGCCTGTAACATTTGACCATGTTGATGTTAGTAGACTCTTGAAGGACATAATTATTCTTCAAAAAGAGGTATCTGAAATCAAGGATTCATACGTCACAAGCGAACAATTGAAGGAATTTGAGACTAGACGGGCGGTATCTGTTCAACCCACGGTTCAATCTATACCTACCTGTCATTTTGTGAATACCAAAAGAGGCTCGAGTAACAAAAATTGTAATTTTGATTGCGACAGCGGTCCTATAGGAATAATACATGTTTCGCCTAGTAAAAATAATGAAGTAAACAACTCGTGCGCAACAGCTGATTCGCACAGTAATACCTACCCTAGTGAGTCCGCTCGGAATGCAACGCAAACAGGAACCGAGCTCTTATCGCAGCGTACCTACGCTGACGTGTGCATTACAACAGCCGAGAATGATATGAAAAGTCTTCACAAGAATACGGAAAATAGGACTTTAATTAAAACCGACGAGAACTGGACTGTGCTCAAAAGAAAACGACTTAAAAATAAGTTTATAGGCCAAAAGGGCAAACCGGATTCCAAAATGGATTGTAATTCCGTTCTATATATATAACGTAGATATAAACTGTGAGGCTAGTGTTAAATGTGTGATAAATGGACTTTAGTTACTCACGGGCTGGATTACACGCCTATCACCTTAGAATCTTACTGTGTGTTGAGTCTTGAATTACCCTGGCCAGGGTGACGATGCACTTTGTTTTTAGTTGATGTTTCCTCGTTGGCGTGCTGAGGTGTTGTGAGCTGTGGCCCGAATCTGCGACCGCCTAGAAGGCGGTCGCACTCGCGAGGATTCAAGCCATAACTGAGGCGTAGAGGCAGGTTTCCCCCGCACCCCGCACCCCGTTACCCGGGCGCTAGAGATGTGCCGCTGCAGTAGTGATGTACCGCAACATGCTGCCCGGGTTGAAGTAGTAACTTCAAAAATCTGGAAGAGGGCAAATATTATTAAATGCCCTTCTTATGGTTCCTCCCTTTGTCTTGATTTCCACCACTCGGGTGACACCGTCTCCACCAGGATAAAGATGACTCACTCGTCCCAATGCCCACAGCAGCGGAGGTAAATTCTTATCCTTGATTAATACAAGAGTCCCAAGCTTAAGTTCCCCAGAGGTAGATGTCCACTTGAGCCGTTGTTGCAGGCTACTGATGTACTCCTGGGAAAAGCGACTCCAGAAATGTTGACTGATGCACTGGATCCTTCTAAATCTATCGAGGCGATTTATATTGACATTGGATACCTGTGGGCACGGGACAGCTAATAGAGAACGTCCAATTAAAAAATGAGCCGGTGTGAGGGCAGAGAGGTCTGAGGGATCAGTGGATAGTGGAGTGAGGGGACGGGAATTGAGAACAGCCTCAACTTGAGAAAGGCACGTAGCCATTTCCTCATAAGTTAAGTGAGACATTTCTAATATGCGCTTAAGATGATATTTAGCTGAACGAACGGCAGCTTCAGCCAAGCCATTAAAATGTGGAGTGTAGGCTGGCACAAATTTGAAATCAATACCTTCCTGAGCCATGTGACCCTCTATCTTAAGACTTGAGTCAGCCAGGAACTGGGCTAACTCATTGCAGGTCCCAATGAAGTTAGTTCCATTATCAGATATGATGCTTTTAGGTTTCCCTCGACGGGAGACAAATCGATTCAATGCGGCTATGTAAGCCTCACTGGACAAGGCTGTAACGAGCTCGATGTGACAGGCCTTAACTGCATTACAAATAAAGATTGCCAAATATGACTTGACTAACCTAGAACCCCTCCCCTTGCGGTCAGCTATCATCACGGGCCCGCAATAATCAACAGAGCTATTTAGAAATGGGAATTCGAGATCTGTACGCGAGGCTGGTAACTGTCCCATGATAGGTTGAGTCCCTTTAGCGTTGTGTCTAAAACAACGGACACATTTTTTCACTGTAGACTTGGCTAAGTCTTTACCACGTAACGGCCAGTATTTTTGTCTAATGTTACTTAAAAGAAGTTGAGGTGGTGCATGTAAATGCTTTATATGAAAATGTTCGAAAATAATTTTGGTTAGATTGTGTTTTTTACATAACAAAATTGGATGCTTTGTATCGTAGCTATATGGTGAATTATCGAGCCTACCGCCTACACGCAACAAGTTATCATTGTCTACAAATGGATTTAAGCTAACAAGGTTATTTTTCTTAGGCAATACCTTTCCGTTTTTAAGAATTGAATGCTCAATTGGAAACATTTCTAATTGTGACTTATAAAGTATTGTTTTTAATGAATCTTGAAGCTCCTCGACAGTCAGACATCCTGTGAGTTTTTTAGTATTATTTCGACAGTTAAATATAAATCTTTTAATGTATGCCATTGTATTCTGTAAGCGAGTAAATTTAGAAGATTTGTGAATTAAATTGTAAATTGAGTCTGCGTTGGTGGTCTCCTCAACTGTAAAAGAACAAGTGACTAATTCCGGTAGATCCTGACTAGATCTTATGTTTGGCATGCTAGGCCAGTCATGCTCTTTTAGTGCCAAAAATTCTGGACCCGACCACCAGAGCGAAGAACCGCTGATCAGATCAGCCTTCAGCCCGCGAGTTATAAGGTCAGCCGGGTTGGACTTCGACTGCACATAGCTCCAAGGATGGCCATGCGTGCTTTCTTGGATCTCATGAACCCGGTTGCGTACAAAACTTTTGAGTTTATTTGGGGGTGTACGTAACCATCCTAATACAATTGTGGAATCACACCAGAATCTACACTTATGAAATTTTAATGTTAACGATTTCAGTACCTTGCCACACAATCTTGCCGCTAGCAAAGCTCCACAAAGCTCAAGACGAGGAATGGTTGTCGGCTTGATTGGTGCTATTCTACTTTTGGATGTTAGCAAGTGTACAGATACCGAACCTGAATTATTGACAGAACGAATGTATATACATGCACCATAAGCTTGCTCAGAGGCATCTGAAAATATGTGTAATTCAAAATTATTGGACTGATCTGACAAAACCCATCGAGGAATTTTTAAATTATTGAGAAGTGGTAAGGTTTCCACAAATGAATTCCATGATTCTTTTATGTATGTTGAGACATCATCGTCCCAAGAATATTGTTCAATCCATAATTTTTGCATAATTATTTTTGCGTTGACAACACATGGACCTACGAGACCAAGAGGGTCAAATATTTGACTAATTACTGATAATATGTGACGTTTGGTTACCTTTTGGTGAAGATCAATGTTGATTGAAAATGACAATACGTCTGAATCACAAATCCAATTCAATCCTAATGTTTTTGATGAAACTTGAACATTATCACTGCTTGAAATATCTAAAATGTTTTTTGCCATAGAAGATGATGGTGCTATTTTATCTAGAATTGTTTGATTATTAGACATGAATTTTCTTAAATTGAAATGTGCTGTTCCTAATGTTGCTATGACACCTTTACAAAGTTTAACCGTTTCTTCTATCGTGGACGAGCCCCCAAAGTAGTCATCGACGTAAATATCTCTCTTTATGGACTCCTTGACTTTGTCATCGTCCGCGGTCGAAGCCAGGCTCACTAAACACCTTGTAGCTAAGTATGGAGCTGATGCTGTGCCATAGGTGACAGTATTAAGAGTATAAGTTCTTAATGGTTCGGACGAATCATACCGAAAAACAATTTGTTGGAGAGACCGCTGTGACGGCTCAATCCAAATAGCCCTGTACATCTTCTCAACGTCGCCTGTAACAACATATTTGTGCTGGCGAAAGCGTAATAAGATGGAATATAAGTCTTCCTGTACAGTGGGCCCAACCATCTGTATGTCATTGAGTGACACACCAGTGCTAGTAGCTGCGCTAGCATCGAAGACTGTACGAAGCTTTGTAGTAGTACTGGATTCACGTATCACACCGTGATGAGGTAAATAATAGTTGACCTGTTGAGGACTATTATTAGAAAAAAATTCTTTGTTTTGGGTCATGTGCCCTAAGCGTTCATATTCACGCATGAACTCTAACGCTCTTATTCATAAAAACTTATAGAACACCTAAAGTGTTCTATAAGATCACTATAAGAAGATTGGCAAAAAATTGTATTCATAACAGCATTATATCAACAAAGAGTTCTATAAACCTATCATAAAGTTATAGAGGCCAGGACCCTACTTTAACAGTACTATAAGAAGACTATAAGATACAAGATGGCCAAACTCTTAACAGCTGATTACAAAAAAACTGACATTTGACACAAATATTTTGTCAATGTTATTTTGTAAACAAAATAATTATTTCTGATTTTATAAAATAATGCAAGCTTTACACATCTTTGATGTCATTGAACAACTAGAAATACGCGTCGAAGAAAAGTGTACAGAAGTAGGGTTGAACCGGTTGATCCGTTTTCTTTGGACGTCCGTCCTTACTATGGTCCAATTTTAGGTGTATCAGTACTAACCTTATCTTCCTCCAACCAGTTTTCACTTCTCTGCCTTTTAACAGTCGAGATCAATTGCAATGCCATTAAAACTACTTGTATAATAATGTTAGGTACTACAAAAATAAATTCAAATAGATACGATAAATTATTGATCGTTGACAACAGTTGACAACTTGAAATTATTTGACGTTCCGTATTGCGTAGACAACAAATTATTGTAGTTTTATACATATTATCTATGATCGATTCAATATGTTCGTCCAACTTCCTAATAATGGTAACATTTTTGCTTAAAGACAATTGTTAGTTATAGAAGGTTTATAGAACTGTTATGAATAGACAATTTTATCGAACGTTTTATAAGCCTATCGAGCATTTTAACTATTATCCGTTATAAACGTTTTATAAGCTTTTTTTATGAATAAGACCGTAAGTATCTTGATTTAAAGATAGGGTCTCTTGAAAATGTTCTCTCTAGTGACAAGAAACGGCATTTGGCCATTTGAAATGAGTCGCCTAAGACCGAAGGATCTGCCTTCAGTGGCATTCTGACGATGAAACGTCCATCCCTATCCCTATGTGTGTTTGAGGAAAAATTAAGCTCACAAGCACGTTCTTCTGGAGAATACGAATATTCTGGCGATATGGTATCTAATTCCCAAAAACGAGATAAATTTAGGTCGGACTCCTCACTGACAAAATGACAAACAGAAGTCAAAGACGGTGACTTAAGACGAGCTACCTGCCCTGACACCAACCAACCCAATTTCGTTTCATATAACCTAGGTTGATTTTTACCTAAGTCAATGGAATTATTACCTAAAACTGACCAAAACATTTCTGCCCCCACTAAAATGTCAATGTCTGATGGAACATTGAAAGAAGGATCTGCTAAGTTAATTCCTATTGGAAGAGGAATATTATCAATGTTAATATATGATGATGGTAATGATCTAGTAATTCCTGGCAAAATAAGACAATTAACTGATACATTGTAATCTGTATACAATGATTTGACAGTAAGATTACAAGACTGTGTAACTGACGTAGAATTATTATTAATGCTTGTTACCATAGAGCTTGCGCGCTGCCTCACTAACCCCAGCTTACTGCACAGTGCTTGCGTTATAAAGTTAGCTGTACTTCCATTGTCGAGCAGCATTCGGGCTTTGTGTTCCTTTCCCCTGCCGTCGACAACTTTCACCAATGCTGTGGAAAGCAACACGTGCATAGGAGTAGTAGGCTGACGATTAATGTTGGCGTTTGCAAAATTATTTATTAGTGGTATGGTCGGCTCTACGGACAGCTTAGATGACTCGTGTAAATGCAAGAGAGTATTATGCTTCTTGTTACAATATTTGCAATTAGTAAGTTTACAGTTGTTCTGAAAATGTCCAGGGCGCAAACAATTAAGACATAATTTTGCTTCTTTGGCCTTTTGAATTCGGCTTTCAATAGAAAGTGATCTGAATTTATCACAATTAAAGAAGAAATGATTTTGATTGCAAATAGAACAAGTAAATGTTTTCTTATTATTATTTTTATTTTGCTGTAATTTGATATCTCTGTTAATGAGTAAGTTTGTGTTGCCTATGTTAAATTCTGATTTTTTAACCTTAAATTTGTTTTCATTTAACGTTTCCAATAAGTCTGCTCTGTTACTAAGAAAACCGATAAATAATTTTAAAGTAGGTGGATCTGAAAGGGTATTTCTGTGCTCCTCCCAAACTCTGCGAGATACACTATCAAGTTTTTCTGACATCATGTGAATAATTAATGTGTCCCAATAAGAAGTAGGTTGACCTAAGGTTTCCAATGCCCGAAGATTTTTATTGATAATGTCGATGAGGTGCCGAATAGATTCACAAGACTCACTTCGTATGACTTCAGCATTGAACAACGCGGAGACGTGATTATTTACTAGCAACCTATTATTATCATACCTATCACACAGTAAAGTCCACGCTTTATCATAATTTTCGGCTTTAAAATCTAAATTATCAATAACTAACAAAGCACTGCCCTTTAGGGAAGCACGAAGATAATGAAGCTTATTTATGTTATCAATGTCCCCTCTTTGATGAATTAACGAAACAAAGGTATGTTTATATTCAAGCCATTGATGATAGTGACCGCAAAATACGGGTAAGTCAATTTTTGGCAACCTAGCATAATTAGATTTAAATCCACTTGCCTGTGCCACATCGGAGCTCGTCCCAGATTCACCATGTGAAGATGTACCACTGAGATAGTGTCGTGCAACACCCACTAATTTGTAATATTGATTTTCGAACTGCTGCCGTTCGTGCTGCTCATTATCCATGTTTTCGGATTGCATTTCTATGTCACTCTGTAAACGATCGAAGATGTCGTATAAAGCATCAAATGTTTTAAACCTTTTTTCCAATTCTAAATGTTGAACACTACTTAACTCTTTACATGTTTTAAGCACGGTTAGATAATTTCCAAAAATAGTAAGCTTAGATTTCATACACGAACGTTTTTTAATTAAAGTTTCAATTTTTTCATCGGCCATGATTAACAAAAACACCAAACCAAAATTTACCGGTGACAACTGAAAGTTCACTGACGTGACAAACTTGAACTTGAAATGGCGCTTGCGGCGATGTATAAAATGCGCAATGTGAACAAATCCAATTGCATCAGATTAATCCTCAATTATTTTAATTTAGAATTTATGCGAAATTACTTGTACTATTATAACCCAATAAATTTTTGCTATATTTAATAAATATGTAATTAAATTTGGAAAATTTCGAAGAAAAAAAATTTTTAATGGCGTTCTATGAATAACGAAAATGAGACCGAAGTAGATTTATCCAATTGCATCGAGCTAATTATTAGCGTTTCCGAAAAGAAATTTATATTTATGTGTTCTAAAATAAAATTGCTAACGGGGAAAATGCGTATTTTTTACGTTTACGTCAATATTATTGTCTAATAAGAAAATTTTGTTTGACAACCAGGTGGATTCCGAGTCGTATGGCGGATTTGAAAAAACTAATAATGTTAGAAAAATACTGAAATTAATGTTTCTGTGAAAGGAGATTGCAATATTTTACCGTGTTACATATAATGTGTAGGTTCTGTAATGTATTATTTGAAATTATAATTATGGTATTCTAATAAGACTATGGCGGCTACGGTCGTGTTTTTTATGTTATTAGAATCGGAAAAAAACGCAAATTACAAGAAATGCTATCCACATTTATGTCAATGCGAATATACTAAAATAATATGTTATTATGTTAGTCACTTAAGATATGAGTGAAATATTTACTATGCACTTTGAAATACGAATTTGCATGCGAGATAACTTGTAATTAAAATGGCGGGTTTCGCCGGCTTGTGAAAACGTGTTGAAAAAACTCAATCACACAATAATGATGCATCTAAATATTAGGGTTGAATTGAGATTTTGAAATTTCGAATAGGATTTTTTGGAAAAACAGTAAGGAAGAGAAAATTGAACGACTCACGTAATTGCTATCCACGTGTGCAGGCTTTTTTTTTTGTGGCCCGAATCTGCGACCGCCTAGAAGGCGGTCGCACTCGCGAGGATTCAAGCCATAACTGAGGCGTAGAGGCAGGTTTCCCCCGCACCCCGCACCCCGTTACCCGGGCGCTAGAGATGTGCCGCTGCAGTAGTGATGTACCGCAACAGCTAGTGATATTAAAAATTTATTAAATGTAATACCGATACTGAGGTTGAACTAGAAAAAGTTAATATGAGATTAAAGAAAGACTACGGGGCATATAAAATTTTTATTCCTAAGGATAAATTGCACCTATTTATGGATGAGAATCTGTGGCCGAGTGGGGTTTGTTTCCGTAGATTTATTAACTTTAATAATAAAAAGAATGCGGAAAGCGAGAAGATGACGAAAACGGGTACTATAAATATCAATGAATAATTAATATGTATAGAAAGACAAATAATAATTTATTTATAAACTTGTACAGTTTTAATTGCAAGTCGTTCAAACGGTCGATAGATTGTATTCGGTCGATGAGTAAAACAGCTGATATAATTGCTCTGCAGGAGACTTGGCTGATGCCACACGAAATTTCCGACTTAAGCACAGTGAACGAAGAGTTCTGTTTCTTTGGAAAGTCTGCGGTTGATACAAATGTGTTACTAAGCGGTAGACCATATGGTGGTGTCGCGTTACTATGGCGAAAGAACTTATTTGAGACTGTATCCGTTATTAAGTTTAAAAGTAGTCGTATTGCCTCAATTAAAGTATCTGTCTTGGACAGATGTATGTTATTCTTCAATGTATACATGCCTACAGATGAGTATGACAATCTATGTGAATTTATTGAGTGCCTAAGTGAAATTACAGCAATAGTGGAAAATGAAAATATTGATACTGTATATGTGTTAGGAGATTTCAACGCTCACCCCGGGAGATTATTTGGTAAGGAATTGTTAAGTTTTTTGTTTAGAAAATAATTGAATATGTGCCGATTTTAAAAAACTGGGTATTGATTCTGGCTCATATATGTACATAAGCGATGTTCACGGTACTTGTACTTGGCTCGATCATTGTTTGACTACTAAAGCTGCATGGAAAACTGTAATGTCAGTGAAAATCCATAATGACGTGTATTGGTCAGATCATTTCCCTCTGCAGATCCAGTGTGATCTTGGTATTGTCAGGCGCAGAAAGATATTAATGTATGACAGTATTATAATTAATAAAATTAAATGGGGTGAGCGTGATTCGAATCAGATTGACATTTTTAATAATATTTGTAACAAAAAGTTAAGGGATATTCATTTTCCATCTGAATTAAGTCAATGCTGTGATTCTTTATGTAGTAATGTAGCTCATAGGTGCGTTATTGATAATTTATATAAATCTATAATTAATGTGTTGTGTGAGGCCTCTGTGTGTAGTTATAAAGGACGGGGTGGTCATGTAGGTCATAATGCAAAGAGACGGGGGCGAGTGGTTCCAGGATGGAATCTTCATGTGCGTCAAGCTCATCGGGATGCTCGTCAAAAATTTCTTTGCTGGATTTGGTTTGGTAGACCGAAAAGCGGGCCAATCTACAAAGAAATGGTTGACGCCAGGAAAATATTTAAGGCGAACCTGCGTTTCTGTCAAAATAACCATGAACAAATTAGGATGGATATTTTGGCAGTAAAACATAAACAAAAAGATTTTCGTGGTTTTTGGAAGACAACTAAGCAGTTAGGCACTAAGGCTAGTGTCCCGGTGAGCGTTGATGGTGTGAGTGAGCCGAAAGACATAGCCAACATGTTCATGAAACATTTTAGGGTGCAGTCTCTTGTGTCTGATGTATGTGATAATGATCTGGGGGCACGGCAGTGCCCCCGCCAAGTCGAGCGCGAAGCAAACACTGCCGTACCATCCTTTACAGGAACCATTTCGCCGCATTTTCAGGCCCCTATTTGAGAACCTCTGGATAAGACCAGAACGCAGAAATTTTCGTCATCCAATAAGCTATAATCACGTACTTAAAATCCAAAATTTCAAGTCTGTAGGTCATTTAGTTCCGAAGTTAAGCGAAAGCAAAGTTTCGCATTTTCTACACTCACTCACTCACTCACTCATGATCATCAAAATAGAACTAGTACTTCCCATAAACTTAGAGAGCTGAAATTTGGTACAGACTTGGGGTTTAATGGCCACATAAAGGGAAAACTATAAAAACTAGGATAGTCGATCTGGGGGCACGGCAGTGCCCCTGCCAAGTCGAGCGCGAAGCAAACACTGCCGTACCATTCTTTACTGGAACCATTTCGCCGCATTTTTAGGCCCCTATTTGAGAACCTCTAGATAAGACCAGAACGTCGATCTGGGGGCACAGCAGTGCCCCCGCCAAGTCGAGCGCGAAGCAAACACTGCCGTACCATTCTTTACTGGAACCATTTCGCCGCATTTTCAGGCCCCTATTTGAGAACCTCTAGATAAGACCAGAACGTCGATCTGGGGGCACGGCAGTGCCCCCGCCAAGTCGAGCGCGAAGCAAACACTGCCGTACCATTCTTTACTAGAACCATTTTGCCGCATTTTCAGGCCCCTTTATTCTACTCGAACATTACACAAATTAAATAAACAAATTACACTAAAATCTAGGAAAATAAATCAATATGCCCACGTTTCTACAAAAAGAAGTGAAATCCCACCAAAAACATTCTGTAAAAAACTAGCCAAGTCTCGATGGAGCTGCTTGTTTATCTCTAAAAAGTAATGAAATCTAGACAAAATAGTGCCAAGTCTAAGGTTCCTTACTGCGGTTTCTTTATTATTATAGTTAATGTTGTGTGACTTGGCCGTTGAAGGGCACACAAGGGTACAAAAGGGGCTCCATGACACCATTGCTCCAATACGTGTGTTGTACAATCAACAACAGCCTAAAATGAGACACTAGCGTCCAATTACCAATACCAGTATGGGCTATTATCTCGCTTAACAAACATAGGTAGTTACAAATGTAAACAAAATTGACTTGTACCCACTAAAGTATAAAGAATGTTCAACGGCCAAGTCACTCAACATTAACTATAATAATAAAGAAACCGCAGTAAGGAACCTTAGACTTGGCACTATTTTGTCTAGATTTCATTACTTTTTAGAGATAAACAAGCAGCTCCATCGAGACTTGGCTAGTTTTTTACAGAATGTTTTTGGTGGGATGAGACTGTCGGGGCCGAGATCCCCGTCCAGATACCGGCTCGTGTAACAGCGAAGGAGATTTTTGATATTATCAAAAGTATGACACGAGGACGATCACCCGGCCACGACAGTCTCAGCATTGAGCACTTTCAAAACGCGGGTCCGCACTTGCCAAGACTCTTAGCTCTTTTATATACCTTTTGTATTAGGCACGCGTACTTACCTGACGACCTCATGAAGACGATAGTAGTCCCGATTTTAAAAAACAAAACTGGGGACCTATCGGATAAGGCTAATTACAGACCCATTTCGTTAGCCACTGTTACTGCCAAGGTTCTTGATGCGGTGCTGGAGCGGCAGCTTTTCAAGTATCTCAGTATAAGCGATGCGCAATTCGGTTTTAGACCTAAATTGTCAACTGGGTGTGCAATTCTGTCGCTCAAGCATACTGTTAAGTACTATAAACAGAGAAAGACCCCGGTTTATGCTGCCTTTCTGGATCTATCAAAGGCTTTCGATCTAGTTAGATATAACATCTTATGGAGCAAATTGCGACAAGCTGGGGTACCTGAACCACTTATCAGTACCTTCGGCTACTGGTACAGCCAACAGACTAATCAGGTTAGATGGGGTAAAGAGCTATCAGAGGTATATAGGTTAGAGTGTGGAGTGAGGCAGGGTGGACTGACGTCGCCATCTCTGTTCAATTTTTACGTCAACGAGCTGATTGAGGGGCTGGGCAGTGCTGGTGTCGGCTGCTCGATTGATGGCGTTTGCATGAACAGCATCAGTTACGCGGACGACATCAGTGTTGCCAACTCTCAAAATAATTTCACCCCAAGATTTTGTCGAAAACCCCCAAAATCGCAATAATTACTTGAAAATCCCCCTAATTTTTTGTATCATTAAGAATGTCTACTATTAATACTACAAAAATCATGCAATGACAAACAAATAATAAAAATTAATGTTTTGTAAGATAATTAATATAATTCCGTCTAACTTTATATACTTATTATAATACACTTCCAAACGTTTATTTTCTACAGGTTGACTTTTCAAATTACTTTTCGATGTTTTAAAATCGCTTAATTTAATCAAAAACAAGAAAATAATAATCCCTAAAAATAACCCTAAAAAATTCTCCCCCCTAGAAAACCCCCTGTAGAGACTTTTTCTCCCTAAATTTAGGGGGAAAACCCCTAAGTTGGTAACACTGGACGACATGGTACTGCTGAGTCCGTCAATCAGCGCGCTCAGACGACTAATATCCGTGTGTGAGGCCTATGCAGATGCGCATGGTTTAAGGTATAACGTACTTAAGAGTGAGCTTTTGGTTTTTAAGGCTGGAAAGAACAAACCGTTGCATATTCCGCCTGTAGCTTTAAACGGTACTGCGCTCAAAAAGAGTCTCGCAATTTAAATACCTGGGCCATGTCGTAAACGAGAACCTTAATGATGATGACGATTTAGAGAGGGAAAGAAGGGCTTTAGCCGTGCGCTGCAATATGCTGGCCCAACGCTTTGCGCGGTGTACAGTGGAGGTCAAAATTGCACTCTTTAAAGCTTTTTGTCAACCACTGTATACTTGTGCTCTGTGGGTGGCATATTCGCGGCGGGCGTTTGATGCTCTTCGAGTACAATACAATAACGCATTCAGGATACTGCTGGCGCTCCCGCGGTACTGTAGTGCATCTGGCATGTTCGCTGACGCTAGAATTGACGACTTCTCGTCAATTGTGCGTAAGCGTATTGCGTCATTGATGTGCAGGGTTCGCGGGAGCGACAACAGCATACTGAAAGCGATATGTGGGCAAGCTGACGGTGTGATAGCGGGGCACTGGGAACACGTCCACGTACATGTATCCAGTGCGCCGGTACCGTGGCGCAGATACGCCAAATAATAATAATAATATACTTAAAGCTAGAATATAGTGTTACTAATATAGGTGTACGGTTTAAATGTAAGTAGTAACTCTATGGACTATTGGTCTGCAATAAACGTATTTTTTTTTAAAGCCCTAATTATAGAAATGGTACCCCACATGCCACCAACCTAGTGTTCGGATGCTTTGGACGTAGAGACGAAGGTAAATTCCTATTTAGTAGTTCTTAAGGCCACATGTATTGCCATGACATTGTATTTAATGATATTATTTGTAAATAAAATGTCGGTATGCTTTGCTTGCATTGATGGGACATATGTCCACATATTTCTGAAATATGTGGACTGTTCTGAAATAAGTAAAACATACACCACAATAACTGCAAACCTGAAAGAACTGAAAAATGAGATCAAAGATGAAATCGACACAACAGCAGACTTGATAGTCCCAGTAAGAACGGCAATAGAAGACCTGAAACCAAAATGGAACAACTCATCACCCAACAAACAGACCAGTCAAACCCCAAGCACCCCAGATATCACCAGACCTGAAACACATTCAAACCTAAACACTGCAACATACGCTGACAAACTGAAAAGCAAAAGACTTACAACTAGCTATAACCTAGCCATCGAATCAAATGAACCGCTACACACAAGTGAAGACCTAATCAAGGAAATAAAAGGAATGGTGGATCCGGTAGAAATGGGAATAGGTATAAGCCGAATGAGAAAGGCAAGGGGACAGAAAGTCATAATAGGATGCGAAGCAGAATAAGATAGAGAAAAACTAAAAACAACAATCAATTCAACATCAACGCAGCTAAAAACAACAGCTCTGGAAAATAAGAACCCGTTAATCAAACTCCCTGGTATGGCAAACGACCTATCAAACGCTGAAATTCCAAACGTGATCCTAAAATAAAATAGAGCAAAGATGCAAGGAAAAGAAGAAGATATAAAGGTTATCAGAAGGACAAAGGGAAGAACAAAGAAAGTGACAAACGTAATACTGGAGGTATCTCCGCAGGTATGGAACAAGCTGGTAGACAACAGAATACACATGAGTGATCAATCTCCCAGACTCCAATGTTACCGATGTCTGGGATACGGCCACACAGCCAGAGAGTGAAACGGAGAGCAAAAATGTGGATATTGCGCCCTAAGTCACGACACAAGGGACTGCAAAAACAAAAACGGTCCTCCCAAATGTGCCCACTGCCATGAAGCCCCTCACCCGTCTTACTCACCAGAATGTCCCACGTGGATGAGATGGGATAAAATAGCTAGAAGCAGAATAAACTATTGCTGAAATTGACAAAAGCAGAACAACAGCAACCAAAATAGCACAGATAAATTTAGGGAGAGGACAAAGCGCAATCATGATGCAGGAACCATACATCGGATCAAAAGGAATTCTGACATGTGGGTACAGAATTATACAGAAAACCATAAAAAGAGATAAACCAATGAAGGCTGCGATTGTGATATTGGACCCAAATGTCAAAATAACCACAAAAGAAAAATGGACAACTGAAAATATAGCCAGTGCTATTCTAACGCTCCCAGATAACATAGAAATAGGGATCCTATCAGTATATTGAGAAGACTACGTTGATGTTGAGGAGAAGATAAAACAACTAGGTAACATAATTGATGACATGGAGACAAACCTGCTGGTGGTGGGGGGGATGTTAACTCGAAGAGTCAATGGTAGGGAGAAATCCAGGAAGATAAAAGAGGCAAGATCCTAACTGACTACCTTGCGAGTAAAGATCTCGAAATACTTAACACGGGAAATACCCCAACGTTCTACACGATAAGAAGAGGCATCCCCTGCACCACCACCACCACCACACACCACCATCGTCGATATCACCTGCTGCACCGCATCGACACTAAGCTTGATAACTGAATGGAAAGTCGATCCAGACTTGATAACCACCTCTAAACATAGGGCGATTACCTTTAAAATAATAACAAGAAAAGACCCTGAAACGGACAAAAATAAAATAGAGACTCAACAAACGACTAGAAAATATAATACAAAGAAAGCCAACTGGACCGAATTTAAAGAAGTGCTAGATAAAATACTATCAGACAACACAATAACAGCAACAAACATAGAAAAAATAAAAGACAAACAAGAAATGAACGAAATGGTCGACAAATAAATAGAAGCAATAAAACGAATATGCGAAGAAACAATACCTAAAATAAAACCAAAGAAAACAAGACAAATAAAATGGTGGACGGATGAACTGAAAGAGAAAAATAAAAAAGTAAAAAGGACGAGAAAAAGGATAAACAAGGCAAACGAAAGAAGAAAGGAATATGTAATCCAAGAATACCTAAAGGAACTACAAGAATATAAAGACATGATACATAAAACAAAGAATGAAAGTTGGAAAAAATTTTGCACAACACAAACAAGGGAAACAATGTGGGACAAAATATACAGAGTCTTCAAAATAACAAATAAGCCACAAGACCACCCTATTACTTACCAACAATGACAAAGACTGCGACGCAAAAGAATCTGCACACCTACTAGCAAAGACCTTTTTCCCTGACGACGATGAGACAAACGACACAACCTACGACAGACAAATACGCTTAATAACAATAAAACCAAATGAACAAGACATAAACAAAGATAAACACCAACAAATAACAAAAACAGAGATACAACAAACTATAGAGATAATGAATCCCAAGAAGGCACCAGGCGAAGACAATATAACATCCGATATCTGTGAGCACACCTTCAGGACAAATGAGGAAGTAATGGCAGCAATCTTCAACGCATGCGTCAGACTAGGATGCTTTCCCCGGAGTTGGAAGGTAGCCAGGACAGTAGTGCTAAGGAAACCTGGAAAAGACAGTTACACAACACCAAAAGCCTACCGACCAATAAGCCGATAATAGTCATAGTGTCTCTGGACATCGAAGATGCTTTCGACAACGCATGGTGGCCGAAAGTGAAGCAACAACTGTACAAAAAAGGCATAGACAAGCATCACAACTGATATTTGTTGAGTTGTCTATACCCCAATACAATAATCTCCTGCATATGAATAGATAATTATAATTTGAGTCTATGATTCTCTATGACTAGCTGTCACTGTTTTTCTCTCTGTGCCCTTCCGGTGCCGGCTTCATATTGTGTTGTCACGATCTCTAAAGTTTAAGTTAAAGTAATCCAATATCATCCATAAGTTATAATATGTACTGTATTATTTTTAGTACATCATTTCTAAATAAATGTTTGTATCTATTTGCTGGTTTTCATCAGTCGCTTCTCTCACCACAATCATAGGTCGCTCCTGAGCATATTCGAGCTCTGCCCAACAAAGGTTATGTTACCCAGAAAACGTGGTGAGTAGAAAAGTAGAAAATATATAATATTATTGACGATTACAAAACAAGAAAAATGGCTGATGAGAATGTACAGAATGTACACACTATTCAAACATTTGCTGGAGGTGTATCGATTAACAAACTGGATGGCATCGCGACCTACAATTGCTGGAAATTTCAAATGCGCATGGCCTTGACCCTCGAGGGCCTATGGGACTGCGTTTTGGGCACGGATGAAGATCCTACACGTGGACATCGAGCCCTCGCTAGAATTTGTCTTGCCGTTAAACCATGTTGCGTACAATATATTCGCAACGCTACAACAGCAAAGCCTGAATAAGCCTGGAATAATCTGGAAAAAACTTTTGAGGATAAAGGACTATTTCGCCGAGTAGTGCTACTAAGGAAATTGCATCACATGTCTTACACAGAGTTCAAATCCATGGCTGAATATATTGACGCAGTCATGACAACAGTACAGCAAATAGCAGATATAGGAAGAACTGTTGACGACAAAGAAGTTGCAGAACTACTACTAAGCGGACTTGCTCAGGAGTACGATACGTTGGTGTCAGGACTTGAGGCGTTGAATTTGCAAGACAACTTGACTAGTTAAACTGTTAAAGCCCGCCTTCTACAGGAAGACTTTAGGAGAAATAATAACCTATTACAACAGAACGGAAACGGAGAAACAGCTTTTGCTACCAGTAAAAAAATGATAATTTGCAATTACTGTAAGAAACCTGGACATATAAAATCAAAATGTTTTAAGCTAATAAGAGAAAGAAAGAAGCAGAAAGAGGACACATCTACTGCATCTGTACTAGCTGCATTTTCCTCTGATGACTGGATAGTTGATTTAGGGTGTACAACACATATGTGCAAGAATAAACAATAGTTCGTAGATTTAGATATTAATAAGAAATGTATAGTAACAGTTGCGAATAATGAAAAATTAAATTGTAATGGTATTGGCAATATTTATGTAATGTTTACTAATAATGTTAAAAAATTATAAGTAATGTAATGTATGTTCCATATTTATCGACAAATTTACTGTCCGTTAATAGGTTAACTGAAAATGGTTATTCAGTGAAATTTGATGACAATGTTTGTCTAATTTCTGATGATAAGGGTCAAGTATGCTAGCGCTAATAACTGTAATGGCATTTACAAATTGAATGTCTAGCCAGCGATAGGTTTAACGGAACATTGTTCACAGAATACTCAAGTTGATCATCGGTGTTCCGGAATGGTGAGTGACAATACACAGGAGGCTGCATATATTTGTAGTGGGCACCATGCTTAAGAGCGCACTACGAGTTATCTCATAGCTGACATGCAAAGGGTTAAAAAATAATAATATTAGAAACTAACTTTTGCCCGCGGCTTGGCCCACGTGGAATAGTGTTCTTGGAGAAAAAACTACTTCAGCAAATAACTCTCTACTTACAGCAATATACTTCTGATACAATATTAAAGTACAGATAGTGTGACTCAACTGTGCACTCAACGCTGTTGTTGTTTGTGTCGTTGACGATTGCCGCATTACCACATAGGCTCTCACAGATGAGATGAGCTAAATTATTACGATTATCTGTAAAACCTGACATTGATTAGCATATTAGGTAAAAAAACTTATTTCACTTTGAAATATAAATTAATTATTATTTAAAATACTGAAGTAATAGTTTGTTTACAGAACGAATTTCATCGCATCATATCACGAGCTATCTTTGTAACGGGCCAACCACTGAGTATGTTGAAACACCCTCTATGTGGAGAAGCGTTTAAGGTTCTTAGACCTGATTACGAAATACCAATAATATAGTGTTTATCTACTTCTTTACTTGATGAAGAATACACTTGATTGCAGAATGATATAATTGGAAAAATACATCAAGCTACAGTGTTACCTTGCTGTTGATGGATGGTCTAATCTACGGAATGAGACTATTCTGAATATTATTATATATGCACCCAAACCATATTTCTATACATTCTTGGATACAAAAAATAATAGGCACACTTCAGAATACCTTGCAGAACAGGTCTAAAAAGTTATTGATGAATTGGGAGCCGATAAATTTTTGACCAACATAATGTTTGATGTCCAGCAAGGATCTCTACGTTGAATATCTTGGGGATTCTTCTTATAAGTTACATGGAGATACAAATGATACAAATTATAGCATCACAATATGTTGATTTATTACTAGACGTACAACAGATATAATTAAGATATAACTCATATAACAGAGGAGCATACTAATACATGTCTATACTATACATAGCCTTTCGGCTAACTGAATATTCTATCTTAGGCATCAAAGTGACAGTACAAAGTTTGGCATTGACATAACATGTTCTTAAATAATTATCATGTTATGTAACACCTCCCTTTTCAAGAAAAATACAACTTAATATTTTGAACTATACAACTAGAAACTTACTACTATACATAACTAATCAAATTTTTCATGCATATACATTTTAGGACGTTTTATATTTCTACCAGATCTGGTTACATAATTATTATTGGCTGGACTCTCCATAGGAACACAGTTATCATCATTAACACAATTTTGAACAGAACCGTTTCCGAGGTATGCCGAACTCATGGGGTCAACAATATCCATTAGGGGAACCACACTGTTATTTTTGCCAGCGCTCAGTTCACTACCAGAAAAAGAAGGAGAAGGATTTTTGTTTGTTATGTCACTTTTTCTAGGTCTAATGTGTCCTCTATTCCTCCTAAAAACAGTTCCATTTAAATCAATTACATAATAAGATCTACCGCATTTCAATTTCTCTTTAATAATTCCCGGCGTCCAGGAGGATTTGGGATTTCTTTTAAAAAAAATGTCATCCCCTGGCTGAAAGAAATATGACGTTTGCTTAGCCTTCCTGTCAAAATAAAAAGACATTCTGTCTCTGCTTTGTTTATAACACCTCTCATATGTTGAAAATTTTACAATTTCAGGTTTCAATCTATTTTCTATAATAGGTAAGTTTATTCTCAAATTCCTTGACATTAATAACTTCGCAGGACTGTGAAAATTTCCTTTAGCCGTGTTGCGATAATGTAACAAAGCCAAATATATATCAGAATTATCCTGTTTGCATTTTCTTAATATATTTTTTACTATCTTTACAGCGCTTTCAGCTTGCCCATTGGATCTGGACCAATAAGGACTAGTAGTTATGTGCTCAACATTCCAATCAACAAGGAAAGATTTGAATTTACATGAGTTGAATGGTGGACCGTTGTCGGATATCAATGATTTTGGGATTCCATGTCTAGCAAAGAAAGACTTTAGGTGTTTGACAACATTGTCTACAGTGTAATTTTTGTGCAACGAAGCTAGCTCAATATACTTGGAATAATAATCCATACAAACAAGGAAATTTTCACCGTCAAAATATAATAAATCTACACCGACTTGTTGCCAAGGCAGGTAACTCATCTCATAGCACTGCAACGGTTCATTAGTTGTGTTTGGCTTAAACTTAGCACATACTAAACATTGATCAATTAAATTTTTAATATCTACATTTATATTAGGCCAATAAACTGTTTCTCTAGCAACATTTAGCGTTTTATTTATACCCAAATGACCACAGTGAATCTTATCCAATATCTGTTTTTGCAAAGTTTTAGGAATAATAAGCCTATTTCCCTTAAATAGTAAGTTATTCATTATATGTATTTCATTTTGAAAATTCCAATATGGTTTCACCGAACAGCACACCCACTGGGAGGCCAACCATTTTGAATGTAAGATTTAAGCAAATTTAATGATTCATCTTTATTACTTTCTGTTAATATTAAATTCAAATATGGCTTGCTCACATATATGTTAGAAAAAATTTAATTTACATGAAACTCTAAATCTTGTTCATATTTACCAGGTACATGTATCACATCTAAGTTATAGCCTTGCAATGAAAGCATCATTCTTTGTAGCCTAGCAGGTACTTCATGAAGAGGTTTTTTAAATAAATAAATAAGCGGTTTATGGTCAGTTTGTATAGTTATTCTACTGCCATAAATATATTGGTGAAATTTATTACATCCAAATTGTATAGCAAACAATTCCTTTTCAATTTGAGAATAATTTTGTTGTGAGCTTGTAAGCGTTCTTGAACTGTACGCAATGGGACGTTTGTTTTGCATAATGACGGCACCGACAGCATTCTTTGATGAATCTACCGACAAAGTCAAAGGTGAGTTACAATCATAATTAGCTAACACGGGCGCTTTGGATATGACCTCTTTTAATGAATTAAAGCACTCCTGACAATTATCATCCCATAGCCATACTACATCTTTTTTAAGCAAATTTCTCAAGATACTAGTTTTATCCGCTAAATTTTCTATAAAGGATCATAAAAAATTAACCATGCCCAAAAATCTTTGTAAATCTTTTATATTTTTAGGAATGGGCATGTCTTTTATAGCTTTAACTTTCTCTGGATCAACTTTTATACCTTGTTTACTAAAAATATAACCCAAATAAGCTAATTAAATAATAAATCTTCTAAAAGAAATTTGCATTTTGACTTATTTAACTTCAAGTTCATCTTCTGTCTGTCTCAAGTCTGGCTCTGTCAAGAAACATTTCTAATCTTTTATTGTGTATTTCAATTGTTTCCCCATATACTAAAATGTCATCACACCAGATAATAATACCTTCAATATCTCCAAATAAATCTATCATGGTTTTATAAAAGATTTCTGTAGCGGTGTTTATTCCAAATGGTAACCTTAAAAATTTATATCTGCCAAAGGGAGTTTGAAACGTACAGAGGTCACTACTCTCTTCAGTTAATTTTATATTATAAAATCCAGAAAATGCATCTAAATGTGAAAAATAGCGGGCTTTGGACAATTTAGACCTAACTTCATCTATGTTTTTAATCGGATAGTGACATCTTAATAAATTTTTATTTAAATTTCTAGAATCTAAACAAATTCTAAAGCCTCCATTCTTTTTCATGGTACATACTAAGCTACTCACCCACAGTGTCGGTTTGCTGACTTTCTGTATAATTTGCATCTTTTCCATGAGATCTAATTCTCTCCTCAACGGTTCCATCAGGCTAAACGGCACCTTCCTAGGTGGGTCTATACAGGGAACAGCATCCTTTCTTAGCACTATTCTGTGTTCGTATGGGAGACAGCCTAGACCCTGAAACACATCATTATACTTGATTACAATTTTGTCACAGGTATTATTATACATTTTTATACAAAATTTTTTTATAATTAAATTTAGCTTTATACAAGTAGGTAAGCCAATCACAGTAGGACAATCTAAACTTGTTATCACAAAAGTAATACATTCAGGTTCTGTTTTGTTTTCAAAAATACACCATATGTTTGACACTGACAATATGGGAACTCTATTTCCACCATAAGCATAGACATTATATTTTTTACATTGCTCTTTGCTTTGCTTATCAAATTTAAGATTTAATTCTTTAAAAACTTTATAAGACATCATATTTATGTCTGCCCCAGTGTCAATTAAACAATCTACATTCTTATTGTTTATTTTTAAAAAATAATGCCAGGAATTTTCTTTAATCAAATTTGTACTGGTATTTTGAGAATTTATGTTTTTAATATTGAATAACGCCCCTATAGTGAATCTCTCAGTTTGAGTATTGTTTTGAGCAACACTCGATTCATTATCGAGACCCATTTTCCCTATTTCAGAAGCTATATTCCTGACACTATTCTTTTTTTTAAAACACAAATGGGTAAAATGTCCATATTTAAAACATGACCTGCATCTGTGCTTCCAAGCTGGACAATTGCGCGGACCATGGGCTGTGTTGCACTTCACACATTTTGCTCTGGATCCAGGCAACGCGACGGAGACCTTGATTTTCTTCTTTTCTGATATGAAGTGGCCCCACGACTTCTGTGTATCTTGTATACTGTGGCTTCTTCTTCTTTCTTGTCTGTTGAATTCATTGATTCCTCGCTTTTTTGTGCCATAGTGAGGGTTCTACACAAAAGTTTGGCTTTTTCAAGGGTCAAATCTTGCTCTAGTAGGAGTTTCTGACGAAATTGCGAGAAGTTTGTGGCCATATTCGCAATAAGGATGTCCCTAACTAGGGAATCGCGGAGCGAACCAAACTCACAGGCATGACTTGCATTTTCCAATTCCATAAGAAAGTTGTCCAGAGACTCGTTCATGCGTTGTTTCAACGTAAAAAAATTGTGTCTTGCTACCGTCAGATTCTTCTTGGGTTCAAAATACTCGACGAATTTTGTCTTGACCTCTTGAAATGTAGCTTTGTCTAGGTCCAAATTGAAGGAATTGTAGATATTTAGACCTTTTTCCCCCATGGAATGTAGCATTAATGCTATTTTTCTTCTGTCTTCAGTTTTCTCTGTACCTGATGCCAGTAAATATATTTCGAATGATTGCGCCCATTTCTTGAAATTCTCAGAATTATTGTTGATAATTTCGGTAGATATTTCAAGTTTTTGTACACCGTTTCCAGCCATTGTAAGGTCTTCACTTTTCTTTTTTACCACTGTTTCTTTTCGAAAACGCCACACCCGCAGAAGTTGTTGTTGAAGTCTTCGGTTAATATTTTGTTTTTCTTTTTTTTATTATATTTTAGCTTCAGCTTCTGACATCATGTTTGATGTCCAGCCAGGATCTCTACGTTGAATATCTTGGGGATTCTTCTTATAAGTTACATGGAGATACAAATGATACAAATTATAGCATCACAATATGTTGATTTATTACTAGACGTACAACAGATATAATTAAGATATAACTCATATAACAGAGGAGCATACTAATACATGTCTATACTATACATAGCCTTTCGGCTAACTGAATATTCTATCTTAGGCATCAAAGTGACAGTACAAAGTTTGGCATTGACATAACATGTTCTTAAATAATTATCATGTTATGTAACACATAACTGACAATGCAGCCAATATGATTAAATGATCAAGAATACTGGGTAATAAATATGAAAATATTGTAGTGGGTGTATTGCTTATGAGCAAATGCACGAAATGTACATTTGCTCATATAAAGCAATCTGTAGTGAAATGAATACAACATTCTCATTTACTAAGTGCAGAATATAAAAAAATAGTAATAGAATTTTTTTTAAAGTAGTTTCACTTGTGTTGCCTGTAAAAACAAGATTGTGTTGTAGTAAAATGCAGTTGCGAAAATTGCTGAAATAATTTTATGCAGTTAAAAATCGTCTTACAAATCTTACAATGGGGGCCGGTCGAAACTTTTAGTAGATGTCACATGATGTAGGAAATGTATGTATCTTACATAGATTCATACAAATATAATAATAACTTCAAATGGCATTTTCATTTTGCATGAGCCGAAACTAACGATATTTTCCTATTAAAAATCACCCCTATTAAAAACAAATAGCAATATCACATACTCAGCCATCGAATTTAATAGTAAAATATATACAAAATGTTTTCACTAAAATATATCAATGACGTTTTCAACTAGGGTACAGCCTTTATCTGTTCGCTCCTGGGTTTTTTTCCCATACTTGTTGAGCATTGTCCTTTAGAAAAAACTTATTTAAAAAATTTATCAATCCCGTCAACTACTGCCTCCGTAGAGAGAAGCTTTTCCACTTTCTCGAATATACATACTATAAAACGAAACAAGTTGACCACAGAAAGAGCAGGAAAGCTTTGCTTCGTTGCACACAATTGGAAATTACTCAATCCTAACATACAACTTCAAAGGGAAGACTCAATGGGAATTGGGATCAATCACGGAAAATTCATTTATTGAAGAATACGATGAAGAGGTTGAATTTCATTTCGTTGATGTATCCGAATACGAGACTATTCTAGGCTCTATTCATTTAATATTCTATACACTTATAATATTAAAATATGAGGATCCCTTATCAACAGATTGATACAATAACTAACCTAACGTAACCTCTATATTTGATTGATAAGAATATTACAACAAAAACTAATTTGATAAATGCAATATCGTCAAGATGGGCGGTATATTATCTATACGGACGAATCGTATGTAGATTCATCGCATTCAGTGCCAAAAGCCTGGACCGACGGAGTACCGTTACCGTTTTTAGGCCAAAATCCATTTCAAAAGGACAACGAGTTGTAATTGTCCACGCGGGGTCTGAGGTTGGGTTTGTACCGAACTCGTTACTGACATTTAAAGCGGGCACCAAATCAGGCGACTACCATGACAATATGAATTTTGAGAATTATGCAAAGTGGCTAAGAACTCAATTAATGCTCAATTTACCACCTAATTCCGTCGTGGTAGTCGACAACGCGTCCTACTAGAATAAACAGTGGGATCTCGCACCAGGCTCTAATTCTGAGAAAGCTGACGTGCAGAATTGGCTCACCGAAAAAGGCATACATTACGAGGAAACGCTAATGAAACCACAGCTATACAAACTGATCAAGGCAAACAAGGAAAGATTAAAAACATTTTCTATCGACCGAATCCTTGGCGAACAAGGCCATAAAGTCCTGAGATTACCACCGTACCACCCAGATCTCAATCCAATCGAGATGGCATAGTCTGATATAAAACAATATGTAGCCAGTAAAAATGTAAAATGGAACGTTCATAAATGTATAGACTTGATTCAAGAATAGGTTTTACTCATGGGCCAATGAGATTGGCAAAAGTTATGCAAGAAGGTAAAGGATATAGAAGAAGAATATGCAAAGAGTGATCATGTCGTTGTTAACGCACGACAGGCCCCCGCACTGCGCGACTTATTCACTATCTGTGGATCTCTAACTGTTTATTATCTGTGCTCCGATCGACGTGCCTCCTTACAACCCGCCATTTTGTATAGCCCACTTTCCGGTGATCCGCCGTCGCCGCCTGCGCCGCTGCGGAAATTTCTCTCATTATACGTTCTTTTTTGTATTGTAATAATTATTGTAATTCACCGAATACAACGTTATTTCAAGAAGTTAGTTCTTTATTTCAAGACCAGATGCAGAATACCTCACCAAAAGCTGGTCCATCGAGCTCCGGATATCAAGAACATACCAAGAACAAAAAATCGCGTGGGCTAACGCGTGTCACATCCTGAGGTGTCTCCTGTATCTAGAATAAGTCTAGAAGCTTACGATCTCGACGGCGCGGCGTGTTCATCGGAGCAGTAGTCGAAACATTAAGAATTACGGCGAAAGGAAGGCGAAAGTCGAGGCCAACCACGTGCTGCATTAATCGTAGTTGGACATTATCTCGACAGGAAATTTAACAATCTAATCATAAATCAACCCGAAAAGGCATTGTAAATTTGTGAGTTCGTTCCAAAATATTTCTATAATTTTCACATTAACTTAACTTTGGTCTAAAAATTTCGCCATTTTGAAAGTTGTCTTTATTGCGCTTTACAATCGTAAACAACTATTGCACAATATAGGTGCATTTCCTTTATAATAACTCTAAAGAAATTCATTTCTTTTGAAGTTCTTTATTATGACTAAATCATAATCATTAAGCACGCCAAAAACATTGCAAGTGTCGCTCACAGTTTATTTATCTCGTATTCCAGAGTTAATTGTCTGCGAACGTTCCTACCTACGCCCGTTGCTAAGAATTGAGATCTTCTTGCTGTTCTGCACGCATAACAAATTTATTTAAGTATTCCTTTTTGTGCCTATTTTTTAGTAATATCTGTGTCGATTACATATTTGACAGTAACTTAAGTGTATTGTATTTAATTACCTAGGTACTTTGTTCAATTACTTACATTATAACTGGATTTGTACTGTTTATTTCAACTACACAATGACTTTTAGATTTAAAGAATTAAAGAAAAAACGAGGTTCGTATAAAACAAAATTAACTCAATTTATAAATTATTTAAATGTACTTGAGACTTGTGACAGGCCTAGTAGCACACAACTTAGTGAACTTAATTGTAGATTAACAAAAATTGAAGAAAGTTATAATGAATATGATTCAATACAAATTAAAACATTCAAATGTACAACGATCAATCTTTCAAAACCAGGATTCAGTGTTAAAGGCTTTTTCAGAAAAATATTTAACACGAGATTTAACAACGAATTTGATAGTCCAAGGACAGATAGATATATGTTCATTGTTCTCTATCCCCCTTACTAATAAACGCTGTATAAGCTTTGAATAGTTATACAGTGTTTTGTCCCCTTCTATCGAATTCAAAATGTCACTTGTGTGATGTGAACAAAACACTTTATAACTATTCAAAGCTGATACAGTGTTTATTAGTAAGGGGGTATGTCTCCAATTGAACGAAAAAATTTAAGTCGAGAACTCACTAAACTAAGAAACAGGAACTCATGACACAACACAGAATTCACAAACTGCATGCTAAACAGTTATATACAATGTTACAAGTAATGAAAGAGAAAGTCCCTGGTCTTCCGATTATCATTTCATTTGATTTTAAAAAATACTCCGCTTCCAAAAATACCAAACTAATCCACATACTATTTCGTTATTTCGCAACTTAGGAGTTATAATGGACGAAGGGCCTAAATTTTAGAAACATGTCATTAGAACAGTCAGTCGTTGCTTTTACAGGTTGAAAGTAATATAAGGAAATCTCGTATTGGAAACATTGCGTCGAACCCTCTGCGAGTCGCTAGCGCTTTCAAACTTAAATTATGCAGACGTGGTAATAGCATGTATGAAGGGAATAATGAAAGTGGACGAAGCGAAACAAGTATGTAAGGATCGTAGCAAGTGGAAAGATGTGGTCTCTGCCTACGGGAAAGAGGCGTGATTATATGTATGTATGTATGGTTATATGTCCCTGTTTACTCGCACGGTCTAAGAGGATGGACCTTTTGGATAACCAAAAGGTCCAGAATGCATGCAGTAGGAACTGATGTGACATCCCTCCGCGTGCTCACGTGACACCTTACGTTGTATAAACAACTTACGGTGGCTCAAAATGGATGGTCGCAGACAACTACACTTTGCCACTCTTTTATTTGGAGTAGTAAAATTCCAAACACCGACCTACCTTTATGATAAGTTACAGTGGGCGTGCGGTAAAAAGCTGGCGATGACCACTAGGGGATCGGACTATCTAATAATTATTACTCCCCTACACCGCACTTCTATGTTCCGAGATAGCTTCAGATACCTAGCAAGTAAAGTTTCGAACAACCTTCTGCCACCGCAACTTCGAGCTCTAAAAACAATAAATAATTTTAAATTGAAACTTAAATCTCTTCTCCTGAAAGAACAACTTGCAATATTGTAATGATAATATTATATCTTTTCAACCGACTTCCAAAAAAGGAGGCGGTTATACGTTCGGCTGTATATATAGCGTTTAACAAATCGGAGTGATAAAAATTTACTGGCATATTTCTTCGTTTAGGTATCTATAAAGCAGTAGCAAAAAATTGTAAACCATATAATTTAGGAGAAAAACCAATTTGAAATGTCGCAAAAAATATTGGCTAAGTATAATATATATAAACATGTTGGCTAAGTTCCGCTTCTGACCAGCCAGGCCTGCATTCTCGTGTTGAGGTACAATAGGAGAAGTACAGGACAAGGTTTCAACGTGCCTCAAATACCTACTCTAAATTTCTTAGTAACTCTTGGGCTATATTTAAATGAGTAAAATCTAAAAATGAGTAGTCATTGTAAATATCAAGGCATACTATACCGCTTCGCGATACCCGCTTGAGGTCTATAATTTTAATCGAGTTACGTTCGGACTTAGATGTTTGCCATTTCTAGTATTACGTACATTACGGCAACTCGCGTCTGACGAGCGGAACAGATGGTCGAATGCGGCCACTGTGTTAGAGCGAGACAGCTATTTGAATGATTTGGCTTCTTCCGTCTCTTCGGTAGAAGAGGCAGCTAAAACAGCCAAAGATCTTATAGCCCTGCTTAAGGCGGGCGGGTTCGAATTACTCAAACGGTCTTCTAATTCGCCCGAATTACTCGATTATCCGAGTCTCACCGCAGCCTAGAACGGTGTCCTTTGATAATGACAGTGTATTCAAGGTGTTAGGTTTGCGATGGCTACCGGCACAAGATACCTTTGTGTTTGATATTTCTAACCCGCCGTCGACTTGCACTAAGCAAGTAATTCTTTCTACTACCGCGCGCCTATACGACGTACTAGGATTAGTAGGGCCTGTTATTTTATACGCTAAATAAATTATTAAAGAGCTGTGGCTCCTCAATATCGACTAGGACGATAGGCCGCCGCATTGTATTGTCAAACAAATCACCGCATCTTTGGCAACAAAATTTAAATGAATTACCTCAAATTTCTCGCATTTCATTCCCTCGTCATTTAGGAGTGGAAATTAACTCGGAGGTAACAATTGTAGGGTTTTTAGATGCTAGTGAAGCCGCATACGGGTGTGTGATAACCTACACGTCGTAAATAATAACGAGGCGCCGATCGTTACATTATTATGTTCGAAATCGCGAGTCGCCTCCGCTAAACCAAGAATTACGCTCGCTTGTTTAGAATTAAACGGAATATTATTACTTTCCCATGTTCTGAAGGAAGTTTATGATACACTTTCAAAAAGACACAAAATAAATAATGTGTTCGTGTTTTCTGACTCTGAGGTCGCATTATCCTGGTCGGTCGCCTCGCCCCATATATTTGAAACTTATGTCGCTAACCGTATTTCACAAATTCAATTTAATATATCTCCGAATTTTATGTGTCACGTGGCCGGCTCAGAAAATCCCGCGGATTGCGTATCATGAGGCCTTACGCCTAGTCAGTTGATCGAACATGAACTGTGGTTCAACGGACCGGTTTGGTTATCGCGATCGATAAGCAAGTGGCCGGTACGCAAGTTTGTGCCTAACCGTCTATCGCTGCCGGAAGAAAAAACCACAGTACACGTATCCGTGAAAATTAACGATACCCGAGCACCCGCTGCTAGCTTTAGCAACACGCTGTTCCTCTTGGACTAAACTGCTTCGATCAGCTGAATATGCTCTTCGTTTCGCGAGAAAACTTAAGTGTAATGACACTATAACGGCAGAAGATTTATCTGCAGCGGAATGTGAATTGATTCGAGCCGTGCAATCTGTTTATTTCTCCAAAGATATCAAAAATATTTAAAATGGTGTAAAATGTTCAATTAAGTTGCAAAAATTATTTCATTTTATTGCAAATGGTATATTACGTGTCGGGGGTAGATTGTTGCACTCGTCTTTAGACTATTCGTCAAAACACCCTATTTGATAGTTTTAGTGCAGAAATATCCTTGTCCTTATGACATGGAGTCGGCGGAATACAGTGACCAACACCGTAAAGAGAATGCTTGGGAAGAAATAGGGAAAATAATAAATCTCAGGGGTAAGTATTTTTATGAATTCGATGTATTTTTTAAAATTTGTAGATAAACACACATATTAAAGAGAAATGTATTTATTATTCTAATAGATACATATTATTTATGCTAGACGCAGTCGTAAGACTATTTATTTCCCTAGGTCAAGATATAGTAATTGATAGTCCAATCTATTACTGCAATACTGATAAACGCGTAATTTTTAGTTTATCATGTCCTATGTACCCTCTCGTACTGCCAAGTTAGACTTCCAATATCGGTATTAAAATATCTTTTAAAAATTTCTCTAACCACAATCGCACTCATGTTATTATCATTTCCTACGATTGGCATTAAATTCTGCTGAGCCCGTTCTACGTTAAGTGTTGACGCATTATTATGTGATGTTCTAGGTTGACGTCCTCTTTTGTTCAAAAAGTTATGTAAACTAATGGTAGCTAAAACTAATTTTATTAATTGGTTAGGCTCTAAACCAGTGGTCCCCAACCTTTTTTTTACGCGGGCCACAAACCCGTTGTACTCCTGGTGTGGCGGGCCGCAACCAAAATTTTTAGGGACAAAAAATACGGTGTTTAAATTTAACGATTTAATAATAGAAAAACACAATGTAGTTAAAAGAGTGAAACTAAACATTTAAGATGAGATAACGACACAAACTAAAATAAAATAACAAATATGTATGTCGCATCCGGTCATAAAGCGGAAACGGAACTTCAAGTGCGCTATCTTGTTTGGCGCGCTTCGACAGAGTCGGGACGTGTCGGAAAGCAGTGCTGGAGTGGGACACCCACCACCCCCCCACCCCCCTCCTGTGCCGACCAGGCATTCGGGGCAGCAGTTCAATCTGAGCCACCAACTACTCAACACGTCACGGAACTGTCCAAGTTTCGTTTTAGTGCGAGTGTATACAAAAGTGCTGTGATTTTAGTGTAGTACATTTATAAAGAAAGAATTGTGATTCCGAATAAACGAGTGATATTGTAAGTCTATAATTCTATTTGCACGATTTACCTATGTCTGAATGGTATAGATCCAAAATCTAGAGCCTCAGACGACATCAGAATTGGGATCTGATACCCAATGACGCGCCCTGTTTGAAATGCAGCAGAAGAACATGATGCTGCTCATTAACACTATCAAATCGCCGACGACGACGCCTGTGATTGTTTTACCCGAAATCAACCCGGAACAGCCAGATGTGGACCCAAAAAAAAAAAGTGTAATCTAGCCCGCACAAATGCTACAAAAGATGATAATAATCATTGCGAATGATTTGGATCGAGTTTGGCAGTATGTACAACAAGGCAGCATGCCATGCATACGGCGTAATTGTTAAACTACGGGACAGCAGTGAACTGAATGCTGCAAGGTGACCTTGTAACAACAACCATTTGTTCGTGCCCGCCACGAAGACTGGATTAAGACGGAGTTGAAGTAAGGACAGCGGTGACGTGATGACGACAGTGACAAACCACGACGCTGACTCTCCGTATGTAGATACCCGCCCTTTAGCGGAAGAAATACCCGTCATTTCCGGAGCCGCCTCCGGAAATGACCACTCCGACATGTCTTGCTCGGAGCAAAACTCTGACCGTAGTGAAGGCGAATTCACTACAGTCAAATATAAGAAGACTAAGAAGAGGAAATGCCCAGAGGGCACTTCCTCTCCGGTCTCCTCCCCCACTAAGCCGGCCCCTAAAAAGGCCCCAAAAGCCAGGAAAACCCTGCAGGCTAATAGCCCTACACAGGCCCCTCTGGCCTCCCAGGCCCCGCCGTTATCTCAGGTGTCTAACACCTCTCAGGCCCTCCCAGCCTCTCAGGCCCTCCCAGCCTCTCAGGCCCCCCCGACTTCTCAGGCCCTCCCGGCCTCTCAGGCCCCTCTGGCCACCCCGACACCCAAACTTCCACCTCCTGTAATTGTACAGGAAAAAGAAAAATGGAGCATAGTAAGTGCGGCGCTTAGCGAACATAAGCTTCGCCCTGCTTCCGCAGTTACTATTACTCCAGTCGGAATTAAAGTACAGACAAAGACTTCGGAGGACCACCGCCTCCTCACTGCGTTTCTACGCACTCATAGCATAGGTTATCATACCTATGCCTTAGAAGACGAGCGCATGTTGCGCGTCGTAATAACTGGTGTAGACAAGTGTCTGTCTACATCAGAAGTACTCTTGGACATTCAGTCCCAAGGGTACCCTGCCACGGAGCTACACAGGATGTACCATCCAGTCAAAAAACACCAGTACAATATGGTACTGGTAACGCTCCCCCTGACACCAGAGGGCAAGGATATTTTCAATATCCGAGCCGTCTGCCATATCACCGGCATTCGCGTCGAGCCTCCCCGTAAAAGGGGCATCCCTGGCCAGTGCCACCGATACCAACTTTACGGGCACTCGGCGCGAAACTGCCAAGCACGGCCACGCTGTGTCAAGTGCCTAGGCGACCACGGCACCTCTGACTGTACTCGCAAGAGCCCAGCTGAGGAGGTCGAGCCTCCCAGCTGTGTCCTCTGTAAGACGCAGGGCCACCCAGCCAATTACAGAGGGTGCAAAAAAGCACCCAAAGTAAAAAGGCGCATTGCACCTCAAACTAGAGGTGCCCCGCCAAAGCAGCGATTCGTCCCTGCTCCCCTACCCACTAAATCGGCGTGGGCCAAACCCACCCAGCCCCCTTCTCAAGCGGCTTTCCCCGCTTTCCCTAAAAAGGCCTCGCCCTCCGCGCCTCAGGCGCCAAAGGTCACGCCCCTTCCGACTTCGAAATTCGCTGAGGAACTATCGTTCGTCACCGATTTTCTGAGCGAAATGGAGCCAATCGACCCGGTTGAGCTCTCTATTCTTACCGCGAAGCTTAAAGGCTCAAAAACAGACCGCATTATGGCGTTGTCAGATCACGCAGACTTGATCAAAAAGATCAAGGCATCCCCCGCCGGTGACAATTATCATCCCATAGCCATACTACATCTTTTTTAAGCAAATTTCTCAAGATACTAGTTTTATCCGCTAAATTTTCTATAAAGGATCATAAAAAATTAACCATGCCCAAAAATCTTTGTAAATCTTTTATATTTTTAGGAATGGGCATGTCTTTTATAGCTTTAACTTTCTCTGGATCAACTTTTATACCTTGTTTACTAAAAATATAACCCAAATAAGCTAATTAAATAATAAATCTTCTAAAAGAAATTTGCATTTTGACTTATTTAACTTCAAGTTCATCTTCTGTCTGTCTCAAGTCTGGCTCTGTCAAGAAACATTTCTAATCTTTTATTGTGTATTTCAATTGTTTCCCCATATACTAAAATGTCATCACACCAGATAATAATACCTTCAATATCTCTTTCCCTATTTCAGAAACTATATTCCTGACACTATTCTTTTTTTTAAAACACAAATGGGTAAAATGTCCATATTTAAAACATGACCTGCATCTGTGCTTCCAAGCTGGACAATTGCGCGGACCATGGGCTGTGTTGCACTTCACACATTTTGCTCTGGATCCAGGCAACGCGACGGAGACCTTGATTTTCTTCTTTTCTGATATGAAGTGGCCCCACGACTTCTGTGTATCTTGTATACTGTGGCTTCTTCTTCTTTCTTGTCTGTTGAATTCATTGATTCCTCGCTTTTTTGTGCCATAGTGAGGGTTCTACACAAAAGTTTGGCTTTTTCAAGGGTCAAATCTTGCTCTAGTAGGAGTTTCTGACGAAATTGCGAGAAGTTTGTGGCCATATTCGCAATAAGGATGTCCCTAACTAGGGAATCGCGGAGCGAACCAAACTCACAGGCATGACTTGCATTTTCCAATTCCATAAGAAAGTTGTCCAGAGACTCGTTCATGCGTTGTTTCAACGTAAAAAATTTGTGTCTTGCTACCGTCAGATTCTTCTTGGGTTCATAATACTCGACGAATTTTGTCTTGACCTCTTGAAATGTAGCTTTGTCTAGGTCCAAATTGAAGGAATTGTAGATATTTAGACCTTTTTCCCCCATGGAATGTAGCATTAATGCTATTTTTCTTCTGTCTTCAGTTTTCTCTGTACCTGATGCCAGTAAATATATTTCGAATGATTGCGCCCATTTCTTGAAATTCTCAGAATTATTGTTGATCATTTCGGTAGATATTTCAAGTTTTTGTACACCGTTTCCAGCCATTGTAAGGTCTTCACTTTTCTTTTTTACCACTGTTTCTTTTCGAAAACGCCACACCCGCAGAAGTTGTTGTTGAAGTCTTCGGTTAATATTTTGTTTTTCTTTTTTTTATTATATTTTAGCTTCAGCTTCTGACATCATGTTTGATGTCCAGCCAGGATCTCTACGTTGAATATCTTGGGGATTCTTCTTATAAGTTACATGGAGATACAAATGATACAAATTATAGCATCACAATATGTTGATTTATTACTAGACGTACAACAGATATAATTAAGATATAACTCATATAACAGAGGAGCATACTAATACATGTCTATACTATACATAGCCTTTCGGCTAACTGAATATTCTATCTTAGGCATCAAAGTGACAGTACAAAGTTTGGCATTGACATAACATGTTCTTAAATAATTATCATGTTATGTAACACATAACTGACAATGCAGCCAATATGATTAAATGATCAAGAATACTGGGTAATAAATATGAAAATATTGTAGTGGGTGTATTGCTTATGAGCAAATGCACGAAATGTACATTTGCTCATATAAAGCAATCTGTAGTGAAATGAATACAACATTCTCATTTACTAAGTGCAGAATATAAAAAAATAGTAATAGAATTTTTTTTTAAGTAGTTTCACTTGTGTTGCCTGTAAAAACAAGATTGTGTTGTAGTAAAATGCAGTTGCGAAAATTGCTGAAATAATTTTATGCAGTTAAAAATCGTCTTACAAATCTTACAATGGGGGCCGGTCGAAACTTTTAGTAGATGTCACATGATGTAGGAAATGTATGTATCTTACATAGATTCATACAAATATAATAATAACTTCAAATGGCATTTTCATTTTGCATGAGCCGAAACTAACGATATTTTCCTATTAAAAATCACCCCTATTAAAAACAAATAGCAATATCACATACTCAGCCATCGAATTTAATAGTAAAATATATACAAAATGTTTTCACTAAAATATATCAATGACGTTTTCAACTAGGGTACAGCCTTTATCTGTTCGCTCCTGGGTTTTTTTCCCATACTTGTTGAGCATTGTCCTTTAGAAAAAACTTATTTAAAAAATTTATCAATCCCGTCAACTACTGCCTCCGTAGAGAGAAGCTTTTCCACTTTCTCGAATATACATACTATAAAACGAAACAAGTTGACCACAGAAAGAGCAGGAAAGCTTTGCTTCGTTGCACACAATTGGAAATTACTCAATCCTAACATACAACTTCAAAGGGAAGACTCAATGGGAATTGGGATCAATCACGGAAAATTCATTTATTGAAGAATACGATGAAGAGGTTGAATTTCATTTCGTTGATGTATCCGAATACGAGACTATTCTAGGCTCTATTCATTTAATATTCTATACACTTATAATATTAAAATATGAGGATCCCTTATCAACAGATTGATACAATAACTAACCTAACGTAACCTCTATATTTGATTGATAAGAATATTACAACAAAAACTAATTTGATAAATGCAATATCGTCAAGATGGGCGGTATATTATCTATACGGACGAATCGTATGTAGATTCATCGCATTCAGTGCCAAAAGCCTGGACCGACGGAGTACCGTTACCGTTTTTAGGCCAAAATCCATTTCAAAAGGACAACGAGTTGTAATTGTCCACGCGGGGTCTGAGGTTGGGTTTGTACCGAACTCGTTACTGACATTTAAAGCGGGCACCAAATCAGGCGACTACCATGACAATATGAATTTTGAGAATTATGCAAAGTGGCTAAGAACTCAATTAATGCTCAATTTACCACCTAATTCCGTCGTGGTAGTCGACAACGCGTCCTACTAGAATAAACAGTGGGATCTCGCACCAGGCTCTAATTCTGAGAAAGCTGACATGCAGAATTGGCTCACCGAAAAAGGCATACATTACGAGGAAACGCTAATGAAACCACAGCTATACAAACTGATCAAGGCAAACAAGGAAAGATTAAAAACATTTTCTATCGACCGAATCCTTGGCGAACAAGGCCATAAAGTCCTGAGATTACCACCGTACCACCCAGATCTCAATCCAATCGAGATGGCATAGTCTGATATAAAACAATATGTAGCCAGTAAAAATGTAAAATGGAACGTTCATAAATGTATAGACTTGATTCAAGAATAGGTTTTACTCATGGGCCAATGAGATTGGCAAAAGTTATGCAAGAAGGTAAAGGATATAGAAGAAGAATATGCAAAGAGTGATCATGTCGTTGTTAACGCACGACAGGCCCCCGCACTGCGCGACTTATTCACTATCTGTGGATCTCTAACTGTTTATTATCTGTGCTCCGATCGACGTGCCTCCTTACAACCCGCCATTTTGTATAGCCCACTTTCCGGTGATCCGCCGTCGCCGCCTGCGCCGCTGCGGAAATTCCTCTCATTATACGTTCTTTTTTGTATTGTAATAATTATTGTAATTCACCGAATACAACGTTATTTCAAGAAGTTAGTTCTTTATTTCAAGACCAGATGCAGAATACCTCACCAAAAGCTGGTCCATCGAGCTCCGGATATCAAGAACATACCAAGAACAAAGAATCGCGTGGGCTAACGCGTGTCACATCCTGAGGTATCTCCTGTATCTAGAATAAGTCTAGAAGCTTACGATCTCGACGGCGCGGCGTGTTCATCGGAGCAGTAGTCGAAACATTAAGAATTACGGCGAAAGGAAGGCGAAAGTCGAGGCCAACCACGTGCTGCATTAATCGTAGTTGGACATTATCTCGACAGGAAATTTAACAATCTAATCATAAATCAACCCGAAAAGGCATTGTAAATTTGTGAGTTCGTTCCAAAATATTTCTATAATTTTCACATTAACTTAACTTTGGTCTAAAAATTTCGCCATTTTGAAAGTTGTCTTTATTGCGCTTTACAATCGTAAACAACTATTGCACAATATAGGTGCATTTCCTTTATAATAACTCTAAAGAAATTCATTTCTTTTGAAGTTCTTTATTATGACTAAATCATAATCATTAAGCACGCCAAAAACATTGCAAGTGTCGCTCACAGTTTATTTATCTCGTATTCCAGAGTTAATTGTCTGCGAACGTTCCTACCTACGCCCGTTGCTAAGAATTGAGATCTTCTTGCTGTTCTGCACGCATAACAAATTTATTTAAGTATTCCTTTTTGTGCCTATTTTTTAGTAATATCTGTGTCGATTACATATTTGACAGTAACTTAAGTGTATTGTATTTAATTACCTAGGTACTTTGTTCAATTACTTACATTATAACTGGATTTGTACTGTTTATTTCAACTACACAATGACTTTTAGATTTAAAGAATTAAAGAAAAAACGAGGTTCGTATAAAACAAAATTAACTCAATTTATAAATTATTTAAATGTACTTGAGACTTGTGACAGGCCTAGTAGCACACAACTTAGTGAACTTAATTGTAGATTAACAAAAATTGAAGAAAGTTATAATGAATATGATTCAATACAAATTAAAACATTCAAATGTACAACGATCAATCTTTCAAAACCAGGATTCAGTGTTAAAGGCTTTTTCAGAAAAATATTTAACACGAGATTTAACAACGAATTTGATAGTCCAAGGACAGATAGATATATGTTCATTGTTCTCTATCCCCCTTACTAATAAACGCTGTATAAGCTTTGAATAGTTATACAGTGTTTTGTCCCCTTCTATCGAATTCAAAATGTCACTTGTGTGATGTGAACAAAACACTTTATAACTATTCAAAGCTGATACAGTGTTTATTAGTAAGGGGGTATGTCTCCAATTGAACGAAAAAATTTAAGTCGAGAACTCACTAAACTAAGAAACAGGAACTCATGACACAACACAGAATTCACAAACTGCATGCTAAACAGTTATATACAATGTTACAAGTAATGAAAGAGAAAGTCCCTGGTCTTCCGATTATCATTTCATTTGATTTTAAAAAATACTCCGCTTCCAAAAATACCAAACTAATCCACATACTATTTCGTTATTTCGCAACTTAGGAGTTATAATGGACGAAGGGCCTAAATTTTAGAAACATGTCATTAGAACAGTCAGTCGTTGCTTTTACAGGTTGAAAGTAATATAAGGAAATCTCGTATTGGAAACATTGCGTCGAACCCTCTGCGAGTCGCTAGCGCTTTCAAACTTAAATTATGCAGACGTGGTAATAGCATGTATGAAGGGAATAATGAAAGTGGACGAAGCGAAACAAGTATGTAAGGATCGTAGCAAGTGGAAAGATGTGGTCTCTGCCTACGGGAAAGAGGCGTGATTATATGTATGTATGTATGGTTATATGTCCCTGTTTACTCGCACGGTCTAAGAGGATGGACCTTTTGGATAACCAAAAGGTCCAGAATGCATGCAGTAGGAACTGATGTGACATCCCTCCGCGTGCTCACGTGACACCTTACGTTGTATAAACAACTTACGGTGGCTCAAAATGGATGGTCGCAGACAACTACACTTTGCCACTCTTTTATTTGGAGTAGTAAAATTCCAAACACCGACCTACCTTTATGATAAGTTACAGTGGGCGTGCGGTAAAAAGCTGGCGATGACCACTAGGGGATCGGACTATCTAATAATTATTACTCCCCTACACCGCACTTCTATGTTCCGAGATAGCTTCAGATACCTAGCAAGTAAAGTTTCGAACAACCTTCTGCCACCGCAACTTCGAGCTCTAAAAACAATAAATAATTTTAAATTGAAACTTAAATCTCTTCTCCTGAAAGAACAACTTGCAATATTGTAATGATAATATTATATCTTTTCAACCGACTTCCAAAAAAGGAGGCGGTTATACGTTCGGCTGTATATATAGCGTTTAACAAATCGGAGTGATAAAAATTTACTGGCATATTTCTTCGTTTAGGTATCTATAAAGCAGTAGCAAAAAATTGTAAACCATATAATTTAGGAGAAAAACCAATTTGAAATGTCGCAAAAAATATTGGCTAAGTATAATATATATAAATATGTTGGCTAAGTTCCGCTTCTGACCAGCCAGGCCTGCATTCTCGTGTTGAGGTACAATAGGAGAAGTACAGGACAAGGTTTCAACGTGCCTCAAATACCTACTCTAAATTTCTTAGTAACTCTTGGGCTATATTTAAATGAGTAAAATCTAAAAATGAGTAGTCATTGTAAATATCAAGGCATACTATACCGCTTCGCGATACCCGCTTGAGGTCTATAATTTTAATCGAGTTACGTTCGGACTTAGATGTTTGCCATTTCTAGCATTACGTACATTACGGCAACTCGCGTCTGACGAGCGGAACAGATGGTCGAATGCGGCCACTGTGTTAGAGCGAGACAGCTATTTGAATGATTTGGCTTCTTCCGTCTCTTCGGTAGAAGAGGCAGCTAAAACAGCCAAAGATCTTATAGCCCTGCTTAAGGCGGGCGGGTTCGAATTACTCAAACGGTCTTCTAATTCGCCCGAATTACTCGATTATCCGAGTCTCACCGCAGCCTAGAACGGTGTCCTTTGATAATGACAGTGTATTCAAGGTGTTAGGTTTGCGATGGCTACCGGCACAAGATACCTTTGTGTTTGATATTTCTAACCCGCCGTCGACTTGCACTAAGCAAGTAATTCTTTCTACTACCGCGCGCCTATACGACGTACTAGGATTAGTAGGGCCTGTTATTTTATACGCTAAATAAATTATTAAAGAGCTGTGGCTCCTCAATATCGACTAGGACGATAGGCCGCCGCATTGTATTGTCAAACAAATCACCGCATCTTTGGCAACAAAATTTAAATGAATTACCTCAAATTTCTCGCATTTCATTCCCTCGTCATTTAGGAGTGGAAATTAACTCGGAGGTAACAATTGTAGGGTTTTTAGATGCTAGTGAAGCCGCATACGGGTGTGTGATAACCTACACGTCGTAAATAATAACGAGGCGCCGATCGTTACATTATTATGTTCGAAATCGCGAGTCGCCTCCGCTAAACCAAGAATTACGCTCGCTTGTTTAGAATTAAACGGAATATTATTACTTTCCCATGTTCTGAAGGAAGTTTATGATACACTTTCAAAAAGACACAAAATAAATAATGTGTTCGTGTTTTCTGACTCTGAGGTCGCATTATCCTGGTCGGTCGCCTCGCCCCATATATTTGAAACTGTTCGAGCCGCGCACATCACTAGCGGCACTGCCCCAACACTACAGCGGGGCGCGGGGAGCGTTCCCGTTTTCCGGCGCGGCCGCAGCGCTGGCACATTCTCTCTGGCGACGCGCGCGGGCGCACACACCTACACCGCGATATTATCATATTGTATTCTTAATAATTGTTAATGTTAAAAGACTAAGTAAATGTTTTAATTATTGCGATCATCTTTTAATCTATGTCCCGCTGACATAATTGGCGCCCCCGGGTGGGCACGGATCTCTCCTAAAAGCCGATCGAGTCGCCGCCGCCATTTTGCTCTCCACGGACTTCGCCGCGTGCGCGTGGCTATCAACGGAGGAAGGCGCGTTTGGAGCTCAAGACCAACAACGCTTGCATGGGCAAGCAACCTGCTACATCATAATAGCTACAAGGAGAGTGTCGTGAGCCTGCTTTTCCTATTCCTTCTTTAACCTAACCTTTTTTCCGCAGCTTGGGCACGTGGTTCCGAACCTTTTTGTCATGTGTGCTATGCCCTAAGCTAGGCGGTGTGCCTGCGCATCCCTGCACCTTTATGTACGTAAAGTACCACATGCTTTAGGTACGATATTATGCTTTAATTAAATAGGTACTTAATTTTTCCTATCATGCATTGAGTTTGCATCTTTCATGCGCATTACGCATCTCAAAACGTCTGCATTGTCAGATACGTCTTAATATAATGCTTATCATCCTTTAAGTTACTAACGTCTGCATAGTCAGATACGTCTTGTATAATGACCATCATCTTTTAACGTCTGCACAGCCAGATACGTCTTTATATTATGGTCATTATTATTCTATAAAACGAAAATATATGGGGGACATGAGTGGCATTGTGTAGTTTTACAACCACACCCTTATTTTTTTTCACTAAAAGAGTGTAGTTTAATGTTCTTCCTTACATAAGATAACCTATACTACACTGTTGCATCTTCATTTTGTGTCATGTGCTAATTATAGCATTTCACGCTGTGCACTTCTTTATTGCACGCTTGCTTACATATTACTTGCATTACAATTTCAGTGAGAATACATCTATCATCGTGTGAGTGCTGTCGAGTCTGCTCGAGCACATAGATCTTCATTCTTGCCTCTGCGTACCTCGGGTTACTTCCTCATCGCTGTCCACTGTGGGACCACAGGCGTTCAAGACATCATATACGAGGGGAGTAAGCCGGTTTAATTTTATTTGGAGCTTTTATTTTATTTTATTTCTTCATTTGTGATCATCAAATATTTCATCATGTCTTATGATAGCAAAGTATCAGATTTAAATACACTTAAGGTTAAACGCAGTTCAATTAAGGGACAAATAACTAGATTTCAAAATTATTTATCAGATTTGCAAGACACTTCTCTTACTTCAATTCAAATTAGAGAATTACAAATTAAATTAGATAAATACTTGGTGATCTCTCAAAGTTTTGATGAGTTGCAAAATCAGATCGAGTCATTAAATTCTGAAGAACTCGCTGCAGAGCTTGAAACTAGGGAGAGTGTGGAGGACAGTCTTCACTATTGCCTGGCCCTCGCACAGGAGTTGATTGAAGTGCATAAGCCTAAAGAGAATTGCAAGTCATCCCGCTCAGGGTCATCAAACAAACATACATGCTGCAGCAACGGTGAATTGATGGGACTCAAACTGCCACAGATTAAAATCAATAAATTTGATGGTTCTTATTTTAAATGGCTAGAGTTCCGTGACATGTATGAGTCACTTATTCATAACAGCGAGAGTTTGAGGCCCATCCACAAATTTCACTACTTGTGCTCTTATTTAGAAGGTGAAGCGGCGAGGGTCATTTCCAATTTAGAAATCTCTTCAGATAATTACTTAGCAGCATGGCGGCTTCTTTGTGACAGGTATAACAACAAACGTCAACTTGTCCACCATCATTTAAATTCATTGCTTAATATTGAACAGATACAACGGGAATCTGACAAGTGTTTGAGATTTTTAAGTGATAACATTACAAAGAATTTGCGAGCTCTTAAAACATTAGGCCAACCAGTAGATCAATGGGATACCTTGATTATATATTTAGCTTCTACTAAACTGGATTCAGGCACTAGCGTTAAATGGGAAGAATACAGGAACGGTTTGAAAAAGGATTTTCCCACTTTAGATGATTTTAGAGATTTTTTGAAGTCACGTGCTGATGTGTTAGAAATGTTGTATAGGTCTAAAAGAGACAAACAAGTAAACAAACCTTCATTACATCCGGCACAGAATAAAGCTCCTCATAAACAATTTTATAATGATTCTCACATGAAATCTTTTGTAATTTCAGCTGGCAACAGCAACCAACCGCGTCCATGCGTCGTGTGCCAGGGCAAGCATAGAATCTTCGACTGCAATGTCTTCAGGGCTCTGACCACGGACGAGAAATGGGCTCAAGCGGTAAAGTTGAAGCTCTGCTTCAACTGCATGCGGCCTGCGCACACTGCAGCTCAATGCCGTCTGGGCGGCTGTCGCGTGTGTAAGAGGCGGCACAATACGGTATTACACAAACATAACTCTGACACTACACCCTCACGTAATACTGAGGCTTCTCTTTGTAGTCAAGTTACTAGTCAACAGGGCGAGGCTGAGGTCCAGGCTCCTGTCGTCATGTCTTCATCTTCATCATGTTCTGAATCTCCTTTGTCTACTGCCTTGTTGGACATCATTAATCCTCATACTGACAAGGTTGAGAGTGTTAGGGCACTGTTGGATTGTGGAAGTCAGTCTTCTTTTATTACAACTAGTTTGAAACATCGTCTTCAATTGGCTTCTGAACCATCGGGCACTACAAATATTCTAGGCATTGGAAATGCTTCATTGAACATCATTCCAGAGCGATGTTCTGCAGTCATTCAATCGAAACAGGGTACCTACTCTCGTGAAATAGAGTTCTTGGTACTACCTCGTATTACGGATAAACTTCCTAAGCTTCATATTGACATATCTTCATTCAATCTGCCATCTTCTTTTATATTGGCGGATCCTTCATTCAATCAACCTTCACAGGTTGACATGCTCTTAGGAGCAGACATCTTCTGGGAACTTCTTAATTCCGAACGAATTTCTTTGGGACCAAGTTTACCTTTTCTGTGTAGCACAAAATTAGGATGGGTCATAGCTGGTAAAGCACCATCTCTTCATTACTCAAAGGAACTTCATTGTAATTTTGCATCAGTTGATAACATTCAGTCTGACTTGACACGTTTTGGGAATATGAAGACTTCCTAACTGATCAACGTAAGGACATCGTTACAGAGAGCGAGAGTCACTTTATTGAAAAAACACATCGTCTTGAGGATGGTAGGTTCTGCGTCAAGCTACCTCTCATCGATTCACCAGATTGTCTAGGTGATTCATATCATCTCGCTAAAAAGCGCTTCTTCGGTTTGGAGAAAAGATTCAAACGGAATCCTTCTTTGAAAGAAAAATATGTTGACTTCATTAATGAATATCGAGATCTAGGTCATCTTTCAGAGGCACCTGTATAGAAACCTGGCGTGTCTTACTTCTTACCACATCATGCTGTTCTTAAAGAGAACAGTGAGTCCACAAAATTGTGTGTTGTCTTTGACGCCTCTGCGCGTACATCATCCGGCTTCTCTATCAACGACCTGCAAATGGTAGGCCCTAATATTCAGGACTCACTTTTCAATATTTTGCTTAGATTTCGTCATTACAAATATGTACTGTCTGGTGATATCGAGAAACAGTATAGATAAATCTCCTTAGCCGAATCAGACCGTAATCTTCAACTCATCTTATGGCGTGAGAGTCAGAGTAAGTCTTCCTATCAGGTCTCTTCAGCTACACACAGTGACGTATGGACTTGCTAGCGCCAGTTTTCTTGCTGCTAGGTGTTTGTGGCAGCTAGGTGAGGAATCACCTGACATCTTGGATGACCCCTCTACGGATCATGGCCCCCAGGGTCAATGTACCTCTGCTGATTCTATCAAACATTCTTGGACTCTCAGGGCATCCTGAGAGTGGGGGGGAGGATACGTAAGTCAAATTTCGATTTTACTAAGATCCATCCTATACTTTTAAACTCAAGGCACACACTCACTAAATTCTTTCTTATTTACTCACGAACACAAACGCCTCTTACATGCGGGACCGCAGCTCATGCTGTCCTCTATCCGTGAGCAGTTCTGGCCGAACGGGGGTAGGGATCTGGCACGACGTACGGTACGCGGTTGTGTCACTTGTAATAGATTTAATGCTAAAGTAATGAAAAACATAATGGGCGACTTACCGCCACAACGACTTATTCCCGACTTCCCATTTTCCACTGTTGCTATGGACTTTGCGGGCCCCTTTTTAATCACGAACCGTAGAGGGCGTGGGTGTAAAATAACGAAGTGCTATTTGTGTCTCTTTATATGTTTCCGTTATAAATGTATCCATCTTGAGTGTGTTAGCGAATTATCTAGAGATTCTTTTATACTAGCCCTGCGCCGTTTCATATCTCGTAGGGGTAAGCCTAAAGAAATTTTTTGCGACAATGGCAGAAATTTTGTGGCAGCTGCAAGGGAGCTCAGCGAGTTTTTTAGCAAGTATTCTGATTCTATTGTGGGTTTTGCAGCTGATCAGGGTATAAAGTTTAAATTCTCACCGGCTTACGCTCCTAACTTCAACGGCTACGCAGAGGCAGGCATAAAATCTGCCAAACATCTTTTAAAACGATCCTTGGGCAGCACACATATGACATTTGAGGAGCTCACTTCTTTGTTTGCCCAAGTGGAAGCTATCCTTAATTCTAGACCGATTTCCCCCCTCTCTTCTTGTCCTACTGACCATGCAGCGCTCACACCTGGACACTTTCACCTCGGCAGGTCACTGACGTCGCTTCCGGCTCCAGCACTAGAGGACATCAACCCCAGACGTCTGGACAGATACCAGTTGATCGAACAAACACGTCAAGTCTTCTGGAGGAGGTGGCAGGCGGAGTATGTCACTGAGCTGCAGTCCAGGTCAAAATGGAAAACCAGATGTCGAGACCTGAAGGAGGGAGATCTCGTCATAATCAAAGAAGACAACATCCCACCACTGGCCTGGAGGCTGGGACGAGTGATGAAGCTGCATCCTGGAGCTGACGGGGTGCCACGAGTAGCGGACCTAACCACGGCGCGAGGAGTCATCCGGCGCGCTCTCAACCGGCTCTGTCTGCTGCTGGATAAAGACAATAAGTCTTGAAAGCAGGGCTTTCAAGGGCCCCCAGTATGTTCGAGCCGCGCACATCACTAGCGGCACTGCCCCAACACTACAGCGGGGCGCGGGGAGCGTTCCCGTTTTCCGGCGCGGCCGCAGCGCTGGCACATTCTCTCTGGCGACGCGCGCGGGCGCACACACCTACACCGCGATATTATCATATTGTATTCTTAATAATTGTTAATGTTAAAAGACTAAGTAAATGTTTTAATTATTGCGATCATCTTTTAATCTATGTCCCGCTGACAGAAACTTATGTCGCTAACCGTATTTCACAAATTCAATTTAATATATCTCCGAATTTTATGTGTCACGTGGCCGGCTCAGAAAATCCCGCGGATTGCGTATCATGAGGCCTTACGCCTAGTCAGTTGATCGAACATGAACTGTGGTTCAACGGACCGGTTTGGTTATCGCGATCGATAAGCAAGTGGCCGGTACGCAAGTTTGTGCCTAACCGTCTATCGCTGCCGGAAGAAAAAACCACAGTACACGTATCCGTGAAAATTAACGATACCCGAGCACCCGCTGCTAGCTTTAGCAACACGCTGTTCCTCTTGGACTAAACTGCTTCGATCAGCTGAATATGCTCTTCGTTTCGCGAGAAAACTTAAGTGTAATGACACTATAACGGCAGAAGATTTATCTGCAGCGGAATGTGAATTGATTCGAGCCGTGCAATCTGTTTATTTCTCCAAAGATATCAAAAATATTTAAAATGGTGTAAAATGTTCAATTAAGTTGCAAAAATTATTTCATTTTATTGCAAATGGTATATTACGTGTCGGGGGTAGATTGTTGCACTCGTCTTTAGACTATTCGTCAAAACACCCTATTTGATAGTTTTAGTGCAGAAATATCCTTGTCCTTATGACATGGAGTCGGCGGAATACAGTGACCAACACCGTAAAGAGAATGCTTGGGAAGAAATAGGGAAAATAATAAATCTCAGGGGTAAGTATTTTTATGAATTCGATGTATTTTTTAAAATTTGTAGATAAACACACATATTAAAGAGAAATGTATTTATTATTCTAATAGATACATATTATTTATGCTAGACGCAGTCGTAAGACTATTTATTTCCCTAGGTCAAGATATAGTAATTGATAGTCCAATCTATTACTGCAATACTGATAAACGCGTAATTTTTAGTTTATCATGTCCTATGTACCCTCTCGTACTGCCAAGTTAGACTTCCAATATCGGTATTAAAATATCTTTTAAAAATTTCTCTAACCACAATCGCACTCATGTTATTATCATTTCCTACGATTGGCATTAAATTCTGCTGAGCCCGTTCTACGTTAAGTGTTGACGCATTATTATGTGATGTTCTAGGTTGACGTCCTCTTTTGTTCAAAAAGTTATGTAAACTAATGGTAGCTAAAACTAATTTTATTAATTGGTTAGGCTCTAAACCAGTGGTCCCCAACCTTTTTTTTACGCGGGCCACAAACCCGTTGTACTCCTGGTGTGGCGGGCCGCAACCAAAATTTTTAGGGACAAAAAATACGGTGTTTAAATTTAACGATTTAATAATAGAAAAACACAATGTAGTTAAAAGAGTGAAACTAAACATTTAAGATGAGATAACGACACAAACTAAAATAAAATAACAAATATGTATGTCGCATCCGGTCATAAAGCGGAAACGGAACTTCAAGTGCGCTATCTTGTTTGGCGCGCTTCGACAGAGTCGGGACGTGTCGGAAAGCAGTGCTGGAGTGGGACACCCACCACCCCCCCACCCCCCTCCTGTGCCGACCAGGCATTCGGGGCAGCAGTTCAATCTGAGCCACCAACTAGTCAACACGTCACGGAACTGTCCAAGTTTCGTTTTAGTGCGAGTGTATACAAAAGTGCTGTGATTTTAGTGTAGTACATTTATAAAGAAAGAATTGTGATTCCGAATAAACGAGTGATATTGTAAGTCTATAATTCTATTTGCACGATTTACCTATGTCTGAATGGTATAGATCCAAAATCTAGAGCCTCAGACGACATCAGAATTGGGATCTGATACCCAATGACGCGCCCTGTTTGAAATGCAGCAGAAGAACATGATGCTGCTCATTAACACTATCAAATCGCCGACGACGACGCCTGTGATTGTTTTACCCGAAATCAACCCGGAACAGCCAGATGTGGACCCAAAAAAAAAAAGTGTAATCTAGCCCGCACAAATGCTACAAAAGATGATAATAATCATTGCGAATGATTTGGATCGAGTTTGGCAGTATGTACAACAAGGCAGCATGCCATGCATACGGCGTAATTGTTAAACTACGGGACAGCAGTGAACTGAATGCTGCAAGGTGACCTTGTAACAACAACCATTTGTTCGTGCCCGCCACGAAGACTGGATTAAGACGGAGTTGAAGTAAGGACAGCGGTGACGTGATGACGACAGTGACAAACCACGACGCTGACTCTCCGTATGTAGATACCCGCCCTTTAGCGGAAGAAATACCCGTCATTTCCGGAGCCGCCTCCGGAAATGACCACTCCGACATGTCTTGCTCGGAGCAAAACTCTGACCGTAGTGAAGGCGAATTCACTACAGTCAAATATAAGAAGACTAAGAAGAGGAAATGCCCAGAGGGCACTTCCTCTCCGGTCTCCTCCCCCACTAAGCCGGCCCCTAAAAAGGCCCCAAAAGCCAGGAAAACCCTGCAGGCTAATAGCCCTACACAGGCCCCTCTGGCCTCCCAGGCCCCGCCGTTATCTCAGGTGTCTAACACCTCTCAGGCCCTCCCAGCCTCTCAGGCCCTCCCAGCCTCTCAGGCCCCCCCGACTTCTCAGGCCCTCCCGGCCTCTCAGGCCCCTCTGGCCACCCCGACACCCAAACTTCCACCTCCTGTAATTGTACAGGAAAAAGAAAAATGGAGCATAGTAAGTGCGGCGCTTAGCGAACATAAGCTTCGCCCTGCTTCCGCAGTTACTATTACTCCAGTCGGAATTAAAGTACAGACAAAGACTTCGGAGGACCACCGCCTCCTCACTGCGTTTCTACGCACTCATAGCATAGGTTATCATACCTATGCCTTAGAAGACGAGCGCATGTTGCGCGTCGTAATAACTGGTGTAGACAAGTGTCTGTCTACATCAGAAGTACTCTTGGACATTCAGTCCCAAGGGTACCCTGCCACGGAGCTACACAGGATGTACCATCCAGTCAAAAAACACCAGTACAATATGGTACTGGTAACGCTCCCCCTGACACCAGAGGGCAAGGATATTTTCAATATCCGAGCCGTCTGCCATATCACCGGCATTCGCGTCGAGCCTCCCCGTAAAAGGGGCATCCCTGGCCAGTGCCACCGATACCAACTTTACGGGCACTCGGCGCGAAACTGCCAAGCACGGCCACGCTGTGTCAAGTGCCTAGGCGACCACGGCACCTCTGACTGTACTCGCAAGAGCCCAGCTGAGGAGGTCGAGCCTCCCAGCTGTGTCCTCTGTAAGACGCAGGGCCACCCAGCCAATTACAGAGGGTGCAAAAAAGCACCCAAAGTAAAAAGGCGCATTGCACCTCAAACTAGAGGTGCCCCGCCAAAGCAGCGATTCGTCCCTGCTCCCCTACCCACTAAATCGGCGTGGGCCAAACCCACCCAGCCCCCTTCTCAAGCGGCTTTCCCCGCTTTCCCTAAAAAGGCCTCGCCCTCCGCGCCTCAGGCGCCAAAGGTCACGCCCCCTCCGACTTCGAAATTCGCTGAGGAACTATCGTTCGTCACCGATTTTCTGAGCGAAATGGAGCCAATCGACCCGGTTGAGCTCTCTATTCTTACCGCGAAGCTTAAAGGCTCAAAAACAGACCGCATTATGGCGTTGTCAGATCACGCAGACTTGATCAAAAAGATCAAGGCATCCCCCGCCGGTAACTAATGGAGCCTTCGGGAAGGATTAAGCCGCACTCATTACGCGTCGTGTCGTTCAATACGAACGGCATCCGAAATAACATTGACGAAATCCGCGATTTCGTCATCAGGCATAATGTAGATATTCTTCTAGTGCAGGAGACGTTTTTAAAACCTAGTATGAGGAGCCCAAAAATAGCAAATTACAAAATTATCAGAAATGATAGAACTCGATCCCAACTCGGAGGTACTATTATTTATTACAAAAAATGCCTCCATTGTATTCCTTTAGAAGTACCGACCCTAGAAACAATGGAGTGTTCCATCTGTCACTTAAGTATGTCCGGCCATGAGCCCATTGTTATAGTAAGCGCGGACCTTTCAGGTACTAAAAAATTACTTTCTAGCGATTTACAATCGCTTTTCGACTTAGGTAACGCCGTCCTAATTGCAGGCGACTTAAATTGTAAACACCGCGAGTGGGGTAATGTTTATAATAATACCAACGGCCTTATACTACAAAGGTTAATAGATTCCTTTAATTTTGCGATTTTAGCCCCTAATGACCCCACTCGATATGACACAAACCAACACATCAACGGTGTCATAAGCGATCCTAGTACTATAGATATAGCTTTAATCAAAAATGTTTCTCTCAATATCTCTATTGAGACTCTCCACGAGCTTAACTCGGACTATAGACCGGTTATGATTACACTTGGTAATTTTAACCCAAATTATTCCAGTACTAGAAGGATCATAGACTATAAATCCCTGGCGGAGAACATTAAAGTCCTTCAATCGAGTCACCTCGATAAGATTCCCGATATAATAGATAGTAAAGAGGTCGCCATAGAGGCCGCCTCCCACTTGACCGAACACTTGGTAGCGACCATAGAAAATTCATCTAGGGATGTGTCAACGAACCCCAAAGTTCGCTGGCCCCTCCCAGAGGACATAAAGGAGTCCATCAGACTCCGAAACGCGGCCAAACGCACCTATGATCGCTACCCGTCGGAAGAGTGGAGAAAAGCCCTCCGCCATTACGAAAGGGAAGTTAAATTTAAAATCAAAAAACACAAAGCCGAGAGTTGGGATCGACTTCTCAGTGATTTAGAACCGTCACACGTGGCCTACTGGCCGCTCGCGAGGGCCCTCAAAAGTAATACGGAGAGCGACATGCCTCCATTAGACAAAATAAATCGACCTCCTGCATTAGAAGATATCGACAAGGCTGAATGTCTAGCCGATAACTTAGAACAGCAGTGCCGGCCGAGTACCCTCCCGATTGATCCCACGCACCTTAGCTTAGTGAATAGTGAGGTCGAAAGACGACTTTCGAGGCCACCTGATGACGACAGGGTAAGGCCGGTGGACTCGGAAGAAGTCCAAGACATTATTAAGTGTTTAAATGCCAGAAAGGCCCCAGGCCTCGACGGTATTTCTAATAAAACACTTAAAATGTTACCGTCCGAACTAATTCAACTCCTCGTGAACATCTTTAACGCCCTCTTAGTAGGATGTTCATTCCCAGACTTTTGGAAAGTAGCTATTGTTATAGGTATCCATAAACCGGGGTAACCCCGGAGGGCACCTGGTAGCTACAGACCGATCAGTCTAATTAGCTCCCTCGGAAAAGTTTATGAAAGAGTTATTCTAAGGCGCCTCAATGACGTCATTACCGACAAAAAACTCTTCCCAGACGAGCAGTTTGCCTTCCGCAAAATGCACAGCTGCCCCGCTCAGGTACACCGCCTAACGGAGTACATAATCTCTAATAAGAATGACAGGAAGATGACATGCGCCGTTTTCTTTGATATTGCAAAAGCCTTTGATAAAATTTGGCATAACGGACTGTTATACAAACTTCATCAAATGGGCATACCCGATAGTTTGGTACTGTTAATAAGTAATTATCTAAAAGACCGTAAATTTCATTTCCGCGTGGAAGGCGCACTGTCATCGCCAAGATATATGGAGGCGGGAGTCCCGCAGGGCTCGGTGCTCTCGCCCTCCCTATACACCCTGTACACTTATGACATCCCAAAACACGCTAAGGTGCAACTAGCCATGTTCGCGGACGATACAGCCCTCTATTTCGCGCATAGGGTTCCCTCCTACGCTTCTAAAAAACTCCAGGAGTCAGTCACCGATCTCGGTGAGTGGTTCTCCAAATGGAGAATAGAAGTAAACCCCGACAAAAGTCACGCCATTCAATTTGAAAGCTGTCCCAAACCATACATTATAGTGCCCGTAGGAACATGAGTCCTATTAGCCTGCACGGTAATATCATCCCAGAGACTAATAAAGTCAAATATCTAGGCGTAGTACTAAACAAGTCGATGACTTTCACGAATCACATCTCCGATACGATACGAAAAGCGAAATTTGTACTCTACAAATTATATCCGCTATTAAATTCGCGAAGCAAAATGTCCCTAAGACATAAGCTTACCTTGTACAAGGTTTGTATTAGAACAATACTCACCTATGCGTGCGTCTCTTTCGCACAAATAAGTGATAGCCAGATGGACCGATTGCAAAAAGTCCAAAACCGGTTTCTGCGCATGGCAACATGTACCAGGGGGGTACATGCGAAACATCGACTTGCATAGAGACTGCGAATTAGTCACGATTAAAGCGTATATCAAAGAACTCGTAGAGAGATTCTTTGATAGAAGCAAAGTTCACCCAAATCCTCTCATTCGAAAGGCCCAGGACTAAGAACATGACACAATGACATTTAGATACCCCTTCAAACGGCCTAAGCATATCTTAGCCGATCCTATAGACCCGATCACAAAATACGTAACGTACTGTGTACAGTTACGTAAACACAAATCAAACGCACCCAGTTTGTTAGTAAAGCACCGGGGTCGACGCCGGCGCCTACCCCGAGGACCCATATCAAACACTGACACAAGTACCAACGTACAGACCGACCCAAACACGGGACCGAGCCCGAGCCCGAGCTCGAGCTCGCATCCCAGTAGCTTAGTGTCACTACAAAATAGTGTCCGCGACCGCGATATTGTTATAGAGAGCTCTACCAATACCGCGAACCTCATCGACATTAGGACTTACGCGCGCGAGTCATCCCGACCGTACGCGGAAGGGGAGAGGGACGGCCCTCTCAGTTCCGAAATCATTAACAACACGAGCTCTAAACCCTCCAACCAACCCTCCCATTAAACTCTAATCAAACCAACTAGCCACCAGGCTAGTTATAGCCCGCCGCCGTATTACGATAGCGATTAGCAAAAATCTTGCAGTCATCGCGCGATAGACGCGCAATCGATTGCTGAACGTCAAATAAAATCGTATTACCTATGCGATCGATTGCTATTCGCTCGCTGTTGTGTTTGAATGTACTTTGCTTCATTTTAGCTTATTATTGCTAACTGACAGTTCAAATCGCTCGCTGATTGCTTTCACTTTGCTGTAAACGTATTACGTAATACGAAAAATTAGACAGCAGTGAAGAGATCGAACGATTGATTGCAATTTATAGTTCCTCGATTGTTCGGTAGAGGCAGTACTGTCGCTAGGTTGCTTCTGCTAGGTTTTTGCAGATACGTAATACGAATTTGCGATTTTTGCGCAAAAATTGCGCAATTTTTGCTATTGCTTGGCTATTGCAAGATACGTAATAAGCCAGCCGATTATGCTAGAGCAGTCTTAACCCGACCGCTAGCGTAGACCCTTTCGAAAAAAAAAAGCGTGCGAACTTCATACAATATTTGGCTGTTGAAGCGATAGGACGTTCAGATTGTTCGACCTTATTGACAGACAATTATAGTTATTAGTGCTTATCAGCGCGATTTTTAGTTTTTGAATAGGTTATTATTAGATTTGTTTTGTTGTCTTTATTTTATGAAATAGGTATAGAGGTTTTGTTAGTATTAGTAGTTTAGTTATTTTAGTTTATTAGTTATTTTGTTAGTGTTAAATATTTCGAAAATAGAATTATTTAGTTTTAGTAGGTACCTATATTTTTCACATTTTATAGGTTCATATAGATAATAGTCTCTTTATTTAAATTACTTTTAGATTAATTATAAGTTAACATTTATTTAGCAGTAGTTTTAAATAGGTACTTAGGTGTCAAATAGGTTATAACATACGTATATTAAACGTAGTTTAGGTAGATACTTAGGTATTTAAGTAAGCATTTAGATTTCATAAGTGTAAGGTAGCTTCTGTTACCGTCGATTAAAAATTCACAATGCCTCCTAAAAAACGACCATCTTTATCTCGAAATTCGAGAGATGCTAAGAGGATGAGAAATACGCGTTCTCAAGAATCGGCAGAGGAAAGAGCGCATCGGTTAAACGCGATGAGAGTTACTGCCTCAACTTCTCGAGCCAATGAAAGCTCTCCTGAGAGAGAGGTGCGATTAGCAGCTGACAGAGCGAGACATGCTACATCACGGGCGTCTCAAAGCTTTTCTCAGCGAGAGCTGAGTCTTACCAATGACCGAGAACAACATGTGTTATCCCGAGAAGCTGAAACTGCTGCACAACGAGAATTGCGTCTCACAGCTGACCGCGAACGTCATACATTGTCTCGCGAGTCCGAAACCTTCACTGAGAGGGAATTGCGTCTCACAGCTGACCGCGAACGTCATACATTTTCTCGCGAGTCAGAAACTTTTACTGAGAGGACATTGTGTCTAACAGCTGACCGCGAACGGCATATTTTATCTCGCGAGTCAGAAACTTTTACTGAGAGGGAATTGCGTCTCACAGCTGACCGCGAACGGCATACATTGTCTCGCGAGTCAGAAACTTTTACTGAGAGGGAATTGCGCCTCACAGCTGACCGCGAACGGCATATTTTATCTCGAGAATCTGAAACTTTTACTCAATATGAAGACCGTTTAACAAATGATAGGGTGCACCATAATATTATTCGATCTCTCGAAGATGAACATGAGCATGAACAACGGCTAGAGTCGATACGCGAACATTACAATTCTTTGAGACACGAACGATCAATAAGTCTGTCTAATGAGAGATTAAGAATCGAAAATATTCGGTCTCTTGAAACGGACGAACAGCGAGAGGCCCGTCTTACTGCAGATAGATTTCGATATAGTCTTAATAACTTAGATGTATACATAGAAGATCAATTAAGAAATTCGGTGGCGTGGTCCGACAAATATAAAAGTAGGTTTGCTTATAACCTCACAATTGATTACAGATCATCTTCTGTAATAGGCGATATGAACGTGGTATGTTCTTTTTGTAATGCTTCAAAGTGGAGTAAGGAGTCGGCTGGTTTCTGTTGTTCTGGAGGTAAAATAAATTTGCCTTTATTCGAAGACCCACCAGAACCTTTAAAATCACTATTTTTAGGTGCAATTATGTGTAATTAAAAATTATGTGCAATCGAAACAGTTTTTAGACAATATTCGCACTTATAATAGTGCGTTTCAAATGACATCCTTTGGTGCTCAACAAATCTCAGAAGGTCCTTTCATGCCTACTTTTAAGATACAAGGTCAGGTTTACGATTTGATAGGATCCCTTTTGCCTGAAGACCAACCTAAATTTCTTCAAATATATTTTGTATCCGACTACAACGAACAGTCGAATATAAGAAATCAATATTTCCCGAATTTAAATACTGAACTCATTTCACAACTTCAGAACATGTTGCATCAGGTTAATTCGTATGTATGCAGTTTTAAATCGGCTTTAGAAGCTCTTCCTCGAGAAGATGATAACAATTATAAAATTGTTATAAATGCCAATAGGCGTCCAACTCAGGAACACCCTGAGCTATATAATGCTCCATCCACGAATGAAGTTGCTGTGGTATTGGTCGACCAGGAATGTGATAGGCGTGATATCGTTATCCGTTCCAGAGACAATCGTTTGCAACGTATTTACGAAACCCACAGGGCTTACGACAGTTTACAATATCCTTTGATATACTGTCGAGGAGAAGATGGTTACAATTTTGCTTTATACCAAACTGATCCGCGTACAGGCGCACCTACTTATAATAAAAAGATTTCATTTTTTTTTATGAAATAAGGGGGCAAACGAGCAAACGGGTCACCAGATGGAAAGCAACTTCCGTCGCCCATGGACACTCGCAGCATCAGAAGAGCTGCAAGTGCGTTGCCGGCCTATTAAGAGGGAATAGGGTAATAGGGGAGGATAGGGAAGGGAATAGGGTAGGGGATTGGGCCTCTGGTAAACTCACTCACTCGGCGAAACACAGCGCAAACGCTGTTTCACGCCGGTTTTCTGTGAGCCCGTGGTATTTCTCCGGTCGAGCCGGCCCATTCGTGCCGAAGCATGGCTCTACCACGTAAAATCATGCTTCAATTTTACTGTTACCACTTGCAAGTAAGACGGAATAGGTTTGTATACTTTCAACGTTTTCGTGGCTTATTCAATCAGTTTATTGTAGATATGTACGCAAAAATTGAAACCGAAAGATTAGTTTATATACGATCTAATCAAAGGCAGCTGCGCGCTGAAGAATACGTGTACCTTCGCGACGCCATGCAGCAAGATAATGATACGGTGAATATGGGCCGTTTAGTTATTTTGCCCTCTTCTTTTACTGGTGGTCCGCGCTACATGCACGAACGTACTCAAGATGCTTTTTGTTACGTAAGAAAATATGGACGTCCCGACTTATTTATTACTGTGACTACCAATCCTAAGTGGGATGAAATCACTCGGGAGCTTCTTGAGGGTCAAGCACCGCATGACCGCCATGATATCATCGCAAGAGTTTTTCATTTAAAATTAAAATCAACGATAGATCTACTTACCAAATATAACATTTCTGGAGAAGTATTGTGTTATATGTATAGTGTTGAATGGCAAAAACGCGGCTTACCTCACGCACATTTCCTGCTTTGATTAAAAGATAAGGTTCGACCTAATGATGTAGACAGTTTAATCAGTGCTGAAATTCCAAGTCCGATTGCAGATCCCGTGTTATACGACATTGTTAAAACTCATATGATACATGGTCCATGTGGTGTATTTAACGGGAATTCTCCTTGCATGCAAGACGGTCGTTGCACTAAAAGGTATCCAAAAGCCTTAGTGGATGAAACTGTAACAGGACCCGATGGATACCCATTATATTGTCGCCGTTCGAGAGATAATGGTGGTTTTACTGTTGAAAGGCGAGTGTCTGGACAACAGGTTACTTTAGATAATAGGTGGGTCGTTCCGCATTCTCCTGTGTTGCCCAGAGCATTTCAAGCTCACATAAATGTTGAAATGTGTAATAGTGTAGAGTCAATAAAATATATTTGTAAGTACATCAATAAGGGCAGTGACCAAGCTACATTTGCTTTGAGAAATGAACATGATGAAGTTACACGTTTTCAGTCAGGCAGATATATAAGTTCTTCAGAAGCTGTATGGCGGATCTTAAGTTTCAACATTCACGAAAGATATCCACCTGTGACTCATCTGGATGTTCATCTTGAAGGCGGTCAACGGATATATTTCAACGCCGAAAATGTCACAGAACGGTTAGAGAACCCTAGACAAACAACTTTATTAGCATTCTTTTGACTTTGCCAAACTGATGATTTCGCAAAATCTCTTTTGTATGAGGAAGTTCCATTGTTTATTACCTTCGATAAGCAACGAGGTGTCTTTAATCGAAGACGCCGTGGCAGGCCTGTAGATGACGAGTCAGGTATTTTCAAAGAACATGTCCTTGGTAGAGTGTACACAGTTCATCCTAACAACGCTGAGTGTTTCTATTTGCGATTATTATTACATACCGTGCGAGGACCAACCTCATTTAGAGATTTAAGAAAAGTGGACGATGTTGTTTATCCCTCTTATCATGCAGCTTGCCAAGCGCGTCATTGGCTTGAAAATGATCAGCATTGGGATGACGCTTTAGCAGAATCCTGTGTTAGTGATAATCCACGACGGTTACGCCATTTATTTGTAACATTACTCACATTTTGTAATTTATCAGATGCTGTACAGTTATGGGAAAAATATAAAGAAAAATTTGCAGAAGACTTTCTTAGAAATATTTCTAACAATGATGAAGGCACTACTACTGACCATTTCCGTGATCTTGCCACAAATCAGTGCTTATTAGCTCTTCAGGATGATTTAACAGCAGTAGGCGGTAAATCACTCTGTGAATATGGTTTGCCAACACCAACCTCAGTCGGAGAGGTAACTAATAGGGAATATTCCGCAGAAATTGGTTACAACTTAATGGAACTGCAGACAACATTAGAAAACGGTGTCCCAATGATGACTGCAGAACAACGTTCAGTTTATGATCGCGTGTGCGAAAGTGTTCAAAATAATTTGGAAACAATATGGTTTTTAGATGCACTTGGAGGAACAGGGAAAACCTTTTTGACTAAATTAATATTGGCTTTTGTTCGAAATCAGCGTAAAATAGCTCTTGCCGTAGCTTCATCAGGAATAGCTGCAACATTACTACCAGGAGGTAAAACTGCTCATACTACGTTTAAAATACCAATTGATTTAGATCGCAAGGAAAGTCCAACCTGTAGTATTTCAAGAAATAGCGACAAAGATAAGGTATTACGCGAGTGTAATTTAATCATATGGGATGAATGTACGATGGCCCATCGAAAAGGAGTAGAAGCGGTAGACAGAACATTAAGGGATATAAGGCAAAATGATCGACCAATGGGCGGTATGACGGTTTTATTTTGTGGTGATTTCCGACAAACCTTACCGGTAATACCACGGGGAACCCGAACTGATGAGGTTAGGGCTTGCCTGAAAAGCTCTTATTTGTGGCGTGATATACAATTGGTGCATTTGACTATTAACATGCGAGTGAGAACTGGAGATAACCCGGATGATAGTCAATTTTCTGATACATTATTAAAGATTGGTGAAGGTACCTATCCACAACTACACCAAGGAAAACTTATTCTGACGACTGAATTATGTTGTATAATGCAATCTCAACCACATCTTATATTGTCGGTTTTCGGTGACGTAACAAATATATTAAATAGGGACAATTCTTGGCTATGCGAAAGATCTATTTTAACTCCTCGCAATGACCTGGCATCTGAGATTAATAACAAAATAATGTCGAATATACAGGGGGAAAGCAAAGTTTATAGATCGATAAATAGAATGGTCGATGAACAAGAAGCCACTAATTACCCGATAGAATTTTTAAATTCTTTAAATATGCCCGGACTTCCTTCTCATGAAATTTGTTTAAAAATTGGCATTCCGATTATTCTGCTCCGAAATTTAAGACCACCACAACTTTCCAATGGAACTCGACTCAAAGTAACCCAGTTGCAACAAAATATAATCGAGGCTCAAATTTTAACAGGTTGCGGCGCAGGAGAAACCGTTTTTATTCCCAGAATACCCTTAATACCAAATAATTTTCCATTCCAATTTAAAAGGACGCAATTCCCAGTATCGGTGTGTTATGCAATGACAATTAATAAGGCTCAAGGGCAGACTTTTCGTGTTGCCGGAGTAGATCTCGGTGTCAGTTGTTTCTCGCACGGTCAGTTATACGTTGCTCTTTCCCGTGTTAGCAGTTCTAGAAATCTTTATGTTCACGTGCCGGACGGGTCAACTTTCAATATAGTTTACCCGGAAGCTTTGCGCTAAAGTATTTTCGTTCTATAGGTACTTTAGCGTCATGTGAACGTGAATACATTAACTTAATCTAAACAATATTACCAATACATTTAACTTTTTCTCAGCTATCTTTACTTTTCTGCCGGAAGTCACTATTCCACGCGGACGAAGTCGCGGGAAAAAGCTAGTATTTAATAAACTATTAATATTTAAGAAATTTCAAAAAAAGATTCTGAAAGAGGAGGAAATTTCCAATAAAAACTTCTAACTCCCGGAACTCTATCTCCATTATTTATAATTTTAATTTAACGCTGAAAATAGGTCTGCGCAAGACTTAAATAAATAAATTAATTAATTAATGTACTCGCTTTTGACGCCACGCGCGCATCCTAAAAATGTCACGCGCAGACCTATTTTCAGCGTTAAATTAAAATTATAAATAATGGAGATAGAGTTCCGGGAGTTAGGAGTTTTTTATTGGAAATTTCCTCCTCTTTCAGAATCTTTTTTTGAAATTTCTTAAATATTAATAGTTTATTAAATATTGGCAAAAAACGAAATGCCATTTTTTTCATCTTTAATTGTTTATAACTTTTGCAATTTTTTATGTGCTAATACACGCTTTTGGCACATTTTTCTAGACGTCATTTCGGATCCAATGAGCTATCGCACATAATTTTAAGAGCAGTATCTCTATTTTGTACCATTTTCAACTTGTCGCATAGACTATAATGCTTGACTTGTTTCCAATACAATTTGACGAGCTGTTTCCTTCCCCATTCGATAATCATATGCTATTGATTTCAGACTGTTTCCATAAAATAAATACCTGCAAGAAAATTAGAGTGTCTTAACAATCATATAAATGTGCCTACTTGCCTACAATTTTATTTTCTTATTTTCAGTTGAAGATTGCAAAAAAAAGTGGACCAGAATTAGAGAAAACTATAGGAAGGCTTTAAAAAAAAAGACAAACTCCCAGGAGTGGCTCTGCGGCAACAGTGACTCGTCCTATAAAATATGAGAACATTCTTTCATTTTTAAAAGGACAGAGTCACAGTTACAAACTTATCACCAACGTCTCCACCACAAGCACAAGACTTAACAGATAATGAGAGTCAGTCAACTGAAACTACAGCTTATGATTCAAGTACACATCAAACAAACAATCGTAGTAGATCAAGCGAGTCATATACAGGAGAACAAAGTCTAGCAAAAGTATTAGATAATTATTTAAAGAGCAACAAGGCCAAGGTAAATAATGATCCCATAACAATGTTTTTCTTAAGTATGACACAAACGGTCAAAACATTTCCTTTACAGATACAACTGGAAGTGAAGAAAATTTTTTTTGAAATTGTAAGTGATGCGGAATCTGCCTTACTTCGTACTTATCACCCTATTACTCCTCATTTTTCAAGCTATGGTTATACTAGTAACATAGCGAGTACAACGACGTCGTCAATGGGGTATGCATCAACTGCAACGACGTCTTCTGCGAGATATACACCAACTACTCGTATAACGACGTCGTTGGAAGGGTATACACAAACTACAGCCACGTTGTCGTCGACATACAATAAACAGTTTGATGATTCTATCTACTAAGAAAATGGCAAAATTATGTGTAAATCTACATCAAACACTTATTTGATATTGAAGTTGTGATTATTAAATTATTGTTGTTGTTTCCCATGGATGATTAAACTTGTGATATTGTTATTTGAGGAGAAAAGCGTTTACCTATTGTAGTTGTGATTATAAAGAAAAAGTTGGTAATTGTTTTTCAGATTTGATTAAAGGATTAATTAACCCTTAACTGGTATCGGGGGTCAAAGTTCACCCCATTGCAACATATTTTTTAACATAACTTTGCAATTTTATAACCTACACTCCGGGGCATCCAGCTAATCTCGTTACGTCGCAGGGTGCGGCGAGCGACGGACGTTGGTCGCTCTAACATAACTAGGAACAGAGGTACGTACACTACTGGGGTCAAAAATCACCCCCGACACCAAGTATAGTTATTTGCATGAACACTATATTTATGGCAATTTCTTTTTTTTTTCAGCAAATAACCATAGTCAAGGCAAGTTTTTTGAATGAGGATCAAATTGCACAATTATTGGAAGACGAGGATCATTAATCTGATACAGAAATCATTCGTGAAACCTCAACAGTAGCTGTTTGTACCAATGAAGCACTGATTTCTTGCGAGGAGCCAGAAGTAGCTAGCTGTTCTGAAGAGAGTGTATTCGAAACTGACTTGGATTCCGGCTCATCAAGTTCTAGCAGCGAGGAAGAAGTATACATACTACAAAATCCATTTTATGTACCAAATGCTAAATATTTTTAGTGCATAATATTTTCTCTTAGTAGTGATTTCGTTTATGTTGTCATTTTTTTATTATTTCGTTGATCTTTTACAATGTTCCTATTTTTGTTATTAGGATTATATAAGAAAATTGTACTAAGAGTTATTTTTTCATAATTGTTAGATTTTTATAGAATTCAAGACTACTGAACTCAACTCTTAAAAAATATTGTTGAAAAATAAGACGTTAGAAATTGTTTTAATATAAGTTAATTTTTTGTTTAAAAGTGTAATAAAAGTGGTTTGATGCTTAGACTATGAGTTGTTTGACTTAACAAAAGTAAGTAATTAGCCAAAAAAATAAATTATTCCTATTTTCATAAGTTAATTCATATGGGGTCACATTTTACCCCCGACACCAAAAAAGTTGCCCTTTTTTGCGAATCCAGTTAAGGGTTAATAATAGTGTATTTTACTTACTTTAGACAAACACACAATCTTTGTTTCACTGTGATGCACTTTCGGAACTTTGTGTTTTGCTTTTGAAGAGTAGGCTGCAGTAGGTCAACTAATTCATTAAAATCATTTAAAGTCATTCCATAATAATCTACGAAACTATCTGGATATGTTACTAAATCCGGAAAATGCGTAACATATTGTCCATGAACCGCTCTCTGCTTCCAAAAAGGATGAACCCAGTATCTCCGTTTTATTGTTTCTTTTTATTATTTTGATTTTGCATTTCTTGCAAAACACACGCTAGAATCACTGCTCTCTCTTCCGTGGTCCTATCCATCTCGCGCTTGAAACTAAACTGATCATGAAAGAACGCGGCAGTATGCCACCCATGCTGACGCGTGCTGACGCGTGCGATCGCCTTTTTTGTCTGCGGAATGCGACAGCGCGCGTTCGCATGCGGCAGCACGTGGTAGCACAGGCGGAACAAATGCGATTCCGTGCTGCCAGATGAGGCCCAACCCTTATACTTCCTAAACATTGTCACATAGTTAAATTATTAATTTATCATTACCACCGCGAGAACTTTCATGCGGAACCGCAGCTATTAATTAGCATTTTAAAAACTAAATACTGGATAATATCCGCTCGACGGGTAGTCCGGCAACTTACGCAAAAATGTAACAGTTGTTGTAAAGTGAATCCTAAGCCAACCTTTCCGCTTATGTCGGACTTACCTAAATACCGTTTAGAACAAAGTAAGCCGTTTCTGCATACGGGTGTCGATTGCGCGGGGCCGTTATTTGTGACACCGTATCACAAGCGTAGAATTCGGAGTATATTTGCATATTTGTGTGCCTAGTTACAAAGACGGTGCATATCGAATTGATTTCGAATCTAACATGCGCTAACTTCGTAGACGCGTTTAAACGATTTATATCTCGTTGCGGCCCATGCGTGTACTTGTATTCGGATAACGGAACTAATTTTGTTTCATCGAAAGCGTATTTTAACGAACTACACGAGTTTTTAACATCTGATGATTATTATCAGACCTTTAGTAATGAGCTCGCTAAGCACCGTATTACGTGGAAGTGAACCCAACTACGGCTAGCAAAAAAACAAGCACTTAGATGTCCGGTGGTCTAGAATACTATAATTTATTATTGAATATTCATTCAATATAATCTTTCTTAGTTTCTTAGTTCTTTCATAATAAAATAAAATATATTCTAATAATGGAACATAACAACTAAACAGTCAGGATCCATTGAAAAATTAGATTGGCTGTCGAATATTAATGGATACCGACTGCTCAGTTGTTATGTTCCATTATTAGAATATATTTTATTTTCTTCAATAGTATTCATTTAATAGGTAATAAATTATAGAATTCTAGACCACCGGACATCTAAGTGCTTGTTTTTTTCTTTTAAGTTTTTTATTATGTACTTTGGTTATTTTTTACGCAGTCGGTTTTTTTAATTTTTTAATTATTTTATTTTTATTTTATACTTTTTAGTTATGATTACCTAGCTAGCTATTTACCAGACTGGATTTCCTATCAGCATCAGTACTACATCACAATTGCACTGGAATTTAAGTTCTATAATGGCTTCTATCTCACCGTTTCTGAGATAGAAGCCATTATAGGAAAATATATGGCAATGCTCTACTTTGAGACACGAACGGTGTATAAAGCTATAGAAAATTTGGAAAATTCAGGATATTAATTTTTTTTCTTCCATCATGTAGAAAATATGATGTGGGGTTCCTAAGGGGAAGGAAATTTTCATTATTTTTTCAGTAGGGTGCACTGTTTTCGAGATATAAACTTTATAAAAAAATAGTAAATGCTCTACATTGAGATACTAGGAATGTATAAAGCTATAGAAATGTTGGAAAATTCAGGATTTTCAAATTTCTTTTTCTCACATCATGAAGAAAATATGAGGTTGCGGGATTACTAAGGAAATTTAAAACGGATGACTTTTTTGTAATCAGCACCGAAACCAACAAAAGGACACCCATATTATTTTTATGAAATTAAGTATGTCCGCCATATTGGAATTTCAAAACGAATGTCATTTTCGTATCCAGCACTCCTAAAAACCTGGTAAACGACACCCATATCAATTTTACGAAAAATAAATATCCGCCATTTTTAAATTTCAAAATGAATCTAGGTACAACTATATCTTCACTCCCCTAAAACCGAAAAAAATTAAAAATTGGGAATTTTGTACGCTCCTTTTTGTTGCGCACTGTTTTTTTTTTTATGTGCGCTCGTTTTGCTGCTTGTATATTTTTGAGTTACCTACATCAGGGAAAATATATGTGCCTATTCTGAAATTAAATGTGTACTCACAAATTGTCGCCAAGATGGTTATTTGTTCGCTAAAATAATATCTGTTTTGTATGAGCGTCCACTTGAGTTAAAATAACATAAAAAAAAAGATTTGGAAGATCTTGTCAGGAAAAATTTAATACCTAGCTCATACGCCGTGTACTTTTAGTCACTTTAGAACAGTGCTTTTCAACCTGTGGGTCGCGAAGCTTCTGTAGGGGGTCGCCGGAGGAAGAGAAAACTTTAGTAAAAATCCAATAAAGATTAAAAAGATTGATTTATTAAGTAAGATAATTTTAACAAAAGGATATTATACTCATAAATCGATCATCGATATCATCGATGTATGTAATTATAAAATAATGTGTTTGACGTACTATATTATGTACTTATATCCGAATCCTACTTATGGAGACGCATAAAAACGTCGTATGGAATGAATTTTTGTAACACTGTAACATACACTTACATACATGATAAAAAAGCGAAGGAACGGGGGGTCGCGAAATATTTTTTCATACAAGGGGATTTGACGCATTATGAAAATTTTTGAAAAACACTGCTTTAAAAGATTAATAATTCAAGTATTACCTATTTGTTGTTTTTAGTTTTTGTAATGTCTAAGTTTTATGTTGTTTTTTAGTTGATTAATCATGTAAAAGAAGGTTTTAAAAATAGGTAATAAAACCTATTTACAGAATGGTAGAGGAGGAGGTGGTAATATGGCCCCTGTATGTATTTTGGCCCCCTTCAATATTATGGGTTTTAAACAGCGTCATCTAGTTAAAATCAGGTTTATTAATATGTAACATGCCAAAATTCAAATAAAAGCAGATTCCGTCCCTGGTTTGGTTCATCTTCCAAAAAAGGTTCTCGCCGGAAGCAGGAAGCTTACCAAACCTGGGCTAATGCAGTGTCAGCACGGGATTTAAATACCAGCAAACTTAAAAAGGAGTACAACCTTGCCTCTAGGTCCTTCAAAAGGGAGATCACTTGGGCGAAGTAACAGCACATCAGTAGAATTGGCGAGAGACTCGAGCGTCTCCCTTCGGGAACCCGTGCATTCTGGTCTCTCCCCAAAGCCTGGAATTCCTGTAAGCCATCCCTGCCAACCCTACACATAGGAAATGGCTCGTTGACCCATGACGGAAAAGAGAAAGTTGATCTTCTTGGCAAGCTCTTTGCGTCCAACTCGACCCTGGATGACGGGGGACAGGAACCGCCGACTATACCGCGATGCAAGAGCGTCATGTCGAATATTCGGTTCCATCAGCGCTCAGTGCGAGTAGCTCTCCGTTCCAACCCGAAAGAGGAGTGGGCCTGACGGAATCCCTCCTATAGTGTTGAAAATGTGTACTTCAGAGTTGGCACCGGTCTTAACGCATCTTTTTCGGCTCTTTTACTCATAAGGCACAGTCCCGGCATCTTGGAAGACAGCTTTGGTGCACCCGATCCCTAAAAAAGGCGATCGCTCCAATCCTTCCAACTACAGACCAATCGCTATAACCTCTCTCTTCTCGAAGATAATGGAGTCCATTATTAATAGTTAGCTCCTTCGATACTTAGACGTTCAGCAGTTGCTAAGTGACAAACAGTACGGGTTCCGTAGGAGAGATCAGCTCAAAGCGGCCACAGGAGGTAAAGCGGCCACGCTTAATATTTCGGTTATTTGTAAAGGCAGAGCCCGTCCGCCCCGCTCAGTGATGCGGTAGCGGTTGGGGAAGGCGCGCGCTTGTAACGACAAAAATATTGGAATTGCACGTTTTATAAAAAAAATGCAAGGTAAATTCTTCCTATTTTAATTATTTTTTTTTGTATATTTGAATGCTTCTATTGTCCCGGTGTCGTTCCTTATCTATTTAGCTATATCTATGTTGTTTTTATTCTGGAGTATGATAAAAAATGAGAAAAATGACAATGACAAAGAGAAAAGAGTGATGAAGTCCTTCAAGGAAAATTTGTCTGGAAAATCAGGATTATCGGGGATACAAAGAGAAACAAAAACGCGTGGAAATACTCTGAAAAAAAAAACTAATGTCTAATAATGACAGTATGAAACGTAATATGTACTACTACCAAAAATCTAAATTACGTTTGCCTAATTTGTATGGAGCCATATGAAGAACTATAGAAGACTGGATTCGCTGTGATGACTGCCAGTTGTGGGCTCATGAAGCCTGTACGACATACTCCAGCATTGGAGCTTATTTCTATGACAACTGCCAAGAAATCTGGGAGCTTACTATCAACGCTTAATACGATTTAATTTAGGACCTAAACTGAATGGCATTTGATATTTCGTACCATCAACTTCGTTTTACGAACCAATTTAGGTCGACACCTAAACTAAACCGCATTCCAATATCATTCACTCTTTTTAAAGGTAAATTCGTACCATCACCTTACTTTATCTGACGTTCGAGCCTAAACAAAATCGCTCAACTGTCAAAACTTGCGATTCAAAACAAGTTAGTAAAGATGCTGATTTTGATCCTTTTGTTGTTAGTTTTGAATTTTTACTTGTTTAAAGTCAGAAAAAAGCAGTGAATTTAAGTGTCGCGAGGTAAAAACATAAATTGGTATCAAATAGCATTGATTTCGATAGTTCTACAAAAAGTTTAAAGTGCAGTTTTATTCGTAGGATGTGTGACGACGAATTGATGCTTTTTGAGTTCTTAGAAGCCGATAGTGAGGAAAATTCCTTGAGTAGAAGGAGACTGAATGCTCGAGCATAATTCGACCCACTCGATTTGGAAGTTAATGAATTTATAAAACGTTATCGTCTTTCCAAAGAATTGGTAGTCGGATTGTGCGACGAGATAAGACCGGCGATGAAAGCGCCAAGGAGGTCCACAGATATATCTGTAGAAACAAAGGTAAGACTAAAATATTATGTATATCACACAATTAGTTTGTCACTCAAAGATTATTCGTATAGCGTTGTCTCTTTCCGACTTCGACCCTGGGATTGCGGTTCAGAGACAAATGTGTTTTTTTTACGACTTCATTCGTTATTTTCGGCTCCGTAACGTTTCAATTGAGGCGCGGTTTTAATTAGGTGATGGTACGAATGTTAGCGATTTTGTTTAGGAACCCAAATTAAACTGCTCTGAATTTGAGTCGTATTTTAAAAGTTGATAGTAGGCCTGCTGATCTCATTAAGTATTTTTAAGTTTACTGAGAAGAACAAAGTTTTATTGATATATTTTGACTATTTTTATTTTAGAAGAGTTGATTATTTTTTATAATAAAAATGTTCTGATTATTGGAAGAGAATTAAGAGAAATAATAGCAATTGTGTGATACTACTTTTAAATGTTATGAATAATAAGTTTAATTACTGCGTATCTTAGCTGCGTATATAAAAAAATACATTTAAGACTAAGAAGCTCTAAGCGATATAGATAGCAGTTTAAAGAATAGTTATGATAGTTTAGAGACTGAGACCAACTTGATACCACATGTGTATTTGTTTTTAATAAATACATTTTTTACTACATTTTTACCATTCATTTTATCAAAAAATAACATTTATATATAAGAAAAAAAAATATTTCGTGAATATTTGGGCTGGCCACGTTGCCCTTACCCCTATGGCCGCTTTAGGCGGGCCCTCGGGCAAAGCGGTTTTTGACAGGTTGTCGTAATATGTGAATCATGAGCTAATTTTAAAATTTGGGTCAATATGAATTATACATAACAGAAATATAATAAATGCACTATCTGGTGTAATATAATATTTCGTCTTTTTTTTAAATTGACATTTAAGGTGGCCGCTTTGAGCTGACCTCCCCTAAAGGTCGCTCGGCTGGTGATCTGCTGACGTACCTAACTCATCGTTGGGCACAGGCGATCGAGTCTAAGGGAGAGGCATTGGCTGTAAGTTTGGACATAGCGAAAGAACTTCCCTTCGAAGCTTCCTATGGGCTCCCCGAGAAATTATGTAAGTGGGTCACGAGTTTCTTAGCAGACAGAAGCATAAGGGTCGTAGTCGACGGTGAATGCTCGGATACTCTGTCTGTTGATGCTGGTGTCCCACAAGGCTGTGTGCTATCAACTACCCTGTTCATACTGCATATCAATGATATGTTACAAACCAATGGCATTCATTGCTATGCAGATGACAGCACCTTATGTACCGGCCACGCGAACATCTCTCAGCAAAATGTCATTAAGAGTCGAAACAAACTTGTTTCTCAAATTGTAAATTCATTGGAGAAGGTCTCTGAATGGGGTAGACTTAACTTAGGCCAATTCAACCCCTCTAAGACACAAGTTTGCGCGTTCACCGCAAAAAAGTTACCAATGGTCGTTTTGAAAGCATACCCATAACTGTCTCCTCTAAAATTTGAATACTTGGTGTTAACATATCGAGCGAGGTCCAGTTCCGATATCATCTGGAGGGCAAGGCCAAGTTAGCCTCCAAGAAGCTTGGTGTTCTGAACAGGTCAAAGCAGTATTTCAGTCCCGTCCAACGCCTACAACTCTGTAAGGCGCAGGTTCGGCCTCACATGGAATACTGTTCTCATCTCTGGGCAGGGGCGACAAAGTACCAGCTTCTCCCTCTGGATCGTATCCAACGTAGGGCCGCTCGAATTGTCGACTGCTATAGTACGGGGAGTGCTCCGAGGAATTGTTCGGACTTATACCTGCTGCAACTTTTCGCCACAGTTTCAAGCGACAAAATATTTATCATCCTCATCACCTTGATGAGTGGCAGTCCTCCACCGTGCGCATTACCCGAAGCTTTCTGCCGCGCACTGTAAAACTCTGGAATGAACTGTCGCCAGCAGTATTTCCAGACCATTACGACCTCCAAACCTTCAAGGGAGCGTATTCCCTCCTAAAAGGCCGGCAACGCACTTGCAACTTCTCTGATGTTGCGGGTGTCCATGAGTCATCCATCTAGTTTTATTCATAAGAGCCTAAAAAAAATTAACCTAAGTGACACATTTCTTCGATTTCCCTAAAATCATTGATTTTGAGTTCGGTCAGGTTACTTTTTAGCGTGCGATATGGTGATTTCGACTTTTTCTGAAGTAGTCCAAGCATATCCCTGGATCCAAAAATACAGAACAGAACTCCTGACTCCTTATAAATACATGTTTGGGGTTTTCGGCGTTGTTTAAAGAACTGCAAGCATATGCCACCATATCAATTAGAGTAATCATCATCATCACCACCACTATCATACCATACATCATATACCATAGATATATAATATTAAAAAGAGGATCATCACATTATCTCTATACATATAAAATCCTTTGTCCTGAATGACTGACGGATCAACGCACAGCCTAAACTGCTGATCGTAGAGACCTGAAACTTGCAACTTCTTTGTAATGCGTAGGGATCCGATAAGAAGGGATTTTTCGAAATTCGACTCCTAAGGGGATGAAAGGGGGAAACCAGTTTGTATGGGGCAACGTGATTCCTTGGTCCAATCTACTTCATATTTTGCACAAATATTATGTATCAGAATTAATGAAATTCGTGTATCATAGTTTATTGAAATTCGTCCCCTAACGGGAATAAAAAGGGAAAGACAGTTGTTTGGGAGCGATTTGCTTTAAAGTTGATATGTAACTACTACTCCCTAGTGCTTTTGATTTAAAGCTCCCACTTACAATTTTAAATCAATCTAATATTGATTTAAAATTGTAAAATAATATTTACCTTTCCAACATTTATCTCTCGGCTCGCTCTAAACAAACTGCACAAGAAAACTACAATAAATATGGCGCGAAGCGTGCGTTCGTCATCAGCCGAACGCGGTGACTGGCGATGTTGTTTATGATGCCACTTGGTTTTGGTGCCGCGGTGTCTTCACTATATCTCAGACACTATCTCGATTATTGACGTCCTTTAATTTTCTTAATATTCAATTTTCTTCGTCTAAGTGTCAACCACAGAATACAGAAATCACCCAGAAGCCGTCAACACGCTTGAAAGTGAGGCCGTCACAACCACTCCAAATTGGAATGGTTATCAACACATAATATGTTGCCACAGAATAACGGAATATTTTACCCAACTTTTTTTCAATTAATATTTATTGAATACCTAATTGTCGTAATATAACAACGCGATTTGTTTTGTAAGTGTAAAGAGTAAAAATTAAAAAGTGCGGGACGGGCGGTATTTCGCCATGGTTTTGGACTCAGTGTGCTGCATACAAATGTGATCGAACACTCATTCTGCATGTTTTGAATTCTGTGGTGTCAACTATTGGTGCAGTGCATAGATATATAATATTAATAAGAGGTAGATATGTTATAAACGCGAAAAAAAGAAGACTCGAATTGGCCCGAGTCGGGTCAATTTTGGTTAGTATGCGACCAGCTGGTCGACGCGTAGCACGTACTACGCGTCCCGTGCGCCTTGCACAAAATTCCATTGTGTGTCTATAAAAGCTGTAAAAACCATGACAAGAAAGTGAATAAAAGTCGAGGAATTTAATTCCCCATGGAACTTGACAACATTTATTACTATCAGTCAAGTATTTTGTTAAAAATATATTTTTCAACAATAAATAATTTATGAAAATACTTGACAGTTTATGTCATAAGAAAAATGGAAAGCAATGTCAATATATACTTTTTTTGTGAATCTAATAAGGATGCATGCATTCTGGCATAGAGTAAATAGTACAGAAGCGAATGTCGTTAGTTGTAGGTACAGAATTACAGACCGTTCACTTATTTTATATTTTATCTAGCTTGAAAGATATTTTCATAAGATTGACGAAAATAATCCGTAACAGGGCGACCAGAGCGACGTGCATCTTTGATATCAAAATTTCCGGATTGAAAACGCTTAAACCAAATTTGCGCTACTCTCACAGATACTGCATTAGGTCCATAAACATCACAATTTTTTTTCGCGGCTTGTGTTGCATTTTTACCTTTTTTGTAATAAAATTTTTCAAATGTATCGAAATTCTTCATAAGAATCACTCATTTTAACAATAAGAAAAACAAATGAAAATCTCAAATTTACCTAATTTGAATTTGGAATTGTCTTCTGTAAAATTAAAACTTTTTAATGATACCAAAATCAGCCAGATACAATTGGTATAGCCCAAGATATTTTATGACAAGTTCATACATACTATAATGCGAAAAGACTTTTTCCCCAACCTATTATATTTGAGTAGTTGACATGTGTGTGTCAACTTATGGATTTTAACAAAGTTTCATAATACTGAATTATTTGTTGTTAATTTCCTGTTTATAAGTAGAAATATTCTTTTAGAACTACTTAAATAATTAAGAACCATTTTGTCCAGTAGTTGACATGAGGTGTCAACTATTGGAGTTTTAAGTGTTAACTATTAATTTTTTATTTTTTTAGATGCCACCGACTAAAGGAAATTTTAGAAATTACACACAAGCGGCTATGGAAGCGGCTGTAAAAGATGTGCGTTTACATAAAACTCCGTATAAAACTGCTGCAAAAAAGTTTAACGTGCCAAGGGTTACTTTGAAGTACAAGGTTGAAGGAAAACACCCGATGGATCGGTAAGTCAGTTTTCAACAGATCAAGTGAGTGATTACATACCTTAAATTTAGCTGTAAGTAAGTACGACAGTAAAATAACAGTGTTGTGACTATTTTTTGTATTATTTTTCAGAAAAAATGGGTCCACCGGCCATATTGAGTAGAACAGAGGAAAAAATAATCGTAGATTGGATTTTTGGAATGGCCCGTGCAGGATTCCTCGTCACTATGAAGGAGGTTGTCTTCAGTGTGCAGCGTCTATTTAAAGAATTACAAAGGACAAACCCGTTTAAAGACAATTGCCCAGGAAAATCGTGAATGAAAGGATTCATGAAGAGGAATCCTGAAATAACTGTTCGTATGTCCCAAAACCTTACCAGATCAAGAGCTGTAATATCCAAGGAGAACATTTTAAATTGGTTTAAAGAGGTAGAGTCATTCTTGGATCAGACTCAACAAAAGAACATCTTACAAGATCCTAGAAGGATCTTTAATTCAGATGAAACTGCTTTTTTCCTTAATCCGAAGGGTGGTAAGGTTTTAGCGAAGCAAGTCAATCCAGATGAGAAGGAATGCCTAACAGTCCTTGTGACAGGTAGTGAATCTGGTGGTGTACCTCCTCCAGCCGTTTTGTTCAAGTATAAACGAATTCCACAGGAAATTGCGCAAAATTTCCCTCCAGAATGGGGTCTGGGGAAAACAGATTCTGGTTGGATGACTTGCGAGGCATTTTACGAATTTATTGCTGACATCTTCCATCCTTGGCTGGAGAAAGAAAAGATTCCTTTGCCGGTTATTCTTTTCGTGGATGGGCACGTGTCTCATCTGTGCTTACAAGTGAGTCAGTTTTGCGAAAATGGGATTATACTCATTGCCTTGTACCCCAATGCAACACATATATTGCAACCTATGAATGTTGCCGTTTTCAGAAGTCTGAAAGAGCACTGGAAGAAAAGAGTGCACGAATGGAGATTATCTAATTTGGAAGCTCCAATATTAAAGAAAAAAGATTTTCCAAAACTTCTGAAAGAAGTAATCAACACTGCACTGAACGCAACAATATTCGAAAATGGTTTTAGGAAATGTGGGCTATTCCCGTGGAACCCAGAAATTGTGACTGTTCCATTAAACAATGAAAACGAACAACTCACGAATGTTGAGGAACGCAAAAGATTTTTAAAAGAAGGACTTCGGTTTCTTGACCAAACTCTTCCACAAAGCAAGCTCATTATATTTCGAAACGGAAATAAAAATGAGGTGGATGAAAAAGATATCTCACTGTTTGAATTGTGGCAAAATACAAAACTAGTAATAGACAGTGGTTTGCTAAATGCCTCTACTGCTACCAACGAACCCGCTAAAGACCGCAATGAAGATTTAAATCTGTTATCTACCCAAACGAGCGGTGAAACACCGCTCGCTTCTGGTTGTATTAACGAGAGCAATAACCGAACCACAGAAGGTAACAACCTGCCATCTGAAAATAACACTCCGAATGTTCCTCGGATATCTCCTGGAAATAGCATGGACCAATTGCCAAGCTGGACCTTCTTCAGAAGCGAGCGGTGTAACGCCACTCGCTTGTGGTGGCATCAACGAAAACAAAAACCAAACTACAGAAGATATGCCATCTAAAAACAACACTCCTACTGTTTTTGAGGAATCTCCTGGAAGTTTGACCCTTTGCCAAGCTGGACCTTCTTCAGTGTTACCGGAAATCCCCAGCCCCTTCAAAAGACATTTTTATTATAAGAAAGATAAAGAAGAACCAGAAAAAAACGACCTATAAAAGAAATAATGCCCGCTATAGTTTCGGGACACCTATGTCAAGAATATTTTAAAAAGAAGTTAGCAAAAAAGGAAGAATTAGAAAAAATAAAAATGGAACGTGCTACTGAAAGACAAAAGAAAAGAGAAAAAAAGGAAAAAATAAAAAAAGGGAATATTCAGAAGCGTAAGAAAAAAACTGAAAAGAGGGTGCTTCATTTTGACAATAGTTCCGATTCAAATACTGATGGTATTACTCTTGACAGTGAAAGTGAGTCTCAAAATGAGAGCGATGGAGAAAACATCCAACAAAACAATCCTAAAAATCCAGTACAGAGAAAGGTAGGAGAGTATGTAGTATTTTCCTACGAAGGAGAGTTATTTCCAGGGGTTATTACTAATGTTACCAAAACAGCTGCTTCTATTTCGGCTGTTAAAATTAGGCAACATTAAATTTATATAAAATAGTTTTATAATCTATGGTGCCTTCTCTGCATTGTGGTCTGTGTCTATGGGCTCGTCTCTCTTGTTAGCTCCTTGATCTTGTGCGTTAAGTCAAAAATGTAATAGTTTCTAAAAATAAAAATAAACGTTCTTTGGACAAAATAAATAGTGTTTTCTATAGCAATCCACTTCCACTGCTCGTACACAAATTCTGCGAACAGGTTATGGTGCCCAGAATTCCGGATTGCTATAGATTAATATCGCGGTAAAGCGTGGTCGGAACAAAGAACGGGCCGGTCAAACGGTATAGTTAAAATGGAAGCTACTTCAGAAAACCAAAATTTACTGATATTGGAAGGATTATCGAATTGGATGTCTTGGAAGTTTCAAATTCGTGTAATATTAAAAGCACAAGGAATATTTGGAGTTGTAGACGGATCGGATATAAATGATGGACAAGATGGAAAATGGTCGACACGAGACGCAAAGGCACAATCTATAATTGTAACAAGACTGAACAACAAAAATATTTTACAAGTGTCAAACTGTGAAACTGCTCAACAAATATGGGAAAAGTTATGTTCAATATATGAATCGAAATCTGACACGTCATTACACATGTTGCAACAAAATTTTTTTGAAGCCCAATATATAAAAAATTAGGAAATATCATTATATATAGCAAAGTTAGAAGGATTGGCAAACAAAATAAATCAGGCAGGTGGAAAAATACCCGAATCCATGGTAGTCACTAAAATTATTAGTTCTTTGCCAGAAAATTTTAGACATTTTATTTCAGCTTGGGATTCAGTTCCTATGGCAGACAGAAAATTATCTGTATTAATTTCTAGATTGGTGCTAGAAGAGCAACGTAATAATGTTTATGAGGAGAAAATGGCTTTATCTACACAATCAAGAAACAATGAAAGAAAATGTTTTAAATGTCAACAAGTTGGACATTATAAAAAATACTGTAAGAAAAACATGAACAATTTCAACAATGGTAAAAATTATAAGCAGTGTAAAATATGTAAAAAGTTTAACCATAAAGAAAAGGACTGTTGGTTTAGAAATAAAAATAATTCATACCAAAAATTTGACAACGTAAAAGGCAATACAAATGCATTCATTACATCAGCAATAAACTTTTCCTGTGCAAATAATTTTCAGGAAACATGCTGGGTGATGGACAGTGGTGCCTCAGAACATATGTGCAAGAATATAAATATGTTCAAAAATTATAAAACCTTATCAGTGCCGAAAGATATTATAATTGGTGATGGTTCAATCATAAAAGCTCTTGGTCAAGGTGAAATACACTTGAGCGCTTACAATGGAAAACAGTGGATACATACTATTTTATACAATGTTTTATTTATACCAGAAATAAAAGTAAATCTGTTCTCATCATCGGCAGCAATGGATAAAGGTTATACAGCGTGTCCCGACACCTATATCGGAGCCTTTAGTGGTAAAAAATATGGAATTTTTTATCGACAAATTGCCCCTCAAATTTTATTTTTCTCTCACGTTTGTAAAATGGCAGCCATTTTATTTTTTGGTTACCAAGATTCGGGCTCTCGTACTAATTCGACCACCACTACTCATGTAAATGTCCTAGGAACATAAAAAAGGTCTCATTTGATAACTTAACATGTGGACAATAATTCACAGTTAAAATGTTTTAATTTTCTTTGAAGAAAAAAACAAAAAAAGGTTATTTAAAAAAATATATAATTTTTTTTGGTGAATATTATAAATTATTAGCTTTTTGTGAAAAATCTAGGCCATTAACCTGCTTGTTTTTTGTTCTAAAACGATAGAAGAAGACGTTTGCTAAAATAAAATACAAACCCCTTTACTCTCAGTGCAATAGTTTAGAAGTTATAACAATTTGTTGGTATCATCTCAGACAGGGCCCAGCAAGTCGTCTTTTTCAAATTGTTATAACTACTTATTATTTGTTCTACAACGATAGAAGAGGACGTTTGATAAAATAAAATACGAAACTCCTTTACTCTCAGTGCAATAGTTTAGTAGTTATAACAATTTGAAAAAGATGAATGGCTGGCCCCCTGCCTGAGATGATACCAACAAATTGTTATAACTTCCAAACTATTGCACTGAGAGTAAAGGGGTTTGTATTTTATTTTAGCAAACGTCCTCTTCTATCGTTTTAGAACAAAAAACAAGCAGGTCAATGTCCTAGATTTTTCACAAAAAGCAAATAGTTTAAAAAATTCACCGAAAAAAAATTATATATTTTTTTAAATTACCTTTTTTCGTTTTTTTCTTCAAAGAAAATTAAAACATTTTAACTGTGAATTATTGTCCACATGTTAAGATATCAAATGAGACCCTTTTTATGTTCCTAGGACATTTACATGAGTAGTGGTGGTCGAATTAGTACGAGAGCCCGAATCTTGGTAACCAAAAAATAAAACGGCTGCCATTTTACAAACGTGAGAGAAAAATAAAATTTGAGGGGCAATTTGTCGATAAAAAATTCCATATTTTTTACCACTAAAGGCTCCGATATAGGTGTCGGGACACGCTGTATAATGAGGTGTGATCAAAAGACATGCACTTTTATAAAAGATAATTTAATTAAAGCAACTGCATACAGAAAAGGTAAAATGTTTTTAATGAATTTTAAATATGAATCAGATATTGCTATGGTTGGTCAATCAAATAGTGGACTCGCTGAGTGGCATTCGAAGTTAGGTCACCAGAATATTGAGCATGTGAAGACTATTCTGAAACAAAACAATATTGAGTATAAAGAAGGTGATTCAGAGATATGCACATCATGTTTACAAGGTAAACAACATAAGTTACCATTTAATAAAAGTGACACAAGAGGTGAAAAACCAGGAGATTTAATACACATGGACATATGTGGACCGATGGAGTGTGTGTCACTGGGAGGTGCGAAATATTTCCTTTTACTAGTTGATGATTACTCAAAATATAGAAGAGTATATTTTCTACGAAATAAAAATGAAACAGCAGAACATATTAAGAACTATATAAGTGAGAGTGAAAATATAACAGGCCACACTATTAAGGTTATGCGGAGTGACAATGGAAAAGAATTTGTCAATAAAATTGTAGAAAAATTATTACATTCTAAAGGTATAAGACATGAGAAAAGTATTCCATATCTCCAAGAACAAAATGGTTGCGCAGAACGTGAGATACGCACAATTGTAGAATCTGCTAGATCTATGTTAGCAGAAAGTCGACTTGGAAAAGAATTTTGGGCAGAAGCAGTAAATACTGCAACATACGTTTTGAATCGAACAGGAAAAAGTAGAATAACAGACAAAACTCCTCATGAATTATGGTATAAAAAACCGAAATATAATATAACTAACCTGTACAGTTTTGGAGTAGACGTGGCAGTTCATATACCTGATCAAAAGAGATTAAAATGGGATTATAAATCAGAATTTGGTAAATTTGTTGGTTATGGAGAGACAAGCAAAGGATATAGAGTATACTTGCCAAAGAAAAATGATGTAGAATTGAAAAGAGAAATTGTAGTAATTAAAATGAAGTATCAGACACAAAATAATAAAAATAAAGATATATATGTAAAAGAAGAAGACTTACCGATAGATAACCCCGAAGAAGAGGAACTGGAGGTTTCTAATATCAACTCATTCTATGAAGAAAGTTCAATCCAATCTGAAACAGAGGAAGAAAATGTAGAGTGTGAATTATATGAAACACCAGAAACAGATGAAATAAATTCACTTGAAACAGAAAATAATATCTTACCTGAGGTAGAAGATAACACTGACGATCAAACACAAAAGAGGAAAAGAAAGCCACCGAATTGGATGAAAGATTATGACACAATCTTTCTTTGTCTAGGCGAAGAGCCAATATCTTATGAAGATGCAATGGCTAGTCCTGAAAAAACCAAGTGGGCTGAGGCCATAGAAAATGAAATGACTCAACTGGAAGAAAATGAAACCTGGGAAGAGGTGGAAAATGTACCTAAAGAGGAAAATGTTATAAGTAGCAAATGGGTTTTTAAAATAAAAGAAGCAGATGGCAACAAACTATACAAGGCCAGACTAGTGGCAAGAGGTTTTGAACAGAAGAACTGTGACAACAATACATACACACCCGTAGCAAGCTTAGTAACTTTCAGAACTATGATGGCAGTAGCAGTACAAAAGAGGTTACCGGTATTCCAGATGGATGTCGTAGGAGCATTTCTGAATGGTGAAATTAAAGAAAAGGTATTTATGAAACTTCATAATGATAAAATTGTAAAACTTAAAAAATCTTTGTATGGTTTAAAGAAATCACCCCGTTATTGGAATGAAAAATTTAATAATTTTATGTTACAAGAAAATTTTGTTAGATCCAAAAATGACCCATGTTTATATTTTAGAAAACAAAATGACAAGTTTATATACCTACTTATTGTTATATGTAGACGATTTAATTTATTTTGGAAATGATGATATAGAGATAAAAACATTTAAAAATTCATTAAGTAAAAAATTTAGTATGAAAGATTTGGGAATAGCAAACGCATATTTAGGTATAAGTGTAAAACAAGACATAAAAAATTTGGTAACAGTAATAAACCAAGAAAAATATCTTAAATCATTATTAATTAAACATAATATGTATAAATGTAAAACAGTGTCTACACCACTAGAGCAAAACTTTAATTTTGAATTGTTAAAAAGAAATAAACCAGAAAGCAAAGAAATTGAGAGTAATTGTAGAAGCATATTAGGTAGTTTATTATATGCATGTTGTACGAGACCTGATTTATCATTAGCAATAGGATTTCTTAGTAGATATTTAAACTGTGCAAGTATGGCATAAGTGTTTAAAGAGAGTTATGAGATATATAAGAGGTACTATTTCTTTGTCATTAGTGTATAAGTATAATAATAGCAATGTAACATTACAAGGTTATACTGATGCAGACTGGGCTGGAGATATAGCCGACAGAAGGTCAACTTCCGGATTTATATACTATACAGGAATACTTTTTCATCGGTACAATAAATTTTACCACGTCATTGGTATCGATAATAGAATAAATTTCTCAAATAAAAAATAAAAAATATTTTTTCATTTTAATTATTTTATCCTATAACCAATCTAATACCGCATGTGCGCACTAACTACAAGGCGTCAACGGGTGCGGTATGAGGTAGGGGGCAGCGAGGTGGGGTAAGCGATCGGCCGGGCGGCGCACGAGTTGGCAACAAAGCATCGATAGATGCGTAACGTATCCACATTTTGTATTAGTTTAGCGGATAAGTTCGGGGATTGATAATTTTGTTTTTTTGTTCCAAAGGGGTAGTAACAAAAATCGCTAGTATTTTTTATTTTTGACAACTATTACGTATGTTGATTTATTGTACTGGTGAAAAAATAACCCTGTATAATATTTAATTGTCCTATTTCATGGGGTACAAAAAAACAACAATCTGTATCATTGTCATCTTGTGAAGCTGAATATATTGCATTGTGTTTGGCTATAACTGAGGGCTGCTGGCTTAAGCAATTATTAATCGATTTTGGATATAATGTTAATATAAATATTTTAGAAGATAACATAAGTGTAATAAAAATTTCATCATCTAGTGACAGTAATAAAAGATTAAAACATGTAGATATAAAATATCACTATATAATGGAAAAGGTATGTAATAATGAAGTTAATGTTACATATGATAATACAAATGAGAATATTGCAGACATGTTTACAAAGCCATTGGGCAAGCAATGTTTTGAAAAGTTTAGAAATTGTATAGTCAAATAAAATAAGTATTACCGTGATTGTGGGGGTCTTCGACAGTGAGGTAGTAATCGACAGTTAATTTTTTATCGTGGCAAAATATCTCGCAGAATTTTATTTTTTATCCCGGCAACACTCCTTAATGTTCAATGACAAATGGCTGTTGATATCTGTCAAATATCATTCGAATCTATCATTTAGTTTCAAAATGGCGGAGTGATTGCAAGCGTGGACGGACTCCTTTCTTGAAAAATCCAATTGTACTAAGGAAATCGTTAAGGTGGTGAGTACATGTTTTTGTTTGCAATTCCCTAAGTTGATTTCATACAAAAGTTAGCTTTTATTTTTCAGAATAAGAAAGGAATTATGAGGACAATTTAATAAAACCTTTCCATTATTACCGTTTGTTTTCTTAGTTTTATAGCGGTGTTCATTACTGATACCAAAATTTTCGTTTGTTCAGTTATCGACATGTGTCGAAAGTTAATTTTTTTTTCAAATTTGTCCTGGCTATTTCATATAATTCTTTATAGTCAGGCAATTCAATTTATCTATGAAAATCCTGATTTGCTGTTTATTTACTAGTAATCGACACTGTCCATCACTGGTTGTTCATAACTGGTACATTACATTTTTATAGATGGCGCCGAAAAAGAATTACACCCCACACCAAATGGAGCAGGCAATCCAGGCTGTCCGAAAGGGCGAAAAAGTAGCAGCGGCAGCTAGAAGATTTAACGTTCGGCGAGTTACTCTTCTTAACAAAATAACAGGTAGAACGCCAGTAAATTGCACTATGGGCCCTAGTTCGGTACTTACAAGAGAGGAGGAAAATATTCTTGTTCAGTGGGCTCTAGGACTTACTGCCAAACGCTTTCCTATTTCAAAACAGTATCTTTTAGAGAGTGTGAAAAAGATAATGATAGACCAGAACAGACATAATCCTTTCACAGACAATAAGCCCGGAAGAACATGGTTTGAATCATTTTTACGGAGGAATCCAGAGTTGAGAGAGAAAACACCGCAGAATATTACCAAAGCAAGGGATAATGTGACAGAAGATGACATTATCAAATGGTTTAAAGAAGTCGAGGAATATTTAGAAGAAAAAGGCTTAAAGGATGTATTAAAAGACCCCAGTCGTATTTTCAATGCGGATGAAAGTGCATTCTTTTTGACTCCAAAACAGGGTAAAGTGCTGGCGAAACGCGGTGATAATAACTTGTACCGCGCAGGAGGCGATGAAAAAGAAAATATTTCCGTCCTTATAACAGCTAATGCAGATGGTGTTTTAGCGCCACCAATGATAGTGTACAACTACGAAAGGATACCCTCTTATATTTCAGCTGGTGTACCTGATGACATAGCTATTGGTAGGTCCGAGGATGTGCAGCAGCACATTTTATGAATATATGTCCAATATTTTTTATCCTTGGCTGACAGCTCGAGGTATTAAAAAGCCTATATTGTTTTTTTTAGATGGCCATAAGTCGCACTTGACATTACACTTGGCCAATTTTTGCGTTGAAAATCAAATTGAGCTCATCGCTCTTTATCCAAATTCGACTCATATCCTACAGCCCATGGATTTGACTGTATTTCGTCCGCTAAAACAGGCTTGGAAGAAGGCAGTGAGCAATTTTATAAATGAAACGGGCGAACCGCTAAAAAAGCAACATTTTGCACCCGTTTTAAAAACGGCTATTTCCACTCTGACACCAGAATGCATAAAAAACGGCTTTAGATCTGGGGGTTTGTATCCATATGGACATGAATACATAGATATGAATAAAATTAAGAACCGCCGAGAAAAAAAATATTGATCCATGTCAACCTATAGATCCAAAACAAACTCAGTTTTTACAGTATCTAGAATTCGAAATAGTGAGCGCTTTTTCTCAGGAAAAGTTAAATTTATTTAATTCACTTTACTATATGAATAGAACTGAATTAGAAGACAAATTGCCTTCTGAAGATATGGCATTATACATTGTATGGGCTAAAAACAAACAATTATTTTTAAGCAGCAATCGCCAATCTCAGCCAAAAAACTTACCGGATGAAGCAGAAAGCGCAGATACAACACATTGCCCTTTACTTGATCAACAACCCCAAGAGATTTCTACTTCCATACGAGATTGCACAGATACAACAGAATGCCTGTCAGAACAGCCACCCCAAACATCAACAACTTCCATATTTAATAAACCGTGTAATACAGTAATCAAAAGTCTCACATCTGATGAAATTGTTTCGAACCCTGCTCAAGTATCCCCATCTATTAAACCCTTTATGTGTCTAACAAAACCTTCAACTATTGTTAATGACACTTCTTTAGCTCAGAGTTTGCTTAGTAACAACAACGACTCGATCAATGTTTTAAAGACAATTATAATAACATCAGAAGATAACTCCCAAAACCAAATACCTTTAACCAATGAAGGAGACCCCAGAATTTCCGATGACTCTACATTAATTCATAGCGTCCTAAACAATGATTTTGTCAAAGGTCAGATAACACCTAATCAATTAAATATTTGCGACAACATGTCTAAAAATATTTCCCACGAGTTACCTTTAGCCAAAGAAATTGATGAGACACAAAGAAAGTTGTCAAGAACTATCTCACAGTCATACAAAAATTTACTTACCACTTCAGAATGTTTTTCATCTCCAAAACCTATTAGCAACATCACAAATACGCCAACACCTGCGAAGAAATCTATTGATAGTGTTTTGGGGATGAATATACCATCACCCTTTAAAAGAAATCTTTTTTGGCCCGAAAATGATACTAATAAGAAAAGTAGATTGAAAAGAGAGAAAATACCATCGGCTGTTACTAGTCAAGCTTGGAGAGACTATCACGAAAAAAAGGAACAAGAAAAGAAACGTCTTCAAGAAGAAAAAGAAGAGCGGGCTAGGCAAAGAGAGAAAAAGAGAATAATGAAACAAAAACTTATTGCAGAGAAAAAGAAAAAAACACTAAAACAAAAAATATTAAGACGGAAAAGAAAACATCTAGTTCAAGAAGAATGGACCTCTGAACATACAGATTTTTCGGACGTCCAATACGCTGAAAGTGGTGAAAGCTATGCAGAGCTAGATAGTGATGAATATAAGGATATTCCTAAACAGAAAGATATTGAAACAGGAACCAAACAGCCAAGTGTCAAAAGAAAGAAACAGAAACGGAAAAGTAATATTGACTCTGTTTCAAAAGATTTACCTTTATGTGAATTGAAAGGTATTAAGAAAGACAAGAAAAAAGAAATTCACGTAGGCTGTTTTGTAATAGTTAACTACGAAGGCGAATTTTTTCCGGGCAAAGTTGAAAATGTAAGTGGGAAGTCTTACGAAGTAAGTACTATGGTCTTATCTACAAGTAATACATTCAAATGGCCGGATAAACCGGACAAGATATGGTACAATCATGAAAAAATTGTGGAAAAAATTATAGAGCCTATATGCCTTAATAAAAGAGGTTATTATAGAATTCCTGAAATGGAAAAATATTTACCGGATATTTATTTGAATTTTTCTAATACCTCATTTTAACAAATTGCTGTCGCTTATGTTACAAATATTTTACTTAATTAGTCTTAAGTTCTTAGAAGTTTGATTTTAGGGTGCTCTTTATAATGTACGCGTAAAACGCGTAATTGTAGTCTGAGATAAATTATGTTTTCCGTTCACTGTTATTGTTATTTTATTTTTTTATATTTTAAATTGTTTGATTTATAACTATTTTGGTGTTACCTACTGATCTCATTGCAAGTTAATATGTACACGAATAAAAGAGATAAAGATGTTAAAGATGTACCCCCTTACTAATAAACGCTGTATAAGCTTTGAATAGTTATACAGTGTTTTGTTCATCGAATTAAACATGTCACACAAGTGACATGTAAACATGTCACTTGTGTGACAGCAGAATTCGATAGAACAGCGTTTATTAGTTAAAGGGGGTTAAGGTTTAATTTTGTTAACACATAATAGATTTATAAGGTTAATTAATACTCTGAAGACTGTTTTTATCATTAAATAAATAAGTGATATTCCTTATTTTTCTTGTTTTAATTTCTGACTAGTGTTTACCTGCTAAGAAGTCTTTATCTATTAATGTTATAAAGCTGAAGAGTTTGTTAGTTTGTTTGAACGCGATAATCTCAGAAACTACTGGACCGATTTCAAAAATTCTTTCACCAATGTATAGCTAGGATGTCCTTGATGTATGTATGTACCACGGGCGGAGCCACTAGTTTTAAATAAAAACAAAACTACTTGACTTCAAATCTAAATAAATTAAGTGTCGATGACTGGATGTTCATTACTGATGAGATGTCGATCACTGGTGGTCCATTACTGAAACTAAGATGTCGAACACCGGCACTTTTGATGTATTTTACAATTTTACTTTTTTATTGTAAATTTATTACAACTGATACAAATGGACACATCAGAACGTTTAATGAGTATATATTCGTTAATAATAATCAACAATCATTATAGAGTTGAAAACCTTTGCAAGTTTTATATACCAGGTCAAACTTCACTACTCCCTTAACCCTAGAAAGATAATCTGCGCCTCAGAGGCGCACGCAAAATACATAATAGGTTGGGGAAAAAGTCTTTTCGCATTATAGTATGTATGAACTTGTCATAAAATATCTTGGGTTATACCAATTGTATCTGGCTGATTTTGGTATCATTAAAAAGTTTTAATTTTACAGAAGACAATTCCAAATTCAAATTAGGTAAATTTGAGATTTTCATTTGTTTTTCTTATTGTTAAAATGAGTGATTCTTATGAAGAATTTCGATACATTTTAAAATTTTATTACAAAAAAGGTAAAAATGCAACACAAGCCGCGAAAAAAAATTTGTGATGTTTATGGACCTAATGCAGTATCTGTGAGAGTAGCGCAAATTTGGTTTAAGCGTTTTCAATCCGGAAATTTTGATATCAAAGATGCACGTCGCTCTGGTCGCCCTGTTACGGACAAAACTGTTGCCATTTTTGAATAAGTGGAGCAAGACCGGCATATTAGTAGTTACGATGTAGCTGAAGAACTGGGGATTGACCACAAAACGGTTTTGGCGCATTTGAAAAAAGCTGGGTACACAAAAAAGCTCGATATTTGGGTGCCTCATGAGCTCACTGAAAGAAACCTAATGAACCGTGTACTCATTTGTGATTCTTTATTACGACGTAATGAAACCGAACCATTTTCGAAGAAACTGATAACTGGTGATGAAAAGTGGATCACGTACGACAAGAACGTGCGAAAAAGATCGTGGTCAAAGGCCGGTCAGGCTTCATAGACTGTGGCGAAACCCGGGTTAACTCGCAACAAGGTTATGCTGTGTGTGTGGTGGGATTGGAAGGGCATTATTCATTATGAGCTGTTACCGCCAGGCAGGACCATCAATTCTGAATTGTACTGCGAACAACTGATGAGATTAAAGCAAGAAGTTGAGAGAAAGCGGCCGGAATTAATCAACAGAAGGGGTGTGGTTTTTCACCATGATAACGCTAGACCTCACACATCTTTAGCCACTCAGAAAAAATTACGGGAGTTTGGCTGGGAGGTTTTAATGCATCCGACGTATAGTCCTGACCTTGCACCTTCAGATTTCCACCTGTTTCGGTCGCTGCAGAATTCCTTAGGCAGTGTCAGGTTGACATCACAAGAGGACTGCCAAAACCACTTGTCGCAGTTTTTTCATCAGAAGCCCCAAAAATTTTATAGCAATGGGATCATGTACCTACCAACAAGATGGCAAAAAGTTATCGAACAAAATGGCACCTATATACTTTAGTCACTTATAAATAAACTTTATAAAAAAACCTTTTGAATTTTTATATAAAATGCGAAGAAACTTTTTCCCCAACCTAATATATAGCTGTATCTTTCTAAATAGCGCGCTCCCGATCCTGTCGCGGCAGGTAATCTCAGTCGTCGCCAAGTGCTACGGCAGGGCGTATGCGTGTCACCGGTAAGTACTTTGGATTTGGCTGTTTTCGGTAGGTGTTGCGCTCGAGAAGCGCATGATTATCTTTTGTGTAACTTTCGGCGGTATTCATCAAGTTTAATTTGTAATTATTTTTATGATGTTTTATAGTTCTTTATGTGTTTTAGGATCTGGAAATCATGGCACGGAATAGATACTTGGCTGAGGAGGAAATAACTAATGCATTGTATGAGGAATGTGATGATGACATCCAGTTTGCTGGTGAGGATAGTGTGATCACTTTCCTGATGGAAGAAGAGGGTCATTTGAGTGAGGACGACGTTCAGAGCGACGAAGAAGAAGGAGAGAGAAAAATGTACATCTAAAAAAGGCAGATGTCAAAAATGACTTGCGCGAAATGCAAGAAATGCATCTGTAGCGAACACAAGAAAGATGTGTGTGTCGACTGCACTTAGTGTACTAGTACTAGTCTCAAAGATATATTTATTTATACTTTTATATTAATTTTAAGTTGCAATAAGCAATACTTGTTGTTACGATCTCACAAAGAGAAATTATATCCTATTAAAAAAAGACTGATATTTTTTGTTAATTTTTCTTAGAGGTTAAAAACTTTGTGTTATTTTTTTCGTAAAATAAATAATTATAACAATGTTTCGATTTTAATTACTTATAATAAGTATGAACTGTATGCCAAAGCAGGCTGATCTTGAATAAGAAGCTTTTCAGGTGACAGAGAGACCTAAACATATTGTGCGCTCGAGAAGCGCAAGATTATTATCTTTAACGTACCTCCCAACATGATTATCTTTCTAGGGTTAAAGTGTCGATAACTGCCACATCCACGGTATATATTTGTTATTCATCTGTAAGAAGCCAGTCAAATATTTTTTTTAGGTTTCTTAACTGTACTTATTAAGGGGGTGTGATAGAAATAAAAATTTGTTAAGGGTTATAATATAATAAAATTTATTGTTGAGGGGGTGTGTTAAAATTAGGCAACATTAAATTTATATAAAATAGTTTTATAATCTATGGTGCCTTCTCTGCATTGTGGTCTGTGTCTATGGGCTCGTCTCTCTTGTTAAAGTGCGTTTCATCGAATAGTTCCTTTGCCGTAATGTTGGCACCACTGTCTGTCAAAGATATAAACACGCGAAGGGGCTCATGCTGATTTTAGCGATTTTACATTGTTTTCTAACCGTTAATCAAGCTCAAAACATTGAAAAGTGGTGAAAGAAGAATGGTGTTGAAGGTGAAGGACTTTTGTGAACGCGAAAAACATAATGAGTCGTCGATAATTCTGTTTAGGTGTGTTCAAGCTCGTGTTGCCGCTTTTAAATAGGGTTACCAGCTGCAGAGAATTTACTCGTTCAGTACCTTATTTACTTAATAAAATGTTACTAAAACTATTTAGTATTTATTACTCTCCTATCGGTTAAAAGAAACTTTTGAGTTGTTAGTTTGTATGAAACTAGTTTTTTCCTGCAGTTCTACCTGCGTAAATATAGTATCACGCGGAACCGTACAATTTTCCGTGACAAAAAGTAGCCTATGTGGTTCCCCATGGTCTACTCTATAAATGGCTTATTACATACCACTCATCTTCATAAAAGTATAGATTAAGAATTATTTTTTATAAAGTATACCTGATATTTTAATTTTATTTGTTAGGAATTTTAATAAATCACAATAGTAATTAAAATTGAAATGCTTTTCCCTAGACATATATTTAATAATATAGGTAAGATTAAGTATGGAATGAGTAACACTGGATAACACCATTACCAACATAACGGCAAAGGAACTATTTGATGAAACGCACTATAGCTCCTTGATCTTGTGCGTTAAGTCAAAAATGTAATAGTTTCTAAAAATAAAAATAAACGTTCTTTGGACAAAATAAATAGTGTTTTCTATAGCAATCCACTTCCACTGCTCGTACACAAATTCTGCGAACATCGGCAATGCAGAAATGTGGGAGACTATGGAAATGGCCTGAAAAAGTGGATCAATTGGACTATGAATGGGAAGACGTTTTGTACCATATCAACAAGCCATTGAAAATGAGTCAGACGAGAAATGTGTACTCAGTCCCTGAATTAGAATTTTTATGGAACTAACAGATATAAAATCACTATTACTGATATATTTTTATTAACACATATAGGAACAGTCAGTAACAAAAATAGTTTAAAAATCTCAAGATTTCAAATCAATTTAGTATAAAAAGAAGATTTGCTGGAAACTTCACCACTCTTCCCATTATCACTCACACAGGTAAAAGTGGTGAAGTACTCCTGGCTGTACTTATTTCAGTGATTTTTGTATCTACTTTCATTCTATTCATTCATTTTGTATTAGATTTATAAAATTTGTTACCGTAGTAGTTTAGCCCTTGGATAAACACATAGGATTCGCTTATTATCGCGGATTTTTTTTGGGTAGGTACCTAACTACCTACGGGTTCCACGCGGATAGGAATTAGGATAACTCTGCTTATAATTTTGTGTAGGTATTTCAATTCAATCGGTTCATACCTACAAAAAGTTTAATCAATCTAAAAAATAATGTAGTATAAAATGCTATAAAATAACCAGATATTTGAATTGGTTAAAACTTTACCTAGTTTCGGGGGGGGGGGGGGGGGGGGGGTTCAAGAAAATAATACGTACATTACTTTCGGGGGGGGGGGGGGCGTATAAGCCAAACACGGGCGAGCGAAGCGAGCGAGCAAATTTTTTTCCCATTTTACAGGTTAAAATCTGTTCAAACGTGTAGCTAAAACAGTAAATAACGGTGAAATTTAGAAAAATACTAAGTTACAGGCGCCCACCTCCTATCATGGCCCACTTAAAAAATACTTAGGTTTCGGTGGCCAGAACAATTTAAAATTTCGCGGGAATCTTGTGAATGCGTTCCTAGACGAAAGGCAAACGTCATCACGCCAATCGCGTGCGGTATTTTGAACACTGTTGTCAGTTGTCAGTGACGCGTCAAGGCAGTGTACGTGTTATGACCTTACTCACGTAAGTATATTTATTTTTTTACAACAAAATACAGTAATATCGCGTTACACCTTGATAAATCTTAGTAATAACAGTGTTAAGATTAAATCAAAGTAAGTTTTAATATTCTAATGGTGTCAGTTAATTTTTAACATGATTTTTACTGCCATATGGCAAAGTTCCATAAGATAGCCCACTACATGACCCCCAAATAAGGCCCGGGCCTTCTTTGGACTATCGAATATTGCATATTATATGTAGTAACATTTTTAATGTTGCAATTAAAATAATATTTTGAAATTTTATACATTTCTATGTCTAATCCTTTTATTAAAGGTAACTGGGCATAATCTGACCCGGTTTTCGAAATATTTCCTACAGATATAAAATTACTTGTAGATTATTGAGTCCTAGCCTACATTTCATTCTGTGTGGTTTTTTTTTTAAACCGTGGGAGAGTTCTAAAATCAACTATGATTCAAAATATGTGCTTAACATCAATTAAGTATTGTAATCAATAAAAACGTATCAATTAAGTATTGTAATCAATAAAATAACAAACGCCTTCTAACAATGTACGGCCAGGGACTAGCATTAGCTGTCTCTTTCGCACGATAGACGAGCTGTTTAAACCGGTTTGACCTGTGCTCGGCGCCCGCGCTACCTGAGCTTCGTCGCTCGCCGCAGTCCCTCGTCCATTGTCGTTGCGATCTGTGTGTTCTGTGTGTTTCTTGAGCTTCAACTATTTTAACGATTACTGCTGTGTTTTTGGACTTTGAGTTTGCATTTTTATTGGATTTAGTCGATATGGAAATACAAAATAGTTGTGTTTTGTGTAGCCGCTCTGTGTTACGGCGAAGGAAACATATTCTCACGGTGCACTTTCTCGGAAGGTTCCGAGATCACGCCGAGTTATTACTACAGGAAATAACACCACTTGAGGTAAGAAATGTTTCTACTCTAAGCTGGCTACTGTATTGTTAGGTGCTTATTAAATATAAATAATAACTTACATGAAGTAGTTCTAATGTAATCATATATTAGTTAGGTTACTTATTACAAAAAAAAAGACAATTAAGACGCCATCTTGGCCACACGCGCAATAGTGATGTTCCCCAACATTAGTGAGGGGCAGCTATACTTATAACAGCTACCTATTACGCCATTCATTAGTCAAGTAAACAGAGAGCAGAGCTAGCTAAGATTACAACGTGCAAGTTGTTTTGAAATCGCTAAAGGAGGGAGTTTGTCGATAGTAAAACTATACCTTTAGGTAAATTGCGGTAGAGTGGCGTGTCGCGGCGGCTATTGTTCCTACCGATAGGTGACACCACGCGAAGCTACAGACCGAATACCTAATAGAACGACAACCTATACAGTTTAGACTAGATGGCGCTGTGTATACCTAAGGATATTTATTTATTAAACGTGTGAAGTTAATAATTAAAAGTATATAATATTCCTACACATTCTTTTCAGATTCCCTTTGATGGTTCGCGGTCTATATGCCATGCCTGCTGGGTGAGATTGGATTCCACTCTGAGAAATCAGCCTAGGCAAAATGAGCCACCTCAACAAGCACAAAGCGAACCACCTCAACAAGCGGAAGATGCTGGTGAGGAACAAAATGAGGGTCAACAAGATAATTCCGGTTTCATTTCTATACAAGGATATTCCCGTGCTTCAAATACATCAAGACGTTGCATATTCCAAAACTGCAGAAACATTGCTACGCACATATTGCCGTTGTATGTAAAATTCCATTTATTGCATACAATGAATTATTACATACCTCCTCTTGCTCGTGTATGCCAATCACATTTACAAAGAAATGATTGGGAAGAACTGAATAATCAGAGGCAAATGCATCAATTTAATGGTGCTCTTGTACTTGACATGATGAATTTATACAAATGGGGATTGGAACGGAAAAACGAACTTGATTTCGAAAACATAAATTCGATTGATGATAATGAGCTACATTTTTGGACAGGACTAACTAAAGATAAATTCAACTCTCTTCTACATTTAACACCATCTCTTCATAACAGAACTGAGAGGCCTGCGACGATTTTTGGGATATACCTAACAAAAATTAAGACTGGTTAATCGGATGAAAGGTTGGCTACGAAATTCCGAATGTCCAGAAGAACGTTAGAGAGAAAAATAAGATTAGCAAGAGAATGCTTAACTCAAGATTTAGTCCCGCGTTTTCTGGGCTTAGATCACATAACCAGAGAAGAGGCTGTTGCTCGAAACCTTTCTATCCCATCTCATATTTTCGGAGGCGACGAGAATACAGTCATTTTGGTGCTGGACGGCACTTACCTATACGTGCAAAAGAGTGCCAATTTTTTATTTCAAAGAATTACATACAGCTTGCACAAATTCAGGAACCTGGTAAAACCGTTCCTGATAGTTTGCACAGATGGCTATATTTTAGATGTATTAGGACCTTTCGCAGCAACGACATCAGATGCAACAATTATGCGTACCATAATGGAAGATGAAGACTCACCTTGGCATTGGTTTCTACGGACTAACGATGTCTTGGTATTAGACCGCGGCTTTCGGGACTCAATCTCCTCCATACAAGAATTTGGCTACAATCCTCAGATGCCACCATCCAGATCGCGAGGAGAGCAACTTACAACCGAAGATGCGAACAAGTCTAGACTAATAACAATGACTCGGTGGGTTGTCGAGACAATGAACGGTCGTTTCAAAAAAGATTTTAAGTTATTCCGACACACATATTTCAATGTTTCTTTACCTAATATGATGGCAGATTTCCGAATTACTGCAGCGCTCATCAACGCTACTCGGCAACCATACGAGGACAACATTCACGCCGAGCAATTCATTAATATAATTAATGAAAATATTAATAGAAGGAATGAGCTGGTGGAATATGTCAGTGAGCACAATTTAAACAGGCAAAGGGTAGCCTTCACTGCAATTGATGCCAGTGATGCAGCGTTTGATTTCCCACAACTGACGTTCGATGATTTAATACTATTTACGCTGGGCAGCTATCACCTGAGGATCGCCAGATCATACGTTCATGAGCACTTACGACCAAATGGCCTTTATATCGTCGAACTCTACCGGCACCACGAATTGGTCAATAACCGAATATTAATACGCGGCAGAATTCAGTCCCGACACGTCAGAAGGAAGCAATATTACACTTACATATTGATGAACCCCACAAGAGAGGGCAGAGACAGTATAGAAGAATATTATTGTTCTTGTATCCACGGCTGCCGAACTATTGGATGCTGCGCACATATAGCCAGCATGGTTTACTTTTTGTCTTGGGCCAGACACCAAGAACAAATAGATGCACCAGCAAGTTTTTTAGATGACACTATCGTGCCTACAGATATTGATTTTGTTGAATAAAAACTATATTAATTCTACACATTTGTTTTATTTGAAAATACATCAGTCTATCACTGTATTGGTAAGAAGGAACTAGTTTTTATATTTTAGTTGCCCAACAGACTTGTATTGTTAGAGCCAGCAGATGAACACGATGAGTTTAGTTGCTCATAGACCAATTCCTCTGTGTGATTAAGACACCCATTCAATACAATTAGTCGAAAAATGTGTTATCACTAGAGGATATCACTTATATTTTATTTTCAATTTTTGGGCAGATTCCCATCTTCCACATTGATGCGACATATATTTTCGTAAACTAGGGATGTGTATCTAAACATCCAAACTAATTTTGTTTCTGTAGGCCGTGGGTAAAATTTCCATACTAAGGTGCCCAGTGACCTTTGCTAATGACAAGAAAATTTCTTTAAAACCATTTCGAATTGAAACATATTTTGCTTTAAACGTTAAAATCTCTCAGGTACCTAATTAGCAGACACAATAGGATAACAATGACAAAACACCAAATTTGGTTGTCTGGTAGCTGGCAGATTACGTCCACAGGTTATTGTTAACGTGGTTTTAATTCCATAGGCTGGTATTCAACAAAATGGCGCCAACTGGGAAAAAACCTCGAGGCCAGTGGTCAGAATGTCAGCTAAAAAATGCCATAAAGGCAGTAAAGAGACGTGAAATGTCACAAAGAGCAGCTGCTGAAGCATTTTGTATCCCAAGGCGTACATTACGAAACCATTAATATCCGGAAAAACAGAAAAGGTAACTGGTAGACCACCTATTCTGAATAAAAATCATGAACAGGACTTAGCAAAACGGATAATAAGACTTGCTCACGTAGGTATGCCGCTGACCCCCAAACTTGTTCGGAAACAGGCGTACGAGTTCTGTAGAGCAAATGGCATATCAAACATGTTCAGTGAAAAAACAAATATTGCAGGGAAGAAATGGCTGAAAGGTTTCCTCAAACGCAACTCGGAGATATCACTTCGTAAAGCTCAGTTTATGAATCCCGGCAGAGCACAAAAACTTAATAAGCACATCGTTCAAAAACACTTTGAAGCTGTCAAAAAAATATATAACGAGTTGGATATATCAAATCATCCAGAACGTCTATATAATATGGATGAGAAGGGTTGTAGATTGAACCTTCATCATCAGCAGAAAGTTTTTGCTGAAAAGGGTACAAAAAGAGTACATTTTATAGCTAATGAACATGCAGAAAATGTGACAATCGCGATGTGTGTGAATGCAACGGGAAATGCAGTGCCTCCAATGATCTTATTCAAGGGCAAAAGATTAAAACCAGAATTTTGTGACAATTTTCCTGCTGGAACCTTAGTGAGGATGGCACCCAAGGGAAGTATGACGACCGAACTTTTCGTGGACTTCATCGAACATCTGGGTCAGTATAAGTCTCCAGGAAAATGTTTATTAATTTTTGATGGCGCTTCTTGTCATTTGGATGCCAGGATCGTAGATGCAGCAGATGAACACGACATCGTATTATACTGTTTGCCCTCAAACACAACGCACGAGTTACAACCCCTTGATAAGTCAGTTAATAAATCGTACGAGCATCATTGGGATGAGGAGCTATTATTATACGCATATCAATATCCAGATCGCAAACTGACAAAACAGCGCTTCAGTAAGATTTTTACCAAAGTATGGCCCAGGTGCATGACCCAAGAAAATATAATTAACGGGTTCAGAGCCACCGGTCTCTACCCTTATGATCCCAATGCAATTCCTCAAGAAGCTTACGCGCCTTCAGCGCTTACGCAATTACCTGGTATACAGCTTCAAAACGACTCTCAAATGCAACAAGCTACTGATTTCGGAGATTTAGTTGTTTCCCCACGACGAGACAATAACTTTGAGATAGATCATGTCACATACAATGAGGATAACTTGCGAGATATGTCACCATCCATTTTATCCCAGCTTCAAGATGATCTCTCAGAAAATGAACTTGCAGAAATAAATATATTAGATATTCCTAAGTGTTCAACTAGTACTCGTGGAAAGTTAGTTGACTATAGTTCCTCGTCCGAATCTACCATTGAGGATTCTCAACATCAAGAACAGCATCGTAGACAGCCCCTTTTGAGCATTCCGTACGACAGGAATTCTCAGTTTTTTTCACCTATTCCTTCCACCTCCGGTATAAATATGCACCCTCAACGACTGTTAGATTTTTCTACGTCAGACGAGTCCGATCAAGAAGATTTTGATCGAAATATATTAAATTTCACCCATGCACAATATCCTGCAAGAAATATTAACATTTATACGTCGTCATCTGAGTCGGAAGAAGAAAATATCAACCCACAGTCTAGAGAAAAATACAGTTCATTAGCTACACATGATCGGGAAAGATCTGAGGATTCTGATGATAATTTACCACTTTCTAAAATTAAAGAAACTCCAGGCACTTCAGGCGCTAAGACACCATTTCAAAAACAAATTCCCACGCCAAATTTCGCAACAGTAAAGAATAAACCAAGGCGTAAAGCTTTAAATTATATCGGGCAAAAAGTTACCAAAGACTTATTTGACGCTGCCATAGAAAAAGGGAAAAAGAAAAAACCAAAGAAAACATCAATTCCTGTAAAAGGACAGCTAAAACAAAAAAAAGTAACGGTAAATCTACAGGAGAAAAAAATGCTAAAAAAAAGAAAAAAATGGAGACTGAAACTGCTGAAAATGAAGTGTGGTTTTGTCAAGCTTGTGAGATGGACAGGGTTGCCGATATGCGTCAATGTAAAGTGTGTGTTGGCGTGGTACCATGAGGACTGCGTAGGTTTGACAAAAGAAGACACCGATAATTTCATATGCCCAATGTGTAACTAAAAAGTCTGAGCAATATAATTGGTCTTGGACTCTTCCAAGACCATTATTGCTAAGAAGAAATAATTTTTATTTTATTTTTTTATACAATTGTTTCTGTAAGTATTGCTCATACTTTTTCTTCTCTTCTACCTGCAATTATAAGGTTCAGACTTTTTATTGTTGATTATGTTATTAGTTTAAGAGAAAATGAAAGATATTATTAGTGAAAACTTACTGTTGATTACGATTCTGTTTTTGTTTTTGAATTTTTATTTTTGTATAAGTTTTTAAGCTAAGTACAGTTTACCTTTTTATTAAAAATAGTTTTCAATATACCTAATATGGCCCACAATTGAAAATAAATGACCTATTAGAGGATGTTATAAGTATTATTTAGTTACGAACAAAGAAGATGGATCTCAAAATATACGCCATTATTAGTTTAAGTGTTGATTTTTTGTTTTAAAGCCATTTCAAGTTTCTATAGACATAAGAAGGCCCAATGTCAATTTTTTTACTGATTAATTAATCTAAAATATTTAATATTAAATAAAACTGCATATTGAATTTAGTTTGTAAAAAAATAATTTTGCTGGTATTAATATTACATAGATATGCCTTAATTCATAACGGGCTTTCTTGGGCTACTATGTTCCTAAGATGGCCCATTCACTATGTTTTAAAAAAGCGATTATTCTCTGTTGCGATGGTACAAAAAAAGTTGTATTTATTTAAAATGTGACATTAATAAACATTTTATATATTTGAACCAGTGGTTTTCCTAATCTCTTTTTTTTTACAGTTTTACAATGATTTAAAATTAAGTGGGCCTTATACGGCGCCTGTACCTTATACAGTCAACCATTAAAACAGAAGACGGTTCTCAATAATTAAATATCTCTTTCCTAGTTAATAGATTAAATCTGTTCAAACTTTAAGCCCTAAAAGAGTGTAAAAATAGGGTTTGTAATTTCAATTTAAGTAAAATTTACGTAATTTATAGATGATAAAATTAAGTTACATTTGTCATATAATACTTATTTCATACTTCTTTCGTCGTACATAATTACAACATTTTGTGATCAGTGACGTGCCCAAATTATGTCAAAATATTGTGTATAGATTCGAGGATTCGATGGCACGCGTGCCATAGGTTTACGATTCCTGTTTAGGCTTTTGATTTTATTGTTTTTTTTTTTTTTAGTACAACAGTCTTTCAGGGTTTAAAGTTTAAAAAGATTTTACAGGCAAAGGAGTAAAAAATATTTGCTCGCATTCTCAGTTTGAACGCATTTAACATAAACACATACTTATAGTACAAATTAGTATCAAAGTTCTGTTTTAGGCTGTTGATTTTTCTTAATTACCTTAAAAAATCATCTTTCAGATAGGGTTACTGAGGCGGCAAAATATGTTTATTGTCCTCGGGCGCAAAATTTCTAAATACGCCTCTGTATATGGGTCAGATCTCTGTATATATATACCAGCCGGCCCATTTCGGGGGGGGTTTGAACCCCCTAAACCCCCCCCTGGCTACGCCCATGGGATGGACGATCACAATCCAAATTATTTTTATTAAGTTCAAAGTCCACAACGTTTTCCCATTCAAAAGATTTTCGAAATCGTTAAAATACTAATTATGGGCTACAAAGAAATCCTTACTTTATATTATACCTAAACGCGAGAGTTTGTATGTACATAATAATATGTTTAGTTTTTCATGCAATAAAGTAAAGTAAAGAAAACACAAAGAATTTTGATGAAATTAGATATGGTAGTCTACCATATCTAATTATAGGAACGAAACATCAGTGAAAAATGTTGCAAAAACCGTGGAAAATTAATTATTCATATTTGAGGGCTTCCGTTGCGTGCGCTGTGTAAACCTGCGTTCAAGTTACCTAAAAATATGTAAGTATGAAAAAAATATTCCTCTTTAAATGATCTAAAAAGAATGTCCGCGATAGTATATACTATGTCTATCTTTTAAGATTGACTCACTATAACCCTTTTAAGGTAATCAAATTTTGTCGAAATTAATGCATTATTGCGCCATCAGTTGACGCGGACGAAGTCGCGGGCAATAGCTAGTCATGACATAAAAGGTACTTCTCATAGTATTTTACGCTAACACGGAGATCTTTGAACATTACTCTGCCGTTTATGGACATATTTGCAAAATTATTTTGTTGTTGTAAAGCCGCTATCCCCAACCCGCGGCCCGCGGGCCGCATGCGGCCCGCCGGGCCTTTAACTGCGGCCCGCGTGAAATCTGTAACCGTTAGATAAAGTTGTGAAAAAGCGTTCACAATTCCAAAAATCTCACTGAGTGGACATAATTATTATAATACATATTTGTTATTTTATTTTAGTTTGTGTCGTTAGCTCATCTTAAATGTTTAGTTTCACTCTTTTAACTACCTTGTGTTATTCTATTATTAAATCGTTAAAAGAGATGTTCTAGAAATGTATGAGGCGTGGGCCAGCCCTATGTACACTATATGTAAATATAGCTACATAATATAGTAGGTAACTGTTTCCTATGACCTATCCTTTATTTTATTTTATTTCACTTCGTTTCAATGCACATTTAAAATAAATTCGTCAAGGAGAGCAACACAACGTAAAATAAAACATGGCGGATTAGATCAGAATTAACCAAAGAATATCATTTTGACAATGACATGACTTTTCACAAAGAAAGACGTATGACACTCAAGAAGATGTCTCTTCCTAAAACTATCAACTACGTCAAAAGTCAAGTCAAAACAACTGTCAATGCCGCCCTAAAATAGGGCTATCGCATTAAAAAACTCTTCAAATAATCATTTTTGTACGCACGTACCCTTCTTCAAATTACTTTTTTAAAAGAGACACCAGGAGTACAACGGGTTTATGGCCCGGGTAAAAAAAAAGGTTGGGGACCACTGTTGTAAAGGGTTTAATTCGAAATTGGTCCTTTAGTCACTAAAGTTGAAACCTGATGATGCGATCCATGAGGAATCGAGGGAACTCCTCGAAATTTATATCAACACATAGGTATAGTGATTTTGCCTTTTACTGAAGTAACAAAAGTATATGCTACCAAAAATAAGATGTACCAAGGTATACCCTGGATCCAAAAGCACTGAACAGAGCTCCTCATTCTTTAAATATGGCGATAACTTACAGTATTCATCATCATCATCTTATTTACAATACCTAATGGAATCTTAGCGCGTATTCAATAATTATTATACATTCAATCGTTTATTTTAAACATTCTTAAGATGTATTTATAATAACTTAACAAAATAATAATAACTCCCCACGCCGATTTCGGTGACGGTGGCCGGTTTCATCAAAACCAGGCCAGTTACGCAGGAGTAATTTTATAGTGCCCAAGTGTACGCGCAGTACACAAGAGAACTCTCTCTTTCTTAACTCTCATAATCCAGTGGGACGGATAACCGACACGACTGACGAGAGATCATGCGTAGGTCCGACGCATGGATCATCATTCTTGTTAGACAATTTGGTGTTCAGCCTGCATTGTCCTAACCAAACTTGGAAACAACATTTTTTGTTGTTCCAATGCGGGAATCGAACTCACGACCTCCGAATCGACAGCCAATGCTCTAACCCCGCTATCCCCAACCCGCGGCCCGCGGGCCGCATGCGGCCCGCCGGGCCTTTATCTGCGGCCCGCGTGAAATCTGTAACTTAAAAATCAGCCAAGGAAAAGCCATTTTAGGAAAAAAAATAGACAAAAATAATTGTATTTTTTTATGAAAACCCCTTTTATATTAATTTTTATTTTGAATTATATATTGGAGTAAAAATCAATTATTTAGTATCTTGTGAATATTTAAAGTATTGCCATCGACTAAAGAAAGGACAAAAAATCGCGTTTTGTTGTCATAAAAAGGGCTTCTCCTTATATTATTTGTTTTATCTTGTTTTTTAGATATGATATTATGTTGTTATAGCGGCATCAGAATCAGTGACGGATTAAGACTACTTGATGCCCTAAGCAATCCACGCCTGTGGGCCCCTCTATCCGTATGTCAACTAGAAACGGTCTTTAAACCTTTACCGCCTAAAAACATTAGTTTTTTATAAAATAAGATGATGAGATGTAACGTACCTTAGAAGTGGAGTAATTTCGAGTCGCAATTTGCGACAACAATAAAAAAAACATTATTTCGTTTTTACCTTTCAGCTTTAAACCCTGAAAGACTGTGTAATGCGAAAAAATACAAATATCAATAGCCTAAAGCTGAACGTCGGTACTAAATTTTATAATATGTTCTTTAAGCCAAACACGAGCGAGCGAAGCAAGCGAGCAATTTTTTTCCCATTTTACAGGTTAAAATCTGTTCAAAGGTTAAACTAAAATATTAAATAACGGTGAACTTCAGAAAAGTACCATACAATTAACCAGCTGAAACAGAATATCGGTACTAAATAATTTACTATATTTTCATGTGAAACGCGAGCGAGCGAAGCGAGCGAGCAAAATTTTTTTCCTATTTAATAGATTAAATCTGTTTAAACTTGAAGCCCTAAAAGACTAAAAATATGATGATTTTGTAATTTCAATTAAAGTAAAATTTGCTTAATTTTTGATGTTGCAAAATAGATGACAAAATTAAGTTAGGTTAATTGTCATATAATACTTATTTCACACTTTTTTTCTTCGTACATAATTACAAAATTTTGTGATCAGTGACGTGCCCAAAATATTGTGCTATACGTTCGTGGCACGAAATATAGTTATTATATACTTTGTGTTTGAGGTATCTATACTTCGTGGTTCAAGGATTCGATGGCACGCGTGCCATAGGTTCACGATTCCTGTTTTAGGCTATTGATTTTATTGTTTTTTTTTTAGTACAACAGTCTTTCGGGGTTTAAAGTTTAAAAAGATTTTAACAGGCAAAGGAGTAAAAAACATTTGCTCGCATTCTCAGTTTGAACGCATTTAACATAAACACAGTCATACTAGTACAAATTAGTATCAAAGCTCTGTTTTAGGCTGTCGATTTTTTTTTCTAAAATAACTTCAAAAAATCATCTTTCAGATAGGGTTAATGGGGCGGCAAAATATGTTAATTGTCCTGGGGCGCAAAATTTCTAAATACGCCTCTGTATATGGGCCAGCCGGCCCATTTTGAGGGAGGGTTTGAACCCCGTAAACCCCCCCTGGCTACGCCCACGACGTCTACGTTTTTAACAAATCGGACTCTATGTATAATATCAATAAATTATCGAGCCTTTCTTGTATCATCTTTCTCCTTTTTTCATTTTTAATATTTTTAATTTTTAAAAATTTTCAAATTAGGCCTAAGTAGTAACCCTTTTTTGGTGTGGTTTTTGGTGACGTGAGAGTAAGACGTGATGCCCTAAGGATGGATTTTTTTGTGCTTATTCTGGTGCCCCCCCAGACGTGATGCCCTAGGCAATTGCTTAATTTGATTAAGGGTTAATCCGTCACTGATCAGAATTAAGACTTATGAAAATATCAGCTTTCTAGCTAAAGTGGTTCTTGAAATACAGCCTACGATGTAATAAGGATAGCATGCAGCGACAAGCCAGCTCTAGATAAAGTTGTGAAAAAGCGTTTACAATTCCAAAAATCTCACTGAGTGAACATAATTGTTATAATACATATTTGTTATTTTATTTTCGTTTTTGTCGTTATCTCATCTTAAATGTTTAGTTTCACTCTTTTAACTACCTTGTGTTTTTTATTATTAAATCGTTAAATTTAAATTTTAAACACCGTATTTTTGTCCCTAAAAATTTTGGTTGCGGCCCGCGACACCAGGAGTACAACGGGTTTGTGGCCCGCGTAAAAAAAAGGTTGGGGACCACTGCTCTAACCACTATACCACGAAGGTTTGTTGTAAAGTCCATACCAGGAAATTTGAACATGAGTTCTATAAAATATTGTAGGATATTGTTTGGGCTGCTATCGACTTCAAAATTAAGAAGATAGAGTAGAAAAATAGTTAAAATTTTCAAGGTCACGCGCTCATCGAGTAGTACGGGCGCGCGATTATGAATAGAATTTAAGTATTTTATAGGATAATCTGGTTAACATCTCTAAGGTCACATGTTATAAATATTTTTGGAACGAGAATCGAACACTGATTACGCTCCTTGAATATCTACTTTTGTTTTTGTTCAAAACCCAATATGTGCAAACAAGTTTTGATTATTTTAGTGGAATTTAATTTGATTCGTTAAATGTATTTATTGATGGGAGAAGTCATTGTAAAAGTTAGTAAAATAAAGCTTAAAATCTAAAAAAAAAACGTCATCAGCACTAAAATACTGTACTATCTTCTTTTCACTTATCAAGACCATATTGATATATTTATCAACTCGTATAGTATTACAAATAAGACAGTATTAACCCTTAACTGGTATCGTGACGTTTTCTTGATTTTCTAATAATTTAAGTATCGTGAGCAGCCGCCATTTTAAGTATTCTCATTACGTCGCTATTCGGAGCGGGTGCCGAACGTTCGGCGCCGTATCACTTACTGGAACCCAGGTATGCACGTGTTGGGGGCTGCGTGGCCCCCACGATACCAGTTACGTTAAGTTTTTTTTTGCATAGCAATTTTTATGTTTGTTATTTTTTACAGTTATTAATTCAAGATGTCGCGGCCTTTGAGTGATAAAGTAAAAGAAGTACTCTTACACGAAGATTCTGATTCCGAATCAGTAATTGGTAGTAGGCCAGAAGAAGAATGTTGTAGTGATAGTGAAGTTATAAGTAATTGTGAAGATCCAATAACACTTCATTTGTTGAACGATAATCAGGACGTGGATTCCGATACGGAAGCGTCTTCCTTCTATTTGCAAAGTTCATAGTAGCACAAAAACACTATGTGATAATTGTCTAGACTGAACAAAGTTTCATACTAGTATTTTGTGAGCTTTAAGATAAGAAGTGATTTATTTCATGTTGATTTTTGTGAAATTTTGATTAGAGATTATAAAACATTGTTTGTTTTTTAGTTTACGTATTATAGGTTAAGTAAAATAATGTTATTTTTGATTTTAACTCTATAAACTATAATTTTCATTGATATTTGTGACGTAGAAAAAAATATTAACAAAATATTGATACTATTTTGTGATCTCTTCTAGTATTGAAGTAAAAAGATTTATATTAATAAAAACTATTTGATCGCAAAAAATAAGCCTATTACATATTATTTCTGAGCATTTATTCAAATACATACTTAAAATTTACTTGCTAGAAGAAAATATATTATGGGGGCCGCACGGCCCCCACGATACCAGTTACGTATGTCAAATTTACGATACCAGTTAAGGGTTAAAGTCGAAATATAGGATGTTCAACTGGATCAGCTTAAAAATTTAAAACAAAAAAGTATTCCAGACTACTAAAGTATTATCTACGAAGACAAGTTGCCCTCAGTTATGCTGTACATCATCCTGATGTCAGTGGGCGTTATTGCATACTTTTTTCTGTAAAAGGAAACATCTATTGTCAGCGCACGAAGAAAACAAAGAACTGCAGCTGCAACCGACGGAGTCTTATGAATCATCAGTCGTCTTCAACGCACCTCACACTTAACCTTCAATTGGTGACGTGCCGTCAATTTGACGTCGCGCGAGAAAAAGAACGAAATATCTTTCGAACGGCTCTTTCCCCGACCCCGCTCCCCTTAGTAGCTGCTTGTTTCTCAGTTTGGCATCCGCCTTTGCCCAAGTTACACGTCGCGCGTCTATAAGTCAGGAGATAGTGGGTACCCGACGTCAATTTGACGTTACTTCACCAATAGTGTCAGGATTTTTTAGTATTACTTAGTTGTTATTTTTGATTAAAAATGAATCCAAACGACGAAGATTTTGAACGTATTGTTACTGAACTGTTAAATCAGAGTGCCAGCGATATTAGTGACTCTGAGGATCATGATTTGGATGAAAATTACTGCTTGGAATCCGATCACGATACCAGAAGTGGGAGAAAATGGAGATCAAGATCCATCCTCTGACTCTGATAATCAGCCGCTTATTAATTTTGCAAGCAACAGGCCGTATTATTTAGGGAAAAAAGTTGGAAATATACAGCCGTTCAAGTGGTATAAAAATCCACACCGAAGCAGTGTCAGAACTCCGAGACATAATATTGTCGAAGTTCAAAGGTCCAGTAAAACGAGCGATTGCACTGAAAACGTAGATTTTTGGAATATTTTGTTAAGTGAAGATATTTTACAGATAATTGTTTTACATACTAACAGAAAGTTAGAAGAAATGAGGCGAAAATATGCAAAAGAAGATAGACCAGGGCCTCTAGTCAAGGTGCATTCGAAAATTTCGACAGCGAACTTCTTAATCAAAAATGTATGGAATTTTACATAAGTCATCGTTAAGTGACATGTCGCTTGCGATGCCCTATGTCAAATCCCATACATTTTATTGTCGAACTTCGTCGTCGAAATTATCGAACGCAGCTTGACTAGAGGCCCAGAATTGAAGTACTTAGATATTACAGAACTACGTGCTTTGGTTGGATGCTTGTTATTTACCGCAATTTTCAAAAGTAACAAAGAAGATATTGGATCTCTGTTTGCAACAAATGGAAAAGGAAGGGAAATTTTTCGATGTGTATTTTCACAAAAACGTTTTCTTTCGTTATTATCAGCTTTGCGTTTTGATGATCCTAACAACCGAGAAGAAAGAAAAAGGACAGATCCAGCTACACATATATCTGAATTATATGATATTTTCATCTCAAATTGCCAAAAATATTATACTCCAGGTCCTTGTATGTGCATTGATGAAATGCTTGTTCGATGCCGCTGTCGTTGTAAATTTCTTATGTATATGCCAAAAAAACCAGGCAAGTATGGCATAAAGGTTATGTGCATGACAGATGCTTCCACTAATTACCTTTATAATGCTTATATATACTGTGGAAAAGACACTGATGGGCAAGGACTGACCGCTGAAGAAAAAGAGTTTTCTAAACCAACACAAAGTATTTTACGTCTGTCAAAACCGATTCAAAATACAAATAGAAATATAACGGGAGACAATTGGTTCTCATCAATTGAAGCAGTGAAGCTTTTGAAGAAAAATGGCCTTACTTATGTGGGTACTGTGAATAAAAGCAAACGAGAAATTCCACGAGAATTCTTGCCTATTAGATCGAGACCTGTTGGAGAAACTTTGTATGGCTTTACCAAGGAAATGAGTATGATTTCATATGTACCAAAAAGTAACAGAGCTGTCGTTTTGTTATCATCCATGCATCATGATAACTGTAACGATCGTGAAGGTGAAAAACCTGAAATAATATTGTTTTACAATTCCACTAAAAATGGGGTTGACGGTTTGGACAAAATGTGCAGTAATTATTCTTGCATTCGGAGAACAAAGCGATGGCCATTAGTCCTTTTCTATCGTTTGATTGATATATGTGCAGTTAATTCTTATGTTCTATACAAGGGTCACAATTCAGAAACTACAAAAAGTATTGACAGATACACTTTTTTAAGTGTAGTAGCTGACAAACTTTGTGCACCTCACATGTTACGCCGTTACAACAATCTGAAAATTTCGCGTGATGTTCGTGGCGCTATCAAGAGAATATTAAAAATAGAAGACATAGACCCGGCTCCACATACATCTGACAAGCTAGAAAAATGTGGTACTTGTTCAATATGTCCAGCAAAAAAGAAAAAAAGAACATCATACCTATGTAAGAAATGCAAGAAACCTGCATGCCTTGATTGCTTGGAAAAAATATGTGTCAGATGTTACGATGATTAATTTTATTTTTTTATATGAAACTAGTATTCAAGCTTAATCTAATTTCATTAATTACTTAATTAACATTAAGAAAAAATATAATACCTTTGTGTTCTTTTGTGTTTTTTTTTAGTTTTTGTTGTTTGATCTCATGCCTATGAAAAAAGTCCAAAAATTGATACCAAATTTGTATAAGTTTTTTCTAAATAAATGATTCTATTAAAATGCAATAAAAGTGTCTTATTCAAAAGGAAAAGTCCTCATTTTGGATATACAGTAATTTATTCCTCCCCCCCCCCCCCCCCCCCCCCCGGGCAGGTAGTCTCCAGTATTTTGGCTTTTTAAATGTACGTCAAAATGACGGCACGTCACCAGTACTGTGACTTATTTTCACGTCACCAGTTGAAGGTTAAGAGAGGAGTTATGTCCCCATAGCATAGTTCCAACCGACACCACTGTAAACATTATCGGCTTAGTAGGTGCAGAAATCCGACACCAGCATCCGACGCCTTGCGTAAACATAGTGTGGCGGACCAATTAGCGCCACCAAACTGAATAGCGCTATCGAAGTTTTCTAAAATCGGCACTATATATACGACATCTGAAAAGCATACAATTGGGCTTCGGCCTAACCGAGCCTACCACCTAGCTCGGTCGGAGATCTCCCTCTGGGGCATCTACCACTATTTCCCACAATAGCAACCGCCGCCAATGCCCTGCATGCAGTCATCGTTTTTGTGACGGCGCCCGCCGCCACCCCGCATGAAGCCGTCGTAGTCGGATAAGAGGGGAATTCACCTCCCGCAACCATTCATAAGATGTAATCATAACAATTATAGGCCTCAGATGTAAGTTGAAAGTTAAAGCCACCTGTCATTAAGCAATACCTGGCAATACTTGCAGCTGTTTTCGAGAAACCTTTTTAATATTTTGTAAGTGGTGTGGTATTTCATACACTATTTTGTCTGTAGGAAAACAAAACTATACTGTTAGTCATGTTAAATAATAAAATACATAACCTTATACATATTTATTTAACACTTCACTAAGATCACTTAGTCCGTAGTCACTTTTCACTTAGAAACCCTCCTGATAGGCCTTGGACTCGAGCCGTGCCTGCAACAACTCGAGCTGCCGACGAGCCTCACACTGTGGGAAGTTGTTCAACTCGTAGTACTGTGGTGCTATCTTGAGTAGCCATTCCGCTGAAAATTGACAAACACGTTGTTAAAAAAACCAAATAATCTAGACATAAAAAACAATCGTGAATCGCGCTTTCGTCCCAGGAAACACTTCGAAATCTGTCATTTGAATAAAACACTATAATATTTTTTGTAAGTTATTTAGTAAACGTATTGCATAGTGCGAAGGGCCATTTCTGCGTATAGTTGTTCTTTTTTTTTTTTAATAATATCTATGGACGCTCCACACCACGTCAATCTGGCCCCGTGCTAAGTATCCGAAAAACATGTGTTACAGGTACCAGACAACGGGAAGTATATTTAATACTTTAATACTATACATATATTTAAGATTTTTATTATATTATACACATATTTAATATTTAATACACATCCATGACCCAGGAACACAGAAAAACTTTTTGTTCCGTCGGCAGGATTCGAACCTGCGACCTCCGGCTTGAGCACCAAAGCGCTGAACCACTGAGCCACAGAGGTCGTCATTCTGCGTACGTAAGATCGATTTGGTTAGGGAAATGCCAATATTCATGTGTCGCCATCAATGGCATACGTATATAACTATGGGAGCCACGCTTCGGCATGAATGGGCCGGCTCGACCGGGTAAACACCAGCCTCACAGAAAACCGGCGAGAAATAACGCTTGCGTTGTGTTTCGCCGAATGAGTGAGGTTACCGGAGGGCCGAAGGGGGTTGGGGATTTTAAGTACTGGGAACGCAAGTAGCAACACCAGATGAGTTACAAATGTTACTCCTCTGGTGTTTCGTGTGTCCATAGGCGGCGGTAATCGCTTCATGGCGATCCATCTGCTCGTCTCTTGCTTTATTTCATGAAAAAAAAAAACACAAAAAATCGTAACACTATCGTTTTCGGACATATATAAAGTGCCTACTAATAAAATTATTTATATAACTGATAAGCTATTCAATGTTGCTATGTTTTTCTAATACGTTGGAAGAATTACTTCACAGACGACAGTAACAGCTAGTCTCTTTTTTGTAAATAATTTTACTAGTAGGGTTTTAATTATTGAAGTGAAAACTGATGCGTCACGCTCTTAGATGAAAGGATCGATCGGGTGAACTCAGGACCGCCGAGTATATCTGAGCGAGAAAACACCGCACACACAATATATCTTCGTAGACTTTGAGGCTCTAAGGTGTTATATACGCGTGTGTGTATGTGTGTGTATTATATATATTAAAGTTTATTTACGTTTGATGTCGGTCACTGTACGTATGTAGTTCTTGGTGGTGAGCACAAACTCATTATAGATGACCCAATCGGGCTTGTGGTCGAGGCAAGTCGACGGATGGAGCTGCACTACCTGGTTGTCTTTCACCGTCAAGTAGTGACCAGTGCGCTCCAAATGAGCTACCTGCGAAGGGAAAATAATGTCAAATACACATTTAGGAGCATTCAAGTATTATGTAACGCAATTTGGGGGGGGTCTTGTAAAACGTTACGATGCGTTACACGGTGGGTTCAAACAACATGTTAGGGAGTAATTTGGTCAGTTTATTTCTTGAATACTTAAAACGTTTAGATTTATAGAAATGATAAATAAAATCTCAATAACGCCACAAACACATGGCTAGCGGATACAAAACATAATAATCCTTTAGCTGACTTCATTCAATCAAATTGCATTTAAGATTAGTTTTAAACAGAATCGAAAAATTCAACAACTTTGTAACTAGATGCAAAAATCAACAACTTTGTAACTAGATGCAAAAATCAACAGCTTTGTAACTAGAAGCAAAAATCAACAACTTTATTAAGACTAGAGATCGCCCTGTGGTCGAAATTGGCTCATAATAATTTATATAATCTTTAAGTTTGAACTTTAATTATAAGGGTTATTTTGCATCTTGGATAGAAATAATAAAAAATAATAACAAATGTTGTAACCAAAATTGTGTCTATCAAATGCACGGTAGTAGTTAATAATTTAATCTAAAGAAGTGTTTGTTGTTGATATTTTTACTAATTGTATGTACCTATTTCTAATCATTATTTTAAAAATATATTACATCTACACACCCTCCACATAAACTAATGTAAAAAATATGATAACGTTACCTGCATAAAAAATCCGTTTACAAGCGCTTTTCTGATGTTAATATAGTAGTCTTTACTTGTAAACTCGGTACTCGTTCTTTTGAGGCTAAATCTGTTGAAACAAACATGTTTTGTTAAAAAAATCATAAAAATAAATAAAAATAACTCCCCCCCTACAACGATTTCAGTGACGGTGGCCGGTTACATTGAAACCAGGCCAGTTACGCAGGAATAATTTTACATTGTCCAAGTGTGTGCGCAGTACACAAGAGCACTCTCTCTTACATTACTATTATAACCCAGTGGGACGAATAACCGACACGACTGGCGAGAGATAAGGCACAGGTCCGACTTTTTACTTGACAGACAATCAGGTGATCAGCCTGGATTGTCCTAACCAAACTTGGAAACAACATTTTTTTTGTTGTTACAATGCGGGAATCGAACCCACGACCTCCGAGTCGACAGCCAAGCTTTGAATCATTGAATAAGAAATTGAATTATTTTAATAGCAGAACTTACCTATCCATAATTCTACTCAGCTGTTCTCTTACATTATCACCAGATTTGAGAGATCTGTAGTTTATGAAATTGTCATAGCACCAGTGGGGATCCTCCATACCTAAAATACAAAGTAAAAAATATAAGGTTCGATAAAATCAATTACGGATATATTGAGTATATGATCTATTGCTTATGTAAAGACATTTGAGTAGAAAAATAATTGTCATACTAGATTTTTTTATTTTTATATATTTGAGTTGCTTTAAGAGTTTTGCGTTTTGCGGAGAGTCACCCATACATGAGACGATTTTTTACTTTGATTATGATAATTATTTTTTTGCCTAAACGTCTTTACATAAGCAGTGGATCATGTGCCCAAAGTATCCGTAATTGATTTTCGGAGACATCTATACATATAATAAATCTGTAGAGGGGTCATGTCTGTACATTAAAGATATCTAAGTGAAAATCAAAAGGGGTCTATAAAGGCCACAGAACCTAAAAATAACGTTTTTGAAAAAAATGTCTGTCTGTCTGTCTGTCTGTCTGTCTGTCTGTGTGTTTGTTATCACATCACGCCGAAACCACTGGATGGAATAAAATGAAATTTGGCAGGTAGGTAGCTTAGGACCTGAAGGGTAAAATAGGATACTCTTTATCCCGCAAAATTAAAGGGTTCCCATGGGATCTTCAAAAAACTGTACCTACCTGTTTGACGTTATTTCAGGCAATCTACTCGACGAATTTAAATAAAACTTGGCACAAAGGTAGATTGGAACATGAAATAACTAACAGTATTTTTTTTTTTCTTGGAAACCAAAACGGTTCCCACGGGATCATGAAAAAACTGTATTTTTGAACTTGCTTTACAAACCGAAATAAATCAACATTTTTCGCATTTCGTTCAGGCTCTTGAAATATTTGCGTTCGAAATTCAAAATTAAGCCGCATACATAGGCTGTGTTCCGCGGAAAATAAAACGTAGGCAAAATGGCAACCGCTGGTATAAAATAAGCAAAATGGCGCATTATGTTAGCATTATTGAAGTTAGCAAAATATGTGCCCTGGCGGATAATCTGTTTTTTTTAACGCTAGCAAGCGCTAACAAGCTCTATTTTCGGCGGAACACAGCCATAGTCATTTTACCGTATTGATATTGACTGAGCAGAGTAGAAGAATAACTGTTTTATAATTTCAAATACTATTCTATTCTGTGAAAAAATATTTTCAACTTTTATAACATTCGTCTTCTTTAATTTTAGTGAAATAAACTTTAAATTGATGTTAAATCTTTGAGTACCTATCCTACCATATTATAGGTACTAAGTAATAGGCAATCGGACAATTTTTTTTTATTGCATAAATGAATAGTACTCTTAAATATGAGTAACTTCTCAGAAGAAACCGTATATCAAAAGTCAATATTTTCAAAGGTACAGCGATTTGTATAAAAAATTTCGCGAGCCTCCTAAAAACGCTCCATACTAAAGTCGACCTACAAATGACGTCACTTGTAGGTTATAGTATATGAAGTAGTAGGTATATGAAGTATATGGCCGCAGGAATATATTTAATATTTGTAAATATCTCCGATATTTATGCGTTTAAGTTCATACTTACCATAATGAATGTTTTTGTATATGATGTGAGTAAACTAATGATGTAGGTTTTGTTTACCAATTTCGCAAAAAAATAAATTTTTTTGGTATAAAGAATTTGGCGAAATTTTGTATACAAATCGCTGTACCTTTGAAAATATTGACTTTTGATATACGGTTTCTTCTGAGAAGTTACTCATATTTAAGAGTACTATTCATTTATGCATTAAAAAAATCTGTCCGCTTGCCTATTGTATATTACCTAATACTGAACTTGAAGCTTGGTAGGTATAACGCGTTTCAAATGAGAATAGGAACGTCAATGATCAAATAGCACTTAAAAAGTGCGATTTTCAGAAAAACTTATGTGCATATAGGTAAATATTAATAGTCTTGCATCGAATTTAAATAAAAACGTAAAATAGTAATCAATAGGGAATATGCACGTATTTTTTTTATTTATTTATATAAATATATCTTGTTTAGTAAACCGTATGGTAAAATCAGTTTTTTGATATCATTAAAAATAATGAAGATATGAACGTTTAAAGTGGTCTATTAGACAGAGAGATCCGACGTGTATCGTGACGTCACATAACACGACTTTCATAGAAAGTTCATACTAAATTTCGTTTTGCTAGAAAGAGATAGATTACAAACTTTGACCGCTCATATCTTGCTCATTTATCAACAGATATTGAAAATTTTCTCGCCATTTTCTTTATTTTTCTGTCTAGTAACATATTATTATATTTTAAGCTATTTTTATATTTTATGCATATTCCCTATTAGCAAAACATAAATTTAACTATCATAACAGTCTAAATTCAAAACAATATGGCACCGACTCGATCCTATTCTCATTTGAATCGCACTATATCTTATTACGAATAATGGTGTCTACAGACACACGAATTCGATACGGAGCGTACAGCGGATCTGGTACCCTCCGTACCAAATCCGAGCATGTGTAGGGCAGTCCGGCAAACATAAGAAGAAGGCGAAGAGTTCGCAGCTATCCGCATCGGATTTGGTACGCTCCGTACCAAATCCGTGCGTGTGTAGAGCAGTCCGGCGGTTAGGCCGTACAACGGTGTCAGTGTTGCCAACTTAGGGATTTACCACCCAAAATTAGGGAAAATATCTACGGGGGTTTACTAGGAGCCAGGATGTTTAGAGTTTACTCCTTATGAATCAATTTGTATGTAAAAATAAAAATTATTTAAATGTATGTATATTGTCAGGGATATGAAAATATAATATTGGGAGTGAAATCAGATTAAGACAAGTTAGTTTTATGTTACTTACGCGTAAGTCTTTATGTTAAACACATAACCTTTCTTTCTAGCTTATTATCTCTTAGACCTGTTAATGGTATAATTATCCTGGGGTAAAGTTTGGGGAGAAATATTTTTGACAGTTGATATCACTGCCTGTTATCAATGAATTTCAGGAATCATCGCGTCGTCGAAAAACAGCACTGTAAATAGAACTCTGTGCTAATGCAATAGAACTGAAAATCAAACACACGAGTGTCGAGCTTTTCGGTCCACTGCATCGTACCAAATCCGTGCGTGTGTAGCGACACCGGATTCGGTCTGCGGATATGGTCCGCTGTACGCTCCGTACCAAATTCGTGTGTCTGTAGCACAGAATACAGAAATCATCCAGAAGCCGTCAACACGCTTGAAAGTGAGGCCGTCACAACCACTCCAAATTGGAATGGTTATCCACACATAATATGTTGCCACAGAATAACGGAATATTTTACCCAACTTTTTTTGAATTAATTTTTATTGAATAGCTAATTGTCGTAATATAACAACGCGATTTGTTTTATAAGTGTAAAGAGTAAAGATTAATTTTATAAATACCGATTTCGCCATGGTTTTGGACACAGTGCGCTGCATACAAATGTGATCGAACGCTCATTCTGCATGTTTTGAATTCTGTGGTCTGTAGATGCCTACTCTGCAGCAAACCGCAAAAGTTTTTACAATACCTATACTAATATTATAAATGCGAAAGTGTGTCTGTCTATCTGTCTGTTACCTCTTCACGCTTTAACCGCTGAACTGATTTTGATGAAATTTGGTATAGACATACTTTGAGTCCTTGTAAAGGACACCGTAATTTTTCGGCATAAAAAGTATCCTATTACTTTTTATGCCGAAAAAGTACGGTGTTTCTGAGGGATAATGTATTATTCTGTGTATATTTGACTGTCTTTCACTGCTAAAAGGTTGATCCGATTTTAATGAAAGTTGGTATGGTAGTGGTTTATGCTTTGGACAAACGCGCAGTCCACTTTTTTCCCAAAAAGATGCAGTGTTCCCGAGGGATAATATATTATTTTGTGGATATTTGACTGTTTTTCACTGTTAAAAGGTTGAACCGATTTGAATGAGAGTTGGTATGGTAGTGGTTAATTCTTTGGACAAACGCGTAGTCTACTTTTTATTCCAAATCTATACTTCTATATTAATATACTACTATTAATATACTAATATATTATACTTCTATACTTAATATTATAAATGCGAAAGTGTGTCTGTCTGTCTGTCTGTTACCTCTTCATGCTTTAACCGCTGAACCCGGGAAAGGACATAGGATTTTTTTATCCCGAAAAAGTAGTGTTCCCGCGGAATAATATATTTACGCGGGCGGAGCCGCGGGCAAAAGCTAGTTATATAATAAAACATTAAACAAATAATTCAAAGTATTATAATATCATCGTATACTAAGGTGCTCCCTCTACTGGAGCATTCGCGTGTGTAATGTAACGATACACATCCGAACATTACATCAGTGTAGGAAGATTACCGAGCATTACAATGCTCACCTTGTAATGATCCCGTCCGCTAGGCGCTCATAGTCGAACCTATAAAGTTACATTACACGCGAATGTCCGTCAGTCAGGGAGGTAGTACCTATTGTACCAGTACCAGTGATCAGACTTAGTAAAGTAAGTAAATCTTTTAAAGGTCAATGTATACGCCTTTACAATAGAATCCCAGAAAACGTTCAAAATCTTTCCATTAATAAATTTAAAAAAGCTGTTAAAGAACGTTTGTGTGCTAAAGCTTATTATAAAGTCAGTGATTTCATTAACGATTGCACACCTTGGGAATAAGATGGCCCCATGCAAGGCTGCTTTTATGTACTTAAGTATATTCTTTGTACTTATGACTAATGTTATATAGATTAAGTTACAACATTGTAAAAATATTTTTTGAAAAGAACAATTTTCCCATCTTTTTGCTAAAAGGTGGCCCCGTGCGAGTTTCTTACGCCGGTTCTTCTCGCCGGGCTAGTTTCCGAACCGGTGGTAGGCATCATGTAGGACAATTCTATAAGCGTTATATTATAACCTACATGGAAATAAAAATTTTGAGTTTGAGTTTTGAGTTTGTAATGAAATGCTCAAAGTCGAATCTATAACGTTACACTACACGCGAATGTTCCAGCACCTTTTACACACAATATTTACAAGCATATGTATGCGCAACCGTATTCGTATTTCGTACACGCACACACACGTACAGTGGTACCCGGCCGAAAGGTATGCGCATCCAGTAATCAAATCATTTCTGTCTAACAATGCCAGTAGGAATAAAGCGAACTGTCACTGCTTTGTACGCATAGGTGTTTAATGTATATTTTATACTAGGCATGTTGAGGCAAAGTGTATCCAGTTAAATGACCCAACTTTTGCGATTTTGGGACCATTTTGACATTTGAAGTATGGTGAAAACAAGATGGCTTACATTTGCAGTATGGTGAAAACCAAGATGGCTTACCTTTTTCTTGTATGAAGATTTGGTCCGTCAAATATCATGTCTTTAGTTTTAAAATCTTTGTACGTAAAATACAAACAAAGATTTCAAAACTAAAGATAGGTTATGACATCTGACGGACCAAATCTTCATACAAGAAAAAGGTACGCCATCTTGGTTTTCACCATACTGCAAATGTCAGCCTTATCTTATAATTACTAAAATTTAGAGAATTTACGAGTATGTAGACTCTCACTCAGTGAGCGAGGGATAGAAAAGTACGCCTTCGACGGCGCCCCGGGCGATCGCCCAACCATACCACCCCCCCACCCCCCTAACGCAGCTACTGCATATAAAAGTATAAAAAATTACTTTGTTTGAACGCGTGGTAAACGTTGAGCATGGTGAGATGGTCTCCGTCAATGTGGGCAAAGCGCATCTTAGCTTCGTCCGCCGCCTTGCGAGCTTCGTTGGGTCGAACAAACACTTGGGGCACTGGAATAAAAAATAAAAAAATAATAATTAAAAAAAACAAATAAAAATAGAATTCTCTAAGAATTTGTTATAAAAACTTAAAACACTTTCTATTACAGAAAAAGAAAAAAAAATCTCGACGATGCGATGATGTCTTAAATTAACGACGTTTTGTCCTTTAAATCCATTTACAATAATACTAGATGTCGCCCGCGACTTTGTGCACGCAAAAGTTAATTTTGCAGAAAGTAGAAACCATAGATAAAAAAGTAGCCTATGTCCGTCCCCGTGGTCTACTCTACATCTGTGCCAAATTTCATGAAATTCGGTCCAGTAGTTTCGGAGCCCATTCAATGCAAACAAACAAACTAGCAACTTTGCCTCTTTATTATATTAGTAATATACAATGTTATAAATGCAAGTAGCGGTATAATAATATTTTTTGTAAACAAGACAATATGACCTCATTATGCTACCAATTTAAATGTCACTCATTCACTGTGCAACAAAAACAAAAAAAATCAATAATAATTATAAAAAAAACTATAACCCGTTGTACGTGAACTTTTGGCTTCGCCGTAGTCGGGTAAAATGACACATTAATAATTAGGTCTCAACATTTTTTTTTTTTTCAGAAAGATTAAAGATCTGAAAATAGTTTTAAACATCTAAAATTATAAAACGTCATTACCTGATAACATAGCAGTGATGGAGAGTATCTCATTGGAACAGTTGTGGTTGCAGCTGGCTATTAACATCTTCGCCAGTTGTGGGTCCAGCGGGAACTCGGCCATCACAGCCCCGAGATCGGTTAAATTGCCATCGTCATCTGAGAACAAACCATGTGAAGCAGACAAGCTCCTTTAAAGTATAGCCCAAAATAACTTTTTATGGTCTGAACTTATGGACCTGTATCTTATATATTAAACGAGCAAATATTGTATATGTTAAAGTGAAATATGTATTTATATGCATTTTCGATAGCGCGATGCAGAAGCGCGAACACCGAGTCGCGAGTGCCGCCAAAACGTGTCCCTGCATTTTAAATATGTAATATCTTCGAAAATATTGATTTAAATTACATGCTGTAAAAGGCCATATTGGTCTATCTGGGGGCACGGTAGTGCCCCCATGCCAAGACGACAATATTAAATACTCAGTGTATTTAAGGTACTAAATTAAATAAGGATTAATGCTATATTACTTAAAATCGCTTCGTAAATAAGCTATAAATTTAAATTAAAGTTAAGGATAAAAATATGGTTATTGTGGGTTATCCCTAAGAGATAAACATATGCCATCGGGGACTTTTTTGTAGGCTTTTTTAAGATGAACAAAACTGTTGTACATTATTTTGATCTATATATACTTGCACTTTGAGCAAATAAAGAATTATTATTATTATTATCTATCTCGTAGGGTTCAGCCAGCGTTTGCAATGTAAGCGCAAAAAATGTGTTTATTTAGAACATTAGAAACCTCTAAAATTATATGTGTACCTCTCCTATGTTATCGTGCATAACTAAAAATCTTCTCGTTGAATCACTATCCGTTAAAAAAACCGCATCAAAATCCGTTGCGTTTTAAAGATTTAAGAATACATAGGGACAGACAAAAAAAGGTACTTTGTTTTATATTATGTAATGATTCGGTGTTTACAGCATTAATTACCCTCTTGTTTATATTTTTTTTTGTAATTTTCCTATGTATATTTATAAAAGTACAATAATTTCAATGGTGCCGTAATGAACATAACAATATTATTCCCTTAAAATCTTAACTTAATTGGTAATGTCTTTTTACAAAACATATTAGTTATTTAGTGATTGAGTATTGACGAGTAAGAGCGTACGCTCTATATTTTTTAAAGGGACAGAAATCATTCTGTCCCTTTCTTTAGTACTGAAAAAAAGATCAACACTGCCTCTGGCGCGTGCGGTTTGTCACTCACCAGTGTGAACTGTGACGTCGTATTGTGAAGTGTTTTGTTGCGTCAGAGACTGTTTTTATTGATACGAAGTGCGAAATTAATAATTAATTAGGGTTTTGTTTATTCAGTATACTGTCATGAATATGAAGCGGTCATGTGTATGAATGTTTTAAAAACCCCCGTACGAGAAGGATGTTGAATTTAATTCATGAGCTGGTGAGTCCTGTATAAATGATTTTAATAAGTAAACTTAAAAGTGTAGTGCAGCAGACGAGTCCTGGGGAGTTATTCTCTAAGGATGTGAGCCTTGTACCAGCGCTGCCCCAGCGACGACGTCTTCGAGAATAGCATAGCATCGGCTAGCATAGTGTGGAACTTGGGATTCTTCGCAGCTAGATGGACCGACAACCATAAGGCGGCTGGGGGAGACTGGAGACAGGACGGGGCTCCGTAGCGCAGCCTGGGAGAGGCCTATTGTCCAGCAGTGGACTGCCATAGAAAAGTATTTAGTTTGATTGAATATTAAGTTGATGTTTTTTTCTTACACCACTCATGATAATTTCTTATTTATGTCATCCACATTGGTAAAACTAATTTAGTGCGCATTCTTGGACTTCTTTTAATTTGAAATGGGTTTGCTCTTGGTCTGAGGTGACAGAGACTTATTTATCATGAGCTCGATGAATCCAGATTTGAGACGTAAATCTTTAGAAGTTATTTCAACCTTTTTCAGAGAACCAATCTTTAAATACAAAGTCTTCGGCTGAAGAGGAATATATTAAAAAATCCACTGAAACGAGTGTTGAGTGGTAATGAAATCCATGAAAAAAACATACGATTTGCGTGGTACGTAAATATAATTAATAGCTGTTTCCCGCGGCTCCGCTCGCGTACATATACTACCGACTATGCCACGGGAACACCTTATGTTTTAATCCAGAGCCTAAACTACTACCATACCAAATTTCATCAAAATCTGTTTATTAGTTTTTGCGTGAAAGAGTAACAAACATCCATCCATACATCCATACATCCTCACAAACTCACATTTATAATATTAGTAGGATAGGATTAAATATGTCAACCTTTTAATGCTTGCTAATGCTATTATTATTCATAATTCTCAACCATTTCCATGTAAAATATCATCTAACAATTATGATGAGAGCGATGATGATTTTTGCTTCCGATGCAGTTTTACTTCCGATGACACACCTAGTATTTATAAGCAACCAATTTCTAATCTTGAAGATAGTAGTGCTCGTTCTGAAAGCACTACTTACAGCTTAAGATTTGAGTTATCTAATTAAGTTAATAATTGACTCAAATCTTCGTTCTCCATCAGCTTTTTCAAACTTATCTTTGTTGTTAGACAATGTCGACTTTGTGGCTTCTCCTACAGCTATTTATAAAACTAAATATGCCAGCACGTCTAAGCATATGCCGCAACAATATGACAATAGGATTACTGTTCTCTCTGGCGTTAAATTACCATCTCCTGAAACAGAATGCCCCAACAATCAGTCATCCCATTCGCAAATAGAGGGATGTACTAAAGATGAGACATTAAAAGTGAACCAAATCGACGATACTGTAGTAGATGATGATACTTTGAAAAAAAAAATCGAGAAAACGATGCCTGTGAGGAAACTGTAGAGCTTCCATTTAATAATGATATTACATGTAAAACCAAAAAAGAAAAAAATATATTATAATCAGTTTAGGTTGCTAGACCAATACCAGAAAAAGTACCTTCTTGTAGTGCTAACATACAAGACCCACAAAATCGTTTAATAGACAATGAGAATAGGGATGCTCGATGATCATCGATGTAAGACGATACAACATCGATGTTTTAAAATCGATATTACATAATTTAAAACATCGTAACATCGATGACACTATGTAAAACACCGTAACATCGATCGAGTTGGACATGCCCTAAGTCGAGTTGAGTTATTTTCTTAAAAATCCGTTGACTGATCTAAAGCAAGATCCTATGCAAGTTTGTAACAATGTTATTGGTTCTACAATTGATCTCCTGTCTATGTAGGGTTCTACTTACCCAAAGTTGAAAAAACTTGCGGTAAAATATTTAAAGCCTATTGCGACATCAACGCCATCGGAGCGATTACTTTCTAAGGCTGGTTCAACCCTATATCAACAGCGCAACAGGTTGAAAGGTTCTGCGATTTCAAAATTATTAATTTTTACAGTCAATTGACAAAAAATATTGGAACTTAGGTATAATGTGTTCCTCCTGATATCTCCAATATAAAATTTCTTTGTTTAATAAAAAAAAAGTGTGATTTTATATAGTTGTTTTATTTATTGATGACAGACGGCCGTGACGACGTTTGCAAAAAAAGCATCGATGTCGCCTGACATGGAATCTCGAGGCAGAAAAATGTTGAGGATGGTCGATGATCAATTTAATATACAAGCTAGAACTATTGATGAACCTCAGATTAATGAAAATTTAGAAAAATCTAGTTTTGAAGAATACTAAAGTTTTAAAAAGACAAATGCTACTTCTAAAATTAATTCTACGCTAATGATTGAGAAGTGGATAGATGGCAATGACTTCAGGACCAATACCGATGATACCTGAAACTACAGAAGCGATTAATTCATCCATGATAACCGTATCTGCTATGGAGGATCCAATACCAACGATTCCTGAAACTACAGAAACGATACATTCATCCTAGACAACCATATCTGCTAGGGAGGATAATGTAATAGCAAGCCCACCCATTATAAATAAAACCCCGGGTAATAACGATACCGAGTCTGAAGAAAATGGAGATTTTTTACAATCCGATTCCGGTTCAGAATACAAAACAAATGTGAAGCAGGCTAAAAACTACACTAAACTCTTCAAATCGAGAAACGTATCCAATTCTTCTAGTTCTGACAGCAGCTCATCCAATCCAGCAGCAGCTCATCCAGTTCTAGCAGCAGTTCATCTAGTTCTCGAAGCAGATTTCTTGAAATACTACTTACTTACTTGGACTTACAAAATAATGAAGGCAATAGTGAACCAACACACCACACCCAACAGTTAATTTAAAGCAGAAATCAAACAAACGGTCTAGAAAACGTCAAAGAAATATGAATGAGTGGAAACAAGTCATACCCAAACGTTTGAAAAACAGTGGCCAAGAGTATACTACAAAAAGAGGAAAAATTGTAGCAGCAAAATCAATTCTTCCGCCTTGCCCTGATAAGTGCCGACTTTCGTGTTCCACTAAAGTTTCTTCTGAAATAGAAATACGATTTTTCAATCTTACTGGGAGCTGGGAACACACATGAGACAAAGAGACTTTCTCGCGTCTTATGTGAAACTGATTCCGCCTGCATACCGAAGAGTTAAAATTGTTGGTAACAATAATACCTGTATTAAGCCACCAAGAAAACCAAATTCGACCTACTATTTTATGATAGGTTCACAAGAAGTTAGGGTCTGTAAAAAGTTTCTGCTAAATACATTGGCTATTGGAGAAAAAACTTTACGTAATGTCATTGAAAATATATCAAATAATACTATGAGAATTAGTGCTGTAGGTAATCGAGGCAAACACGGTAAAGATTGCAAACTAAGTGCTAAAGTTGTCCAATCTATTCATGATCACATAAAGTCGATTCCACGTACAGAAAGTCATTACTTAAGGGCTTATACTACCAGATAGTACATAGATGGTAGCCTGACTGTAGCTGAGCTCCATCGCAACTATCAATATTTCAGAAAAGCAGCTGGGAAACCACCCGTCAATTATGATGCTTACCACCGTATTTTCAACAATGATTTTAATATAGGCTTATTTGTATCTCGTAAAGACCAATGCGATGATTGTGAGGCATTCAAAAACGCTGTTAACCAAGAACCACTGTTAGAAAAGCATAAGTTACACCTTTAAGAAAAGAGTCTTTCCCGTTTAGAACTTGAAAAGGATATAGAAGACAGTAAACAGACAGATTCCATTAACATAGTAGCCATATTCGACCTACAGGCAGTTTTACCGTGTCCCATTGGCCAGTCGTCAGCATTCTTTTACAAGTCAAAGCTTAACTGCTATAATTTCACCGTTTCCCATATTAATAGTGATATAACATTTTGTTTTTTTTGGCATGAAGAATGGAAAACGTGGAACTAATGAAATAGGAACATGTCTTTACAAATTCCTGGAAGAATTACTTATCTACTCAACAACCCAATAAAGACATAATATTTTACTCCGATAACTGTTGCGGCCAACAGAAAAATAAATTCGTTTTTGGGATGTATTACTATGCTGTCAATATGTCGCCCATAAAATCTGTCACGCACTAATTCCTCATTAAAGGGGATACTCAGAATAGAGCTGACGCGGTTCATTCTGTCATCGAGAAGAGCGTTAAAAGGGCTAAGAAAGCAGGGCCTATATACTGTCCAGCTGAGTATGCATGTCTCATAAGAAATGCAAAAAAAACGCGGCAACGGATCCGAAGTCAAAGAAATGAGTTTTGATTCATTCTTTGATTTGAAATTGTTATCTGATGATGTTAGTTTAAATCTAAGCAAAGATGTTACTAGAAACAATATCAAAATATCTGAAATTAAAGCCATTAAGCTCACTAAGAATTCTGATACATACCAATTTAGATACAGTTATAAATCAATCACATGGGCTGAAGCGCAAGTCAAATTAGGCAGGACGGGTAATAAGAAATGATTGATAGATATTGTATTAAATATGTTATATTCTGATACTTTACCAATTCCGGATCGTAAGAAAGAAGATATCCGTCAACTAATTGCCTCAAACATAGTTCCCAAATTTTATGAACAATTTTATAATAGTTTAATTCAATAACACATTCCAGTGAACATGTAGATCAGTATCCGCATTTCTTATATTTTTATTATTTTTATAGTTACTGTTTTGTATAAATAAAGTTTTAGGAGCACTACTGATTTGTGCCTAATTTAAAAGACTATTTTTGTGTGAGACGCAGTTTGGCAGGTTTACTAACTAATGTAAAATTTTTTTACCAATAAAGTATTTTTATTATTTTTATTATTATTATTATTGTTAATCACTTAAGAAGAAATAAAATAAATAAAGATTTTTAAATAAATAAATAAAATAAATAAAGATTTTTAAGTATTATGATTATAATTACCAGGTTTTGAAAGTATTACGCAAAAAAGTTATGTATAAGTGTACCTAGGTACTTAATTGATTGTAAGAAAATGTTCTTATGAATATTGTTTTCATATTCTATACCAGTTAACTTTGTATATATCTTATAAGAAACAAATTGTGATTTCAACCCATGCTGTGATTACTGACTGATTTTAGAATAACAGTATAAATAAGTCTTACGCACTTACGTGGCATTTTATAGATTTAATGTAAATCTTTTAAAAGTGACTTTTAAGTTAATTTTTTAAGTTAATTTTCTGATTTTAGTGTTTTTTTGTCAGTTTTTTCATAAAGATGTTCCTAAGAAGAAGAATAAAAAAGTACAAATTAAGTAGTATTTTCATTTAATAAATCATTTCAATATAATGTGTCACTTTGGTCACAATAGTACAATTATTTAAATGTTGGTGCGAATAGGGCATAATTGTATGCATATATCAATATTTCATGAAATAACTCACTCTTTTAAATTCCATATTTATATTCACTAATGTATAAGGTATATTTCTGCTAAAAATAAAATACTATTTTACATTAGTATGGGTAGAAAAACATATAAATCTATAAAAACCTTAAAACGTCTGTCCTGACAAAATTCTGTGAGGCATCTTGTTGACTTAAATGCTCCGAAAGAGTTACTGAAGATTTAAGAAAGCGACTATTGACGATTATTGGGCCATGGCTTCGTTAATGCGGCAAAGGGAATATATCTCGAAATATGGAAGAAATTAAACCAAAGTATAGATAAAAAAGACTGGATTCAAACAGAAAGTTAAAGAACGCTTTCTTTTTTGATTTGAATGGTACTAAAACAAAAGCGTGTAAAACATTATTTAAAAATACCCTAAACATAACGGACAGATGTATTAGAACTGTGATAGAAAAGAAGAATAATGTAACTGATGTACTAAAAGGAGAACAAAGAGGGAAGCATGGCAAACATAGAAAAGTACCCGATGACTTGATTGATGGAGTTCAATCTCATATTAAAAGCATTCCGCGCATTGAAAGCCATTATTTACGGCAACAAACTACTAAGGAATATACGATGGTGGAAAAACTTTAACAGACATTTATTGCGATTACAAAGATGAGTGTATGCAACAAACCCTACGTAATGTTACGTACGTATCGAAAAATCTTTAAAGAAAAATTTAACATTAGTTTCTTCATTCCAAAGAAAGATCAATGTGAGCAGTGCTCTATATAAAGCTTGTTGAAGGTGGTGAAGGCTGCTAAAAAGGAAGCCTACGATCAGCATCTAGCTGAAAAATAAAAGAGTACTGATAAAGAAATGGTGTCAAGTAGTTTAATTGTCACGTGTTATGATTTGCAAGCCGTAATGACAGTTCCAAACGGTGAGATTTCCACGTTTTATTATAATAAGTCTAAAATAAATTGCTTTAAGCAGTCATTCTATAGATGAAAGCATGGTGAAGTTTAAAGGTACCATGAAACAGTACATGCCACAAAAACCCATTAAACGGGGATACAAGATATGGGCTAGATGTGATGCTGAAAGTGGATATTTGTACCAGTTTGATATATATTGTGGAAAATCTAGCGTATCACAGGAAGACGATGGTGGATTAGGATTCAATGTCGTGACAAAATTATGCACACGTCATGTACCAGCCGGTTCTCTCGTGGTATTTGACAATTTTTTTACAAGTTTGCCCCTACTCGAAACACTTCACCAACGGAATATTTATTCTGTTGGCACCATAAGAACAAACCGAAAAGATCTACCGCAAGCTATTCTGCCAAATAAAGGCCAAAGAGCCAACAAGGAAGCAAAACTGGAAGTCGGTGAATTTATGGTTCAATATAATAAACCTATTTCCGTTATCAAGTGGCGAGACACCAAAGACGTTTTCATAGCAAACACAGCCTTTAATCCAAAGGAAATCGTAACTATCATGCGGAGACAAAAGGACGGGACAAAAAAACCTCTAGTTTGCCCAGTTGCAGTAGCAGAATACACAAAGAATATGGGCGGAGTCGATCGCCTTGATCATTTCAGGTCGTCTTATTCGATCGGAAGGAAGTCCAGACGAAACTGGTTCCGCTTGTTTTGGTTCATGCTGGAGACCTCTGCTATTAATGCGTATATATGTTACCAGCTGACACATAAGAAAACAAACAACAGTCACATAGATTTTAGAGTAAGACTTGGCAGAGGGCTTATAAATAATTTTAGTACCACCATTCTACAACCAATCACTTATAAAAACAAGAAAGGAGGTGTATTTGGAGTGCCGGATGAAGTGAGGTTAGCTAATGTGGGGTTGCACATGCCCTGCAAAGGTAAAAGGAGGCGGTGCAAATTTTGTAGCACAAGACGCGAGCAGCGCCACACAAATATTATGTGCAAAATATGCCTTGTTCCTTTATGTGTAATACCTTGTTTTGAAAATTTTCATGTAAACCAGTACTGAAAATAATATAATTTAATAAATACTAAATTGGTTTCTGTAGTTTTAATACAATTTGCTACAAACTAATGAGTTTTGAGTTTCTATGAGTTTCCAAATGAGCAATGGTCATATAGAGCCCACATATTTTTTACTAAACGGGCAATGGTCTTATAGTGACCACATGATTTTTCCAATAAAAAAAATTAAATATCAATTTTTTATTTTTATAACTTTATTTTATACATTTATAGGAACCCAAATTCAAAAAATCACAACAATCCATATACTTTTGATACCATGCCCTATTAAGGGTTAAGTAAATAATTAATAATTCTACGCAGTGGCGTAGCGTGGGTGTCTGCCGCCCGGGGCGGACGTCAATTTTGCCGCCGCCTTGCTTGGGTTTTGCCGCCCTCTTACTTAGGTTTTGCCGCCACCTTAAAAGTGCCGACCGAGGCGGGCCGCCCCTACGCCCCTACTACGCTGATTCTACGGAAGTCTGGTAAAAATTGGGCTTTTTATAAGCTATATATGTTTTTTCTTTCGTCGTGCAACAATATATACTTAATACATAATTTCGGCTCTTATTATGTCAGTTCGATTGGCAGTTTGGTATGCGTAGGTAGGTATGTATGTATAGGTAATTTTATTTTGTTCGAAAATTCGTAATGTATTAAATATAAAATATTATACATAAATATTTTTGTGATACTTTTTATTATTTTAAAACTCCAAGCGAAGCTCGGATACCCAGCTATTTATTTTTTAATGGTACAAATGTGAACTTAGACACACAGACGCACACTAAGAAGGGATATCGAATAACCCCAAAATATCCATTGATTACTATTAATACCCAGTTACAGGTTAAGTCGATGTTGATCCTAGGGTTGCAGTTTTCTCTCTTCTGCAGTTTGTTTAAAAATTTGTCTTTTTAATTTATCTGGTTTTATAGTTTTTATATAGCTGATGAATTATCTTATAATCCTTATACCATTATTCCCACTAACTATGAAAACCAAGTCGTAGTGGAAGATTGAAATTTAAAATTTAACACATCTGCAAAGTAGATGCCATAATTTATTCTACTGCCATGATAATATATTCTATTATAACTTAGTTTTCGTAGATAGTGACATGAATGATATTATTCAAACATAGTAAAACAGCACTAAAAAACAGAGAAGCAACCCTGGCCGCACTATGCATTCACCAATACTGCGTGGTACGATCGGGAACTGTGAATAGCCCCGCTTCATTGAATGATGTGGATATTCCTCAAGCATTGACCATAGCGCCCGTCGCCGCGCCGCTCGCCGCGAAAAAGGCAGAGGCTTATAGTCATTAGTAAATATTGCAAACTCGACTTACCAAGTGCAGCAAGATAGTTGAGCAATTCCAGAGCCCTCATTAAAGTCTCCGGCGCAGGTGGATCCATGAAGTCAAAATGCACCAGATCGTCGATACCCAGCTTTTTCAACTGCAAAACTACAGATCCTAAGTTTGATCTGCAAGTGTAATGCGGGTGAGGCATTAGACATATTGCTTATCAACAATAAAAATTCTGTTGTAGGCAATTCAACTTAATGTTGTTAATTATATAAAGTTTAGTAAAATCAATCACGGTTCACGGATACTTTGGGCATATGAACAAAAATATTTGTTTGCAAACGAGATCGATACTGCGATGCAGTACCTACATTTATTGTTATCTGGAGCAAAATTCCGAAGAATGTCAGTATTCTCTGGAAGAACTGATGACCAAAATTGAAGGTGATTACTCTACACATATAAAAACGGTGAAAGCACAACTCCTCAAAAATATGGTGATATTTTAATTGCCGTCACTGCTAATAAGTCTCCTGTGGTTTGTTTCCGGAAACAGGGTTTAAATTATTGACAGGTGTGGGAATGAGTATTTAGACCAAAATTAGTTTGCGGCGCTCGTACGCCAAAACTATTGACTTTATGGAAAAAAAGGTTAATACATAAATTTTAGGTAATTGTCTGTAGTTCCATTTTGTATACAACTGTTTTATCGTAAAATGAATCGGAAAGGAGATATTGCCAAAAAACTGCTTTTAGGCGCCATTTTTTCAATATGGCGGCGCGAGCGGCAAAAATACGAGGTGGCAAAGTTGAAATTCAAAAAGAGCACATCAAAATCTATAAAATTGCCAATTTGAAAAACTTCCGGAAAACTTTCCAGGTAACCACTATTTTTCGAATCAAATGACTGTACTATGGGATTTACCCATAGTACAATCATTAGTATCAGACATTTGAACAAAATATATTCATTCATAAAATTATCTACATATAATTTATGTAGTATTATTCTTATGATAAACTATGTAAAATTTACCAATAGGCTAGACGACTGAATTTTTTTTATTGTATAAATGAATAGTACTCTTAAATATGAGTAACTTCTCAGAACAAACCGTATATCAAAAGTCAATATTTTTAAAGGTACAGCGATTTGTTTACAAAATTTCGCAAGTCCCGTGAAAACGCTCCATACTAAAGTGTACGTAGCTATGACGTCACGTCCATGTTAAAGTGTATGAAGTAATAGGTTGGGGGAAAAGTCTTTTCGCATTATAGTATGTATGAACTTGTCATAAAATATCTTGGGCTATACCAATTGTATCTGGCTGATTTTGGTATCATTAAAAAGTTTTAATTTTACAGAAGACAATTCCAAATTCAAATTAGGTAAATTTGAGATTTTCATTTATATTTTTTTTTTATCATTTTAACAAAAATGAGTGATTCTTATGAAGAATTTCGATACATTTTAAAATTTTATTACAAAAAAGGTAAAAATGCAACACAAGCCGCGAAAAAAATTTGTGATGTTTATGGACCTAATGCAGTATCTGTGAGAGTAGCGCAAATTTGGTTTAAGCGTTTTCAATCCGGAAATTTTGATATCAAAGATGCACGTCGCTCTGGTCTCTGGTTTTTGAAAAAGTGGAGCAAGATCGGCATATTAGTAGTTACGATGTAGCTGAAGAACTGGAGATTGACCACAAAACGGTTTTGGCGCATTTGAAAAAAGCTGGGTACACAAAAAAGCTCGATATTTGGGTGCCTCATGAGCTCACTGAAAGAAACCTAATGAACCGTGTACTCATTTGTGATTCTTTATTACGACGTAATGAAACCGAACCATTTTTAAAGAAGCTGATAACTGGTGATGAAAAGTGGATCACGTACGACAAGAACGTGCGAAAAAGATCGTGGTCAAAGGCCGGTCAGGCTTCACAGACTGCGGCGAAACCCGGGTTAACTCGCAACAAGGTGATGCTGTGTGTGTGGTGGGATTGGAAGGGCATTATTCATTATGAGCTGTTACCGCCAGGCAGGACCATCAATTCTGAACTGTACTGCGAACAACTGATGAGATTAAAGCAAGAAGTTGAGAGAAAGCAGCCGGAATTAATCAACAGAAGGGGTGTGGTTTTTCACCATGATAACGCTAGACCTCACACATCTTTAGCCACTCAGAAAAAATTACGGGAGTTTGGCTGCGAGGTGTTAATGCATCCGCCGTATAGTCCTGACCTTGCACCTTCAGATTTCCACCTGTTTCGGTCGCTGCAGAATTCCTTAGGCAGTGTCAGGTTGACATCACAAGAGGACTGCCAAAACCACTTGTCGCAGTTTTTTCATCAGAAGCCCCAAAAATTTTATAGCAATGGGATCATGTACCTACCAACAAGATGGCAAAAAGTTATCGAACAAAATGGCACCTATATACTTTAGTCACTTGTAAATAAACTTTATAAAAAAACCTTTTGAATTTTTATATAAAATGCGAAGAAACTTTTTCCCCAACCTAATATACGGCCGCAGGAACATATTTGTAAATATCTCCGATATTTGTGCGTTTAAGTTCATACATACCATAATAAAAGTTTTTGTATATAATGTAAGTAAACTAATGATGTAGGTTTTGTTTACTAATTTAGCAAAAAAAGAAAATATTTTTTTGTACTTTTTAGATGTATCTAATTACTAAACTATAAATAAAATATTATATTTTTTTACATTTACGAAGTAGTAATGCCTCAAAAATTCTGAGTACATTAATGAAACTAAATATTTTAGATGTAGTCGTGTACCCAATTATTGTTATACCACAGAATATAAGAAATAACGAAGATGAGTGATTATACCTTATTAATTTGAAAAACGAAAATACCTTATTAATTCATGCCATATTAATACAACCATACATTTTTGCCAAAACTATTTTGCAAAAAAGATGCAATACTTTTCATTTGTTAATTATTTTAATAACATGAAACAAAATAACTATCCTACTGTCCACATAAAAAATCCCTGCAGAATAAGACGCATTATTTTTCCAAAAAAGAAATTAAAAGGAATTACTTCCTTCTCAAATATTACCTCAAAATCTCTGGGTATGTGTTGTCTTGCATTTCTGTCTTGTAAGCCTTCTCAGTATACAATCTAAAGCACTTTCCAGGGCGAGTACGACCAGCGCGACCAGCTCTCTGTTGCGCAGACGCCTTACTAATGGGAGACACCAACAGAGACTCCACACGAACTCTTGGATTGTACACCTTCTGCTTTGAGAACCCAGTGTCTATCACAAACACCACACCATCAATAGTCAAGGAAGTTTCAGCTATATTTGTGGATACCACAACTTTTCTACCAATAGCTTCCTCTGATCGATTTGGTGGAGGTGGCTCAAAAATTCTCTGTTGCAAGTTTGGAGGCAAAGTGGAATAAAGTGGAATGCATTTCAATTCACCAACTTCTGGTCCCAGATTATCTATTTCACGCTTTATTCGTTTGCAAGCATCCTCAATCTCTTCTTGTCCAGTCAAAAATAAAAGTATATCTCCAGATATTTTCTCACAGAGATGTATTTGTATCACAGTACGAATTGCAGCTTCCAAGTAATCTTTTTCAGGTTGTGGTGTGTAAAATATTTCAACAGGATGTGTACGTCCAGGTACGTTCATTAATGGAGCATTATCAAAATACTGTTGGAATTTTCCAGCATCTAAAGTGGCAGACATAATAACTAACTTTAAGTCTGGGCGTTGTTTGATAACCTCTTTCAGCACTCCCATCAATATGTCTGTGGCTAATGTTCTTTCGTGGGCCTCGTCAAGAAGAATGACTTTATACTGTTCCAACATTGGATCAGACATGGCTTCACGCAACAACATACCATCTGTCATATACTTTAGGAGGGTATGAGGTCCAGAACAATCTTCAAAACGTATACTGTAGCCAACTTGTTGCCCAAGTGCAACATCCATTTCCTCTGCTACTCTTTGTGCTACAGACATAGCAGCCACTCTTCTAGGCTGAGTACATGCTACTCCACAAGATTTTCCAGATGAAATTGCAGCAAATTCTACACACCACTGGGGAATTTGTGTAGTTTTACCAGATCCTGTCTCACCAACGAGTACTATACATTGGTGAGTGTTGAGTAGTCTCATAAAATCATTTTTATATTCCCAAACCGGGAGTCCAAGTCGGCGACGTAGAAGTTCATGATAGCGTTGAGAGTGTGGTAAACCTACAAACAAATAATTATTATATTACATGATTATCTAGTAGAATCCCGATTATCCGGATCAAATAAAATAGGGGTATTCCGTAAAATAGAAAATCTGGATAATCGACGAATTTGATATGTATTTGAAACTATCTACAATCAGATCAGATTACATTGACAATAACCAATGTAATCTGATCAGCTTTTGATATTTCACAAAAAACATTGGATCCTTTAGAGCAGTGTTTTTCAACCTTTTTCATGATGCGACCCACCTTGTATGAAAAAATATTTCGCGACCCCCCGACCCTTTGCTTTTTTATCATGTATGTGTGTGTATGTTACAGTGTTACAAATATTCATTCCATACGATGTTTTTATGCATCTCCATAATTAGGATTCGGATATAAGTACAATAAATCAATCTTTTTAATCTGTATTGATTCTCTACTAAAGTTCTCTTGACCTCCGGCGAAGAGACCACATTCAGATCGGACTATCCACAGAAGCTTCGCGACCCCCCAGGGGGTCGCGACCAACAGGTTGAAAAACACTGCTTTAGAGAATGAATTTAAAAAATCCATAAAAATGTAGTCAATAATTTGTATTTATGAATAATAATAATACAAATAAGCCTTTATTTTTGACAGTGTTACCACATTATAGTGTGGTGTTACAATATTTGCTGTTCACTTAAAATTTGTGATTTGTATTTATTGGCTAAATGTGCACACACCATATTATTGGCAATAATGCTCATGTTGACTATAATATTCCTCGTGTGCCATATTGCGTTTTTTTTCGTAAAGGGTATTTCAACAAGGACGGGTCGATGTTGACTGTTTCTAGCGGACATGTTGTTTTGGCAGCAGCAGTAAAATCTGTTGTTTCTTATTCTGTCACTTATGCCAAATCATCATGGCAAGTTACACGACTGAGCAGCATATCCAAGTGATAAAAAGAAGAAAGGGCATTTTTGTATGGAGCCCGTCACCACTACTTTAGCACTACAAGACATATATCAAATGAAAGGGCTTAAAAAGTGTGTAATTTTATTGTATGACGAAAAATCTCTAAATCATGGGAGAAAAAAGTTAATGAGGGTTAAAGGTTAAAAAAAAGTTTAAAAAATCACCTGTATTATTGCACCATTTTATAGTGTTGCTAATAAGGAACAATTTTTGGGAAGTAATGATATGTAACAGCAAACTTCATAAAAGTGGTATATTTTGATAAACTGCCTTATATTTTGAAGAAATGTACGGAATAATTATAAAATGCTAAAAAAGTTATTTCCTTAATTTTTTCACAAATATTAACTTTCTGGAAATTGTTTCTTACTTGCGACGCTATCGAATGATGCAATATACAGAATGTATTTTTTTTACGATCTATGGGTTCAATTCCTGGCTAAGAAAATTGAGTTATTAAAAATCTAATGATGCAGTTTAAGTTTTCATCAAGTCTCTCGACACTCCATAGGACTAAATTGCTATTCCTAATTTGTTTTAGACTTCTCTTACAACGCCCAGAAGAATACTCATCATGTAATATGTTTTTTATACTTTTTTTCAGTGCATAATCGTTTTAAAATAATTTTAGCTTTAATTATATGTATTTTAATGTAATTGTTTTATCTGCATCATTAGATTTTACATAAACCAATTTTCCAGGCCAGGATTCGAACCCGCAAATTAGGAAAAAAATACATTTCTTAACTTTTTTCTCCCATGGTGTAATACTCTCATACTCATACAATAAAATGGCACACTTTTTAAGCCCTTTCATTTGATATATTATGTCCTGTAGTGCTACAAAGGTGGGGACGATTTGCCCCTTCTTTATTATCAAAATGAGTGTTCGTGCAAATGTTGCGCGCATTACGTCCATTTCACGGCAGACGCGGTGGCCTTCAATGTCGACTCTGCAACGTTTGGTGGTCAAATTCGAGACGACGGTTTGGTAAACAAACAACCAACACCGTTACGTCAAAGGATCGCCAGATCGGCCAAGAACATCGCCACTGCCCTGTGTCCATGAGTGTGCAGTAGACTCAGAGGCAGTCAATTTCTTGCCGTGCACAATGTGCAAAACTTAGCCTTTCGCAGACTCCAACTAGGAGAATTTTATTGGGATCCGCAGTCTTTCGACTTTAAAATTTCACTAGTTGTATTACAATTTAATAGTTTTTACAAATTGACGGTGACATAAATAGATTAAAATAGATCTAAACAAAGTATAGCAGTCAGTATCAATAGTGTAGGTATATTAAAATGTACTATTTTACAATAATATCTCCTGTAGCATAAAATTTATAGTAATAACTTTGTCTAACCCACCCAGCAGCTTAACCCGCCTGTTTTTGAGAAATTCCATACCTGTATAGGGATTAATTCCAGGTGTGCTGGTTGTGGTTGACGCACTGGAGCTGACTGTGGCCACCATATCTGACGGCTCACTACTGCCACCAGATTTTGCTAATGCAGCGGCCTTTTCCTCTCTTAAATAGAAACAATATTACAGTATTTTATATTACAGCTTCCAAAAGATAACAACAAATAATCAAACATCTTCATGCCTTCAACATGTGGGCAAAAACATTTCTTTAAACTAAATTTCTTGGCAACATAGTTACTCACTTAAAATTTTGAACCACTGTAAATTTGAAACATAATTTTATTATAACTATGTACGCGAAATAGCCAATAGGAATTATAATTTCATTTTCAATGAAAAATCGCGTTCAAAAATTACTTTAGCGTGATTAATTTTTACTAACACTAGCAACTGAAAAGCACAACTAACCTCTTCTTTTTTATAAAAGGATCCATAACTTCAATTCTCCGTTTGGACATTTGTCCAATAGCTGAGACAATTAGTTATGAAAGAAATTTAAAGAAAATTTTAAATTAGGTATTATTTCAGATACAATATCGGAAAACCAACAAAATGGCTATGGAAAAATGGCGCTCATATCCAGTGTTGCCAACTGCTACCACTAGAAAATTGCTAGATATGTGGCAAAAGTTGCTAGATTGCCAATTTTTTTCCCTCAAAAAAGGTGCTAGAAGTAGCTAAATGCTAATTGCTACTTAAAAGTTAGTAGACAGCTATAAAGCCATAATATAATTATCACATTTGCGTAATTCATATGAAAAAAGCTTATGATAATTTAAAAATTCGGTCTTACTAATTTTTAATACTAACAATATTTAATTTTATACAAAATTAATAAATAACTAACTAGTAAATTTTTAGTAATCTATGGTATTAACTACATACTCAAAAGTCCTGTTCAAAAACGGCTACATAGTAAGCTTTTTATGCTTCTTTTGCTCAAAAGTTCAAACTTTTGATATTTTAAATACCATAAATGGGCTGGAATATTAAGAAAAATAATTATACAGGCTCAGTTTAAAGGAAGAAATGTAATAATGCTGTCACTGAAAAGTGGCTAGAAAAAGTAGCTAAAAAGTTTAGCTACAACTTTTCACAAATTGTGGCTGCCGAATACTGAAAAATTGCTAGATCTAGCCATAAAGTAGCTAAGTTGGCAACACTGCTCATATCCATAGACTTTTTTTTTTTTGTTTAATTCGTCCCGAAATGGAACAGGCTAAGGTCTTAGACCATACTGCCTCGTCTGTCGTTTGAGGTATTTCTTTGTCTTATTTCTAAATCGTCAAGTCCAAAGTCTAGTCAAAGTCGAAATAAGTAGTCAGGGTAGTCAATTAGTCAAGTCAGTCGATTCAGTAAAGTGGTAGACGCTTTACTGAAACTTCCTAGGGAGTTTTGGCGGGAAACCCAATTTAGCACGCATTTTGTAGAATGTATCACTTTTCCACACTAATGCACCTCAACGAATAATTAATGGTTAATATTCCACCACTATAACACATTAAAAACCAAATTAACACGAATTTAGAAAAATAATACAGAAACACAACATTGCTGATCTTTTGCTGATTGACTTTCCCGGCAAAACTCTATCCATAGATTATAAATTATAATTGAATAGCTCCTTAGTCTCTGCCTCTGATTCATATTTTTTTTTAATAAGTAATTTACACTATCGCGCGAATGGCAAGGCGAGCCCCGAAGTGAGTCACGAGGTGAGTGTCTAAACGGGCGCTCGTTCCTCGCCTCGCCACTCACCTCGCCACTCGCGACGCTCGCGTCCCGAGCGGTTTTTTAGGCACGAGTCAAAGGACCTCGCGACGTGTTCACATTCTCGCTTTCGCTTCAGTCTGTTGCTAGTTTTCATGCTCGACGGTTAATTCTCTCGCACGCGAGAGTTAATTTTTTACCAACGCATTAAGCCTCATTTACACAAGAAGAGTTTCTCGAACTCGTGCAGGTGACAATATCAGGCAAGAAAATTCTTGCATAATGTAAACAACCTTTACGAGTTTCGCCGCTCGAAAGGCAATGAAGAATGTTCACAAAAATTTGTTTTTTTGCTCTCCGTAAATTCAGTTGAAAGTAGAATATATAAGTGAAAAAATTATTTCGCTACGCCGCGGCGTAGCTAAATACGTCGCGCCGTATAGTTTCAGAGACATTTATTTCCAAAATAAGTGCGTGACTCGGGATTCCACCAGGCCGGCGCTCGGGGCGATGACGTCACTGCACAGTACATCGCAATACTCGCTCAGAAACACCGCGTCACCCGTACCTTTAACTTACTATTAAAGTTAAAAATGTCTAATCTATATGCTAGAAAATCATGTGTTTTAAGGATTAAAAAAAAGGATTCGGCTGTATATATAGACTATATCGTTTTATTCGACAGTGGCCGGCAGGACGAAATTAGCGAACATATTCTGCGTGGAAAGAAAAACGCATGAAAGCTCGAAAACACGCATCTTCCCAAACAAGACTAATCTAGTTCACGATTGTTTACCCCCGAAAACCCCCATATACCAAATTTCAGCGAAATCGTTAGTTCAGTTTCCAAGATCACGATTATATTTTTGCCTCCAAATATAAAATTGTTGTTAATCCAATCCCTAATATTACCAATACTAAACTACGGTGACATCTGTTGCTTCGACCTTAAGGCAGACCTCCTTAACAAACTAGATCGTCTTCTAAATAAATGCATTAGGTTTGTATTTAATCTACGTAAATATGACCACATCTCTCACTATCGGTCTAAGCTGCAGTGGTTACCAATTCGGCAACGTCGTTCGCTCCGGGCACTGTGTATGCTGTATTCCCTTCTCCACTCACCCAGTGCTCCTCTCTATTTATCTCCTGACTTTAAATTCCTTTGCAGTTCACACAACAAAGACCTTCGCTCCACTAATAACTTGCTTCTCTTCTGTCCTCCACATAATTCCAGTCTTGTCCATTCCTCCTTCCATATTCAATCCATCCTCCTTTGGAACGCGCTCCCCCAGGAAATTAGGATGTCCCCGTCTAAAAGTATATTTAAACGCAGAGTTCGCCAAATGTACCTAAAATTATTAGCCGGATAAAGTTTATTTTTCTTGTTTTATTTGTGTCCATAGTTTTAGTTTTACCATTTCTTAAAATGGATATATAATAAATGATTATGTATATATATTATAGGTATTGTATACAGTATATGTATTGTATATATTATATAGTATTATATATGTGTCCACGCATGGACATCGCATCAACATCGAGTGCAACTTCCCTCACGCCCGGACCTCGCTGACCAGAGCGGGGGTGCGGGGTGAAGGAAGGGGACTGGACTGGTTTTAGGGGCGGACAACGCGGCGCGGTGGCGAGCATCACGGGCTCACTACTCTTCCTATCCGATCCACCAGCGCTGGCGCACACCTACTAGATATTGTTAATGTCTATTAGAATATATCGGAGTTCTATCTTTACATCTTTTATTTCTTAACCAAAGTAGATAGGACCCGACATATGTTATAATTTGTACTTAATATAATGTATTGTGTATTCAACGATTATATATTACGATTAAGAAAACATGTATTTATTATAAATATATATATTATATTTAGTAATACATGTATGGTATTCAGTTTACCCATTGTTTTATTATTATTGAATCTGTATATTATAAGAAATGCGCCTACTTCAACTTATCTCTGCATCACCCTAAGGTTGGCTGGTACAGAATGCCATAAGGCATTAAGCCCGCCTTTGTACAATTGTTGCATAAAGTGTTTTAAATAAATAAAATAAAAATATATACATATAAATAAATATACAAGAATTGCTCGTTTAAAACTAAAATAAAATACCTACTCCTTTAATGTATGAAATTTAATATTTGAGTCAAGTAGCCTATATATTCTTTTTGAAAAAGTTCTAAGAAAGGCATTATTTCGTCTTGCAACCAAACCATTTTAATGCCTAGGTAAAAAATTAACTCTCGCGTGCGAGACAAACAACCGTCGCGCATGAGAACTAGCAATAGACTGAAGCGAACGCGAGAATTTGAACACCCACTCGTACTCGTCACGAGGTCCTTTGACTCGTGCCCAAAAAACCACTCGGGACGTCAGCGTCGTGAGTGGCGAGGAGAGGAACAAACGCCCGTTTAGACACTCACCTCGCGACTCACTTCGGGCCTCGCCTCGCCACTCGCGCGAGAGTGTAAAGTACTTATAATAGGGCTGCAGTATATATAGCCACGAAGTATAGATATACCAGGAGTCCGAACGTAATATGTGTTAAAATCGTTAAAATAATGGTCTCAATTTAGATTTTTTACCGATAGAGCGCGCCACATTTCAAGAAGCACTCGTTTGAAGTTATGCGGGAAGTTATGTTGCTATTGACAGCTCTGGAAAAAAATATTATGAGAAACGTGGATTTAAATTTAATTAAATAAAAGTTTTACGAAATTCTTAGAAAATGTTCACGAAGTATAGATACCGTAGAATACGGTAATTGCCCAACGGTAATTTAAAAATAATTGTAATAAATAATAGTAATGGCAACACTCGGTACGTAACAAATTCTAGCACAGCTAGTGCCAGAAAAGAGAACTAAGATCTGGGTCTATTGTTGTGTACAGTTGTGTACATAAATACTATGGAAAAGTCTATACCGTTCGGACTCCTGGTATCTTACTTCGTGCAGCACTTATTATGGTTGGATACTCAAAGCAGTGATAACTATTATTATTATAACTAAAAGCCTATTTTGCATGCATATGAATTTTCTGATAAATAATCGGAGATTCATAACTCATAAGTCATAACTTTTTATTCGCAAGTTTTAAAAATTCGCCACTCTCGACGTAAAATCGGGCAGATTCGCCAGTGTGCTTTTGACACTGGCAGGGTCAAGCGTGTTGCAAAATTTGCAACTTATTATTGGCAAACCGTGGCTATTTAATAGCGATGGTTTGCCAATAATCAAAGAAGAAGAAGTAGCCATTTTAAAAAAGAAGAAGTAGTGAAAAAAATGTCATCTCTACTACAATTACAATAATTGCGTTTAAAATTATATTTAAAAATTAATGAAGCTGGGTTTTCTTTCGTTTATGCGGAAAGTGCGTCGTGAAGTTTTATTGTGCGGATAATATAAAGTGCTACTATAATCATTAATTTGGATGCATACTAATAAAAGAACGATCGTAATTGTGAAAGGTGAAATGAACCAAACGAGCCAGCCAAAATAAAGGAAAATTATTTTTCGAAGACGACATACTACGACATCGCTACGATTAAAATTCAGACAGACGTAAGTAACTTTTATTTTATTGTGTACCTACCTATTGCAATTTTTGTGCATGGGATGTTTATTGCCATTCCAAGATGGCTGCCTTGCATTTCATGTGGTACCTACCTTTATTTGTTTATTTACCATCGAATTTAACTATCCATTATTTATAACATAAAACTGTTACTTATCGTTATACCTATTTTAGTTTTGGATGTACTTATTGAAATGTTATAGTTTAATTATTACTCAGCAAACTTTATATTTCTCCATAAAAGTTTGATGAATGTAGGTATATCTACATTTTCTAATAACCCTTCTTGACAGTCGGGTAAAAACAGGAGAGTAATCATCGTCAATCAAACTTTAAGAACTTTATAATAGCAGCATTATACATTATACTGATATGTGTAGTGGTAAGTATATAGTTATTTAAAGTTAATATAATTTATTTATATACTAGCTGTCCCGTCAAACGTTGTTCTGCCTTAACTTGGTATGAATTGAAATTTCTCACAATTTAAACCTTCCCTGAACTAATACGATTATATAAAGATCAAAATTACCCAAATCGGTCCAGCCGTTCTCGAGTTTTAGCGAGACTAACGAACAGCAATTCATTTTTATATATAAGATATATCCTTGATAAGAAATAATATTATATATTATATAGGTACTTTTGCGTGCGGCTCCGCCCGTAAATACATTATCCTGCGGGAACAGTACTTTTTCAGGATAAAAAATATATCCTATGTCCTTTCCCGGGACCCAAAGTATGTCTATACCAAATTTCATAAAAATTGGTTCAGCAGTTAAAGCGTGAAGAGGTAACGGACAGACTGACACTTTCGCATTTATAATATTAGTAAGTATAGAAGTATAGATATATGAGTTTTGAAATCTTTGGTATATGGGCATTTCTCTACTAAATGGAAAATTGTTGTCGTAAGCAAATTCTATATAATAAAGTTGAATACAGTCCAACCTGGATAAGAGAGAGCTCAAGAGACTGTGATCTCTTTTTCTCTAGAGGTTTCTCACTAATCCGAGTTTCTAGCTCACAGAGTTACATACAGAATGGATCTGTCTCACTCATAGAGGTCTATAAAAATAAAATAGAACATTTTCAATATGAAATACTTATTATTTTTGTTAATTATTTATTGGGTTTTAATATGGCATAGGTTTTTACTTAAAAGTAAAGAATTACAGCCCTTTATTGAGGAACTCCTAGACTTTTTATCATAAAATTATGAGATCTAACTTCCAGCCTCTAACATATATGTAAATAAAAAAATCATAAACTCTCATAAAAACCAAAAAAAAAAAAAAGAATGTGAAAATAAATACAAAAACGTGCAAGACCTTTCAGTCGCGTTTGCTGACACAGTCATTGCATATTTTTTTTGTACAGCTAAGGCACATAGGCTTAGTACTTGGAATGCCTGTAATCTCCGAAATGATTGCGCGCAACTGTCGAGGAAGTTTGGAGTTGTACAATCTGGTTTTTAGATTGCTTTCATTGAGTTCATAAAAAGCACAAAATGTCCAAAGAATCGTCTGCTCAACGGTTTCTTATTTTGTTGGCCAGATAACCAGCCGCTGAGAAGGCTCTTTCGGATTCAACGCTAGTTGGAACCACAGATCTCAGGCAGCTATCCACGAACTGTAAAAGTTCGTCTTTCACATGCCGGACTCGTATAAATTCATTTCCTTTTTGAATAATGCTTCCAGAGAATTTGTAGTTAGTTTTCTGTCTCTAGGTTTTTTGGTCGCTTGTCTCAGAAAGAGATGAAAGCAGTCCATTATCGTAATCATAAAATTCAGCTATATCGTCGTAGTAAAAGTAAACAGAGCCGAGCCACACACACAGCATTCCGAGATATTAGCGATCAAAGTTTTGTAGTCTCGAGAATTTACATGTTTTTAGTTATATCTTTCAAACTACATACCACATCCTCACAAAAATTTTACATGTTGTAGAAATGTATGTATTATAATGGGATATTATGAATTTTAAATGCTATAATTTGTAGTTTTATAGTTATTAAGGATTAAACCAGTTAACCTCTGTTTACTACTGAGAAATGGTTCAATTGTGTAAGCAGAGATTGTAGAGCAAAACGAAGATATGTGGGGTATCTTCGTTATGCATTATAAGTTTCAACGTGCCTTAAGGAGCATTCATTGCAGATCAAAAAGAGTTTATGTGGCAAAGATTAATTAAGCGTTGTGAATTTTCGCAGTTAGTCATGAACTCTTGTAGTAGTAAATGTGGGGAATAGCTTAGTATGCTATTGTGCAGCATAGTAAATCACCTGATATTGTATAAAGTAAAATAAAACAAAACCACCCCAGTAAAAGAAAACACCATAAGTTGGCTAGAAAATAATACCATCGTCAATAAGTCCACTTTCTGCATCGCAGTTAACTATAATAATATAGGTACTTAGGTACCTAATACCTATGTATAATAAACAGGGTGGAAGAGTATCGGTTCCTGTCGGCACGTCAATGTACCCGACATAAGTAACTTTCATTATGGGACTAACTCGGAAATCGCGTTCCATACTTTTTGGTTAAGTAGGTTTACTATGGAACAGCTGGTTTTTTCGCGATTTCCGAGTTAGTCTCATATTAAAAGTTACTCAGTATGTCGGGTACATTGACTGGCCGACAGGAGGTACACGGACTAATTCAACCCCTTATAATTATTATATACCTACTTTTATGTACATTGTACATGTTTAATTTAATCCTTCGATCGCGGATTCTTGGAAATCTATTGTTATTCTATTGTTGTCGCGATCACCGGTGCTCATAAGAGCATAAGGGGCTTGATAGGTTAATTTTAATTTTACAAGGAAAGCCAATTTTCAGGTTTCATTTTTTATTACATACTTAAAGAATTTCAAAACATTGTACATAATGTATAGGTATTAGGTATTATGTAAGTAAAAATTAGATTTTACGTTTATGAAAGAAAAATCACACATTTTCCATTTCAGAATCGCTTGAGTCATGGGAATTGCCTCCAGTAACCAAATTATTTAGGTAGAAGTCGTGGTATGCAGATGGTATTGTGCCCTTGTGACATAGCTCTTGAAGATCTTTCATTTTACTTCTTTCAATTTTTCTTTTATTTTTATATAGTTTACCGAGGTCTACACTAACTTCTCCAACTTCTCTTCTAGTAGCCCGAGCTGTTCGAATGGGAAGCCTTTTGAACTCATCATCACTCAGTTGATTCTTGTAGAATATGTGCAGTGGCTCCTCCTTTCGGTACTGCAGCCATTTTACTTTTAACCAATTCATACTTTCTCCGTTTTCGGCCTTATTCTTGTTTTTAATTAATTTTTCACTATATGTCTTGAAATCTATGAATTGACTGTGGTCCATTTCACACACCTCATAAGGTGGTGATGTTGTCTTTGCTGTTCGAGCCACAGTAAACCATCCTTCGGGAGTGAAAATGTCTATTTTCTTCCCTCGGTTTTCAATTGTAGAATGGACGCTGTCAGCCTCCATGTCCGAGTGTCCTGACTCCATGTATTTTTGATTAATTATTTGCAAGTTAGGTAAAACTGTCAATGCCCTCAGAAACATTGCTGCAAGTATTGAGTTGCGATTTTGGCCTGCAGCTGTGTCTGAGTAGAATGTCACTTCTGTAACTTGCGAGTCCAGCTTTAACATAAGGTTCCAAAGGCACGTTGCAACTTATGAAGCACCTTTAGTGCCATTTCCTTCATGCCACATGTAGTTCACGGCCAGAGCCTTTGCTAACTCATATATGGTAAAATTTTATGTTTTCAGTTTTCTTTTATAATATAACTGACCAATTAGGACTTGTGGCGAAAGAAGTATTTTTTCTAGAGTCCGACCGAAACTGGTTTTCCGGCCGAAACCGAAACCGAAACCGAACATTCGGCCGTGGCTTCAGTTTCGGCCGAAACCGAAACCGAAACCGAAACTCACGTGGTCAAGTAGAAAATTCCTTAAAATACTGAAATTTGGTGCATTTTATCCATTACTCTGCATTAATTAGGACATGAAATGGAAACACGGTATATTAATTTTGTTGTAATCATTTATTTAATGTAATATTAAAAAATATTAATTATATCTGGGGGCACGGTAGTGCACCCGCCAAGTCGAGCGCGAAGCAAACACTGCCGTACCATCCTTTACTGGAACCATTTCGCCGCATTTTCAGGCCCCTATTTGAGAACCTCTGGATAAGACCATAACGCAGAAATTTTCGTCATCCAGTAAGCTATAATCACATACTTAAAATCCAAAATTTCAAGTCTGTAGGTCATTTAGTTCCGAAGTTAAGCGAAAGCAAAGTTTCGCATTTATTACACTCACTCATTCACTCACTCACTCATGATCATCATAATAGAACTAGTACTTCCCATAAACTCAGAGAGCTGAAATTTGGTACAGAGTTAGGGTTTAATGGCCACATAAAGGGAAAACTATAAAAACTAGGATAATCGATCTGGGGGCACGGCAGTGCCCCCGCCAAGTCAAGCGCGAAGCAAACACTGCCGTACCATTATTTACGGGAACCATTTCGCCGCATTTTCAGGCCTCTATTTGAGAACCTCTGGATAAGACCAGAACGTTGATCTGGAGGCACAGCAGTGCCCCCGCCAAGTCGAGCGCGAAGCAAACACTGCCGTATCATTATTTACTGGAACCATTTCGCCGCATTTTCAGGCCCCTTTTTGAGAACCTCTGGATAAGACCAGAACGCAGAAATTTTCGTCATCCAGTAAAGTATAATCACATACTTAAAATCCAAAATTTTAAGTCTGTAGGTCATTTAGTTCCGAAGTTAAACGAAAGCAAAGTTTCGCATTTATGACACTCACCCAGTCACTCACTCATGATCATCAGAATGGAACTAGTACTTCCCATAAACTCAGAGAGCTGAAATTTGGTAAAGAGGTAGGGTTTAATGGCCACATAAAGGAAAAACTATAAAAACTAGGATAATCGAAGATCTGGAGTACCTGGTGACCCTTATTAGAAAACACAACAGCCCAACCAAACTATTAGAGATCGACATACTGCCTTTACAAAAAATATTCAACTTGGTGGGCCACTTCATTTGATGTCAAAAATCGAAGGTCTGAATTATCTGATGAAGTACCCTCAGCTAGTCTCAGCTGATTAGAGATATGGCAATGTCCCCTTCTACTATTGGTACATAAAAAAATCGACTGTCATTGCAAAAATCCAGTGAAGTGGGACACATCTTCTAATTTAATCTAGCCGGTAGCGTCCCACTGCTGGGCGAATGCCTCCCCTTCTGCTTTTAATACGCATAAAAATAAAATTAAAGGAAAACTCTGGATAAGACTAGACTGGCTTTTATGCTTATACTTACAAGTTTACAACAAGAAATAGTCGAACAATTAACTTTATTCTACTCGAACATTACACAAATTAAATAAACAAATTACACTAAAATCTAGTAAAATAAATCAATATTCCTACGTTTCTACAAAAAGAAGTGAAATCCCACCAAAAACATTCTGTAAAAACTAGTTTTTTACAGAATGTTTTGAAAACATAATTAAAATCCCACCAAAAACTAAAAACTAGCCAGCTACTGGCAACTCTGACCCACTTCCTTCTACATCTCATGATATTGGCAGCTTTGAACCACTTCCGTCTACATCTCGCGGTATTCGAGGCAACACAAGGAACAAGACAAAACGCGAGCTAAGACAGATGCTTCATTCCGCGCTTATACCATGGATATGGAAAAAATTAGTGTCCGACCGAAAGTTCGGTTTCGGTTTCGGTTTCGGCCGAGTTTCGGCCAAAAATCAAGTTTCGGCGGCAGTTTCGGTTTTGGCCAAAAGTGGCCGAAACTTTTGCCGAAACCGAAACTGATTTCGGAAGTTTTCGTGCACGCTCGCCTAACTTCGTTTCTTGCGGCAACTATTTGACAACGCAACTGAATTTGAAAACATAATTAAAATCCCACCAAAAACATTCTGTAAAAAACTAGCCAAGTCTCGATGGAGCTGCTTGTTTATCTCTAAAAAGTAATGAAATCTAGACTAAGTCGTGCCAAGTCTAAGGATCCTTACTGCGATTTATTTATTATTATAGTTAATGTTGTGTGACTTGGCCGTTGAAGAGTACACAAGGGTACAAAAGGGGCTCCATAACACCATTGCTCCAATACATGTGTTATGCAATCAACAACAGCCTAAAATAAGACACTAGCGTCCAATTACCAATACCAGTATGGGCTATTATCTCGCTTAACAAACATAGGTAGTTACAACAGAATCTGATATAACATTACGTGTAAACAAAATTGACTTCTAACGTATAAAGAATTTTCAAGGGCCAAGTCACACAACATTAACTATAATAATAAATAAATCGCAGTAAGGATCCTTAGACTTGGCACGACTTAGTCTAGATTTCATTACTTTTTAGAGATAAACAAGCAGCTCCATCGAGACTTGGCTAGTTTTTTACAGAATGTTTTTGGTGGGATTTTAATTATGTTTTCAAATTCAGTTGCGTTGTCAAATAGTTGCCGCAAGAAACGAAGTTAGGCGAGCGTGCACGAAAACTTCCGAAATCAGTTTCGGTTTCGGCAAAAGTTTCGGCCACTTTTGGCCAAAACCGAAACTGCCGCCGAAACTTGATTTTTGGCCGAAACTCGGCCGAAACCGAAACCGAAACCGAACTTTCGGTCGGACACTAATTTTTTCCATATCCATGGTATAAGCGCGGAATGAAGCATCTGTCTTAGCTCGCGTTTTGTCTTGTTCCTTGTGTTGCCTCGAATACCGCGAGATGTAGACGGAAGTGGTTCAAAGCTGCCAATATCATGAGATGTAGAAGGAAGTGGGTCAGAGTTGCCAGTAGCTGGCCATTGTGAAACGAGTTTCTGAGACGGAGCAACAGCACTTGAACTTGCGAGCATATTAATTTGGCTCTGATCTTCATCCACAGTAGCAAAATGGTCTTCTGAAAATATAGCAGGATTCATGGGGAAAATGCCCGTGGCTTTGAACCCAGAGATCTAAACTTGCTACTCTAGCATAAGCTTTGTTGAACAATCCTGCAATATCATAGGGTGTAATTTTAACCATATTTCTGGATTTCATATGGGTAATTCTCATTTTTGATACAAAAAAGTTGTAAAAAATCCTAAACATCTTTTTGAGCAATTTGATGGTTGATTCTATTAGTTTTAGTCTTGTTCTAGATCAGAAAAATATTCTCCGAGCTTGCAGCCTCCTATATATAGAGAAATAAGGGGTTTTAAAAAAAGTGCCCTCCATGGTAGTGACTTAAGTTCCATGGAAATGACATTCCATATAATAAGTGAATCCATGGCTGTGACATAAAACAAGGAGGTGACTTTTCTTAAAAGTAAAATGCAATTTTTATTTAAAAAATCAACTTTATTGTCACTACTGACTAAAATATGTAAACTAATATCACTAATTGACTTCTATTTAAATGAATTTGTATAATTACTTAAAAAAGAAACTTATTTATTTTTATAAAATTTACTTTTACACAGTAGGTAGCCTGAGATCTTAATTATCACAGTCTCAAAAAAGTCTTACTGGTTTCAATAACAAAATATTCTTACACTAAAAAAACAAAAAAACAAAATAAAAATTTTTTGGCTTCAGCCCGAGCTTAAATAACAAATCACGTTGTCTACCAAGCGTTCTTTACTTTTGTGAAAACACTTGCACAGCTTAGTTTAGTTTTAGACCTATTCTTAATAATGATTGCAGTCTTAGTAATTTCTTATCGTAATTAGAAGAAAACATTTGTACTTAGATATAAAATCAACAATATTGACTTTGGCTTGAGCTAAAAACGGTTTCTAGAGTTCATTACTATATTTTTCAATGTCGACATTATTAAAAAGCAATTCACCTCGCCTACCAGGTGTAGGTTCGATCAAAATTGCAACAACGTCATTACACGGAACAGGAAATATATCCTCAGGTTCTATCCAACAAAAAATAGTGTGTTTGCTTATAACCCTTATTTTTTTCGTGAACTTGACTTTAGGTTCTATGCCTTCGAATCCAATTATTTGACCAACAAAATGCTGCTCCGTCTTCTTTGACAAAAATCTTGTAACTACCCACATTCCTTCCTTTAGAAGAGCTGCGGAATGTGCATTGCCAGATTGTTGTTCTTCAGTTATAGACTCCGGAACTGTGGACAAATCGGTCTCGTAACTGGAACCACTATTATTGGTGGCTTCAGATGCCATACCATTTTCCTGGATAGTAATAGGGGGATCATTGGTGAAATCGTAGAATCCAGTCCCCAACTTATGATGAATGCAAACTTCTCCAGGTCTGCAAGTAAGGCATGTCAACGTTCGCAAGAAGACTCTGTTACTATGCGATAAGTCCCATGTAATCTGATGAATTTTCATAGTTCCAGAGATGCTCTTTCCTGGTTCCGGCAATAATTTATCCATTGCATCTATCTGTGTTTATTTCACGACAAACATTGTAACGTTGTTTACATTTTTTTCCAGGGATTTAACGAAGCTAACAAAATCTGGGATGTCTTCGCCTTGAGCAACTATGCGATCTGCTGGGGGCCTACCATCACGTCTAAAAGCAGTATTATTTTAATATTACTTCGAAATTTCGTACCATGACCTCTTTAAAGTAAGATTACTATAAGATTGTTTCATCGAGAAGTTTTGTGACGTCAACGCAATATCATTCGTTCTAAGCGTACCATGAGGTACACTTTGACACTGTTTGACAGATGAGCAATATTACTTTTACGTCAAACTAGCGATCTTAAAAAAGTTGCTTTTTCGCAATGGAAATAACATTATTTTAATCTAATAAAGTCTAAACAGATCTAATAAAGGCAACAGCGATATTTCTATGAGCATGTAGATGTTCCCATAGAATATGCCCTATAGTTGTTGCCCAGAAACTCGTCGAGTTCCAACGCTGCAAACAAAAAGACAAACCACTTGAACCACTTAAAAATTCCTTTAGCGTCTGTGACTTTTGCCTTGATGTTTAAAATATAATATTAAAGGGACTTCAAACATTTTAAAATTATTGTTTGTTGGTATTTACTCACTTTCTATTTGCCATTATTATGAGAATGTGTATATGTAATTCTTAAAAATAATCAACTAATACTTCACAGTTCACACACCACTTGTAAACTTTTTGAGTTAGAACTATACAAGTAACTACACTTCACTTTAATTAACATTGTACGATCCGTTTTAAAAAATTTCAAGTTTTACTGTATAATCACACATTTTTTAACATTCTCGTGCTAAATTATTATGTTTAATTAAATGTGTGTGTTTGCGTTTAAGACACAACATTTTAAATGTTCCTTATTCTCTAATGAGAAATGTCTATACATATTTGTTTATATCAAACCCGTAATACGAAACGCAATTATTCGTAATAATCGTGCGAGAAGGACAAAGCGTATGAAAAAAGTGGCTATCTCGTTTTCGCCCATAGCAAATCATAAACAATCAATCTGATAATGTTCGTTCTTACACATCCCTAAGCAGGAATAAAACAATATTGTTTTAATACATTATTATATGCTCATGGTACGAATTAAAGTAATATTATTGTAATCTTATAACAAAGTGTTCTGGAAACATGATAGTTTTAGGAAAGGTCGTGGTAGGCCCCCTGTACGTTTTATAACTGCTCCTACGCCATCCATAGGCCCCTTGCCATGTCCAGCCTCACTAAAACTCCATGTTGCAGTTTTGAGTCGATACAGCTGCGTTATATGTTGTGTAAACAAATAAAACGCCTTCTTATTTCTGTACTGAGCTGTTGGTCCGTCACTTAAGACGTGTAATGAGTCCATAGAATGTAAGGTGCGTATGTGGTCAAGAATTTTTTGCATGTGAGCAAAAACTGCACTGGCATCGTGACGCAAACATTCTGAAAATGTACAAAAAGATACACATTTTATCATTTGAGTATCTGGACATTTGTAGTAATAGACACCGGTATGTAGATTTATCTGCTGCCTTGACGCTCCAAAATGAACAGCTTGAATTTCGTTTGCATATTTACAGCAGTAATTTTCCGAAAAGTCCACTTGCATAAAAATGTCTCCTATATTAAGATTGGACTTCAATGCGGTAGTAACCTTATATTGATGGGTTATATTATATTCGTGAACCAAAAACTTATCTAAAGCATCAAGAAACTTTAATATCAATTTCTTTTTCTGTATATTAAATTCAGCCTTCACAGTTCTGCGTATTTCCTTTTCTTTGCCCTGTATTAGTCTCTTTTCTTTTATCACTGTCCATAACTTGTATGTAGTTTCAGTTGAATCATCAAATTGAAACAAAAAAGGTACTCTATTCTTACATATCTCGCATTTTCGTAGCATACAAGCTTCTTTATTCATGTCGCAAACTATTGTTTTGCAGAGTTCCCTTAAGTTCTGACCAGAAATAATATCTAGGCATTTTAGTTTGTCGAACATTAGCTGTATATTTTCATGAACGACGCATAAACATGTATCCCTTTCAGAAATTTTTCTTGGTACAACCCAAAAGGGTCTTAATCTACAAAAAGTAGCAAGACTAATTTTTATTGACTCCTGTTCAGATTGGTATTTCTTATAAAGGTTTACCATGGTATCAACCAAATATCTCTTCTGCTTCTTGAGTTTGTTTTTGACCACGCAATCCTTTTTTCCTGGACACATTTTACTGTTGTCATCTCTTTCTAGGAAGTCCGTTACAGCTGTGCGAATCATTTTCACCTGTGATGTTTTATTTATATAAAGCGGGCTCTTCTTCTTTTTAGTGATATTTTTACGTTTTTCGGCGCCTTCTCTCAGTAGTTTAACATGTAAAGTATGTACATTCTGTTTCAACACCTGTAGCTGTTTCTTTTGTTTACTAATGATCAAACTTGCTTGCTCACGAGATTGCCTTGCGTGTTTAAGACCTGTCATCTTTTGTCGACTTTGACAAACAGCACGTGAAGAGCTTGATCCATCCTCTCCAGCAACAGATACAGGTGCAGATCTAGGTGACCGTGTTGGGGTTGTAATTTCTCGCAAACCAGCTTCATTTTCTTTACATAAATTCATTAATATCGAGGGAGATCTGCTAAGACTATGTGCTTCGTCATCTGTTGTGTCAGGTGTGTTTTCCCTGAGATGTGCCAATAAAGTTTTGTTACGTTTCTGTTTCAATCTACTTCTAGCTTTACGCTCTTTCCACGCTTTGCGCTGGTTCCGGTGCTCTCTGGGTGTCATATCACTGACAAGTTTTATTTGCTGCTTTTGTTTTTTTTTCAGAGTATCGAGCTCTATCTTTAGCTTTAGAGGCCTCATATAAAGCAGCGTCAGCTTTAATACGTGTTCTCCGTTTTCGTTCGCATTCACGTTTTTGCAGACGTATCTCTTCCGCAGTCTTTCGGACTTTCTTTGGTTTGACCATCTAAAACAAAATAATAATAACAATGCAAAATACCCGCAAACCACAGCCATTCGTAAGTAAAACTCACTTCCATGGATCTATGGTCACTTCCATGGGTGATTTTTTATCCACGGATCCATGGATGTGACGCCCATGGAAGTGACTTTTCGTTACTTAAATGTTCAAACATAACCTCCAAATCAAGCATGGTTATACAAATTTTGCCAAGCGTTTTTCGATACAAAAACACATTCGAAACACAAGACTAAAGTTTATAATTTAACTGTACATACCTTTGACAGTAACCACAGTAGTGACGACTTATGCTCGACGAGTTGTGAGAATAACAACTAAAGATACAATTTTCTGATAACGCTTACGTCGCCGGTAAAATCTGACAACTGAAGTAAAATGGCGCGGGTGTTTTTTTTTTAGCCGTGCGACGTTTCTTTCTACGCGAATTATTTGCCATTTAAAAAACTATCGTGACATCATCCATGGAGGTGACTAAAAAAATCGATCACAATGTTTTTAAAAGTATTACATATGAGTATATTAAGGTTTTGACCGTAGTTTTTTTATTTATATAGTTTATTTAACCTGGTTTATGATGGCATTCGGAAAATATTGTTATTCTAGTGATATATTTAGTTATCAATTTAAAACCGTTTATAAAAATGGAGTGATCACACACATGGAAGGGACATTTTTGACTATTTCATGATCAAAAAATTTATAAGGCTACTGTAAATTGAAAATGCTTCTTTATGGAATATATAGTATTTTATTAATATTTAAGGAAAATAAAAATAAAAGTTGATACTTATGTACCATCACTGGGAAAAATGATGATCACACGCTTTTTTTGGAAAAATGAGAATTACCCATATACATGTCGCATTCTTTGTTGTAGGCTCTCTTAAACGGCCCAAAAAAAGTCACATCCAAAGGCTGTAACCGATGTGATGAATGCGGTGGAATAGAAAGCATTACGACATGGTTAGCTTTAGCTACTTCCCAAGCTTCCAAAGTACAATGGCTGTTATGGTTGTCCATAATCAGTAAAACTGGTTCAGCAGTGGGTTTTGAGTACTCAATAAAGTGTCGTAGCCATTTAATGAATATGCTTTCATTTGTCCAACCATTATGAGAACATGTATAAACAGCTCCTAGTGGACCGTTCTTTTCTAGCTGCGGTGAGTGACGCTTTCGAGGGAAGATAAAAAGAGGCGGAATAAAATACCCTGAAGCACTCACAGATAGCCGTGGCGTTTTTACCTCTTTCCCATGATGTGACTGATCCAATACGTTTTTGTCCCTTAGGTGCTATAATTTTTTCAGTTTCCTGGACCGTCGTTACGCCAGTCTCATCCATATTGTAAATATGAGACGGCTGAAAGTAAAACTTTGTCATGACATTTTCCAGATTTCCAAAGAATCGATCCACTTCCACTTTATTGAATCCTATTGATGCTTGTCGCTTCTGGCTTTCTAATACTGAGATCAGGATGTTGTTGGAAAAAGGCCACTAGAAAGTCCCTACCCGCAGACTTCTTAGCTTCATTAAATCGATCTGCGACACCAAATTTTTCAGCCATGGCGTAACATACCTTACAAAACTGAGCTTTCGTCAGTCCGTAAAATTTATTGCACATTTTACGAAGATGCTCAGCCAGAATGGCTTCTTGTTCCTCAGTGAACACAGGGGGCCTTCCTAATTTTGGAGGACATTTATAGCTTGTACTTGTAGCTTTAGCTAGTCTAAACCTCTTTTTTAAAGTGCTGTAGGGTATTCCGGTCTCTTTAGATACCTTGCATACGGATGTATTATCACTTTGAAGTATTTTGATTGCATTTTTGTAAAGTTTCCACGGTCCAAGAAGCTTTCGTAGTGGTGCGTTCCCTTTTTCTTGGCATTTCTGCACCTGAAAAAAAAAACATTTCAGCACAGCCTTTCATAAAATAACAATATTTAATAGTTAGTTATGTTTAATATTATTCATTAGTCACATACAGTCTGTCAAGAAAGTGAAGAAATTAAAAAGTGGCAACATCGTAGTGTCCCTTTCAAATCAATCTAATAAAAAAGGGATGACACTACGATGTTGCCACTTTTTAATTTCTTCACTTTCTTGACAGACTTTAAGATAGACCATTAAGATACAGTTCGACAAGGCGTTAAATGAATGTGTCAATGATGACAATTATAGGCGCTGTTGGTAAAGGAGAACTGTCAAACACATGTCAAAAATGACGTTTTTGTATGATAGAAGCATTTAGTTCCATTTCTCGCCACGTTCATATAAAGCCTTGTCGGACTGTAATATGTAACAAACGTAAAACTTCATACATACCTTGGTCGATGAAATTTTGTAAATTTTACAACCGTGTAGCACAAAATCGACAATCGCCCGCGGACACACAACGCGCGGCACTGGCGACTCTGGCGCCACGGGGAAACACAATCGCAGTGTATCGATTCCGCCCGAGTCGCAACCGAGTGAATACGAGATATAGTTTTGTCTCTATTTGCACCGCTCCCATTACCCTCTAGCTCTCATTACCCTCTGTTCCCCTAATAGGAGATTTGTGCACACACCGTATGCTTGTAGCAGTGCAATCTAATCGACAGTTTTCTATGTGTACATGTTTATCTAGTTCTAGCTGTCTTTAATCTGTGATGCTGTGCCCTTGTTGGTGCATGGCTAAAATTTGGACGCGTTCCTCCTTTGTGAGGTTTCTTTTGCACCTAGTTAGGTTAGACGCCGCCGAAATATCCTTCACTTGCCAACAGATTTGTTACTTTTTTTTTCGTCGGGAAATGCTTTATGCATCCCCGGCAGCGTTGGGGAAGGGCCACCGGGGTATGTGGGACACTGGGCAGTGATGGTATCGTCTGGGGTTACCGCACTAAAACCCGATGGTGTTCCTTCTGCGCTTTTAACAGAGCCACGGGAACTATGATAAACCATCCGGCCCCAACTTCGGGGGCTTGCTGAATTCCTTCTGCGCTTTTAACAGAGCCACGGGAACTATGATAAACCATCCGGCTCCAACCTCGGGGGCTTGCTTAAGCCATCCCCCTGCGTTTATGTCGCGATGCAGGGGAACACGTTGTGCATCGCGACTATCACGGGCATTCGGTGCAATGAGCGACGGTATCCCCTCACCGCCGCCCCGAGTTCCCCGTCTAAGGTGGGACGATATGGTCATTGTGGTGGACCACACGTATTCTCCTTGGCCTCCTGCGCTAACTGTATTTTGCAAAGTAGCCACTGTAAATAGAAATCGCCCAATTCAAATTGCTCAGATTGTAGCTTTTTTGACAATTCTTTAACTGGCTGTAATGAATTTAAATATTCTTGAAGAACATCCCACGTTCTTTCCGTTAAATGCAAACACTCTAGTTTCTAAAGCCTCCGAACTAATACACACTTCTTTTAAATACAACAGTCTCTCTATCATATCTGCAGTTGAGTTCCATCTTGTGGGGCAGTCAAGGAGGGCTTGATTTTTGCCTAATTTCCTTAATAAAGTTGCATATTTTTGAGAACGTAACTGTTTTGCAATTTTCCGCGCTTCACCTATGACTGGCTGTATTTCAGCACCATCGCATGCCTCAAGAACGGCTAACTGCAAAGTATGAGCAGCACATCTAATTATTGCGACTTCCCTTTCCTGAATGGATTTTTGGTAATGCATTGATAAGGCTGAGGTAAAAGATTCGGTCAGCTGGTCTTCTCTGTCGGCGTCGCTAGCAAACATAATGTCAGCATCGTAATCGTCTGAGTCTGATTCTTCTGACAGATACAGCCATTCTACGTCTTGTGAGTTGTTGCTGACATTGAAAGTTGGGTCTTCAACAGAAGCGTTTATAGCGAGATTTTCAACAGAAGCGTTTAAAAATCTTCCCATTTTGAGCATATTTCTGTTACATTATCTGTTGTAAGGCTATATATATTTTCCAGGCCAATCCGGAATCCTTGTAGAACATACAACAAATTTTCTTTTAAGTGTTCTGACGTATGTCTGTCCAATAACTCAATTGTTGCTAAATTTTTTAACACTATTTTCCCCTCTTGTATATATTGGGCGTTGATTGCCATAAAAGACCTCAATGATAGTGATCCTATGTCAACTTTGATACAAATTAATTTGTTGTTGGTTTCTTTTGCCAATTCGTCTCGTAATTCTGCAGCAGAGTGAATAACAAATTCTCTGACTGTTCTCGAATTTATATTAACATTGCAATCCGGTATCAGGGATATAATTTTTTGAAACGATTCATCATTTAGTAGAGCAGAGTAGGGATATCGAAAATGAAAGAAAATATCGATATATCGATACATCGATATTTGAAAAAATATTAATATCGGTCTCGATATATCGCGAAAAAAATATCGATATATCGGTCAAATTTTTCGACCAATTTGCAACAGATTGTTATGTAATTCTCTGCTTTACTTAAACACTATTGGGCCTTTTTGTCGCATTTCTTCATTGTTGAGAAATCTATAAAAACTGTACCTATAATATCGCTGCCCTAGTTCAACAGTAAGATATCTTTAAAAAAATCAAAATTGAGATAAGTTTTGTTTCATGTAAAAAATATGCTCTTCTGCCCGGTTAATAAATCGGATATGTGGAAAACGCAACCAAAGTGCCTAAATTTCAATGTCTCACTGAGACATTTCAGCATATTTTTAGCGACCTTTAGTTCAAGATTCTGACATCTTAAGATATTTCTAAAGTCAGGAAGATTTTTACTTTTCTTTTAGTTCTACACAGAGACTTCTTCAAATGTCCTTATATGAAATTATAAAAACAATTCTATGTTGAGACATCTTAAAATTGTCCCAGTGTTTCACTAAAATATCGTTCAATTCTATTTCTTTCTAGGACATTTTGAAATAACCTACCTACTCTTCTAATAAGATGACCGTATCACGCGGCTGCGTGAGGCGCAATTTTTCGTTCCGTTCGTCGAATGTCACGCGACACCCCCGCGGGGCGGTACCCCGCGCTTCCAATGCAATGCTTGCGCAAAGATAATGAAGCTATACTACGTATTAAGAGGTGTCACTCCGAATAAAAATAATAATTTCGAAATTCAAAATTATACCGTAGCTTTTTTACGTACCTATTATATCTTCTAAAGTGCGAAAGATTCAAGCCTACAATAAAAAAAAATAAAAAAAACTATACGTAGGTTATAGGTACGTATATTGTTTTCAATTTTATTTTTAGGACCCAATTATTAGGTTAAAAAGGTAAATAAAACAATAAACAACAAAACAACTGTAATTCGATCGTTTTTATTGCATTAAAAATACAAAAGTAAGGCTACGTTCCCACGAGCGTTTTTATGTGATCGCGACTGAAAAAACTACACTATAAATAGTACTTTGCGCTAATACGACACAGCTGAAAATCGTGTACACTTGACTATTGTAGATTAAGTGCAGAGTTCTATTTACAGTGCAGTTTTTCCTGATGCGTCACGACTCGCGACCACAAAAAAACTCTCGTGGATACGAGGGCTAAAGGTTGGTAACCAAAATATTTCAGATTACCACATAATTATACGAACAGCTTGATTAACTTCAGCGGTTATCCTTTGGTGCAAAATAGGTAGGTACACTTTTGTGGGCCTAGCAGGCCATTTGACAGCGGCGTAAAGTAACGTTATACGAATGAGAATCTTGAAATATTTTCATGTTATCATTATTATTATTGCGTGCCCTTGAAATTGGAATCCAATACCTGCAAATTATGAAATTATATTACATTTTACTTATTCGCAATACAAAGGTTAAACTAAATGTAAAAATAGATTAATAAGTATGCGGTAAAACTGTACAATAGTATTAAAAATACAGTACATAATTATTATTAGGTATGTACCTATTTAAAGTTTTTACTGACTGGCAGAAGAAAACGTAATATTTTTTGTTATATTATATTATATAAGGTTCGGTAAAATCAATTACGGATATTTTGAGCATATGATCTGCTGCTTATGTAAAGACGTTGAGGCAGAAAAATAATTGTCGTACTCGAAAAAAAAAAAAATTCTTTATATGGGCGAGCTTGCGTTTTGCGGAGAGTCACCCATACAAGAGATGATTTTTTACTTTGAGTATGACAATTATCTTTTAGCCTAAACGTCTTTACATAAGCAGTGGATCATGTGCCCGAAGTATCCGTAATTGATTTTCGGAGACCTTATATACATTTTTATACACAATATCCATGACCCAGGAACACAGAAAAACTTTTTGTTCCTTCAGCAGGATTCGAACCTGCAACCCCCGGCTTGAGCACCAAAGCGCTAAACCACTGAGCCATAGAAGTCGTCAAACAAATATAATCTTATGTCTGTTTTCAATAAAATGAGAAGTTAAAATAATATGGTAAAACTTTATACAAATACTCACCGATATTCTTTGAGCATATTTATATTTTGGTTAAATACATGAACTTATTTTATATAAATCACTGTTTCATCATAATAAATATGATTTCGAGTTCACTTCACTAAAAAATACAGTTTTTTGCAAATAACAAAACATAAGATAACAAATTTAGTAAAAGATGAAAATAATTTTTCAAGTAATAGAATAGTATTTCGTAGTTTGAAATTTAAAATTAATCTGCTATTTCTGCTTAACCAATCACAGGCGATGTGTGAAAGAGTACACACGATAAAAGAGCGAGCAAGGTATGTGGTTTGCACAGACGATAGTCAGGTATAATTTTGGATTTCGAACGCCAATACTTACGATAGGAAGTTGCGACACCCTGAACATTAAAGCACTGACTGATTATTATAATAGTTAAACTGACTTGTGCAATAATAATAATAAGATTTTAACTGATAATATGAGACTGATTTGTGCAATTCTGATAATAGATAATAAATAATACATTACAAGCAAACTAATTTCTCAGTTTTAAATAAATTTTCCTATTCCCTTACCAAACATTTCCCCGTATTTCATCGGACAACTCACATTCTCTAATGTCGATGTGCTGTAATACTAAGATATCTTTAAATTTTGTCGATCTGTGTTTATTTCCCATAAATTTGGAAGCTTGGTTGGATAAATATTTAGTATTTCTTAAACAAAACAAAAAATAGTAACTCTATGAGTTACAATATAGACATAATTTTTAAGAAACCATTTAAGAGACAACATTAAAATCACAAAACATTTTTTATTTAGTCTGAGTTCAATATAAGGTTATCTCACAATTAAAAAGCCTTAAAACTATTATAAAAATATTTTATTCAAATTTAAATATAAACAACTCCCTAACACATTAAACTAAGCTATACTTTTAAAAAATCAACCACATTTCAAATAAATACGAGTGAAATAATGACAGTAAAATCATAAAAGTATGAATAACTCAAAACATACTTTGTTCAACATATCTTACTGTTGAACTAGGGCAGCGATATTATCATACTCCACTACACACGTTTTTTCTCAGTACTTACTACGATTCTAGGCGAGTCGTTTTATAACTACTAGTTACTAGTACTAGTAGTTACTCGTTTATAACAAAACGTAGTAGGGATGTCGAAAATGAAAGAAAATATCGATATATCGATACATCGATATTTGAAAAAATATCAATATCGGTCTCGATATATCGCGAAAAAAATATCGATATATCGATATATCGGTCAAATTTTTCGACCAATTTGCAACAGATTTTTATATAATTCTCTGCCTTACTTAAACACTATTGAGCCATTTTTGTCGCATTTCTTCATTGTTGAGAAATGTATAAAAACTGTACCTATAATATTATCATACTCGACTACACACGTTATTTTCTCAGTACTTACTACGATTGTAGGCGAGTCGCTACTGACTAGTTTAAAACAAAACGTAGTACAGCTGTTATAACTCTTAATAACGTCAATTGCTTTAATGTTAACACTTTTATACTAGAATAACTAAACTAACATTACATTTAACTTACTAATGTTACTAATAAACGAAATATTGCAACCAGCATAACTTTCACTTCGACAAGAATATATTATACAACATTTTTTCACCATTTTGACTGTTAAATCATCAAATAAATAATAAAAACATAGTTACGGAGATACATGAAGTCAGAAATAAAAACTATTTTCAATTTTAACAATACCCGGTGTTCAGCATAAAATATGTGTAATGGCGTATCTATTGTCTTGCGAATAATACCATCTAATAAAAAAAGAAGGAAAAGGATTTAATGTAAACTGCATTTTTATTTAGTGTTAAATGACTTTTTCTAACTTTTTTAATTTGAATTTAATATAATTATAAATATTTGTTAAAATAATAATAAAGTACACTCGTTTTATCTAAGATTTTTCAAGTTACTTTTAATAAATACCAACATTTTTCTGGTTGGCAACATGCAAAAACGAGACACACGGCCTCCTTCTGGCTATCTCGCTCGGCTCGGATTTGCCTCTATGATACGTGCATTGTGAAATACACTCTATTACCAAGTTCTTTTTAGCAGTTACAAAATTCGGAGTCTTCTATCCATAGTTACTAGATCCATGCCGACAGGGCAGTTAGTTATGCACTCACTACCATTAGATTAATGGAATTCTGCACAATAACTTTTTTTTTTCAATATTTTACGGCTTTGAATTCTAGCGAATTTAGTTAGATCGTCATGAGATGATAATTAAAAAAAATATCTATTTTGATACGAATTTCGATATTTGTTTTTTTGTATCGATGTATCGATATATCGGATCAAAAAATATCGGCTAAAAATATCGATATATCGAACACAAAATATCGATATATCGATATATCGATATTTTTTCAACATCCCTAAAACGTAGTACAGCTGTTATAACTCTTAATATCGTCCGTTGCTTTAATGTTAACACTTTTATACTAGAATAACTAGACTAACATTACATTTAACTTACTAATGTTACTTATAAACGAAATACGACAAGACTATATACAAATTTTTTTCACCATTTTGACTGTTAAATCATCAAATAAATAATAAAAACATTGTTACGGAGATACATGAAGTAAGAAATAAAAACTATTTTCAATTTTAATATTACCCGGTGTTCAGCATAAAATATGTGTAATGGCGTATCTATTGTCTTGCGAATGATACCATCTTATAAAAAAAAGAAGGAAAAGGATTAAACGTAAACTGCATTTTTATTTAGTATTAAATGACTATTTCTAACTTTTTTAATTAGAATTAAATATAGTTATAAATATTTGTTAGAATAATAATAAAGTACACTCGTTTTATCTAAGATTTTTCAAGTTACTTTTTATAAATACCAACATTTTTCTGGTTGGCAACATGCAAGAACGAGACACACGGCCTCCCTTCTGGCTATCTCGCTCGGCTCGGCTTTGCCTCTATGATATGTGCATTGTGAAATACACTCTATTACCAAGGTAATACAGTTCTTTTTAGCAATTACAAAATTCGGAGTCTTCTATCCATAGTTACTAGATCCATTCAGCCGACAAGGCAGTTGATGACCACAGATTAGATTAATGGAATTCTGCACAACGATAACTTTTTTTTTAAATATTTTACGGCTTTGAATTCTAGCGAATTTAGTTAGATCATCATATCTATCGATCGATATTATCGAAAAAATATCGATATGTCGATATTTTGTGTTCGATATATCGATATTTTTAGCCGATATTTTTTGATCCGATATATCGATACATCGATACAAAAAAACAAATATCGAAATTCGTATAAAAATAGATATTTTTTTTATTTATCATCTCATGACGATCTAACTAAATTCGCTAGAATTCAAAGCGAAATATTAGTAACGAAATGTCTTTATAACAATTCAGTCACTAATACTTTTCAAAACTGCCGATGGATGCGAATGTGAATCTCCACTGTCGCGATGCAGAATAAACGAATTTAAAATGCTGACATTAAAAAGTGACGGATTTTTTTTTGTACCACACTTTGCACCTTTTTCTTTCCATATGGTAGGTACTGTGCATAGAGTCTTTGTTATCAACACCCCCATGCACACGTTATAGTCGTATGTAACGGTGGGCTTTGTTTTGCCATCCTCTGTATGTACGTTGATACCGTGGTATGTAGATATCATCACTACGAGATTGATATCTCGCCATCAACGTCTCCAGAAGTGGCAGCGGAAACTTGGCCCATCGTCATATTAAAATTTGTCAAGTACTTTAATTCTGGTGCTACCCCTTGCCGATAAAGTTGAAGTGTACACAATCAAATCCCCTGGACTTGAGAACTCTGGCGAGGGCAGGGCTATTGTAGTAATTGTCCATCCAGACCGTATGACCCTTGTTCTCGAGAGCTTGACAACAAGGTTGCCTATGTACCCCAATCCCATGTCCTGCATGACTTACTTTCCTTGCCTACCTACCGGAATGCAACTGAAACCGCCAATTGTGTTAAAGATTCATCCAACGCAATATTTCGATATAAATTATAGAGCGTCTGAAATTTGGCATTAAGGTGATTCTACAATAGGCAAAATTTTGTAGATCTTCGTTTGGGAGCGCGTCATGTGGCTTATACTAACGCCATTGTCTACGAAATGTAGACAGGAGCTGATCAGGGTAAATCTATAATAATTATACGACATCAGTTTTGCCAACGCCAATTTTGAGCCAGCCGTGTAAATGCGACAAAAAAGCCGTGTCATATAGGAGATAAATCTGAGGTCGGCAGTGTCAAAAATAAAAAAGCAATATAATATGGCTTACACGTAGACAGAGAAACTAATAGACTAAGCTATGGTGTAACCGCAGTTGAGACAGATATATTTGTCAGAAGGAATGTTGAATGTTGCCAGTGATAACAGACTTATTTTTTCGGGATGTTATGGAGAGTAGGTGTACATGCATTGGCATCACATCTGTAATTATTATTTAGGAGCTGCAAGCTCAACTGTTCCGTGCAAGTTTGAACTTTGTACTGCATATAATTAAGAAAATATGATCTAATAAAGTTGCGTCCTTCCGGAAGGACCAAAAGTCCTGCTAGCAGGACTCTTAGCGATCTATAAGTAATCAAATTTGGTCGAAATTAATGCATCATTGCCCTTTACTTGTCAGAGTTTTATCGTTGATAAATTATATTATAATATTAATCCTTAACCAAATAAATGTGTTGTTGATTGAGAGTATTTAATTGTGAACAAAATTGTCATTGAAATCACATTTCAATTAACATCTTAGAAAATACTACAATTTTAAAATAACTCCGCAACATCATTCACACGCGCTGCGCTGGCCGGCGGGCGAGGGGAGGGCGGTGCTTGCAGGCTTGCTAGACTTGCTACGCAGAAGTACTCTAAAATATATTCTTTTAAAAACTTCTTAATCGCGATCATAATAACAGAAATTGACGCGGACGAAGTCGCGGGCAACAGCTAGTATTAACCCTACAACTACAACATCCAAATTTAATTAAATGAACCACAACATGGGTCATGGGTGACCCCAAAATAAAAAAATGATTACTTACAAAATATTAAACTTTAATAAATTTAAACAATTATTACAAGGTTTTTTGGATATTAATGGAATGCTTAAGGGAAAAAAATGTAGTACAAATCTGAAAATCTAGATACATTGGTGACAAATAGGTAACCTGTGTTGTGCACATATATTTTTGGAGCACTTAACACATTTCTCTCTGTCCTTCCTATCTTTGGCTCTAGTGCATAAATAGCAGCGGGAACTTGAAGTTGATCGAGCTTGGGCTACCTGAGCACTGTTCTTCATCTACTCCCAAAACATGAAGCATTATCACTTTAAGAGATTGGGGCAAATTTTTGACCTCATCAAGGCGGCGTTTCACGTAGCGCTGTACTAATTGAAGGCTTAGGTTTCTTAGAAAGTAGTTCCTTTTCAGTTTACTCCTGCGAATGTTTGCCTTGAGTATTACATATGAGTTTATACCTCCAGCATCAAGCATGTCGTAGAAAAATCTTAGCGGCCACCTTCGTGTTTTTCTTGCTGTTGTCTTAGAATGACTTAATTGGTCAAACGTGTCAACGCCGCCTTTCGTGGCGTTATAATCCAGTATTATTGCGGGTTTTTGTGTATTAGGGTCAATTTCACCGCTGTTGTGCATTGTAGAAATCAGGACAACACATTTGTTTTTCCTCGGGACATGAGATACTAATGTGATGTTTTTATCAAACGCAAATACCGAAGTAGGGAAATCTTTTTTCTTTGCTAAAAACTTTGGAGGTATTTCGGGTTTGTTCTTTCGCAACGTGCCTATCATTGTTAGTCCAATATTGCGTAACTCATTTGCAAGTTGAATTGAGGAGAACAAGTTATCCATAGTGATGTTTCGGTTGGTTCCCTATTTTTTCGCATAAAATCATATGTCATAATTTTACTTGGCATAATTTAATTTGACCTAATAGTAGTTTCGCATAATATTCATTTGTCATAACTTTCTTAGCATAATTTTTTTTCGCATAATTACTAAAAGCATAATAATTGTTAGGCATACTTATTGTAAGGCATATATTTTTTACGCATAACGTTCATTAAGAATAATATTTTTTTGCATAATATTAAAAAGCATAAATATATTTACGCATAATGATATTTAAGCATACTATTATATTTACGCATACATCTTTGTAGCATTTTTTTTCACATGATATGAATGATAAATTCTACTGGGTGTGCGAGTTAAGACGAAATAACAATTATAATTGTAATTTTACGACTGATTACGAAATAAAGTCGGACAAAAACACGAACTGCTATCTAAGAACATGCCGAGCTAATTATTTTAAACATGTTAGCGGCTTAAGGGGTGGCCCATGGGCCACCCCGCCGCAACTAAACCTACTGTTACACATGTTACACAGGTATATGAGTTTAATACCTGCTTTTAATATTTTATTAATATGCGTTTAATTACCTTAACCGTGTTTTCATTATGTATATTTGTGCCTTGAGACAGAATGCTTTGAATTTATTATGACAAAAAAATATGCCTAACGAGTTTATGCCAAAAAACAATTATGCCAAAGTACTATTATGACAAGAAAAATTATGCCTTACGAGTTATGCCTCATTAAATTAGGACAAACAATATTAGTCTAAATGATATTTATGCCTAATGATGTAGTATGCCAAAAAACCATTATGCCAAAGTATTATTATGCGTACTAAAATTATGCCAAGTGATGTATGCCAAATGAAATTATGACAAATAAAATTATGCGAAAGAAGAGGATCCCGTTTCGGTTTGTATGTGAATAGGTTCCGATAGCTTCAAAACATAATAGGATGGGATAGACTGTCCTGTAGGACATTCTGTTATTCTACCTACATATGGAATTGCAGATATCATGTAAGCAGTCTTAGCATCATACATCATTACAACTTTCATGCCATATTTATCTGGTTTTTGTGGCATATATACAATAAATTTACAGCGACCACGGAATCCAAGTATTTGTTCGTCTACTGTTACATGTTCCGACGGAGTGTAGTACTCAGAGCATAGTACTTGAAATTTGTCCCATAGCTCACGCAGCGCTGCAAAATTATCATTGACTTTCCTTGCTTCACGTGTCTCATGATCATCAAACCGCAAGTAATTTACCAAAAATTCGAACCTGTTCTTTGACATTGTGGCCCTGAAAATAGGTGGACCATCCACAATCGACCATAACTCGGACATGTTTGTTTTAGCTGTTTTGTATAAACTACTACGATACATTAATCCAAATAAAGCCATCAACTCCACTTTATCAGTTTTAGAAGTGTAACGTTGGTTTTTTATGGTCTCAGAAATTCTGTCAATTTGTGCATTGGTATGCATCACAATAATATCCAATATTTCGTCTGGAAAAAATAGCTTCCACGCTTCTAACTCGGTTTTTGCGTCGCGTGCGATACCTTTAGGACCAGGTTGATTTATCACGATGTTTCTACTTGCAGTGCGTGTATTAGGAACTGTGAACGGAGTTCTTCGCCAAGTATAACCATTTTTGCCCATACAGAAATCAGACAGAAGAACATCATCATCATCTGATCCAGATTCAACATCAAACAAATCATCTTCATCGGAGTGTTCGGATATATGTTCATTTTCTGCAGTTTCAGATCCATCTTCGTCCGAAGAACTGGAGGTTTCACCTTCATATTCCTCCAAAAGTTGCTCAATTTCATTACTTTCAAGGGCTCGTGACGTTGAGGCCATATTGAAAGACTATTCGTGAAATAAACGTGAAATCACACAACAGTTAATCACAAAAAAATAGTTTCGATAACCACAACACGGGTCGCGGGCGACCCCAAACTGCAATATCTCCGAACCTAATGAGCGTGCGCACCCCGCCATGCGTCACGGGCCACTGATTACCAATTACGGAGGGTACCTAGACGCACAGTGTTGTAGGTGCAAAACTCGCTAAATTAAAATTAAAATACGTGTGCGTGGGGTCACCCATGACCCAATGTTGTGGTTCTAGGGTTAAATAAAAAAACACAAGCGTAGGTATCGACATTTTAATAACACACTACTATAGATATATATTAGTTATAGTAGTTTAGTTGGGGAAAAAGTTTCTTCGCATTTTATATAATAATTCAAAAGGTTTTTTTATAAAGATTATTTACAAGTGACTAAAGTATATAGGTGCCATTTTGTTCGATAACTTTTTGCCATCTTGTTGGTAGGTACATGATCCCATTGCTATAAAATTTTTGGGGCTTCTGATGAAAAAACTGCGACAAGTGGTTTTGGCAGTCCTCTTGTGATGTCAACCTGACACTGCCTAAGGAATTCTGCAGCGACCGAAACAGGTGGAAATCTGAAGGTGCAAGGTCAGGACTATACGGTGGATTCATTAACACCTCCCAGCCAAACTCCCGTAATTTTTTCTGAGTGGCTAAAGATATGTGAGGTCTAGCGTTATCATGGTGAAAAACCACACCCCTTCTGTTGATTAATTCCGGCCGCTTTCTCTCAACTTCTTGCTTTAATCTCATCAGTTGTTCGCAGTACAGTTCAGAATTGATGGTCCTGCCTGGCGGTAACAGCTCATAATGAATAATGCCCTTCCAATCCCACCACACACACACAGCATCAGCTTGTTGCGAGTTAACCCGGGTTTCGCCACAGTCTGTGAAGCCTGACCGGCCTTTGACCACGATCTTTTTCGCACGTTCTTGTCGTACGTGATCCACTTTTCATCACCAGTTATCAGCTTCTTCAAAAATGGTTCGGTTTCATTACGTCGTAATAAAGAATCACAAATGAGTACACGGTTCATTAGGTTTCTTTCAGTGAGCTCATGAGGCACCCAAATATCGAGCTTTTTTGTGTACCCAGCTTTTTTCAAATGCGCCAAAACCGTTTTGTGGTCAATCCCCAGTTCTTCAGCTACATCGTAACTACTAATATGCCGATCTTGCTCCACTTTTTCAAAAATGGCAACAGTTTTGTCCGTAACAGGGCGACCAGAGCGACGTGCATCTTTGATATCAAAATTTCCGGATTGAAAACGCTTAAACCAAATTTGCGCTACTCTCACAGATACTGCATTAGGTCCATAAACATCACAAATTTTTTTCGCGGCTTGTGTTACATTTTCACCTTTTTTGTAATAAAATTTTAAAATGTATCGAAATTCTTCATAAGAATCACTCATTTTAACAATAAGAAAAACAAATGAAAATCTCAAATTTACCTAATTTGAATTTGGAATTGTCTTCTGTAAAATTAAAACTTTTTAATGATACCAAAATCAGCCAGATACAATTGGTATAGCCCAAGATATTTTATGACAAGTTCATACATTCTATAATGCGAAAAGACTTTTTCTCCAACCTATTATAATGGTTGCTTGACAAACAGGAGATTTACTGTGTCTAATAATTTACTATTGCGTTTGTGAAAACGCCTATTAGTTTGTCGGATAGCTCGAACTTTTCTTTTTAGTCTCTCAACAGTTTCTTTTTTTTTTCTTTAAACTTGCTTTAAGTTTTTTCTTTCTTGGTATATCTTCCCGTTCGGGCAATTGCACTTTTCTTCGGATATATTTTTTTTCACCTATGTCATCTGGACAATTTGTTCTCGATGTAGATGGCAGTGGATTAATATAGATATGAGTATCAGGCGATGAAACCTAAAATATAATAAGAAATTATTAAATAGGTCAGAAAAGTTATATGTCTAGGTTAACTGTGTACCAAATTTGAGCAACAAACATACTGTACATTAATATAAATCTGACAAACAAAGCAAATTTGATTAGGAGAATAATACCTTGATAGACTTTTCTGGCACTTGCTTCATTTGATTTAGCTTATTTTTAATTTATTTAATTTGTATTTTAATATAGGATAACTTGTTATGTTTAAAATTATTTAGCTACATACTTATTAGTCCGCTCAAAGAATAATCCAAAAGCAGGTGTAGAGTGCGTGAGCTGGGACCTAAGAAATTTCTTCAGAAAATTGTTCAGGATGCTTAGAGAGTAAACATACTAAAAATCCCCGCCTCTAGGAGGGGCGCCGGAGTGGGGGGAGGGGGTTAAAGATCCCACTTTTGATGCTACCCTGTATTTACCTATGTTTTTTGCGTAAACGAAGTCGCGGGCAATAGCTAGTACTACATATAGTATACTTATTGTAAACAACTTCATTTTTTTAAAAAAGAACAATTTTCCATCTTTTTTGCTAAAAGATGGCCCCGTGCGAGTTTCTTACGCCGCACAGTGGGTCGAAAATCGGCTTTCATAGACATAGAAATGAAATCTCGAAAGTGATAGATTTTTTTATGGATATTGCTTTAGTTTAGTATTACTATGTAGAAAATGAAGTTTGAGATAATTTGGCCCAAAAATGAGGGAGTAATAATTTTTTTACGTAAAACTTGTATGGAGCCAACATGAAAAATTCAATTATTTCAAAAACGGCAAGTTTAACCGTAATATCCTGACAGATGGTTATAGTACTAATTATTCATGATTTTTTGGCATACATCATATAACGGTTTTAGCTGCTCTTTTTTTTTAAAAAATCGTCAAAATTTTTGAAAAAAAGTCACCCTGTATTATTGCACGATTCGATAGTGTTACTAATAAGGAACAATTTCTGGAAAGTAATGGTATACGGCAAACTTGAGGAAAGTGTTGAATTTTAATAAACTACTTCATATTTTGAACAAATGTATGAACAATTATATAAAATGCTAAAATTAAGCACTTTCCTTAACTTTCTCACATATAGTTACTTCCTAGCAATTGTTATTTACTAGCGAGACTATCGAATGCTGCAATAATACAGGGTGACTTTTTTTAATAATTTTTCTTCACTTCACAGTGTACGACGAATATAACTGCATTATCAGATTATAGACAAGTCAACATCCTTGGTTAGGATTCGAATCCGTTAATTTTGAAAAAAAGTCACCCTGTATTATTGCAGCATTCGATAGTCTCGCTAGTAAATAACAATTGCTAGGAAGTAACTATATGTGAGGAAGTTAAGGAAAGTGCTTAATTTTAGCATTTTATATAATTGTTCATACATTTGTTCAAAATATGAAGTAATTTATTAAAATTCAACACTTTCCTCAAGTTTGCCGTATACTATTACTTTCCAGAAATTGTTCCTTATTAGTAACACTATCGAATCGTGCAATAATACAGGGTGACTTTTTTTCAAAAATTTCGACGATTTTTAAAAAAAAAAGAGCAGCTAAAACCGTTATATGATGTATGCCAAAAAAATCATGAATAATTAGTACTATAACCATCTGTCAGGATATTACGGTTAAACTTGCCGTTTTTGAAATAATTGAATTTTTCACGTTGGCTCCATACAAGTTTTTCGTAAAAAAATTATTACTCCCTCATTTTTGGGCCAAATTATCTCAAACTTCATTTTCTACATAGTAATACTAAACTGAAGCAATATCCATCAAAAAAATTGTTACTTTCGAGATTTCATTTCTATGTCTATGAAAGCCGATTTTCGACCCACCGTGCGCCGGTTCTTCTCTCCGGGTTAGTTCCCGAACCGGTGGTAGGCATCAAGTAGGGACAATTCTTTAAGCGTTACTTTGTAACCCATATGGAAATAAAACTTTTTTTAATTTTTTTTTTTTTTTTTAAGTACAAGTACGCTTTGGTGCGTGTAAACAACCAAAAAATATTTTGTTCTAAAATCTGCTCGGGCTATTCCATTCCTGACACTGGCAACATATACGCATCGATAAACTTAGGTTATAAAATTTGCTAACGCTACTAATCCTAATATTTGGCAGGTTTTAACGGTACACGTGATAACTACATGGTGTATTTTGAATAAATAATCAGTCAGCAAATATATTTTTAATAAATAATAAGAAAAAACTCAGTACTTACGCGTGGAAAGACACATCGGCTATTTTCTTCTCACTATCGCTTTTACAAGAAATAACACGACAGGGCACCATCGTACAAATCTTTGTAAGTATACTTTAATCCCTTCCCTACCCTCCCCTATTACCCTATTCCCTCTTAAAAGGCCGGCAACGCACTTGCAGCTCTTCTGATGCTGCGAGTGTCCATGGGCGACGGAAGTTGCTTTCCATCAGGTGACCCGTTTGCTCGTTTGCCCCCATATTTCATTTAAAAAAAATGTATTTCACTTCTCAGTTGTTGGATACGTTTTAAATCTTAAATAACAAGGAAAGTTTGAACAACGAACTCAATCACGACACGAACTGTCAAACTTTGTTTCGCAACTATAGTTGCTGACCTTCAAAAAACACGGTAAGGGACAAAAGATGGTATAGCTATGTCTGTATCTAAAGCGTACAATTTATAACTTTGCTCTCTTTCACGTGTAAGTGAGAAAGAAAATGATATTGGGTCTATTAGTTTCTCTGTCTACGGGCTTACATCTTTATATCAATAATTACAATAATATTTATATCATATATCTATTTTCACTAGTTAAAACTAGGTATGTTAAAAATTTAACACATTATTCAAGTGAATAAATCTCTAATATTTTCAACAGATTCTTCTTCCTTTTTGTTTAGCTCATTATTTTGTTTATTTTTAATTTTTTCGTACATAATGTTAGATGGTTCAAATTTTCCGCAGTCACTTTTATTTGTTACTAGCTGTTGCCCGCGGCTCCATCCGCACAAATTAAGTACCTATCCCTCGGGAACACTGTACTTTTTCGGGATAAAAAGAAGCCTATGTTTTAATCCAGAGTTCAAACAACTACCATACCAATTTTCATCAAAATCCGTTCAGTAGTTTTTGCGTGAAAGAGGAACAAACATCTATCCTCACAAACTGTCACATTTATATTATTACTATAATTATAATAAAATTATATAACTATAATTAATCATTTTGATAATAGCAGACCATATTTTATGGTTGACGTGTATGGTGTGGTAAAATTGTGTTGTATTGGTGAGTACGACATTGTGACAAAATCATAATTTGTTAAAAGCCGTAGAATATGCTACGCCTTTGGGATAACGGCCGTAAGCCGTAAATTATCTAGTTTTTCAATCAAAAATACTCTTTTATATCAGATTTGATAGTTACGCCCATTTCTATAAGGATGGCCAAAAGGACGTTTATGTCGTTTACTGATAAATCCTGCCATTTCGTAACGCGGCTTATGGGTCCTAGGCTACCATCCTCTATTTATAGTTCACAGTTTGTTGGGCGTACCTATTTGTCTCTTCAACAGTACGCAATACCAACTCCGGGAACCAGACTGCCGTAAACGCTCCATAAGGTGTCGTGAAATCGCCAAAAGGGCCCACCGTCGCACACAGGTATTTGTGCGATCTAGGCGGCCAATTTTTTTTTTTGCTTTATTGTTTTCCAATCAACACAAATAAGAAAATAATACAAGTTTAAAAATAAATAAACGTATATTCACAAAAAAATAGGTAGGTACATAAGGTAATGGCACCAATGCTAGACACTATAACGAAGACTCAACCTTTAAACTCAAACAATTATTTTTTTTTATTACAAAAGAAAGTTTACAAGTTTTTTAAATTCGACTGTGAAAATTGAATTTTAAATGAAAGTGACTCATTACAAAACATTATTTTATGACAAAAACTTACTGAATCAACATAAATTAAAACAAAAGTTATTTTTTTTCAATTTGGTATACGTAACCAAAAGATGACACATCCAAAAATCAAAATCACCAATAGTTGACACTTATTTATACCAATAGTTGACATAATAATATGTAAACCTCAATAAAAGAAACAGTAAGTACATAATAAAATAAACTAAAAACAACAACTGAATATTATAAATTTCTTATTAATAAAATAAACTAAAATTCTTAACTGAATATCACAAACTTATTACTTATTAGGTTATTAGATAATAAACAAAGATAAACAAAATATTAACTGAATACGTATTATAAATTTCTTATTAAACAATCAATAGTAAAATAAACTAAAAAAATCTTATCTGTATATTTTTTATATATTACCCGTCTACATTTAAAGGTTTTGCAAATTTGTACTTAATTCTATCACCAATAATAATCATTTTTGGTACGTCAAGAACCTCTATTATTTGAGAAGAACTTATGATACTAATATCTTTATCGTTTTCTATAAATATGGTTTTAGACTGGTCACAAATTTTCATCGCCATAACTTCAATATTATCTTTATTTGTAACCTCCTGGACTATACAAACATATTTATGAAATCTTTTCTTTCCGGGAAACTTAACAATTACATAATCACTCTGCTTGATAGTACTTATATCCTGGTAATTTTCTTGATCAACATTCTCATTTCTTTCATCATCACAACATTCATCAGATATATCATCCATACTATTACCAGACTCTAACCATTCGTCTTCAGTACTTGAGCTATAATAATCAGTCTTAGATTTCTTATTCAGAGTCTTTTGCTTTCTCTTTGTTAATATTTTAGCAGTCTTGAGTTTTCGTGCTTCTTCAGTCTCTTTTTTCTTCTTTTCTCTTTCCTCAGCTCTTTTCTTTTTTTCTTCTTCTAATTCAGTCTTTTTTCTCTCTTTGCTCTCATGGTATTTTTGCCAAGCAACTGATGATATGACAGAAGGGATTTTTTCTTTCTTACGTCTTTTTGAGTTTTGTTTAGGCGTTGGCCAAAACAAAGCTCTTTTAAATGGACTAGGTATTACCATATTAGATGGAACCAATGAGGAACTCTCTAGTGGCAGGGATAGTCTTGATGTCAATACCATTGAGCTTGTACTCGGTCCTTCCTTATGACTTTGTGAGCTGTCTTTTGCGGGTAAAATTTGAGTTTGAAGGGTTGATGTAGACTGGAGATTTTGCAAAGCATTTTTATTTGGAGTTGAGAAGACGTCTAGTGTGATATTAATATCGTCGTTATGGCACGGAAGTGGAGATATCACTTCGAAAACGCTGGTTTGTTGTTGCAACGGACTGTTTAAGTCAGCTAAGTCAGTATATGTTGGCAGGTTTTCATGGTTTTGTTTTAACAATTCTCTGATGTTTTTGTAAAATTTAAATAAATTTATATCTTCAATGGAGCCTGTCCATTCATTACAATCTTTAAACTGTGAAATTTTGTCTGCCTCAATATATTTATCCAAGAATTTTAGTCCAGTTTCAAGTTCCTTTATTTTTGCCATTCTTTGCAATTCACTCAGTCCTTCAACTGGTTCCCTTGAAACACAACATACTTCGTCAGGATTCCATGGTAAAAGGCCACATTTACGAAAACCATTTTTGAATACTTCAGGTGATAATGTCTCTTGCAATACTTTACTCAACAATGGACAAAAATGGACTTTACGCAAAACGGGATTATCAATATTATCCAAACGCCAAGAGTGAACTGCAGTTTTCCAAGCACCCTTTAAACTTCTGAATACAGCAACATCCATGGGCTGCAATAAATGTGTAGCATTGGGAAAAAGAGCTACTAATATAATGCCATTATCTGAGCAAAATTTGCTAAGATGGAATGAAAGATGTGAAGTATGGCCATCTATGAATAGTATGACTGGTCTTGGAATATTATAATCATCCAGCCATTTATTAAACACATTGCACATATATTCATAAAATGTTTCCATAGTCATCCATCCGCTTTCAGAGCGTCCAATACCCCATGATTCCGGAACTGACATGCTTAATTCCCTTGGTATTCTCTCATACTTGAAAATTACCATTGGGGGTAAAACACTACCCGCAGCATTTCCACCTAAAAGTACGGTATAGCATTCTTTTTCGTCTGAATTGACTTGTTGGTACACTAATTTTTCTCCTTTGGCTGCTAAAACTTTATTGCCTTTTGGATTCAGGAAAAATGCCGTCTCGTCCATATTAAATACTCTCTGAGGTTCGTTTAATATGTCCTTATAATCATTATCTTGTAAGTAGATGTTAACTTCTTCAAACCAGTTTTTTAACTGAGTTGTTGTGACTAAGGCTCTAGATGAAGTCAAATTTTGTGGTTGTCTTGCAATAAGATCAGGGTGTCGTTTCAAGAAACAGCTGTACCATTTCTTTCCAGGTCTACCACCTTTGAAAGGAGCTTCAATGTTTAAATCTTCTACAATTTTTTTTACACTATCTAGCAAATTTTCCTTCCCAATAGGGAATCCTTGTTTTACCATTACTTTTGCCCACTTCACAAGCATAGTTTCAGTTTCTTCTGTAAGATAGCATGTTCTTCCCATTTTTCGTTTTATAGGTGTTTTTCCCTTTACCTTATTTAGAAGAGTCACTCTTGGCACACCAAATTTTTTCGCCGCTGTTGATGTTGGCACACCTCGCCTGCATTCGTCTATTGCTGCTTCCATATCCGCTTCAGTGTAACGGAACATCTGCCCTTTTATAGGTGGCATCTTGAACAATCTGACCAACAAACAAAACAATAGCACCATTACTTGACATCAAGTGCTCCCCAATAGTTGACACCCTGTCTACTATTGGATGGAGTGCTCTAATATTGTTATAATTTTTACAGTACTTATATTGTTGGAAATAGTGTTGATAATTGAACAAACATGCGCTCACAAATAAGTTTCGTTACTACACCAACAGTAGACATGCATGTCATCTTTTGGGTATACTGACTATTTTCGGAACCAATAATAGACACTCTGTTTTTTTTAGAAAAATGTAATCAGAGCAAGAAAGAAATCATTCAAATCATCAGAGAATATAAAAATATTTATAACACAAAAAAAATATCACAGCAAAGTCTTAATAGAATTAGTAAAACTCACCTGTGTAGCTGCGGCGTCCTTAACCAAAATAACAAGAAATGGCGGCAAGCCTGTCACTCCCGTCACATTGCACACAACAACTGATACTATTTTTAATTTTTAAATAAAAGACCGTTATTAAAGTTGCGTCATTTCATCTACATGTGGCGCTAGGAGTATCTGACACTAATAATGTTACCATACGAATAAAAATATTCTTAATATAGAAGTTTATTTTTGAAAGTGTCATCCTTCGGTTCACTGTCCGGCTTTGGTGCTTTTACCTTATATAAAAAAATAAAAAATTATAAGTTTGACTAAAACTTTAGTCTTCTTCGCTTTCTAAAGAATCTTCTACTATATTTGGTTCTGCAGATACAAATATGTCCAACGTTTCGGGCATAATTTTTTTTCACTTCACGCATGCTACTTAGCAATGGATCAGAACTAAGTAGAAGACGGTTGAATAACACATATTCAATTTTCCATAGAAATTTTCCTCGCAAAATCTTAGCGGTAATTTCTAAAGTGATTATTGCGAGTTTCAGCTGCCTCCTCAGAGAGCTGCCCAATAGGTAAAAGTGCTTTTTCTGTAAAGACTGGGCCATGGACCAAAACTTTAGGCATTATTGGCGTCATAGGATGCCAATAATATAAGTTTATGAAAGACGAGCCGTTTCTAAAGCATACTTTTTATATTTTAAAGGATCAATTTGAAAACCGCTTGAAATTGCTTCCAATATAACTTTAAGCATATAAATTAGTTCATAGTCAATTTGAGGGGTCTAAATGCATAACCTACACTATCCACTTTTGTAAATTTTTCACTAGAGCCCAAAAACTGATTTTGGGAAATCCAATATTTGTAATAAATAGCATTTTAAGAAATGTGACAGCCCATGTATTATAACTTTCTTCACTTTAAACGAAATTAAATTATAACAAATATTTCAAGATTTATTTATCAGTAAAATATGCATAGAACCGGTTTTGCATTTAAGCTCTGGATAGAGGCGGAACTGTACTTAATTTATTAGAATAGAGGCGTTTTTGTCCACCACTGTCAACATGATTGGGTTTATCCAAGACATGTGCAGTACATGTACTGCAAGGTCAGGTATTACAAATGACAAACAACATCAGATAAAATATTAATCAATTATTTTTATTTTTAGCCTTTCATTACAGAAATAAAAGAAATTAAATGTCCTGAAAAAAAAAACATTTTGTCACTCACTTATATAATGTACGTAGATGAACAAAGTATCATAAAGTAAAAAACTAAATGGATAGTCCTACTTCTTCTAGGTACTCTCATGGTTTAACATTTTCTTCATCTCCATCATTATTACTATTATTTATTACATTTTTGTAATAGGCAAGAAGCCCATTACCATGGTCATTTATCCAAGCGTCCCCGAAATGCTTGCATAGTAATTTGTTGACGTCCTCCAGTTTTAGTCTACTGATATTAACGTTATTCGGTGGTATATCACTGACACCAAAATCATTCATAGAGGTAACGCCAGTCTTCATTATACTCTTTGAAATTCCAGTATCTACTTTATAATTAATTTCACCCCGAATCAAAAATCTTTGGGGCTTATTTTTTACTCTCTTCAGATAATACCTCTTGCAGGCCGAAAATTTAAAATGATACTGTGCTGGGCTTTTTGCTATGTTATTAGCATAAGATTTCCAATCTTTTACTGGGCAATCATAACCCAATCTTATTACTTTTCCATGGTCTTTATATACGTCTAAATATTCTGTAGGTTGTACGATAACCTCTTTTGTTTTAATTTGTTTTTCAATATGGCCAAATACCCTATCGGCTGGCATAAAAGAATGGCCAGGTACTGGAAATATTAATTCAACAATTTTAACATTTTGTGGTGCATACATTGTAAGCCAGTGGGCACACATTGTTATTAATATAGAATTTCTGTTTTGCGAACCGCAACCGTCTGCCATAAGTCTTACTTTTTTTTAACGTGTTCAACAAACCAAGCAAATAAATACTATTCAGCTTTATTAGTTTTTATGATATCCTATGCCACTCTCATAGTCAACTCAAGATAATATAGATACTAAATAAACATTTATTCCGTCTGACATGGTCAAAAATTTTTTTTACGATACAGTCGCTGTATACTTTTTATATTATTGTATGATATTTTGTATTGTAAATAAATACTAAAATATTTAATAATCAAATCTTATACATAATATTATGAGACCGTCATTGTGTAAGAAACAGTATATCACCATTGCATAAAACCATTCATTTGAGGCCAAAAAAAAGGTCCTGAAAACTTACCGTTTTTGCTTTTCCTTGTTGCGTTTCCATTCTTTCTCATTACGGACTCTCTTCCTTGCTTTGTTAGCAGGCACTGGAGCAATGTTTATTTCCATTTTAAACAATTAAAACACAAGAAATTCAATTAAATATCAAAATACTCACGCACGAAAACAATTAGTGGCGGCCATAATGGCTCCTGTGCTGTGATTGATCGAGACGTGACAGTGGCGGTTTTGTACTGATTGGACATGATAGTGTCGTTTTTAAGGGCATTTTGTAAGGGATAGAAGCGGTTTTGACATATACTGTAAATAAAGAACCATAAATAAAGCATCCAAGTGTTGACTGATGAAAAAATATTTTTTTTTTACTTTTTTGGACAGAGGTGAATTTTGTGTAGGTATTCCAATTCAATCGGTTCATACCTACAAAAAGTTTTATCAATCATATAGCATTTCATACTACGTATGAAATGCTATAAAATAACCAGATATTTGAATTGGTTAAAACTTTACTTAGGTTAATCCTAATCATTAATGTGTATGATTATTATATGAGGAATAAGTGAGAAGCTAGATGGCTTCGTGGTCGTACTGCTAACTCATCTCTCTCACAAACTCTATCGTGGTCCCAACTAGGATGGGCGATCACAATTCAAATTATTTTTATTAAGTTCAAAGTCCACAACGTCTTCCCATTCAAAAGATTTTGGAAATCGTTAAAATACTAATTATCGGCTACAAAGAAATCCTTACATAATATTATACCTAAACGCGAAAGTTTGTATGTACATAATAATATGTTTAGTTTTTCATGCAATAAAGTAAAGTAAAGAATTACGTATTGGTATTTTCTCGAACAAGCTTTCCCTCTGACGCGAGCGAAGCTGCGGGCAAAAGCTAGTCACTGTATAAAAAAGGAGTTCTGTTATTATACAAATTTATTTCAAGTTTATTATAACTTTATTAATGTACTTTGTAAGTTTCTTACCTGCACTAACAGAATCCATCACTTTCAAATTATAAAATAAATATAAACACTTTTAAAAATTGTTTAAAGTTTTAAAGTTTGTAGTAGCGCCGAGAATAGATACGTACACTTGATGCAACGTTACAATTCCGACTGTCGTATGGGTGCGGGGTGAGTGATGGCGGGGGTGGGGGTAGCGGTTATTGTGGTCAGGCAGGTAATCTATTCGGGAAAACCGGTTGTATGACTGTCATTGTTAATTGAAATACAGAACTTTTGGCTGCCTAGATCGCACAAATACTTGTATGTGCGTCGCCTGGAAATCTTCTCGCCTATTTTCAGGTGTGTTGACATCGGTATTGACTCTCTCCCACTCGAAGTTGAAGGGATTTCGGGACCTTATAAGGTCAGGCGAAATCTCTGCAACTTCCTCGACCACCGATTCTCTTTCTCATGCAAGCTGCGATGACGACGATTGGCTTAAAATACGGTTGGATTGCGAACGCACGTTGTTCACCCTCTACTGCGACATCACTACTAAATAACCCGCACGACTAATGAAGCCAACGCGGCCCCCTCTCCGCTCCTCCGCTCAACGGTTATGGAGAAATTCGAAATTTAAATCCTAATGCGCCTGTAATTCAAGATAATACTTCAATCATAAAAGTGAAATATTTGCGAGTTGATGAAAATGGTTTACAATTGAAACAGAATCACTCAATTTATACACAGGTTCTGATACAATCGTATGTATGTACACAGTAGAAATCATATACAAATATAACTGTCTACGATTTGTATGTAGGTAATAATTTATTGTGATTTATTTTGGTAAAAAATTTAAAATACGTCGCCATTTTAAGGGGTTGCGAGTGGTTGGGGGGAGGGGGGAGGGGGTTGGATTCCCCCCTCACATTTTCACCCGCCGAAAATACTTGATTTCCTTAGAAAAAATAAAAAACAGAAATTTGTACAAACATTGTTTATTCCACTTTACAAACATGTTTTATAACTTTTATTAATTCCACGAATGGATCTTTCCTGGTTTTTATGTAATTTCGCCGCCACAAATATTCAAAAATAACATCTGCACAATTTTCTGTGTTATTAAAATTGTCCTTCTTAAAAAATCTTTGAACGGCCCATCACTGGGACTCAATTCGTTGAGTATGAGTCCAATCTTCAGCTATGAATGGGTTGTCACGATCCGAGTGGTTGACTTTTTTGTGTATGTAGCCATGTTCTGACAAGCAATCATATGCTTTCCAAAAATCAGTGTGGATGGTGGTGCCAATTTCCACATTCTTTAATATACATACATACATATAATCACGCCTGTTTCCCGTAGGGGTAGGCAGAGACCACTTCTTTCCACTTGCTACGATCCTTACATACTTGTTTTGCTTCATCCACTTTCATTATTCCCTTCATACATGCTCTTCGGTTTAGGGTACTCTTGACCTGGCCTTTTTTCAAGATGTCCCCGATTTGGTCTTGGAACGTCCGCCTAGGTCTACCCCTTCCAACACTTCCATTCACACTCGCATTATACACTTTTTTCGTCAATCGTTCTTCATTCATTCTCTCAACATGGCCAAACCATCTCAGCATACCTTTCTCAATTTTTGTCACTACATCTTCTTTCAGACCACAACGTTTCCTTATCTCACTATTTCTTATCCTGTCACCCAGTTTAACTACTATCATGCTTCTTAATGCTCTCATCTCAACTGCATTCTGCTTTCATGTTTCTTCTGCCATACCCAACTTTCACTTCCGTACATGAGTGTCGGAACCAACACCCCCGCATGCACAGCCAAACGAGCCTTGTTAGACACCTTCCGACTGTTCATAAAGGAGTGCAAAGCTCCATTCACCGTGTTTCCTGCATTCACTCTTCTTTCAATATCACTCTCACACTTACTACTACCATCTCTTGTAAACTTTGAACCCAGATACACAAAATCATTCACCTGTTCAATTTTTTCATCTCCAATCACGATATTGCAGTCTGTCACTGCCTCATCTCTTTCAAACACCATCACTTTCGTCTTCTTTACATTCATCTTCATTCCCTTTCTAGTTAGAGCTCCACTTATCGCAGTTACCATCTCCTGCAACTCCTCGGTCGAAGACGCAAGTAATACTTGGTCATCAGCATAGAGAAAACATTTGACGAGTAACTCATTCATTCTCAGCCCACTTTCATTCTCTTTTAAATCTGTCAAGCAATTGTCCATGAACAGATTGAACAGCCACGGTGACGCTACACATCCCTGTCTAACACCTTTTTCGATATTGAACCATTCAGTGTATGCCCCGTTTATCCTTGCACAAGCACTAGAATCCCTATAAAGAGATTGTAATGCTCGTATGAGGATACTGCTCACGCCGTTCACGGACAAAGCTGACCACAATTCATTCCTCACCACTCTATCATAGGCCTTTTCTAGATCTACGAACGCGCAGTAGACCTTCTTGTTTTTAGCCAAACACTTTTCGGCTTTGCACCGCAAGGAAAATACCTGATCCGTACATCCCATTCCCTTTCTGAATCCCGCTTGTGCATCCCATACTTTTTCATCTGTTTCGTTCACAACTCTTTCAATCAACACTTTCGCATATTATTTACCGACGACGCTGAGAAGGCTTATACCGCGGTAATTTATGCAGTCCTGCCGCGACCCTTTTCCCTTATACATTGGCACGATTATGGCTTTACACCAGTCTCCTGGTACTTGCCCATTTCGCCAGCATAAATTAAAAAGGCGGTACAGCTGGCTAGCCGCTATGCCCTGTCCAGCCTTCAGCATCTCGACTGTAATCCTGTCATATCCTGCAGCCTTACCTAATCTCATACTTTTCACTGCTTTCACTATTTCATCCATGCTTATCTCACTCTCATCAACATTTATATTATCTTCCATGGAAGGTGCAGGATGTTGTACCTGCACTTCCTCTCTTTCAAACAAAGTTTCAAAATACTCTTTCCATCTCTTTAACACACTTTCTTCTCCTTTTATAATGCTCCCATCCTTACTCCTGATTGTATTCAGCTCCGAGGTAGAAGTTTTTCCTCTGACTGTTTTAATGGCTTTCCAAAAAAACTTGATGTTTGACTGGAAATCTTCAGTGAGGCTCCTATCAAAATATTTCGATTATCTTCCATTTTAGTGAACCGATATCTCGTGAAGTATTTTTCTCAACGTCTTTTCAGACCCATTGTAATTAATAGCTTCATATAATTTAGATTTTAATGATTTTATTGTTGACAGTTCATTAAATCGCAAGTGAAAATCATACACCATTCTTCGAACAACATCATAATCAAAATCGTCCATATCCAAACGAAATAGCTTTTTTGGTCTCCCTTTTTGGAGTGCTGAACAAATATAATAAATATTAACTACAATATCCAAAAAATGGTTACAATTTGACCAATTTTTTTGGTTTTTCTTAAATCCCCATAATTTTCAAACTGCATGTGATAGATTTTTTTGTGATTTTTCTCATCATGGTTACAATCACTCCTGTCGCCCCGTTTCGGCTTGACGTTGAGTTCTGAGACATCCTTTATATGTATAATCTCAGGTATTATATTAGGTACTCTCATCTGTGTGTACCTCATAGACTTAGTAATATTAACTACTAGATCCAATGTGTACATATGATTAGGTAAATTGTAAACAAACAAATTACAATTTACAAAAACTACTTAGATACATAAAAAATCTTGTACTTCTTCTTTTGCCCAGTGGGCCAGTGTTGCCAGGATCTACATCATCAGGATTACCTACACTATTTATCTGTAAGTGTAAGTTAAAATCACCGTAAAATGTGTGTCCTATGATCATTTGGCAAGAAATCTGTATAAAATCTGTATTATTAATGAAATAGCTTTTGCTCGCGACTTCGTCCTCGTGGAGTTCGGTTTCAATAAAAAATTTAACCCCTTTTTCACCCCCTTGGGGGCGAATTTTCAAAAATCATTACTTATCGGATGCCTTCGTCATTACAACTATATGTATGCCAAATCAGCAAAATCCGTTCAAATCCGTAGTTTCCGCTGTGCGTTGTTCGATGAGTCAGTCAGGTTTGCCTTTTATAGTACATAAGACATTTAGAAAATAGAAGATTATTTAATTATTTTTTAATTGAGGGGTATAGATTCAAAAGCGCCTCTGTCCAGTTTTTGATTTTTTTCACAATATACTAAAAATCTGTTGCGGCTACTACAGCAAGGCTTTATTTAATAATTAGATTTCATTTGATGTTAAATAATCTAAACTTTAACAAAATTGCATTATCTGAAAGCATAGATAACGTTATTCTTTATTATTTTTAATTTGGATAGAGTAGGTTTTGCGTCTAAACGTTGGATAGAGGTGGTTTTGCATTGCATTACTATGGATAGAGGCGGTTTTGGTCTTACATAACCTCGCCTTGTGGACGGTTTTATGCGAGACTGTCAAGCAGTACTAGTATGGAACATTTTATAAATGTTTTTATTTGTCTAAAATTTTAATAAAAGTATTATTTAAGTAATATAAAATATTCAAATGCTCTACAATTATCCTTCTAAAATAAAAACATTGTCTTCCTTGAAAATTAACCACAAATTCCAGTTTCTTCCATATATTCACAGGGTTCTTCATTTTCGCCTTCACCAGGAGTAGTTTCGTCCAAAACATTTTTGTAAAATTTTAGCTGGCTAGAACCAAGTTCTGTTTTCCAATTATCACCGAAGTGTTTGCATAACAATTTATTCACGTCGATAAGTTTTAAGGCAGATACATTCACTTGTAACGGTGGTACGTCCCTAACTTCAAACTCAGACATCGAGGTTACACCTCGTTTCATTACACTTTTGGAAACACCCATATCATTTTTATAATTTACTTCGCCTCTTAATAAAAACCGCCCTGGCTTATTTATTTATTTATTTACACTTAATGCACTAAAATAAGTACATAGGCGGACTTAATGCCATATGGCATTCTCTACCAGTCAACCTTTAGGCGTACAAAAGCAAAATTGTGCAGGTGCTTATAAGTAGTAGTGTTATAGAAGTAATATGAATTAAAAAAAGAATAAGTCAATAATATAACTCTTAATAAAATAATAAGACATAGCTAAAACACATAATATATAATATTATACATACACAAAATATATGAATATACTAAACTAACAAAATATATAATAATATGCCATGTAATTTTATAAATACAAATACCATACTATAAAATAATTAAATATTAGATATTATTAATATAATATACTACGATTCTGACAATTGTGTCGCATAAAACTCACGGACTCTGCGCTTAAACGTGTCTCTGGTTTTGGACATCCTGATTTCTGGAGGAAGAGCATTCCAGAGAAGAATAGCCTGTATATTGAAAGACGAGTGAACGATACCGGATCTATGGGAGGGGCAAAGAAGAAGAGCATTGTTAGAGGATTGGAGGATCTTGTCGTGGCTGCTGCAAAGGTACTGGAATAAGGGAGTTAAATATTTGGGAGTATTTGGATGGTGTAATAGTGAGTACAGCATATACAAGGCACGTACAGAGCGGCGCTGCCGTATTGGTAACCAGTGCACCTTACAACGATAGGCGGAAACATGATCAAACTTTCGCAAATTGAAAATAAATCTTATACAAGAATTGAGAAGGCGATCAAGTTTATTAAGTTTGTCGGCGTTGAGATCGAAATAGCACACATCACCATAATCAATGATGGGAAAAATAATTGACTATACGAGCATTGTCTTGACCGGGGGAGGGAGGAAATTTTTAATGCGATAGAGGGACCGCAAGGTGTTAGTGACCTTACAAGAAACACTTGTGAAAACTTATATTTTTACCAACCTCATGTGTATAGTGCCGGAAAGGAATAAAAATGCCAACATGATCTCACCACAATATATATTTTATATTTATTTGTTGTGTACAATATAATTCAGACATTTAAAAACCTAATATTGCAAATTATTTATACAGTAAGTTATTCTACACACATGAAAGTTATTTTATATATGTTTTATAGATATAAATTTCACATTAAGCTTAAGGCCTATCTACCATAATCCTTATTGAAGATAACAAAGAATAACCTTACTCTCAGGGTCGCGTTACTAGTTCGCGTGTCTTGATCAACTTTACTTTACCCATTTATTAAGATTTAAGAACTTTTGTACCACTAAGTTATAACTAAATAACACATCCAGTCCTGATGCTCGAACAGTCATCCATCTGCACAGTGGCGGCTCAGAGAGAAACCATGGGTATCGGTCTGAGCGTCCACTGGGCAGATCCTAGCTCAGGACCTTGATGACACTGACCTGGATTGATGTGTAGTGATGATACGGAGGGCTGTACCTTATTTCCTTCTAAGCAACTCTTTACTCGGACATCGGAATGAGTTTCATCGAACCAAATACTGTGACTTCCAAAACAGTCAAGAAGCTTGTCTAATAACGGACTTGCTTTATCACACGTTGCTACAATATAGTCAAGAGAAACAATGATAATAATAGTAATAACCCATCTGAAAAAAGACAAGACAACTATGAGGAACATATTTACAACTGCAACACCGAATTTATGGTAATTATGGTTCCATACATACCACGGCGGCTGCTACAACATCATTTGAGTTTTAAAGGACTTTAAACCATTTCCACCGTGACAACCCACCTCATCCCTGTGGAACAGTGAAGGCGTCAATCAACGTGCTCAGCCCTAGGGCTTCAGGTTTGAAGAAAATATGATGTTAGCATTATAAGACACTCACCGCTATTATTTATTTTGATGTAATTGACATAATATTTCAAATAGCAAGTGCGATTTACTGTGATTGCATTTATCTGAAGAGTTCCCCTTTTCGCAATTCCTCAATCTCCACCAGCTACAAAATCCTACTGTCACTTGTCAAATGTCACTTTAATGTCACATTGACACAATGACAGGTAATAACATTGATGTGTGCTTTCGGAAATTGCCATAGGAAAAAAAAAAACACGACTAGGGTAAAAAATTGAAATGCAAAAAATTTGCAACGTTACACTTGTTATATGAGTTTGCCAAGAAAGAGTCGAATCGATGTGTAAACCAAGATCCTTGACACTTGAACTAAAAGGAATTACAGTGCCGTTGTAGATAATGGGTGGAAGGGCACCGAGGTCCACTCTGCTCAAGTATCTAGGACTACCCAATAAAATGGCCTGACACTTAGCTGGATTCACGGTTAGTCCAAAGTTATTACCCCAATCTTTGATAGCATTAAGATCTTGATTTACAGCGTCGATGGCCGTTGATGCATATTCTAGTTCTGCCTGGCTATAGAGTTGTAGGTCATCAGCATACAGATGATACGCTTATTCTTTACTCTTGTCATATAATATCTCTTGCATTCGTTAAATTTAAAATGATATTGTGCTGGAGGCTTCATCACTTCATTACCATAAGTCTTCCAATCTTTCACTTTACAGTCTTCACCCAATTTTGTAACAACCCCATATCTCTCATAAATATTTTGATATTCGGATGGATCGAGTATGACCTCCTTATTTTTTACTTCCTTTTCAATGAACCCGAACACTGGGACAACACAAACGAATGCCCGGGAACAGGAAAAATGAGTTCAATAGTTTTAATATGTCTTGGAGCATACATTAATAACCAATGAGCAACCATTGTTATCATTGTGCTATCTTTATTTTGTGACCCACATCCGTCAGCCATCATTCGGATCTTTTTTTTCCCCGTCAAATCTGCCTTTGAGAGTAGATCAAAAACTGCCGATGCAATTTAATTTTGAAGATTTAGCGTGGTCATTTTCTGTCCACGTATAATGCGGACGTTTTCTTTTTGAAATTTATTTGTCAAGTACAAATAAATTTCAAATCTATCACGATAGTGAAGTTATAAATGTACAATTGCCGAGAGTAGTAAGCAATCTGGTCTGCAACTTTAGGCAAAACCTGATTTTTTTGGCAATCAAACGAAATTGTAAGCGTTTCGTCATCAAGCTCCCGCAAAAACATATAAAAGCATTTGGCTTTCAATTTATGAATTCGTAATGCCGTCATGAGAGCCACTTTTTCAGTTTCCATCTTCTCATTTTTAATTTTCTCCGACAACTCACTACATTTTGAACAAATATCAACTCTAGGTGTTTTAAAACCAATATTATAGTGTACTACAAAAATTCTTCTAAAAAAGCAATGTCGCACTTTAAGATTTTCATCTGTCTGATTTTCTTGATAAAGTCTCCACATTTTTTTTATGTTCAGGTCTGAAGATACATATTTTCTTGTTGATGTGGCTAAACTGCAGTAATGAGATTCAATACATTGAAATGTTTCGATGAATTTCATCACATTTTCTTATTTAGCTAAAGTTTTCCTAGATACTCTATCTCCACCTCGACGCTCTTGGTGAATTTGGCCTGATACTAAAAATTTCTTAGCTATGGTTCGGAGTCTATGGGTACCAACGCCTAATATTTTTTTAAAAGCGTTTTGACAAACTCTCACTAATTTGTACGGTTTTGTATATGTACGAATATAATATTTCGTAAAAAATTCAGCTTCAGCACGGTTCTTTACTTTACGTCTTCGTCTCTGTGGTGTACTGACTTTTATGAATTTTAATATGAAATTGTTTTGATACACTTTATCCGCCTTAGCAAAAAATGCTTGGTGAAATTTTCTTATGTCTTGAGGATTTAAATCGTTGCATTTAAGTTTACCCAATTTTTTATGTACACAATTTTTTATATCAGTTATATCCTGTCTTTTAGCAGAATACCTGTAATATAAAAAAAAAACCGGTCAAGTGCGAATCAAACTCACGACACTAAGTATTAAGTGTGAGAGATGTAGGTATACTTAAAAGCACTCATCTCTTGTGGCGGTTGTAGATCCTGTATTATAAGTTCAACGAAATCTCGCCGAGATTAAAAAAACGTTGAGAGAGGATATGTCTTCGAAGCCGTCTTAAGTGAACGGTTACACGTTACACAGGTATCCATTTTCACCAATAACCAATCAATAAGCAAACTCTGAATACAAAAAGCAATAGGTAGTAGGTTGTCGTCTTAAAAATGGAATCGGTTGAAAATAACAGTTGCCTAAGAAAGCCTTAAATATGTATAGAAATTCTATCTGGTTCCATACTGTTTTAAAATTCTCAAAAAATCATGTTAAATTGTATATAATATTATTAATGTTGCAATCTACAAGTACCTACCTACCACTTAGCCAACTGTGTATTTAGACTAGAACTGTGAATAAGACTGTATGCAGCATTGGACAAACCCCATTGGTATATATTGTAATTAAATTGTATCTTTTATTTTTGGTAAATAAAACAAAAAAATATATAAATATGTAAGTAATCATGTAATATTGATTGTGATTCTTGTTTCAGATGGTTGTTCGTTGGTCGAACTACACATAGTGCAAACAACATTTTACAATGGGGCAGCAAACCTCAAGAAAGAGTAAGTACCTATTTAACAAAAGTAATTTTATTAAATACAGGGTAATTCCATCGTTTCGGGTGTTACATTTGCTCAACCTAAATCTAAATTATTACGTATTTAGAAATTATATTTTAGCAGTTTAAGTGCCTTATTCTGTACGTTTTTAAATATTTTACCTAATTTGTAAATTTTGTACAGTTTAGGGGTCGTCCATTAATCACGTGGTGCCTAAAGGGGGAGGGGGGGTCCGAAAAAACCACCAAGTATCACAAGAAAAGAAGAGGAGGGGGTTTAAGGAGACATCACGTGTATTAATTTTCGAATCTAGTCTATGCATACTGAAATTCTTATCTGTTGTAGATTCGTAGTGTTGTTTAAATACTTACAAGACAAGACGTGACTCGTATAGTTTTTTGCTTAAATTATTATTCGATTAAAGGGGCCTTTCATTAATCATGTGATGTTTTAAACTACTTTTTAGACCCCTCCCCTCCCCCTGGTGATACGTGGTGAGGTTTTATACTATCCCCCCTCCCCCACCTAAGATTACGTGTATTTTTTTTACATAGTAAGCAGGTCAGAAGAAAAACTTTAACTTAAAAAACAATTTAATCGAATAGTAGGTAAGTAGTAAGTACGAGTATAAACATGAACACACACAAATTTCGAAGATAATATGAGCAAATATGTTTTGCACCCTACCAATTTCCTACAATTTAGTATGGAGTGTTTTAAGGTGATTGCGGAATTTCGCAAACGAATAGCCGTACCTTCGAAAATATAAAGTTTTGGGATGCAGTATTTTCTGAGAATTTACTCACACTTAGGGGTACTTGTAATTAAAACAATAAAAAAAATTAGGAAACTAGCCCTTAGACAAGATATGAATTTTAAATATTTAAAAATTCATATATCATAATATATTTTAATATTTATTTATGCAAAGGTCTCGGCTAATAATAAAACACAAATAGGTGGATGTAATGTAAAACATATAATTGCAAAATAAAAAAGGCACATAGTATATAAAATCAAGTAATACTGTTGATAACTGCCAACAAAAACGATTTTTTTTAAATCTATAGATTTTAAATACTAAATAAATATTTGCCGTAAAGGCATTGATCTTGCCTTTCTTGGATCTATGATTTCCGGCAATAAGCAGTCTTGGTAAAAACGAATCAATTTAGGTAACATTTTTTCCTGCCAAAAACTATCATCTTTTTCCACTTTTACAGTTTTTAAAGGAAAATCAGGACCAGTCCACACAGCAAATATACATACGTCTTTTTTGGCTATGTGCAACTGGTCCTGTACCTGGTAGTACCAGTCGTGATTTTTATTCATATCTACTTCTGATTCACTGTTCAGCTTAAAACATTTTAGTTTTTTAGATTGTAACGCGGTATCAGGATCAATTCCAAAAAGTGAACTTGGACATTTCACTTCCACTAATCCTTCACTGCACAACCCATCTGGTGTAGCCCCCAAATAAAAATATTCTTCGTCGATAAAAAGTCCACATTTTTCTATATTTGTGTTTTCCTGAACACTTAGTTGTGCAAGGGCCTTTGCTTCACTATCCCTACCGTGTTTTATAGAAGTAATGTGGTCGAGACTATACGAATAAAGAAGCGATTTAACGAGGGGAGCAGAGTTTTGATTTGCTCGTCTTTTGCAAATTTCAGAAAATGAGGACGCAGTCAGAATGCACTTTCTCAGTTCAAGCCACAAGGAGCTTTCCGCTTGTAAAACGGTAGCTCTCTCAATCTCATCCCGATTCGACGCCTGTTCTTTTAAACTTTTTAAAAACAGTTGTTTTCCTTGCTCATAATCCTCAGCTTCCATATCAGGTCTTTCACATGAACTTCCATAATGAGCATCAACAGGATTGAAAATAATTTTTTTCGAAAAGTAGGTACTTTTTCGAGCAGGTGCTCGAGCTATTTTTTGTATATCTCCTGGTTTCTAATAATTTTAAGAATTTTTCCTGGACTAGCGTGACAATTTGTTTTATAAAATGTATATTGTGGCATAGCGGTATTAAATGATACCACTGCAGCATAACACCTTGTAGTATCTTTGAGGGAAAAAATTACACGTTTCCCACCTACCATCTTAGCTACAATGCTATTAAATTGTTCTTCGCGATTATTAGTGTAAGAATGCAAAAGACCGCGAGAATGGTAGGCGAGTTGAGATGCGTTTTTTTTTTTCAGCTTCAGCATTAATGTTGGTATTTGTGGAACTAGATTAGGCTCTTTTTTTCGTTCATCGGTGCAGTAATAACTTTGGCAATTTGTATGATCTCCAAAAATATGATATGTGCTATTTAACAGGTTCCCTGTCCCATGAATCATATATGATACATGGGACATATTTTGTACCAAGTATTGTACGTTCATGAATTATATATGATTCATATTTAGAGTCAAATTCATGACCATTAATTGTAATGGACGTAGTAGGTTAATTCACATTTTTAGTATTGGGACGTGTGGAGTATATACTCAAGAGTAGAAAAACAAAAAAAAACCGCAGTGATTTATCAAAAAAATAATATATTTGGGGAGATAAATAAATTAAAAAAAAGTATGAAATCGTATTTCATTTATTAACAAAGTAATTCGAAACAATCAAAGCTCACCATAAGTCAAGTACCCCAGTCGTGTACAAATTGACCATTTTTATACCCAAAACTGATTGGTTTTTCATGTATATGCTGTTTCGTACCGTGTTTTCTATAATAGGGAATCATCGATTCGTCGATGCTCAAATTTTAATCGCAAGAATAATACCTAACCCATCTTGCATTGAGCAGGTTCCATAGAGGACGCACTTTTGCGAACTTATCATTAGGATCAAGATTATTACTATCTGCAACATGGAAATAACGCAGCAAATCTTTAAATCGATTTCTTGACATAAGAGCAGCGACTGTTGGAAAACTGCAGTCAACTTTTTGTTCCCAATACATTCGGTATCTCGATACACTGTTATACCCTTATAATAACAAAATTGCAATAAAATGTTAGATACCTACCTGTCGTACGTAGGCTGCACTAAAAGTATCGGGAATGGAATATTTCCACTGTTCCTGTCATATTAAAATCTTTTTAATTTAAAAGTCCTTGGTTTTAAAAATCGAATACCGTTTATTTATTTAAAAAAAGATTCTCGGTCTTGTCAAACTTGTTTAGTCGTTGAGAAAATGGAATTGACTCGAGAAAATTCTAGAGTGATGATTTATTATGACTTTCGAAGTGGTTTAACATAAAAACAGTGTGTTGACCGGATGATTTCTGCATTTGGTGATGAAGCCCCATCCAAAACCACAATTTATCGCTGGTTTGCTGAATTTCAACGTGGACGTGTCAAGCTCAGTGATGATCCCCGTCAAGGTCGTCCAAAAACTGCAGTCACCCAAGAAAACGTTGATGCTATGCGTAAGCTGATTGAGGAAGATCGACATGTGACATACCGCGAAATTCAGGCAACTTTATACATTGGCATGAGTCAAATACAAATGTCTTGCATGAACAATTAGGTGTAAAAAAGTTGTTTTCCCGATGGTTACCGCATTTGCTCTGTGAAGAGCAAAAAGCGGCTCGCGTTACTTGGTGCGTCAGAACTCTCGAAAGATTCCACGCAGGATCCTCAAATGCTGTATACAACATCGTATCAGGTGACGAATCCTGGATATATGCGTACGAACCCGAAACAAAAAACAAGTCACGAGTTTGGGTGTAAATATACGCGGAAATATACGCGTTGTGGTCAAGCTATCAACACACTCTTCACATTTCAAATATTTTGTGAGATAACGATCCCGTTATCTAGTTGGGTATATTTCAGGATATATATCCACATATCCTGAAATATACCAAACTATGAGATGTGAAGCTTGTGTTGCATTTTCGTAGTTGAGCATATTTGCAAAGATTTCACAATTATTTTCACTTTCCAAATTAGATTCAAGTGCTCGTGTCGACTCCAAAATTTCATATTCCTCTTCATAGTGTCGGCTTACACTGGATGTGCTATTGATAATATTTACGGATGATGAATTTAAGATACTGAAATTATCTAAAGGAATGCAGTTCCCACTGAATGATAATCGTAATTCAAGGTGGTTCAATGTTTTTTTATACGCAGCCCTGAACTGTAGAATATTAGGATTGTTGTTATAGCCACCATGTTTTCTGATCAAGCCAAAAAACAGTTCTAAGTGGTCCTGGTTTAAGCGATCATTGATATGTAGTTAATAAGTATTTTTTCTTCCACTAAACAATTATACAGTGTTTTCATTGATTCAACGCATATAATAGCTCCAACAAATCCTGTTTTGTTTGAAGACTCCACAATTTTCTTTTTTGCAATATTTAGAACAATTCTAGGTTGCCGGTTTTTTCTTTTGATAATTCATTTGGATTTCATTTGATACTTTAGCTGAAGTATATATGACTTAACTTCATCTAGGAACGCAAAAATATCCGATTTGTTTTTTTTATCTATTAAACGTTTAAAACCATAAAATGGAATTTTCTTGAATTCATGACGTCAAAAAAGTTATTCATCACAGTTATGAAATTAACAGTGGCAGAAGAATCTTTAAATTTGCTTGATTTTAAAATTTCATCACAAATAGTTAATGCTTTCGCTACACTCATACTTAGCAACTGCGTATCGAGTTTCACTTTCATTATCTGGTTGCGAAAGAAAATGTGATGTGGTGTCAGTTTATTAGCAAACTGAAGTCCTTCATTTTGCTGGAGCTTGTTCAAATTGATTAGCAGTTGCCATTTTATTTCTACATTATTTCCATCAAATATCACCCGTTTTAGTTCAAATGTGTTTCTAATTAATTTTATTGCATGGCAAGGATCCAAAAATATGCACACTTTTTCTGACGTGGAAGGATGGGGAAAGTGAGTCTTTATATTATTTAAATCAGTCAATTGACATCCTAAAATTTCAGCTGCCTTTAAATTAATAGCACAACCATCGAACGTAATATTTGTAACAGTCACGCCAACTTCATTACACTTTTCCAAGCATATTTTAATTAAATTTGACTTTCTTTCTGCATTAATACCAGTTACTAAAAAATATCCAACTGGCGATTTCCAACTTTCATTCAAAGATACTAGCGTGAATACTAAGGCTTGAGTTGCCGTGGTTTCCTCGTCTTCACCTATTACTGGACCTGCGCCAAAGTTGACTGCACCGAGTTTTCGTTTTTTATTAAATAACTTGACTTCTTATTGCCATCTCGTCAAACATCAAAGAACATAACACAGGCTTTTCCTTCAACTGGCTTTTCCTTCAACTGGCTTTTCTTTTTTAAAACTTTAAAAGCTTCTTCGGTGAATCCTGGTTCAGCATTTACCGCTGAGTACCACCTGCAAATGGTTCTGGTATGCGGAAGAGCTTTATTATAAGTTTCTCTAATATATTTGTATGCTGCTGGAGAATAATAGTGCAAAGTTAGTGCAAACTTTCGTAGTGGTGCGGTATACAACAAAGAACGTCTGCTTTGTTTGCTAAGTTCAGCTCTATGCATTAGGTCGTTTTCATTTATACATCTAAACCAAACTTACTTTTCATATCCTGGGCCATCAATTTGTAAGATTTACATTTTTTCTTTAAGTATCTGTTTTGACGCTGTATCTTCTTAATTATTTCTGAAAACGTACTTTTTGAGCTTTTATTTATTTTTGTAATTTTATTTTTAACACTATTTTGCGAGGACTATCGAAGATTGATTCTGAATCACTCACTGGTTCAGATATTGGCTCCACCAATTCTGAAGTATCCGATATTGAATCGCTACCAGCGAATGGTACTGCGCATTTCTTGAGATAAAGTCGACCTGTTTTTGTAGTATTTATCTTCATATTTGAAATGATCTAAACATATGAGTGTATGGTCGCTCGGCAACCATGAATCTTCGTTGCGATTTTTCTGGACAAATCTTATCCATGCTTCTCTTTTCTGATGACCAGGACGCGGAAACCTAAAAGAAAATATTCATCATTATACCGTTTTGAAGTGGTATTAGTAGTAGTAGTGGTGGTGTGGTGGTGGGTGGTAGTCGTAGTTAGTGGTGGTGTAGTATTTGAGAACGCCTAGTTTAGTTTGTTCTAATTACATATTTGATGCTATAGAATGTTAGTAGACCATGGTCTAAACAACGTTTGTTCTAACAAAACTGTGATTCAAATGTTACCGTGTATATAAAGCACCATCACAAATAGTCGGCACAGGCAAAATTATAAAAATAAATACTAGTTGAAGATACCCAAGTCATTATTGTACTCTCTATAGTTAGTACCTACGTGTCCCATCTGTACGGTTCAGATTCCATAATCTATGATTTGAATACAAAATGTCGGATGCATGAGAAAATAATGAATGAAAATGTTAGAAAATAATAAATAAAAAGATTTTAGTGGATTCTTTGCTTACTTACCGATGATAAGTCACTCCACATTCTTTTTTCTTCGCAGTCGATTGATTTTTACACGTTTTTAACACGCAAGACGGCATTTTTCTTTAGGAAAAATTTCGACAAGCGTCCGCGACGAGCGTAGGCGACTAAATGAGTTGTTGCCGGTCGGCAACAAAGCATGGCGCAAAAGACTGGCGTGCGGCGTCGTTTCTATACGCTAGTAATATAAGTTCAATGGTTTTACATAATTTACATTCAGCGGTGAAATCATCTCGTTTTTTAATCCAAGAACTAAACTGAGAATCGTTCAACCAGTTCACATCGAAGCTCGTATGATATTTAACTTTTCTTATTATTTATTAACCTTTTTATTATTTATTAATTAAACTGCTATATATATATGGAAACGAAGTGAAATTAAACAAAATAAATAATAGGAAACGGTAACTATATTATGTAGCTATATTTACATATACTGTACATAGGGCTGGCCCAGGCCTCATACATTTCTTGAACATCTCTTTTGAAATGAACATAATCCAAATATCTCGTATAGCGGCTGCTTTATCAGCTAACAAACGTTCAGGGCGCGTTACATCATTATCAAACCTTATGAAGCGTAACAGCATCTTGGATCTATCATGGGACATCGCAGCCCGAAATAATGGTAAGTGACTGGATTTCCACAGTTCAGTCAAATTCTCTTTATTAGATCTATGCACCCCACTAAAGATTAAAATGCCAATAAAAGCATCCAATTGTTGTTCTGTGAATGGTTTGAATATTTTTTGTTTCGGTCGCTTGCTACTATCAGGGTAATTTTCCATCAGTTTATTATTGTATGCTTCAGTAATCTTAGCGCCTTTGCGATTAGTTTCCCTCAAGATTATGGCACACACTTCATTGGACAATATATTTTTGAATATTTCCATGTGATTGTAATGTTTACTAAAAGATGCAGCCCCGCCCCGTTGACGAATAATGTTTCGACTACTAGTTTGTGTTCTGGGAAGTGGATCAGACTGCCACCGCGTTACATATTTTGAAATACTAATATTTTCAAACGATTCCCCTTCAAAACTCGCATCGGAATCGTAAGAGTCAATCTCATTTTCGACTTGAGCTTCTGGCTCAACATCCGAAATTTCCAATCTACTCGTACCCACTTCAACCAAAGGAATATAATCATGTTCATTATCAGACGCAACAAATGCACCTTCGTCACTAGAACATTCTGCTAAAATCTTTAGTAATTCTGTTGAATTATATCTTCGAACACGTGTTAGATGTTTAGAAGTAGGTACTCGCTCCAATATTCATAATGAAATAATTATAAACTTACAAAATATAAATAAGCTCGTACAATACAAACAAACGTATACAGTCAAGTGTCCATATCAAGCACGATGCATTGAATGGATTTACTGTTTCTTGCGCGCCGATAACCAAGTACCGCACTCCACCTCTCCTCCGCTTTAATCGCCGCAGATCATCAAATGTTAAGCTTAACTAAAATAATAATATTCAAAGAATTTGTAACGTAAAAGCAGATCTTGATTGTTTACATTACGTATCAACTGTATGAAGGTACCCGGGTACCTCGTCACTCTGATAAAGGTGTTTTATTTGTCACTCACATAAGGGTTAATGACTTGAGTGTGCTATGTGTAGGTAGGCAAATCATTCTTCGTAATAACTTATAGCAAGTTGTTGACTTTTTATACAGCCTCAACGCTATTATTTTCTCCTCGGTATTCCACCAACGACGCCCCCTTGCTTTCTTTTTAAAATTTTGATGTTCTCCTTGGAAGGCAAAGTGGAAGTCACTTTTGTTGAAAGAATTTCTGTAACTGCCTCATTTTTAGGGTTCCGTAATACTTAAGGAACCCTTATAGTTTCGCTCTGTCCGTCTGCCTGTCTGTCTGTCTGTCTGTCTGTCTGTCCGCGCCTCTAGCTCCTGTAATTATGAATATAAATTGATGAAATTTGGTGCAGTTATAGATTGTGTATAGATCACGGTTTCGGGATCATAAAAAAATAATAATTTTATATTTTAGGGGTGGCTCTCCATACATGTGAAGTGGGGATGAAAAATATTTTTTCACTCTACCCCATCGTGTGGGGTATCGTAGAATAGGTCTTTTAAAGTAAAGGCAAGGTTTCATACGTTACTTTTTTATAAAGTTGACCATTTTCGAGTAATCGGCATCCAAAGAAGTTTGTAAGTTGGTCCCCCCCCCTAGCATTTTTAAACTATAGGAGATAGAACCTTGCAAATTTCCATGCTGATAGATCATGCTAAAAACTCTTTAGGAAAATTATTGTGAACCAAATCGGACAGTAGCTTTTGGAGTAACTAAAAAAAAGCATATTACGCGTTTATAGTTACGGAACCCTCCTTAGACATGTCCTGACATGCTCTTGGTTAGGTTAGGTTAGGTTATTACTTAGTACATTTAAAAATGACTCATTTTTTAAATGTCTTATATTTTTCTCAAGTCTATAAATTTTGTTCATTTTACTCTTCATTTTTTTTAAGTTTTTTCATTTTGCCATCGTCTTTCTGTTCGGGAGGTCCTTGACATACTTCGAGTTTATTTTGTGCAGTAACATGAGTAGGATCTGGGATATTCATATGAAGAGGAATGGCCATTTGAGATGTGCCGGAAATTGGAACAAACATGTCATTTGTTTCTGAGACACTGAGAATAGGAACCGTAGAATTCTGAAAATAAGAGAAACATCCAGCCTAAAATTTTCATTGCAGTAAGGAGATCGGCACTTACCGTAGGCTATTTCTAGGGCCGGGGTTAGGAAAGCGATACAATGTGATGCTGGGATCTTTGGCAGTTGCAGACCCACATTTGCAACACGTTCGCGTGTGTTCTTTAATGGATCTCATTGTAAAACAAACAAAACAACACTAGTCACTTTTTTTTTTTTTTGAGTGCCTTCCTAAATAGTTTTATTTTCAACAACCACTGCTTTAATTATTACAAAATCCAAGACACAAAACTTCAAAAAATAAATTTTGTAATATCCTTATGTATTGCATAGTACGCAGACGAACTGTTGGGAGCCTGTTGAGTGCTCAATGCTCATGTTACGTGTGTCATGATATTATGGTACCTAGCTGGACGAGGGAACTAACAGCTGTCAGCTGAATAACCTCACGGCTGATTTCTGAATCAGCTGACAGTTTGAGATAAATTGTCTTAGCGGCGAAGATTTGTATGCCCTTTTCACGGACGGAACTCCAAAGTACCCATTAGTTCATGTCATTAAGTTACCCCTTAGCCCTCTAAACTATTCACTGCGACGGACGGATATAGAAAGCAAGTGCTACTATATTTTGATAGTACCTATAGCTGTTATTTATGGTCCGTATTATTCGTGCGAGTTATAATATATCTATTTATTGCTTATGTGATAATTTGGTGCAGGCGGCGAGTGTACGTGTGGTTGCGGAGCATGGGAGCGGCGGAGATACGTGGAATCGCCTAGCAGCGTCCATAGATACGTGAGCGCTGTAACGGACAGGTATGTTAAATGATAAATATACCTTAGAGACCATCCATAAATTACGTCTCACGAATTTCATGATTTTTGACCCCCTTCTCCGTGCTTGTCACAGTTGGTCACATTTGTGAGACCCTAGTGCGACGTCACATATTTTACATCTAGAAATAATTATAATTAAAAATAAATAACATTTAAAGAAATCTCCAAAAAGCTTACTGAAGCCACCCGAGACCCCAGAGCCGGGAACTACCTGGCACAACGGATAGCCATTGCTATCCAACGAGGCAATGCTATGAGTTTGCTAGGTACTCTGCCAGATGGGAACGACCTGGGGAAGTTTTTCTATTTATAGTTTTTTAGAGATAGATTATTTGTAAGTCTTCTTTTTATCCATGGGCCACTTTTCGCCTCCGCGTGAACGAGACGTGATGGGTGGCGAACCACATCGCCGCCATTTTGGATAATTAAATTATTTTTATAATTATCCATTGCGTTTGCGGAGAGGATAGGAATAGGAAAAGGGAAGGAATCTCCAAAAAGCTTACTGAAGCCACCCGAGACCCCAGAGCCGGGAACTACCTGGCACAACGGATAGTCATTGCTATCCAACGAGGCAATGCTATGAGTTTGCTAGGTACTCTGCCAGATGGGGACAACCTGGGGAAGTTTTTCTATTTATAGTTTTTTTAGAGATAGATTATTTGTAAGTAAGTCTTCTTTTTATCCATGGGCCACTTTTCGCCTCCGCGAGAACGAGACGTGATGGGTGGCGTTCCACATCGCCGCCATTTTGGATAATTAGATTATTTTTATAATTATCCATTGCGTTTGCGGAGAGGATAGGAATTGGATTTGCGGAGAGGATAGGGATAGGAAAAAGGAAGGATAGGTGGTGTGAAAAGGAAGATTGGTAAGTTAGAGTGGGAAATAGGAAATATTACCGCCCAGGAGGACAAGGGATAGGACAGTAATAGCTAGGGAAGCCGGGGTCGCGTACTATACCACAACTACTGGACAGGTAAGTTGGGATGAGTATCCCATGAAAGTGGCCCATGGAGAGCCGCTTCGCTACGTTGAATGTAAGAGGAGGAATGGATGGTAGGAATGAAAGTAGATGAAGCGAAACAAGTATGTAAGCATCGTAGCAAGTGGAAAGAAGTGGTCTCTGCCTACCCCTACGGGAAAGAGGCGTGATTATATATATGTATATATACTCCTTAGAGCTACGTAGAGATGTAGCATCGCTCTGCATCCTCTATCGTATATATTACGGGGAGTGCTCCGAGGAATTGTTCGGACTTATACCTGCTGCAACTTTTCGCCACCGTTCCATGCGACAAAATATTTATCATCCTCATCACCTTGATGAGTGGCAGTCCTCCACCGTGCGCTTTACCCGAAGCTTTCTGCCGCGCACTGTAAAACTCTGCAATGAACTGTCGCCAGCAGTATTTCCGGACCACTACGACCTGCAAACCTTCAAGATCCCTTCTTAATATTCCCTCCTAAAAGGCCGGCAACGCACTTGCAACTTCTCTGATGTTGCGGGTGTCCATGGGCGACGGTAATCGCTTTCCATCAGGTGATCCGTTCGCTCGTTTTCCCCCTAGTTTTATATTATATATATATATATATATATATATATATATATATATATATATATATATATATATATATATATATATATAAGTGCGTTTTAGAAGTAGTTTTGAAGTAGTACTAGTTGTTTATTAAAATTACCATCAAATCAAACATTGCAAGAAATTAACAAAACAAAAAACGATTAATATATTAATAATAATAATAATTAAAAATAAATTAATCTAGAGTCCATGGACTTGGGAGTTTGGGGCCTACTCCTTAAACATATTATAACTGGCATAGCAGACACTTCATTCTAGTTTGGGTTGTTAACGTCAGGAACATTCGTTGTGACAACACCTTTTTCATCGAACTATACAGCATCATCGTCATCATCCAAACAAAGAATTTCTCTGGCACATCTGTTGTTTATAATTCTTTCGAGGATGAGTCTTCGCGATAACTTCTTGTTATTTTTTATGTAATTGCTTGTGTTGATTAGTGGCTTTATATCATAGATGCCATAATATTATGATCCCTTAAATTATATGCTTCAACAATGGGGTAATAGCTATCATAATATCATAACTATTACTTAACACTTAAATTAAAAATATATTTTGAAATGTGACGTCACGAAATTTAATACCCCTCCCATCCCCTTGTCACACTATGTCACGCTTCGTCGACCCCCTCCCTCCCCCTTAACTTGTGACGTAATTCATGGATAGCCCTTTAGAAACCTGTGCCGTCGCTGAATTATTATTTGCGTCGACGACATCATCTGTCGCGATCTGTGCGACGGGTCTTATCGCTAAGATCATACTTAAGATAGTACTTGAGATACAGCTGTAGATGCGGGGTTATCAACCGAGTGTGAACGTATTAATAAACGACATTCGTTACTCAAGTACGCTGTCAAACTGTTACTTGAGAAACAAACCAAGTCAAACCTTGAATGGATACAATACAATGTTATTTCTTGTGTTTTTGGTTCTTTTATAAAATATGTTCATGAGTGGTTAAAAAAAACATTTATCACCAATTTTGTTATTGGATGTAGTGCTGTAATCTGTTTTGGTTTTTAGACTGAGTGGTCGGGAATGCGCGTGTCGCCGTCGCAGGCCGGCTTGTGTCTGCACTGCTTACCGACGGGTCGGCGATTCTTGCCACGACGACAGGTAATAATAATGTAACATATATAGTCCCCAGTACAAGGACCTTAAATTGTTTTGACACATACAAATGTAAAACTTTGTGAGTGCCTTTTTTGCGATGAGTCCGACAAACTTTTCTAATGCGAAAAGTTTCGGTGCTGCTTCCTTTTCGAATGCTCAATTCCTGGAATTGTCGATATGACGTCACTATGACTCTCCGTATAATATACAACTTTTGGTTTTTTAAATAAAATTAATAAAAAAAATGTGGTCAACTTGTCCGACAAAAATCATGTTGCGTATGGAGTGTCCACCACCCCAAAAATGTCGATATGACGTCACTATGAGTCCTCGTACATACAAGTTTCATTTTTTGAAATTTGTTTAGTAAAGTTAATTTAAAAATTATTGTTAACTTGTCCGACTAAAATCATGCTGCATATGGAGTGTCCACCACCCCGGAAATTTCCATATGACGTCATTATGTCTCCCCATACATACAACTTTGAATTTAATGTTTTTTGATTGAAAATAAAGTACTAATTGTAAACAAATATGTGTCCGATAAATATATGACAGAATGACATTTATTATAAACTACTAGCTGTTGCCTGCGACTCCGCCCGCGTAAATACTGCATCCCTCGGGAACATTGTACTTTTTTGGGATAAAAAGTAGCATATGATTTAATCCAGAGCCTAAACTACTACCATACCAAATTTCATCGAAATCCATTAAGTAGTTTTTGCATGAAACAGTAACAAACAGTTTTTTTTTCTATTTTTTGTCGGATTTGTCGGTCAAGTCGATATTTGCATTTGAATACTATCTATCATTGTTATTTTTCATGTATGTACAGGGAGACTTAATGACGTCATATCGACATTTTTGGGGTTGTGGACACTCCATACGCAGCATGATTTTTGTCGGACAAGTTGACAATTTTTAAATTAACTGGAGTCATAGTGACGTCATATCGACATTTTTGGGGTGGTGGACACCCCATACACAACATGATTTTTGTCGGACAAGTTGACCACAATTTTTAAATTCATTTTATTAATTTTTTTCCAAAAATCAAAGTTGTATATAATATGGAGAGTCATAGTGACGTCATATCGACAATTCCAGGAATCGAGCATTCGAAAACGCAGCAGCGCCGAAAAGTTTGTCGGACTCATCGCGAAAAAAGCACTCACAAAGTTTTACATTTGTATGTGACAAAACAATTTATGGTCCTTGTACTCGGGACTGATAAGGTATATCAATCCGAAACCCAGTGATAATACTTATGAAACTTTACAACTTTCCCCAAGAATACGTTTCTTGGGTACGATCGAAATATGAAAAAATTAAATTGGACCTCACATACAAAACCGCACCGTCAGTAAATCAAATGAGTATGGTAGGTCCAATTTTTTTTTTTATATTCCGATCTTGTTTCTTGGGGAAAGTTGTTCAGTTTCATGAGTATTATCACCGGTTTTCGGATTGATATACCTTATATGTTACACGTTGTATAAATATGTACTTACATACTTTACGGTAAAAATTGGCCATGGTGAAAAGTGCTAAATCACGTGGTTTTTTGTTTCGCAGGTTAGCAGCAGTGTTGACACTTGGCGCGAGAGACCTCCAAAGAGAGTTGGATGCTCTAGTCATAAATGCAGGTTAGGATATTAATGTACCTAAGCACAGGACCACGAAATGAAACAAATTTTGTTACCTTGCACTTTAGTAAAAGTGCTTTCAAAATACGTAGCACAAAAAATGATCTTAAATACTAACAATTCAAACTAACATACGCAAAAGTGCTAAGTATGAGACAGAGAGCGGTCAATCGTTCAAGCGGCCAGTTTAACGTTCTTTGTCTTATTTATATTGCCCAATCGCCAATTGGGCCGGAGAACTATCTCAATGCTTAGATATTAGGGACTGCAATGTGCAGGCTTGGGGAGTCTAAAGGAAAGATGTTGTACTCGCGAATAACGTTTATTAACTACTCATTAAATGAACTTACATTACAATATATAGGTAGGGAGGTGATACACACACTACACCTCCCCCGTATTTTTGAAAAAAAAAAAATATACATAGTTTTTTTTTTACCTTAAATTACATTACATTTAAATTATGTTTAATCCTTAATACTTTTTACTATTAACTAATTTTATTATTACTTATATCCATCTTATTCGAACTAACAATTATAAATACAAATCTGTGCCGTTTATACGAAAAATTTGTAAAACATGTTTTTACATTAATGCTATGCGATGTTGACGATTTTTTTTTTAATAAACTGAAGTAGGTACTAGAACTAAATTGCTGACTTAAATTCAAATTACGATTTTTTACATGGTTACATAATTGATTTTAATTAATTTAATCTTTTATAATATATTTATAATATAATCTTTTATAATATAATATATTTAAGTAAATATTTCACATTTCCTAACAAAAAAATCCTTATCTCCTCACTAATATTATTTTATTTAAATTCTGTCAGTTAATAAAATATATGGAGGTTCCATTCACTATCCATTCCATCCATTTTCATATCCATTTTCTTAATAATTTCATTTCACAGTTTATCTTTGCTTTTTTTTTTACTAATACACTTGATTAGTGGACTGGCCAGTCACTTACATTTTACATCATCAGGTACCTCTTTCATTTATCATTATTTTCATAATATGCATTCTTATTCATAAATCATGGTAAAATATGCTTTTATTATTCATATTTATTACTTATACATCATTTAATAATTTTATTTATAGTCGACTTTAAATTATTTATTTTTATGGTACTTTATTTTATTTATTTTTAATACTTCATGTGCGCACTTTATTTGGTACAATACTTTATTTATTTATACAACATTTAACGGGACCTATTTTAAGACTAACCAACACAATATAATAATATGCCTCCAACCATTTTTGTTAAGTGGAGGATTGTTCCCGCCGAGCATGCTCTAAGTACCATTTATTTTATTTTTTGTACCATATTTGTACCATTTTTTAATACCAAGGGTTTGTTTTAAGGCTTCTTGACCTCCAACTATTCTCACAGAGAAATCTCGTTTACACCATGATCGAATGAAGGATTACCTTGCGTATTTTATTATTTATGCTTTTAGCATTTTATTTATTATACATACATAGCATTTTAGCTAGTATTTAATTAATGCACTATGGCATTTTTCACCTTAACCTATCCAAATTCCTAACAAAATAACCTATTCCATAATTTTGATGCGTTCAATATTTAAAATATCCATCAACTGTTGGGTGATCAAGCCAACAGCTACTAGACATTCCAAACATCGACACATCCCTTCTACCTAGTAACTGTTCAATTTCAATCAAATACCTTCTTATAAAACTTAAACCCAAATCCTTATTTCAAAATAATCTTTTCTTTACATCCCTACATAGACTACAGCTATGTTACAAACTAAATAACACATTCCTAATTCTCTTCACAATAATATTACGTCATATCTCGTATGAACGTAAATATTTTTTAAGTAAATCCATGTAAGTCATATCCAGTATAAAATCTCATAAAATGTAGCTAATCAACTGACACAAAGTAGTTAAAAAGAATTTAATACATTTCTAAGAAATAATTGTCTCGTTTTGAGATTTTTACATATCCTTTCTTTTTACCGATTCCTCCTTTACTTTACTTTTTTAATATAATTGTATTATTTTTATAACTTCAAAAGTAACCATGAAATAAAAACTTTTTTTTTTAATTTAATAATAATTAATTTGCATTTTCTTAGCATACTTAATTGAATTGGATTGGAATACATAGCAACATAACATCTTAATATATTCTTTTTTACCTGTATAATATGCAACTTATTATTTTTATTAAAATCTTTTTACTCTGCTTTTATTTTCCAAAAAGTTAAAAGTACAAAATAAATTAAATTAATATCACCTATTTGAAGTGAGTGAACGACTTTTAATTTACTAATTAATTATATTTTATTACGTTCCTATTTTTTTTTAAATTCCATAGCCTGAAATAAAGTAAACGAATTATATAACTTCCAGAGTTCATATTAATTTAAAAAAATATTAATAGGTTGTGTTTTATTCAGTCACCGCATTACAAAACAAAAATTATACACCTACCTATGTAGATATTGTAGTAAAAACAAATGTATAGGTTTACTTACTTTAAAATTTTCCTTTTTTTTATTTGTATAATACAAAAAGTTTAATTAATTCTGTTACTAAATATTTGAAAGTTTTATTTTAATTTTTTATTGTTATTTAAAATTACTAAAATTAATCGTCATTAAGGAAAATGTATGTTGTTGCAAGTTGCAACACAGTCTTTTGCACGTGTAATTCATGAAATCTTTCCAACTTAAATATGGCATGCTTACTTGACATTTTTGGATGAATATTGCATAAGCTTATGCATCGTATTGCTAATGTTTTGATTTGTACCACAAATGGTGCATGTAAAGTTGAGATGATCTGTTATACGACCCAATCATTGATAATCTCATATCATGGACATGGGTGGTCCATCTAGGTACTATTAATATTTCATTTAACTGCGACACTAAAAAACACTTTCTCGATAAGAAGTCAATATCTACTCAATATCAAAATTTTAACAAAATGTAATTACTTCAATATTCTGAACTTTTATCTATTTTAAGTAAATTACGAAAAAATAAAATTACCTTTAGGTGACATACCAAAATATTTTAAAACACACAATTCGTTTTCAGTCTTATTCCAAATCAAAATAATTTAGTGAAATGAATTTAAATAATACTCAACATTAATCTTTTATCTGAAATTTTAGTTATTTTTTAACTAACCTTGCCAAAATGCACATATTTTATTACGAATTGTTATGTATTGTAATTAAAAAATCTTTAAAATATATAATTTATTTGTACAACCCTAGCTTTGATTAACAAATAGTATCTACAAGTATCTACTTACATTTCGTTGCGCGAATGCTGTGCTGGCACCGCGGATATTTGACGCTTTCCCAGCAAAGGCGTTGTTTACTGTGGGAACTTACCTACCTGCGTTAACCAACTACGTAAAATATTTAGTTAGTAATGAGTTACTATGTATTCCTTTTTCCAAATATCTAAAATTTCAAATATTAATACTTATTATTTATAATTAATAATAACTGACACACATTATTTTAACTCATATTTTCTTTAAAGTTTTCTTTCTCTAACAACTAATATTACTATTTTTTTTTGCTTAAAAAATCTTTACGCATCGTCAACACCCATTTATTTAATTTTATTACAAAGTTTACTTTCGTATTACGACTACATCCTTAAAATATTATAATAATCTTGTCTTCAACCAAAAATTCCCTTTTAAATACTGTAACTGTAAAATATACCTACCTACAAGGGGTGGCTTAAGTTGCAAGATAATAACATTATAATTTAATTTCAACTTTTAAAAGTCACATGAAACTAATGAAATTACAAAAAGCTTTACCTAATATCATTAACAATTTGTAAACATACTATTTTTTTTTTAATTGTAATCTTAAAATTTTTATCTTATTCGATGTAAATTTAATTTATTTTTATATTGAATTTAAATCTAACTGTTTTAATTTACATTATTTATTTGTCATTTATTTAAATGTTTTCATACCCATTACTTTTTTATATACTAAATTGTAATAGCCTGTTATTAAAAGTGCAATAACCATTTTAATGTAATACCAATCAACCCACATATTTGCAAATTTTGTTTGCTATTCATAACAATAATTCAATACATTTTTAATAGATCTTAAAAATTTACTCAAAAAAATATATTTATCAGAATACTTGATTCCAGTAACTTTAAACGACAACACATTTTAATAAACATCAATATTACCTACTTGCATAAAATACTTTTGAGATTTTATTTCAACTTTACTTTACTAAACCAATCTGACACTTAAATTTTATATCTCGTAACTGAAAAATCAAAATATTTAACACATACTTATTACAATTTAAATTTAGTTTATTTTCTATATTTTATTGAAATAATTTTCCTTTTACTATAAGTTTTAATAATTTTGTACCATTTTGTATATTATTCCATAATACTAAATTTTATTATAAATTATTTCATCTAAATTTTTAAACACGTTAATTAAAAAAAATAATATAACCATTAGATACTGATATAAGTACATAGGTTCATTTTTAATTTGTAAAATAGTTCAATTAATTTTAAATTATAAAATTATGAAAATGTTACGTAATAAGCATAGAAAAAAAAAATCTGACGTCCAAGTATCTCTGTGCTCTGCTCACTGATCCCCCGGCTGCATCCACTTCCGACTCGAACTTCTCCCGGCTGCCTGCTCTACATAATATCCACTCATCTGACACCAACAACTGCCGGCTGCCTGCTCATCATCTCTACTCATAGTCTGACTCCAACTACTCCCGGCTGCCTGCTCACCATCTCCTCTCATGACTCCAACAACTGTCAGCTGCCTGCTGATCTTCATTCAAATATCTTCAAAATTTTTGTCTTCAACTGATGACCAATATTTCGTTTTGTACCCTAACTTCTGTATCTATTTTTTTTTTGTTTAGCCTTTTTTATTATTATTCTTCATCATGCCTATGATTACAATATTCTTCTTGCAACTTTTTGGATTTAATTTCTCAGTTCATATATTTTTGTCCACACTTTATTTTATTTATTTTTACTAAAAGTCATTATATATATTTTATTGCTCAAATTATTTTTATGATTATTATTATTATTGTAGAACTTGTTACTACAGATTTGTATTTATGTCTCTACACTATTTACTTAATAATTTATTTAACCCTACAGTACATAAGTAGGTATATTTAATCAGTTCATTGTTTTAACACTTTTCACATTTTTGAGTTATTGCATTTAAAGTACACTCTTCACATCACATTTTATAGTTTATTTTCAATATTATAATTGTCACTGTACCATCTGCGCAGCGCTGCCACGGGGCAGCACTGGCAGGGTCGCCATGCAATGTGCAGGCTTGGGGAGTCTAAAGGAAAGATGTTGTACTCGCGAATAACGTTTATTAACTACTCATTAAATGAACTTACATTACAATATATAGGTAGGGAGGTGATACACACACTACAGGACTAGCTGTTGCCCGCGGCTCCGCCCGCGTGAATACAGTATCCCTTGGGAACACTATTTTTCGGTAAAAAGTAGCCTACGTTTTAATCCAGAGCATAAACTACTACCATACCAAATTTCATCAAAATCCGTTCAGTAGTTTTTGCGTGACAAACATCCATCCATACATCCATCCGTCCATCATCCGTTCACATTTATAATATTAGTAGGACTTTCACTCCAAAATTAGGAAAAAAAATCTAGGGGGCTGTAACTAGCAATAAAAACTATTTATGAGTTGTTTTGTTGATATTTATGTAGGGTACAAAATTTAATATCGATTACAATCTTGTCATTAATTTTATTATTATATAACTTTGTTGTACTTATCAGGCTCGAATTTAGATTTATTTGATTATTTTAAAATTTTCGAGAGTTGGTAACACTGCACGATCTCAATGGATTTCGGTAATCAATGTTGTCGTCGAAAAACATTACTGTAAAGTGTAAACAGAACTCTCCGCTAATACAATAGAGCTAAAAATCAAGCATACGAGTGTCGAGTTGTCAATTTGGTTTGCCAGATCAAATACGAGCGTCGGTAGCGAGACTCAATTTAGTTCGCTGTTGAAGCTTTATCATTCGAAAGTTTGGAATAAATTTGAAAAAAAAAAGAAAATTATTGGATAATAATTCTGCGAATGGAGCATAAATCTTCGGCTGAACCTTCAGCTGTGCTCCATTATAACTATTTTGATAATTGAGATATCCAAATTAGTGATGAAGTTCAGAAACTGCTTTTTTTTTCTTATTCGATTCTATGGTTGCGAATCATAAATGTTGTTTACCTCATTCTATAATATAATTTGTATTGCAGATTCAGATGCGAGTAGAGACAACGGAGAGACCACAGCAGAAGTGTACGTGCTTTCCGTAGCGGCTAGAAGGTAAGATTTCTTTAAAAAAATCATGTAGTTGTCATATTATGTACTTTAGAATTTTTCTTTGCCAATTTTTCGTATGCCAGTATCATTAGCCCACCCAGGTGGACACCAGCAGGTCTAAAAAGGCCGTTTTGGCAATTCATTTTCAATTCTTATTATGAATTACTGACAGCGATCGTAAAATGGCCACTTGAATTGCAATTCATATTAAGATTTGGATACAATTCATATGCAGAAATTGGCTGAAATGCATTCATTTGACAGATTTACAAACAGAATTGCTTTAGTGTCAAATAGCAATATTGCGAAAATATTGCGTAAGTGGCCTTTTTAGACCCGCTGTACTTCAAAAACTTTTCGTATATTTTTTAACAACTTCAATGTGTATGAGAGTTGTTAATCTGACAAATGTTCGACTCGCGTCCACTTTGGGCCTGACAACTTACTAATACTTAATAATTTACATCCGCATTGTTTTCCTAACGAATATAAATAACTAGCTGTTGCCCGCGGCTCCGACCGCGTAAGTATAGTATCCCTCGGGAACACTGTACTTTTTCGGGATAAAAAGTAGCCTATGTTTTAATCCAGAGCCTAAACTACTACCATACCAAATTTCATCGAAATCCGTTCAGTAGTTTTTGCGTGAAAGAGGAACAAACATCCATCCATACATACATCCATCCATCGTAGGATTAGTACGACAGGCCGTAGCCACAGACATCGTAAATCGTAATGTCTGTGGATATGGTACATTTTAAGGTAAAATGGACCTTTGCTGTTGTAGCGATGGAGAACCGGTGCCGGAGGGGCGGGGGGCCGAGCTGGCCCAGGCCGCGGATGGCTCCATCAGACGGTTTCAGGTATGATATCATGATTGTAGGAATTTGGTTCATAATCATAACATATTCAAATACAAACATATACACATAAAATATGTCCTCACTGACTGTCTGACATATAGATGCTATGCACAGCCTTACCACTAGTGGTAGAAACGTGAAAGGACAAGGGACATTTTTGTATGGATCCTATTGCCCGGATACCGTTTCCGTCGAAACGGAATATAAAATCACCCCCTATTACTTGAAAGGGCTTGAAAAGTGTAGCATTTTATTGTATGAAGAAAAAAATTTAAAGGTAAAAAAAAAACACCTATACTAGCCAGAATTCGAATCTGTAGATAAAAAAATACATTCTGTATTATTGCACGTTTGGATATATTTTATTGTCGCTAGTAAGAAACAATTTCTGAAAAATATTAGTGCGCGAATATGTTGCTCCGTCTCTAAAGGAGTAAAATAGGAGTTGAAAGTTTGTATGGCAAAAAATTCAAATATTCTGATAACTATGAAATTTAATTAATATTCGAGCTAACAAATACAAATTATTAAGTACGTATTTTATACTTAACAGACGGATCGCCTGTGGGTAAGCGATAGCCCCAGTCAATGAACAACAGACCAATTACAAGTGCGCTGCCGGATATTTAAACCTCTACACTCTAGGCGTAACCAACGCCCGGGCTATTTACGAATGTTTTTTGGAATGGTTTCTTTCCGTTGAGCCGATGCTGAAGCATCTCGCAGATCCCAGCCTGACATGATCCGGAACCCGGCGGGCCTGAAGCACTGAAAATTGTATCTATATATCTTGTAGTTGAAAATCGAAGTGTCGAGCTGTAATATATGACTGACATTCGAGCGTAGCGAAATGGCGTCAAGTCGACACTAGAGTGTTCGATTTTCAGGTTAATTGTATTAACGCAGAGTTCTATTTCAGAGCTCTAAATTTTCCCCGGACTTCCGGATTCCCGATCATATAGTGCCAGCCTAAGGCCGGGACTATACGGCACCGGAATCCGGAAGGCCGTGAAAAATTCTGAGCATTGGAATAGATCTCTGCACTAATACAATAGAGTTGAAAATCGAACATCCGAGTGTCGAGTAAAATGTCAATGTCATATATGACAGCTCGACATTCGAAAATTCCATTTTCAACTGTATTATATTAGCACAGAGTTCTATTTTCAGTGCTCATAATTTTCTACGGCCTACCGGATTCCGTTGCATATAGTCCCAGCCGTATAGATATACGCACCGGAATCCGGAAGACTGTAGAGAATTCTGATCATTGGAAATAGAAATCTATGCTAATGCAATAGAGTTGAAAATCGAACACATGAGTGTCGAGTTAAACGTCAATGTCATATATGACAGCTCGACACCTGACACTTCAATTTGCAACTTTTATTCTATTAGCGCCGAGTTCTATTTTCAATGCTCAAAAGTCTCTACGGCTTTCCGGATTCCGGTGCATATAGTCCCAGCCTTAGACTCCCGCGGTTGAAAGTAAAGTTGATTGTGTTTAATTTTAGGTGGTCTGCGGCGGAGAGTTACGAGCGCTGCTGCTGCGGGCGCCGCCGTTGCCCGGCGCGCCACATCCGAACCAGTACCCCGCCGCGCCGCACGCGCACAACCCCTACACCAAAGTGCACACGCAGGTCAGAAAATTCCTTAGACTTACTTCGTTTAATTGTGCGTCACATTGGTACATTGGTGTCACTTTTTATTACGGCGAGGTAACTTAGTCATGTGGTAAACTGGTATGGTTAGTGAAGGATGTAGAATGAAGTAGCAAATAAACATGAGAGCACCATAAATGCTTCCGAGGCGCCTTTTGATTTCATGTTTAGAGTGCTGTAATGTAATGAACTAATAATGTAGGTTTTGTTTACCAATTTCGCAAAAAAAAATATTGGTATAAAGACTTGCGAAAGGACAATGGCGAACTCTCATACATCATTTTATTTGAGATAAAATGGAGGCGTCTATAAATAAAAAAATACATAAATGATTAGGAACTCATCCTCCAACTAACTTCTAAAAAGAAATATTCCCGAGAAGGCCTAGGTTATTAGATATTACATCATAAAAATCTTAAATATTTTAGGTTATGTTTCATTGGTATTAACATTATTGGTATTATTTTTCTATAATTTGTTTGTATATATTATAGAAAATTCCCCGGGAGCTACATTCTCGTAAGACTGAGTAACAAAGTGTCAGAAATATATAGAGAAATAAATGGCGATGTAGTTGGAGAAATAGAAAAATATGTATATTATGGTATACTATTTTGTACGTTATTATCATATTAATAATTTTAAATGCACTTGTCTACTTAACACTTTGTTTTCAAAAGGTAGTAATAGTCCATGAGTTATATATGTTACCGTAAAATTGTAAAAACCGTAAGATTGTAAAATAACTAACGAGATTGTAAAAATATGTCGAAAGATTGATTACTATATGTTTATACTCTAACGAAAAGTAATGTATTGAATTATAGGCAGAAAATTCGCGCCTGAAGTCCATCAACATTTTACAATTTCACTAGTTTTATTACAATCTAACGGTTTTTACAATTTTACGGTGATATATATATTTATGATAAAGGAATTAATTTATCAATTGACGAAGGTATTCTTATCTCGCCTAAACATCAAATAAAACAAGGATATTTTTCTTAAATATTTAATCTTCATCATCTTCCCTTACAACATAGTCTAAAAATTCAGCTGGTGCTGAAATTGTATGTTCCTGGTGTCTGGCCCACCCCAAATACCACACCAGGGTCATGACATGCGCACAACAGCCCACAGTCCGCCGACCTACCAAGCAACTGCAACAGTATGCTGTGATTCCTGTCCGGCCTGTTATATTATTTTGTATTATAATATATACATAATATTGTCTCATGCTCACATGGCGTGACTTTATTTTCCCTCTTATTAATGTGTCACCACTTCTAATTTGAAAATCCAAAATGTTGATGGGTTCACTACAAACTTCTATTCTATAGCCGCCTTGAGAACGTATATGCTCGCCATAATAAGAGCGAGCTTGTTTTATTTGATACGTCCCCAAGGCGAACAGAATTAAATCTCTGTATTCCAGGGTAGGGAAGTTTACATTTATGCGATCGGCATTTATGTTTTGAAAAAAAGATCTCCTTCTGTTCATATTTATTTCATCAACTGAGTATGCCAGATTATTCTCTAAGTTCATATTTTCATTATGAATTTGCAGTATTTCAGTTGCATACATATTGTCTTGAAAACGAACACCAAACCTATTTAATAATGCTGCAGCAATTTTAAAATTTTCCATCATGTGTGGTAGAGACAGATGAAAATATTCCTGCCTAAAGAGTTTAAAGTCTCTCTTGAAGTGGCCATTCACTGCCTCCACCACCCATCTGCAGATAGTCACACATCGACTTCGGTTGGCTTGTGCTGTAGTTAGTTGGTGTTCGCCTTCTAAAAGTGATTCTGGCATACACGTTCTAAATCCATATCCTTCTAACAAACTTATACTGTCCCTGAAGCCCCTGTCGAGAATGAACACATCACCATTTATAAAATATGACTGTAGGGCAGATCCCTCACGGAATAAGGTGGACATAATTTCAGCATCTGATGTAGTTGCTTTGTAAGGGCCTAAACAATCTACAATATACCCATCAGTAGCTACTATTAGAAAAGGTTTTAATAGATTCCTATATTTATGCATTGAGTAGCTTTGTTTCTGAAACATATAATTTGAGCTTTTGTGTATATATATGTATGTACCATCACAGATGACTATTGCATTGTTTCCATTTCCGTATAAGCCATTTGGAATAGACAAATTATGATTAAGTAATTCTTCTCTTGCTATGTGGTTAATGCCAAGATTTCTGGGCACAAAATCTTGAAGAAGAACCTCCCTCACTTTGTCCATTATGTTTTCCAATGTCCGGCGAGGTACTTGAACTAAACTAGAAATTCTTTCATCGGAATCTCCAGTCCTCATTTTTAATAATAATGCTGCTAAGCCTAAAGAGCCTCTTCGTATCTCTAAGATACGGGGCACTTCTTCTATCAAACTGTTGAATTGTTGTTTAGTTCGTCCTATCCAGTACTCAAAAACTCTGTCATCCATGTCTTGCAGATTTTCAAAGTCCAAAGTTGGATTAAAAGCATTCACAAAAGAAAAAACATATTGAATTTGATCCACAGTGAACATTGTCATACTATTTTCCGAGTCATACAAAATCTCCCATGAATTGCTTGTTAAATGGGGACCACAAACTCGAGCTAGGCTTGGCAAATAATAATTATGGTTGCTCAAAACAATAGCACGTAATTTATCTGAAATAGTATGTAAAGTAGTACCGTTGCAATTGGGAAAGACACAGTGATTGTTAGAGTTTGCTGCTCTCCTGTAGTTAGGCAAAACTAATCCTTGATTGCTTGACATACTAGGTTCAGAATAATTAGAACCTGATGGTCTCTGTGAAGGTTCAACATCTTCTGATGGCTGCAGATTATCATGTATTGGTTCATGTAATTCTGATGAAGCAACAGGTGGTGATCTAGTATTGTCTAGAGTATTCATACGTCTAGCTTCTCTTTGTATACGAAGCCAGCAAGCGTGGCAAACACGATCAGTTTCATTGATCTGAAAAAAAATATTGTGTGAGTATAGTAAAAAGATAAATATCCAATAATAGAGAAACCATGTATTATCTGAGTCAACATACACAATTAATAGTGTAAAAAATGTGAGAAAGTATGCCCAATTTTTGTGATATTAAGATTATTCTTTTTTAATAAATGAATAGATGAAAGAACTTAAATATATTAAGTAACCTGACGTGGTGCAACTCTGCTCTCTATAATATTGATCATACTCTGGTGCAGGTCAGTAGGATTCTCCCTCAATATTTTGTCACTTTGTCGTCGATGAATGGAACAGCCACATAAAAGACACACTTCAGTGTGTCCCCTTGGTCTTGATCCAGCTTGTTGCTCATTGTCACCAGAAGCTTGGTGCAAGTTCTCATTCACAGAGAAGATTGCAAGATCTCTGCATGCTTCACACACACAATCAGCTTCAGTTATCTAAAAAAATATATAATAAAGTAGGTATAGTATAGTACAAAAAAAAATATTTGTCATAATGATATGACTGTTTCGTTTCTATAAACTGCTTGAATTAAGTAGTAACTTGTTCAAAAGTTATAAAACCTGGATGTCTATTATTGATATTATATAATGATACAGGTAATAAACAACACAATGTTTTTATTGTTGTTATGTGAAGCGGCAACAGGCTATTAAGTTGTGTTATATAAAATATTTTACTTACTATTTGTGGGTATACCCAGCTGCAAAGTAGTGCAGTGACTCTAGTATCTAGTGCCAAGGCAGGGCATCGGCGTAGTGTATTAACACAAATTCCACAGTTAACACACAGGATTCTAGTACGTCTATCATGAGATGAACCACGTGAATCCATTGTAGCTAGAAGATAGCCCACAAAAGACAAAATCGCGTAGAAGTATCAAAGTCCAGGAGACAAAGCACAAAGTCACACAAAAGGGATAACGGAGTCCATATAACAAGTCAAATCACAGAGAATCAAAGTCCAAAAACATGCCGGGTCGAAAATAAAGGAAAGAAAAACAATATCAAAACACAATCACACACGAGAGGCAGCGCAGGAACACCGTCGAGTAACTTCAATTGACACTTGCTATTACATTCGTTTGACAACTAAGCAGGGTTGCTAGTTATTTTAACTGAACCTTTCTATTTTACCCGACTACTTTGAAAAAATAAAATCAATAATTTATTTATTAAAAGTGTTGAAATTAACTAAAATTGTAGATCTGTTCACAACTTATACGGAAATATTATACTATTTATGCCGTTTGCCGGCTGAGCCACCGCGCAGTGTGCGCCGCCGCTTTGGCAAAAAAATATCAAAATATGGCAATAGCTGAGGGGAAAATATGAAATCCGTAAAAAGTAGTCAATTGATTTACAAAAAATAATCGGTTTTGTTTGGTGGCTTCGATTAAATCCTAGAATATATTGGTAAAATATAATAAATTAAAATAATTGTTTTTGTTCACATGACATTTCTAGACGCTTAAAAAAATATCAAATAATATTTCGCCATTGTTCTTTTGTATACAAATCGCTGTACCTTTGAAAATATTGACTTTTGATATACGGTTTCTTCTGAGAAGTTACTCATATTTAAGAGTACTATTCATTTATGCAATAAAAAAAAATGAGTCCGATTGCCTATTGAACTAATAAATATTGTTTGTTTTAAATTAAATTATCGAGGTACTAGGTGGAACTTTTTTGTACGTCTCGTATATAGGAAAAAGTTACGTTTTTACAGACATGCACATATATCTACTTAAAACGTATGTGGGAACATGGTGGCAAGCCCCAAAGGGAGATCTCCGACCGAGCGAAGTGCTATGCTCGGTCAGGCCGAAGCCCACTGTAGTGGTATTCAGATGTTCTATATATATCGCCGATCTTAGAAAACTTCGATAGCGCGAATCAGGACTGTGCGCTGATTGGTCCGCCACATCACTCCCCCCTAAGACCGGAGGTCGAATTTTTGAGTCTTCTGCTTGAGTCGCCAGTGCCAGAGTCCCAGTGAGTCGGAACTGTGCTGCTGCTGCACGGGCTCCAGTGAGTCGAAATGCTGCCGTGCGGGGCCGATACTACGTGCTGACCAGGAGAGGTGTGCTCTGCTTGCTAACCGATCGTTGTAGCTACGTGTGACGACCAGGAGAGGTGTCGCGTACTCTGTTGCTGATCGTGTAGCTACGTGTGCTGACCAGGAGAGGTGCTTCATGCTCTGCTTGCTGACCGGTCCGTGTAGTGGACTGCCCGTTGAAGCCGATGAGGGTTCGACCAGGCCGCGCTGCGTTGCGACTGGTGGTCGAGGTACCCGAAGAGGCTGAAGCTGGCTGGCGTGGTGCGGAGGGGTGGGGAGTGATGATGATGATGTCCAGAAGGAGGCGTGTTCTGTCGAGGGTCACCAATGTAGGAATTATGGTGGCAAGCCCCAAAGGGAGATCTCCGACCGAGCGAAGTGCTATGCTCGGTCAGGCCGAAGCCCACTGTAGTGGTATTCAGATGTTCTATATATATCGCCGATCTTAGAAAACTTCGATAGCGCGATTCAGGACTGTACGCTGATTGGTCCGCCACGTTGGTAATAAAAAGAAATATTCAAAAGTACATATTTGTCCCTCCGTAATCCCTATTTTTGTTTGCAACAGTTTTTTATCACGACCACAAAAACACGCGTTGAAATTCTTCGCAAAACTGAAGGTCGCTCGGATCTTTTTAAATAAAATAAATAAACATTTATTCGACCTTCTTGACACATCACACTAGACAGCCAAAAAAAGCTCATTTAATAATTTTAAGCAAAAAATAACAAAAACAATTTCAAAGCACGAAACGTTATAATCCTGGCTACGGTTTTTATTTTTAGTTTTGATTTAAAGGTAAATTTCGAATGAAATAAACGCGTGGCTGCTGAGGGTATAGGTTCTACCAATACTCGGTCCAGGTCTGCATTAGTACAGACCAGGTCGAGCAGTTTTTTAGTGACCGCGGTGAAGTGCGTAGCCTCAGCAATAAACTGGCGCAAGCGGTGAATCGACAAAAAATCCTTCAAGCTGTTTAGAAAATTTACATTAAAATCACCAACTAGCTACAAGTAGTCATACCCCGAAAAGCAGCTAACTGTATCAGTTAATGCGTCTGTAAATAGTTTAACAGATAGCCAGGGAGGCCGCTACGCGGTACCTATAAAGGTAATCTTACCATTAAATTTTAAAGAAACCACATCTGCTCGACACAATGTGTGGTATTATGATGTTTAATTAAATGTGTGTCCCTTAATAATATAAAAACCTCCACCGCCGCGGGAGCGCACGTTCTCAGGTCTCGGTATATGCACGAGGTGATAGCCCGGGCCCCGAGGTGCGCGAGCTTCCTCGCCCGGTCGCAGCCAGGTTTCGTTAATGTCAACGAGGTCACATTTATGCCTGTAAAGCGCCACTAAGAATTCGTCATGTCTAAAGCCGGGGTTCAAAAACCAACTTTTCTTTTATTACGGTTATTCATTATTAATTTTATTAATATGTATATAATTTAAAATGGTTTCAATAAAATAGTACTTGATAAAAATAATGCATACAACAAAAAATATTGTATCAAAAAATCAAAATATTTATTCAGATAAATAATTGTGCATTTGACCTGTGTTTCAGGCGATAGGTGCTGATAAATACAATAATACTAATATAATCACTGACAAGATTAAGTGAGCATATTTTACAACGTTATTAAATTGAATTCTTAAACTTAAGAAATAATATAAACTTAGGAAAACAGAGTAATTCATTAAAACTAGGACAAATAACAAAAATAAGAAAAACATTTACAGTATAGTTAAAATACGTAACACAAAGATTTTGTTTATTTACAAAGTAATAACAACTTTTCAGTGTCATCATAAGACATACTTTGTAAAATGTCATTTACAGTCTTTTTGCAATTGTTAAAGTTTTGTGAATAAATATTTGTTAATGCATTAATTCTATTATACAGAAGTGGACCTAAAAATACGTAAAATGTTGATTAATAAGCAAATTTAGTTACTTCGTTGTATTGACAAGCTCTATCTTTTCGTCTTTTATTTTCATGATAGGTATAAGATAGAGCCGAGTGTTGTTTTAATACTATGTTACAAACAATAGCTGTCAGACTGTTAGCATGTTACACGATGTGAAAAGCTGGTTAGTGGGATATTGGAAAGGGCCAAAAGTGGCCACCTTAAGTATAGCTCTTTCTACCATAAGCAGCAGTGTCTTTCCCACTCCTCCCCATGACGTAATGCAGTAAGTTATTATTGATTGACAAAGAGCAAGCTATACTTGTCTTATTAGCTTACGTAATCTATTTGTAAGGGTCTCAATATGCTGTTTAAAGGAAAGCTGTTTAGATGAACTATTATCACAACCAAGTACCTCATTTTGTTGACAGGTAATATGTGTGGGCATGTGCATTGTATGGTGTTATTACAATAGTGCGCGTATAAAAATGAATCTGTCCGGCTGGATGATACCTTGCGCTTTGTGAACCGAATAAAGTGAGTCTTGTTGGGATTTAATGTTAGTAGATGTTTGTTATGCCATTTGTTGACTAAAGTAAAACCTTGATGTGCAAATTTATAAGCATCAGTTTCCGAATTACCTGAAAAAATTAAAGCGGTATCGTCAGCATATGATATAATTTTGCCATTTTCTAGTATTATGTTGCAGAGATTATTGATGTAAATTAAAAATAGCGTTGGGCCTAGGAAGTGTCCTAGGCCAACCTTGAGGAACCTCATAAGTAGTGTTACGTGTTAGGGTTCGAAGGATTTGGAGAGAAAGACCTGCTGACTCTTTCGAAGACTTTATTCACTAGCACTAGGTCCAACACAAAGCACTAGGTCTAACAGTAAACACTAAGTCCAAACACTAAGCACTAACAATGTCCTATGTCGTAGCCAAGTCGTGGGTTTCTCTTGTATTAATCACTGGTATCACTAGTTTTCACTTCGAAATCGCCTCGATAGCTCAAACTGAACTGACTCGCTCGCATTTCTGCGTCTATTTATATGGGCCGAATCGAGTCCCAGATTATTCCAGAATGTTTCCGACTCGCGTAACCGAGTTGGATTTATTCCGGAAGATTCGCACAGTAGCACCATCTAGTATTGAGTTTTACGTTGTCCCTGTTCACACCAAGTGGTTTCATTGGTTGACGCTAGATGGCGCTAGTCTCTTTGTTCGTAACAGTAGTATTATTTAGGTCACCGCTAATTACCTTACCAATTTTGACACACTGAGTACGGTCTTCTAAATAGCTTTTAAAGAGATTGTATTGAGTGCCAATACAGGATAGCTTTTGACAGGTCTATAAATATTCCAATTGTATGTTTCCCTTTATCAAGTTCTTGAGCCAGATGGTCTGTTAAAGTATGTACCGCGTCTGCAGTAGAAATTTTAGGTCGAAATCCAAATTGTGTCTTGGATAAAATTAACTTATCCTCTTAATACTTGACTAGTCTTTTTTTCCCTAATATTTTACAAATATAAGGAAGGAGTGAAATTGGCATATAGTTCGATATTTTCCCTTTATTACCTGATTTATGTACTGGAATAACGGCAGCTTTTTTCAGACAATTCGGGAAGTACCCATTTGATAAACATTTCTTAAATATATAAGTAAGCGGTGGAATTCAAATGTGCCTAAATTGCTTGAAAATATTATTTGGGATGTTATCCCATCCTACAGCACAGTCATCTTTTAATCCCATAATAATATGTTCTACCTCAATTTCGTCAGTGTCTATTAAACCGAAAGATGTTAGAGTATTGCTTGGTGCCATGTTTACTCCTTGCGATGAAAACAACTATTTTCCGCCAGGCATTTCCCGACATTAACGAAAAAGTTATTCACTCTTTTAGCGGCATTTAAATGTGATGACTTTGAGTAGTAAGTCCGATGGTTCATGCTGTTTTGGCTTGTTATATGTTAACTCTTTAATGTGCTGCCAAATAACTAGCTAAATAATGTTTATAATTTTCTGGATCACATACTGTAGATTCTGACATTGAGAAGTCATCTAAGTCCTGTATTACAGTATTCATTCCTATGGGTAAAAATTAAAACTATTAAAATATATAAAAAAGTTTAGGGTCTTAAAATAAAAATAATAATGCGGCGCTCTTAGGCGCCCTCATAATTAATTGAATTTATATACCTTTTTTCTGCTATGATTTTTGCCGAGCAGTCAGGTGAGCCTATGGTGTGGCTGCTGGGTTTCTTAAAATGAGACACGTCGCGCATTTCCCTTCCTCTGTCTTTTTAAGGCAATCCTTGATTGAGTTGCCCATACTTCCGCAGTAGCTGCAGGTGCAATTAGCTTCTCTGCAGGACCATATTGCTGACACTTAAAGCAACGAGTCATCAATGTGAAATCCTTAACAGGACAGGACGACCAGATTTTTTAGATTTTGTAGATGTAGATTGTTGTAGATTTTTTATCCACCATTGAAGATATGTACATTTTTTTTTCTTGCCAAGTCATCTTCCAGTAGTTATTAAATATTTCAGATCGAACTTCTTCTGTTAATTTTGAACAATACATAGCTTTACCACTGAAGCATTTTGTTGACATACATATGGACCCATTATTCTTGCTGGCTTAGGATCGTTCTGAACAAATTTTGGGCCTTCTTTTTTAAATCCAATGTACTCTTTCCCATCATTCTTTGTCTCTTATTTTTAATTCTCTTCCAATTATTTTTATCTCCTTTGCGTTTTTTAATATTTTTATCATTTTCTTCTATTTCCCTTTCGGGAAACCACTCTATACATTCTGGCGATAATGGCTTTAAATTTGTAATGATTGATAAGTTGACAAAAGAATGATCATCGTACGTAAAATCAATGTCATTATTGCGATTTTCTGGATCTCATCATTGGATTTAATCGGTGTAGGAATATTATATTCTTCATTTTGCATCGATTCTGGAGGATCGAAAATCGTCGTAAGTGTTGTAAACTCGGATGTTGAATTCTCAAAGGTATCTCTGGTGTTAAATTTTGATTCTCAAGCAAAGGTTGTATTACTATTTGATTTTGATAGTTAACTCTATTTAATATTTCTCCCTTCTTCTGTAATAATATTTTTCGCCTTTCAAATAGATCTCGCAAAGTTACGACGTTTTCATTAAAATCCGCATTTTCAAAAATAAAGTTATCTTGGTCCTCCATTATTTGGGTACTTACTTGAGAATGCAAAGATTTATCTATAAATAAGAAATTTACAAATATTAGTTTCAGTAAAGTGCAATACCGCGTAACTTAAACAAAACAAATAAATTAGGCAATATCAAGATCGCGTAAATACTTGTTGTTGTTATATTAGCCAGAACCATAAAATTAAAACAAAATGACATGTAATTTAAATATTCTAGCATAAACCCATTGCAAATGAAAAGTAATAAACAATTAAAACATACTTATTTGTTGGTTAACCACGGTAAAATAATCACTTTCAGGAGCACCAACTAATAGCGTTACATTTCTCTCACGGCCGTAGTAAATACGCGCACTTGCTTCCAACTTCAGGCCTCATACTGTTCCGCGGTATTGTTTTGATTGCAAAAACTGACGTTTCTCATTGGATAATTCAAATCAGGTGAAGTCTAGTATAAGCCAATAGGCGCTTAGAATCGGCCAGCACGATATTTGAATTTTGCGCGTTTTGCCGTTACGCGAACAATTAACAAAATGGACACAAATTTTAACAGAATGACAACCACGGGGTGGAAAAAGAAGAAGAGGAAGGCAAGTAAGACGATGGTCAGATGACATCAGAAAGATTGGAAGAGCAACAAGGACAAGGCAAGCGAAGAATAGGCATAAATGGAAAATGGGCAGCTGGAAGAGGTCTATGTGTCACAAGACACGCTGATCACTAAACCGGGGAATCCGATGTGATAATTAATTTTAGATGTAAATTTTCTATTGTTTTGTATTGTTTAGTATCAGCAATAAAGGCTTATTATTACTATTATTATTTAAAAGTGTAAGATTACGCGCGCAGTCTCTCACACTCCCAAAATGCGCAATTTTACCCATTGCAATACCATTCAAAACATCGCGATACTACTGCCATCTCTAATGCCCATTTGCACTAAACTTAAGAATCGCCTAAGTTCTTTCCTAACTTGCTTAGGCTGTTCCTAGCAAAAAATATTATTGCACTAACCTTAGGCCACTCCTAAGTCCACTTAGGAGATTCTTAACTTTATGAGCCCGATTAGGAAGTGCGTAAGCGTAGGCAACACATAAGTCGGGAGTTTTATCTAGTCTTGTAGATTATTTGTAACTTTTGATATAGTTTTATTGATATACCTACTATTGTCAGAGATCTAGCCTTAGATGTATTACAATAAAAAGAGGTATATTTTTTAGCAGATTTTTTATTACAGTGGTTTTAAAAATTCAAAGCTTAAAATAGTCAGATCGCAATCACCATGGCAGGGGATTTAATATTTATTGAATTTACTTGAATTTGTAGAAGTCGATTTTTATAATGACAATTTTCACACGCGAGAACTAGAATAACAAGATCACGACCAAACTGCTTCCAAAATTTCGATGAAATCGACTTCTTCAAGCGGTATAGGATGTGCAAAAGAATTATTTCTCTTTATTCGTCGTGGCATCGTGAGAAATTACTTTCGATAGAATGCACGGGCCTTCATCGCACAACAATCGCACAAAATTTATTTTTTCCTCCGCCGTAAAGTTTGCGGTTTTTACTTTTTCTTTTAATTTATTTTCCATAATAGGTATATTAAATAACGATTCGAAATCAATCGTAATGTATAATTTTCAACAGTCAACAGTAAACACGTATTATATCTGTTTATTCTATGAAACACGCACCGAATTTGACACAATATGACAAGACAATTGACAGCCTTTTGGTGAATTTACGTTACCAAACAAAATAAACCAAGGTCTTATCTTTTGTCACTTTTTAACACACGACAGAATCAATGTAAAGAGAAGGCATAAAATATTTTCTATGGACTACATTACTTAGCCGGTTTATAAAACCATAAACAACCAATCTTCACATTCGTTCAATCATTCACTTAACTAAGCAATGCCTAAGCTACGACCTGTATAAGTTATATCTGTTAGTGCAAACAAAATGTTTAGCTAGGCTGTTCTTATGTTTAAGTGTATCTTAACTAGGACAAGCTTAACTTACGTTTAGTGCAAATGGGTATTAGATTCGGATTATATTCGGACTACTTCCTGTCAGATCGAAAGTGAAACTGCCGCGATAAAACAATAACTAAATACTAAAATTACTTACAGTTTTGGTACAGCAATAAATTTATTGCATCAAAAAAATGATCAAAAAACTTTGTACTTACATATCTCTTATGTTTTCCACTCCTATGCGATTTTTTTGAGAGCACATATCAATTGCGACCGCTAACAAAACACAACTGAAGTTGTCTACAAAGCTCACTCCGTTGTCCTACGCAATTTTATACAACCCTACCTGTAAGAAAATAAGATATCGTGAGTCTCTTACCCAAGTTTTTTTTGCGTTTTCGATAGCGCCATGTAGATCCATCTTAGTGTCATCTATTGTAGCAAATAGCAAATTTTTAAGCATAATAGTTGGTCCCTCGAGGTTTAGATGTCATGATCAGTGAAGTTGTATAATATGTTTGGGAGTTTTATCCCATGGATTGTTGATCTTGCTTAAAGTTGTTTGTAATTTCAGGTGGACTATAAACACTGCTTAGTGCCCGATCTGCAGGAGATCACCGCTTGCTCTTTCTACTGGGGCAAGATGGACAGATACGAGGCAGAGAGACTCCTTGACAATAAACCTGAAGGTATGTTACTAAAATTTTCAATGCTTTCGAATATGTTTATTTAATAAGGTACGTTCGCCTAATAAGGACCACGGTTTTGTACATACATACATACATATAATCACGCCTTTTTCCCGTAGGGGTAGGCAGAGACCACTTCTTTCCACTTGCTACGATCCTTACATACTTCTTTCGCTTCGTCCACTTTCATTCTTACCATCCATTCCTCCTCTTACATTCAACGTAGCTAAGCGTCTCTCCATGGTCCGCTCTTCGCCTCCGCGAGAAACGAGACGTGATGGGTGGCGAACCACATCGCAGCCATTTTGGATAATTTAATTATTTTTGATTATCCATTGCGTTTCCACGGATTGGTGGAGAGGGTAGGAATAGGGAAAGGGAAGGATAGGTGGTGAGGAAAGGAAGATTGGTAAGGTAGAGTGAGAAATAGGGAATGTAGGATATTACCGCCCAGGAGGGCAAGGGATAGGACAGTAATAGCTAGGGAAGCCGGGGTCGCATACCCGTATACTACCGGACAGGTAAGTTGGGAAGAGTATCCCATGACATACGATTTACATTTACGGTTTTGTAAATCTTTATAAATCGTATTTTAGAAGTATTTCAATTTAAAAAACATCTGAAATATACAAATTGCTTATATTTGGAATAAAAACAATGACCAGAAATCGTATACAAAAAAAGTAAATTTATTAAGAAATTTGTTTTTAAACAGGCTGCCAATGGACCGTATTAGGAATAGGTGATCCCAATAAGGCTCATTACTTTTCAATAGATAAATACCAAACCAACATTAGTTTAATAATTTATTTCAATTTTGTTGTAAACAGTTACGATAGTTTTTTTAATTCTCCATAGATTGATCCATAAATTAGTAAAAATTAAAGTGATTGCCCTTATAAAGACAATATAAACGTAAATGTACAATAATTAATTTGCTTTATGGATTTTACTAAGACACTGTTTAGTTTTGTATTGTTATTTACTAAATGGAATAATTTTAAGCATAAAAATAAGAAATTTATGTAATAGCTTTTGGCACTTATTAAGTCTATAGAAAATATATTTTTGGTAAGGGACTAATTTGGACTATCAGATAATAAGAACTTAGGAAGCTCTGTGACACAGATTGTTTTAAATAATAAGAAAATTAAATCGAGCCAAGGTTAGGTCAATCTATGCCTGAAATAAATATATTTTTTTTTATTATTAAAAAACGCACTTACCAATAATTATAATAACTAATAGTTTTGAAACAGTTTATGAAGCTCTTGTACTTTTTGATATTATAATGAAACAAAAAAGGTTTTCTTTTGTTTCAAATGATTATTTAAAACAAAAGAAAAACTCAAAATTCGGATAGGAAATCAGAATAAAACTTACTTAACTTTAATAATGCCCCCAAGAACTAGATAAATATTTAGTTCTAAAATAAAGTCAACTAAATCTTCTCTAGTCAAACCCACACATTCCTCGTGGTGCCACAATGTGAGCTTTGTCGCATATCTGCTACGGTATCGTTTATGAAAATTAAATATTTTATTAAAATATTTTGGTAAAAGATGGCCCCGTGCGAGTTTCTTACGCCGGTTCTTCTCGCCGGGCTAGTTTCCGAACCGGTGGTAGGCATCATGTAGGACAATTCTATAAGTGTTATATTATAACCTACATGGAAATGAAATAATGAGTTTGAGTTTGAAAGCATGGCAGTACCAGTCTTCCAATTCTCTTTGCTTTCATATTCTTGTTTTCTTGTTTTATTTTCTTGATATTCTGCTGTGTTGTTACTATATTATTGTGTGTTTGTTACTATAACGTTTTTCTGTTTTTTTTTTTTTTTTTTTAACTATTTTGGTTTGTTTTACATTCTTATTTTCATTTTTCTTTACTTAAGTGTTTTTGAATAAATCTGTGGTTATACGTTAACCTACATTAGGTTAATGCTTTGTGCCTTGGTTTGGCTTTAGTTTGGGCATAATTAGGAGTCGGAAATAAATTCTTGAAAAGATGTCCTTTGCGTACGAGAAAGTTTATTTTCGTCAATTGTCAATAATGGGATGTCATCGTCAGACAAGTCGGTCTCGACCACATTTGGACGTAGTTATACAAAAATGTTCCAACCAACTAGTTGAAACCAATATTTAAAATACATTTTTGTGTTTTGACTCGGCATTTTTTTGTTTAAAGGATAATTCAATACTGTAGGTTTTATTCAAGTATTTCAATAATACTGTTCTATCAAAATAGTATTATTAGGTTGGGGAAAAAGTTTCTTCGCATTTTATATAAAAATTCAAAAGGTTTTTTTATAAAGTTTATTTACAAGTGACTAAAGTATATAGGTGTCATTTTGTTCGATAACTTTTTGCCATCTTGTTGGTAGGTACATGATCCCATTGCTATAAAATTTTTGGGGCTTCTGATGAAAAAACTGCGACAAGTGGTTTTGGCAGTCCTCTTGTGATGTCAACCTGACACTGCCTAAGGAATTCTGCAGCGACCGAAACAGGTGAAAATCTGAAGGTGCAAGGTCAGGACTATACGGCGGATGCATTAACACCTCCCAGCCAAACTCCCGTAATTTTTTCTGAGTGGCTAAAGATGTGTGAGGTCTAGCGTTATCATGGTGAAAAACCACACCCCTTCTGTTGATTAATTCCGGCCGCTTTCTCTCAACTTCTTGCTTTAATCTCATCAGTTGTTCGCAGTACAGTTCAGAATTGATGGTCCTGCCTGGCGGTAACAGCTCATAATAAATAATGCCCTTCCAATCCCACGACACACACAGCATCACCTTGTTGCGAGTTAACCCGGGTTTCGCCACAGTCTGTGAAGCCTGACCGGCCTTTGACCACGATCTTTTTCGCACGTTCTTGTCGTACGTGATCCACTTTTCATTACCAGTTATCAGCTTCTTCAAAAATGGTTCGGTTTCATTACGTCGTAATAAAGAATCACAAATGAGTACACGGTTCATTAGGTTTCTTTCAGTGAGCTCATGAGGCACCCAAATATCGAGCTTTTTTGTGTACCCAGCTTTTTTCAAATGCGCCAAAACCGTTTTGTGGTCAATCCCCAGTTCTTCAGCTACATCGTAACTACTAATATGCCGATCTTGCTCCACTTTTTCAAAAATGGCAACAGTTTTGTCCGTAACAGGGCGACCAGAGCGACGTGCATCTTTGATATCAAAATTTCCGGATTGAAAACGCTTAAACCAAATTTGCGCTACTCTTACAAATACTGCATTAGGTCCATAAACATCACAAATTTTTTTCGCGGCTTGTGTTGCATTTTTACCTTTTTTGTAATAAAATTTTAAAATGTATCTAAATTCTTCATAAGAATCACTCATTTTAACAATAAGAAAAACAAATGAAAATCTCAAATTTACCTAATTTGAATTTGGAATTGTCTTCTGTAAAATTAAAACTTTTTAATGATACCAAAATCAGCCAGATACAATTGGTATAGCCCAAGATATTTTATGACAAGTTCATACATACTATAATGCGAAAAGACTTTTTCCCCAACCTATTATTTCGAAATTTTTTGAAATATAGGTATTTTGGAAAAATCGTTTTGGAACGTTTTTGAAAAAATATTTTTTGTATGAAGTAGCACTCAGTATATTTTGTAAAAACGTTCCACATTTTTTAATTTCAAATAAATACGACTTGTTACGAAATAAGAAGGATTTATTGTGAAAAACTTAAAACTAACAAGAAATCGGTTAAAATAAAAAATCTAAATCATCAACTTTTGCAATGAACGAAGCTTTAGCAATGAAATGAAACAAAAATATTTTTGAAAATAACTTGAGCACACAATAAGTTTTCAACAAATATAAAAAAACTTAGTTAAAAAAAGTTGATGATTTATCTATCAATTATCTCGAAGTCAGGCTCCCCGCCAAACCCATCAAAATCATCGATAAACTCATCCGAACTTTTAAAATTTTTATAAAACTGGACACAGTCCTCGGGTATAAACATGTACATTGATTCTAAATCGGCCAACTTAGCTGGTGCGATCGGTTTTCCGTTAGGCCACAAAAGAATTAAATTAAATCATATTTCTTTGTTTCTCTGTTCTTTTTGTCAATAAGCAACTCCTTAAACTCTTCCTCAAACGAAAGTTCTCATAAATATTCAGTATAATTTATTTTTTTCTATTTTTATTTCTTTGGCATTTAGCCAGCTTACTTTACTTTTATCACAAAATTTTTTTCTGTTCATTATATTTTTTTCAATCTTTTCAGTTCCATAATAATCTGTTTTCTCCATTCTTTGTACTAGGAATGGTTTCTTTTTTTTAGCACTTTTAAAAATATCTATATACTCTTCGGCTGTATATATACGCTGGTGATGTTTTAAAGCAGTTTCAATTTTAGAGAAGTCCGTATCGTTAGGTAAAAAGGTATGCCCAGATTCAAAAAAGCGAAATGTAATGCTTTCTAATGTTGGGTGACAACTTAAGATAGTTTTTAGTAAGAGAACTATTTTAATGTTCCTGTTTTGCCCTCCGCAGCAATCGCTCCAGAGCATAAGATTCTTAACAGACGTCTGTATTTTTGTTTTAATATACAGCGTGTCCCGACACCTATATCGGAGCCTTTAGTGGTAAAAAATATGGATTTTTTTATCGACAAATTTCCCCTCAAATTTTATTTTTCTCACACGTTTGTGAAATGGCAGCCATTTTATTTTTTGGTAACCAAGACCCGGGCTCTCGTACTAATTCGACCACCACTACTCATGTAAATATCCTAGGAACATAAAAAAGGTCGCATTTGATAGCTAAATATGTGGACAATAATTCACAGATAAAATGTTTTAATTTTATTTGAACAGAAAAACAAAAAAGGTAATTAAAAAAAATTTTTAGTTTTTTTTTTGGTGAATTTTTTAAATTATTTGATTTTGTGAAAAATCTAGGCCATTAACCTGCTTGTTTTTTGTTCTAAAACGATAGAAGAGGACGTTTGCTAAAACAAATTACAAACCCCTTTACTCTCAGTACAATAGTTTAGAAGTTATAACAATTTGTTGGTATCATCTCAGGCAGGGGGCCAGCCAGTCGTCTTTTTCAATTTTTTTTTTTTTTTTTTTTTTTATTATTATTATTGTTATAACTATTAAACTATTGCACTGAGAGTAAAGGTTTGAAAAAAGTTTAGTATTTTATTTTAACAAACGTCATCTTCTATCGTTGTAGAACAAATAATAAGTAGTTATAACAATTTGAAAAAGACGATTGGCTGGCCCCCTGCCTGAGATGATACAAACAAATTGTTATAACTTCTAAACTATTGCACTGAGAGTAAAGGGGTTTGTATTTTATTTTCTAACGTCCTCTTCTATCGTTTTAGAACAAAAAACAAGCAGGTTAATGGCCTAGATTTTTCACAAAATCAAATACTTTAAAAAATTCACCAAAAAAAAAACTATTTTTTTTTTAAATTTCCTTTTTTTGTTTTTCTGTTCAAATAAAATTAAAACATTTTAACTGTGAATTATTGTCCACATATTTAGCTATCAAATGCGACCTTTTTTATGTTCCTAGGACATTTACATGAGTAGTGGTGGTCGAATTAGTACGAGAGCCCGGGTCTTGGTTACCAAAAAATAAAATGGCTGCCATTTCACAAACGTGTGAGAAAAATAAAATTTGAGGGGAAATTTGTCGATAAAAAAATCCATATTTTTTACCACTAAAGGCTCCGATATAGGTGTCGGGACACGCTGTATTTCACTAAACATGATCCTACCTCCTGCGCCCCTCTACCCGCTTCACCTTCGACCCAAACATAGCAGTGTCCTACGTCATCAGATGCAAAGTGGATACCACTATTGTAATGCCACAGTTGCCTTTTATAAAAGGCAACATTTGTTGGTATCCGCGGTAGTGGCAATGTCTTTTCCAAGTCAAAGGTTAAACACTCAACATCCGGTATGTTTCTTGTGTCTATAAAATCCTGATTCATCTGATTTCTTAACATTTCTGCTCTTTCTAAATGTTTAAGCTTCTCAGTTTTAGCATCTTCTTGTTCCTGTTCAGTTTTGGCATTAGAGATTTGATTGAATAATTGGTCACACTTATTGCAAGTATCTTTTTTTTAATTTTTTACATTTTAAATTAAAATCAGCATAGAAAATCTTTTTCAATGTCGCAAAGGAGGCGCATTTGCGATCGATACCATACATTTCTGCGTGTTCTTTTGTATATATATCATAAATTTTATTTATTGTCATACCGGGTCGTAAATATAAAGTGCCACTGTTATTATTTCTTCGATAATTTGACTCGTATTTCGGAAGATTATTAATAATATCAACAATGAATTTATGATCCTCATCTGTCAACTTATTTATGTCACCTCTATGTATTCCCCTACCATCCGCAATAGGTTCGCCACTTCTACGTTTTTTTAATGACTGTGACTTTTTGAGTCGTTATTTGAAATGTTTTCAAAAACATATCGCGACATACCTGTACGTCTTTGATCTTATAGACACGATAATTGTCTGGGCTTTTTTCTTGCACCGGGTACGTTACACATAGTGTAACTACGTTTTTTATTATATTCAGTGACACAAGATATTATGTAAAGCACCTGAGCGTTAAAGGAACCTAGTTTAATATTTTTTTCAAACTCTTGTTTTCTAAACTCTACTGGAATTAAGTCAGCACATTTTTTTAAACACTTGCACCGATAGTCTACAAAAACTTTAGGCTTAATTATTTCATTTTTAGTTGTTGTATATTCTATATTATTATATTTATTACGTTTTCTCTCATCACGGCTCTGAGGATATCCACTGTTTTTTTTTTAAATTACTAGTATTAATTGCCCGCGACTTCGTCCGCGTGGAGTTCGGTTTCTATGTATAACCCCTTTTTCACTCCCTTAGGGGGCGAATTTCCAAAAATCCTTTCGTAGCGGATGTCTACGTCATTACAACTATATATAAGTATGTCAATTTTCAGCAAAATCCGTTTAATAGTTTCGGCTGTGCGTTGATAGATGAGTCAGGTTTGCCTTTTATATACTTAGACGAACTGCCTGTTTCACTGGTTTTTTGCTACAGATATTCTGAGCTGAATCATCTTCTTAATACAAAGTGACACTTGAGTCAAAGGTTGCCCTTAATCCGTTCACAATATTGCTTTGAGTCCATGCACTTTGACCACACTTTTGTCATGATTTTATTGATACGAGCTTTAGTAAGCTTTTTCTGTAGGTTTCGTTTGTAATTAAATTCTAATACATATTCGTCTCAAAAGTATGTAGTGTGTGTATGCCTTCATAAAATAATATTGTATTTCGTTTCGTTTAAGGGACGCAACACATCGTATTTTTCATCTTGTCCGTCAGCTTGTGAGATAGTTAAATTCACAAATAAATTCTCCAATTCGGACCCAAGTTTTTTAATCGACCTATGGCCTCGCTTAGTATTGAATAACTGAGCCTGAAGTGCAACGAAAGATTTTTTCGGCAGATAAAAATTTCTCATATCTAAGACTAAACTATGTATGTCCTTGTAACTACATTTTAAACGCATTTTTGCATTTGGTGACAGTCTGGTTTTTAATACAAAATCAGTTAATTGAATTTTAGAATTACTACGAGGGCGGCACTGAAAATTTCGGGAATCAAGGAAGTGACACAATATTACTATTTAAAAATGTATTTATTGCTTTTCGAAGTATTCTCCGCGAAATTTGACACATTTTTCCATACGATGGAACCAATCATTGAATTGTATCGACATCAAGATAGAGCAGATTACAAAAGTTTTCGATTCTCCAATTAAACATTGTACCGTAACCGAAGCATCTAAACGTCGGTGCACAAATAATTATATTAGTATGGTTTAGAGGTATTAACGTTTCGCGTATTTTTTTAATTATTAACCTATCATAATGACGCAGTAATCATCCAATGTGTAATTGACGAGTTTCGACTTCAGATTTCTGATGAGATGTAGTATTCCGCCGCCTGGTGAGAGATAGTGACATATTTGTTGATTTGGGAATGTTTGTTTTGCCATAGACAATATATTGTTAGTCTTATTGCTGCTTATAAAACATATTTTATTTTGGCGTTCATGCTTAATCAGATCATTTCTTTCACTAACTTCTGCGTCCTGACGTGTAAATATAGATTTTGTAGGTTGTGCTGTTTCGTAAAGTACGAAACAGCACAACCTACGATTTATGTGGAGTTGGCGTTTTAACTTTACTTATTGACTTCGATATTCTATGAGGAGAGTTGTGTTTTGTAATATTATGTTTATTTGGTGATATCACATCAGTTGATAATTTTTTGTAGCTTTTTTTAGCAATTCATATTTAAAATTAAGGTCGCTTATCGTCTTTTTTAAATCTGTATTCTCGATTGACAAATTATTTATCTCTTCATGTGCCGAATTCAACTCGGAAGTAAGTTTCACTATCTCGTCTTTAAGATTTTGTATTTCGTCAATTTCGTCGTTAGACAAACATGTTAGGTAAACTGGCGCCATCTAGTGTGGAATGTAGCGAATCATCATATTCATTATTTGTCGTTTCTGTAAGTGATTCAGTACGCTTTCTACGAAGAGTAACGTTCTCAAAGAAATTCATATTCTACGTCCATAATTGAATGAAACAAATCAGAAAAAAGGTGATGATGGACGGGGATTTGAACTTGGCTTAATGACTGTAAGTTCCACGTCGTCGTACCCATAGACCAACTAAGTCAGTAACTGTATATTCGAAAAATCCCTTTGGTTGATTGCAGCTGAGGTCCGTTACTTATTTTAAATTTGATGCAATGTCCTTTATTTGCCCTTCCTTTGTCTTCATTTAACACTTGTATTAATGTTCATTTTATCACTTTTTAACAACAACTTTCTGTTTTATTTATATAATTTTAATTGGATCTTTGAAAAACGTATACAGTTTCTTTGTTTTTTATAAATTTTATCGAATTATTATATGTTTACGTACTGTTCTATTCACTTTTATTTTTTTCACATAGTTCTGAGTTCCGTCGTTTGTTTACTTGGATAACATTGTCACAATATAGTCACTGTACACTTAGTTACAAAAAAAATAGTCTAAATCACAAAAATACTTTCATTTACTATTTGTAATCACATCAAATAATACATAATAAACATCAAATAAGTGTTTTAGTATACAAAACCGATATAAACTCATTAGTCGCGTTCGTAAAAACGCCGGCTTGGGTGCTGTAATACAGCCGCTGCTCCCCAGAACGTGCTCCTTTGGCTTGCCCAAGGCCTCACAGGCCGGGCAATTCAGAGCCGCCTCTCATTTTTGAGCCCTGTGCCCCGGCCCACCACAGCGGTAGCAAGTTCCGCTGAGGTCGACCGTGCTCGGGCACTTTGTCGCCAAGTGGCCGGTGTCCAGGCATTTGTAACACCGCTTGGGCCTCGCGGCCAGCAGTGTCACTCGCGCCACGATCCAGCCGATCTGCAGCCGCCCTGAGCTGGTGAGCTTCTTGGCGGCTGCTATTGGGGCGCTGAGCCAGAGGCTCCGCGAACCTCTCGGGCCAACGACGACTTTGCCCGACCGGATATTGGTGGTGGTTGTCTCTCGACTAATTAACAAACTAGACTCTTCTTATTTTGACTAACTATATATTCATTTACTATTTTTAATCAAATCAAACAAAATGTATGCTAGAAATGTTATTTTAGCAGCTCGTTCCGAAGTAAGACGATTACGTCTTATATTGTGTATATTTGCTTGGGCACTAAATGTACGTTCTGTTGCTGCAGACGTACATGGTGCCGTAAGTACTCTTAAAGCCACTTTGCTTAGTTGTGTCGAACTGCATATTTGCGGGGCTTGCACAGGTTGACGCGCGTGCCCGCCGCGCTGTCTCCGGCACCCTCCGTATACGTGGGCCAGACTGTGCCCGAAGGCTCTTCGGACACAGTGCGGGATTCCCCGACTGACGTCGGGACCCGCCCGGAGAAACTTTTTACATTACGACCTTCCATCATCCTTTATCACCGACACCCCGGGTCGCGGGCTTGTTTTCTGGTGTAGCTCACCAATCATAAGAGTTAACGAAAACAGGTAAATAGAAAAGAAAAGGTGTTGAAAGATAGAGAAAACAAAATAAAGAAAATAAAGGAAGAATAAACTATAAAAAGACGGTGAAAAGATAGAAACAGAGCGGCGTTCAGCCACCTGAGTACCTCACCCCGTGTAAAAGGCGGAGTGGCGTACCCAGGTGTTGCCCAGGGACACCAACGTGGAGGAACCGGTATCGCCCCCAGTTACAAGACATACCTACCTCAATAAAATACAATACCTCCAAATCAGAATACATTCTGAAAAACACATTGAGTGGTACACTAAATATAAAAGAAAAATGTAAGAATTATTGCAATGGGTTTTAACTTATTATTGGTTACCATCGAACTAAATTATTGCATTTTCGTAAAAAACGAAGTTAGAAATTTTTTACATCATAACATATTTCAAAATGTATTTTTTGTTTTGTCGCGCAAAACACAAAAAATAAATTAACAATAAAAGGGGCACATAATGCATAATGAGAGAAGAACTACCGAATTCATTGTCCCTCGACTAATTAACAAATTAGACTCTTCTTATTTTGACTAACTATATATTCATTTACTATTTTTAATCAAATCAATCAAAATGTATGCTAGAAATGTTAATTTAGCAGCTCGTTCCGAAGTAAGACGATTACGTCTTATATTGTGTATATTTGCTTGGGCACTAAATGTACGTTCTGTTGCTGCAGACGTACATGGTGCCGTAAGTACTCTTAAAGCCACTTTGCTTAGTTGTGTCGAACTGCATATTTGCGGGGCTTGCACAGGTTGACGCGCGTGCCCGCCGCGCTGTCTCCGGCACCCTCCGTATACGTGGGCCAGACTGTGCCCGAAGGCTCTTCGGACACAGTGCGGGATTCCCCGACTGACGTCGGGACCCGCCCGGAGAAACTTTTTACATTACGACCTTCCATCATCCTTTATCACCGACACCCCGGGTCGCGGGCTTGTTTTCTGGTGTAGCTCACCAATCATAAGAGTTAACGAAAACAGGTAAATAGAAAAGAAAAGGTGTTGAAAGATAGAGAAAACAAAATAAAGAAAATAAAGGAAGAATAAACTATAAAAAGACGGTGAAAAGATAGAAACAGAGCGGCGTTCAGCCACCTGAGTACCTCACCCCGTGTAAAAGGCGGAGTGGCGTACCCAGGTGTTGCCCAGGGACACCAACGTGGAGGAACCGGTATCGCCCCCAGTTACAAGACATACCTACCTCAATAAAATACAATACCTCCAAATCAGAATACATTCTGAAAAACACATTGAGTGGTACACTAAATATAAAAGAAAAATGTAAGAATTATTGCAATGGGTTTTAACTTATTATTGGTTACCATCGAACTAAATTATTGCATTTTCGTAAAAAACGAATTTAGAAATTTTTTACATCATAACATATTTCAAAATGTATTTTTTGTTTTGTCGCGCAAAACACAAAAAATAAATTAACAATAAAAGGGGCACATAATGCATAATGAGAGAAGAACTACCGAATTCATTGTCCCTCGACTAATTAACAAATTAGACTCTTCTTATTTTGACTAACTATATATTCATTTACTATTTTTAATCAAATCAATCAAAATGTATGCTAGAAATGTTAATTTAGCAGCTCGTTCCGAAGTAAGACGATTACGTCTTATATTGTGTATATTTGCTTGGGCACTAAATGTACGTTCTGTTGCTGCAGACGTACATGGTGCCGTAAGTACTCTTAAAGCCACTTTGCTTAGTTGTGTCGAACTGCATATTTACGGGGCTTGCGCAAGTTGACGCGCGTGCCCGCCGCGCTGTCTCCGGCACCCTCCGTATACGTGGGCCAGACTGTGCCCGAAGGCTCTTCGGACACAGTGCAGGATTCCCCGACTGACATCGGGGCCCGCCCGGAGAAACTTTTTACATAACGACCTTCCATCATCCTTTATCACCGACACCCCGGGTCGCGGGCTTGTTTTCTGGTGTAGCTCACCAATCATAAGAGTTAACGAAAACAGGAAAATAGAAAAGAAAAGGTGTTGAAAGATAGAGAAAACAAAATAAAGAAAATAAAGGAAGAATAAACTATAAAAAGACGGTGAAAAGATAGAAACAGACCGGCGTTTAGCCACCTGAGTACCTCACCCCGTGTAAAAGGCGGAGTGGCGTACCCAGGTGTTGCGCAGGGACACCAACGTGGAGGAACCGGTATCGCCCCTAGTTACAAGACATACCTACCTCAATAAAATACAATACCTCCAAATCAGAATACATACTGAAAAACACATCGAGTGGTACACTAAATATAAAAGAAAAATGTAAGAATTATTGCATTGGTTATTAACTTACTATTGGTTACCATCGAACTAAATTATTGCATTTTCGTAAAAAATAAATTTAGAAAATTTTTACATCATAACATATTTCAAAGTTTATTTTTTGTTTTGTCGCGCAAAACACAAAAAATAAATTAACAATAAAAGGGGCACATAATGCATAATGAGAAGAACACCGAATTCATTGTCCCTCGACTAATTCACAAATTAGACTCTTCTTATTTTGACTAACTATATATTCATTTACTATTTTTAATCAAATTAATCAAAATGTATGCTAGAAATGTTAATTTAGCAGCTCGTTCCGAAGTAAGACGATTACGTCTTATATTGTGTATATTTGCTTGGGCACTAAATGTACGTTCTGTTGCTGCAGACGTACATGGTGCCGTAAGTACTCTTAAAGCCACTTTGCTTAGTTGTGTCGAACTGCATATTTGCGGGGCTTGCGCAAGTTGACGCGCGTGCCCACCGCGCTGTCTCCGGCACCCTCCGTATACGTGGGCCAGACTGTGCCCGAAGGCTCTTCGGACACAGTGCGGGATTCCCCGACTGACATCGGGGCCCGCCCGGAGAAACTTTTTACATTACGACCTTCCATCATCCTTTATCACCGACACCCCGGGTCGCGGGCTTGTTTTCTGGTGTAGCTCACCAATCATAAGAGTTAACGAAAACAGGAAAATAGAAAAGAAAAGGTGTTGAAAGATAGAGAAAACAAAATAAAGAAAATAAAGGAAGAATAAACTATAAAAAGACGGTGAAAAGATAGAAACAGACCGGCGTTCAGCCACCTGAGTACCTCACCCCGTGTAAAAGGCGGAGTGGCGTACCCAGGTGTTGCCCAGGGACACCAACGTGGAGGAACCGGTATCGCCCCCAGTTACAAGACATACCTATCTCAATAAAATACAATACCTCCAAATCAGAATACATTTTTCTTTTATATTTAGTGGTACACTAAATATAAAAGAAAAATGTAAGAATTATTGCATTGGTTATTAACTTATTATTGGTTACCATCGAACAAAATTATTGCATTTTCGTAAAAAATAAATTTAGAAAATTTTTACATCATAACATATTTCAAAATTTATTTTTTGTTTTGTCGCGCAAAACACAAAAAATAAATTAACAATAAAAGGACACATAATGCATAATGAGAAGAACTACCGAATTCATTGTCCCTCGACTAATTAACAAATTAGACTCTTCTTATTTTGACTAACTATATATTCATTTACTATTTTTAATCAAATCAATCAAAATGTATGCTAGAAATGTTATTTTAGCAGCTCGTTCCGAAGTAAGACGATTACGTCTTATATTGTGTATATTTGCTTGGGCACTAAATGTACGTTCTGTTGCTGCAGACGTACATGGTGCCGTAAGTACTCTTAAAGCCACTTTGCTTAGTTGTGTCGAACTGCATATTTGCGGGGCTTGCGCAGGTTGACGCGCGTGCCCGCCGCGCTGTCTCCGTCACCCTCCGTATACGTGGGCCAGACTGTGCCCGAAGGCTCTTCGGACACAGTGCGGGATTCCCCGACTGACGTCGGGACCCGCCCGGAGAAACTTTTTACATTACGACCTTCCATCATCCTTTATCACCGACACCCCGGGTCGCGGGCTTGTTTTCTGGTGTAGCTCACCAATCATAAGAGTTAACGAAAACAGGAAAATAGAAAAGAAAAGGTGTTGAAACATAGAGAAAACAAAATAAAGAAAATAAAGGAAGAATAAACTATAAAAAGACGGTGAAAAGATAGAAACAGACCGGCGTTCAGCCACCTGAGTACCTCACCCCGTGTAAAAGGCGGAGTGGCGTACCCAGGTGTTGCGCAGGGACACCAACGTGGAGGAACCGGTATCGCCCCCAGTTACAAGACATACCTACCTCAATAAAATACAATACCTCCAAATCAGAATACATACTGAAAAACACATTGAGTGGTACACTAAATATAAAAGAAAAATGTAAGAATTATTGGATTGGTTATTAACTTATTATTGGTTACCATCGAACTAAATTATTGCATTTTCGTAAAAAATAAATTTAGAAAATTTTTACATCATAACATATTTCAAAATTTATTTTTTGTTTTGTCGCGCAAAACACAAAAAATAAATTAACAATAAAAGGGGCACATAATGCATAATGAGAAGAACTACCGAATTCATTGTCCCTCGACTAATTAACAAATTAGACTCTTCTTATTTTGACTAACTAAATATTCATTTACTATTTTTAATCAAATCAATCAAAATGTATGCTAGAAATGTTATTTTAGCAGCTCGTTCCGAAGTAAGACGATTACGTCGTATATTGTGTATATTTGCTTGGGCACTAAATGTACGTTCTGTTGCTGCAGACGTACATGGTGCCGTAAGTACTCTTAAAGCCACTTTGCTTAGTTGTGTCGAACTGTATATTCCTTTCCACCAGGTGACCGGCTCAATGTCTCCTAGAGACCGCCACACAAATTGTTTGCCCCAGAAACACTCTTTAGCTTTGTAATTGGCAAGATCTGGTGTTATATCTAAATTAAGCCTTTGTCCTTCATTATATGTATATAAACTCCATGGCTTGAAGTTGTTGCTCTTGACTTAGTTCTAAACCTTGTTCTCTAGGATCAAGCATGTACGCTGCCATGTGTATAGGTTTTATACACATACTTGCCCTTAAATCTACCGATATTATAATGTCGCGCTTCTCTTCTTCATTTAACATTGTTATGAAGGAAGTACAAATTGAAGTTTTGATTTAATATTTTTAAATGTCATGAAAACTTTGCTTATGCAATAATCTTTTCCTTCAAGCAGAAATATATACTCTGTTATGGGTTCAATTATTTTATTGCTTTCTTCAGTTTTATTCCAAAAGTCTTCATTTAACAATATATTTTTTAAATCTATAGTTTCGTCGGGGGAGAGTTACAGTTTCGTCTACTGCTAAAACACGCTGGGGAAGTATAGTAACAGCTATGAAGAGTTTAAAAATGAATAAAGCTGCTTTACAGGCTTTAGCAGTAGACGAAACTGTAACTCTCCCCCGACGAAACTATAGATTTAAAAAATATATTGTTAAATGAAGACTCTTGGAATAAAACTGAAGAAAGCAATAAAATAATTGAACCCATAACAGAGTATATATTTCTGCTTGAAGGAAAAGATTATTGCATAAGCAAAGTTTTCATGACATTTAAAAATATTAAATCAAAACTTCAATTTGTACTTCCCTCCATAACAGTGTTAAATGAAGAAGAGAAGCGCGACATTATAATATCGGTAGATTTAAGGGCAAGTATGTGTATAAAACCTATACACATGGCAGCGTACATGCTTGATCCTAGAGAACAAGGTTTAGAACTAAGTCAAGAGCAACAACTTCAAGCCATGGAGTTTATATACATATAATGAAGGACAAAGGCTTAATTTAGATATAACACCAGATCTTGCCAATTACAAAGCTAAAGAGTGTTTCTGGGACAAACAATTTGTGTGGCGGTCTCTAGGAGACATTGAGCCGGTCACCTGGTGGAAAGGAATATGCAGTTCGACACAACTAAGCAAAGTGGCTTTAAGAGTACTTACGGCACCATGTACGTCTGCAGCAACAGAACGTACATTTAGTGCCCAAGCAAATATACACAATATAAGACGTAATCGTCTTACTTCGGAACGAGCTGCTAAAATAACATTTCTAGCATACATTTTGATTGATTTGATTAAAAATAGTAAATGAATATATAGTTAAGTCAAAATAAGAAGAGTTTAATTTGTTAATTAGTCGAGGGACAATGAATTCGGTAGTTCTTCTCTCATTATGCATTATGTGCCCCTTTTATTGTTAATTTATTTTTTGTGTTTTGCGCGACAAAACAAAAAATAAATTTTGAAATATGTTATGATGTAAAAATTTTCTAAATTTATTTTTACGAAAATGCAATAATTTAGTTCGATGGTAACCAATAATAAGTTAATAACCAATGCAATAATTCTTACATTTTTCTTTTATATTTATTGTACCACTAAATATAAAAGAAAAATGTATTCTGATTTGGAGGTATTGTATTTTATTGAGGTAGGTATGGTATGTCTTGTAACTGGGGGCGATACCGGTTCCTCCACGTTGGTGTCCCTGGGCAACACCTGGGTACGCCACTCCGCCTTTTTCACGGGGTGAGGTACTCAGGTGGCTGAACGCCGGTCTGTTTCTATCTTTTCATCGTCTTTTTATAGTTTATTCTACCTTTATTTTCTTTATTTTGTTTTCTCTATCTTTCAACACCTTTTCTTTTCTATTTTCCTGTTTTCGTTAACTCTTATGATTGGTGAGCTACACCAGAAAACAAGCCCGCGACCCGGGGTGTCGGTGATAAAGGATGATGGAAGGTCGTAATGTAAAAAGTTTCTCCGGGCGGGTCCCGACGTCAGTCGGGGAATCCCGCACTGTTCAAAATTGAAGTTTTGATTTAATATTTTTAAATGTCATGAAAACTTTGCTTATGCAATAATCTTTTCCTTCAAGCAGAAATATATACTCTGTTATGGGTTCAATTATTTTATTGCTTTCTTCAGTTTTATTCCAAAAGTCTTCATTTAACAATATATTTTTTAAATCTATAGTTTCGTCGGGGGAGAGTTACAGTTTTCGTCTACTGCTAAAGCCTGTAAAGCAGCTTTATTATTTTTTAAACTCTTCATAGCTGTTACTATACTTCCCCAGCGTGTTTTAGCAGGCAGTTTAAGTTTTTCTCCGTACCCCTTAACCTTTATAATTTTTGTAAGCTGCGCGCTAAGAATTTACTTTATTTAATATTTTTATGACATTTACTGCCTCTTCTATGAATTGTTTCATATTTTCAGGTTTTGCACAGTCTTGGCTTAATAAATTTAAAATATACAACAACCCAGAGAAGTAACAAATGGATATTTGTTTTTAATAATGTCGAAAGCTTTTTGCATGTTTTTGGCATTATCACCTATGATAACTACAAATTTATATGTACCATATGTTTTCATAACATTTTCAATTTCACCAGCGATATATTGGCTGGTATGTCGATTAGCTTCAGTATTCAAATTCTTGATGAAAACTGGTTGAGGCTTTGATATTACGAAATTTATGATACCTTCCATGCGTAAATTACTCCAACCGTTGCATTGGAGATGTAGATAATTTTCTGATTGCAATTCTTCACTTAACTTCGTTCGTATCTGAGCATTTCTCAAATTTTTTGACCATAGCCGCAACGTCGATGTCCCATGTTTTGGTCTTTGATTATTTTTTTACTACGATAACATAAATAACATACATGACTGTCGTAACTTCGTTGATATTATTTAATTATCAGAGAAAATATCAAAGCTATAAATAAAACACTCTCACTACAATAAATAATTAATAATCTAAAATACCAAAATTTTCGTAGTATGGAAAATAGGTTGTCCCATTGCGACCGCGGTGATTTTGAACTCATTTATTTCATTAAATTCTAAGAAACGGAATATATGTTATAGTCTTAAAACACTACTTAGAGTATTTGAATACATATTTTATGTAGTATAATAGTGAAATACGTCGTAAGTTAATCAGTTTCAGGGAAATAATATTGTCCCATAAAAAAATTCCAAAACGGAATTCAGATTTTGTTACCGATTTTTGTGTCGAAAGATTTTTTAAACTACAAAGTTAATTGATTTTTTTTCCTTTGGCAACACTATTGACGACATTTCACATTGCTATTTTGTTGTGATGTCATTTCGGTGTCGACAACAGCCGCGGCTTAACGTAGTGCTCTGCACTGCGACTAATTCGATCTGGATTTTGTTATACTGTGTGAAGGTAAGTTCAAGATACTTAATACTCTCGTTGAAATTGATAAATAGTTCTTTTAATGGGCTACAATTTGATGTAAAATACTGTTTTAAGTATTGAGTTTTAAAGAATATGTATTTTATTCAAAATCTGTACCCGTCATTTCGTTACTTCTGTTTTTGTTACTTTCGCGTGGTAACGTATAACCAGAACGAGGGGTAACAAAAAAGGAGTTTTTAAAGCTAAGTACACATTTCGTAAAATTGCCATACTGGTAGGTAGGTATCTATATTCGTTTAATCCCCATAATGTTATATATATCTTTTGTTATGTATATATTACTAAATTTGAAGATTATAACACAGGATAAAACTAAATAATTTTCATTTTCACTTATTTTGTTTTCATTTTATAATGGAGTGTCAAGTGTGTGTATGCTTAGCCTTACATTTCCGATTTTGTTACCCAAGTTTCTTGTTTTGATACTGTCCCAATTTTTTTCTGATAATAATGGTAGATATTTCTTTTTCTTTAAATTGAAATGCTATAATCAATAATTTAAAACAATTTTATGATAAATATTATTATAATTATAAATAGTAAATATAACATGCCTTTTTCTATTTTAGAGGAAAACTAAACATTTTGATTAGAAAGTTTCAAAAAGGTAACAAAAAATACTCAGTACTGCTAAAAACAATTTAAATAATTTTTTTCACAATTTTTACTTTTATCAGATGTTGTTTAATTTATGATCTACATAGAAAAACATAAATTTATAATACAGTCTGCATGTTTCTTTATGGTTTTCATTAATTTCCAAGTAACAAAATAAGAACTTTTATTTCGCCCTTAACTAATAATTTACAGGTTTTTTGTATAAAAACTCTATTAAAACAAAAAAACTACCATAAATTCAGAATCTGTCTAGTTTTAGCTAGCTGTATTTAACATAATATGTCCAAAATATACTTATTGTATTTTAAGAAGATTATTAAAATGATGGTCAAAAAATTTGAGAAATGCTCATCTCACTATAAATTTTATCCAAATATTTGGTAACGGAAAGCACTATTCCGAGATGGCATCTTAAATTGCAATTCTCAAAAAAAAATACTTAAAGTGGGTGCTCGACCATAGGTAACGAAGTGGCTGTTACAAAAGTGCTTTAGAAAATTCCAAAGCAAGGTCGCTCTCATTCAAGTTGTACCTGTCGTCTTCTTGTAAGATACTCGTACTCGGGTCTGGTGAAGGGGCCTGCGATTCAGTACTAATATTACTAGCACTACTACCTAGCAGTACAAGAGTACTGCTTGAAAGTTACCAGACGTGCCCGTCTTGCTACTCTTATCCAATAGCAATGTCATTTGAATTTTCACAACCGGTGGACTCTTCAAACAGGCAACGAGATATTGAGTCATTTTGGCAATGTTACTGTATCGGTATGACTTGTCGCAGAATTTACATTTAACCGATTTGTTGGTAATCTCGATAATGTCGCCATACGTGCTGGTCTTTCGGCCGCCCCATTGAAAGTAAAACAAACATAAGGATTTAATGGGTTTTTCCTATGTTCAATCGACTATATTGATTATATGATGACTTTCTTGCCTACGCCGCGGAGGTTATGGGCACCAGGGTGCAGGAAAAAATTTAAATGTTCGGTGTCGGGGATTATTAAGCTACGTCAACGTCTCGATACTACATTCTTATTGGTCAAACATAAAGCTTGGCGTCGCGTGCCACTGTTAAATGAATTTTGCGGTTAAACGCTTCGATATTTAGACTTTTTTTCAGTGGATGAATGAAATATGAAGCCGCAGTAATTAAATGAATGGAGTGCAAGTATTAAGGATGGAATTGATAAAGGAACGCTTACCGATTTTCTTCTTGAATTAGGTCGGGCAGCAGCTGCGGTTTCGTCACTTTCTTCTGTTCACTTTAGTCTATTTATCCAGAGTTAGTACTTACGCTTCCTAAAGGGACATATTTCACACCTCGGGTGGAATTAATTAGCGTTAAAATTAATTAACACATTTAAGCGGTATAATTCACGCACTTCCCGCTGCTTCGTTCCAAAACGTAAGGTTCAACTCACACTGGCGTAGAGTCGAAGCGACGCGACGCGTCATGTTTTGCACGGCGACAGACGCTCGTAAGCGCGTCCGGATCACAGAGGTTCAGAGACTTTCGAACATTCGTGAATGGTGCTCGCTCGACAGTATACGATGGTTGATATCGATCTTATCGACCTCAGAAGCTAAAGAGGAAGAAAGTGAATTTCTATAGCGATGAATCCGATATAAATTCACGGAAATTAATCGGAATTTTTCTATTCTCGAAAAATATGGTCGTCTGACGCGGAGTCTGACGCGTCACTGCGTCCGAGTACGCGCGGCGACTCGCGAATCCATTCGACTCCAGCCGAGCGTCGAAGCGCTAATGCGCGCGTCAACGCGCGTCGAAGCGCAAGCGAAGAAGAAATTTGTACTTAAATAATAGAACAATAGAGATGAATATGCTGTAGGCGAAAAAATATGACACGTCGCGACGCTTCGACTCTGCGCCAGTGTGAGTTGAGCCTAATAGTGGCTGGGGTGGCGCTGCGATTGCGTCTCTTCTTGTCTGTTTCCGTAAGCGTTCGGCTCTTCGCTCCTATTGGTCAGCGTTAGGAGAGGTCGGGTGGGAAGGTGTGGGAGTACTGCTTTATCCATCGATATTAGAAATGCTGTTTTATCATAAGTGATGACATTTAGTGGCGACTGACGCTCATAGATGACGCTACCAAAGCTTGTAAGACTTATCAGTCCCCTGGAGCTATGAATTCCCTAAAATATTATTATTATCCCACTAAATACTCCTATATAACTATTTTGCCTCGGGCTCTCCGACCACAAGACCGCACACCTGGCGCGCTACGTCACAGCATTAGGTACCTCCGCTCTTATCGCTCGATCTAATGTTTACGTTTGTTTACTGGCTAAGCGCTGGCCTGCTTTTTAGTAGGTTATGTTTTTCAAGATACTATGTTGTTTTTCGTCGGTTTTCAACCGACTTCCAAAACACAGGAGGTGACAATTCATGTGTATGTTTTTTTTGTGTATGTTACACGATTACTCCGTTGTTTGTGGACCGATTTTCATTTATATTTATAATAACCAAAGATAGAATAAACCAAGACAGACAGATAGACAGAGCGAAAGGGTTACTTGAATATTACGGAAACCTAAAAAGTAGAAAAGAGTTTGTATATGTTCGTGTTTGTACTACAATGTCTTGGAATAAGTAGGAAGCTAACATACTTAGCTCTGATTTGGGATCTTGCTTGTGGTGTTTGTGGAAACGTGATCCACCGACCACCATCCATGGATCATTGAGGGCGTCCACCACTTCTCTGATGTAGCGACTAGTGGTTCGCTGCGTCAAATTGAGGCCCACACCCACAATCCTTTGGTACGACCCTGTAGCCAGAAAGCTATGGTCGCACAATACCTAAAATATAATAAAACCGCTACTTGTTCATAGGTACATAACAGTATCTAATTTAAGCATGTGATAAATAATATTGTTACTTACCTTTATTTCTAAGGATATTTCTGAGGTGGCTTTAAATTAGCATTTCGCAGGTCCGCACAGAGGCTTCTAAACGAGGTTTTGTCAAGCCGGAATTGTTGGCAAAATAGAAGGTTGGGTATGTTTTCTATTTCCTCCAATTGACGTCTTAACAAATGTCTTCGCCTTCGCCTCTCCCATGTATATTCGTGGTGCGTGGCCCACAATAATCGCAAAGCATGATATTTAAGATTTCCAAAGCGCGACCGTCACAAAACAAACTCTACACAACAGGGGCGTGCGCTCCTTGTAGGCAGAAATGCAGTGCTTTACTTGTCATACACATATATTTTAATAAAACGTTCGTACGTTTTAGATGACATTAATTAATAGTAAATAAATGAATAAACAAAATATAATAACTTAAAACGCCTAATATTTTATAAATAGCACCTATTTGCAAGCACACTAACGTTATGTTTGCTAGGCGTTTGGCGGCAAGCACCGACTCTGACCAAGTCATGCCGTCGGGTCTGGCATGATGTTTGTTCGCATGTGTGTAGTAATTTTGGTGTCCGTACACAGTTCGCAAACGCGTGTACCTATGAATATCCTAAGGCGCTAGTCGACCGACTCCCGTGGCAGTTGTCGGGACTCGGAAGTAATCGGAAATATTCGTTGCCCGAGTATAATCCGAGTAAATATAATATGCATTTTTGTTTAGTAAGGTTTTATTTGTTTAAATAGCAGAAATGTTGTGTTTCAAGGAAGCCATTTTAAGTCATTGTTTACTATTTTGTTTGCGTTTTCTTAAAATATTTTTCATTTTAACATTTGAAAGTGTGTATATTTTTATTACTGATATTTTAATAATAATTGTAGTGCGTTTGTTAATTTTTTTAAAATGTTATTTGATTGTGAGGTTTGTGTTGAAAATGTGTGTTTATTAAAAATTTAAAATAATAAGTTCTCACAGTTGTCATTCAGTGAAAAGATTCAAATTGTGTCTAAATGTGTTCTGTAATTATAACTCACTTGATAATATATTTGAGGTAGCCGAAATCTTGCGTTTATTTACATCGGGATATAGTAATCTCAAGTAACCGGAACCTTGAATATTATGTGAAAATTGAAGCTGACTAGGTGAGTACCTAATTATAATATTTTACTTATTTACTTTTTATTAGAATTTCTTCCACCGCGATCGCAGTTTGTAATAATTTTGGGATGTACATGTTAGCATGGTTTCCGACTTAACCCTTTAAGAGGCAGAAGCTCCTGGCTGGGGGAATGAAAAAATAACACTTGTATGTGAAAAATATATTTTTTTTATTAATTTTAAGATTTTTTTTTTCTGAAAAAAAAAAAAACGTGGTGTCGACATATTCGACACTGCCCTTCAGGGTGTATGGAACTGAGCAAAGCATGGTACAATGCACAATGGAACTTGGCATTTTGTGCACTGTATTTTGGATGTTTTGTTAAGGTTTTTGCTGCTGCATGCTCTGCACCTTCTGTATTTGGGTAGCTCCATTGGCATGTGAGACCCCACATCATTCAACCTGAGTTCATCAGGTATTCCGTGAATGGCCTTCTGTCTACTTGTTGGCCCTTTTGGTTTTTTAGTTACAAAATTGGGCGATTGTGCCACAGTTCTTTTCCTGGAGCTGAAGTTGTCTATCAGGTTACGTGCGAGCATGATGCGGAAATGCAAGGAGGTCATAGGGTTGTGCACTCTGTCATTTTGGGTGTATATTATATAGGCATTAGTAATGGCAGAATCAACCAAAAAGTAAAATATTCGCATCCACCATCTTTTACTACGTCTTGAGATGGAGTATGTACCTCTCTTCTGGTCAAATCTATCAAAGCCTCCCATTCTTTTGGTATACTCCAGGATTCCTATGGGACACGAAACGTCAGACTTTGAACCATCCTTCTGCGTTCTTCTACATGTTGTTTTCTGACGGGGATGATAAGCGGTACTCAATACATACACCAATTTAGTATCTTTCCATACAAAAAATGCGACGTTCTGGTGGACTCGCCATTTATACTCTCCTTTAGCCAGTACCAGAGGAGGCGGTTTAGGTTCATCTTTCTTTTTTTTTGGTTTTTTATAAGTTTGGGCAAGTTTGTGCGATCTGCGCGTACAGTTGCAGTTCCATAAATATTATTATCAAATAGGTACTGCAATAGCTCAAAGGACGCAAAAAAATTATCAAATGCGATGTGAGTATTCTCAACCTTTTCATCAATCAGAGTTTTAGATAGTCCTCTTAATACACTGGCTCCTAATCCAACCTCTGTAGTGGCGTCATCTTTTTTTCCAGTATAAATCTCAAACTGATACAAATATCCAGACAGACTGTCACAGCGCGACCACACTTTGAACCCCCGTTTTATTGGTTTTTTAGGCATATACTGCTTGAGAGTGCTACGCCCTTTGAATTTAATCATGCACTCATCTATGCTTTGCGATGATGAGCACACTCCACCGCTTTGGAAAGCACTATTCAAAATGTTGATTATAGGTCTTATTTTGTAAAGTTTATCATACCCTTCTTCACCTCTCTTGGGCATTTGACTGTTGTCGTTTAGGTGCAAATTTCCCAAAATCTTTTTAAATCTCTTTACTGTCATAACATTAGCAATCTCTGCAACACGAAACATAGGATCGGAAGACCAGTAGAGAGATATATTTGGAAGTACGTGAATGCCCATAAGTATCAAAATACCAAAAAAAGCTTTTAGTTCCTGTAATGTTACAATATCCCAATCTTTCTGTCGGTTTTGGGCTGCGTATAAATTTGTCTGATCAACTATGTTCAATAGGACGTCATCATTGAAAAAAACATTGAAATATGCCCCAGGAGAACTTCGATTAGAAAAAAACTGTGATGGTCGCAGTAAAATGTCATCAAATTTCCCAGTAGGCGGAATGTGTGGAAACTGCACTTTTTTCCACACTTCATCGCCATCATCTTCAGAGTTATCTTCTGAACTGTCTTCCGAGTTATCCGTGTCATCAGCTTGTGTAACCACAGGTGCAACAGGTCTTGTGATTGAAGATATTCTAGAATTAGAGGGAGTAGGTTGAGTACTACCTGCAATACTATCATGTGTGGCAGATATATCCATATTAGAAGATGACGGAAGAATCGAAACTGTTGATATTGTTGGCTGTGTTTCATTCAGACCAGATTCACCTAAAATATCCTCAAGTTCTGTACTGGTAAATGATGAGATAACTGCTTCATTCTCGTCCTCATCACTCTCATTCCCGTCTTCGGAGTTTTCGCCGTCTGACAGAGCAAATAAGTCTGCGAGAGCATCTTCCAACTTGTCTAATGGGATCACCTATAATAAGCAAATATGAAATTATACTACCTAATATTTATACATAATTTTTATTGTAAGAATTCTATACAAAAATTACAATATAATATTGCCCTGGCGGGCAGTGTCGAATATATCGACGTCATAATTTTTCGTTGAATATGTATGTGAAAACGTAATAATTTCTGAAATACTGAGTTAGCTCCAATATTTATAATATATAGAACAAATCATAAAAGTAAACTTACCTTTTTACTCATTTTTAGCGAAGATGTTCTTAGATGAAATTTGCATTTAAGAAAACCACCAAAAATGACATGAGATGTCATCAGCTGTCAATGTCAGCCATACTTCTTTTTTTTTCGTTTTGCGTTTCGTTTTTGCTATTACCTGTCCGAATCGACCACAGACTATCGCAGTACCAAACTCCTACCAGTTTAAAAATAAATCAATAAAAGTATGGTGTCGAATATATCGACAGAGCCCCATAAAGGGTTAAGAGAGACCGAGTACTCCGTCGTACGCCGCATATCTAGTGTCATAATCCTGTGCACGCCGCTGCTACACAAGACTTACAGCTGATGAATAATCCACCATATTGTTCGTTAAGGCGATTAATGCACCTTCCTAGGTATATTTATCAATATGTCGCTAACGATTAAGATTACGATCTGCTAAATGTCACTTAAGGCCGCTTGTCTAGGCATTGTATGGAAAAAAGCGTTAGAGCAATTCGTTATATGAGTGATTCGTTAGCATATTCATTCAAAGTGGCTACTTGGCTACCGATTTTTAACGATACGATTGAACGTGTCATTTAACGCACGCTTATGTCCATTCCATATATTTTTTATTTACGAAGTTCTTCGCTCGCCTTCGGTTTGCGTGTTGGAGGGAGAGACGGGGATACTGCTTTACCTATCTATTTGGTATATATGGCGATGTTGTGACGTGTTTTTAGTAATAAATAAGCGTTGACTACCTGTGTTAAATGAAATTTTTCAATTTGAGTAATCGATTTCAATGTATATTGTCAATGTATGATTTCAAGGTATGATTTAACATGGTTGAATTCTATGAACCTTTTTTGTTTTGGGGAATTTCGTGAAAATTTTGACTACTATCGAATTGTTCGGAATACATTTCCTCGACATGCAAGTCGTAATTATGAGGATATTCAAAGTTATAACTATCGGGTGCCATATATTCTGACTCGTCGTGATTGTATACTTTTCCTAGATTTATTTGGTTCGGCCTTTTCTGCGAAACCGTTCTCATTGAGAGACGTCTTCCGTCGTGTTATTTATTCTATAATTTTGTGGGGATGATACCTTTAAAATATTTGTGTTCTGGTTTTGTGAACACGTTATTTGGGTTTGGTGTCTATGGGTTGCGTTGATAAAAATATTTTGGGGTTTTTGAAACATCTGTTAGTTATTTTTACATAAGTTGTGTTATCAATGTGTACCTAGGTGGACCAGATTGTTTATTAAATCGTGGGTACTGCGGGTTTGAAAGATTATTTCTAATGTATAACTCGGGGAATTATCGTAATTTTTTGTATATTATAATTTAATTTACCCCTTGCTTCTAGTTGTAATACTTTTGAATAAATTTCTGTAAACTCGCAATCAACCACACAACACACTCAACTGTGGAGGTGGTAGGCTGTAACAAAAGGCGTTTTGTGCCGCACCTATATTATTTTCATCGTTAAATCTGCTGTATTTTTGTCAGTTATTCTATCCAATAATAGTTTACTTTTAATAAAAAATATTTTTTGTTTTAATTCATAAATATTAAATTTAGTCTTTAAAAGTGCCTTCTCTTAAGGGTGCTATCATAATTTCCGCTAATAAAGTACAGTATTTAGTTGACGGTTATCGCCACACTTTGCTTTTAATGTTTTTTCTATATTAACCCACTTAAAGGAGTGATCGATCATTGTCGTTATGGCTAACGCTTTTCCGGATAATTTCCCTAATAAAAGCGTCACATTTTCAGGACTTTCACCTGCATGAGCTTGGCTGAGTTAACTTTATATATAGTTATTATATAAAGTTAACGCATCTCCGTCATAAGTAGGGACGAAACCCATCAATGACCTACTAATCCATTTCAATTATTTTATTTTAATTTATTAAAAAATATTTATTTATTTATTAAATCTGCGAACAAACTTCTTATGGTATGCGATTAAAATATTGCCCTAAACTTTTATAAAGAAGGCTTAAGAAACTAAAATGCCCTTACTTATTATTATAAGTTGGGTTTGTAAAAATTAAATAATGGCCAGTGACTCCGTCTTTGGCTAGAATTCTAGCCCTATGTAGTCAGAGGAAGGGTGATCCACTACTTATAAACAACTTAGGTCTAGACACCGTTTTATGGGTAAACGTTGGAAATGAAGGATATTTAAGGATATGCTGGGTACTCACAAGTCACAGCAAAATGATGATCACTGCTTTTAGCATTCTATGATCCTCCTTATATTTAGACAATTTTATTTGTATGTGGTCCGAGCTTTCAGTTTAAAAACTTCGTAATTATAACCAAATTTAAAGAAATCATGGATACAATGGCTTATAAAGTAAAGTGCGAGATGCTAGGAAAGGGGACACGATGTCTGCAACAATAGGGAATTTGGAAACCGTTCGTTTTATGCAACGTCCGAGATGTTAATCCAACTAACTAATTCCTAGTATCGTAAATGACACTATTGCCATCATTCGATTTCGTTCCTATTGTGTAATTTATCAGTTTTAAAATAAAGTCCATGCTTTAGGGTGGTTTGACTCACGGACATATCCAGGAAAGACAAAGCGGGCGCAGGATTCTACGGAGGCGTGCCTCCTACAGGCAAATATGCTTATTTAGGAGAATTTGCAACCATGTTTGAGGCTGAGATCTTAGCTATTATTGGTTGTTCACTAGAGAGCCTACAGATTGCCTCAGTCCATAAAAACATCCTAATCTTTTCTGACAGGCTACTAGACTACAATAGAAATTTCATCTAAATTAGTTTTGGACTGTGTTCAAATGTTAAAGTTAATGCTAAAATGCTTACTACAAAAGGGTCCCACGTAGAGGTGTCGACCCCGAGATTCTTTATTACATGCACGCTCTCGTAGGTTGTGTCGTGAATGCGCTCACTTACAGGGATACGAGGCATGCCTTTTAAGTTTTGTCGTTTGAAGAAAACAAAACACTAGAACCTTATAGTACTTTTTATTGTTTTTCAAAGTATTCACCACGAATTTGAATAAATGTTATAATTACTGGTTTGAGCGAACGGCGCTCAAACCAGTAATTATAACATTTATTCCACTCTAAAGTGGGGGTGTTCAAAATGGCTGACTTGAAAGCGTCGACTGCTTCTTCACCGGACTGAAACCTTTGACCACGAAGACTTTTCTCAATTTTAGGAAATGTAAAGAAATTTGGACTCTAGACTTATTTCATTTGACATATATGTAGTAGTGCTACAAGGGTGGTTTTTATACAAAAATGCTCTTTACTTACTTGTAATTTAATAGAAGCATATGACTTCCTATTAATATGATCTTGTCCGGGTACTCTTTTTTTCTATTTCGGTGCCATCAATTGCACCTATTGTACTGTTAAATAAGCTTATCGTATGATAGCCCCTCATTGTTCTTGCCATTTCTTCATTTGCAGGCCAATGTAAAAAATATAAATCTTTTGGATTAATGTATCCATCACCCTCATAACTGCCCCGTAGGCTGTTGATTTTCCCACATTAAATCTATCTGCGATTAACCCGTAAAAATATATTATATTAAAATAAAAATTTATACTTTTTATAATTTTTATTACACATTTGGATATTTAAAAGTTAAAAAGGCTATGATACATACCTATATATCTCAGTGTTGGTCATTCTCCATAAAGCATTATCCAGAAATTCTTCATTCTCAATTGGTGTGGATTTTCTGAACATTTTTTATTAAGTCTTGGTCAATTGAGCTTAAAATATATTCAAAAGATGACCGGCTCAATCTAAAAATGTAAGTTAAAAATTTGTTAATAATATACATTATATTTCATTTGTCCAACCGTTATGAGAACATGTATAAACAGGTACTGGTGGACCACCTTTTTCTAGCTGCGGTGAGTGACACTGTCTAGGAATAAAAAGAGGCGAGATGAAAGATCCTGAAGCAACCCCCCAAATGTATATTACAGATAGCCGTGATATGAGGTTTTTATCTCTTTCCTGTGACGTGACTGTTCCAACTCCGTTCTGTCCCCTAGGCGCTATAATTTTTTCTGTTTCCTGGACGTCGTTACGCCAGTCTCATCCATATTGTAAATATGAGATGGCGGAAAGTTGTGTTTGGTCATGACATTCTCCAGATTTTCAAAGAATAGATCCACCTGTCGCTTATGGTTTTGTAATGTAACAGTTTTAGTTCGTTACATTATAATTTAACGAAGAATATGTTTCGGTTCACAAAAATTTTAATGCGTTTATGAACCGATTTTGATGATTCTTTTTTTTTTAATGTAAAGGGTACTTCAAAATTAAGAAGATTGAGAAGAGAAATAGTTAAAATTGTAGCCAAATTTAAAAGGGGAATTATTAAAAAAAAAAGTTTTATTTCATACTTTTTTGTGAATTTTTACTTTAGTCTTTAGCCGGTTTAATTTTTGTTTAAAAATAATATAGCTTCATGGACTCCATTTTCTAGTCAATAATAGCAATTATTTATAAGTTACACTTTGGAAGCAACAGAAGTACTGTAATTTGTAAATCACTAGCTGGTTTACATTTTAAATTTGAATCTATTCTAATCTAAAATAATATATAGATAAATTTCATCAAGTGAAATCAAACTAATTAAAATATACTTTCATGGAATCAAATAACAAAGAGTGATTGTAAATTTCAAATCATTTTGTTCAGAATTAATCATCAATTTAAAAAAATTACAATACGTGTTAAAAAAATAAAAACTTTTGGTAGAATTACAATACGTAATGTAATTTTAAAATTTGTGTTACAAAAATAATTTGTAAATTCTTTATGACTTCATACTAATTTGAGTTTCAATTTTTTTTTCGTAATATCACTAAAAAGTTTTGTAAATCGAATTACAAACAATTTTAGTAAAACAACATTTCATTAGCAATTCACCAACAGTTAGAAAAAACTACAATACGTGTAGGGTTATTACATAAAGGTTCCAAAATTACAACTCATTATAGTAAGTTCCTTTACATGTCTTGTAATTTTACGCGAATAATATTATGTTTTGTGTTAGTATAGGATTTTGACCCTCTACCTCAGCTTTAGTGTCTTTGGCTTTCTTCATAAATTTTAATTTTCACCGATTTTTCATAAAATTGCACGCTACCTTATTGTGAAGCTAGCATCGGTGGTGATTATTCGAAATTGGCAAGAGCAACAAAATCGATTATTTGGCAACTAAATAGCAATAAATTAGCAACAAATTCAGAATATATTTATTTTAATTTTCGCCGATTTTTCATAAAATTGTTTGCCACCTTATTGTTAAGATAGCATCGGCGGCGATTTTTCGAAATCGGCAAGAGCAACAAAATCGATTCTTTAGCAACGAATTAGCAACAAATTCAGAATATATTTATTTTAATTTTCGCAGATTTTTCATAAAATTGCATGCTAGCTTATAGAAACAAAAACATTGCGGGCAATGGTGGTCGATTGACCACGATTTACCCGTAATGGCCTTCATAGACAAATATTTAATTTATACTAAAAACCTAAAACATTGATTCGAAATAAACATTTCCACATAATAATGATGAAAAATCCCAACTAATAATGATTTTTTTATGTGAAATAAGGTATATTCCATAACTTACCTTGCTAATTTGTTACGACGTCAAATTAGATCATGTTCTCCGTCATCCTCTTCACATTTTTCGAATGGAGGAGCTAAAACATTTATCATCATTAGAGATTTCAAATAATGACCAAAATATTAGCGTCAGGATTTATATTTCTATACTTTAGAGCTCTAATTCGACCAAAGAAATTTTCAAAATTACAAAATTTCAATCTTGGTTTATATTTCTTGGATAGAAATAGTTGACTGCAGAAGAGATGGTCTAGAAATGTATGAGGCGTGGGCCAGCACTATGTACACTATAATTATATAGTAACTGTTTCCTATTCTTTATTTTATTTGATTTCACTTCGTTTCAATGTACATTTAAAATAACTTCGTCAAGGAGAGCAACACAACGTAAAATAAAGCATAGCGGATCAGATCAGAATTGTCCAAAGAATGTCTTTTTGAAAAAGAAAGACGTATGACATTCAAGAAGACGTCTCTTCCTAAAACTCCCAATTACGGCAAAAGTTAAGTCAACAACTGTCATGGTCGCCCTAAAAATAGGGTTCTCACATTAAAAAACTCTTCAAATAATCATTTTTGTACGCATGTACCCTTATTCAAAGATTTTTTTTTTATTTTTATGAAATTCACATATTTCTTTCCTATTTACATAGTAGTGTACATAGAGCTGGCCCAAAATCAAACATCTCTTTTATTGAATAACAATTTAGATAATCGTACAAAGTTTTCAAGTGTTGTAATCCATTTTCTGGCTGGAGAGCAACTTTACTATTTTTATCAATAAAATGGATGTCTTCAATTTTTCTTATAGAATCGACCCAAAATTCGTGGTTGGGAACAGTTTTGCCAGGTGCCTTGCACAATTTATCCGTTATCATAGTAAACCGTTAAAATCTGTATAAAATCTGTATGCCCATTTTGCAAGAAATCCGTATAAAATCTGTATGATTAATGAAAACTTGTATTAATATAAAGGACAAGGGAATGAATAATGTGATGATTGTGAATTTACAGTAGGTATACATGCAGTGAAAAACATAGAAATTTAATTCAAATGTTGGTTAGATTTATGCTAGGGGTAGTTCTCGTAAATACTATCGGTTAATAAATCCCGTTATGATTTTAGGCTGTCCTACTGGTGCTGTAAGGAGTCAGAGCGTGGGCCGGTACGGGATTATTATTGAAAATAGATAAGAGAATTCGGCTTCTGTTAAAATTCCGTACAAAAATCCGTATCCGCGTCTAATCTGTATAGCACATCGAAAATCCGTATAAATACGGAGAAATCCGTATATCTGGCAACACTGGTTGGGAATTAGGTTTCACGGCTCTTAATTTTTCTCTTTTTGCTACATCTGCATAGCCATTGACGCTGTCAAACAACTCGTCAAAGAATTCTATTGCATCTGCTGTAGTTGCCATAGTTGTTGATTCTTCTATGGCATATAATTTATCTAAAAAAAATATTTTCATCATCCTCAGTTCTGCAGGTAGATGCTGAATGCGTAAATACACATTCTTACTCAATTTATATTAATTTTAATTACAGAAGTACCTGGGTAACCGAGCATTGCTTAGAGTTCTAGTAGATTAAAAAAAAAGAATCGCAAAAATAGTAATTTGACTGTGTATTCGAACCCTCGACACCAATAATTTACCTACAATGCAAAAATACATTCGAATTGACATTATAAGAGTCAAGATAGATACATAATATTGTTTTATAACAAAAGAAAAAACTTATTTAGCATAAAAATGTGCTATTGTGAGGAATCAAACCTAGCTAAAACAATATTGATTTCTTATGTTTACGCGAATATTGTTCATTTTTTTAAACACTTGCGGCTTTTGTCGCGATGCACTTTTCTTTTTCCCGACGTTTCGGCTACTTTCCAGCAGCCGTGGTCACGGGAGGACTGAGGTGTCATTTGTTCTATTTGTTGAAGTTGTTCAAACTACCCGAAGATTCTTCAATTATAATAATTGTGTTCCGATCCATCCAAAAAATACTAGCAGTATCATGAAGCCGCGATGTTTTTGACTTACATTTTATTTATTTATATATATCAAGATACTGTTAGTATGTTTTGCGTGGATCGGAACACAAAAAGTAATTGGAAGAATCTTCGGGTAGTTTGAACAACTTCAACAAATAGGACAACTGACACCTCAGTCCTCCCTTAACCACGGCTGCTGGAAAGTAGCCGAAACGTTGGGAAAAAGAAAAGTGCACCGCGAAAAAATCCGTAAGTGTTTAAAACAACTAGCCAAAACAATTTTTTCCTCAAACCTCTTGCAAACAAGTTTCATGGTAATATGTAATGCTGGGTTACCCAAACATACTTGCTGCCTTTTCCGAGATTCTGATATACAATATACAACAATTGTTCGTTTTAAGTATAGGATATTATTACTCACTCAATGCATCAGTATATTTGAGCATAGCAGCACTTAGGTTGCTACACTAAGTAATTTTTTTCATTCTGGTTGCATCCACATGGTGTGCTGTTAAAATTAACAGCCTTAATAAGCAATGCTCTAGTATGCCCCAATTTACTGTCAATGTTAAAAAACTGAATGTCCTCTCAGGATGCAATTTTTCCCTCCCAAATTATCTATTTTGGTATAAAATTATTTCGCAACCCCTTTAAAAGATGAATTGGGTCGTAGACTATGCTCAAATCATGTCCAGCTATATTAATTGAGCCATCTGTAAAATTAAAAGTAAGTAATTAACTAAAATCACGTGCACATACAAGTGGGTCCCAGTCCCATATCAACTTATTTTGCAAGTAAAATCATAACTATGTAATTGGTATCTACACTATATATATAATATATAATAATATTATAAAGAGGAAAACTTTGTTTGTATGTTTGTTTGTTTGTTTGGTTGTAATGAATAGGCTCAAAAAGTACTGGACCGATTTAAAAAATTCTTTCACCATTCGAAAGCAACATTATCCACGAGTAACATAGGCTAAATTTTATTTTGGAAAAAAATAGGGTTCCGTAAGATATTTGGGGTTTTCGGACACAAGGTGTAAAAAATCAACCAGAAAAGTTACTTATTTTGCGTACGCTGCCTAAACTATAAAAGATAGAACTATAAAATGTTCTAATTAATTGTAGATCTTATAAATATCTACAAAAAAGTCCGCGACGCACTATACCTATCTATGTCGAGTGAGGCACAACAACAATTTTTTTATTTAGAAATCTTGTTTTTTTTTTTAACTACATTTAAACGCGTTTATTTTACTCATGCTATTAATCCTTATCAAAATAAATTATTTAATCAATAAGTACAGTTTATATAGATAATATTTGGCCTGTGAATGATTAAAATTGTACGTTTGATTTTGAAGTTATGGCAAAATTAAAATATTACGATTTCTGCTCCGCGGCCCGTTGCGAAGTAGGCGTCACCAAGGCGGAGGTGTGCGTGCGGCAGGGGAGTTTAGATCTATGAGGTAGCCGCAGTATTAGTATCAGTATTGTACCCATAGATTATACAGATATATACATTGTACCCGTGCGAAGCCGGGGCGGGTCGCTATTTTTAATAAAACGAAAACAAAGTGTAGAGTTTATCCAGAAACTTTGCTGTGACAAACTTTTAAGTAAATAAGCAGTCCTACTGAGATTCTCTATTATCACAGTCTAACAATAAGATATTATTCAAATTAAATAGTTACTATCAAATACACCCTGAATACTCCTTTTTTATATAGTGTCCGCTCTTAAACGTTTTAATGTAGAACGAGATGTGGACAAATGAGAACCAAAGGAATTAAGCCACATAGAGCAACATGGGAGGCCAATTCTTTCAAGGGTTATAGCTGAAATAGTGCCTTCGCAGAAATAATAAGCTACACTCTGCCGCCATCGAGAGCATATTCCGCGAAGCATGAACACGAATGCATGATCATAAACAATGTCAAGTTGTTTGGGTCGCCTCCTACATCCACAAATTCAAGGATCTTTTCTCTATTTTCATTATATGAGGTGGCAAAGCTACTTCATCAAAAATAATGGTACATAATTTTTGTTGATGGCTCCAATTTTCGGAATGTTGAGATATGTGCTCAAATAATTGTGGGTTGAGTCCCTCATTAAAGTCCTTCTTGTTCTGTAACAATTTATAGACTTTTTGGCTTTGTTTTAGCAATAGCAAAGCCATTAACTTCTCGTCCAAAGTAAATCTCCTGGCATTTTGCTTTTGCAAACCTGTTTTAACTGCATACATAGAAAAGTTTGAGCTTGTTTGTTCAAGAAATCAAATTTCTCAAGCAGGTCTTTTTTGGTAAAGACTTCTATAGCATTTGTTAGCCCTTGTGAGGCTGAGTTACCCAAACTTTCCACTGAAGTATTACTTATTTATTTCATAATTTTCCTCTTCTTTGGTCCTAACTTCCTAAAATCTACAAAAAGCAACACATATTAGAAGTATAAACCATAATATTCAGGATGCAATATGAATATTAATATAAAAGCAGAACAACATAATATAATAGGATTATTAATAAAAATAGTCTTAAGTTTTCTTAATAAGATAGTTAACATACGTTTACATTTATGTGTTTGTATTGTTTCATTGACTTTAGGTACCATTTCAACCACTATTTCATTATTACAATCTAAACCATACCCAAAGTAAACATATATCCGTTTTATTTTTAGAAAACTGTGTTTTACTTGTGTTTTCAGGTTTTATTGGAGTTTTACCTCGACACAAAAGCAAATATAGACATTATTGATAAGATTGTAAAAGGTTAGTTGGGTGTGAGACAATAATATATATTATTTATTAAATAATTAAAATTACAAAAAAGGGTTCAATTCCCACATGATAATTTTTTAATCTTTTAAAACATATAATAATAATAATAATAATAAATAATAATAACATAATTTACCAATCAAAATACCAACTAAATCTAAAATGTTCATCGATCTTGTCTCTTCCTCATGTATCGTTTCAAAACCATGTAATGTCGTGTCTTCGTTTTCTTGATTTTTATTTGTAAGAAGTCTGAAACACATGGTATGTAAGGTGCGTGAATTGACATAAAGGTACACAAGCTTATAGTTCGTGGCAAGTCCACCAGCAGAAAGTGATTTGTACCATTTGATATGTACTTAATGCGCAGAACCCATCCTGGTGTGTACTCACCCGACGCACGCTTACAGCGTTGGGGATGCTGGTACAGCTTGATGTCAAGAAAACATCACCACGGGACACACCTGGATCGTTAAGTAATATGAGTATATATGGCCATGTAGATAACAGCCAATTTAAAACCAAGTGGAGAGAGCATACTGATAGTTCAAAGCCCAAAAGGTCGGCTGATGACTACGGACACAGTGACCCACGCACTAAACCACCTCTAACGCTTCTATTTCCGCGTTGACGTAGCCTGGACTTGACTACTTGACGACGTAGTCTCTTTCCTGTCTTGATAATGGATTATTACAGAATGAATCTTGTATAGGTGAGGTGTAAACTGTTACCCTAGGTATAGGGTCCCATAGGTCGAGTGAGGTGGAAACCAGCTCCAAGGGCGGCTTTGAAGTCCCTATGAGCGGGTGTTTGGCAGCATATTTAAGAAACTTGGATAGTATTAACTGCGCGATCTTAATGTCGGTAGGGTTCTCAATAGAGAGTTCAGAAGGTGCGTCGACAAAATTGTATTTCCCAGAGTAGTTGAATGACAATCCAAAGGAAAAGGTTAGATATCCAGTCCCGCGTAACGTGTGGTAATTAAGTGTAGGCCTCTTGATGGTCACCCCAGGCAGGGCCGATGTAGTCACGTGGCTGATAAGGTCAATTCGAGGTTTTACTAGTCTCTTTCTATCTCGAGGCTGAATATCCACTCTTTGTCAAGTTCCGAGTGGTTTATAGTGTTATGTTAGTGACGTATGTTCCAGTTATTATGGAAGCTAGGCCTATTGTTAGTTTGTCGTCGTCATTCATGCTCTCCTGCCAGCTCTCCTCACACAGCTCTGACTGACAGCACCCCTGTACACGGGCGGGGCAGCAACTATTTGGTGCCACAATTCGTGAAACTGGTCTTCTCTGTTTTCATGTCTGACACAGTAAGTAAGTTCCCAATGGTAAACTCTGGTGTAGAACCACGAAAAGCGGATAACCGTACTTACCGTATTTAAAGGTTTTAAAGGTTCTCCGGCCTCGCTGACGCTCAATAGGTTATCCGAACCAGCCGGGCCTAGCTCATTGATGAGCTTCACTTCGAGCTCAACCCAGCTGCCGGGCCAGGGAGCATTGATAAAAAATAGGCATGTTGCCGAAAAAATTTTTTTTCGTCTATTCGATGTTAGACAACATGTTAATCAACAATCCAGAACCCATTTTTATATATCTGAAAAAATAACGTAGATACAAAGCATTGAAATTTACAATATGAAAGAGAGCGATATATCCAAAGTATATCGGCCTGTGACGTCACAGCCTGCTACCGCCATACATTTGTCATTTCAAAATGTATGGCGGTAGCAGGTTGTGACGTCACGAATCGTTTTGCGAGAAAGGGATGGACAATATTTTTTATTTGCTTATATTTTTAACCCCGTCACTCTAAATACCTATTTCTTTCAGATTTATGTATCTTTAATCAACAATTTTAAAATTTAATTAGTAAAACTGTGATATTCCACACAAGGCAACATCCCTATTCTCGCGGCTGCACGAGTGCAATGGAAATTCGTGTAACATAATATCTTAACTTAAAGGTTGACGAATGCACAGGGCGTAAATTAACGCAAACATTAGGTCTTTCCCCAAATGCAGTGGTTGCCGTTATTGGTCCTCTCTGCTCCTCCGTGGTCTAGTGGTTAGAGCATTGGCTCTCGACTCGGAGGTCGTGGGTTCGATTATGGTAATGGAACAACAAAAAATGTTGTCGAAGTTTGGTTAGGACAATGCAGGCTGATTCGGTCGAGTCGTGTCGGTTATCCGTCCCACTGGATTATGTGAGTAAAGTAAGAGAGAGTGCTCTTGTGTACTGCGCACACACTTGGGCACTATAAAATTACTCCTGCGTAACTGGCCTGGTTTCAATGAAATCGGTCACCGTCACCGATATCGGTGTGAGAAGGTATTATTATTATTTGTAAGAAACTGGTGGTTCCATCAAAATTATCAATTATTGAGGTATGCTTGTCGTCGTATTGTTGTTTATTTTTTCTATTCGTAATAATCCTGTTTTTTCATCTAAAATATTTATGAATCCTGTTTAGTTATCCTCTTATATGTCATCTTTTTCACATGTTGTTTTCGGTCTCTGTTTTTGGGGTACACATTCGGTTTAATTCCTACCTGTTTTCTGGAAGCAGGTCTCTGCATTTTGTATATTCAGATTAGTGTTTTTCGATACATTCTGACACGTTGTGTTTCCATTTGTATTCTTACCACGACTTTCGAGGGTGTCCCATCCGAATGTGGCTTTCAATTCCTGTCTTAGTCTTTTTGCCCACGCCTTTTCCTTTTTTAGTAATTATAATATTCATTATTTGTCTTATCAATTGTTCAGAAACAAAAAAATAGAATGTCTTTCTTTTTTGTTTTGTTTGATATGCCAGATGGGCCGGGTTTTTCATTATCGTTTAGTTGAAAAGCAGTTGTTTCTAGAGCTCATATTAGTATTTTGTGTATGCCGTACAAAGCGGCACGTTCTTTCATTTTATCCAAGTACTAGCTGTTGCCCGCGACTTCGTCCGCGTTACCTAATGGCGCAATAATGCATTAATTTCGACCAAATTTGATTACCATAAAAAGGTTATAGTGAGTCAATCTTAAAATATACACATTTATTGTCCCAGACATTTTTTAGATCATTTGAAGAGAAATAATTCTTTCATATATAGTTTTAGGGTAACTTGAACCGTTTACGTTGCGACCAATAGAAGTGAAGCATCAGTGAAAAGTGTTATTCATATTTGAGGGTTTCCATTGCCTGCGCTACGTAATGTTATATATAGCTTATTATAACCTTCGACAAATGGACCAATACAAAAAAAGAAAAAACAATTCGATCTAGCATTTTCTGAGATCAGCGCGTTCAAACAAACAACATAAGCCCTCTAAGATGAATAATTTTCCCCGTTTTTTTCACATTTTCCCCTGATTCTTCGCTCCTAAATTTGGTCGCAGCGTAATCTTATATAGCCTAAAGCCTTCCTCGATAAATGGACTATCCAACAAAAAATAATTTTTCAATTCGATCCAGTAGTTTCTGAGATTAGCGCCTTCAAAGAAACAAACAAACAAACATACAAATAAACTCTTCAGCTTTATAATATTAGTATAGATTAAACAAAGATATTATGTTCATCTCATTCTATGAACAAAAGGCTTGTTACACAATATCACATTTTAATATAAGTTAATTTTTAAAATTAAAACAATTAATTTCGATAACAATGTTTTATTTGAACTTAACACAACAATTTGCTGTTTTGTTGAATAATATTAATTTAAGAAGTAAATACATTTTACATATTGTATTTAAAATAGTAAACCACCAAGAAAAACAAAACGATAACATCATAAATTACAAATCAAAGAACATGTTATTTGTTCATTAGAGAACAGAATATGTTAACAAGAAAAGTGAAATCAAGTTTTTATATTTTGGATGCATTAAAGGAAGTAAACCTTAAGTTTATCAATAAGTCAAGAAGGATGTCCAAGCAAAACAGCTAAGTTTGTCAAAAAAGTTTTTTAGTACTGGAACTTGGAATTGCTCCACTAACTCACTGCTTTGCCCAATCAATTACCTCCAGATTAAAATACTATAATGTACTAGATTTAATATTTTTTTAGAAATTCTATATAAAACAAAAGAAACAGATACTGAATTAGAAGTTTAGAGGCTATATTTGTTTACTATGTACTTGGTACCAACTATTATTTGGGAATACGCCCACGCATTTATTTTTAGTCTCAAGTTTTGTTCCTATAAATTCAACCAGCTGGTCGATTCTGTATCGTACATTTTGTGAGTTAATCACTGAGTTAGGCTCAACTCACACTGGCACAGAGTCGAAGCGAAGCGACGCGTCATGTTTTGCACGGCGACGCGCGTGTTCGCGCGGCGACGTGCGTCTGCGCGCGACGATGCTCGTATTAGCGCGTTCGGATCACAGTGCTGGACTAGTGACTTTCGAACATTCGTGAATGGTGCTCGCTCGGCAGTATACGATGGTTGATATCGATCTTATCATGATTGCGCTAATATCAGAAGTTGAAGAGGAAGAAAGTAAAATTATATCAGAAGCTGAGAATAGGAAAATAAAACGAAAATTTTGGGTTCACGAGTTATGGAAGAAAAGACATATTCTTGGCGAATTCAAAACACTTTGTAGTAACGATTTAAGCCAGGACCCAAGATATTTTTATGATTATTATAAAATGGGCTTAGATAAATTTGAAAATTTGGTAAATATTTTGAGGCCTCACATCCAAAAGCAAGAAACAAATTTAAGAATACCTATTTCCGTTGAAGAGCGGATATCAATATGCTTGAGGTATGTACGTAAATTTTTAAGAGCTATTATTGTTATTTTTGATCGACTATGACTCGGAAAACTGTGTTCGAATTCAGCGCAAGCATAGTAATACTGGACTTGATGAACGAGCGGTACCCCTTGTGTGAGTTTGATCGAGTACGAAACGTTACTATCGCGTCTGCGTCACAGCCGAATTAGTATGGGAAATCGAACAGCGCCCCTAGCGGACGTATGGGGAAGTTTTGATTCCGACAGACGCGATAGTAACGTTTCGTACTCGATCAAACTCACACTAGCCCCTCGGATGTGTGTGCATTTGTTATTTCAATTTGCTTTTAAATGATAGGCGGTGGTAGTACCGTAACGTACCTAGTAGTTCTGTAATTTTGCGTGAGAAGACCTTTATAACATCAGTGGATTTTTCTCGAGCGTCGTCAGAACACCCTGCCTTAGTTTCGTTACAATATGATCGACAGTTTGAGAACACAAATAGGACAAAAATAAAAGCATTTGTTTTTATTTATATAGATTTATTTATCTTGAATCATAATTTTTACGCATTATTATACAAGGTGTAAGGAACAGTTCTCCAGAAACTGATAGCATGCATATATCACATCATTTTAAGCTAAAAACTACATGACATTATTTCCGGAAAGTATAGGTAGGTATGACAAAAAATAAGTATTTATAATTTTTTGGAGAACCGTCCCACCCTGTTTACTTAGTTTAATAATTAATAAATCAGGGCATTCATCAGCCATACATAACGTCATTCACTGTAGTCATTATCGCCTTCCCTCCGTTGCCGCGTCGTCATCCCAATCGGCAATGGTATGTACGGTGAAGGTGGCAGCTCGAGATTTTCTATACGATAGCTCGAAGAAGTGCTATTTCCGAACTGATTAATGGTTGTGCAGTTGGTACTGGTTGACGTATTTGTAGAAGGAGTATAAGTGGTTGGTAGCTGTATTGTATAATAGCCGGTATTTGGCTGCATTGTATATGTGTTAACATTATAGTTAGTGGAATTAGATTGCAGCTGAAGACTTTCTGATTCGGTTCGTAGTTCTGTTGTATAGCCACTGGATGAAGAAGTATTTGCTTGCCTTGGGTTGATATTAGTTGTTTCAGGTTGAAAGGAAGCATTGGAAGCAACTTTTATTTCCGCGTCAGTTACTAAAAGTAATATCTGTCGTTTCAGTTGCGCTTGCATTTGTATTGGCATCTGTTTAACGGTTTTAGACATAGAGAGAAAAAATGTGTCTGTTGGATCTTCTTCTTTTTTCTTATTTTCCAGATATTGCGCGAATAACATTTGTGATAGTGGTTGGGACTTCTTTCGTGTAGTATCGGAATGGTTGGATAATTGTGATTCGGGTCGAGATGGCAACGCAGCGGACAAGTTGGTGTCGGTATCAGTGTTTAGGTCAGTTTCTTCGGAGCTATCTAAGTTACACGTCTGTGGTTTGTTCTGCAAGTATGGTTTTAAAAACTCCAATTCTTTTTCAAATCTTATTGGCTTATCATTTGATCTAGCAGAACCACTCTTAAATTGCCTTAATCTAATGGCCTTTTTGTAGCAATCTCGAATTCTTTTCCACCGCTTTTGACACTCCGCCTCTGAAAAAGGAACACAAAATTGTAACTTTTATTTTAATCTAATAAAATGTATTATTTACGTGTATTTTTTAAATTGTTACAGATTTCTGACTACGGCGATAAGCTTTCAAGCCTTAGGTCAAAGTTATCGAGTAGGATACAGCACTGTTTTAACAATTGTACATGAAGTTTGCGCAGCAATATGGAAATATTTACAGCCACTTGTTATGCCGAAGCCTACACAAGAATTATGGACTAAAATAGAGGAGGAATTCAGAACCATATGGAATTTCCCTAATTGTATAGGGGCAATTGACGGTAAACACGTCAATATAAGGGCTCCCTGGAATAGTGGCAGTCTCTACTTTAATTACAAAAAATATTTCAGTACTGTCTTGTTAGCCGTTGTTGACGCAAAGTACAAATTCATTATTGTTGACATTGGAGCATATGGACGTAACAGTGATAGCGGCATATTAAACAGCTCTAAATTTGGACAAAGATTACAAAATAATACGATTGCTATACCGCCTAATAAAAGGTTGCCAGGTATGATAGAAGAAATGCCACATGTTTTTGTAGGAGACGAAGCATTTCCCTTGTCCGAACACATTATGAGACCATATCCTGGAAATCAGGTGTCTGACAATCATGAAAAGAAAATTTTTAATTATCGCTTAAGTCGAGCAAGGCGCCTAGTAGAAAGTGCTTTCGGAATCCTGTCACAAAAATTTGAGGTTTTTCAAAAAAAAATAAAAATGCAACCGATGCATCTTGATTCTATGGTTCTTGCATGCACATGTTTGCATAATTACATAAGAGAAAATGACGAACTCGAAAACTTGCAATTGCCAAGTAATAGTATATTACAAAATATGCGGTCAGTCGATAACCAAACTACGTCAAATGCCATGGTGATCAGAGATAAATTCAAATCTTATTTTATATCCGAGCATGGGGCAGTACCATGGCAAAACGAAATGATCACACGATGTTAAAAAAGTGGTCATAATGTTACATTATTAAACACAACTGAATACTTCATTGGATTTACATCGCGTGTACATAAAATAAAGGGTGTAAAAAAATTACCCCCAGAACCGAAAGTGGGGAAAACTACTCGTCAATACAAACATTTTTTCCCAAGAAACCATACCTGGGAAATCAAGGGTTTCCAGGATAATCGGTTTCAAAGTATATACTTGAATTGATGATATTTCATACAATTCGTGTTATTTACCCTGTTACCGATTTCGTTAGCGATTTTAAATGCTGGTAGCATGATACAAAACACGAATATGTTAATATAACAACCAAATGAGTACAAACTACGCACCTAATTATCCCTGAAAAACTTGATTTCCCAGGTATAGTTTCTTGAGGGAAAATGTTCGCATTGATAAGTAGTGTTCCCCACTTTCGGTTCTGGGTTTAATTTTTTTACACCCTTTATAACTATTGTGTATGTTATGTAAATGTAATAATAAACAGTTAGAACTTACCAGAAATTTGCATTTCACCGCTTACTTTTTGCCAGGCATTTTTCCTACAATTTTTATCACTGTAGGTTTTCGCCTTGACGTTAAACAGACATTCATATTTCTGTACTAAAAAAATTAATTTTTCATCTTCGTCCATTGTCGTATAGTTCAGCACTGTCGTCCGTCCGTAGTGGTCGGCGTCTGAACGCGTCACTGCGGCCGAGTAACGCGCGGCGACTCGCGAATCCGCTCGACTCCAGCCGAGCGTCGAAGCGCGAATGCGCGCGTCAACGCGCGTCGACGTGCGCTTCCATATTTACATAGCACAAATTTGTACTTAAATAATGGAACAATAGAGATGAATATGCTATAGGCTGAAAAATATAACGCGTCGCGTCGCTTCGACTCTGTGCCAGTGTGAGTTGAGCCTTAGTAACGAAACGGAGGAGTGAGTTACGAAAAGTCTCACTTTTGTAACTTTACAGTGAACTTTATAGTGAATACAAAAGTGAGACTTTCCGTTGCTCACTCCTTCGTTTCGTTACTAACTCAGTGATTAACTCACAAAATGTACGATACAGAATCGGCCAGATGGTCAGATACAGCATTAGTAGTAGATACTTCGGGTCTGAAACCATATTGCTTAGGTGACAAAATATTAATTTTACTATGGTACGCTAGCTATAACTAGCTATAATAATTACTGTCACAATTCTTACCGCTGTTTTTGTGAATAGGATGGACAATAGCAATTTTAAAAGCATCTGGAAATATACCTCTCGTAATACATAAATTGACTATGTGAGTTAAAAGCGGAGCTATTTGTAAGGATGGGCGAAGAGCGGTTCTAACTGCTCTTCTTTATTTAAATAATTTAATTTTAACTCTTTAAATAACCTTTTTACTCTATCCGAATTAATGCTAGGGCTATTGAAAGAAAGTAATGAATAATCCTTCAAGTTTTCCACTTCAGGACAATTTCTGAAACCTATAATTAGCACTCTTATGGGCATAAATATAAGTTCCATCACAAATTACAATAGGATGGTCTGTGACGCCACCAGAATTATATATTCCATTGGGAATTAATAAATTATGATTAAGTATATTCTGTCTGCTTATTTGTTCAATACCTAAGTTATTTGGTACAAAATATTGAATAAGTTTTTCTCGTACATTATTCATCCAACGTTCTAGACTTCTTCGGGGTATACCCATCAAACTGGCTATCCTCTCATCAGAGTCTCCATTCCTTAATTTTATTAAAAATGCTACTAAACCAATCACTCCTTTATGCATAGCTTGAATTTGAGGAACTTCATCCAATAAATTATTGAATTTTTCTTTTGTCAATCCCAGCCAGTATTGAAAGAGATGATCATCTATATTTAGGGGATCATTAAAATCAATTAAAGTATTCCTGTTTAAATTAATAAAAGAAAACATATGTTCCACTTGATCCACTGTGAACACAGCACTACTATTTTCTGAATTGTATGAAGTGTAAGTGTCCCAGTTATTACTTATTAAATGGTCGGAACAAGCTCTAGCATGTACTGGTATATAAAAATTATAGTCCATAATAATTTTAATGCGTAATTCGTCAGAAATCCGATGTAGTTCCCGGTTATTACAATATAAAAATAAACATTGTGCAGCAGTATTAGGTGCTCGCCTATAGTTTTGTAGTGTAATGGATGCAATCTGTGCAGGCTCAGATTGTGTAATTACTGATGGTATTTCAGGAACCCATTCCGATAAAGATGAAGTTGATCCACTGGGATTGAGCGTCACATTGCCAATTTCTTCAGATCCTTGTTCTGGTATGTCAGGTATTTCTGCTCTTCAATCATCAACTCCGACTGCTCTGTTGCCGAAGGGGGCTCTTCGATTATCAACTCTGACGGCTCTATTACATTTGTTGAAGGCAGAGATACTGGTGTGGTTTCATTTTGCTCTGCCTGCATAATATTCATAGCAGTCCTTCTTGATTTCATCCAACATGAATGACAAACTCTGGCATTCGTAGTTGTCTAGAACAAAAACAAAATATCATGATTTTTCATTAAGTAATAAGTATGCCATCAAATGTTTACACCATTAATAGTTTTTATCTACAAATCTATATACCTAGTTTAATAATCAACAGAGTTTTACTAACAAATTACTTTGATATCATCAAGTTTTAAGGTTTTGTGAAAATAATTTCACATTTATAAACACATATTCTTTTCTAACAAAAATGTTTATATGGAACATGTATTAAATAAAGAACAAATAATTATTGATAACCAATGCAGTTGGTATCTTAGTTAAAGAATTATTAGTAAAAATATGTCTGTATGTGAATTACCTGTTGTGTTTCTATGGAATTCATTATAATGGTAGCGATCATTTGTTGCAATTCCGAGGGATTATTGCGAAATATCAGGTCACTTTTTCGTCGAAGAATAGAACATCCACACACTAGGCATACATTAGAGTGGCCCACAACTTTAGCATGTTGACTACTCCCTGGATGTTGGTTGTCATTACTTGATAGTTCTGTATGGATAATCTCATTAACCCTCTTCATTGTAGCATCAAAACAAGCTTGGCATATTATGTCATGCTCCGTAATCTGTAAAATAAAATACATAAAAGAACTGAGATTTTATTTTCATCTCCTAAAATAATAATATAGCTATTGAAATGATAATGAAGTACCTAAGTATGCTAAAGCGTATTGCGTTATGGTTTATCAGTAAGAAATTGATTTAAGAACTTACGATTTGAGGAGAGATCCTTTCAGCTATAAAAGACACCACTCTTGTATCCAGCTCTAGGACAGTGTGTCGCGCAATGCGATTTACACACAATCCACAGGTAAGACACTTAATGCGTAAAGACATTTTAGCCACGTCTTTCACTTTATCATCCAAACCATGTCGAAATACAAAGTCCATTAAACGAGAGCCAGGTCAAACAGAGTAGAATCAATCGGAGTCCGTAAACAAAGCCAAAACGTACAAAAAACAGAAGATAACACAAAATCGCACAGAACACAGAATTGACGCCAAAGACAAAACGGTCTGCGCAGAAAAATATGAATCTTTTGTTTACTTGTCATAAAATAGGGAGGTCCACAATCGATCGGTTACTGTAATATCGATTTTTTTAAGAAAGATTATTAGTTTCAATTTTCGATATTCAAAAGACTATTTAGCTCTTAATAAAGTCTTATTATATTAGTAATCTATCGTATTTCTATTAGTCATGGATTTACACGGTTATTTGCAGTAAAAGATATCAGCGTCAAATTCAGTTCGAGTCAGAAATAATATCGATTTTAACAGTGGAAAAAAGATGGACTTCCCTACGAATGACAGATGCGTTTAATAAAAAAAAACATTGTCCTTCGTTCAAAAACGCCAAATCAATATTCATATTTTTAGAGATTTTTAGAAGCTGGGAAAACAAAGATAATCTTTGTTTTCCCAGCTTCTAAAAATAAACTGTTTTTATATAATGATAACATTTTACATAAACTATATTTTAGTGATAGTTCCACCTTGGTAACAAAAACCTTTTTTTTTTTAGTCCATTTTGGCCTTTGTTCTTTAAATAATTTATTATTGCGGAGCGCACTACAACGATGCGTACGCGTCGGCGGTCGACACCGAAGTCCACTTCAGGACAGAAAAAACTGAAAGTAATAGCTTCCTCTCGTGTATTTAATATTTGAATAGGAATTTTGCCATTCTTAGGCCTTGCAATACATCCAGCCATAAAAACGCCTTCATTTATTTGTTTAGGTAAAACCAAACATTCATCTTTTAGACTTGTCCACAAACTATATAGAATGCTGACGCATCAGACAGCGCTCTTCCATAGTGAAAAGATGTGCCATAGTAACCACTTTTATTGATTTTGACATTTTGTTTTTTTTTTCTTTAGTGAGACTGGAGCTTGGCAAGATTCCTGGATTGTAGGATGTTTTTTAAATTTTTAATAACACCTTTATCGTGAGCTCGCTCTTCCAGGTATTTGATTGCCTCCAAATTAATTATGCCAAAGGCTCTTACGGCACTCTCAGCAGGATAGGTCAATTTATTACAGTTTTTATTATATTCCTTATAATTTATCCACATGTTTACCTCATTTGATGTGTTAGCTTCATTTTTTTTATTATATAATAGGTTGGGGAAAAAGTCTTTTCGCATTATAGTATGTATGAACTTGTCATAAAATATCTTGGGCTATACCAATTGTATCTGGCTGATTTTTATATCATTAAAAAGTTTTAATTTTACAGAAGACAATTCCAAATTCAAATTAGGTAAATTTGAGATTTTCATTTGTTTTTCTTATTGTTAAAATGAGTGATTCTTATGAAGAATTTCGATACATTTTAAAATTTTATTACAAAAAAGGTAAAAATGCAACACAAGCCGCGAAAAAAATTTGTGATGTTTATGGACCTAATGCAGTATCTGTGAGAGTAGCGCAAATTTGGTTTAAGCATTTTCAATCCGGAAATTTTGATATCAAAGATGCACGTCGCTCTGGTCGCCCTGTTACGTACAAAACTGTTGCCATTTTTGAAAAAGTGGAGCAAGATCGGCATATTAGTAGTTACGATGTAGCTGAAGAACTGGGGATTGACCACAAAACGGTTTTGGTGCATTTGAAAAAAGCTGGGTACACAAAAAAGCTCGATATTTGGGTGCCTCATAAGCTCACTGAAAGAAACCTAATGAACCGTGTACTCATTTGTGATTCTTTATTACGACGTAATGAAACCGAACCATTTTTGAAGAAGCTGATAACTGGTGATGAAAAGTGGATCACGTACGACAAGAACGTGCGAAAAAGATCGTGGTCAAAGGCCGGTCAGGCTTCACAGACTGTGGCGAAACCCGGGTTAACTCGCAACAAGGTGATGCTGTGTGTGTGGTGGGATTGGAAGGGCATTATTCATTAGAGCTGTTACCGCCAGGCAGGACCATCAATTCTGAACTGTACTGCGAACAACTGATGAGATTAAAGCAAGAAGTTGAGAGAAAGCGGCCGGAATTAATCAACAGAAGGGGTGTGGCTTTTCATCATGATAACGCTAGACCTCACACATCTTTAGCCACTCAGAAAAAATTACGGGAGTTTGGCTGGGAGGTGTTAATGCATCCGCCGTATAGTCCTGACCTTGCACCTTCAGATTTCCACCTGTTTCGGTCGCTGCAGAATTCCTTAGGCAGTGTCAGGTTGACATCACAAGAGGACTGCCAAAACCACTCGTCGCAGTTTTTTCATCAGAAGCCCCAAAAATTTTATAGCAATGGGATCATGTACCTACCAACAAGATGGCAAAAAGTTATCGAACAAAATGGCACCTATATACTTTAGTCACTTGTAAATAAACTTTATAAAAAAACCTTTTGAATTATTATATAAAATGCGAAGAAACTTTTTCCCCAACCTAATACATTATGTTCACAGTTTTTGCACCTTATTTTCGGCATTATCTTTTTGAGGACCCATCCTGCTGTGTATGCACGTGTGTGCACAGCTAACCTTTCCTGTTTAGCTGAGTTTGGTTGACTTTGGCTAGGGGTTGATTGTATATTGCTACTTGGGAAGTTAGAGGATTCAAGTGACCTATATAAATTTACATCATCGTTTTGAGTTTCAAACAAGGTTTTCCATTTCAAAAGTTGGTCACCTGAATCCTCTTCACAATTATAACTATCCGAATGGAATTTTATAAATCTTGTTATTAATAAGGAACGGAATGTATTTTTAAAAGTATGGGTACTTGGATTATTATTTCTAAAATTATATGCCCGCACTTGACCAAAAAAGTTTTCTATTGGGTCTGAGTTGAAATAGCGCGGGCGCATAATTTTAATACCTTTACTTTTAAAAAAAATATTAATTCTTTGAAAACTTTCCAAGGTTGTTACCCAATTTTTTAATGTAGGTACAGTTGATTCTTTGCCAAATTTGTCTACAAATCTTATTCCTTTGAGTTTTTTAATAGCACTATTCCAAAACTGATGGTGTATTGATTTTTCTGTCATAGCGTGTCTCAAAGGTTTTCCTCTATTTTTCTTCCCTCCCAGGCTCGCTCCATTTACAGAATCAAATAGGTCATCAAAAAATGAAATAATCTTCGCTGCATTTTGTAGCGTTTTGCTCACTCTTTCTCCATTAGTATAATGTGCTGAAAAAAAGAAAAGGAAAGATGTTTATTTTTAATAAGTATACAACAAATAATTTTAAAATAATTTACATATTACAGAAAACACTAAATATATGTATGACGTATGTATATCAAAATGCTCCATTATTTTGATAATTAATGAAATAATAGTTCAGCCTTCATGACGCACCCACTACAGGTACATGTCCTACTCTAATGATGTACTTGTTGATAACCCACCCATCAAATACATTGTTGATACCACAAGATGTTGGTCTTGCTATAAGCCTCATATTATTTTGAATCAGAGGTAATTTTAAGTGAATATATTAATACGAGCTAGGATAAGTGGTGAGTTTTTAATATTTAAGCTGTTAACAATAATTATCAACTTACAAAATTGTGCTGTATAACATAATGTGGCTGCAACTGTTTTGCTCAAGGCACGTACGCAGTTTTTGACCTGAAAAATTAAAATAATTTTTAATGTCCCTCCTATCCACAAATAATAAAATAACACTATATTAATTGAAAACTGAAAAGTATATAATACCTTCATTTTCTTTATTTTTTCAGGTATAACATGTTCGTCGTTTAATTTGTGCAACAACCTCATCTTGGCATGGTTGCAGTCAGTTTTATAGACAACCACAATGTCCTCCCACTTGGCTATTTTACCCTCAAATTTAATATTTTTTGTTAAAAAATTATTTCTTATACCCTTTATGAGGTGTGAAGGGTCATAAAAGACACTCAATGTGTGGTTATTTACCATGATGATGTCATCTGAAACATAATGGTAATTTAATTATATAACTATGAAATTGTACAAAATAATTTATAATAACAAATACATATAAAACTAAAAACTATAAATTATGCACCAAACTAATTAGTCTTGGTAGAAAAGTCAGCGACTATGAAATAAATCCTATGGAATAGTTTTATAATAAAAAATACTATTTATTTAAATAGGTAAATATTTTAAATTAAAATTAGACCACTGTAGGTATAAAATACTGACCTAGAGGTTTTCCTCCTTTAATTTGATCCCTTCGTGTATCTTCTTTAAGGCTTTTCACTGCTGATTGAAATGCAGCGCCCTGATCACATACCAAAGCTATTGGTAGTAATCCTGACTGTCCAACAGCACAGATGACATTTTTGATAATGGTTTTTAGAGTCTGACTGGAAGTTGCTCCTTTGCAAAAGTACAAAACTAAGGGTTGCTGCCATTTATAGACAGCACCCCGTAGCATAAAGACTAATGCATGGTCAGCAAAGTCATTTGTGCGTTCATTGAGTTCCACAAACCCATCTATAATATTATCTTTATGCTTGTCATAATTCAATTCTGTTTCCAAAGCCACTTCATCGAATAACACTGAGCAGTACTTTTTATTTTCTTGCCAGGAGTCAACCTGAAATAAAGTGTTTATTAAAGTATTGGTAAAAATAGAAATAATTAATATTTAAAGTCAATAAAGAAATACTGAAACTAACACATTACCTCTTTTTTCACAGCTTCCATAATGTGGCTATTAACACCAGACTCAATATTTAATTTTGCTATCATTTTATTTAACGTGTGCTTTGATGGCAAAATAAATATTTTATGCAAAAATTTGTAGCATTTAGGGCTTTGTTTCATAATAGCCAATGATATTAATTTTTCCTCATCTGTAAAACGTCTTACCTTCACCTTTTTTGTGCATTGCTTTATTTGCATCCACATCATTTTTTTTTGCTAGCGGGTTCATGTTGGCTCTTAACTTTTCGAAAGACATTTCTTTCGAGAATTTCAAAGCTCGTCTTGCTCTCAAATTGAATTGTAGTTGCTTACAAGACTTGACAAATTCGTCGTATAGTCTGGCACAATTGGGTGTAAGGTTATTCTTTCGGGCAATTATACGTCGTCTTGATTTTGGAGTTGACGGACACATAGGAGCAGGAATTTTTGATCCTGAAAACAACAATATGTGTTATAGAAATATTTAACATTTGTATAGTTAACTATGAATTTATATAAATATAAATGTATATGGGACCACCTGTGAGATATACCCTTTCAAACAAAAAAAGAATTATCCAAATTGATTTAGGTGTCTGCGAGTAATCGTTGAACATACATTTTTTTTTTAAGTCGGTTAAAAAGACTTTTACTTCGTATGGATTAGAATAAGAAAACATTGAAAAGGCTCACCACTGGTCGTTGGCTTTTTATCGTTCGTGTTCGTGATCAAATCAAATGGTTTAAAAGTAATGGCAGCAGAGCAGGCTCCCTTGATGTTTTCTATAAATAAACATTTAGACATTAAAAACCACACCAAACTATTGTATAGCTTATTTTGATCTTTTGTAAATCTTATCATGACTTAAACAAAATTTATATTTTGATTAGTTACCTTAAGCCTTAAAATGATGTGTTACAGTTTATTAACACAACTTACCTATTTCTAGTCTACTGCGCTTTTCTGCTATCTCAACTTTACAGTAAGAATGGTCGACATGTGGTCTTTTTTATAGTAATTGTGATCTTCATTTCCTGCAGAAAATAAGATAATTTTATTAAAATATACAGTAACAACACGAAAACAAATGACATATTAATGATAATTATTAAGTACTTACTGGGCTTGGGTACATCGTGAACAACATTAGGCGAACCACTTGAGATTTCTTCTAGCTTAAACAATGTTGGATAAGCACCGACACGTAACCGAGACCTAAATTTAGTAGTAGCCATAAACCTTTTCTCAAAATGTTTTTGGCAAACAAACTGTTTAAGTAAGTCTTGCTTGCTCAGGCTTCGCAAATGCTCACTATTTATGCACTCAAACCACTTTTGGAGTCCTATCTCAGCACTTGGAATTCGATAGAAATTGACGTCCTTTCGTCTACTATCACTATTCACAACACAGCACTTATAGTACATCTTGAAAAGTTGTACAGTATCACTATTTTGAAAACTAGGAGGATAAGACTATGTCCAGAAACTGCGTATTCTTACGCACGCAGGGTCTACGCACGTAGTCGAGGTACTAGGGCCCCATACATTGCGTCCAGAAGCTACGTGCGTATTATTTTAGCTATGCGCGTATCGTACAAAATTGACCTATTAAACCGCTTTGGTTGATTCAGGCACGGATCCAGCTCTCAAACGAAGATGTGGCCCGAAAATTTTGATTTTATTATTTCCTTCATAACATGGTTATTAGAATATAAAAAAAGAATTTTATTATTTTCTTTATAATATTATGTTAATTAAAAGCTAACGCGCGGAGTGAGGGAGAAAGTTTTTCGCTTATTTAGCAAAAAATTTATTTTATGTTTGGAAAAAAAAATAAGCTTTCAATATAGGTACCTTAAACAAATTAACATCAACTAAGATTATAAATTAATTAAATAAAAAATATATGCATATATAGTAAAGAAACATACACAAATTATAGATTATATAACATCGGCAGGAGTAATTACTATCGGTTCAAACAAAGTATTATTTTTTCTTAAATCTGTTGGTTAGTAAATAAAAAAGGGCCGAAAATTTATGGAGAGGTGACAAATTTTGCGTTTTCTTCAATCTACTTGACTAAAGGTCCGCTTAACACTAAATCCACTACTATAAATATGTATTTTAACAATAATATAAGTATGACCAGCAGGTAAAAAGCACCAGGTAAGACTCAAAAGGCTAACAATACCAATACTACTACCCACTGAACCTATTTTGATTATAAATTAATAGACCTTGAAAGTATGCACTCACAAGGCTGTTGGGGTTGTGGGTATGCCCATACCACACGTATAGGTGCTCCGCCCCTGACTCGATAGATGCAGCAATTACGCAGTAATACGCAGCTACCTCGAGTACGCCGTAGACACAAAGTGAAAGAAAAATGTTTTTCTCGCTCCGATTGTATGATTCAGAGTGAGACAGAAGTATTCAGTTCACTTACACCAACGAATAATCCAATCATCAAAACATTTTTAAACGCTGTTTCTGGAAGTAAGTTCAGTTCTCGTCGCGAATACTCCTTTATGTCTTGTACCGTACGAAGACTGGTACTACGAAGTGGTAATTTGATTTTACGAAAAAGAAAGAAGTCGGCTGGATCCATATCTGGTGAACATGGTGGTTGCTCGATGGTATTTGTTGAGTGTTTGGTCAAAAATTCGTTCACAATAATGTCTTTGTGTGAAGGCGCATTATCGTGGTGCAAAATCCAAGAATTTTCTTTCCACAAATCTGGCCTTTTTCGTCGAATTTGTTCTCTTAAATGCCGCTTAACGCTCATATAATATTTTTTTATTTACCGTTTGACCTTCTGGTAAGAATTCCAAGTGTACAACACCGCGATAGTCAAAGAACACAGTCAACATGACGTTGACTTTTGATCGATGTTGGCGTTTTTTTTTCAGTTTCGGTTCTGTCGGAAGCTTATTGAATAGTTAACATGCAGTCAAACTCGTAAACCCACGTCTCTTCACCAGTTACCGTTTCATGAATGTTGGGTCGGAATTGACTCATTCCAGCATGTCCTCAGCGACTCTCATGTGATTGAGTTTTTGGAGAAAATTCAGGTCTTTTAGGACTAACCGAGCGGTAACATGTTTCATACCCCAATGATTAGTTAAAACGGTACGGATTGACTCGTGAGATATAGAAAGTTCGGCGGCCATCTCTCTCAAAGTTGAATGAAGATTTTCAGTCACTTGTATTACTACCTTGAATTACCCTAACAAAAAACATGTCTAAACATTCTCTACTATAGTAAGCTTTAGCACATAAACGTTCCTTGAATTTAATTTAGTAAGTAATAAAAAGATTTTTAACGTTTTCTGGGATCTTAATAGATTATTTAGTTACTTTGCGAAGACTGTTCACAGGTACATCTAGCTCGTCGAGACATCGTTCGGCCAAAGTCGGGTACGACAAATGATGGAAACACAGTGGAATTTATTGAGCCCTTGTTTCGCTGTATCATGTCCTCAATACTTCTAGTATTAAAGAGACAAATATCGTGCCACAAAGACTTTGATATCTGTCTGTTAAGCTGCCTATAAGACTTAGCATCGTCAGAGGTTTGAAGAGTAAGGGTGCGTCGCCTAGCCATTAGTGTAAACGTGTGGTTGGAGATTTTCTGTGGCTTACCTCTACGGCGGGTTTCACTTAGTACTTTGACCCAACCGCATCGATAGTCTCTGCAAACCTGTCATTGATTTCGTCCAATGAAGCGTAGTTTTCCAGGCTAGCAAAGCGGTTTTGTAGCTCGAGTTGAAAGCTTTCGGGGTTTCTAATTACGGTTTAAGACGGTCGGAGCGTAGACTTTACCAAGCGAGCTCTTTCGAGTTTGATATTTAAGTTTAATGTGCCTCGCACCATTCGGTGATCGCTGTCGGTTTTCATTCGGTGCATCACGGAGACATCCTTAAATATCTGCCTCTGGGTGCTCATGATGAAGTCTATCTCATTTTTTGTCTCTCCGTCAGGGCTCATCCAGGTCCATTTCCTGTGAGGTGGCTTCTGGAAGAAGGAATTCATCATAAAGAGTTCTTCCTTTTCCAGCTCGTTAGCCCCCTAGTTTTATATAAAAAAAAAAAAACTATATCCCAGCGTAACTTGCTCAATTCTTCTTCCAGCTCTATTATCTTTTCGTCTTTCCTCAATGCGTTGTATGTTACCAGGGCCAGAGGTTGTCGTCGGGAGTGGTAGTCGGATCTCTGCCGGAGATTCTAAGCACCCCCTGCCCCGTCGTTAGACGCACTATTACACTTAACTTTTTATATACGCACTTTTTCACTATGCCTTTCTGATGCCCGACGGATCCTCCTTGGTACGCGAGCCATGGGTCTCGTGACGTCGCCGAAACCAACTATTTGATCTCTGGAGACTGTGTTCGTGTATCTCCCTGCGTATCCAGTCTCTGTGACATCTACCATATAGCCGAATCGCGAAAAAATACTACACTACTAACAACTTTCCCCAAGAAAATGTGTCGATATCTCCAAAAAAGTCGTCAATTAGTGAAAAAATGTAGCTGGTTGATGACCACAGATCAGAAATTAGTTACTACGTAACAGATACGACAATGACTTTTCAAGGCCGAGTTACCTAGTTGTACTGTAGTGGCGCTGCTTTACTTTTTTTCTAAGACTGTCAAATTAGTGCTGCATAATCATAAGTATCGTTACCGAGTATCACCATGACGTTATAGTGATGTGCTAATTCTATCGATGTAGACTGCGTGGATGATCACTACTAATAAAATAATTGTTTTTAAAATAATAAATAAAACAACATATTTACATAAATTATTTATTTAACACTTTTTACGCATTTTTTTTTATTATATTTAACTAATGCTTATTTTTGTATCTTATACATCTCAGTCACATATTTCTCCTCAATCCCTCCTTTCAAAATTGTATTAATTATATTACACCAGTTATTATGGATATGAAGCCTCACAATATTTTTAATAAATACCTCCTTAGTAATTTTAGAGTGGGAAGAACATCCCAACCACTGTAGATTATTATTTATATTAGAAATTAAATTAAATTTTATATTTCTTTCATGACTATAATTATTCAAAAAGTTGTGTATTAAAGTGCTAGACTTTCTGTATAAAATTAAAAGCTTTTCATTATTAGTTTTTAACAATTTCTCTCTCTATAACTCTATACTTTTAAGTATTTATGAATTTCTTCATTTTCCGAACTATTTACATAATTATGTCTTCAAGCAGCTGGACATTTTATACTTTTTGTCATTTTTCTGCAGATGCATCCAGCAGTGTATGTGGAGCACTGAACTTAATTTTTTTCGGATATGACTTCATTTCTTAAACTTGATCCACTAGGCTGCTGTGAAGTAGACATGTGAGTGGGTAGAGTGCTTAATATGTTCCTTGGCAATTCATTTTCTTTATCAAATTTTTCTTCTTCACAAAGAAAATTTTAATCAATTATATTCTCTCCGTTGTCCACTTCACAATTAGCCATTTTTGAGTGAGGGCTCAGTTACTTTGAAAATAATAGTGATTTGTACGCATATACAAATGTGTTTGCGTCAGGATTAATATTTCTAAAATTTAAAGCCCTCACTCTACCAAAAAAAAAATTCTAGTGGATCCTGGTTTATATTTCACGGATAATAATACTCCAAATTAAACTTTTCAAATAATAATTTCGATATCTCTCACTCGAACTCAAACCAATCTACATTTTCCTGTTTGAATTGCAATTTTGCTGTTATTGTCAACAAATTTTATGTTTTTCAATTTTTGTATGGCTTCTTTGGCACCCAAAATTTGTGGTGGATTGATTTTTTTTAACAGCTTTCATAAGTTTTCCTTTTATTGCCCCACCAGGGCACTGTCAAATAACTGGTCGACAAATTCCACTACCAGTGCTGTTGTTTCGAGGGTATTCTTCTCAGCAGGCCCAGAATTTAAGATATCTGAAAATAAAATGAAATGGTTAAGCATGTAGTTAACTTTTCTATAGTTTCTCTGCAAATCATTTTATGTATAATTATTTTAATATACATTGTAAAAATCACTTGACTTATTTATTAAAACTTTTCTATTATATTAATTTAAAAAATATATATGTAGGTATATACTCACTAGGAGCATTTGTGTACTTGAGCATTGCTTCTGTTCGACTGCTGAAAACTTGGGCAGCTACGCTGACTTTCATTTTTTTATTCTGTTTCGGTCAACATGTTGTGCAGTTAATTTCGGTAAAGCTCTTGTGTGACGTAATTTACTATCAATATCATAAATGAATTAAATATCCTTCCATGTCGCAATTTTTCTATAAAAAGTTATTTCTCAGACCCTCAAAAAATACACTTAAATCATGTCCTGCAATGCTAACTGATCTATCTAAAAATAAATAAGAATATTTAGCTAAATGCACTTAATGCTGAATGTATTTTTTTAATTACAGTTGTTTATTGATATACTAACCATCACGTATGCCTTTCATATTTCGCATGTGAGTATACTTATCATAGTTTCATATTTTATAAGCCTTTGGGCTCTGCTTCATAATTGTAAGTGCTAGAAGCTTTTCTTCTAATGAGAATCTTCGAGCCATTTTATTTTTTTACAGTTTTTTAATTGATTTATTAAAAATGCTTTGGTTTGCTTATTAAGATGCTCAAAATTTTGTAATAAATCTTTTCTCGTCCACATGATATAGCCTCATCTAATCTTTGTGAACTACTTAGTCCCAAACTTGTTGTTGTTTTATTTTATTCATGAATCGCCTTGTTTTGCTAACACATTTTCTCAGTATAGAACCTGGAAAAAAGTTATTAACATTTACCTACAATAAGTACAAAACTGTTGCTAAAGGAGGTGGGTAAAGATCGGCCATTTCTCGCCCATCGGCAAATTCATGTTATATATATATATATATATATTTAAAACTGATACTCAATAGAACTGAAAAAGCCAGGTTTTTTTCAAAAAGTCTTTTATTTAATAAAGACAACAGGAAGAAGTTAACTATACTAAAATATTAGCAACAAATGTCTTAAATTACATTTCTTTTTCGCTTTCACTGGCTGAATCGTCACTGGACCATCCAGTAGCAGCGTCTTGAAGTGTATCTGCATACCCAAGACTTGGTGTTTTTGTCTGAGTTTGATTATGGCGCCAGTACCCCAAGTACCAAAGTACAGATGCAACATGGGCACAGCAGCCAACAACTCTGGCACCAACTTTGCACTGACAATACCATTCAATGTTTGGACTACGACCTTTACCTGTTTTTATCCATAGGTTATATACTTTAGAACTTGTGTGTCGTGATCTCAACTGAAGACGAATAACTGAGGAATCTTCTCGATGTACGTAAAGTGTATATATTCCCCTTTGGTTTAGGTATTCGTGAGTGTATGATCTGCTTTGCTTGAGCTGATACATTCCAATAGTTAAAGATCGTAGTTCATCCCATGTGAATCGTGGAAAATCTTTAAGATCAGATTCACTTAACAGAGTCCATATCGCTCTTTTTCTTGCCCAGCCATTTTCTTCAACTGTTCGTTGTAAATAATTGGGCATCTTCACTAAATCTAGCATTCGTTGGGCAATTATGTTGTCACCCTCAACGTTATTAATTCTCGCTGGATGGAAAGCATTAAGAATTGCACACACGATTTTTACATAATCTCCAATATATGGTATTTGAAAATTCGGTATAACATTATTCAAAGCTCTCCAATTCTTGAGCTGGCCATTTACTGCTTCAACCACCCAACGAATCTTTGTCACCAAACGTGTCTCGTTTGCTTCTTCTGTAGAGAACTGTGCTTGTTTATTCAGAAAAGCAGGCATTTTAGGTACTAGACCCATTTCTTCTAAAAGCTCCAAGCAATCTCGGAAACCTCTATCAACGATAATAACATCATTAGATTTGAGCCATTTTCTAATATTATGGACATCATTTTTTAATAAATGTGTAAAAATATTACCATCGTTATTTTTAGAATCTGCAAAATAGGGCCCAAAAACATCCAAAATGTACCCCGTTGTTGTCACAAACATCATGGGTTTAACCAATGGCCTTCCTTTATGTACAGAATAACATCGCCTTTGGAAAGAGTAATTACTACTTTTCTGAATGTAGATATATGTACCATCAGCGACAAGAACAACGGTGTCATTATTATTATCCGAAACAAATAATGTTTTCGCTAATGATCGCGTATGTTTTTCAATAATCTTTGTTCTACTAATATGTTGCATTCCAAGATGCAATGGAACAAAATTATTTATCAGGGCTTGTCGGGCGGAGTGTATAGAAAAAGAAATTAATCTTTTTTTTAAATTAAATAATACGGAAAGAACACCATTTGAAAGACCGGTTCTAAGTTTAACAAGCAATACAGCTAAACAAGTGCGATTCGATCTGTATTTTGAAGAATGGACACTTGATTTTACTAATTCAAAAATCTTTTCAAAGTTTTCCATTGTTAATCCCATTAAGGTATAATAATCAGAAGCAGAGAGCTGTCCTGGCGTATCGAAGTCAAGGCCTCTCTTTTTTGCCACTTTTCTGATATCTTGTAAAAGAATTTCAATATCTTTTTCACTTAAACAAGTGTTATTACTTATTGGGTTTAAACTTCCTAAAGCTGTTTCAGTGAATGCTTTTCCAGAAAGATGATCTTTGCAGCATCGTTTCGCTGTCGTTATATATATACCTGTCTCTATAAATGATTGGCTTCGTGCTGTACGAGGCACTGTCACAAGATTTTTTTCACGATTACATATTACGCAACGCGTATTTGAATTATGACATCGAGGTAATGACAACACAACTTTAGGTTTTTCTGCAGCAGAACTCGTAGATGTAATCGCAGATGGTTTTACATTATCGACAGCATTCAAAGATGTACAAGAATGTTTAGTCTCTAACTTACGACTTGCGTATCTTCGACATGTAGAACACACTTTGGCATTGTTTTGTAAATCGAAATTTTTATGTCGTCTCAAAACAGATAGTATTCTTTTATTAGAAATAATACGATAGTGACTCTTAGATATTAACCACTTTTTACAAGAATCGCACTGAATTTTAGGCATTGTTTTTTGATTAAACACAGAAAACGCCTACAGTACTATGTAAAATCATGACAAGTAATGAAAATAAATATTTGTTTCACTATTATAACTCGCGCGAGGTCAGGACACGTTCGAACAGGCAAATGGCGCATGAGTGACTGACTCACTCACAAGCTACTTTTTTCCTACAACATAGATGCACTCGATGCACCAAAACAAATGAATGCTAGTTTAAAAGCTTATTCATTGTACTATTTGAAAAACTATAAAATATAGTGGTGCATGAAGTCCTTCATAGTTTTTTTTTTAATGAAAGTTAGAAAAATGCTTAAAATTGCAAACAATCGACAAATTTGCCAAGTTTGATGATTTTTTTATAAGACTTGTTATGTATTTTTTCTTACTATTTTAGAATAAATGTAAAGATCAATACCTAAACTTCACATAAATATAATAATATTACTTTAATAAAAACTTTGAATTTTTATCACTTTCATGGGCGAAAAAAGGCTGATCTTTACCCACCTCCTTAGTCCGAGAGTCATATAAAAGTCCTATGGATCAGATACATGAACAATTTTTTGAATATAGATCGAGAAACCATAGAACTGAAGGTCGACACCCCTAAAAATGCCTGATTTTGACCGCATGCAAAATTATGACCCCACTTCCGGTTGTGATTCCGGACATTATTATAACCCATAAGATACATGAAAAAAATTAACAAAAAAATAAAGTATTCGATGAGCAGAATTGAGTTTTCAAAGCTCGACAAGCTCAATTCATTCGCGCGATGACACAACCAGGGCTGGTGGCATTAAATTCAAAGTGGTAATATTTTAACACTTGAAAGTGAACTTTTTCTGCTTGTTTGGATTTCTTTCTCATTGTTTCCAACGAAATTGAATTCTTCTTATAATATTGTGGCCACCAGTCTTAGAAATTGAGCACCATTTCTGTGGGCACCATGACAACTGTGAATTTGTCCGTCCGTGTGGATAACATTATTTCCTCAGCATACTCTTTAGGAGTATACACCCGGTCACAAAGTCTTAATCTTCTTTTTACAGTACCGAAGTCCCGATCACACGGCATGAAAGAATGACCTCTCACTGAGAAATGAATCATGATAATAATAATAATATCTATGGACGCTTCACACCACGTCAATCTGATCCCGTGCTAAATTCTCGAAGAACTTGTGTTACGGGTACCAGACAACGGAAATATATTTAATACTTTTATACACATATTTAATACACATCCATGACCTAGGAACACAGAAAAACTTTTTGTTCCTTCGGCGGGATTTGAACCCGCGACCCCCGGCTTGAGCACCAACACGTTCAACCAACTGAGCCACAGAGGTCGTTTTTTGAATTTCTGTGTATCTGCATAAAACAGTAACAATCTTAATAATGTGATATAACGATTCTGTCCGGTGCATGAATCTACAAAAATATGCAGTTCATCAAAACCATTTTCATGTTCTTCGATGTGATCATTCAGGAAGGAACATACCTCATTTGGTCCTTTGCCTGCTATACCTTCATGGTATATGTAGAATGTGGCCTTTTCCTTTTTTATATCACATACACAGAATACATTAAAATTGAGCTGTCTCAAATAGATGATATTTCTTGGACAGGTATTCTTGGCAAATGCATATTCTGCATGTAATCTATTGATACAGCAAGGATATTGCTATTCTGTTCTTCCTTCAACATAGACATTTTTCTAAAAAATTTGGATGATCTCCTCTTATGTACTATAAGCTCTGCTTCTTTAGCCCTCTTAGCAGACTCAGACAAGGATTTGCTTTTTATTTTGATTTTCAATTCTTCACAAGTCTGGCAGGTATCAACTTGTGGGCGGCCAAACATTAACGAAAATTCCTGTTTAAAAACTTTTCTATAGTACCAGTATGATACAGGATTTTCTGGATGCTTCCTTTTGTATAGGTTGTGCATTATTTTAATGTCCAATTTTTCGTTCAGATATTTATATTCCTGACCAGTGTAATGTGCAACTTTGGTGGGAAAAGACTATATGTGTTCAAGGACCATGTTCCGAATAGCAGCACTTACAGTGTTCCGAGGTGCACCCTGTCCTCTTCCATCAACAGGAACTTTCCTAAAGTTAATAATAAATTAATCCTGCGAATTCTTTCAGATGTTACACCGTAAAGCTGCATGAACTTCTGTTTACACACTGTCACTCGACCAGACGCTGAGTTTATAGAATAAACACATGAAAATGTTTTAGGTTTTTTAGCGTTCTCATTACGTGGTCGTCGCCGAACTACAGGTTTAATTTCCATTAAATTCTGCAAATCTTGCTCGTTTTTTGTATTCAGATTACGGAATTGCTCAAACAACTCGTCGCGTGTATCTTCATCCACCAAATTTGCACAGTGCCGTTTACAACTGCAAAAATCAGTAATTTCAATGTGTTGAAATTAAATTTAAAGGCAAATAGATAACAAACATTTATTTTTTAAATAAATGAAAAACACACCTGCAAATACCCGTACGTACAGCTGGTACTCGTTGATTTGAATAGTTAACATGTGAAAGGCCTTCAATTTCGCCTTTTTTATTATTTCACACTTGTAAGTAACTTGTTTAACACCTTTTATCCTTTTATTTTATCACTAGCAGAAGAACTTGTCACATATTAATTTAAATGTACCTAGTACAGATGGGACAGTGACTTTTCGTAAGTTACCGACTGTTCCGAACTGGCGCTGCAGTCACTATCTATGATAATGGACATGACATTTAAAAACCACAGATAATTTAAGAATAGTGATGTGCAGCTTGACATCTAGTCGATAATTAGTGTTGTACTTTGTCGATAACACTGCGTAGGGATTTCTACTTCGATTTCTAATTTTTTTTTTAAATAAAACAAAATAAAAATTTGGATTTTTTATTTACTTTTCTTTTATTTTTGATCGTAGCCTATAGCATTTATATTTTAGAAATGCTTTTTTTGTGGATCACCCATTTAATTGACATATTTTTCGGGAATATCGCCTTTCAAAATTTTATTTAAAACATTACACCAATTATATGTTTGTAACCTTATTAAAATATTAATAAAATTTGTTACAACAATTTCATGGTGCCTTGAACACCCAAGCCAGGAAATCCTCATATTTTTAATTTTTTCCCTCAAAACTGTATTAATTGAACCTTTAAAACAATTTTTATTTAGATAGTCATGAATAAGGGATGCAACGTCTCTATATGATATTAAAAATTGCTGAGTAGGGTATTTAATTTTTTTGTTTTTTAACGTATTGTACTCTCTGTATCTAATATACAGATGTATATTTTCTTATTTTTTTGTAGCTAAAGTACCTAAACAAGCCTTGCGATTTACACTTTTACATATTTTTCTACACACATATCCAGCTGTATAAGCCGAGCAGTGGACTTTAATTTTTTCCATTACCACTTGACCCACAGAAAATGTTCTTGGTTCGTTAGCACATTCTTGTGAAGAAGATAAGGGAGAACTTTGTTGTTGTTTTGGCTTAACGTTTTCTTTATTTTCACCATTTTTACTAAATAATTTTTTTACATTCAATATTTGTTCTCCATCATCTTCTTCACAGTTTGCATTTTTTGAATGAGGAGTTAAAACATTTGTTATCATCAGAGATTTAAAAGAATGAGCAAAAATATTAGCGTCAGGATTTATATTTTTATAATTTAAAACTAATTCGACCAAAGAAATTTTCAAGTGGATCTTGGTTTATATTTCTTGGGTAGAAATAATCGACTGAAAATTTGTTAAATAACAATTTGGATAATCGTATAAAGCTTTCAAGAGTTGTAATCCAACCCTGTAGAGACGGCACCTTAACATGACGATGTTTTCCTGACTGGAGAGCAACTTTACTATTTTTATCAATGAAATGGATGTCTTTAATTTTTCTTATAGAATCGACCCAAAGTTGGTGGTGTTGGGAATTAGGTTTCACGGCACTCCTTAATTTTCCTCTTTTTGCTCCACCTGCATAGCCATTCACGCTGTCAAACAACTTGTCAAAGAATTCTTTTACATCTGCTGTAGTTGCCATAGTTGTTGCCTCTTCTATGTCACGTAATTTATCTAAAAAAATATTACATCATCCTCAGTTTAGCAGATAGATGCTGAATGTAATTATGTGCATAAATACAAATTCTTACTCAATTTAATTTAATTTTTAACAACAGAATAGCTCAGAGTTCTAGTAGATTAATTGCTGATTTTTCAATCGTCAGATAACTCTTATCTGAGGAATAAATATTTGACTTGACAGATTTTGTATGAAAAATATGTCAAAGCCACATATTTATTCCCCAGTTAAAAGTTATCTGACGATTGAAAAATCAGTCCTAAAAAAAAGAATCACAAAATAGTCTGGGAATCTCAGAAAAAGGAAGCCTATGGAAATGGCATAAGCATGTATTTTGCCTGCATACATAAATAAACAAACCCGTTGACAAACATGGCGGATTAGGGATGCTCACTTTTCTCTAGCTAATCGATAATATCGATATATCGAAGTATGCAGGATGAGTGAATGGTAGGTAAAGTGAGACAAGACTATAAATGAACGTGGGCGTTGCTGGTAAAGGAGAACTGTCAAAATGTCGTTTTTGTATGATGGCAGCGTTAGTTCCTTTTCTCGCCACGTTCATTTAAAGCCTTGTCGATTTTTAGTTGGTATGCACCTAGCAGAGTAGCACCTAGCGTAGATCCATACTTAATATTATAAATTCGAAAGTGTGTCGGTCTGTCTGTCTGTCTGTTACCTCTTCACCTCCAAACCATAGAGACATGGGTGCTTAAATCTACCACTGTCATGGACACGAGATAATTACTGACAACAACATTACAAGTCAATTTTACAGTAATGCTATCCACATAGGAAGATGGCTAAGTAAAAGAATCTCCGGATCCGGTTTCAGTTAAGACTGAACCGTTCTCGAACTGAATTTTTTCAATAACCGGTCGCCTCCGGTGCTGGATCCGACTCCGTTTATTAAAAAGGAACAGAATATAAATTTCAATTGGAAGGTAGAGCATATATTGTATTATCTATGAGCAGGTAGTAACGGCAATTATAGTTAAACAAACAACCATTATAAAAAAAAATATATTTATACAATTACGCGATTAAGACCCATGTAGGTACTATATTATAATAAAGGTGATAAGTTCTTTTCAGATACAAAATTCTTAATGATTACAAAATATGTTATTCATTGCGAAATAAAATAATTTTATTAAAACAGTTCCTAAAAGAAATTTTTTCTGTACACTTTTTACCGACATATCTGAATCTGATGTCAAGGTAAGTTTTTACTACTGATTTAATTAATAAAAATTTATGCTTTGAATCATGTTCGCTGGAGTCCGATGAGAATATTTTAGAATATTCTTCAATTTTCTCTATTAAGAACGAGTACCTATATGTAGAGAGAGTATTTTTCATTATTACTTTTCCTAAAATTGCTTTTGAGTATCTTCTCGGTTTTAAGACAAATATTTCCTAGGTCTTTTGAAGGATAAATAAGGCCTCCGCGTGTTGAATTTGAACATGATGGTTTATCCATAGTGTTCGCTCTGTCAATTGATGCAAATTGGGATGGATTGTTTGCCTGAAAGAAAAAAATAGTATAAGATTGGATATAATAATAATAATCATTTTTGCAGGCAATAAACACATAAAATATATAGATATGTGGTACGGTATATATAGATATGTGATGATGAGTGGTACGGAGGGGGGTTTTCCTCATCCAACCAATCCATCTCACCACCAAAATCGTGGGGCATGATTCTAAACTTTAGCCAAATTAACTGTGTCCGACTAGCCGCTTTCATTATTGCCAGACTATAATATTCTGGTTTTAAAAATATTATGTATTTCTATTAACATTATTTTATTTACAAACTTAATCAGTTCTTGCAAATAGCTGAAAAAACTGATGAAATTATTTAGTTTCCGTTCATCATGAAGACTTTTCTAGACATAAATTTCAACAAATATAATTTCACCAATGTTCTTTATAAATTGCTTACCTTTGCGAATATTGTTGGGATCATCATCATGGCATCATCACTCAGTCTAACTATGTTGAGTTTTATTGAACGCACTCTCTTCAAAGTGCAATGAGCACACATGAATATCTTTAGTTCCAGGCCGGATATTTTCCGAGCTAATATTTTCTAACCATTTCTTTTGCTGGAACTCATTTTTTGGTAAACTAAAATAACAAAAAATACTTTAAATACCGAACTATGCACCTAATAACTAATTTATCGATAACGTTCAATGTTCGAATATGGACAACACTATCAACCATTTATATGTTTACGAAACGAAGGAAATATTGAGAATATAGCGGATTTATGTACCTCACAACTGAGATAACTCAAAGTAATAGATTTTTAAACACTTTATATCAAATAACTAAACAATAGACAACAATTTACGGAAATGTTAGCCACTTACCGGTGAAAGGTTAGATTCGGCCTGTTTTTGCTTTTGCATAGGCCACAACTTACTACGGAGCACTTCATGGCACCTATTATAGTTAATTCAGAGTTATTTTACAGTTTTGCATAGTAATTAAATCGAAAATCACACGAAAACCACAAAAATCTCACAACGACGACATTTGACATGTCAACAAAGCGGTAGACCTTAATGGCGTCCGTGACAGCAGAAGTAATCAAAGCCAATGAAGGGGGCGCTGATAAAAATATTGTAGATGCTTATTTCTTACGCAAAACTCTTTTCATAAGAAAGAGACAGGTAGCCTATTATTATTGCCGTGTGAAATTGAACTATTAGTACAATTCCATAGGCTTCCTTTTTCTGAGCTGGGAATCGAACCCTAGCAATTTGTCAATAATGCAAAAATGTCATTCGAATTGACATTATTAGAGTCAAGATAGATACATAATAATATATTGTTTTACAACAAAAGAAAAAACTTATTTAACTTAATATGTGCTGTTGTAGGGGATCAAACCTAGCTAAAACAATTTTTCAGTCAGTCAGTTGGGTATGAGGCGATAATATAAAGTTTATATAATAAATAATTAAAATTACAAAAAGGGGTTCTATTCCCACATTATAATTTTTTAATGTTTTAAAACATATCTTCCAAGAAAAATATAATTTACCAATCAAAATACCAAGTATTTTGATTGGTAAATTATTTAAGTGCCGTTTTTATTTAAGTTATAATTTAGGTTATTAATTAAGTGCCGTTCTCGTGTCCAGCCTGTATATATCAAAGGCCGCTGTCTTGAAGAAGACTTGTAGCCAGTTCTTAGTACCGTTGCTGGATTTGCAGGCTGGTCCGTGATAAACGTGCTTTAGTCATGCAGATAAATTGGTTTTACTGTAAGTACTTACCCACATTTTCTGGTACTGATACAACAGCTGAGTTATGTGTACATATAGCATTTTGAAATTCAGCAACTTCTTTCACTTCCACGGTAGAAGCTGATGGCTGTTCTGAGGATGAAACTGAAAAATATATATAATAAATACGTAAATAAATACAATTCAAAAAATAACTCGGGGTTTGTATTAATAATAATCAGATAATATCAATAACACACCATTTTCCACTAGCAATGATGATGTAATTTTATCATCTGCTGTATGTTCTTTAAAATATTTATGTTCCACATGCAATCCTGAAAAAAAAATCTTGCTCCTTAAAATAATTATATTCTAATGTAACACCCCATTCTGGAAAGCATTCATTATGTCACGTTAAATATCATCAAAATATATTTAAAAGCAAGCTATATAGACTTTTGTCACTGGTAGTAAGCAAATAACATAAATAGAGAGTTTTACCTTACAATAAAACTTACCTATTATTTTTCCTGAGATATCCGGAATCCATCTTGAGTCAAGCACCCGTCTTTCTGTCGATTTCCGGCTACTTACCTCCTTCCACGTACGGCAGATGGCGCTAGTGTCGCGGATTTGAGACGGTTGCGCGCCTAACTGACTTTCTTCATTATGAAGCTCGAGATGTACCAGGTAGGGATTACCTGGATTCCGGATATCTCAGGAAAAATAATAGGTAAGTTTTATTGTAAGGTAAAACTCTCTATTATTTGTTCCGTCTTCGATATCCGGAATCCATCTTGAGTGATGTGTTTGTTATCTCCTGGTATACATACTGCAAATTTAAAGAATTTGAAAATGATGCCATAATGTGTTATTTGAATACATCATTTAATATTAATTAGACTTAATTACATCAATTCAAAATTTTTACTTAGGTCCAAAATAATTAAAAATAAGAAAGAAAAAGCCTTTCTCACATTGATCAATATTGGATTACATCAATCCACCCGAGATCAGCCAGGCCTCCAGGTTGATTGATTCTACTGCAGGAGGGCGCTTGCCTGTGACCGTGTCGATCAGTACATTGCGTAGATTCGGGATTGAGTGTGGTATCTGTAACGCTCGACGTTGTAAGTCGCCTCGCCAAAAAACTTTGTTCCACTTGGGTACTATGAGAATGTATCGACCAATTTGCGTGTTCAAATGAGCTAATACTTGCGGAATTAGGTTTGGTGGTGGAAACAGCCACGCTAGATCGAACCTCCACTGGCGACTCAAGGCATTGCAGAACTGTGCTCGGGGGTCCCGTAGATTTAGTGTCGCATAGCTCGGAACTACGTGGGCTGTCGCGGACGCAAAGAGATCGATTTGTGGCATCCCCCACATATGAAAGAGCATCGAAGTCGCTGCTTCTGTCAAATGCCATTCTGGGCATTTCTTCCCTCGAGACTTCCCGCGTCTACGTCTCCGTTAAATCTTCCCGGGAAGTACTGTGCTGTCAAAGATACATTAAACTCGTCCAGTAGCGAAAGAAGTTGTTGTGTCAGTTGCAGTAACTTTTTGGATTTCGTACCACCTTCCTTGTTAATGTAGGCAACTACAGTGCAATAGGGTATTATCCTATGATGAAAATATACATCAGATTGTTGATATTTTATCGCTAAACATTAATTTAAACCACTTTAACCAACTTTTTACATAAAAATATGTATGATTTTTATAAAATATCAAAAATAAAATTATGAATTTTTCACGTTTCACCACGTGACTAAAAACGCACGAGATTGGAATGTGACGTCATATTCTTGTACTTCTTCTTCTTTTTTTTTTTTTTTTTTTCTTAATGGCCTCCCGATTTCCATATAGAATGGCCAGCATCAGAATCGTTAACGTCATGCGTCAGCGAGTAATAGCCACTTTTTCCCATTTCAGCGTTCTTTGGTATGGTTACAGAGATTTTCCCCGGTGTTTTAATAGATGTATTAGTGCACTTTGGCACTGCGCACCATTTATAAGGCATTTTTTAAAGGGCTTAAAACATTTATTTACAACGTAAACAGTAGGTATTTGGCATTTTCAGTGTAATTTGACACTTGACACTTGACAGTTACAATGTTACAAGAATGTGACGTTATGACACAGTAATAAAGCGTTTTCGCGCCTATAATATTAATTTAAAATTTTAGGCTAATTTGCAAGGAAAAGAAAGAAATTCACGAAGAATGGTTCAAACTGCCAATGTATTTTAGTATTAGGAACGATTTGACATACCTTTTAAAAACTTGGAAAATACCCTATTGTCCGTCTGTAATAATACCTGTGCATTCTGTAGTTGATGGCTCTCTTGGGCGACCGCTGCGTGAACGGCGTACAGCTCTTTCAGGTTTACGTGCCAATCTTTTTGTTCCTGCTTCCACCTTCCTGCCATCTTCTTTTCTCCAAGCTGCGCACCCCAACCGATGTTGGACGCGTCGGTCGTTAGGAAGTGAGTTATCGGGTTCGGGTGTATCGGTAATGTCCCGTCTGCTTCCTTTATCCACCAAACCATCTCCTGTAGCGCAGGGTCAGGTATAGAAGATTTTCGGTATGGATGTTTGGTAGACAGATGTCGACTGTAGTACTGCAGTGTTCGACAGTGTAGACGACCTCGGCGAACGACGAATGTGGCGAAGTTGAGTCTTCCCATTAGGGACTGGGCCTGTCTGAGAGACCAACTGCCAACCGAAATTTGGTGCTGAAGTGCCCTGCGTAGCGTTAGGCACTTGGGCTCCGACAAGGACCTCGTGTTGTGAGTGGTGTCCCAGGTGACGCCCAGAAATTCTAGGCGTCGCGTCGGAGCCAGCACACTTTTCTCCCAGTTCACCATCCAACCGAGTAGCTTCATCGTGGCGATGGTAAAAGCTACTTGCTCGGTCAAATGGTCGACGGACTGATGGGCTAGGAGGAAGTCGTCCAGATAGACCACACACCTGATGCCGTGAGACCTGAGGTATTCGGCGACCCAATTGGTTAAGGTAGCAAACGTTCGTGGTGCTGACGCCAGACCAAAGGGTAGGCAGGTCATTTGGAGCAGTTCGCCTTCGTAGCTCATCCTCAGGAACCGACGGTGCTTCTCGGAAATGCTCAGATGAAAGTACGCTTGGCTTAGGTCTAGCTTCGCCATCCAGTCTCCTTTCTGCAAGAAACTCGGTACTCTAAAGTGGTTGAAAAGTTGAAAGGGCTTTATTTCCAGAAATTGGTTGAGCGTCTTCAGATTGAAAATCGGCCGAAAGCTGTTGTCTGGTTTAGGCACTAGAAAGAAGGTCGAGATATAGCTGGGAGTGACCTCGGCCCTCTCTAAGATTCCTTGTTTCAGCATGCTCTGAATTTGTTGTGACATATCGAAGCTCTTTTTGGTCTCGTATGCTTTCAAAACCGTCTTTCCCGGATAAATTAAAGGTGGTTTTCGAATGAACGGTATTAAAACCCCTTTCAAAAGTTGACAAATGTGATCCGGTACTCCTAACCTTTTCCAAACACGCTGATATTTCACGAGACAGTCTCCTCGAAATTTCGGCCAGTCATTAGTGATATCGGTTACTTGGTGAACTTGCTTTTGTTCGCGGTTTATTTCTGCTATCGCGCTTGTTTTTATAGTTTGATGCAATAATAGCTCGTTTATTAGATGGTTGTTCCGATTTTCGATTGTTTGGTTTTGATTTGTTGTACGATCGAAAAAACGTGTCGGACTGCTTATGATTAGCAGAGCTAGTAGCAGAATAATGGGCAGGTGCAGCGCGTCCCGTGTAACGGTTTTGTGTGGACGGACCTGCCATGGGAGCGAGCTTATCGGCCCCCCCAATTTTTTGGAGGTACGACGATAAAATGTCTTTATCGAATAAAAATTCTCCATCTGGAGGAATTTTTTGTAACGCACTGCTGTGATATTCTTCAGGTATTGTCTCAACACTGCTTCTCTACGCGCGTTAATATAATCGGCCCGTCGGCCGCATACAATTTGTAAAATATCGTCCGAAACTTTTGTGTAACCGGATTCCTTATTAAACAATTGTTCAATTTTATCAAACAAAGATGTAGGAGTTAAATTTTTATCATTATCCGTAGCCCAATTTATCAACGACTGTAAATTACTACGTAACTCGTCCTTTTGCTTTAAAATAGCATTTGAAATCGAAGCAAAACTACGTTCGGTTAAATAGAGGCGCAATGACCTTTCGTCCGTAGCCGATGGGGCGAAACGCCTAAGTTCGTCGTTAACGTTCATCTCGATAAAGCCCGGAACAGTAGCATATTTCTTTTGAGCGTCCGAAAAACGAATACAATTCCAGTCGCTACTCTTAAATTTTTGTAAATCAAAAATTCTCTTATAATGTTCGTCATTCGATTTTGGAAACAAAGGATCTTTCACTGTAGTGAATAGACAAATTTAACACTTGCGCAGGCTTTTGCGGCGGCTGCAACTCGAGAGTATTGTTCGAAACCGCGGCGGGAATATTTATCGAACTACCGCCCGTAACGTTTATGTCCGACGCATGCACTCGCGTATCACTATAACTACACGCGATTAAGTTAGTCAAATACGAAACTTGTTGCGATAAATGTTCAAATTGTTCATTACTCACATGGCGGGAACGTTTACTTACGGTGCGGAAACGTTTGTTTCCGCGTGGGTCCGAATCGACCCCATGCTCCAAAGACGACGATGACGATGAATTGTCCGTAGATTCTCTCGAACGGGAAGACTTCCTCTTACGCGGAGTGGAATCCTTTGACTCGCTCATGATTTCGTCTTCCAGTGGAAGGAGATGCTACATTTATCGCGAAGTAAAATTACGAACACGTGTTCGGCAAAGAAAATCTTTAATCGCGAAAATTTATTATTAAATACTAAATATGATTTCACTTTTTATTATTTAACATTACTTTCAAATTAAATGATATTAAATTGTAGCAATTAGCAAAATTTACGTAACAAAAATTTTTTGCCGATATTCACGACATGAAAAACGACGCCATAATGAAGAAAGTCAGTTAGGCGCGCAACCGTCTCAAATCCGCGACACTAGCGCCATCTGCCGTACGTGGAAGGAGGTAAGTAGCCGGAAATCGACAGAAAGACGGGTGCTTGACTCAAGATGGATTCCGGATATCGAAGACGGAACAAATAATAATTTATATATTGTCTAATGCCATGTGGATTGGATAATGAAATATTCAAATCAAACCAATTTATTTATACACACATAAAAATAGATACAAAACAAATTAAATAATATATATCACATCAATCTGATCCCATGCTAAGTTGAACTTGTGTATCACATACAGTATCATACATACATAACTTATATTTTTTAAATCAATTAATATTTATTTTCTTACTTTATAGCTACATTGAACAGTTTGCTTCCTGCATATAGGTACATTATAGTTATCTATAGATAGTAGGTATGTTGTTTGCCAGAATATAATTATTATAGCTAAATAAAAAAAAACGACTAACCTGCTGAGGCAAGAGGTACACCGTGACTTATTTCATCGCTTGTAAATATACAAGGATATGACCATCGGAGTCTTTTACCCTTACGGTCAAACTGAGTTTTATCAAAATGTTTTTCACATACGTATTTTCGTAGTAATTGCTCTTTAGAGAGTCCAATGAGGAGGGAATTCGTGGGCACTAGGAAAGACATCCACAAATTTCTAAGTTCATCGTTCTTGGGGAAACAAAAATACCGGTTAACACTGCTTGTTGCATTGCAACCACCAACACAGCACTTTTTGTTCTCCATGACGGCTTACAGTTTTATCTCAAACGTCTGAGGAAAAATTGCTTTTCAAGGACTTCAACTCAGTAAAATACGAGGAGGTGCGACTTGATAAACGGGAATTCAACTCAGAAGTTTTCAACAAACACTCGAAAGAAAGTTTGAACTTTGAATCAAACTGCAAAAGCAATGACACATGTTTTGACATGAATGATATTTGACGTCTCAAAATGGCGGCGAAGAACCCGCGACAGTAGCGCCAATACGCAACAATTGGAAACAAAGCTGTCCGAGCCCTGGAACTTGTCGACGCCGCCATAGTGATTTTGAGGTTATTATGTCATGTGTCAAAATTGCGCGCTATCTATGGGGACACGTTTTAAAACAACACACAGTTTGGAGATGTGTATTTTTAAACCATACCGTATTTAGATGCCCTTGTATAAGAGTATTAGAGTGTTAGGACATGTATGGTATTTTGACAACATGTAGCTAGACCTTTAAGGAATAAAATTCGTTCAGAAACTTAATTTTCCAAAAATGTGTCATGTGTTGATTTAAAATCACACGATTCAATTAGGTAGTAAGCTTGACTCTCTTTTTTACCCGACTACGCGAGCAAAAAAGGATGGTTATGATTTTAGAAACAAAGCTGTCCGGGCCCTGGAAATGAGTGACGTACGTCTGTCACTCGCGGGCGGTGAAGAGCGAGACGTTGCCCTACTTCACACATGTAAAGGACAGTTATTGTTTCAGTTATATTCGTGACCATCATTGATAATTGCCCGTTGACTACGATTATCCTATCTTCCCCTTGTACCTCCCCGGCTTAGCTAGTCTCGGCGCCGAGGGTCGCGGGGGGAATCCTGTGTTAGACAGATCCGGGACACTTGCCATTGATATCAAAAAATCTTCCCCTACACATTTACCGCTAACGCTAGGGGGGGGGGACTAATACTTTAATTTACAAACCGTATCCTCCAAGCCTTGGATGTAATAACAAGTAACGTTCTTTGCAGGTACGTTCCTGCTGCGCGACTCGGCGCAGGAGGAGCACCTGTTCTCGGTGTCGTTCCGCAAGTACGGGCGGTCGCTGCACGCGCGCATCGAGCACTACCAGCACCGGTTCAGCTTCGACTCGCACGACCCCGCCGTCTTCGCCGCATCCACCGTCACCGGCCTCATAGAGCATTACAAGGTACAAACTTATTTTAAGTGAAATTTCCTTAGCAGCGTTGGGAGAGAAATTTAAAGGTCGCGCGCGACACGCGTCAAGTGTCGCGACTCGATTTTGGATATAACACCACCTGTCGGAAACTACTTATAGGTACTTCTTATTCAGTTCAATTACAGTTCAGTACAGGCGCTTAAATAAAATAAATAAAAATATATTTATTAAACACAATAACTATTTTTTTAAGTGATTAAAAGTGCTTAGATAGGCGCCGCCCATATTAATCTTAAATGAGTAGTGCGATGTTGTAAAACAATGTTTCTCCAAGTTAGATAAAATAACTTCACTTCACTTTATAACTTCACTTTTACAATACCATGCTTATCACAAAACTTTTACCGGAAAGCAGAACAATAACTAACGCACCAAGCAGCAAGGCGTGGATTTTTTTTTACATTTGTGGTATAGTCAACACATTATAGAATTTACCACATATCACTCCCACTTAAATTTTATAATAATTATAATAGTAAGCTTAATTCTAACTCCAAACCTATATATTAAAAAAAAATTAAACTTAACTAAAGAATTAACTTCTCAACTTAAAAACTTAATAAGTATATTTTAATATTAAACTTAGCAAGCTCAATTTATATTCAGTACTTGATATCTGTTATTAATAAATTTACCAGGAGGAAAAGTTTTTTTAGAAAGTCTGCAAGTTGGTCTGAACTGTTGACATATTGAATATTTATAACATTTTGTTCTACCTTTTCTCTTATGAAATTATACCTTATATCTATATGCTTTGTTCTTTTGTGGTAAACGGGGTTATGAATTAGTTTAATAGCGCTCTGATTATCTATACATACAGTTACCACCGATTGTGGCTCACCAATATCAATTAATAATTGTCGAAGCCATAAGATCTCTTTAGCAGCCTCACTTGCAACCATGTATTCTGATTCTGTAGTTGATAACGCCACAGTATTTTGCTTTCTGCTAGCCCAAGTTACAGGCGCACCATTCATCATAAAGATATATCCTGTGTTAGATTTCCTACAATCAATATCTGCAGCAAAATCAGAATCAGAAACAAGTTCTTTGTTACAATTATAAGTGGTACAAACATCACTTGTCCTTAACAAGTAACAAATAATTCGTTTAACAGCATTTACGTGATCTTTACTAGGATTATTTAAATATCTACCAACTAAATTCAAAGAATAAGAAATGTCAGGCCTAGATACGGTTGATACAAACATCAGGGCTCCCACTGCTTCCTTATATGAAAAATCAATATTATTACTCTCATTATCATTTTTGTTTAAGATAACATTATGGTCAGCAGGGGTGCTACAAGGATTGGCGTCTGACATGTTGAATCTATTTATAATTTGCTTTATGTACTGTTTTTGACATAAACTAATCATTCCATCATTTTTAGTAATTTCTATGCCAACAAACATAATATTTTGCTTTAAAACTTTTATCTTGAAACTTTGTTTCAAATCATTTATAATATGCAACAATATATTTTTACTTTTTGACAACAACAAAGCATCATCGACATACAAGATCAAGATAACCTTATAGTTATTAAAACAACCAATAAAAATACAGTTGTCAGAGGGGCACATTTCAAAACCGTAAGTAATTAGGAAAGATGAGAATTTCCTATTCCAACAGCGTGATGACTGTTTAAGCCCATATAAGGATTTTATTAACTTACAGACTTTTCCTGGCTCAGGATGGACCTCCTCTGGTACCTCCATATCTTCTGACAACTTGCCATACAAAATGCGGTTTTGACATCAAATTGTTGCAGTTCATAATTTTCACGGGCTGCAAGTGATAAAAAAGATAATGGAATCAAATCTTGTGGTTGATGAAAAAGTTTCTTTGTAATCGACATCCTTAGTTTATGTAAACCCACGTGCACAAAGTCGCGCTTTGTGTCTTTCTATATCACCATCTGAGTTTCTTTTTACACTAAATACCCATTTAGAAGTCACTGTTTTCTCATTATTTCTACTTCCAGGTTTTATTTTCTTTTTGTGACTGTAACTCTTCGCTTATTGGGCGGGGAGCGGGCAGCGGGGGCGGCAGCAACGATGTTCGTTGACCCGTCGGATAATGCTGACGGGCTAAACGTGACCGAGGGCCTGCAATCTACCTCGAACTTTGGTCAGTTCTTGCTTCAGGAACTTGATGTCCTTCAGTAGGCTGACGACGTCGACGTGGTCCAGTGTCACGGGCGGCAGCTTATGCAGATTTTTCGCTACAAAAGCTGGCACCTCATCCGGATCCGTCTGCTTCAGCAGGGAGATGATATCCTGCACGCTTCTTTCGGTTCCATCTCTCCGTCGCGATGGCATGTTCGCGCTCTGGCCGAGCGTCTCGTACAGCAAGTGCTTGCCTTCGCAAATCTCCTCGCTGGTGAAAGATGACTTGCAAAACTGCATTATGGACTTCGTCCATGGTGTCGATGGCATGCTGGATAAACGCCAGCAACTCATTGACCACGAGCGCCATGATCACGTGCAGCGGCAATCAGCCGCGCGATTCGCGAAAATATTAATTAAATAATTAATATTTGCTGCATGTGTATAACGCGGAGCGCGTCCGTTCGCGAGCTCGACACATTACACACTGATAATATATACATGTCTATAGCTGGTGGCAGTTGGCACCGTCTTTAAATAAGACGAAATATCTTGCTCCGGATACAGACGTATGTTCTATGGGTCCACATACGTCACTGTAGGTTAAATCACCAGGTTCACATTTTCCTCGATGAGATTTATGAAATGACAAGCGGCTCCGTTTGCCGTCGCCTCAAAAACAAAGTTAATGTCATTTGTTAACTTTTCTGGAATGGCACCCTTCTTGCTCATATTTTGCACTTCCTTCAAGTGTAAATGTCCCAAACGTTCATGCCAGATTTTTAAACTTGACTGGGCTAAATTAGAATCTATTTGCACTATAGTTTTAATATTTACTTCATATAGATTATTCTCCTTCAATGTAGCAGTCATAACAACTAATAATCTTTCAGTATTAAGACCTCATTATACTTCTTAATTATAACAAAGCCTTTCCTGGTAACGAAACCTTCAGAAAACAAACTCCTGCGTAACTCTGGTACATAAAGTACAATTTCTAGAATACTTTTTTTGCCATTTGTCATCCACGCGTCTATTAATGTATTTCCGTGTCCTTGCACCACTAGCTCCTTTTTATTTCCCAATCTCACTGTTTTATCACCACTATTCTGGCCATAATCATATAACTCACTGAAATAATCGCGCCTGTGTGACATGTGTGCAGATGCACCACTGTCAAGTATTCATGTGTCTATATCAGTTTCAGACTGTAAACATTGCTCGACACTGAATGCAAGCATCTTTTGCTCTTAAGGTTTTCTCCCAGACTTCTTAGGGGCTCGGCAATCTCTGGCGAAATGCCCTCTCTTGTTACAGTTATAACATATAAAACGATCCTGATTGTTTTGGCTGGATGTTGAACTTTGGTGTACATTGACATTATTCTGAAACTTTCTTTGTGTTTTAGAATTTTTCATGGCAAGTAAAGCACTTTCTGATTCTTCTTCATTTATCAAGCTCGCTTCCTCGTCTAACAATCTTGCTATTAAATTTTGGATTGTTTGTGAATGTGGGTCTAATGACATCCATGCCTGACGCAGAGACCGATACATTGCAGGCAGCGTACCTAATATTTTTGTCATTATTGCTGTATTACTTATTTCCTCGCCAGTCTCCTTTGATTGTTTCGCTAAATTCTCGACTTTCGAAATATGCTGTGCAATGCTATCGGTCGGTGACATCTTATATTGATAGAATTTCTCGTGCACCATCATTTTGTTAAGCTCCGATTTTTGTTCGTAAATCGACACCAACTTTGTCATCATTTCTTTTGCCGTTTCACAATTTTCAATCAATGAGATTTGGTTTAACACACACTAACACGTTTAGCAGCATTTACATGTTGCCTTTTAGGACAGTTTACTATATCTGCTCAATAGGTTTACTATAAAACTAATGTCTGGACGTGAAACAGAACATAAGAACAATAGCGAACCTATTAATTCTCTATAAGGAAAGTCTACAATCTCTTCATCTACATTATTTGAGATTTTTACATTTACATCAGATGGAGTTTTTACAGGATTGGCATCATTAATATTAAACCTGTTTATAATTTGTTCAATATAATTTTTTGATGAATTAGAATGTAATTACTTTCTTTCACTATTTGAATACCCACAAAGTAGGTTAAATTTAATTCTTTAATTTTAAAAGCTTGTTTATATACATTAAAATTTGTTTAGTCAAGTCTTCACTTGGAGAAACTACCAAACAATCATCTACAAAAATTAATGAGAAAACTTTGCTGCAATTAAATTCTCCTACATAAATACAATTATCTGCTTGAGATTGTATGAAACCATATTCTTTTAGAAAATTTGATTTTTTTTTATTCCAACACCTGGATGCTTGCTTAAGACCATAGAGAGCTTTATTTAATTTTAAAATATGATCTTTACTTACTGACACTCACTCTGGAACCTCTAAACATATGTCCTCATCCAGATCACCATTTAAAAAGGCTGTTTTAACATCAAACTGTTTGATTGCATAATTATATTTGGCAGCCGGAGAAAGAATAATTCTAGTGGAGATGACCTTATAGTCGGTGAAAATGTCTCTTCATAATCGATGCCTTTTACTTGTCTGAATCCTTGTCCACATAAACGAACTTTGTATGTTGTAACCTCCTCGTTTTCATCTCTCTTTATGGCAAAGACCCATTTAGTTGTGATAGTTCTTTGGTTTGTTCTTTTGACTACCATCCAGGTCTTATTATCTTTAAGTGCTTCAATTTCTTCATTCACAGCTTTAGACCACTTATCCTTAATGGCATCTGCATATGTAGATGGCACTGTAAATTCCACGAAGTTTGCTTGATAATTTCTGTTCATTCTAGGTCTTAGATTTATTTGTCTTTCTTCAAGATCTTCGATGTCTCGAGAAGGTTCATAACTGGGGTCATCATTATCGTGACAGCTGTGCATACTTTCAGCTGTACCTTCTGATGATAAATTGTCATTGATATTTTCATTATTTTCTTGTGTATCTACTACAGTTTCATTACCCTCAGTGTATGTGTCTTCATCAATCAGAATTGTTGATATATTTCTTCTTATTTCTGGGGCTTTGTCCTCATCGAAAATTACATTTCTCGATATTTTTATTTGTTTGTTCTGTATATTAAACATTCTACAATTATTGTCTAATTTCTTTCTTAGCTGATCTGGAGTTTGCACATATCCTTCACTTCCACCAACATGACTCATCTGAGGTTTGACACCGGTCCATGATTCAAAAGGTGTTTTATTTGGAGACTGACTTGATGAGGTCCTGTTTAGTAAATACACAGCTGTATTGCTGACGCATTATAACGCCTTCAGAAAATAAATTTCTCTTCAAACTTGGGACGTAGAGCATATCATTTAATATTCCTGAGTGCCACTGTCCATTGACAAACCTTTCTATCATTATTCTTCCAATTCCACATACTTAAACCAAGTGTTCATTGCCTAGCGTCAGTGACTTTATTTCACTGGCGGTTTCACAGTTTTCTATTAAAGTTATTTGGTTCAAGTCCATGTTTGACGTTATTATGAACATTGCCATTCCATCGTTTTTTACCCATGTGGAACATAGTCTCCTTCTGGTTTTGGCTCGGCTATGTCGATACCTTTGGCTTTTAAACCGCATTTCATTTCGAACTTCCACTGACGAAAATTACTTCCGTCAAATTTTTCCACACTCATTGACCGCGTGTCCATCTTGGAGGTTAGTTTACTTTAGACCGAATATTTTTCGCAATAACTTATTGTTGTTCTGATCTTTAATTTTAAGTGTTTTTCTGGGCCAAAAACCTATTGAATATTGAATTTATTAAGGGATTCGAAGTATAATAGATGAAATTGAGATTTTCTGTATTGCGACGTACCTAACACTTTATTTTTCAAAGAAAAAAGATCAACTAGCGACAAGGATATAGATACAGATAATACAAAATTGTTTGTAAGTGCTGCCCTCTTACAAATCCACCACTGAATCTTATTTTAAAATGTTAAATAAAATTATATATTTAACACCACGCTTATCACAAAACTTTTACCGGAAAACAGAACAACAACTAACGCACCAAGCGGCAAGGCGTAGAACTATTTTTTTTTACATTTGTGGTATACAGTCAAGACATTATAAAATTTCCACATAACAGGAAAAAAAGTACACCTTGTGTCATAATACTCTATTTCACGTCATTATTATACCGTGTTTCTCATGAAATGGAGTAAAAAAATCACCCAGTATAATATAGGTTTAAGAGGAACTTGCCTTTTTTATTTAACATGATGAACCTTTACCCTAGAGACTATTAATTACTTAATTATTATTCACGCAAGTTAATATGTGATTTTCCCAGGACCCGGCGTGCGTGATGTTCTTCGAGCCGATGCTGACGGCGCCGCTGCCGCGCTCCGAGCCGTTCAGCCTGCAGCAGCTCGCGCGCGCCGTCATCGTCTCGCACACCACATACGACGGTATTAACTGCAATTACACATTGATTCCACAAAAAAACTTAAGCCTTTTCATCCGTTATTGCATGATATAAGTATTCTCCGAGCGAAATATAACTCCCACACCGATATCGATGACGGTGGCCAGTTTCACTGAAACCAGGCCAGTTACTCAGGAGTACATTTTATAGTGCCCAAGTGTGTTCCCGTCTCTTCCTTTACTCTCATAATCCAGTGGCACGGATAACCGACGGCACGACTGACGAGAGATCAGGCGCAGGTCCAACTTTTTAAGTCAGGTGACATGCCCATCCGACGCATGGATCATCTTTCTTGTCAGACAATCAGGTGATTACTGATCAGCCTGCATTGTCTTAACCAAACTTGGAAACAACATTTTTTGTTGTTCCTATGCTGGAATCGAACCTACGACCTCCGAGTCGAGAGCCAATGCTCTAACCACTAGACCACGAAGGCTGTTTCGAGCGAAATAACCCCTTAAAATACTGTAGTGACTCGGGCAGTCGATTTTTTTAAATGTCGTATGCCCAAGCACATACGGCGTTCTCTTTCGGCATCGACCTTCCGTTGGACGCTTTGACATAATTAACATATAACATGTAATGAACTATTTAATTAGAGAAACACGTTCTGTTTCACTACTACGTATGTGTTTAGTGTTTTGTGTCGTCACATCCTTGCCCGGCCTTGCCGGAGCAAGGAAGTTACTTCGAGGTGTTTTCATTAGTGAGAGGTAGAAATAAAAAAAAAAACGTATATTTAAATCAACTTTATTTATCAATCTTAACGGTTTAGTTTATGATATTGCTAGATTACGTTTTCTTAAGCCAATTACTGAAAATAATTTAAAAAAAAATCAGACATTTCATAGTCCATACCTACTTGTTAGTAACAAAAATCTTAATACCTATGTTAGTAACTACAAACTAAGTAAACTCCTTCAATTTATGAAATTAAATATCGAGTCAAGTAGCCTATTAAACTAATATATTTATAATGTGAATTGTGCTTTCATCCAGGTGTGGAGCAGCTGCCGCTTCCGGGGCGGCTGCGCGCGTACCTGAAGGAGTACCACTACCGCCAGCGCGTGCGCGTGCGCCGCCTGGAGCCGGACGCGCCCGCGCTCGTCTGCTAGCACCCGCCGCGCGCGCCGCCGCCGCGCCGCGCCGCCCGCCGCGTGGCGCCCGCGCACACCATGACGTTTACCACAGTACGGTACTCCCCCCGCTACTAGACTAGCGCGGCAAGACTATTGTATGGCAGTGACAGACTGTTTACTGTATACTGGTGCTCACCAACGGTGATATCTCGAGGTGCATATTGCATTCACAACTGCTAGTTCTCACATCTTGTTTTGCTGTGTTGTTAACTTGTTACACAATGGTACAGTTCGCGAGGTAAGTTGCGCTTTGCATTCATGTATGTGTCACTTAAATAGTGTAGGTCTGGCGTCCGGTCTGAGTCGTGACGCGGCCGTTGCTCTGATTTGAAAACGGATTCACCGTTTAGTACCTTTTTTTACGACTTTTTGACCACCAGGGCGCGATGCGTATTTTACGTGCTATTAATCAATTAAGTCTTAAGGTGGGACGAAACGACGCGACGCGATTCGTGTCTACTGGTAATATCGCAATGGAGTGCTGCATAAAGTAGACAGTAGTTCCGCAGCCGCGAAGTGATTTACATCTCATACAATAGGGGGGAGACGGGAGTAGACTAAATCTAAAATATTTAGTTTCATTAATATTTTCAGAAATATTGAGGAATTACAACTTATTATTAGAAACATAATATTAGAAATAAGATTACTATTCATTTATGAAATAAAAAAATCGATCTATTTCAATGCAAAGCTCAGCTTAGGCCTAATGGAATGTACCTCCTGTACTCAACGTAGTGTACTCAACGTAAAATAACATCATTTATGCACTTTAAGCTTAACTATTAACAATTGTCATTGGATACCTGAATAAGTGTTATGTCGATGATTAAGTGTTTTGACTAAAAATGTAATACACCAACGGAAGCTGACTTGGTAAATTTGACAGTATTTGGTGCATACTTATTCAACGTTTCAATATATTATTTCTGATCTGTCAACGAGTTTTGTCGTAAATCTACGTGTTGAGTTCCTAGAACCAGCTAGGTATTAGGTAGGCGGTACTATTCAACAATAGTAAAAAAATCAGTAAAATTACATCTGAAACAATTATAATATGTCATCCTACTAAGATATAGAGAAAGAAAGAAGTAAATAAAATTATGAGGGTTAAAAAAATGACGAAACGCATCTAGAAAACGTGGTCTGTGTGCTTAGTGCGAGTTTTTGGTCACTACTCACCGTGAAGGAGTTAACTATAGTAGGGAATATGCATAAAATATTAAAATAGCTTAAAATATAATAATATGATACTAGACAGAAAAATAAAGAAAATGGCGAGAAAATTTTCAAAATCTGTTGATAAATGAGCAAGATATAAGCGGTCAAAGTTTGTAATCTATCTCTTTCTAGCAAAACGAAATTTAGTATGAACTTTCTATGAAAGTCGTGTTATGTGACGTCACGATACACGTCGGATCTCTCTGTCTAATATACCACTTTAAACGTTCATATCTTCGTTATTTTTAATGATATCAAAAAACTGATTTTACCATACGGTTTACCAAACAAGATAGATCTATATAAATAAATAAAAAAATACGTGCATATTCCCTATTTGTATTGCATCGAATTAGTTACCATTATTTTCCACTAGGGGCATTGTTTCGATGCCATACAAATTGTAGTTAGGAAACTTCTCGGCAAGTAGTGACAAAAACTCGCACTCGGCACGGTCATGCCCTTGCGCTTCGCTTAGCTCGTCTTGGCGGATGTAATTCTACTGACGAGCCACGTTATCTGCCGTCCTCAAACTAAAAGGCGGTTAAATAACAAAAAGAGTTTTTGAGTTAGAGCTAAAAAACGCGGGATTATTTTGCAATCTATACTAGTGCTTTTCTATAAATAAGTGTTAATGTTGTCATAAGTCATTCATGAAAACATTAACAATTGTTTAAACAAAATAACTAGAATAGATTTCAAAATAATCCCGTATTTTTAGCTCTACCTCAAAAAAATTTTTGTCATTTAACCGCCTTTCAGTTTGAGGACGGCAGTTATTGTATTCGCCAGTTAATGCGACCAATAAACCAAACTAGAACAATGGTCGAAGATTACAGTTCAGTGTAATGGTGTATCACAAACATGTGACAATGTAAAAAACAAAGAAGTGAATATATTTCGCGTTTTGACGGTTTGACGCGGGACAATAACGGAAGAACTGTTGAGTATTTTTGTAACGAAAACATTAATATTATTTTGTGGTATTTATGCTACGAAGTCTAAAGTAATTGTGTCAATTAATTATTTTGTGTTACTGATTTTACCATATTTTAATTCTTGTATCACATTACTAAAATTTATTTTTACTAAATCAAGACCAGACGTTTTGAAAAATATCAGAACGATGTAGTTGGACAATTTTAATTCAAGTTATCCCTTTTATATTTTTTTATTTATATAGGGGCAACATATTTAAAGATGTAATCTTCTTAGTTTGAACATAACGCATTGTAATATTAGCATTTGAAATGTATACTAGTAGAAGGTATAGTACAAAGTATCTTATGCGTACTACTGCTTTAAGCTAATTAGAAGTTTGTAAATTTCCTAATGAGACTGTATTTTTACTATGTAATTGAAGAAAAAGCCTTTGTAAAATAATTTTTCGTTAATTATTATTATTCAGATGAAATTGTAGTTTTTACGATCTAAATTTGTTCGAAATCTTATTGTGTTTTTATCGCCAAAGTCTGCGGACAGTGGTCGAAAAGAATTGAGTTACTATACTGTAAATATTAATTAGGGCCATATGGCAATAAAACTAATTGTAATTGTTTTTTTTTTGTGGTATTAAAAATTAAATGGATGGTTAAATATAGCACAGTTAAAGGATAGAGGACAATGTATCGGAATGGCGCAGCACTTAAAACAATTTTGTTCGTTGCTAAAAATCATAAATAATATTGATTTTATTTGTGTATCGTTTTATGACACTACTGAAATTTCATACGTTACTAAACATTAAAATTCAACGGGAAATAGGATATAGTATGTGCATAATTGGTGCTCTCATGATAGATAAACAATTAATTGATTTTATTCGAAAAAAAACGATATTATGTATATCTTCTACTACTAATGAATTATTAATAAATTTAACAATCATCAAAGATGTCAACTTGCGCTTTTATTTAAAATATAATTTTGTTAAATTGTAATGTATCCTAATCTTCGATATTATAATATTGAAGTCGGAAATTTTTGTATTGAAGCTTCACTGTAATTCAGAGTGAAGTTTAAGGGCTGGAATCCTATTCAAAACGAAAGTCCTACTCAACAAAAGTCCTATTTTTCATCCTGTATTTCATCCTCTAACGTAACTATTTTTAACATTGTCTTCCATTTTCGAACTAACTAAATAGTTTATTTTTATAAATTACGCTGGTTTAAAACTTTAAAATATATTAAGTTTTAACTTGTACATAAATTTTGAAGGATACAAGGGAAGAATGTGTTTTATTGCGATTTAAATTTTAACACATTTTTAGACACTAAAGCTGGTTTTACAGTCATGCTTACGGCAAGCGCGTGGTACGCGGGCGAGTCACGGGACGCGCTTACGGCTAGCGCCTGTCGTAAGCAGACGAGTCACGGGACACGCTTACGACTAGCGCGCTCGATAAGCGGACGAGTCACGGGACACGCCTTCGGCTAGCGCGCTCGGTAAGCGGATAAGTCACGGGACACGCTTACGGCTAGCGCACGTGGTAAACAGACGAGTCACGAGACACGCTTACGGCTTACGGGTTTGCATACAAAGCTAACCGCGCGTATTCACGGACTATATAACCAGCCGTGGTTTTCGGTTTTCTATATACTTACAATCCAAAAAATGCGAAACTTTTGTCCCAGCACAAGAATATTAGGCGTACTTTTTTAATATAACCTTCCATTGTATCCTTTACTTGTGTAATGTATTATTATTTGTAAGAGATGAAATATTAATATTAGTGTTTAAGGAATATTTAATTTAATAAATATAACTCATGATACACTTTGGTTTTATTTTAATCGCTGACTATTTTTATATTAATATTATGTTTACAGATACTTTTTATACAGATGGCAAAATGAATTTCGTAACAAAAATATTACTTGCACCGATAATATCTTGCATCACTACAACTTTAGATTCAACTCTGTACTTACATACCTACAGGGAATTTTTTCTATATCGTTATACCTAGTTAAACTAAGTCAGAAGTTTAACTTTAACGATAGAGAAAAAAAAATCGCAGTAAATAAAAAAAAATTATAATTTAAAAAATTTAAAAACCCGACTGCGTAAAAAGTGAACTAAACTAAGTAGGTACATAATTAAAACTGAAAAGAAAAAAACAAGCACTTAGATATCCGGTGGTCTAGAATTCTATAATATATTATTGAATTAATACTATTGGAACATAACAACTAAACAGTCAGGATCCATTGAAAAATTAGATTGGCTGTCGAATAATGGATCCCGACTGTTCAGTTGTTATGTTCCAATAGTATCAATTCAATAATATATTATAGAATTCTAGACCACCGGATATCTAAGTGCTTGTTTTTTTCTTTTCAGTTTTAATTATGTACCTACTTAGTTTAGTTCACTTTTTACGCAGTCGGGTTTTTAAATTATAATTTTTATTTTATACTTTTTAGTTATGAGTACCTAGCTAGCTATTTATCAGACTGGATTTCCTATCAGCATCAGTACTACATCACTGGAATGTGAGAATGGTTGTTACGCAACTTTAAATCGATATAGATCCTAAACGGTCAGTCGAATCGAAAAATGTTGAGAGAAAACTAACAATGATTTTTAAATACCTATTCAACGATACCCCACTTGATATAGTTTGTTGACTTTCATTTTTTTCATTTTCACAATATGGCGTCCAGTAGTCGCCATATTGAATTTTCACTAACGTCATGTCTTTAGTGACACTCGCCGGACTAAGAGGAATCGATTGACGTGTGAATCATAAAAATCGGCCCAGGCGTTTGGTCTGTATAGTGCTTCAAAGGAACATACATACATACATACATACATACATAGGCTGATAAACACATTACCACTCCTTTGCGTCGCGCAGTCGGGTAAATAGTTTTTTTTATCTAGGTAGGTATATAAAATATTTACCTGGTACCTGCATATTCTCTATTAGTTATACGTAGCTAAATAGAAACATCTCATTGCGGTCCCCCGACTCGGCGACGCACAAAAGATCCTTTAAAAATAGTAAGGCTAAAATATAAATTTATTAATTTACTTTTTATAGTTTTGTGTGTCGGGGGTTACTTAAAATTGATTTTTTTTTTCATATTAATATTAAAAAGAGGTAGATATGTTATAAACGCGTAAAAATGAAGACTCGAATTGGCCCGAGTCGGGCCAATTTTGGTTAGTGTGCTCCGCGAGTAATAGCGTGTTTTGTGTTACTATGCGACGTTGACATATTGACACGCGTCCCATGTCAATGTGTGTCGTGGCACAGAAATATTGTCAGTTTTGTAAGGATATAACGTATCTATGTAATAATTAATCAAAGTATAAGGGATTTCCTTTTTGCGGGAACGAACGGTCTAGACCGAATTTTAAGGATATAGACTGGACTCCACCCAGATTTGAGACCTAATTTTTAATCATGTCAATTTAATAGTCAATGATAACCATTGCCAATCATCTAGTGACAACGCATGAAAAGTAATTTAAAAGACGCACTTTGCGTGTCTTTTACAGGCGATAACGCTAATGTAAATTTTGAATTTGCTGCAAGAAATGTGTGTTATGGGTAACAATGTGATCAAACATTTGAATAACAAACAACTTTGATTAAGAAGTTGTTGTCGGTTGTCCAGCTCATAGCTTTACCGGCGGGCTTATTACGTATCTTGCAAAAGCCAAGCAATAGCAAAAATTGCGCAATTTTTGCGCAAACATCGCAAATTCGTATTACTTACGTATCTGCAAAAACCTAGCAGAAGCAACCTAGCGACAGTACTGCCTCTACCGAACAATCGAGGAAAGTTCCTCGAATTGCAATCAATCGTTCGATTTCTTCACTGCTGTAAAATTTTTCGTATTACGTAAGACTTTTACAGCAAAGCGAAAGCAATCAGCGAGCGATTTGAACTGTCAGTTAGCAATCAATAATAAGCGAAAATTAAGCAAAGTGCATTCAAACACAACAGCGAGCGATTAGCAATCGATCGCATAGGTAATACGATTTTATTTGACGTTCAGCAATCGAATGCCCGTCTATCGCGCGATGACTGCAAGATTTTTGCTAATTGCTATTTTTACCTAATACGGCGGCGGACCGGACTTTTTAACCTTTTTAACGCTTGCCGGCTTTTCGGTTTCAACCCCTGGTAACCCTAGTCACGGGAACATCTAGTATTATATAACTCAAATGAAACACCACATTGTCTAACATCCTCTTTTAATACATCAAATAAATAAAGTTCTTACATAATATTTCATTATAATTACTTTTCATTTAAAAGCACATGCATACTTCACGTATTAAGCTGCAACTCTAGGTACGTAACTTAAAGCTAAAATAATTTGTTTGTTTTTACTGGTAATATTTACTTTTTATGCATTTTATGTATTTACCGATGTTTGCAAACGTTTAAGCGTTGAAACTTTTCCTTGGAAATCAATGTATTCCTTGTTTAGTAACAACACTCACTGTTCCAATTTTGGACAGAATACATACAGGGCAAACTGAGATCCTCCTTATTTTTAAAGTCGGTTAATGAGAAATAAATATACGCTCGTGTCTTCCATTCTTGTTTATATTAGAAGGGTAACGCTTAAAACATAAAATAAGGCTCTTAAAACTATTTGAGAGAATTCCGAGTGTGATTATAAAAGTAAATGGTATTTTAAAATGACAACAAAATCAGTGATTTGCTATAGACATCTCTCTCTTATAACAAATTAATACTGGTTTCAAATGCGTCCAAATTACCACGTGAAAAAAAAATACCAAATTAGTATAAATACGGAATGCTTTGTAACTGTGGCATAAATACTAAATCCTATACAATACTTAACTACAATTTACAATACATGCTCCTACGCCTATACTTTAACAAAAGCAATAAATATAATTAACTATCTTATATTACAAAAGGACGTTGACATAATATTATTAAATATTGTAAAAAATTATCTAAAGTTACGGGGGGATTTTAATAATACCTACAGTTTTTAAAATTATCATTATAAAAGTGCAGTTTGTCGCTACTTTTCTCAGATATACTTACCTAGGTCTTACCATGTTAACATATTTTGATCGATTACATAATATTGTTCTCTGTTACATAAATAAAAAATATTTAAGATGTTACATAACTTAAGAACTACAGAACCTTATATAAAGTAGGTACAGGTAAGTTTAAAACAATAAAATTTAATATAGCAACATTATTGGCAAGATTATTTTGCTGTTTAAATAGGCATTAACTTATCGCTAATAATTTTACAATTAAACCTATAAAAGAGTATTAAATATCAGTAACCAATGAACACAACTTATTAATTGTGGGGAGATGCGAAGAAATACTAAGCACCTCTGTTAAATATCTTTGTTTATGACAGAATCCAAAAGAACAGTAATAAAATTCCGTTTTACTTATTTTAAAATAAGAGTTATGTAAATAAATGCAAACAGTTTCTTATAAAATATTTTAAGTGTAACAACCTTACATTAATGGGGTACATTATTATAGCTACACGGTACATATACCTAATAACTATTATACTCCATACCTTATAATATGGCAGTTAGATTCAGAGTTTTACATACAAACAGAAGGATACTTTTTTATTGAGAATAATCCGGTTAGGCCAACAATTCCTAGTCGTTTAGGCCATAATAAATAATTGTATAGGTTCTGATAAGGTATGTATGTGCGGTCGCTGACAGTTCTGGTGTACCAGTTTTCGACATAATGACTGGCAATAAAGTCCAAAAATGAAACACAAGATTTGTCGGCAACCGTACATAATATGGGGTATCAAAATCGTCATTTTATTGATAATAATTGATACTATTGTACGTTGTGTATTCATTAAATTAAACATCAAATAATAATTGGTAAGGTACAATGTATCAAATTATAGTTATCTAACATGTTATATGGGTACAATTATAAATTTTAAAATCTGTGAATATTTTATTGTCTATTGTATCAATTATATATAATTGAAACATCTACAACGTAATAATGGATACATAATTGATATCGTCTTTTTAAATCTTGCTTTCGATCTGTAAGATTATCTTACAATTGGTGTATAAATGGTTTTTACAGTAGATTGTATACATTATACCCCTTATTAATAAACGCTTTATAAGCTTTGAATTCAGTGTTTTGTCTCCTTCTATCGAATTAAAAATGTCACTTGTGTGATGTGAACAAAACACTGTATAACTATTCAAAGCTTATACAGCGTTTATTAGTAAGGGGGTATGTGTATTGTATTATGCAATGACTAGCGGTGTGCAACTGTGTGTGTGTCTAGTGTAGAAACGGTGTATTTTTCGTGCACTTCTTACCACACGCACATTTTCGTACAATTTCAATTTCTTTGGTATACTTTTTACCATCGGGGCAGACTAAACGTATCTGGAAAGGTAAAAAAATCATGTTATGTACAATATAAATACATACTCGTACTTAGGTTAATTGGCAAAGATTTCAAAATATACGTAAACGTACATTTGACAGAAAAAAATCTTCATACAAGAAAAAATTACGCCAATTACGCCAATAGCCGTAAATTACGCCAATTACGGCTATTTGCGAAAATAACCAGTTTTTGATAGGGTAACGAATTCTTTGTCCGCTTTCATCACAGCACACAGCTTAAAGAAATGAACGAATTGCGCTGAAATTTGCTACATGATATTTATGACAGTCGAGATGACTGGATTTAAAAATTCACTCTATTTGCGTATAAAACAGGGATGTGTTATGTAGGAATAATGATTGTACCATATACAATATAAGTAGCGCAGTCGGTAGGATACAACTTTCGCGAGTCGTCGTCTAAAGTCTAAAATGCTCTGTGATAGTATACCTTCCGCTTCTTGGTGCGTCGCGGCGCGCAGCAGGCGGGCGTGGCTGTGCAGGCGCCGGTGCAGCGCGCGCCGCGCACTGCGCGCCGGCTGCGGCACCCGCCCTCTGTTATCACCTCGCGCGTCGCCTCCTGCATGAGTCATTACTTATTATAGCTAGTATAATTTAAAATAAGTAGGTAAGTAGGTATAATAATAAGGCACACTCATTCCGATTCACGATAACTAATAACGAAAAAGTTACCTTTCGACAAGTAGCGGCGGGCGGGGAAGCCGGTTCGGCGGGCGGCTTGTGCGCGGGCGCAGCTGAAAACAAACAAAAGTTATAACTTGAAATACATACTCATAAGACACAAATACTAGATACAAGATATCTTCTATCTCTCTATTGTTACCTGGCGACGCTTGAACGTTGCTGATGATCTGTTTCCGAGGTGGGAACTTGCTTTGGGCTATTACAGGAGCACCACCTGCAGGTATCACAAAAATATCAAAAATTATACCCGAACGATAAGTATACCACCTACATAATATAAAGTATTTGTGTCCTAAAATCATTCAAATCCGTTTACCGGATTATAGGCGTGCATGAGGGCGTAATAATAATAATAATATCTATGGACGCTTCACACCACGTCAGTCTGGCCCCGTGGTAAGTATCCGAAGAACTTGTGTTACGGGTACCAGACAACAGAAATATATTTAATACTTTTTATACTATACTTATATTTCAGATTTTTATTATATTATACACATATTTAATACACATCCATGACCCAGGAACACAGAAAACTTTTTTGTTCCCTGGCGGGATTCGAACCCGCGACCTCCGGCTAAAGCGCCACTGTGCTCACCACTGAGCCACGGAGTATATTTCTAATGATAAGAGCAAAATATTTGAGTAGGTTGATATTATGTTTCTTTGACTGAACCCGCTCGAACTAAGAGTATTAGCTACTAACCTATTAAGACATAAGAGTTTACAGACCTACAGAGGCGCGCAGCTTGCACTGTGGGCCGGCGTGTGCGTGTGTGTGTAAGCGAGTATATGACTGTGTAGGGCATGTACTGACTGACAGAGGCGCACAGCTCGTATTGTGGGCCGGCGTGTGCGTGTGTGTGTAAGCGAGTATATGACGTGTGTAGGGCATGTACTGACTGACAGAGGCGCACAGCTCGTATTGTGGGCCGGCGTGTGCGTGTGTGTGTAAGCGAGTATATGACGAAAGGCGTGTACTGACCGACAAAGGCGCGCAGCTCGCATTGCGAACCGGCGTGTGCGTGTGTGTGTGTAAGAGCGAGTAGTGTGTACTGACCGACAGAGGCGCGCAGTTCGCATTGCGGGCCGGCGGTGCCCGCGCGACAGCGGCACGTGTAGTCCGACGCCGAGCCCTCCTCCCGCACGCAGCGCCCGCCGCGCGCGCACGGGTTCGGCACGCACGGGTCCTGCGAACGGTACTTATTACTATCCTGTATGTCTATGCGGACAATTGAGGGAGTGTTATGGAATAAGCAAATGAGCATGCACTTTTCGTGGCTGTACAATATAGAAACGAAAACGTAGTTACGATTAATAACAGAAGAATGCGCCGTCCTCCTGCAGTGCGCCAGTGCGGTGTGTGTGTGCGAGTGTGTGTGTGTGTGTACTCACGGGCACGTGCGCGCCGTCCTCTTGCAGCTGCACAGGGCGCGCGGCGGGCGGCGGCGGCTCCTCGCCCGCGCAGCCCGCGCCGGTCCGCGAGCTCCGCGCCGCGTTCAGGAAGTCCACGCGCTTGTGGTTGATCCACGCCTCCTTCAGGCATCCTGCAGTAAGAAGTGACAATATGCCTACAATTTATCGCTCTCGAAGTTTTGGAAGTTAGGAGAAAAAAATGCGAGTAAATTTTTTACGACGACCGCGATACCTAAAAAGCGACATAATGAAGTCAGCTGTCAAGCGTCAAGTTTCCGTGAAAGCTTCTAAGCCAACTTCAGAGTACGTAGTATCATATACTTAGAAGCAGCAAATCTTGTATATTTATAATCAGAATCTCGGAAACTGCAAGCATTTCTATGGAATATAAATTTAATATGCAGAGTTTTGGAGGAAATCGATCTAGTTGTTTGCAAATTGGTGTCTCCTGCTCCTCCTAAAATATTTTGATTAATTTCGTTGCGGGTCCCAAGAGAGATTTAGCATGTCCCTCGGGCACCCCTGAGATCATATCTACATCTCGAACTTTCGAGTCGGGTCAGATCATAATCCCGTAACAATACCTTTAAAGCTGGTGATGTTGCGGAGGTGCCACTTGCTGAAGGCGTCCTTGGCGACGTCACCTGGCACACCGCCGATGAACATCGGCCGCTCCAGGCGCAGGTATTCCTTGCTCCCTTAAAACACGAGCGATCTATTAGCACATCTCAAACTACTGAACGGACTGCGCTTACGTTTAGCATGCATAAACGAAGCCTCCGTAGTCTAGTGGTAAGACCAAGAGCATTGGCTCTCAACTCGAAGGCCGTGGGTTCGATTCCCGCATTGAAACAAAGAAAAATGTTGTTTCCAAGTTTGGTTAGGACAATGCAGGCTGATCACCTGATTGTCTGACAAGAAAGATGATCCTTGCGTCGGATGGGAATGTAAAAAGTCGGACCTTCACCTGATCTCTCGTCAGTCGTGTCGGTTATCCGCCTCACTGGATTATGAGAGTAAAGGAAGAGAGAGTGCTCTTGTGTACGGCGCACACACTTGGGCACTATAAACTTACTCCTGCATAACTGGCCTGGTTTCAATAAAACCGGCCAACGTCACCGAGGTCGGTGTGGGGAGTTATTATTATTATTATAAACGAGCCACCCAGTAGGTAACTAATGAGTACCTAAGTACTAAGGAAGCAATACATAAGTATGTGCCTACATTTATTTTCATCGTTTTATTCAAGATCTTTTCCATCCATCGTCACAAACTTTCTTATAATAGTAGTAAGATTATACCTTCGTTTATGATGGAGCGCGCGGGCCCGTCGTCGACACGCAAGGTGAAGTTCTTCTTCACAGCCAGAAGCTCCGCCTTGTGGTAAGCGCCGTCCGACACCATCTCAAAGCTGGAACAATGTGGAAAGGCTATTAGCTACTTGCACAATGTCCGAGTACATACGGATTTACAGCCTGGCCTTGCAGAAAACCGGTGTCAAGTAAGGCATATCTTAAGCTGGTTAAATTAGGTCCCTGTGTTGTTGAGTGGTGACAATCACTTACTTTCAGACGATAGTAAAATTGCAGTTTACCTGCAATTACCATCAGGTTTTTTTTTTCATGAAATGCACCAGCAAATGATTGTAAGCGATTACCGCCGCCCACGGATACTTGCAACACCAGAGGTAACTTCTCAAAACCCCAATTCTCGTAATTAACTTACACTTTCTTTTGACTGTTGTGACCGCAAAGCGAGTGAGTGGCGACGAGTGTGCGACGGATGCATTTAATTTTTAGAAAAACCGGAGAAATTATTGCGCTCCGGGAGATCGGGAGGTTGACCATTATTACTGAAGTCTCCCGGGAAATCCGGGAGGGATGGGAACCCTAGCAATAGGCTAGAGGAGCTCGTTTACCTGTACATAGTGGAGGTGGGGTGGTTGCCGACGTCGTAGGAGATGCGGATGCGGCCGTTGAACAGCTCGACCGCGAGGTGCTCGCTCGCGCCGAAGTACACCAGCACGCCGTGCTGCTGCGTCGTGCTGAATACTGCAAATCATCATCATCATCATCATCATCAGATAGAAGAAGGAAGTAATCGTGAAAATTTTTATAAATTGATACTAGCTTTTGCCCGCGGCTCTGCCCATGTAAATAGAGTATCCCACAAGAACACTGTACCTACTTTTTCGGGATATAATACTTAATCCTAACGTATAATAAAGTATTAAAGAATTCTAACGGCAATGCACAATGGTATCGTCGCGTGTCGGCTCCAAATAACTTACTCAAAAGGAGGTAAAATAAATATTTAAAAAAACATTAACCACAGAGAAGATTATAATACATTATAACATATATCTTCCTTCTCCCTCCCCAGGTGTTGTCGTATATGTTCCTTCTCCCTCCCCACATGCTGTCGTATATGTTCCTTCTCCCTCCCCACGTGTTGTAAATGTTCCTTCTCCCTCCCCACATGTTGTCGTATATGTTCCTTCTCCCTTCCACTCACCGAGCGTGACGTTGGCCTGCGGCGAGGTGCGCAGCGGCTCCATCTCCACGAACGAGTCGTTGTAGTTGAACGTGAGCGATGTGAGGTACTCGCAGAGACGCCCTGAAAACGATGCGTTGTCTGAGTCAAAAACTCATACACATAGTAGGTACTATACTGGGTGCAATTGCAAACCTTACCAGTTGGTAAGGTAAAGGCCCATACTGACCATCCAGCCTGCAAGCTCAAGGCCGCGAATTTGTAGGCAAACATTTTAAATGATTGACACTATGACACTAATGACGGCTATTAGTACTGGTGTTGGATTTGCTGGAAGCGCCGTGAGTACCTTAAAGGTGCCAGTTATGTATGAAGCACCAAGGGCCGCACCAGCGCCGGTTTGACTCGAAGCCGGTTTCATACATAACTGGCGCCGGATCGCGTAGAAACCGGTGCATCGACACGCGCCCTTATTGACACTAATTGACGGTCATCATCACCGCATTGGACCTACCGTATTGGAGGATCGTATAGTACAAAGTTAACGATCCTTGGCCTCTAGTCAAGGTGCATTCGATAATTTCGATAGCGAACTTCGAAATCAAAAATGTATGGGATTTGACATACGTAATCGTTAAGTGACATGTCGCTTGCGATGCCCTACGTCAAATCCCATACATTTTATTGTCGAACTTCGTCGTTGAAATCGAATGCATCTTGACTAGAGGCCCAGCTAGTCGAAAACCTTTAGAAGTTTTTTTATTGCACCTTGTGCAAATGTAGACTCAATGCCCTGTGGTATTTGTTTATAGTAATATCGAGATATAGTTACCCGAGTATCCGGGCGCGCACTTGCACAGGTAGTCGTTGGCGGGCGCGAGCAGCGGCCTCTCCATCATAATGTCATCCTGGTAAACAGCCACTGATTTTTTATTAAATAGACATTCAATTATAATTTTACAAAATACATTTTTTATTATAATTTTACAAAATAAACTATATTTTGTAAAATTATAATAAAAAATTCATGAACATAAAAAAAAGGCGGTCACCGCTTCAGTAATATGAATAGTGAAGCAATCAAAGTAAGACGGCCATATCATACACGTGCCGCACGCACACATTCACAGCAAAGTAAGACGATCAGCCACCATTGGTCCGTAATCTCACACAAACATAAGTCGCCACCATTGTTGGGCTTCACTCATGCTTAGCTCACCTTCTGCCCGCCTTTTTTTTTACGTCCATTAACAAATTAGGTACCTACTTTAAGCTCGAATATTACATTAGAAAATATAATAGATCGCGTGCCAAGTACGATTATATTACATACGAAACATTTTCAAAAGAGAAAGGTATGAAGGGCATCATGATTTCAAGCGTATAACCAACCTCATCTTCTTCCCTTCCAAGTAACCGACTATTAGATAAGTATTCTCTGAAACTGTGTGTGTGTGTGTGTGTGTAATAGGGTATTTCCAAATTTTTGAAAACTGCTTATATTTAAAGACTGGGACGAATCATTAATTAATTAATTTCTTTTTTTCTCCATTAAACCAGTTGACGTATATTAAATGCCCCAACATGTCCTGGGGAAATTATTGAGATTTAATATAGTATATGAGAGCTGTTTCTGTTCAGAAACCTCTAAATTGAGAAAAATGAAGTACTCTATATTTTACAAAGTCGCATTTATTTATCGTAATGGTTTTGAATTTGCCGCCAAAACGCTCGGCTCGATGACGCCTCCCATAGGAGGGTCATCGAGCCGAGAGAGTCGAGAGAGTGACGTCAACTTTCTGTGAATTCCTAACTCGATTTCACTTGTTGTTTACACAAGGAGTTTTAAAAAAATTTGGAAAATACCCTATTACGCACACACGTCACACACACACACACACACACACAAAATATGTAATTAGATATACGCACGTGCAGCGCGAGCGCGGGCAGGTAGCACACGCCGTGCACGCAGTCGTGGTGCGCGCAGGGGGAGGTGCCGAGCGCGGCGTGCGGCGCCGCCTCGCAGTACCGCCCCGCGTACCCCGCCGCGCACGCGCACCGGTACTCCTCCAGACCGTCCACGCACGTCGCGCCGTTCTGTAACACGATTATTAATATGTCATTTAAGTGACTTATGTCTTGTATATGTCACCGTAAAATTGGGAAAACCGTTAGATTGTAAAACAACTAACGAGATTGTAAAAATATGTCGAAATATTAAAACCTATTATATATTTATAATGTAACGGAAAATAATGTGTGAAATTATAGGCAGCGTATTTGCGTCGGAAGTCTATCAACATTTTACAGTTTCACTTGTTTTGTTACAATCTAACAGTTTTTACAATTTTACGGTGACACATACGAAATTAAAAACCGCATTCCAGGGTCGAACTATATAATGAACTATATATAACATAACAGGGTATTTAAAGAGTGATTCCTTCGCTCAGAGGGAAAAAAAGGTTTTGGTGGTCCGGAAATAAGAACAGCAGAGCAGATATTTTAATAGGATTTTAAATAATGTAGGTATATTTTTACTCCTAGCATTGGGGAGTTATTATCCTGCCCTTATAAGCTTTCTCCAGCAACAAAACAACTTGCCAATTGCAGTCTGTTCAGTGGTTACAACTGAACCTCAATTCTCGTAATTAACTTACACTTTATTTATTATTATTTACTTTAAATTTACTTTTACTGAATTGTTAATGAATCGTCTTGACATCATAAACTGATTTTTGGAGTTTAGACCAATCAAATGTGTTTGACTTTAACATATCGGGACTGGATTAGCAGAATCGATTTTCTGGTCCATTGTTCACATTACCTGGCACATGTGGTTGACGCAGTCGTCGGCGTTGACGGTGCAGTTCTGTCCGGAGTAGCCGCGCGGGCAGGCACACGTGTAGTGGCTGCCGTGGTCCACGCACGACGCGCCGTTCGCGCACGGGTTGAACTCTGACGTGCAGAACGGGATCTTCTTCTCGCAGTATTCACCTGAAATATTTTGTTGTTTTGGGTGTCTAGTCCCGTTTGTAACTAAGTTTTTTGCCAAGAATATAAAAGGCAGGTAGGCAAATTTACCTTGAATACAAAAGGCAGGTAAGTAAAGGCGCTAGTGTCTCTTTTGTTTTTATTGGGGCCAACGAGTGGCGGCAACTACATATTTTGCCGTTTATGCAAATATTTCATAATAATAATAACATATTTTTTAAATAATATCTATGGACGCTTCAAACCACGTCAATCTGGCCCCGTGCTAAGCATACGAAGAACTTGTGTTACAAGTTCCAGACAACGGATATATAATATCATTTAATATTTTTATACTATACATATATTTAAGATGAAGAAGATTGAAGAAGAAGATTATTATATTATACACATATTTAATACACATCCATGACCCAGGAACACAGAAATCAAGATGACAAATATCAAACCTAAATGGCCCCAAACAACCCCAAAAGTAGGACAATTTAGGTGCAGACACTTTTTGCCTTGACATGCCTCGTCGATACCTAATATACTCATGCGCCCATGCTTTTTGGACATTTTGACAGTAACTTCTGATGTAGCGCTCACCCATGAACCCTGGCGCGCACGTGCAGGAGTACCCCTCCAGCCGGTCCTGGCACGTGGCGTTGTTCTGACAGCGGTGCGCCGCGCAGTCGTCGATGTCCACCTCGCAGCGCACGCCCGTGTAGCCCGGGAGACACGCGCAACTGGAATTGTTACAAGTTTATTGTTTTAATTGTGAACTTAAATACTTTCTTAGGTATCATTATCGAATTACTTAGGTAAGTTTATTATGTAATAAAAGTATATCTATCTATACTAATATTATAAAAGTGAGTGTGTCAGTCTGTTTGTCTGTCTGTCACCTCTTTACGCTTTAACAACTGAACCGATTTTTATGAAATTTGGTATAGATATACTTTGGATCCCGGGAAAGGACATATGATATTTTTTATCCCGAAAAAGTACAGTGTTCCCGCGGGATAAAGTATTTACGCGGGCGGAGCCGCGGGCAAAAGCTAGTTTACAATAAGTTGAATAAAAATAGTGTTATGGTTATCAAAATAAATCACACGTAAATTGAAAGTTAATTCGAATTATGACAAAAGATTTAACCATCTTGCTTTTGTGCGCGGCTCCGCCCGCGTAAATACATTATCCCGCGGGAACACTACTTTTTCGGGATAAAAAATATCCAATGTCCTTTCCCGGGACCCAAAGTATGTCTATACCAAACTTCATAAAAATCGGTTGAGCGGTTAAAGCGTGAAGGGGTAACAGACAGACAGACACACTTTCGCATTTATAATATTAGTTATAGATAGACAACATAATATAAAGATGATTGCGAGACTCACTGGAATCTCCCCTCCTCTAGCAGCTGGCAGACGCCGTGCGCGCAGGGCGAGCCGTAGCACGCGTCGATCTGCAGCGCGCACGTGTCGCCGTGGAAACCGCGCGCGCACGAGCACGTGAACCCCCCCGCCGCGCTCACCGAGCACGTGCCGCCGTTCACGCACGGCCGCGAGTGGCAGCGGTCGCACTTGGACACCACGTCCGCGGGCGGGGACCCTGCGATACATAGATAAATAGAAGTTTTAATTTACACATAGTATATATAGTAAAATACTAGAGCAACTGTACAAAAAGGTGGTATTACTGCTTTCAGCAGTTTATTCCAGACAACTGTTAAAACTGGCTAACCTAACCCACGTTATGTAGTATGTTATTAGACGTCTCGCTAGTTACAAGAATTTCTCTAGATTACTAGTCTTGTGCTTATTAAATTGAGTCCATCCAAAAACCAATCAAACAACAGGATTGGAATCACCGACTCGAAGGATTATGTAGGTATGAATCCCAGGTTTAGAATGCCTTTGAAATGTCTTTACAGTATGGTATTGGGCAAAAACTGGACTGTTCAGAATGCTATTCGAATTCATTTTTACTATATAATCAGTTAAGGTACTTTAAGCCTACCTTTGCACACGAACGCTCCGGAGTGCCTGCTCAGTAGCAGCTTGTCGCGCATGGGCGGCGGGTCGGCGCAACGCGCGATGCCCGCCTCCACGTACTCGCCCGACGTCTTCCCCACTCCCTACCTTTGCACACGAACGCTCCAGAGTGCCTGCTCAGTAGCAGCTTGTCGCGCATGGGCGGCGGGTCGGCGCAACGCGCGATGCCCGCCTCCACGTACTCGCCCGACGTCTTCCCCACTCCCTACCTTTGCACACGAAGGCCCCGGAGTGCGTGCTCAGCAGCAGCTTGTCGCGCATGGGCGGCGGGTCGGCGCAGCGCGCGATGCCCGCCTCCACGTACTCGCCCGACGTCTTCCCCACTCCCTACCTTTGCACACGAACGCTCCGGAGTGCCTGCTCAGTAGCAGCTTGTCGCGCATGGGCGGCGGGTCGGCGCAACGCGCGATGCCCGCCTCCACGTACTCGCCCGACGTCTTCCCCACTCCCTACCTTTGCACACGAAGGCCCCGGAGTGCGTGCTCAGCAGCAGCTTGTCGCGCATGGGCGGCGGGTCGGCGCAGCGCGCGATGCCCGCCTCCACGTACTCGCCCGACGTCTCCCCCACTCCCTACCTTTGCACACGAAGGCCCCGGAGTGCGTGCTCAGCAGTAGCTTGTCGCGCATGGGCGGCGGGTCGGCGCAGCGCGCGATGCCTGCCTCCACTTACTCGCCCGACGTCATCCCCACTCCTTACCTTTGCACACGAAGGCCCCGGAGTGCGTGCTCAGCAGCAGCTTGTCGCGCATGGGCGGCGGGTCGGCGCAGCGCGCGATGCCCGCCTCTACGTACTCGCCCGACGTCATCCCCACTCCTTACCTTTGCACACGAAGGCCCCGGAGTGCGTGCTCAGCAGCAGCTTGTCGCGCATGGGCGGCGGGTCGGCGCAGCGCGCGATGCCCGCCTCCACGTACTCGCCCGACGTCTTCACCCACTCCGACAGCCAGCGCGTCGAGCAGTCGCAGTACAGTGGGTTCGAACCCAGAGCGCTGACAGGCAAAACATCAGTGTTAACTACCAGAATTTGCCGCAATTAGTTCGACCTCGTTCGCGTAAAGTAAAAGTTGATCTATCCTACGGGAACTATTTTATAATAGTTTTCCGCAATTAAATGAAAGAAAGCTACAATATGTTATATGTAATACTAATAATTTAATGTAAAAATTGAGAACATTTCCACGCCCAATGGGTAGAAATTGTGACCAATAATTATTGTACCTAATGTAACATCTTTGTACCAATTTCATGGAAATAAATGATTCTGATTCTGATTCTAAAAAATAAAAAACAGTGGCTCTGCGGGTGTGCAGACAGAAGTGAAAATAATAGCGTACAGGCAACGATGCGGCGCGCGACGCAGATGCCCCGCCCCACCTCATACCACACCGGTTTCGGTTACAGTGTATTTCTTATCCCAAGAAACACCATTTAATACACGGGCGAGTTTAGGTATGTTTAGCAGAGAAATCCCTATATATATTTTTAAATATTTACAGAGTCAGTAAATGCTTAGTAATTACTTTATGAATATGCTAGCTAAACATTGTCATATGTGGATGACGACAAATGATACTCACACATGCGATATCGACTCCAAGTCCCTGAAGACTCCATCAGCCAGCAGGGAGATGTTGTTGCCGTGCAGGGACAACACGCGCAGCTGCGTCAGACCTTTCAACGCGTCGCGCTACAAACGATATTAGGTACTCTAATCAATGACCTTCTAATACACATGGACAAATCACGCCATACAAAACACTGTTTTTTATACAGCGCGCTCATGCAATGTCCATGTGTATTAGAAGGCCATTGACTCTACTATATATTTTCTTGTTATACAACGATCACTATCCTTTACATTTTATAACATAAAAATTAATGTGTTAAGCGATTGGCCGCCCATGGACTCCCACAGTTTTAAAGCGTAAAAACTAAGAACCTAACCCAAACAAAGGAAGCAAATATATTTCACCCGTATTTTACACCAGTCCAATCTAGCAGGTCCGTTTATGACCACCAGATAGGAATAGTCCATGGGACTTCTGTGGCCTTCTTGGTGAGGTCAAGATAGCAAGCGCCCGCGGGCGAAGTAGCTATACAGGTTACGGGATCCGTGGCCCGCAAAGGGCAGTACTGAGTAAAGAATCACCGAGTTTTTAGAGTGGCTGTGCCTATTCATCATCTTTTCGGGCGCATCAGAGTCTTACATAGGTACGGGTAGACCCCGATCACGCATTTTCTCCACGAAAAAAAGGTTCATTCATATCAAAGCTCTCTCTTTCCTTCTCCTTCGCGGTATAATTCAAATGAGGGGTAGTGACTAGTTCTCCTTTCTCTTTCATTTCACAGTGACATACCTGAACGCATCTCAGCCGGTTGTAGCTGACGATCAGCGTGGACAGCTTGGTGAGCCCCTCGAACGTGTTGTTGGACAGTATGGAGATCCTGTTGTTGGACAGGTCGAGGCGCGTCAGCTGCGTCAGGTGTTTAATCTCTTCTGATGATATGCTCGTTATCTCATTCGACTCCAAGTATCTGAGAGAGAGGGAAATATGTTAACCCTTTTTAAGTTCTTTGGTATTTTAGGTCTATAAGTTTTTTATGAGAATGCAATTTTAACTATCGTATACTATAATATAAATTACAGTAAATAAAATCTGTTCCTACTTACTAGATAAAAAGAAATAGATATAAGTAAGTGAAAAAAAAATGGTAACACTTAAGAACCTACTGCGTTTTAAATATTTTACTTGGGTACATGTAATGGTTCACTGATTTTTTTCATGACGTGAACCAGGAAACAGCAGCCGGTTCGCCTGATGGTAAGCGATTATCACCGTCCATGGACACTCGTAACACCAGAGGAGTTATACTTGTAACTCCTCTGGTGCTACGACTTGTGTTCCCAGTCCTTAAACTTCCCAATCCCCCCTCGAGTCTCCGGTAACTTCACTCATTCGGCGAAACACAACGCAAGCGTTATTTCACACCGGTTTTCTGTGAGGTGTGATATTTATCAAACACCCAGGTTTAAAATTTTAGTTGGCTCTCACACACATTTAGATGCAATGGACAATCGTTTGACAATGGTATTTACAGTTCGGTGGTGTATGGCGGCAGGCGCGGCGGCAGCGCGGTGAGGCGCGCGCGGGCGCAGCGCACGACGGTGCCGGCACACGCGCAGCCCGCCGGGCAGTACTCCGCCGGCAGGCAGCCCTCGTCCTCCGCTGTTGAACAATATAAGGGGTTCATTATACAATAGTGACCTATACGGCAAGAGGAACATACATTAACCACTGGCCTTCTCTCCCCATAGACTGTCCTACTCCCCCATTCAACAATATACCTAATCTAAGTAAACATATAAAAAGCAAACCTGACTGACTCATCTATCAACGCACAGCTGAAACTACTGAACGGAATTTGCTGAAATTTGGCATACAGATAGTTGTAATGACGTAGGCATTCGATAAGAAAGGATTTTTGAAAACTCGCCCCCTAAAAGGGGAAAAAGGGGGTTAAAATTTTGTATGGAAACCGAACTCCACGCGGACGAAGTCGCGGGCAAAAGTAGTTGTATAAAAATCCTTTGACACACATAAGTACGTGTACACATAAGTACACGGCAATGAAACATTGTTCTATGGTTTTCGTTGGTAGACAACAATGACAACACTTACGTGTGCACTTGAAGTCTGCCGCTTCCAGGTGGTGGAGGGGGGTGGAGCGCAGCGCGGGGGGGTGCGCGCACGCAGCTCCGGAGTTCGGCGCGCGCGCCCGCAGCCACGGCGCCACCCACGCCATGTGGCACGTGCACTGCAGCGGGTTGCCGCCCAGAGACCTGGAGAGTACGAGAATATTCCAGAATATGTAGAAAAGTTGTAAAATGCATGGCGCATGAAAAGAACGCGGTGGACGGTGACAGATTCCATACCTACGCGGGTTTGTCAGTGCGAGAATCGCTTTATCTATGTTTTAATTGAATTTATTGATTGAGAACCTTTAGTGCTAACTTCACTAACGCCTGCTACATTTAAATATCATGTTATCGCTGTCGTTCTTCATATGAATGAAAGGTGTAAACCAGTGGAACTGATGACCGACGCGACTATTGAAAGATCTGGCGACTTTTTACATCCCTATCCGATAGATCCTTATCGATGGCTTAGAGCACACTTGTACTAATTACAAAAATTGCGATTTTTACTTTTTGACTGAAAACTGTATTAATTGACGTGCTCTACCGTTTGCACTTACCCACGTATCGATATTCCGTCTCTTTCTATCAAAAACCCAGTGTCACGGTTGTATTAAGTAAGCTCAGTTTATGTCCAAAAGTATTAAAATCCTTTATTTTTACTAATTTGCTACGAAAAGTCCATAAGTGATTTTAATATTCCCTCCCGCTGTACTAGTTAACGCACAAAAATATTAAGTACCTTTACGACATGTAATCTTACATAATATTACAGACAATCCAAATGTTGTAAGTGCAGTTAATACAAAAACGAATATAATGCTCCCATTTTTTCATGCGTGCACAAATGTGCTAAGTCGCTTTTTTTACAAAATTATCGAAAATTACATATCTAATTGTGTACACTTAATTAATTTTTGTTTTGTTTCTTTAAATGCTCAAGTCTAACATTCTAACGTCATTTTAAGTTAAGTACTAACGTCATTTTAAGTTAAGTGTGCCTTCAATAATCGTTTTGGCGCGTTATTTCTGTACGCGCCAGAGTAATAGGTAGAGCCGTTGTGGAAGCCAATTGGCGAGTGTGGGTGAGTGGGGTGATTGTGTTGTTTCTGGCGGCCGTTGGCGAGCGTGGGGAGGGTAGATAGATATTCTTGCCATTGGCAGCAGAAAGTACTGGACTAGCTCCGCGCGCCGACAGCGACAGGTTTTCTTAGTGTCAGATCAAGTTTACTAGTGCATGTTTATTTGTATTTTATTATATTTTTATTTTATTTCTATAGAAAAACTTACAGCTAAACATAATTGAAACAGATAGCCATTGACAAGTTTTTACAGATATGTAATAAACATTAAGGTGAGTGCTAGCTTTATACAAATGAAAAAGAAAAGGGAATGAAATAATAACAAACAAAAATAATCGAGAAAAATTCAATCAAACCTTTGGATCACTGAACTGATCACATATACCTAATTGATAATAATTAACAGAAATATTTTGTAGTTACAAGCCGAAGAAGAAGATTCACAATCAAGAAAGCATGCAGTGATGCAAAGTGAGCAAATGCAAAGCAAGCAGTGATCGCGTAAGAAATCGTTAAATTGTGCGGTATTACCTACATATAAACGAATTGCGATGTTAATTAGTATTATAGGGTGGGATGTAAAGTGGGACAAAAGTGCGAAAGAATCTAGGGGGTATATTTATTTTAATTTTACTGTGTACGTCGGGGGAGTCTATGACATTTTTAATAATTTTATTCAAGTAGATCAAATCTGAGATGATACGACGGCGCTCTAAGGGAAGGAAATGATATTTTTTACGTCTAGTTTTCTTACTAATTAGATTATCACCACATTTATATTGTAAGTATCTAAGAAACCTTTTCTGTATTGATTCAATCCTGTTTTTGTAAATATCGTAGGCAGGGTTCCAGACTTCAGAACAGTAAGAACAGTAAAGCACTTTTATAGGTTTGAGCGTTCTAAAGTCTTTGCAGTGCCTGATTACAAACCCCAGGGCCCTAGAGGCCTTTTTCACTGCATAATCAAGGTGCTCATCGAATAATAATTTGTGATCAACAATTACACCCAGGTCTTTGATTTTATTTTTATGCAGTAGGGTCTGATTGTTAAGGGTGTAATTGTACTTAATTACATGGAGTTTACGCGTAAATTTCACTACAAAGCATTTTGATACATTAAGATCCAGTTTATTGTTACGGCAATATTCACTAAACCTATTAAGGTCATCTTCGTTTACTATCATCACTTGAAGTGATACGTTTTATTATTTTAGTGTCATCGGCATATAATAAGAAACAAGCATGATGAAAACAAGATGATACATCGTTCAGAAATATGGCAAATAGAAGAGGCACGAGTAGCGAGCCTTGAGGAACTCCAGAGGGGTCTGACATCCAGGATGATACCGCTTAAAGCTACTGTCTGAGATCGGTTATTTATATAGGAGGAGAACAACCGCAACAGGTTTCCTTTCCTGCTTGTTGGAGCTTCTCAAGCAGAATGCAATGATCGATACAATCAAAAGCTTCACAGAAATCAGTACAAATAATGTCAACCTGGTTGCTACTAACAAAGTCATACGCAAGGAGAAGATTCGAAGTGGTTGAACGTCCCTTCAAGAAACCATGCTGCTCTGGGATAAACCAAGACTGTATTGTAGCATAGACCTGCTTATACATATAAAATTCTTTCAAAAATGTTGGCAAAAATGCTAAGTTTAGAGATAGGCCTGTAGTTCTTAATATTAGTTTTATCGCCATTTTAATGTATTGGAGTTATGAAAGCAGCTATCCAAGTGTTTGATACGTAACCTTCGTTCAATGAGCGTTTAAAAATTATACTTAGTGGCGTGACAAGGCTTTTGGCATATTTTTGAATAAATATTGGTGGAACGTCATCAGGGCCGGCGCCTTTGTTCAAGTTAACAGATTCTTATAGTTTAAGGAGCTCGTGAGTATTAATATTGAATAAATTTAAATGTTATCGAATTATAATTTATGTCTACCTAAAAGGTACAAATAAGTAGTGAAAGTAAGTTAGCCCAAGATTGAAAAAACTTTAGATTATGACCGAACTAGTAAGAATATAAATTGGCGAAAATTTGGAAACTTAACAAACCGTTTACGTTAGTTACTCGTTAGTTTATAATCTGATAAATATATAGCTTTGAAATGTAAATAGTTTCTTTGGTTCAGAATTTTTCATCAACTTCTAATCTCACGAGTCATGTGATAGGCTTAAACGTGGAGTTTTTAAAATCTAAGGGTTTCTAAAATTAAAGTCTGATGGTCAAATAACCTATATTATATTCTATAAGAATACATTATTTATTCTATATTACATACGGATTTAACGAAACTTGGATAAATACTTTCTCTAATTTTATAAGTGTTTAAGAATGACTGATTTAATGAGTACTTTTAGTAGAACAAAACTTTAATAAATGATTTCCTCTTATGCAATGTTTTATTGATTTGCTATTTAACAATATTATTATTATTTTATGTTCTAACGTGCACAAAAAAAAAATATCTTGAGTCTGTATTCTGTGGTATTTTATAAAATATATATATCTAATATTTTTATTTTGATATGTAGGCACCTGTTTCTCTACTAGAATACTAACCCCGCTCACTTAGTACATTTGTGCATTCAAATTACTAAATTTGAGGGTTCAAATGTACTAAGTAAGGGGGGTTAGCTAGGAATTCAGCTGATTTTGTTATCAATTTGACGTAATTTCGTTATGAAATTTACTTTTTTGTAGAACCAAAGAATAAGTCTTATGAATAAACGTAATTTGAATTCCATATCATATACAGTTTTTGTATAATTCATGCTTCAACTTTAAAATGCTCTCCTGAAAAATCAACTTTTTGTAATTAGAACAAGTGTGCTCTAAGCCATCGCTATGATCTATCTTAGACCTTATGCTACTATCCATGTATATGGATCATTATTATTGTCAGACAATCAGATGATCAGCCTGCATTGCCCTAACCAAACTTGGAAACAACATTTTTTGCTTAACCCAACCCGGAATTTAGCCCATACCCTTAATCACTGGACCACTTAGGCTATTACTTAGAATATAAAAGATAAGAAATACGTACAGAGCAGACAGCATGGTCATGTGGTCGAACGCGCCCGGAGTGATACATCTCACCTTGTTGTCTACAAGGGACCTGGAAATTTACAAGTTATTAAATCATTTGGTATTTAAGTCATATTCCAAAAGACACATTTTAAAAGGAATTTCGAAACAGTTACTAGGTATAATTATAATAATATGCACCTTTTATTCCTATTTTCTTAATGTAGAGACAGAATGATGTTTTGGAGTCATTTTAGTGACTGAGAATATCAAACAGAGTACCTACCTATATAAACATAAATTCATCATATTATACACCCTTTACAAGTATTAAACTTCCATGATTTAAATTGTTTTATTTTCTTAAAACGCAATGCAACATAATATATATTATGAAATAATGCGCGGCAAATTTTGACTTAGTCATGACAATCTAAAAATAGACTGTCCATGTCAGACAAGTGTACCTATGTCATAAGTCTTAGTAAAAGAAAACGTTTTGTTTTATAACAGTTTTGTATATGAGACGTATTGTTTCAAATGTGCGCGTCATCATATATTTTGACTGTCGTGACCATAGATGTATTATTAAGAAGAGGTAGATATATGGGATTGCGCGTAAAAAGTGAAGGCTCAAATTGGCCCGACGTGGCCAATTTCGGTTAGTGTGCTCCGCGAGTAATAGTGTTCTGTGTTAGTGTGCGACCGGTTGACGAGTAGCACGTACGCGTCTCGTGTCAATGTGTGTCGCGCACAGAAATATTGTAAGTTTTGTAAGGATATAACGTATCTATGTAATAATTAATCAAAGGTCGTGACTCAAATGAGCACTCGCGGCTCGCCCTCGTACTCACAGAACACTGAGGCTGTGGAGGCCGAAGAACATCTTGTCGGTGACGGTCTGCAGCATGTTGCCGTCCAGGAACAGCTCCTGCACGCTGGCGGCGCCGTCGAACGCGTTGTCCTCTATTACTGTTATACCTGGACCAGCAAATAGTTTGTGTGTTACCAAGCAGATCAACTAAATAATTTAGCTTAATATATACTGTTACTAGCTTTCGTCCACGGCTTCGCTCACGTAAATAAAGTATTCCACGGGACTTTTTTGGGTTAAAAAGTAGCGTAAGAGCCTATTCTACTATCATACCAAATTTCATCAAAATTTGTTCAGTAGTTTTTGCGTGAAAGAGTAACAAACATCCATCCATCCATTCCTGGATGGAATGGATGGACTTCCATCCTCACATGCCGATTCAAACGTAGAGCATGAAAAAAATTTTTTTTAACTTTATCCGTATGTAAGCAATTGATAAAAATTCTCTTACCGTTATTTCTAAGGTCCAATTTCGTGAGATCTGGCAGCCGTCCAAACATGCCGTCCGACTTGATACGTCCCAAATTGTTTTCTGGCATGATTCTGAAACACAAAGTAAATTTAATGTGTACCTGTTTTATACGACTTATGCACGTTGCACGCCAGCGATACCTACATCTGCGATCGTTCTGTTAAAACGCACTTTTGAGACACTTTTTTTAAAAAGAAAAAATTATAGAGCTGGAAAGGATTCACAAATACAAATTTATTCAACCTAAACAATACGTTAGGAGATTAGTCTAGATCTGAAATGGCTCAATGTCACTAACTAGGATGACAGAATCGTGATGATGCATCACTCATCAGCACTGTGTCAGACCAAGACATTCTGGGAGCAAAATAGGGATGTTAAATAGGTCGATGCCAAACTTTCAGCGTCTGAAGTTTCGTCCGAATTCACTAACCCTTGAACTTTGGGCTGATACCCACCAGCTTCGAAAACACAGCTGGAGTATTCATTCGAGCGTTCAACGCCGTACCAGCTACGTTCTGCCGATATGTCGCTGATATTAAGATTATTATTTGCAGGTGTAATATATTAATTATCTATTATTAGCGCTGCATAGCGCAGCATCGCTATTCGCAGCTCGTGAATAAAATTTGATATTGAATTGATATCTTAAAAATAGTAGTGCGTTATGTCTCATACAATTTCATACAAATAATATTTGAACGTGTCTTGTCGTGTACTTCCACTACCGCGTAGTTACGCCTAGAGCGGTCCCACGTTAAAAGTATACGTACAGCGCATGCGTAGCGAGCGGCAAATCTCGCGGTATCTCAGTTAGCGCGGCGCGCGCGCACGCCACGCGCACGGATCGCGGTCGCGCGCCCGTCACCCGCGCGCACGCGCACGCCGCGGGGCACGGCGCCTCCTCCCCGCACACCTCGCCGCCCTCCTCGCCCGCTGGAATAAATTGTTATTATTCTCAGTTATAATGTTTTCTTCATAATTAACATTGACATGACGGCGACAGTCAACAGTAGCATTAACTGTCGACATCATGTCAATGTTCGAGAGGGACAGTAATACGATGAATAAAACACTATTTGAATAATTTTACAAGTTGTGTGAATATTTTTAAGAGAAAGAGAGTTAAAATTTTAGGACACAACACACATCGAAACTTTACATCAATTGCTCATATTTACAAAATCTTTAGCTTTTCACTCAGAAATAAGTATTCACAAAGCAAATTGGTTTCCTTTAGTTTAGACGTATTTCTCTGTAGTTTTAGTACGTACGTTTGCACTTGAAGTTCTCCTCCCTGAGCGCATCGATGCGCTTCCTGTTCATCCGTTTGGGCGTGTCGCATTTCGCGCCGGATGTCTCTATGGGGTTCTTCCGGAGGTAGGCCGCCAGCCAGCGCAGCGAGCAGTCGCACGCGAACGGGTTCCGACCGAGATGGCTAAAAATAAGTCATCGACATCTAATCTATTTATTTATTTAAAACACTTTATGCTTTATGCAACAATTGTACAAAAGCGGGCTCTACCAGAGAACCTTTTTTTGCAAAAGGATTTCTTATGATAATAATATAATATAATATCTATGGACGCTTCACACCACGTCAGTCTGGCCCCGTGGTAAGTATCTGAAGAACTTGTGTTACGGGTACTAGACAACGGAAATATATTTAATACTTTTTATACTATACTTATATTTAAGATTTTTTATTATATTATACACATAATAATACACATCCATGACCCAGGAACACAGAAAACTTTTTTGTTCCCTGGCGGGATTCGAACCCGCGACCTCCGGCTAAAGCGCCACTGCGCTCACCACTGAGCCACGGAGGTCGTCAAACAGCTATAATAATAATTTATTATTTAATTTTAAAATAATGTAATAATGTAAATTATAGCTAATAAGTAGATTACATTCATAGAAAACTTTATTGCCAAGTGTCATCCCAAGTAGCACAAAACTGCTGTATAAGATAACACATAGGCTAACATCGGTAACATTAGTGTTTATAACGAGGTATAACAGTACACTATACTATAACTGCAATAGCTGATAATTACTCTTTCGCCTGTATATCAGCGCTATTACGCGTCACAGATACCGCACTGTAAAACTGCAGTTCTTGGAACAACTGTTACCTTTAATATTGCTGATGTAATGATGATATACAGCAATGTCACAGTTATTCAGCTGACAGCTGTTACATTTGTGCCCAAAACAGAGTTATATGAGCTGTTACAGCGCCTCTACAGCTCTTATACAGCAGTTTTGTGCTACTTGGGATGTGCCTAACAGGCTTATAATTATAATTTTTATTGCATTATTGTGTGGTACCTACTCCTAATTATATGATTGATTATCGTAACAAATATATTAAAAATTCGTTTTTTCACAGGTACAGCGATTTGTAACACGGAATTTCGCAATTCTTGTGAAAACACTCCATATAAATGTTTGACGTCACGCGTTCTGTATGAAATATATAGGTCGCAAAAACATATTTACGAAATCTGCGAAGTTGAAGCATCTAAGTTTAAATTTATAATTAGGTACACTACGGCTGCTGTATCTTGACGGGTGTGAACATAGGCTCTGCGAACTTTAGCGCATGTACAACTCGTGAAGAAAACTGTTATTGTATTATTTTTATATACCTATGTACTAATAAAATGTCCCTAATACAGTTGACCAATTAGTACAAATAAAATAAATACGAAAACACTGAGAAACAGTTATTGCGCAACCTTCTGCGCGAAGTTCAGACTCGCCAAGATACATCGGCCGTATTGTATGTATGGTTTTCTTAACTGACTTGCATATTAAATCTGGATTGGTTTTAAACTTACAGAGTTTGTATTCCGGTGAGCGCGTCGAAAGTCCCGTTCGGTATCGATCTTATGCTATTGTCGTATAGAGATCTGAAATAACATAGTAATAGGTGTTAGACGTTATGGTCCTTACTCCTTTGTGACTATAATTTAGGTATATATAGGTATTAGGTAATAGAAATTTACAATTTACCTATGCGTCAAACTCAAAATACCAAAACTGTTCGAGATTATTTGAGACAAAATGTCTGTCTGTTTTAGTCTTAAACCATAATAAATTGGTATTTAAAATATACTTACAATAATTTTAAACTTTGTAGATCCCTGAAGGAGTCTTTGCGAACACACGTTATTTCATTGGAGTTCAGTAACCTGGAAATTAAAATTAATTAAATTACTTTGGATTAAGAATTATATTAGTAATTTCAACAGACTTTATACTTATCGATGAAATATGAAACAAAATCTTACAGCAACTGCAATGACGTCAAACCATGGAAGATTCCTGAAGGCAGGTCCTTTATTTTATTTCCATACAGCACTCTGAAATGAAAAAAATATATTTAATTACATCATTATTACATGTTAGATTAGTAGGTACCTACTACCTACTAATAACAATACCTACAACAATAATTATTAATAAGATAGTTTTAATATCACTAATAATTCAACAAGTGTTTTATAATTATATTCTTATTAAAGAGTTGTATAACTAATTTATAGTTTCAAGTTTAAAAATAAAACTTACAGAGAAGTCAAATGCGTGAGACCGTTGAAGGCGTCTGCGGCTAACTTCACAATCTTGTTGTTAGACAGGTCGATCCTCGCGACTCGCTTCACTGCGGAGAATGCGCCGGCACCGACCTCGGTTATCTCGTTCTGTTCCAGGCGTCTGAAAAGAGACAAAGTATTTTCAATGTCGATGAAAAAATTTGCTTCTACCCAACGCGAGAATTTTGGGTTCAATAGTAGATGTGCTAATTTCTTATACCACAGCAATATAACTCTATTATATTGCTTTTTCATATCTTTCTGCTATAGGTTACTTACCAGATACTTTTTATCTACAGTAAATAATGTAGATAATTATACAGTTGGCTGTATACATTAGAGAAGTTGGCTTCTCTTAGTTTTCAATTATGTAGCGTTCAATCGTCGCAAATACAAAAATTTCAAATAAGATTTGAAAGGTCAGTACCTACACAATGTTTATATTGCTTTTCACCAGACGGAACGTCACCCCAGCTCGCTTAGAAACCACCATAGAAATGTAGAAAGAATCCATTTCTCATTTCTGCGATAGTTATGCTAAGCTTGCAGGACGTCACACCGTAAATAGTAAGACAATCATTATAGCAGGCTCATACTTACATCTCCGTGGCGCGGTGGGGGATGGTAGTAGGTAGCTCAGTCAGCAGCTTCTCCCGGCAGTCCACGGTGCCGTCGGGCGAGCAGCGGCAGGGCGGCGGACAGCGCGGCTCCGCTGAGCACTCCGCTGTCACCGCTGTGTTGGGGCCTGGGACAGTTTGAGATATAAGTGAGATTGAGGTATGAGTGAGATTGAGGTGTGAGTCAGATTGAGGTTTGAGTGAGATTGAGATGTGAGTCAGATCGAGGTTTGAGTGAGATTGAGGTGTGAGTGAGATTGAGGTGTGAGTGAGATTGAGGTTTGAGTGAGATTGAGGTGTGAGTGAGATTGAGGTGTGAGTGAGATTGAGGTGTGAGTGAGATTGAGGTTTGAGTGAGATTGAGGTGTGAGTGAGATTGAGGTGTGAGTGAGATTGAGGTGTGAGTGAGATTGAGGTTTGAGTGAGATTGAGGTGTGAGTGAGATTGAGGTGTGAGTGAGATTGAGGTTTGAGTGAGATTGAGGTGTGAGTGAGATTGAGGTTTGAATGAAATTGAGGTGTGAGTGAGATTGAGGTATGAGTGAGATTAAGGTGTGAGTGAGATTGAGGTGTGAGTCATATTGAGGTGATTGTTATGAATTGTGTGATGATCAACAGTCTTAGAGATGTGATCTTGAAATCTCTTACCGTTGCATATGAGCTCGTGTGCCTCCAGCTCTGTGAGGAGAGCACCACGCAAGGCCGCAGGTGCTTGACATCTGAAATAGGATTTTGTACAATTAATACTTGTTTGTTTACTGTGTCTAAGGCCGGGAATTTTCCGAAATTCGGAAGACCGGAGAAAATTCAGAGCACAATAGAAAAGCATATTCTCCGGATCTTTCAGATCATATAGTCCCAGCCTAATACTACAGTATACTAATACAGACTAACTTGTGAATTCTTCGGTATTCGGAGTAAAATTAAAATTCTTTGTCACCCTTCTAGCGTTGCGCCTGGGGTGTGGTAGATTTTTAGCGACTACTTCTGTTAATCGACTATCTCAAGATGGTACAGGAGCTAATGTTAAATTCGTTAATAGCCTACACTCCTCTCACCAGTGGCTCCAAGTAGCTGCCAGCACGCAGCGGCCACACCCCGGGATACCACGTCGACTCGTGGGCTAAACCTGGTGGAGGGGGTTCCAGTACCTACTGATACACACGCATGATAACATGTGTTTCAGGATTGGAGTTGTACGGTTTGTCCCCGTACTATTTAGTGCTGTTTGTCTTGGTGGTAACGCAATCCACTTCCAGTGGCGAGACAACCAGCCAAATGTTGACGGCCTGAACATGACAATAGGACATATATGTCGTGACCTGTTCTTTAATCGTAACGGTTTACCGCTCCATTAGAGCAAGGACGAGAAGACGAGAGAGTGCGCCTGTGGATTGCGCGCACACTTGTGCACTTAAATATCTCCTGCGTATCTGACTTGGTAATGTTTCATCATGAAACATTACCAACCCAACAAGCAAAATCAGTACTTGAAGTATTCTTCAACACTACTTTTTCTTGTGCTTATAAGATACTTATAGTTTACTACATTGCTGGATTTGGGTGCAGTTATAGGAGCATTGTTTTCTTATAACTATCTTATAATCAACTTATAGAATGTCAATTCAGCCCTATAGTATACTTAAGGAAGCGCAATTACTTCTATAATGTTCTGAGACTACTAATTTTTAAGTACAAACACTCTTATTAGTATCTGACATAAATATCTTACTAAAGCAATCTTGTTTATAATGTTCTAGTAATATACTTAGTTAAGTTATTAGTTATATGTACATTTTATAAACTTTGGTTATTGTTTGTGATAAAACGAAATATTAAATATGTAAGTATTCTTCATTCTAATTTATAGTAACTGCATAATGTTAACACTCGTAATAATATAATATATACGGTGTGGGTACTCGACGGGGAAGTCATTTTTATTGTAAACTAGCTTTTGCCCGCGACTTCGTCCGCGTGAAACATTTACTTTGGGATATCGCTAAAATTTACCCGCGACTTCATTTACTTAGAAGGAGAAACGCTTCCACCTTACGACTGCCCGCCCGCGCCGTGCGCCGTACATAATTGCGCGCTGGACTATTTTATTACTGCGATATCTTCTAAAATACTCATTGAAATCAAATGATGTAAACTGCAAATTTCTTCTAGATTAAATGCTTGTAATGAATAACGTATTTACTTGGATAAGGATTAATATCATCTTTATGAAAACACCCTCACAAATAATGCTTAATTTTAGAACAAATTTGGTTAGCATAAAAAGGTTATTGTGAGCCAACCTTAAAAGATAGACATATACCGTCGCGGACTTTTTTTTAGAACTTTTAAAGGGGAACAATTCTGTCATACATCATTTAAGCGAAACTTTAACCGTTTCCGCAGCGTACGCAGCGAAAGCTCTCAAAAGGGGGAAAAAAACCCCGATTTTGAAACATTCTTGATTGGTGCTCCGCTCGTATTGAACTTATCATGATGCTATATAGCCTAAAGCCTTCCTCGATAAATGGACTATCTAACACAAAAAGAATTTTTCAATTCGAACCAGTAGTTCCTGAGATTAGCGCGTTCAAACAAACAAACAAACAAACAAACAAACTCTTCAGCTTTATAATATTAGTATAGATGTGGGCTAAGATTTGATTAATTTTACAACGCGCTTTGAAAACAAGCAGTTATAGTATTTATTGTGAAATAATATTTCAATGATTTTTACGAACATTCGCCATTTTCTTTAAATACTCTGCGTTGAGTATGTTATAGAACAATTTTAAGTAAATTAGTACTTAAAGTAGTTTTGATTAAGATACATTGCCTCCATATTTAAACAAGTTTAGGGTTCCTCATGTAATTGGACTACTTACTAATTTTTCAATTTACTTTGCTAGAAAACAATTCCATATCCATAAATAAACTGTTAATAAACTATTTTCTCAGGACAAATTAGAACAGTTTAGACTACTAGATGTTTAATGTTTATTAATAATGTGATTGATCAAGTAGCTTATAAGGTTGTTTGGTTTTATAACGCTCTTATTAAGCACTATTACATTTAAGAGTCTTGAACAAGACAGTTACGAGACTAACTTATAATTATCTTCGCTAAGAGTGTTATAATATCTTCTTTTCTTACAAAATGCTACTATAAGATTTCAAGACTATTTAATCTTTCTGCAGACAATTATAAGATACCTACATATTTCTATTAGTGGTTTATAAGGTAATCTTGTAGTTAACTATAAGATTGAGTAATAAAAACGAATGCTCTTGAGAATATATACGCTTGTGAAATGTTATTATAAGTAAAAAAGTCCTGTAACTGTTTTGTAAGTAATCGTGTAGCAAACTATAAGACTGAGATATAAATCCTAATTCTCTTGAGTATGTTAGAGCTTATCTAATGCTATTATAAGAGACACAGTCTGCACCAATGCCTTAATAAGAACATTATAAGAAGAGGTAGACTTATAATCTTTCGTTATAGGATTACTTTGCTTGTTGGGAAGTCACTTAATCCGAAAACGGCTAGGTAGATAATTAGCGTTGCGCCTGAATATCACATTCAGTCCATCTTCTACTCGTAAACTCGTTTGCCTAGCTACTTCATACAAAAATGTATAATCACCTGGCTCCGACTCCGAGAATCCCGGCGGCGCGGACAGCCGAGGACAAGCGCGCGACGCGACAGTCGCACACCACAGGATTGTCCGTCAGTCGCAGCGTGTGCAGTCGCGCGACAGACGCTGCCTCTAGAGACAGGTACGTAAGGTTGTTGTTGTTTAACGTCCTGCAAAAAGTAATTGAGATGTTTAATATAAATAATGAATCTCTATATTTAAATAATACTTATTATATCCACCAGAGATACTCTCAACGTTGCTCGTTCTATCGCACGCTGACTGCTAAGCAACCGATAAATACTCTGGTCTTAAGGGATTGTAGAATCAACGATTCAATGATACCACGGAGCTTCTCGAATGCAGCGTATTCTTCTAATCGCCTCCATCTCAAAGTTGTATAGTTTGGCCAAGATATACGTATTCTTGCATAACTTCGAGACAAGCGCCATCTACGATGACAGGTCTCGGGAGAACGTGTTCATTATACATGACTTTGGTTTTGTTTAGGTTTATACCGAGACCCTGCCATTTTGAAGATTCGCTTAGGCTATTCAACATATCTCTTCTTATATTAACGGAAAATAATCGATTTAAAAATAATTATTGTATGATGGCAAACAAAAATTAACTGTCATTTGTAACTCACAGCACTTCCAAGCTCTTGAGGTGTTCCAGGGCCTTCTCGTCGATGCACTTGAGCTGGTTGCCGTCCAGGTGCAGGCTCTTCAGCGCCGTGAGACCGCGGAACGTGCGCCGGCTGATCGCGGTCAGCTCGTTGCGGCTTAGGTCCCTGGAAGTGGTTCCATGTTAATTGCGTCTTAAAATGTTATATGTTGTGGGTAGAATTAGAAATCATTAGAATCATCTAAAAAGCAGTTGCTCCTCCAACTTGTTTGCCCAACTTTTTTAAGAGCATAATAATTCATTACAAATATAATATATGAAGTACTTCGAAAAAATTTTTTCGGGTTATAATTTCTATAATTTTATTGCCGAATCCCGATTGTTCTCTTCAGCTTTGTTCCCAGTGAACATAAACGCGTTTGTTCCCGTTGGTCCCCTCTGAAGCATTTCAGAGTGGGAACTAACTATAACCCGTTAATAATATAGCCTATTAATACCTAATATAACACTACGTTAATAATATAGCCTATGTTACTCGAGCCACTATTACGTATCTATTGACGACTCATTTAATACCATATACTTACATAGATTGCCAAAATCATAACCTTTCTTTTGGCTTCGCTGTAGTCGGTTAAAAATACTTTTAATTGTTGTTCCGAACGCTTTTAACACCTAATATCATAATTAGGTACCTATACTACTACTACACATAATCTGCTTTTTTCATTCTAAATTACTTTTTCCGGTACACAAGGAACAACAGAACTATAGTCACGAAAATGTATTTCGGCAAACGAAGTTATGAGTGTGGCTTCGTGCTAAAATATTCATACTATCATGTCCATAGTTCCATACACTAGCCCACAAACTGCCTATTCGTTTTGTATGAAAGTGAATGAATTATTAACTCGTCGGAATTGTGTGGAATCCCTGCGGAAGATTAATGGCTATGGCAATATGATTATTGTTTTATGATTTTTTGATAGGACAAGTGCTTTTAAATTTTCGTGAAAAATCAAACTTTACAAAACGTGGGTTGATAAATGAATTTCGAAGTTATCGGTAAATTGAAGGAAATTACAAAAATCTACTTAGGTGGGTATCACAAATAACATCAGTCTAGAACCTAGGTACAGCAAAATTGCCCTTCACATAAAAGTGTAGGTGTAGTGTACATTTATATTATTATACTCGCTGAAATATGCAACTAATTACTTTTAGCTGTCTATATTATAATTGTAAGTATCAAAACATAATTAGTTTGAGTTCAAATAGATATAGTATATAGTGACCAAATTATTAGTCATTTGTACTAGAACCTAGATCCATACAAATTAAAAAAAATCATACTAGATCTATTTTTATAAGCAAGAGCTAATCCGACAAAAATATGTTTGTTCCCGTATTCAGTGACCCCAAATTAGTATAAAAAAGTAGGTTTCAATTAAATGGCCAAAAGTGCATTTTTTAGAACAATGTAATTTATTTGGCCTGATATTAAACGAATAGTAAATTAATATATTAGTTATGGCACTTTCGTCATACCACCTAAACTAAAGTATTTCCGACATACGTAGATAAGTCTTAGATAATATGACGTCTACGGTGTCTACGGCAACGTCTACGGCGTAGCAGCTTTACCTAAAAATAAAAATTGTTTCAAAATATATACAAAAAATATTTTTACGGTCAGTTATTTGTATGAATAGATCCCCAATTTTAGAAAACAATAAAGTAAACGAAATCTAAAAATAACAAATAAAGAAAAGGCCAAATGTCTTAAAAACGTGAACACCGATAGCGCCATTTCCCGCCACTTGATAACAAGATGGCGGACAACAATGGCCGATAATGCACCTTTCAACTTCTTTTGAAAAACAAAGGAACGGTTTTTTATTCCTATTGGGGTTGCGAGTGTGAGAAGTTATTTAAATTTAAAATTATGAGTTCAATAATGAACGTTAAAATTAAGAGTATAAAGTTTTCGGTCTGTAGTATTTAGGTCTGCAGAGATTTTATTAGTGCCCGGGGCCTGCAACTCCGTGTGGAACTATTAATTAATGGAAACGAAACCCTCTTTTTAAACGGAGTCTAACTTACTCCTTAGTCCATAAAACATCAGCCTGTATGCCAGTGAAATTCTGGTCAAAATCGGTCCGACCATTTCAGAGATGTCTGAACAATTAGACGGACAGACAAACATTTTCAAATACTATATATGAATTTAGTGCAAAACTGTTTAATTTAAATTACAAAGAGACACTTCAATTTTATTTATTTGTATAGATATATGTAATATGTATATAGGTACAGCTGCTATTTAATTGTTAAACGTTTTTCTGAGCAAAAATTTAAGGCAAAGGTTAAAGTATGTGAAAAATATATTTAACTCCATCAAGACGTTTTCTTATTATAACTAGATACCAAAATAAAGTTCGTAAAAGCTTTGTACAGCCAAATAGTATACGGTGTTATTATACTTAAAACGTTTTTCATCCAGGGCAATATTTTAAGGCAAGGTCTTTTTTTAAAACTTATGAAAACATAATCGAACCAATATATTTTCTTGTAAAAAACCAGCCGTTTTTCACTGAATGCAATAAATAAACCATTTACACTGTTTTAACCAGGGCAATATTTTTAAAGGTCTTTTCTATATTGTGTATAAAACATATTCAGTTCTAATTAGTGGGAATGTAAGAAACCTCGGCGGGGGTAAAAGCTCTTTTCATAACGAGGCGCTTAACAGCTTAGCCCATTTCTTGTGAGTAAGGTTAACCCGTGCCACTTGAACATACATTCTAATGGATGCACGGTTGCTTGGATCCGACTTTATAGTTCTGAGCTTGTAAATGTAAACAAAGGATCGACATTATTCACAGCTCTTTCTGGAAGTTTTTTTTTCTGTTATAACAACCTGCGCATTTATAAAATTTCAGTTTTTATTAATATACACACCTATATCAATTTTAATTTATAAATTAGTGTAGACTACATGGCTTGGTACAATTATTTTATCGGTACAAAATAACAAAGCAGTTAGTTATTTTACATAATAAGCAGGTATATTTAATTTTGTTTTTCTCCCCTCCGCCACCATACACAATTTTAGTTTTTTTTTTTTAATAATTTACACCTGTAGGTATATAAGTACATATATATTTTATTCAATTTAGATTTATAAATAAACGTATACTACTACATGATTTTGGACGATTATTTTAAAAATAACAAAGAAGATATGTTACGTAATAAACAGGTGTATTGAATTTCTATTCGATTTCTCTCCCCTTTGCCACCACTTAACCGCCCGCATCGCAAATGAGAGCTAATATTCAACATAGAGTACTCTATATAGTAATTAATGCAAGTAATTAAGTCAGTAGACGCTAATAGCACCGGAAACGCCGCCATCTTATGTCACGCCACAAAATGTCGGACGGAAATTAATTTCGAGTCATAATTAGGTACCGCATATATATAAGGAAGTTCAAAGTTCGCAGAGTCCAGAAATTTTCTTACTCGCAACTTTTAGTAATTATATATTAGTTAGGTACCTATTTTACTCGATAATTTCATATTTGAATAAAATAATAAAGTCTGAAGGCTATAAATAAATGAGGGAAGCGATAGCCAAATAGAACTTTGAATCTTTTTGCAATTGAGTTGTTTTTGGCTAGGACTCGAGAAAGTAAATTGGTAAAAGGTTGCTAGCCACTCAACATAAGAGCTTTAAGTACTTCTTTTTATCAAAGAATATTCCTGACTAGCTCGCCTTTCATTCCAATAATAGTAGAATAAAACAAAGGACTTAAATCTATTATGGAAGCCTCAATTACAGCGGAGTAACGTGGCATACGTCCGCTCCGGAAGACCGTCAGACGTCGACTGAGCGGTACCGGATGCAGCGCCATCTTGACTCCGGAAACCAGCGCTCTTAACGAGTTGATGCTGCTGAGTGAAATGGATTTCATAGACAAATTATATTTTTAAAATAAATAACGTTCAAAGTGTAGAAAACGTGAGGAGACTTCAAAAGAACGTTAATGAGAATTTAAAATTCATATAAACATCCTTATACAAATAATATTTTTAATTATAATATTATATAGGTAAATGCAGTATCCCACGGGAATACTGTAGTTTTTCGGAATAAAAAGTAGCCTATGTTTTAATCCAGAGCCTAAACTACTATCATACCAAATTTCATCGAAATCCGTTCAGTAGTTTTTGCGTGAAAGAGTAACAAACATTCATCCTCACAAACTTTCACATTTTTAATATTATATAGTAGCAAGTTCAAAATTAATATCGTACTATTTCTTATCATAGAACAAAGGCACAAATGTGCCGGCTCGAGCGGATAAATACCACGGCCTCACAGAAAACCTGCGTGAAATAACGCGTTGTGTTTCGCCCACTGAGTGAGGTTACCGGAGCCATTGGGATTGGGGATTTTAAGGATGGGAACGCATTTGTAACTCCTCTGGTGTTACGAGTGTCCATAGGCGACGGTAATCGTTTATCATCAGGCGATCCGTATGCTCATCTCCTGGTCCATTACATTATTAAAAAAAAACTTTATTGAAATTGAATAGATACCTATACTAAAACTGAATTACCTACTTACTTAGATTAGAATTAAAATTCTTTGAAATCTATAAAATAGGTACTACTCGTACATAGTAACTTTTCAAATAGGGTAACGTAGTTTTCTCTTCTTCATGAAACATCGATATATAACTATAACAATAATAGAAAAATGCCAGCGAGACCTTTTATTATGATCCACCATTTTGAGTGGCAGTTGTTTTTGAAATGGCGGGTTAAGGGATGTCAATTTGGCGGGAATAAAGCCGTTTTCACACTTCACACGTCGGATTAGTTCTGTGGTTATTTTTGTGGCTTTTCCGGCAGCGCTTAAATAAAGAATGCCGTAACTTAAAACTCGAGTCTTTCTAACAAAGCTTTAAAAATAAACCAATATAGCTATCTCCGAATTCAATATTATTTCGGTACTGCATTGAGCGCTCTGATTTCTGGTATAATAAGTTTACTTTTCCACCACATTAATTTCCAATTTCAATTTATTATCTATTTATTTAGGTATTACCAAAGATTGATAGGCTATGAGTATGAAGTACATTTGACAAAAGAAATCTTCAAAAATAAAAAGTTACGCCATCTTGGTTTTCGCCATTAATGTCAGCCATTTTATTTTCCTCATACTTTAAATGTAAAAATGGCCCCAAAAATTGTCTATATCTACGGTTATAAAATAATTATAAGTCTTAAGTTTATTTAGGTAATTCTTAAGAACCACTTGTAAAAAAACTTAATTTTTAATTATACAATTTTGTTATTTTTAAATCTTGTTAACTTAAGCAATAATTATGGACATTTAGAAAGTTAATGTCTTCATATTATCCTATACCCATAAGCTGTAGTTATAAATCAGTATTCAATAAAACCTAATCATAATATTTATTTGATTTATGTCTTTATAATATTTATTACTTACTCGTATTCATTATCCCATTTGAAAGGCTCATCTTAGTAGCCTACCTAATTATAGTAGCATTAGCATAATAGTGGCTCAATGGGAGTGTTATCTACATCTATAAAATATTTAGTTTACTTTAACTTATATGCAGTATAATGTTGACGTATTACATAGTAGCTACTTGATAAAATATGTAAAAAAATATAAATTTTATGTGTAGTTTTGTAATACATTTCATACTTCAAAACTTTAAAACATCTTAAAAATGCAAAAAAAGTTTAAATTTTTTTTGCTTTAATTAATAAACCTACTTACCTACATCATTACTTTACTTACATAAAATAGTAGGTATAAACTTAAACGCACTTAGCAATTACGTTCCTGAGACCCATAATCCATATATCATATAGGTCATACAACTTTAGGAACAAGTGACTTGCTTCCGCGACTTTTGTAATAGGGTGCTTTTTAACATGACTTGCGAAATTCTGTAAACAAATCGCTGTACCCCTAAAAATATTTTTTTTTTAAATAGGTGCTGTTTTTCGGATAACTTAGCCATATTATATGCAATAAAATATCATTTATTAAATAAATAAAAAAATCAGTCAACAAGCCTATTACTGTATTGCAGGTGTTAATATCATATGCGAAATCGTTTACCATGAGATATTATTACAGCTGCGTGTGTACCCGCCCTAATGAAGTTTCAGCCCCCTAGTTGTTTGTTTTTATGTCACTTGATACACAAGAAGCCTTTTCAGGGAACGACTTTTGGAGAGGAAAATTATGCTATTTTTTCTGATTAATTTGACATTTGGACATTTTTACGCGGCTTAACCATCGTCAAGAGTCACTTTACACAACTTTACGTAGGCACCTATGTAGTATATAAAATGTATGGACTATGGAGTATACTGTTTTTTAAGTTCGATCTTTAAATAGTACCTACGAGCTGCTACAAGTTCTTGTGAATTTGTGACTTATATTTATTTTGTTCTGTTTTTTTTTTTGTATTTTTTGTTAAAGCGGCAACTGTCTAGCTATCACGGTTCATGAGATACAGCCAGGTGACAGATAGACGGACGGACGGACAGACATGTTGACAGAGAGACAGCGAAGTCTCAGTAATAGGGTCCCGTTTTTACCCTATGGGTACGGAACCCCAAAAAGACGTTTAAAATATTACAACAGGGTACAATGGAGTATGTGGGAATGTGTGGTGGCAAGCCCCAAAGGGAGATCTCCGACCGAGCGAGGTGGTATGCCCGGTCAGGCCGAAGCCCTGGTGTAATCATTTCAGCTGTCGTATATATACTTTCCGAGCTCAGAAACTTCGATAGCGCGATTCAGGACTGTGCGCTGATTGGTCCGCCACATCACTCCCCCCCAAGACCGGAGGTCGAACCATTTCTGATGAGTCTTGTTGCTTGAGTCGCCAGTGCAAGTGAAGAAAGTCCCAGTGAGTCGGAACTGTGCTGCTGTTGCACGGGCTCCAGTGAGTCGGAGTGCTGCCGTGCGGGCCGATGCTACGTGATGACCAGGAGAGGTGTGTGCTCTGCTTGCTGACCGGTCGTTGTAGTGAGAGTGCCCGATGAAGCCGATGAGGGTTCGACCAGGCCGCGATGCGTTGAGGCTGGTGGTCGAAGTACCCGAAGAGGCTGAATGCTGGCTGGCGTGGTGCGGAAGGGTGGGGAGTGATGATGATGATTGATGTCCAGAAAGTTGCGTGTTCTGTCGAGGGTCACCAATGTGGGAATGTGTGGTGGCAAGCCCCAAAGGGAGATCTCCGACTGAGCGAGGTGGTATGCCCGGTCAGGCCGAAGCCCTGGTGTAATCATTTCAGCTGTCGTATATATACTTTCCGAGCTCAGAAACTTCGATAGCGCGATTCAGGACTGTGCGCTGATTGGTCCGCCACAAGTACAATGGTCTTACAAGTGTCGCCATATTTTCAAAATGGCGTGTTGCGGATCCTGCCTCCCGAGGGAGCTCTGCGACTCGATTGCCGAGGAATTATTCACCAAATGTCCCGTCGTACCATGACATTTCCGAGTTTTATGTACGCTGTTTATTGAATTTTTATTTGGCGGCATAAAATATTTGATCGCGGGCCAGTTTATCTTGTCACGAAATAAACAAGATGTGTAGAAAAAATACTGTTTGTAAAGTTTAAAATAAAAATAATAGCTTCTGCTTGGGCCTATGTGGAAGAAAAAAATAGTTTTCTGCCAAAAAATAGTCAAAGAAAAGATAATTTTATAACAATGAGTTGCCACTTCAAAATGAATACGGTATACGCGGACAAAAGGAAAAAGGTTAACCGACAGCCACATAAAGGCATCATCTTAATATTCACTCAAAGAAGGCATTTATCACATTATCGATAAGAGGGAGATTGTGTTTTAAATTTGAATTCGAAACCGAATTCAAATTCAAATTTAAAACACGATGTCCGAAAAAGACCTAATCGTAGATTTGCTTCCAAAAAATGTGCAGATCATACGTGGTATAATTGAAAAGTTCAAAAATATGCTTTCTATCTCATTCACACGTTATAAAGGTACTAGCTTTTTCATGCGGCTTCGCCCGCGCAAATATCCTATGAGAATACTGAACTTTTCCGGGATAAAACGTATCCCGAAGAAGTTCTGTTTTAATTCAGATCCTAAACCACTACCATACCAAAAATTCATCGAAATAGGTTCTGTAGTTTTTGCGTGAAAGAGTAACAAACATTCATCCATGAATACATCCATCCATTTATCCTCACAAACTGTCACAATAGAATGTTATAAATTATAATAGAAGTAGGATTCATAGCGATTATAAAGTTTTCTTATAAAAATAATCTACGTAATTACTTATAGATATAAAATCCAAAGCTCAGTTAAAAGTTCACCTTAGAATGAGAAAACTAAAAACATATTAGTGATTGCAGCAAGATGGAAGCACTTCCGTTTCCGCATTATGTGCGTCCTCGTCCTGGCGTGGCCGCGCATTAATTTGCCGGATGTGAGGAAGCCCTGGTATCCTCTCAACCCCCAAGCCCACGACGTGTTCAACTACTAACCTGATTCCTGATGTACTATTTACACATATTCAGGGAGACACATATTCAGTAGGTACTAGCTTTTGCCCGCGGACCGGTCCGCGTAAATAAGTATCCTACGGGAATAGTACGTTTTCGGAATAAAAATAACCTATGTTTAATCCAGATCCTAAACTACTTTATTTAGTATGGTACCAAATTTCAGCGCAATCCGTTCAGTAGTTTTTGCGTGAAAGAGTAACAAACACCCATTCATACATTCATCCATTCTCCATCCATACATTTATAATAGTAGTAGGATTCAGAAAGCTTCAACACTAAAACTTTACAAATGCAGGTTTTGCATATTATTTAAAATTACAAAAGGAGTCGAGCGTCTCTCTCAAATCTCTACAAACCTTGACCACACTTCATTCATTTGTAATTTGTAATTCAAATTAAATTTGGAACAGACATGCTACTACGTAACGTATTATCCCGGGAAAATGTACGGTTCCTGCGTGATTTTCTTTTCCTCGCACAAAGTCGCAGGCGAAAGGAAATCCTTTCTGAAATTCCGTTTGTATCGGACGGTGGGGCTATGGTACCGAGCACAATATCTCGAATACTTTTCCCCTCACTTTGTCTTGCCCCACCTTCCCCTACATAAATTCCTTCAACACAAAGTGAATCTAAATGTACACACGAAAGATCTTGAACACATAAAGGAAGACTGTTACGACATAGGACATACGGAACCAATAAGTGGAGCACTGTAATAAAAACATCTAACTATCCCTGTTCACATGCGCATATATCATACGCTGTCACCATAGGTATGCTCCTTGATGTTACCTTCTAGTAATGTACCATTTGATTTATCGATAAATTTAAATAATCGATATTATAAATATGGATATCGATATATCATGTATTATTTTGAAGAAAAATAATACGAAGGTAAATTTTTTCTACATATTTTAAACGGTTTAAGTATATTTAATTTTGTAGATACTTACTTAACTTTACAGCTGAAGTTATTAACATTATTTATTAACATAACTATCAAAACGGTCAAGAAAGGTCAAGAATCTATATTGACCTATGGTCAATAAAGGAAATATTGATTCGCCTTCAAGTAACAAGCCATCTGTATTAATTATTCATAATAATAGACTATTTAATTTACTAATAGGTAGTTCACTATATAGAAATATATCAATTATATAAATATGAATCTATCAATGCCGTTGGTAAAACTATATTTTTTATTTTTTACTAGTGGTAGTGAAAGAAATAAAGTTCTTAATTTACGGGGTAAGTTGGAGACAAATAAATTTGAGCAAAGCCGGGATTACGTCGCCGAGCGGAACATCTGCGACGCAGCGTCTTTTAATTAAACGTCTAGATTCATCTAAAGTCTAAACACTAGGTTTAAGTGTTCTACAGTTTATAGCAAAATATAGTAGGCAACATTTTTCTCTCAAGAACAAAAGTCTAAAAAACTTGATGCTGAAATTTATTTTACTCTTTGATCGTACAGCTTTTCAAGCTACTTGGCATTAATGTGGATACATTTTAAATCTATTAGATAAGTATGACAAATTTATATGTAACAGGGTTGATATAGTACTACGGGTAATATATCAAGCCTGGTACACACTAGTAACCGTTAATTATATTTGACTGCTTAATATTTACACTAAGGACTGTTTCCCAGATGTAAATCATAAGACTCGTTCTTTGTGACACAATAATTTTCCATTTCCAAACAAATTCTATTAAAACATTTTTGTTTAGTTCCATAGCCACATAAATTTTAATAAAGAAGGATTCCACACAAAATAAATCTTTAGCGATGTGAATTAATGTCTCGCGTTGTACATTATTTTTCGTTATAAAAAAAGAAACACAATAAGTATACCTATAGCCATTTATTACCTTAGAAATTATTATACTAACTTTATAATTAGTTTTTAAAGATGTACAAGTTCGTAATTACAGTTCAAAAGGTAAGTCGTTTCAGAGAGCAAGAAATTGTGTTTTAATAAAACTTAAAGTAAAATGAAATTTTAATACCTACCTACCTGAAGTCACAAAGTTCAACTTACAACTTTAAAATGTATGTAAGCACCACGTTCTTTAGAGTTTAAAGTAATTTTAACTTAAAATAATTTGCAATTTCGTGGAATTACGTTAATCTCTATTTATCATTAAGTAATAGAAGTACTTTAAAATTGATCAAGCACGCTATTGAAACTATAATCATTTATTTAGATTACAAAAAAAATTATTTTATTGTATCAATAAGAAGCAACATTAACTATTTCTTTGACAGTAGCACGTGTTTTTCTATGGCTACCATAACTCAAATCCGTGTATTAAGCGGCACGTTTTATCGATAAAAAGCGATCCCATCACTAGACGCGTCGTCACGTACGCTCATTGTGGGCCAGTTAATCTTATTACTAGTACTAGTACTTCATCCGGTCAGGAGATTGGGCGAGTTGACCAGCTGGTTATATATTATGTTTTTTTACATTTAGAAAGGAGGTTTAATTCCTCAAATTTTCCACCATTTTACCAATATGGCAACATTGACCAGTAAAAAAATAAATGAATGTTGCAGTATCTATATCAATATTTAAAACTTTTTACCTATTTAAGTTTTTTAGCCCTCATGAGGATTTTAAAAAGGCATATATTAATTTGAATTACCAGGAGGACAGTTTACTATAACTAGTCTTATCTAGCTTTCACATTTTAGACAGGAGTATCTAAATAGGTATCTTGTTGCCCAATGTAGGGTATCTATAGATAACTTATAAGCTAGTTATAAATCTAGCTTAATTATTTACAGACATACAAAGCTACCCATGGTATTAGCACATACACCATAGAAAGCCCATGAGGAGCGCCGAGGGTAAAGCGACGTAAGAGGGCCATGTTAGATAAAGATGGGTTACCGGTTTTCAACTGAAATAATCCAAAATGACTTCTGTTTTAAACTGTTTTTTGAAAAAGAAGCATAAAAAACTACGTAAGGGTTGCAACTCGTTGCAAAACAGTTCGTATCTACGTAACGTACCGAAAAACTTGTAGGAGACGTGAAGTAGCTTAGTGATTCTAAGTGAATCCTTTATTCCTATTAACTTATAAGTACAGAAGATTGAGGCTCTGGTAAAAAACAAAATCGATCTAGTGTAAGAGATGTAAATATTGAATGTTATTGATCTATTTTGGTCTAGAATGTAACGTTAGACGTTACCACTTAGGTGAAAATGGAGCATAACAACCAGTTAAAATAGATTTAGTACTGAAAACTATAATGTTTCGACTGTTTTGTCTAGTGCGTTTGTTTGCGCTTGAGGAAATAGCAATATTATAATTATTATCAAACAAATGTAAAGAGGAATTGTTACCTAATTTCAGTTTTAATACAAGTCTCTATACTCGAAGTAGGACCACTTTTAAAATATGTAATATGTTAAAACAATCGATTGAGTAGGTCTAACATACATTTAAATATAAAAGTAAATCGCCCAAAAACCAAGCTTTACAGAATTTACAGAAGTTTTGAAAGCTGGCAACCCTGTGAGCTCTACATATTGGAAAACAGAAGTCAATTTAAATTTCATTTGCAAAAGTCGACGGAGCCGCTTGGGGGTACAGACCCCGCTGTGTGCGGGGGGAGGGGGGGGGGGTAAGCTGGGTAGTTATGAGATTCAAGCACCGGGTTACCTAGAGACTGGTGGAATTTACACTGTACTGTGTTTATGTAAAGTTTGATTGAAAAGTGTAAGTATTTAGCAGAAGTGTCATGGTACTATTAGATTTGAAGCGAGCGTTAAAGTTGCATTATGTTTAGAGAAATAGCGAAATTAAAGATATATAATTGACATTGTTAAGGAATTGTGTAATTAGTAAACATCTATATGAGTATCATGTTACAGAGCTGTAAAATGTAAGTAATACCTACTTACGTCCTAGTACCTACTTTGGCGATAAATAAGAGTAATGACTATAAAAGTGTAATTTAATGATGTAGTTCTTTTGTAGAGAAAATTGTACATAAACACAGTATGCAGTCAAATTACACCTCGTTTGCTGTAAATTACAGTTTTACTGTGACGTTAGAAGCGCATGAAAATGAAAAGAATGTTATGTCACGTCTGAAGTATTATATTCAGTTAGTACAAGTTACTGATTGTAGTCGAAAATGCAAGATTTGGATGTTTGGTAGTGTACCTACAGGAGATACACTTATTTATATTAAAATTATGTTTTAATTCGGTAAACTAAAAGAAAAGCTATTTTTTTTTCTTGTCACGAATCACGATACGAAAAATAAGAAAATATATATTGAAAAATTTATTGCATTATTAAAAGTTCAGATCTTTTAATTAAGAAATGAACTTGTATACTTGACAGTAATAGTTGGAAGTGTTTTTAAACTTCGTGTAAAGTTCGATGCAGCGAAACAGTATTTAAGTATTTTCATAGTATTTTCGATTAAATTCCCAGATATTTAAAATTGTAGTTTAAGTTTTACCACCATTCTTTTTTCTAAAGTAGGTAATTATAAAACTGTGTAAGAAAAAGTGGATATATGCATTTTCGACTATATTATTATTTATTACAATCCGTGCGACTTATCTGTACACCTTATTTCTAGGAGACTATAACTCAAAGTGCACATTTAACTCGTACGGATTGTATATAAAGGACGATATTAGTAGACCCATCACAGCAAGACCCTAATGAACAGCAATATAGGGCAAGCGGGTACTCCGGCGGGGGCGCCCATACCAACTACTCACAAACGCTGAAGATGCCTCAATCTCACAAATAGGCCATCAGACAAGTGTCCCAGGCGATTATTGCTCAGTTTCCTGAAATAAACACAAAACTTGTACGACACTGCAAAGTCACCGCGTCGTGTTTAGCCGTCATTGCACGGACGACGTCACTTTTGCCTGGCGTTACTTACAAGCGCTCCAACGAGTTCAGCTCGAGGAACGCGTCTCTTTCGATGGTATGTATCTGATTTTCCGATAGTTGTCTGAAACAAAAACAAGAATTAAAACCTATCTACACAATAATATTTGCGTTTTGTTAGAAATCAAAACCAAGAATTCCGAATTGAGAATCAAAACAGCAATACCACTTGTGGGTTTTTAAATATCCTACTATTATAAATGTTAAAAATCTATGCCATTTATACTACCCACTCCTTTTTAATATTATATATCTATGACCTACTCTAGTGAATAATTCTATATATTTTATACAAGTATATTAGTATAGGTACTAAGCCCCGATATCACCAACGTTTCAAAGCAACGTTTAACGCCGAGCTATTCTATATATTTTTATCCCGTTCCAACATTGAGAGAGAGAGGGGGAAAGATTCCGGGTTTTGTGCAAAGCATCAAGGAGTATGGTTCGGAACTAAAACATTTAAAACTTACAATATTTTCAAATCCTTCAAATTTTGAAAGTCGCTTTGGAAGATGATGCTTATGTTGTTCCCTTGCAGGTCTCTGAAACAAAAAAAGATCAATTATAACAATTATGTATTTACTTAAAAGCAATCGGAAAACATGAAATTAAGTAAATCTGTACTTCGAAGTTTCGTAAGAGGTTTCATAATGGCGCCTAAAGTGTTTGAGTGATCGGCACCGACATGCTAATTGCTTAAAAGGACCCATTACTTGAAATAGTTTGAAGTGTGAGCCGCCGCCAACTAGAAACTAGTTCGATTGAAGTTAAATTTGCCTCAGGGTGTTTCTGTAGTAGATGTATGGATAGATTGCATACCAACTACAATAAGAGAAAACTCACAACTGCTAGTAACAGAATTTATACACATAATACATTTGACTATAGAAATCAGAGTGCAGAATACGAATATATAAAAATACAAGCATAGAAAGGACTGTTCGAGTCTTTAATTTTTTAATAGGATTACTGACTACTCCGCCGATAATTTTGTTCGCATAGAACGAAAATGTATCTATTGGACAGTTACTGAATATGTACAGCCACCGTGCTCTGGTGGTTAGAGCTTGGCTCTCGACTTGGAGGGCGTGGGTTCGGTTCCCGCATTGGAACAACAAAAAAATGTTGTTTCCAAGTTTGGTTGATCACCTGCTTGTCTGACAAGAAAGATGATCCATGCGTCGGATGGGCACGTAAAAAGTCGGACCTGCGTTTTATCCGTCCCACTGGGTTATGAGAGTAAAGGAAGAGAGAGTGCTCTTGTGTACCGCGCACACAGCGCACTATAAAATTACTCCTGCGTAACTGGTCTGGTTTCAATAAAATCGGTGTGGTTTTCGGGAGTTATTTTATAATGAGTAAGAGTTTTGAGTTAGAGTTTAGTTTTAGTTTAGAGTTTTATACATAAAAATTATTAAATCGGAAAGTATGATGATATAAAATCAGAAGAAAATTTTCAGTCCTTAACGCTGTTTGTCCACCGTAGATATATTTTTGTGTAGTAAATAAAGTTCAATTTTAAATAGCTATCTTAAAAATTCAACGCCCCGTAGCGTATTGTCGCGTTGTGAACTGACCCTTATATTTTATGATTGACTGTGAATGAGTAAATGCGTTTAGTACACATCGATCAGTAATAAAATGCAAAGCGAGTGCGAGCCGTAAAGTTGTGTGCACTAATTAGTTCCAAGTTTGATATGCATGGGCTCAACTACCATCGCTTTACCCTACAACAATAAAGACTTTTGTAATACCATGAACGTAAAAAAAAAGGCGGACACCGCTTCAGTAATATGAATCGTGAAGCAATCAAAGTAAGACGGCCGTATAGTAGCGACACGTGTCGCACGCAACATCCACAGCAAAGTAAGACGATCGGCCGCCAGTACGCCAATGGCAATTATCCGTAAATCTCACACAAACCTAACTCGCCGCCATTGTTGGGCTTCACTCACCTTCTTGCTTGCATGCTTTGCTCACCTTCCGTCCGCCTTTTTTTCTTTGTGTAATGCCTAAGTCTTTTTATTGTTGTAGGGGAAAACGATGGTAGTTGGCATTTTAAAATCTACAAGGGTCTATCAGTGAGAGTCGAGAACCTTGCTAATTTTAACCTTAAAACACACTTAAAAGAAGATATAGGTATCAACGTTTAAAAATATTTACAACGTTATAAACACATACGAAAATTAAAATATATTTTGTCGAGCAGGAACATCCCTATTCATATTCGGCAATCAGTGCTTGTTTATAGCTGTTAATTATTGTCGGATGTCGATAGATCAATATAATATTATTGCGTTGATTAATTCAATTACGTTCTCACAATATGAATATTGGATGTATATTGACTTAATTGCACTCGTAATTATTGGATCAACATAGTAGAGTTGGGACTTTATCGATAGACTCCCGATAAAAAGTCGATAGTAATAATAATTGCTGCACACATTTCGGTGACGGTGGTTGGTTTCATTGAAACCATACCAGCCACGCATGAGTGATTTATTGTGCCCAAGTATGTGCGCAATACACAAGAGCATTGTTTCTTTCTTTACTCTTGTACTCTTTCTTAACTCAGTGGGACGGATGACTGATACGACTGGCGAGAGATCAGGCGCAGGCGGCAGGACCGACTTTTTACATTCCATCCGACGCATGGATCGTCTTTCTTGTCAGACAATCAGGTAATCAGCCTGCTTAACCCAAACCCGACTTGAAAGCATGTTTATTGTAGTTCTAAGTTTCTAACGCGAGGATCGAACCCACGACCTCCGAGACCCGTGAGAGCCAAGCTGTAAACCATTGTACTACGGAGGTGCATCGATACAATCGACTACCGATAAACACATGAAACTACATTAAATAAATGCTTATGTTTTATATTTACCTTTTGTTCAGTATCCTAAATTTATAAATAGTCGCAGAAGCTAGTGACAAATATTTCTTGCGAGAAAATAATAATATATCGATTTTAGATTTTGTTTTTGACATCACTATTTTGTGGGTTGCGTAATCACCAGTAATTCGACTCGATGGCCAATAACTGACAATAAACTGATTTATTTCAATTGCCACGACAAATTTCACGCTGTAATCCACATTTAATTAAAAATTAAAAGCAAATTAAAACATCCCACAAATTTTATTAAACGTGTAGGATTGTAAGGATCTTTTTTTTGTACGCTTTCGGCTTTCACAGCTAAACGAATTGGAAATTTACAACACATAATATAGTTTTTATCTATACTAATACTAATTTAAACTAATTAATAAAATAAAGAGGAAAAGTTTGTTTGTTGTTTCTTTGCATCGAATAGGCTCCGAAACTACTGGACCGATTTTGATGAAATTTGGCACAGATGTAGAGTAGACCACGGGGAAGGACATAGGCTACTTTATATTGCGGAAAAATGTACTGTTTCTGCGATATTAACTTTTGCGCGCACAAAGTCGCGAGCAACATCTAGTCCTTGATAAACATAATACGAGTAATCCGGTGCTACTTTTAACATAATATAGTTTTTGGAGAAAAGATAAAGGAAAGATAGATACTAGCTGGTACTTCGTTGCGGAGAAATAACGGAAACGGAACCCTAAGATAAAAGTAGCCTAAGTTACACCTAATATATTCAACTATATGCCAGTGAAAGTCCCGTGAAAATCGGTTCAGCCATTTCAGAGATTAGTCGGAACAAACAGACAGACGTAGGAGAGCCACGCTACGGCATGAATGGGACGGCTCGACCGGGTAAATACCACGGTCTCACAGAAAATCAGCATGAAATAACGCTTGCTTTGTGTTTCGACGAGTGACTGAGGTTATCAGAGGCCCATGGGGGTTGGAGATTTTAAAGACTGGGAATGTCCATGGCGGCGAGCGGTAATCGCTTACCCTCAGGCGATCCGTCTGCTCGTTTCCTGGTTAATTTCATTTAAGAAAAGACGACTGGCAGACGGACAGACAAAAAAAAAATCGGAAGTAGGTATATAGTATATACGGATATACTTTCTTATGCAATGAAATGCTGTTACCTAATATAAAATTACAATCAGACATTAAAATTATATTTATTTGTTTAGATATTGATCTTCATAAAGTTTCACAGTTATAATATTTATGTAAGTGTGGGTTAATTTCTATTTATTTTCTGAAATCTGACTTAGATTTAACGAGTTAATAACCTTCTTACTTCGTGGCTGTCGGTTAAATAATTAGACTGGTAAGATCCCGAAACTCTCGTTTCATTAAAAGTTTAGGACGAGTACTGTCGCGCTCACAACGCATTCATTAATTTCATTCAAGATGAATTGTTTTTTAAACAGCCGCCTGTTTTTATAATTAATTAGCTCCCGTACTTAAGCTGACTCAATTATAATTAATTTTATATTATGCTTTGTGGAATTTTTTGCTTTGAGCGTAAAATATTTTGATATGATATTAGGACATATTCTATGACTAAATCATATAACTAGAAAATAGGCTAATGGTAATATGTCTGGTACCTTATTTTAATTACCTTTATTTCTGGGTACAAAATATGTTTTTACATACACTGTCTACCCATTTACGTCTTTCGGATTAATTTCTTATAATAACTACGTTCTGATTTTTTTTATCGGACACAGCATAATATATTTTTTATGAGTTACAAATAGCTTTATTTATCCAAAAATATTATTTTGTAAGTACATAGTGTAATCGACATTAAAATGTATTATGTATTTTGGCCGCTGTCCTCAGACTCCTCCAAATACTTCCATTCTTCTCTACATAGTGCTACTCTACTACATAGTTACTTATTAATATTATTATTATATCTTAATTTCTAAGAGTAAAACAAATATTAAATTAATTATTGGCACTTATATGCGCGTCTGTATTTTGTATCTATACTCCTCTCTGAGTTAGGAATTTGCGAGCGTTTAAATAGTTTCAGTTTCTCCTCTGAGGGCTGAGGAGTTTCGGGGAGGACCGGGGGGTTTCGGGGAGTTCCGAGGAGGCTCCACTAGACGGTATCAAGCTAATGGTATTAAGCTTTCAATTATCACGAGCCGCGTGAGTGATTCCGCCGGGAGTGAAACTCATCGTTAGATATTAACACTGAAGATGATTGACAGTTCCTGTTTAGTTACTGAACTTTAGTTAATTATTCAAGAATCGATGTTTAGGATGCCTTTAAAAAGGGAGTCGAAGCGAAGTTCGTAAAAATGGCTGTGTTCCGCGGAAAATAGCGCTTGCTAGCGCTAAAGAAAAAATAACAGATTATCGGCCTGGACGCGTGGTCGCCATTTTGCTTAGGTTTTTTGCTGTGTGGATGTGTGGATGGATGTATGTTCCTCTTTCACGCAAAAACTACTGAACGGATTTTGATAAAAATTTGTATGCTAGTAGTTTGGGCTCTGGATTAAAACATAGGCTACTTTTTATCCCGAAAAAGTACAGTGTTCTCGAGGGATACTGTATTTACCCGGGTGAAGCCGCGGGCATCGGCTATTAAATTATATACCCTATGTTACCTTTGCCATTATTACGAATCTTATGAGACTTCATTCATTAAAATTTGATTAGTAGGTAGTTTAGACGCTACAGTGGAACAAACATACATGTAACATACATCCATTCATAGACTGCCAAAATCTTTGGCCTTCCTTTTGGCTTCGCGGTAGTTGGGTAAAATGTTGCCGATAAAATGGGTGATAGACACAAATTCCTTTATTGTTTTGTTGAAAGATGCAACGATTTTAGTAACCTTATACCAACTTTTTGACGACCTCTGTGGCTCAGTGGTTCAGCGCTTTGGTGCTCAAGCCCGGGGTCGCAGGTTCGAATCCTGCCGAAGGAACTAAACATTTTTCTGTGTTCCTGGGTCATGGATGTGTATTAAATAATATGTGTATAATATAACAAAAATATTAAATATATGTATAGTATAAAAGTATTAAATATACTTCCCGTTTTCTGGTACCTGTAACACAAGTTCTTCGGATACTTAGTACGGGTTCTGTGGTACGGGGCCAGATTGACGTGGTGTGAAGCGTCCATAGATATTATTATTATTAACTTGGATATCTCGTTACTACTAAAGCACGAGTTCTAAATAATTTTCAACGTAAATAAGAGACTGCACGTGGCGTATATCTTTTCCAATTTGCTGAATGGCGGGCGTGTGGATATAAATTAATAAGTTTGATCAACGAGCCGCATTGCGCTAGCTGGAGCGCTTCCAAAAATCAGCTGCAGACGGGGTGTCCATACGTGTGGTTTTTTAGAGACTGGTCTTTTTATTAATTACTAGCTGGCACGCGCCACTTTGGTAGCGTAGAACTAACTGAAACGGAACCCTATTTTTTAATCGGAACCCTAAGATAAAATAGCCTTTGTAATTCCTTAGATTATTTAGAATATCAGCTATCTGCCAGTGAAAATCCCGTGAAAATCTGTCCAGCCATTTCAAAGATAATATAAATAAACACTCCAATTTTTTTTTGTAATATACTTTCATATGCATTAAGTGAAAAGCTGATAATTTAAAATTACAAACAAACACTTCAATTTTATTTATGTGTAAAGATTTATAGAAATCACTAACCTAACCAATAAACCGTGTCACTAAAATCATGTAGACATTAAATAACACAAAAAATACTGAAATAAACACGCAAATAAATAACATTACCCATGTCCTCTATTTTCCAGTAACATAGTCACATTAGTCGGTCCTGCGAATACAAAAGCCGTTAGTATTCTGTGTATCCCGGGCACGTTTCTGCCGCGCATTTCAAATTGTTTGAACTGAAAAATACTCTGCCAGGTGGCTACATGCCATCCTAGGCTCCTAGCTGGAATAGACGCAAAGGATAATGCTATTGTCATTATTCCTGTATCATCATAATTTATGGAAGCCCTTCCGGATTGTTTCTAGAAGTTAATTTAGTCCAAAATGTCTATCAAAAGTTTTCTAATTGTAAATTGTAATGCTGGCAATGCATTGTATTTTTAACGACGACGCAAAAAGCGGACTATCATAAGGTGTCTGTGTGTCTATTCATGACATCGTAGTTCCTAAACGAAAGGTTAGATTAAGATTAATATAGTTCTTCATGAATTATTATTGGTTTCGAACGACTATTTTCGTACCTATCCCAGGGCAGTTTTAGATGCCGTAAACGTTATAATATGTTAGTACCCGCTCGTGGCTCTTTAGTTCAGGTAGAAGGTACCTATTGCTACTGCAAAAACAAAACTCATTGACGGCAAGTGGTAACATATTCGTCTAAAGAGATCCGCTCTGTTCACCAAATCTGTTCGGTTAACCAGCTTAAATGGGGGACTTAAAAAAATGAAATCAATAAGAGCATTCGGAAATGACGGAAATGGGAAAACAGTGGGATTCTCACCCCATTTCAATTAAACGCGCCCATTTGTCGGACTTAGTCAACCGGAAAATAAGCGGTTTTTATTTACCATTAAATCTGTACTTTTTTTCGGGAGATTTCGCTGAGGTCGGCTGTGATTTTTAGGATTGCCATTTGGGGCTTTTTGCATTTTCGCATTTTCCTTGTTATTTTCTTGGTCGGATAATGAAGCAATTTGGAGCATTTAAGGGAGAATTGCCAGGATTTTATAATTTTTTTATGTAAATTCTTCGATTTAGATAAAACCCTCCATAAGCTAGTAGTATACAGAGTGTATTTTGTTTCCGATTGAAATATAATTAAACTCAACATTAGATATACAATATTAAGTAAGAAATAACAACATCACAAAAAATTGCGTAATTTACAGGAAAATGACATGATTAACATTTCCTGAAAACTTTCACTACGAATGGACGCCCTCGTACAGCCGTACGACGCGCCGGCTTTGAAAGTTACGGGCCCACTGCGTGGTATCGTTCGCGTGGTTTTGAATCGAATTTAAGTATTTTATAGGATTGTCTGGTCAAAATTTAAGGCCACATGTTTGATATATTTTTGTAACGAGAATCGAATACTTATTAGTTATTACACTACTTGAATTATATATGTCACCGTAAAATTGTAAAAACCGTTAGATTGTAATATTACTAGAGATATTGTAATAATTCGACAGATTGTCAAAAAAAAACTTCTCCTTACAATTTTACACGTTATTTTTCGTTTTATTGTAATATTTACCGTGCCGATTGGTTAAACGGCAAGTGCCCCACGCCACCATATTTGTTGGCTTTTTCATAATATAAATATTATTACCCCTTCCAACACTTCCATTCACACTCGTATTATACACTTTTTTCGTCAATCGTTCTTCATTCATTCTCTCGACATGGCCAAACCATCTCAGCATACCTTTCTCAATTTTTGTCACTACATCTTCTTTCAGACCACAACGTTTCCTTATCTCACTATTTCTTATCCTGTCAACCAGTTTAACTCCTATCATGCTTCTTAATGCTCATCATCATCTCAACTGCATTTATTCTGCTTTCATGTTTCTTCTGCCATACCCAACTTTCACTTCCGTACATGAGTGTCGGAACCAACACCCCCGCATGCACAGCCAAACGAGCCTTGTTAGACACCTTCCGACTGTTCATGAAGGAGTGCAAAGCTCCATTCACCATGTTTCCTGCATTCACTCTTCTTTCAATATCACTCTCACACTTTCCACATCTTGTTAACTTTGAACCCAGATACACAAAATTCATATAGGTACATATATTTTCAAGACATCCTATATATTTTATATATTTACGAAATAATTTGTAAGTTATTTTAAATGCTTTTTGTTATTAACTTTGATTGATAATATTAATTATTCAAAAAGTTTTTTCTTTTTGATGGCCTATAAGTAACGCACGGGTAAAGCGTGTCCAGCTCCAGGCCTAATAAGTGATAATCCCCATTGAGCTTTCACATGAAAGCTTAAACCATAAAAAACTTTTATATTAAGCGCATTTCCCTATGTAATCGGTTAAGCTTTTAGCGCGTGCTCGGGGCGCGGCTAGTAGTACCCTCGCAAACCGAACCCGTCCAGAAAGAGTTGCCGCGGGATACAGCCTTATATTACTAGTGTGACCATGATAACTGTACTTAAAAGACTTTAAATTATGTAAGAATTAAGTTCACTTTGCGAGGAAAATTATAGCGTAGGAATACTTGAAACGAGAATGGATTTAACAATTAGTTTAACGCTCTTCTGGTTACTTATAATATAACTTAAGAAAAGTAAATTACAAAAAATATACACTCGTATCAAATTGTATGCAAAAATAATAATGAGAAAAGAAAAGCCAAGCCGTTAGAAAAGAGATACAACCTGCATTTACCCCCTTTTCCTATAATTAGAATAGATATCAACATAATCTACAACATTACAGTGGTCCGTTTCAATCAAAGTGTTCTAGCTGCCGTTAATGATGAGGGTAAAGAAATCTATAATATCGATATAAAGTATCAGTTATCGAGAAGATAATTTATGACTAGACCCCACGCGAGTGTTGAACGACCGTTGAAACACGCCTACTACTCGTTACACTCATACAAAAACAAACCACACTAAAGTCTTGTTTTTTTTTTGTATTCAAAGGCAGAGATTACCGAGTTAAAATACAAGAAATAAGCAACAATTTCCCTGCTGCGTCTATTTACATTCATAGATTAACTCGTTATAGAAGATTCTGTTTGTAAGTATTTGTCGACGAATCAACAAATCCTAATGATCCAATCTATACTATAATATTATAAATGCGAAAGTGTGACTATCTGTCTGTTACCTCTTCACGCTTTAACCGCTGAACCAATTGTGATGAAAGGTACAGACATACTTTAAGTTCCGGGAAAGGACAAAGGATACTTTTATCCCGAAAAGTATAGTGTTCCCGAGGGATACTGTATTTACGCTGATGGAGCCGCGGGCAACAGCTAGTGAAAAATAAGATAAAAAAACAAAGCAACAAAAAATAAAATAAACTGTATGTTTCAAAATAAAAGTAAATTAACTCCTGTACAAGAAAAAAAATCTATTATTTTACCGTTTACAAATGCTTATTGGTCAATATTATTTTATGCAGGATAATGTACGCAAATTCCTTCAAACGTAGTCACCCTATAGTAAGGAGTTTCCGCCCGATCTAGTATCGCATCGCCTTGAGGTACTCCCTGTTTCTCTCTACAGACATACCGCTGTCTATATCTCCCGACATCTATTCTCTCTATAGAGATACTGTCTGTTTGTACACTCGCATTTTAATGGAGTTCTTGCGTGGAATATTAAATATTAACCTCCTTTCATGATAAAGGCAAATTGTTTTTGAGGGTTCCGTTTCTTACAGGAGGGTAACGTTGTGAACTTGTAAACCTGTGAATTTATGTTTGTGCATTTTTCAGTTATGGGATTGAAAAAAATTGTGTTTTTACTTACAAGTAAAAATTTTAGTCTAGTCGTTATAAGAAAAAAGCGTTTTTCTTTTTATCTATACTTAATATAATAAAGAGGAAAAGTTTGTTTGTTTATTTGTTTGTTTTCATTGAAGGCTCCGAAACTACTGGACCGATTTTGACGAAATTTGGCACAGATGTAGAGTAGACCACGGGGAAGGATATAGGCTACTTGTTATCGCGGAAAAATATACAGTTTCTGTGAATTTAATTAACTTTTGCGCGCACGTTACATGTCGCATGTCGCGGGCAACATATCTAGTTAACTATAACTTTCGATTTATTAGGTCGAAGAAATTTTACATTTTTGGAATTTACAGTATAGGTAACAAAACACAAACTTGTTTAACATAAACGATACATGTACCTATGTTGATGTAAGTGATGAATTACCCAACTACGACAGAGCCAAAAGGAAGGTAATGATTTTGACAGTATATGTGTGTATAACGTATGTATGTAACCCATATGTCACCGTAAATTGTAAAAACCGCTAGATTGTAAAATAACTAACGAGATTGTGAAAATATGTCGAAAGTTCATTACTTTATGTTTATAATCTAACGAAAAATAATGTGTTAAATTATAGTCAGAATATTCGCGTCGGAAGTCTATAAACATTTTACAATTTCACTAGTTATATTACAATCTAACGGTTTTTTTTAATTTTACGGTGACATATACATTGTACGTATGTATGTTTGTTCCATCTTAGCGCCTAAACTAGTGGTCTGATTTTAATAAATAAGTTGTCAATAGATTCGTAATAAAAGGCCGGACTACATAATATTATTATGCTATAATATAAAAATTGAAGTTATTTGCTATAAAGAGTCTCCGGTTCAAATATTATAGCTGATACTGAAATGGAAGAAGATTACGAATTAATATTCCGCTCAATATGCCTATGTAAGTAAAGAATGAATGAATTAATTGAACGAACGAATGAGTGAACAAAAGGAACAAAATAAAAGCTCATATTTTACAAAGTGCGCCATAGTAAGGTAATCGCGTGTAAGTCGAGACAAAGAGGATGGATGTGCCGTAGCGAATTCCATTCAACATCCGTACACAACGCAGATCACTTTCATGTAGAGACGTCATCTATCTATCTATCTTTATACAAGAGGTTTCCAAACTTATTCCGTATAACGCCCCCTTTGAAAATTAGTTCATTTGTAGCGCCCCCATCTTTCTTCACCATAAAACCTCAATAACATATTAGTTTCGCCTGGAGAGTTTTTTTTTTATCTCTTCAAAATGAACCAATAGTCAACATTGAACAATAATAATACTACTCACATCAGCGCCCCCAATTTTTTCTGGGCCCCTTACCGCCCCCCTCTAGGCTTTCAGTGCCCACAAGGGGGCATTATCGCCCACTTTGGAAAAGACTGCTTTATACTAATAACTAGCATTACGCGGATTCACCCGCGTGAAATTAGGTTTTAAACTTTTATCCCCTATTTTACTTACTACGGGTTGAAATTTGAAAAATCGTTTCTAAGTCTAAGCCTACATCATAATATGAGAAATACGTGAGAAAAATTTCAAATTTCTTGCCTTAATTCTAAGTTATTCTCGCCCCAGGCGGGTATTACTTCCAGGATGTCAGATCTTGCTACACAAATAATGTCACGGCCCACGGGTAACTTATAATACTGTGTGGCTTCTTGACCCGCCCGCATGTGCCACATCAATTAATTTTCAATAACTTAATCAACATCTATGTACATTTTCACGTTACAAGGCAAGGCGGTAAACAAGCAGACGGGTCGTCAGAAGGTAAGTGATCACCGCCCCCCTTGAACATTGGACGACCGCAATACTGTTTCGATTCCTATTGAATGAATCATTCACTCATTCACAATAGTTTGTATTATCTGTATTCGTTTACCCTTTACACTTAGATTAATAACGCCTAGATAGATAGTTTCATTCAAACGCGTCGTCTAAAGTGAGGCAAAAAACAGATTAATGTGGGCGTGAGCTTTACACGCTTACGTTTCGACGACACGCACACAAACAAAGCATTTATTAGCAAACTACACCAGTCTGGAAGAGTTTCAAGTGCTTCACCTATGTCGCGCGCACACGGTTTCTTGGCGTTATAATTCTATGCCTTTACAAGACAGGCGGTGCGGCGGTATGCAAAGCGACCCCGCCTCACCCCGCCTCGCGATGTTATACCCTGTCCAGACAAATCGCAAAGTAAGCCGAGGTTGGCCGAATAAGACACTGTGGGCACGCACTTCGCTTCGCATTTTCATACTTCGGGTTACTTCGCGGGGCACTTCCTCGGCCTACTTCGCGAGCAGTCTGGGCGGGGCATTACAGTTTGTATAAAATGTACATCTACCCGCAGAAGGTAAATTTGTAAACAAAAGATAAATTAAATATCTAATAGGTTAGTAATTTTCTTTTTACCCATATATATTTATTTTTACAAAGCCAAAGACTACAAAGCGAAGCCAAAAGGATGGGTAATAATTGTCAAACCAATTGATTTCTGAATTCCCATCAGTGAATTAAAAACTATTAAAGTCAAGGCTAGAGGGTAGAGAAAAATATATGGTAAAACCAATTGCTCTATAGTAAATAAACAAAATGAAAAAAATTAAGTGACCTTCGAATTGTCAAGCAATGAGTGAGGTGATGATGATGAATAGGTAAGAACATTCTCTGTCGAGTCAGCTTGCAAACAAACTTTTTGTGTTTGAAATAGAAGAGCCGTTCCACAGAAGTCGAGTGTAGGTAGAGTAATTGACGCAAAGGCCTAGATCTATATACAAATAAATAAATTGAAGTGTCTGCCTGTAATTTTAAATAAACAGCATATCTCACTAAATGCATACGAAAAAATATACGGTACCTACTTTATTTTAAAAATAAAATTTATTTTTTATTTTTGTCTGTCCGTCTGTCTGTCTGTTTGTTCCGGTTAATCTCTGAAACGGCTGGACCGTTTTTCACGGGACTTTCACTGACAGAGAGCTGATGTTATAAGGAGTAACTTAAGCGACCTTTTGTCAAATGTCTTGAGTTTTCAAAACTCAAGACATTTGACAGAACAAATCTTTGATTTATAAACATTATTTAAAAAAATATTAGCTTTCTTCCTTCATATAAACTTTAACTGTTCCAAATATCATACTCCTCAGTTCACACAATTTTCGTAAAACTACTGAAAGTGTTTGCTTCACAATAATGTGAAGTAATCTATTCTTCCCAGCTAGTTCAAATAAAATCCCCGGATAATAAGATTGTACCGAGTTCATAGCCCGGGTGGAACCACAAGTCTCTCCACACAGTAATTATAAGCAATTAATAATAAATTCAACCATGCTCATAATGTAGGGCCATAATGTGGATGACGGTACACGCGAGTTATCAAGTGTTACAAATCAATTTGTCGATTTTAAAAAATATATTTTTTTATTTGTATTTCATCAGGTATTTTATACTGTTTTAGATGTAAAAAAAAATACATTTAATTTAATAAGCAGTATCACTGCTGTAAACGAAAAATAGTTATAAATTAAAATTGAATGTACGAAACCGCATAATAAAACATGTAAATGTACTAAAACGCAAAAATATGTAATCTTTTATTAAAATAACCTAACCAAGAGCATGTCAGGACATGTCTAAGGAGGGTTCCGTAACTATAAACGCGTAATATGCTTTTTTTTTAATTACTCCAAAAGTTACTGTCCGATTTGGTTCACAATAGTTTTCCTAAAGAGTTTTTAGCATGATCTATCAGCATGGAAATTTGCAAGTTTCTATCTCCTATAGTTTAAAAATGCTAGGGGGGGGACCAACTTACAAACTACTTTGGAGGCCGATTACTCGAAAATGGTCAACTTTATAAAAAAATAACGTATGAAACCTTGCCTTTATTTTAAAAGACCTATTCTACGATACCCCACACGATGGGGTAGAGTGAAAAAATATTTTTCATCCCCACTTCACATGTATGGAGAGCCACCCCTAAAATATAAAATTATTATTTTTTTATAATCCCGAAACCGTGATCTATACACAATCTATAACTGTATCAAATTTCATCAATTTATATTCATAATTACAGGAGCTAGAGGCGCGGACAGACAGACAGACAGACAGACAGACAGACAGACAGACAGACAGACAGACAGACAGACAGACAGACAGACAGACAGACAGACAGACGGACAGAGCGAAACTATAAGGGTTCCTTAAGTATTACGGAACCCTAAAAAGAAAGATGAACGTACTTCATATTAGTTATTCTAGGTCTGTACTCTGTAGCTAGTGATGTAGACTGCAAATATATAAAATTCTGTCACAAAAATTGTTATTTTATACAGTTCACTCTTGCATAATACGTGTATAACGCGCACGAAGTACATTTAAATTTTAAAATACAGCTTTTCTAAGTAAAATACAGCTGCTGTTTTTATAACTTTAAATATATATTTTTACTTGTCATTGTTTACACGCCATAAGTATAAATTACAACGGAAACCTTTACGCTACTTAGTACTTATCCAATTATAAGAATTATTTTATTTGAGTACCTATATGTCGTGAAATGTACGTGCGTAATGTCATAATTTGCGTATTTAGGAAAATAAAAATAAACAAAAGAAGTTACGATAAACTCGTCAGAGAATTTACCTACGTTTCGAGTAAATGAAAAAAAAATACAGCTGTCAATGCAAAAATTACGCTAAAAATACATTCAGCTGTCATTTAAAACACGAATTTGCAAACTCAGTATGTCAACTATTTTTTTTGTTCTCATAAGGTATCATCTTGTGTAGTAAGCACGTTAAAAATGTGTGTTAATCGATTTCCATATAAAACAAGTTAACAAAGTGAGACCGGTTGTAATCGAGTCATTAATGTTTAAGTGCAGTTAAAGGTAAGGCAGTTAAATAATTCCAGATAAAGAATTGAGATAAAATTGTTATTGAGCACTTGTAATTATAGTTGAGTGTTCAATATTTTTGCGGAATGGCAAGGTGCGGTAATATACCTCTATATCAACTGATATTTACAATTTATTGTGCTTTATTTATTTAAGGCAAAAATTACTTAATTTGCTGTGTACGTTTTATAGTCTTACTAGCTGCTGCCCGCGGCTCCGTCCGCGTAAATACAGTATCCCACGGGAACACTGTTTTTTTTTCGTAATAAAAAGTAGCCTATGTTTTTATCCAGAGCTCAAGCTACTACCATACCAAATTTTATCAAAATCCGTTAGTACTAGTTTTTGCGTGAAAAAGTAACATAAATCCATCCATCCATCCTCACAAACTTTCACATTTATAATATTAAGTAGGATGTTGGAAATCTAAAGTTATAGAATTTAATTTCACAAAAAAACCTTATAGGCATAGATTTGAAAAGCTGCTAAGAGGCTACGGGTTACTTCTCATGGTTAAATTAACTATCTTCATAAATTGTCACGCACTTCTTCTAACCCCAAGCTTTTACACAACTAAACGCAAGCACTTTTAGAATAAATTTTAAACACTTTTCGTGTCGAGTGTACTCGGGCCGCCCCGACTCTATTGAAGTATAAAATATAGAGTAGCTAAGCAGCAGATACATTTGATTTCTGATGTCGTATGTTTTGATATTTTAATTGGAAATAATATAATAAATAATTTCTTTAATTTAACAAGCCCGGTTGTGATACACGGTGTATAAGGATAATGGTTATTAATAAATATTTATATGAATTAATTAACATATTCAAAGGTTTTTATTTGCCACAATTTTAGTTTAATCACCTCGCCACCTATGTTAAGAAACGAAGAAAGTTACCGTCTTGTTAAGTTTTACCAGTTTTAGAAAATATTTTACATTCTCAATGAAGGTGCATCATTTTTTTATTGGCTTTTTGAAAAGTAAAGCCAGGAAATATTGTCATTGCAATGGCATATCTATACAGTCATCACAAATTTTGGAGTACATTAAAAACGCTCTATACAAAAAAAATTGCAGGAGTGACGTCACAGCTGTTGAAAATGTATGAAGATAAATACAAATTCATTTTCTTAACTTAAATACTGCGTTAATGTATATCATTGTAATAAAATATTACACAAATAACATTTGAACAGTAATTTTCGTTTTGGGATCAAAGCGAAAAAAAAAACGTCGTTTTATTTAATACTTTTTAATTAATTACTAATTACTGTACTTTTTCCATTTTTCGGTCCCTATAAAATTTGGCTGGTAAATTAAAGTTTATGTGGAGGAAGGTGTGCAGTAAGTTAATATGTTTTCATAATGCTCAGAAATACATAAAGTTGATAAAAATAACAACACACTACCTCCGATTACTATCGTTAACACATAATTTTGTTACACGTTGGCGTTTGTTAATCTGTCACATTTACGTTTTTCTTTCCATCGAACAGACTAAAGTTTAAATTTAAATTATTATGGGCGAATTTCGACCTCAGGCCGACCTCTAGATGTAATAAAATCTGCAATAACGGCAAATAAAACTAAAAAAAAAAATCATTTAGGCTGTATCACGATCTTCTTATAAGTGTCGGATAGCTTATTCGGAAGTTTTGTCACTGCTTACTTTACATAGAGCAACAGAGACAAGCTGTCTGATAATTTTCTCTGCGCTTTCCTTAATCTCTATCAAGGAACATACTATTACAAAGTCCGGAAAATTCCTCCCCTTGGGGAACTTATGGGATTTCGCACGTGCCAGCGAGAGGGTCGGGAATATAGCGAGCAAGAGGAATAGACGCCGACAAGCCGTTTGGTCCTTATTACCATAGTAATAAGATCGAAATGTGGTACAATGAGGCGGTCGGCGACCATACATTCGATTGGCATTCCTGTCGGCCGATAGTAATAGTTGATAGACGTGTTGATGGCATCGCTATGGCGAAATTGCTAGTGGATATTAGTTGATCGGTTCTATTGTTTGTTAAATGTCGGTCCGTCATTCTGTTAAAAGTAAATCGACGGGTGCATAAGGTAATGCAATCCTTCTATCGTATCATCGCAAGTTTGTACGCTTGGAGGGCTAATACTCAATTCAACCTAGTAATAATTTTCTAAATACATATATAAAAGGCAAACCTGATTACCTGACTGACTCATCTATCAACGCACAGCCAAAACTACTGAACGGATTTTGCTGAAATTTAGCATACAGATAGTTTTAATGACGTTGGCATCCGCTAAGAAAGGATTTTTGAAAATTCGGCCTCTAAGGGGGTGAAAAAGGTGTTTAATTTTTGTATGGAAAGTGGAAACCGAACAACACGCGGACGAAGTCGAGGGCAAAAATTTAATATTAACATTTAACTTAGTTATAACATTTTTGTTTTCACAACGACCGTATATACATTATATACTATGTACTTTACAATAAGAAGGACTCTGGTTGACATAAGCAGCCCGAGGTAGTCTTAATTAGTCCAGAACCTCAATTCTCGTATTGAAAGTAGACATTCATTTTACTTTGACCGTATTATTTAAGTGAAGCTACTTGTTATCATAAACTTTTGTGAAGTTTAGACCAATCAGAACACGTTTTATAACTGTTTAACGTTTACGAGAATACCGGTTTGGCAGTTTTTATAATTGTATTATTGCAGGTTTTATTCAGCAGAATTCACCCTCTGGTGTTTGACAAGTGACAAAATGGTATTGGGTAACAAAAGCATACTCAGAGATGTAGACAGTACCTACTCACAGGCGAAGGGCGTCGACGGGCAGCCGGCGTGGAGTGTACAGCAGCGCCCGGGGTGGCAGGAGCAGGCCCAGGTGTGTCACTACTCTAGTAGGCAGTGACTCACAAGCGATGAGCGTCGACAGGCAGCCGGCGCGGCGTGTGCAGTAGCGCCCGGGCGGCATCAGCAGGCGCATATACATATATGCACCAGTAGTAAGTGGTGTACTCACAGGCGATGGGCGTCAACAGGCAGCCGGCGCGGCGTGTGCAGCAGCGCCCGGGCGGCATCAGCAGGCGCATATATGTCACTACACTAGTAGTGGTGTACTCACAGGCGATGGGCGTCAACAGGCAGCCGGCGGGGCGTGTGCAGCAGCGCCCGGTGCGCGCAGTCCGCGGCCCCGGGGCGGCAGGAGCAGGCCCAGGGGCAGCCCAGCGCGACGGTCCACAGCGCCGCCGCCGCCACCAGCAGCACGAGCACTCGCATCGTACTCACGGACTTTAAGTCATCTGGAACAATGATGTAATAAGCTTAGAAAATAGAAAGACTTTTAGCCGAATGAAAATGTTAAGGCCGGCAACTTTTTTTCGTACCACACTTACGCATTCTCATGAATTGACAAAGCTTACCATCAGACGATCTGTATTTATTTGTCCCTATACAACGTTTCTATACCAACAAAGAAGCAGACAACAACAGAGAAAGACCTAGAATGCGAAAAGGATTAAAAACGTAGTATACTAGATTGTAATATAGTATCCCACGAAAACACTGTAGGTACTTTTTCGAGCTAAAAAGTAGCCTATGTGTTAATTAAGAGCTTAAACTTCTACCATACCAATTTTTATCAAATTCCGTTTAGTAATTTTTGCGTGAAAGCGTCATCCGTCATTACAAACATCCATCCATCCATCAATTCTCACAGACTTTCAGATTTATAATAATAGTAGGATGAGCCAAAGGGATTTGTCAGCCTTTTTATAAGGAGCTTGACGTTATCAGGTCCTGTGTATAGCCTGATGGCTATACACTACCAATCATGGTTGCAATATATATATATATATATTGCAACCATGATTGGTTGCATTGCATGTTTCACCCACGCGCGATGGGTGTACTGGAACCATAGATGTATAATCTGACTGGAACATTCTTGAAGGACAAAAGCATCTGAATTCCTAAGAAATTCCTACCTTGTATTCAGTTCAGAGTTCAGACCCAATTTAATTTAAACATAAACAAACAGACAATATCGTAATATAATGCTACCAAACTGAATGTTATATTTGCCAGTAGGTATACATAAAGAAATGCTATGACAATTTAATGTGGTCGATATAAAACTTTTTATTTACGTTTGGTTTAAATTAGATCAGAATTCTAAACAGAGAATATCAATATAAAGTTATCCATCCCTTCGAAATAAAATTGCATTTTTCACGATCTACTGATAAGTGTCAGATAATATCTTATTTGCAGGTTTTGTCTCTATCGCTCGATATACAGTTACGAGTAGTAGCGACAAAACGTGAGCGTCAGAACCCCTGGACCAATAGAGATATTGATGTTTAATAAGTAAATTTTTAGTACCTTAATGTGCACATAAATATTAATAGTCTTGCATCTAATTTAAATAAAAACGTTAAATAGTAATAATTAATAAATTATCTAAACATAAATTTAACTATAATATAGTGCGATTCAAATGAGAATAGGATCGAGTCGGCGCCATATTGTTTCGAATTAAGACTGTTTTAATAGTTAAATTTATATTTAGATAAATAATAATTACTTTTTAACATTATTATTTAAATTCGATGCAAGACTAATAATATTTATATGCACATAAGTTTTTCGGAAAATCGAACTTTTCAAGTGATATTTGACAGAGAAAGGTCATTGACGTTCCTATTCTCATTTGAAACGCATTATAACAGTCTAAATTCGAAACAATATGGCGCCGACTCGATCCTATTCTCATTTGAATCGCACTATAAAACGAATTCGTCAGATCTATAATGATGTATTAAAATTGCATCTTCAATAGAACACTGCAGTAGGGTAAGTTGGGTAATATCGGGCAATATCCATTAAACTCGATAAACCATAAGTGCGGGTTCGATGCCGGATTATCTTGAGTGGTTTCTGCGTTTTATCATAATGACTATTACCGGCCGGTGTTGCTAGCAATAAACTTGCAGTTCCACGAAAATCGAATGCAAGCTTTTTATGACGAAGACGGATATCTCAAATTATATTAAACTGGTGTTTATAACTGACATACATTTTTAAATATTTTGCAATTTTAAACTCGCATATTATTATATTGGGGTCAAGTGCACCGATGACTGAAGGTTTTAATTAATATTCAGCTTTGACCATGAAAATGCACGTTGGCGAAAATCCGCATATTTTTACAAGCCCAATTATAAGACTAGATTGTAGATAGTAGTTTTTTTTATTACATAAATAAATGTAATTTTTAAACTATGAAACAAAAAACAAACATTTGTTCTTTTGTCAGTGTCAAAATTCATGTCCACTGTTATTAACAAAATATTAAAGAAAATTTTTATATCGTAGGTAAAGTATGGCAACACTGAATCTCAAAATTCAAATATAGAACGGAAATGCGCGCTACGTAAAGGTAGGTAGGAACGTAATGCGTTTGAAAAACTTACACTTAAAGTGATTAATGTTTTACAGTTAAAGCCATTAGCTAAATTATTCTTAATACAGCTCCTCAAACCTTCGGATACTATTGCCATAGGACTAATTATTATTTAAGACATCAGACACATTTTAACTACTTTAATTATTCCAAATATTTGGGGAAGGTTGATCTAGTTAGTAAAATTTACATTTTGCCACATATCGTGAGATAAAAATTACTCTTTACGCATCATAGCTGGCTAGCTGCTTTTCAGCCAAATATTTTCAAAGGAATCAAACTTCTATAAGATGTACCATGAAGTGGAGGTAATTCAAGGCCTATGCCTTGGAAAAACCAAGCGTAGCATGCTGCATGACCCCAGGTACATAGCAGGTCATGCTACGCTTGAAATCATTGTAGGCTTTAAAAATAAAGCATTATAGATATACTTACCTACTATACATGGTAGTACAATGTACATAAGTATGTTATTTTAAAAAGGATCCCCTTTCTGACAATATTTCAATAAAACACCAATGCTGTTATTGAGGTCAAGTGAGGTCACTTGGTTGAGTTATTGAAATCAGATTTACGGGTTCAGTACTCGGAGATAATTGATAATGTACTTTTGTTTGTGTGCGTGTGTGTTTATGTGCATGTGTGTCACTTGTTACACGTACACACAGAAGTATTATTATATATGTGTGTATCGCTGCATTCCAATTACGATGTCCCGTATGCAAAGTAGGGGTTTATTAAATCGTTAAATTAATAGCCGTAATAAATTAATTGTAACTGAATATTAAATAAATATTATTTAGCGGTGTATTAATAAAGACGAATTAAGTATAAATAATATTATTTGTGTCTTTTTTCAAATTGTTTGTATGGTTTTACAGTTTAAAACGTTTTTTTAATGCCTAGTTAAGTAGTTACTATTTAAGATGTTTAGAGAATATATATTCTCTTACCATTTCTCACGCTAATTACTACAACATTAAGTTTCAATTAAGTCATCGTGAGCGCACTCGTTCGTAAATCATTTCATCGCATACAAAAAACCGTCAGACTAAATCCTTTGCCAGCTATTGAATTATTAAAAAAAAAAAAAGAAAAGCCATTCAGCTGTCAAACGCCATTGTTCGAAATTTGAATTCACACCTCGTTAGGGTGGCCATGAGAATTTTGTGATATTGAGATATTTTAACTATTAGTTTTTGTTTACAGCTATAAGGAGCTAAATAACTTGTTAGTGTTTTTTATATTAAATATTAATTCGTAAATTAACTCCATTATGAAAATGAAAATAAAAATTAATACTTTTAGGTACGTTTTGACTTTTGGAGTACCTAGGTAATTTACTTAAGTTTTTTTTTAATTTTTTTAACAATAATATGGTCTAACCTCCACCCTCTTATTTATACGATGACTCTACATTTAGATTTTTCGGAACTTCGTGTTTTGAATTAACTTAAATCTACTAAATATGTATAACGAACTTATTTGTTAAGTCGACTGGCAAAAACGTATTCGTAGAAGGCTTTACTTTGATTATTGTACCCATATCAAAACATCAAAACATTGACCAAGTCATACTAATCTCTATTGTGATATAAATAAGATTAAATTTCATTCAACACTTGTATTTCTTTATAATTTGACGAGGAAAGCTGACGTTTTAATTACATAAACAGCAATGATGTCTTTTAAAATATAGACTAAGAAGCTATATTTCGGCAGGTAATCTTCAAACGGTTTAGCACACATTGAGCACACACTCGCACACACAAACACACACACAAACACACACACACACACACACACATCTGAAGTAAGGAGCGGAATTCTTCTAAAATCTAACACAAGTTTTTGACTTAAAAGAAGATCTCCATACTATAGTATTTAATGTAAAGAAAATATATATTTCTAATTTTAATCAAACAATAAATTTTGGAAATTTACTTATAAGTTATATTAAAGTATCCCACACCGATATCGGTGACGGTGGCCGGTTTCATTGAACCCAGGCCAGTTACGCAGGAGTAATTTATAGTGCCCAAGTGTGTGCGCAGTACACAAGAGCACTCTCTCTTCTTTTACTCTCATAATCCAGTGGGATGGATAACCGATACGACTGACGAGAGATCAGGCGCAGGTCCGACTTTTTACATGCCCATCCGACGCATGGATCATCTTTCTTGTCAGACAATCAGGTGATCAGCCTGCATTGTCCTAACCAAACCTGGAAACAACATTTTTTGTTGTTCCAATCCGGGAATCGAACCCACGACCTCCGAGTCGAGAGCCAATTGATTTAATATTGAGCTGTTATATTGATATAAGTTATATTATACCAATGGCGTAGCTACGTTTTCGTGGAATTTTTTTGTTTGACACGGCATTTACGGTGGCTCCCGACTTATTGTGGGCAAATGACAATGGCGTGGTGAAATCGTATGAAACTTCATTAAAATGTCAATCTTTTTAATTTTGTTTCATATGAAAGGCTTTTGGGTCAAATCAATCTAAGAATATTGTTTAAATACATAGTTGTTACAGTTTAAATGGGCAATTAAAAACGTGCAATTATTGTCTTATTCTTTAATGTTGATTTTTTTTATAATTAGTACCTGAGATCTGCTTTATCTGTACATGTATTTGGCGCCTTAAATTTTTGACCTATGAAATAGAAATTACCAGCGATTATAAGATGACGACGCGATGCAGGTGGTGACCATACAAATACGTCAAACCGGGACACATTTTGGAACTGCTGCGGCCGAAAAACATCTTTCTGCATAATTTCTTTTGACAGTCGCGTCGCCATGTTGCTAAACTTCTAAACGCTCTCTCATGAAATATGACCATCATTATTTTTGCCTTTTATAACTTTGAGATTTTTACTAAGTTTGACACAAGTCTCTCGTAAGAAGTACTGTATCACAGTACCCCAAGCAGGAACATTTTGCGGTATCGTTACGTGTACGTAAATGTGAAATATGAGAAATTTAGTATGAAAATTTTAGTTACTTTTACGTCCGCTAGAGGCGCTTTCATGGTTTTCATACAGTATTTCTCACTTACGTACATGTAACGATACCGCAAAATGTTCCTGCTTGGGGTACAGATCACAGATTTCAAAAAGTCGTTCTCTTCTTGAATATGATTATATTCTTTACTTACTTAGCTACATGTGTAATGTACGGACTACGGTGTATCAGATCTAAATGAGATACATCACTCCACGCAAATTGAGAACCGAGGGAGAGTAAGTGAGATGGACGGCCGACACGCGCGAGTACTCTGTACCGACGGCAAAAAATATACCCTTCCATATTGGTCGTAAACAAAACTATAAGTTTTAGTTAGTGACTGTGTGGATAAACTGAGGTGCAATATTTCTTTTTTAGCATAATATTTTTTTACGACCATAATGGCTGTTTATTCTAATGTAATAATTCAATCGGGTTTACTTTTAGGGAAATGACTCACTCGTGAATAACTAAAGATGTGTTTGGAGATCTAAAAGTACCTCCAAAAGATTTATCAGTTATATTATGTACCTATGTGTCTATGGTACCTACTATAGTTTACCAGTTACGTGTGTGCATAGCTATGTCACTAAGCGATGAATAAATTTCCAAAAAAAGAAGAAGATACTTATGTCAAATTACATACATTTTTGATTTCGAACTTCGTCGTCGTAATTAGCGAATGCAAAGGCCCTGTAGTCTGTACCAAATGTTTCTGCAGACCCTACACAATAGGAAATTAACTCTCTGTCCTAGACTAATTGTAGATTTGAACTGATCTAGGTCTCGTTAATGTTATTATTGGCCAATTCGTATATCCTCAGTTGAGCGACAGAACCGAGCAATCTATGGACTATTAGTTAAATGGACAAGAATACAAGATGTATTTGAATAAGGCTAGTTGGGGCAAGAGATACTTAATTTTTCCGGGTCAAGTGGATCGTCATTTTTTTTCTATGGACCATCTTGCCCTATCCGACAATAATAAATATCATAATTATAGGAAAAAAAACTACAATTTTTATAAATAACCCGACTACGTAAATTATATAGCCTATGTTACCCGGGCATTATTACGAATCCATTGACACCTCATTAAAATATATGAGTATAAACTATAGATAGTAGTAAGATAAATCGGTTCCCGAGGGAATTCCATCTTGTCGCAGTTAACATCTAGTTGCAACTTAAGAATATACAGAACCATTGTTTTTCATTGTTTACGTTTGTTTTATTCTATACCTACTTAAGAAAAAAAGGAAAATTATTTCCCTCCGAAATGTATGCCATCACGATAACCTTTGACTTGTGTTAATACAATGGAGCTTTAACGTCCACTGCGCTTAATGTTAATTACAAACTAAATTATAATAAGTAGGCACCTACTTATTATAACTACACCTTTCCGCGACATGCGTTTAAAATTTCAATGCCATGTTAGCCATTAAGTTTATGTTTCTTTATTAAGATTCGGTACGGCCACGAGTCACGACTACTAACATAACAAAAGTATTCACGATCGCTACAATATATAAAGAAAGTGCGAAACACCTTTGCAAATGAGACTGTTCACAATCACATACAAGATGCAGTTAAAAATACTCAAATTGATTCCTCGACAAATCTTTCCAATTTTGTCCGTTGGCCGGCACTTTGAGTTTTGGGCCTAAAATGGATGATCTCCTTTACTTCTATTGTATGTAGCACATTGAGTGAAAAGGCCACAAACGAGTCACCAAGTCATAAGTTACGCGATGTCGCAACAATGAGCATCCTACCATCCATCAGGGCGTGTCACATCTTATCTGGTTGAGATTTATCTGCCGTATTACCATCAAATTCTTTCATTACATCCTTCACTGATGCTTGAACCTCCAGATTATAGATTGTTTGATTTATGTTCAAACTTGAAGTACAATAGTAGGTAACTCGCCACGAGACCAATTTGAAAAAATACGTCTTTCGGTGCGGTTTTGCTATTTTGCGGTAAATAAACAGGATTTAGGCTTCAAATTCTGTATGACAATAGACGAGACAAAGACTACTTATCCAGGAAAAATGTTCGATTCCCTTGGAGATGAAATTTGATGGAGAGAAAATATACATCATATTAGTTTTGTAAGTTATCGCTGATATATAAATTAAGAATAGGAAAGGCGCCATAATCGATCCCTGGGGGACTCCTACCTTTATACGGTATGAGTTATAACGAAGTCGGGTTTTGATCGATGGGGAAACGCAATCTAACACGATTTGATACGGTGAACACGTAAACTTTCTTTTAGATGTAGGAATAGAGTGATAGGTTTAGGCTTAGCCGTTAGGGTGATGGGAAAAAAGTTGTATGTTAAAAAATTTAAGTAAGAAATAAAAGTATGTGCTATGCTAAGCCTGCATCTTTCATGGAGATAAATGATAATTAATTTGGTAAAATGGAATTGAACGCGTCAGCACAGGCGGCGCATTTAAAACGGCCGGCATCCAGACTCACGACGAGTAGTTTTGCGAGAACTTTCAACACTTATTCTCTCTCGATACGGAGCGGAGAAAACGAGACACTGTCCACCTTTACGTTTTTTGGGCCTTCTCGTTGTACCTCGAAGGGCCTTTCAAATATCTCACGAAAACGAGCAATGATTATCACATGGATCCCACATAATCAATACTAATGTTAACAAAGAGATCATGGGAACGGGCTTCAGCAAACACCAGACGTGGCGTGTTTGTGTTAATTCCGTGTAAATATTGATCTGCATGAATCATATACGGGCAAGTAATTGCAATATTTGGGAATGAAGAAAGAGAGGACGATATTCCTTGTCGTGGAACTGTTTTATGCAGTAGGGCTGTGTTAATAGGAATCAACAAACCGGTCAAGTTCGAGTCGGACTCGCGCACGTAGGATTCCGTGCCATTATAACAATATATTACATGTTTACATATTATTTAGTTATTTTGTACGAAGTTTTCCAAGTATTTTACAAATTAAGTATCTGTAACTCCTGATCTAACGAATTGAGATAAGCCGTTATAGTTTTCCTTAAAGTTCATCACATGAACTACCATGACCATCATGCATTGTTTGCAGATTTTTCGAGCCAGCCATTTAAAGGAGCGGACTTTAAATGATTGGCTATTTTTAAGCAAAAACCTCGCTTTAAAGTTGAATATCTCGTAAACGGATACCTCAATCAAAAAATATATTTAGTAACCTCTCAATGTTTAAAGGACATAGGTCTTACAGAAAATTATGAGAGGTTTGATGAATGTAGACGCGAGAAAAAAAATCAACCCCACCTTACGTGGGGTACGCGGGGTACCCCAAGAAAATATATTTTCTTGATTTTATTTTAGGACTTTATTTACGTGGTAAATACACAATCATATCCATGCAAAGTTTCATCTTTCTAGCACTGTTCTATGATATATCGAAATTTGCTCAGTAGTTTTTGCATGAAAGAGTAACAAACATCCATCAAATTTTCAGATTTATAATAGTGGTAGGATTCATCTGCTCTTCTGAACATGGCCTGATGACGTCACACTGCACACACACACACACACACATTGATCTCAATTCTCAAACAAGGAAAAGTTTGTTTGTCTGCATTGAATAGGCTCCGAAACTACTGGAACGATTTTGATGAAATTTGGCATAGATGTAGAGTAGACCACGGAGAAGGACATAGGCTTTTTATCGCGGAAAAATGTACGGTTTCTGCCAAATTAACTTTTGCGCGCACGAAGTAGCGAGCGACATCTAGTAGACTATATAAGGTTTGGTAAAATCCTGGATGGAAAAATGGAAACTTTGGGCACGTGATTTACTGCTTGTGTAAAGACGTTTAGGAAAAAAAAATTGAAACTCGTGGAAAGTCAAAGGCTCGTATACCAAATTCCATTTAAATCGGTTCAGTAGTTTTGGCGTGTAAGACGGACAAACATACACACATTCCCAATTTATAATATTAGTATGGAAGTATATATTTTCTACTCTGTGCTTTAAACTGCATATTAATTTTTTAATCACGAATAGCTACTTGATACGTCGTCCCATTGAAAAATAACACCATCGTTATCTAGTATTATATATTATCATCTATCATTTCGACTAAGCAAGGATCTTTGAAAACATCAGCAATCAATAAAAACAAATATTTTTGATGAACTTATCTACATCTTTTACCTTTACCTATTAAAATTGTATAAATCTTTTCGAAAACATCTGCACAAATAATCAAATTGAAACTCTATTTTCTTTGTAGTACGATACATGTTTAAATGTACGGTAGATGGAAATTCTTTAGAACCTGCATTCAATAAATTAAAATGAACCATATTATTTTGTGTTAAGGTTTGTTGTTGATTGACAAAGTTCGGTGACCACATTAGGTGCTGGGTCAAATCCACGGCTATCCGTAGCGCATGCCTTCATCTGATCCACTCGTGACAGGGGTTGTCAACATTTCTTTTACGTGTAATCTGAACTGTCAATAAAATGACTGATAGGTGTGGTAAATCTAATTAAAGGGCAGGGTTGAAGGCTTAAAGCATTCAGAATTATTGTTTATTTTATCTCGTTTCACAACGTCAAAAATATAATTAAACTGCCTTTGTCAGTTTATCGTAGCCCTTTCAACTTAACAAATGATTAATTAGCAAGTGGCTACCACATAATATTATAATAATACAAAATTAGATTATGGAGCTACATAAAATTTATTAGTATCGTCGCTAAAAAATAAAACATCTCCTTTAAGTTGTGTTTAAATGCAGAGTATAAAAAACAAAACTTTTTTCCAATAGGTATCTCATGGTCTTCTGCTTTTATGTAGCTTATGTAACTGTTTTTCTTCAGAAAGAAGATTGAGCTTATATTTTAGAGTTATTATAGGTTGTAGCCACAGGTTGGCGGCCGCTGCTGTAACGTAACCCGCAGCAGATAGGATCAAGCGCTGCTCGTTAAGACTTTTTATTATATTTACCCATTAACTTCCAGCGGAATTATTGTTGAGATGAACCAAAATACCTGACAGAAGGCGTCGTCCAAAATACCAGAAGTGTCGTCTATATCGACCAAATCGCGGAACAAAAGGCGATTAAATAAAGTGTAGACCAATTGGCTTATTGGCAACCGCACCTATCTATTACAATAATTAGGGATGTTGCATACTGCATAATATCGAAATAGATGAATAATATAGATATACTTACATACATCTATACATAAAAAAAATATAAGCAATTAAAAAATGTTACCCATCTCTTACTCGCAAAACGATTTTTGACGTCACAATCCGCACCCGCCATACATTATTTAATGAAAAATGTATGGTGGTAAGTTACCACCATACATTTTTCACGATGTGTTACCACTGGTAACACGTCGTGACGTCACAGGCCGATATATTGCTCTTTCTAATTGTTAATTTAAATTGTTTGTATCTTCGTTATTTTTAAGGTTTACAAAAATCAGTTTTAGATTATTTATTATCATGTTGTCTAACATTGAAACACAGATTGAAAAGACGAAAAATTTTTGTTTGGTCAACATGCCTACATAGGTTTCAAGTGATTGTACAATATGTTAATAGTGTCAAAACAGCTCATTCCCGCAAATGAGTAATCCGGAAACACTGACAGGCTAATGAGTATTTAAATCTGTCACACTTTTGCCCCGCGCCGAACGATTAACGGCTCGCGCTTGGACAACGAGCTGTCAGCTGTCAAAAACACTTCTACCCTCACTGCGGCACTGAATTCGGTTTGATGATAAATATTTTCCAAATATAGGCTGCCAAATAATTGTAATTATAGTTACCTTAGGCCATTTTCCATGATGAAAAAGAAAAAAATACTAGTTAGAAAAGCTAGAGTTTCTTTAGCTGATCAGCAACAAGAAAAAGTTAGCATGCAGTTATAGTATTTAAAACCATTTATCTTGTTATATCATTTGAACTAAATTATCATGAAATAAATTACGAATGCAAGTAACGAGAATTTAAAACAATTTCACCGCAGCTTCGAAAGTCGAAAATGATTTAACATCTATTCCGTAACAATTTCAAGGCACATTAAAATGCAGTGGTCATTACAAAAAAAAACTAAGCTTTTAAGCTCTGACGTGACAAGATAAATAGAGCTTTCGTGTAAGCCTCAAAGCTTTTGAATGCCATCGGGTTAAGTTGTTTGATGCTAAATCGTTAAGGACTCTTTGAGTAAAACCTCTTTCGTCGAGCTGGGCAATAAAAACAAGATAAAAATGCCATGAGTAGAATAACTTTGTGCCTTTGCTTTACACAACTGTAAGACCACCTTCCTTTATTCTAGTAAATAGTAGTTTGTATTAGCGAAACGCCCGCGACGCGATGTAACAATATGCTTATTGCATCAGAGCCCAGAGGTTACGCGCCCCTGTTTTAGTATTTATTTACAAACTGATATATTTATTGCAAATATTAAACTAAAACTTGAAGTTTTTTTATTTTATTTAATCAATGCACCACAGTCGACAGTCCATACTGTAGGTAGGTACTTATGTACAGGAATTAAATTGTTTCCACAGAAAATAAGAATTTTTAAAAATCGGTCCACAATCGTTGAAGTCTGAAGTCGGTTTAAAAGTAATAACATCATACCATTAACAAAGACCATCGAATTCACTACAAGATAGAGCAATTATTGGTCAAACGCATTTACCAATAACTACCAATTGAGTTGAACTATTTGAGGCGAAAGCCGCAGGTCGTTGACCCTCCCCCCTCCAGAGGGGAGACAATGAGGTCCCAGGAGACGGAACCTTAATCTATTTATAAGGGAGAAGGGTGTTCTTGACTTCATGAAACTTATATTGCGTCTTAATAAACGCTATTCATATAGGTACTTAATATAATATTATACTGGTGAATAGAATTTAGTTATTATATTATTTTGATCAAAAAGGCAGACAGAATGTGTAATATTGTTTTTAACCGACTACGACCACAAAGAAGGGTAATGATTTAGGCAGTCTATGTATGTATGTTTATTTGTTCCACCGTAGCGCCTTGACTGCTGGTTCGATTTTAATAAATGAGGTGTCAATGGATTCGTAATAATACCCCGGGTAACTCAGGCTATATATTTTACGTAGTATAGTTATAGTTTTTTTTAATAAGTTATTTTCAGGCTTTACGGTAATACCTACGCTTACATTTTGCAACATGGCATATTCCGAAAGGACACATAATACTTCGTTATTTTTGAAAAGCTCATAAACAAAAACTATACTTAAGGGACTAATAGCTATTGTAGCTAGTCAAGCTAGGTAGAGTCATCAGGATTTAGCACATTTCCAATTTGCGTAATCCTTCAGAAAAACAGAGCTTATTTAATAAATGAATGTTTACGAAAGCATAAATCATAAAATGTAGAATAAAGTTATAATATAACGCTTCTTCGTTATATGAAAATCATACAGCGATGAAGTGTTTTAACTTTCTTCTTTTGCCAAAAACCACAAAAAAGAAAGGAATCGTCTGTCCTTGTCACATTTGGGCGCGAAATTTATGGAAGTGATTCATAATTATTTCAAAATGCAGAACAATATTTTGTTCATAAATTAAAGATTTTTATTGCAGAGGAAAAAGTCGAATACTGAATAAACTGATATTATTATGTGGTTCAGTGGACTTTAGAAAAAAAGCAAAGTTGTAAGCTTTATAAAATTCTAATGAAGCAATATTCCTACTTTGAGAATTGCAGTTTTAAATATAATAAACAATAACATACAAATAAGATAAATAAATATTTATCTTATTTGATGATAATATTTATCTTATTAATGATGATGATTCATGATGACTATAAAGTACGAGATTTACAAAATCATCTTTCAGGATTCGAACCCACGAGCGTCCACATGTTACATACTAACACTTGACTACACACTCGGGGTACAAAAGGCCGTGCGGACCTTTCATTTGTCTTTCACACTTAAAAAGAGATAAGTGTATTTTTGTCTCAGTTTTTGTGGGTTTATCCATTTTTTGTGGCGCATGAAATCTGACATGGGTCAGGCTGGGATGATATTTGAGCTTTCGGGGCAAAAACTGATTTATTTCTATTTAAATACCTTCGGCGTTTTATTTTTATCTCGCTCGGGGATTTTTTTTTGTTTAGTCATTATTATTATTAATTACTAGTTTTAACGGATTCTACTAATTACTAGCAGCTTAATATATTTTTATGTTTAATGAGAAAGTTTTTATGTGAAAAAAAAAGAATGTTATCTTTTTTAAGATTCTAATTTAAACAATACTTTGATTTTCAATTGAATAAGGAATGTAAACAATATTCAATAAGAACCTGCTTTGTAATTTCAGTAAAATCGCGCATATGACACATGAAATATTGCATCATTTAGCGGGATTTATTTGTCGTAAGGATATGTTTAGCGTGATACTCGCGATAGCCCGCCATTATCCGGTGATTAACGGGATAATTGATATGTGATGTTTCATCTTGCTCAGTCACCGGGGCAAAATAATCCCGGGCGGCGGACGTGGGGGACGTGGGGTTGTCCTGCAGCGAGGGGTTAAATGTATAGTCACGGACACTTGCGTACCACTTTTGTGCCTTGTTGCCATAGTAACGAGGTCGAAATGTACACCTAACTAGTCGAATGTGCAGTGTGCATATGTCACCGTAAAATTTTTGTAAAAACCGTTAGATTGTAATATTACTAGAGATATTATAAAATGTCGACAGATTGTCAAATAAAAATTTCCTTACAATTTTACACGTTATTTTTCGTTATATTGTAATATTTACCGTGTCGATTGATTAAACGGCAGGTGCCCGGCGCCGCCATATTTGTTTGCTTTTAATAATAATTATAACGAAAAATAATGCGTATAATTGTAAGAAGAAATTTTTATTTCACAATCTGTCGACATTTTATAATATCTCTAGTAATATTACAATCTAACGGTTTTTACAATTTTACGGTGACACATATACATAGGTCTTTGTTCAACCAAGTACATGTAGGTGTTAACTACTAAGTATATGCGATGAAAGATTTTTACCTTACCTACTACGAGTATTATAAATGTGAAAGTTTGAAAGGATGGATGGATAAATATTTGCGACTCTTTGAAGTAAAAAGTACTGAACGGATTTCGATGAAATTTGGTATGGTAGTTGTTTAGGCTCTAGATTAAAACATAGGCTAGTTTTTAATCCCGAAAAAGTACAGTGTCTCCGTGGGATTACATTTACGCGGGCGGAGCCGGGCACAATCTATTTTAACAATATGTAAGAAATAATGAGCTGCATTTATAATTCCCATGTTTATAATAGGTTGGGGAAAAAGTCTTTTCGCATTATAGTATGTATGAACTTGTCATAAAATATCTTGGGCTATACCAATTGTATCTGGCTGATTTTGGTATCATTAAAAAGTTTTAATTTTACAGAAGACAATTCCAAATTCAAATTAGGTAAATTTGAGATTTTCATTTGTTTTTCTTATTGTTAAAATGAGTGATTCTTATGAAGAATTTCGATACATTTTAAAATTTTATTACAAAAAAGGTAAAAATGCAACACAAGCCGCGAAAAAAATTTGTGATGTTTATGGACCTAATGCAGTATCTGTGAGAGTAGCGCAAATTTGGTTTAAGCGTTTTCAATCCGGAAATTTTGATATCAAAGATGCACGTCGCTCTGGTCGCCCTGTTACGGACAAAACTGTTGCCATTTTTGAAAAAGTGGAGCAAGATCGGCATATTAGTAGTTACGATGTAGCTGAAGAACTGGGGATTGACCACAAAACGGTTTTGGCGCATTTGAAAAAAGCTGGGTACACAAAAAAGCTCGATATTTGGGTGCCTCATGAGCTCACTGAAAGAAACCTAATGAACCGTGTACTCATTTGTGATTCTTTATTACGACGTAATGAAACCGAACCATTTTTGAGGAAGCTGATAACTGGTGATGAAAAGTGGATCACGTACGACAAGAACGTGCGAAAAAGATCGTGGTCAAAGGCCGGTCAGGCTTCACAGACTGTGGCGAAACCCGGGTTAACTCGCAACAAGGTGATGCTGTGTGTGTGGTGGGATTGGAAGGGCATTATTCATAATGAGCTGTTACCGCCAGGCAGGACCATCAATTCTGAACTGTACTGCGAACAACTGATGAGATTACAGCAAGAAGTTGAGAGAAAGCGGCCGGAATTAATCAACAGAAGGGGTGTGGTTTTTCACCATGATAACGCTAGACCTCACACATCTTTAGCCACTCAGAAAAAATTACGGGAGTTTGGCTGGGAGGTGTTAATGCATCCGCCGTATAGTCCTGACCTTGCACCTTCAGATTTCCACCTGTTTCGGTCGCTGCAGAATTCCTTAGGCAGTGTCAGGTTGACATCACAAGAGGACTGCCAAAACCACTTGTCGCAGTTTTTTCATCAGAAGCCCCAAAAATTTTATAGCAATGGGATCATGTACCTACCAACAAGATGGCAAAAAGTTATCGAACAAAATGGCACCTATATACTTTAGTCACTTGTAAATAAACTTTATAAAAAAACCTTTTGAATTTTTATATAAAATGCGAAGAAACTTTTTCCCCAACCTAATAGTAATTTACCCATTTGTCTTCATAATATGAGTGAATGTGTTGGTCACTAGATACAATAAAACAATTTTCCGGTGTCCCATTAAGTAGAAAAGCTGAACCAACTTACTAATTTACTATAGCACGCAGCCGTGGCGCCGTCTGGACGCACCTTAAATTCAATTTTGAATTGCTGTAAGTGTCTATAATAACGTTATTCACAAATGTATATTGCAACTCTATTGCTTTATAACAATTTATTCTTAGCTTATTCTTAGCTCATTCACCGTATTATAAATGCTAATAAGCAACTGTCACGGAAGATAATATTTCTATAGGAATACGTAACACTATTCCATGTAGCTTCATAATTATATTGTTAACAAATTGTACAATTTACATTCCTTTCAAAATGTAGTGCGTGTTAAACGTTTGACCTTCCAAAAAATATAAAATATTAATTTGTAGACATATTTTCTGCAGACATAACATTTTTAATTCAATTTTTTTTTAATATTTAAAAGTTCTTAACCCTGCAATACATACTTAGTGCAAAACTAATCAATAACTATATTAATTATCCCGTACATGCGTACGTTGTATAGGACTAAAAACTAAATGTAGTTTTAAATTCCGGTAGTAAACCGGTCAGGGCCCAGCACGCACCCCTGTTGGGGGCGCACGAGGGTGTCTTTTGATTCTACAATTACGTGCTGCCGGCGAGGACCAAACATTACACTATTTGAATATATAAATACATGATTGCAGTATTAAAATAATCATACATAGGAGAGTTTAAATTTCCTAAACTTTTAGCAACCACGACAGAAGTCTTCTTTTTTTTTTGCCTTAAAATAAGTTTCCTGTGGGATTGAATAATAGGCATTGAAATAGTAACATGAAGTCTGTTTTATACTTTAACTAGCTGGTGCCCGTAACTTTGTTTGCGTAGAACTAACGAAAACAGAAACCTAAGCAACTCTTTACAACATTAGCTATTTACCAGTAAAAGTCCCGTAAAATGCGGTCCAGCCGTTTCAGTGATTAGCCGGAACAAACAGACCGACAGACAGAGGTAGACAAAAAATTATATTTTAGTGTAAGTACCGTATTATTTTCATAATAATTTACTGAAAAGCTGTTACTTTAAAATTACAAACAGACACTTCAAATTTATTTATCAGGTAAGTATTTATTTATGCATTATATTATTAAAAAAAAAATCATAATATAAAATTAAGGGCGGAACGGAACTCACAGTAGATTTTATCTCCGTGTTATGCAATTAATGTGTACCTGTGCTGTGGTCAGTGGGGTCCAACAGACCCCTGCGGCAGCCGAGGGGTCGAGTGCGAATATCATAAAACAAAGCACACCACTTTATAGTTCCGTTGTAATTGTAAAGAAAAGCATTTTAGGGTTATATTACTTATGTATTATGATTGATGCTTATCACTTGTGTGAATTTATACTAAGTATGTATGTAGAGTCCTAGCTTTAAAGTATTAAGTAGACATGAGGCAAAATACTCTTTTGCCTATTTTAAACTCGTACATACTTGTGGCTGTACTTACAGTTGTCACCAAAAGTCGTTTAAATAGCTTTTAGGACCAACCCGCATTAGGGGTTGACTACATGTTAAATAATTAATTTAATTTATATAATAAGTACTTGATAAATGTAAAAAATATCAAATTTTATGTGTAGCTTTGTAATGAGATACTCGTACATACATCTTAAAATTACAAAAAAGTATATTTTTAGTTTACCTACATCATATTAAAAACATTCACCATAGCAAAGAATATATATTACTAACGTAATGACCATAGTAACCTTATGAATTTAACCGCACAAATTGCGACCCTTATATTTTAATACAACTATAGGAATGCGTGACGTCATAGTTTCGGCGACTTTTGTATAGAGCTTAATAAATAAATAACCGCTTTATTTATTAATTACTGTCGTTTTTTCCCTCCCTGTAATCAAAATATTGAAATGAAAGCCTGAAAATATGAAACATCAATTTTACATAATAATTAGAATAAACAAACCCCGTACAAACAAATAATAATTAATGAGTAAATATTTTCCATTGTTTGTCTGTTTCAGTTCAAAAAGGTTAGCGCTCTCACCCGGTTTCGGTTATAATCCAATATCGGGCGACGCGCGACGGGGCGGAAAATTTAACGAAATTTTCGCTCCAATGATTCAATATTTTAGGTTATTTCGTTTTTTGTGGGTTATTTGGGTTACGCTCTCTTTGATGGGGTATACTTGATTTATAATATCAGCTTATCCTGCGATGTCAGCGAGAACAGAGGAGGTATAAAGCACGGATGTTAAAGAGCTCCGTAACCGAAACCGATGCAATTTTATCCCTATAACCCTATTCGTGTCTATATCCGAAATATACCTAACTTAACTGACTATACAGTAATTAATTTTATTCTTTCTATTTTACGGTATAAAGCATGGATGTTATAAAGCTCCGTAACCGAAACCGATGTAATTTTATTCCTATTATCCGTATCTATATCCGAAATATAACTTAACCCTCTTTTTAAAATTATACATCTATGAACTTAACTGACTATACAATTATTATTATTTTATTTTTATTTTACAGCTGACAAAAAAGAATATGACGCGGTGACAGCAGAAACTAAAAACATTTTATCGTATCATATCACAACATATTTTATCATTATTGACAATAGGTAATCACCAGTCACTACTCTCTAGTATATTCTAGTCTCTACGTTTTGTTCGCTTTACGAGTACCTACACGCGTTAATTATGTAGGTATGTATTAGGTTGGGGAAAAAGTTTCTTCGCATTTTATATATAAAAATTCAAAAGGTTTTTTTATAAAGTTTATTTACAAGTGACTAAAGTATATAGGTGCCATTTTGTTCGATAACTTTTTGCTATCTTGTTGGTAGGTACATGATCCCATTGCTATAAAATTTTTGGGGCTTCTGATGAAAAGACTGCGACAAGTGGTTTTGGCAGTCCTCTTGTGATGTCAACCTGACACTGCCTAAGGAATTCTGCAGCGACCGAAACAGGTGGAAATCTGAAGGTGCAAGGTCAGGACTATACGGCGGATGCATTAACACCTCCCAGCCAAACTCCCGTAATTTTTTCTGAGTGGCTAAAGATGTGTGAGGTCTAGCGTTATCATGGTGAAAAACCACACCCCTTCTGTTGATTAATTCCGGCCGCTTTCTCTCAACTTCTTGCTTTAATCTCATCAGTTGTTCGCAGTACAGTTCAGAATTGATGGTCCTGCCTGGCGGTAACAGCTCATAATGAATAATGCCCTTCCAATCCCACCACACACACAGCATCACCTTGTTGCGAGTTAACCCGGGTTTCGCCACAGTCTGTGAAGCCTGACCGGCCTTTGATCACGATCTTTTTCGCACGATCTTGTCGTACGTGATCCACTTTTCATCACCGTAATAAAGAATCACAAATGAGTACACGGTTCATTAGGTTTCTTTCAGTGAGCTCATGAGGCACCCAAATATCGAGCTTTTTTGTGTACCCAGCTTTTTTCAAATGCGCCAAAACCGTTTTGTGGTCAATCCCCAGTTCTTCAGCTACATCGTAACTACTAATATGCCGATCTTGCTCCACTTTTTCAAAAATGGCAACAGTTTTGTCCGTAACAGGGCGACCAGAGCAACGTGCATCTTTGATATCAAAATTTCCGGATTGAAAACGCTTAAACCAAATTTGCGCTACTCTCACAGATACTGCATTAGGTCCATAAACATCACAAATTTTTTCGCGGCTTGTGTTGCATTTTTACCTTTTTTGTAATAAAATTTTAAAATGTATCGAAATTCTTCATAAGAATCTCTCATTTTAACAATAAGAAAAACAAATGAAAATCTCAAATTTACCTAATTTGAATTTGGAATTGTCTTCTGTAAAATTAAAACTTTTTAATGATACCAAAATCAGCCAGATACAATTGGTATAGCCCAAGATATTTTATGACAAATTCATACATACTATAATGCGAAAAGACTTTTTCCCCAACCTATTTTATGACGTTACGTATGAATGTTTCTATGAATTTGAAAGTAGGTAATGTTAGCGATATTTATATTGTGAGTTGTGACTATAATAATTATAGTAAGGTAGTAACTAAGTAACTTTTTGTAAAAAAAAAAAAAAATTACTAGCAGAGGTGGAAATTTTACACAACTCACAAGTTCTTTTGATCAAAATAATATTAGTTTTTCACCTGATTGCCCGATAAACTTGTCAACGTTCTACCTTTGACAGGTTATCAGCAGAGATATGTTTTTAGGGTTAGTTGACAGCTACCGAAGATACAAAAAGAAACGAGTAGGTAGCTCTGGGACTAACCGTTAGATAATTATTTCAAATGTGTAGACTTGATTTTTGTTTTACGGGAGTTTTGGAAAGAACAAAAAAAAGCACGCTTTATTGCAGTTTTCGATAAGTATTACATAATATTATCATGGACCAATTAAAGTAATAAGTATTATATTTTAATGCTTATTATTAGACTAATTTAAGGTATATAATATCCCACCAAAAACATTCTGTAAAAAACTAGCCAAGTCTCGATGGAGCTGCTTGTTTATCTCTAAAAAGTAATGAAATCTAGACAAAGTCGTGCCAAGTCTAAGGATCCTTACTGCGATTTATTTATTATTATAGTTAATGTTGTGTGACTTGGCCGTTGAAAATTCTTTATACGTTAGTGGGTACAAGTCAATTTTGTTTACACGTAATGTTATATCAGATTCTGTTGTAACTACCTATGTTTGTTAAGCGAGATAATAGCCCATACTGGTATTGGTAATTGGACGCTAGTGTCTTATTTTAGGCGTTGTTGATTGTATAACACATGTATTGGAGCAATGGTGTCATGGAGCCCCTTTTGTACCCTTGTGTACTCTTCAACGGCCAAGTCACACAACATTAACTATAATAATAAATAAATCGCAGTAAGGATCCTTAGACTTGGCACGACTTTGTCTAGATTTCATTACTTTTTAGAGATAAACAAGCAGCTCCATCGAGACTTGGCTAGTTTTTTACAGAATGTTTTTGGTGGGATTTCACTTCTTTTTGTAGAAACGTAGGAATATTGATTTATTTTACTAGATTTTAGTGTAATTTGTTTATTTAATTTGTGTAATGTTCGAGTAGAATAAAGTTAATTGTTCGACTATTTCTTCTTGTAAACTTGTAAGTATAAGTATAAAAGCCAGTCCAGTCTTAACCAGAGTTTTCCTTTAATTTCATTTATATGCGTATTAAAAGCAGAAGGGGAGGCATTCGCCCAGCAGTGGGACGCTAGGGCTAGATTAAATTAGAAGATGTGTCCTACTTCACTGGATTTTTGCAATGACAGTCGATTTTTTTATGTACCAATAGTAGAAGGGGGCATTACCATATCTCTAATCAGCTGAGACCAGCTGAGGGATCATCAGATACTTCAGACCTTCGATTTTTGACATCAAATGAAGTGGCCCACCAAGTTGAATATTTTTGTAAAGGCAGTATGTCGATCTCTAATAGTTTGGTTGGGCTCTTGTGTTTTCTAATAAGGGTCACCAGGTACTCCAGATCTTCGATTATCCTAGTTTTTACAGTTTTCCCTTTATGTGGCCATTAAACCTTACCTCTGTACCAAATTTCAGCTCTCTGAGTTTATGGGAAGTACTAGTTCTATTCTGATGATCATGAGTGAGTGACTGGGTGAGTGTCATAAATGCGAAACTTTGCTGTCGTTTAACTTCGGAACTAAATGACCTACAGACTTAAAATTTTGGATTTTAAGTATGTGATTATACTTTACTGGATGACGAAAATTTTTGCGTTCTGGTCTTATCCAGAGGTTCTCAAATAAGGGCCTGAAAATGCGGCGAAATGGTTCCAGTAAATAATGGTACGGCAGTGTTTGCTTCGCGCTCGACTTGGCGGGGGCACTGCCGTGCCCCCAGATCGACGTTCTGGTCTTATCCAGAGGTTCTCAAATAGAGGCCTGAAAATGCGGCGAAATGGTTCCCGTAAATAATGGTACGGCAGTGTTTGCTTCGCGCTTGACTTGGCGGGGGCACTGCCGTGCCCCCAGATCGGTTATCCTAGTTTTTATAGTTTTCCCTTTATGTGGCCATTAAACCCTAACTCTGTACCAAATTTCAGCTCTCTGAGTTTATGGGAAGTACTAGTTCAATTTTGATGATCATGAGTGAGTGAGTGAGTGAGTGAGTGAGTGAGTGTCGTAAATGCGAAACTTTGCTTTCGCTTAACTTCGGAACTAAATGACCTACAGACTTGAAATTTTGGATTTTCAGTATGTGATTATAGCTTACTGGATGACGAAAATTTCTGCGTTCTGGTCTTATCCAGAGGTTCTTAAATAGGGGCCTGAAAATGCGGCGAAATGGTTCCAGTAAAGGATGGTACGGCAGTGTTTGCTTCGCGCTCGACTTTGGCGGGTGCACTGCCGTGCCCCCAGATATTAAGAACCGAAACAACACAATTTTAAGGAAGAAGCACAAAAACAAAAATTTTCACATCCCTGTCATAGACGTAGAAAAAAAGGCAAACACCGCTTCAGTAATATGAATGATGCCATTAAAGTAAGCCGGACGTATCGTAGTGACACGTGCCGCATGCACACATTCACAGCAAAGTAAGGCGATCGGCCGCCAGTACGCCAATGGCAATTATCCATAACCTCACACAAACGTAAGTCGCCGCCATTGTTGTGCTTCACTCAATGTTAGCTCACCTTCCGTCCGCCTTTTTTTCTACGTCCATGATCCCCGTCAAAACTCTGGTTATTAATATTGATAGCTGTCAAAAACAGCTCTGCAACTTGATCCGAAAGGTATTTGTCGTATGTCTTGCTCGAGTATATAAGTTACAAAGTGCAATGCGGTTGATAAAATCTTCGCTCGACTCGATTGCGTTGCGTAGGTGGCGAGTTGGCGACTGCAAAGCCTAGCGTAAGTGCAATAACAAAAGTTTTATGTTAGTACCACTGATATGTACAGCCGAGGGAATTTAATGTTTAGCAAGACACTTGTGAAATCGGTGAATGATACTGTTTTCTATAATTACAAATACGTTCTTTACATAGTATAATTTGCAGTCGTTTCCGCTGTCTGTTCGCTTAGGTCTATTAAACTACATAACGGATTTTAATGCAGTTTTCAGCAATAGAATAAAGAGTGATTCCGCTACAATCGCACGTAATCGCATTAATACCCAGCCACATGCGTTTCGCCCGCTTGGCAGATACATGATAATTGATAACTGACGTCTTAAATGCAATGTTGCCAACGCTCAAAGATATTTTACCCCAAACTTATGTCAAAAACCCTCAAAATCGCAATAATTACCTTCAAAATCCTCTAATTTTTTGTAGCATAAAGAATATCTACTATTAATACTACAAAAATCTATAATGCCAAAGAAATAATAAAAAAATGTGGTCTTCTAAACCGCGGTCGCGGAGCACGTAGAATGACAAACTTTGACTCTTCGCTACTTGTCTCTTAACTCTTTCAAGTTTCACTCGAGCACAAAATACGAATATATTGTCATCGCGCTCCTATCGCGTAACTATGTAAACGCGTATGCAATAACTTATTCGTGCGCGAGAGAGAGACAGGTAGCGATGAGGCAATTTACGAAATTCTACGTGGCTCGCAACCGCAATTTATCCGCGCAACTAAAATATTTAATAACGCTATCATACAATGAGCTCTACCAGTATGTAATATATGATTTTTTCTCTATGATTTTTTAAATTAATTATTCGAAGCTAAACCCATTTATTATTAACAAGTAGGTATTAAACAGTAGCACAACATAGTTATAGCCCGTTTATCAACCAACAGTAAGCGGCTGCTGAACCTGCGAGTTAGATTAATTAACACTTAAGGCGCTGTGAGTAGTCAACTATGAAGTATTCGAGGGGGTGAAGGAGATGAGTGGGGGACGTGCCGCCCCCGTTACTGCGGGGGGCTTCATGCGATTTACGTCAAAGTGATGTGTCTATAATGTACAAAAGCGTAATTTCGGTAAGAACGTAATGTGCTTCATAGCCTAGCGGTATTTTGCCCGCCTTAAGCAAAGCGTAGCGTCTAGGTTCAAATCTCATTACAATTTAATATATTTCAAAATGTCTATTTTCTGTCTAGGTCAATTATAAGAAGTCTAATTCATAATTTTGTGCCAAATTTAGTCATTGCGATTTGAGAAAGTTAAGCTTTTTAGTAAGTAGTTAAAGGGTAAAAAAAATCTAAAAAAAAGCTCAATTTAGTCACTGAACTCCTAAACGGGTGGACCGATTTTAATGAAAAATTTTGTGTGTCTTCAGGTTGATTCGAGAATGGTTTAGATTTGCAATTGGACCTGGTAGGTGGCGCTGCTGTCAGTAGTCAGTACGTCAACAAATTTAATTCTAAGGCGGTACGAAGTTTGCCGGGATAGCTAGTATTATTATAATATGCGGTCGAAGTACTGCGGAATACGCACTACAACATGTAACACATTACACAATACACATTATGACATATTACACACATTGACGTTTCTTCCTAGAACGACATTTCAAAATTTTATACATTTCGCATTTTTCAGCGATTACAAAATCTAAACATGCTTTTGCCCGCAACTTTGTTCGCGTAGCACAAAGCTAAATTTTATCGACTGATTTTATACAATATATAAATACACAATAAAATTCAATATCAAATATTCCCCTTCTACATACATGAAACTTCGGCTATCTGACAGCAAAAAAAAAATTCAATTTCAAATACATAGTTTCTGACATTTGTGGTTTAACCAAATAGTCTCTTCGGCTACATCATATTAATTGTAAATATTGTTTTATTTAATCTATTACTAATATAATACAGAGAGAAGGTTTATTTGTTTGTATGTTTGTTTGTTTGCATTGAATAGGCTTCGAAACTACTGGAGCGATTTTGATGAAATTTAGGACAGATATAGAATAGACACGGGGAAGCACATAGGCATACTTTTTATTGCCGAAAAATGTACGGAGATTTCCTTTTGCGCGCATGAAGTCGCGGGCAACACCTAGTCTAAATATATAAAAGGCAAACCTGACTGACTCATCTATCAAAGCACAACCGAAACTACTAAACAGATGTTGCTAAAATTTGGCATACAGATAGTTGTAATGACGTAGGCATCCGCTAAGAAAGGATTTTTGAAAATTCGCCCCCTACGGGTGTAACAAAGGGGTTAAAATTTTGTATGGAAACCGAACTTTACGCGGACGAAGTCGCGGGCAAAAGCTAGTAAAAAATAAACGTAGATATTACTGAATACATGTTCCTAATATCTGCTCATGGTGATTAGAATTAGAATTGAATATAATAATTGATACAATTATATGTATAAACTTTACAAACCAACAGAATAATATTATTTACGTATATTTACTCATTCTGTTGTCAATCAATGTTGTCAATTTTGAATCAAATATGTTTTTTCTTTCATCGTGTAATAAATTATATTAATAATTTCGGATATTTTACGTCAGCCTGACTGGCAGCTCGGTTTGCGTACCGACGTTTGATTTTTGGTGGTGAGTTCAAATCCCGGTAAGATAAATATTATTTTTGTGATTCTTATAATGTCTTTGTTTTTCTTTAATATGTTTTTATTTATTTTTTATTAATTTTTATCGTTGTACTAAAACTACGACCAAAGCTCGGTCTCCCTAGTACCTACTTATAAAGAGTTTTTGTACTTACCTCCATCTTAAAACTTTGGACAAAAAATTTGGACATTCATCGAATACAATCTTTTCATATTTTTATAATATAATCTACACTAATATTAACAACAACTTAAAGTAACTAATAATAAAATAAGTACATAATTAACCATATACTTTTATTACTGGGAAAACAAGCATTGCTCGGAGTTTTATAGTGCGACAAAAAAAAAAAGAAAAAAAATCGTCTGACCAGGATTCGAACCCGAGACCAATTGCTCGCAACAACGCAAAAAGCCAAAGCGCTACCGAGCGTCTTACGTCAGGTAGCGAAATTACGCATATGTTATAAGTATTACACGACGAAAGAAAAACTAATATTTACCCTCGACTTGACCTTTATGCAGACGACATAAAGGTCAAGTCGGAGGTAAAATAAATTTGAACGGACTTTCAACAATAAATTCGTATAATTTTTGAGCAGAAAAGAGGGGAAAAATTTGACATACGTCTCATTAGCAAGAGGCCTAAGCCGGTACTGTCTTATTCAATAGATATGACAGAGAAGGAATGACAGATCGCCATTTCGCGATGTTTCATTCGACTCGTACGAATTATTTATCATTGAAATAAATTAATACTAACAAATATCACATTCTATACGAAAAATCAAAACAACAATTCCCTTCCTTTTATTATGTTTTACGAAACTGCAAATAATTTTCTCATTTTTGTTCACAAATAATACAGTTACAACTCCAAGAATTTCTATTTTAATGGTTACTTTATGATTTTTTTTTATCGAGAAATTTTTCAGATAACGTGTTTTGAAAACGAAGGTCCTCTAGCAAATATGATCAAAATTAACATATATTTTTTTGCTGCACTAAAATGTATCCATTGGTCTCAAAAAATTTTTGAAAGAAGCGTATTTCTAGGGTAAGAGCGCCTTAACAAGCGGTTAGCGATTAACTTAACTTTATAGTTCCCTCGGTTAGTAGTTAAATTTCAAAGCTCATTACTAGTAATTTAAAACCATACTAGCTTTTGTCCGCAGCTCCGCTCGCGTAAATACAATATCCCACGGGAATATTCTACTTTTTTGGGATTTAAAGTAGCCTATGAATTAATCCAGAGCTTAAACTACTACCATACCAAATGTTATTAATTTATTAAAGTTCCTGCATGAAAGAACCAGAAATAATAATCCATCTATCCGTCCATCCATCCACTTTACTAGTTAATGACTACTATTGACATAGAAGTAGGTTTAGACCCATCCATCCACTTTAGCGGATGTCGTTAAGCTGGGTACTTAGGTACCCGTTATTGACTACTATTGACATAAAAGTAGGTTTAGATGTAAACCCTTAAATATTAAATGAATTGTATGTTGATTCACAACTCTCGTTTTGTAAAAAGGGTACAAACTCAACATCCATTCAAAAAAGTCTCCCATTACAGATAGGACAAAAAGGTCGTAATTTTAACATGAAGTCAATAATGAGTTAACTAGTACAGCAAATAAGCTCGCTGGGTGGCGCCAACGTTTTTTCATTTTGAGTCGTGGGTGGCATGAGCTGGCCACATGCACACGAGGGACTGGCCTCATGCACGCGAGGGTCTGGACTGGTCGAAGGGACTGGGGGACTATAAGGGACTGATGACTGACACATGATACGACAGGGGGGCTCGCGTTTGGCCATATTCATTGCAAGTTTGTGTCTGCGAAGGTTATTTTACAAGGTGCAAGGCTTCTTAGAAATTATGTTACACATCACCTTTAACTACATCTATACCTACAACTATACCTATTAGCCAAATCGGTTCAGCTGTTCTCGAGTTAAAGCAAAACATAAGAATTGCCATCCATTTATATATTATGTCACCGTAAAATTGTAAAAACTGTTAGATTGTAATATTACTAGAGATATTATAAAATATCGACAGATTGTCAAATAAACATTTCTCCTTACAATTGTACGCATTATTTTTCGTTATATATTGTAATATTTACCGATTGGTTAAACGGCAAGTGCAAGCGCCGCCATATTTGTTTGCTTTTTCATAACGAAAAATAATGCGTACAATTGTAAGAAGAAATGTTTATTTGACAATCTGTCGACATTTTATAATATCTCTAGTAATATTACAATCTAAAGGTTTTTACAACTTTACGGTGACATACATAATAATATAAAGGTAGATTATACGTCTCAATATGAGTGTGTCAAACTAAAAAAATCTTAACCAATGAAATTTAAGACAGAAATATTGATATATAATTCAAGTAAAAAGTAATCAGCTAATAAATAAAGTCTATACAGTGGTTTGTAACTAAAAACTCTAAACACGAGTAGCTACTATAATAACTTCATATCCAATTTCAATAATTACACAGCATTCCCGTTTTTGGGATTGACGTGGCTCATCCACGTCAATCCCAAAAAGTTGTGGTTACAGGGATAGGTCTCAATTATATCCCGTTGTATTCGTTCGTATAAAAGTAATGGTCATCTACTTAAACTCTACTTAAATTGTGAAGCACTCGTCACATGCTATCCTTCAATGGCGAAGGCTGGCTCTCCTTCATATGCTTAACCTGTAGGTATAATAGGTAGGGCTTGGATGATGCTCTTGGTGAAGCCGATAGGAATGGAAAGGTTATAGGAATTAGGAACCCCTCACCACTGCTATCCTTTTCATTCTTACAAGCAGAGACTGTGTTCTTTAAGAACCCCTAAATTAAGACTCGGACTGAATTGACCAGATTTTTTTTTTCAAAGCACGGCAGGTTTTTCGGCTTCCCGAAGTCTTTGAAAAAAAAACTCTGGACTAATAGATACAATAGAGATGAAAATCGAACACATGAGTGTCCAGTTGTCAGATTTGACATTGACATTTGACTTTTCACTCGTGTGTTCGATTTTCAGCTCTATTTTATTTGCGCAGAGTTATATTTTCAATGCTTGGGATTTTCCCGGCCCCGCCAGATTCCGGATCACATAGTCGCAGCCTAAAGGAGACGTTCTAGAATCAAGTACATATTAGGTAGGTTTAACTCTAAATACTTATGGCAAAAACAAAAATATTAGGTATATTTTTGTTTTTATACGCGATATAAGTAAGTAATACAATATTTTTCGTTACATTAATACATTGTTATCAGCAATTACTGAAGCTTGGATAAGAGTTTTAGCACAAAGTGTGTCAACAAAACACACAAGACACCTAAAACTAGCTAACAAAGTATATTAATAAGAGCCTTTAAATAATAATCAACGGATAAAATTATGATAATATTGATAAAGGCGACGAAATAAATCAAAAGATAAAGTCGATAATCACAAAATATGATGATCCGGACGTAGCACGGTAGTCAGTATTACACAACACCAAGTGTTAAGTTCAGATAATATCAAAGTTGTTTCATAATCGGCTTAGATTTAAACATGGCGGCGTGCGGGTATTGTTTACAAGTTTTATTACTTTTACAAATTCGATACAAATACAACAAGAATTCGAAACAGCTTTTGTTTCAAGAGAACCTGTTTTGTAAAACTTTAGGGTTCCACTGTCAATAGTGAAATTATATAGGCCGTACTGGCCAATGGCTAGCCGCACACACACCATATTATTGGCAATAATGCTCATATTGACAATAATATTCCTTGTGTGCGGGCCATATTGTCGTTTTTTTTATGTGTTGACTAGTATTGACAAATTTATTATGTCAATAATATTGTACGTGTGCGGCTAGCCAATGGCAACGTACAATATTATTGACAATAAAACTCATATTGACAATAATATTCCTCGTGTGCGGGCCACATTGCCGTTTTTTTGTATGTGTTGACTAGTATTGACAATTTTATTCTGTCAATAATATTGCACGTGTGCGGCTAGCCATTGGATAGTCTTCTTGGTGCGTTATTCGGATACGTTTCTTTAAGAATTTTCACATAATTATATTGAGTGATAAGTATAAATTGTACTAAAACGTAAAGCAATAACTTCTTACCTCTTTTTACACAAAATTATGCAAACCGAGGAGAAATAAATTTGGCACAGTTTATGTGGAGGAAAGGGTGTAGAAAGCTGTTTTTTTTTTTAAATACTGCTTAGAAATAAATAAATTGATATAAGTTACCTCAATAACTCACAGTAAGTAGTTAGTAGTACATTAGTCAGTAATATGCGTTTGTATATTATGCATTATCATGGTTAAAACAGTGTCTGTTGGTTTGAAACAATTGACAATAATTCTTTTACATTAAATAGGCAAAATTTACATGTTTTTGTTGCGTAACAAAAAACATAGCAGGAAGCGTAGAAAACTATCAATATTAGTGTAAGTGAGATAGCAGTTTATGACAGAGACAGACCCCACATAGAAGTACGGTCAGCGTATTTTCCCATAAGTGCTCTACACTGTGTGGAACTTGCTGACCGTACGCTTTGGTGAAAGTATTTTTGTAGGATTTATGAAAACACATAAAACTTACGGAAAGTGTAGAACCCTGTACTCTCTGTACAATCTTTAAGAAAAAAAAGGTATTATTATGATCAGTCATGCCCTTATAAGATTTAAATAAAAGTTAAATTTAAAACATATAGACCGACCAGGAAAAGGAACAACAGCATTTTAGGTCCAAAGTTTGCATATATTTTACGCATGCCAATTTAAAAAACCGCCCAAGAGTTTGTTGTATGGAAGCTCCACTTATCTGTTTATATTCTACTAGCTTTTGCCCGCGACTTCGTCCGCGTGGAACAGTTACTTTGGGATATCGCTAGAATATACCGGCGACTTCATTTACGTTGAAGAAGAAGCGCTTCCCTGTCCACGACTGCCCGCCGCGCGCCTCATTATTTTATTACTGCGATATCTTCTAAAATACTCATTGAAATCAAATGATGTAAACGGCAAATTTCTTCTAAATTAAATGCTTGTAATGAATAACGTATTTCCTTGGATAAGGATTAATATCATCTTTATGAAAACACCTTCACAAATAATGCTTACTTTTAGAACAAATTTGGTTACCATAAAAAGGTTATAGTGAGCCAATCTTAAAAGATAGACATATACTGTCGCGGACTTTTTTGTAGAACTTTTAAAGGGGAACAATTCTGTCATACATCATTTTAGCGTAACTTTAACCGTTTCCGCAGCGTATGCAGCGAAAGGTCTCAAAAGGAAAAAATAACCCCCGATTTTGAAACATTCTTTGTTGGTGCTCCGCTCGTATTGAGCTTAGCATGATGTTATATAGCCTAAAGCCTTCCTCGATAATTGGACTATCCAACACAAAAATAATTTTTCAATTCGAACCAGTTGTTCCTGAGATTAGCGCGTTCAAACAAACAAACAAACAAACAAACTCTTCAGCTTTATAATATTAGTATAGATATAGTCTGTTTATATAATATTATATTCTGTTTTAATATTGGTTGTTAAAGCTTCATCATCTGGGAAAATTTAACTGTCTAGCTATCACAGTTCATAACATAAAGCCTAGCGACAGACAGACAGGCAGACAGACAAACAGATGGACAGCGAAGTCTCGGTAATTTTTACCTTTGGTTAGGAACCCTAAAAAACTAAAACAACTGCCAACAATAGCATTGCATTTATTCATATTATAATATTTTTACATAAAGCGACTATTTTGTATAAGCTAAACTAAGTCTCAACTCCCAAGACGATTCCGTCGTAAAGCAAGCTTGTTATTAAAACATAAAACATAAAAGGAAGCCATACTCAGCCGGCGATAAAATATGGACTTAATATGATTACCACGCGGACGTAAACTTGTACTGCTTGTACACGATACTAAACCTATACAAGAAATTGAAGAACATAAGATCCTATAACTATAGAATTTCAATTATATAACCTAATAGAAACAATATGGTTGTAATGTCGAAAAATTCTGTTTCTTCCTCATTTTTACCCTACTACGGCGAAGCTAAAAGGGCGAGAAAATATTTTGGCAGTCTATGTATTTATGTATGTACTAGGTAACTGTTGCCCGCGTAAATATAGTATCCCAAAGGAACACTGTGCTTTTTCGGAATAAAAAGTAGCCTATGCTTTAATCCAGAGCCTAAACTACTACCATACCAAAGTTCATCGAAATCCGTTCAGTATTTTTTGCGTGAGATAGTAACAAACATCCATCCATACATATATCATCCATCCATCCTCACAAACTTTCACATTTATAATATTACAGTAGGATGTTTGTTCCATCGTAGCGCATAAACTGTCAGTCCGATTTTTATAGATAAGGTGTCAATAGATTCATTCGATAATTTCAACGGCGAAGTTCGAAGTCAAAAATGTATCGGATTTGACTGCCGCGCTGATGCGTTATGTCAAATCCCATACATTTTGTTTTCGAACTTCGCCATCGAAATTATCGAATGCATCTTGACTAGAGGCCCCGGTAACATAGGCTATAATATATTTTACGTGGTCATGTTTTAGTTTTACTGCATCGCGTATTGTCTCGGGTTGGTGTGAACAGACCCTTAGGAGGATCATACTTCTTGTTTGGAACTGGCCAACTTGTCAAAACTAAGGATGGGCTCCGACGGACATTTGACAGAAAATCTTCATACAAGAAAAAATAACGCCATCTTGATTTCAGAAGATTAAAATTATGAATTACCTACTTAGGTGATTATACTGCGGAAAGCAAATGTCAAAATATAAACATTATATCGAATCTTCATTGCCCCAAACACCTCAAAAGTGGAGCAGTTTAAGTGTAGATTATAGTAAAATATAATAGGTCTATGGCTAGCTGCATACACGCAATATTATTGACACAATAAATTTGACAATATTAGCAATATTAGTCAATACATACAAAAAAAGGCAATATGGCCCGCACACAAGGAATATTATTGTCAATATGAGCATTATTGCCAATAATATGGTGTGTGTGCGGCTAGCCAATGACTAAGTATTTCACTTTATTACATTAATTATTAGGTGCCATTTCTATGAATCATGACAAATTACAAAACTTAACCAAACCTACATATTATAATATTTCATACTGACATACTGAACATATTAAAAAGCCATTTCACAATCCTATTAAACGACTATTAATCTTTGATCTAAAATTACTTATTAATTATAGCATAGGTATCGTTTATATCTCGAAATATCATTTCACAATTAGTAAAAAACCATTTAGTTTCGAATTTACGATATATAATATAGAGTCACCATAATTTAACCTTTAGATGAAATATGGGGTGCACCAAGGTAGCGTTTTCGGACCTCTGATATTTATTGTGCACGGCGGCGCTTAGGTTATAAATGGGTGGGCGGGTCACCTGATGTTTATCTTAATGAGTGTTGTTAGGTGACTTTTGAACTCATATTAAAAGATAAGATTTGTGAAAAAGTTCTTCTTGTAACAAGTGAAAAACATATTAAAGATTAATATTTCATTCACAATCACGATGTTCTGTATATTAGAATTCAAATTATTAATAATTCTACTTCTTTATCTTAGCTAATCATGTGAGACCAGCAGATACATCACGTACAGTTTGGAGCAAATGGCTTTACATTTTTAGCCAGTACCTATGCCTAAAATAGTAAATGTGAAGTATGTTACTGTTGTAGTCACACTAGACATATTTTGCGTTCGCCGTTTGGTCGTAACTTAGATTGGTCTTAATAATTATTGTCCTGTGACCCGCGTGTTGATACGCTGATGTGAGGTCAGAGGTAAGGGTGGTGACACACAACAGAACATAGTAATACGTGTGATTATTATATTTTGCAAGTGCATTAAATTGATATAATGCATAAATTAGGGTAAACATCGCCCTTAGCATCATAACAGTGACGTGGTCCGCCACCCCACCCGTCACGTATTGGGCTCGGTGGTCTCTGCCTACTCTTATTGGACTCTGTAGTTTCTAACTCTCTGCCTACCCCTATTGGGCTCGGTGGTCTCTACCTAAACTATTGGGCTTGGTGGTCTCTACCTACAACTATTGGGCTCGGTGGTCTATGCCTACCCCTATTGGACTCGGTTTTTCTAACTCTGTTGTTTCTAACTCTCTGCCTACCCCTATTGGGCTCGGTGGTCTCTACCTAAACTATTGGGCTTGGTGGTCTCTACCTACAACTATTGGGCTCGGTGGTCTATGCCTACCCCTATTGGACTCGGTTTTTCTAACTCTGTTGTTTCTAACTCTCTGCCTACACCTATTGGGCTCGGTGGTCTCTATTTACTACTATCGTACTTAGTAATTGGACTCTACCTGCCTACCTACCCCTATTTAAAAATAATGTTAAGTGTGTGTGTGTGTGTGTTTGTTTACGTCCGTCGTGAGATATATCAATAGATGTAACCTATCTCTGTACATATACTTAAATTAACAAGCAAATACCAATTGACGCGTTGTTTTCTCTCTAATAATTAAATATTTGCTAAGTACCTACATAACTTGTAATGAAAAAGCGGTGTTGTAAGATTTCTATGCTTGCAAGATTGGATATAAATATCAAGAACATTAACAATACGTCGACGTACACTATTTTGCTACCAATTTAAATGCCACTTTTAACTGTGCAATAAAGAAATACAATAACACAGATATGGTCGTATTTAATACTAGCTATTACCCGTGGCTCCGTTCAGTAGTTTCTGAGTGAAAGAGTAACAAGAGTCCATTCATTCATCCATCCATCCTCACAAACTTTCACATTATTTTATAATATTAGTAAGATAAGATTTTTGTTTCCAAAGAGATTAAATTTGGTCTGAACCCATGGCGTGGGTTTCCTATAACTCCATTCCTAACGGCTTCATTTACCCTTAAATTTTGAAGACCCTCATCCGATTCCCTACCTATTATACAGGTTAGGGTTTCCCTATAAAGGAGATCATCTTCATCACTAGTCTGAAGTAACAGAGTACCTACCCGTGCTCACGACTGAACCTAATTTCGAACAAAGTGCGAATCAAAATGTCAGAACGAACAATGTTTAATATGCAAATGTCAAATCAATTGAGCGAAGCGGCTGCGAACACGGATGACTTCAAAGCGATCACTTATTACCTCTAATTTATGCATCTGCGTGTGCTGTGGTATTGCAGACGTTCGCTATGAACGATAGGTAAACAGCGCGCCCTAATTTCATGATTTATGTAAAAATTAAGAACTGGTGTCACTGCAACATGAATATCTACTTTATTGTGGTTACTTTTCAACCAGACCTTGACTTCGGAAACACAGGAGGAGGTTATTAATTCGTGTGTATGTTTTTTTATACAGCGTGTCCGGTAATTAATGGATAACCCTGAAATGTCTTATAGTAGAACTTATGCCCGTTCAAAAAAAATGCCAAAAAAATCTATCATAATTAGTACCTAAGATAAGTTATTTTTAGAGAAGTCTATTTTATTTAGCTTATTTTAGTTTTTTGAACACTAAGACCAGAAATGAATGAATTACATTTAGTCATACAATTTTATTGCCTATCTATCAGCATAGTTAGTGTACAATATCAAAACAATAAAAATCCGATGTACTTAATTCATTCATTTCTGGTCATAGTGTTTAAAAACTAAAATAAGCTAAAAAAAAAATAGACTTTTCTCTAAAAATAACTTATCTTAGGTCTTACTAATTATGATAGTTTTTTTTTTTTTTTGAACGGCCATAAGTTCTACTATAAGACATTTTATCCATTAATTACCGGACACCCGATATATAATTTAATACATTCTTAAAAGCTTCTTAAAGTTAAGAGGGTCTCAAGTCCTTGACATTAGTTGATATTCTGCTAAGCAGAGACAGCTTGTACACGTGTCATAATTTACGAAGCATTTAACTTTTAAGAAAATATTGAAAATACAGCCGTACTGTGTAATGTGTTACAAATCGAAAGCATATTTTATAATAATTGTAAATACATTTAATACATTATAATACAAAATAATTGGTGTAAATATCTAATAACCAATATGCAACCAGCTTTACAGATAGTGATGTGACAAGTTAATTAGCTTACTATCGGCGAGACAAATTCATTTCACATATTTCTCACCTCCGTTTGATAAATAGCAAGTGTCGTTTCACTGACAGTCGCAAATGAGGAAGTTGTGTCACTGTTGTAATTATTAAATAATACTGACGACGTTTTAGGTTAACACGTTACGCATATTATGTAGGGATTAATAATAACTAGGTATGTAGCTAGGTCTACACCTAATTAATATCGACGTGTTTCATATCAACTAAAAACCGGCCAAATGCGACTGGACTCGCGCACGAAGGGTTCCGTACAAAACAGCGAAAAAAAAATAATAATACATGTTTGTCGTATGGGAGCCACCCTTCAATATTTATTTTGTTTCTAGATTTTTTGTTATTATAGCGGCAACAGATATTTTACATCATTTGTGAAAATTTCAACTGTGTAGCTATCACGGAGATACGGAGATACAGCCTGGTGACAGATGGGTAGATAGTCGGACCGACAGTGAAGTCTCAGTAATAGGGCTGTACCCTTTGGGTACGGAACCCTGAAAATTAGTAGATCCATTTATAAACAAAATAGGTGAAAATATTATTTTAGCCAAAGAATGGTTCTTCTAAACCACACCAACCACGTGGAAAACCACAAAAAAACAACGGTCAAGTGTTTCGAAAGTAATAAAATATGTGATAATGTTATAATATCGACAACCTCTGTGGCTCAGTGGTAGGCGCGTCGGCGCTTAAGCTAGAGGTCGCGGGTTTGAATCCCGCCGAAAGGACAAAAAGGTTTTCTGTGTTCTTGAATCTTCGATGTGTATTAAATATATTTATAGTATAATAAAAATCTTAAAAATGTGTATTAAATAGTGTCTGGTACCTATGTTACAAGTTCTTCGGATTACAGCAAGCACAGGACCAGATTAATCTACGTGGTGAGGAAGTTTCCATGGATACCTATTACCATTTTAAAAAAATACATGAATGAAACCACTTGTGTCACTGTGTTCAATTACATTTCTCCATATTTGTGAATGTCAATAGCATAGATAAATATTGACATTGTCATGTCACAGCCGTGAACTATTGATGTCGGTAAACACCGTTATCGTACTTCACTATTGCTGTCACCTGTCACTTGTTGTCAATGGATTATGGAAGTGAATATTAATCCAAATTGTAATCTCTGAACCTGCTCTTTATAAAATTAAAGAACAGACTATGTCGTAATATTTGTTACCACTAAGAGAGTTTTCCGATATATATATATATATATATATATATATATATATATATATATATATATCGCACGATAATGTGAGAGGCAGCTGTAAGTTTTATAATATGACTAGCTTTTGCCCGCGACTTTGTCCGCGTGGAGTTCGGTTTCCATACAAAATTTTAGCCCCCTTAGGTGGCGAATTTGCAAAAATCCTTTCTTAGCGGATGCCTACATCATTACAATCATCTGTATTTATAAAGTTTGTTCCGAGCTGCGATCATGAACATCGAGCAAAATATTATTAGCAACATCATTTTTCCTCGGCACTTTATTATTTATTGCAAAACTAGTAACTACGGATATTAATGGTTCCGAAATTAGTTCGAATCGGATTAAGAAATATCCGGTGTTGGAATGGTTAAATATAATCTTAGATCGCACCTTTAGATATTATATCAAATCGATCAGAAAGTTTCGAAGTTACGGAATATTACATCAAGTTAGTACAGTACCAGGTAAAGTTTTCTCGAGCTCATTTATGTTGTATCTTCGCCACAACATTCATAACACCTGTGATACTTATTACTTGCATATTGCATTTGAGAGAAATAATTCAGAATTCAGATATAGGTATCAGGTACAGAGGGCGCCAACATGACAATCTTCGAAAGTGAAAAAATAAATAAACTGCCTCATTCTAGAATCTAGGGTTTGTTTGGGGCAGTCGAGGACGTTTATTATCTTGAAATTTGCTTTTCGCAGTAGTCAGTTTTCTCTTATTTAAAGGGGATTAATATAGCCCATATTGCTTACGACATTCTTTACTAATTACAGACTATATTTTGACAGAGAACAGAACAATGACCTTTTAAATCATACATACACATTTTAATAAAGAGATATTTCCGTAACGCTCGTGACACGAATCCCTCTGAACCAGGAATCTGCTTCATTGAGCAGATGAAAATTTACGTCAGCGGGAGCCGACGAGTCAGCGCAGATTAATTTATGTGATGAGGTCGCGGCTTCAATTCCCGGTGCAACAGGCTGCTTTAAATATTCTATTAATGATATTAAATATTTGTAAGTAAATAATATATTTTTGATAAAATGTTTTATGCGATTTCGGGTATTGTGGCGTGACAAGTGCGAGGGAGAAAGAATACATCTGTAATCTGAGTTTACGTAGTAACTATTTAGTACCAATTTCACCGACGCATTTAAACGACGATTAACGCTGAGCTACGGTTTTGTATCTGTCTATCCCGCTCAGGTCCGTTCTAACATTTGACGAGAAAGAGAGATTGAATTCGGGCTTAACGTAAAACGCGTTCAAAGAAGTTTGGTGAAATCAGAGCTAAGTCATCTGTGCCCGAGTGTAGAAGAATAACTATCTTCTACGGCAAAATGTGTACCGCGGCACACTGGTGTACCGTGGTCGATCATTAGTTGGTGTGTCTCGGGAAAATACGGTTATCTTAAAAACTTTTTTTAGTAAGTAAGTAAGGGTATCTTAGAGCATTTTGATTCTCCAAAGGTTAAGATAAAGACTTAAAGAAACAAATTTTTATATGATGTACCTTCAACATTTTTCGTTTTCTAGATGTATCTTGAACCCAAAAAGTTTGCGGAACACTGTTCTGAGGGCCCGTTTCACAATCTTTTAGTAAGTTTCGGATAGCTTATTCGAAAGTTTTGACGCTGCTTACTTTATATCAAGCGACAGAGACGTCTGACATTATCAGTAGATTGTGAAACACACCCTCAGTTTCTCAACCCGCTCCCCACTCATCAACTCTCCCCAAATAACTCCCCACCGATTTTTGGCGGTGGCCGGTTTCATTAAAACCAGGCCAGTTACGCAGGAGTAATTTTTTATAGTGCCCAAGTGTGTGCGCAGTACACAAGTGCACTATGTCTTCCTTTGCTCTCACAATCCATTGGGATGGAGAACCGACACGACTGACGAGAGATCAGGGACAGGACCGACTTTTTACATGCCCATCCGACGCATGGATCATCTTTCTTGTCAGACAATCAGGTCAGCCTGCAAGCCGACTGTGGTATCGAAGTGAACTAGGTACACCCTAATCCTCCTTACATCGGGAAAATGAGCTCCAGGGTGTAAGAACATTAGTAGTCGGTGATAATGATGATAATTATCCGTTAAATTCTTCAAAGAGCGTTGGGCAGATGTAACGAAACAGTGATGAAAACAAAAATGCTGTCACATTACGTAAGAACTTTCCCGATTTTAATGAGATTTTAATGACAGGATTCCACGCAGCTGTAAGTAATGGTCAAATAAAGGGAGAAATTATGTTGTCTTGTGAGAGATGGAAGTTCCCAAAATTAATTGGAAGGGGCCCGCGGACCATGATCTTGGTGTCTTACGATCCGCAGACATAGACACAGAATAGAAAATATATACTTATGTACGACAAACAGCTTTCGTAAAACGATCCAAATTTTAAAATTTTGTCCTCACCAACGGCCCACAATTTTTCCACACAGTCGTTGACACACCGTATGCTTGTAGCAGTGCAATGAAATCGCTAACAATGTAGCTGTTTATCTATTCCTCTTTCATTAATCTGTGAATTTGATCCGTTTTTTAAATTCTTAATTATACAGAGCCGGATTCGAAGACGGTACGGTTGGTAGCTACTATCGTCATCATCAAGTTAGACAATCAACTAATAGAATTTATTTTCTGTAGTAAAGTTTTACCGCTTAGGAACTTTGAAACACTCGTACCTAATGGATATATACCTACAATATTTCACACGAATTACAACTTGCATTCTATAGCTTATTGTACCCAGATTTATTACGTGAAAACCGGTTGAATATCTTATCTTGGCGATAAATCAAAGAAACCAGGTGGTGGATGTCCATACATCATCACGACGTACTCTGTGGACACAGGGGGTGAAGCTTTCTACACAGACTAGTGACGTGGACAACGATCGATACGTCAACATTTGTCTTCTAGTGGGGGACATACTTATCGATACAGTGAAATATTCGAAGTGGTTAAAATTAATAATTTATTGATCAGTTTGTAGTAGGCAAGTATTAAAACTAAATCTTTGTATATGCAAGCCCCTGGACCAATGAAGTTAATGATGTTTATAAAATACTAAAATTCAGTACCTTTTTGCTACTATACCCAAACTAAAAACGAAAACAAAACTATGCAATATTTTCTATACCGCCATAAGAATTTCATTAACAAATTTCCAACCTAAGCTCATTGCTTACAAAGCAGTTTCTAGAATTGCTATAATCCTAAAAAAATGTGCTTTGTTCAATTAAAGCTATTTATTTTTTGTGCAAACCCTTAAATAGGTGACTCATTAGTCATTACGCTCTACCACTGACTAGTAACTACCTTAAGCCACGGTTATTATGTTACCAAATTAAAAATGATGCGAACGGATATCTGCATAATATTTACCGATATCGATACTAGTTTTCCCATCACTAGAGCCGCGAAGAGCCAATAAGCCGGTACGTGAGAGGCGCGTTAACACCGCGCGACATCTCGACACATTTTTTTACCATTTAGAGTGGTCTCTGTTTGACGAAACTGGAGTTGTGACCACGTATTGGTGTTTGGGGAGGACAGGTTGTGGTCCTGATATTTCCCTAAAATGTAGTTACCGAGTTATTTCAAAGGTACGAGGTCCATGAGCCATTGATATTGATATAATTTGCAAGTATATCGCGGACAAACATCGTAACGTTTACGCTTAAAAATAAATCGGTATAGAGACGTCTCTGGGTTGTGGTCTTTTTTAAACAACCGAAGAATTACCCAGAAACAGTATTTTGAAATCATTGATAAGGATTCTTAGTTCCTACTACAGCTTCTAAGCTACAGATATCAATAAAAAGACTCCGATACTTTTTATTGTAGATATCAAAACATATTTTGTAATGTTACGTGAATGATAAAAAACTGGTCAAGTGCGAGTCGGGCTCGCGCACCGAGGGTTCCGTACAATCCTGTAGTAATTTTGTTCCAGCTTAAAGGTATTATATACCTGAGTATTTGATAATATGAATTTCAATTTAATACCTCTACCTACGCGTTCATGAGGAAAGGAGTAGTAAGTTTAAAAATATTTTTATTATAATGTAACTAAAAATTTACGGTTTTCGCAATTTTTCCTTCATCTGTGCTATAAAACGTTGCTTCGTACCAAATTTCAAGATTCTGAGTTGACGGCAAGTACCCTGTAGGTTTTGATTCCCTTGCGAGTGTCGAAAATTTGCGGCATAAACGGCTGTATCTTTTGATTGCGTTGGCTTAGAAGTTTGATTTTTTCACAGCTGCAAAGGACAGTAGACCTGAGTATTTGAAATAAATTCCAGCTTAATACCTCTACGTGTTCCTAAGAAAAAGGGTCTTGACAGACAGACGGACGGACAACAAAGTGATCCTATAAGAGTACCGTTTTTTCATTTCGAGGTACGGAACCCTAAAAAGAAGTAAAACAATAGTTATCTAAAGGATAATCAGAATCCTTTCTTAGAACCGCTCTCCTTTTGAAACAGCATGACATGCAATAAAATGGTTCCGTTCAAAATATATTTTATTATTTGATTAAATTTTTTATTGGGTGTTTACATAATATTTGACCCCTGTGGTTACGAGATAACTATTTAGTAATCTGTGGGTTTTAGGATTGAACCCATAACCATAAACAGACATAATCAGAATGATATAGATAATTTAGATTTTTATGAGGTTGAATACCTGAGTTAGTATTATAGATATAACTTCTTTTTTATTTCACACTAGCTTTCGCTCGCGCCTCCGCCCGCATAAATACAGTATCCCAAGGGAACTGTACCTACTTTTTCGGCATAAAAAGTAGCCTATGTCTTAATCCAAAGCTCAAACTACTACCATACTAAATTTCATCAAAATCCGTTCAGTACTTTGCGTGAAAGAGTAACAAACAGCCATCCTCTCAAACTGAAACATTTTGAATAGTAGTAGAGTAGGATTATTATAATCATCGATGTATTATATTAAAAAGAGGATTATAGATAATAGTAGTAAGATATTTTGTAATCAAGAAAAACTTTCAAACAAATCACAAACCAACGGTTTTGCTTTGAAACTTACAAAGTATGCAACTGAAATTTTTAAAAAATCTGCTCTAGGCTCTCGTGCAAAGCCTAAGCGTAGACACTCAGGGCATACAATAGGTCTTTTCTTAAGCCCTAAGTCAATAGGGCTATCGTCTCAATAGGCTATTCAAGAAGCAGATTGGAAAACGTTTAACCGACTGCGTCGGAGAAGGTGGTTGTGTTTTACGCTTCATTATTAAGTCCACTAGCGTCGGTCACGTTACTACCGTAAAATGTTTACGACCGTCCGCCTCATGGGTATCGTATCGTAATCGGGAAATTGCAACTGAGTAAATAAATACGTATATAAACGGGAAAATACGGGTAAATTTAATTATATTTAACAAAAGCATTCAACAATCAGTCTTGCTCCTTTGGGACGATCCGTTTGTACTTAGTTTATATCTGACTAGCTTTTGCCCGCAGCTCCGCCCGCGTAAATATAGTATCACTCCGGAACAATATATTTTTTCGGGATAAAAAGTATCCTATGTTTTAATCCAGAGCCTAAACTAATACTACACCAAATTTCATCGAAATCCGTTCAGTAGTTTTTGTTTTGTTGAAATCATCCAAACTGTCACATTTATAATATTTAGTAGGACTATCGATTTTCGCCCCCTTAATTATCGCTATCGAAAAACTTTCACAGTAAAAATTCTAGTCACTATAGTCCATAGGTCCCTACAACAAACGGTACGTTGATGTAATTAGTAAGTAGCCTGTCTCCCCTAAAATTAAAAGTGTCCCCTCTCCCGTCTAGGCAATAGAAACAAATTAGTACTCTCTCATTAGCGCTGAGTCAACTGCACGGCTGCTGCACGGCGAGATAGCGGATCGCATAGTGTTGTGCCGTGTCGATACAATTATATCGTTTTTATTTGTAGTCAAATTGCACGATAGCTTTGTATGAAGTTTCGTTTTTAATTATACTTCATCATTACATATATCAAAATGAAATCAATCCTAAGCTTTGAAATTGTTCTCTGACACGAACTTAATATATTATTTTGTGGGCAATACAACCTCATTTTACTAACTTTTGAACTTTCGTTCTAATATCTGACAAACCATCAAGCAGAACATTCTGCAGTGAATGTTGCAAACAATATAGGTGTAAATGTACTTCGCAACATCCAAAGTCAATACATTTATTGTGTCTCTATTGTCAACTACACAGTACACAACGGCTATTGAGCGCAAAACCTAACTTTCTCCACGGTTATTTAGCCTTTATCAGTCTAATGTCAATATTACTGTCTTTTTGTAGTGTTATCGAGTAAATGAAATTGTCAAAACGTGTCCAAAATGTTCGGAAGCCACCTCACACCGTGTCTAACAAAGATCGCCCGCGGTACGAACAACGGAACCAACAATTGAACAAAAAACTATAATAGCCGGTGAAATCAAGGGTAGAATAAAGAATTTATTGGCTTTTTTGTCCATTTTTTGTATGCATTTTTGATTCGGTTGTAAGTTGTAACCTCTTCGCGGTATTTAAAAATATGAGAATTAGTTGGAGGTATTATAAAATTTAGTTATAAATTACTATACCTATGTCGTTATAATTTAAAGTAAATTATTAACATAGAGTATTTTCTTAATTGATTAATAATTTCAGTGCATATTTTTTCATATTTTCGACACGGTACGTAGACAATATAATTTAATATGATATATTTGATATAATTTTTGTCTTAAAATCTTGTCAATTAAATGAAAGGTGTTTAAAATCGACGCTCGATTTCCCAGCCGTTATTTGTAAATACCGCGTTCTGCGGCTCGGAGATAACTTATACAAATAGAGATGGGCTCGCATACGATTTGAATACATTATCGATTCTCCGCCAGGTCCGAGGGCTGAACTAAACATGTAGAATACATTATGATCTATTCATCATTATCAGCCTGTAAATCCGTCTTAATGAACCTCAATATACTGCGTTTATTGCACGGTAGTCGGTTAATGGCTAACCGCACACGTGCAATATTACTGACACAATAAATTTATCAATACTAGTCATCACATACAAAAAAACGGCAATATTAAGGAATATTATTGTCAATATGAGCATTATTGCCAATAATATGGTGTGTGTGCGGCTAGCCAATAAGTGACGTTGAATTTAGTACCAATATACTGCGTTATTTGTTTAATATTAGACTAGTTTTTGCCCGTGGTTCCGTCCGCGTAAATAGAGTATCCCACGGGAACATCAACGGGAAAATCCTGTGTTTTAATCCAGAGCTTATACAACTTAAATACCATACCGAATTCCAACGAATTCCAAGTGAAAGAGTAACAAACATCCATCTATCTTTACAAACTTTCATATTTATAACAGTAGTAGAATTTAATTGGATGCACAGTGTATACCCTATTGTGTTAGATAAGGTGTAGAATTAAGCAATAACTACAGAAAAGGACAAACTAAGTCTACTTTTACACACCCCGATGGGTGTGCAAAAGTGGACCATTTTTATAAGTGTTGAAAGATTGTTTTAAACTTAAAGCACTGGCATAGACGCATTCCGAATTTTTAAATAATTATATACAAAATCCACAAATACCTATTAACCAAACGGCAACCACGCTTAAAGCAACAAAACAAGTTTAAACTGATTTTCCTAGTCAAGCGTCTTTATTAGTTTTCGTCTTGTATTGGCATTTCGATTTTATCTTTTGATAGAAGTTTCCAACACAACACCTTCGCTGATAGGCAAATACGAAACGGTCTAGATTATTTCCGGTCTAGACGTGGTGAAGAGAAAATGCGGGAAATAACTTAGGAAAATACTTCACGTAGGTATATTATTTACTTTTAGACAAAAGAAAACTGGAGTCTTTGGTATTTAAAATAAAATAAATAAATAAAAATTATATATTTTCTTTTCATGAAAGTGTTCCATAGAGTTGCTCTTTTTAAGTTAAAAACTTGTGTTAGGAGAATCCCTCTCCTTCCTTTAGACAAAATTACTGTTTTTATTAATAGCCACATAATATAGTAATCATTATTAAAGAAAATATATAATAATGTTTTAGCTAATAGATTTTCTACATCAAGGTACAATGAAGTTTAAAGACAAACTTTAACAACACTATTACTTAAAAGCACGAATTGGCATGGAAATTACACCTTAAGGGGCCCCATACATGGTCCGGTCTACCTTCAGTTCGGCCTGAACGGATGCAAAATCGTATCGTGTGTGTGCAATTTCGAGATCGCATCAGGCGGCCGTACGGACTGAAGCGATTCGTTCCAGTGTTGCCAGCTCTTTTTTTGTGAAACTACTAAACTCGTATCGATTTCTACTAAAACTACTAAAAAACTACTAAAGAGGCTACTTAACTTAGGAATTCCTGAAGCCCCCCAAAAACCACTGCATTTTAGGTTTTATTATATTAATTTTTTTTCATTAATTGAATTTGATTATAAATTTTACCATTAAATTAAAATATACTAGGAAATATTACGTATTTAGTAGCTATTTTGCATATCATTACTGTCTGGCTCTTTCCTACTTAAACACTACTAATAACTAAATTTCTACCAAGGAGGGAATAAAATACTCAATTTAGTAAAATTTTGTAAAATAACTAAGTTGGCAACATTAATTCTGGCCTGACCGATCGGCCTGAACGCGCGGCCTGTCCTGACCGTGTGTGGACAAATCGCTTCAGTTCTTGCCCGACCCGCTGCCGTGCGGGCGTGTATCTTGTACAAGCGTTGTATGAGTTTTCGCGGTGTTTAAATACAAAATTGATAAACACGACCGTAGCGCGCGGCAAACCAGAATGGACTGATGCGACTGTTCCGTGTGTGGGCACGAATCAGATCAGGCCGAACTGACGTAAATTGGATTGGATGCGATTTTTTCCGTGTGTGTGCTCGAATCCGTTCAGGCCGAACTGACGTCAGTTCCAGCTGAAACGATCGGCCTCTCGTCTGTGGGGGCCTTAAAAGGCAGAAGCTAGGAAGCCAGAAAGATGTCCTTCAGAATACAACAATCGCAATCCCACAGAACAAAATCACTTGCCATCAGGTAAGGTAAGCTCGCTGCATTTTAATAAGGCGAATCAAAATTGTACTTTTCAAAACTGGGCCTCAGCTAGTCAAGATGCATTCGATAATTTCGACAGCGAAGTTCGAAAACAAAATGTATGGGATTTTACATAAGGCACCGCAAGCAACATGTCACTTATCGATGACTTATGTCAAATCCTATAAATATTTGATTTCGAAGTTCGCCGTCGAAATTATCGAATGCATCTTGACTACAGGCCCTGAACACTACACAAGAAGATTGCAATCCGGTGCAGTTCAAAATTCTAACTCTTGCAAAGAAACGTTTGTCTTTTTGTGTATTGAATAAAGTTCAATTTTGAATAACTACCTGAAAAATGAAGCGCCGCGTTGCGCCACGTCTCTGTGTGAATGTGAACATGAACAGACGCTAATAAGGTCGATATCGGTCGATACAGCCAATGTCAGATAACAGTGTGTACTTTCCCACCAAATTATCAGAAGTATGTATTTGGGTAAGTGTAGAGGTGAAATAATTTACCGGTTGTTATTCAAATTCCACGAAATGGTTAAATATGAGCATGAGTCAGGCTTAGGTAAATAAAACAATGAAATTTTATATGAGGGTGAGTTATATATTATCTAGATCGAAAACTAGGGAATCATATTTTAAGGAAAAACCACTACCTGCATAAAGAAAGCACTTAAGTCTTATCCGACATGAAAAAGACTAAAACACTTGTATACAGAAGTACTCGTATACCTTACTCAATTCCTAAGTATTTCCTGATACTTTCAAAAATAATAAACTCGACCTCATAAAATTTTTGGAGCTAAATGTTATGGAGCGATTCTTAAGACACTTTAATATTTTTGACGCAACGTCTTGGGAAAATGCCGAGCAAAATATCAAATTATTTTCGACAAAAGAGCTTAAAAATAAGTCGAAGCTTCGTAAACAATTCGTGACGGAAATAAAACTCTTGTTAACGTAACAGACGTCACCCTGGCAGTTAAAACTTTTCACATTTCAATATATTTTTACACCCATTTGCAAATTACGTAAAGATGTAGAGACTTACACGACACGAACACTTGGAGTAATAATACTCTCCAAATTGTAGAAACAATGCGTCATTATTATGTAGACAAACCTATGAGACAAACACAGATAATAAACTCACTTTAGTTTTGGTTTTTTTTGTAATCTGTTGACAAAACGAAGAACATGCAGAGGTTTTTTATTGGCTTTTCGAAAAGTACATAATGAGCCGGGAAATATTGTCTTTGCAATGGCATATCTACGATCAACCGTTGACGGAATACAGTCATCGCAAAAGTGAGAATCTTTGGAGAGCATTAATAAAAACGCTCTATATAAACACGAGTGATGTGATGCAGTTGAATATGTATTAAGACATACAAAATTGATTTAGTAACTTAAGTACTGCGTTTAGGTATATATCTTGACTATCTACATGACCCTCGCCCCCAAATGTTATGAGAGAGGCTGACAGGTATGGTACAGGCTAGGGCTGTCTTCTAAATATTCACCCAGAGATGGCCCCAGAAGTCTCAAATATTGTCAACCGATTTGGCAATAAAAGAAGGAGACTTCTATTTGTTATTTAATGTGTGCAATAAAGTCTTAGTTACCGTACATAATATTGTATCTATTCTTATTCGTGACCGCGCCTGCAAATAAGGTGATACAAAGATGTGCTTATCTGATATCTCTATTATGGCTTCTCATACTAGCAGGCCTTAGACAGAGAGAGGAGAAATTAAAAAAGGACACAGGTAGTACAAAAAGAATAATTATTATTAAAATATATTTTCCATATTAATATTATAAATAGGAAAGTGTGTTTTTGTTTGTCCGTCTTTCACGCCAAAACTACTAAATCGATTTAAATGAAATTTAGTACACAGATAGTCTAGAGCCTGACAAAGGACATATGCTACTTTTTATGGCGGGGCATATGATATATACGGTTCCCGTGGGTTACTGTACTTACGCGGGCGGAGCCGCAGGCATCAACTAGTAGATAATAATATAATGAATGAATAAAATATACTAATACTATAAATATATATGTCACCGTAAAGAAGAAATTTTTATTTGACTAACTGTCGACTTATTACAATATCTCTAGTAATATTACAAACTATCGGTACTTGCAATTTTACGGTGACATATACATCTTCACATTTAATTGTGAAACTCAATAGATAGGATCTCATTTCAGATTGAGGAGTGGGCGGAGACTTAGATTAAATTATTAATATCCATTGTATCCCAGGCTCTGCTCGTTAAATCTAGAGGCAAGTCTATTATTTCTTTACTCTGACACAATACTTACTATTCGATTATAATTAACTAGGTAGATGTTGCCCGTGACTTCGTGCGCGCAAAAGGAAATCTCACGGAAACCGTACATTTTGACGAGAAAGAAGCATAATTATGTGAAGGACATAGCCTACGTTTTTGCGGTAGGTACTCTATATTAGTGCCAAATTTCATTAAAATCGGTCCAGTAGTTTTGGAGCCTATTCAATGCAAACAAATCTTTCCACTTTATAATAGTAGTATAGATTATTATAATTAATTAATATTATAAAAATAACTACATTTTGTTCAGGTCCAATTAACTTTTGTAAAGTGTAAACTAAAGTGCTTCCAGCGCTATATTGCCATCTGCTACCAATTTAAACAAGTGACACTTACCAATTACCGTGCAATAAAGAACCTAACTAGATGTTGCACGCGACTTCGTGCGCGCAAAAGGAATTCCCGCGGTTACCGTATATTTTATCGCGCTGCCGTCCTCAAACTAAAAGGCGGCTAAATGACAAAAAAGTTTTTGAGGTAGAGCTAAGAAACACGGGATTATTTTGAAATTGATGCTAGTTATTTTCTATAAACAATTGTTAATGTAGTCATAAGACATTCACGACAACATTAACAATGGTTTATACGAAATCACTAGCATCAATTTCAAAATAATCACACGTTTTTTAGCTCTACCTCAAAAACTCATTTTGTCATTTAGCCACCATTTAGTTTGAGGACGGCAGCGCGATAAAAAGTAGCCTATGTCCTTTCCCGTCGTCTAATCTATATCTGTACCAAATTTCATCAAAATCGGTCCAGTAGTTTCGAAGCATATTCAATGCAAACAAACAAATAAACTTTTCCTCTTTATTATATTAATATAGATTATAGGTAATAGTATTATACTATAATAGATTTATAAAATAGTATAGATGACACAATATTTGATCGAATTTAATATTTTTGTGTACAAAAACATTAAATGGTATCTAAGCTGGGTCTTATTATTGATTACTAGCTTTTTCCCGCGGCTCCGCTCGCGTCCGCGTAAATACAGTACCTAACCCAAAGCAATAGTGTACTATTTCGGGATACAAGTAGGCCATGTGTTAATCCAGATTCCAGACCCAGTGCTTAATCTTAAACTTCCATCCATCCATCCATCCATTCTCACAAACTTTGACATTTATAGTACTAGGTTTTTACTAATATTGTACTTATTCGGGATAAAATGTAGCCTATGTTTTAATCCAGAGCATACATAAACTACTACCATGCCAAATTTCATCAAAATCCGTTCAGTAGTTTTTGCGTGAAAGAGTAACAAACATCCATCCATCCATCCATCCCCACATACTTTCACATTTATAATATGTAGTAGTAAGAAGATTAGAAGGATTATTGCTAGATTGCTGCTCTACGATGGCCGACATGCACGGCCAAATGTGTACCTACCTAATCAAAGCTTAACTTCTGTCAAATCAACACGAACGTTTGTTTCACGGCCATCTATTGGCCTATACACACAACGGGCATGGTGTAGTAACGCGACGCCACGCCATTGTTTTGATGTTACATCTAAATTCTCATCAAGCAACTGTCTTTTTTACCTTAAAATCATAAAATCGATTTTTTGGAACCAGACTACTATACAATGCGGACATGACAGCTGTTTCCAATTGGTAGCTATTAGTGTGGCAATTCATTAATTGTTACTTAATTAAAATAGTGGTGTACCGAGTTATCGATATTCGATAGTTATGAATAAGATATTAGAAATCTATAAATTACTCGTAGATACGTTTGGTGTCTAACGAGAATAAATTATTATCATTACAGTACGATTGTGTGATTCTTTATAAGGTTTCCGTAATATTAATCCTATAAATGATATTACACGACAGCAAATTAGGCCAAACGAATGCTTAAAAATTACAATAATAGTATGATTTTAATTCATTTAGGTTACGAATAATGATTAAGCTCTCTCCCTCTGCGAAACAATACTCAACAAACATAAAATGCTAATTATTATGAGAATGCTACGTCCACTACATTCAACCTGCTCTAGGAAAATATTAAACACATAAACGACTTAATTATATGGGCAATAAAAGTGGCGCCAACATAATAGGTATAATAATTAATGCCATACATAAATATAACATATAAAATATTGCTTTATCGATAAATGATTAACATCACTAGCTTTACAACTTACGTGTAACAATTTAATTACGAAATTTGATTGATTCAGAGGCTAGGAATTTATTTTTACTAGCTTACCTACTAACTATAGTTAACATTTTATCGTATAGTAGAACTTATAGTTAAGCGCTATTCACCCCGATAAGGTTGAGCCTAGAAGGTGTCAATAACTTCAAGCAACTTAAAACACTGCTCTAAGGATCGGCAACGCACCTATAACTACTCAGAACCTCAATTCTCGTATTTAAAGTAAACAATTTATACAGTCAACTTCACTTTGTTTAGATTGAAAGTGTAGCGTCATGTTACCGTGAACGGATTTTATGCCGCTTCGACCAATCAGAGCGCGTTTCACGTTGGTTTAACGTTCATAAAAACACCTTTTGAGAGTGTAAGCATGTCGAGACTTGATTGTAATTATATTAATGCAGGATTTATTTAGCAGAATTGCCCCCCTGGTGTCGCACACCTGTCAGGCGACGCGACGGCAATAATTTACCATAAGGTGATCTGTCTGCTCATTCGTAAATATTCTTTGGAAACTGGAGTAAGTGTGTAGTGCTTGTACAATGAGGAACATGCAATTTTTTTATTTGCTTTACAAAAGTATCGCTCTATATAACGCGTTTCAAATGAGAATAGGAACGTCAATGACCTTTATCTGTCAAATATCACTTGAAAAGTGTGATTTTCAGAAAAAATAATGTGCATATAAATATGAATAGTCTTGCATCGTATTTAAATAAGAATGTTAAATAGTAATCAATTATCTAAACATAAATTTAACTATCGTAACAGTCTAAATTCGAAACAATATGGCGCCGACTCGATCCTATTCTCATTTGAACCGCACTATACAAAAAAGTTATGCACGAGTGACGTCACAGCAGTCGGAAATGTATGAAGAAAAATACAATATTGATTTTAATAAATTAAATACTGCGTTTATCTATATCATTGTTTTAAGAAAATTGACACAAATAAGATAGGAAATACGGTACCCACATTAAAAATATCAATTTTTAAAAATTTTGTCTGTCTGTTCGTCTATCTGTCTGTCTGTTTGTTTCGGCTAATATCTGAAATGGCTGGACCGATTTTACCCGGACCTTCACTGGCAGATAGCTGATGTTATAAGGACTAACTCGGACTACTTTTATCTTAAGAGTTCCATTTAAAAAAGGTTTTCATTTGCATTAGTTACACCGTACACGTAAACAAAGTTGAGGACTAATAACTCTAATACCCATTGAAAGCCTCCGTGGTCTAGTGGTTAGAGCATTGGCTCTCGACTCGGAGGTCGTGGGTTCGATTCCCGCATTGGAACAACAAAAAATGTCGTTTCCAAGTTTGGTTAGGACAATGCTGACTGATCACCTGCTTATCTGACAAGAAAGATGATCCATGCGTCGGATGGGCATGTAAAAAGTCGGACCTGCGCCTGATCTCTCGTCAGTCGTGTCGGATATCCGTCGCACTGGATTACGAGAGTACAGTAAGAGAGAGTGCTCTTGTATACTGCGCACACACTTGGGCACTATGAAATTACTCCTGCGTAACTGGCCTGGTTTCAATGAAATCGGCCACCGTCACCGAGATCGGTATGGGGAGTTATTATTTTTTATACCCATTTACCTGTACCAGGTATTTACCTACTTATGTGTAAGTATTAGTAATTAAAGAATAAGTTCCTCTGAACCTGACGCGAACTATTAGCGGACTGTTATTGCATTCATAATTACAATTTATTACTTATAATAGTCCGAGCGCTGGTGTTGAAAGTTAATTAATATCACTAATGACTATTCAGTTGTATTTAATAAAATAACGTCAATTTCGAAAGTTCCAACTCAAACATCCACTATCTTATGACTGAAACATCTACAGTTCTAGGATAGTTGTTTTGCTGTCAATTTTGTCTAGGAGAAGTTTCGTTTTTAGTGTGCGCATTTTCTTAACTTTTGTAAATTTGTCTTAAGAATGTTCGCATTAAAATTGTATCACCGAGTAAATATAATTTGTTTTACAGTAGCAGGTGAGATATTGAATATCTTGCAGAAGCGGTAGGCATGAATTTTTAAACATTTGCCGCGCTTCCGCTCCAAAAGTACTAAATCTTGATTACATTCGTTTTCTCCAGTTGCCTCCTAGCCTATAGCCGTTTAAGACCTGTTTTATTAATGTTTAAGTTAATGTCAATAATAAATAAAAGTTCAGTAAGTATACAGTTTCTTTAAAAAAATTACATTTAAAAATTATTTTGTATTAGTTAAATATTTTAAAATAAAAATACAAAAATGAAAAATATAGTGCACCTGTATAGTATTGGTAACTTTACGATTTTAAGTGTAGGTACAAACTTATACTTACTTAAACCTACTTATTACCTATACAAAATTACATTTTTGTAAAATACATTACTTAAAACCTAACAAACATAACAACAAGACGAACGAACTTAAATTCATACTATAGAAAGTGAAATAAACTATAGATGCGTCTTACGATATTTCTTGAGCTTTATTGAGCCGTGAAGCTTTCGTAGAATTAAATAGCTATTCAATAAACTTCTTCGCGACTATAAAATGTAGGAATTTTCGTATCAAACTTGCGTAGCTAGCGAGTACGGATTTTCACAAAACAGCCTTCCGTTAGGACGCAAAAGTTCTTGAAAGCTCAATATTATAAATCGATCAATTGATGTTATCTAGCAACATTAGACTAATATATATTGTAGTATATAATATGGTGTATATTTACCGTATTTGAAGTAGAAGTAGCGGTATTCCCTGCGCGTTATATTCACAACACGACACAACACACGAGACACGCGAACGCTGCGGTGCCCAAACGCGGACTGGGGGCAATCATTTTGTTTTGTCAAGTCTTCGGGAGCCGGTGTTGCTTGGGTATAATTTATTTTACCCCTGAATAAATTCACCCCAGGAGCTTTTTCTAAGAGAGCTTAAAGCTAGCGTCGACACGAAATTTCTATAGATATAGAAGCTAATAATATTTTACAAGTGCAGGTAACATAACCGCCTCCTTTTAGGAGTCGGTTAACTAACATGGAGGCACTAGTGCGTCAGCGTCACCAACATTTTAACAAAACAAACCACTGTATTTTAGGTTTTTCCGTTATTTGCCTAATTTGCTCTATTTTCTATGTTGGTACTCTACATAGTAAAATTCTATGTTTAACTTTTATATTTATTTGAGTATATAAATGTTAACAGTTAAGGTCCACTTACAATAGCTAATTGTGGGTAGAAGGAAAAAATTTGGATGTGTGTTAACGTCAAATTGTAGGTAATATTATTAGGAATGTAGATATTATATAAATATAATCTTATGGCTTTAAGGCTAACGTGTTAGAATAAAATAAAAATAAAAAGCTTTTTGAGATTCAAACATTTTTTTTTTTTTGTTTTGTTTTCCAAGAAACTTACAAAATATATGTAAATTATTCAGTAACCGTTATATAATAGCGGTTACCGCGCGGCCATATTAAAAACGCACCCTAAGGTGCGGCGACTACTTAATTAATTAAAGTACCTAGTCGCCACCCCTTAGGGTAATCAAAAGCTATTTGCCTCGAAACAAAACAGAAAATAATAAAACGTACGAAGTACGAACAATATTATTTTCATCAATCAAAATACATTACTTATTATTCTTATTTTCATTAATTAACAACATTTGTGACAGAACATTTGCGCTGGCCACCCTATCATTGATACCTGTGCACACAGACGCGGGTCGGGTCTCGCTCGTAGGGACAGGGCTCGCACACACGAGCCCTAATTGTCGCTGCCCAACTGGTTTGCCCGCCCTCCGCGCATACATTTGTGATTACAATTGTTTTCTATCTAGTTGATGTAATTATAATAACAAAAGGTGAATGCATGCACTATAACTCTACCGAAACTGCAACCAACACCTTTTATGTATTACTTTAGTAATAAGTACATGTTTTTGGTTATTTTAATATAATAATATATCTATGGACACTTCACACCACGTAAATCTGGCCCCGTGCTAAGTATCCGAAGAACTTATGTTACAGGACAACGGGAAGTATATTTATTAATTTATACTATGCATATATTTAAGATTTTTATTATATTATACACATATTTAATACACATCAATGACCCAGGAACACGGAAAAACTTTTTGTTCCTTCGGCGGGACTCGAACCCGCGACCTCCGGCTTGAGCACCAACGCGCTGAACTGAGCCACAGAGGTCGTCCATATGGAGACCCGCAATGAGCAGAGGGATCACCCGACGGTAAGCGATTATTCTCGCCGCCCATCGACACATGCAACATTATTTAGAAGTTACAAGTGCGTTTAAAACTTAAGTAAAGTTTTATCTTTTTATAAATAGCTAAATTGACAAATTGCATTATTAAATAAAACAAACTGTGTACCTTGTAAATTGTTAAAAAAAAGCGCAAAAAACAGCGCAATAAAACAATATGATAACGAAAGAAATCATTAAATGTGCAATATAATAGAGACAACAAGATAGAAAAAACGAACCCCTATACCTATCCATTTTCCATTGCGGCCAGTGAAACTCGTAGAAAATTGCCGACTCAAACATTTGCATTCCGCAAAATTAAACCAACATAAATCTTTTTTTGCGGAAGGACTAAGATTGCAAAGGCCTATGCTAGGCTTTAAGGCTTTAACAATATTATAATAGACTAGAGGTTGCCCGCGAGTTCGTGTGCGCTAAAGGAAATCTCGCGGGAACCGTACATTTTGCTGCAATAAAAATTAGTCTATGTCCTTCCCCGTGGTCTACTCTATATCTGTGCCAAATTTCATCAAAAGTAGTCCAGTAGTTTCGGAGCCTATAATTGAATAGGCTCCGAAACAAACAAACCTTTCCTCTTAATTATATTAAGTATAGATAACTTTTAAATATGTAGGTAAAATAACTATTAATGAATGTATCGATTTTTAAGGTTGGTAGGTACTGCAGACTCTACGTGTAATTAATTACGATAAAGTAATCACTACCTTCCTACTTCGTATCTGACTCAGTCCCTCTTATTATAAAAAAATACTACATGGATATTGGATACGTAATTCATATTGTTGTCTTGGTCTGATACGTTAGAAATGCCACTGGACAGACAAAGATAGGACCATGGATTAGCGTATCCATGGTGTAAATATTTTTTAATAAGGGGGACTATGTACTCGTATAATATTAGCATAGGTATCAGCAATTAAATTACAGTAGGTACCTGGGTAACCGCGCTTTGCTCGGAGCTCTAAAAATACTTTACGGAGTTTGACTTCAAAGTTAAAATATTTCTGTGATTATTTTTATTCTCATCACATTTTGAATTTCCTAACAACGCAAAAATTAACCAAAAACCAAACGGACTGACATTATAGAATCGAAGTATATTGTTGCACGACGAAAGAAAAAACATATTTAACTTAAAAATGCGCAAAAAAAAGGAATAAAACCTAGTTAGACCGATTTTTCTCCCCCAAAACTCTCTGCATACTATTTTTTTTATTAGTCGAAGGTAGCTCAAAATCTTGCCTTAACGTCACTGCGACCCAAGTGGATCTATTGTGACTCCTTCGCGTTATAGTACTTCCCCTAGGCCTATGCTGCTCATGAACTGAACGATATGGTTGGGGTTGGTGCTACGAATTTTCTTCGTGGTGGAGTATTCGTGCTGCCCAAGGTACCTGTTTCTGTTCTGTTGAAGTGCTGGACAGTCGAGGAGGAGGTGGAGCGGTGTCTCATCCTTTTCCTCGCAGAATCTGCAAGTCATTCTGTCACCGACACCTATTTTATTGAGGTGTTTGTGGAGCTTGCAGTGCCCAATTAGGGTTCTGGTAAGTATTCTTAATTGATCCCTACTCATTGAGAGCGCTAATTCCGCACGCCTTTTGTCAAAGCCTGGGATTAACGCTTTGGAATGCACAAGGCCCGGGATTGCAGCCCATTGCTTAATGCTTAGGCTGCGGCTCCATTCCATAAGTGCTCTGTTATTCTTCTGAGATATTCCGCAGACTGATTCTGGTTCGTAAATGAGACTTTTGGCCCCAGGCCTAGCCAGCTCATCCGCGGTTTCGTTGCCAGGGATATCTATTGCTGTGGCCCGGAACCCATACTAGACGAATACTGTTGGTGCGTTCTAGCATGTTCAGTTTCCCAAAATAGTCCAGAACAAATTTTGATGAAATTTCCGCTGCAATCAGTGCTTTCAGCGCCGCTTGACTGTCAGAGAAGATAAGGATTTTTTAATGGACTAGGGCCATCTCTAGTCTCACTAGTAAACAACCAATTATGGCGAAGATCTCAGCCTGACACACGGTAGCAAATTATCCCAAGCAAGCGCGTATTTGCCCGTTGGCACCGCCCCCGTAGAACCCGGCTCTCGCCCGGTTGTCCTTTCTGGATCCGTCCGTTTGCATACTAAATTGCATAACTATACTAATATTATAAAGCTGAAGAGTTTGTTTGTTTGATTGTTTGAACGCGCTAATCTCAGGAACTACGGGTTCGAATTGAAAAATTCTTTTTGGGTTGGATAGTCCATTAATCGAGGAAGGCTTTATTTTAGGCTATATAGCATCATGCTAAGCTCAATACGAGCGGAGCACCAATCAAGAATGTTTCAAAATCGTTTTTTTTTTTTTAATCTTTTGAGAACTTTCGCTGCGTACGCTGCGGAAACGGTTAAAGTTTCGCTAAAATTCTGTATGACGGAATTGATCCCCTTTAAAAGTTCTAAAAAACAGTCCGCGACTGTATATGTCTATCTTTTAAGGTTGCCTCACAATAATAACCTTTTTATGCTACCCAAATTTGTTCTTAAATTAAGCATTATTTGTGAGGATGTTGAGTTGATGAGAAGTGTGGCTGGATTGGACGCGACGGACCAAGCAGGCATACGTACCAATGATGTAGGTACGTACCCCCCCGAGTTTCGGGAGTGGGGTGGTAAACAAACAACAATAATTTTTAACCTACTTTCAAAAAAGAAGGCGGTTATGTATTTGGCTGTATGTGTATATCGTCCCCGTAGAACGAAAACTCACCAGATAGCTTTTTCATCATTTTGTAATACGAGCGTTTAAAGTTGTAAAATATTGAAAAAAATCTGGCAGATTTTTGATAACAGATGGAAACTTTATATTTTTGCCATTGCATAGATGTTGGCTCAAGTTACCCGTGAATATTGTCGGAAAAACTAAAAATCTTTAGACGCGTGAAATCTAGCAACTCATCATGAATCATGATTATTAATAGATCTATTTAACATTTCCCTTAGTAACGAAATGGACTAGAGTAGAGCCTATGTTCTCACACCACATCATAGAGACCATCGTCGTAAAACAATAATATAATTCGTGAGGACGAAAAAATTTAAAGATTGATTTTTACTACGTACTTTTACACATCTATACATATAAAATCCTTTGTCCTGAATGACTGACGGATCAACGCACAGCCTAAACCGCTGATCGTAGAGACCTGAAACTTACAGGGCTTGCTCTTTGTAATGCGTAGGGATCCGATAAGAAGGGATTTTTCGAAATTCGACTCCTAAGGGGGTGAAAAGGGGGAAAACAGTTTGTATGGGACTACGTGATTCCTTGGTCCAATCTACTTCATATTTTGCACAAAAATTATGTAACAGAATTGATGGAATTCGTGTATCATAGTTTATTGAAATTCGTCCCCTAACGGGAATAAAAAGGGAAAGAAAGTTGTTTGGGAGCGATTTGCTTTAAAGTTGATATAAATACTCTTTAGTGCTTTTGATTTAAAGCTCCCACTCACAAGCAATCGATCGATTTAGTCTTTACAATTTAAACATTTACTGGATTCGTAGTTGCAAGTAAATCGGTTTAGATAAAAATTAAATATAGTCTGAGATCCAAGGGCCACCTTACTATACTTTTTATATGAAATTCGTATATATACGCGTAAATTTTGTTCCAACTTTAGACCCCCATCGCAAAAACTAGCTGGTAGGTCTTACACTTATCATTGTATGTAATAGTTTGTCATTAGCAATTTACTTTCAAATACGAATTAATTTCCAATTTGATCGAAGCAATCGATAGCCCGTGAGTGGGGAGCTTTATTTTTACTTTGACATAATATATTGTCATCATGTTGAAAAATAAATCTGACAAGAATGCGAAAGTTAAATTTGATGAAAATGTTTTTGAAAAACTAGGCACCTAAATATTTGCGATTGCTGCATTAATTATATTCATAATACTTAATATATTACATACTATTTCAGTAGAATATTTTGAGTGTAGGTCTATGGTGTAGGTATAATTAAATTTCTTTCTCTTTTGTTGTTATATTATCCTCTTTTGAATATTATATATCTATGTATATTATGTAATATTTAATTTATTTGTGCTTGATTTATCAGTGTTTGATATAATATAGGTTTTTAGCATAGATATATAAAATTAAAAAGAGGGTTTTTAGTTTTTAACCCAAAACAATGACTTTTAAGATTTTCTTAAAATATTTTTGATTTATACGTTTGTGCGCGCTTATCTCAGAAACTACGGAACGGATTTTTATAAAATATGTTACCGTAGTAGTTTAGCCCTTGGATAAACACACTCCGGGACATCTTTGAATCGTCGATCCCACGATCCCTTAAGACCAGGGTCTTTGATCAATGCGTACTACCGGTAATGACATACGGAGCCGAAACGTGGACTCTCACCGTAGGGATGGTTCACAAGTTCAAGGTTGCTCAGCGTGCGATGAAAAGAGCAATATTAAGGGTATCTCTGGTGGATAAAATACGTAACGACGTTATTCGCCAGAGAACTAAAGTCACCGACATTGCTCAACGAATTAGCACGCTGAAGTGGAAGTGGGCCGGCCATGTTTGCAGACGGACGGACAATCGATGGAGCAGACAAGTATTAGAGTGGAGACTACGCTTAGGCAAACGTAGTGTAGGACGTCCTGCGGCACGATGGACCGACGATTTGAAGAAGGTGGCTGGCAGCGGATGGATGAGGGCTGCCCAAGATCGGGATGTTCATTCAGCAGTGGACAGTGATAGGCTGATGATGATGATGAAACACATAGGACTCACTTTTTATCGCGGAAAATTTTTGGGTACATCTACCTATGGGTTCCACGCGGTTAGGAATTAGGATAGCTCTGCTTATAATTTTGTGTAGGTATTTCAATTCAATCGGTTCATACCTACAAAAAGTTTTATCAATTTAAAGAGTAACATAGTATAAAATGCTATAAATAAAAATAAAAATAAAATAAAGTTTATTGATCAAAAAGTACATGAAATCTTATGTCTATCACTGGTCTTCACACTAGGATTCCCTGTGTCGTGAAGGCCAGTCTCTTTCATATAAGAATCTTACATTAAATTACATGGCTGTACGAGTTTACAATGTTACAAAGTTTAAATAACTAACTTTAAAGTTTAAATAGTTAAAATAACCAGATATTTGAATTGGTTAAAACTTTACCTATATTACCTAATAATTAATGTGTATGATTATTATATGAGGAATAAGTGAGAAACTAGATGGCTTCGTGGTCGTACTGCTAACTCATCTCTCTTAAAGTCTGTCGTGGTCCCAACTGATGGGCGATCACAATCCAAATTATTTTTATTAAGTTCAAAGTCCACAACGTCTTCCCATTTAAAATATTTTCGAAATCCTTAAAATACTAATTATCGACTACAAAGAAATCCTTACGTTTTATATAAACGCGAAAGTTTGTATGTACGTACATAATAATATGTTTAGTTTTTCATGCAATAAAGTAAAGTAAAGAAAACACTTAAAGAATTTTGATGAAATTTGGTATGGTAGTTTATCCAGAATTAACACAGAATATTTTTTGCAGCTTATTAAATTTTATTTATGGTAGGTACAGTTCCCGGTAGATTTGTTGAGTGTATACCTACGAAGTCGCAGTAAACATTGAAATAAAATACAACTGATATGGCTGTGCAGTGCACACACCATTATGTATTCAATTTTGGTATTGGTATTTTCCCGAACAAGCTTTCCCTCTGACTTAAACCCAATTTCACGCAAGCGAAGCTGCGGGCAAAAGCTAGTAGATATATAATATTAAAAAGAGGTTTTACAAGTATTTTTAAGCCCGTATTCGTACAGAACCGTTGAATATGTAAAGCGGGTAGTTATGGCGCGTGCCCGTGACAGGTGATGTGTGGCCGTCATTTTGTCCAAATTTATAGTCTGTGGCCGGATTTATGGCGGCCATTGGTGTGCGGAGAAACACAGTATTGATTGAAAAACGATTTCATATATCACGGGCTTTGAGTGGATACTCAAAGATCACGGGGTTCTTTTTTTTTTTTTTCAAAGAATTTTCGGCGAAATAGGTAACATCAAAATTTCTTAAACTCAAACTCAAAATTTTTATTTCCATGTAGGTTATAATATAACGCTTATAGAATCGTCCTACATGATGCCTACCACCGGTTCGGAAACTAGCCCAGCGAGAAGAACCGGCGTAAGAAACTCGCACGGAGCCACCTTTTAGCAAAAAGATGGGAAAATTGTTCTTTTCAAAAAATATTTTACAATGTTGTAACTTAATCTATATAATAATAATGACTCCCCACCGATCTCGGTGACGGTGGCCGGTTCCATTGAAACCAGGCCAGTTACGCAGGAGTTATTAATTTTATAGTGCCCAAGTGTGTGCGCAGTACTAGGGCATCGAGACCGGTTTTACCCGAAACCGAAAACCCGGGTTTTCCCAGGTTTTCTGGCCTACAACAAAACGGTTATGTTTGTGGTTAAGTTTTCGGTTTTTTCGAGCTTTTTTTCATTATGAAATTCTACAACAGTTTATAACAGTTACAGTCACAAACCGAACGTTATAGTGGCTTGTGATTGTCAATGTAGAATTTTAGAATAATAGTTATAATGTTTCCATGTTGTATGTAGTACATTTGGGGGCACGGTAGTGCCCCCGCCCCGCTAGGACGAGTGAGCGAAGAGCAGGGGCACTACCAGATTACCAGTGGCAAAGGCTGGTTCTACTTCATAGGGAAGCCGTAGCATGTATAATAGGTTGGGATTTGGATAAAGGTCTTCAAAAGGTAAGCGGTAAGGGAAGCCTATAGGAATGGAGTTATAGGAACCCCTCGCCTCTGCAGACTACCTTTTCTCGAAGCGATTCGTCCATTTTTTGCGTAACGTCCTTAATAACTTGGTATAATATAATATTCGGTTCCAACAGCGCTCAGCGCGAATTGCTCTCCGTTCCCATGATACCCAAAAGTCGAGTGGGCCTAACGGAATCCGTCCCATTGTGTTGAAAATGTGTGCTCCAGAGTTGGCACCGGTCTTAACGCATCTTTTTCGGCTCTATGCTTATGGCACAGTTCTGGCATCTTGGTAGACAGCTTTGGTGTGCTATCGCCTGCCCTGTTCATACTGCATATCAATGATAATATGTGATGACGACAGTACGGGTGATGCCATACACAGGTCGCCCGAACATCTCTCGGCAAAACGTCATTGAGAGTCGAAACGAACTTGTCTCTCAAATTAAGATTTCATTGGAGAAGATCTCTGAACGGGGTAGACTTAACTTAGTTCAATTCAACAATTCTAAGATATATGTTTGCGCGTTCATCGCTAATAAGTTACCGATGGTCGTATGTCCTCGTTTTGAAAGCATACCCATAACTGTCTCCTCCAACATTGGAAATTGGAATACTTGGTGTTAGCATATCGAGCGAGGTCTAGTTCCGATATCATCTGGAGGGCAAGGCCAAGTTAGCCTCCAAGAAGCTTGGTGTTCTGAACAGGTCAAAGCAGTATTTCAGTCCGGTCCCACGCCTACAACTCTATAAGGCGCAGGTTCGGCATCACATGGAATATTGTTCTCATCTCTGGGCAGGAGCGCCAAAGTACCAGCTTCTCCCTCTGGATCGTATCCAACGAAGGGCCGCTCGAATTGTCGACTGCCATAGTATTTCAAACAGGCTTTACTTCTAGAGATGAGCATCGCTCTGCATCCTATATCGGTTATATTACGGGGAGTGCTCCGAGGAATTGTTCGGACTTCTACCTACTGCAACTTTTCGCCACCGTTCCAAGGGACAAAATATTTATCATCCTCATCACCTTGATGAGTGGCAGTCCTCCACCGTGCACTTTACCCGAAGCTTTCTGCCGCGCACTGTAAAACTCTGGAATGAACTGTTGCCAACAGTATTTCCGGACCATTAGGACCTGCACACCTTCAAGAAGGCAGCGTTTCCCTCCTAAAAGGCCGGCAAGGCACTTCTGTTTCTACAAGCCTAACTTTACAAACTACACTTTAGTCAAATTATGTGGCTTGGCCATTTCGTCAGACAACGTATTTTGACTAAGGTGTAGAGTTTGTGAAGTTATTAATTACTTTACATGAAAATGTTTATGGTGGGATCACATTTTACCAGTATTACGTTACAACAACAGAAAGCAGCTGATAAAAGTAAATTTTAGGATATTCCTAACAAAATTCTACAAAATCAACAAAAAACCCGAAATACCCGAAAAAACCCGGGTACCCGGTTTTGAAAATGGCTGGGACCGAAAAACCCGGTTTTTTAAAATATGACCGGTCTTCGATCCCCTACGCAGTACACAAGAGCACTCTCTCTTCCTTTACTCTCGTAATCCAGTGGGACGGATAACCGACACGACTGACGAGAGATAAGGCGCAGGTCCGACTTTTTACATGCCCATCCGACGCATGGATCATCTTTGTTATCAGACAATTAGGTGATCAGCCTGCATTGTCCTAACCAAACTTGGAAACAACATTTTTTGTTGTTCCAATGCGGGAATCGAACCCACGACCTCCGAGTCGAGAGCCAATGCTCTAACCACTAGACCACGGAGGCTGTTGATAATCTATAGGCAAACCGTTTAACTCAGTCTTCGCCCGCGCGGTACAGGAGTGCGGGGGTATGGCGACTACGGGGACTGCGAGGGGTGCGGGCGGCACCCGCACCCCTCGCAGTCCCCGTAGTTCGAATAACGTAATGTCAAAAGATATGTTGCTACTAATTTGAATACGATTGCTGGCGTGATTCTACCAAAGGACCTCGGAGACCTCTAGACCACGGAGGCTGTTGATAATCTATAGGCAAACCGTTTAACTCAGTCTTCGCCCGCACTCCTGTACCGCGCGGGCGAAGACTGAGTTAAGCGGTTTGCCTATATATAACATTAGTCATATAAGTACATAGAACATATTTAAGTACATAAAAGCAGCCTTGCATGGGGCCATCTTATTCCCAAGGTGCAATCGTTAATGAAATCACTGGCTTTATAATAAGCTTTAGCACACAAACGTTCTTTAACAGCTTTTTTAAATTGATTAATGGAAAGATTTTGAACGTTTTCTGGGATTCTATTGTAAAGGCGTATACTTACATTGACCTTTAAAAGAAAGTTTAAAAGATTTACTTACTTTACTAAGTCTGATCACTGGTATTTCTAACTTGTTCCTATTTCTAGTATTCCTACAATGTGTGTCACTTTTCTTTTTAAAATTCGTTAAATTCTTTCTGACATGTACAACACATTGTCCAAAATGTATTGAGAAGCAACAGTCAGAATACCTATTTCTTTAAATTTTCTCTCAGAGATTCAAAACATGATAGTAGAGGATACGAACTAAGGTCGACCTTCACTGATGTGTTAACCAGATGAAAGTGATATTTTATCAAATAAAATAAGTTTCTGAACATATTTAAATTAGGCAACCCCTTAAGAAATGGTCAAGACTATAATTAATTCAAAGTCTATTTTTTTTTAAAGTAAATATAACGTGTGACATATAAGGTATATCCATCCGAAACCCAGTGAACCCATGAAACTGAACAACTTTTCCCAAGGAACATAGGTCGAAATATGAAAAAAAAATTTGGACCTCCCATATAAACCGCATGGTCAGCTAATCAAATTACTAGTATGGGAGCATGAAGCATAGATACCAGGAGTCCGAACGGTATAGGCTTTTTAATAATAATTATGTACACAATAATAGGACCAGATCTTAGTTCTCTTTTCTGCCGCTAGGCGTGCGAGACCGACGAGTACCGAGTGTTGCCAATAATATTATACCGAGTGTTGCCAATACTATTATTTATTACAATTATTTTTAAATTACCGTTAGGCAATTACCGTGTTCTACGGTATCTATTTTTCGAGAACAGTTTCTAAGAATTTCCTAAAACTTTTATATAATAAGATTTCAATCTTTCCAGAGCTGTCAATAGCAACTTTAAACTTCCCGCGTAATTTCAAACGAGTGCATGTCGGACCGTCGCGCGCTCTACCGGCAAAAATCTGTCCCCGTAATTGAGACCATTATTTTAACATTACGTTCGGACTCCTTGTTATCTATACTTCGTGTATGGGAGAACCTTGGGAGAACCAAATTTTTTTTTTCATATTTCGACCTGTGTTCCTCGGGAGAAAGTTGTTCAGTTTCATGGGTTTCGGATGGATATACGACGTACGTAGGTATATGTCACACGTTGTATTTACTAAAAAAAATACTTTGAATTAATTATAGTCTTGACCATTTTTTAAGGGGTTGCCTAATTAAATTATGTTCAGAAACTTATTTTATTTGATAAAATATCACTTTCATCTGGTTAACACATCAGTGAAGGTCGACCTTAGTTCGTATCTTAGACCATGACATCTTATAAATAGAACGTATAGCTCGCTTCTGTAGCACAAATATTGTATTAATGTCCGCAGCGTTTCCCCAAAGAAGGATGCCATATGACATTATACTATGAAAATAACTAAAATAAACTAGCCGCGCTGTATCCTCATCGGTAACTTTCTATTATATTAAATTAATAAATAATAAATTAATCATCTTAATGAAATACTACCATCTAAATACTTATAGTTATAATCTGAGCTTAACTATACTAATATTATAAAGACGAAAGATTTGTTTGTTTGAATCGAATAGGGACCGATTTTGATGAAAGGAGATGTTTTTGAAATGTATGAGGCGTGGGCCAGCACTATGTATACTATATGTAAATGTAGCTGCATAATATAACCGTTATAACCGTTTCCTATTCTTTATTTTATTTGATTTCACTTTGTTTCAATGTACATTTAAATTAACTTCGCCAAGGAGAGCAACACAACGTAAAATAAAACATGCGGATCAGATCAGAATTATTATCCAAAGAATGTTATTAAGAGACAATGACATGATTTTTGGCAAAGAAAGTGTATGACGTTCAAGAAGATGTCTCTTCCTAAAATTGTCAACTACATCAAGTTATGTCAAAGCAACTGCCATGGCCGACCTAAAAATAGGGTTATCGCATTAAAAAACTTTTCAAATAATCATTTTTTATATATAAAATTTCCATATTTTTTTCCTATTTACCTGTGTGGTGTACATAGAGCTGACCCAAAATCAAAAATCTCCTTTAACACAGATACATTCAAAAGTTTAACCGTTGTGTAAATATTTTTAGTAAGTAAGGCCCACAGATAAAATTTTCATATTTTTATTGCATATAAATAATTATGAGTTAAAGCCTATTTTGACAACTAAAAAATCAAAATATTTATTATGGTCGAATTTCGACCACTAGTCGACCACTATTAGTGAAAAAAAAAACGTGGCACTCCGTACAGTTTTCTTTCAACAGTTTTCATCTTCGGCAGTCGCAACTTGCAGTCTGCTGAAATGAGTTTTTGCAAATATTGTAGGTATATAAGGCCTACCTTAGGGTGTTCGCTACGTCTCTACTCTCTACCAACAATCTTATATTGTTAAAAGAAATAAAAATTACAAATTTTAAGCAATAAAAAATATTGCCCATCTCTTGCTCGCCAACGATTTACGTCACAACTCACAAGCTGTCGCCACCATACATTTTTTAATGACAATGTATGGCGATAGCTACTCGTGACGCCAGACTCACGCCACAGGCCGATATATCGCTCTCTTTCTTATAGTAAATTTAATTGTATTTACAAAAATGGGTTCTAGTTTGATTATTATTATCATCATCAATATGCAAAAAAAATTTAGTCAACATGACTTTTTAAAGGAATAGAAGGATGGGAAAGAAATAAATCCTTTAGTAAATAAATAGAACATTTATTGTTTGGAATATTTTAACATTGTTACGTTTTATTTGACTGCTATAAGGCAAGATCAGTCGCAAATAATTTGCAATATAATTTAGTAGTTATTTTAGCAAGCTAGTATTGAAATAATTACTACATTTATGATTGGTTAGGGACCATCCATAAATAACGTCACACATTAAGGAGGAGGGAGGGGGTCGACGAAGAGTGACATTGTGTGACAAGGGGGTGGGAGGGGTCCTAAATATTGTGACGTCACATTTCAAAATCTATTATATTATAGTAGTGTTAAAATACGAATTATAAACTATTACTTTACGAAAACCTCAAAAACATAATATATGTCAGTTATAAATAATTTAAAGGAGTGGGTTCAAAGACGACGGATTGAAGATTATTAAGTGTGTATCTTTAATTTAAAGATAAAAATACAAAAAATAATATTAATAGAATTACTATTAATATTATTTTTTGTTTTGTTAATTTCTTTAATAAATATAGTCAATCGTTTTTTGTTTTGTTAATTTCTTTAGTTAACATAGTCAATCGTTATTTGTTTCGTTAATTACTTTAATAAATATAAAAATTAATCGTTTTTTGTTTTGTTAATTGTTTCATTTGATGTTAATTTTATTAAAATTATTTAAATGGAAATAAAACTGATTTCGGAACCGATATTTTTATTCAATAATTTCTAAATGTAAATTTGCAAAATATGTGACGTCACACTAGAGAGGTGGGGGGGGGGGGGGGGTCTCACAAATGTGACCAACTGTGACAAGGAGGGGGGTAGGGGTAAAAAATCGTTAAATTCGTGTGACGGTATTTATGTATGGCCCCTTATCAAACGAGATAATTCGTTTGAAGTGAATGATACCAATATCAAAATACTCGTTCGCTAAAGTAAGTACACTTCAACATTATAATGTATCATAATATAATGATTGTAGGTTTAATGTATTTGCCATTTACTTTCTTCTTTTGGGAGGTAACTCCAATGAGCCATAATATTAAGTTAAAGCCACAATTACATAAAGTATGTGCAGTGTACTTTCACTTCAGCATACGGTGTGCTTTCAATTAACAAAACATTTTAAATGTACTATTTAAAACCCAGTGTTACTTTTTAAAGATTTCAATAACGGGGGTCATTATATTATTTTAATTGCATTTTTCGCTACTTATCCTAAATACAATCATATTTATTTGTTATTTACTGTGTTAAGATGTAAGTAATTATTAATTAGTATTATTCTAAGGGCCTGTTACAATGTTGTGATAAATATAAGATAGCATGTTCACCAGGTCTGTCACTTGACATAAACTCAGAGAGTGATAAATTGATAATACTTTTGAGTAAGCTATCCGACACTTAGGGGCCATCCACATATTACGTCACGTAAAATTTCGACTTTTTGAACCCCTACCCCCCCCCCCCCCCCCATATCACGCTTTTTAGTATCCCTGTACCTGTATTTAACTGTACTGTCACACTTTGTATGACCCCCCCTCCCCCATCAAGTGTGACGTAGTATGTGGATGGACCCTTATCTACAAGTAGATAAGTAACAGGCCGTATAGTGTCTAAACACACTAAGCCGAAAATTCGCCGCTATTTATTTTACGTCCTGTAGTATTCGAATAACGTAATGTCAAAAGATATGTTGCTACTAATTTGAATACGATTGCTGGCGTGATTCTACCAAAGGACCACCAAGGTGTTTACTTTATATAAAGGTATTCAACTATTACTGACCGGATTAAACGTCTTGTCTTTTTGTAAGAAAATTGAAGTTCTTCTGAGGATCAATTCTGCTAAATAAAACCAGCAATACAATTACAATCAAGTCCCGATACGCTTAAACTGTCAAACGGTGTTCATTTAAACGCAAAATCAACGTGGAACGCGCTCTGATTGGTCGAAATTCCATAAAATCCATTTATGGTATTACATGTCACTTCACTTTCAGTCCAATCAAAGTAAAATGAAAGTCTACTTTAAATACGAGAATTTAGGTTCTGCAATAAAATTGAAAAGGTAAACAAAACTATTGAAGAAAAACTAAAATTTTTATGCATTTATTTCGCATTTAGGATATTAAATTATTGTCACTTAAAATAACAACTATAATTAGGTAATGTCTTTTTGTTAAAGGGAAAACTTGTTTTTAATAATTATGCACACAAACTATACTCTTGCCCCCTTACTAATAAACGCTGTATAAGCTTTGAATAGACAGTGTTTTGTTCACGTCACACAAGTGACATTTTTAATTTGATACAAGGAGACAAACACTGTATAACTATTCAAAGCTTATTATAGCGCTTATTAGTAAGGGGGTTGGTCAATACTACTAGCATTAGGCCATTATTGTACATTTTGCAATTTTATTACTTGGTAGGTAATAAATAAAATAATATCTTAAAACGTAACAGACATAAAAACATAACTTCAAACCAGCTTTTTTTTACAGTGATAATGTCACCTTGCTCTAAAAACCACGTCAAAGGTGTAGTAAAATATAGAATACTTTCCTAAGCAAGGATTAAACAAATGTTAAGTCAAACGTCAAATATAATTAGTTCTAAAATTCATAAAGTATGTGTTTTTTTACATAATATGTTATTGATTATACTGTAGATTCTTGGTGAAAATTCATGTTTCACAGTAATAAACTTCTTGAACTTTTTCCACTTTAATAGGTATTTTACACTATTTTAACATATTACACGAGCGGTTTCATAAAGTCATTATCAGGTTTACCTGAAAAATTAATGTAAAATACCTACTAAAGTGACCACCTGGGGGCCAGGAACATTTGATAGCGACGTTAAAATAACGTTATCGAATGAGAATTGTATGAAAATCTGTCAAAACAGACTTTGTAAAATACCTATTAAAGTGGAAACAATGCAAGAAGTTCTGTATATTATTACTATATTTTTTGACTGAAAAAAAAAACGACAAAACAAATATTTCAGAAATAAATTACTATAGAACCAATCCGCAGTAGGTTCGTGTAGCTGATAATGATGGTGATTTTTGACTACAGTTTGCAGTGCGCGCCCTTCCTGGGTATGTTCGTGAACGGCACGGGTAGGGGATGAAGCCTCCTACTAGATTTGAACTCCACGAGATCTCTGATTTTCACCGCCTGTAAAAAAGATTATTTTGAATTATGTATTCAACGAAAGAAGCTATAATTATTTTTGTTCACAAATAGCTACTAACACGGTAAATAACTTTAACAGTGAAATAGTAATGCTTCGATACAGAATAAAGTTGACATTACACTTCACGGTATTCAGGGACCCTCACCCTTATTTAGGGCAGTGTAATAAAATTCCTGGAGTAACGATCCTAATTAGGGCGACCGGACGGTCTCGGCAAGCCTCGCTCCCTAATCGCCATTACGATCGAGTAGTGTAATAACACTTAGGGCGGTTAGGCAGCTTCCTGTAGCTAGAAATCCTAATGTGACAACCAGTCTTTGTCTAGTACTTACACTCTGTCTTAAAATTGTGTCTTCTTTTTTTATACACAGAGCTACTAAATTTATTAAGTATTCAAATTTCTCCTCTCCCATTCTAAAAGTATTTTTAAAATCGACTGGTTCCAGAGCACTGATAACCGCATATTGGAGTGCTTTTATCTCATTTTTCAAAAATAATCAAGAAAAGAAAAGAAAGGAGGCCGGTGTTCAGTGCAGTGTAATAATCGACGACCTTCAAAGGGCCACGCCCTCCCTGACTACGGTGCCCTGAATATCGGGTAGTGTAATACCCGCTTAGCTGGTTCCTCCGCGTGGCGCAGCATGGAACATCGCTTAGTTAGGTTTCGCCAAATGAGTAAGGATACCGGAGGAATTCGAAACAAATTCTGAAGAATTTAGGTTAAATCACACCGCGACGAAGCGCTGCGGCGCTGCATTTTTATTAAAGCTATTAAAATTGAGGCCGTGAGAACCAGAGTGGCCTAACCAGCAAATTGTGAAAAAATGAAAAATGGTTTATGTGCATAAACTTGTTCCAATTATGCCTTTCTTTAGAGCCAGAGTGGCCTAAGAAAGTTATAACTATTTTATATAAGGTGGCAGCACTATCACCTCCTAAACATTTTATTAATTTTGCATAATTCTCAATACCAATGTGGCACATAAACCATTTTTACAATTTGCTGGTTAGGCCACTCTGGCTCTCACGGCCTCAATTGATCTTTATTTACTACACAGCTACACGTTAAATGTGTATCTTCTTTCTGACATAAGTCATACACTGCACACGCGCTGGTCAGCGCGGAGCAACTTGACATTCGAACTCTTACAATGAAACGTGTATCTTCGTGTGTAATTAATAAAGTTCAATCTCAATAATAATAATAATAATAATAATATCTATGGACGCTTCACACCACGTCAGTCTGGCCCCGTGGTAAGTATCCGAAGAACTTGTGTTACGGGTACCAGACAACGGAAATATATTCAATAATTTTTATACTATACTTATATTTAAGATTTTTATTATATTATACACATATTTAATGTACATCCATGACCCAGGAACACAGAAAACTTTTTTGTTCCCTGGCGGGATTCGAACGCGCGACCTCCGGCTAAAGCGCCACTGCATTCTCCACTGAGCCACAGAGGTCGTCAAAAAAACGCAGTGCCATGTCGCGTTTCGTTTCGGTGTGAATTGACCCTTAGAAACAAAAGAGGATAGCGGTGCGCATTTTAGTGTAAGCCATAATTTACTCTTCCTTTTAATGTCTACCTCAATTTCAACGGTATAATGGACAAGATTAACTAATTTAGTTAATCATGAAAACTTGTATAACGCGCTTCAAATGCGAATAGGAACGTCAATGACCTTTTTCTGTCAAATATCACTGGAAATGTGCGATTTTCAGAAAAACTTATGTGCATAAAAATGACGACCTCTGTGGCTCAGTTGGTTGAGCGTGTTGGTGCTCAAGCCGGGGGTCGCGGGTTCGAATCCCGCCGAAGGAACAAAAAGTTTTTCTGTGTTCCTGGGTCATGGATGTGTATTAAATATGTGTATAATATAATAAAAATCTTAAATATGTGTATAGTATAAAAGTATTAAATATATTTCCGTTGTCTGGTACCTGTAACACAAGTTCTTCGGATACTTAGCACGGGGACAGATTGACGTGGTGTGAAGCGTCCATAGATATTATTATTATTATTATTATAAAAATAATAAAAGTCTTGCGTCGAATTTAAATAAAAACGTTAAATAGTAATCAATTATCTAAACATAAATTTAACTATCATAACAGTCTAAATTCGAAACAATATGGCGCCGACTCGATCCTAATCTCATTTGAATCGCACTATAATTGGCCCTATATTGTTACTCTGTTGTTAGTCTTGTACCTTCTAGCTGTAAGTTTTCCTTGAAAATAAAATAGAAAATATAGTACAAACTGACCTTATTATCTTCCTCCTGGTCGTTCTCCGTGAGGCCGGCGCCGCCGTCCGCCGTGGACACCACGTACACCGACAGCTTCTGCCGGTCTGGCGACTCCTCGCATATGTGCTTCTGTGTTCGTTATTAATACGTCAATAAACTTAATAAGCCTTTGTTTGTGTAAAAAGGGGTAGGAGTTTGGGGCTGCCGGTTCGTAGTTGATGCGGTTCAGGCAAAGATTTCAAAACTCAAGAAAGGCTATGACGTTCATTTTACAGAACAAATCTTCATGTACAAGAAAAAGTTACGCCATCTTGGTTTTCACCATACTTCAAATGTCAGCCATCTTGTTTTCACCATACTTCAAATGTCAAAATGGCCCCCAGAAATCTCAAAAGTGTAAGTGTCATTTATTTAATAATAATTGAATGTTTTTTAATAATAATTGAATGCATGTTCATACGAAATTATATCAACTTAAAAACTTAAGCATAAAACTCTAGGATAAAAATCTTGTTCATTCACTCAGTGTACATGAAAATAGATCAATGTGAACAGACTAGCTGTTGCCCGCGGCTCCGCCCGCGTAAATACAGTATCCCACAGGAACATTGTACTTTTTCGGCATAAAAAGTAGTCTATGTGTTAATCCAGAGCTTATACTACTACCATACAAAATTTCATGAAAATCTGTTAAGTAATTTTTGCGTGAAAGAGTAACAAACATCCATCCATCGTCACAAACTTTCACATTTATAATAGTAGACTTAGTAGTAGAAAAACAATGTAGAGCGCTCGCAGCGCACGCGCCAGCGGCGCCCGATGCAGCAGGTTAGCGCGCGCGCGCGGTGCCACGCGTACTCATCCGGAACACACAACACAATCACTATCTCGAGAACGTCAGGATTGTCATTTTAGTGTTTTTTTTTTGTTTTTAACTCACCTTATAAAACTGCAGCAGTTCCTCCTTGGTGATGGTGTTCAGTTCCTCGACCTCGACGCGCGGCCGATCGAAGTTGTACACCTGTGGTTTAACAAAACTCAATAACTTGGCTATTGCAATTATAAATAGAGCGACGTACTGAGCTACGACATTACATTAATTGTAAGAAGTTGTCACTTTGATATATTTTCCATTAGTTTAGACTTGAGCATTATGAAATGGAGCTACTGTCGTGCGGGTGTTTTATTCGCCTCAACTTCACAATTGATGTAGACGCGACGGGAGATAGTTTGCGGTCTTTAGACAAAGCTATCAGAAGCCGAATGCTCTTAACTATTGTCGATATTATAATCTCGGTTCGGTCAATGGGCTGTCTCATTCGCGTACGAGTCATCACGTGCGCGCGCGTTTTGGACAGCCTGAAAATCCGAACGTGATTAAACCGATAATATTCACACGAATAGCCCCCCAACATCTCGCGTCTTGCGACCGCACACATTCAGTCAGTTCATGCTTACTTATAAAGCTATTTAGCAGACATTTATTTAGTAGAAATTATGTCAAAGTCTTAACCAAGTAGATCCATCCTTAAATAAGCGTTATGTGTGTTAATGTCTCTGGCTGCGGCTGTCAAGCACTTATGCTAGAAGCAAACGATAGCTCGTTTGCTTCTAGCACACTAGCAGTGGCGTGGGGTTCCTAAAACTCATTTTCTATCGGCGTCACTTACCACTGACCTTTTGAACAAACCCCTACCTATTACACAGGCTAGGGCTTTCCTGTGAAGGAAAATCTTCGCCACTGCTACATATGTGTAGTGGTGGGCGTGAGTGGCGTGTTACCTGCGCGGTGATCTCGCTCCAGGCGCGCGAGGCCTTCGCGGTCATGCGCTTGGGCCGCTCGAGCCGCTGAGCCGCGAGCGCCGCGCGGTGCTTCAGGAACTCCTCCGCGCTCATGTTCTCCAAATATTCCTGTAAACCAATTCATAGATAACTCCATTTCATAGTTCGAAACAGAGAAAATTTAAAATATATAGTTTGGTAAAATCAATTACGGATATTTTGGGTATATCATATACCCAAAATATCCGTAATATCTACTGCTTATTATAAAGACGTTTAGGCAAAAAAATATTGTCATACTCCAAGTAAAAAAATCATCTCATGTATGGGTGACTCTCCACTCAACGCAAACTCGCCCATATAAAGGCAGATTTTTTTTTCTCAAGTATGCCATTATTTTTCTGCCTAAACGTCTCTAAATCAAATAAGATCATATGGCCAAAATATCCGTAGTTGATTTTACCAAACCTTACATACTAGCTTCTTTGCATTTTACTTACATTCGTCATAAACTTAATATCCGTAACCGAAATTAACCGAAACAAACAGATAATCCGAAAAAACTTTATATCCGAAAAGAAGAGATAAGACCGCACTATGCGGCAGCGAAGCGAAGCGACACTACGCGGCCCTATTAGTTATACCGCAATGGAGTGCTGCGTCGCGTTGTTCCGCTGCCGCGTAGTTACGCCTAGTACGGTCGCACCTTAACCGAAACTGATATAATAGAGAAGTAACATCATTGTTTTTATTGGCTTTTCGAAAAGTATGAGCCAGGAAATATTGTCTGCAATGGTATATCTACGATCAACCGTTGACGAAATACAGTCATCACAAAATTGAGATCGTTGGAGAGCATTAAAAAGGCTCTATACAAAAAATGTAGCAGGAGTGACGTCACAGCTGTTGCTCACAACGAAAATGTATGTAAATAAATACAAAATTGATTTTATTAACTTAAATACTGCGTTTATGTATATCATTTTAATAACAAAAAATGTCACAAATAACATAAGGATTTGAACAGCAATTTCCGTATTGCGATCAAAGCAAAAAAAAAATCGTCGTTTTTTTCATCCTGTTACTTTTTAATTTAGCACTAATTACTGTACTTTTTGTATTTTTCGGTCCATATTTATGTTGCCTTTTGAAAAATATAAAAATTTCGCTGATTTAAAACAGATGCATCTTCGCTATTTTATTCCTATATCCGTATCCAGATCCGAAATGTCATCTTTAACATCATGACCTACTACAGGCTGACCTACCTGCTGGCTTCTAATGAATGCTTCTATTCGCTGCTCGAGGTACGCGGGGTGCCTGTCGCTCTGCACGATGAACCGCAGACCCTGCACGCCGTTAGAGACGCGCAGACCGGTGAACACGATGTAGCCCAGTTGCTCCTGAACAATGTATGGGAGAAGATAGAGAAGGTCGTTTGTAAAGGGTTCGGAAAACGTTTACTATAATAATAATATATTATAATAATTTCTATGAACGCTTCACACCGCGTCAATCTGGCCCCGTACTAAGTATCCGAAGAACTTGTGTTACGGGGACCATATTTAAGATTTTTATGATATTATACACAATTACACATATTTAATACACATCCATGACCCCAGGAACACAGGCATTTTTTTTGTTCTTTGGCGGGATTTAAATCCGCGACCCGCCTGAGTACCAACGCGCTCAACCACTGAGCCACAAAGGGTTACTACTAAATTACTTCAAAGTTGCGGCACTTTCCCCTGTGCTGTCCTTTCCTTGTCCTTGAGACTTAAATGACGTAATCACATCAAATTTGGAACGCTACAACTATTTTTGTCACTAAGCGTGATCAGAAAACGAAGTTTAGAGGAAAGGGGGGGGGGGGGGGGGGGGTAAAAATATTTCTTAGTCTGCAGCATTGGAACGCTACAACTATTTCTGTCACTAAGCGTGATCAGAAAACGTAGTTTAGGGGAAAGGGGGGGTAAAATATACCTTTGTCCGCAGCACGTTAAAACAGGGCTCGCTCAGCGCTTGCGCGAGTAACTCGAGCGTCACGTTGGCGCGGGTCTCGCGCGCGCCGCACGCGTAGTACAGCGACGCGCACGACGACTTGTGCACGCTGTTCTCTATGGAGCGCAGGTACCATGCGCCTGCGAACATATTGACCATAATAACACGAATAAACAAGAAAACAGATCGTCTGATGTAAGTAACGCACCTGGGTGGGTAGAAAATTATATTATTTGTATTTTAAAAATAGTATTGTTATATTCATATATTATATGTGATTACCTTTTTCAATTTCAACTTCGCGGCATAGTAGTAATTGTTGAGCCAGAAGCGGTGTCGCGTCCTTCGGTAATCTATAATAAAAAATATAGATATTGTATATTTATATTATATTTTAATACTTTTAGCCAAGAAAGAAAAAATTTGTGACAGACTGTACAGAAATAACAATTTGCATACTCTTCTGTTAGGCCGCTGCCTCAAATTTCGCGGTGCGCAAAAATAAAAACGCGCGCAAACGGATGTAGTCACTGCTTGACAGCATTGCGCTTCACTCACCGCTACATTCGAGGTAGCGTCCTAAATCTGCGACTATATAGTCTATATTTTAAAGGAAAATATATAATATTCTTCCATCAAATTCTGATCGGTCTAAGGCCAAGCGTGCACCACGATTCGACCAGAATCGCGCTGTAAAATATCGCAAAAAAATCATTGCGTGCACTGCGATGACAAAGTCGATGGATTGTTCATTCAAAACATGGATTTCGAACCTGTTGCTTCTCTTGCGTTAATACTCATTCGGAGGAGTAGGAGGAGGAAAAAAAAGAAATCAACATTGGACTCATCTTTTAACAGCTCAACGATGTATCAAACCGCTCGCTATATGATTTTGAGTATTTATCCCACAAAGGAGATATTCATTTTTTCTCTATAATTAAATGGTCAACGTCTAGCGTCTCGTCTTGAGACTCCACCGGAGAAGCAGATTCCGACATGTTTATGCTTAAAGAGTGGAACGCTGATTGAGCACCGATGCAGCGATTTCTTTGTTACAGTGCGCGCGGCGCCGTTCAACTCCGTATGCTACAATTTACTTTTGCGATAATCGCCTCGCGAGCCATTGCAGCAAAATGTGACAAAACACAATTTTTTAATCGCTGCGATTTTTTTCTTGTATACGCGCGCACAGAGTCTGAACACCCTCACAAATAATGCTTAATTTTAGTACAAATTTGGTTAGCATAAAAAGGTTATTGTGAGCCAACCTTAAAAGAAAGACATAATATATAGTCGCGGACTTTTTTTAGAACTTTTAAAGAGGAACAATTCTGTCAAATATAATTTTAGCGAAACTTTAACCGTTTCCGCAGCGTACGCAGAGAAAGCTCTCAAAAGGAAGAAAAAAACCCGATTTTCAAACGTTCTTGATTGGTGCTCCGCTCGTATTACGCTTAGCATGATGCTATATAGCCTAAAGCCTTCCTCGATAAATGGACTATCCAACAATTTTTTTTTATTATAACCAGTAATTCCTGAGATTAGCGCGTTCAAACAAACAAACGAACAAACTCTTCTTCAGCTTTATAACATTATATAAGTATAAAGAAAGGATTAATATTAGAGAGTTTTACCTTACAATAAAACTTACCTATTATTTTTCCTGAGATATCCGGAATCCATCTTGAGTCAAGCACCCGTCTTTCTGTCGATTTCCGGCTACTTACCTCCCTCCACGTACGGCAGATGGCGCTAGTGTCGTAGGTTTGAGACGGTTGCGCGCCTAACTGACTTTCTTCATTATGGAGCTCGAGATGTACCAGGTAGAGATTACCTGGATTCCGGATATCTCAGGAAAAATAATAGGTAAGTTTTATTGTAAGGTAAAACTCTCTATTATTTGTTCCGTCTTCGATATCCGGAATCCATCTTGAGTGATGTGTTTGTTATCTCCTGGTACACATACTGCAAATTTAAAGAATTTGAAAATGATGCCATAATGTGTTATTTGAATACATCATTTAATATTAATTAGACTTAATCACATCAATTCAAAAATTTTACTTAGGTCCAAAACAATTAAAAATAAGAAAGAAAAAGCCTTTCTCGCATTGATCAATATTGGATTACATCAATCCACCCGAGATCAGCCAGGCCTCCAAGTTGATTGATTCTACTGCAGGAGGGCGCTTGCCTGTGACCGTGTCGATCAGTACATTGCGTAGATTCGGGATTGAGTGTGGTGTCTGTAACGCTCGACGTTGTAAGTCACCTCGCCAAAAAACTTTGTTCCACTTGGGTACTATGAGAATGTATCGACCGATTGCCGTGTTCAAGTGAGCTAATACTTGCGGAATTAGGTTTGGTGGTGGAAACAGCCACGCTAGATCAAACCTCCACTGGCGACTCAAGGCATTGTAGAACTGTGCTCGGCGGTCCCGTAGATCTAGTGTCGCATAGCTCGGGTTTACGTGGGCTGTCGCGGACGCAAAGAGATCGATTTGTGGCATCCCCCACATATGAAAGAGCATCGAAGTCGCTGCTTCTGTCAAATGCCATTCTGGGCATTTCTTCCCTCGAGACAGCGCGTCTACGTCTCCGTTAAATTTTCCCGGGAAGTACTGTGCTGTCAAAGATACATTTAACTCGTCCAATAGCGAAAGAAGTAATTGTGTCAGTTGCAGTAACTTTTTGGATTTCGTACCACCTTCCTTGTTAATGTAGGCAACTACAGTGCGATTGTCCGTCTGTAATAATACTTGTGCATTCTGTAGTTGATGGCTCTCTTGGGCTACCGCTGCGTGAACGGCATACAGCTCTTTCAGGTTTACGTGCCAATCTTTTTGATCCTGCTTCCACCTTCCTGCCATCTTCTTTTCTCCAAGCTGCGCACCCCAACCGATGTTGGACGCGTCGGTCGTTAGGAAGTGAGTTATCGGGTTCGAGTTTATCGGTAATGTCCCATCTGCTTCCTTTATCCACCAAACCATCTCCTGTAGCGCAAGGTCAGGTATAGGAGATTTTCGGTATGGATGTTTGGTGGACAGACGTCGACTGTAATACTGCAGTGTTCGACAGTGTAGACGACCTCGGCGAACGACGAATGTGGCGAAGTTGAGTCTTCCCATTAGGGACTGGGCCTGTCTGAGAGACCAACTGCCAACCGAAATTTGGTGCTGAAGTGCCCTGCGTAGCGTTAGGCACTTGGGCTCCGACAAGGACCTCGTATTGTGAGTGGTGTCCCAAGTGACGCCCAGAAATTCTAGGCGTTGCGTCGGAGCCAGCACACTTTTCTCCCAGTTCACCATCCAACCGAGTAGCTTCATCGTGGCGATGGTAAAAGCTACTTGCTCGGTCAAATGGTCGACGGACTGATGGGCTAGGAGGAAGTCGTCCAGATAGACCACACACCTGATGCCGTGAGACCTGAGGTATTCGGCGACCCAATTGGTTAAGGTAGCAAACGTTCGTGGTGCTGACGCCAGACCAAAGGGTAGGCAGGTCATTTGGAGCAGTGTGCCTTCGTAGCTCATCCTCAGGAACCGACGGTGCTTCTCGGCAATGCTCAGATGAAAGTACGCTTGGCTTAGGTCTAGCTTCGCCATCCAGTCTCCTTTCTGCAAGAAACTCGGTACTCTAAAGTGGCTGAAAAGTTGAAAGGGCTTTATTTCCAGAAACTGGTTGAGCGTCTTCAGATTGAAAATCGGCCGAAAGCTGTTGTCCGGTTTAGGCACTAGAAAGAAGGTCGAGACATAGCTGGGAGTGACCTCGGCCCTCTCTAAGATTCCTTGTTTCAGCATGCTCTGAATTTGTTGTGACATATCGAAGCTCTTTTTGGTCTCGTATGCTTTCAAAACCGTCTTTCCCGGATAAATTAAAGGTGGTTTTCGAATGAACGGTATTAAAAACCCCTTTCAAAAGTTGACAAATGTGATCCGGTGCTCCTAACCTTTCCCAAGCACGCTGATATTTCACGAGACAGCCTCCTCGAAATTTCGGCCAGTCATTAGTGATATCGGTTACTTGGTGAACTTGCTTTTGTTTGCGGTTTAATTCTGCTATCGCGCTTGTTTTTATAGTTTGATGCATATACAGCTCGTTTATTAGATGGTTGTTCCGATTTTCGATTGTTTGGTTTTGATTTGTTGTACGATCGAAAAAAAAACGTGTCGGACTGTTTATGATTAAAAAAGCTAGTAGCAGAATAATGAACAGGTGCAGCGAGTCCCGTGTAACGGTTATGTGTGGATGGACCTGCCATGGGAGCGAGCTTATCGGCCCCCCCAATTTTTTGGAGGTACGAGGATAAAATGTCTTTATCGAATAAAAATTCTCCATCTGGAGGAATTTTTTGTAACGCACTGCTGTGATATTCTTCAGGTATTTGTCTCAACACTGCTTCTCTACGCGCGTTAATATAATCGGCCCGTCGGCCGCATACAATTTGTAAAATATCGTCCGAAACTTTTGTGTAACCGGAATCCTTATTAAACAATAGGGTATTTTCCAAGTTTTTGAAAAGTATGTTAAATTGTTCCTAATACCAAAATACACTAGTAGTTTGAACCATTATTTGTGAATTTCTTTCTTTTCCTTGCAAATTAGCCTAAAAGTTTAAATTAATATTATAGGCGCGAAAACGCTATAATGAGTTGTCATGACGTCACATTCTTGTAACATTGTAACTGTCAAGTGTCAAGTGTCAAATTACACTGAAAATACAAAATCCCAGAATACCTACTATTTACGTTTATAAATAAATGTTTTAAGCCTATTAAAAATGCCTTATAAATGGTGCGTAGTGCCAAAATGCACTAATACGTCTATTAAAACAGGGGAAAATCTTTGTGACCATACCAAAGAACACTGAAATGCGGAAAAAGTGGCTATTACTCGCTGACGCATTACGTTAATGATTCTGATGCTGGCTATTCTTTACGGAAATCGGGAGGCCATTAATAAAAGAAGAAGAAGTAAGAATATGACGTCACATTCCAATCTCGTGCGTTTTTAGTCACGTGGTCAAACGTGAAAAATTCATAATTTTATTTTTGATATTTTATAAAAATCATACATATTTTTGTGTAAAAAGTTGGTTAAATTGGTTTAAATTAATATTTAGCGATAAAATATCAACAATCTGATGTATATTTTCATCATAGGATAATACCCTATTGTTCAATTTTATCAAACAAAGATGTAGGAGTTAAATTTTTATCACTATCCGTGGCCCAATTTATCAACGACTGTAAATTACTACGCAACTCGTCCTTTTGCTTTAAAATAGCATTTGAAATCGAAGCAAAACTACGTTCGGTTAAATAGAGGCGCAATGACCTTTCGTCCGTAGCCGATGGGGCGAAACGCCTAAGTTCGTCGTTAACGTTCATCTCGATAAAGCCCGGAACAGTAGCATATTTCTTTTGAGCGTCCGAAAAACGAATACAATTCCAGTCACTACTCTTAAATTTTTGTAAATCAAAAATGTTCTTATAATGTTCGTCATTCGATTTTGGAAACAAAGGATCTTTCACTGTAGTGGATAGATCAGACAAATTTAACACTTGCGCAGGCTTTTGCGGCGGCTGCAACTCGAGAGCATTGTTCGAAACCGCGGCGGGAATATTTATCGAACTACCGCCCATTGCGTTTATGTCCGACGCATGCAATCGCGTATCACTATAACTACACGCAATTAAGTTAGTCAGATACGAAACTTGTTGCGATAAATGTTTAAATTGTTCATTACTCACATGGCGGGAACGTTTACTTACGGCGCGGAAACGTTTGTTTCCGCGTGGGTCCGAATCGACCCTATGCTCCAAAGACGACGATGACGATGAATTGTCCGTAGATTCTCTCGAACGGGAAGACTTCCTCTTATGCGGAGTGGAATCCTTTGACTCGCTCATGATTTCGTCTTCCAGTGGAAGGAGATGCTACATTTATCGCGAAGTAAAATTACGAACACGTGTTCGGCAAAGAAAATCTTTAATCGCGAAAATTTATTGTTAACTGTTAAATACTAAATATAATTTCACACTTTTTATTATTTAACATTTCTTTCAAATTAAATTATATTAAACTGTAGCAATTAGCAAAATTTACGTAACAAAAAAAAATTTTTGCCGATATTCACGACAAGAAAAACGACGCCATAATGAAGAAAGTCAGTTAGGCGCGCAACCGTCTCAAACCTACGACACTAGAGCCATCTGCCGTACGTGGAGGGAGGTAAGTAGCCGGAAATCGACAGAAAGACGGGTGCTTGACTCAAGATGGATTCCGGATATCGAAGACGGAACAAATAATACTGTGTTTTTTTACCCTACCAAACCAACACTTTAAGTTTTATGTACAGATCCGCATCCGCGGATGTGAGCCTCTTAAAATCCGCATCCACGGATGTGAAAAAATATGCATCCGCAACATCCCTAGCACAGACAATAAACCCATACGTTGCATTTCTGCGACAAAATAATCGCACAACAAAGAATCGTGGTGCGCGCTTAGCCTAACAATTTCCAGTCGATGTTTAATAAGAGCTTATCTACTTATCACACACATAGCATTCTATATACGTATTTAAATAACCAAGGCATTACCTACTTGTTCTCAACTGTGTCGGCGATCTTGAGTGCGCGCTCGCGCGTGATGTTGCCGAACATGAGCCCCTCCACGTGCACACTTCGTATCAGGCGCGAGGCGAACTCGTTCAGATCCTCAGGGGTTAGGTCTGACGAAAACAAAGTGAATTATACACACATACATACATATAATCACGCTTTTTCCCGTCGGGGTAGGCAGAGACCACTTCTTTCCACTTGCTACGATCCTTACATGTTTCGCTTCGTCCACTTTCATTCTTACCAGCCATTCCTCCTGTTACATTCAACGTAGCTAAGCGACTCTCCATGGGCCACTTTTCGCCTCCGCGAGAACGAGACGTAAAGGGTGGCGAACCACATCACCGCCATTTTGGATAATTAAATTATTTTTATGATTATCCATTGCGTTCCCACGGATTGGCGGAGAGGGTAGGAATAGGGAAAGGGAAGGATAGGTGGTGTGGAAAGGAAGATTGGTAAGTTAGAGTGGGAAATAGGAATGTAGGATATTACCACCCAGGAGGGCAAGGGATAGGACAGTTATAGCTAGGGAAGCCGGGGTCGCATACCCGTATACTATACCACAACTACCGGATGGGTAAGTTGGGATGAGTATCCCATGACATGAATTAATACATCTTATCCATTAAAAAGATTGAAGGTTTACTTTTGCGAATTGTACGTACAGTTGTAAATATAAACATTTAACATACAAAACATTGAAACATTTTATTTTTTAATGCGTCATTAATGCTATTATGTTGCTAGTTTCCGTTTTGGTCATAGGTTAATGTAAATAGTTACCCTCGAAAAAAACTTAGAAAGTTAATATTGAATGTTCTGTTAACTCCCCACACCGATCTCGGTGACGGTGCCGGTTTCATTGAAACCAGGCCAGTTACGCAGGAGTAATTTTATAGTGCCCAAGTGGGTGCGCAGTACACAAGAGCACTCTCTCTTCCTTTCCTCACATAATCCAGTGGGACGGATGACCGACACGACTGACTGACGAGAGATCAGGCGCAGGACCGACTTTTTGCATGGCCATCCGACGCATGGATCATCTTTCTTGTCAGACAATCAGGTGATCAGCCTATTATAGCCTAGTTCTATTATAAACTTATAAACAATTTATTTATTTACCTTTAGCAGATTCAGCGAGTTGGCCTCTGGTCCAGACAATGTCTGACATACACAGCGCTTGTTGATATACAGCATGCTGTAAAATATTGTATTATTGTAATACTCAATAAAAACTGGCCAAGTGCGAGTCAGACTCGCGCACAAAGGGTTTGTTGTATGGGAGCCCTCGTTAAATATTAATTTTATTTTGTTTTTAGTATTTGTTGTTATAACGGCAACAGAAATACTTTGTGAAAATTTCAACTGTCTAATTATCGCGGTTCTTGAGACAGCCTGGTGACAGACGGACGGACAGACGGACAGTCTTAGTAATAGGGTCCCGTTTTTACGCTTTCGGTACGGAACCCTAAAAAATGAGTGACATTACACGGGTGTCTCGTTTCATGCTAAGCGCTTATAACAACGGATAAAATAAGTTAAATTTTATCGACAATGCATCTCCCCTCAATCGGTCGCAACTCGCAACCTCCCTTATTTAAAGTATTCAAATATAATATACTAAACAAGATGTTACCCGCGACTTCGTGCGCGCAAAAGTTAATTTCGCAGAAACCGTACATTTTTCCGCGATAGAAAGTAGCCTATGTCCTTCCCCGTGATCCACTCTACATCTGTGCCAAATTTCATCAAAGTCGGTCAAGTAGTTTCGGAGCATATTCAATGCAAACAAACAAACAAACTTTTACTATTTATTATATTAGTATAGACAAAAATTAATTCCATATTGTACACCTCCACTGACCTTATACGGCTGCTCGGCGTCGAAGTTCTTGATGGATCTGATGTGGTTCTCCTTCATGATGTCAAACCGCTTGGGGTCGGCGGTGAAGCTCACGATGTGGTCTATTATCTTCTCCAGCAGAGCGTGTTGCTTGTCGTCGTAGCCGTCTATTGTAATCTGTGAGGGACAAAACCAGAGTGTAAGCTTTACTGTCATATTATATTCATGACGCCCCATTATACCTATTTAATAATAATGATATCTATGGACACTTCACACCACGTCAATCTGGCCCCGTGCTAAGTATCCGAAGAACTTGTGTTACAGGTACCAGAAAACAGGAAGTATATTGAATACTTTTATACTATACCTATACTCGTATTTAAGATTTTTATTGTATTACACGCATATTTAATACACATCCATGACCCAGGAACACAGAAAAACTTTTTGTTCCTTCGGCGGGATTCGAACCCGTGACCCCCGGCTTGAGCACCAACGCGCTGAACCACTGAGCCACAGAGATCGTCGACTGTGGGAGACTGTGTCGCGGCTTCGGCACGAATAGGCCGGCGCGACCGGATAAATACCACGACATCACAGAAAATCGGCGTGAAAGAACGCTTGCGTTGTGTTTCGCCGAGTGAGTGAGGTTACTGGAGGTCCATGGGGGGAGACTGGGGATTTTAAGGACCAGGAACACAAGTTGCAACACCAGAGGAGTTACAACTCCTCTGGTGTTGCGAGTATCCGTGGGAGGCGGTAATCGCTTACCATTAGGCGATCCGTCTGCTTGTTTCCCGATTTATTTCATAAAAAAAAATTACAAGGTGTCCCGACACACATTCCGTATTAACTTTGAAATGGAATAAATAAATTTAATTACACCAACATCTACACGTACAACTACTACCTACATGTTTTTAAATAAACCAAACAGGTAAAATGAACGCACGTGTACATATTTGATTGACAAGTGACAAATCAAACACAGTGGACAGTTAATATGGGAAAATTCAACCGTCGTTTTTGCAATTTTTTTCTCCCAATTTTCCCAATACATATTTCACATCATATAAAGTTTATATGATGAGAAATATGTATCGGGAAAATTGCGATGAAAATATAAAAATAACCATATTATAAACCTTCCTAGAACATCTACAATTATTTCAAGAACAAAATTAGCTAAAACGGTCGAGCCGTTTTCGACTTTTTAGAGAGACATTCGAATTGCTATCCATTTATATATGGGAAGATGAAGATCATGACTTTAAATTCACACATCGCCAAATTTTTACATGCAAACGATAAATGAATCGCGAGAGAGTTGTGCGCCGGCATACAGTGCGCCAGGGAACTGTATGCCAGTTGAGATGCGATCACAGGTTGTGCGCCGGCATACAGTGCGCCAGGGGACTGTATGCCACTAGAGATACTCACCCACAGCGAGCACAGGTTGTGCGCCGGCATACAGTGCGCCAGGGAACTGTATGCCAGTTGAGATGCGATCACAGGTTGTGCGCCGGCATACAGTGCGCCAGGGGACTGTATGCCACTAGAGATACTCACCCACAGCGAGCACAGGTTGTGCGCCGGCATACAGTGCGCCAGGGGACTGTATGCCACTAGAGATAATCACCCACAGCGAGCACAGGTTGTGAGCCAGCATACAGTGCGCCAGGCGACTGTATGCCACTAGAGATAAACACCCACAGCGAGCACAGGTTGTGAGCCAGCATACAGTGCGCCAGGCGACTGTATGCCACTAGAGATAAACACCCACAGCGAGCACAGGTTGTGAGCCAGCATACAGTGCGCCAGAGGACTATGCCAGTTGAGATACTCACCCACAGCGAGCACAGGTTGTGCGCCGGCATACAGTGCGCCAGGGGACCGTATGCCAGTAGAGATACTCACACTGAGCCCGAACTTGCCGTTGGAGATGTTCCACCGTATGCCGGCGAGCTCCGCGGCGTACACGAACTGCTGCAGCCGGTCCCGCAGCAGCAGCACCCACAGCGAGTACAGATTGTGCGCCGGCATACAGTGCGCCAGAGGACTGTATGCCGGTAGAGATACTCACACTAAGCCCGAACTTGCCGTTGGAGATGTTCCACCGTATGCCGGCAAGCTCCGCGGCGTACACGAACTGCTGCAGCCGGTCCCGCAGCAGCAGCACCCACAGCGAGCAAAGGTTGCAGTGCTCGGGCGAGGAGTATGCTAGCGGACTGTGAAATATCAAAATCAGTACAGTCATTGGTCACATCAAAAGCCGTACAATTTCAGACCACGTATATAGGTCAATGGTTTTCTATGTAATCGTTATTCGATTAGCTTTTGATACAAGGCTGATAGGCAAATTTTAATTTAGATACGGTCGCCGACAGTTCGGTGTCCCACTTTACGAACTTAATATAACTCTGCAATGTACATCCATCTTTGTAGATTGATGTAGATACTCATATTTTAATTGTGAAAGTTTGTGAGGTTGGATGGATTTGATGGATGGGTGAATGGTTTGTTAATTGTTCCCCTTTCACGCAAAAACTACTTAACGGATATTGATGTAATTTGGTATGGTAGTAATTTAAGCTTTGGATTAATATATAGGCTACTTTTTAACCCGAAAAAGTAGTGTTCCCGTGGAATACTGTATTTACGCGGGCGGAGCCGCGGGCAAAAGCTAGTTCTAGTTCATTAAGATGGCACGCCGGATCTATAAGCTGTAAATTAATTTAATTTATTACATTTGTTAAATTATATTTACCTGACTAGATCCAAAGTGATAAACGCTTTAGGCAGTGAGAATTCGTTATCTCTTTTATACCACAGTCTCATCAGCGGCGTGTCCTGAAAACAATTTACATAATTATTATGCGAACAAACCGCAAAATCACGACGCAATGAGTCATCACATATTTTTAAATAATAACTATATTTCTCTACTAATGTAATAAAGATGAAAATTTGTTTGTTTGCATTTAAAAAGCTCTGAAACTACTGGACCGATTGTGATGAAATTTGGCACAGATGTAGAGTAGACCACGGGGAAGGACATAGGCTACTTTGTACGGTTTCTGCGAAATTAACTTTTACGCGCACCAAAGTCGCGGGCACCATCTAGAGTTTTATAAAAAACTATAACCCGACTGCGTAAATTGTATAGCCCACGTTACCCGGACTATTATTACGAATCTAATGACACCTAATAAATTAAAATCGGATCAGTAATTTAGGTGCTACGGTGGAACAGACGTATATACATAGACTATCAAAATCATTTTGGGTTTAGCCGTAGTCATATACAAAGTATATTACATTACGTGACCATGCACAATATTACCTTAATAATAGCGGGTGCAATAGCATCCGTGGTGGGGTCGAAGCTGGTCTCCAGGTCCAGCCTGGTGGGGATAAACTCGTTGGGCGGCGGCAAGTGCAGCTCCTCTGTTGGCTTCGTCGCCTTCCATTGCTGTAAGAATCGTAATTATGTGATTATCATAATAATATTATACCTAGTCTTGCCATAAATACTGCAGAAACAAAGAAAAAAAAATCTAATGCAAATAACATTTATTACCTTTACAGTGTGTTAGTTTAATACATAAATATAAAACCAATTTAATTATAAAAATCTTATTCGAAGTGTTCTCCATTGGCTGTAACACATTCCTTTAAATGTTGAGGCCAGTTATTAATAGAAGCACGCACTCTTTCCATGGGAAAATTCTTCGTACGGATTGTTTTAGGGACTCCAAATTATCATGGCGTTTAGAGCAAGCTATACTCTCTAAAACTGACCATAAATCACAATCCAGCGGATTAAGGTCGGGACGACTGCGTAGACCAAGCTTTATGACCCGGCGCCGAGTCCTGCTGGAAGGACCATTCTTGGTTATTGAACATGGTGTTGTTAAAGGGCTTCACTACCTTCTCAAGAATGGTATCTTGATACACTTGTGCCGATGTTGTGATACCTTTTTCACAAAAGTATGGCACAGTCACTTATTCATAGCTACTAGGTGCGGTCCATGAGTTGTTAGCCTCACATAGAAAATAAACAGAACGTAATTTGGTTTTTCCTTTATAAAGTAGGTACAAGTCTCGACATGCACTTTATTGAGTTTCAACTTGTTCCATTTGGTACTTTAGTTTTGAGAGCGATTTACATGCATGCAGTCGAGTGATTTTCACAAAATGTATAAAATTGAATAGCGCGCTGTTATAAAGTTTTTAACTAAAGAAGGTCTAACGCCAACGCAAATAAAAGAAAGATTGACTGTCGTTTACGATGACTCTTGCCATTCGTATGCAACAGTAAAAAACTGGTCTAAGCTATTTCGTTGGGGTAGAGAATCATTGGAAGATGATCCACGTGAAGGAGGCCCTGTCACAGTGACGACCCCAGAAAATATTCAATTTGTGGAAGATATTGTTCTGACTGACCGTAGATTAAAATCAAAAGAAATTGCTGTACAGTCTGGTCTTTCAAAAACAAGTGTTCTTAGAATTCTTTTGACTCAGACATTTTTTTGTTTTCAAAATTAAAATCAGATTTGAGAGGGAAAAAATTTAACAACGATGAAGAAATTAAACAGGCTGTTTACGACCACTTTGATAGTAAAGATTCAGCATATTATTATAGTGGCATAGAAGCATTAATCAGACGTTCTGAAAAATGTGTTGCAATAAAGGGAGAGTATATCACCCCGCTAAATATCACGCTTTCTTTCACACTGAAATCTACTTGTAAGTAAACACCTCCTTTCAATAATGTTGTTTTGTTTTCTCTTACAATTAATGTCATTTTTGTTTCAACGGTTTGCGAGTAGTTCATATACTTACTTTAATTGTGCTTTCCTCAATATCCTCCTGTAGATACTTCGTTCCGTACCATGGCTCGACTTGCGTGCATTTCTCTTCGAAACATCTGAAAAAAAAAATCTTCTTGTTCACAATTACTGTCGGCACTTGAGTATCTACTAGCAAAGAATCGGTACACAATACATTAAACAAATGACAGCTCGAGCACTGGCTAATGTCAGGCGTGTTGACATAACACTAGCGTCGGCACCAAAATAACAACACAAATACATTACAGATCGCGGCGCGTCAGTTGAACCAAAATGGCGATCGTCCGCGCAGGTACAATTATGGACAACAGTGTTACGACGAACAAAACTCGGCGATAAACGTATTACAAATCGCGGGGCGTAAGTTGAACTATGTTATTTAATGCGCAGTGACACATTATCGGGTCTCAATCGAAGTGCGGTATGAGTTGTGCGCGGACGACCGCCATTTTGGTTCAACTTACGCGCCGCGATCTGTACCCTTATATTATCCGGTTTTAATTATTATAAGCCATGCACTACGCGAGAAATTTTTCGTGTTAGTCCAATATATGACGATTCTATGCTACTAGTAAAGCAGTACTTATTATTATTTTCATGCTTGAACATGACCTTTTGTTACTTCTTGTTTTTGCAAGAAACAGTGAGAAAACTAAATCCACACATTCTCACTTCACTTGATTTCAAAACAAGGACTCACTTGGCAACCACGCCGACTCTGACGTTTTCGGGTGTCAACAGCGACAGGAGCTCCTCGACTAAATCCGGTCGCCACTCCGACACCAGGTAGTACGCGCTGAGGACGTCCTCCATGGGGTACTCCTGCAATTGACAGATTTTATGTGTAATGTACGATGAAGGAGATACAATTGATCCCCTAATCTATGACTATGGTGACAGTCACAGATTTGGCCTTACTAGGCAGAAAACAAAAACGTAATTGTAGACACTCAGAAAACATTTGTATCAAATAGATTCTGAATAATTTACTTAACATTTCTACCAATCTCACAGAAGGATAGATCAGGTATAGTGTTATCTCATTCTTCCTATGTCTTACTCACGCAAAAAGTGTGTATGTATCTCTTGCCACAGCTCTTTCTCTCCCTTTATCTATTCATCTCTCTCTCTCTCTCACCTGCAGCGCGTGCACGTGTCCCGTGGCGAAGTAACGCGGGTCCTGCTCGTCCTTGAAGCGAAACTCCATGGCGAGGAGGTCTCGCTGCTCCTCCCACACCCAGCGCTGAGGTCCCCCGCACTTGAGCATCTCGATGTACTGCGAATACAGGGACAGTTAGCTTCTGCTGTCATGCAAACGAACCAACAGGATAAACTATTAAACCTTCCAATATGTTGGCATGGTAGGATGCTTGAGCATGAATAGATACAAAAAAACAGGGCCGCATATAGTATGACCATAGATAACTTATGGTCAATAACGCTTTGCATTGCATTATGTTTCACCAGCTGAAAATACTATTGGGCTTGAATCAAGCGATCCATATGCTCGTCGGGTCGTATTCTACGACCAGTTTCTGACGCTTCCAATAAAACTTTTGTCAAATAAAAAAATTGTATTCATCTTTCAGCAAGATTTAATTAGCAGAATCAACCTGCAAGACCTATTTATTTTCCAAAGATTTCAAAACTAAAGATAGGCGTGGTGATATGACGTAAATTTGACACAACAAATCTTCATACAAGAATTTACGCCATCTTGGTTTTCACCATACTTCAAATGTCAGCCATTTGGTTTTTTATCATACTTCAAATGTCAAAATGGCCCCAAAAACTCGTTAAAAGTGGGTCCATTTAAGTGGAGACAGTTTTTGCCTCAACATGCCTCGTCTATACGTCTGTGCTACTTGCACAATATTGCACACCTGAAACACGAGCTGCACAATTTCGTCGATGTGTTCCACGCCAGTCTCCGTCAGGTCCACTTGCACGCCGAAGAAGCCGAAACCTCGGGCGCCGATACGTGTTCCTCCCACCAGACTGAAAATATTCACATGGTTAATAGAATCAGGCGTTACTTTGCGGAAATCCATAGCATACAATTAATTAATATTATGATTTAAAGCAGTATTCCGCCAAATAATACTCACAACCTGCAAGCAAATGTGTGAGTGCACGCATAAGCATGCGTAACGCACCTCCTCCCACACCTCCTTATGCGTGCACTCACACATTTGCTTGCAGGTTGTAGGTATTATTTGGCGAAATATTGCACTAAATCATAATATTAATTAATATTCACATGATTAAATTGTTTGTACAGCAAGTTATTTGGTAAAATATTGATTTAAACTTTCTAGACTTGGCAGTGGCATAGAATGGGTAGTTGAGAACATGCGAAATTTTTAGTTTATTTATTCTGATAAAATATGACTACATGTAAATTATTAAGACATTTTTTACAAACATTAAATAAAGGGTGTCACGGGTGGGACTAACACTGCCACGGGTGGGACACATACGATTTACTAGGCAAAATAAGTGGTTTGTAAGTTTTTTTAAAAAGATATGAATGCTAAAGTTTCATAATCAGAGTAACTCCAGCTGCTTGAGTATGTATCAGAGTATAATATATTTGAAGCACTGAGCTTGAAAGCTTTGCATCTTTTCAGATCCGAATCAGCAGTAGTGCCCACTAATAAGTCTTCTTGATTATAGCCTTTGCAAAAGTAGAGCGACTGTATTTTATCAATACCCTGGCCAGTTTCCATCTACTATCCCATATTTACTTAAGGTTCGATAATCAATGTTTGCAACTCAATAAAAAATTTAAAAAAATACAAATATACTAATAATTGTTATAGTAGCGTGAAATTCGAGGTATTTTGTATCGATAAATATAATAATCGATTGCATAAAATAAAATAAATACTCCAAGGTTTATTTTCCCATAGAATGCCCCATATAATACTTAGTTTCCCACGTGTATTATTTACAAGTCATGTTTTTTTTAATAAGTTAACCATTGTCCACTTACTTGTTGCACCAGCCGCGTGCCTTGAGCGCTGATAGAAGACTGCCCTGTCCTTCGTGACCCAGTAGATGAGACAGGTAGTGGCCTGGCTGAAATTAATCGTTTGTTTTATTTATACTGGCAATAGTAATATTATAGGTCTACCAGAATCTGATGGCATTTAAAAAAAAATAAAAAATGTGATTTTCATATGGCAATGTCAAGTATGACCCGCCAAATCAAAGTACGTGATCTGTCAACCGCTGCTAAAATTTTGTGATTATGTTCTTGGAATTTGTTGTTTTTGTGAAAATATCCAAAAAGGCAATTCGATCTCAAGCGAGAAATATTGTTTTCTATGTCTATAGTAAAATACAGAAAGAAAAAGGTGTAAATCGAACTCAATCTTATAATTTAAAGCTCGTGGTAGAGTTGACCGGTAAATTAGAGTGAGTTGTTTTGATACTTTTAGTTTTTTTATATTTTCTAAGGTAATTATTGTGCCTTCTTTAAAGGTATTTCCAGTATTACTATACGGTGAATCGTAGCTGATGGCACATTGAATGATGGTTTGTTTTCCATGCGTGGTAAAAGGCGGAGAGGAGGAAAAAAGAAAATCAACATAAGACAGTTTCGATTTATAGTTGATTAGGAATAAAGTAAACGAGTTCTATACAGTTCGGAAGGAAATTCCAACATTAAATAAACTGTTGCCAATTTAATTGTATGTTATTCGTAATAAATAAGTACCTATATAAAGTAATTCACGATTGATTTATTTTTCATGAAATATCATTTTAATACATAGTATAAAACAAAGTCCCTTTTTTGTCTGTCTCTATGTATTCTTAAATCTTTAAAACTACGCAACGGATTTTGATGCCGTTTTTTTTTAAACAGATAAAGTGATTTAACGGAAAGGTTTTTAGGTATATAACATGCATAACATAGTAGAGGTACACAGATAATTTTAGAGGTTTCTAAAGTCCTAAAAAATCACATATTTTGCGCTTATATTGAAAATGCTGGCTGAACACTACGAGATAGATCCAAATTATGTACTACAGTTTTATTATTCATCTTAAAAAAGCCTACAAAAAAGTCCGCGATGGCATATGCCTATCTCTTATGGATAACCCACAATAACCATTTGTTTATCCTTTACTTTGATTTTAATTTAATAGCTTATTTACAAAGCGATTTTAAGCAATACAGTATTAATCTTTATCCAATTAAGTACCTTAAATACATTGTGCATTTAAGATAGATCAATAGTGCCCTTTACGGCATGTAATTTAAATGAATATTTTCGAAGATATTACAGATTTCAAATGCAGGGATATAGTGTTGCTGCGCGGCGCGGGCGCTCGCGTTTCTACATCGTGCTATCGAAAACGCGGGACGTATACAGTATAAAGAGGTTCACAAATATTTTGAACTGCAGCACAGAATACGTATAATAGTAACTGCAGTTCTTAATTCTTATGGAATATCCAGAGGTGGTTTGTCAGTTTTGTTGGTCAAATAACTTTACTTGTTACATATATAGTAAGTTGCTTTATCTGTCTGTCCCTATACATGTAGGTATAGTATATTGTATGCTTAGATCTTTAAATCTACGCAACGGATTTTGATGCGAGTTTTTAAAATAATAGTCTTTAAGTAAGTATTTAGTCTTTAAGATATTATAAGATTATGGTAAAATTTATATTCAAGTTCGATAAATATATAACTGATTGAATGTACTGTTGGTTCTTGGTGGAAATTCATGTTCATAATAATCAGGACACCTGATGATGAGTTAATCGAAACCGGTCGTGTTTATATTTAATTATTGTAAAAATCTAAATAAAGTGGAAAAGTGTGTATAAAAAGTTGTGTTATATTATTATGATATCGATAAATATAATATTATGTAAGTATATTATCAAGTGGTCGCGCATGTCGTGTCGAGGTGATAGGGTCCCATTTTTAACAATTTGCATTGGGCAAACCTAAAAACATTTTCAATATTGTATCAGTAGTATATTGCTGTAAATAGGTAGAGAATTATTCGCCGAAGTAGTTTTTTCTCCAAGAACACTATTCCACGCGGGCGAAGCCGCGGGTAAAAGCTAGTTTTCTATATTAAACACCGAACATTCTTCATACAGTCTTAATTCTTATTATAATTCATGTTCAATAATACTAAAGACATAATTAAATATAAACCAGTATCAAGATCGTTTAATCCAATTTCCCCAGTATTGCACACTACAAATTTTTATTTCCCTATTTGCCATGAGATTCTGGTACACCTATAGTAGATAAAAGGCAGACATTTATTCACTTGAAAGATTAAATTTTTTTGACTTTCGAAAAAACAAAATCGTACTTATACCACGAAAGTAACAATGTACAAATGGAAAAGAAAAATTAAGCTATTTTTTGTAGGGAATAAAATTTTGAATTTGCAATACTGATAGACACCACCAGAGGAGTTATAACTGCTCTGGTGTTTTCCTGGTCTTTAAAATCTTTTTACTTAGCCATCCCTATTTGTCAATTATTTTGAAGGTATACTGCTTTTGCCGCGTTGGAAAAAAATGTACAATGTGCGCGCAAACCGACAGCCAAAAAACGACATAATGAAGTTAGCTAATGATTATCTCAAGCATCCGTAAAAATTCGTGACTAACGTCAATGTAGTATGTCTTCACTTTTTATTAGTTGTGAAATACTCACTGCGCTCTTATAATGTTTCCTAGTATCTGGAATAGCGAAGTCGATGGACAGTGATCGGAGGTCCTTCACAGGGTAGCAGTATGCACGTTTTCTCCTCAACTCAGGCGGGAAGGGATGGTCGGGCCAAGACGGAGCGGTCACAGATTTATCCTCCACCGGTGAGAACAGTTTGACTACCATCTCTTCTAATTCGTCGAGGGATTCTGGAAGAGTATGTAAACAGTAAAATGTATAAATTTATATATACAGTTACCAGTTACCATTCATAAAATATTTAAACGACTGATTAGCAAATCAATGTTCCTGTCCTCGTCTGATACTGCATGAATAATGAAACGTCGATAGGATGAGACGAGCTAGACACTGATAAGCTTTTAATAGCATCATATTTTTGAGAATAAATAAAAGAGGCTTAATACTGGGTGATTTTCTTTATTCCATTTCGAGAGAAACAGAGTAATATAATAGATACATATACAACATGTAGAGAGTACAACGGCGCACGGCGCGCGAATAGTCGCGCGACGCCCAGTCGCTCCAGTAGGGTGACCTGGGGGTCTAAAAAGGCCACTTTAGGTGTAACATATTATGTTTCATATATTTTAACAGTTGAAACATCAATTTTGACAGTTTTCAATAGAAATGCGTAAAATGGCACACTTAATATGAATTGCATATGATTCATCTAATGTCCGCAGAAGTGGCCTTTTTAGACCCCCTGATCTTTTTCAGATTTTCCAACTTTCAAATGCTTGAGTTTTGACACCAATGCTTTCGTATTTAAAATTTATTTTTGATACAAAATATGAAATTTTTGAAGCAATTAATTACAAAACATGATATTGAAACGGAATAAAAAATCACCCAGTACATAAAAAGGCCCCATATACATTAAATAAAGATTAAGAAAATAGATCTTATTTAGAGCCATATTGAAACCCAAAATAATAATTAGACTATAGATAGTTAGATACATTTAGAATTGAAGTATGAAGACAAACTTACCTTTTCCAAAAACGACGAGCGTCATGATATTAGCCGAATACCACTTTTGGTGGAACTTGAGGAGCTCCTTCCTCACGTCGATGCCTTTCTGCTTCGGGATCGTTTCCAGTGTATCTCTATTACCTGCACGACAGATAAAAAATAAATCACACAACAAACATTTATCAGTGTTAAATAAGTCTAAAATATAAACCTGCTACTTTTTTATCATAGTGAACCGCATTTCAATTGCATTCATAACAGGCATGATTACTTTTATTAGTAAATATATGTCACCGTAAAATTGTAAAAACCGTTAGATTGTAATAAAACTAGTGAAATTGTAAAATGTTGATAGACTTCCGATGCGAATATGCTGCCTATAATTTCACACATTATTTTTCGTTAGATTATAAATATTTAGTTTTTAATATTTCGATATATTTTTACAATCTCGTTAGTTATTTTACAATCTAACAGTTTTTATAATTTTACGGTGACATATATACTTATGTGTGGTGTTTATCTACCATAGAACAATTAATATATTTAGAAATATTTATTAATATACACGTGAGGTTCATTATTATTTATTTATTAAAATAAAACTTCTAAATAAAAAACAATAGCCATATTCACTCAAACACGAATCAGATTGAATGACGTCACTTCTCGTATGTTGTCTTATAACTACATATTTACTATTAGTGTGTTCTAATCACTGTTAATGTTATCCACAACACTACCTACGTTTTTGGGAAAAATAAATCGAACACCGGCTGCACGCACCAAAAATTGTCACGTTCCGCCAAAGCGTGCAAGCGAGAGCGCGGAACAAGCGATAGAGAGGCACGATCGGCGTTTGGCTTGTGATGACGTTATCACTTAAAATTATCGTCCGTAAACCGACTTAACAGACAACCATTCTTTCATAAAAAAGTTTTGCAAAATAACAAATAAATTTATTAAAAATTTCGATCAGATAATTTTTACCAATGGGCTACTTGATCCTTTGTTTATTTTTATCCTAAACGATTAATAATTGTTCCGTTACCCAAAACAAAATAGAATATTATTTTAAAACCATAAAAACCCACAATACTTTATTAATTGTAACTTAATTTATTATAGAAGTATTGTTTTTTTTTTTAATTACGGTATTTGACTGAATTTTTTTATTACATAAATTAATGCTCTGAAAAACGAGACAGTTTACAAAAGTATACTAATAATCAACATTTTCAAAGATATTGCCGATTGTTTTAGACCCCTCCCCTCCCCTGGTGATACGTGGTTAGGTTTTATACTACCCCCCTCCTCCCCCCACCTAAGATCACGTGTATTTTTTGTACATAGTAAGCAGGTCATGTTTGAAGAAAAACTTTAACCAAAATAAACAATTTAATCGAATAATTTAAGCAATAAAAAACTTCGAGTCATTTGTCTTGTAAGTATGTAAACAACATTACGAATCTACAACCGATAAGAAATTCGGTATGCATAGACTAGATTTAAAAATTAATACACATGATGTCTTCTTAAACCCCCTCCTCCCCTTGTGATACTTGGTGATGTTTTTCGGACCTCCCTTTTTCGGGAGGGGGGCCTCCCCCTTTAGGTATCACGTGATTAATGGACAACCCCTAAGTGACGTCACAAATTAGTGAGTTGCTACGAAATGTATGGCCATATGCACAAAATTTCTGATATCTCGTAATTTTGCGCGTTTATGTTGATACATACCATAGTAAATCTTTTGTTTGATGTAAGTAAACTAATTATGTTGGTTTTATACACTAATGTTTTCAAAAAATATTTCAACTTTTTTGTGACTTTGAAATGCATATAATTACAAAACTACATGTAAAATTGTGACTTTATAGTACCGTCCCCGAGCAGAATAGTATAGGACTGGCCTATACTATTCTGCTCATGAACTGAACAATATAGTTTGTATTCGTGCTGCGAATTTCCTCTACGCTAGAGTATTCATGTTTTTACTCTGTTGAAGTTGTAATTATTTATTTACCGGTGCCAAACTTGTGGAACGGATGGTCTGACGCCGCAGTGCTCTTGTTGAGCTGGTCCAGCCGCCACGTGTCGGACGACGCGTTCTTCTCGTGCTCGGAGTTGACCGCGCTCAGCTCCCGCCCTGTAGCGGACTCCGTGAAGAGGGGGGATATGAAGAACTGAGAGAAACTGTGGGGAGAATGTGTTTGGATCAATTTGGCCATGATTGGCCTGCACGCATTAATGATCCATTTGCCGTGGTCTCACGGAGAGGAACGATACCAAAAGCTGCACCATAGCACCACAAAGTCCACGGGAAGCAGCAAAGTTCGGCAATGTTTAAAGATGTTGGTGTAGGTTAGGTGTAGTTATTTATTTATTCCACATCATAGTTGATATTACTTTGAAAATCATACACCTAAAGTGCCACCAGCTCCCTGGCTATTGCAAATGTACTTACATATCTAAAGCTTTTCCAAGATGTGCAGGTAAGACGTCAAAATAGTACATTGTGTGATCTGAAGACGTGGAGGCATTGGACATACCACCATGCTCAGATAAGAACTTGCTGTATTCATTCTCCTACAAAAAGTAAATAAGTTAAACTAGATGATTTTTTATGCTGTTTCGAGAGAAACAGGGCATGTTTTGTATGGAAAGTGGAGGATGGAATAATAGATGGATGGTCTTTAACGAAACAACTGAACTTCGATGAAATATGGTATGGTAGTAGTTTAGGAACTGGATTAAAATATGGGCTACTTTTTATCCCACAAAAACACAACTTTCCCGTGAGATACCTGATTTGGTGTCAATTCTGAAGTTCCTATACATATAATGAAAGTTGGAAATTTTTAAAAAGATCAATTTAGGTCACCCTACTGCGGGGGCGACCGCCGTTGTACGCTGCCGTTTCTTTTGTATGAGTTGACTAGTAATGACAAATTTATTCTGTCAATAAATTTAAACGTTTGCAGCTAGCCATCAAGCCAGCAGGGGTCAATATTTAAGGCGACAATTATTTGTAATTTAAACTTTTTCTGAAATACTTAAAATTAGTTATAATTTATGTATAAATTAGTAAATAATGATTTTAAATCAGCAGTTCAATGTTTTTAAAACAAATCTCAAAGTAAACTAAGAATGCTAAAGTACTCTGTTTCACTTACCTATGACAATAAAAATTACCCAGTATGTGCAAGTAAACTTTAATTTTCTTAAAATATATGAATGTAAATTATTATGTTTGATGAATAATTCTAACGATATGATAATACATGTTTTGATTCCAATTATATTACTTTAAATCATAATAAAATAAGACTATTGTTAATAACCATAATCTTGAATAAAATAAGCTAGTACAAACCTCTGGGTATTTCTCGGTTCCTAGAAACAGCATGTGTTCACAAAAATGTGCCAGCCCAGGCAACTCCTCTGGGTCGCTTAGGTATCCTAAAACACAAAATTCTCATTACTAAATATTACTATAGTAAGGGTATAAATAAATCATCTAATAGTCGTGGTTTTTCACACTAGCAATTTTCCAGAGTAGCCGTCTAGTTCAGTTCATCGTTCAGTTACACAATGCAAAAGCAGAACAGCATAAGAAACGCTGCGCAAAGTACCAACACAACTCTCCAATGGCTTATGTTGAACAAAAGCACAAAAGCAGAACAGCACAAGAAATACTGTGCAAACTGCCAACACATTACACAAATTGCCCATGGCCTATGTTGAACAAAAGCATAAAAGCAGAACAGCATAAGAAATACTACATGCAAAGTGTCAACACAACTCATCCATGGCCTATGTTTAACAAAACATATTTGAAAATAGTTTTTATGTAATAAACATCCATACATACCAACATTAACATCAATGGCTGCAGCAGACTTGTCTGTAGTGGGGTCACTCACCAACAACACCTTCATACGATTTGCCAGCTGAAGGCCTCTGCAAGATACATTTTTATGTTACTTCTTAGACATCAAAATATAAACTGACAATAATATCTAACACAATATGATACAAAACTTACTAATTTACAAAGCAGGTACTTAACATTTTTAAAAATACAGACACAACAATACCTAGGTAAATTGATATTGATATGAGTTTTGATAAACTTTGAAGTAATAAAAGAATCATAAATATATTTATCTGACCCGGGATTCGAACCCACCACATTTTCGAATTTTATAACAAAGCAAAAATTATACATACACATTTTTTTTTTTTTTTTCTTTTGTTTCATATCTACGATCAGTCGCCAGACTGTGATTAGATTAGTTGATTGTTTTAATGGCGTTTAATAGAGATGGAAGCCAGTGCTTCAGTCTCTAATCATAATATATGGTTTCTTTTCAATCTTTTGACCACATTGTGGGAGTCAAGCAGTTCCTGGGCGAGAGGGTTTATGTGGTGGGTAAGGCGCAAGGTGTGCTGATTTTTGTAGCGCTCAATCTCGGACGCTACAGTTGGTACATTTAAGTATTCGTGTATTTCACTGTTTCTAGTAAACCATGGAGCTTTAGCAATGTTCCTTAGTATATTATTTTGCACCCTTTGAAGGCACATAATATTACTTTTACTAGCAACTCCCCATAATGGAATACCGTATGTCCAGATAGGCTTTAGTGCGGTGTTGTATATCAAAATTTTATTTTCTAGGGAGAGTGTTGAGTTTCTTCCCAGCAGCCAGTTGAGTCTGGGAAACTTGAGATTTACTTGATCTCGCTTTGCCTTTATGTGGTTATTCCAGGTCACGCGTCGGTCTAAGTGAAATCCAAGATATTTAACACAATCCATCTGGGGCAGAGCACTATTCTCCAGATGTACCGGAGGACAATCACCTCTTCTAAGCGTGAACGTGATGTGATTTGATTTAAGGGCGCTAGCTCGAATGCGCCATTTTTGAAACCAGGATGTAATTAGGTTTAAGACATGCTGAAGTTTTTCGCTGGCTTTGTTAGGGTCATTATCAACAGCTAAGTAAGCGATGTCATCAGCGTATGTCGCAACCTCCACGTCGGCCACGGTGGGAAGATCAGAGGTGTAGAAGTTGTACAACACAGGACCGACAACAGAACCTTGTGGAACCCCAGCTCTAATTGGATACAGCGATGATCTTGCTTCTCCGTGTTTGACTTGAAATAGTCTACCACTTAAGTAAGATTTAATGATATGGAACAAGGAATGTGGTAAGTCCCTCTTTATTTTCGCAAGCAGCCCTTTGTGCCAGACTCGGTCAAATGCCTGCTGCACGTCTAGAAACGCCGCTGAACAGTAGTTCTTGTTCTCAAGGCACTGTCTAATGGTGTGGTATACACGATGGACTTGCTCGATTGTAGAATGTCCCTTTCTGAATCCAAACTGATGTTGGGGCACAATGTCCTTGTCATTCATAAGCTCAGTGAATCTTGTGATGAAAATTCTTTCCCACAGCTTAGAAAGAATTGGTGTAAGGCTTATAGGTCGGTAAGAAGTACATTCGTAAGGTGGCTTGCCGTCTTTGTGAATCATGACAATTTGAGAAATTTTCCAGATGTTCGGGAAGTGTGAGGTTCGTAATATGGAGTTGAAGAGACAGGTAAGGAAAGTGATGCACTTTTTTGGAAGCTCCTTCAGTACTCGTGGTGTTATTAGATCAAAACCAGGCGCTTTATTGAGGTCTAGAGCTTTAATTTCTTTGGCTATTTCCCTGGGAGAGGTTGGTTTAAGTGGCAAGCATAACTGGTTATCTTGGGCTAGAATGCTATCGAGATCGGTGTCATCACTTGAGGTCTCATTCGGAGTGAATATATCGGAAAGGTGCAACGCAAATGCTTCCGCTTTTTCCTCATCAGTCCGTGCCCATCTGTCTGTGCTTGACTGTTTCTTTATAGGAGGAAAAGATTCTTGAGGCTTATTTAGATGCTTGGTAGCCTTCCAAAGGGAATTAACACCCCGACCCGACGCTGTGAGGTTTTCGAGGTATTTCTTAAGAGTGGTATCCTTATGTTCAGCAAGTATTATTTTAAGCTCTTTTATTGCCCTGTTAAGTTTTTGTTTATCTGAGTAGTGCCGGGATGTCTGCCATATTCTTCGGATTTATACATACACATACCAATAATATATTTCAAGATGTGTTGATATATTACAAGATTGTCTCGTTAAAAGTGTAAGTTAAGACAATATTAACATCAATGTACCTGTAGTTTATTTCATGTAACTTGCCTAGAAAGTTGTTGGTGTCAGCCTTTAGGTTGCGCTCGGGGCACATTCCAGCGACAAGTTTTGTCATTTAGTTGGGATTAAGCCTTCACCTAATTGTGATGTGTGCCAGAATCGGGAGGACCTATTACATGTATTGCTGGAGTGTGCTCGAACTGCAAACTTGAGGTCTAGAATTTTAGAAGACTTAGGTTGCTTGCACAACGGACAGATCAATTGTATCCTTTCTGAGCCGTTGTCCCCAGAGGCGAGCAAAATTTTCAACTTTATAGATCTCTCCCTTGTGTAGGGAACAATGACTGAACTTATGAGGCTGGCATTAACACTTAAGTGTTAAAAGCCTCTGTAAAAAACTAGATAAAAAAAAGTACCTGTAGTTTCTTTTATCTTCATGGCTCTTCACAATGTTATCATATCTCTTGAGTATGGACTGGTTTGTAGTGTCCGCTCCTGAGCCGGGATGGACATCAATAGGGCTTTGCCCTCGGCCTGGAGACCGCGGAGCGCACTGTGGCACAGTCATGCCTGAATATTGCCTCCTTTGACTAATGTTGTAGCTGTGAATGTTTTTTTACAATTAAGATGAGATTTAGAGAATATTATTATCAGATTATTAACCCTGAAAGATCATTTGATATAACATTATGTCAGCTGAAGACATAATTAATGGAAATGATTTCATTATTGTTTTACTATAAGGCTTAGGCCTTAGAGATTAATTTTTAGACGAAATTATTTCATCATCATCTATAAATAATTGGCAAAGCTGATTGACTGACTGACAAAGGCAAAACCCTTAACGCTAGTTTGAAATTTAGCACACATATTTCTTATATGACATAGGCATCCACTAAGGAAAGATTTTTCAAAATTCAACCCACAACAGGGTCAAATAGGTGACGAAAACCTAACTTCATGTGGGCAAAGCCATGGGCAATTAATGCTGGTATGTCTTGAATTTTCTTATCCTTTCAAAAAAATCAATTTCCTTTTTTAATTTTATAACATAGTAAGATTTGTATGCATAATGCATATAGAAAAACATGAAGTCATATCAACACTATATCCAAAGTATGTTATTGAGTTTTTTGCAATAAACATTAATAGAAAATTACTTTTTAAAACGAGAGAACTGATTAAAAACGAGATACATTTAGAGCAAGGGGAATACTCAAAGTGAGTAGGAAATACGTAAACTAATCAGCATATACTTACAACAAAGTCCATATGGGTACACCAATTAATGTTAAACTATATGTTATTGTACTATTTTCGATAAGGTACAAACTAAAGGTTATTAGATGAGAAGAAAAATAAACAAGGATCTGCTAACTACAAAATCAATAATCTAAACATCCGATCCGATCATATGAAGTTCTAACCTATGAAAACTGGTGCGATACGTCGTCGGTGAAAAGCTATAAAAGCTCATAAACAGCAATCTCCTTGATGCCAGTTTGAACAAATTATCTGATTCTTATGTAATTAATTTAAATTGTTTATTTACTAGCTTTACGAGTCAGAAGAGCGATCAGTGAATAGCATCAGAAATTGTTGCGTCTTTGGATCTGACGTTTCAAATTTCAATTTGACAGCTGTCAGACGTTTTTTATTTTTTTGTTTAGATGGCGTCGGCTTATAACTTGTTTATAACCATTTGCCAGTGTCGAGTTCATAGAATATTCGTTAAAATTTTCATCAAATCATCAAGTCCAAAGTCCAATTAAATAGTCAAGGTAGTCGATTCAATAAAGTGGTAGACGCTTTATTGAAACTTCCTAGGAAGTTTTGGCGGGTAAATACAGCTAAAGCACCATAAGGTGCGTGTCGACGCAGTTGTTGCCCGCGGCTTCGCCCGCGTAACTGGTATTATATTTACGCAGGCGTAAAAAAAATATTTTAAATTAATTCGATGTCAACCCTAGGCTTAAGTCAACACTGACATTTCTCCGTGTTCGAACTGTCATTTGTAGAGAGTGTCGGGAGCTTTGAGTTTATAACCACATTGAAATATAACCATTCTTGTCGCACCGAACTGCCCCCTTTTTGGTCCAAGGTCATTCATACAAAGTCTCGCACTACACACTCGCACTCGTGACATATTATATATTATATAATAATATCTAATATTAATAATATTATATAATATTATGTTTATTTAATAATATAATAATAATAAGTATTCAATTTTGGTTACTTTATGTAATTCTTGCTTAAAAGTTATAATATGTATCTATATAGAAGTATGTAATTTTGGTTACTTTATTTAATTCCTGTTTAAAAAGCTATAATATGTATATAGAATTATTTAATTTTAGTTACTTTATGTAATTCTTGTTGCTAACTTACCCTCCGGACAAGTCTAAGTGGCTTATGGAGCGTACAAAGATCAATATTGTATGTTTTATGTTAATAATAAATAAATTAAAAAAAATTAAAAAATCTATGGACGCTTCACACCACGTCAATCTGATCCCGTGGTAAGTTCTCTAAGAACTTGTGTTACGGGTACCAGACAACGGAAATATATTTAATACTTTTATACTATACACATATTTAAGATTTTTATTATATTATACACATATTTAATACACATCCATGACCCAGGAACACATAAAAAGTTTTTGTTCCTTCGGCGGAATTTGAACCCGCGACCCCCGGCTTGAGCACCAACACGCTCAACCAACTGAGCCACAGAGGTCGTCAAATTATTATATAAGGTCTCCGAAAATCAACTACGGATACTTCGGGCACATGAGCCACTGCTTATGTAAAGACGTTTAGGCAAAAAAATAATTGTCATACTCAAAGTAAAAAATCATCTCTTGTATGGGCGACTCTCCGCAAAACGCAAACTCGCCCATATAAAGAAAAAATTTTTTTTTCGAGTATGACAATTATTTTTCTGCTTAAACGTCTTTACATAAGCAGCAGATCATATGCCCAAAATATCCGTAGTTGATTTTACCGAACCTTATAAAATAAAGCCGAACACAGAACCTCCTTTTTTTAAAGTCGGCTAAAAATATTTATGAATGGTCTATTTCTATTACAATAGTGCAGAATTGTTAGGAATTGTAAACTTTCAATTGGTAGATATTTTATTTAATGTAAATAGTTAATAAATATCGTTTTCTCATAATACTTATTTTATAATTAAAATACGCAATTGACTGAATAGTGTGAAAGAAATATACTCCTAATTATTTCATACATTTTACTCGCCTTTGGCTATTGCGTCGATACACAATATCGATAAAGAATGCCGATGCTATCAGCATTACTAGATGTTGCCCGCGCCTTCGTGCGCGCTAAAAGAAATGCCGTGCCGCAAAAATTGTCCTTTCCTGTGGTCTTCTCTATATATTATGTACAAATTTTCATCAAAATCGGTCAAGTACTTTCGGAGCCCATTCGATGCAAACAAACAAACCTTTCCTTTCGTTAGTATATTAGTATAGAAGTATATATAAGAAGTCATTATTTTTTACACACTAATCTTAACATCTAATAAAATCTTGTTAATTTCAAATAATTATATCTTAAATAAAAAAGGTACCCAATGAGTTTTACACATTATAAACAGATGGCATACAACTTAAAATGTGTTTATAAAATAAAAATTCAGAATTATAAAAATATCTACAAACGTCGATAGGTACCACAAAAAAGTCGAGTAATTTATCGATATTATATCGATATACGTTCATCCCTGCACGTCTTTGAGTATCCAACTATCTGCACGTACACTAATGCAATGCACACAAGTTCAAGCTGCCAAAAAAGAAGAAAAAAAAATGCACACAAGCAGAAAAAGGACACGCGATTGCTGGCTAAAACTCTCTCTAGTGGTTATATACTCAAAGATTTCAATATATCGCTCTCTGTCTTACATGGTTAATATTACATAAAAGTTACTTAGGTTAAAACCACAACAGATGACACTATGCCGCTTCTAGATCGCGCTATCGAAAACACTAGACGTATGTATATAAGAGCTCACGAACATTTTGCAACGTAGTAGTTATGATTAGTTCGTGGAGGTGGTCGCTCGGTTTTGTTGGAATGTCCAATGTCAAACTTTAATTACGTATCTTCAATTTCCCGCCATATTCATATAATCAATTATATAGTCCTCCTTTGTTGGAAGGCGGTTAAAAGTTTGAGGGGGCAGCTCACTAGAGGCGCTATTTGGTCCCAATTTTTTTGTAATAAGTCGACCTTCTTCTCCGCGAGTAATATGTGTTCTGTGAATTGTACCTACTTAATAATTTTACAACATAGACGTATATTATAGACGAGGCATGTTGAGGCAAAAAGTGTCTCCAGTAAAATGGCCCCAATTTTTAAATTTTGGGGCCATTTTGACAGTTGAGGTTTGGCACTCGTGATCTTAACATTTCTACGTTTGCTTTATCCAGTCCGCATATAATTCATAAAATGCCGAGTAGTTGCGTAATTTAAGGCTGTAAAAACTATGACAAACTTGTAAAAAAGATATCTCATCACGGGTAATTATCACAATATTGTTTGTTACAATTAAAATACTTATGGAATTTTAAATAAATATTCAAAAAATGGCGGCCAACTATGAAAGAACACTGGTTAATGTATGCGCAACAGTGAAAAGGTAACTTTGTAGGGACGTCATTTTTATTATTTATTTATTAGTACAGAAATAAGAGATGAAGTTTTTTTTTTTTTTCAGTACCTAACCAGACCTAACCTTACCCGTCAGTATTCACATTTTTGTAGTCAAAACAAACAGAAATAAATTAATATAGGTACCTACTAAAACTCAATGAAATAAGTAGTTGGGTATACTTTTATCGTATGAAATACCTTCAGGACTAACAATACGTAAAACACTAAATAAATAGGTATTCAAGTAACTATCCATCATAGTTACAACGAACACAAAACAAAAAATTTACTCATAGATCTAAACTCCCCTCCCGCACGCGCCTTGGTGACACCCACTTCGCAACGGGCCGTGCAGCAGAAATCGTAATATTTTAATTTCGCCATAACTTCAAAACCAAACATCCAATTTTAATCATTCAAACACCAAATAATATTATCTACATAAACTGTACTTAGTGATGAAATAATTTATTTTGATAAGGACTAATAGCATAAGTAAAATAAACGCGTTTAAATATAGTTAAAAAAAATTTCAAGATTTCTAAATAAAAAAAATGTTGTTGTGCCTCACTCGACATAGATAGGTATAGTGTGTCACGGACTTTTTTGTTGATATTTATAAGATCTGCAGTTAATTAGAACATTTTATGGTTCTATCTTTTATAGTTTAGGCAGCGTACGTAAAATAAGTAACTTTTCTGGTTGATTTTTACACCTTGTGTCCGAAAAACCCAAATATCTTAAGGCACCCTATTTTTTCCACAATAAAATTTAGCCTATGTTACTCGTGGATAATGTAGCTTTCGAAAGGTGAAAGATTTTTTGAAATCGGTCCAGTACTTTTTGAGCCTATTCATTACAAACAAACAAACAAACAAACATACAAACAAAGTTTTCCTCTTTATAATATTAGTGTAGATTATTATTTTCAAACTGAATTAGAATATGTATAAGTTTTTATAAATTATAATTCAATTTTTTTTATGGTACTTAATATAATTAGTTTTATTTTTAATAAGTCTTGTTTTATTTATCTAGGTAATAAAGGAATATTAAGTGCTGTTGCGCTAGGATTTGTATGTAATTTTTGCTGCAGCGCTGGCTGTGAAACGTCCGCCCCTTCTGTGGCGCCGCTGGAGCTACGGCACATGTGTAAAAACAAATTTGTTGTCTGGTCTAGGTCCATACGCCGTATAGAAGAAAAAAAAATGGTTTTCTTGTAAAATCCTTTAAAATATCTTGCTTGGGTTAAAATATCTAGTATGCATACACCATTAGCCATTGCACTAATCTATTACACCGTTATAATATCTGTATAATATTCTAGTATGTAATTATCGCCATCTATGGGTACTAATCACCAGAGGAGTTAAAAGTGCGTTCCTAGTCTTTGGCATACATTTGACAAATAATATATAAGAAAAAGTTACGCCATCTTGATTTCAGAAGATTTTTTTCAACTAAATGTGGACTGAAAAATCTGCGGAAAGCAAATGTCGAAATGTCAAGATGACAAAATATGAAACCTCGACTGCCCCAAAAAAAACCCCAAAAGTGGGGCAGTTTAAGCGTGGACACTTTTTGCCTCAACACGCCTCGTCTATGCTTTATGATAGTGAGAGTAATGTAAAAAGAAATATGAAATATTTAAATTACATTACGTATCTGTAAAATTTATATTTGTTTGTAAGCCTTATTGATTTATTGTTGTTAATATTTTAGTAATTCCAGTATTAATGCGAGCTAAACTTATATTACGCCGGACAATTTTATTAAAATTTCTTTAGTCAAGATGTATTTAAAAAAAATGTATGCGTTGTACGCCCTTACAAAGTTATATCATACGACTAGCGACTGTTCCATCGGAATGGTAAAATCGTAAAGTCAAAGGAACATCGAAGTTCCGTTGATTTTACATAGATGGCGTAATTTTTTCTTGTATGAAATTTTTTTCGGCTAAATGTACGTGATAGCCTATCTTGAGTTGAAATCTTTGTTTTACAATGACTATGGTTCCCCTTTTCGTAATATTTGCATACTATTAAATTAGTTGAATGTTTTGGACTATAAGCTAGCATAACATGATCGCAGTTTGTACAACTTTCTTGCAAATAAATAATTTATTTATTTATTATTTAGTAAATTCATTTGAAACCATGTCCAGATGTTTTTAGTAGTAGGCACGCGGCGAGTGAGGGGTAAGCGGGGCGCGCGGGCCCGTCCTGCCCCCCTGTGTGGAGTGGACTGCGAGTGAGGGCACTCGCAGTCCACTCGCAAAAAAATAGAACACGCTTCTAATCACTACAACTAAACACTCGCACTCGCAGTCGCTGTCCACACGTATTTTCTATTAATCACTAATCACTCGCACTACGCACTCGCACTAATCAAAGTGAATACAGGCCTTTATTAGTTCTAACCGCACTTACAGTCATATGTTAGTTTTGCGACTTTCCGCTAGGGAATCTGCGATACCGTCCTTCATAGATAATACAGATATATATTAGTCGTCCTTTTTCTTTAATCTGTGCCCCCATAATGTAAACATTCGATTTGCCGCCTGGGAGAATTTTAATTCAAAACAAAATCCACCAACACAACTCAAACAAAACTTTGAAAACAATTGGTAATCCAATAACGCTTAATTGATATATTAAGTTTTGAGCAAGGTAAGAAAGTCATTTATTAATATGAGACAAAGACTGAAAAGCTCCACCCAGTAGGAGCTTGAAAAATTATAATGGTATAGAAATGAACATGTCAACAAAAGTATAATTTAATAAAACTCAAGTTCCACGATAAGGCGAATTTCCCGGAGACTTATTATCAACTTTTGATTAATAGCGTAATCAAGAGAACTTCCTACGTGCTCACTGCTCAGTTAAGATCAATAAATTTTACTCTTATGCTTTTTATAATTGCATTGCAATATAATATATAATTTTATAAACAATAAACTTACTTACAATGCTAAAATTATAGTCTTTGACGCCTCCGTGGTCCAGTGGTTTAGAGCTTGTGGTTCGTGGTTCGAGTTGGTCGTGGGTTCAATCCTCATGCCCCGCTTTGGAACAACATTGTCAAAAATCGGTCCAGCACCGGATCTCTTGTCAGTCGTGTCGGTTATCTAACAACAAGACAAGTCTTTTTAACTGTTTTGTGTTTTGCGCGCACATTTGGGCCTTAAGGCAATAACTACTGGTTTGGTTTCAACAAAATTGACCACCAACATCTAAGGGTCCGTCCATTAATCACGTGATGTTTTAACAACTTTTTAGACCCCTCCCCTCCCCCTGGTGATACGTGGTGAGGTTTTATACTACCCCCCCTCCCCCACCTAAGATCACGTGTATTTTTTTTTTACATAGTAAGCAGGTCATGTTTGAAGAAAAATTTTAACATAAAATCAATTTAATCGAATAATTTAAGCAATTAAAAACTATATGAGTCATTTGTCTTGTTAGTATTTAAACGACACTAGGAATCTACAATCGATAATAATTTCGGTATGCATAGACAAGATTCGAAAATTAATACATGTGATGTCTCCTTATACCCCCTCCTCCCCTTGGTGATACTTGGTGATTTTTTTTCGGACCCCCCTCCCCCTTTAGGCATCACGTGATTAATGGAGACCCCTAAATTGGTGTGGAAGCTATCATTATAACTATACTTTTATGATAATAATGAACTAGTTTTTACCCACAGCTCCCCACCCATAAATACAGTATCCCACATACATATTTCATCAATAAATAGTAGTTTTTGCATAAATGGGCTACAAACATCTATCCACCCATCCTCATAAACTTTCACATTTATAATAGTAGTGAGACAATAATGAGTATGTTTATTTAATCATTGATCTTATATTATTAATATAATAGGAAGAGGTTTTGAGAAAGTCTGTATAGACTCTACAACAGTTGTGAAGGCTGGTTCTCCTTCATAGGGAAGCCCTAGCCTGTATAATAGGTAGGAATTTGGATGAGGGTCTTTAAAAGTTAAGTGGTATGTGAAGCCGATAGGAATGGAGTTATAGGAACCCTACCACTGCTCTACAACCTTTTTCATCTTATACAAATGAAGTCACAGCTAAGAGATCATTATATCTATTAATATGTGTTTTCTAAACAAATTTTTCAAGGTTTTACCAAAATGGAAACGTGGGAGAGTCTATTAGAAAATTACCATCCACCGAGCAATGCTAAGGAGTTTTTGAGGGTATTCAAGGTTGCAGAATTCACTCTTGATAAAGAGTTAGTTTTATTTGAACAAGGTAATATATTTATTTTATTCTGAACCTATTTTATAAACAAAAAAATATTTAATTAATCTAAAACACTTTGTATTTTCTTTTTTTATAGATTATGTATTTAAAAGTTTATTTAAAGAACCAATCTCACTCATTAAATTATTGAAAGAAAAAAATTCAGACCCATCCTGGAGTAAACTTATCTCTGATTGGTTGAAACTGCTAGCTAATATAGTTACAAAGTATAGCCTTAGTTATGTATACTTGGAAATGTTGGCTGAAGTAAGTTTTTATTGATATTTATTATTACAATTCAGTTCTTAAATTGAATCTATACAAATAAATAAAATTGAAGTGTCTAGACAGATTTTCCTAGACTTTTTATAGCTTTTATATTATAAGGAATAAGTTAGGCTACATTAATGTAAAGGTGCTCCATAATGTAACATTACATATCCAAACATATAAGTGTGGGAGGATAACCAAGCATTACAATGTGCACCTTGTAATGAACCCATCTGCTCAGCGCTCAAAATTGTTACATTACATGAAAATGCTCGTCAGTCAGGGAGTACTACCTCCCTCTAGATTCGACTTTGAGCATTACATTATAATACTAATTATAATGTAATGCTCAAAGTCGAATATATAATGTTACATTACGCCTGAACGCTCCAGGTGAGGAAAGTACCTTTAGGATTAGATAAAAAATAATTGAGTTTCATTATTCATATCCATTAGTTCTACCCAAACAAAGTTGAGTAAGTGTTAAATTAAAAAAAAAATGTAATGGTAGTTCTCTCTTAATATATGATAATGGGCCTCCATTTTGAATAATGTTGCTAAAAGAGTTGTCCAGAGACAAGATGTGTTTATTAAGGACAACAAACAATGTTCACAATAAAACTTAAAAACTAGTGCTTACATGTATCATTATTTATAGTGATGTACCGAAACCATTTTTAACACAATAAAACTACAATATAACTTGAAACGTGTATGAGTGTGTATGCTTATGTGTTTGTTATTGTCTACAATGTACACTTCAATTTTCAGCTTTGCTCTCTGCCATATGATCCACAAACGAATCAACAGGCATTACACTGCCTGACCTGTGTTGTGAGGCGCTCTGAATATGGCATAGACAACATTAATAAGCACTTGTATGCTCTAGAACTTGGGACTTCATGTAAAGCACCGCTTGCTGTACTCGTAGGTCTGTATTGGCAATTGATTTTAACTTTTATACCTAAATACATCTTTAATGGAGAATATCAGTAGGTATGTAAAATCACTTGAATCTTTGTTACAGTAAAGTTTACATATATTAGGGGCCATCCACATATTACGTCACGCAAAATTTCGACTTTTTGAAATCGAAATTTTCACTCTAAAGTTAAATACCTTGGAATCATATAAATAATTCACGAGCATTTTTTTATTTTCTACGGAGAATACTTGTTGGCTTATATTTAAAATAAGTCTACATTTTCCATTGGCAACACAATGAAGGAGTATGAAATAATATTACATGTTTTAGGTACAATATGTGAATATCATCCAGATAGAGTAGCTAATAATATAAATACAATATGGAGAGTGTTTCTCAATTTGTTTGATATTGGAAAATATTCGGTAAGTAATCTGGATTCTAAAAACTGTTGCTATACCTAGTATGAAACATGTTAAACTAGCTGATACCCGTGGCTTCGCCCGCGTAAGTACAGTAACCTACGGGAACTATTATTTATAGACGCTCACGTCTATAACTCAGTGGGGACATCTTTTATATAATATTCTAACTGTGGGAGAGACACGCTTCGGCACGAACGGGCCGTCTCGACCCGATAAATAACACGACCTCACAGAAAACCGGTGTGAAATAACACTTGCGCTTGTGTTTCGCCGAGTGAGTGAGGTTACGGAGGTAACGGGGATTTTAAGGACCAGGAACGCAAGTCGCAACACCAGAGGAGTTACAAATAAAACTCCTCTGGTGTTGCAAGTGTCCATGGGCGGCGGTAATCGCTTACTGTCAGGAGATCCGTCTGCTCGTTTCCTGGTTCCTTATATAAAAAATTAAATGTAGATTTTACAAAACTAGCTAGTGGACTTCAAGGGGCATACCAGAAACAATTGACAGCTATGTAATCGTAATGAATATCATGACAGCTCCTATAAAAATTTCATTGAAAACGTTAGGATCAATTATTGTTCCTGCTAGGCGCCCAGGTAATAACTGACATAGGCGTATTTTTAATTAAATATATGTATAGTATATCTCAAAGTCTGAATCGTTGGTATATCATTTTTTTTTCAGACACCAGTTATTAAGGCGGTGCTCCAGGGCATACAAAGTGTGTTAAAGCATTTTGGCACTGATCTACCTGTAATAGAACTGAACATATTTTACGAAAAGCTGGTCCAGTGTTATGATATAGAGCGGTGTGCTGATGGTGAGTGTATGTTGTGTATTTACCATAGACGTATTCTTATCTACACTAATATTATAAAGAGGAAAACTTTGTTTGTATGTTTGTTTGTTTGTTTGTAATGAATAGGCTCAAAAAGTACGGGACCGATTTAAAAAATTCTTTCACCATTTGAAAGCTACATTATCCACAAGTAACATAGGCTAAATTTTATTTTGGGAAAAAATAGGGTTCCATAAGATATTTGGGTTTTTCGGACACAAGGTGTAAAAAATCAACCAGAAAAGTTACTTATTTTGCGTATGCTGCCTAAACTATAAAAGATAGAACCATAAAATGTTATAATTAATTGTAGATCTTATAAATATCTACAAAAAAGTCCGCGACACACTATACCTAACTATGTCGAGTGAGGCACAACAACCATTTTTTTATTTAGAAATCTTGAATTTTTTTTTGGACTACATTTAAACGCGTTTATTTTACTCATGCTATTATTCCTTATCAAAATAAATTATTTCATCACTAAGTACAGTTTATGTAGATATTGGGTTTTTGAATAATTAAAATTGGACGTTTGGTTTTGAAGTTATGGCGAAATTAAAATATTACGATTTCTGCTGCACGGCCCGTTGCGAAGTGGGCGTCACCAAGGCGGGGGTGCGCGTGCGGGAGGATAGATCTATGAGTAAGGTACGAGGTAGTTTAGATCTATGAGTAAGGTACCCACTACCCGCAGTATCAGTATTGTATCCGTGCGAAGCCGGGGCGGGTCGCTAGTATTATATATAAAAATGTTATGTTGGTTTGTGTTTTGTGTACGCTTCAAAAACTCAAAAAGTTCTGCACCGATCGAGCTGAAATTTTAGTATGATATATAATCCACATCAAGGATTGTTTTTATCTATTTTTGCATCAGTCTCACATCCGCGACCGCGAAAAAACTATATTTACGCGGGCGTAGCCGCGGGCAACAGCTAGTATAGACGTGGCATGTTGAGGCAAAAAGTGTCGCCAGTTAAATGGCCCTTACTTTTGTGATTTTTGGGGCCATTTTGACATTTGAAGTATAGTGAAAACAAGATGGCTGTCATTTGAAGTATGGTGAAAACCAAGATGGCGTAATTTTTTCTTGTATGAAGATTTGTTCTGTGAACGTACGACATAGCCTATCTGGAGTTTTGAAATTTTTGGCATTTACTATTTTGTGCATGATCAAAACAAATAGTCGTCTTTGTCATATTGTGAATGCGAATGTCGCGGGGTTTGTTGTAGAAGGGGACTGAGACAAAAACGACTCTGCATACTCTTTTCTGATACAATATAATTGAAATGTAAACAAAAAAAAATTAAATTCGACCAAATCAATGTATAATTTTTATTGTGCGGTGCATGGAGGTTAGAATACAGGAGAACGTACTCTGTAGAAAGATAGTGTCCCAGAAATATGGACAAAATAAGTGAGGCGCTGAGGAGACCAATGCCGGGAAGAAAATTAGACCAAGCTATATTTTATACACGAGACGTCTTGTCCGTGAAATGAGCGCGATATACACAGGATAGAGCTATCTTGACTCGCGTCAGATAATCGGACGATATATGGCACGAAAGCTGTTGTCAAAATACTGTCTTTTAACAGTCTCCATTTGCAATTGATACAGATCCAAATTAGTTTCAAAATATTTTATACCAAGCAGTTTATTCCTCTTCAGTCAGTGATTTGTACAGCGCCATCTAGTTGTAAATGCGAGAAACAAAACATTTTAGTGCGAGTCACAAATTCCTAGTGAACGCCAAACGTGCTCACGATCGTATGCGAAAAGAAAAACTCACACTTAGCACTTAGTTGCTTGCTGTAGGGAAACTGTTATATGACTATTACAATTTGCTGGAGATATTTGCTCGACCGTAGGTCAGGCAAAATAAAAAAGTGAAGACAGAGCTTCATCAAACTTAACTGCGGCCGGATTTTTATGTTTGTAGTGGGCGTGTAGCACGCATAAAAAAACCACTCACCTCGACAGCGCGCCTTACAAGGTGAGGCGTAGTTTCGTTACATGAGTGTGCGTGACACGGCGAGACGTAGTTTAGACCGGCTACGCGGCTTCACTGTGTGGTTGGCAGAACTCTGTCTTCACTTTTTTATTTGGTCTGAGGACATAAGGTACTAGTTCCTGCTATTTGTGTATGTGTTACCGTAAAATTGTAAAAACCGTTACATTGTAAAATAACTAACGAGATTGTAAAATATGTTGAATGATTCATAACTATATATTTCTATCATTAATCTAACAAAAAAAAGTATTAAATTATAGGCAGGATATTCGCGTTGGAAGTCTATAAACATTTTAAAATTTCACTAGTTATATTACAATCTAACGGCTTTTACAATTTTACGGTGACATATGTATGTGTTTGTAGTGTGCACATCGATACTGGCCCAATATGCGGGCCTGTTTCGTGAGCGGCTGCACGATCCCAGGGTTCATGCCCAGCTGTGGGCCAGGACTGACAACCCCACGGCGAGGGAAGCGCTCAAAGTCGTGTATCAAAAAATGGATATAGACAAACCTGAGGTATTTTTTTATAAATATTTTGAATTTGTTCCCTAACCAACCATATTTGCCAAGAATATAGTATTTTTAAGTATTATTTAAAACGTCCCGTTGGAACCAGCGCTGTCTCGTAAATCGAGCGATCTGAGGTTGAAAAGTACTCGGTACTCACGCACACAATGTTCGCAATACCCCATACACATATTAGCTTGGAGTTCGGACGCGCTAAAACTAATCAAAATATTATGCTAAAACCATGGACGTAGAAAAAAGGCGGATGGAAGGTGAGCATTGAGTGAAGCACAACAATGGCCGCGACTTACGTTTGTGTGAGATTACGGGTAAGAGAAACATAAAAATATAAAAATAATTTTATTTAGTAGATATATAATTTTTTTACCTAAACGTCTTGACATAAGCGCGAGCGGTAAGATCATATTATGTCCAAAATATCCGTAAATTGATTTTGAACAACCTTCTATATTATATTTTTGATACAAAACATGTTTGTCTCGAAACAGAATAAAAATGACTCGGTTTATGTTTTTTGACAAAATGCTGTAGAAAGAAAAATATTTATAGGAAACAAAAAATCAGGTGAAGCACTATGCTTCATCTGACAACATGCAGCAGAAGCTGACGGCGCTCTCGATACTGAAGCACATACAGGATAGGGGAGGCTTACACGAGGGCCTTGATGATATAGGCGATTACCTGGACGTGGCGGTCCTCGAGTTTAAGATGCGCAACGGGACTCTCAATTATGACAATTGTGATGCTGTAAGTACTAAACCATTTTTACTAGCTGTTGCCCGCGGCTCCGCCCGCGTAATTGCAGTATCCCACGTGAACACTGCACTTTTTTGGGATAAGATGTAGCCTATGTTTTAATCCAGAGCCTAAACTACTACCATACCAATTTTCATCGAAATCCGTTCAGTAGTTTTTGCGTGAAAGAGTCACAAACATCTATTCATCCATCTATCTATACATCCTGACAAACTTTCACATTTATAATATTAGTAGGCTATCAGTAGGATTAGTAGGATTCTTATTTGGAAACTTTCAGAAGTGAATATACTCATGAATATAAGCAACTTTTACTACTTGAAAAAAATCTGCTGTTTTGTAATTTAATCGAAATCCGTTCAGTAGTTTTTGCTTGAAATAGTAACAAACATCCATCCTCACAAACTTTCACATAATATTATAGTAGTAATATCAATGTTATCGATGATAAAAAAAATCGACGCTATCGTAATTAATACAATGATTTTTTAACCCCCGAAGAAAACAGGGGGTGTTGTAAGTTCCACGTTCCGTGTCATTGTAGTACCCAAACGGATAAAACGATTTTGACCCTTAGGCCGTTTGTCCATCGCCGTCGCCACCGTCACCGTAACGTCACCGAGAACGACACGACGGCGCCGAAGTAGCGATTCACTATAGCCGTGTGCACCGCACGCCCGTCACGTCAAAAATCTCGGCCAGAAATAATCTCGTTCTCGGTGACGTCCCGGTGACGGTGGCTATGGACGAACGGCCTTAGAAAATATTTTTACTGTATGTTTTGCAGATATCGTGGTGTATAGAAGAAGATGTGTACCATAGCGATCGGCTGGTGAGGGTGGCCCTGGTGACCTATGACGTCATCCCTGTTGGTAGGAAGCATCAGATCGTACAGAGCATACTGAAGTGCGCACCGCAGACACGACAGGTAAGAGAAAATATGTTTTACATCAATTTTTTCCTTGTGGCGAAATTAAGTTATAGGTAATAGGTTATTTGCAAAAGTTTTTTTTTTAAATGAATTTGAAAATGCAAAACAACATTTTAATTTTTGTCTAAACAGTAGCCCTCTTACTAATAATCGCTGTATAAGCTTTGAATAGTTATACAGTGTTTTGTCTCCTTCTATCGAATGAAAAATGTCACTTGTGTGACGGGAACAAAACACTGTATAACTATTCAAAGCTTATACAGCGTTTATTAGTAAGGGGGTAAAAGTATGAGCTTTAAAATAAACCTTCTTTAGTTACCGATTGTAACGTTTAAATATAAATTAAACGTTTTTATAATGTTTCTTTTTTATATTTCTTTTTACTTATTTCGAAAGTGTATCTCGTGTAAGTTATTAAAAATTTTTAAGAATAAGAATATTTTATTTGCAAAAATATGGTACAAAAGGATGGTAAATATTACAGTAATTTAAGTGTGATATTCAAGTTTTGCAGGGCAGTGTAGATAAGTCACATAGTAGACAAATGGAAAACATAAAAAAATATGTTCTTTTATCTTCAGGAAACAATTGAGTTTCTGATATCGGAAACTTGTAACAACCCCGAGCGTTTCATGCCGATTTGGAATGAGATTTTTGCCAGCAAAAACTGTGACTCCTTAAACAGCAATAGGTGGTTGGAGGATATTGTGAAAACTATATACTCGATGCTGGAAAATACAGACGTAGATTGGACGGACGTAAGTTATGTTTTATTAAGTATGATATATGCCCCTTCTAGCATGAACGTAAAAAAAAGGCGGACACCGCTTCAGTAATATGAATAGTGAAGCAATCAAAGTAAGCCAGCCGTATCGTAGCGACACGTGCCGCACGCACACATTCACAGCAAAGTAAGACGATCGGCCGCCAGTACGCCAATGGCAATTATCCGTAAATCTCACACAAATGTAAGTCGGCTTCACTCAATGCTTAGCTCACCTTCCGTCCGCCTTTTTTTTACGTCCGTGCCTTATGACATTTCTGGTCATTACAATTTGGCTGTCTTCCGCTTTGCTTGGGGAGGGAAACTATAACTCTTCCTACTCTTTCAACCTTTCTTCTGATTAATTTCGTTGCGGGTCCCAAGACAGATTTAGCATGTCCCTCGGGCACCCCTGAGATCATATCAAACGGTTTTTGTGGTTGGTTACCGTTGTCGATCCTGACTACACAGGAGTTGCAGTGGTGGGAGTGTGTGGTGGGTCATTTGCCCGTTTAAAAAAAAAGTATGATATAAGGTTGTTCAAAATCAATTACGGATATCTTGAGCATATGTATAATCTACTGCTTACTGCTTTTGTTAAAAAATAGAAAGATACACAAACTAAATAAAATTATATAGCGCTTTCTAAGGCGTTGAGGTTATTAACCTCATAGAAACAGATGACTTAAAGGTAGCCTTTCGAACTGAGCGTCAGTGGCGCCGCGACTGAGCGTCAGATCGGTGTTGTATGATGATGATGAATGTATGAAATTCTAGGGAACTTCATTCGAGCGCAGCGACACTAACGCGGCGTCAGTGACGTCACTGTCGCAGCGCCACTTACGCTGCGCTCGAATGACGTTCCCTAGAATTTCATACATTTGCATAGAACACCGATCTGTTGCGGCGTCACAGTCGCGGCACCACTGACGCCACTGACGCTCAGTTCGAAAGGCTACCTTTAAGGGTAAGCAAAGACTTTGCCTAAATAACATCACTACAATCAGATGTGAGGTCAATGATCTTAACAGCGCCGTAAAGAACGTACTGTATTTTTTTTATGTTGAATTATTTTTCTGTCTGAACGTCTCTCCATAATAGATCACATGCCTAAAATATCCGTTATTGATTTTGAGCAACCTTGTATGTAGGGTTGAAGTTTGCTTAGTATCTTTGGAGTTTCCTAGTCAAAGGACAATGTATACTTTAATCATAAAAAAAAAATAACAAAAAAAAAGAAGTCTGCGAAAATGACAACGCCCTAAAAAGCTCGAAACAAGATTGAGAAAACATACTACACTATAAGCTGAAAGCCTAAGACAACATCTGTGTTGATATTTCAGCCGCTTCCCGAGCACATATCGTTACTTCGCCTGACTTGGTATGTCCTGTTGAAACCGGTGGACTCCTACGGAAGATGTGACCGGACTTCGCTCGCCAAATCGCTGCTTCGCTGCGCTCGCTTGCACTACGAAGCGGTGCCCGCAGCGGTGTTAGTTTGCCGATCCGATGAGGACCAACTTGTAATTATTAATATCTTATTTAATTCAATAGTAGGGTTGCCAACCGTCCTTTTTTCCCAGGACATGTCCTGGTTTTTACAGTGTCCTGGGCTTTCCTGGATAGTTTCAAAGCAGCGTTCTGGATATTTAAAGCGCCCTGATAATGTCATGTATTTTAAAATTCGCACGCCACTTTCACTATTTTTCTTTGTTTAATTTTATTCAAATACTTTTATGAAAAAATATAATTATTAGCATTACATTTGTTTCATTTAACTTATTAAATCAACTGTTGCAACTCTTTTACTGCGTCTTGTTTATAAACTGGATTGTCCGGCTCTTTTCAACTTCAAATCCTGGTTTTTTTAGGGTTCCGTACTCAACGGGTAAAAACGAGACCCTATTACTAAGACTTCGCTGTCTGTCCGTCCGTCTGTCTGTTGACATAGTGGCTGTATCTCAAGAACCGCGATAGCTAGATAGTTGCAATTTTCACAAATTATGTATTTCTGTTGCTGCTATAACAACATACTAAAAACAAAATAAAATAAATATTTAACGAGGGCTCCCATGCAGCAAACGTGATTTTTTTAGCTGTTTTGTACGGAACCCTTTGTGCTAGAGTCTGACCCGCACTTGATCAGTTTTTTAAATTTGGGGTTGGCAACCCTGTTCTATAGTAATGTTATAAGGAGGGAAGATGTGTATCTTTCTACCGATGCCGGTAAGAAATAAGGTTAAAAACTATTGACCGATTTAAAAGGTCATTAATTAATCATAAAATTTGTACAGTATCCCAGAACGACTGAGCTAGATTTCTTGTCCAACATGCATATTCCGAAAAACCGTAAACGCGTGTGCAGCACGCAGCAAAAGCTTGTTTTAAAGATTTTAATAATGAATACCAGACTTCACTGGTTACCACAAAATGGACTACTCCATGAAAGTTATGCAAAAGGAATGCTTAGTCTATGGTTAAATTAAGATGCGATAATATTACAGGAGAGAGATGGCGTACTTTTGTACTGCTCACAAATCACCGCTACGAACATTTCTGAAAGTGGTTTGACGATTTCTGTTGCGCCAATATCTTATATTTTTTTAATTAATGTGACTTATCCCAGGACATCAGTATAAATCGCTTCACAAGCGATACGGCGTTGGTAAACTGTGGAATATCACTAGTGCAAGAATACGACTATTATTTAGAAAGATTTCCCCCTGATGATGTATTGAAACATATACAGGTAAGCAAAATTTACGGCTGCTTTCTAAGATACCATGCTATTGAAAGAAATACTGTATATATGTCGTAGCCATCTAGTTGAATCTGCGATTTGATTGAATGACTAGCGCGTTCATTGAATGACAAGGCCGCACGTTGATTGAACAAGCGTCACTCAACGTCCAACTAGTTAGCGGATTGTAACATAGCCCTTTGAATAGATTGGACGTAAAATCAGTCAGGTGATTGAAATTTAGTTCATTTTTTTCCCGCTGCGGCGCTAGTAGTCATCAAAACTTTTTATATTACTTTTTATACTAAGCAAAATATGAGATTAAGTAAAGCTTTGGAAAGGAATCATGCTTCAAATTTTTATTATTTTAATCTAAGCAGTTTATAAATCAGTAATTTTTTAATTCTCGCGAAATTCTCATGAGCATCCTACCTGATAGGCATACCTAATCTTTATGGTCACCCTACATGGTACCCCACTATGACGACCTAAAATTTTGGCGGCCAATGATGAAACTTACGGCAATCGACACAGAAAAATATATCAAAACGAAAATATTCTATGATAAATTGTCGAAAACGGTATGTACCTACTTTCGGAGATTTAGAGGTTAAAAAATAAAATATTAAATGACTGTCCTAGTATTTGATTCTTTGAATTCCTTGAATTAGTAGGTAAAAATAGTCAGTATTGCTTATCTTAAGACTTAAAATACAATATAAAATCATAATAAGGTGTGTCATATGATGCCCTCATTTTTGTTATCTAAAGTAAGTTACCTTTTAAGTTGCGAAATTATGGTCACGCTAACCAAACATTACAAAGTCGGCTATATCCCATTCAACGACTATGCTAAATGACGTTCAGTCAAGACGTTGAACGTTACATTAAACAACTTGACGATATGTCCTTTAGTTATTCAATAGAATGTCGTCTTTCAATAATTCATTAAATAAAATAGCAGATTCAACCAGATGACTGCTACATATAGGTACTACATCGAATATTTAATTGAAATACTGGTAAACTTTTTATAGCCATTAAATTGCCACGAGTTTTTAAAATCGCGGCCAGTTTTAATTACACCAAGGAATAGATAAATCAAATAATCCATTACGCTAAGTGAGCACTGTCGTCTGTCATCGAGTGAGAACGGCAGGTGGTAGGAAGCGCCGCCATTTTGGAATAATTTGCTTATCAATTAATGAAATCTAAACTTTGTTCGTTACAGATATTATTTAGCCACAGAAGCGTCGATGCAGCAATGTTAACACGTGCTCTCAAGATATTTGAGAATTTTCTATTGCGTAAAACGAATTATTCAGATGATGAATTAATCTTAGATGATAAGATAATAGATGATGTAAGTTGATTTTAGATGATTATTTTGTTAATTGGAAAGGTTCGTCTATACTCTATACTAATAAAGAGGAAAGTTTTGTTTGTTTGTTTCTATTGAATAGGCTCCGAAACTACTGGACCCATAGAATAGACCACGGGGAAGGAGATAGGCTACTTTCATCGCGGAAAAATGTACGGTTTCTACGAAATTAACTTTTTCGCGCACGAAATCGCGGGCAACATCTAGTTGCTAATAAATTCAACTTTAACTTATGAGTTTTAAGAAAATGTATGTAAAGTATATTTTTAGATTTACAGAAGAATCCAGAAGATAGCTAGCAACAAAGTTGAAGACAAAGATGGAAGGATTCTGCGCAGAGATGCAATCGTATTTTTAGGTAAAATTTTACATTGTATTGTATACATTTAAAACTCAGTTAATTATTATTAACTATTAATTTTTCATTGAAAGAATAATTGTATAAAATATAATGAAATTATGTAGGTATATTGCTTTAATTTCAGCTAAATACCGGCGTATCATGACTGACGGTATTAGTCCAGATGTGGTTTTAGTGTCATCCTTAAAAGACAGTCTATTTATCAACGTTCCTGAAAACGATACACATACAAAGGTACTATTAGATTGGAAGCAATTATAACGACTTTGTTTATACATGTTGTGAATTGTGATATAAAAAAACGCGAGACTGATCCCTGATTGTCTGAAAATATGCACGACCGGACGAGTTACAAGTGTGCTCTGGTAAACGATCAGACTAATAGCGTTTAAGCCAGTGGCGTAGCGAGCCCCATATCAGAAAAAAATTGGGGGAGAGTAATAATTTGCCGGGGTTCCATATAATCGATACGGCTGAAACAGCGGTAGCTACGCCCCTGCGTTAACGTTGCCCAAGAACAAGTGAGAAGTGTGCTGTACGGCCGACCGCTCTACTCACTTACTCGGAAAACCACGCGTTATACTGAGACCTTTTATTCTGGTAAATCCAACCAATTCGTGCCGAAGCATGGTACTCATAGGTTGTTCCAATCCAAATATTTTTTTTTTATGTAATTAACCAGGAAACGAGCAGACTTATCGCGTGATGGTAAGCGATTACCGCCGCCCATGGACACTCGTGTTGCGACTTGCGTTCCTGGTCCATAAAATGCCCAATCCCCCCTTGGGCCTCCGGTAACCTCACTCACTCGGCGAAACAACGCAAGCGTTATTTCCCGCCGGTTTTCTGTGAGGTCGTGGTATTTACCCGGTCGAGCCGAATCGTGGCTCTCCCACATCTTACATTTTATTCCAGATTGATCTTCACAAGATTCTGTACAAGGCTCTTATTGATGAAAACGAGGATGCTCTTCGTGTTCTTATGATTGTTTTATGTCAAAACTGTGAGTATATCTATGAACGTTCTCTGTTTACTGCAAACCTACAAAATGGGCGCTTAATCTTACTACCATTGCAAATGTGCAAGTTTTTGAGGATGGATAGAGATGCATGGATGGATGGATGGATAGGTATTTGTTGCTCTTTCACGCAAAAACTACTGAAAAAATTTTGACCAAATTTACTATGGTAGCAGATTATAGATAGGCTCTGGATTAAGTCGCATGCTTTCTTTATTCCGAAAAAATACAGTGTTCCTGTGGGATTCTGTATTGACGCGAGCGCAGCCGCTTAGGCCGTCGTTGATAGAACATTTGGGCATAAAACAACCATTATCTATACTTAATATAATAAAGAGGAAAAGTTTGTTTGTTTGTTTCGAATAGGCTCCGAAACTTCTTGACCGATTTTAATAAAATTTGGCACAGATGTAGAGTATACCACGGGGAAGGACATATGTTACTTTTTATCGCAGAAAAATGTACGGTTTCTACGAAATTAACTCTTGCGCGCACGAAGTTGCGGGCAACATCTAGTAATTTATATTTAGTACAGCAGGTATACATTAGAAACTCGACAAAATACAAAAAATCAATAGCTTCAGTTAAAATATGTTTGCTAAAGTCGCCATTATAATATTATGTATTAATTTTCGTTTTTTTAGTATCGATACGAAAGGAATCGTTACTACAATCTACATTGTACAGAGTGCTAACAGCGATTTCAAGATTCTCCATAGATTTGGACACGCTAAAGTACTACATGTCTCATTGTGAGCCAAGCAGCGCCTTTGAGCTTGTAAAGGTATTTAAAATATTATCAACTTTAAACTTTGTCATTTCCTAATTCCTATAATGGGTAACATTAAACACTTTCTTAGCTGTGTCATAATAACTATACTCACTTCAGATCCAGATTTAGTCTTAACATAAACAAAGAAACAAAAAGATAAATGTCACATACATTTAAAACGTTATGAAAAATAAATTCGGATATTTTGGGAATCATATGCATAGGCCATAGCGCAACATTTTGAAAGAAAAAACAATTCATAAAAAAAATATTGCGCTCTGTAATGCGCTGAGGTCATTAACCTCACAGAAATAGCTGCAATCAACAATCAGCTGTTTGTAATTAATGACCTTCACAGCACCGTAAACGTTTTTACGTTAGTAGATCATAATTATATGCCCAAAATATCCGTCACTATTGATTTTACATAACATATTTACCGTGCAATCAAGAAATATGACGAATTAATTTGTCCAAATTTTATCTTCTATCAGAACCTCAATTCTTGTATTTAAAGTAGACTTAATTTTACTTTGATTGGATTGAAAGTGTAGTGACATGTTACCATGAACGGATTTTATGACGTTTTGACCAATCGGAGCGCGTTTCACGTTGGTTTAACGTTTATAAAAACACCGTTTGAGAGTTTAAACGTGTCGGGACTTGATTGTAATTGTATTAATGCAGGTTTTATTTAGCAGAATTGCCGCTTAGGAATTGTGTTTGCAAATTACAAGTTTTCTTGATTTCAGTACATATCGCAAGAAAAATTTCCAGACAGTAGAGAAAAACTCCTGCATGCCTTAGAAATATTATTGAATGGGGAAGTAGACGAAGAAATTGTAGGAGAGTTAATAGAGCAAATACTTTTGACTGAAATATGTAAGTCCCTTTTTCGTTAACGATATAACTATGACATTATTCTTTATACCAAAAATTTATTGTGAAGTACCACCGGGTTACTTTTTTGGACCCATTATATTTACAATATTATGTTTCAGTAAGTCACATCGAAGCTGATATTTTGATGGTAATAATAAATGCAATAACGGACAACAATATACTAATACAAAAATATATGATACAAATGATCAATAAAGGTATAAATTGTAGTGTTGATCTAACAAAGATGGCAACAGAAATGTTTTTAAATAGAATTGGATTATTCGAAAAACAAGTAATTGAAAGATTAATCCTTGACTTGTTTAAAGTGTTACATAATTTTAAATACAACGAAAATATCAGTGTTGTTGTAACAGTTTTGACATTCATTAATACTTTAATCGAGCATACAGAATGTGATCGATTAAAGATGATAGGGGATTTTGTTGAAATGGATACAGCTAACTTGTATGTGTTGTCGTGTATAAAGAGAGCTTTTAATCTGACTAAAGAAGAATGTGATATTGTATATATACAAAATAAGAATCGAATCGATCGTAGCTTTTTCGAAGACGATATACTCAACAATCTAAATGAGAAATTAGAGTTTTTGGTGGAGTTTTCCGACACTTCATTACTAGGAGACGTAAGTTTGTTTTCTTAAGTTTAAAATATTATTAGGACATAAAAGGATATCCCACTGATAAAATAAATGTGAAAGTTTGTGAGATTGGATGGATGGATGAATGAATGTTTGTTGCTCTTTCATGCAAATACTATTGAACCGATATTTATGAAATTAAGTATGGTAGTAGTTTGAGCCTTGGATTAACACATAGGCTACTTTTTATCCCGAAAAAGTACAGTGTTTCCATGGGATACTGTACTTACGCGGGCGGAGCCGCGAGTAATAACTAGACATCTTATAATCTTTTTAAATTTCAGGATACTATTGATTATATTGTTAAAGTTATCGCCAACTTTACACAAAATTCAACAATGTATGAACCTGACAATCTAGAAAAATGTCTTAAAGTAATAAAAAGTAAGCTAACATCGATATATTCAGAAGCAATATCTAATAGCATAAACGACTATGTGAACCAACATTTGAAGATTTTTGAAAATATTGGAAAACAATGTATAAACGATAAAGAGAGAAATGTGATATCTATCATGAAAGTTTTTTGTAAAATATTTGAAGTTGAAAGTGTAATGGAACGTAAGCAAGTTTTGATGAAGACTTTGGACTTTATAATAAACGAAAGGTTAACACTTAAATTCCGTATGGCAGAACCGAATTCGACATATCACGTGAATGATTTCATTGATGTTATGATGACGGTTGTTGATGCGGAAGAGATCAAAGCGATATTGAATGGTAAGCTTTTGTTTCCCTAACGAATGGTTAACATAGAGTTTTTTTATTTTATTTCTTTTTTATGAAATGAACCAGGAAACGAGCAGACGGATCGCCTGATGGTAAGCGATTACCGCTGCCCATGGACACTCGCAATACCAGAGGAGTTGTACTTGTAACTCCTCTGGTGTAGCGACTTGCGTTCCTGGTCCTTCAAATCCCCCCTTGGGCAGTGGCGTAGCTATCGTAGGGCTAGGTGGTGCACTGCACCAGGGCCTCGGACCTCAAGGGGCCCTCTAGCCTCAGCTTTGAAAAGAGAGGAGCATATAAGAAAAAAGGAAAAAAAATCTTATGAGCAAGCTCGAGACTAGAGGCTAGATTTTTTTTATTTTTTTTATGTTGTTAAATGAACACCAACAATTACAAGACTTCTGATTTAAGATTTTCAACACATGCGCTAAGCGTCCTCGATAAGCATGTGCTGTTTGTTATCGTTATTTCAGTTATTTGGTATTTGATAGTTGGAATGAGTACGCCCGTAGCACATTGGATCAGCGATAAGCTCACGTGCTTGACGTCGTGAGATCAATTCGACAATTCCATACTCCACCCATATTAACTTTTTCGTCAAGTTTTCATTCCCTCTTGCCTTGCATCAGTTCTCGTTTATGATATTCATTGCGATGTTTTCAACTTTCTATATGCACTATAGTCCATAATACTTGACGCTAGGTCGACTAGGTGTGACTTTAGAATACCGAAGAGAAATAACGTTGTCACAACTCTCCCCAACTATGGAATTCTAAAAATGGGTTACATTAGAACATTTTTATTACATTCAAAACGTCTTTAAATATGAGAAAAACAGAAAGTGATAATTCTGTTTATTATTTATTTATAGATAAATTTAGATAAAGGATAGGTATAGATGAAAAGTTTAAAGAAAAAAGTAAAAACTTTATTATTTAGTAACAAATTTTATTTTTGGCATATCACAGAAATTAAAGCATGCAAGAGATTGTGAATTGGACGGGGAATTCTATTAAAAATAGTTTTTTCCCTTTATTGATCTCATCTGTATAATAAATATTCTATATCGTCATGTATGTGCGTCGTTGTTTATTTATTCCCATTTTCCTCCATTTAACACATAGAGATTCTATCCCTCATAGAGACGACGTATGGATTTAACCTACTAGTACCTAATTTAACCTATTCTTATTCCTATGACTAATTTTAAAGGTCAGTATAAGTTAAAGCTACTCGGAAAGAGGGGATGAGGGGCATGAGGGCCCGATTCTTCCCTTATGCATCGGGGCCCTTGTCCACCTAGCTACGCCACTGCCCTTGGGCCTCCGGTAACCTCACTCACTCGGCGAAACACAACGCAAGCGTTATTTCACGCCGGTTTTCTGCCGGCCCATTCCTGCCGAAGCGTGGCTCTCCCACAGTTAAAAGTTTTTAAAGAGTTTCATAAGAGTAGTTCAAATGTATTATGATTTGTGTATTGTAGGCATTATTTATTACTTTTTTTAATGTTTATTAACCAAAGGCAGGCCTGTCCCACTCCCCGTGTAGGTATTAAAAATGTAAGTACGTGCGGCGGCCTCCTTAAACGGGCCAATTACGAGGGAAAAGCGCGCGAGCAGTGAGCGACGTATGCGTGAGATTTGTTCGTCGCAATGTTTTATGGATTGGATTTAATACCTTACAATCTGTGCATATAATATTACGATAGGTACTGTGTAAGTTAGGTAAAAATCACCCGGCCAGCTATAACTATAATACCATATAACATAATGTATAACAATATTTAAAAATATAGTTTGAGCTACTACTGCTACTGCAATTACTTGATAACCAATATTTAGTGTTTAGGTGTTGGCTCCACAGTCCACTTGAACTATCTGTTCGCGTCTTATGTTATTCCGATGTGATACGATTTGAAGAATCATTTATTGACAAAAGTACCTAGTAGTACCTAGTAGTAAATATAAATAAAAATAAGGCGGCGTGATTCAACTTCTTCGAGTAATATGAAATATCAGGCCGTGAAGGTATAAAAAATGCTTACGTTTACGCATAAGTATGTATATACTTATAGGTATGCGCAAATTTATTATAATAATAATATCTATGGACGCTTCACACCACGTCAATCTGATCCCGTGGTAAGTTCTCGAAGAACTTGTGTTACGGGTACCAGACAACGGAAATATATTTAACACTTATTTAAGATTTTTATTATATTATGCATATATTTAATACACACTCATGACCCAGGAACACAGAAAAACTCTTTGTTCCTTCGGCGGGATTTGAACCCGCGACCCCCGGCTTGAGCACCAACACGCTCAACCAACTGAGCCACAGAGGTCGTTAAATTATTACAGTACTATTAACACCTACCTTAGGTTTATTTGGAAAGCAATTTGTTCAGTAAAGTACAGTAGGTAGGTACTAGAAAGTAGGTAAAAAAAGTTGTAATTAAATATTAAGAAAAAATATATATAATACGTATAACCGCCTCCTTTTTTGGAAGTCGGTTAATAATTTTCTAAAATGAGACAACCCTAATGTCATTAGAAAGGATAAGAATTACGCGATAGAAAGAGACGCAACTTCTAGGTAAATATAATCGTAGGTAGTCAAACGTTGTGTTAGCTGAATTGAACCTTATCGCATCGCAGAAAGAGTCCCTATTTCTTCTAACCATTTGTCGGAGTGGTTCTTCTGTACCTCTAGGTACTATTATTTATTCTGTGCCAAAGGGTAAAAACGCGACCCTTACTAAGACTTCGCCGTCTGTCTGTCGGGCTGTCCGTCTATCACCAGGCTGTATGTCCTTTACCGTGACAGTTTGACAGTTGAAATTCATTCACAAATGTATTTCTGTTGCCGCTACAAAAAATACTAATGATAAACACATTACCACTCCTTCGCGTCGCGCAGTCGGGTAAAAATAGAAAAGTAATACCCAATACAACAAACGTGATTTTTGTGTCGTTTTGTACTGATTGCTAAGTGTGAGTTTTTCTTTTCGCATTCAATCGTGAGCGCGTTTGACGTTTACTAGAATTTGTATGTGATTTGTACAGTGCCACCTGGTTTCGTGTTTACAACTAGGTTCAATCACGTACAAAGACCTAGTAAACGCCAAACGCGGTCACGATCGAATGCTAAAAGAAAATCTCATACTTTAGCACTCTGAACCCGAAGTCCGAATCGCACTTGCCGTATTTTTCTTTACTCATTGAAACTTCTTCCGAGATCACGCAAACTGTGTCCACCTGTAAGAATATGTTCATTCCTATGTTTTAAAGTTAGTTTTTGTGTTTTTAAATAATTTGGAAATTAACGATATAACTACGGTTTTGCATTTATAGTTGTTGGTAATGATGGCAAAAAACATGGAATACAATTCTGTAAAGATTTCATATCATCGACCTATAAACATCTAACACGCAAGCCGTACTTGCTGCACGATTCTCAGTTGACGAGCGCCGCAGTTCTGTTGACTGATATTGTTAAAGAATCAGTAAGGACTGATGATGTCGAAAATATATTGGAACTGGTTGACGAGGTAAGTTATAGCTATACCCCCTGACTCATTGGCTAGCCGCACACACCATATTATTATTGGCAATAATGCTCATATTGACAATAACATTCCCTGTGTGCGGGCCATATTTTTTGTATGTGTTGACTAGTATTGACAAATTTATTCAGTCATTAATATTGCACGTTTGCGGCTAGCCATTTAAATAATTATGTCTACTCAGTGTTTTTGTTACCTTTGGTAAAGTGAAGCTTGAAAAGTATTCGATAAAGACATAAATATTGATTAACTATAAATATTTATGAATTTGGGTAGTTACTACTTAATGTTTTAGATATTTGCTTGAGATAAATATAGTGTTGTTCAGCGCAAGTCCTATTTGTAGTTGACAATTCAAAAACTAGATATCTTAACTTCTCAAGTAGTTTCACAATTTTTTGTACCAACTAACTTGATTGTCGGCATCGTATTGAATGGTATATAGATTATAGACCGTAGATCCGTTCACCCTAATAAGGGTAGGAAGAAGGAGGTCCTATCCTTTACTATGGGTAACCGGAGTTAGTATATTGAGTATGCTTTGTGAATGTAAAGGAAAAATTCACGCTGTTTACGAGTTTGTTAGTAAGGTGCCGGTCCAAAATGAATGGTCTCCTTATTTGTTTTGATTTCTTAATGTTTAAGCACATAATATGTAATACCTTTTTAGCTATGGCCTACCTATCTCGAAGTTTCAACGTTTAACGAAAGATACTCTATCCTTCTCTACCTGTCTCGCTCTAACGTCCAACTACCTTCGAGCTCCAACCCCATGCTGTGGCTGTTCCGGACCCTGGACAGTCCAGACACCAAGACAAGAGAAAGGATAATGCTAATAGACGTTATTCCCGGGGGCGAGGAATACAAGTGAGTACATTTTATTAAAGTTGTAAAACAACATAATTGAACTCTTGTATTGTAATAATAATAATTACAATAATATCTATGGACGCTTCACACCACGTCAATCTGGCCCCGTGCTAAGTATCCGAAACACTTGTGTTACAGGTACCAGGAAACAGGAAGTATATTTAATACTTTTATACTTTTAATATATTTATATATAAAAAAAAAAAATCAAATTATAATAACTAAAATATAACTGTTTTATTTCAGCACGGCATATCTAAGCGTCGCCACTCGACTTCCGACAAGATTGGACGAGATCAAAGGAAGCCTGTCCTCGTACTTCAGGGGAATGCTCGAATCCTTTGCCAGGACCCGCAACACCAAACTCCTAGAGATCATCGTGAATTTTGCTTCGAGTGAATATGTCTTGCTTTATCTATTTCTAAACGTAAAATAGTGGATTTAAAGAGAAAAAGAGCAAACTATATTTTTAAAGGAATCAATTCTTGGTTTATGATATTAATTTATCAATAATATAATGCAGTTCTTATGTGAACTCATCTATACTAATATTATAAAAAAATAGATTAGCGCGTTCAAATAAACAAACAAACAAACTCTTGTTTGTTTGTTTATTTGAACGCGCTAATCTCAGGAACTACTGGTTCGAATTAAAAATTCTTTTTGTGTTGGATAGTCCATTTATCGAGGAAGGCTTTAGGCTATGTAACATCACGCTGAGACCAATAGGAGCGAAGAATCAGTGGAAAATGTTGCAAAAACGGGGAAAATTATGCATATTTGAGGGCTTCCATTGCGCGTGCTGCGTAAACGGTACAAGTTACCCAAAAAATATGTATGAAATAATTATTCCCTTTAAATAGATCTTTTCAGATTGACTCACTATAACCTGAGTCAGTCTTAAAAGATAGAATATAACCTTTTTTATGGTAATCAAATTTGGCCGAAATTAGTGCATTATTGCGCCATCAGTTGACGCGGACGAAGTCGCGGGCAACAGCTAGTTACAAAATAAACTCAACATGTGGGTAGCCTGAATGGCCCTTTATCATTCCAGGTGCAGACGCGCGCGGCTGGTGGGACGACGCGCTGGTAGTGACGGTGTACGCGCTGGCCGTCCACGAAGATAATAATATGTCTCTGTGCGAGGGCATGTACAAGCGCTCCGAGTGCGCGCTGGGCGGAGTTACGAGACTGCTTGTGCCGTTGCTGAGGTAATTTATTATGTATACTCCAGTGGCGTAGGGTTCCTTTATCTCCATTCCTATCGGCTTTCCTTGTCACTTACCTTTTGCAAACCTACATAGAAATTCCTACCTACTATACAGGCTCCGGCTTCCTTATGAAGGAGAAGCAGCCTTCGCCACTAGTATACTCTGATTTTTAATATCAGAAAAGAGATCGCCAAAGCGTTAGCTATGATAAATGAGATAGAGAGGAGAAAAAAATTTATTTATTTATTTTATTTATTTATTTATTTATTTATTTGCAATATGTGTGTTATTATAGATGTTACATTATTATGTTACATTAACAATAGATTCATCACATTTGCCCAATTGGGCATGCAAATGTCTAACTTAATATTATATAAATCTAAAAATTTAATATTACATTAATTTGTTAATACATACTAAGCACATATTATATTTTAATACCTAAGGTCAAAGTAACATAAAATATATAATATTTAATATAGTCTAAGAATGTCATATTACTTATAATTTATACATAAATAAGACATAGCCAAATCCATTATTATTCCTTAATCGTCTTTAATTGTTAAATTTGTTTGTAGCCATTATAATAATTATATGTAACAGATTAATTCAATATGTCGATTTTATTATGTCTTATAACTATTTATTACATTAAGTTCTATTTTATTACCTACTAAGGTCAAAGCTACATAAAATATAATTTAGTCTTAAATTAGACATTACAAAATCCAATAATATTACTCTTTAATCGTCTTAAATAATTATTAAAATTGTTTGTAATCATTATAATTATATTTAATAGTTTAACTTAATATGTCGATTTTATTATGTCTTAAAACTACTTCTTACATAGAGATCCATTACATTTCATTAAGAAAATCGTTTGTACTGTAGTAGCACTTACATATTAAAAATTCCTTTAATTTTTTCTTAAACAAAATAACACTTTCAATATTTTTTATGCCAATGGGTAATTTATTATAAATTGATGTAACCATACCTAGTACTCCTTTTTGCATAAATGAAGTGTTACGTGCTATAGTCCCAACTCTTTTAAGTCTGTTGCTTTTGAGTTTTGGGAACATATTAATGTTTGTTTTCACTAATAAGGCACTTTCAAGTATGTATATACATGGAAGAGGGAGTATATTATATTTTTTGAAATATGGTTCACAACTTTCATCCTGTTTCAAATGAAATACAGCTCTAAGACACTTTTTTTGTGCTTTAAAAACAAGTTCTCTATTGGATGAATTACCCCAAAAAACAACTCCGTATCTCAATGAAGACATAACATATGCGTTATAAGCAATTATAACAGATGATGTATGTGAAATACTATTCAGCATATAAAGGACGTAAGCATATTGATGTAGTTTTTTACACAATAAGTCACAATGAGCTTTCCAATTAAGTTTGTCATCGATCATAATACCCAAAAACTTTGTGGTTTGAGTATCTTCTATAGGTTTATCTTGATATTCTATTTTTAATTTTATTTTATTAGTGCGTGGATGAAATTGTATCATTTTAGTTTTTTCCAAATTAATTATTAGGTCGTTGCTTTGCATCCACTGTATGATTCTTATAACGTTCATATTTATGTGGTTTTCAAGGTTTTTATCAATTTGTTTAAAAATAACTGTACTATCATCGGCAAAAAGAATCATCGGATCACTAGTAACTCTAGGTAAATCATTTATATATATTAAGAATAAAAGTGGGCCTAGGACACTGCCTTGAGGTACTCCGCATGTAACAGTTCGGTATTTAGAAATATATTTAGTCTCAGTATGGGTTCTTGGGCATATGTTCACTATCTCAGTCTGTTGTTTTCGACCTGTTAAGTAAGACCTCATGAGTTCGAGGGCTACACCGCGGATGCCACTACATTCTAATTTATTTAACAATTTTTCATGATGTACACGATCAAAAGCCTTGGACATGTCCATAAAAAAAATACATTTCACTTGTGAGATTAAAAATCACGAGTATAGTACAGTCGACTCTCGTTGATTCAAACCTGCGTTAATAGAACTTCTCTGTCATTCAAAGTTAGTAGTTTCCTAGAGAATCTCTTTATAATTCGAACTAAACTAACATATTTTTATGCACTTGATAATTCAAATGAAAAAAATATCGTTACGTAACAAAACGACTCGTTAAATCGAACTCATGGGCATCAAACACTCGACGAATCAAAGTTACAGAGGGAAAGAGATAGAAAGCGAAAGAGATAGAGCACTCTCTATTCCTTTACTCTCATAATCCAGTGGGACGGATAACCGACACGACTGACGAGAGATCAGGCGCAGGACCGACTTTTTACATGCCCATCCGACGCATGGATCATCTTTCTTGTCAGACAATCAGGTGATCAGCCTGCATTGTCCTAACCAAACTTTTTTTGTTTGAACAACATTTTTTGTTGTTTCAATGCGGGAATCGAACCCACGACATCCGATTCGAGAGCCAAGCTCTAACCACTAGACCTCGGATGCTGTTACACATATAGGTCTTTTAAGTGTTTATAAGAACTAATTTTATGAAGGTCTTGGCGAAATAAAGGAAAGAAAAATATAAACAAAAAGTTTAACGCCAAACGTACGAGTGCACGCTACTAGCGTTTACATAGCGTACTCGTATTTTTATTTTACTTAGTTAATGTTTTAATGTTCTCTAATCAGGTTCTCCCAGGCGTCCTTTTGCGAAGAGTTCTTCTCGTCGTGTCTACCGCATTTGTTGTCTACACTAGAGAAGAAACCGCGCGCCGCGTCTATGCACTACACCTACCAGAAGTATATACACGATACCATCAGAGCGTTCACCGTACTAGAGGTTTTGTTTCAAAAGGTGTCAATTTTAATATTTTTCTATTTATTATATTTTTTTATTATTAACAGCCTCCGTGGTCTAGTGGTTAGAGCATTGGCTCTCGACTCGGAGGTCGTGGGTTCGATTCCCGCATTGGAACAACAAAAAATGTCGTTTCCAAGTTTGGTTAGGACAATGCAGGCTGATCACCTGATTGATGATCCATGCGTGGGCATGTAAAAAGTCGGCCCTGCGCCTGATCTCTCGTCAGTCGTGTTGGTTATCCGTCCCACTAGATTATGAGAGTAAAGGAAGAGAGAGTGCTCCTGTGTACTGCGCATACACTTGGGCACTATAAAATTACTCCTGCGTAACTGGCATGGTTTCAATGAAACCGGCCACCGTCAACGAAAATCGGTGGGGGGAGTTATTATTATTATTTATCTCTTTATAATATAAAAACTCCTGACTTATTTATTGTATTTTCATTCCAAGGTTCCGAGACAAAGTATTGAGTCACCAAAATCCCATTTGTATGACAAAATCACGGATAAAGTCGGCGACTCTCCCTATTGGATCGTGAAGACGGCCTGTAAGTTGGGACTCACCCTGAAGGCCGGTGTCAAGTGCCCGACCGATGCCGATGAGAAGATGAAAAATAGTTACAGGTACCTGTACCTTAATGGCCCTCGGCACTACTCTATATACTACCATATAATATAATGTCTCCGAAATGATATTACGGATACTTCGGGCACATAATCCACTGCTTAACTAAAAATAGTTTAGGCAAAAAAAAATGTCATACTCAAAGTAAAAAATCATCTCATTTATGGGCAAAGAATATATTATATTACTAACGTATGGCATGGGTGACTCTCCCAGCAAACCCGCCCATATAAAGATTTTTTTTCTAGTATGACAATTATTTTTCTGCTTTACGTCTTTACATAAGCAATAGATCATATTATGCCCAAATTATTCGTAATTGATTTTACCAAACCTTATATATCTACTACCATATCAAATTTCATTATGATCAGCTCAGCCATTTGAGAGTGAAAGTCAAACATACACATACATTACGGTCATTCAGGGTAACTTTGAATCACGAGGGTAACTTTGACAGTTTGTTCACAAAATTATTTTCTATTGTTTTATGTGGGAAACAATTGGCGCTTAAAATTTAATAACAATTCGTGTACGTAACATACTTCGTAAACGAAATCTAAAAAAAAAGCAGCTGTCAAAAGAAGATAATATCAAAAACTTTTGTTTTTAACCGCGCGCAACATAATGGGTAAAAATCAGTGCAAAACTTTAAAGAAAATCTCGTTAACTTTGCTGCTATCAAGGTATATAAAAACATAATGCAATGTAATAACTTTATGGTTTTTTTGACTTGTCTATGACCCCACTACATCAATATTTGATAAAAACATAAACTAATGTTATCCTGAAGCTGTAAAATAATTAAAAGTTAGTCTGTGTCAAAGTTACCCAAGTTAGGTGGTAACTTTGACACACGACAAAATTGCCAGTTTTTAATATAATTAGTCATTTTTAAAGACGTTTTATAACTTTATAGCATGAAAACCAACCTGAGAGCACAGATTAACTAAACTCATTTGACTAATTCTTAACATAGTAAAAGTTTGTTTAAAAAATATGTCGATGATGATTCAAAGTTACCCTGATTGACTGTAACTAATATTATTGTGATTATTTACCCAGGCTTTTCCACTGTGCCATCTACAACTGTGTGGCGTCCGCGCTCAGCTGCCGCGACCCGAGTATAGAGGTGTACGCCACTGTGTTCGACAAGAAAACCTGGCCTGAACTCATCGGCACGGAGCATTTGAACCTACCCATAATATATCGATGGGTGAGTGATGATCGTTATGACAAAATTTATATAACTCTTACAAAAATCATTAACGGATCTTTAGAGCACTTATTTACTGCGTATGTAAGGACGTTTTTCAAAAGTCATACTCGAAAAAAATTTAATATTGTCGAGTTTGCGTTTAACGAAGAGTCACCTATTCATGAAAAGATTTTTTTGAGTAGCTCAATAATTATTGTCTCGCCTAAACATCAAAACATAAGCCGTAAATCATGTGTTCGAATTATCCGTAATAAATTTAGGGAAATGTTACTTATAGGTGTAGGATGTTTTTAAAATAAAATAACGAGTAGGTTGCTATCTCATCATATATTCATTCAGCAGAAACCTGAAAAAAATCAGAATAATGTAGTAGATCGCGATCGCGAATCAATGCTAGGAACTTCGTGCCATATAAAAAAAAAGAATATATATTAAACTTATCATCTTTAAAATGGTCCTAACTGGTCGTAGGCGTTATGTAAACGCGACGTTCAGAAAATATTTTTGTAACATTCATCTAAACAAATTACTGAAATTGAAGTGTCTGTTTGTAATTTCAAACAGCTTTGCATTAAATGAGTTTATATGTTACGTACACCAAAAAAATAATTTTAAAAAATTTTGTCTGTCTCATAGGTCCGGCTAAACTCTGAAACGGTTGGACCTATTTTGACCGGACTTTTACTGGCAAATACGTAATGTTATATAAGGAGTAACTTAGGCTACTTAAATCTTAGGGTGCCATTTAAAAAAATATATTCTGTTTCCATTAATATTTCTATGCAAACAAAGTTGCAGACATCAACTAGTTTTGAATAAAATTCCTTAATTGACTTTTGTACCTATCTTTACTAATATTATAAAGAAGAAAAGTTTGTTTGTTTATGTTTGCATTGAATAGGCTCCGAAACTACTGGACCGATTTTGACGAAATTTTGCACAGATATAGAGCAGACCACGGGGTAGGATATAGGCTACTTTTTATCGCGGCATATTATTTCCTTTTGCGCACATAAAGTCGCAGGCAACATCTAGTGGGATATAAAATAACTTATTTGTTGAATTATTCATTCACAGAACCGCAGTAGCGCACATTACACGGCGTCTCAGCGTACGCGCACGTCCGCGACGCTCACGCGTACGCTCACACGTACGTTCACACGCACGGAACTCACAAGGGACTTTACGCACACGCTATCCGAAAATCCATTGCAGTATGACTTACACGAAACTGAGGTATCTATAAATAAACATTTCAAAGTAAACATGGCTAAATTGTGTAACCCAAATTTTAATTGCCGAACGTTTATTTATTTATTTACGTCATACCAATGTTTCCTTGAATAAGGATTTTTAATCTCAATAAATAAAATGAAAACTAAAACATAACTCTACAGACAGATAAAGAAAGAGAGACAAAAGAAAAATATCATTTTTCCATACACACCTACTCTGATTTAAAAATAAGTATTTTTAAATCAGAGTAGGTGTGTACGGTAGTAAATTTGTATATAACCTTCAGCCTAGGTATAATACAACTTTTAAACAAATTATAGATCCAAGCACAAGATGTCCCAGTGGGAGACAGTCCGCTGAACCGCCACGAGTGTGCAGCAGCCCTGATGATGCTGCTCCGGAAGGTCGCTCCCCACGACCCTAACCGGCCCCTGCAGTTGCTAGCCGCCGTCCTTACGGACGAGCTGCACTGTAATGCCAAGTGGCTGTTGGCTCAGGTAGAATTGTTTATGGAATAGACTAGGAAACGAGAGACGGATCGCCTGATCTGCGGCCTCTGGACTCCTACAACACCAGAAGTCACAAGTGCGTTCCCGGTCTTTAAAGGCCAATTTGCCCCATATTCATTATTAATGAGAAATAACAAATATGGTCTACTTTTTCTTATTTCAACAAAAAGGAGGAAGAGATAGATAAGTACAATATCGACAAAGTTTCTACTCGACCAGTTTCTAAACATTTCCCTGCCCTGCCCAAAATATTTAAATATAAAGGAAAGGAGATAATTCAACTTCGATCCTGATGCGTACTTCCGAACAAATTTTATTCATAATTGTGTCGGGAGTAAGGGGGCTGAGTACGTGTGCGTGCGCACGATACAACGGCGCTGTTATGCGATTGTCATCCTATGCCTGGAGTTGCAGTGGTGGGAATGTGTGGTGGCCCATATAAAAAAATAATACAAGAAGAATTGTCTTTATAAATTATCGTTTTTGAAATTTGTCTTTAGAAATCACATGGCTGTCGACACTTGTCGACAGCGTGTGACCTGAGAACCTCTTAAAATTTGGGCGATAATTTATATATACAATTCTCCTTGTAATATTTTTTTATACGGGCATTGGCCCACCACACATTCCCAGCACTGCAACTCCTGTGAGCCAGGATCGAAAGCGGTAACCAACCACAAAAACCCTTTGGCCTTTGATATGATCTCAGGGATGCCCGAGGGACATGCTAAATCTGTCTTGGGACCCGCAACGAAATTAATCATAAGAAAGGTTGGAGGAGTAGGAAGATCCTCCCCCCCAAGCAAAGCGGGAGACAGCACAAAGTTGCAATGACCAAAAAATCAAAGATTCTTCTTGTATTATGGCTTTTTTATATTTACAGTATTTTTTATATTCTTCTTTATGCTTATCCACACACCCCCTTATTAATATGTACACCGCGGATACGCTTATCCATATTGTTGTCATATGTTGGAAAAGTCACTTGACAGACAAAGACAGCGACATGGATTCGCTTATCCATGGTGTAAATATCTTTATTAAGAGATATAAAGTGTGAATGGCATATGTAATGGACACCTTTACAGGCCGTTTGCAATTGCAAGGAAGAGCTCAAGCCGCACGCTAGCGTGTTGCGCCCGGCGCTGCTCCACGTCACCGCTAACACAGCGAGTAACATGTTCAACTCTGTACATTTTGATATTGTGAGTATTGTCTACTAAAAATTTTTTTATCTATACTTTCTTCACAGTTAGTTCTTCTTAGTTAGACGAAGAACAAAAATTGAAAAAAAAAAGTATTTTAAAAAATCGTACTCATAAGTATAACTTCATACTCATAATTTCATATTGCTCAGCTATACTAATAGAAGAACTATATACTATATATAAGAAGACAAGCGTATAGTAATTAACTATACGCTTGTCTTTTTTTTCAGTATTTAGTGCAATAATATTATATTTTACAGTTTTATAAAATACAAGATGTCGCTCGCGACTTCGTGCGTGCAAAAGTTTGCAGAAACCGTACATTTTTCCGCGATAAAAGTAGCCTATGTCCTTCCCCGTGCAGTGGTCTACTCTACATCTGTGCCAAATTTCATCAAAATCCTTCCAGTAGTTTCGAAGCCTATTCAATGCAAACAAACAAACAAACTTTTCCTCTTTATTATATTAGTATGGATAAAGTTACTAGTTACTATTGCCCGCGGCTCAGCTCGAGTAAATGCAGTATCCCACGGGAACACTGTACTTTTCCGGGATAAAAAGTATCCTATGTAATCCAGAACTTAAACTACTACCGTAGCAGATTTTATAGAAATCGGTTCAGTAGTTTTTGCGTAAAAGAGTAACAAACATCCATCCATCCATCCTTACAAACTTTTACAATTGAGGCCGTGAGAACCAGAGTGGCCTAACCAGCAAATTGTGAAAAAATTAAAAATGGTTTATGTGCATAAACTTGTTCCAATTATGCCTTTCTTTAGAGCCAGAGTGGCCTAAGAAAATTATAACTATTTTATATAAGGTGGCAGCACTATCACCTCCTAAACATTTTATTAATTTTGCATAATTCTCAATACCAATGTGGCACATAAACCATTTTTACAATTTGCTGGTTAGGCCACTCTGGTTCTCACGGCCTCAATTATAATATTAGTAGGATCTGTTAATATTAAATTTGGAACTGATGTCAATTACAAAAAAAATCCCTTGTTTTAGCTTGACACTATTATATCTTGGCATGACGAAGAAGAACTGCCTTCGTCTAGTATAGAGAACTTAAATTCTACTATAAAGCACTTGATAACTACTACGTTGGAATACAGGAGTTTTGCCGTGGTGAGGAGTTTACTAGAAAAACTGGAAAAACTGTTGCACATGTATCCTAACGTGGTGACTATTAGTGGACAGTTTTTTGAAGGTCGGATTGTTGGTGAGTGATTTTTTGTATGTCCGTTGATCGTTTTTATGAATTACTTAATTAAGGTGGTTCGTTTCCCATACAAAAAAACAATGGACATTTATTAGGTAATTTCATACTATTACTACATAAATTTATATGCACATCTATTTATTTTGCAATACAATTGTCGCAAAATATATTTAAAATACTTTATTTCACACAGAAGTCACATTTTTATTGAATTTTCGACAAAAAGTGACATAAGTTACAAATGTCACTTTTTGTCGAAAATTCAATAAAAATGTGACTTCTGTGTGAAATAAAGTATTTTAAATATATTTTGCGACAATTGTATTGCAAAATAAATAGATGTGCATATAAATTTATGTAGTAATAGTATGAAATTACCTAATTAATGTCCATTGTTTTTTTGTATAGGAAACGAACCACCTTAAGTTGTAAAGAAAAAGCTAAGTAGTAAATTTTGACGTGACAACGTCTTATAATTCGATGGAGCCGGCTGCACGCACGAAAACCATGACACATGCGGCGTTACCTCGCTCTGAGGCGTTCCATTTAAGACTTGAAGTGCAAGCGAGAGCGCGGAATGAGCGACAAAGAGGCACAATCAGCCTCCGCGTTCGGCAGCGTTCTTATGACGTTGGCACGTTCAACTATCGTCAGTAAACCAACTTTACAGATAACCGATTTTTATGTGCAGTTTATTGAAAAATAATAAATACAAACTATATATAGGTACAAAAGATTCGTTTTTCGAACGAATCTTTTGTATCGAACGTCGAAAAAATTGTGACGGGGTCGCAAGACTTTTTACATAACTTTTTGGCTTTTTCGTGGGTCACGACATAAAAAAGGTTGAGAAACGATAGTCTAGATGTCTCTTTGTTCTTTAATTTGAAATAGCTAATTATACCAAAATGGTGAAAACGTAAAATGTTACTTGTAATGCCTAAAACAACGCTGACACCTTCGAAAATTTTTTGTAGACTTTCAATCGGAAACGACCAAGCGTTGTATTCAAATTTTAAAACGGATTACTAAAGCGAAGATACAGATACCGGAACTGTTGCCTACTGTCGTCCAGGCCATAGAAGGGAAACGTGTTTCTCCAGAAGTCACAGAACTATTTGGCCTGGCCTTAGCTATTACACCGAACGCAGAAGTACAGAAGAAATTTAAATCTATGCTGGAAAAAACGAGGCGAAGTGATGTGGCCGAGTATATAAAGCTACTGTACTATACACAGAAGGGCTACTCGAAATGCTGCGATGAAGCCAATTTCAGGTTTAAATTTAATAATAATAATATTATCTATGGACGCTTTACACCACGTCAATATGGTCCAGTGGTAAGTTCTCGAAGAACTTGTGTTACGGGTACCAGACAACGGAAATATAATTATGTAATACTTGTATACTATACACATATTTAATACACATCCATGACTTAGGAACAGAGAAAAACGTTTGTTCCTTCGGCGGGATTCGAACCCGCGATCCCCGGCTTGAGCACCAACCCGCTCAACCACTAAAGGTTGCACTAAATAATCATTTCTTTTGCAAATTCTAAAATTTGTTGGCTTATATAGTGCAAGTGTAGGTAATTCAAAATTAAAATTAGTAAAAATGTATCTTCTTATTTATAAGTTCAAAATGCAAATGCAATGCAAAAAGCTGTAGTTTGCTAATTAAAAGATAATTAAAAACAAAACTGTTTAGTTAAAAAATATTTATTAAATTTAATTTCTTTATTGTTTTCAGAATAGTGTCAGATCTACTGCCGAAAATAGTTGGTCGCGAGAAAGTAAAGTGTGTTCAGATTATAGTTAAATGCGTCAGTGAAGGTATGGGAAATGTCGATAATCTGCCGCTACACGACGTATTGGGTGAAGAAACTGGATTCGAACTGGTAATAATTTGTGATTTGAATTACCTCCACCACCATTACCATATCTTCGGTAATATTCGTGATATTAAAAAGACGTATCGAGCGGACGCGTGCGTATTTAACGTGTGCGCGTGCGTACAAATTAATGTGCGCTTTAAAGCAGTACATTTACATACTGAAAACTAAAGGAAATGGCGAGAAAATTTTCAATATCTGTTGATAAATGAGCATGATATGAGCGGTCAAAGTTTGTACTCTATCTCTTTCTAGCAAAACGAAATTACTTATGAACTTTCTATGAAAGTAGAGATCCGATATGTACCGTGACGTCACATACGTCACGGTACATATCGGATCTCTCTGTCTAATAGACTACTTTAAACGTTCATATCTTTGATATTTTTAATGATATCAAGAAACTGGTTTTACCACACGGTTTACCAAACAAGATAGATCTATATAAAAAATAAAAAAAAATACGTGCATATTCCCTATTGGTTTATGTGAAGACTTCACATGACGACTCATTGGATACTTGACACTGAAGTATCGAATGAGACGTCAGTATCCATGAATGTTGATTTGACGTGACGAAGTGTCGCGTCGCCACTTCTACGTTCTAAAAATTTTATTTGCTAGTCGACGGCCTATTTACTTTTAATATGTGCTTTTTATTTCTTTGCACTCAATATTAAATTAACTTTTGTTTGCAGCTTAAATATATTCTACCACAGATAAGCGACCGTGATAGAAGACAGCTCGTCCTCCAAGTAGCAAAACTATGCGATACTCCTAAACAAAAAGAAACCGTTTTCAAGGTCATCCTTAAAGCATTCCAACGTAAGTTATTTTGTCGTTTTATATGTCGCTTGCCTACTACTTTTTATCTTTGATGTCTATATTCTGTGAAGTTTATACTTGTCTCTTAAGTCCTGACTCGGTGAAAGACTGGTGAAGGCAGAATATCGTACCGGTTTCTCTGTGAGGCCGTCTAGAAGTTGTAACAAATATTTATTATCTTGTTTTAAACACATACGGATTTTGTCGCGGTGCACTTTTCTTTTTCTTTTTCCCGGCGTTTCGGCTGGGTACTGCCATCTAGTTGGGATCCAGTGATAAATAAAATAAAATTTAAGTCAAAAACACCGCGGCTTCAAGATACTGTTAGTATGTTTTGCGTGGATCGGAACACAAAAAATAATTCAAGAATCTTCGGATAGTTTGAACAACTTTAACAAATAGGACAACTGACACCTCAGTTCGCCCGTGACCACGGCTGCTGGAAAGTAGCCGAAACGTCGGGCAAAAGAAAAGTGCACCGCGACAAAATCCGTAAGTGTTTAAAACAATGAACAATATTCGCGTAAACATAAGAAATTTATTATCTTTTTCAGTGTTAATAACTGAACCATCGGAGCCTTCTTCCAAAAGAAGGACGGAGTCTTCTAAAATCTGCACATTGTTAAGATCTTCTGATGAATATGTGGCTGCCATTATGCCACTAGTTGGGAAAGCGGTGATGAGTGAGACGGAAGATGTTAGAGTAGTGCAAGAGTATCTATCCACTGACTCTAACGTCAGGTAAAATATCTGTATGTTATTGCTTTCACCTTAGTCGATGTACACTATCGACGCGACAATGAAGTACAAGACACACGTATAAAATGTATAGGATTAATCACGTGATTTAGCAACAAAATGTGTCAATACCTTGCATTGTTTGTATTTATTTATTTTAAATCAACCACCTCAATTGTTTCTGCATAACCAAAAATTAATTGTGCAGATTTACTTTTTTATCAATCGAGATAATATTATAATACCAAGAATTTTTTGAGTATATTCGTCATTCCTTATAGTTTCACCCCCTTACTAATAAACGCTGTATAAGCTTTGAATAGTTATACAGTGTTTTGTTCCCGTCACACAAGTGACATGTTTAATTCGATAGAAGGAGACAAAACACTGTATAACTATTTAAAGCTTATACAGCGATTATTAGTAAGGGGGAACATGTATAATATGTATATTGTGTACTGTATTACAGGTTCTGTGAGTGTTTTGCATTAGCAGTATACTTCCCACTGATATATGGTGGAACTGGCAACATGACAAGAGCACTGGGTACCGTCTTGCTACTTTACTTCACTCAAAACAGACCACAGACTAAACAATCGAATGATACTGTGACAAATTCAAGGTAAAATCATCTATCAATATTGACGAATAAAAAATATTGAATACTAATTTCGAAATAAGTGTTTATTCATTATAAATTGTTTCTGGTTTTAGATATAACTTAAAACCTTCATCCAGTCTTTCAATGACGAATTTACGTGATGCAGAGATACAAGGTAAGTATTGTCTATATTCAAATATATACTAATACTAGCGACCCGCCCCGGCTTCGCACGGGTACAATGTATATATCTGTATAATCTATGGGTACAATACTGATACTAATACTGCGGCTACCTCATAGATCTAAACTCCCCTCCCGCACGCACTCCCCCGCCTTGGTGACGCTTACTTCGCAACGGGCCGTGGAGCAGAAAATCATAATATTTTAATTGCGCCATAACTTCAAAAACAAACGTCTAATTTTAATCATTCAAAGACCAAATATTATCTACATAAACTGTACTTAGTGATAAAATAATTTATTTTGATAAGGATTAATAGCATGAGTAAAATAAACGCGTTTAAATGTAGTCCAAAAAAAAATCAAGATTTCTAAATAAAAAAATTGTTGTTGTGCCTCACTCGACATAGATAGGTATAGTGTGTCGCGAACTTTTTTTTAGATATTGATAAGATCTACAATTAATTAGAATATTTTATGGTTTAGGCAGCGTACGCAAAATAAGTAACTTTTCTGGTTGAGTTTTTACACCTTGTGTCCGAAAACCCCAAATATCTTACAGAACCCTATTTGTTTCCAAAATAAAATTTAGCCTATGTTACTCGTGGATAATGTAGCTTTCGAATGGTGAAAGAATTTTTGAAATCGGTCCAGTACTTTTTGAGCCTATTCATTACAACCAAACAAACAAACAAACAAACATACAAACAAAGTTTTCCTCTTTATAATATTAGTGTAGATAATACAGAGGAAAAGTTTGTTTGTTTGTTTGCATTGAATTGGCTTCGAAACTACTGGGCCGATTTTGACGAAATTCGGCACACATATAAAAAAGACCACGGTGAGGGACATAGAGTACTTCTACGACCTCTGTGGCTCAGTGGTTAGCGCATTGGCGCTTAAGCCGGAGGTCGCGGGTTCGAACTACCGCCAGGGAACAAAAAGTGTTCTGTGTTCCTGGGTCATGGATGTGTATTAAATATGTGTATCATATAATAAAAATCTTAAATATGTGTATAGTATAAAAGTATTAAATATATTTCCGTTGTCTGGTACCCGTAACACAAGTTCTTCGAGAACTTACCACGAGACCATATTGACGTGGTGTGAAAGCGTCCATATATACTTATTTATTTATTTTATTGCGGCAAAATGTACGGTTCCCGAGGAATTCTCTTTTAAGCGCACGAAGTCGCAGGCAACTTCTAGTAGTAGGTTAAAAATATGTATAGAAAATTGATAATTAGCAGTTGGTCATCCTCATAGTTTGTACATAATTATTATGACGTGGTGTCGTCATCCGTCAGTGATAGCCTACCGTCGAGAAATAGTAAATGTTTCATAAGTACAAAATTTAATTTCACTATTTGCACATTTTTGTGACTACCTAGTTACCTACAGAGTGACTACAATATTTTGTTTATTGTTCTAGCTCGCAAAACACAAGTATATGAAACTAAATCGCCAGAAGAGGTATTGGAGGACCTTCTTAAGTATGCATTGGTAAGTTTCCACATTTAAATATAGTACATGTAAATTGTAACATATTTAAATCGCGTACCTACTTGGTAGAAACTAGCATATTTTTGTGCACTACTTTCCAAAAACTTTGTAAATAAACTTGTTTACGTACTAAAACTTTATCCGCCTTACTAATAAACGTTGTATAAGCTTTGAATAGTTATACAGTGTTTTGTTCCCGTCACACAAGTGACATTTTAATTCGATTAAAGAAGACAAAACACTGTATAACTATTCAAAGCTTATACAGCGTTTATTAGTAAGAGGGTATCTAAATAGGTTAAGCCGTAGCCAAGCTATGCCACTACAAAATACATAATGCGTATGAGATTTATACAAATTGTTTTTTAATACATAATATTAGAAAAAGTACCTCTTTCATGCGGATTGCCTCACGCGTGCGGATGACGTCCGCGTGCGGGCTGCGTAAATCCATTAATCAATCCATCATTTCATGCAAGTTAGTCCTATCACGTGGGTACTGCACGCAGAACAAACCTCTTAAATACAATTCCGGGGAGTTTTGCCAGGAATGTCAATCAGTGATGTTGTTTGTAAAATGTATTTCTTTAAAAAACTTGTGTTATTTCGGTTTTAAATGTGTAATATTGGTAGAATATTAACAATATAGGCATATTCATTGACGTGCACAAGTGTGGGCAAGTGATACAACTACAAAATGCGTGCTAAATTGGGTTTCCCGCTAAAACTCTCTAGGTCTAAGAAGTTTCAGTAAAGCTACCACTTAATTAAATCGACTGACTTGACTGACTACCCTGACCATTTATTTGAACAAAAACAAGAAATACGGTGATGAAAATTTTAGCGAAAATTCTTTTTCCCGCCTTTTTTACTTAACACTGGCAAATGATTATAAGCGGATGTCATATATAAATAAAAAAAATACAATTCCAAGATATTTAAGTGCAAATTTGACACTACCTTACTGTGACGTCATTACAGGAGAACCCCTCAGTCGCAGTGGTAATATGTATGCAGCTGATACAAGCGCACCGTGGCACCAAGCGTCCGGGGTTCGACTTCGACGACACGCTGTACGACATGCTCAGCCAGCTCCTGCAACACACCTGTGACGTCACGCCGCACGTCATGGAGATGATGATGGCGTTGCGTCATTGGGAGCCGAGGTAAGCTGTTTATGATTTTAATCTCAGTAAAATTATGGTTAAACATTCTGTCTCCCCCAACTGATAGAGAGAAAAAAGAGAAGTGAAGTGCCTAATAATGTCATTAATTGACTTACTAAGCTCACATAGCTTATGGCCGATCATTTTTTTAGAGAACCATTTGCAGTTTAATATGTTAAAATTATGTTATAGTTCTTAATTTCTGGCTTTCCTGTAATAGGGATGTTGCTTAGTGTGGAATATCACATTTTTACAAATTAAATTTTAAAATTGTTGATTAAAGATACATAAATCTAAAAGAAATAGGTATTTAGATTGAGGGGTTTAAAAATATAAACAAATAAAAAATATTGTACATTTTGTAATGACAAATGTATGGCGGTAGCAGGTTGTAACGTCACAGGCCGATATATCGCTCTTTTTCATATTGTAAATTTCAATGGTTAGTATCTACGTTATTTTTTCAGATATACAAAAATGGGTTCTGGATTGTTTATTAACATGTTTTCTAACATCGAATAGACGAAAAAATTTTTTTCGGCAACATGCCTGTTATAGTGTGTTCTTCTTAGATATGATTTAGTTTAGTAACATCGCATATCCTATGGTGCATAAAATATGTGTTCATAAGTAATTACATTATATTTTGTTTCTTCCAGCCTGAGAAGAACAGTAGACAAACTGAGTAAATTGACCGTAGACTCAGAAGCGCAAGATTTATGTAAACTGTTCAAAGAAGACTTCCAAATACATACGCTCGGGCCTGACCATCTAGTTATGGGGTAAGTTCTTTTTATGCCTTCCTACTGCTCTAGAATAATTAAAAAAAAAAAGGAGCAACTCGAAATATTTGTCACGTAGCGTAATGTGCTGCTGGATTTTGTATGGATGTCGCCGCCGCCGCCACGGAGTAGAAAATATATAAGGTTTGGTAAAATCAATTACGGAAATTTTGGGTACGTCATATACTGCTTGCGTAAAGACGTTTAGGCAAAAAAAAAAAATTAAAACTTGTGGATTTTTTTATACAAAAATAAATTATGTTGCAGGAAATTATATCGACCACGTGCGAACAGCTGATCAGATATGAACTC